>FR990146.1:10000-2535573 GCA_905404295.2 Ochlodes sylvanus | reverse complement strand
TATTATATGTTGCAATATTGGTATGTCAAAGTATATTTGACGATTTATTACATGTCATATTATTATTTATTTATTATTATTATATTATGCTATATTTATTAAATAGTAGTATAATAATTAATTTCAAAATAAATTTAACGTAATAACAATTTTATTCTTTAAAAACAAATATATATATATTTTTTTATAAATTCGATTTAATACTGCACTGATAAAAAAAAAAAAAATTGTATTATTTTATTTGATTACCTTATAATAAGTTTTAAATAACAGTATATTAAAATAATTATTGAGTTTATTAGTATAATTTAAAATAGTAGGTTATTTTATATTAATTTATTACATTTTGATTTATTATTAAAAATTTGTAGTAAGTTATAAATATATCGATTAAAATGACTTGATTAAAGATAGAAAATAAGCATTTATATTAATTTTGTTTAATTATTGTTTTATCCTGGCTAATATTTTGTTTTTAAATATAGATCATTGTTAGATGAGATAGTTGTTAGTCAATTTGTTGTAAGATTAGATAATTGTTAGTCGTTTAATTGTTAATAAGTAGATGTCGTGTTTGATAAGTGCTTCTTAAGAGCTTTTTTAAATATACAAAATGATTTTGAATCCCTTACATCTTTAGGTAATTTGTTATATAATTGTGCCCCTTCATATAAAATAGTGGTTTTTCCATATTTAGTCCTAGGAGCACGTAGTAATAGGTTGCTTGCACGTCGTGTTTTAATTTTCTGTATTTGTACCTTTTTTGTGAATGTAATTCGGCAGTGGATATCCTGTGTGATTATTTTTCTAACGAGAAGGCACATGTTATAGGTATAAGTTTGCTTTATATTAAAAAGATTTGTATCCTTGTAGATTTTGGACGTGTTTGTTAAGAAATTATAATTAAACAAAATTTTAATTATTCTATTTTGCGCAGTTTGTAAGGTCCGCAAGTTGGATTTTGAAGCTGATCCCCAGACCTCTATTAGGTAGTCCAGATGCGACTTAATAAGTGCGTTATATATTATATAGCGTACTTTCATAGGTAGGCAACGGATGATATTTTTTAAAATTCCTATTAATGAAGTTAGTTTTGAACGTATTTTCTTTATTTGCGGTTTCCATGTTAACTTCTCGTCTAAAATTAGGCCAAGATATTTTTCTTCCTTAGATCTTTCTAGTGGGACATTATTAATTGTTAAGGGTGGGTGATTATCTAACTTTTTATTTACTGCAGTAAAAATCATGTATTTAGTTTTTGATTCGTTAATTGTAAGTAGGTTATTCAGAAACCAGTTCTGCAAAAGATTTAAGTCACTTTGTGCATGATCTATTAAAGTATTTATTTTTGAACCGAAATAGAACAGACAAGTATCGTCGGCGAATAAAGTTAAATGGCCTTGCAAACCGACATCACAAATATTGTTAATGTAAATAAGGAACAGGATTGGTCCTAGTAAGGATCCTTGAGGTACACCATAAGTTATAGGTCTTGTACTGCTAACAGATGACCCTATTTTTACAACTTGATGTCGATTTGTTAGATACGACCTAAACAAGTCCAAAGCTGATCCTGTGATCCCAGCATGTTTTTGTAGTTTTTCTAATAGCAGACTGTGGCTTACGGTATCAAACGCTTTTTTGAGATCAATAAACACCCCTAGCGCTACATGTCTTTTATCAATACTAATTTTTAAATCAGTTATAAGATCCATTGCAGCTGTTAGTGTGTTAGATTTTGGCCTAAAACCATACTGGCATTTGTAAAGAAAGTTGATACTATCGAGATGTTTTGTGAGCCTAATATGAATAACTTTTTCAAAAATTTTCGAGATAACGGGTAGGATTGAGATAGGTCGATAGTTACTGGGATTGCATTTGTCACCAGATTTGAAAATGGGACACACCTTCGCAATTTTGAGTGAGTCTGGGAAGATACCGTTTTTCAGACACCCATTTATTGATTTGCTAAGAGGTCCAGCTATATAAGTTTTAATACATTTAATAGTTTTTGCACTAATACCGTCAATACCTGAACTAGCATTTGATTTTAAATTTTCAATTATTTTAACAATTTCATTAGTAGATGTAGGTTTTAACTGTGATAGTGTGTTAGAGTGTATTTTTATATCTTGGATATTATATGAGTTGTGATTTTTTTTGTGTATTTCATTTGCTAAAATTTGACCAATAGTTGAAAAGAATTCATTAAAGTGTTCACAAATTTTTTGCTCATCTGTTACAATTTCTGATTTGATTTTTAGTGTTGGCAATATTTGTTTGTTTCTTATTTTGTTACTAGATAATTCATTTATTAAGTTCCACATTTTAATTGGTTTCCCACTACATCTTCTAAAAGCGCTACAATAATAGTTACTTTTTGCTTCTTGTATTGCTTCAAAAGTCTTCTTCCGTTCAAGTACAAATTCTGCTCTTAATGCTTCGTTATTTGGGTGTTTCTTAGTCTCGATCCATTTCGTATTCCTCTCTTGTATTGATTGAATAATTTCTTTATTTATAAATTCCCTCTTTGGTGTATTAAGTATTTTAATTTTCGTAGTTTTGTTAGCATTTATAATAACTATTAACTTTTTTTCCAATTGGTGGTATTCATAATCTGTTTTGTGTAGATCAGCTTCTTTAACGGATTTGTATAGCGTTATATAGTCAACTTTCTCATATGTAAACTTCTGGGCTTTAATAGGTTGAGATTTAAGTATTTCAAAGTAGATTTGCTTATGGTCAGATAAGGCACTCTCTAATATGGCTAGATGATAACTGTGACCCCTTAAATTTGAGCTAATATGATCTAAAATTGTTTTGGAGTCTGCTGTTTCCCTCGTGCAAAATTCTTTGTTTATTTTATTAAGAATAGAGTATCCATTGCATAGTAATGTTTCTTTGTAGTCTTTTATATCCTTTTTCCTTTCAAGAAGGTTATAATTAAAATCTCCCATCACAATGGACCTTTTCCTTTGTTGAAGTTGTTCAGAAAATATTTGCAGAAATTGTTTTGAATTCGTCCGTTCCGGTTTATAAATGACTCCAATGTCTACACAGAATTTTTCCACATGCACCCAGAGATAATGGTTGTCATCCTTACAAATGGTTTCAACTAAGTTATGTTTGAGGTCATTATGTATATAAACAGAAACCCCTCCGCCTCTATTTTCAGTGCGGTAGTTAGAATAATGAGTGTAATTCGGTATATTGAGGTAACTAGCTTCGTAATCTGATTTTATCCAAGTCTCTGTAACTGCGACAATATGAATTCCATTTATGGCGTGCAAAATACATTTTAGTTCGTCCAATTTACCTGGTTTTACAAGACTTCTCGCGTTTAAATATAGAAACTTTAGTGACTTCTTATGTTTTGTTAGTTTTTCATACTTATCTACAATTTCATAGGTTATTGATTCACACGTTTTTTCTTCACTTTCACATGCTGTATTGTGCGCTACTAGTTTTTTGGATGCTGTTCAACTACCTTAGGAACTCCTTTTATGTACTTGATTGTTATGTTACTTTCTCCATTGCTTGTTCGTGTTCTTAATTCTTCTTTAACAATATTTAAATATTTCTGTTGCTGCGGGGTATTATCTGAATATATTTTAATGTTTCCTTTCACACTAGATCTATTTTTTAGAATATTCTTTACATGCTCAGAATTTTCAAACACTGCCTTTATTGATCTCGATTTACTTGGGTTATATTTTCCTACTCTAATACAGTGAACAGGGACACAGTCTACTCTTGCCGTATTAATGATTTTCGTTACTTCTTCCATATCATGTTTTATTCTTTCATCTGATTTTACGGAATTTATCTCGGGGATGCCCGTTATGATAACATTTTTTTCCCTAAAGATACGTTCTCGCATTTCAGAGAGTAAATTTTCACAGTGGAACGCAGAATTTGGTTGCTCTGTTGTTAGGTTGTTTGTTGTCCGCTTTAAGCTTTCTATATCTTTTTCCAACGATTCGATTTTCAATTCGGCACTATTATATCTATTTTTCAATTCAGATATTTCCTTCTTTAGCTTATTTTGTTCTAGCAATATATTGTCGGTTTTCTGTTCTATTATTTCTGTTTTTTGTTTTATTGACGTGATGTCATCCGAAATTCTCTTTAAATTACAGTTTTGGGCATTTGTGAAATCCTTTAGCGCCGTTAATATTTCCCTTTTGAAGTCATTAAACTTATTCAATAAGTTATTGTCATCGTCGGGCTTCTTTTTCTTTCTTAATGTTATTTGCTGTATATCACTTTCTAGAATCTCAGGCTGTATTGGGCGATCTCCTGATCCACTCGGCGTTCCGGGTGGGCTTCGTCGAACACTCATGTTGTTTAATTAATAATTGAGTAATTAACCTCTGGTTTGGGTATTGGTGGAACCGGCCTGTTTGTGCGAGTGACTCAACAAAACTACTCCGTATCTCTTTAGTTACTTGATCGATAAAGGTCCTACGTTAAGACATCACTGTCACAGGAAAACTGACTTTATTTTTTTCGTTTCAAGATGCACTATTCACTGAGACTATCACTGGTATTTTTATGAAGAACTGACAACACGTCTGCTTCGTATGCTTGTCGAACTCGAACTCTTCGATATAAAGCTTCGATATAAAGCTTCTTTTCCCGGTTTTCGGATCGTTTTCAATGTTTTTACAATTTTTGTAATTGTTACTATTAAAGTACAGTTGGTTCGTGGCGTGTGCGAATTTTGTGGGTATAATTCAATGGATGACGACCCGTATAGCAAGTTGGCCGCTTGGCCGTGCAATGGTTACCAGGCCGGACCTCCGTTCAACGGGTCCCGAGTTCCATTCCCAACGAGGCAGAAAATTTAATGATGACTTTATATGTATTTATGTATTTAATAATAACGCTACACACTCATAGCACTGCTCTAGGATTTTCTTTGTTATGGATGCCATACACAACACATTACATACAACCAAACACAAAAACACAAACATACCCCATACCGAAAACTGATATTTAAAGTCATCATGCATTTTCCGCTTCGCTAGGAATCGAACCCAGGAATCTGATGACAGTTGACACTTATGACAGATGACATTTGACACGAAAGCGAGAACTTTACCTACCTAGCATTTACTTACAATTTGAGTTTTCGAAACCATATTAAATTACGACGTAATACACTGACCACATCTTCCCGCACAAGACTGCACTTTTTGGGATTTACACGAACTAACTGACCACGAACTAACCGTTGGAATCAAAGTTTGTGCTAAACTAGGTTTCCCATCTCTAAGTTTTGAAAATCAGGATTTGAAGGAATACCGGGGCTTGGTTTAGAAAATAGGACTTGGTTTACGTCGAGGATACAATCGTGAAGTGAAAATTTTGGAAGGAGAGTGATTAGATTTGGCATAATTAAAGTTAATATTTTTTATATACAAACGACCATAGCCTAATTTGTAATGACGAAAACAAGGAGCCCCGAATTCGATTCCCAGCCGGGGCAGATTTATGTGACAGATAAATCTTTGTTCTAGGCTGGGTGTTAGTGATGTGTTATTTGTGTTGTCCATGCCACCCACGCCCATGGTTAATTTGTTACTTAACTGAATGGTGATATGACTATTTTTATATAATAAAATTAATGGTGGTGACTGGTGACAGATATGTCACATAAATATCCGCCCCGGAAATCGAACCTGGGTCCCTTCAAACGCTACTAAGTCACTACGCCTTCGCCGCTACCATCTAGGCAACGGTGTCGCCATAAAGCCATAAACGCTCGGTTTGCGTTAACTCAGTAACACGAAATATCATCCCTGTATTTCATACGAAATCTTTTTATGCACATTTTATTAACCAAATACGACACGTTTGCAGCAACCGAACAGAAAAATAAGAGGAACGTGGCGCCGACTGCACCACTGAGTTTAGTGCTAGAATATTCTATTTCTACTGACTCAGCGAAAAATACTTTTTTTGTGTGCTTTAAACATGTTTTACAATTTTTATTACCGTCGCGTTTACGGGTGGACGTAACATGTTTCCAGAAAAATACACAGTAATTTGATATGTTTTTGACAATCACGTTTTGATAATTTCACGGTTCCAACAATTCTATGTCATTATGGATTAGCTCACCTGACTGTCAGTCCGTCGGTCTGTCTGTTCAGTCTCTCTATTACATTTTTTTTATACACCGGACTCGAAAGTTGAAACTTGGCACACTCAAAAAAATTACGTCATGTATAACCATAACTATCCCACTGCTGGGCACGGGTCTCCTCTCACAATGTCTCATAGGCCACAGTCCACTACGCTGGCCAAGTGCGAATTGGCGGACTACACACACCTTTTACAACATTATGGAGAACTCAGGTTTCTTTCAACGAAGCAAATTATAATTAACAACAATAAATTTTCGAATAAACACAATTTGTGAAAATTAGGGACGCATGCGGAATTCAACCCAGGTCCTCCAGTTCGGGAGTACAACGTTGAAAGCGTTGAAGCCTTTCACTACCACTTATTTTTACTGAATTCGTGTTGTAAACCCCGCTAATATATTTGGCACTTAGCTGGTTAAAATATATTAACCTTTCAGAGAAATTGATGGATTTCGTACTTGCAATATTCTCTAGAAGTTCTGAAAATGTCTAGATATCTTCGTTATTGATACCAGGAGTGGCAGCAGACAGTTTCATCTATCGAACCATGTTGATGCGAATATAAATATGGAATATTTAATGAGATTTTTGAAAACAAAAAAAAATTAATGAGATGTTCAATCATTTATTACAGAGATGTAGATATACATTAAAATTATTTATTATGATTTATTCAAGTCAAGTTAAGATTATAACTGTTTAGAACTATGTGACGACATCTCACATAATTACGATACACAGCAACGACGCGACAAGCCTGAATCACGCTTTCGAAGTTTTTTTACACCGCTTACAAACAAGTTCAGACCGTGAACAGTCGGAGCTCGGCTGATGCCAAGGCATTACACTTCGTCTACAGGGAGATCTCCCTTTGCTTAAGTTAGAATTCTAGGCTGCCCCAATATGGA
Source organism: Ochlodes sylvanus (assembly GCA_905404295.2). Classification (NCBI taxonomy): domain Eukaryota; kingdom Metazoa; phylum Arthropoda; class Insecta; order Lepidoptera; family Hesperiidae; genus Ochlodes; species Ochlodes sylvanus. The sequence goes on along the minus strand of FR990146.1, from coordinate 2,528,510 downwards.
AATACATATAAATAAATAATGAAAAACTTCAAAAGGTTATAAACATAAAAAAAACTTCTATAGTGCAACAAAACAAAAAAATCATTACAGATTTTAGAAGGTTTGTAGCCAGTTGGTGAACTACCATACAAGAGCGCAAACGGGTTGAAACATTGTGGTACAGAGGCCTGTGCCCTCCAACAGAAGGCACCACATCGTCCGTTGTTCAGCGAGGTGCCCCACAAGTAATGAGCCTTTTGACTCAAAGAAGATACTATTAATTTTAATAACAGCAGTGAATTGTATATTCAACATATTAATATTATCACTACTCGAATCGAATCGAAACTCGAAACTCGAATCTACTGAATCGAAACTAGAATCGGTGTATTCAACTCTCACCACAATAGGTAGGTACTATACTGGACACGTAAATAATGTAATATTAATGGCGGTAATGTTAGCCCTCCCTAACATAATTATTATCACAACCATTCGTGGAATCAATACGAATGCTATTACAATTACCGTTCTAGTGAAACAATTAGTATCGGATTTCAACTCATTCCCATTAAATTAATAATGGTTTCGTCCAATTTTATTGCGGTAACAGTTCACATTGTCGATGTGTTTGATGGTACGCATGACCATGAACGGCGGTGACCAATTCATGTGGTCAAGTCTGCTATGAAAAAATGTACCTACTCTGTTAAAATTATGATTTTTCAGATTGTTTATTAATGTAATTAGGTACCGATGGATAAGAGGCTGGTTGGTAGTAAGTAGTAGTGACCATGCCTGTAAGGGAAGGAGCCAGGATTCGATTTCCTGCAAGGGACATTTATGTGAAAGATATAAGTTTGTTCCAAGGCTATGACTGTTTTTGATAAATAGTGTGTTTATACCTAACTAATGTTTTTAACTTATATCATTGCGGACACTAAACCTTTTAAATGCTGACAGGTACCCACGATTTTGAATTGTTATACAGCGGAACCATCCGTGCAACTGGGTCGAAATATAAGTATAACAAATCATAATCATGAATACCCGTTTACATTTAAAATGTATACCTAACTTACCCATCAAAATTAGCAATAACAATCGTCGCTTTATAACACTATTGTAGCTTCTACCAAAACCTTGCTTATTAAGAAAATAAAGGGCTCTGGCACTCATTAGCACGATCTTTACAAAACTAACAATGACCGTAACAAAAACATAAATTTCAAGTCACTTGACTTCCATTACCATAACTAACATTATTTTACCAGTACTCTCATTACCATATTTATTTTACTTGCTTCGAAGTCCCTTCAACACGAGAGCTCGTTATATTTTCCTTTCATTATAACTCATTATTATATATTCTATTTCATTATTTAATCCAAGTTTCAATTAACCTGAAGATTTTCCTTATAAACAGGCCAATTTAGGTCTAATACGAATATCTTGAATCGTGAAAATTGAATGAAAATAGGCCCCTTTGTACAGTATAAATAGGGTAGGTTAATGAATTGTTTATAATCTTTGATCAAGGAATTGTTCAATATTGAATTGTATAATATGATCAGAATTTTATTTAGGACTAGTAAACCCGCCCTCGCTTCGCTTCGGGAAATATGTCCCTTAGCTTACTACGCACATACGGAAATTGTTAGGCGGGATTAATTAAACTGACATAACTTTTTTATTTATGATCCGATTGAAATAAATCAAACACTGAATGTTAAGTGAAGTGGACAACACAAATGACACTATACACACGACACCACGCAGGCAGGGCCAGTGCACAATAGGCTACGTAGTCATCGCGGATTGTACTCATTTTATTATGATACGGGTACTCACGATATGTATTTTGAAACGCCGATATTTCGACCCAGTTGCATGGATCGTGGTCACGGCTGAACTGCGGTGGCGCGGAGAAACTTTTGACAGGTGACACTTGACACTAATACATTAGTCTATCTACCTTACGTCTAGTTCGTTTTTGCGTTTTGTTAACCATATTACGACACACTACACTGACCACATCCTGCCGCTCAGCACTTTTAACTTTTTCGGACTCGAACTAACTACTGGGTCGAAATATCGGCGTTTCAAAATACATATCGTGAGTACCCGTATCATAATAAAATGAGGCTACGTAGTCGTTTAAAGTTACAAATAAGTTATGAATCGTTAACTCCATTAAGGACGGATAGGTTATAGAAGCCGGCAGTTAGTATCCTCAGTACTGAAGCTGTAACTCGATCAACACCCAATAACTTGCCGCAAGTTGTAGTCGGCGGCTAGGGTTGTCAGATACAGGCTTATCATTTCCGGGACAATTAGGTAACGTAGTCAGCCCTAGTGATAAATAAATAGTATCTATAGTATATTACTATACTACGAAGCGCTCATAGCCCGGCGGCTTGCGTCGATCTCAAGTGATCGACAAAGTTAAGCAACAGCGGGCACGGTCGGTAGTTGGATGGGTGACCGCTAGTGGCAAAATTTCTTGAGCGCTTCCGTGCTTCGGAGGGCACGTAAAGCCGTCGGTCCCGGTTGTTATCATTTGGTAGCAGTCGTTAAGCCATGTCGGATACCTTCGGGCGGCTTAAAATTTCCGACACTTGGGTTGGCCACTAACCCCTCCACCAATCCGCACTGGAGCAGCGTGGTGGAGTATGCTCTAGGCCTCCTCAGGTATGAGGAGAGACCCGTGCTCAGTAGTGGGCCATTAATGGGTTGTAGCCAGTATATTACTATAGATAAAATGCAATAACTAGTATTAAATAAATATTAGAGGTCATAATAATTGGTTTTTGTTCGGGAAAATAGAAATGCAAGTTTTGTTTACCCTAGAAGGAGGATGGTAGCTATCACCGGGAGAAAATCCTACCACCAAGTGCGAGTGCCGCTGTGTGAAGCTTGATTTCATTTCAATCAGATTTCATTCGCTACTTACGGAACTGCCTTTTTTCTTAGTCATTGTGGTGACGTCATAAATGGTTGTATTACCTGAAAAAAAAACAATAATATAATGATTACTTTGACATTTTCTGTAACTGTAACATTTTTTATTATTCAGATTAGCTACCTAATACAATATAATACAACAGTCTTCATTACGCACAATCAAATGTATTTACGGAAACAAAGTAACACAAAAGTCGATCTTATCGATTTTGTAATTTACAAGTAAAGCTCTTTATTCGATATCCATATTGGGTGGGTCGTAGAAAAAGCTATCCGCCATTTTGTTGCGGCGGCCATTTTGGAATAATTTCAATACTGTTTATTTAAAATTGCATTGTCATCTGAACTAAAGGGGTACTTACTTACTTCAAGAGACACTGATAAGTGGGACAAAAGCTTTCAATATTTGTCCTACCAACCAATCAACTACACAAGTTAAATAAAAGCTTGTTAAAATATATACGGCCTACATACCGAAGAAGGAATCCTGACTGGTCCATCAATCGGCTAGAACTGGACAATAAATTCGACTCCGTGACTCCCACAAATCATGGTTTACACTGCACCACGGGCATGGTCGCCATGAGAATGATACGTGACGCATCACTCTCCACAGTGCACGCGTTAACAGTTCCCAGTACTAACTCTGTATCGAGTGCTTTATGGGCGATCTAGTACACAAATTGTATAATAATTAGCACAAAAACCTAAACGGTCCGACACAGAATATCTCCTTCCCATTCAATTTACAAAATTTCGTTAAGATTGCTTTAGTTTTGGCGGGGGGATTAGTCGAGAACGGAACCTCGATTTTGATGATTTTTGCCTCGGGTTTTTACACGCAGCTGCAGTTGTCCCTATCGCACTGACATACACGCCGCTCGCAAGCGCGACAGAGACAGAGAGATATTGAGTGAAAAAATCCCAAATTTGAAAAAGGGTTCGCGTGGTATTTCCTCTTAAGGCCGTTCTCAATATTCTATGTTTTTATGAACAAACGAGCATACAGCATTACCCTATCGATGCTGCCCATGCACTATGACCGACCTAGAACAAGCATCAAATGGGGACTAGGACAGTTAGTCCAGTTAGCAGACAGTGTAGTGTTAGAACATTACTTGGATAGTTTTATAAGTATGAGGACTGGGGCAGGGACTGTTAGCGGTAGTCCTGTTAGTTGTTGTTAGTAATAGTCCAGTTAGTAATTGTTAGTAAAGTCGCGCTATAATTCGATCACAGATGTTTTGCTACCCTTGAGGACTGAGATGTGGATGGGTTAAAAAGTGTAACCGGCTCCACTTATATTTGTTTATTTATAAGTTGGTTAAAGAAATCTAACATTATTATTTTGTGTTCTATTGCGGTAATAATAAAGATCCTCAATAATAGTTTTCTCATACATATATCTTCGATGGACTCACATCAGTTAGTTACATTTTTATTATATGTATACTTGTGTAGACTGGCTGAAGTGGTAGTGATTCGCTAAAGAACTGCCGTAATAAGTACAAAACGAAATTGAAAAAGTATATAAGTGCTATATAAATTGTAATATTTACATATATTTTAAATGTTATATAGCTTCAGAGGCACATACTGTTACTATATTGTTTTTCTGTGTATCTCATTGTAAGTGAAACTGTATGTTTTTTATGAGAAATAAAATTCTTTAAACCTTAGTTTAACTAACCGTAACGGTTAGTTAGAATGTTGCGTTGCTTTTATTGACGGTTATCAAATGATAGTGGTCGGCAGCCGTTAAAACGGTGAAAGTGTCTGAGGCTGTAATCATTTACTAAAACGGTAATGTTTAAAAAGCGAATGTTTGGTTATTTTTTGTTTAAGTCCTTGTCCTACACATATTTTCTACGTGTATTCTTATGTCTTTTCAATGTAATATGTACCTCAAAACTAAACCTTTTTTTAACGTGGGAACAAAAATTGTACCCTTTTATCGAAAATTACGCAAACGAAGTATTGAATTTGACATATATATGGAGAAGGAGTGTAGAAATATTATATGTATTTGCTATAATTCTTTAGAAACGCATTACATTGTTGTATAAAAAATTAAAAACATTAATATTATTTACTTTATTAACACTTCCATGAGTTTGACACGACGTGACATGACATTTGAAATGTGTACGTTCATAGTATCAACGCACTCAACGTCAAGTAAAAAGTAACCCTTTGACAGGATGAATTCCGGTCGAATTTCGAACGCTGAACGGGTCTCTAGTTCAATACAGTTCGATACAAGAAAAAGATCACGCCTGCAATTACGTTACAGAAAATATTTATCGAAACATTCTTCCACTTACTTTACGCTCACGCCCGCGGGTAAATATGCAACCCTGACGTTGAGGCGGGTAGCCCAACGCTACCCGCATTCTTTTATTTCCCCGCGTTACGTGAAAATACCATGAAAAGTTGCGTATTCTGGTGAGGAAACGATATAGCAATATTGGTGTTTTTGTTGCGATGTTATTGCGAACTATCAGGCCTCGGGGGAAAGTAGGTTAAGTGAGAGGTTAGAAATAGGCAATATTGTCATATTTTTATAATATTTGTAGAAGTGGTGAAACTTTCTGGTACATATTTATTTTAAAAGTTTTGTGGCAGAATATACGTAAAATTGTTGCTCTAATATCCCGTCTGAATAGATCCTTTTCTAGAACGTCTATCCTGAAGAAATTGCCCATAATAAACTACCCAACCCATGCGTTACGCATCATCTCATAGCCCCACACTAGGATACCCTGTGTCGTGGGTTGCGTGGACAACACACAAGACAAGAACACACACCCAGACCGAAATCAGAAATTTATCATCATTCAAATTTCCGCCTCGCTGGGATCGAACCTAGGACCATTTGAACGGCGGTCGGGCATGGTACCCATTGCGCCAGACAGACCACACATAAACATTGGCGTTTGTATCGATGAAAAATTTTGTTAGATTTACATTTTTTCAATAATTTTTAAATTAAGCTTCTAGTTGGATTATAAGTATAGCTTTTTAAGCAGTAGGTAATAGCCGAGTGTTTTAAAAGTTTGACTCCCGAACCGGAATGCCTGGGTTCAAATCCTGCACAACTAATTTTCAAAACACTGTATCACTTGTGTTGTGTTGTCCAATAAACTCAAAGGTGTATAAAGTCTAACAATCCGTACTATGATAGCCCAGCAGTGGGACAGTGAGTCACTAACAAAGATTATACAGAATAATGATTATACCTTTATTGTAAACAGGACGCCATTTACGTAACAATAAAGCGTCTATACCTTTCTCCCGTAATGGCTTTCAGCTTCGTTAAAAGCTGTTTCTCTTATTTCTCGTCATAATAGCGAAGTATTTCCGTGACTACGCTTCTTAAGCATTGTTTACTTTTTCTTCCTGAATCCGCTAACTAGAAAGGGTTACCTAACTGGTGTTTTAGTGACGCGGCGTTTTGTTGAAGGTCTTTGACGATAGAAAGAAGATACAATGATTGATAGGCATGACCATCATGAATCCGTTAACATCTTTCCTACTTATGCGTCGGTGGAAAAAAAATAAGACATTTGTATGGTAAACTAGCTTCTAACAAGAATAGAAGGTGAGGTTTGCCAATGTTACGTACAGAACCTGTTTTAAACCACAATTCATGAATAATCCTGTTAAAATACCAGACCTACAGCCATAGTTTACCTGTATGCCAAATATTATCGCAATCTGATAAGTCAGAAACGATTTATTCTCTCTTTTTCACCTTATTAAGAGATGTTTTCCTGGTTAAAAACTATCCTATACCCTTTCCAGAGTATCAAACTATCTCCATGCCGTATTTCATTTCAATCGCTGCAGCGGATTAAGCTGACGTAGCGGACGGACAGACGGACAAAGTTAGGTACTTTCGCATTCATAATATTAGGCCAAAACATCGAATAAGAAAATACTGGGAATACTATTTAACAGATATTGCCCCACCAGAACAAAATAGACTAACAGCTGAAAAACCTAAACCTGACCCGCTTCAGTGACTAGTGAGTAATGTTCTTAGAAGTGCACGATCATGGCAAATGTTTCCATGTTCCGGGAAGAAAATAGCAATGGACTTTTCAATTTAACTTGAAGGGGACTTGGCTTGTCTGGAGAAAAGATGTGCGTCTGGACAAATTGCTACAGGGACTCAATTGGTGTTAATTTGTACTTGTTCTGAGGAGACCTGGAATTAACCATCCAGTTCTAATCACGATTGATTTTTCATGGATTTAAGACAGCAACCAAGCTTGCAGCACAACTCTTCCGCTCCCATGACAACTGTGACCGACCCGGAACAAGCCTCAAATCGGGTCTAGTATATTTGGTCCAATTAGCAGAAGGTGTTATTAATGTAGGCTGGTCAGTTCTATAATAGGTATGAGGACTGGGGCTGTTATTAACAGTTAGTCCTGTTATATGTTAGAAATAGTCTGGGTAGTAATCGTTAGAAAAAGGCCAGTTTAAATACCTTGAGGAGTAAAATGTTCGCCTCTAAAATTGTGCGCATAGTGGTACAAAGGGCTTTGCCTCTTTCAAGTACGAAATACAAAGAAATTAAATTGTTGGCTTAAGTCAAAATCCCCGCAGGTTAACTAGAGCGATTTCGAGGAATATGTAGGTTCTTACTTACAACGTTGGAAGAGGGCTTCAAATAGGACAGCGCCACTTAGTAGGTATTAGGTGAAATTGCATTGGGAGGCTAGTGGTATGAATGTTGATCTCTTGTATAGGTTCAGGGTTTAAATCCTGTTTGCATAATATGTTTATTTCTCATATTCATGAGCGTATTTGAAAAAAATATCACCTGCTTTTCTGAAGGAAACGTATATGTGCCTAACCGTTCTACATAAAGTTCTCAAAGGTGTGGGAAGTCTGCCAATCCACACTTGACCAACGTGGTATATTATGGCCTGCACCTCTATCACTGTGACAGGAGACTGGAGCCCAGCAGTTGGATAGTAATGGATGGGTAACTTCAGGGATGGTCCAAATAATTCCATTGGATAGTAAAATAATTTTATTAATAAGCGTTTTATAAAAATACAAGTTTCTAATCCTATTCAATTACTCAAGCTGTCTGGGCAAACAATTTGCTTTAGCCAATTCGACTAGTTTTATGAGTGAAATCTCAAGGTGTTGTCAGATTATGCGCGATGAGCAGTGATTAAGGGTCTGCGCACATTATACCAACTGAACTACGACTCGATTCCGAATAAACTCATAGCTTTATGTTGGTTTCAATAAGGTTGAATATTCAACGTTTACTGGAAAGTACTGGAAGTAAACTAAAGTAAGTACTTTCTAAGTTAACGCGCTTCGCCATATAAGGATTCTAAGGGATACGTTGCCATCAGGTGGGATCGTGAATTATACAAAGTAAACAAAAATTACATACACTTGCGATTGAGGCAAAGTACGCCTACGGCTAATTCCAATTATGTAATATGTGCAAAGATAGATGAAGATAATCCAATTTAAGACATGACATTGTTAACACGAAAACAAAAATTAAAAAGATATGTGGAGTTTTTAAAAAGCCTAGGAGATTATTTCGCCGATTTATCTCCTCCAAAAAAATATAAAAAATCAATATTTAAATGCCAAATATTTCATATCAAATATTTAAAACCTTATCGAAACGGTGGCAGATAAAAAAAAAATACTTTCATAAGTGTATTGATGACGTTCAAATAAATGATTTAGGTTTCAGTTTTGAGTATCGTTACTCGCGTCCTGTCCAACAAGTCACTAAGTCTAAGCGTTTCTCTGCATAATGACGAACTTAGTCGCGGATAAATTTAGTAAAAAGTGTAGGTAATAAAAATAAAAAATTTGAAAGGTCATAACACTCAAATAATTTCTCTGTTACGACCTATTCGTTACTTTTTATTGAGCTATAAAAATGAACGACGTTTGAGGGTACTACGTAATAGATTTCAGATCACGAATCTTGTACAATTGACGACGCAAGTAATTCAATATTAATGTTTTCGGTAAATAAAAAACTAGTAGATTATCATCAGTTCGTTGATGCTAAACTGCGTAGGTATATGACGGAACAGCGGCGTGCAAACAAAAAGCAGTGTTGGTACCTATATTTGAAGATTACTCTGACAGTTGGTAAGACTTAAGTTTGGACATCTTATCAAATGATCACTACTTGGTGATGAATAAGTAAAAATAATTTCTCAAATTTATATTCAGCAGTTCAAATTTATTGTGCATATTACTTAAATTTATTTTTTGAATTTTTAGAATTTTACTTTACAAAGTAAAATTTTAAGTCTAGCTTTTAATAAAGCTAGGCTTCAGATTTTACTGAATCTCTAAAGTGTTAATATTCCCCGGTTAGACTGAGAGCAGAAATTTAACCGGGTTCTATCACTTGGGCTTGGACTTGGGCAGACATTTGTCGCTGCCTGTCGCTGCCTGTCACAAATGCTTCGATCATCACGAAGTACACATTTTTGTTCTCGGGTCATGGGAGTTAGCGATGTTTTATTTATGATACCATGCCACCCGCGTCACAGGGAATCCAAGTGCGGGGTACAGTGAGATGGTGTTTATTAAGAAAGAATTCCACCCAAACTTCAAAGTGAAGTGAGTTGGTCAATTATTTATTAGTTTGAGGTCATTGAATATCTCCGTGGCCACCTGATCTCTTCGGTTGAGTTAATACTTGAAGGTAATTGTAATTTCATAACTAGAAACAGAACGTTACAAATCAAACTTTTTGTTAGTGTGAAAAAAATTAATTGATTTATGAATGGTATCGAATTGTTCAAAATTCGACCTTAATAATATTTAAAATTTGAGATTTTTTTATGCAAAGAGCCAACGAACGATGCCAACAGGTGGTAAGTGTTCACCGTCTGTCACTGCGTTTCTGAGTATTAGCGTGCAAAACCACAGACAAACAAACAAAAATTCTAAAAGTCATTGTTTGGGTTCTATTGCGATAATAAAGGCCCGAAATAATAAATGTGGCACTTGGAGACTGCCGCGGTAAAGCTATTGCATAGCATTTTTTATCAACTTATGCAATTATAATTATTAGAAGTTATATAGTTATATCAGAACAGCGCCATCTAGTTTGTAGAAAACATACGTACCATACCTTAGTATTAAGGTACTAGATGGCGCTGATTGGGGGTGTTAGGTTTTTTTCGTTACGGAATTTCTGGATTCGGTCCCCACGCTCAAGGCCCGCTATAAAAGCTATGCAATAGCTTAAAAATATTTCAAATAAATAATCGATGTACATACAGCGATAAGTTACAGATTTATATGTATAATCTATCTAGCCTAATCATAAAATCAATGTCGTTAGCCATTCATTAAATATAACAATGATGAGAGCCGCATTAATAATGCATGAACATTGTTCCGGCTTCAATTAACTCCAAATCAATAATATTAACCCATTCAGTCGTGTTAAGATCGTGTGTTAATTGGGATTTGGGTCATAGGGTCATCGCGTGAAGTTGGGGGAATCAATTAGTTCGATGCCCATATCACGACTAGTTTCGGTACGAGTATGTTACTCATTTGTAAACGATAATTGTATTTATAGCTATTTTTTTATTTAGGACTATTTAAGACAAAAATCCTCAGGTATATTATCTATGTTACAGCAAAGGTTTAGGCAGCGCACGCCAAGATAATTCTCAGAGGGCAGGATTTTTTTCGACGTAATTATCGTTATATTATGGTCAAATTACACAAAACCTACCGGGTCCAATTGTGAATCTAAACCATTCTCGGATCCACCTGAAGACACACAAAAAATTTCAACCAAATCGGTCAAGCCGTTTAAGAGGAGTTCAGTCACATACACACGCACACAAGAAATATATATATTAAGATTGCAGACTTGTTTTTTTTTGGGTACTATATTACTGTAAAGCTTCATCTAAATCAGTTTAGTAGGATTTCCGTGAAAGAATAACAAACATAAATCCTCACAAACTTTCGCATTTATAATATTAATGGGATAGTTGAACCATTGTTCGCTTAATGTTGGTACGTTTCTAGTCTAAACAGGGTTACTGAGTACTGGACACGATCGCGAATGGTATACTTTCAGATAAAACTGTTAGTTATTTTGTATCCTATTAATATTATAAATGTGAAAGTTTGTATAGATGTATGAATGTTTGTTGCTCTTTCACGCAAAAACTACATGAAACTTTACAATAATATAGCTTACACATCAGAATAACATATAGGCTATAATTTATAAAGATATAGTGTGAAATAACCAAAATATATAACTAAATCCTTCCAAACCGAAGGAAAGAGTTTCCCGTAGCGAAGCGAGGGCGGGTCGCTAGAATTAAATATGTGTGTATACCTCAGTTGATAGGTTCTCCGAAGCGAAGTGAGGACAGTTACTAATGATACTATGTACTAGTATTGTAATATACTGTAATAGGGCCAGGCCACAACAGTGCGTTGCGGCGTCGCATCGCAAAAACAACATATGCGATGCGATGTCGCAACGCAAAAATTTCATCGGATACGACATCGTACGACAAGACGTTAACCGTCAATTCAGTTTCTAGTGAGACATGGACCGCACTGCGCGTGTTCTACTTCTGCTTGCGTTAAGGCGTATTAAGAAAAAGAAACAGAAAAGAAAGTACTGGGTGCACCCATTACTGACAATTATGAATAAAGATGGAAACCACTTCAAAAGCAAATATGAGGCGCTAAAAGTGGACGAGGTTAAATTTTTCGATTACTTTAGGATGAGTGTAGTAAGTTTTGAAGAACTTCTTAGTTTGATAAAGCCTCATTTACAAAAGAAATACATATTTAGAAAACCCATCGAACCTCTGGAGATGCTGGGATTAACTGTAAGGTAAGAAAAAAATAAACTATTTTTACTATAATCATACTGTTTAATCATTTTCATAATTTAGTGTTATTCAAAACTCGTATTCCGATTGTGTGTCATTCGTCAAATTTGTTAGTTCCTCATCGAAATGTATTTGTTCTGGCTCATTTACATCATCATTCCTTGGCGTTTGTGGAGACGATTGCATAGGTGCCGGTGATGTTTCGCATCCGCTTTGGAAGGCACTGCGTTGAATGGATGTTTGATAGCCACTCTGCATAGGCATTTGAGCTGTTTGATAGCCAGTCTGAACAGTTGTTTGATAGTTTGCTTGGACGGATGTTTGTGAAGTTTGATAGTGGCTGGGATAGTATGATGGTTGGTGTAAATCACTTAATATCTGTAGGACACGACTTTGGAAAATTATTGTTTGATTATCATTCAATTTTTCCAATGATGGCAAAATTCCTTTAAAAAAAGATAAATGTCTACTTTCAGGTGTTTTTAAAGCAGCTATAATATTCTTCTCAAATTCGTCTTCGTCAATTTTTCTTTTACGCGATGCAGGCTGGTAACGTGGCATGACAGGTTGCTGGCTTTGTTGGGTTGAGGTGCTTGGTCTTATTTCTTCATCGTCAAGACTTGATGTTGTTTTATTTTGAGAAATCTTTTTCAGAAATAGGAGCTGGTCGTATAGATGATATTGTTTAATTTTTTTGGCCCCAGCTCCGGATTTACATTGCTCGTTTAATTTTTTTTCGTATTTTGTAAAATTATCCTTGATTCCTCTCCATTTCTTTATGACATCGTTACCTAAAAAAATATGACGAATAATGATTTATTTTGTTTTCTTTCAGGTACCTGGCGACGGGAAATACTTTTAAAGATATGCATTTCACATATTATCGTGGAAAATCTACAATAACAGGAATAATAAAATTTGTTTGTCGTATTGTATGGAACATTCTTAAAAGGTTGGAATTACCAAAAATTACAACAGAGCTGATGGAACAAATTGCTCAAGAGTATGAAAAAAAGACCAACTTTCCTAATTGTATAGGAGCGCTAGATGGAAAACACATTCGTATATTGAGCCCGGATCACAGTGGATCCCTATTTTTCAATTATAAAAATTATAATTCCATTGTTCTATTAGCACTTGTTGATACGAATTACAAATTTATATATGTCGATATAGGTGCATATGGTAAGGAATGTGACTCCACTGTTTTTCAGAACTCAAATCTATACGACTTATTAAAAAAAGGTCAATTATCTATACCTCCGCCAAAACCGTTACCTGGATTTCAAAAAGAAATTCCTTTTGTCTTCGTGGCGGATGAAGGATTACCACTGACAAATAATATAATGCGCCCATATTCTGGGAAGTTTTTATCGATAGAAAAACGAGTTTTTAATTATCGTTTGAGCCGAGCCAGACGATATGTTGAGAGCGCTTTTGGCATACTCGCAAATAAATGGCGCATATTTCATCGACCCATTAATGTTTCTTACGATTTCACAATAGACATTATAAAAGCATGCTGTGTATTACACAACTTTGTATTGAATCGAGATGGCGCACAAACGTTAGAAGAAATGATTATTGACGATTCTTTGCAAATTTTACACGAAACAACACATGAAAGTAGAACAGGAGCTAACATAATCAGAAACGAATTTTGTAATTATTTTAATAGTAACATTGGAGGTCTTAGTTGGCAGTTAACAAAAATATAAATGTTTATAAGTACTTACCGAGTTTTGTTTTTTCAACACTATTTAACTCCTCAAAATTTGAATATAAACTTGTACACACTTCCCTCCATGCTTCTGTTTTTAAAAATTTGTCTTTGAATTGTGATATAGTTTTGTCCCAAAGGACGGGACGTTCGTAAATTAAAGATATCAGGTGGTCGACATCGTACTGCGCCATATCGCTTAAAAAACACGTGCAGGTCGTTCAAAGTATGGACACCGACTAAACGGCAAAGCGTTGTCGCATCGCAGATTTGTACGTTGCGGCAGCGCATCGGCAAATTTCCACGATGCGTTGTGCGGCGTCGTTGATTTTTGCGATGCGACGCCGCAACGCACTGTTGTGGCCTGGCCCATAATGCGTATGAAAAAGTGGGTGGTAGGATCTCGTATAAAACAGTCGTTAGTCATTAATCGAGCGTAGCTGCATGTCGCAGTTCTCACCGACCACCAGTTTATCCTGTCAAAGCGTGGACGTCCTCACGTGCATATATCACGTTCTTTTTGCAGTGTCCACCCGACGTCATTTCTTTTGCATAGAAATTGTGCGCTACGAATACGCTACTGACACGAGGTAGGTTGGGTGTGAGCGCGGGTTAATTTTTTATTGTCTAAGTTAGGGATTAGTTAATTGTTCGAGCAAAGAATAAGAGTTATTTTTTGTGTAAATATAGGACCTATAGGTATTAAGTTATTTGTCAGTCGGGCATTGATGTGTTTATATTAAGTATGCTCTGAATGCACCATAGGTCTTCAACGTAACTGGGCGTTCAGCAAGAATGACATGAAAACCTCGATGCGAATTACGGACTTTTGATTTTTAGTCATGTTAACAACGCAATATGGTTTTTGAAGTACCACAACACGGATTTTGGACATTTGAAATTTGGTCGATCCCAAAACTTGTCGAGGCCTATTTCTCAGACAATGAGCGATTTTAGCAATAGAGCCGAAGCGAAAGGACACCCTCCCATTTAGTAGGTACCTACTCATTTATTAAACACGAAATCTTCTAAACACGAACACTACTTGACCTCTGAAGATTCGCAGGGAGGTAGTTTATGAGTAGGAGGCGTTAGCTAAGAAATGATTATGTGATATTCCACTCCTAAAGAGAGGTAAATAGGGGCTGAAATTTAAACATCCGTGCGGGACAAAACCGCTAGCAATAGCTAGTATTGTATAATGATTAGATATAAGTAACCTAAAGCGCACTGTACTAATGAATATACTGTGCTAGTGTATTAGGCAGCGTACTACGTGGGCGATCTGGATGCGAACGCGAAGCGGCGCGGTGCGGCGCGGAAACAACAAACAGTCGATAGCTATTGAAGTGGCCTACGTGACCAAATGACGTAAAGGTGCTTTGCTCGCTGTCCATGACAGATGTTGAAAACCGCACCGCATTCGCTTCGCAATCGTGTTCGCGTTGAGTCGCTCACGTAGGACGTCGGGTTAATTAATGCAATGACTCACGCTATCGCTAACAAACGCGTCGTACCTTGCCACAGTTGTCGCCAAAGCTATCATTTGGACGTGTGAAAGGAGACAGATGGTAAATTGCTGTAAAGCACTCTATACACTATACGTGATATTTTAAACTGTCCACAAATTAAAGCTTCGTGTATTTAATTTATTGCCACTTCCGGGAGCTTTTTGCAGCTGAGGGTTTTTCCGCGAACATTAAAAGCGTCTAAGTTGTGTAAAACAGCGGTTTATCGGTGCATTATAATTTAGAACTTCTGTGACAGTTGGAATAACCAACGAACGGTGTCATTATAGAATTGCATATCTGTATTACATTTCAATGAAATTGTGGCATATTATTAGTTTAATCGTACTCGTACCTATATTGTGTTCTTTGATATTATTTGTAAACTTTTATGGATAGCCAAGTAGCAAAAATTCAAGTTACATTTCCTGTTATTCCTTGTTGTGATTGAGACTTGTGAAATACCATTTTTTTTACCTAAGTATTTGGCATGGCATTCGTACGGGTAGTACCTCCGCGCCATGAGGTACCTAGTACCATTTGTACCGAATAATAATTGTTTTAATAGCAATTGTGATCTGGTTAGAAAGGCGCTCCGACTCCGGGTTTTGGAGGCGACCATCTTAATCTTCAAGGGTAGTATCCGGGTAAGGGTAGCATGACTGCATTAGAAAGAGACTCTTAAGAACACTTACTAAGTAACAGATGATTACAGATTACAATTGCATCTGGTGCATTTATGATTACAGTGATAATTAACTATTAGATGGTTCGTCTATATACCGGTAGGTACTTTAATATCAAGCAAATGTTTTCAACATAGACGCCAGACGCGTGACGCATGACGCATGACGCATGACGTAATCGCAAGCCGCAGAGTGCGATCTAACGTTAGATATTAGCGATCACCCACCGTGACCACTGCGCCCTCCTAACTACTAAATGTCAAATTTAACTGCACGTTAGTGCAGCCGTTAGTTTAAAATTAACCACAATAAAGCTATCTGACCTTTGTTTGTTTTTAGTATAAATTTAAAAGTAAAAAATTTAATAAAAAGTTTTCATTTAAATGCGCTACAGAGAATAAAATAAACTTTTCCTAAAAAACTTTTGGTATCAACTTCTAACATCATTACACAATTTATATGACACCTTGTAGCGAGATTTAAGTACTCATATTCATAATTGACTTGTATAGTTAACAACACAAATAAATCTCGCCTCCGACATGGCTTAACGACTGCTACCAAATAGTAACCGGGACCGACGGCTTTACGTGCCCTGCGAAGCACGGAAGCGTCCAAGAAACTTCGCCACTAGCGGTCACCCATCCAACTACCGACCGCGCCCGCTGTTGCTTAACTTTGTCGATCACTAGATCGACGCCAGCCGCCGGGCTATGAGCGCTATTGGTATTGACCACTTACCATCAGGTGGCTCGTCTGCCAGTTTGCTCATTCAAACTCAAACTCAAATCATTTATTTTATGTAGGTATGATACATACACTTATGAACGTAATTTTTTTGCATTGGCCACCGTTTCGCTAAGGTGCCTTTAAATATTCATTTTTTAAATCTTTGAGGAGAAAAAGAAACGGCGAAAGAAACTCCTCGGCACATCTTTAAAAAAAATAAAAATGCTAGATTACAAATTTTATACCTACATACAGATACATACATACTAACATGAGTAGAACTGGTCGCAGATGTCTATGTCCAAGCATCTTTGTCATTAATATATTCTTCTACTGTATAATAACCTTTCTCTATTAGTCGTGTTTTTACATGTTTCTTAAATATTTGTAAGGGCAAATCAATAACAGACTTTGGTAACTTATTAAAAAAGCGTACACCGAGCCCCACAAATCGGTACGAGGAAGTCACTAAATGGTGCATATTTCTAGTTAGCCGATCGATCATTTGTAGGCTACATAAAAAAACGAGTTTCGACACAAAAACTGCCAGCTATGATTACTAACGCTCTGCCATGCGGAAAATGAAAACTAAACAAACATGTCCTATCTTGAAATATTCTGAGATATTGTGGAGCGTCTGCTATCAAATTTTACGTGTGCCTTGGGGAATAAAGGTTTATCTTGACGTCGTCTATCGTATGTGAAGGCGGAGTTATAATATTACTATGTTTATATTTTATGATGAGGGAGGCATAAACAATCATAGGGAAACAGGAATATTCAACTGTTGACACAATCACTTGATTATAGTATCCAGGAGGCAATGGTTCATGGATTCTTCTCTGGCCAGTAACGTATCGTATCGTATTGAGCAGTGTTAGCCAAGGGGTTTGAATGTCGGACTCCTGAACAGGGCGGCGAAGTACGAATCCTGCGTGGACCTCTCTATCAAAAATTATGTGCGTATTAGAAACTAGCTAAACGAAATCGTCCGCGTGGAATTTAACAAAAGAGGTAATTAAATTTATAAAATAAAAGTAGCCTAAGTTACTCCTTATTACATCAGCTATCAGCCAGTGAAAGTCCCGTCAAGATCGGTCCGGCCATTCTAGAGATTAGCCGTAACAAACATACAAACAGACAGACAAAAATAGTAAAAAATGATATATTGGTAGAGATCCGAACCTAACAGTGGGACAGATATGGGTTGCAATGATGATAAATGAATTATGCACTTATTGGTGCATTGGTAGGCCTTAGTAGAAAATCCCGTTGGAATTTATGATGGACTTTCTGGGAATATGATAGTGATCTAGATGATCGCTAGTGCTGCTAGATCTATTTACTGTTACCTATAACCATAAACGACTATGCCCACTCACCAGGTCGTTCCAGCTTTAACTTGCGTTTCACGTCATCAAAAAATATTATCACAAGCCTTAAGTATATTTTCTATAACAACACACCCCATAGATCACAATTTGTTATTTCCCCGATTCCCAAAGGACCGTGTAAATTTTGATAGCAGATGGTACGCAGCATCTAAAGATGAAACACTTTTATTTAGTTTTCATTTTCCGCGTCCGTGACGCCGGCAAGCAAGTCGGCGAGGTTTTTACGACGAGGAATATCTTTGAGCCGTTTTTATAGCAGCTTAACTAAATCTATACCGAGTAAAAAAGTGGTGAAATCACTGCGATGTGACTGGGGAACTGAAGTCGGTGTATGAATGGAGAAGGAGGACATTCTTATGTTAAATACTGGTAAACGAGCGCACGTGATCTAAGGGTTTAAGTGTATAGCACGGCAGGTAAGTATTGATAAGCAAAGAACTGCCACTATAATAATAATAATAAATAACGCTACACACTCATAGCTCCACACTAGGATTCCCTGTGTCATGGACAACACACAAGACAAGAACACACACACACGCAGACCAAGAACGGAAATTTAAATTCATCATTCAAATTTCCGCCTCGCTGGGAATCGAACCCAGGACCCTCGGAACGGCGACCCGGCGTGTTAACCATTGCGCCATCCGGGTCGTCAAGACCAAGACAGAAGAAGTCAGACTAAGAACTCAAGCAATCAAGTCCAGATCCAGGGTAGTCTAGTATTAAGGTAACATTATGGGCGTTTAAATTAATGTTACGCTTACGATGTAGTTAATAGAAGTAACTAACTTGTTTTATAATCATTAAATTATATTAGTGATAACTTCCTATTTGGTTGGGCGTTTGTTATTTGGTGCAAATTTTTATTAGAAGATACCTACTGTCAATTCAGAATAATCCCTTCGGAGCGTTTTAGAAGTGATAATGAATTTCTAATACGCACAAAATTTTACAAAATTAGAAGTGCGTGCACAATTTGCACTCAGGCCCTGTTCAACCAACGCTACAGCCACTTGGCTAACAATGCTTCAATAGAAACGGCAATAAAATGTTTGAGAACGGTGTAAATATGCTTAACTCCTAAAAACTTGACAGTGTTTAAAGCTAGGACCGGTTTATTTGGCTGTAATTTTGTAAGTCGCTGTCACTGCGTATAGTTGTGGTTTACGACAAAATTTTTAAGCGCTTTTATGGTAGCTTAGCTAGTCACCGCGGATTATGTTTGTAGTAGCTCCTGAAACGGGAAATTTATTACTCCTTTGTTTGTAGAATGTGAGTACAGTATAAATATTGTTCACTTTATGTGATAAAGTGTTATGTAGGGATGCCAGATACTGGTGTCATTACCGGGATAATTCTAGGTTCTAATATTATAGTTAGCATGGTTTTCGGGACAATTAAGGTCTGCGTACATTGCACCGACTCAACGTCGACTCAACCCCGATTCCGACCGTTCTATGGGTGTGCGGCGAGTAGACATTTTTCAAGTATACGTTCGAAATTCAATCTTGCGCAACAAGATATAAAGACACGGGACAAGACGCAAAAATCCGGGTCATTCTCAGATTTCCCGGACATCTGGCAATTATTGACCGTGCTTCAACCTAATAGCCCACTATTGAACACGAATCTCTCCTCATACCTAAGGAACCCTACAGCATACTCCACCGCTCTGCATTACGTGCCCTCTGAACACGGTCACGAATTTTTGCCACTAGCGGTCAACGACCCTAACGAGCGCACCTGCTATTACTTGACGCGGTTCACTTCGGATCAACGCAAGCTACTCGTATGAGCCATGAGTATAGAGCTACACGAGTTAAGGAGTGCGCACATTACAACGACTCCACGACCGACCGACGCCAACGCGACTAAAACCTTGACAAAGCTAATATTCAATCATGAGCTTTATATCTTTGAAGGTAAGGTTGAATTTCGAACTTATACTTAAAAGCCCTGTACTGCTCGCCCTACACCCATAACCGTTCCGTTTCGAGACCAACGCGTCGACGTTGCGTTGACGACTCACCGTAGACGAGTAGTCCACGCGTCGACCGACACAATGACGTAATGTACATAGAACGGAACGTCGGAGTTGAAACCGAGTGGAGACGGAGTCGAGTTGACGTCGATTAAGCGTTGATCACGGAACGGAACGTCGGAGTTGAAACGGAGTGGAGTCGGAGTGGAGTTGACGTCGAGTTGGTGTAATGTGCGCACTCCTTACACCATTGCAAAATCCCGTGTCCTAAACACTCAAAACCGTTCAGTTCAGCCGATCAGTTCCATAGCCTGTGTAAAATATCTCTGCCCTAGTTCCAGCCAGCTGATGAGTGCCGAGTCGTATACAAGTGGCGATAACGCTCAATAAAACACGATCCCGCCGTGAACATAACGTTTTATGCGTTTCCGAAAATGCTCGATATCGCCGATCGCGCTGTCACGTGGAAAATGTAAAGTGAATAAGTTTTACGCTGTCCTATACAAGGTTCATCCAGTGTCCAAATGACGAACCGTACGGTGCAATGGTTACCATCACGGATCGCCGTTACAAGTGGGTTCGATTCCCAGCGAGGCGGAAATTTTAATTATGAATTTAATTTTGGCTCTCGGTCTTGGTCTGTGTTCTTGTCTTATGTTGTGGATAAGATACGAACCTGGGCCTCCGATTCGGGAGTCCAGCTTTCAAACGATTCGGCTACCACTGCTATTTCACTAGGTATACATCAGGCTAATTACGAGGTTTAACAGGATCAACTAAGAAATGAAATGAAATGAAATGAAATTTATTCGAAGTTGGTTTTTTACAAACACTTTTCGAAAGTCAATCTACGCCATCGCTTCGACAAATCCCTATGTTCACGACATAGCATTTCAGGTCCAAATTCGGTGCAAAAATCCTGAGTTTCTAACCAAGAAAATAATTATTTTAACCACTGCGCAGAACCAACATAACTTACAAAAACACGTTTTGTTTTATTTCAACGTATGTATACGTGGTGAAATTATTTGTTTAATAAACTGTGCGGGATTCACAGCAGAATATTTAGAATTCTGTAAACATAAAGTAAAAGAAATCGCGCGTGTCTGTATGTTTATTTCTTTGTAACGCAATATTTCTTCACGAATCTATGAATCTATGAAGCCATGAAATTATGGCGAAAAGGTAAGAAAATAAATAGTATCTGTCAAGATCAACATGTTGTGACTTGTCTAATCTACTGCTTGTTAAATACACATCAACTGTCTACAATTTATTTTAATTAAATAAAAAAATCAAAACTGCATAGTCTTCTAGTAATGAACTTATTATATTATAAATTAAAAAATCTGTTAAGATCGAAAGGTCTGACAACTACGTAAAAATATTTTTTTGAGAAAGAAAAAACCAACCAAAAATAAAAATGCATAAAAGCTTTGCTATCGGATAAAAAATACAAAGTTGTCGTAAATTTTTCATAACCCTCAATGTAAATAAAAAGCGTTTTGACTTTTTGAGTAAAAATGAAATTGTCATTAGTTCTCAATATCGCGGGAAAATTGTTAAATAATATAGAAGTCGGAAAATATATGAATATTAAATTCCAAGATATTTTACGTGTGCGTTATTTTGTTATTAACTAATTATAAATTAACCCCACATACCACAAACCAGTCCCATCTGTGCTCCAAAAAATAATATATCGAACAATACAAATTTAATGCTACCTTCCGCCCAACACACATGTCGTAATGAAAAATAAACAAGAATAGAATGAAAGTCTCCGTTGATTTAGGTCGAAAACAAACACATATTATAGTTGTGGCAACCCTACGGCTAAGGGGAATACACATGTGCTACTGTTTGCGCTGCGATTTTACGATTAACATGTTAATTCCATGAATTGGATACGTTTGTTTTGGGTATTGCAATAAATTCCTTAATTATAATCTACTTTTATTTGATAGGATATTAAAATTGATATTCTGGTCACGGTGAATATTAATTATAGTCTTAAAATCGTAATCTAGTGTTAATGGGTAAGTTCAGAATTTTACTCCGAATGGGAGGTATCAAGTTTTTTAAATTAATAGTTAACGATTTATTTTATGTCTTTAACTCTTATAGAAACTTATGGCTACTTGGAACACGTCTTATTTATTAATTTCTGCATTTTTTATGTTTCTTCATATGCATCGTCGTCGTAGAAAATTACACAAAAAATATATACTATACTGTCCAATTAATGTGTCGTAAAATCAATCGAAATGACTGTAATCCAACAAAAATCACATTATTTTACTAAGTTACCTAACGCAGTGTCCTTAATATTAAATAAATCGCAAATGAGTTTCAGTAAGAACATGAACAAACACCCTTATCAAACAATGGTAGTGGCTGCAACCCTTAGATTAGGGAGGCGGTAAGGGTGCTTTTGTTGACCTCAGCCCGAGGGTATCACCGCTTGTAATGTATTGCATCATGAATGCAATGTTGGGAGGCGATTTTTTTGGCAGAATTATATTAACTAAACCCACCCACACTTCACTATGGAAACGGATTCCATAGTCATGAAAGTAGCAACTATGCAAAATTGTTTGAGTAAAAATTAATAAAACGGTTTAAATTTATCATTCCCGTCGCAACTTCAGAAAAAGTTTTCAATGTTTCATCGAGAACACTAAGGATTTTCAATAACTATCAAAAATTGCTTAGATAACCGGCTTTAGTAGCAAACCCTACTAAAAAGTAGACAATATTTTTTAATTATAAACAATTTGTTTCACAGCTATAGAAATTCCAATAATCAATTATGAGTAATTAATGTGAAATAAGATAATTAAATTATATTTATAGTAAAGTAGACATAATATAATTTATATTATATTTATTTTATATTTATATCTACATTACATTTTACACCAAACTAAAAGCATTAAAGCAGTTACGTTACAAGCAAAGGAAAATTACGATTATGAGAAGCTTTTTGTTGGTACGTGATTAGAGGAAACACAATCCCTACTAATATTATAAATGCGAAAGTAACTCTGTCTGTCTGTCTGTCTGTCTGTCTGTCTGTCTGTCTGTCTGTGTCGCTTTCCCGCTTAAACCTCTCAACCGATTTTGATGAAATTTGACACAGACAATCTTTAGACCCTGAGAAAGGACATAGGCTACCTTTTATTGCGACAAAAAGGGATGAAGAAGTTGAAATAAAGGTTGAAAGTTTGTATGGGATGTTTTAAGCACAGCGCCATCTAGGTGAACCTTCCTAACTTAAAGAATAAGAACGCCTAGCGCCATCTCTTAAAGAACCATACACTTGATAATAAGTTTCCCGAAGCGAAGCGAGGGCGGGTCGCTAGTTGTTAATAAATAAAATCATACGGATGAGGTACGCTCAGTGACACCCCACCAAATACGAACAGAAAATTCGCTCGCAACACCCAAATACGTATAAGTAATATTATACCCGTCAATTCGGTACAATGATGTTCATTTAAATAATGCCTTATAATTAGGGCTTTCGCAATGGGATTTAAATAGGAATTATCTAGTACTAATGCGGATTTGGCGTTTTCATTTTGAAATAAATTTGATAATAATTTAGGAATATGATTCCTTTTGTTTAGATCAGGACTTCCCAACCGGTGGGGCACGCCCCCCCAGTGGGGCGTAGAGGAATTTCAGGGGGGGTGTACTAGGTACGTTATCATTTCTGAAAAAATATATTTAACGCGTATGTGGCTTTAACAAGTCACAACACGACGTTTGACGCGCAAACGTGGACGTGGGCCCCAGATAGTTTGAATCTAAGGCATAATTGCAAAGTCCCAGTTGGTTTAGAACACAAAAACACATTTCAATACTGATCGGTTAAATCCCAAATCCCAATGCATCTACGTCACAGATTTTGGAGGAACGGGCTGTGCGGGGTTCGCTATATTACAAAAAAAATCAGCTTGTTCCAAATTCAAAACATATTTTCTAACTCGAAATAAGAAAACGCTTATTCTGACGGTGATTAGTGAAGTTCGATTCACGTGGGAACGGTAGAAAAGTTCCTACGATTCTATCGTATCTAAATTAAATTTAACTTGGTAAATGAAACAATTAAATTAAGTGAATTAAATTCAGTTCATTTACTATTTTAAAACGAAATTATTGCGTTCTGTATAAGCGTGGTGTACCACAAAACTATGGATAAATTTTTACCGTGCCGATTTATACGGAAAAATGTATAATTATTGCCGTTCTATTTAAATGTGTATTTAATATCTGAAACCAGATTTACAATAAATTTTACTGTACAAATAAAACGCTCGTTCGCGTGCATATAATTCATTATACTGAATTATATTATCTACGAGCAGTGCCCGCGACTTCGTCCGCGTAGAATTTAACAATAAAAAATTAATATAAAAGTAGCCTAAGTTACTCCTTATGACATCAGTAATCTACCAGTGAAAGTCCCGTCAAAATCGGTCCAGCCGTTCCAGAGATTAGCCGGAACAAACAGACAGACAGACAGACAGACAGACAAAAATTATAAAAAAAAATTATTTCTGTGTAGGCACCGTGTATATTAAAATAACCGCTTTTTATTAAATGCATATGGGTATATGCATTTAATAAAAAGCAGTTATTTTAATATTACATACAGACACTCGAATTTTATTTATTTGTATAGATTATTTCAATCCTAAAAAAAATAAGTTTCCCCTAAACTGAGCGGGGGCGGGCTACTAGTTAAGCAATAAATCACTAAACAGCCGACGTATATCTTTGCGTAACAGAAGCGTAGTTGAACCGGGACACAAATACTGGTTAAGCACACTCAGCGTGTGCAGCATTTGACCTGTTTTCCTCGTCTCGTCTATTTCCTCATGGCCACCCATAATTGTCCTATTATTGTCCCATAATTGTCCCACTGCTGGGCTCGGGTCTCCTCTCAATATGACGGGTGCAGGTCATAGTCCACCACGCTGGACAAGTGCGTATTGGCATACCTTGTTGAACCATGTGAATTAATAATAATAAAGTAAAGCTATACACTCATTTACTACAATCGTGAACGGTGATGTTGTTTATTTAGTGTACGGAAATTTACCACACTTTTTTGACTTAGACTAAAATCGATGAACGCCGACTGCCCGCACGAAAAAGTATGACGTCATTGTCCCGTTCCGTCTGAGCCGAGCGTGCATGCGAGAACGCGGAACCAGCGATAGAGAGGCACGGTCGGCCTAAGCGTTCGGTTTTCTTCAATGTTTTCTTACGACGCGCGACGTTGTCACGTAAAATTATCGTCTGTAAACCGACTTTACCATTTTTTATGGAAGATAGGGAAAGAATAGTCTTTTTTTTATTGGGGGGCCTTTATTAGTCCAAATTTGAGTTCAAACCGACCTCCCGTGCTTCTAGTACACCCTGCAGAACAACCGACGAAGTTATGACACGCGGTCCCTCTTTTCAGAGGTCGCTGGACTTTTTCTGTTAAATCCCGAACATATTTTAGGATTAATTTATAAAACACCAATAAACGCTTCCAAACTTATTGTGTTTCTGTACTCAGTAATTCGCCATCTAAATAATTTAACAACTATATCAATCCATTCGGAAAATTTCCCAACGAACGAATCACTTTCGAATTTTTTCCGCCGTCTTGTTATCGAAGTAAATTTCCGAACTGTCGAACTCGGAATAATTTAATTTGCGAAGTTTTTGTTTCGTGCAGACACCAATACAACGGTCCAACGACTCCAAATTGTTACAGACATTGTCAAATTGTAAAATATTACTGTTGTTTCTCGGGAATAAGAAACACGCGTGTAAGTTCGCTGGGTAATACTTGTTTGACGCACGCAAAAAAAGCTATCGACTCTGCGGTTACCACGCATTAATGGTCCATTACTGAGCACAGATCTCTCCTCGTAACTTAGGAGGCATAGAATATGCACCACATTCCGAGCGTGGGGATTGGTGGAAGGTTCTGTAGTAAACCCCATCTGTTTTTATGCCGTCCGATGGCCTCCAACATGGTTTAACGATTGCTTTCTAACGATACCAACGGGGAACGGCGGCTTAACTTTGCCACTGAAGCACGGAATGGCTCAAGATTTTGTTGCCACAAGCGGGTCACTCATGCAACTACCGACCGCGCCTGCTGTTGATTAACTCGGTCAATCACTCAGGATCGACACACAAAAACCACACATAAAAAGACATGATATCGGTAAGCTTATCAGAAATCGACGATAAATTCTGGTGGTTTAATATCTTTCACTTTACGAGACCGTTACCGCCGCGCCGCAGGGAGAGACGCGGTATCAGCCAGCATTTGGCCGGCTGCCTAATGCCCCCAACACCTAAACTGATCATCTAAAATCTGGAACCAGCGCCGAATGCGAATTTGTTACCGGGAGGCCAAAACTGGACATAAATCTCAGTAGCGTATTCCAGAAACGTCAAATTCTAATTCAATATCATTTGTTCACGTTGTTATAAGCACTCCGTAGAAATCGATGGCTATACTTATTTATGTTATAAAGGTTGTTAAAAATAAACTTTATAGATATTTGCGAAGTTTTTGTACATTTTGTAAAACCAACCAATATCCGTTACATAATATGTAGGTATATTAAAAAATATACCTAAATATACATTATATTAGAATAATATAGATATACCGGTATGTATTTTTATACTAAGTTTATTTATGGCGTAAGTATTTGTATTTTTTCACACATCTGACCAACGATTATATCACACATGCACATTAGGTACATTACACACTAATTAGATTTAGTTGTTTATTTTAATATGGACTGGACTGGACAAATTTGTAAGCCAGACCAACTCAAAAGCCGGAGAAAAGACCAAACGTTCGGACGTCCAGACAAATCCGGACAGATCATAGTTACCGGACAACTTTTTCCTAACCGAACCATACACGTGTATTAAACCGATTCCAGAAGTTTCCATACCATCGCCAGCTAATAAAGGGTTACGAATTAGGTTTTATATGCGAAGCAATAAATATCTTCACCCTACTAATAAAATTTTGCCTTCGTAGTCAAACGCGACATTAAAAATATATGAGCCAGAACAATCTTCGAAGGGAGATGACAAACAAATTTACATAACAACTACGTTCACAATAATAGTTGTAACTATTATTACACAAAATATTTTTAATTAATATTTTTAATATTACACAAACTTTGTTTGGAGAGCATAAAACTTATTGTATTTATTATATCTTCTAAAAATAATATTTTCATGGACGAAGCTGTGGACATCAGCTAGTTTGTAAGTGACTTAAATCAAAACAATAAAGGTGACTGCACAATCTCTCCTACAACAGAAGTTCAATAAGTAGATGACATCGGCACACTACTTAAATTCTTCTTGGCTTTCGCCAGCAAACAATACGTAGGGGGGTGCGGGAGGGTATGGCAGTGGGGCGTCACCCATTTGTTCGGATACATCCGGCCGAAGTATCATAGACAAGTCGTACATCATCAGATTTATTATATTAGTATTATATAGTAGTAGTAAGTATTTAAGATTTTTTTTTATAGCCTGAAGGGCTGACGTAAAAGCAGACGAGCCACCTGATGGTAAGTGTTCATCGTCGCCTATGGACACGAGCAACACCAGGGGAGTCACCAGTGCAACGCCGACCCTAAATATGAATGAATGACCCTGAATAAGATTGTCTGTTTTCGGTTTGTCGGTGATTTTGTACGCGCTAATCTTAGAAACGGCCTAAACGATTTATGTGTGGTATTCAGTAATCTATTGTGGTAGGCTTCACTTAACATTTAGTTTTTGTTTTATTTCAATCGGTTCACAAAGTAAAAAAAGAAAAGTAAAAAACTTTTTAAAAACAAGCTTTTATTTCAATGCGCTAAAAAGAATAAAATAAACTTTTCGTTTAATTTTTTTTCTTTCAAATTATAAACGTCATTACATAATTCATATGATATAAAAGCTTGTCGCGAGAAAGTAGATAAGTAAATTAAATAAGTTGATCTGATTGATTTTAACGTTTTCAAAACAAATAAATACAAGTAGTTAAATCTCGCGACACGCTCTTATAAATTGTAAAGCGATGTAGCTTGACTTTCAAAACCTGTAAATACCTAATTCCGATTTAGAGATAAATCTCTTCGACAGACGGACAGATAGATATCGAAGGTACATTAATAGGGTTCCATTTTCACCCTTTGGGTACGGAACCCTAAAAACCAATTTCGAATAAACTTCATTAATTTCATTTCATTCATTCAAGCAAAAAACATTTAGAGCTATAGTAGAACAGTGTTGTGAACACTATTCCAATTTTATTCAACATCCCAATTATAACAATGCAGATCCAGTCAGATTCAGTAATAATTCGTTATAATTAATTGTCTAAACGGTAATTGGAGCTTCGGTTTCGTTTATAATTAACAAGTCATTCAAAATAATGGATTAAACTTTGCTACACACTACAATGTCTAACAAGAACGGTTTGATTCGAATATTTTGGGGATTTTGAATATCTATAGTCCTGTAATAAAATGTAATATGTCTGAAGATAAGACATAATTATTTAAAAGTATGTATGAGGAGTCTAGAAAAGGTCAATAGAAGCCAAAATGATTGTTTTAACAAGTTTTGTCTGTCTGTTTGTATAATGTTTCTATCTATTTATATGTTTGTCCGTCTGGGTGTGTCTGTCCCCTGTCTGGTCGTCTGGCTGAATGTGTGTCTGTCCCCTGTCTGTCCGTCTGGCTGTCTGTCCCCTGTCTGGCCGTCTGTCTGGCCGTCTGTCTGTCTGTCCCCTGTCTGTCCGTCTGGTTGTCTGTCTATCTATCTGTCTGTCTGTCGGTTACCTTTTCACGCTTAATCCACTGAACAGATTTTGATAAAATTAGCTATAGAGATATTTTGAGATTGGAAAGGACATAACATAGTTTTTATCGGGACAATTTTAACGGTATTTTATCAATTTCCGACTCCAAAACGGGCGAAGTCGAGAGCAAACACTAGTTATCATTTCAATGGTTAACTTATATTATGTAGTTAAACCCAATCAAATGAAACCTTGAACGTATTGTAATCCGACATCAATGGGCTCCAATTACAGCGTCTAGTCAACTTCGGTGACTTCTAGTTAACTTAAGATTTTTGGTCTTACGTCTATTGATTGTGGGGGCCTCGTCAACAACTTACAAGGCCTCGAACGCCATTAAAACTTGGAACTTCTGTTTGTTACAATACCGGCGTATATTTGCTATTGTTATGTTCTACCTAAATGCTGCACAACTTGTAGACGCGGCATCTTCTGGGATTCAGTTATATTCTAGAAATTCGGCAGTTTCATAAATTAGTGATCAACCAAGATGAAATGTGTATTTAATGGTAACTAAGATGGATAATCACCCGCAGCCACTTGTCTCCTCAAATTACTTCGGATTAATTATTATTGCAGTAATACCCATAACACCCATGACACATAGTGTCAAAATATATTAACAGTAACTAATATAAACACAACGCAAATCCCTAAATACAGGCATAAAACAAAATATTATATTAAACCGCAACAAATACCGCAAAGTCATAGATTCCAATGCAATTCACGTTTGCAACGCTTAAATTATATTTATGACTCATTTTCACACATCGGCTAGCTCCGCGAAGCCAATTAGTGATAAGAAAATCTCGTGCACAACAGACGCTAATACCTAAATAACGTAGGAAATAAGAAAAATACTTCAGAAAAATGTATAATGTAATAATTTTCGTGGTGCAGTTCATAAGTGTCATGACTGTTGGAGAAAAGGCATTCAAAGCGTGCAAGAATTATGGTCAATCTATGCTGGAGTGCCATAACGTGTTATACCCAGCGACGAGGGTCCGAGTCCCGATAGACATGCTCTTGTATCCCCATATGGTGCTGATTGGTTTCCGCAAGAACACTGACCAAGATCCGGCTTGGAAGTGCGGGGGAACCTTGCTCAGTCAATCTTGGGTGCTGACAGCGGCGCATTGCGCTGAAGACCCGGCCAGTGGACCTGCGAGCACATTGAGAATTGGGACAGCTACTTTTGAATTCGACGAAGTTGATGAGCTGGCTCAGGAACGAAACGTTGCGAAGATTATCAGCCACCCTGGTTGGGCTCCGCCTTCCAAATATCACGATCTTGCGCTAATGAAACCTGATGAAGATTTTTTACTCAGTCGGGATATACGTATCGCTTGTTTGCCGATGAAAGATGAGATTCCGAAGGGAAATTTAACAGCAATTGGGTTTGGAACGACCAGGTCTGGTGCCGCAAAAGGCAGTCAGACCTTGATGAAAGTTGACGTGGATGTCGTCGATAGTGCAATTTGCAATAGGTCCGTGAAGTTTATGATTAAAAGGAAGATCTTGGCTCAGGGGATCACTGATAACCAACTATGCGCTGGGGACTACGAGCATGGAGGCAGGGACACTTGCCAAGGAGATTCAGGGGGTCCGTTGCAGGTGATGGAAGAAAGAGTAGATTGTGTAAACACTTTTCCTCTGCACACGGTTGTTGGAGTAACTTCTTTCGGCAGAGATTGTGGCAGAAAAATGGCTCCTGGTGTTTACAGCAAAGTTTTCAAATATGTTGATTGGATCGAAAGTATAGTTTGGCCGGAATAAGACAAGTAGTTTGGAGTTGTTTGTTAAGTCAACTAGGTGCTCCGCTGCAATATCAGCGAAAGCTTAGCCCCTTTTCTCTAGACAATGTACGCTTCGAATGAAAAATGTATGAGATTGACTGAAGCTTACAGCCAATTGTACTGTAAAAGTAAACCACAGACATACAATATATTCTACTTTTTCCAATCTCGTTGATATCATCATCGTTGCTGTAACCATAACGTCCAACTGTTCGGTGCCGATCTCCTTTCGTATTAATGTTACGTCCAAATATTCCCGGTAAACATTTTACAGTTAATTTTTATTGTGTATGTAATGTGTGTGTGATTATGATGATGACGATGATGAGGTACAAGTTGTAAGCAGTGAAAGCAAGTGATTTGAACATTGGGCTCTTCAACAGAGGACCCGGGTTCCAATGGAACCTGGGGTACGTGCAGACGCACCTCTAAATTTCAAAAACGATGTGCGTATTATAAACTATTTATCATTTGCTTCGGTGAAGGACATCGAGAGGAAAGCTGCACACCTGAGAGTTATCCATAATGTTCTCAAAGTTGGAGTCTACCAATCGGTACTTGGCCGGGGCGTGGTAAACTAAGCCTTGTAGTAATAATAATAATACTCTTTATTGTACACCATAGCAAGCAAGATGTAAATATACATTGTACCTTACCATGTGAGAGGAGATCCGAACAGTGGGCTAGTTATGGGTTACGAAATCAAGTCGATTCAGACAGACAGACATTTATATTATATAAATGTATATTTGTTAGTGTAATGTGAAATGTTATTTAAGACGGTGAAATCTTAGTGTGATTAAAATGTAAATAAAAGATCATCTCAGCCACAAAGAAAACAGCGCCTTGGAGAAGAAATGTTCACTCCTTCCCAAGTCTCGAAATACACCAATATCATCTGAATGCATAATCCTAAGTTGTCTTATTACCTGCTATAAGCGATGAATAATAAATGATATATAAAATTAAGTAGAAATAGGTTCAACATACATTTTGTAAGTTTCTATTTCTATGTTGGAGATAGGTCCCATACGCCACGGACAGTAAGATTGCGGGTATCATGGTTTGTTATTTGTTGGTAACGCGATGGTTGGTTGGTAAAGCGTCAAGGGTAGCGATGGTCACGGACAATCTGGTGGTTCGTTGGTCGTTCGACTATGTACATAATAAAAGTTAAGTGACTAAGGTTACCAATTCTTTTTAATTAATAAAAAGAATTGGTAATCTTAGTTTTTTAATTACATCATCAGCTGTTTACTTAAGTTGGATGGGTGACCGCTATTGGCAAAATTTCTTGGGCGCTTCCGTGCTTCGGAGGGCAAGTAAAGGCGGTCCTGGTTGTTGCCATTTAGTAGCAGTCGTTAAGCCATGTCGAATGCCTTCGGGCGGCATAAAAAAAATCCGACACTTGGGTTGGCCACTAACCCCTCAAAGGTGGGCAGCCAGGCCAGCATGGCGGACCGTACCCCTGAGAGAGGAGACCTGAGCCCAGCAATGCTACAGTTAATTGCGAAGAAGATTCTCACTTACTAGTAAACATTTTCTCGCTTCACTCGCTAATAGCTTGTAGTCGGACCTGCCCCGCCGAGCCGGCATTTTTACTTATGAAATATACCTCTGTAAAAGGGTAACGGTTCTCACCTGAAACAAAAGGAAGTTTTCATAAAAAACGACGCGTCAAGGCTTCAGCCACAGGGGACAACAGCGGAATGAAAAAAACATGTAAATGTCGAGTAAAGTACGAATCCTACCGCCAGCGGACAGCGAAAACATATAGTAGTAAAATATACATTTCTTAATTATATTTGAATGTTGAATTATAACTATTTTTTATTCTAATATTTTATAAGCATTATAAAAACTAGAGCCCAGAGCATACTCCACCACGCTGCGGATTGATGGAGGGGTTAGTGACCAAGTGTTGAAAATTTCCTTCCAACTAGCCTCAAATTTTATCCTCCAATGGATGCAATCCAACATGGATTAACGTCTGCTACCTATAAATGACTATAAATGACAACCGAGACCGACGTCTTTACGTGCCCTTCGAAGCACGGAAGCTCTCAAAAAATTTTGCCACTAGCGGTCAACCTAGCCATCCAACTAATAAACCCTCCCGCTATTGCTAAATTCGTTCCAACGCTTAGAATCAACGCAAGCGACTTATTTATTTATTTGTATTATAACGTTTAACGTTGCTCATACTACAATAGCCTTAAGAACTGAGGAAGATTCGTGAATCTGAAGACTTGGAGCAAATGGCGGGCGCGGGTATTATTATATCTCTCTTAACTTTTTTGATACACCGAATAATTCTTGACGCGAGTGAAAAATGGAGACCGTTACTCATGAACTTATCATTCCGTGGGTTGACGAGTTGAAAGGTTTCCGTCAGGCTGTCATTTATTTAGAACATAAATAATACGTAACAACCCTGTCTATTATGTTACGTTCGAATATAACAACCTCGTTTGTTATATTCTCTGGTTCGAATAAGATAACAACCGCGTCCGTTATATTCTTAGATTCTAGTAAGATATTATAACAACCTTGTTTATTGTATTCCTCGGTTCTAATTAGATAACGACCATAATTATGTATTATATTCTCAGGTTGGAATAAGATATCCAGGCTATCAACCTCATTCGTTATATTTTCAGGTTCGAATAAGATATCATAACAACCTCGTTCCTTATATTCCCTGGTGCGAATCAGATATTATATCAAACTTATTTGTTATATTCCTCGATTCCAAAAAGGTATCCGTGTCTGTTATATTCTCGGGTTTGAATAACATATCACAACAACTTTACCTGCTGTAAACGCGGGATCTAAAAAATATGTCAATTGTAATCTTATCAAGGTTTAACAAGATTTAAATGCTTATCCTTTTTTTATTTCTACCGTGTAATTGCTTTAACCTTCTAGCCACTTCACTACATATTATAAAACAAAGTCGCTTTCTCTGTCCCTATGTATGCTTAGATCTTTAAAACTAAGCAATGGATTTTGATGCGTTTTTTTTAATAGATATAATGATTCAAGAGGAAAGTTTATATGTATAATATATTAAAGTTTTGTGTAAATTGGTTTTCCCGAAGCGAAGCGAGGGCGGGTTTACTAGTTAGATAATAATACTCAACAAAATATGTTATCGTTCACAAAAATAACGCCACTTAAACGCGAGTCGAAATACCGTTGAAACAATGCCTTTAAGCCTTATCGCATACAAACGCAGTGGAAAAAGCCGTTATTGCATAACAGAGGTGTTTTAAGGCCCCTAAAGTACCCGGAAGGATCGCGTTAAGCTTGACTCTGAGCGAGATTCCTGTTGATTTACTGTTCCGTATGACCTTGTTTTTGTTGCTTAAGTTCAAGGGGCTTTCATCTTCGTAATACCTACATATTACAGTCCAAAGCTGTCCCACAGCTCGGGCGTTCTTTAAGGCAGTGCTTCGCAGCGTTATAAGGGTATACCTTGACATTGGTTAGTGTGCCGGAGAAAAAAATAAGAATTAAATAAGAATAAATATAAACCAATTGTGCTACAAAATGTTAATTGGTAATAATTAGAAGAAAAAATATTTGAAAACTAGCTGACCCGGCGAACTTCGTACCGCCTAACAGTTGATTCTTTAATTTTTTTAATACTTATTCTGCTATTCGGGACACCGGGTCAGCTAGTAAGATAAAAAAAGAAAAAAGAAAGTTAATAAGTCAAAAATTACATTATGTCAAAAAATAAAAATCCATACTAATATTATGAATGTGAAAGTGTGTTTGTCCGTCTTTTACGTCGCAACGAAGCTATTATATGGTATGGTTTTTGTGTGGAGATAGTGAGGAGGGTGGATAGTAACGTAGGCGAAAGTATTTTCAAATTTTTTTTTTGTAGAACTTGCGTAATTTTAACTTTAATTAACTACTTTTCGACGAATTTCTCACACAAATCAAATCGATTCGATTGGGTTTACTTAATTAAGCTAAAAATTAAGCTACTTAAGTAAGCTAA
Organism: Ochlodes sylvanus; assembly: GCA_905404295.2. Lineage (NCBI taxonomy): Eukaryota > Metazoa > Arthropoda > Insecta > Lepidoptera > Hesperiidae > Ochlodes > Ochlodes sylvanus. The sequence continues at coordinate 2,493,945 of FR990146.1, read as the reverse complement.
ATATTAAATTTTACCACATTAGTTTTTTTTATGGTAAAATTTAATATTTAGCTTACGTGGATGATATTTTCATCACATTTTGAAAAAAAGCATAACTCAAGAACTACAAGGTCTAGGACAATAAAATTTAGTATTTTTGGTAGATAATAAGTCCCACTACCCCCCATAACCCGTTGGTCCACTACTTACGGGACACCCTGTATATGTATGTTCGGTTGTCTGTGTTGCGTATGTAAACCACCCTTAACATTGAATCTCTCCTCGAAGGGCGTGAATGTGTAAATTCAACTCTAGATTCATCTTAATGGATACAAGCTCAGACGAAAATCTCGACGTGAGACTACTCAGTAAATAAATAAAATTAGCAAAACCCTCCTAAACATCTTGATACAAGCTCTCAGACAGCGTTCTAAGTGCAAAAATAGACAATTAAACTTAAGATGAAGTTGAGAAGTCATCTTTTTGCACAAAACACAATTTGCAACTTACACGAAAATTACGTAATTTTCATTTAAACTTTCGCTTGGGAAGGCTTCGGGATGGATTTCTCAGTGCGCGTTCATTGTGAGTTACCCGCAATGTTTGGAAATAGTTATCAATTGCGTTAATAACAATAACAGTATATAGGAGTGCGCACATTACACCAACTCGACGTCAACTCCACTCCGACTCCACTCCGTTTCAACTCCGACGTTCCGTTCCGCAATCAACGCTTCATCGACGTCAACTCGACTCCGTCTCCACTCCGTTTCAACTCCGACGTTCCGTTCTAGGTACATTACGTCATTGTGTCGGTCGACGCGTGGACTACTCGTCTACGGTGAGTCGTCGACGCGTTGGTCTCGAAACGGAACGGCTATGGGTGTAGGGCGAGCCGTATAGGTATTTTAAGTATAAGTTCGAAATTCAACCTTACCATCAAAGATATAAGGCTCATAATTGAATGTTAGCTTTGTCAAGGTTTTAGTCGCGTAGGCGTCGGTCGGTCGTGGAATCGTTGTACTGTGCGCACTCCTTATATCAAACAGTATTTTCCGTGTACAAACATCCAATAGTTTATTTTCTTTATATGCATGTTTTATATGAGTAGTTAACCCGCAATTGCTATGCTTCGGAAAACCTGTCTCTTGTTCCGTACAAATATAACTAGTTCTTTCTAGTAGTTGTAGAGTCTAGGATTTTGAAATTAACAAATATTTGTACGGATATTACAAAATATAAATTCGTCGCAAATCCGCATCAGTATCGTTTTTCGTAAACAAATTTTGCTTTCGCCGAATTTAATCTACATATATTTGATATTTCTAGGAAGAAGGAATAAATCATTTATGAATTCGCTGTATCACTGGATATAAGTACGTGACAACCAAAAACCGGGATCTGAGAAGAAGTATGTTTATGTATCAGCGGGAATCGAACCTGATGAACAAAAATACTTGTCATTAAATGATTAATGGCTCACTACAGGACATAGATATCTGCTCATACCTGAGGAGGCCTAGAGCATACTGCACCACGTTGCTCCAGTGCAAACTGGCGCAGAGCTTAGTTGCCAAACAGTGGCGGAAGTTCGAAGGCCTCCGAGATATTAATTACTAAAGGATTGTCTCTGTCTCCTTGCTTTACCTTTCTTTTTCTTTAATAAGTAATAGTAAGTGAAAACCAAAAATTACTTATAAACACACTCATAACGCCGCACTAGGATACCCTGTGTTGCGGGTGGCATAGACAACACAAAAAACACATCACTAACTCCCATGACCCGATAACAACATTTATTTGTCACACTCATACTTATCTACCCCGGTCGGGAATCGAACCAGGGACCTCTCGCTTGTAGGGCTACTACCAACTATGCTAAGGGGTTGTCAATACAATACCCTGCGAACACAAAGGAATAATTACTTTCAACTAAGTAACTAAGTTACGCATATGATAAGGACTAATCTGTACGATCACCGCCTCCTCACCCCAGCGTCCCCTTTATCAAGGACAAATTTAGGGACGGCTTTTTTATAATTGCCTATCAGAGTTCAGCTATACAATTGTACATATATTTACGTTATAATTATAGATGATAAGAATCCCTAGCCTTTTTTACTATATTATTATCTTTCCGAGACCGAATTAGAATAAGACTATTCCTAACAATAACTAACTGGACTAATACTAACAACAACTAACGTAATTAAGTACAATCACTGCTCTAGTCCTCATACGAACTAACAAACTTACATGATTAAAAGACTTAGTTGAACCTGAGTGGTATTATTTTGCATCCTACAGGACTGAACTGCGATAGATAGGTATTGAAAACGGCCGTAAAAATTAAAACTACAAACACTTCGTAATATTCTATGATGAAAGTCAATGCTTGGTGATTAATCGAAGGAAACATTAACATGCACTGTAGAGCACGGAACTGTTACATAATTATGTTATTATCGAGTACGCATCTTCCAAACGCAAATATCAAAACATGAATCTAAATTCGTATATGAATAATTTATTGTTTATCTGTAAAAGCGTTTCTTCACTTGAGAATATTTTATTCAAAGATTAATTGTGAAATACCTTTCAAAGGAATTATCATCAAATAAAAATTAATATATTTTTTAACTTTAAATATCTTTTGAACTAAACTTTACAATTTTATTTGAGTAGGTTCTTTTCAGAAAACTAGAGATTTAGTGGTGGAAATTCTTAAATAATTGAAACAATAGTCCGCGCGCGTTGTTGATGGAGTGATGTGAGACTGCTTTAACTGGCTTTTTATTGAAAACTAGCTTAATTTTAATAGAATTTGTTTATTACTAAATGACACACGTTCTAATTAAAATAAATAATATTTCAAAGGGAAAAACGTTAGAATTGGGCATCCTCTAAAACCTTCTTTACCATCCGAATCACCAAGTGTACAAACTTGTTTATTTACGAGCAAAAACAGCGGATAAAATTGGAAGACATCAAATTTTCATAAATAAATCATAATAATTCGCTTAGTGGTACAAATTCAGCGAATATTTCTAAAGCGGGGCGATGGAAATTTCTCGAAGGAGTCTTAAGCTAATCTTAACGGTAAACAAAATGTACACCGCTTTTGAACAGGCTCTTTTTCAATTATAGATCCTTTATCGTTTTTGATTTATTGTTTGATCTTCTTTACGTGCAATTTGGTGGTTACACTCTCATCGTTACGCATTGATAGCCAAAATAATCAAGTTGGTGTAAAGTTGTAAACGTTGGACTTTATTCAAATCCTGCGACAATGAGGTACAAAATCGTGAGTACCAGTGACAATTAGAATGAAAGTCATGGAGTCCACGTGTCACTGTGGAATTGGCTGGTATACCGAGCCATCGAAACAGACGCCAACAGTCCATACCAAGTCTATCCATTGGACAGATATTAGAGGGTGTCAGCTGAATTAAACTTTTTCAATCATCCGGGATGTCCGCAGAGTGTTACGGCTCGCGTTGCATTCGAAGCGACAAACGATAGGCGATGTTATTGCCAAATACAAATTTTAGCCTTAACACATCGTAGATTATAACAATGTAGTTTATATCATCATTAATAAAAAATACTGATACGCTAGTACTTGACTGCTGTTTTGACTATGAGTTATGACTGCTATCCTTTTTTTAAGATTTTTTTCGCTACACCAGACTTACCAACGCAACTAAAATAATTTAAACTAAAAATTTCTAAAAAGTTCTTGTATAATTATAGAAAACCCTCACTGTGTATTTATGTGTTCTTAATGAGATTCCTACTCAGCCTGTCCGCAGCCGCCGGACATATAAATGGATGCTTCGGGACCTCATTTGAATGCACCGGCCTAAACTACAACTACTGTAGAATAATCCGACCACTGAAAATAAGTCAAGCGTGTTTTGACGTTGTAGCTACAGTCTGTGAATTCATGACGTATTAATACGTCGATAACCTTTAATGTTGCTTAAACAAACTGATTGATGAATTGATGTGCTATTGCATCAATAATAATGCATTGTTATCGGAACATAAAACATGTAATATTTCAACTTCGAAGACTGAGAGATGAAGTTATAATTCAGCTTGTAAGTTTGCAGAGTTAAAAGCTTTATAAAGGATTTTCCTACATGTTTGTGAATAACTGATTAAACTAATCTAATATAAAATCTATTAAATAAATTACATCGCTTGAAGTAACATAGCTTGTGGTGGAGCAGGTTAGTTAAGTAGGGAAATTCATCCATTTTAAAGACGCCTTATAAAGCTCCTTTCTTTCAAATTCCGTCACTGAATTTATTCATCCCCTCCAATATTTAATATTCATTTTATGAAAGCTTTAGGAGATTTTTTGGCGTTATGTGTCAAATAATCTTTCGCCATTTTAGCTTTGACTTAACTGAGATTTTATTTTTAACGTGGATTGTAAACAATGCGGGTACTCACGATTTAGGTGTTTCTCACCGTTTATTTCGGTGCACGTTTTATAAGTTATGTGCGTATTAGAAACATATTTCTCCGTGTTTTAGTGATGAAAGTGAGGAAACCTCCACACTAAGAGTTCTCCATGATTAGCATCAAGATCACTTGATCATGATTAATTATGGTATTAACCCTAATATTGCCAGAAATCTGTTCTTATTTCCCTGCATTAAAATTTCACACAGACAAAACTACAGGTTAAAATTGGATGTTGAAATGTTGAAATACATACAGGAGTCCTGACCTTGCCTAACCCAACAAAGAGCATAATAACAGAGCTCGGTCGAAATGACCCGTCACGCGCAGCGTCGGGTTAACTCCGGGATTACAAAGCAATCTGTGGGCTCGCAGATTACAATCTAATACGTCTAATTGTGCGCGTGTCAAATTGTCTGCTAAATCTGGTAAGATTTTACTAGTAGTACGTATACGAAATTGCCTTCTCCGCCAATGAGGAGGAGGTAATTTCTTGTAGTAAAGCGACAAGTGTCCTGTAATGGACCGCTAAAAGTTAAGTTATCCATCGTCGCTTCAATTTAATATGAAAGGCTCCAATAGCCTCCAACCATTAATGGCCACTACTGAGCACTGGTTTCTCCTCATACCTGAGGAGGCCTAGAGCATACTCCACTTTTCGAGGAGGGGTCAGTGCCCAACCCAAGTGTCGGAATTTTTTAATCCGTCCGAAGGCATCACAGTGCACTAACTTGGTAAATATTATTATGACTAATTAGTCTTACATTGTCTACGCATTTTAAATGGCGTATGCAGATATATTTTTACACGCTTTTTATTAGCTTCACCTGTATGTTTGTATGTTTGTTTGTAACCGACTTCTTTGGGCGCGATTTTGACCCACTTTAAACGGCCAGATTTCGTTCAAACTTTGTAGATTTATTGAGGACCGATGACAATACACTAATTTGATAAAATTATTAGATATCTCATAATAAAATTGTACGTAGCATTATAGATAGCATTATAAAAGCGTGTTTTCAGTTTTTCAAACTATTAATTTATTTCAATTCGAACCAGTAGTTCCTGAGATTAGCTCGTTCAAACAGTCAAACAAGCTCCTCAGCATCATAATATTAGTACAGATACATACATGATGTATATGCGCACTAAATAACCTAAGCAAATAAATAGACCCAATCCGCAGTAGTGACATTTCATGAATATACTAACTAGGACCGCGATACCAGCTATCAAGTTATAATTAAATCAATACAACCTAAAACAACACGAACCCACATCTGAAATTGTCCCCAACAGATCAACGATCCTGAACTAATTGATAAGGAGACAATATGCAAATTGTACTGACGACGGAAGAGACATCGAGCCGTACTGATCTTTATAATATACACCATTCTTGAGGATATATTGTCGCGTAGATTAATCTGTAGACTCGGTATTTTCTAACAATTTCTACTAAATTCTATTCTGTAGAACAACTATCTGAGAGTAAGTGAAAAAGATATAATTAAAATATCTGCTCATTTCTCGACTCGGCAAATAAAATTACTGAAAGAAAGCCGAATTTCTAAAAACAATAAAGGAAAATGGCGACACTTTTACTAAAGTGATTTTTTCTCATCCTGTAAGTCCATCCTCAAGCGATCCTCGCACAACTTATGAGACACCCTGTATATGATAAAAAATGTGATGACATAGACATACCAATGTGACGAGAAATAAGGCCTCCGTACGATGTCCTCCATACATTAATAATTCAGTTAACCCTCAACTGCAGTCATCAATATTCTATCGTGGTATTGAATATGCATTCGCAGATTGTTCGTAATTCCTGGCTTAACCCCTCGCTGCGTGCGTGAAGTCATCCGGTAATGAAACACATGCATACGCATACGTACATATTTACATATATGTAGATATTATTGGAACTAAGGTAGAAATTAGAATAAAGGGGTAGGCCGAAAAAGGTGTAAGATTTTAACCGACACGAAATTTCTGTAATATAACATACTAGCTTTCCTCCGCGGCTTCGCCCGCCAATTTCAAAAAATCTTTTCTTAGTGCTGACTTGCGTCACTTGAACCTACATTATATATACGAAGTTTCAAATGAATCGATTGAAGAAATAAAAAGTTTCAGTTTATCGCCTTTTAATCACCTTAGGAAATTTCCAGAAATCCTCTCTTAGATATGAATTAAAAAAAATAACGCTGCACACTCATAGCCTCACAGTAGGATTTCACAAAGACAAAAACACACACCAACAGAATTTAAAACTCATTATTCCAATTTACACCGCGCCGGGAATCGAACTCAAGACCCACAGAACTCAAGACACGGCGCGCGGCGGTTCAGAAAGGTAACCATTGCGGGTCGTCAAATTTGACAAAAAATTTAATACAAATATAATTAATATGAACAATAAAGCATAGAGTTAATAACTCCCATATTATAATATATCCGGGATTGTTCTAACCGATGCATACAATTGGCGGTTTGCATTTAAAATTAGAATACAATAGTATTAGGGTGGTCAGACACAAAAAGCGGAACGGTTTCAAAGCGAACCGATAGTGTTTTTAGATAATACTAAGTAATCAAGGGAAGTAAATCTATTTAATTTTATCATAGCGTTAATGTTGGACAGTTCTTTCTCGAGTTTCCATCTCTATTTAAATATATAATTCTTCTGTCCATGTGTATGTCACTGAACTCCTGCTCAAAATCACAATTAGCATCACCAGTCTTAGCTACGAATCGCTACGCTGTTATTGTGACAATAGCTTTACACCTTTAATCTCTGCAGTGTCATTAGTACATCAAATTTAAAACAATTGGTCGCGTTTAATTAGCGATTCTAAAATTAAATGTCAAAATGAATAGAGACGTTCTAATCATATCAATTTATACAAATAAATTGTTTCAATTAACTTATGTCAGTTAAACATTAAAGTTAATATCGTTAATGAAGGTTACCGTTGCCCGAGAACATGCGTAACGACAGAAGTGACAATTGCGTTGCTGGCCAAGAAAGAAAGACGAAAAGATATAAAATAGAAAAATATATATTTATTAGTGAATTGAAACTTGAAATCAGTCTCCCAAATTCTCCCAAATATGTAGAGAGATGGTCTTATTTCTTAACATAGTTATTTTCTTAACATAATATTAAAGACTAGTAATCCCGCCCTCGCTTCGCTTCGGGACACCAGTCCCTTAGTGCCCAAGTCCAAAGTTGTTAAACGTAACCAGCGCACGAATTTATTTTCACGCGCGTTATTTTTCATTTTGCGAAAAACTTTAATATATTATACATATAAACTTTCCTCTTTCTATCTATTAAAAAAAAACCATCAAAATCCATTGTGTAGTTTTAAAGATCTGAGCATACATAGGGACAGAGAAAGCGACTTTGTTTTATACCTATACTCTGTAGTTATATACACATAAACTTTCATTTATTCATTCTATCTATTAAAAAAAACTCCATCAAAATCCGTTGCGTAGTTTTAAAGATCTAAGCATACATAGGGACAGAGAAAGCGACTTTGTTTTATACTATGTAGTGATAACATATTTTTATTGAACGAATAACAGTCTGAAATTTTCGTAAACAGATGCAATGCCGCAGCCGTTCACGCCCACCTCTAGACACATAGGAAGTATGTTCATATGAGAATTTACATAATAAAATAGAGCAGCATTTAAATCTACTTAAATTTAAACCTAAATTTAGGTACTAAAATGTATCGTTCACAAATTCTAATATATATCAACATTAAATAATTTAGCGATTCTCAACCTAATGGTAAGTGGCGATGAAGTCCTTGATATTGAACCAACTTGATCAATGATGGACTGACTAATGAAAAGCCTATTTCTAGAAGACTCCCGCATTCCACACTAGGTATTCCAATGCTTCACGGAACGCACAACTAATGACAAGGCTAACTCAGTAATTTGGTCCGGCGATATATCCGAGGGGGTTTCGTAGGGAAGGCTATCCGAAAAATATATGCAACGCATATATGTACGCAACTGTACCAAAATAAACGAAGCGTGGACTGAAATGAATTAAAAATTAAACAATGTTCGATCTCATGAGGGTAGTTGCATAATCCAGCTATTTATAAGCGGATTAAAAGAAGGCTTTCATTGTATATTATGTCTTTAGTATATTATGTTTTTATGTATGTCTTTTAGTGAAAATCGACATGGTGATTCGATTTGAAATCAATGCAAACAGTGTGTACACTCTCGGCCAAAAGTGATAAATAATTGGAATTGTTTTGTTTGTGCTGAAATTGGTAATGTTATAACGTTGGTTAACATTGGAATTATTTAACGGAAATCACGTATTTATGATAAACTTATTAAAATAAAGCAATCTATACTAATAATAAATCTGTAACTGGTCACTGACTGTACATATAAGATATATGAGAAAAACTTTTACTGGGGACCTTTATTAAAGCAATAGAACCCAAAACAATGATTTTTATAATTTTTGTCTATTTGTCTGTTTTGTTCGAAAAGGTTTATGTGGTTTTCAGTAATGTATTGTGGTAAACTATATCAATAGCTAAAGCTAAAGCTTAAGCTATATCAGTATATAGCTAAAGTTATATCTGTTTGAAGAATCACGTGTAACAATTTCCGAATGTGCGTACTAAGGAACATGTTTCCCGAAGCAAAGCAAGGGCGGGGACACTAGTATGTAATATGATTCTTTAATGAATTTATTGAAATTATACGAGCATATGTTGGCATGTATGTATGTAATCATTGATTTATTTATTTTAATTATTACCAGAAGTATCGTTGTTACACTTTATAAACTAAACACTGTTTCGAATCAAACCTAATCGAGTGACTTTTAAAATTATAATTTATTGCTGCTCCAAAAAAAGTTACCCTCTCATCCCAAAGTTACTGCTATTACAAAAGATTACTGAGATAACAAAGTCATTTAACTTGTAGCAAAAACGCTAAATAATTTGCAAGTTCAATACAAAATGAGTTATCGACGTAACCCAGTTTTCCCTATTTTGTCGAGTCACCGCGACCGGTCGGAAAGTATTCGCCAAATAAACAGTTCTTGATAGCTCAGTGAATTTACATTGATATGGATGGATTTGACGGCCCTACCACTTTTCTAAAACTAGGGTTGGCAACACTGTGGCCACTCGAAGGCGATTTTGGGCTACACCCTCCCACTCGGGTTCGGGCGACTGGAAAACGTGGACGTCTGGCAACCCTGGTGGTAGCAAGCCAGTCGGGTTCCGTATATTATAAAGTACTCTGTGGTCGGGCTGCAGTCTTACACTAAGCAGGAGGCTTCTTCTATCGCTTCTTACGTTACACCGTTCTGCCGTCACAGGATTAGGGCCAATATTCTCGGTCACCCCAAAACGTATAAAATGTCTTAGGTACGATTGTCGGCAAACGTTTATTCTAACTGAACTCTCAGTTGTCATAAGACCCCAACTTGGGCTAAAAAATAAAATAATTAGTACGAAGTTACCAGTTAAAATGGCCAACAGTGTACACAGATTTTTCCGATATATCGTAATCCGGAGGTCGTGATACAGAATATAGTTTTAAAAATGGAAGAACACTGGCCATTTGCGGATTATACTTAAAAGATTTTGGTTTACAATAGAATAATTTAATATGGCTATAGTAATACCATAATAAGTATGTTTAAGAGGATATTATTATGTTTTTTATGTTTTTAGGTACATGCAGTTTTACAAGCAGGCAAACGACCAGACGAGCTATATGATGATATCACCGATGCGTCGGCTTCAACCCATTAACGGCCCACTACTGAGGACGGGTCTCTCCTCATACCTGAGGAGGCCTAGAGCATGCTCCACCACGCTGCTCCAGTGAGGATTAGTGGAGGGGTTGGTGGCCAATTCATAGTGTCGGAAGTTTTTTATGCCGCCCGAAGGCCTCCGACATGGCTTAACGACTGCTACCAAATGGTAACAACCGGGACGGACGGCTTTACGTGCCCTCCGAAGCACGGAAGTGCCCAAGAAATTTTAGCCACTTGTGGTCACCCATCCAACCGATCGCGCCCGCTGTTGCTTAACTTTGTCGATCAGTTAAGATCGACGCAAGCCGGGCTATGAGCTCTTTCAGATCCGATGCGTTGCCGACCAAGAAATAGGATGAAAAAATCCATGGGGAACGGATACTATTTACCATCGGGTGGCCATTTTACCGGCTATTAAAATTAAAAAAATACAGTGTACAACCTCGCATTTTCCAGCCAATATGGCATTTTCCAGACAAGAAAATTTTAAATGCAGCGCAAATATATTTCTATAACTGTCAGTTTGATAGATAACAAAATATGAATAACAAGACCTTCTCGCCGAATTTGATTTATGGACCCGTAGCATGAGGTGTACTCAAACAATAGCCTTCAGGTGTACGCGGTAATGAATAATGATGTCCGTGTAGCTACCATCTCAATTTGAAAAGTCCGGATGTTTTTAAGTCTATTAAAAATATTAAAGCTTATCAAATACTTATTTGATTTATAAGTGTTTATTTTGTTCCTAAAATATGTGGACAAGTTCAAAAGTCCGGATAAATCCGGACATTTGGTAACCCTACTTCCGTAGGCCTTTCTAAGTGAATTCTCTGGTATCGTGAAAAATTATATACAAAAGGAATCATTATATATTTTTTTCTCTTTCAGTTTTGTAATTTATTTGCCTCGATTCCCTTTTTAAATCTTTTGAAATTTTTCCGTGCTTTTCCTTCAGAAACGAAAGTTTAGTAACCCATTATGGTTTACACGTTATATTCCCGAACTGGGGCTTTATTTGCTTAATTAATTAATTAATTTAATTATTGCTTGCTTCGGTGAAGGACCGAAGCAAGCAATAATTTCTAGAACATCGTGAGGAGACCCGCAAACCTAAGAGTTCTCCATAATGTTCTCAAAAGAGTGAAAAGTCCGCCATTCACTACTACCTCACTAGGCCAGCGTGGTGGACTATGACCCGTATCCCTCCCATTGTGAGAGACCTGTGCCCAGCAGTGGTCAATAGAAGAGCTCAACATTTAATCCGGCACCGAAGCAAAAAGAAATTTCTCATTGGGCTGTTTCGCGAACCCGCCCGACAACCGGAACATCGATTAGGGCGCGACGCCCGGTCATCAGTCACAGGCGGTACTTGATTTATATCGCGAACGCTGCCGATCAGCTCGATTCTTCAGGATATTGTTACTTTACAGTCGTACGTAATGCGATCTCTACTTGCAACGATTGGACGTCGATATACATCGGTGATTAGTGATGAATAAACGCCGATTGGATGTCGATATACAGGGTCTTCGGTGATTAGTGACTTAGCGGCAACGGAAGGTAAAGGAAATGATTTTGCATTAAATAATAATTGTAAACATTACTTGGGTTTATTAAATAAACACATAATTGTAATGTAATACTGGCGAAATTTCTTTAAGATCGATCGATCGATCTTAAAATAATGAATACCTCTACCACTAGCCTTCCATTGGGTAACTGATAACGGAACACCCTGTATATATATATATAGCCTGTATATATGTCAAGAACATTATAAAGATGGTGTACTGGCGTCGATAATCAGGTCAAAAACACCAAGCCAGAAATCGAACTTGAGACTCTTTTCGATAGTCATATTAATCAATAACTAAACAACAGAAACAACGCATCGTATTTTTGAAAAGTTTAGAAAAGAAAAATAAAGAATATAAGATGGTTAGTACTATGAGAAACATTTCGATAAAATTGGTAAAATCGTAGTCGTAATTGGCATTCGAGATTTCAGAGCAGACGTCAATTCATTCAACCTGCGACCTCCCAGACTAATAAACGTTTTAGTGTCATGAAACAGTCCGTCAGCAAAATAGATAAGTACAAATTGGCATCCATATTATTCAACCAATAACTAATTTTATTGTAGTTAATAACGGCGAAGCTACAACATTAACAATTGTATTCATCTTTAGGGGTTATCCATAAATTACGTCACACGTTAAGGGGAGGGAGGGGGTCGACGAAGTGTGACATTGTGTGACAAGGAGTAGGGAGGGGTCCCAAATTCTGTAATCACATTTTTTCAAAATATAATAATTATGTATTTTATATTGAAATATTAAAACTAAAGTTAAACTACATACCTATTTGGAACTCTGTATGTAACAAATAGTAACATAAAAACGATGGCACATCAATTTAAAGATTATTGACAATAAACATAAACATAACAACTTAACATTTATTTATTTATTCTCGTTTATCTATACCTAACAAGTCTTTCAAAAATATCTGCAACTCGCAGAGCAGTAACAATCTTATAATATTAAAGAAAAGCAAGAATATAAACCCTTATTCGATTCCCGTCTCGAGTAGACTCCAGTTGTCAATTACTGCACAAATCGCAACTCGGGCTGGCAATCCCGCAATCCCGGAATCCCGGCTCGGGACGGGATGTGCATCCCGGGCTCCCGGGCGGATCGGGCGAATAAATGTCTTAGCTAACCCGTTCATCGTTCAATTTCGCACTGAGCCGGGAATGTTATAAGAAGTAATATCATGAGATTTGCCCCAACTTCCTCTGTCGAAATACATTAGCGAGGCTTGCTTGTGTTGGTGTCATGCGTTAAATATATGTATGTATTGTATATGTTTTGATATCGTCATAGACGTAAATAATCTATATATATAAAACTCTTGCTTTACTGAGTGAATGACAGACAACGCACAGTTGAGAATACCGAGTGCAACAGGCAAGAGTTTTATATATAATATTCAATAGCTGGTGCTTCCTATAATGCTTCCTATAATGAGTTATCCCTAATAATGCGTAATCGACTACGTTGATGAAGTTCTCGTTTTAATTATCGATGTAAAATGAACTATTTTTGAACTGGGCTTGTATTTTAATTTATTTTTGAACAATAATTTATTATAGTTCAATTGTAACTCGTGTGCGATACGACAAGAAGCTAACAACATTACATTTTGAGCTGGGATTTGTCGCGATTCCGTTTTTATATGGCGCAACACGAAATGGAGTTCAGATCGCGATTGGTATCGTTTTGTTGCTCCGCTGCGTGCTGCTCGTAAAGGGATTACGTCAGCTGTTCCCGATAACAGGTATCGTTGTTGTACTTTTCGGTAACTTTAACGGTAACACAACCGTAAATGTCGGTTTTGGCAATTGTTTGAATCGTTTCTTACTTGATAGCGCCTAGGTGGGAACCCTAGGCTTATTTTTTTTGTTTAATTATTTCAGAAATGGGAAAAGTGTAATCAGATTACGAGTACATCGGAAAGCTTTCGTTTTTGTTACAATCTCTCTCACCTAGCAAAACTCCTAGGGTACTGCCCGAAGCTGGTAAAGCTGAAATTTGGAAAGCAGATAATTTGAACTCCTCTGGAATTATCCAGACCTAAGCTAAAAAGCGAGGGGTCCTGTGTTTGATTCCTAAACGGGACAAACATTAATGTTATTGTTATTCCTTGTGCAGGAGTTTGTGTGCGAATGTATGTTTACGGATACAATACCACAGACAGACAGAAATACACGGCAAATTCATTATTATTACACCCCTCTGTGTGGAAAATTCCAAAGGAGAGTAAGAAAATTTGCTTCTCTTGATTAATTACCCCAACTTCATAAAAAGTGAATCCAAAGCCATAAGTGTTCAGGAGCTGTTCGACTTCAAAATGATTCATAAATCTTCCAATATTGATTGAAGAAGGTTCTCATTAAACTCTGGAGGCTTCACAATCTATTAAAACTTTGCCCGCTTCATAAAACACCTATTTTTGTATTTCGAATGAAAATATCTCGCTAAAAATAAACTTTATTCAAGATCTCGCCTTATTTAATCAAGGAATTTTGACTGGTTAGTGGATAAAAGGTTATTAACATTTTTGATTATATTTAATTAAATGACTTGTAATTCTTAGTTATTTCATTAAAAACTACTTCTTCAAACCCCTTAGCCTAGTTGGTAGGGGTCCCGGGTTCGATTCCCGGCCTAGTCAGATATTAATGCGGCAGATAAATGTTTGTTTTCGGGTCGTGGGTGGGTAGTGCCTCTAATTTTTCTCGTGGTCGACATGCATCGGTGATTTGACCTTTGGGTGTTACTGATGACCTTGGAAGACGGTGACCACTTACCATCAGGAGGTTCGTCTGCTCGTTTGTAAAGATAAAAATGTAATGTAATGCGAAGGCATGTCATTCGCATCACGGTCATGCATGCATGACAACACGTAAGGCATGTCATGCCGCATGATCGTCTAGGGCCACCTAGAAGTGCCTAAGTACGCCTTCTACATATCACATTACAACCCAACAATTCTTGTTATTAGTGTTTAACTGCAAACAAAATTTGACCAATTAAACTCAAAGGGCTATAAAAATTAAACTTTATTCCGTACTTAACTGTTTGTTTGAAGTGTTATTGCGTCGGTTTAATGTTACAATGGACCAAGGGTCTCGGAAAGTACTGCACAAAGAAGTTATTACAGACCTATTTCTGGGATAAGATATAATAATTAAAAGGGTAAAATAAAGTTAAATAGGCAGCATTTGACAATTGTTTAATAACGTAACATTCTGTGTAGCCAGTGATATTCAATTATTCAACCCATCCATACTAATATCACAGCCTAATAAATATATTACTTTTTGCTCTGTGCTCATATCACAAATGCGAATATAACTCTGTCCTATGCTACGTTTTCACACTTAATCCTCTTATTAAATCTGCTCTCTTAATTAAAATCGGTACGAAGGTAATGTAAAACCCTGGAAATCACGCAGGATAGTTTTATTTTCCAAAAATATGTACCTACTCTTGGGATAATTTTAATAATATTTTGTCGTTTTCCGACTCTCAAGAAGCACAATTACACTGTCCCCAATGTGCTTCGGGAAATTTATGCATTACTTTCGGTGAGTACCTATGTACCTACTAAGTGCGGGTCGAAAAATTTTACTGAATTAAATGAAAAAGATATATCAGGTTGTATTGTAGAATACAATATACTGATATACTTTTTCATTTGTGAACTGATTGAAATAAAACAAGCTAAGTGGGTTTTAACAACCTTGCTTAGTACTTCAACCCTTTTAACCCTTATCTTATTGAGATTATGAATTTAAGGGTTTAACACCAACATACATTAACATCATTGTAATCAACCCTAAAATAATCCCCTGCTGGACTTAGGTCTCCTTCCATAATGAGCGGCTCTAGGTGTCTAGGCTACGTAGCTAATACATCATTTATACCTACGACTCGACACCAAACATTTATCCGTCACATAAACATCTACCTTGGTCGGGAATCGAATCCGGGACCCCTCGCTTTGCAGCCGGGAATACTGCCTAGACTACGGAGCCATTATCTTATGCAGTAAAATGTATTTGGATCTTGCTGCATTTTTTTAACTGTCGTTAACGAGTTATAAATAAAATGTTTGCAGATGTTATTATTTAAATATCGACAGCGGTTTTGGAGTCAGTTTTTAATTGGAAATGTTTCGACACCGTTATTACTGGAGTCATCCATAATACATGGAGTTTTACACCAATTTGTAATCTGTTCCAATAGTTTATTTCATGGCGCATTGGATGATGCGTTGTTTGCAACTCCGCCATATTTGTTAGTTATTGTAACTGAATGAATATTTCACATAAATCTGAACTAAATGCTATTCTGAAATTAGACCAAATGAATGAGAGTAGGTACCTACTTAAAAATAATTCTTTTTAATTATGGGCTTAGTAAAACAAAGTCAGTTAACAATGCCGAATATCCAAAAAATTTACTAAGGTCACAATCTCGAAAACGATGACACTTATACAAAGGTCATTTTAGGAAATCCGTTAGGTCAATCTCCAAGCTAATTACGCCTCAAATTTATCGTATTACTTATAGGACGTACTGTATCTACACACAGACACACAAGTTCATTATAAACATGGTAATACCGTATTCAACCCAATCACCTGTCAATTCAATTTTTATAACCTTCCTCATACTTTCAACATGAACATCCCATATAAAACCACCAAAAAGCAACTTAAATAACCAATAAGTTCTCAATAGTTTCGAATATCCGAACTTCGATTTTATTACTTCCCCTTCGTCAAAACTTCCCCCTATAACAGAGCACTGAACTTTGTTTCGGAAATGAAATTTAATAGAGTTTCAATGTATCCATTTCAAACAAACAACTCATCTTGAGTTTCTGCACTAAAGACGGGTCGACGTTATAAAGAATAACGCCATCTTTTAGCGAAAATAGAAAACTTCAATGATTGATATCATAGTCTGTTGTCGTCATGTAATGTAATCATTTATTTTGCTATTTTCTGTTGCTGATAGTATTTTTTTGGATAATAATTTCAACGTAAATCCCCTATAAACAGAAAATCTAGAATCTGTTATAATCTATTCAAACAATGAAACTTTAAATGACTCGTATGTCTGAACATGGAACATATTTGGGAAAAGGTTACGGGTAGGTATTTATTAACGCAATTAATCCCAATTAACATTTTTTTTCGGCAATTTTTGGTTTGATTGTGCGCTTGTTTCCGCTAATCTCAAGATGCGGGGATCACTGATGTGTTGTAGTACAACCGTGCTATTATGTATTAGGTACCTATACTTTGTAAGAATGTAGAACACGTGAGGGTTAGTACCCAAAAAATAAAAATGATGTCACCTGAAAGAAATAGTTGTAAAATTTAATATCCCATTTACGCAAGTATTCAAAATAGATTTTTATTTTTCTTAAAATGGGATCCGTTGGAGTCGCGAGATGCGGTCTACTCGCACTCATATTAAAATATAGGGTTGGCTACTCCGGTTAGTGAACCAAAACGATTTATATTTCAGTTAAAATGTAATGCCGAATCAATTACCAGCATCACATTTTTTTAATAACCTATACAATAACGGTATTAATAACGGCATGTGGTCATTTTCGCTCGTAACGTTCCTTATAACAACCATCACTGATCACCACGAGCGTAATTATCACCAGTAAAGAATAATGCGAAATCCTCTTTTCATTTTTATAAATATGAACCAGAGCCTCAATTTGGCTTCAACGAATTAATGGCCTACTACTGAGCACGGATCTCTCCTGATAACTAAAGAGGCTTAGAATATACTCCTCCACGCTGCTCCAGTGCGGTTTGGTGGTTGTCGCCTCTATATAAAGTATTTTTTTTTTAACTTTTTTCACAAACAAATTCTGGTAATTGCTCAATGTCAATGTAAAAATAAATGGTTCATTTTAAAAATAGCTGTAGATTTTTTCAGTAAATAAATTAAAACAAACATTCTAATCGGTCAATTTAACGCACAATTTTCCGAGTTCAATACGACTCATTTTCCTCAACAAGTTCATTACATTATTTCCTAAGGGCAATGAAAAATACGGAGCTAGCTCTAACGTCTCTTTTTATCGCAACTTTTAACTGTGCGTTGACAGCCCTAAGATTTTTATCTTTCCCCAGTTAACGCTCGGGGCGACCCTGTTTCCTAGACGGCGAGGATTTATTGTCCTTATTTAGTACCTTAGTCAGCGATACAGACAACAGCTTAATTTTATATATATTTTCAATAAAATAATCATTTTATAAGAGACCAATGCTTGACACGTTGTAATCAAAAAGAAAAAAATTATCACTGAACTACTGTAGCCAACTATTCATTCTTTAAAGGGTTTATTTCCTAAAATTTAAATAGTACTAAACGGAACATATAATGTACATATTATATCTTCCCAAGGAAGGAAGGAATGGAGAAGGCAAAAGGGTCAAAATATTACTATCAAATACACCTAAAATCCGAGCTTAGGTCATATACATTACATAACTTTTTATTTCACTTCAATACATGCAGTATTTCCGAAGTTATAAAGACGAGAAGTTCAAGCCCTTTTTTGAATTTCCGCGCTTACGCTATGACGTCACGAGTTAGTTCGGCCGCGAGCGAGCGACGGCGCAACTATAGAAAATATGGGTCTATGCAGTTCAAAAATCTATAACTTTCTTATTTCTATAGATACAGACTTGAAATTTTGCATAGATGTAGTAGATAGTATGTGAATTATATATGTTATTTTATTATTGATAACTAAGGTTTGCTCGCGGCTTTACTTGAGTTTAAATTAACATTTCGGTCAAAAATCCCTATCAACTACGCGCGACTACTGAGAGATGACGTCATCGAGTAGTGACCGCCCGCCTGCGTTTTTAAAAAAACCAACGGCCGTAAATACGCACTTTGATCGTTAATATCTCAGCCATTTATTGAGATATGGAAAAAGTAAAAACACAGTTTTTCTTGTAATTTTTTATAGATTTATTTGACGTGTAAAAAAAAATTCGTTTGCCTGGTCCATTTTCCAAAACGGTTCATAAATGACGGAGCTTTGAGGTAACAAACATGAAAAAATACAACCGAATTGTGAATCTCGTCTTTTTTCAAGATGGTAAAAAACTATTCTTAATATTATAAATTCGAAAGTAACATTGTCTGTCTACTACATTTTCATTTATTCATTTAAACTAGCTTTCAGCAAAACTTGGCCTCTTTTAACTACACGCGCCAGTTCATCAATAAGCTTGTCGCAGCCAAATTCGTAACAAGGGTATGTTAATCCGATTGTACAGAAGTGGGTCACTTGAGAAAATTTTCTTCTCTCAAACAATGGAATGCGATAAAAATCAGTGCCGCTCCAGTGCCTGTGTGCTGGCACGAGCTTGCGTGCACCAGTGATGGGGCACGGGATAGGGTTGCCAAAAACAAGTTTGTCATTTACGAGACAATTCTACTAGGGTAATGCAGCCGGGTTCTAAAATATTTGAAAATAAATAGACACTAAACTTTGGTAATTTTAATAAATATTTTTTAAGTACCTACAATAAAATGTAAGCAAATTCAAAAGTATGTAAGTATGTTGTCAATACGTTTATTGACTTGTCAATTGTCAATTTATAACTCCACCGCAGTTTTGGAAAGAAGCTTTAACTAGGAGATGAAACGGCAAAAGAAGTAGGTTTATAAGGGTTTAAGTAGGTTTATAAGGGACAAGGCGCAAAATTTCATGACATCCTCTTAGTCTAGTAGTTGACCTGCCTGCGAAGCTACGGATCCCAGGTTCGAATCCTGGCCGGGGCAGATATTAATATGACTGATAAATATTTGTTCGCGGGTCGTGGGTGTGAGTGATGTGTTACTTGTGTTGTCCAAGGTAGCATTGATATGAACGTGTTAGCGTTTATTTATTTATTTATCTATCATATTGCTGTTTGGCAGCCCTACACGTGGGGCACCCGGTGTCTTGGTTGCTGCCACGTCAGACTTCATTGAGGGTGTTGGCAACATATTTCGTTTTGTTGTTTGAGCGGAATATGTAGCTTTGATATTTCCATTCAAGTTATATTTGACAGAATTTTTTATAACTATGTCTGCACGACAGCCTTGTTTTATTTTTTCTGTACGAGGAAGTAACCGAAATACGATAATGGTAAGAGACAGTCGCCCATGGACATTTGTACCTCTAAAGGCATCGCCGATGCTTTGGCGGCCAAATAAGAAGGAAGAAGGAATAAAGAAGAAGAAAGAAGGAAGTTAGAAAGTACTTAGTTTTTTTTAGTCTCAAGCTGCAGTGGTTCCGGCTGACGCAAGTCAAACGGTGGTAGCTAGCTGCAATTACTTTACCTACAAACATTTCTAGAGATTGTGCAAAGATAGAATATTGGAAATTGCTGTAAGTAACCTAAAGCGTAAAGTCTATACCTCGTCATTTATTAATATTTATAACGTTAGCATTGATTGGAGTAAGGGTGGCCAAAAAATCGAACCCGCTACCCTCTCGCTACACACATTAAACACGGCGCTACGCGACTTTAATTTGCGGGTTTAACAAATAAATCTTGGGAATATTTGTACGGCAGGGAAATTCTAGGAATTTAATTTAAGTTCAGGAGGAAATTTATGTTTGTAGCATTTTGTTTTACTTTTCGCACGATTTTAGCACTTAGATAAAAAAGGTTTCAACATTACATCCTTTTATTTGTCTAGCCATTTTAGGGTTTATAGTTTGTTTTTCTGGACCGTGGGGATGCACTTTTAATATAAAAAATCGCGTCCACTGTTGGACATAGGCCTCCCCTAACTTGCGCCACAATGACCGGTTCTGAGCAAACATTTAGTCAAGAGTCAATAATTCTATCCCCGTACTTATCCCCGTATTTTATCCCCGTACTTTAAAGAAAAAAACTATTTATTTTACTGCAGTTTTCTGCAGATATGCCGTCGTCTGCTAGTTCCTAATAAAATCGAGTGAGGTTGCTTCAGCAAAATTGCTTTTCTTTGCACACAAGTTTTTAGATTTTAACCTACTCCTCGAATATTCCTCAAACATCGTACCACAGATGCTCACTCATCGAAACTCGTCTATATCAGTGTTTGCGCACAGTATTTGCTCTCTGGGCGTTTCAATTCCAAAACCAATAGCTCGAGAGTTAGAATCCAATCCAGTGTACCCTGAGCCAGGCTAAAAGATATACTGAGGGTAGAAAAGTATCAGCTTATGTTGGTGTAACTCTAATTTTACGTCATATTTTAAAAATCGCTCAATGCAAATGCTGTGTTATTATAAAATAATAAAGTAAGAATTGAAGTAATAAATCTGTTTTTAAAGTTTTACGTTTTCAAAAATGAAAAATCTTTAAAATGGTTTCGTTCACCTAATGAATAACCGCTCACCTAATCACGCATGTTAGTTCACCATGTATTTATACAGACCGAGGTAGGTCGACCAGGTGTCCGGATTTATCCAGACATGTCCGGACTTTTGGCCTACTGTCCGGGTTTTTGTTCAGCTTTTTTATTAGTTCGAATATTTAAATATAAACGTAAATTTGAAAGCGCTCGATTCCTTTTAATCCCTTCTTTTTCATCAATATAATTATATGGATTCACTTGAAATATTGCATGTAGATTCCTCAAGCGACACAGGTGAGAACTAAGAAAGGATTTTTGGAAATTAAGATGTTCACGCGGGCGAAGCCACGAGCGGGTAACCAGTATAGGTACTATAAAAATATATACCATTAATTGGCATCTCTAAAACAATTCGCTAGAAACTTCAAATTGAAACATACTTAAATTTAAGTGAAAAATTGTAATATTTATTTCGCGTCAAAAATGTTCGAACTTTTTTTAGAAATGTCCCGATTTTTTATAAGCACCAGCAATTGTCCGGACTATTCCAACTTTGAGATGGTAACCCTCGTCATGAAAACATTCAAAACTCCTGTTGACACATTTGCACTCCGAACGCGTCCTCAATTCTAAATTACATTTGTGGTTTACGGAGTTTTTGAACTAGTTTCAAATTGTGTACCTACTTAATTAGTGAAGTCTCTATTTTTTATTTAAAGTTAACTTTTGGTTTATAATCTTAATTTCACACCAATTATAATGGTTACTAAGTGATCTAGTAACTAATGAAACGCAATTAACAAAATAAACGAATAGTTGTTGTATTAAAAATATAAATGTTTTCAACTAATTACATATTACATATTTTAAATTTAATTTAATCTATATGACTGTTATCCACCCAACTAAGAGCCCTTATGTGATTTTTACAACTCACATTTAATATTTTATATTAAATAAACTTTTTTAAATCTTTTTGCAACCAGGTCTATAACCATGTTTATAGTATACATAACGATATGTTTTAAGAAACTGTTATAATTCATTAATCACTATATCGCGGGCAGCATGGATATGGCATAGATGGGTAAGACACCATAACAACTACAATTCTATAAAATAAATCCCCTGTCGTAGTTTGACCCCTCGCTCGCAGGATCACACGGCTACACAATCATTTTAGTACGACAGACGCAACCGTAATGCGTGGATGTTATTGTATCTTATACACCTGTTTAATTATATTTCAACCCTTCACTACGATAGCTATCTAACACACAACGATAGGTATCGAACAAAGCCGATAACAACGCCGGTCGATCTAATACCACTAATTACTAAACCGAAGCAGTCAGGTTATTTCCAATCTATTTGATTTGCCCAAATGCAAGCCAAATGCTTAATAAATTCCGCTGTTGATGAGGGTGTGGGCCGTTGTCACACCGTAGCGTAACGTGGTAGGAAATTTCAGAATTCATGAGAATACTTTTTGTGTTAATCGTTACAATCTGCCGCTGTGCAGTTATTTTGTGTAATTGAATTATTTTCATTACAAAGAAGGATGGCCAAATCGTACCCGACAACGAAACGATAGCGTCCCAATATGACATATATTTGAAAAATACCCTTATTTTTTAAGATCTTAAAAAACATAAGAAATATCTCTTTAAGTAGCCACAAAAAAAAGATTTTCATTTATTTTTGTTTGTATAACTTTTCTTGGACTAACTTGTCTAGTTCAACTGCGTACAACGGAACGTCATCGTAGTGATTAAGTACTCTGTGAACGTCATTTGGCATCGACCCATCGGGCCATCGATCCGACCCAGTGTTGCCAGATACCACATAATTACGGTAGGTCTACCGTAAACGATGTTTAGTGTTTTTAGTACATTTTACCGTATTTTGACCCACACAAAAACTGATTGCAATAGGGAAAACCTCAAATCTCATACAATACACCGTATTTTGTAGAATTCACGGTATTTCTAGTTTTTGCATCTGGAAACACTGATGCGACCCGATTATTAGTTTTCTATTACTAGCATCATTGTGGCTTAAAACGCAGTTTTTGTGTCTAATCTATGTTTTATACTCTTTGGTGGCTTGATGGCATGATGGCTTTACTTCTCATATATAAGTGTATAATCTATGGCTTTACTTCGACTTCTTCACTAATAGTTGTTGAATGTTGACGTTGTTGTGAATTGTGATACGAAGTGCGCTATTTGAATTTCCTTCTGTTGTTTTGACTTTGGCATTGTTTTACGGACTGATAACGATACTTGTGACGATTACCTGTGCTTTTGACTTCTGGACACCGATTTTGCTTTTTGGTTTTGGGTTCGTGAGAGACCTGATATATCATGCAGACGCCACAACTAGCCCTGCGATTGCTGTGTGTTAATTGTAACATACGCATCGATACACTTTGCCGCCATCTCGTTTTTGAGCTTGATACGAGAGTAATTTCTAAGATCTGAAGAGTGTAATTCTTCAATAGTAGTACGTATTTTAAAATACCTACTTATTTTAGTACTCAAACGTAACTAAACCATCACACACAATCATATATCATAATACAACTCTAATTCTTATTTTAGATTACTGAAGAAGATTACATATGTGATCCCTGTAAACAATTGGCAATGCAGCAGGTCAACGTCGGATTGGCTAATGAACCTGGTGCCTCATCTTCCCGTGGCCACATGCATGTTTGCGTACTTTGTGGAAGTTCTCTGCGAAAGCGTAAACGTGATCTTATTGTGAGAGAGAATCCATCTCAGTTACAACCAGCGATACATATTGAAGTTGAAAATAGAATTGCCCCACGGCAGGTAATTATGGTTTATATATTATGCACTTTTTTCTTTGTATTGTTATCAGTGTTATAGTGAATTCATCACTGCAACCTAATATTATTTTATATCAATGTCTTTATTTGCTTGGGTTCAATAATAATGAGCTGTAACATGTTAAGACAAGGCTGTATGTTGTTTCAGGCAACTCCATCAGACCATGTTTGTCATCCCTGTTGGCTGAGACTCAAGAGAGTTGCAATGCTTAATATGCAGCAAAATATTGAGCAGCAGGTCGAACCAGAGCCTGAGCCAGAGCGGGAACCGGAGCCAGAGCCAGAGCTTCAACCCCAAGAACCTACAAGCTCTACAAACACCAACGAGCATTCTGAAGAAGAATCCGATGTGATTACTTTATCGCAGTATAGACGAGCAGCTAATACTGCAACACATTGTGTATTTTCTGGTTGCCGGAACAGAGATTTACATAGGATTTCTGACCCATTAAGAGCAACAACTCTAAGCAGATACAAATATTACTTGCCTATAAATGCTCATATTTGTTTAGAATGCTTATAATACATTTCTGGATTTCTCAAGTATGGAAAGTGTTGGAAGAATTGATGAACATTTGTTTCATTATTGGCTTGGTATCCCGTGAACATTTGTTGCAACACAATTTAATAATTTGAAATGCTATTTATAATGAAAATAATAAAAATACGATAATTATATGTGATGGGACTTATATTTATATAAACAAAAGTTCCAATTATATGTTCCAAAAGGACACATATTCCCTTCATAAATATAAAAACTTGTTAAAACCATTTTTGCTGGTGACACCTGATGGCTACATTGTTGACTGCTTTGGCCCATACAAAGCTACCACATCTGATGCAGATATAATGAAGTCTCTTTTCACTGAACTCTCACTGAAAACTCTCCTCTCAGACAAAAATAATCTTTCAAAATAATGATATTTTTATTCTGGACAGGGGATTTAGAGACTCAATTAGTTTGTTAGAGGCTTGCAGCTACAAAACATATATGCCAGAATCCCTGCTTGAGGGTCAACATCAGCTCAACACCGAGCAAGCTAACAGGAGTTGTTGCGTTACAATATGCCGTTGGGTGGTGGAAGTCGTTAATGGGTACTTCAAACGAGACTTTAAAATATTCAGGCATTTTTTTTTTAATAAAACCGTTCCACATATAATGCAAATGTTTACCATAGCTGCAAGCCTTTTAAATAAATTCCGTGTTCGGTTAAAAAATAGAAATGATGCTGAGCAAATCATAAATGTGATTAGGGAACGATTTCCATTAAATAATAATTTATCTCATTTTGTAAACGCAATGAATATGAATAGACGCACATCTAATTTTACTAGTATAACAGCTCATTCCAATACTAATATAATATTCCCCCATTTCGAATATAGTGAAGTTATATTATTTGCCCTAGGAACATATCAGATTCGACAGGCTAAGTCCTATTATAGTGAACATGTCAGGTTTCACGGAGGGTATCGCATTGAAATAAGCAGAAAAAACATTAATGTAAATGAGTATTGTTTGAGAGGAAGTGGAAATAATTCGCTAATAAGAGGCAAAATTAAATCCAGACACATTTCGAGAAAAGTATATTATGTTTATATATTAATTGAAAATAATGTGTCTGGAAGGGAAGCTATAGTAGAATATTGTTGTAATTGCCTTGTTGGTAGAAGAACTGTTGGGTGCTGTGCACACGTTATGACACTTGTGTGGTACCTTGGGTGGGCCAGGCATCAGCCCACAATATCAGAACCAGCAGCATTCCTCGATGCTGTAGT
This sequence comes from Ochlodes sylvanus, assembly GCA_905404295.2. Taxonomy (NCBI): domain Eukaryota; kingdom Metazoa; phylum Arthropoda; class Insecta; order Lepidoptera; family Hesperiidae; genus Ochlodes; species Ochlodes sylvanus. Next base: position 2,468,075 of record FR990146.1, on the reverse strand, counting down.
TGTAAGAGAGGATGATGAATAAAAAGTATTTTTGTCAAGCCTATTTCTTTCATTTTAAGTACTCTTAAATCCTACCTTTACTACCTACCGATCTACCTACATTTATTCCTGTAAGCTACTACATTACTCGATTTGTCAATGTAAGTCCAACTTGAGCATTGAATACCGAAAGACAGTAGGTATGTATCTAGCGACTAACTCTCCTCAGGCAGAATTGATGGTGTCAAACCACAATAAAGCCTTGAAGTCTTTCAAGATAGGCTTCATGTGTGATGTTATGCCATCCTTATTTTCTAAACTACATGTTGTGCAAGTTAAAGCAATATAGACTTTCATTGAATTTATTGAGTCATATAGACAGACACAGGGTTAGTGTTCTTTGACAGATGTTCTATTTTTTTGGTAATTCTCTGAGAAATCGAAACACATAGAAACAAGATCAATAATTACCCTTCTCGCTTATCGCTAACTACACTTTTAGGCTACGCCACAGTCGGATAAAAGATACTTGTGGATTCTAACCTCAAAATTATTGTTGACTTTCAGACGTTATTATAAAAAAACGTGGCTATTTAGGAACGATTTTCAAACAGGATGGTGTTTAGAACATAAAAACAAACCGATCTAACTATAGCTTATTTTGGGACATCAAAAATAAAAGTCGAGTCCAGCTCCTATAGAAATTTGGCCATTGTTCTTTGTGATGAATTATTACTTATTAACTTACGTGTTTCTCTGTCAATGCCCGGTAGCTTGCATCGATCTTAAGTGATCGAACAAGTTAAAAAACTACGGGCGCGGTCCGTAGGCGGACGGGTGACCGTTAGTGGCAAAAAATTCTTGAGCGCTTCTGCGCGTAAGGCACGTAAAGCCATCAGTCTCGGTTATTATCATTTGATATCCGTCGTTAAGCCATGTCGGAGAATTTTGAGCGGCATAAAACATTCGACCCTTGGATTGTCCATTAACCCTGTATTGGACCAGCGTGGTGGATGCTGTAGGCCCCTTCAGTTATGAAATTCTCTTGCCCTGTATATATTAATGCATTAATGCCCCACCATTGACGGATTAAGCCGTTTTATATTGCAATGATATTACTAATCGGTGTAAATGCGCTTCGCTTGTCTAAAAGCCATTAGTTGCGCGCTCGTAATTTTGATTTCGACTTTCCGTATCTAAATGATTCCAAAGTCATTAATACAGTTGGAGTTTTCCAATTAACTCGCACCTAACATAGTAAGGGTTTTATTGAATTTAATTAGTATGGGAACCGGTCAATTGAATCCTTGTTTTATAAAGAATTTTTTTAATGAGCTATAATTTAAATCGCTTGGAGTTTATAGCTCAATTTGTCAGCGATCTTTCGAGTCTACATCCTTGGTCGGGACGCTATTGGATAACTGCAGGTGCTGATAATGTAGGGCACCTCGTGTGATCCATAGGGCACATTACTTGAAGTCCCAATAGTGATCGGAATAGATTTGGACGGGGATGACCCTTCAAGCAACATAGACACTTCTTGACATTCAAATAACATTACCCCGCACTGAAGCAACCTAATGAAATACGCTGCAATATTTCTAATTAACGAGAAAAGGCCCAAAGTTTTATTTATTTGGATTTTATTTACTTTTAGTACATCTATTTATAATTCGATAAAGTTATTTCGTTAGGCGCTAACGGCTCACATAAGGACAGTCATTTCATTATTTACCAAAACATTAATAATTTAATTAACATCATGCCTACTTTATTATACTCCATTAACCTAAGTGCTGCAGAGTCGCTAATGGGAAACCAATTAATGTCTATCCAATTCAATAGTTCGAAATTTTCGCTAAAGCCCAAAGCAATAACAAAAATAACATTAAAAAAATATTACTTTTATTATTTAACAGCCGTACGTGTTAAATAAAAATAAAATCTAAAACTCACGAAGCAAAATTGACCCAACATCTAACAACTTAACTTAATTTCGTTGTCGAAAATGAGGTCAATCCAATACCGCGCTTTACTGAAATTTCAATTGTCGCCAAGTGGCTCCTTACAGCAAAGATCAAAATTCCGTGCACATCGCTGCATAACAACATTCGGCTAAAAACAAAACACATTCTGCGCGGGCGTTGGTCAAATTGAATTTGGTCGGGCGAGTTGTACTAACGAACGAGTCGACCGGTGTTTGAACTCAGCTCAGTACAACACTAGCAGCTCTTTCCGCGCGGCGCAGACTATTGCATTACCGGCGCATAGCGGAAAAAATAAATAAATCGAACGATCGTTCCGCTGTACAATTCAAATTTAGTTTCGTTCAAGAATTCTGGGAGCATTTCGGTACTGTAGTTTTGCTTTGAGCTTTTTCTTTGCATGTGAACTTTTCGAACGGTTAAAGGACGATGTTACGGGGAACTGCCATTTGTCTATATAATTACTTACTGTCTTTCCTTCTGTACTTAGTTATACTTTAAGCTTCAACTAACCGATGTTTATCATCAGCGCAACCCTTAACTCCTGCTGGTCTCGGGTCACCTCTTATGATGTGAGGGGTACAAGCCATAATCTACCACCCTGGTTAAGTACGAATTGGCAAACTTTATACTTTTGTATTATAAGTATCTTTCATGTACAAACGTCAGTTAATTACCTAGAGTTTTATTATAGTCAAATGCTAATAGATTTATTAACAGCCGTAACAAATCATAGAAATAATCTTCTTTAAGCACTTTCAGCCAACTTTAATGCCATAAAAACTTAAAACAAACTTAAAATGCCAATAAAATGTATAATTTACCGCTAAACTTCTGTTGACGTTTTTATGAGCTTAAAGTTCAGACATAATAATATTGTTAATATGATATATTAAGGATACCTGGGTGTTTGTTTACCTGCTATTCGGTTGTTAATAACCGTTCAAAGCGGCGGCGTGCGTTGATCCTAAGCGATCGACAAAGTTAAGCAACAGCGGGCGCGGTCGGTAGTTGGATGGGTGACCGCACTGACCGCTAGTGTTACGTCAATACAGGTCTTAATAATACTTTAAAGGTCGTAAGTGTTAGTAAGTTTTACTTTTACTTTTGTTTTAAAAGATGTGCTGAGGAGTTTCCTTTTCGTTTGTTCTCCTCCATTCTAAAGCAATGAATTTATAGGTATTTAGTAGGAATGAATTTCCCAAGTTTGCGAAACGACGGTAGAATCAAAAAATTGACGTGACATACACACACAAACAGAAAAACAGACAAAAATTCTAAAAATCGGTTTTTGTGTTAATAAAGACCCCCAGTAAAAGTTTTTCGCATTATATCTTCTACTAGTAAACCCGCCCTCGCTTCGCTTCGGGAAAACCAATTTACACAAAATTTTAATATATAATATTAAACATAATTATAAACTTTCCTCTTGAATCATTATATCTATTAAAAAAACCGCATCAAAATCCGTTGCGTAGTTTTAAAGACCTAAGCATACATAGGGACAGAGAAAGCGACTTTGTTTTATACTATGTAGTGATGTACAGACATATATCTTCTATGTAGCGACCAGTTACAGATTATAGTAGGTACCTATAGATTACAGCGAAGAAAACTCTTGCCATTGTGTGGGTACTATTCATACCCGTTCATCCTGGTGAATAAAACCAACAAAGGCTTAATAATAACATTCACAAATCACCAGACCGCGCAATCAGAGGCCAATAAATCACAAAATGAGAATCATTCTGAATGCCATTCGCAGGCCGTAAGGCCTATGAAGAAATACGCCGTCCCGGAATTCCTTATAGTCCAATTTGCCCCCTAAAATATCAATCGCAGATTCGAATAGTTCCACCAATTTAGACTTGCCAAAAGCATCCATTGCGTAAACTATGCTCGGAGTGCCACGACTATTGTAATAAAAACAGCAATGTATGTTACGGATACTCTAAAATCACGAACTGATTCTATACGCTCTCTTTGGATATCGAGATACGACTGATTCATGATCACAATTACCTTTCCATGTTGTTGGAACGCATCCTACGAAACAGCAATTTAAAAATGACCTTCCCCGCTGCTCTCCACGAAGGATATTACACACGATTCGGGGGAATAAGCTGCATATGAGGGATCAGGGTAAGTTGGACGCGAGAGTAAGACGTGTGCCCGGATTTGCCCCAACGAAGCTCCTTGCGAGAGCACCAATTGGTTCCATTCGACAATAAATACATCAAGTGTTTAGACTAAGGTTGATTCATTGGCCGGCGTTGCTTACAATGGATAAATATTGCAGAGTCTTGAAGAAGAAGCGGGATGGGAAATTGAAAAGGTCGTACGAGAGAGGGTGACAGACGATGCGTCTAGAGATTTTGTGTCGGATTCATTGAGAAATGTGTACTGCTGTGCTTTCAATTTTCCGCTACAAGTGGAATGTTGCCATTGACTCGGTCCCTGGTGATTATTCTAGTATGGATCCCTTTGTAAATAATAAAATCGAATCTTGTTACATGATAAGTTCTTTTTCCTTCGTCCTTTTCGTCATGGACGACAACGCATCTGCAACGCCTGGTAGTGATGTCCTGGGCAACGGTGACCATTTAACATCAGGTCGACAGCTCTTTTGTCGGCTATTAAAATAAAAAAATTATTGTCTGTAAAGTCGGTTTAAGGACGATAATTTTACGTGACAACGTGATAAGAAAACATTGATGAAAACCGAACGCTTAGGCCGATCGTGCCTCTCTATCGCTTGTTCCGCGCTCTCGCTTGCACGGCTCACCAAGAACGTGACAATGATGTCATACTTTTTCGTGCGTGCAGCCTGCGTTCATTGATTTATAAGACGTTATCACGTCAAAATCATTATTTTTATGGACTTAACATAGCTAACGAGCATGAAGCACCACCTTCCGCTGCCGCCCATGACGACTGTTACCGACCCAGAACAAGACCCAAATCGGGACTGGGATACACAATTCCGGGAATGGGAGAAACAATACTCTCCATAGATGTGGGGAGGTTCTTCTGGACTGCTAGAAGTACCTTAACTTACGGAACTTAACAATTTTAAAATGCATCACATAGGCCTCTTTATGATAACATGAGCTTTTCCATATTCAAAATCAGTATCAGATTTAAAAAACCCCATGATGTTGATGACCGATATTCGGGACATGTAGGATAAAAGCTTATCGCGATGTTCTCCATAATTGTGTGGAGAATTTAACAGTCAACCAGTCCATATACGGTTTGAAGTACAAATGTTATGTGTATTTACCATATGAAGCTTGACCATTAAATTTTTTAAAGTAGATAAGAACCCAGTAATCTGAAATTAACCCTGCTGATAATTAAAGATTACTGATTAATTTTATTTTTAACAGCTATGCACTGTATTTATGAGGATATTTATGAACATTTAATATTCGACGACGATCGACCGATAAGCCGAGTTGGTTGTGACCTTGCTTGCGAAGCGAGGGGTCCCGGTTTCGATTCCCGACCGTGGCAGATGTTTATGTGACAAATAAATGTTTGTTCTCAGGTCATGGGTGTTAGTGATGTGTAATTAAAAGAGGTGTAAAATAGATGGTGAAGATCCAATCTCGTCACTGCTAACATCCCTGCTATCACTGGTCCTATCTGCTGTTTCATCATCATCATCATCATCATCATCACAACCCATAACTGTCCCACTGCTGGGCACGGGTCTTCTCTCACAGTGTGACGGCCATAGTCCACCACGCTGGCCAAGTGCGGATTGGTGGACTTCACACACCTTTGAGAACATTCTGGAGAACTCTCGTGTGCAGGTTTCCTCACGATGTTTTCCTTCACCGAAGCAAGTGATAATTAAATTTTTTAATACGCATATAATTTTTGAAAATTAGTGGTGCGTGCGGGGTTTGAACCCGGATCCTCCGATTAAGCAGTCCAACGTTCAACCACACGGCTATCACTGCTCTGCTGTTTAGCCGAGGTAAAAAATTCCTCCGTTACAATATAGACAGAAAAAAACCAAGCAAACATTAACAGTTGACAATGAAATCCAAGAAACTCCGAACAGAGTGAAAATAGACATTCCTGCAGAAAATTAAGTACTATTGACTGTACTAGTCAAACACAATCAAGTTCGGAAAGAGGCCCCGCCACTACAACTTCCTTCCTTTTACCAACGCCAAGAAAAACCACTACATATTCTGTCCATTGCTGGGTACACTCGTGAAACAGCTACCAATAATCGCAGCCTCGTAGCAATGGATATCTAAGCCGCTGTTTTTTCGTGGTAATACAGAAGTTACGGTGATATAGGTAAGGGAATGAGATTTAATAAGAGTAGCTCTAAAGAACAATGCTCTAGAAAATGCCAAGTGGCAATGCAGTTGAATTCGATGTATATGAGAATATATGTATAGCATATATGTATATTTGTTTGGTGCCTCGGAAAGTTAAACGACGATAACGAATCTCGCGAATATAAATACATAATAGGAATATAAATATGTCATTAATAACTTCTTTCATAATTCTTAAAAGGGCCTTTCACTTAAATTCGGGTCTAATTAGGTTGAACGAACACATTTTATGACGCAGCAAGAAACTGCATCTCTCTCATAAATATCTGCCCAGCCGGGAATCAAACCTGGGCTCTCGCTTTGCGAGTGTCAATAGTTCACTACCAACTGAACTACACGCCTACCACTTACGCGTTTCTCAAACACGTTGAACAAATACGAAGGTTTCTTAATTATAAAAAGTTTCAGTGCCTCTCACTCGTCATTAGGAAGTAAGATTGCGTACAAACTTTGGTATTTATTCAACCATCAATCAATGTTATTAATGGTACCTTCCCCCAAACAGCTCCCGACGTCCATTTTATTGAATTATTACCTGAAACAATATAAATTTTATATTAAAAACTTGTATTTAACTCAATAAACCTGTAAGTAATGACCATTACTTACAGGAACTCCGATAAGACCTTATAGGAGTTATTTGACAAATAAAACAATTATAAATTAATGTAATGATAACAATGATTTATAAAAAAAAATTGTCTATGCATTTAATTTTGTTAAATTTCCGCTAATCTCAGTAAAGACTTATCTGTTTCATATGAGGTTCACAAATAAAAACATATTTGCAATAAATTATTCACTGAAAAAAAAAAATGCCAATTTAAGTAATAAAAAATACTAATATTTGAACGTAAGGAAACAGTTTCTCCAAGGGAAGTGATGGTGGCTTTGCTAGTAAAAAATAATTTAGTATTATATTATGAAAGATGACAAGATTTCATAAAGCGAAGCAACGACAAGCGCTCATAGCCCGGCGGCTTGCGTTGATCTCAAGTGATCGACAAAGTTAAGCAACAGCGGGCGCGGTCGGTAGTTGGATGGGTGACCGCTAGTGGCAAAAATTTCTTGAGCGCTTCCGTGCTTCGGAGGGCACGTAAAGCCGTCGGTCCCGGTTGTTATCATTTGGTAGCAGTCGTTAAGCCATGTCGGATACCTTCGGGCGGCTTAAAATTTCCGACACTTGGGTTGGCCACTAACCCCTCCACCAATCCGCACTGGAGCAGCGTGGTGGAGTATGCTCTAGGCCTCCTCAGGTATGAGGAGAGACCCGTGCTCAGTAGTGGGCCATTAATGGGTTGTAGCCAAGCAACGACAGGTTAGCGGGGGTTACTTGCACCGTAGTTTAATCCGGCTAATTCCTAATAACAAAGTTAACCCGTTTTCATAATCATCTCCAAAGTTCAGTATAAAATATAAAAGAGTTTCACAAAGCAAAACACAAACGAAACTAATTACTGAACGCTTGCAGCAACTTGGAGAAATTATGGAGAACTATGGAGAAATTTAATATGTTTCGTTCAGTGGAACAGCTACATTTGAGCGGCATCTTTACGAGCCGCAAAAAGTTTTCGTTCCAGCTCGCTCTGCTACAAAGCGTATTGAAACACCAACAAAGGCTGGAACTCACTGACTGATAATTATATTACTAACTAAATATTAGATTAATGCATCCGTTTACTAACTGCGTCAGTTGATTAGGGAATAGTCTTGTTAGTCTTTCGTTGTAGTAGACTTTAAAAGTAGTTTATAAGCAATCGTTGGGAACTAAAGCGAGTAGTAGATTTTTTTTGAGAAATATTTGTAAGAATATTGTTTATACACAAATAATCATTGTTATCGAAAAAATATTTCGAATATATTAAGTCGATTAAAATACTTTAATTACTGTTGCAGTTATGCAGCCGTTTCTAATTTTTTTAGACAAATATCTACTAGGTGTTGCCAAATTATCAACCCTTGTAGGGACGGAATACGATAAAATCCGTTCTTATCTGACAAATCCTGCTCATAAACTACGTCCCAGCCTAATTTAATCTTCATAAGTCGTAGTTTTAGAGATTTTGTGATTAATCAGTGAGTGAGTGAGTGCCCTTTGGATTTTATTTGTCTGAACATAGATTACAAAATTGTTTGAAGATTATAATATTTATCATAATTATTTTAATGATAATATTCAATCAACCAGTGTAATGTGTTTGAATAACAACCGACAAACCAGATTACACAACCAATGTTTTGAATAACAGCGATCAAACCACAATGGGTATTAGGTATAATTAAATTGTGGCAATACCATTTTACATTACAGGAGACCCTATAATGTACCTTTATCGACACTCAGTGACCATTTTTTTTACGGAATTAAGGTAGCAAACGAGCATGCAGCACCCCCTTCCGCTGCCGCTCATAACAACTGTGACCGACCCATAATAACACTCAAATAGGGACTAGGATGGTGAACATTAGTTGGTTAGTTTGTTAGTAAGTATGAGGACTGGGACAGGGACTACCTTAATCCCATAAAAAGTATAAAAATTGTAGACGAATATTGACAGGTAACAACAACTTTATTTTGTTATTTTGATAATCAAATGTTTTTTTTTGCTTCTGTAACTTGTCTAGCGTATTAGGGCATACCTATAAGGCTAGATATATGTTTGTGAAATAAATAAATAAAAAATAAATAAATAAATAAACCTAACCTTCGGCAACTAATCGCAGAATTAGCTCATTAGTGTACACCAGCTTTAAAGATTATCTGTAGCAAAGAAACTTGATATAATTTTTAAATTTATTTAACACCTGCCATAATTCCCCGCTCCTTTCTCCCGAGCGGCAATAAAGTGCTCCATTCTCCATTGCATCGGTGAGGAAAAATAACTAAATGAAGAAGATAATAACGATTGTATCAAAGACGTTCTTTCGCTGCGATTTTAATTATATATCTATTTGACAGCGCGATGCAATGGAGGGTAATGTGTTTAAGTATGTAAGTTTCAGTGGCGCTCTACAAACCATTGTGATGATTTATACGTCAATCAATTTGGCTTAATATTTTCAAATACATTTTCAACATTTCTGTTACGTACACGGATTTAAAGTTTTAACTTTTATCTTATTACTAGTTTATTTTTATGTTAAAATAACGAACGAATAGTGGAGCGACCTCATGGTATTTCACCTCACCCTTAACACCAAAGGCCATACTCCACAACAATATTTTAATCAACACTACTTAGTTTATCACCAATTATCCCCTTAGAACCTTGGAAAACAACATCATACATCCCACGCAACCATCATTCAACCACTTCTTCAAGACCAAACTGGCCCTGGTTCATTAAATATCCAAACAGCGTGGTCAGTTCATTGCGAGACGAATAATGAATCACCCTGTATGAGCACGCGATCTAGAAATACGTCGCTCTTATCATTATTTACAATCGTTATCCTTAATTATCAATCGGATTCTGATTATTGCTTGATCAATCGATCCCGGTGGTTATTGCACCGTTAAGCCATATCGGAGCCATGTCGGCATAAAACTTCTGATACTACCGATACTTGGGTATCGGGTCCTGGGTTCGATTACCAGCGAGGCGGAGATGTAAATGATAAGTTTAACTTTCTGTAACGGTCGTATGTGTCTTGTCTTCGTGTATTGTCCATGGGACCCATGACATGGAATCCATTGAAATCCATTAAATTTAATTCATTAAAAATGTATCAAGTTGTGGTGTGTATCAAAGTGTGGTGAATTGACTAACTACCACTTTGAATACCGCATAAGGCACTTGGCATCTTATTTCTTCATAACGCATCACTGCTTTCGAATAAGACTGTAGTCCTATTAAGAACCTTTCATATTTAAAAGTACCATTTAAAGTCGAGACTCATGAAAGCTTAAAACCGCTCAAATCCAACAATTGAAGAACAACAGAAAGAAGAAAGAAGCAATAACAGAGTGTTTTTTGGGTTCCGTACGTCAAACCAAAAAACGGGACCGTTATAGGATCACTTTGCTGTCCGGCTGTCTATCTGTCTTTCAAGACCCTTTTCTTAGAATCTTTGTATGCAGTCTCTTGGGGCAGAGAAAAATCCAATTTCTAATATTCAAAACATTTAGGGCACTTCCCGTTGACCTAGAATCATGTTTGGCAAGATGTGAGAACTTACAGTAGAAATAAAATAAAAAATCTAAAATTAATGTGTGCTGGCTGGGACACATAGTAGAAGTGAAACTTCAACCATAATTGTCTGTTGCGATTCGTTTTTTCACTTGAGAACCCTCGCGCGAGGCCGACTCGCACTTAGCCAGTTTTTTATTACAAACATTACCAACGAACCGAAAACATTTCATCATAATACTAAGTTCAGTAAACATGGACATCGTACACAGTTTCTTTGTCAGAATATAAAGGGTGTCTTACTATTCTTCTCAGGTCGTAGGTTAACCACCCAGCGCTTTCAAAAGACTAGCTACAGACCTAGACGCTTGTCCAACCGCGAGGCTAATATACAGGGTGTGACGTAAATTGTACGACAAACTTAAATAGACGATAGTTTGAGAATGACCATACTACATAAATATCAAAAATTCACTTAGTTAAAGTGTGACAGTTTTCGATATTTAGACTATTTTTGACTATTGTTTTATTTTACGAAAATTAAGCGCTCTTACAATACTTTTATTTGCTGAGACCACAAATGAGCAAATTTTTTTTTCACGTACTCTCAGTTGGTTCCAGAATGAATCAATACAATTCCAGAATATAATTTAGTTCAAAATATTAGAAAATTCTGGGAAATAAGGTTTTGATATTCTTCTAGTTTCGACAGCAGCTGGTGGAAAAAAGTACAGGAGGAATACTGCAGATTACATTAAAAAGTTCTTTGTTGAAAGGATATTTCAACTTTGAAAGCTGCTAACTATAAAATCGTTTCTCGCCACCGCTGAAACACGTCCCCTGAACCGGTTTCCAAGCCCACTTTTATGCGAAGTAATTCCATATTTCTTTGAACATACTAAGTAATGCTTTTGAAACTCACTTGAGCTTTTAAAATATCTTAAGAATTCGCCTTTGTAAAGGCTTTAGAGCGGTTTAAACAACCTGTGATCTTTTAAATAGCTCTCATTGTAGCAGTTATAATAGATTCCAGTTTACGGCTCTGTTCGCAACAAGTATTCTGCGAAGACTGTAAGACTCAATGGATTTATTCAATAAGTATGTTTATTTGGATTTTATAATGGATTTTGCTTCTATAGTTAGTGAGGGGTCGAGTGTCTTTGGCTCCTCAGTGACCTGATCAATGATACCCTGACGATATGATAATTACGAGTAGTAAACTTGGCCTCAATCTAGGCCTTTTTGCCCTCCTAGGCCTAATAGCACAAACTAACCACTGAATGCCACGTTTGAGCTATTTTTATTATTTTATTTTATTTATTGAAGTATAAGGTTTTAAATTTCGCGAGCACCTTACCTCACCTTACTCATTGTGATCTTCGCTCCATATCTTAAGGTTGTCTGCAAGATATCGCTATGTAGTAAGAAGTAAACAAATAAGTTGCAAGAAACGGGAGGATACGTATGTATATAAGGAGTATACTCCTTACAGGTAAAAAAGAAGTTTGAGTGTACATCTATCTCCCAACGAACGTAGTATGTAAGGCGTAGTAGTAGAACGTAGTACCTAAGTATGTAACAATCACGAAAATCAGCTGCATTTGGTCTGTACAGCGCCACAAACATCATGCAAATATATATACATATTACGTCACGGAGTCGAGTAAAAACAGAGTGGATGATGTATACCTCAAAGTTTTTCCCGTGACGAGATATTTCTACAACTACTCAGACGGGAACAAAAAAGGATATCGGTCCATTGTTCCTTTCCCCAGCCTCCGATATAAAGGTAGTAATTATTGAGATGGCGTCTCTCAATGCTCGTTTGTTTCCGAGCTGGACTGGCGATTTTATGCACACTCTTTGGTATAGATCCTTCCGTGATTCTCAGTAATACCTGTTCCTATACTCGAAAAACCATTGGTTTTGCTTACGGATAGTAGAAATATGTATCTACGCTACGAGGCCCACAGTGTAGCTATAACTTCGATACACAATACTAACTGTACTATTTCATTTTACTACTTCTTTGTTTTAAGCTGCTCCAGTGCGGATTTGTGAAAGGGTTAACAAACCCAAGTGTCAAAAATTTCATTCCGCCTCAAAGCCTCCGACATGGCTTGACGACTGCTACAAAATTATCACGACCGGGACCGACGGCGTCACGTGCCCTCCGAAGCACGGAAGCGCCCAAGTTTTGCCACTAGCGGTCACCCATCCAACTTACCGACCGCGCCCGCTCGGTCGATCGCTTGATCGACGCAAGCCGCGCCAGGCAGTAAGCGCTTCGAAATAAATTGGAAATAAGTTATAATTTATAACTTTTTATTATTATATCTTTTATAGCACAAAGTTCACCTATTTATTTGTTATCGTAAATTTGAGTTAACGCTCAAAGAAGCAGAAACAACAGTAGATATCTCATTTCAATACCGTAGTGAGAAATAATTGTAAATTATGATATCGGAAGCGGGGGGCGAAATTGAAAGCAGTGGACCCAACAAGTGGAAAGATCTCATGATATCCGCCTTAGCGTTTATTTTTCCGTCCGTATATCTCGGAATATAAATTCCTCTTACATTTTGAAGAGGTACTACGTTTGTAACAAGATTTTTATACCTAATTATAGGTACTATATAGTATCCGCCTTCGATTCGGGTATATGCCTTAATAGTACCCATTGTTTAAATTGACATGCCTTTCATAATTGTTAATCTATTTAAATTAAACAAACATTATAAATGAACCCGGACAGATTATGAATAATAAAGCAAGAAGAGAAAACTGCATTGAAATCAGTAAAGCTTTTTCTGATATCAGCGGTGAGACAAACGTGTAAACTGGCAAACCAATGACAGACAGATTAACATTCTAAAAATCATTATTATGGTATCTATTAACTAAATTAGTTACAAGACTGTTTCCTAAGCTACTCTCCGGAAGCGCTCGATTAATTCTTGTTTAAACTTTGAACACTTTAGAATTTCGAATAAAATTTAGAAACTTTCATTTGAAAGTGGAATATTCTTCGAATTTATAACTCAAGGCGCATATACACTGGCAAAACCAAAATTTTAGGATTTAAAAATTATAAAATATGAAAAATAACTTCAACTTGGATCCGGATTTAGTGCCTTGCGACAAAATTTATGCTAGGACTCTTGCATAAATTGCAACTCCCAGCTAAATGTATCCATTACATGTTGACACTTTTTAAGGTGCAATTTCTTTAAGCCGACACCGCGATTAATTAATGGTTAGCTCGGTTTGGCGCGTCGCGTCGCCAATACGTATTTATAGTGAGGGGTCAAGTTAAATTTTTTACACGTAATTGACGACTTCGGTGAAAATACGCTGTAATTTAGACATAATTATATTAATCCAAATTCAATTAAATACGTTAGTCACCTTAAGCATTTCAAGCACATAATGATAAGCCTTTACATCATAATTATAGTTGAAATGAATATCTCATTGCAAAATGAAAACTAACGCACGTGAAAGTAATTTCTGGAGGTCTAACTTAAAATCTGGTACATGTTTCATCATAATACACTGCCGCTTAGAACCTGAGATATAAATACATATGTTGCAGGACAACGTCTGCCGGGTCAGGTAATAAGATCATTTTTTTAAGTTAATGCTTGACAACAATCCCACCTGATGGTAGTGGTGATGAAGTCCAAGATGTTGAACACATTTAATTACAGAAGCATATTCACTGTCCAAATGAAGACCCCTGCATCACAAGTAGACTAAGTATGTACATGAAGGTAAATTACTAAGCATAACATATCTACAAACTTTAGGTGAAAATTAACGTTTCACATACTAGTACTTGGAAACAACAATGCAAAACTCAAACGAATATTACCAATCATACTTCCGATACGAACCGAATCGAATTACCAACATTCGCTCAAGTTGTTCAAACTAGAACGTTGTTCACACATTCCGTTTAAACTTTCGTATTGCCGTCGTGGTATATTAGTTGTTGGAATAGTTCACCTTTGGGAGGAGTTTATAAAATGTGATCGTTCAGTTTCGTAATATCTTAAGGTAATGCACCAATATCGGGGAACAGGGGAAGTGATGAGGGTGGAAATGAAAGTTCTCATAATAGTTGCAGACTACGGCCTGTATAGCGTAAATAGTTAGTATGTCGGATTGCCGTTTAATGGATCCTACTTTCATTTCAAGCGAGGCAAAAATTTGAATGATGAGTTTAAATTTCTGTTCTCGGTCTGGGTTTGTGAGTTCTTGATTTTGCGTGAAGTCCATGGCATTCACGACATACAATTATAAGGGGCTTTGAGTGTGTACCGTTATTTACTATCTTGTTATAACAATTATAGTTATTGCAGCATAACAGAAGAAGATTAAATAAATTGAGTTATTCCGTTCAGATCCCCAAAACTGATAACCCAAGGGGATCAGACTGGAATAACAAAATAAAGGAACGCAGCAGCTATCTGCTCTGATGGCCAGGTGCGGCAGCATAACTCACTAACTAGCCTTCTAGTTAACTGACTATTCACATAAAATACTAAGAAGAAACACCTCATTTGAAACCTCAATGTTAAAACTATACAAAGTTACACAACAAACTTCTTCTTGCAGTGCCGTCTCCTGCCGGAGGTTGGCTATCATTACGGCTGTCTTTATTTTTGATGTTGCTCAGTGCCTCAGGTTTTGTAACCATGAGGTGCGTCTTCTGCAAGGTTTTCGGCAGACCCAGACCCAACAAACTGTACTTAAATTTTGAAATCTAGTAATGAGGATTATTTTACAATTTTTTTTATTTTAACACAAAACCCCGCCGCAATCAAACATCTTTTAAAACCTAAAACACAACACGTAAAGCTGGCGGTTCGCGGCCGAGACCGAGACAATCGACCGAGACAGGAGACCGAGGCAACCGGCACTTGACCATAGGCAATGTATAAGCGACAACTCGCGACCGAGACCGAGACAGGAGACCGAGACGCGAGACAGGAGACAGCGAGATACTACTTGTCTGGAACAAGTAGTGTCTCGTGGAGACCGAGACACGGTCGCGGTCTCCTGTCTCGGTCTCCTGTCTCGGTCGCTTGTCTCGGTCTCGGCCGCGAACCGCCACCTTAACACAAAACCCTAAATATCAGTTAGCTCAAAACAAAATGTTTCACAAAATTGTTCTGTGGCTAATCCAAACCACAAATCATTACCGTCTGTAATTAACTTTACTGCTACTATTTTAACTCTATATTAAATAAACCAGAAATATTTCAGTCGATTAAATTTTATTCGAATATATTTGAGTTTGTAAACTATTTAACCGTCGAGTTTGGTTGTCGACAATGTTAATAAAACATCCAATAAACGAATTAAATTAACGCAAAAATCTAGATCGCCTTTAAAATAAACATGTACAGTACTTAAAATAATTCATTACGTAAATTTATTCATGGCGGCATTTGCCGATTGTAAATAAAATTATATATGTAGTTTACTGAATATTGTTTCATATAAAATAACAATCAGTCAACCGAAATATTTGTAATGTGTTTCAGGTGAAATTATCGTCACCAGATTAAACAGAATTGATTTTAATTATTTAATTTAGCTTAGGAACTTACTGAATTTCATTAATGCAAGCAGGTTAACAAATATTCATTGACATAACTTGAGAAAAACATTGGATTTAAATAATATTATCATAATAATATCTATGATTGACTGTTTTAATCGTGTCCTTTACTAGGGCATATAAAATAAAAACTGTACAAATTTACTCAACAAGCACTGCAATTCTGAAATGTAGTACCTACAGAGAAAATTAAGTTTACAAACCCTTTTTCGTTTTTTCTAACATTCTATAAAGAAAAAAGTCCTGCAGTAGCCGTTATGAAAGCGTAGTTTAAACGCAACACTTCGTGTTCTGGCCGCACTCCAAGCTGTGAGTGGTCGCAGATGACGAAAGGACTTAGTACCGCGTTAGAACTTGCACTTCGTGACGTCACCGCTCTAAAAATATGCTGCCCGTAATAAGGAGTTCGTAAAGACAACTTCGTTCCAACTAGAGTCTGGTCGTATGAGGGCGACTAAAAACAATTATTACAAACGGTTATGTGCGAGTTGGACTAGTACAGGTAGAATTCCGTACTACTGAGCGATATTACACAGTTGGTCAATATCAAGAAATAATGTAGAAAACCCCGACTTTTTAGGTAACTTGTGCGTTGGAATCTTACTATTTTATTATTCGTTGCGATAGCAGCCACAGTAACACACATTCTGCTTAAAAAATCATAGTAGATAGAAGAGATAAAGCCCTATGACAGACAGACACGGAAGCATGATAATAGGGTTCCATTTGTCAGAAATTGGCTACGGAACCCTAAAAACCGATTTTTATTGAAATTTCCCCCCACGAAGAGCGCCTTAATAACTATACCTACAGGCACAAATGAAATAAAAAAAATATTTATAAATACATATATTGAACACTTCCATCCATCAGGCTCTGAACGTCCACTGCTGGACTTCATTCATTCATTCATTCATTCATCGATCGATCCGCCGTGAGCGGATGGTCACTGTCTTCTTCAGGTCGGTAGTCTACCTGGTCGAGGGGCATCCCTTACACCTTCCGATTCGAAGTTTCCACTCGAGGACCTTTCTTCCCCAAGTTATTGGTCCTTCGAGCTTATGGCCACTGCCACTTCACTCCACATACAAACACAACGTAATCTACAACCTTCAACGTAATATAAACAAATTAATCTGACGGTGGGGTGAGAGGGTCGAAAACCAATTTTTGGAGGCACCCTGACCCGCTGCGGTGTACACTTGACACGTGACGAGGGCTCCAGTCACTTAGTTACTGCGTGACACACGGCTCCCTAAGATGGACAACTGGCTTTGGATATAAAACATTTGGCGTTGGTAACCTAAGTGTATACGCCCAAAGGATCAAGTGATTTTAAAATCACTTACTTAATTATTACTTTAAAGTAACGCCCATCTTACTACGTTACAGTTACTCCCGATTTTGCACGCAGTTGCACAGATCCTTGTCACGGCGTGATGAACACTAACCAAATGTCATGCACTTGGCAACTTGGAAACCTTTCAGCATCGCTTTGAGTTAGTTTAAACTAATCTCCAATTAAGGTCCTTAATTCGATAGTCAACACCACAGTTTCCATATATATTTTTTACTTTATCTCATAGATGACGTCATATGTTTAGTGAGACATAGCTTATAACCAGCAGACGATCAAGATGGTTCTAAATTTACCTTACCTGATTAATTTATCCAATTAAAATAAGTAGTTTAGAAATTCTGCTGTTCAGAATAAGAATATATACGGGCTGAATTCATACCCTTCTTTGTTTTCTCCAAAAACAATTTTCGGCAATAGTACTATACGTTGTCGTAAATACTGATTTAAATCATTTTTTTACTTCCCCGTAGTCTGCTAGGTACTGGTAGTTGGGCAGAGGCGCTCGCCAACCACCAAGCCCGTACGTCAACGGCTCCCACCGCAGAATCCCGATGTTTTGCCAGCGATACAATAAATTACTGAAGGTCGGTACTGTCTCCTGATGTTATCACGACGTACTCCGGCCGCGAACAGTTACTGCGTAGGGTGGCCAACTGTCCGGGTTTGTCCGGACGTGTCAGGCTCAGGATTTTTGGTCTTCCGTGCGGATTTTTTAGGAATTATTATATCTGATAGGTGATATTCGGATTTAGAATTTATCCGGCTTCTTTATTTGTCTAGATATTAAAAAAAAACTGAATAAAAACTGAAAATCTAAAAACATCATTCGATCAGTTTTCTTCTTTATATTAACTATATAAATATAGCTAATCATTGTCATCTCAAAACAATCAACTTATAACTTCTAATTCAAATATATTGACTTAAAATAAAACATTATGCATATTATTTGTTGTCAAATGTTTCTAAGAAACTTTCTTAGAAATTTCAAAATTATTTTCAATAAACCCACTTAACTACTATCCTATTTAAAATTAAAAATCACATTTTTATTTTCCAATGTCCAGACTTAGTAAGAAATATCGGAATTATTTTATCGGCCCTTAAAAAATTCTGACATGGTGACCCTATTTGCGTCGCCATTTATAAGCTACTATTGTGTTTAACGCGTCTTCAGTGCTATAATTACTCCATTCTTAGAGTTCCCGCTGAAATACTCGTTTTGTATTATTAAGGCGTTGTCTGTGAACAAAACCAGGGGTTGTTGGCCTTGAAGGGGTTATTTTATCCTGACTTGTGCAACCGTATCATTTAAAAGCGAATAGATTCTTACACACTGCCTAAACACGAAATCTAATGATAAGATTAAATTTGACAGGAAAGTAGTTTATAAGTAGGAGAGTTCAGTTAGGTACAGATTTTGTCCCCCTAAGTCGCCCCCTTAGGGTAAGGAATAATGAGGACGAAATAAGGGCGGAAAGTTAAAAGTACTTTTACGTTGGACAAACGAATCATCATGTTAACAGCTGACTAACCAATAGACGAGCTACTTGGTAAGTGTGATTGTATTTACCTATTTATTTTTTTGAAAATACATAAGAAATTATCGTTGCCGACATCGCAATATTCTATGTAAAGTATCACGACGTATACGTGCTCAGCAGCTAATATTTCGCTATTAAAGCAAGGACATTTGCTTTTAAAAATATTCTTTAGAAACAAACAAACAAATAAACAACTCGGAGTTATAGCCCGACAATTTTAAACGTATCTACTCGTAGCTAACTGCACGGTAATAAACTATGGTCTCATTGAAATCCATTCTGTGTTCCTGCGGGATATTAAATTTATAAATACCATAGAACATAATTATATTTTTCTTTGTGTCTTTTTAATCGTTTTGAAAACTGAAACATGAAAAAATATATCTTTTTTGAAAATTAAACAATGTGATAACGTCTTTTAATACGATGAACGCCGGCTGCACGCACGAAAAAGAATGACGTCATTGTCACGTTCTGCGCGAGCCGAGCGTGCGAGCGAGGGCGCGGAACTGAATGGTTTAGAGTCCAAATAAAAAACGGAGGCAGTCATTAGGAGTATCAGGACTGCCGACAGAAGTGAAAAGTAATGTATGTAATCACCGCTCATCACCGGTCCGGCGCACTACGTCACAGCATGTCGGTGACGCGAACCCGTAAAGTGGTTTTTCCCCTGCCAAAGATTGCCCAACGCGGCTAAAGAAGTTTTCACTTCAAAAGAAGAAAACATAATAACTAACAATAAAGATCTTAAACCAAAAACATTTACAAACGTGGACGCAAAAATGTAAATTCTTTTAATATCACAATAAAACCTGTCCAACAGCCGCTGTTTTTAATACATTATCTTTCGATACGTTATCGCTATCCTTCGGTTTTTAAACGTTTCCAATTTGTTAACAGATGTTACTGACCATATACACCTTCATCCGAGATGACCTTTACTGTTTGAGTCATAATAAAATAAAATATCTTATGGAAGGAATTCATTGGGTATCTTACCTTATTTTAGCATATCACAGAGCTTATGTAAGCAAAGTTATCTTTAAATAAAGGTACGAGTACCAAACGTCTGTTTGAGAGCGCACTGCTGCGTTTGTATTTACGTAATTGCATTTATTCTATTTTATTGCAAATATGTCAAGTGCGAGTCGGACGCGCACACGTACTATACAATACAATACATAAACATACATAATATACGTACACACATATATACATACACGACATTTAAAATGTAATGGGTTCCGTTTGTCTAAGTATTTAACCCTAAAAACCTTAATGCCCAGAAGTGGGATAATTATGTTCTGTAATAGCAACGACCGCATACGACCTGCGTGTCCCCAACCCGTTGTAGCCATTAAAAATCAATCTAGCAAGCACCGAGCTCACCTACATGTTAATAGCCGGGAAAGGCTATCGGGTAGCCATTACAACGTATTTAATAGACACCGAATAAAACACTATGGGAAATGGGATAGAGGTGCTGTTACACCGACGTGTAATAAGTTTTTGATGTTCCTACAACTAATCACTAATAACAAGTAGACGATCGAATAGGTAAGCAAGCCACGCTCTCTAAAACTAGAAATAAAACCTCAAAAACAGTTAATGTTCAATAGTTTTTAGTATTACTTATAAAATGGTAAAAAACGGAACCCTATTAATATGCCTCCGATGTGTGTTTCTCTGTCTGTCCATCTGTCAGTCACAGGGCTCTATCTCTTGAACGGAAATAGGTAGATACTTGAAATTTTCATAGAATACTTGTTACTGTGGCCGCTATAACAAAAAATAATAAAAACGTAAAAAAGTTAGATCCCAAAGGGGGCCCCCATACAAATAACCTTAAAAAACGGGGTTGTCTTATCTTATAAACCGTACGAGACCATCCTAGTCCAGATTTTAGGCTTATTCTGTGTCGATCACAGTTGTCATGGACAGCAGAAGGGTGATACCTGTTGCATGCTCATTTACTATCTTAAATCCATAAAAATAATTGAATAGAAAAAATAATCATAAAGGCAGACGATGCAGCTAAACAATTACGTTTAGTACAAGACAGGTACGCTTCGGTGTAAGATGCGGTCTCATAAAACGCTTTGCCATTAACCTGGGTATTTGCATTATTGAGGGTCCCTGGCCTAAGTCGGCACTTAGCCACTGACAAATATTATTGTCAGTTATATTACTGTACTTACGGGTTATAGAATGAAGTGGGCGTTTAAATATTAGCTGAAGCAAAATAAAAAATAAAAAGCCTAACAAAAATGGATTTTACGATACTAGCCATTCTTCGCGGCTTGTCACGCCGAAAAATACTTTTAAGTTTCAACCCCAATTTATTCCCCTTATGGGTGGAATATCACACAATCAAAAGAAGAAATTCAAAAGAAGAATCTCAGAAATATCAGCTTATTTTGAGGTTGATTACGGACAACAGGACTATTTGGGCTATTGCGGCTACTTGACAACATTTGGATCTGAAACTCGTCGGTAATATAAAGAGCAAAACCGATGATGTCGTGAACCAAATGTTATCATAATATGTAATATGATACCGTCACACATCACTGTCACACATTGCCCCACATCAAGTGTGAATACCGAGATAGAGCCACGTAATTGGACACAGGGTTGAGCGTCCGAGCTTGGGTTGATTGTTCCAGCCTTTTTTAATAACAAACTCTGATTCCACGCATCATTGGACTCTGGAAGAGATGCTATAGTTACAGAGGTTCTACACTTAAGTCAAACAGTTATTTTATTTAGAGCCTTTGTCCGCGGCTTCGCCCGCGTGAATTTTGGTCTGTACGAAGTATCCTGTAAGAAGTAAGTGTTACTTCTAATACCTCCAAGAATATGTGTACAAAGTTTCATGATGATAGATTAAGTAGTTTTCGTGTGAAAGCGTAACAAACTAACATTCACATTTATAATAGTAAGGATGTGACGAGTATGCCTACGAGTATCCGAAAGAGACACTGACAGTAACATCTTGGGCTTTTTTCATACCAATAGCTGAAATTAACAGACACTTTTTTCCGTAAACACTCTTTTTCGAGGCGACTATCATAGCTTTCAAGGGTAGCAACCAGAACCGTCAGCAATCCCTTATCACTGTTAAAAGAAGCAGTCAATAATCGAGATCTAAATAGGGATCCAGCTTTCTCTAGAAGGAAGACCTTGGCGGAATAGTTTGTTACGTTACGAAACCGGTTTACTCTACAAGCCATCCCTGAATCTCCCCGCTAATTTCAAGCTCTTGTCTCAAAGCAGTCGACAATATACCCAAAAGTAGTTTTAGAGCTCTTCGAGCTGTCCCTGCTCCAGGCCTCACACTTACTAACAAACTAATGTTCTAACACCGTTTGCTAACTGGACTAACCATCCTAGTCCCCATTTGAGTCTTGTTCTGTGTCGGTCACAGTTGTCATGGGCGGCAGCGGAAGGGTGGTGCTGCATGCTCGTTTGCTCAGTTCCATAATAAAAAAAGTGAAGCACTATACTAAAAGCACTGTGCATCTACTTGCTAATTCTTACTACACAAGTAGCTTGGCAGTGAGCTATTGTGATACAAATTTGCCAGTTACTATAAATTAAGGAGCATTATATCTTGAAACTAATTTCGTGGGGCGAATAATACGTGGCCCACAAACGGGGGGACAAAAGAAAATGGCGTTATCATAGTCAATTTATCATTGCGGTTACAATAAATTTGGGAAGGAGTGATTCATTCTCCTTAAGTCTCGCGAAATATATAGTGACAGTAAACTCAGAAGGATAATTTCGGAATACACAAAGAAAGGATTTCAAAATGTTTCAGGGAACATTATGATCAATAGGTATATAAAAAACTCTTGCGTTACTCAGTGACTGACAGACAACGCACAGTCGAAACTACTTAACGCAAGAAGCTGAAATTTGGCATGTATGTTCCTTGGGGAGTGTTGTGTAGGGGAGCACTAAGAGAGGATTTTTGGAACTCCCCCCCCCCCCCCTGTCTGGATAAAAAAGGGGATAAACTGAAACTTTTTATTTCTTCAATGGATTCACTTGCAGCTTTGTATGTAGGTGACGCAACGCAAGTGAACACAAAGAGAGGATTTTTGGAAATTGGCGGGCACAGCCGCGGGGGAAAGCTAGTACCAAATAAATAAATAAATAACGCTACGCACTCACACTCCCACACTAGAATCCCCTGTGTAATGGGTACCATGGACGACACAGGCAGCAGGGGGGGGTCGCCCAGGGATTCGGGTAATCACTGAGCAATGAGATAGTCACTGGGTAATGTTGGTTAAACTTGGTTAGGTCAATCGATTGTCCCATTCAAGCATTCTCCACCTCCCTCACGCGCATCTCCGGAGAGTCCTTCCACCTTGTCTGGACGCAAAAACTGTTGTTCAACGATTCTAGTTTTCTCTATATCTTCGTCGCTATCCAATCTATGAGAGGTTATTTTGTGGGCAGCGAATGTCGGCCAATTTTCGGTATTGAGTTAATTTGTATGAATGAGCACAATGGGTTACTGTTTAGAGGCAACAATCTTCTGAACGCATGGGGCAGTTTGTAGGGTAATGTAATATTTTGCAAATCGAACGGTTTAAGGAAATTTCTAGGCTAAATATATAGGTTTAGCAAATACGTATTTTAATAGAGGGCAAAATATATTTGCATGTGTATTAGTTATATTCATAAGAATGAACAAATTGTAGTAACAAAAAAGGTTACCCTATGTCGATTTAGGGTACCGGGTTCGATTCCCGGCCAGTAAACAATTATAGTAAAAAATTCATGTCAGGCTAGTCACTGAACTCGTTTTGCTTCAGGATACCTATGCCTTACTAACTAAAATAAATACTAACTAGAAAAAAAATAAGAGATATTTTTTAATTGCCATATTTTAACATGTAGCCGATCTAAATAAAAAAAATACTAAAGGTTACATCTAGTTAATTAAACTTTATCCCAAGTATATTTTGATGTATTAGTGAAAACCATATCCAAATCGGTTAAGCCGTTTCGGAGATTAGCGAGGATAAACGCACAATCAAACTGACAAACATTTATAATGTCATTGATTATAATCATATATGATTATAATTACAAATGTATTGTTAAAAAACATGAACCTTTTAAGAATCGAACCCAGATCCTATCCACGGCCCGACGTCTAACACCCCTACCAACAGACCGCCCAATAAACAACATCACTATTGAGCTCGTAATAAAGAACGTACTAAAGGAATAATAAACCGATATGAACCCCCATTTCAGACTACAGATACGACATATTCACGAACGTAAAACATAACGTATAGTACCTTCTGCCTGTTCATCTCACATTAGAGGAACATTAGGGATGTCCCAGCATCCAGGTAATATCTCTGGGAGAAAATAGCTGGCCAGCCGAGAAGGACCCATCAGAACTCGGGCCGCTCAAGCAATAGGGGGCGCGAGACTAATGTCGCAGGTCTAAGTAAAATGGAGGCGCTGTTAGATGAGAAAAATGGATACACACGGGTGGATATTAGAGGCGTGTTTGATGCGTTATTATAAACAATGTTTGCTTCTATAACTTTTAGCATTTTTAGTTTATTGCAGTAGCTGCACAAAGTTTGTTAAGATATTTTCGCGGAGACTTCTTAACTTTTATCTGTTAATCCGCAGGAATTCATCCGTTTTCCGTAATAAAAGTATGCTAAAGCCAAACCCGTGATATAAGCTGTAAACATTCTAAGCTATCACCTAAATCTTAATGTGATTTCCACGTGATGCTCAAAAAAATGATTTGGTTTCTATATCGATAACATATCTTATATATTTATGTGTAAAATATTTCTAAAAACATCCTATGTACAGATTCGACGCCGTTACAGTTTTTTAATAGTTATGTGTTGACATAATATAATATAATAAAACTAGTACTCACAAACTCTTAGAAAATTAATTAACTTGTATATATCGACGGTTAAAAGGCGAATTGATTCAAGCGCCATCCTGGGCGATATTGAGTTATATAACATCATTGGAATCGGCGAATTTTTCCGCTTCGATTGAGCCAGGTTTGAGGTTAATCTGAGCACTTTTTTGGCGCTTGGCTCCATGACCAATTTGGGTATCATTTTTGCTTACGTGGTATCAAGTGTAGCGAATTTGGTTGTTTTTTTCAAAGCATGTATATAGACCCACGAAAAAAAAGGGTTTTTCTTACTATTTGTAATTTAAGCCATTTATCCTCGGATGGAATGAAATGGTATCGGCATTTGAATTATTTTTACTTGATCTTAAATAATTAAACAAAGGATGTTAATTCCTTTTTGCTTGAACCATATTTATTAGTGTATGTAACTTAAATCATTTTGCCTTGAACATTCAAACATTATCTCTGTCGCTTGAATCAATCTTACCTGAACTAGTATGTTGAAGAATATGACTTGTGCTAATTTTCCTTGACCAGTTTTAAGTCAAATCATTTAGAATTACGAGTAGTGCCAATATTCGAAGGTTGATTATTACAAATATTACCAACGTTTAAATATACTTAAATTTAAGTAAATGAATAATTAAAACAAAAGTTGATTCATGAAAAGAATTGTTTTATTTTAATTCTTTCGTTGTATAAAATCTTGCGATTAAAACAATTTTTTTTAAATCTTATTACATCACTGTGTAATTTGAGTCATTACCCCTTGAACAGTTTACAACTAGGTGAGCGGTTTAAATCATTTATCCATGAACAGTTTACAACTAGGCGAGTGATTTAAATCATTTATCCATGAACAGTTTACAACTAGTTGAGTGATTTAAATCATTTATCCATGATCTGTTAAAGAAGTCATTGTACACTTGAATTATTTTGCTTTGAACAGATAAATAGTAATCGTGTACTAAGATTCCTTTTGCCCTGATCAGAGAATTGTGCAAAATGGCTCAAGTTACATCTAACTCCGTTAAAAAACAGCTTTTATTTGTTATATATATACAAAAAATTAGCACAAAATATGCCGCTTTATGATTGGGGAGACTCGTCAATTTTTATTGTATACTTTAAGAATAGTGATTTTTTTTCTCAAAAAATAAACTTTAAAACGCTCTCCTTTAAAGTTCTCAAAATGGCGCTTGAATCAAGTCGCCTTTTAACCGTCGATATGTACATTCTTGTTACGAAGCTCAAATGCTTCGTGTACGTCTTATGCCTATACTTCGGCCGTCCTCCGTAAAGAATGTTTACCAACAGTTTTTGCCTAGCAACCGATAACAAGCAGATGCGAATAACCTTTTTTTCGTCAGCACATTTATGAACGTTTTAAAATAAATTATTTTCTATGTATAATTCTTTTACTTCTTTAAATTAAGTTTTGTGAATCTATATTGGTCCTTGACTTTGTTTTTGTTTTAGGGTTTAATTGACCTTGAAAAATATAATTCTAAATTGCACTTTAACGCGTAGTTAGTAAAAATTACATGGATCAGTAATTTTTACTGACTACGCGTTGTAATGTTACGTAGAAATCTATTTATGGAAATAACAAATAGCAAGTTTGAGTATTTCTTTATGTGTCCAACATAACCTATAAATATAATCACGATTATATTATAAATTACTTGATTTACCGTAGCGCGCAAATAGCGTATGTTTAATTTACTTTTAGTCTGATAGTTGCGTATTGTAATCTAAGCATCCAATACCATCAATGAATGTTCACTGCTATCCACTGTAGGGCACAGGTCTCAACTGAGGCTGAGACTGCTGAACAAATAACGAAGTTACGGCGCCCGGTCTCTTTTTAGAGATCGTCGCGGTTTGTATGGTGCAAATCGGTAAGCTTGCTAGATTCTCTTAACTTGGCAAAATCAGACAAAATGTTATAAAGACCTGAATTTAGCTTACTTTAAGGGCTGTGAGTTACTAACTGATAAGGTTATTTTATGAAATTTTGTATAGACGCAATAATATAAACGTTTTGGAAGTGATTAGAGTGTATTGTGCCATAGAAATAAGCGATAGTATATGTCGCCGCGATTACTTTTGCACATACCTTCATTCCTACGTACTGGTGTAAAACCTAAATTATAATAATTATTATAACACACTGATAATTCCTACAAATTATTATGACATGTAGATGTCATAATATTTGTACAAACTTCTATTTCACTTCAATGTTATTATTAACGTGGTTTAAATTCAGTTATTTATAGAAAAATAACATTGGTAATTTACAGTAAACGATTTATAATAATTAAGCAATTTACAAAACCGTTTAATGATCTTAACGCCATCTGTTAGAGTTTTCTGGAAGCATTGCACTCGACCGGTAGAACGAATGACGTGGACTCGGGCCTTTATAAAGGAGATCGTTCCCTTGCGGCGCTCACTTTGCATCGAGCGCTCGAGCGGTGAGGTCGTCCCAATTCTACTTGGATAACTCTTATTCTAAATTATTTTTATTTGAATTGTCTTATTATTCGATTATTGAATTGAGTATTCGATATTCGATTAAAGATGAATTTGATTACAAGGTTGTAATTAGCTTTTCAGCACTATTTTAAAAGGATGTGCCGAGGAGTTTTCTTCGGCCGTTTCTTTTTCTCCTCTAAGATTTAAAATTTAAAGGCACCTTAGCGAAACGGTGGTAAATGCAAAAAAAAATGAGTGTATTAAAAATACCTACATGAAATTAATATTTTGAGTTTGAATTTTGAATAAACGAATATTAATTATCTTGTCATTTTATTTATGATCGTTGAAATAAATTAATTGTTACATTTAAGAATTTATTAAACACTTCATTGATTGCTGTTATTTCATTTGGTAATTAAAAATGGATAAAGACAACATGGCCGATGGCTCTCAAGGAGTCAACGGTCATGTTTTAAAAATTCTAATAATAACGAGAATCCGACATCAGAAGTGCGATTGCTCTCGCGATCCCTTTCTGCCGGTCATAATGTTACAGACCCTGACTTCATCCCAGGACCTTCTAGTGCAGAGGTTTCTGCAGCAACTACGCCTCAACAAAGTCGTCGAACTTCACCTACGGACCCCGTAGCATTGCCATCAACTGGTATACCTCCCCAGTTCTTGCTGCAGATGATGTCTATGATGCAGAGTATGAGTAATCGTCTTCTACAGAAGTCAAGTGAGGGGGCAAGGATTACCCACCTATTTTTACCTTCTTTAGACTCAGATGGCAGCATTGGTGTCCGTGAATGGTGTAACGTCTCCACGGCTGTAAGTACCTACAATTGTCTTACTAAAAGGACGTGCCCAAGGAAGGGTTAGATCCACTGGTTTCAGGAGTTAAGGATATGGATCGTGCCCAAGGAGGGCTAGATCGACTGGTTTCAGGAGTAAAAAATGGATCATGACAACATAAGAATTTTCAAATAAGACAGCAAGCATCGGTATGGATTTTTTTTTTTTTTTACAATTTCATTACATTTATTGTAATAGAAAAATAAATAATTTTATCGTGTAAATTAGATTTTATGGTTACCATCATAATTGAGTAAGCCAATCTGCACCTGGCCAGTGGCCTGGTGGACTGTGGCCTGTATTCCTCACATTGTGACGAGGGTCCGTGCCCAACAGTGTGTGTTGCGATGATAATGAAGTAATCAATAACAAAGGTATCAAGTAGGAAATTAGAAGTTTCGGTAGTAATTAAATTTAATATCTTATTTTCTTTGCTGAAAAGAGAGAAATCATTCTACCAAGTACATACATCGGAAGTCATAATTAACTTGCGTTTACATGTTTGTTCGAGCTAATGAGGGTAGATTTGAGTTTCCAGCCGTAAGGAAAAAGCAAATCACTTTATTTAGGATATTTTGTTGTTCGTTTCGATTTGGTTAATTATTACATGTGTTAAATTGATAACATTGATTCTTGATTACATTTGATTTTGTGAATCCTCAGTGTCTGACCAATTTGTACCATCGGAAGTACTAGGAAGTAGAGTGAGGATGTCGCATGAGGTCAGAGAGAGCTGCATCACTGAGAATTACATTGGTTTGCAACTGCTACATCCAAGATCCAGGAGTATCTATCCACAAGTCTACGATGAAAGATTTGTCAGCTGTTGAATGTCAGGTGAATTCTGATCATTTTTATTTTATTGATGGGCCTAAAAAGAGGTTTTATTGTTAATACTTGGTTGCTATAATTTTTGACTGGGAGACATAACTCAACCCAATGTCTACGTGATAAAAGCTTAATGCTTTACAATAACTAAAAAGTGCTTCATTATGTAGTAACTTGTGTCACCTTAGGAGTATTAAAGTGATTAATTAATGGCACATTAATCAGTTCGCTGTTATTTGGGTTATTGATTATAATCGAACGAGTACTTTTCGAGTTTCAGTTGTTAATTGGATACCTCATTCGTTACGAAATAGAATAACATCAAAATAATTAAATGAGAATCATGACAGAATGAAACCAAATTATCAACAATGAGTTTCTGTAACTTTTTGATAAATTTGTAGTGTACCCATCTTTGGTTTTATCACAGTGTTTACTGGTGGTATAAGTAGCAGATTAATGTGATGGTTGGGAGAACATGGTTGTAACATAATATTGATTCGCCGTAACATGGGCTACCGACTCATACAACCTATATTTAATACTAAAAATCAGCAATAGATGGCACTACCATTAACATTTGTAAATTATAAAATGTGAACAAGTTGAATTTACTAGAAAAATTGAGATTAAAATAAACTAGCATTTTTTATAAGAGCAACTTAAAATTTTTCAATTTCAACACCTTAATTTGAAGATAAGAAAAACCATAATTTATAATCAATTGAGAATAGGAAAGTATAGGCTACATGTAGCCACATTTTAGCTATGAGGCTTACATATTTTTTGCAATTATGACGCTAGATTTCGTTTGCACACATTCGTCAGGTTTACTCAGAAAATAAATTACCAAAATTAAATAATAAGCAAAATTAATTCACACGTATTTCAGTTTTTCACTTAAATGATTAAATTTCATTATTTTTATGGGACAACAAACGACAACCGTATCTTTAGTGTCTCACTAGATGGCAATACGTGTCGTGTGATTTGTGTTCTCACTGGTGCTCTCTATTGGAAAATCGAACGAAAGCAAAATAGCCAGTTGAATAGTTTTATCTATCTACTTTGTGGCTGTAATGACATTTCTTTTGTTTTGGAAGATTTAATAAAATTTCTGTTATTAGAGGGTGCCAATGGACAGTTGTATCGGGGTGGACGATACTTATGAGAGCTGTGTATACAGGTTACATGTTATTACTTTTTGGTCTTGTTTTAAGAGACGTAACATTCGATGAGCCTACTTGTTTTTGAAAGGTTTACTCATTTTGAGAAAATTGAGAAAAATTAAGTTGTTTTGGAAAGGGTTAATTTATTTTAGTTACAACAGTTAGTGACATGTGAGTTGTTTAGGAGATAATCTATAGTGACCAGTTCATTTAATGTGAGTACAAGAACTATTACGTTAAGTATGGCATAGAAATACATTCAATTGCACCCGGCACCAGTCGGCATAACGGACAGGTGAAACGTATGATGTCCACATTGAAAAATGGTCTTAGCGATCAAAATAAACATCAAAACTAAATGTAGCAGTGTTGTGCATTGTTGTATTAAAAAGCTTCTCTTCGTTAATATCATTTATTATTAAGCCAGTAAGGTTATACACAGGAATCCGGAGATTACAGACTATACGACACAGAGTGGCATACTGCTCTGAAAAGTCTACAGTTAGCATTTAATTGTACGGTACACCAAAACAACTGATATCGCCCCACTCGCACTGCTTACCCGACGCCAAAACTGCTTACTGCCAGAACTACTGAACCTGGTAGATTTTGACAACCAGATAATTAATTTTGAAGCAATTCACAGGCATATTCTACAAAGGATGGTCGAAGCGGCTGGTAAAGATAAAGAAAGCTTTAAAACTTCATTTAATCCCCAAGTTCAGCATGCCTTACGAAATCCATAGAGTCCTTGAAAATGACCGCTACCTTGTCAAAAAGGTAGGACATAATGGCAGACCTCGTAAGGTCGCATAATTATGATCAATTACGGCGCACCCCACAACCTGAAAGTGGTTTTACTTCAGCGGCCGTGTCGCCTTCAGTTGACCAACAAGCTGGACCTTCCAACGTATCATCTCTAGATCAACGGGCCGGTCCTGCAAACGTCGCAACTCAGGATCTTCTACCAACTGATAATAAACCAATTGTAAGTTTCAGAAACACAACGGCAACATTGACAACGTCGGCCTTACATTGACACGTGGAGTGTTCAATAAGCCGCAAATATTAGTGTTATTGACACGTGGAGTGTTCAATAAACCACAAATACTAAATAGGCTATTGACACGTGGAGTGTTCAATAAGCCACAAATATCAAGATGTTATTGACACGTGGAGTGTACAATAAGTACTTGAAGATCCTATCCTGAAAGAATAATAGTCCTGTGTACCACGGCGTAAAAGACCGCCCAGAGCACAGCATCGACCTACCCATTAATCCTTAGGACCTCTGTTTTTACAGCATCAACCTTTCACTCACCCATCCTGCCCTTAATAACAATAACTAATGCTGTAGTCACGCGAAGTGAACAGTTAAATTACCACTACTATTGTGTTTCACATTGTGTGCACTGCAGAATTACATTGTGGATTTGCTTGCAGAGAAGCGATGCTGAGCACGCATCGCATGTCAGTATGGCCGTGTCGCCGCGATTACTTTTGCACATACCTTCATTCCTACGTACTGGTGTAAAACCTAAATTATAATAATTATTATAACACACTGATAATTCCTACAAATTATTATGACATGTAGATGTCATAATATTTGTACAAACTTCTATTTCACTTCAATGTTATTATTAACGTGCTTTAAATTCAGTTATTTATAGAAAAATAACATTGGTAATTTACAGTAAACGATTTATAATAATTAAGCAATTTACAAAACCGTTTAATGATCTTAACGCCATCTGTTAGAGTTTTCTGGAAGCATTGCACTCGACCGGTAGAACGAATGACGTGGACTCGGGCCTTTATAAAGGAGATCGTTCCCTTGCGGCGCTCACTATTGCATCGAGCGCTCGAGCGGTGAGGTCGTCCCAATTCTACTTGGATAACTCTTATTCTAAATTATTTTTATTTGAATTGTCTTATTATTCGATTATTGAATTGAGTATTCGATATTCGATTAAAGATGAATTTGATTACAAGGTTGTAATTAGCTTTTCAGCACTATTTTAAAAGGATGTGCCGAGGAGTTTTCTTCGGCCGTTTCTTTTTCTCCTCTAAGATTTAAAATTTAAAGGCACCTTAGCGAAACGGTGGTAAATGCAAAAAAAAATGAGTGTATTAAAAATACCTACATGAAATTAATATTTTGAGTTTGAATTTTGAATAAACGAATATTAATTATCTTGTCATTTTATTTATGATCGTTGAAATAAATTAATTGTTACATTTAAGAATTTATTAAACACTTCATTGATTGCTGTTATTTCATTTGGTAATTAAAAATGGTTAAAGACAACATGGCCGATGGCTCTCAAGGAGTCAACGGTCATGTTTTAAAAATTCTAATAATAACGAGAATCCGACATATACAAATTGCATGTTATTCTTAGAAATGATGTTGAAAACACGAAAATTAGTAGATTTCACAGTGCCAGAATTTTGATGACCCTAATATCGGTTTGTTTACATAGTTTCTTTTCGGAGCGTGGCCGAAGTATAGTAAGTTCAGCTCACAGATAAACTATGAAGGTCTTGTGGTGAAGACGCCAAAGACGAACTATTACACCCGAAAGTTCTCCGTACTTAAAATATGAAAATAACGCACCAAATTTTTTGAGTGCTTTACATTCACGTCCGATTTGCAGTCACGTCCCGTATGTTTACCAATCCACCTCATCTCCTAAATCGCCCATTTAATCTTAGCACGTAGTGTATATACCATGTACCCGACGTGTTAGTTCAGAGCCCACGGAAGACGGCATATCATCCGATGGTTAGTTTCACCATCAAATCTGGTATATGAACATTGATATTTTAAAAGCGTTACAGCAGTTTTCATCATCATCATCATCACAACCCATAACTATCCCACTGCTGGGCACGGGTCTCCTTTCACGGCCAGGCGGCTAGGCCATAGCCCACCACGCTGTCCAAGTGCGGATTGGTGGACTTCACACACCTTTGTGAACATTATGGAGAACAGGTATGCCGGTTTCATCACGATGATTTCCTTCACTGAAGCAAGTGATAATTAAATATTAATAAGCACATAATTTTCGAAAATTAGTGGTGCGTGCGGGGTTTGAACCCGGACCCTCCGGTTCGGCAGTCCAACGTTCAACCACACGGCTATCACTACACTACAGCAGTTTTACTTTGTATTTATTTGGTGAGGTTAGTTTGGGCGAATAAATAATTTATCATTACAAGAAATAGGTTATAAGTAATGTTCTATTCTACATCACATATTCGAATCAAATCTCAAGGCTTTTTCTGTTTTCCATCGGGTATCGTCGGCTAAGTTCGTCCAGATCCGGAATTTCCACTTCATTTGGCAACGCCGTGTCGCGGATTTCGCGAAGTCACCCTTTAATGGCGGGCTCTGATGAGTGGAAGGAAATGACAGCCCAGATGACAGTTTTTTAAAAGGGTCCACATTATTTTTCTTTCGGTTTCCGAGTCTTATAAGCTGCGACGTTTGGAGGAAGCTTAGTTAGAAGGTTCAGGTTAAATTACATTTTTGAAGGTAGAAACAAAAATATTTTTTATACTTTTCTTTGTAACCGACAAACGAGCAGTAGGCGACGTAGACGGTAGACGAGTAGGTAGTATTATTTTTCGCTGTTCTCATGCATCAATTTTAAAACTGAATCAGTATGAACATCCTTGTACCTGGTATAGATCAGCGAAAATACTTTATAGCTCGTTGGTAGATCCTTTCACAATCCTCAACTTCTTGCCCAATTTTTGAAACCGTGGATTAACCGAATAAATTTTAAGAAGTGGATTAATCTTCACACCCCTCCCTTTAACCCTTTCTGAATCAATATTAAAAACCTTTCAAACGGAACATCTCCCACCTTTCATTAGTCAATGATTTAAATATCAAAAGAATACATTTGCACCCCGGGATTCAACCCCATTCATTATGTATCCCGTGATATCCCGTTTTATATTTTTATTACTCATTCCAATTTCAGTCATTGATTTTAAGGGTGCCTTACCCAGAGGTTGAAAACGGAACCCTATTAATATGCCTATATACATAATAATGCCTCCTCTGTCTGTCCATTTATCTATCTGTCTGTCAGAGGGCTCTATCTCTTGAACGGATATAGATAGACACCTGTAGTTTTCACGGAATCTTGTTATTAACCAAATCATCATCATCGCAACCCATATCTAACTGTCCCACTGCTGGGCACGGGTCTCTTCTTACAATGTGAGGGATACGGTCCACGTCAAGTGCGGATCGGGCGGACTTCACACAGTATTCAAATCCAATAATAATTCAAAAAATGACCCGAGAACAAACTTTTATCTGTCACATAAATATGTACTCAACCTGGAATTGAACCTTGAACCATTCGGTTCTTAGGCACTACCAAAGAGGCTATGCTAGGCATGGTCGTCTAGATTTTATTTTCCAAGTACAGACATTGATCACTTTCGAATTTTATTAACAATGTATAAATACATAGGTATGTAAATTATGTTGTGTATCTTATCTTATCTTATCTTATCTTATATCTTTAAATGAGCAATTCTTGTATATATATATATAATTGGAATCTCGGAATCGGCTCCAACGATTTTCATGAAATTTAGTATATAGGGGGTTTCGGGGGCGATAAATCGATCTAGCTAGGAATCATTTTTAGAAAATGTCATTTTATTCGTGTTTTTGTAGTCCCAATTTAAACTGAAAAATATGACTCTTCCTGACATCTATTCGCGAATAATACTACTATACTAATACTAATTGCTTTAACGACACAACAGCAGAATAGATGGCGTTGTTAAGTAACACGAAGTCAATGAGTGTTTTCTTTGAGGTTAGACTAAGAAAATCAATTGTTTATTTATATTATTTGTGTCTTCTTAATATTATTATTCGTACTTAAATATAATTTCCAAAAAATACAATTTATAAAAAAAAAATGCCGAGCAAAGCTCGGTCATCCATCTAGTGTTGTATTAAAAAAGCAATGTTTTAAGTATAAATTATTAATTAATTACTTTAGAACAAGCAATTTCCGTAATTTTCAATTACCTTTTAATAACGCTGTTTCTGATTTACTTTCAACAAAGGAGTAAGACATCCTTTGAGGTATTAACTCTTTTATAGTGCTTTTGAATTTTTCTCTCATTTATTTAATGAAGCGTGTATTCCAATGCGGAGGCGCCGGAGGCTGAGGCCGGTTTGCTTCTGTTTCAAGATCAAGTCCAGCTAAACCGGCTGTTTTAAATTAGTTTGACAGTCAAAGTATAAAGTATCAAGGTTAGGGGCCAACCCAAGTCTCGGAAATTTTAAGCCGCCCGAAGGTATCCGACATGGCATAACGACTGCTACCAAATGATAACGACCGGGACCGACGGCTTTACGTGCCCTCCGAAGCACGGAACATTTGGCGTGGCGTAAATATTTTAATACATATAAAAAATAAGGGTCAAGAGACCCGTGCCCAGCAGTGGGACATTGCCTTAATACCACAATAATCCATAAGAATCGCACGAACAACTAACAATTCAAATTCACATAAAAAAAATCCTTATTTGCCATGTACAGACAGATCGGGTAGTTATTAGATATTACGTATATGTATATTTTAGGACAATGAAAACTTTATTCAAGTACCCACTTTACAACGCAGATTTGAGGTTAATAGAAGTTTGAAGCAGAAATTATCCCATGACATCTCGGAGGTATTTAAGACTGACAAGGGTGGGACGTATTGAGGCTTGAAATGGATTTGGAATTGAATTTTGGGCCTTATTACCTTCAGGATAAGGGCCTTGACCGAAGCAGGGCTGAATTCAATTCAATCGTACGCCTCTTGAGATTTCTGTGACGTAGTTAAACGTCGTAATAGTTTCGGAGTGCGAATTAATGTAGGCACGCGTAGCTGGGAGGTAATGGGTGGGACCACACGAACAGACGGAATGATCACTCTTTTGATAAATGATCATGAACTCATAAATGTCCCACTGCTGGGCATGGGTCTCTTCTCAGAATTGTGTAAGTATTAAGTATTAAGGCATAGGTGTTTCCCGATGCAAAGCAGAGGCAGATACTTACTTGTATTTAAATAAATCAATTAACGCTCACAGACACTTTTAAAAAGGACATTGGATAACTGCGACTTGAAAATACTCATCTGGGAATCGATCCTGGGACCTAACTCTTATCAGGCTAACAGAATAATAATAATATGCTTTGCGTCTTTAAATCATGTTATCTTTTTTCATGTTGTATTGTGCACCTTAATAGTAACAAAATAAAGTTGTCAGCTAGTTCACACTGCACAAGCAATCTGGCCGGGCTAAAGAATGTGTGAAGTTCACATTCGTAACTTGGCCCCCACTTGCTCAGCCCTTTGAAATTTAGATCTGATCTCATTAAATGCTTTCAAACGCTGTTCGAGTCCGTGTTGGGTGATGAGCGGAGCGGGAAGCGTTTCTAGCTATAGATATATTTTATGCATCGATAGTAATCGATGGATAGATGATGGATAGAAAAATTGAATCGCCAAGAAAGGATCTCTCTCAGGCAACTTTTATAGCACAGTAATGAGCTTCAATTTACTTAAAGTAAAAGAAAGTTTGAGCTAACTAGAATAATTATAATAACGGTTGTTACAAAATAAGTCTATATTATGAAGTTTAAAACATTTTGAATTGGTATTTGTATTGGAAGCGGATACAACGAAAAAACTATTTGGTTTACAGATACTTTTAGCCAAACATTCAACTTTATGTTTTCTATAAGCTCAGGGTTATCGATGTAGCGATTTTATATGCTATACAAAAACATAAAGCTTTGATTCCGAAAATTCAAAGGTAAAATAGGTATTATGATATTTATACGACCAAGATCAAAAATAATCAATAAAATCCAGCTAATTGCCCAGATTTCAGATTTTGAGTAATACTCCGTGGCGATCTCGTAGCCTAGTTGGTAGTGGTCCTGCTTGCGAAGGGGTCCTGGGTTCGATTCCCGGCCGGGGCAGAGATTTATGTGACATATTTGTTTGTTCTCAGGTCATGTTGTTATTGTGTTATTAGTGTTGTCCATGCCACCCGCGATACAGGGAATCCTAGTGCGGGTATGAGTGCGTAACCGTTATTTTTATTCATCTCCCCACTCCTCACTGTGACTTCACCCCAACAGGCGGGTGTTGATGCTGCATCGTACGTTCAACATTTGCATTTGACACAGTTCTGGCCCTGGATCCATATTTTCTCATTTGTGCCTCATAAGCTTTTGGGGGTAACAGCTTTAAATTCGCTTCAAAGCAGACTTTGAAATTAGTGGCGTTACGCTTTCAACACACTTTCAAATTAACTTGATAAGTACGATTTTAATTTTTGTGGATCCGCTTGTGGATACACTTTTTTAAAGGCGACCATCTCTTTCCTCAAGAGTAGCAACACGTCTGTGACCGAATTAAAATGAGCTTCTAACAACTGCCTAACAATTACTAACTGGACTACAGACTACTAAACTAAACTATAAAACTATAACTAACAGGACTAACTATCACTAACAGTCCCTACTCCAGTCCTCATACTAACGTGGTTCATCTGCTCGTTTGTCAGCTATTAAAATTAAAAAAAAAACCTTAATAGGTCGGAGACTTCATAATTGCATAAAAACGATTGCATTGTGTAAATTCATAGCGATCGCATGGCGCAATGGTTGCCATGTCAGGCCGTGGTTCGGAAGGTCGTGGTTCGATTTCCAGCGACGGGGAAAATTGAATAAGTTCAAATTTGGGTTGTCCAAGGTTTGGGTGAGTGTTTTTGTTTTTATGTGCTGTCTATGGCACCCATAGCAATCCTAGTCTGGGGCTATGAATGTGGAGTGTTATTTAATTGCTTAATTGGAAATAAAGCAGAAATTTCTTGTAGATGTTTAAGTGTTATTACGAAAATATTTACGTTTAAATGGCGTCGTCTTCACAAAAAGCACGTTTTTCAATTAAAGTGGAATTAGTTTGCAAACGACTCCTATAGTTGATGAATACGAGAAAGCCCTTATAGCTTATAGCTCAAACTTATAGCTTTGAAAAGCTTATAGCTTTGAAAACTATTCGTTCTACAATAATTGTTTATTTATTAGCAGCGCAGATAATTTCGTATGTTTGATAATAACTTGTTTGTTACACTTTCACGCAAAAACTACCGAATGGATTTTGCTGAAACTTTACAATAATATAGCTTACATATCAGAATAACACATAGGATATAATTTTAAAAGATATAGTGTGAATTATCCAAAGTTTCCCGAAGCGAAGCGAGGGCGGGTCACTAGTAATGAATAAATACATAAAGTTACACACACACAAGACAAGATCACACAATACATCCAGACCAAGAACAAATTTAAACTCCTCATAAAATGTCCGGCTCGCTGGGAATCGAACCCAGGACTCTTGGAAGAGCGCGGCGGTCCGGTGGTAACTATTGCACAATAGGAGTCGACGTCGTAATAGTACCTCAACTCTGGGATTACGAATACATTTCCAATCTCCTGAATTTCGATAATAAGTTTTGGTTTGCAATTATAAGCACACAGACAAATTGACAGTGACAAAATCTAAAAGT
The DNA here is from genome assembly GCA_905404295.2 of Ochlodes sylvanus. NCBI lineage: Eukaryota > Metazoa > Arthropoda > Insecta > Lepidoptera > Hesperiidae > Ochlodes > Ochlodes sylvanus. The sequence continues at coordinate 2,429,206 of FR990146.1, read as the reverse complement.
TATGGAATTTTCTATTATTAGATACGAGTGCTTCAATGGATGCTTCCGTCTGCAATAGGTACTCATAACCACTAAACCGACACAGGGTATCCTAGACGTTAGTATTTACGCACACGTGTGCCTACAAAAGATATGTATTAAACACAGACAGCATTGTCCCTGATAAGCCGGTCATTGACCCATGTCCGTGTATTTAATCTGTATTTATAAAAGCGTAAGGATACTCACTTACTCTATGATTAAAAAAATCTTAAAAAACGAATTGACCTATGAAGCTGAAATTCGGCAGAGAGGCAGTTTATGAACAATAGACGTCAGCTAAGAACGTATTTTGTAATATTACACCCCTAAAGTGATTAATAGCGAGTTTATCAATTACTTTTTGGGCAGCAAAGTGTCGGTAATGCCTTGGATGTACGGTTTCCAAATCTACTGGTTCGTAGTTCGTAAAATTTAAATAGTAATGGTACTTATGTTAAAAAAGTTTAAAATTAATCTGTAATTTAAACTAATGTTTGAGTTTACTAAAAATTAAAGGTACATAATCGTTCTCATTACGAAAGAGTTCTTGGCACCTATACCCGACATTTATTCTGCGTTCATGTCTGGAATTTAAATGACAAAAATGAATATATCCTTTCTTGGTGCAACTATTAAATAAATAAATTACGTAATAAACGTTACAATTACAATACAATCATTTTGCTAAGTAAAAACAAAAATGGATATAATAAAAGAATTAAAAACGTCTCAATTTATGAATTCATGGCTTCATGCCCCGCGCGCACTTCGTTCCGAAGACCGCGAGGGGTGCGGAGTGGGAGGGGGGGCGCACCGACCAAAGCGACGACGCTCTCTATATCCCTCCCCGCGCCGCGCGCCGCTTCAGTCGTCCGCTATACTTGGAAGTGAGGCTACGTCATTTTAGATAATGAATATTCGTCGATTTTTTTAATCAATAACTCAAATCTTAACCGCCTATCAAACTCAATAGGCTCCGAATAGCGTTTCAGAAAGTGCTTGCAAACATGGAAGATGAAATGGTGAGATGTTTTAAATATTTTATAGGCTACTAGCAAACCCCCCCTCGCTTCGCTTCGGGAAACAAGTCCCTTACTCACATTCGGAAATTGTTAGACATGACTCTTCAAACTGACGTAACGTTTTTATTTATGAACCGATAGAAATAAAACAGACACTAAATGTTAAATGAAGCTTACCACAACAAATTAGCGAATACTGTAGTATTCACGGCTTAGATTAGCTTTCTGAGATTAGCGCGCACAAAACAGCACACAAACAGACAAAAAATCAAGAAGAAATCTTCTAAGGGGTGCAAAGTGTGAAATTTCTCTGATTTTATGAACTTTTATATATTTAGGGATTTTTGGCGGGGGAAAGCTAGTTAAAAATAAAAGCGGTGTATTTTTTGTATTTTTTTAAATAAATAGCCTAATAGACATATTATTATGTATATTATATGTATACGTTTAAGCGATCTTGAGAATCTGGCCTTTGAGGGTTACGTGCACAGACACAGAATTGATATCCACTGTTATTTCAGTGAGGAAAAATGTGTAGGTTATATTATATGGAACTAGTTTTTGCCCGCGGCATTGCCCAGAGGTGGAATACAAAAAAAAACACCGTTGATATTTTATTATGAAATAAAAACTATCCTATTAATTATCCTGAACTTTTTATGAGAATAATTATCTTAAACCTATATCCTTTCTATAGTCTCAAATTATCTGCACACTGAATTTCATCTGAAATGGTGTGAAAAGTGGCATAAAGACAGAGTTACTTTTGCATTTTTAATTCATTTTAACAAAAAGCAACTTATAAATTCCTAAAATAATTATTGTAAGAATAAAAAAATGTATATGTAAGAATAAAAATAATATAAATTGCGATGGAATTTTACTCCCATTTTAAATTCATTACTATTATGTATCGCGAATATTACCACACGAAAAGCGTTAAAATTTAAAATTACTCTAGTTAACATACGCTAAGGATGTTTACAGTAGGCTACTAAATATGAAAATTTAACTTCATATGTAAATTTTTCCAGACATTGATGACGACGCAAACCACTGTTAGTAATAAAGAAAATTTGAATACTACAGAAAACACAGCATGTACGTCACTGAAAGATGAACCAGCAATCATTGATATAGCAAACAAAATGGCGATAACATATAACGTATTAAAGGCGTGTATTGTAGAAAAGAAAGACAATATTTACTATTTCAAGGATAGTATAGTAAACAGATTAGTCCACTTAACTAAGTTGCCAAGAGAAATATTACCTGCGATTCTGAATACTCCAAAAGAACGTAATATTATATTAGAGGAAAGTGGGCTGGAAACTCCAAATCAAGACTTGTTAATAAGACAAATTCTTACGAAATACTATGCTCAAAAGAATGAAATACCTAAGTTTGAATTTCTGGCCAGTATTGTTGACGATAACAAAGTAAAGATTAATCTACCTTCCAAGAAAACAATTGTTGATGATCACTATTATTTAGATGAGCAATTGAAACGAAGTGGTTACATTTGGCGTCGTCTACATAACACGAGAAGAGCTATTATTGTAGAACACCCCAAACGAGTCATAGAGAGACAACGTTACTTACAGAAAATATTAAGATACAGAAATGAGAATCGATGTAGAGTTTACGTTGAAACCAAAATTTTATCTAAGGCTAATGAAGATATCCACCACTTTAGAAAGGGCTTACATGTGGTGTTTATCGTTGTTGCCAATAATACAGGGTTTTTGAATGGAAACATACTTTTTAATACGTCCATTTTGAAATGTCAGAGACGGGTCGAAGAATACATAGTCAAAACTGTCATATCCAAACTTACCGAACCGTCAGTTATCATTTTAGAGGATAAGCCCTATTACAGGAAAAGTTTACCAGTACCCACAATTGAAAGTGAAAAATCTGAAATGATTAAATGGTTAGAAAATAATGAAATACCGCATGAAAAAACATTTCATCGAAGTGAACTTTTTGCATTGATACAAAATTGTAAGAACAAAAGTGATTTACATAAATTTGATGCAGTCGTCTACTCTCATGGTCACGAAATACTCCGTCGGCCAACAAAAACTGATTATTTAAATTATTACAGACCTCTGTGGGATAATATTTCTATAAATGAAGATATTATTAATTCTATTCGTAAAAAGAGTCTCGATTTCTGGAACAATCTTGAAGAAACTATGGTACAGAATGAAAAAACAGTTCTTAATGAAGATTTAGAAATGGAAAATATAACAGATAAAATTTTGACTATGGCAATTAACACTGATGTTAACAAACTCGCAAACCTAGAGTGTGATGAACACGCCGACAGCTTGACTCAAGAAGAAATACTTATTGAAGTCAAAACCTCATTCTCATCAGAGGACTTGGATGAGCAGCCATGAAAAGGCCATGAATACACAAAGACAATAACAAGCCCATACCGAGAACAGAAATTCTAAGTCATTCAAATCTGCCTTCATCCAAGGCACCCAGGACCCTTCGAATGTCAGGAGGCCATGGTAACTAGTGCACCACCAGGGTCGATCAACCACTATGTGCAAAATTATTTCTGGATGGGAACGTATACCAATGGCAGTGAAGAAGGAGCAATAACATGAACAACCATTTTCGAGGGTACTTGCATCATACTCCCTATAAAAATCATTTAGTTAAGTTAACGATTTAATAAATTTGTAAAGCAATTTTTACTGTTTTACTGCTAAAACCTGTAGTACTTTCTGTCTGTCTGTCATATTTTAGCAACATTAAATTACTACATATACCTACAAATATCAATAACACGCACTTGAAACTGTGCGAAACAAAAAAAAAGTGCGTATAAAAATTTAATTATCACTTGCTTCGGTGAAGGAAGACACCGTGAGGAAACCTGCACACCTGAGAGTTCTCAACAAAGTTCTCAAAGGTGTTGAAGTCCAACAATCCCCACTTGGCCAGTGTAGTGGACTATGGCCTGTACCTCTCACATTGTGAGAGGAGACCCGTGCCCAGTAGTGGAACAGTTATGAGTTGTGATGATGATGATGATAATTCATTTATAATAATCAAGTCGGTTCATTTTTAAATGTTTCAGTTGCGTCTTCTTTGAATAGTTTGACACATTTCGTACACAAAACATTATGTCAAAATATTTCGACACTACGCAATTGAAGCATTTAAATTAGCAGACTCGAGCCTCAATTACAGTTACTTATTAAATTATTATTTAATAAATTGGGTATTGTGCAGATAGGTTTGCCATTTATATATAGAAATAAAAAATAAAATTAAACACAGTTTATTTATTACCATACGTTTAATACAATACGTCTAATATATTTCGATGACAACGTAGAATGACAAAAATATGATAAAATTGTTTTAAATTACTAAATCATGGAAGCAAAAATAAATACCCATCCATTTACAAACAATATTTCAGTGCAGTTCACTACAATTAGTTTCAGCACATTGCTTAACTATCATTCTACAGTTAATTCTTAATGTAGGTACGTGTCGATTTTGTCTAACGAATTGTCTTGGATTTCACTGGAGTATTGTTTGTAAAAACAGGAGCCGTGCTCATGACACTGCAAGTTTAAAATTGTTAGTCCGTAGTTTATTCTGAATCACTATAAGTAAAAAGAGTGGTATCATCCTCATTGTCTTCTACATCTAAATATTTAATATTCCTAACTAAATCATCTAACACTTCGTCTATTTTCTTATCATCAATCAGCTGTTGTAGTTCTTCTTCTTCTATAGTGTTAGAAAAAGGTTTCAAAAATACTGCGAATACATTTTCAAATAATTTGCCGTAATCTATGTTCGCTAAATCTTTCTTCTGTAGTTTATCATTCAAGAAGCGAATAACAAAAGGTACCAGTGATAAACCGTTTATACACTGCGGCAATCTTAATATAACGTAGTTATGTGTTTTAACTAAATTATCTATTACAAATGTGTTTTTTTTTGTATCTGTACAAGTTTCTATCAAATGCAACAGATCCGCTTTAGGCATATCAATATGACAAGGAATGTTATGCTCTTCTAACCATTCAACCATGTCGGCTTTCACACTTTTCCATGTTGGAACATCTATTAAAGTCTCATTGAAAATCTTAGAATCTTCCAATACACATACACTTCCCGGCGGCAAGTTTTGCAAATTAAAGATTGATAATAACCATTTTTTTACAACGTCTTGTAATACTTCGTATGTCGATACAAAGATTGGTTTAACGTTGCAGATTTCGTTTGCAGTTGCAGTAAAAAGGATATGGCGTGAAATATTTTTAGGATCCGTTTGAAGAGTCTTTTCTAAATTAAGTATCTTCATCTGATTGGTAACAGAAGCAAATCCCACATAGACGATAGGCACTTTTTGTTGCCGGTACTGTTGAATACTTTTTAAATACCTATATCTGTCGAACATGACTGTTTTTTTCTCCATGACACGTAATACGTTACTTCCAGGAAATTTATAGAAGACATAACCCATTCGGATGAGTATTTTTATAAAGTAATCTAAATCAACGTAGATTGGAAGTCTATCACCAAGTTCATGAAATAATTCAGTGATCGTGGGTATGCGTTGCATGAAAATACACATGTCGGTTAAACATCTGCGGATAATCTGGCGGTCAATTTCTACATCTTCTACATCGTTAAATTTCAGAGTGTCTCCGAAAGCAAGTAACTTTTCTATGTTAACTCTTTTCATGCCTGTATATCTTGCAGTACGAGCGATAGGCTCGCTCAGTGGAATACTGTTGTTTGATGTCTGATCTAGTTTAAGTTTCCATAATATTCTCTCTAATGTTTTGGTGGTCATTGATCCAATGTTCCGCGAGTTTATCTCACTGTTTCCCATCGTTTGACTTGTACTGGGTTGGTCCATATTGTCACAACTATAAAAGTAAGTTTTTCTTAATTACTTTCTGTGATTTATATCAGATTACCATTGACAAAGTTAATATTGAACGCATGTACGTCGCCTCTTATCATTGATCAGCGTCTTCTTCCAATTCGTTCTTGTTTGTTATTTGTAAGAAACGATCTGAATCAAGAAAATATTATCATTAGAGATTATGTATTATATCAGGGTAAAAAATAATCAGCAACATTATTTATCATTAAACTTAATATGATAAGAATCTTTTACCCTACGCGGCTATGTAAGCATATGTAAGTATGTAAATATGCTAATCAAGCCTTTTTATTTGACACCCTACCAACCCTTACTTTTTTTGTTTTCTTGTTTTTTGTGAAAATTTCAGTCTGCATAACAAAATTTCGCTCTCTAGGGCGGGAAATACCCTAGAAAAGATAGTACATGAATGTATCGGCGTTAAAATCGACTTATTTCAGATATTTTTTAAATCTTAACTCTAAAAGCTATACAAATACACTATGTGTGTTGTATTAGTCTGATAGCTAAATCTGATTTTGAGAAATTGAGCTTCTCAACATTATTCAGACATAAGCTTAAAGCTTAGTACTAGAATATCCGACATAAAATTTTTAGATGGTGACCCTTATCCAAAGCGAAAAAAAAAACAAATATGGCTACACGCGGTAAATGATAAAAGGCGCTCGGAGGCTACGCGTGATGTCTGACAGTTCTGATGTCAAATAATCCTCTGCAGATATTATATCTTTAGCCTAAGGGACTTACAACTATAACTAACAAAAAACAAACCGATACTATACAGTATAATAATTCATGTATTAAAAGCAATTTTAAGTCTGTTTAACTCGCAATACGTACCAATCGCCTGCCAAACGATGCATCGCCCGAGTTCGCGACTGACTGGACTGACTCTCGCGGCAGCTTACGTGAAACAGAACGAGGCGACTAGATGCGATATCGTCCGCGTGCGACGGAGACAGAACATCACCCCGTGCGCTGTTGCCGCTCCGTCTAGATGGCCGAACTCCGAAGGAACATGTTGATGCTTGTTATTGTGGTTCGCTTAATTGTACATCCCGAATATTACATAAAAATCTTGTGATAAATAAATTTTTGTAATAATTGGCAATTAAAATAATGTTCGCAATATTGTCATTGAATAAAATTATTTTATTGGAGCACGATTATTTTATTTCCTATATTAACTAAGATTGGTATAAGTAAGTAAGTTATAAGATTGTCAATGTAATAGGGTTTGTTTTTAAATGTTCTCTTCAATCCTGATAGTCGCGGACACATGGCGGGTGTTTGTGAAGGTTTCTCAGTTAAAAAATAAAATTTGTTACAGTTTTTCGTGTCGTGATTTTCTATAAATAACAATGCAAAGACATCATTTAACAATGTGACAACTACCTATGTGAATAATTGAATATCAGACAATTAGATTTTTGTTCTCCGAAAATGGATTAGTAGCTTATAAAGAAAAAAAATCTAAGTACACACATTCCGGCAGGGGCGCCGGTTTTTAGAAAACCTCATGGGTGCTCAACTGCTCATGCTCATTTGATGACTCGAAAAGCGAAGTGTGAGAAGATCGATCTGATCGACCGACAAATAAATAAATGTCCCAGTTACATACTGCGTACTTAATAATAGCGATATGAAATAAAAATGATGTGTCGGTTAGCTCTTAGGTCGAACACGACAATTACTGAACTGTTTCTTGATGTCTATTCTCAGGGGTGCTCAGCACCCACTGTTTATTTCCCATTGGTGCTCGAGCCCCCGAGCACCTACGGAGTCGCTGCCCCTGCATTCCGTGAACTTAGACACGGTAGCCCAGGCCTAGGTAATAGTGACCCTGCGAAGCGAGGGTCCCGGGATCAAAACCCGGCCGGGGCAGACTTTATGTGACTAATGTACTACACACTCATAGCCTCACACTAGGATTCCCTGTGTCGTGGGTGCCATGGACAACACAAGACAAGAACACACATAATTTAAACCGAGAGTAGAAAGGAGACGGGGACTTCTGGGCCCAATTTGTAATAAGTTGAAATATAGCTTAAAAAACGCGTTATTTTTTTCTATTATAATATTTAAAATATCAGCTTAATTCACAATCTGGGAGATGAGAAATCTAAAAAATAAGTTAGGATCAAAAATAGAATAGGTAATCGATAATTATAATCGATAATATTAAGAATGTGTGCAAATAATTATATAAAAATATAAAAAGGCTTTTCATGAGATGATAATTTCAATTATTAAGAATAATTAAAACTATTACAAATAAATTACTCTACTGTGAAACAAGACATCTATCTATGTAATAAAGTGAAATCTCAAAATCAATTTTCGATCGAACCATCGATCATTAATCGATTTTGTAAATGAAAATCGATGTTCATCACTGCTCATTTTTGTCTATGTTGACACTTGAGAATAATGACAATGAATGACAGAAGTCCCGTCTAAAATCAATCGTCTTACACGTCTGACTTTGGCTCGTTATTTTGGATTTATTTTATGGGCCGGCTTATCGATTGGCTATTGACACCATGGATCATTGTGTGAACTGTGGTATAGTAATACAGTGAAACCTGGTTAAGTGAGACATCAAGGGATCTGCAATGTCGTTTCACTTATAGAGGTATTCCACTTACCCAGTGTCTCAGATATACAGGTATAAATAAATATCTGTCTCATTTACAGAGGGTTCCATTAATAAAATAAAATCGAGCCTTCGCGCGAAATCTTGTGCCTTTTCTTTAATCATCGGTCCACATACCGGAACGTTTTTGTTACGAAGTTGCTTAACCCATGCTAGCAAACACTGTTCAAGTTCAGGATATTCTGATAAACGTACACGTTTTAGTTTTCCTTGTCCTTCAGAACATTGTGATTCAATTTTATGTTTAGTCTGAATTATTCTACAAAGAGTAGATTTTGACACATTAAATTCGGCACAAACTTCTTCGCGTGTCTTCCCACTTTCATAAACGGATATTAACTTCAGTTTTTCACGTAATGATAACGATTGTAGCTTTCGTTTTGACATTTTTCAAATAAACATCTGTATGATAGTAAAGCGAAACTAAAACTGAAGGTAATTGAAGCTCAAAATTTGTACTTAAGTACGTACTTGGAATTACGTGTGGCATTTGTGGGTAGAATAAGAATGAGTAAACAAACAATGTTATCTCAGTTACAGAGGTTTATGCATAAAAAATTTACTCGCTGTCTCAGTTATAGAGGTAACTATGATGATAAATCGAAAGAACAAATCCCAGATATAGAGGTTTACTTCGTCCCACTAACAGAGGTAATTCAGTGCCAAAGTGTTGGGACCTCAGCATGAGTTCCAGTTATGGAGGTTTCTCACTTATCCAGGTCCCATTTAACCAAGTTTCACTGTACTATTAACGAGTTTTAGATGATGAAATGACTTTGTCAGTGATTCGTCGATGGCGTGCACCACAGCCTGTAAGTACTCACTTATTTATTAGCTAACTGGCACCTACCATGCTAGCCTATAGGATTCCTTATAATAATATTGTTTATTATCAACCGTATAATTAAAAGTGAATTATGCTTTTTGAAAAGGTAGATAAAGATTGTTAACATTTAACTAAATACTGAAATCGATTGAGTAGTATCATCAGCCTATTAACATCCAACTGCTGGACGCAGGCCTCCTCTCTAGGAGAGAGGGATTCCGAGCAAAGACCCACCAAACTGCTCCAATGTGGTTTGGCGAAAGTATATTTTTCAGTAGTCTTGATTTCATGAAATAAAAAACTTTTCATATTTCAGGTAAACAACTGTGACCATGTTTGCCAAGCTTTCCGGGACTTGCCACAAAGACCAACAACTGTTGATCAACCAAGACAACTTGGCCACCGGAATGTTTGCTTCCGCTGTGGTCGCTCTCATCACGAGCCAGTCATCTGCTTGACACTGGCTCAACTCATGAACAGAGAATTATATAATAGAATGTAATACAAGAGTGGATTATACCTCGAACTGTAAGTTAAATCAATGTTCATTGGTACTTATGCATGCCACATAGATTACTATGTCTTGGGTTCAAGTCATGGGTTGGGCTGTGAAATGATACCTACTGAGTTTATCTTTCTTCCAAGAATTTATCTATTATGTAACAGTGTTGTATGTATATACATAAATAATATATGTATATATTTATATTCTTATAGTTATTTGTGTATTATTAGTATTGCCATGTAGTACTATTGTAAAATAGAATGTAGATTGTTAAGTAACTTTATTTGCCGCACCAACCTGTGCTATTTTAATATTTCCTTTTTGCAAAGGTTGTCTAGGAGAGATCAGTTTGGTGGTAAGACCGACTTATTCATAAGGTTCTTTTTTTATTTTACTTTGTATTTTTGTTTTATAAGGGTGTGCAATAAATTGTTTTAAATAAATAGAATAAGAAAAGAACCTTACTCTTACCCTGGAATTGAGTGAGTTGTTTTATATCCCTGTGCCTCAGAGAGCATGTTAAGCTGTCAGTCATTATTACTAACATCTGATAGTGACCATTAAATAATCAAACATTATTGCCTTAAGCCCACCAACCCGCATTGAAGCAGTGCAGTGGGTCTAAGCTCCATATAGGGGATCTATATAGAGCTTAGACTACTATAAGGAGGGTGGTCTGGCCCTGTAGTGGGCTGTGAATAGGTTGATAATGATGAGGTATATTTATTGCAGATAGAACAACCGAGTCACAACAAGAGAGTGAACTAATTCTTATCTCATTAGGTATATATCAAATAAAGCACAATCTTATTATGGCGAGCATGGAAGGGGTAACAATGGCTATGTAATAGAAGTGTCCAGGGAGGTCAGCAGTAGCCTACTTCGAGAGCTGTCAGCTTCAAATACCTTGTGGTTACTTCGGGGACGCATACAATCAAGACATACATTCTTAGACAATATTTTAATTATAATTGAAGAGGAATAAAAATCAATAAAAAAGGTGTTTTTTATTTTACCACTTCTTTACCCTTACTTATGATCTCATCAGTCATTTACGTTTTATCATCCTCCCATTCTAAAAGTTTTTTTTTTTATTTACTACAAGTTAGTCGACACCAAGTGTGCTTGCAGTCAACACCTAATGGTAAGTGATGATGCAATCTAAGATGGAAGCGGGCTAACTTTTTAGGCGTAGGATAAAATCGCCCTTTAGGTTTCAGCGCGACGCCGTACCAGTCTCTGGTAAAAAATCTCAATCGGCCCAGCCGGGAATCGCACCCAGGAACTCCGTCTTATAAATCCATCGCGCATACCGCTGTGCCACGGACGCCGTCAAAATATTAATGTTCTATGTTTAAGAATAAAATACTCGAACTTCAAAAATCAGCTGTTCAGTACCTATATATTGTCTTAGATAACCTCACTTTTACTAAATCTCGTTTATCACTACTCCCAGATTGACAAATTCCGTTTTATTTTCAATTAAAGGTTAATAATATAATAGCTATTAATTGGCACTACTTTCATCTTTTTACAATCCAGGCCCAAGATTGTATGAAAGCGTACCAGTCTCCTTTAAACTCATCATTAAAATTTCCGCCTCGCTGGGAATCGAACCCAGGACCCTCGGAACGGCGATCCGACGTGTTAACCAATGTGTCATGCGTGTTAGTGATGATTAGCGTTTAGGTTTAAGTTTTGTTTGGTTTGTTTCTACGTTTCTAGCTCATTGAAATTAATTAAGTAAGATTCGATTGCTTGGATAATTATTACAAACACTGCAAGGCGATGCACCCAAACCACTGAGCTATAAGCGCTTATTGTCAAGTTTCTACCAATACCAAACGAAATAACAAAAGTAGTCAACACAAAAGGCTTTCGAAACTAAGGAAAGGTGTTCTTTAAGTCATTACCGTTTGTTCCTTCCCAACCTCTAAATTCAACCTTAATCAATTGCAATAAAACCCAAAATCGCTCATCAAAGATCGTATCATCTAATGTCGAGTTTCACTAAGGTTTTTAATTAGCGTCCGATGGTATATCAGTTCGATTCCCGAGTCGAGCCCGTTTCCACGTGTTTCATCGATAATGCTAACTAAAGCGGTTCGTGGTGGGTTAATTAGAACCTCGGTTTGTGGTTAAAAATAAACTGTTGTTAAGTGTCATTGTTTGCCGTAAAGGGTTTACCGGTTAGTGATAACACATTTCGTTGAATCGGGATACAATACGACCCCTTAGCTTAGTGGGTAGTCCCTGCCCGTTAAATATTTAAGAAACATGTTAAAACACGACTCATAGAGAAAGGGTATTATACAGTCGATGAATATATTAATGACAAATATGCTTGGCAATATCAAATAATCAGCGACCAGTTCTGCTCATGTTAGTATGTATGAATGTTTTTTTTTTTAAAGATGTGCCGAGGAGTTTCTTTCGCCGTTTCTTCTCCTTAAAGATTTAAAATTTAAAGGCACCTTAGCGAAACGGTGGTAAATGCAAAAAATGACGTTCATAAGTGGATTGAAAATACCAACATGAAATAAATGATTTGAGTTTTGAGTTTTTTTTGAGTTATTTGTGATGTCAATGCCGCATGCGATACAGAGAATGCTGTAGAGTGGATATGAGTGTGTTAGCGTTTATTTAATCTAGTATCTATGTATATTTATGTATTATGACAATATATTACAATACAATACAAAATAAATATACCTACTTACACTTTATTGCTCACCAGATGAATTTCTGAATATAAAACGAAATATTTCTGTATAATAATATTTTTTCGTGAATTTCGTCGTATTCAATTCGGCTGATAAAAAAGTTATTTTTACGCTCCAATATCGTAGTTAATACAAGTAAAATAACTAACAATTACTGAGTAGTACCTACTTCTTAGGTAGTATTCTTAGTCACAGCTGCTATGGACAACACAAATAACATCACTAACATCCGACGACCCGAGAAAAAACAATATCCGTCACATTTATATCCGACCCGATCGGGTATCGAGCCCGGGACCCCTCGTTTCGAAGGCAGGGTCACTACCAACTAGGAATAAAGAACTAGTAAGAATGAATCATCCTACAACCCACGCGGTTTGCCTCTAAATTCGCCTCGCAGTCAAAATACTGTCAGTCCAAATTTTGATGTTTTGCTTAGCTTACGTAAGCCGCCATTTTACCGAAGCTTCCTATCTCATTTTTGCGCGTCATTTCCGTTTCATCGAATTCCAAATCACAACGATACTATAGAAGCTTTCACTTCAATATAATATATTTATTCTAGTTTTATATCTAGGTACCTGTAACACAAACCGATTTTCACGTATGCCCGAACGTAACGCCCGCAACCCTCTTCGTTTTTTCAGAGGAATCTGGCACCCTTCAGAGGGTTGCGGAAGCTAAAAGTACTTACGTGCACAGGAAATGGCTCGGGGAGGCCAAGTGGCATTACGCAACGAAGCTACTGTAATTATTTTATGTTTTGGCAGAAAATTTTGACTGCTGCAGCGATTTGTTCCATTTTGAGTAAAATATTGTTGAGTGTTAGTGCTGGAGTGATCGGCCGGGTTAATTCGAGCGTGGTGGCTGGTGAACTACCATCGCAACTTGAAAAGTCCTGTCATTTATTGAACGCATACAAATTAAATTTTATAGTTTTTTGTTTTACGAGAAAATTAAATAGGTATGTTTTAGTTACAAGAAGATTGTTTAGTTGTAGATGTTTAAGTTATTAGTAGTAGATATACACTCTTTATTGAAAAACCTAAAGCTAGGAATTACAATGCGCGGACTTAATGCTTAATGGCATTCTCTACCGGTCAACCCTTGGAGATGGTGCGAAGTTGAGGTAGGTGTAGATAATAGTGATTAAATCACCGACCACACAGCCACTAGACTCCTAATGTTTGATTTTCCGTATGGAGAACATTCAGACCACTAGCTGAGGTAAGACGAGCGGGGCGACTGGCTAATTCAACGCTGTGATTGGCTAATTCAAGGCCACACGAAACGTTGGAAATAAATAGATTAATTTAAGCAACGGGAAAGAACGAGACGGCACGAATTTATATCAGTACTATAAGCCAGATGTGTTGTTTCAAACCATTCGCCTGTTATTAGGAGTCTAGTGGCTGTGTGGTCGGTAGATTAAATAAATAAACGTTCACAAGATAATACTTCCATACTAGGATTCCCTGTGTCGCGGGTGGAATAGATAACAAAAATTACACACCACACCCATGACCCAAGAACAAACATTTATCTGTCACATAAACATCTGCCCCGGCCGGGAATCGAAGCCAGACCCCTCGCAGCAGGCAGGGTAACTATTTATTTAATTACTTTTGCGTTACACTTGACTTGTTAATTACCTTTATAATTTCAAACTAGACGAAGGGATCCCCTGCTTTAAGTGGTCTTACATGGTGTCAACATCCTCATTACATGCACATAACACGCTCGTATAGAGCCTGATCTGCGTTAAAAAAGTTTAATCCACCCTTTTTTCATACCTCTAATACCTTTTCAGACAGATCGGTCCCCCTTCGCAGGGGTCGCCTGAAAAGATCCTTTATTTGGTGTTACTATACCTCGTACTATACGCTCCTATGCTATACTATACGCTCGTGGCACGGTAATAGTATCATACAGTATTCTATCTTCATACAAACGGTCCGAACGCGAATCATACCTACGCGCCTCGGAGTTTAGTACAAATTAAGTAAACAACAGCCACAGAAGCGCCATAGGGACGATCAAACGTGTGGGTTTGTAATCAGGAAGCGTGCGTATTACCTACCCACTTACATTCACTACAACTAGAAAGAGGCGGCCCCAGCGCGCGCGGCTGTAGGCATTTATTTCAAGGACAGGGCCGAGTTACACTACTGTATGATACTATTGTATTACCGTGCTTGTGGCCCTGCGGCTCGTGTCGATCGTAAGTAATCTACCGAGTTAAGCAACGGTCGCGGTCAGTGTTTGGATGGGTGACCGCTACTGATAAAGATTTCTTGCGTCTCCGTGCTCCGGAGGGCACGTTAAGTCGTTCCCGGTTTTAATCGTTAAATAGAATTGTTAAGCTATGTCGGAGGCCTTCGGATGGCATAAAAACCGATATGCTATTGGCCTATATATGAAGAGAAACCTATGCCCATTCACAGCACAAAATAATTAAGATCATCATCATCTACTGCCCATTTCCCAATTTTATTTGTGGTCGGCGCATATGTTCTTCTCTGCCATTCTTCCCTATTAGCCGTTACTTCTACACTGAATCCCTTTTCTTTCATATCATCTCTCACACAATCCATCCATCAGCAAATATTACGACATTCGTAAAAAATGTGCTATGGTCAAAAATAAACGCGGTTGTACCTACATTAATCTAAAAATCTCACCAGCGGTGGACCACCACCCCATTGCACCCCTGCGCACAATTCGTTACTTTGACATGTTTTTCAAAAGACCCCCTAATCACCCCTTTCGGTTCTGTTTTTCAGGAGCCGAACAAAACCCTTTTCTTTTCAAGTCTATTCAAGAGCCTGAAGGGTGTTTGGGGGCGCAGATCCTAGGGAGTCGTTATAATAAGTGTGTGGGAAGTCGGTTCGATGCTCAAGACCCAAATGAGGGTACAGTGGTGTAAGTTGGTATAAGTATGTCGTAGAAGATTTTTATTTTAACTATTACCGAGTCTACGGTTCGCTTGATTGATGCCCGGTATATTCGAAAAACGATTCGTTTTGCTGACGGATAGCAGTACTGTCTACGAGGCGTTATATAAAAGCTGTTCCTATAAGAAAATATTTGAGGATCAACTTAACGACTCGTTACTGGTAACTCGAAAACGATCGGTTAAACGATTGGTTAAATGTAGGAACCGGACATTGCGGTGTTGAGGCAAGAGGTTTGAGTGGTTTGACCGGCAACGCATCGTTGATGTTGCTGGTGATTATGGGCGATGGTGACCACTAGCACTAGCTCGACTGTACGTTTGTCACTTTTAAATTAAAAAAAACAGTCTCTACTAAAATATAGGCCTGGGACCTGCGAGTTCTTGCAGACGAAGTCGTTATCAAAATTTACTGCTACAAATACTAGTCATTTAGTGCTAGATACAAATAGATTCTAATGTTACTAACCTAGTATTATGCAGTGATAATTAGTTTAGCAAAGTCGATTCAGCTAAATTTCTCGTGGGTATTACATACATATGTGACGAAATTGAACGTCTCCGGGGAGTATGTTTATGTGAACAAGCGGAGCCCGTGGCTTCGTTCGCTGTTTGTGGTGGTGTTTGATAATAACTAGCATAATCGAAACAGGTTTTTCAGCCGAAGCCAAAACCGAACTTTCGGCCTAACTCTTCGTTTCTGTCGAAAGCGAAACCGAATCTGAAACTTACTTGAACATAATAAAAAGGGGGTTTGGTAATTTTTTGTGGACCCGTGGCTTGGTTATACAAAGTACGTTTTGTTGTACTACTTAGGGCAAACATTAAAAAAACACCAATTACAAAAGCAAAGAGCCGTATGTGATGTACAGACACTCCGAACTTTTTTATTGTATGTAGGTATTGATGTGTTAAACATGTTTTGAAATGTCATATTATTATTTTATTATTAATATGTGTATCTACCAACATTACAAGGTGACTTTGGACGTCCCTTTAATAACATTTCTCGATATTTTCAAGTTCAAAATACAGACAGATAATATAACATTTTATGTAGGCTAGTCAACTTTATACCTAAGCGCAATACTGAACGATTAATAAAAACATACGTACACTATAGTTTGAAAAAAAAAATACGCTTTTATAATGCTAAGTGAATTATAAATAAATCCATCCACCCATCCACCTTTACACACATACATTGGACTGCGTCCACTGTTGGGCATAGCCCTCCCCTAACTCTGACAGGTCCTGAGCCTTCTGAATCCAGCGGTTGCCTTCATCTGGATCCAATCCTGAACGTAGTATCGCTTGTCATAAAATTGTATCGTCATTAGAACTAAAGTAATATGCAAAATTTCACACACCTTTAATAACATTATGGAGAACTCTTCGTTGAGCAAGTTTCCTCATGATTGTTTCCTTCACTGAAGCAAATGGTAAATATTTTCCAATACGCACAACATTTCTGAAAATAAGTGGTGCGTGCGGGTTTCGAACTCACGTCCCCCGTTCGGGAGTCGAGCGTTCAAAACACTCATCACCGCTTCTCACGATGAAGAGATATTTCCCACAAATCGGCTTCAACGCAACTACAATTCAACACACCTTACAAGACACCTACAATTGTGAAACACGTGGTACATTCACGCGAGCGTGCTCCAGCTCCTAATTTGTTAACTTAATTACTGAACGACCAGATGGGACTTGATCTTAACTACTAACGTGTCCCGAACTTAACGTACTAACTGTAACTACGTTTGGTGTTACGGTAATTATTAGGGGATTGCGCTAAGCGGGAATCGTGAGTCGTGGGTTAGGGTTGCCATGGCAATTGAAAAGTTCGGACTGTTGGATGAATTTGTAAAAATAAGTTTTGAGATCTATTTAACACAAAAAAAACACGACGTTTCCGTGATCTACAGCAAACGTGCTAAAATGTCTGTAAATCTTTGGAAAAGACCGACATTCCTAAACAAGTCAGGACATTTTAGTCATAAGTATTTGAAGTGACACTGATTATTTGTATATTTATAGTGTTTCTAATAAAAAGATGTAAATATATCGATTACTTGAAAGTTCAATTCCATTTTTTTACATTCCCACAAATCAAATACCCGGACAAATTCTTAAGCTAAACGAAATCCGGACAGAAATCCAAAAGTCCGGACAGAAATGGTAACCCCACGTGAGATGTAAGGTGTAATTAGATTACGAATTAGTTATCGAAATTGTATACCTTGGTTGAATATTACTACTGAGTAATAAAGTGATTAGCGTACTCTAACTTTATGGGGTAAGGGGTATACATGTATTATCAAAGTCAAAGTCTATTATTGCCATTTTCATTTATTTCCCACTAGGTTTTCTATCGACAACACAAGTCGTTTGGCACCAAACTCAAGCAGGTCGATACCATTCTTCCAGCTACTCATTCGAAACAAGACGTTGTTTGACTGACTCAAATAAAACCATGGTAGTCAGCAGGGCTTCAGCTCAAACTTAAAATTGGCATGTAAATTTCAAACATGCCTTCTCCTTTTTAAAATTGCAAGGATCTTTTTAAGTTTGCACGGATCTTAAATTCCAATGTAAATTTAGTACGGATCACGGAGGTAAGTTGTTTAGTTGTATAAATTATTCAGAGACAACTCGCTTTGCAGATAAATGACGTACTCTTTTTGCTGGTGTACCACGGGTTAGTTTGAAGTCAGGTGTGTTTTTTGCATTACCTTTCAAAGAGATGTTATTATGTGCTACTACAGAAGAGACAAGCTATTTATTTACGTTGATAGCTGACAACTTCAACTAGGTATTATTCTCTAACCCAGCAGACGCTCACTGATTCATTCACTCAATGATTGAACCGAAATCTCGAAAACTACCTGACCTATGAAGATGTTATTTGGCAGGGAGGTTTACCAAAGTAGAACGAGACTCTTACTAACAATTACTACCTGGACTAACTATTACTAACAACAACTAATAGGACTATCACTAATGGCCTAACGATCTAACCAACTAACATTCATAACCACCCACTGCTAACTGGACTAACCACCATATACCTAATTAGATTTATTCTAGGTTGGTCACAATTTTCATGATGATCATATCATATTATTATGATTAATGCTGTAAGCACCCTACGCATAGTCACTCTCCGGATTTTTCTCACTCAGTCACTCACTGATTAAAACAAAATCACAAAAACTACCTGACATGTGAAGACGAAATTTGGCAGCGAGGTAGTTTATGAAAAGGAGACGTCAGTTAAGTGCGGATTGTGTGATATTCCACCCCTAAGAGGGAAAAGTGAGGGTTGAAAGTTAAAATTATTTCCGCACGTTTAATATAATATTCAAATAATCACAGCACCCAATATGAGCAAATAATTATAAAATCCAATTTATAAAATGTGTTATAAGACTTAGATTATCATCATAATTTCGTTAAACATTCCCCGGGTTGAGATTGCCAGAGTTAAATACTCGCATTCACTTCAACACCTTGCGGGAATTTTTATTGGAATGGCAACATTGAGAGTGGATGCGCGAATAGTGGATGTGGCATCCATGTTACGAAGTTTGTTTGGTATGTTACTCGTAGGTGTTTCTCGGTGTAAGACTAACTTATTAAAGTTAATTATGTAAACCTCTTTCGTTACTGAGTGACTGACAGACAACGCACAGCCGAAACTACTGAACGCAAAAAGCTGAAATTTGGCTTGTATGTTCCTTGGGGGTGTAGGGGTGCAATGAGAGAGGATTTCTGGAAATTCCTCCCCTAAGAGGATAAACTGAAACTTATTATTTCTTCAATGGTTTCACTTGTAACTTTGTATATAGGTTCGTCAAGTGATGCAAGGGAGCACTAAGAAATTTTTAATTATGTTTTAAACTTAAATCTTGTGCATAACTTTCTTATTCTGTGGCGTAACTTACGATTGACAGTTGATTAGTAACTATTCCCCCCTGAAATTTTAATATTTAATACAATAAGGTTCTAAGTTTTAAACTTTCACCTTGTTTATTAAAATGCCACATCCATCCGACACTACTTCACCCCCCAGTCTCATAGGGGTGTGTGCAATTTACCAGATAACATCTCGCCTCGAGCCAACCTCGCGATGCTCTTAAATTATTCAAATAAAATCCCGACACCATATCTTTGATTGTAAATTTCGGTGTACAGATGCGGTCTTACACTTGAGGCCGGGGAAATTATCCCGCCTTGATGATAGGGGAATTAGTTTATATTTTTTATTATTAAGAAGTTTGTTTTTTAACTTTAACAAGGTTAGTTCGAAAGACCGATAACCGTTGGAGAGGAAAGGTCCTCGAATGGAAGCTACGTCATGGGAAAAGGAACATAGGGCGCCCACCGTTTTGAGGACTAACGATCTAAAAAGGACAGCAGTGATCCACTGGATTTTCGGGAGCTTGGGAAGCGTCCTCTTCGTTTGTGTACATCCTAGATTTAGGTATTTGTGAGCTGACTGAAATAAAACAAACACTACAAACGCGAAAACTGCATTAAATTGGTTAAGCCAATACTGAAATTAACCTAAAAAAATAACAAGCACAGATAGAATGAAAAAAAATCTAAAACCCATTGTTATGAGATCTATTACGTTTAATACCCCCAACAATAATGTTTTCCATTTATCTTCCAGGCACAGACAACAATGAAATATAATTTCATTATATAATTGAATTTCGTAAATAATAATAAAACAACAAACAATTACACTTAATCCGGCCTCGAGTGTACGGCAATAAGTACATGGTAAGACAAAGGGCGTGATTCTATACATCACCTGTTTCGTGTTCCGCGATAACAATGTTTATCATTCCGGGCTCAGCAAATGTTTACAGACGTCGAGCCCAACGGGATTCTCAACATAAACATTTTACATTGTGATTAATGATTTATCATCCGTACCCTATAATCGCACCTTGATTAACGGTCCGATTATAAATAAATTTACGACATGTAATTTTTAATTTGTTCAGTGAAATTAAATTGTATTGATGTTGTTTGATTGGCAATATTTTAATGTGAATAGCCAAACCAGCAGACAGAAATTATGGTGAATGGTCACCACCGCCGAGGTACGTTTTAACACAAAGAAGTTGTCGACTAACGGCCGTGCGCAAACTGGATAATTTTACTACGAGTAGTACCGTAATAAAAAGTAGGTGAAGCTATAATATATATATAATGTAGGTCAATTTTTGCCAGCTGCTAGGCTAAGTGAATCGTCTGCCTGTCAGTTATTTGCATGAAAAAGCTTATCAGCTTTTACCAGACATTCCGTTTCCAGCGTTTCCGAGCAAAAGCACTCAAGGCAACACAAAATTACAGTATCAAAACTCCTACTCACCAGAAGACACGTCGAAATTTAATTGCAGCACATTCCGTGAATAGAAATAACGGTGACGCGGAAGGCTTACCTGCAAAGAAAAAAGTAATTTCAGAAATGGAGGAGCAATTTGGGTTAGTGCGTTATTACAAAATTCATATGGCTGATGCGGTGAGCCAATTACATCAGACGAAATGTAAACGATGTTTACCGTTATTATCTCAGCTGATTGTCCCACTGCTGGGCTTGGGTCACTCAGAGATTTAGGGCAAAAGCAGTTCAACAATTTAGATGGATGAAAGCAATATAGAAACCTTTTAAGGACTTAGGGTAGCAAACGATGGATTACGAGTATATGGATGAAAGAGCAATATGGATATTTAATGACCTTAAGATAGCAAACGAGCATATAGCATCACCTTCCGCTGCCGCCCATGACAACTGTGGCCGAAGTAGAACTAGACTCGAATCGTTACTGGGATGTTTATAAAGAGTTGTAGTTCTCGTCGGTTATTTTAACCAAACAATGATTACTAACACGCAAAACATAAAAAAAGTATCAATGTATAGATATGTAGATACAATGGCATTGTGGGTAATCCAACTCACAAAAATATGAAAATCCATTTGTTACCTGGTTTTACCACGCTCAACGTTTGATTCAATAATTCCAAGAAAAAGGATGCTGCCATGTTCTATCTAACAACCAGGATATCTCTCTCTCTCTCTTGCTTTCTCTCTCTCTTTCTCTCGGAATTAAACTGGTTAAGCCCAACCCCCAACAAGAGAGATCTGACGTCATACCGCAATAATTAAAACTAAATGGATAACACATTTAAGATGTTCTAATGAATAACCATCTAGTAAACATTATACACATACAAAATCAAACGAACACACAAACTAACTAACCGTGCGTAGCATGTAGCGCCTCGATGATATACGACTTCCTATTAAGATATCTTAATAGGGCTGTCACAAGATAAAATAGGTTGTTTAACAGGTTCGCTTTTAAGGGTTACGTGAATCTGATGAAAGCCGAATTTTAGCCGAGCTCGTTGGGATACACTTAATATGTTGGACCAATACTATAAAATATACATGTTTTAACTTCAATAAGTTGTATTTTAGCTACGTTTACACGAAGATGCTTTTTTTTAAATATTATTATATTATTTTTATATATTTACAGACAAAATAAAAAATCAGTTCAAAGAATCCCGTGTCATTATGACAATTCAAGTGCGTGAACTATATTTTCGCGAATTGACTCTACACCAGTTACTTAAAGTTTAAATTTTTAAAACAAAATCTTTTAACTGGCAACCCTACCCTGCCACTCCACCAGGGAAATTATTTTTAAACACACCCCTAACAGAACATAACGGCGCCATACATCGCATGCGTGTTTGGAGATTGCGTGACGATAATACATACAGGGTTACAGGGTAGACATTTATGTGAATGACAGACGCGTTGTAAGGGTTTATCGGCCGCTTTGAACTATATCTTGTGATATTAACAAAACATAAGTTGACAACCCTGAAACAGTTATACATGACATTTTACGTGTTACAAAATAAATATGAACAGAATATATGTTTTGACAACCTTGTTGGTTTCCAGCTAAACCGCCTGCTGGGTTCGGGCATCAGGGTTCGATTCTCGGCTGAAGGAGCTCATACAATGAGTTAGCTACTAAATGGGTTTTAGTAAGTATAGTATAAGTATGTATGTATGTGTGACTATGAGTTTAGTGCCCTGGCTTTGATGCAGTAAATCTGTACTATTTGTACAATTTACTTACGGACATTTAAATTTCAATGTACGGATCAAAAAACGTTACAGTTTAATTATAAGTATGGGCAGGGAACCATATGGGCGCTGTTCTGTAACACAGGAATTTGCTTAATGGTTGGGCCCAATTACTGTATGTTATAATATAAATAAATTTCTGTATATCCATTACAATCGCTACATGAATAATTCATATACTAATCTTGTGTAACTCAGCAATTGTAATTTAAAAACTAAAAATATATCACGATATAAATTCGGCAATTTTATTTATATACAGAATCTTCTCTACATTTAAATACCTCACATTTAACTATTTCCAGTTGTTATCACAAAACTGCATGCAAACTATTGCAGACCTGGCCGTAATAGTGCGGTGTGATTCTCACCCACCTTCCGGCTCCTAACGACGCCCGAGTACCTTCCCTAATTTGGCCTGCATTAACCGCTTATGCTCATATAAAATGATTTATTCATGTCCCGTGCTTCGCTACGAGAGATCCAATGACTTGGTCAGCTAACCGCCCCACGATACTTTCTCGAAACACCATCCATTACCCTTTCTCGTAAACCCTGCAACAGCCACAGCTAACTAAACCAGCAATGTAAGTTACAATCCGGCAATAATTGAGAGGTGGTGATAGAAAATGTAGTGGTACGGGAAGGTTAATGCCGAACCATCAAAAATTTATTCCCACTAACAACGGGGATGACTTGATCAGTGGTCTAATTACTATGCAGGTCCTTCGGTAATGGCGTTGCGATTCGACGTTTGGCAATTTGGTGCCGCTATAAATTTATGATGTAAAGCAGGCTCTGTGTATGCATGCGGAATTCGGGGCTTCTGGTGGGTTCTATTTATTTGTGGTTACGGGAATTTGTAGATATTTTGAAAATTAAGATAGCGCTTGATGCGGTAATGCCCTGATTACATTGCTTAAGGCAACACTCTGGGCCATTTATACCGCTCATTATTGAGCACCGACCACACAGCCACTAGACTCCTAATAACAGGCGAATCGTTTCAAACAACACATCTGGCTAATAGTACTGATATAAATTCGTGCCGTCTCGTTCTTTCCCGTTGCTTAAATTAATCTATTTCTTTCCAACGTTTCGTGTGGCCTTGAATTAGCCAATTACAGCGTTGAATTAGCCAGTCCCCCCGCTCGTCTTACCTCAGCTAGTGGTCTGAATGGTCTCCATACGGAAAATCAAACATTAGGGAGTCTAGTGGCAGTGTAGTCGGTGTTATTGAGAAAAGGACAGAGAATTATGAAAGGAAATAAAAAGAGACACATGGAAAAGGGAGGTCAGCGATGGAGTTAACGGAGAAGGGAGAGAGAACAAAAATAAAAATTAAAAGACATATTTTTATATAACAGCTAAAGAAAACTGTATATATACTTCAGGGTTCAGCCCTAATCAGAGAACGAAAATCTAAATAAATTGCTCTTCCTACTTTTCTGCTTAGCCCGATTTGTCAGTTGGTACAGAAACAATTAAGAACAATAACGAGATTCAGGTCACACTGGTGATTGCAGGATGAGAGGTTAATCTTCATTATAACATGGAAAGTCCGGTATTCAAGCTGGTTTCCTCATTACTTATGACTTCAGCAAAGCAAGTGATGCTAAATACTAAATAAGGACGTATGTACGTGCATTTGACCACATTGTGTCATCATTAATTTTGCCAACGATTTTGAAAACTTTATTTAGTCTGAAGACCAAAAGCTAGAATAGATGACTTTAATATAAACGCTTAAACATTCACATCCCTACACTGGAATTTCTATGATGCGGCTGGTTTGAACATACACAACAGAGACGTCTCAAATATACGACTCGTGATCCGAGAACAAATTATGTGTCACATAAATATGACCCAGCCAGGACTAGTACTCCAATCTCTTGTTTGGTAGACAGGGTCAGAGTAAGAGGTCACCGTGTCCATATTTAGTACCAGGGCTTATTATTTGCCACGTAGGTACCAGGATCGTAGTCAAGTGGTAACTTACATTAAGTAAAAAAAAAGGTTTTGCGTGCGGCTTCGCCCGCGTTGGAGTCGGGAATATTGTCACATGAGAACATATTATCAGGATAGAATAAAGGTCACAACCTATCTCTACACCAAATTTCATCTGCATCGGTTCAGCGGATTAAGCACGAGGTATCTGTGTACTAAAGTTAAAGTCTGTGTATAGCATTATCATACTTCCCTCAAATAAATTTAGTATGGATTCTTTACACTCCTACTACTTGAAATATTTAACTCCACATTCTCTTAATACTCCAAAATTATTTAGACTGCCACAATCCAGCGAAATTTGGGAGCTACGTGTGAAATTGTTGCCCGGATAAAGAATGGCCACCCCAGCAAAAATGTGATACAATGATTCTTTTCCCCTTGATAGTTTTTTCCCGGCGGCCTCTAATAGCCCCGAAGACTCAGACCACTTACAAAGGGTAAATAATGGAGGTCATTAATTAAAGAATTTCGGGCCACAAGAGCCGACCCTTAGGTATTTGTCACACTTCGCGTCACACCGCGAAAAATACAAACGGCTGACTCTCGAATACGCTTTAGAGAAGAAGCAAGAAGGAGAGGATAAGTAGGATTAATGCGCTCACCATGTTCATTAGCGCTTCCTATCAGGTGATATTGTGGTCAAGCATTAATTTTGTTTGGTTCACGATTTAATTTCCTTTTTATTAGTCTCTTGAGTCTAAGCCAAGGTCTTTGATGCAGCATCCTTCAAACAAATCAATGACGCCAAGTCCAACCAATAGGTGGGGTGGGTTGGGGTATGAAGAACTCGGCAACTTCCTATTAAAAATTATCCCCATGATCCTGATGATTAAGAACACTCATTCTTGGTGACACAAGTCATTAGGGTGGCTGTCCACCTCATTTGTTTGTTTCTTCGTCTGTTGGCTTTATTAATGTCGAGAACTTGTATTTAAACAAGTAGAAAATATCGGTGGTGCAATACCGTTTATCGTATATGTAGAATTGTCATCTATCAAGAGTTTCGCCCCACCACTGCAGTCTCGCCGTGACCATAATCCGCGAAACTGGGTCGAAATATCGATATTAATTGAAAATCGTGAGTACCCATCTGCATTGTTAGTGTCCGCGATGATATAAATGTAAAATCATATGACGTCTTGTACTTATAAACCACCTCCCTACGAAATTACATCTTTATAGACCAAGTAGTTTTCAAAATTTCATGTTTAGTTACTGAGTGAGTTTCCCCTTTAATATGGACCAAGTGAGCAATTTTCCAGCTATTCGTCGCCAATAGAAGAAGCGTCTAAATAGAGAAAATCGTAAATTGAAAAGAAAACGCACCCGCCCAGTTTATAGCCCGAACGGGACCCGTAGGCTGGGTGTGATATATGTCGGATGGTGCGGATCGCTCGCATCTATATCAATGGCTCGTAATAGATTCCCTATTCGTTGGACATATCGAATCGAAAGTCGAGTCATTTTCCAGCAACCCATGACTGTCCCACTACCGAAAGTCGAGTCACTGTCGAGCATTCATCATCATCATCGCAACCCGTAACTGTTTCACTGGTGAGCTCAGGTCTTGCACGATGCAAGGTGTCCAGACCATAGTCCACTATGACTAAATGCGGATTGGCAAACTTCACTACATCTTGGAGAACATTCTGGAGAACTCCCAGATGTATACCGTGTAGGTTCGGAGGGCACGTTAAGCAAGCGGGCCTTTTTTTGAGTCTGTGCTCATTATATCAGAAATGGCATAACCGAAACGGATCCGTATTGCACTAATGTAATGTAAGCTGAACGTTTTAAAGTGTTTGTTTTATTACAATCGGTTTTTAAATAAATACGAAAAGGTACAAAACCGATGAACAGCGAAGACTGGTTACTAGCACAAATTATTTAAATATAATCACAAGCTCACTGCTCAAATACATACAAGTACTTACATTATCAGTAACAAAGTAAAAAAAATAATACATCAAATCTCTTTTCAGCTTTTGATTCAAACAAGTCATTTACATGCGAAATTTTTTAAGAGGGATTCAGTGTTGAAGTTGGTGCAGAGGGCAATAAATTTAAAAAAGGTCAGATATTTTATTATTAGCACGTTTCGGAGTTTAGTTTTATATTCCAAGCAATAAATACTAGTATTAGGGGTTCACGTGATTGCCTTTGAATTACGTTTCTAAGAAAAACAAAACAAGATCTTAATTGTTTTTTAGCATAGATCAAATAATTTGCAATGAAATTGAGTGTTATTTCTTAAATTTAATATATTGGCCATAGAATATTAAGTTAAAAAGATGGTGTACCAGAAAATGGTAGGTAACAAAGAAATATGGATGTATGTGTCTCTTAACAATCTTGTAAAGAGAATTTCCGTTAGGAAGAAAGAGCTAAACTAACCTAACCTGTCAAATTTTTGCAATAACAAACTCAAAATGGGGGCCCATACGGGAATTGCATTAAAATTTAATAAAATATTAAGTAAGTAAATATCATACAAATATACATCTTTAAAGGTTCGATCCTGTTATAGAGCCTAAGCTAACCACTCCTGTTAAAGAACAGACGGAGTTATTAATTTACTATTATTTAGGATCCTTTCTTTTATTGGTTACTGACTACTATTATCTATATAGTTATTCATTTTTTAAACTCCTACCACGACCACACTGTCTCCTACATGTCTCCTACCACTGTCTCTGTCTAAAAAATTGTAAGAGAGTCTCGGTTTCAGTGCTAGACTTAAAATTACTCACTTTGTCATTTTCGTGATGGACGGTAATGATGACCGTTCTGCATGAAAAACATAAACTTCCTTTTGGTTTTTAATTATTTAATACAGTGGAAACTTAACAATTTTCTAAGCTACATCTCCGCTCCGTCTTAATCTAAGTCCCTCAATTGATTTAAATCTGCATAAGTTTAAGACTTTAGCCAAATTGAAATTCTTGTAAAACTGATTGAAATAATATAGAAGTTTGATGTATTTTTCTATCTGAGTTTCTAAATAATTCTATTAACCTTATGGATTTGTAAGGATTTAATTTATAATAATAAGCATTTAGATTTACATACTAAGAATTGAACAACTCAAAATGTTTGCAGAACAACGTCTGCCAGATCAGCTAGTATCTTATAAATAGTGCTCACTATGTACCCTTCATATCCACAGATAAAAAGGAAAACTTTCAAAGTAGTAAAAAATCGAAGATCAGGAATCAACTATCCTCACGATTTCTCTAAGGCTTCAGATCTTGTCCGTCGGGTCTGTCACAAAAACTATCGACTAATGGACAGATGGAAAAGCGGACTGCGAACTGATGCCATTATAATGTAATTGTGGGAAAAAGTTTTGCTCTTCAAGGGTAGTTTCAGTCTTCTTCTTCTTCAGTTCTCCTTCACCGAAGCAAGTGATAATAAAATTCCAATACACATATAATTTTGGAAAATTAGAGGTGCGCCCAGGTTTCGTACCTCTGTAGAAGGTACTCTTCGGAAGTCCCACGTTCAAACCGGTCGGCTATTACCTACTGCTTTGTTAGAGGTCCGTTTAAATTCTACAAATGCATGGTATCAGCTGTTAAGGCCCCAGTTAGACGACGCGATAGTTTTCGTGCCATATAAACGCGCCCTAAAGATCTCTAAGTACCCAGACGTCATTGTCAGAATGGTAAGTGACGTGTAGGCTGAGGGACGGTGGCCGTCGGTAGCCATTACGGAGCGTGAAACTAACTCGAGAACTGTCTAGACGCATCTAACGAAATGTCAACTGAGAACAGAAAGGGTTACTTAGGAATTTAGTTCTCTCGACGAAAAGGATTGTTTGGAAAGTTCACGGTAGGAAATAAGTACATTTATAATTGCAAATTCGTTGTGAGGCATGAAAGTATCTACTAAGTTCCAGCTTTGGTGTTTTTTTTAGAAACACAATCAAACTCCTGATCTATGGTTCCCTGTGTCCCGAGTGGTATAAACAAAACCTATATATAACATTACCACCCATGACCGGAGAGCAAGCGTTTATCTGTCATATAAATATCTGTCCCGGCCGGGAATCGAGCCCGGGTGCCTTCGCTTCCCAGGAAGGGTCACACCAACTAGGCTACGGGGTCGTCAAAAAATCAGATCCCTGGAGCGAAGCAGGGACAGTTTAATAGTCAACTAATACAGATGTTCCTTATAAAGTACATGACGAAATACATAATACCCATTCGTTTCAGCGAGGTACCCGACCCGCCCGAGGTTTCAATTAAGTTTTTATAAAGGCCGCCTAGCCATTTCGTAATAAGACCAAAAAGGTACTCGCTCCGATAATATATTCTATTATAATCCTTTGTCCGGGGAAAAACTAATTATAGCTCCATATTACAGGAGGTTATTAAATTTTTACAAAAACCGAAATCCAATTTCGTTATGAATTTTTAGGGGCCCGTGAAAGGGGATTCGAAGCTTTGTATGGTAACCTCTCAAGTATTTTTAACGCTCTGCAAATGAACATTCGAAGGTATTACTCTTGGTTTAGTAGACAGGGATCACTAGATCAGTACAGGACTACTCAGTTTGATATAAACCTTAAACCACGTAATAGAAATGAACAAGTAGGTGTACTGTAGTATATGAACCTTTAACTGACGGATATAGGGCAGCGCTCATAGCCCGGCGGCTTGCGTCGATCTTAACTGATCGACAAAGTTAAGCAACAGCGGGCGCGGTCGGTTGTTGGATGGGTGACCGCTAGTAGCAATATTTCTAGCACAAGCCGCCGCGCTATGAGCGCTTCAATAGTAAACAATACCTAATATTTATTATGATATTTTATTTCTGCTTTATGTTGGTAACATTTAACGCGCACTATAAAGGGATTCTTTTTCGAATCCTGCAGAATTTTCTAATTTCGTTCGACACAAAACAAAAGCGTGGTACGTCGAGGAAACGGTTTATTACTTCGGCAGACCGACGTGTGTCGCCTGGGGCGACGTGGGAAACATTCTTGTGGATACGGTTTGTACCCGACTGCGCGGCGCAAAGGAGGGTAATGTGTTTACAGTATAATATAACAATAATATTTATTTGGGACAATAAACAATATGTGTTGGTAATCCTTGTTAGTAACAATTTTTTTAACAGTATATGTATGAAAAAAAAATGTATTCCAAAGATATGCCTACATTAACTCATTTACATACAATAATTAAAGGAAAAAAAAAGAAATATTAAGTCGTGTAACGCTATGCTACATCTACAATTATTCGTACCTATAACCACCTATAAGTGAGTGATGTGAATGATTTTTACATCAATCGATATGCCCTGATCTTCCGAGTAACTCTGTAGATATGACAGTAATCAAAATACAATACATACAACAAAAATTAGACTCCATATTGTGAAACAGAAGAAAATTAAAAGAGAAAATTAAACTATGTTAAGTGGAGCACTAAATAGGTATTTCAAAATCATCTTTAGGTATCACATATCATTCCGAATGACCATTAAGGATCATATGAGGATTTAAAGTTTGTGAGCAACGTCAAATTCTCACTTAAATTTTCGATAGTTTATCACGGAAGTTAGTGTTAGCAATAATGTGCTTTAAAACGTGCTTGTAACTAAACTAGATGCCATATCTACAATTTCAAATGCCGTGTCTATAATTCTCGGTTCACGACCCCAACACCCTTTTTAATATCTCTTCATGACTGAGAGGAAACTTCCCTTTGAGGTAACATTCCGGGCAACGGCATATTCCGCTAAATTTACACAAGACGGCGATATTTATTTACAGCTTATTGTTAAAGGTAATAATTTGGTATTGTTTATAGCCATCCAAAGCCCTTTGTACTCACTAAATATACCCAATTAACTCTTTAAACAAGAAAGGGTTTCCTATTTCTGCTCCCACATAAAATACGTCATTTGCACACTTCGAATCCCAAGTAAATTTATTGTAAAGGAACGTAAATTATCGTGCTCTAGGTAGAGCGTGAGGAGCAAGTCACGGGTTCGATTCCTTGGAAGACATAAGTGATCAGTAGGGCCATCAACCACACTTAAGGGCAGCGAAAAGGCTTTAACCACCGACGCAAAGTTAAGGTTTTATTAGTTGAACGTATTTGTATGTTCCATCTTCCTGTCGTGATTGGCAACGCATTGGTGATTCTTTTAGTCTTACTAATATCCATGGGGCAACGGTGAAGATTTAACATCGGCTATTTACAAAAAAACTTGCTAATACCTCAACTAAACTCACCTTAACTTAATATGTATTGTTACCCATGTATGTCTATGTTACGGTGTGCAATCAATAGTTTAAATAAATAAATACCTTCTCATCATAATCAACCCGTTTAAATCCACCACGGGCTTCTTGAGAAACAAATAGATGAAAGTATTGAATCCATTCGCCCTCATTCCTAATTCCTGGACTTTCAAGGTCGCGGCTTACAATAAGTCTTTATTATAGTTTTTTTCCTTTTGTCATCGCTTCGGATCACCAGATGAATAATTCAAAGCGTGATCCAACGTTTTTCCGTATGACCTCCCGTTTGATGTGCGTGAGGATGGCAGTTGTTGTTTGGTAAGAAAAGTGCGCGTAAGTGGACACGTCAGTGAAAACGTCAAAGTCAAAAGACACTTTGGGCCCCAGTTATACGACGCGATAGCTTTCGTGCGGCCGCTGTGTCATATAAACGCGGACCTTATTGTTTACTTTTTACA
The DNA here is from genome assembly GCA_905404295.2 of Ochlodes sylvanus. NCBI lineage: Eukaryota > Metazoa > Arthropoda > Insecta > Lepidoptera > Hesperiidae > Ochlodes > Ochlodes sylvanus. The sequence goes on along the minus strand of FR990146.1, from coordinate 2,397,660 downwards.
GTATAATAGGCTGTATAATATGGTTTAGAAGATTCGAAATTAAACTTCTTTTACCCTTTTTGTATCAATATACAGCTGTTTTATTTCATTTTGTGGCTTAGCCTCCAACTCCGACTGTTTCCAAATGCGACTTTTACTGCGTCTGTGATTCCAATTCTAACTCCGGCTTTCTATATCCTAGTTGGTAGTATCCCTGCCTGCGAACCGAGGGGTCCCAGGTTCAGGCCCCGGCCGGAGCAGATATTTATGTGACTGATAAATTACTTTTATAAAACATAAAATATATAATGTTACGATAAATAGTGTTAAACACTATTCCTTAAAAAGGGTTTTTAACAGTAATAAGCCTGAATCCCGACTGATTACAAGTAAAGACTGCGGTTGTGCGGTCGCATCGAATTCCAACACAGGATAATCGTTTTAAATGCTTCAATATAGGTTTAAGCTCTTGGATTACCAGAAATCGATAGTAGCTGACTTAATAGAATTACGTAGTGTGCTTCGGTTAATTAATTTTAGTGGCTTAAGGAATTATAGACGAACTTCAAACTTTTTTTATGTGACATTATTGAAGTGAAACTTCTTAGCGGACTTCCGAGGTGGTTATTTAAAATTAAACGTATAGCGCTACTGTGCTACTGTGCTGTGTGTCACAGCACGTGAATGAAAAGAAAGGTTGCGTTGAAATTGTAAAAGATGATAATAAAGTTTGAATAAAAAGTATTACAGTAAGAAATATGTAAATTAAAAAAAAATCTCCACGTTAAGTTGCACTTCATTTAAACGCACCAGTAAGTATCTGTTTTTTTTTCTGTATTTGAGATATATTTAACATTGTATATTATTTTGCAACTAGTCCCGCCCGTTTAACGCACTCCATGTTTTCTCCCACAGAATGGCTGCGTCGCCGTAGCGCGCCGAAAATAACGCGTATCGGTCCCGCACTACAAGGTTTTGTTTCAACTATACTGCTATTTTATCTCGGGATAAAATAAATAATGCTACACACTCATAAGGGGCTCATAGCTCAGTGGCTTGTGTCGAAGTGATCGAGTTAAGCACCAGTGGACGGTAGATGGATGGGTGTTCGCTACTGTCAAAGAACTCTAGAGCGTCCGTGCTTCGGAGACCACGTTAAGCCGTCGGTCCTGGTTGTTATTGTGGAGCCATTAAAACTTCCGACACTTGGATTGGCCAGCAACCTCTACACCAATCCGCACTGAAGCAGAGTGCTTGAGTACTTGATCTGTTATGAAGTAAACCATAGTAATGGGCCGTTAATAGGTTAAGCCAATAAGACAACACACTATAGCCGCATACTAAGATTCCTGGTGTCGTGGGTGGCATGGACAATGGACAACATAATAACACATCACTAACACCCATGATCCGAGAACAAACAGATCTGTCACATAAATATCTACTGCCGGGAATCAAACCCGAGACTTCGATTCAGGCAGGGCCACTACCAACTACGTTACATGGTCATATACTCGTATGTTGTATTTAAATTTTATAATAATAATCTATACAAATAAATAAAATTGGAGTGTCTGTTTGTAATATTAAAATAACCGTTTTTTACTAAATGCATAACTATGGATGTATACACGCTGCATATATCAAAATAACATTTATTACAATTTTTGTCTGTCTGTTTGTTTGACCTAATCTCTGGGACGGCTGGACCGATTTTGACGGGACTTTCACTGGCAGATTGCTGATGTCATAAGGAGTAACAAAGGCTATTTTTTTTAGGATTCCCCGTGTCGTGGGTGGCATGGTCAACACAAATTACACATCACTATCACCTATGACCCGAAAACAAAGATCTATCTGTCACATTATATATTAGTTACCTTGGCCACTTAATATAGATCAATACAGTCACAAGAATTGGACTAGTATAATATAATAGTCGCATTAATATGACATTGATAATATTGCCCAATAAGTGCTAACATTTCGCTAATGTCATCAAACCGAGAAATACACGAGCCATTAATACTAATTACATTCAGATCATTGCGTAAGGTTCCTCGATTAATCACACGAGGTGGGATTTTTCCGTTAATGGCAAAAGGAGGGGAAAGAATGATGAATTTGTTTTGATGAAACTATTAGGAAAATAGGGGAGCGTGACATAAACATAGCCTTTAAAACTGCTTTGGAAGTCAATAACAAAATTTTGTGAGTGTTTTGTATCGTCACAACCCATAACTGTCCCACTGCTGGGCACGGGTCTTCTCTCACAGTCCACAACGCTGGCCAAGTGCGGATTGGCGGACTTCACACACCTTTGAGAACATTATGGAGAACTCTCAGGTGTGCAGGTTTCCTCACGATGTTTTCCTTCACCGAAGCAAGTGATAATTAAAATTTAATACGCACATAATTTTTGAAAATTAGTGGTGCGTGCGGGGTTTAAACCCGGAACCTCCGGTTCGGCAGTCCAACGTTCAACCACACGGCTATCACTGCGTGTTTTGTATGATTATACGTTATTTTGAGTATTTTCTGGGGATGTAGGGGTTACGAGTTACGATATATGAGTTACTCATAGGTCGAACTGAAAATCAGCGCTAATAGGTTCGTTTGTCATTCTGTCCTATCCTTTTCGACACACCTTTTTACATACTCATACTCCCAGCACTGATATTCCCGGTGTCGCGGGTAGCATTGACAACACAATAACACATCACTAAAAACGACCCGAGAATAAACAATTATCTGTCGCTGAAATGTCTGCCCCGGCCGGGAATCGAACCCGGGACCCGTAACTTCGCAACAGAGTCACTATCAACTAAGCTACGAGTCATCCCACTATCAATTAGGCTACAGATATAGGGTAAAATGTGACGACATTCGAGGAAAAATGTAGATATAATTGTTTAAAGCTAAGCAAATATGATATTACATTTTGAATTTCAAAGACTTATGTAGTCGAGGGTACGCTGAAGCGATCAAATTTTCATACGCTTACCGTTCACTCGTATACCCCTAATTTCCCAGATGACTTTAGTATTACTGAGTAAGATATGAAGTATTCCTTTGCATAGTGAGATTAAATAGGCACTATCTTGCATACATTAATAAACGCCTATATAGCAATAGGGCAACGCAACGCTCAAGCGATTTCGCTCCATTGCAAGCGGTAGCGTCGAGCGTTTAAAACAAATGTATGTGTTTGATTTTAGACGGCCACGAAATTAAATTGTAGCGATATTATTTGAAGTTGTTTGGACGTGAAGTTTAAACAGCGCTCTAGCTCTAGGTGTGTTTCCTATCCAAGACATATATTATGTATGTGTCTATTTTCATATACCTCATACAATGGATGGGACCTTCTTTTTCTATATAACTTTAGAAAATGCATATCAAATGCAATAACTTTCTATGACAGCACTTAAATGTTTCAAATAGTTTGGCTGATCGCTAAGTAAATCTCCTACCAGTTCGAATTTTGAATTTTAACCATTGAGACCAACATACAAAATCATCGTCAAAAATCGATCCAACCATTTCAGAGGAGTTCCGTGACTAACACATGGACATAAAAATATATTTAAGGTGCATTCATTTGTGTTAAGAGCTTATTTTTTTTTTGAGAAGTATTCTGGTCTCAAATAATACATGTGGCGGAGGAAGGTGGCTACGATAAATACGTGTTTTTCGTTTTTAAATTATAATTATCTAATTCCAATAAATTTAATAATTAACAATGCTTGTGAAAAGGCAAGCAAACAATAAAAAGTGATTTTCATTTAACGATGCCACGGCCCAGCCACGGCAATAGAAAGCATACGGACAATTATGGACAGAATAATGTTGTTAAATATCGTTCGACTGATGCATGTGCGATCGTGCTATTGCTTACACTTACGGCTTTTCGAGAAGTTTCTCTCATTTTTTTCATTTGAAAGAGAGTTTCCTTGCGATGGTTCTTAGCTATGTTTGGTTAATATCGGTCTAGCAGTGTCACAGTATCAGCTCTTTTCTAAAATGATGTAAGGAATTTTTAGCTACAATTTATGAAGATCTGTTCATTTCAAGGCCATCAGCTCTTTAATTACAACTGTTCCATTAATTGGGGGTTTTTCAAAATTTCTAATTTTGTTGTTATACCTTCACAAAACCTCAAAACTGCACTTAAACACATCGAATATAACCAATGAATATAACCAATGAATATTTATTGTCTATCCAGCACTCACAAAGAACTTCACCTCGTTAACTCCGGTGATTACACAGCGGATAGTAATATTGTTCCAGCTTTTGTTATTTCTATTCTATTTAGAGTTTCATTAATCCCAAGACTGCACCTACGCGCGCCGTATGCTAACGGCAAAGGGTGAACGGAGCATAACAGTGTAATTTTCGTAGACAACGGTCCGTGTATACGCCCCTTTAGAAGCGTAAGACTGCCTTGTGTTAGTACTCGCTCGAGTAACTGTCTCCAATTAAACTAGTTAGTTTTTATTTAGCTCATTTTTTATTGTATTTAGTATTGGTGCTGTTTATTTTTTAATTCCGTTATTTTTTGTTAAACATTTTTTGATTTTGTATGTTACATGTTCCATCTTTTTTCTCTTTCGTACCGCCATGATCGTTTGTTTGGCCCAAATGTGTAAAAGTCAATGTTAACATTAAGTCTGGCGTTTATTCGTCATCGTTTTCGATAACATAACATTATGAAAAATGTTTTATTCTTTAATGATGGTTTAAAATTGAAATATTCGTGTGTTCAAATTACTGCATGGACATTTAAACATTTAAAATGTAACAGGTTCGTTATTTTAAATCCAGGAGTATCAAAAACTTAAATAACGCAGCCCACTCGTCGTGGGTGGCATACACGAAGACAATAACACAGACACCCAGACAAAGAATAGAAATATGAGGTCATTCAAATTTCTGTCTCGCTGGGAATCGAACCCAATGCAATTCGAAGGTCAGCCCGGCATGGTAACCACAGCACTATTCTTCATAACTATAATATTAAAATGCGTGAAGATGTTGTTTTAAGCATCTATTTTTATCGGAATTGAAAATCAACAAACAAATAATGTAAGTAACGTTCCAGTAACTCGTTCAAGCAACTAACACGATGTAAATATATTAATAAGGCGTAGCATCCACCAAAGAAAGCAATTTGGTCCGCGCCTCAGATAAGTATTGTAACCTTAATTATTGTTAGAATTGCCTCACTTTTGTTACAGCACTTTCCTTTCATTTGTTTAATTCCGCACCAAGTTTCGTTTTGTAATAGGCTTTATCTACAACGGTGAAACTTTTGTTCCGCTTACAGGTTGTATTGCACTTAAATATTATGTGATGCAATTTTAATAACATCCACATTATAAAACAAATTCCCCCGCCGCGTCTGGCTGTCTGTCTGTCTATTCGCGATAAACTCATAAACTACTCAACGGATTTTCATGAGGTGTTCACTAACAGACATAGGGATTCGTGAGTAAGGTTTAGGTATAATATGGCCAGAGTCTTACAACAAACAAACGTAGCAATATTAAAAACATACAAAAATAAACAATAAAAACGTTTCAGCCCACCCTGAAAGGACAGTGTGTACCGACCCTTAATCATGTTTGTTCATAGCGTTGTGTGGGAACACGTCACGCGTTATTACAGTATTTAATGTCACGGTGCGTGCCCTCCGAGGTACGTATAGTTGGAAAATAAAACTATGCCTCTTTTAGCTTTTACTGTTATGGGTAATGAGATGACCAATTTGAATGCAGCCATTTCGCTTTGTTATTACTGCGTTAATTTGGTTTAGTTATTGAGTAATACCACAAACTTAGAATAATAACACTATAGAAAGACAGTCTTCATACAAACGCTCTGTCTAAAGTGAAGCACTAAACCGAAACTTTCCCGAAAGCGGGGAATGATTCGGCTGCAGATAATCATATGTTTTAGCAATAATACTAAATTTTTGACAATCCGGAATTATCAAAAATCGATCGGATCTGTTCAAAGTGGTTCCAGATTTCGTGTCCGTGAAGTATCTATGTGTGTGTTGCTCGAGCGCGCAATGTATGAAGCTTTACTTCTGTTGATATTCTTTGGTATATCATATTAGGTACTAAAATCAACTATGGACTCCTAAATTATATAGTAACGATGAACACCATGATTTGTAATAAACTATTCGGGACACGTATTCTGCGGCAGGCACAGGTGAGAAATGAAAAAGGGGACGCAGTAATAACTAGGTCGTGTGGTGTGGCCAGGAGACCTGATTTACGCGGGACATTCCGAGTTTTGATTTTTAAGAGTTCACCTGTTCACCATTTTACTATGATTTTAAACTATTATATTATTAGTCTCGTTGTGACCATAATTCGTGTAAGTGAGTAAAAATAAATCTCGGTATTACAGAATACTCTTTTGCATATAAAATGTCTGGTGTTACCACCTGAAGCACACTTTATTAGGTCTCCGATGGACTATTCATTCAAATTTCGTAGTGTATTCTGTCAGTGTAAATATGTATGTCTGTTGGCAATACCTAGCCGGTATGTAAACATAATTGGTTTCACCTCGACGGAAGCCATTATTTATAACAAATATTGAATACGCGATAACGTGTTTTCATCAATGTTTCTTTATGACGTTATAACGTAAAACTATCGTCCGTAAACCGATTCCTTTTTAGTCTCAATTTTTTTCACAAATTTGGTCACACTATTCAGAAGAGTGAAGGAAATACTAATAGGTATATCGCTTTGTTTGGTTGTTTCATAAAATCTTTAACTCAAAAACATTAAATAAAACGAACAATATAAAAAAAAAACAAAAAATCAGCACATTTACGAACGTGCTAAAGCTGGCATATAAATGGCATAATCAAAAAATAGCAACATTCAAACAAATGTATCGAGAATGAAATCTATAACAGCGGAGCTGAAATCGCCACTCAAACACGCCTCTTTACAATTTCTATAAACTGCCCTCTAGCGGACGAGAAGTGTTCTCGACGAGAGCAAAAAACCTCTAAGTGCTCGACCGAAGCTGGCAGCGAATTAAAAAATATATGCAGCGCAAATCCGCTCGCAGCGGTCCTCTGTGACGAATGCGGGTCACGGTCGAACAGGGAGGGATTTTGAAATTTTTGAGGATGTAGGGAGGGATTTAATTTTTTTAAGGATGCAGGGTCCGCTAATAGCAACAAAATTAGTGCAATTCACACGTTCTAGAAGTGAAAACTTAAAAAAACGAATACTGTCAGTGCAAATATTGATGTTTTGCTTTGCTTTCGTAATCCGCCACTTTGCCGATGCTTCCTATCTCATTTACTCCCACGGTGAAATGAGTCCTCTCTTTCGTTTCCGTTTCATTTCATTTGCGCGTCATTTCCGTTTCATCGAAATCAAAATCAAAACGATACTACAGAAGTTTTCACATCAAAAAATTTTTTTCACTTTTGTTATTTTTTATTTTCTTATTATAGCAGCCCTAGTAATATACACTCTGTAAAAAAATAAAACAGTAGAAAAGGCCCTATGATAGACGGCACATATAAGCCTTAGTAACTGGGACCCGTTGGCACGCTTTCGATACGGAAACCGAAAGGAAGGCGACAAAAACAGAATCAGTGTAAGTAATTACTAGTAATACTACTACTAATATTACTAGTTATTTATTAGTAGGCCAAGGACAGTGCACATCTCAGGGCTAAATTCTTCCAACACTGCAACACTCGTCTGTGTCACGGGTGCCATGGTCAACTCACAACATACATGCATACTGAGAACAGAAATTTAAACTCATCATTCAATTATCCGCCTCGCTGGGAATCGAACCCAGGACCTTCGAACGGCAATCCGGTAGCAACATTGCGCCGTACGGGTCGTCCCGATGATTCCTATTGAATTTAATTGCATCATAATCAAAAATTTTATTGAAGAATACATCTAAAAAAGAATTAACCCAACCCTGCCGCTGTAAATGGGTCAGCGAGGCCCGCTCGACATGTCAAACACAGACGAGAGCGAGCGAAAAAATCACCTCCATGTATCGATTGCAGCTTGTTGATTTAAGTGCTGCGTTTGCTTCGGAGCTCTTTTACTGGATACGGGATACCTAAAGTAGGTTTATTTAGTTTTCTTTATTATGAAGCGCTCATAGCCCGGCGGCTTGCGTCGATCTTAAGTGATCGACAAAGTTAAGCAACAGCGGGCGGGGTCGGAAGTTCGATGGGTGATCTGTAGTGGCAAAAATTTCTTGGGCACTTCTGTGCTTCGGAAGGCACGTAAAGTCGTTAGTTATCATTTGGTAGCAGTCGTTAAGCCATGTCGGAGGCCTTCGGGCGGCATAAAAAACTTCCGACACTTGGGTTGGCCACTAACCCCTCCACCAATCCGCACTGGAGCAGTATGGTGGAGTATGCTCTAGGCCCCTAGGTATGAAAAGAGATCTGTGCTCTGTAGGGGCCATTACTGGGTTGAAGCCATAATGAAGGGATTAAAAGTGCTAGCCGAGTGGGTTTCAATTTTCTACGCACCTCTAATTTAGTGTGACATCGCGAGGAAATTTTTAAGTAATTTTAGTTGTATCATGGAAGTGAATTATTATAATATAGGAAGTTACATTTGTAACAAATTTGTATGAATGTAGATAAAGTGTTTACTTTATTTAAGGGTAATACAAAACAATACTTACTCCTATTTAACAATAATCCCTCTGTGTAATAATGTTCGCTGTAAAAAATTAACATCCACACAATATTTTCTCACATATAATTTTCTCAAATATTTCATCCGCAGCGGCGGGTTAAACCGAACATTGTAAACTGACAAGCTGTCCATAAACATGTCAGCGGCAGTTGCAGGGTTGACCGGTTTTCGGCCATAACTCATATTACTCAAACTCCATTTATTTGCATTCGTTTTAAATATTAAATGTCCGATTGTTGGACGATTCGAACCATTTGGTTTTGAAACCGCTATTAATATAAAATTGTACATTATGAATGGTCAGATTGATTTTCATGTTGATTGCGGAGTTGATTTGTATTTAAAATTTTGATTCAAAGCAGTAAATTTTGTAGTGTCGTATCTGGGCGATCTAGAACTCAAACGACACAATTCATCCAAACGACTCTTCATATTCCATCTGTGACAGTGGCTTTAAAGTCAGTACTTTAAATAAATATAAATAAAAAAGTTGAGAGGTGTCAAGGGACACCCGGATGGAACGAAGTTTCTTTCGATTAATTAATAAAGAAATTGTAAAAAAAATATAATATTTAGATTAAGTATATAAATACACATACATATATGTTTTATATATAACTATATATATATAACTATTATATATGTTATACTATTATATATGTTATATATATAAACATGCGTACGCCGCACGGCTTACAATAGCTTACTATAGCAAAAACACAAGTGTCGTGACAACTTTTCGTAAGAATTTTTTCCGTCTAGCTCCCTTTCACAACGCGCGATAAGGAACTTCGTTCCAAATGTCACACACACAGGGTCACTAGTCACTACCAACTAGGCTACTGGGTCGTGGTTTCTCTCTTCTTCCTGTCGGCAACGCATTGGTGCCGTTGGTTTTATCGATATTAAAAGGCAACGGTGATCATTTACCATCAGAATTACGTTCACACAAAATAATGTAATCGTCCTCAACCAACGACTTAAATCTCTCTGTGCGTTGCACGGTGAATACATGTAATTGCAACGGCGCGCACACAATCAAGTCTATTTGATACCTTTGATGACCTACTTCTTTAGATACTCTATCTTGTAGGGTTGTAAAAAAATCCACCAATCCATAATCCTAACAATACCAGATATACCCATACAATAAGCTCCCCACGCCAGCTAACACCGCCCGGGCACCGAACCGCGACCAGAGCGCTTGGCAGCTCGCCAACCTATGAAATACGATCCTGGAGCCGTTGCGGAATTGTCGCTCTTCAGTTTTTATTTCCAGAACTAGCATTATCTTTACGATTCGTACAATATCTTGTTAAATCGACAACCCTGTTATTTTTATATTGAACTAGCTGATTGTCCGTTGATCCTCGGGGTAGTTTTTGAAGTGAAAGCTTCTTTAGCATCGTTGATTTGGAAGTCGATGAAACGGAAATGACGTGAAAAAGCGACATTAAAAAGAGACAGACACATTTTAACGTGGGAGAAACCGCTTGCGTGCTCCAAGGTGGGAGTCCTAAGAGCAATAATTTTACGGCAAAATGGCGGCTTACGTAAGCAAAGCAAAACATCAATATTTGGACTGACTGTATTCGTTTTTTTGAAGTTTTCACTTCTACCACGTGTGAATTAAATAAGAAATAAATAAAATATAATTATCATAAGATATGATGTTATCATTTTATTTATAAAAATTGATGAAAATTTGCATACTTTTATGAATTGAATTGAATTATTATCACTGAATATGGTGTGAAAGAGAGATAGATGCGTTGTAGAAGCTCACAATGGGACGTTTCATATTATTTATGAGCCCTATTTTGTTTTTCGAAGGTTGTATTAAAATTTGGAGAAAATATTCAGTGATCGTATTTCTAAAGGCTGGCGGGCAGCCAATTCAATCGAGTGCGGACGCTTGGTCGTTTCCGCATTTGACTAATTTTGTTTATCACGATTATTATGGATTTCTTGTTGAAAGTCGAGAGTGGTTTGGATTTTAGCTTTCAGCAGAATCACCTTCAAACTTACTCCAATTTTCTAAGGTCTTTCGTCATGATTTCATTATTTTAAAATTTAAGTCACAAATAATTTAAAATTTTGAGTATAATCACGTTTAGTATTATAGGTATTGCAGGAGTGTTTAAATGAAATGAAAGGAATAAGGCCGGTTTCAATGGATTAAGTTTTATCCCGCTCGCACGTTTTCTCTCTGACATAAAAACGCGTAAAAATTTGTCAACAGATGAATCAATGCGGCAGTATGCCAGTATGCCAGTAGGTATAAGCCAAAACAAAAAGCAATTTCTCTCCTGTATATAACCAAAGAAGGCTATAATCTTAAATTTCCCATTCCGTAAAAGAGTTTATCAAATTGAAACATTAAAAAGCGTTCTGATTTTAAATTTAAATTCTGAATAATCCGGGACAGTCCGAAAGCAATAAACAAAGCTATATCTTTGTCCCATGATAAACCTAATCGAAAAATATTTAAGAAAATATTCCGTACTCATAGTTGGCAGTCATCCAACTCCAATGTACTAGGATCGGTGGCGCATATGTATATATTTTATGTAAGAGAACCGTTGTGTTTATGAACGCCTGGTAACCACTGGCATCTGGTGTTGGTTTTAACGAAGAATTTCCGAGATTTTTCCCGATTTTCCCCGCAAATTGTGCCTCAAAACGTTTTTCTGTAGATAACAAATAGGTGCAGAGGTATTCGAATGAAAATTTCGTGATTTTATGATAAAAACCGCGGCTGAAAATTTTATTTCGCTGGAATTTGGTAAGAAAATATCGGCCCGAAAACGTTGTCGGGTTAACCCGCAAATGGCGTAGAATAAACAAGTGCCATATCTGTCCTCTCGATAAGGATAGGCGATATGGATTAAAAAAATAGTGATTCGTGACACAGTTTTCGAACTATCTCATAATCTAGTTCAGGGCTAGATAACTTAAGATATAAGTTGTATTTGTCTTCATCATATATATATTAACATAATTGTTCCTACAACTTACATACAAATATAATTATGTACTTTACAAAACATGTACAATGCTTTGCATGTCGTATAATTATATTGTACGTACGTTATTTATTTATTAAGTATTTTATGTACCAGAGAAATAAACCCTTTAATTTTAAGCTGTTGCAATGAAAGATAATTAAAAATAAACAGCATTAAAGGTAAACAAAAATTGTAATAAAAATATTTTTCCATCTAACATGAAGTAACTAAATTGTGTGTTGTAAATAAAAAAAATATTGTAAAGCACACTCCCGTAGTCCGTAGCCTGGCTGTAAGTGACATTATCCTGCAAAGCGAGAGACAGACGTGACAGATAATGTTTGTTGTTGATAAAATGTATTAATTGTGTTATCTAATGACTATTGTTATTATCCAACGACTATTAATAATGCAATGAATTTGATTTTTTTTTAATTCTTTAATCTTGTTTTAAAAATGTTTCCAACCCCTGGTATTGTAACCTAGTTAAACGGCCCATTCACACGAGTTGCTCAGTTGGCGTTATCATTTTTAACTTTGTTAGCGCATGCCGTCGGAGGAAGGAAGGCTTGGGCCGTAGAAAGAGAAAGATGTATCTGGTGAGCGTTGCCAACGTGAAACAGCACGAGAAAGTACAATTATATGTGGCACAAGAAACCTTCGACGGTTAGCTGTCAAATTTGCTTGTAAGCAACTGTGTTTTCCTTGACAAAACCGGCACGCAAAGTAAGACAAAACATAGGATCATTCTGTCTCATTTTTTTTCGTTTTATTGGCGTAAATTGTTCTTTTTCTTGCGTGAGTGCGATAGATGGCATCCATTGGTCTATGCTCTTCTGTCTTCAAGGGTCGCAACACGTCTGTGACCGAATTAGAACGAGACTCCGAGTGCTCTGACTAACAATTACTAACTGGACTATTACTAACAACAATTAACAGGACTATCACTAACAGTCCCTGTCGCGGTTCTCATACTTACTATAAAGCTAACCAACTAATGTACTATCACCGTCTGCTAATTGGACTAACAATCCAAGTCCCCATTTGAGTCTTGTTCTAAGTCGGTCACAGTTGTCATGGGCGGCAGTGGAAGGGTGGTGCTGCATGCTCGTTTGGCTAAGGCTTGTTTGACCACGCTGTTCCAATGTTTATGTACATACACATAAATTATACAGCTCCATAAAATCTACTCGAACTGATACCCAGCTCATCACAACACAAAGTTTTAACCAAAAAGTGATTTTAACAAATTGAAAATAAAGTTGATTTTACAATAACGGCCGCAGAACACCCATGGAGACTGATTTCCTCAATGGTATGGGAAATGATTTCCTTTGAAGCGCCCCCGCCCTGACGTTGGTGACAGTGACACTCGTTATCAGGACACTTTTATGACAGATTGACATTTTTATGACATGTAATCGGGCTCTGATAGAGATGGATTTAAATAGACCGAGCGCGGATAAGGATGTGTTCACATGGAAACATGTTAACTTTAATTATAATAATAATATAAACTCATTTTAAAACGAAACGGGTACTCTATATTATTTTGTGACCCCATTTTAATCCAATCGCATGGATTATGGTCAAAATATCAACGTACAAAATACACAAGTAAAATGTGTACGAACCGCGATGAGTAAAGTGAAAATATATAATAAATAAAATGTTAATAAATAATGGGTAATCAATGTTAATCTTCTACTAAAACAGTGCGTGACGTCATCGTGCATACACATACGCAGCGTAGAACACACACAAAGAATCTAGTCGTTCCATGGAAGATTCGTTTGTGTGCGTAAGTACATGGCGGACTAGCGGCGCGCGCACAATCAAGTCTCGTTGGCACCATTGAAGATAACCTACTTCTAAAATTTTATAAGCGTTAGCAATACTCCGGCATTACTACGATTATCCTAATAAAAATGCGATCAATAGATTCGGGTCAATTACTAATCAATATCCGAAAATTGGATCCCCGGAAGCTTTCTTACGGTAAGAGTATCCATTATTCTCAATAAAGTAACGTTTCGAATAAAATATTAAGGTTTTATTTCCGTTTTAAGTGCCTTTGAGAGGAAAAACTGGTTGAAGCACGTGGGTACGATTATAGAGAGACGAATTCTGGACTAACCTTCTTTCAATCAACAATATCGATATCAATATAGTCGATTGTCGAAATGACAGATTTGCAATAGAGTTCGAACCCTGCACTCAAAACTAATCGTTAAATAAGTATAATGCAGGTATTCATTTATTATGACTTGCTTCGGTGATGGAAAACATCATGACTCTTCAGTGAAATAAACGTCAATTTAAACAATCCCGACGACATAATTTCTACAGATAAATAAATCTTTAACCTGAACAAAAGGATAGGATACTTTTGAACCCAGGACATGGTTATAAGACAAATATTTTAGTAAAAATACGGGTTCCGTTAAACGCAGTGATAATGCCTCCGAACTTTGTGTCCTATTCTTTACACTCAAACACTTTTAATTTCTCTCTAGACCCCATATTGAAGTCTAGACCTACATATGTCGCAATGATGGTTGGCTTCTATAAGTATTTAAGGAATAGTATATTTAAAGTAGTTTATTTCATACTTTACCAAACGACTCTTCGATTTTGTCGAAGAGAGAGAGATAAGAGATTTCTGTAAGGATTCGTTAACATACTCTTTTAATTAACTTATTGTTTATGTAACACCTTAAACTAGGGTATAAGGGAGCAACTTAAGGCCTTATGGTATTCTCTACCAGTCTGCTGTGGATGTAGAAAAGGCAGACAGTAGGTGTGGTAGAGCGATGCGAAGATAATGAGTGGGTTGGAAGGTTAGCCGTGATCAACCCCGGTCAGAAGGCACATCAAGAGACAACTGCACTTACCTTTAGCTGGTGTCCAGGGAAATCTTCACAAGCGGGTTTATATGCGGTGATAATTATCAGAGCGGCGGAAGAACAGAACATGAAACTTTTCTACAAGCGTTTTTTCACCCTTGACAGTTGTCAATAATAGTTTTTCTTTTTCATTTTCGGCCCATCGACCCTCCAGCAAAAAGGTGCGCAGTGTACTCTATAAATGGCACTTCCTCCCTAAAGGTTTTACAACGGCGTAACCAAGGTGTTAAAAAGTTAAAAACAGCAAAAGGAGAAGTGAAATGTGGCTTTTGAATACAAATATGGGAAACATAATTCTTAATATATTGCATTCTTGTACTAAAACAACATTAGACAAGGCCGTTAAATTCCATTATCTGAAATCATCTAAATGCACCCATAGGAACGAAACATGGCGATACAGGGACTTAACGTAAAAGTAATTCGGATACAAATTTACAACTTAATGCGCATTAAATCCATAAATTGTATAGAAAACCGAAGTTAATTCATAACTCCTGAACCGTGAAATTGGCAAAGGAGTGACGCGGAGGAACACTACACGATTATAATGCCATCACTAAAGAATGGATTACAGAATGACGTGCGATGATGCGTGATTTTGATCCAAGCAGTTGAAAATGGGTTACAAAGAATTCTATCTTGAACGAAGATATAATTATTCTTGATAGAATTCTATTTTCATGGTTATTTGAATAGAATTCTTTGATGTAATGCACTAATCTTGGAAGCTGTTTTTTTTTTAATAAAAAAACATAAGGTAGTGTTGCTACTAACTGCGCTCTTCCACCCAAGACACATCTCCTCTTACTTGTACCATCAGGTGGGATTGTGGTCAAGCATTAACACAATTAATAAAAAAAGAAAAAAAAATCAATTTTCAAGCCAAAAATCGATCAGACGACTCTCTGATGATAAGTCATCGTTACCCACATTACTAAGATCCAAATTTTATCACCACAAGTATGCATCTAATAAGATCGTTAAAACCCATCGAGCCGTAGAAGCCTAATGAACTGACAAGTAATCAGAGACGCGATGAACAAAAGATGAATAGTGCGTCGAACTAGCGTTCGGTGAACGTACGCGTAGCGCACACGCACGGACGAGACGAAAGAAACTCTACATACACTAACCTCTCTAAATACGCGTGCGATAAACGAAGGTACACTTCAATGTTTATTATAAATCAATAAATAAGTATAAATAAACGCTAGCACACTCATACCCCCGCAATGGGTTTCCCTGTGTGGCGGGTGGCATGAACAACACGAATCACATGGACATCACTAACATCTACGACCCTATTAGTACCCCCATTTTACCCCCTAAGAGAGTGAATTTTAAAAAATCCTTTCTTAGTGCTCCCCTACGTTATAAAAGGATCCCCTGTGCAAAATTTCAAGTTTCTAACCCTTATAGTTTAGGCCCTGCGTAGATATGTCAGTCAGCTTCTCCTTTTATACATAAATAGATAACGTTTAACCTTTTAACCGTTTAACGTTTAACCGTTAATGAAATAAGATGGATGATGATGACGTTGGGAGAAATTAATACGTTCCAGCCATGTTGTTCAAATGCGGATTGGCGACTTCACTTCATTGGCGACTTTTCAGAACATTACGGAGAACATTATTCAGAGCTCTTAGTTAAGATTTCCTCATGGACTTTTCCTTCGCCGAATGACACTAAATAAGATAATCAATTTATACTTCTATCAATTTACGCTTCTAGAATTTGAACACGAGTCTTATTCAAACTGCTTTAAACTATCATAAATGCGCAAACGTCTATCAAAACCTTTGTCTCCCGACCATTGATATCAGTCAAAAATTCCAGGTTCGAATACGTACGAAAATGCTCATGTTAATTACAACCAGCCATTTTACACTATCTATAATCTTATGTATCGTTCAAAATAACGGCTATCCAGGACAAGTTATAGCACCAATCAAAACACCAATTAATATCTTGGCAAAGACAATAGGTTACTTTAATCCATCAATAGACAATGCTCAAGCTATCTACCTCATAAAGCCGTACTATGCGGCCTATGACATTTCAGCCATAAACACGTCACAATAGCCAACTTATAGCAAAGTCAACCGAACAAGGTATAAACTAGGTTAGAACAATGTCTTTGTTTGGGGAAACTGGGGTTGCAACGTAGACAGAGAAGAATATAGACCAGAGGAGACCATTTATCGCACTCACACAAAACAAGGAACGACTTGCCAAAGTAGTAAACGAGACAGAATCCATATAGGCTATGTTTTGTCTCACTTTGCGCGCCGATTTATTCAAGGAAAGCACAGTTGCTTAAAAGCAAATTTAACAGTTGACCGTGGATTTTTTGTGGTGTCACATACACATTTGTAGTTTCTAGTGATATGTCATGTTGGCTCCGCGCACCAGATGTCTAAATCCTTCTCTGTCTACGGGTAGATCGGGATGGAATAAAAGACCCAGCGGCCCGGTGTCCCCTGGGCTTGTAGAGTGAACTTCGACACGATATCGCTTCGCAGGTCGGAGCTACTCTTAGTTTGAAATGGATAGCCTCACGTTGTTTTATGGATAAGATTTATCCTCAAAATACAAAGATCATATTTTTGGTATTATTCATATTTTAAATAAAGAAGCAATTTTGTAATAACAGAGGAATTCTGTAGAATATACTCATAACAAAAGAGAGAAACAGCAAGTGCTGAGGAGAGGTACGAAGAGTTGTAGGGAAAATAAGGCGAGGAGAAGCAAGGTGAGGTGAGAAGAGGAATATATAAACAAAACTGTAAATAGAAACATTTAAATGACTTCTATACATTGACATATGATACCTATATACAAATTGTAAAACAATAAATTACATATTTTCGCTGACATCGTCAAAATTGTAGGTCATTAATTTACTGTACATTTGTGACTTAATTTTTCAGTCGATCCCACTGTTCAACGTTACTTTATTTACCATTAGTAAGGCGCAAAGTAAAGCCAGGTTCCACCAACACCACCTGGATACCTGGCATTCGTCCACAGCCCTGGTGTTGCCAATGTCCATTGGCGACGGTGATCACTTACCCTCAGATGACACGCCTGCTCGTTTACCTGGTTAGGCTATAAAATGGTGTAAAATTAGTTTTCCCATGGCATTTAACTTCCCAACAAAATAAACTATAAAAGTTTCAATGGAAAAGCATGGCAACGAGAGACCCAGTCTGTTTTTATTATACAAAGATAGAGTACAATACTATAGTAGGGTACGAGCAATTTCCCCCGAGGTGTGTACCATAAATGAATTTCGCGTCGATCGTGTATCGAGTTGTAAGACAAGTCGGCTAAGCTTTGCCGGTGGAATATCTTTGAATATGTTGTCGGTAAGATTACCATCGCTGTGAGTTTACATGCCCGGCTGTAACCTTCAGTCTAGATTAAATTTACAGGTTGTAACGTGTTTTTGTGTGAGGTATATAGTATTAGGTATAGTCCGGGTTGCGTCGATCCTCTGTGATCGACCGAGTTGAGCAACAGCGGGCGCGGTCGGTAGTGGATGGGTGACCGCTAGTGGCTAAACTGTCTTAAGCGGTTCCGTGTAAAAGCACGTGAAGCTGTCGGCCCCGATTGTTATCGTTAGATAGCAGTCGTTAAGCCTTGTAGCCTTTGGGCGTCATAAAAAAGTTCCGGCACTTGCGCTGGCCACTAACCTAACGTATCTGGAGCAGTGTGATGGAGTATGCTCCAGACCTCTTCAGGTATGAGCAGAGACCAGTGTCCTGTAGTAGGCCATTAATGGGTTGAGGCCAACGTGTAAAGACCGTAACACTAGGCAGATTCAGGTGCTGCTATTAGGCCGAGTGATGAGGGGGGAGGAGGGGCCATAAGTTTCTGACGTCACACGTATAAGTCTCTGAACTTCAACATAAAAACATTATAAACTCGTGACTCTATTACTCTTAAAATCGCCAAATATTTGACGGCATTATGTGACGTCACCCCAGGACTTGGGGGATACAAACATATGAACCGAGTCTAACAAGAACGGGATGGAATCTTCAAAAATCACGAAATTCGTGACATGATATAGCTCTAAACAATTATATTACAAGTAAAAAAGAAGTAAATAATTATCTCCATAACGTGTGAAAAGTGGGGCAGACAAATTGTAATTGGCTAATTGGCTTACTTTTCATATCACTTTTTATCTCACACGTTCCGTAATTATATTTCGCATCCATAATTACAGTAATGTCATCGAAACGGTTCCACAAGTGTATGTATATGAAAGTGTATCTCGCTTTGTTTGAACGTAACTTGTCTATAGTTAAGGTTATATTTGGACCTAATGTGTTAAAAGCAGCGTCCATCAAAACAAATTCGCGGTATGATAACCATAACCTAAAACCAAAATGAACCAAAGAGCCGAAATCCTGAAATCCAATGGATGCCAAAAATCAAAAACCAAAACACCAACCCGTCAAACACAAACGGCATAACCCGGCCGCTTTGAAATTCAACGCGAAATCTCTTGCGGACTGCGGAGTGGCTATAAAAATGCGTTATTTTATAGCTCACTAGCTCTAGGTATAAGACTTATGAATAAGTAACACAAAATTTTAACAAAAATGCCAACCCGTGTTTGTTTATAAAAGTTTTTTTTTTTATTGATTTAAGGCAGCAAACGAGCATGCAGCACCACCTTCCGCTGCCGCCCATGACAACTGTGACCGACTTAGAACAAGACTCATATATGGGGACTGGGACAGTTAGTCCGGTTAGGTGTTAGAACATTAGTTGGTTAGTTTGTTAGTATGAGGACTGGGACAGGGACTGTTAGTGAATGTTAGTCCTGTTAGTTATTGTTAGTAATAGTCCAGTTAGTAAATGTGAGTAAGAGTCTCGTTATAATTCGGTCACAGATGTGTTTGCTACCCTTGAGGACTGAGATGGTCGCCTCTAAAAAGTGTAGCCGGCTCCACACCTTTCTATCCGGAACACAAGTTGTTATAAAAGTTGTTATAGCTTTGTCATTTATAGTATAAACAAATAAAATAAAGTGATAAAATGTAAATGCCCTGCGTTTATAAAAACGGAAGTTAAGGAATGTGGTCATTTACACCTAGTAGTGTCCGTCTGTGATAAATAATAAAATATATGGCCAATAACAAAATAGTATGTAGAGAAAGCCAATTTTTTAAGGTTAAGTCCTTTTACTTTTTATATTTTGTAGCGACTATTGTATTCTGTAAATATTTCATTTCTACCTTTCTGTTTCCGTATAAGAGACAGACAGACAGACAGACAGACAGACAGACAGAGGAGGCATATTAATAGGGTTCCGTTTTCACCCCTTGGCTGGGTGTGAACGCTTCGTAAAACCGCTAACGGTGACAAGAACGGTGAAAAGATTCTTGGAGCAACGTTTATAAAGTTTGTATAAAAAACTTACTGTAATAGATCTATTACTCCGCTTTTGAATTTCACAGCGTGAAGTTGCACTACATCGTAGGGAGTCCGAACACTAGCGTTTTACGCTCAACTAAAGCATTATAGTTTCAATGTAATCCCTCGCAACTATTTGCCACTATTTGCCAACAACCATTAAATTTCGTCGCTAACGCATCCAATTTGCAATGAGTGCGATCACCATTAAATTTTATCCCCAAGCATAACTAGCGGGGAGACGGTCAGCAAAACAAAATGGCCCGCAGCAAACATAAATCCAGTCTCGCTAACGGCTTTTTGCACTTATTTTGCTGTCGTTACTGAGTTATTGAGATGTCGCTGCTACGGCGCGGTTTTGTTTTCATTATCTAGGTGCGGAGTAAATGACTATTCCTTTTTTTGCGGCCACTACATTTTCCAATTTGTCGCCTTGTAAAAGAAATGCATACGTGCTACTACTCGTATTTTATTGAAGTTTTTTTTTATTTTTTATAATGAAATACAATGTTCTGGATAATATTACCTACTGGTAGTGTAGGTACTCATAATAATAAAAGCGTATTAAAAATGGGAAAATGAGTTTGTATTCATTTCTTAACCCTCAATAACTGATGTTCAACCCCTCACTGTACCAATGCTGGACGCGGGTCTCCTCTCACAATGTGAGGGGTACAGGCCATAGTCCACGGCGGCATTGTGGCAAAGGCAGATTGGCGGACTTCACAACCTTTGAAAAGTGAAAACCATATGGAGAACCCTCAGGTGCGCAGGTTACATCACGATGTTTACATCTCTTTCCGTAATTATCTTTGACATCAATATTACAATATTTACAATATTTACATCGGAGCGGATTCAAAAAGTACGACTCGCAATGCATGAACGCAACTCAGGAAGTTGTAATATTATTTGCATCTATCCATAAATTATAACAGTACATACAGTCAGTTTATGCTATTAATTTTCATTTCGGCTGTGATATACTCATCTCCTCATGAACATATCTCGCGTCTCATCAAAAGCAGAGGCCGTCAAAAGCATAGATCCGATAAACATGGAATGGAAAACGCTATTCAAAGTAAACCCCACTGCAAGCCTGCAACAGGTGGACTACTGCTTAGTTAATTTCGCAGGGAAGGTGTATAGGAAGAAATGTTTGAATAAAATAAAATGATTTTCAAAGCTGGTTTATATTGGCAACGTGGCGTGCATATCATTATCTTTTATTTTATGGAATTAAGATAGCAAAAGAGCATGCAGCACACCGACCACACAGCCTCCTAATAACAGGCGATTGGCTTCTGTCAACACGTCTGGCTTATAGTACCGATATAAATTAGTGCCGTCTCATTCTTTCCCGTTGCTTAAATTAATATATTTCTTTCCAACGTTTCGTGTGACCTTGAATTAGCCAATCACAGCGTTGAATTAGCCAGTCACCCCGCTTCGTGTCACCGCAGCTGGCTGCCAGAATGCGTTCAATACGGAAAATCAAATATTAGGTGTCTATTGGCTGTGGAGGTCGGTGATGCAGCACCAACCCTTCGCTGCCGCAATGACAACTGTGTCCTACACAGAACAAGACTCAGATCGGGACAAGGTTAGTTAATTGAGTAGAACTCAATGCGTTAGAACTATTGTATTTGGTAATAGTGATAGACCAATTAGTCAAGTACAATGTACAATGCGGTAATTCGAAAGCTATTAGGGGATACAGTAACAACCCTTATCGACATAAATATGTAAGTCACCTTAAGCATTTCAGGCACAGTATAATTGGCCTTTACACTATAAAATATAAATGGATATTCATTTATATTTTATAGTATTAGGAGTTCCCGAAGCAAAGGAAGTGCAGGTTTACTAGCGTGAACTAAACGATGAACCACGTTCGATAACTAAGTTTAACTGAAACAGAATAGAGTTCTATGAGAATTTCACAAATTTGGACCAATTAATACACTAGAAACAAGAATTTATTAATAAAAGCTTTTAATCGACGTTATTTCGATTATACATGACATTAACTTCGAACCAAGCCCGACAATTAGAACTGAAACGTGGAATAGTTTCCAAACACCAATTTGAAATCAGAACTTTCTATTAAATAACCAAAACTTAATTCTATTTCTATACACGAATGTTAGTACACGTTATCCTGCATTCGAAACTTTGGATCAAGCCAGAAAAAAAAACGCAAAATAATTTTCTGCTAGCCAACGTTTTGAAATTCGAACATCGACAAACCCACACCAACTTTATTCTATTTTTAAACACGTCTGTTAATCCTTATCCTGAATTCGAAATTAAATTCGCATCAAGCCAGATAATTCGAATGAAAACGTGGAATAACTTACTACGAGCGATTTGAAATTAGAACATCGGCAAATCGAACAAAACCTAATTCTATTTTTAAACGCGGAAGTTAATCCTTATTCTGTGTTTGAAATTAACTTCGGACCAAACTCGACAATTCGAAACACGGAAACATTATCAAGAGTGTAATTCGTTGGAAGCCGGACGACCGGACACTTCCGGTAACTGTTATTGCTTTTTGCGGAATGAGCAACTCCGGTCCGGAACATGGCTGAAAATTAAACCGTAAATATCATGAGAATGTTAGCGTTTTAAGGCATGGTTTTGTTAATATTTTTTACATCTAAGACATTTATCTCATTGATTGCCTCCCTTGCCAGGGAGTCTTAGGTTCGTTTCTCAGTGGACGCAAACAATTTCCGCCCGAAGATTTTTAAGTCTCATTTTTACATCCATGCCCCCTCATTTGCGGATCGCATGGACACACAAAGTTGGCATACCAAACTACTTTCTAATCAATATAACATTTTTATAAATATTTTTTATGTAAACGTAAATTGCCAACTAAGCTCATGAACGTCAGTGACACTAATATCATGACTGACATCATGCGTATGCCAAAGCCAGGGCGTTACATACTCATAGCCCCAAACTGATTCCTTCTCGCGGGCGTCATGGACAACACACAGACAAGAACACACAGTCAACGACACACAACACAACACACCTAGACAGAGAACAGAAATATAAACTCATTTAAATTTCCGCCTCACTGCGACACAAACACTTCGAACGTCTGTCCGGAGTGTCCGGCACGATAGGCATTGATCAGTATTCGTCATTAATACTAATATTACATTAACATCCGTCACGAATATCATTTGTCACGAATATTATGTCACTAAATTAACAAAATATGAACATTCATGCACAGATAAATTCTCCATAAATGGGATTCGTGATTGCTTTTTGCGGTATTAACAACTTCACTACATCGTAATGAATAATATTGCAATCACAAAGCGATTTATTAGCGACCGATTAGTCCGGCTGTATTAACGGTGCGATACGATGTTGGAAGCGTTATCCGGTAAAATGACGGACTGGAATTAACTCGACAATATTTGATCAATTTGTCATATTTCAGGATAGAGTCGGCATTATGTTCTCTTATGTCAATCGGGGATATAAGTAAAAACAATATCTCTGTATAATTAGAAACTTCTGCAACGAATTTCATGCGGTTTTCTACTTTAGAATGAAGTTTGGTTTTGGTTTGGAGACTGGAGTGAATATGAGAAAAGTAAAAAACGTGATAGGTATAAACGTCTTACAATAAAAATCGGGAATCGAATCTGGGACTCCGTTGGCAGGCAGGATCAAAATCACTAGGTAGTCTACGAAGTTAAAGGTCAATGCGCGGCAAAAACCTATATCGTAACCCAAATCCCACAATAAATTGATTCTAATCCTGATTCTGAGAAGAATCATCATTCTCTATAAGTAAGAGAAAGGGAGAGAGAGAAGAGATACAGATACAAATTACCTCGCTGAATTTGATCAAAATCATTATACCGCTGTATAGTTCACTTTGTGCCAAGGATCAAAGCTAGAACTCTGGTTAGCAACAGAATAAACAAGAGGATGTAAATATACTCGTAAATGCAAATTTGGGTTTTTCCTCCAAATTGACACAAGAACAATGCTCTTTATCATGCAAAGTAAGGTAATTAGTAGTATAAGCGAACAAAAGTCGGTATTAAGATCGAAATAGAGAAACAAGGGACTATGGACTGATTGTTATCTAGCGTTACTACGGTCATCTCGGGTCGAACTCGATTACGAGTCGTTTTTATTGCGGGTAGACAAAGTATTCTGTAAGGCTGTCAAGTCGATATTTAGAAATAAAAGAATTTACAGCTAACGCAATTGAATCTTAAGTGTTAAGTATTAACTTCGCATAAGGCTTCTCGCCCACGTCAGACTTTTTGTAGGACATAGTTATAATCGGGCCGATTTTTCCTCCTATTCTTATGACCGTATGTCTGACCGTCTTTTTGTAGGACGTGTGCGTTGCACTATTGCTATCAGTACGTTCTATTTTCCTCCTACAAAAAATCAGACATGGGCGAGTACCCTAAACGCACGGAACAAAATATAACCTCCTAATTAAATTGACTTACCATCATACAAAAACTAATAACATTCATAAAAAAATCTGTAAATGGAAAATATATGAGAAAAACTATTAGTAGGTAAGGAATCTTTTGTATGACTGTCAGTTTGACTTTACGTGTGTTCCAGCTAATTTTAGTAACGGGCTGACCGATTTCAATGCTGTTTTCACTGAAGTATTTTACTTTAACACCTGGGGTAAAATTTTGAGTTTGTTTTATTCACAAATAAAAAAGATATGTTAATCAAAATGATTCCGGAAACGACTCACAGTTAGTTGCTATTTGTCAATAATTTCTAGGAAAGTTATAATTTAAAAACATGTGAATTCTATTCGAAAACCAATAGTAGGCGAGAGAAACGAAATAAAAAGAAATATTCAAAATTTCCCGCTGCCTCGCTTTGAGTCAGACAAACGTTGGTTTTTGC
Organism: Ochlodes sylvanus; assembly: GCA_905404295.2. Classification (NCBI taxonomy): domain Eukaryota; kingdom Metazoa; phylum Arthropoda; class Insecta; order Lepidoptera; family Hesperiidae; genus Ochlodes; species Ochlodes sylvanus. The sequence goes on along the minus strand of FR990146.1, from coordinate 2,372,691 downwards.
TCACTTTGTATTCAAAAATACAAAATATCGCTTTGCTTCGAGAATTCGGAGCTGGCTTGGAAATTTTAACAATTGGGAGTTTTTGCTAATAATTTGGAATTTCGACTCTGTTAAACCGGGTCTTCTCTTAGTATACTATTGTTAATTTTGGTCTACTTTTTGGATAATCCTTGCAATTTATTGCTACCCTATTTAGGCTCGAATGTTTTCAAATAATAAGAGGGTTGTAGTATTTTTTAATTATTCATTGCAGAGCTGTTTCGCTTACAAAATTGAAAGTGTTGTACAGCCCGTATTTTATTTTTATGTTTAATATCCTTTGAATAACAAATAAATGGGTTAATTTGTCAAAATTACTGAAAAGTGTTATTTTATCCAAATTATTAAGTAACAAAATAATTTAATTCAAAACCTTTAGATACGGAACCCTATGAACGATACGTTTTTTTCCTAATTATTACAAAAAATGCAGTTTACTTGTGCTTATGATAAAAACACTTGAATTAAAAATAAAAATTTACGAAGTAAAAAAAAAAATCCTAGAAAATTTTCAATCAACTGACCCCAGGTTTAACCCTTTACATCGTAGGTAACACGACGAACCCGCATTCCGAATTTCACGGGACGGCGCCTACGATGGGTCTTTGATACCCAAAATTAACTTTTTTATAAAGCTCCCCATTCATGAAACACTCGATATCAGGTGTTCCATCCCCTTTCATTACTGTCATTTGTTCCTAATGTTCTTCTAAATTGTTCTTATTATTGAGTTATGACTCAATTTGATTTTATTTTATTTAAAAATATAGTCTACGTTATTTGGCTACTGCAGTCTAATTTGAAGGCTTCATAGGCTAGTTGGTAGCCCTGCGAGGTAGGGGGTCACGAGTTCGAATTAGAAGGTACAACTTAACTGTCTTTAAGATGACACTGTTAGGTTACATTTTTATAGTTTTATAAAAATATGAAAGCTTGTCGAATTCTTATTTCATCTTTAAGTTTTACTGGGTTTTTCAATTTCCGAACAAATAAAAAAGCTGGACCAATTATAAAAAAACGATGTCCGGTAAAATCAGGACAGAGGTAACCCTACATATACGGGTCGCATAAATCTTTTCGTTATTTAACTCGCGACTCAAAAAAGGTTGACAAACACTGGCTTCGTCACACTAATGTTTTAATTAATGTTCTCCAGGGCCATTATGACGTGACCTCCAGACTAGTACCAGGCCTGGCCTTCACCCAGCTGGGAATACGCAAGTACTGGAAAAATAAGCGCATAGAATATAGGAAAGTGATCTCTCGAGTTGGAAAAACAAAGATTTTTCCTCTTTTCCATGACTTAGTCTAGTTTTGTTGTATGGCAACTGTCACACCGTAGTGTAATTTGTTTAATAAATTATACGATGCAATTAAGAGGCCCCGTAGTTTTGTTGGCGGTGACTTTGCCCGCAAAGCGGCAAGGTGTCCCGGGTTCGATTCCTAGACACTTATGTGACAGATAAATGCTTGTTTTCCGTTGTTCATCATGGGTGATCATGGGTGTAAGTGATGTTGTGTTTTCCATGCCATCCATGCCATCATTGAAGGGATTCCTTTACAAATATTTATATGGCATATTTTTTTACAAATATACCAACTTCTTTATCCATTTTGCTCTAATATTTCTCATTTTGAATTTATAAACTAGTTGATATCACTAGACCGCATCCAAAATTCAAGAGGGATTCAACAGGGATATTGTAATCTTTGTACAATCAAGTATGCATCAAGTTATTAACCTTAATTCTAAATTTAGTAATGCGCTGTAGTACAACAAAAATTACACTTCGGTGTAAATGCTGCGGCGATTTTCTTCCCTATTTCCAAGCACAAATAAACAGTTCAATGAAAATTCTTATCATTGTTTCCAAGATAATATCTGCTGGAGACAGAACCCCTTACAAAATAAGCACCGGTTCTATATAATAAAACGCTTAATTTTTAGGTTAAGAAACCGCTTTTGATCTCAAAATGCGGGTACTGTCTAAACGTTCTTAATTTGAGATTATGAAATCTTTTCGTTTATGCTTCGACCCTTCCTTTTTTTGGGGTCGACTTTACATTTTAATTTACTTGTGACAACTGTGAATCTACATAAATGGACATACATATAATATATATAACTGTAAGGGTTAACTGAAGTATGTTATGTATGTTTACTGATAGTCAATAGTCATTGCAACCCACAGTTGTCCCACTTTTGAGTACAGGCCTCCTCTTACAAAGTTTATGCCATTTCTCCACGCTAGCCAAGTGCGAATTGGCGGACTTCACATCACACACTTGTGGAAACATTATGGAGAACTCTCAGGTGTCATGCACACCACTTGCTCAGAATTTTTTCTTCACCGAAGCACGGACTTCGAACCCAAGACAGTGACCATTACGCCATACGGTTCGACGTATAGTATATTCTTCCTTTAAATAATATAGTAAAGGGTAGTTCCCGTAAATACATCGTTGCTAATATGGGCCGCTTTTACACCGAAATGACTGGGTACAGAATACCTAAATATGTAAATGCCAATTGAAATACGGTCTCTCCTTCATACGACAAACAAAGCAACTATCAAACACACTAGAGGCTATAATAAACTGAAATTAACTAACCTGAATGTAAATGTGATCGACGGCGCGATTGCAAATCTCTATAAGGGGTACTTGCGACCCCAGATAGCATTCGAAGGGTTTTATTAAGACATCAAACCCAGAAGGTCAGAGTCTTGTACCTGTCATATACATTAATACCGCAAATAACTCAACTTGTCAAGAAATTTTGGACTTTAATCGGTAGGGCAGTGGGTACATTGCCAGTTGGAGCAGGGTAGACAGTAAGGTAATCGTTTCTTGTAAGCATAGTAAAGATAAGCGAACTTATCTTTTTACACCCAAATGACCCCAGTAATTACCCGAAAAGCTCGCACAATTTATTATTACTTATGATTGTATAAATAGAGCTTTGGAGCAATAAATTATAGCTTCACTAGTCTTACCTAACTCGTTGCTTCGCCCGCGTTAGTGCGCGTTTATATGAAACGATGAGGAGAGTGCGCGGCCGCCGCTAATCTATCTAACGAAAGCTATCGCGTCGTCTAACTGGGGCTTTAGAGTTCCTAAAAATGAAAACTCTCTTAAAGTTAACCCTCGCACAGTCAGACACACGAAACATGATGGAAGGCCCATGTATTTAATTAGCGATGACAATAAAGGGTTGGAGTTAACGCACATTGAAAGCAAATTCCGGAATCGATTTGGTTAGTGTCAAGTTAGTGTGATATCGATGGAGGGGTCCGATAGGGCACACGCCCTTATTTAAAGTTGCTAGGGGTGTTTGGTCATAATAAAACTCGAATCGTTGTCCATCGCAGGGAGGCGGTCGGTGGGTTGTGCTGTTCGTTGCATCCCCTGGTTACGATCTCAAATTTTGAAAAGTCCCGGTAAGTAGCTGGATATTATAAAAACAAATGTGTATAAAACATAATGTCATAAAATTATTTATTTTTCATTTTTTGCTTTAAATTAAGTGAAATTAAATTTGAAGTTCGATTGTTTTGAGATGAAACTGTAGAGTTATATTTTTGTAATTTGATAAACGATTAATAAATAATTGCATGTCTTTATTTCGTTTTGTTTTTATTTTGGAAAAATTTTGAGCCAGGCAAATTAAAGGCTGGACAAAAACCGGATAGAAGGTCAGAAGTCCGGATATATCCGGACAAAGCCGGTCACAAGTATGAACATGTCAGGACAAAGTCCTACACTTGGTAACCGTAATCCCTTCGGAACAACGGACAAAGCTATACCTCTTTTCTTTTAGGACTTCTCTACCACTCTCAATCTGATTGCGACGGTACTTAGAGAACTTGGTCAGATACTTCTAATAGTCCCTGCAAGACTTACTGCACAGCTTTAAGTAAATTACCTGAAACAAGTAAAATTTTCAAATTAGTTAAATGGTACGAGAAGAAGGCGAAGAAGAAGCTCAGCACCCCGAGGTAAGGTAAGAAGTAAGGTAATTCATACTTCTAATTAACTGATCAATACGTAAACGGAAATGATATGAAACGTGCTGAAATTATTTTCGTTGCAAATGACCGATTAATAACCGCCTACTTGGCCCATGCATATTACTCTTTGGGGTTACCAATGTCCATCAAAAACGGTTATTATTTACCAAGATTTCTGTCGAGTCGTCACCCAGGCTTTTAAATAGGATGGTTCACCTATCATACACATTTATATTCTGACATAAATTTTGCGAGAACTTCTCAATTTTCATGTTATCAGTTTCATTTTATTAATTGATTTTTCGTTACGAATTTTAGTTAAGACAAGAATTAACTGAAATAGAGTAATTTTCCAATTAGGTAGTAGGTAAGTAGAGATAATTCTCAATGATATAGTTTTCCAATTAAGTTATTCTACTTACAACTACTTACTAACAGTACACTACTACTAGTACCTACACTACTACTAGTACCAACAGTACCTACTCGTGATTAAAATAATCTTCTTATTAAGCAGAGATGAACAATAAATAAATCTAACCAGACTCAATACATTAATTTAAAAATTAAACTTGAAAAAACCAGTGTTGAATATTCGTACGAAACTGCAATTTTGTCGCATTCATCCGTCTCGCGAAATTCCTAGTAATACATCTTGCTAAAATTCCCGGCATTCGTCTTGCTAAAATTCCCAGTAATTTGTCAAGGGAGTCGCTGCGGCTAATCCCATGTAACAAAGTGCAGTTGCAGTGTTCTTGGATTGGCCAGTGTGGAAGAAAGTTCTGAACTCCCATGTGCTTACTAATGCCTACTGCACCACCTGGGCGCAAAACATTGAAAGCGCAAACGTTAAGCTCATGTTACTACTTCATTTTTACACGACTGCGCGACGCAAAGGAGAGTAATGTGTTTAGTGTCGGTTATAAACAAATAAATAATCGCTAACACACTCATACCCCCGCACTCTTACCCCCTGAGTCGCGGGTGGCATGGACAACACAAATAACACATCATTAACATCCATGACTCGAGAACAAGCATTCATTTGTCGCGTAAATGTTTGCCCCGGCCGGGAATCGAACCCAGGATCCCTAACGTCGCAGGCAAGGCCACTATCAACTAGGCTACGAGGTTGACAAAAACGGTTTGCACGATTAGGAATATTTACCCTAAACCACTAGAATATAATAATAAGTAATATTACTTTACATAAAATGAAAACTGAATATATTAGTCAAATGATAACACTGTCAAGACCTGGTAATTAACCCGCAATCGATAGCCTCGAAGGGCATTACCCGTCGTCATGGCAACGTACCAACGGAGGGGCTTCCCCGCTTCACTAGGTACCTAATTGTAACCTGAGTACTCCATGTAAGTACAGATCTATTTTACTAGAACATTGCGTTTGAGAACTATTGAAATTAAACCAATTACAGTTACAATTGTGAAATAACAATGCTTTCTGTTATACTAGTAATCGCTCTTTGTTCGCTTCGGGCAATTTAATAATTATGCCTTAGCAATCACATTAAAAACGCTAATTATATACGACACGTTAAGATGTGTAACCAGATCCACACCTTTCTAACCGTGTGTAGAAATGGTAGGCACCGTGTACCGGTAGATACCGTGGCGGGCGGTGGTACTACCCCGGGCAAACTCTAGACTCTACCAGGTGATAGACAAAAAAAATGTTAATTTAGATATATTGACATATTTTTATTATCCTATTAAAAAACAAACATTAATAACAATTAATGTTATTACCTTAAGCTTAAGTCTATACATCAGTGAAAATCGCATCTAAATTAGTTAGAACAATTTTTTTTCTTACGAGCTAGCTTAGCGTTGTACTGTGTTAACTGAGTAATTAACAGGTTTTCTCAGATACTTATCTTCCGTGTACAGACCACATTTACAGTTTTTTTGTACATTTTTATTTTTTTCTTTTATGATATTATAATTCACCTGTCAACTATTCGTCAACTTTCTGACTTATCCTGTCACACCGCAAAGTACGTTAAATATCAGCTCCATCGAGAATAGGAGGTACATCAACCACATCCATTGGAAACCACACCTTCAAATCCCTCGCACGAATTGCATTACCTTGTCTGAATCAGGAATATCTGCGTTGAACAACAAAGGTCCCATCTATCGACCCACCCACATGATGAAATCTTATTGAACGACACACATCGCAAACCATGACACGTGTCTGTAAAACCAGATCGATATCTCACGGTCAATGGACTCGCAACGCAGGCAATGTACAAAGCGTTGACACCTTTACCTGAAACAATAGTTTTATAGAGCTTGACCGGAGTACTTTACACAAGTAAACTATCTTTGGTAGTTTAGGACAAATAATAGCAATAACGATAGCCGAGCGGTTTCAACGTTGGACTCCCGAACTGGGGAGCCGGGGTTCAAATACTGCAAGCATCTCTAATTTTCAAAAAATATTTGCGTATTAGAATTTGATGATCACTTGCATTGGTGAAGGAAGATCATCGTGAGGAAACTTGCACACCTGAGAGTTCCCCATGTCCTCAAGGGTATGTAAAGTCCGCCAATCCGCATTTAGTCAGGGTGGTGGACTATGGCATGAACCCGTCATAGTGTGAGAGGAGATGAGACCCGTGTCCAGCAGTGCGACAGTTATGGATGGTATTGATCTAAGCCCTTATTTAAGTCTTATTTTGGGTCGGACACAATTGTCACGGTCGACAGCGGAAGGATGCTTCTGCCAGGTTGTTTGCATTAATCCATAAAAAAACAAATTTCCACCTCGCCGAAAATCGAACCCAGGACCATTAAACGGCGATCCAATCCAACCATTCACCGTATAGGTCGTCAGATAAATGTTTGTCGGAAAACAAACAGTATCCCCACACTCCCTCATTCCCAATAGTTATCACGTAATATCTTCCAACACTTTCGCAATAACGGCGATAGAAGTTCGGTAATGAAAAATGTTCCGCTCGCCTGACAAATGTCGTCAAGTTTCCGAGTGGATATTGCACTTTGGTGTTGCAAGGAACGACCAACATAAAATATGGATTGAAGAATCATTTGCAGCACAATATCAAAACAGAAAACATCTATCCCACTCACACAAGAAAAGGCCAATGACATAAAAAAAACGAGACAGAATGATATGATTTTTAGTCTCACTTTACGTGCCGGTTTTTTCAATGAAAGAATAGAATAGAATAGAAACTGTCCATATCTGGCTTCAGAAACTATAACACAGAATTACAACAAATGTTCTTAACCATATTTACTGTTGCTTATAAACAAATTGGACAGCTGATGCCGAATTCTTTCTCGTGCCTCATACTTAGTTGACTAATTTTGAAAAACTAAATCATAGTTTGCCAAATGGTCTAATTTAACTGAAATATTTTCTAAATGTCAACTACCCTATTGTACTTTCGCGTGATATCTCATGTTGGCCACGCTCACCAGATGTCTATACCCTTCTCTGTCTACGCTGCAGGGTCTCTAGAACTAGGCAGCTGGAATATTATTATATCCGGGCTTATTTTATCCGGGTTCAAGTTTCCACGTGCTCCCGGCAACATTAATCAACAGGACAAGCTGGTAACACGGCTCCACTGGTAAGTCATGATTTCGATGTTGATTTATGGATGTTTGGAATAGGCTCAACGGTGTCAACTTTCGTTTTTAATACCATTCCAGACCAGTCCAGTGGATAGTGAGGTCGCTTCGGCTTTAACCAGTTAGTGCCCCGCTATAGTGTACGGTTCTCTCTTTAGATAAGGAGACTTAAAGCATAGCACCATCTGCACCACCAAGACAATTTATCTAAACCTTATCGTATCTTAGTTAGGGTTACGATGTCTTCGCTCTAACTATAATTAACGCTACGCTACGCTACACATTCATAGCCCCACACTAGGATTCCCTGTGTCGTGGGTGCCATGGACAACACACAAGACAAGAACACACACACCCAGACCAAGAAAGGAAATTTAAATTCATCATTCAAATTTCCGCCTCGCTGGGAATCGAACCCAGGACCCTCGGAACGACGGTCCGGCGTGTTAACCATTGCGCCATCCGGGTCGTCACTTTGTCGTATTGATGCACTTGGATCGAAATGTCGGTATCTTATAAAATGGCGAATGGCCGTTTGCATTGAAATTGAAATGTTTAGTGTCCGCGATGATATATGTATGTATCTACATAACTTTAAAATCATTTGCTTAGATACACGAAAGGCTTTCCCAGAAATTTCCACTCAGTACTCTCCAGTAAGTTCCCAGAGAATTAATACTGGCGTCTAAAAACGAGGTATAAATATGATCCGGCTCGAAGGACCATCGGTACAAGCACACTTGACAGGGGGCGGAGACGATAACTTATCTCCCCCCAATCTCCGCCCAGAACATGTGTTCGAGAAATATTGTTTAATAGTTACGTATGAAGGATGACTCGGAGGTAACGGGATTTTGTCGTTAATATTATATGAAGAGATTTTTGGTCCTTCGAGCCGGGTTTAGTTCATTTATTATGTACGTCACATGTTTGAATAATCTTTCTTATATTATTATATTTATTAGCTTAATTGGATAGTAATCTATCAGTTAACATATCTCGCTAGGGGCTTCGTCCTTGCTTCGCTTGTATAATTATAATTAAGACTGACAATTAATACCCATTCATCTGCCACATAAATGGCTGCCTATTCAATTATGGAACTCGAAACCCATAGGCAGGGTCGTTGGGCGGATTATATTAATAATAATAGTTAAAAGAGGGTATTTCAGATAAAACTTGTCAATTTATTGGAAACACAAAAAGTTGCTAACAAGCGTTGAATTTTAAAAATTTACAACCGAAGTGCAAAATACTGAAAAATAACCTCAAAAACATACCAGAGACGTCGTCATAATCATACCACCGCACGCTGCGAGCCGTTCTCGAAATACCCTCGCGCACTAAATTCTACTTATCGAAAGCAAACTTTTGCTTGTATTTTGAACTCAACTTACTGGCGCTTAAAGTTTATGTTGAAAGGTAATGCTTAACGGTTTTATGTGAAGTGACGTCAAAATATATAAACATTTTCATTACACGCTTTGGAAGTATTTTGCTGGAAATAATGAGGTAAAAATTTTAGAATCAAATTATCACTTGCGTTATTGAAGGAAAACACTGTAGGGAAGCCATGTACCAGTTGTCCACAATGTTCCCAATGGTGTGTGTGGTCATATCTACCATTGAACACTTGGCCATCGGGGTGGACTAAGGACTGTACCTTACATTGGCGAGGAGGCCTGACCCCAGCAGTGAGACTGTTATGAGTTGCGAAGATCTAACAGAAAAGCGAAAGATTTTTTTCGGTAAGTATTTATTCTTCAAAGCGTAAATAAATTCTCTATTCGCCGTAAATTTCATCGTAATTTGAGGGAGCCCAAGTGGGTTTTCTTTCAGAGTAATTATCATAATTAGAACGACCTCGCCGGCGAAATGGTTCACGTGTTTGACCGCTTAAATTTTATCTTTGTTAAGGCCATGTTAAGGCCCTCTTGCGACTGGAAAACACAACTTAACTGAATCAATTTTCTTAATGAATACCTTTGATGGAAAAGTTTGTGAAAAACATCTTTAAGATCATTTTATTTTTAATTACTTTTTTGTAGTGAATTAGCTGTTCTAGCAGACATTGATTGTAATTGACCACGCCAATATCTTTGTCATACGCGAATACACCTTTGGGAACATTATTAAATCAGTAATAGGGTTCCATTGGTACTCTTTTGGCAGGGAACCCTAATATAATAACCAAAGCAAGTGTTCAAAATTTTTTTTAATTCTTAAATTTTTCTAAAATCGACCATGAAAGTTTTGATATGTATTTCCGTCGCAGCGTCGCAGAAACTAATGTCCTACGCTTCGTTATTTCGGCAACGGATTGTTGATGCTTTTGGTGTTACTTTTGCGTTACCATGTGTGACGTCGACCACTCACCATCAGATCTATCGTCCGTTCGTTTAATGATTAGTTACGTAATAAAATTGTATCACAACCCACCTGGCGAAATACACAATATTAATATAACTGGTCAGCTGTGTCCATTAAGATATTGGCAATACTTTGAAAACTTTGACACTTGTTCGTGTCCGGGCAAAGCATTGACTAATTCCGACCTTTACGGTGCATAGAACTTGCGAAATGAGTGATGGACGTACTGACAACGTGTTTCTTATTGATCTCACCGTGAACAGTTACGGTGCGTGTCTGACCATCAGCTAACAGCTATTATCGCAACTCATAACTGTCCCAGTGGCATTTCACGGGTCTCTTCTCATAATGCGAGGGTTGCAGCCCATAGTCAACGCTGGGCAAGTGTGGATTGGCTTCACACCTTTGGCGTAAGATTGCCAGCCTCTCGTGCTTCTATAGGGTACATTTTGGAGAGTGTGCGCAGGAATTGTTCGAATTAATTCCCCCATCCCCCTTCCTCCATCGAACAACCCGACGTACAGCCGGTATCCACTCTTTCGTCGTGAACATTCCACCGATACGAACGAAACGGTTTGCATCGTCGTTCATCATCCGCACTGCGAAGGACTAGAATAGGTTGCCTGCGTCGGTGTTCCCACCTGCGTATAATGTGGGAGTCTTCAAGAGGAGAGTGAATAGGCTTTTAATAAGTTAGTGCGACCAACATCTTCGACTTCATCGCCACTTACCATCAGGTGGGATAGTTGTCAAGCATTAACTTATCTCATGTAAAAAAAAAGAACCATTATGGAGAACTATCAGGTATTCAAGATTCCTCACAATGTTTTCCAGATTCAAAGCAAGTGATAATTAAATTCTAATGTTATCATTTTTAAATATTAGAGGTGCGTCCAGGATTTGACCCGAGCTCCCCGCCCCGGTTCGGGAGTCCGAGGTTCAAATCACTCGGCTAATCAGTTTATATGTTTATTAGATGGCATTATATTGCCTAAATCGAAGTATTGAGATTCTTTGTAGTATCTACATATTATTAAATTGCACAAGTGTAACTGTAATACCTATTTAAATGCACGATTTGATTCTGGGTCGGTCACAGTTGTCATGGGCGGCAGTGGAAGGGTGGTGCACGTTAGCTATCTTAAATCCAGAAAAAAATACACCGTTCACCTTTCACATCTCTGATAGACACTCAGACACTCGTTTCTCGCTGGCGATGAGACGTGAAACTATTAAACGTGTGAGGATATTGTAACACCATAACTAATGTCCGAAGAGAGTTTGCCCAATGCGATGGTCGTGACTAATTTGAAGTTTCACACTTTCCCTTTTGAAGATTCTTTGTAATGATGACCATATTGTGTGCGGTAAACTGCTACCGTGCTTCGGAGGGCACGTTGAGTGTTGTCACGGCAACGGTCGACAAATAAGTACGCCCCGAGACATCAGTGACAGCTAAACCGAAAATCCGTAGCCTAGTCGGTAGTCTGCAAAGCGAGCGGTCCTGGGTTCGATTTCCGGCCGGGGCAGATGTTTATGTGACAGATAAATGTTTGTTCTCGGGTCATTGGTGTTAGTGGCGTGTTATTGTGTTGTCCATGGCACCCGCGACACGGGGAATCCCAGTGCCCCGCACTGGGATTCCCCGTGAAGGTTTCCCGTGAAGGTTTCCCGTGAAGGTTCCCCGGTAAGTTAGGTGAGGTATGAGTGTGTTAACGTTCGTTTTCTTTTTTAAAGAACTTCTTCTCGTGAATCGGAGATGACAATCATTGATTTAAAGCATTGTATGGGTTGGCATGGCAACCCATATAGCGCAATCATTACCATGCCGGACCGCCGATCGAAGGCTCTCGGGCTCAATTCCCAGCGAGGTGAAAATTTGACTGATGACTATAATTTTCTGTACTTGGATTGGATACTTGTATTCTGTGTGTTCATCTTTGTACGTTGTCCATGGCACCCCCGACACAGGGAATCCTAGTGTGTTGTAATAACTTAATGACAGTGACCAATTGACTATTTACCATCGGATGGCTTGTCTGGCCGTTTGACGGGTAGTTACATAAAAAAGGAATCCAGTTTACGGTGCCGCAAGCAATATTTATAATGCTAGAATAGTTAAAACATACTATTATTAGTCTAAAACACATAATTATGTTTCAACTACAGACATTACTTAAGTCTTTATCTTCGCACAGAATGCCTATAAAACCTTAAAGGTCAGCTGTCTATCTGACGCCAAAGCAAAATCAACCTTGCAAACAAGTACCAAAGTCGTTTTTGACTTAACATGGACAATAAAGACAGCTGGTTGCAGGCAATCGATTAAAGATTTATATGTGTTAGAAATAAGGTTGTTATTTGATTGGTGGTGAAATGTGATGCCGTTCGAACGGTCATTTTGAGACCTCTGACTCGTTGCATAATAAGATTTAAATTGTTGAATGTGTTCGTGTTATCTCCGCGTTAATTGCATTACGAATTGACATCAGGTGTTCGGTGCGTGGTGCAATGAATGTAGGTAGATATCTATACTAATAATAAATCTGTATCTGATTACTGTCTGTACGTGGAAGATATGTAATAATGTATTTTTTTACATGAGCTATAAAGTTAATGCTCGACATGATTTTTAGAATTTTTGTCTGATCGTATGTTTATCTGTTTGTCTGTGGGTTTGCACGCGCTAATCTCAAAAACGGCTTAACTGATTTGGGTGCGGTTTTCACTAATACATTGTGGTAAGCTTCAATTCGCTCATAGCCCGGCGGCTTGCGTCGATCTCAAGTGATCGACAAAGTTAAGCAACAGCGGGCGCGGTCGGTAGTTGGATGGGTGACCGCTAGTGGCAAAAATTTCTTGAGCGCTTCCGTGCTTCGGAGGGCACGTAAAGCCGTCGGTCCCGGTTGTTATCATTTGGTAGCAGTCGTTAAGCCATGTCGGATACCTTCGGGCGGCTTAAAATTTCCGACACTTGGGTTGGCCACTAACCCCTCCACCAATCCGCACTGGAGCAGCGTGGTGGAGTATGCTCTAGGCCTCCTCAGGTACGAGGAGAGACCCGTGCTCAGTAGTGGGCCACTAATGGGTTGTAGCCAAGCTTCAATTAACATTAGTGTTTGTTTTATTTCAATCGGTTATAATCTTCATATTCCTTCTTTCAAGGAAACCTGTGCAGATATGCACCTAATAGTGTGGTCCTACATAATGGTTGCAAGCAAAGTGTGGTGTGTACTAGAATAAGATGAAATGTAGCAGATGCATGTAGTGTAACTATGGATTGTGATGAAAGATTTTAGTATTCTTCTTCACTGCTCATAACTTCTACAATGCTGGAGACGGGTTTACTCTCATAATGGGTATAGCCAAAACTCCACCACGCTGGCCGAGTGCAGATTAGTAGACTAGACACACCTTTGGACACACTAAGGATATCTCTCAGGTGTGCAGGTTATCATTCACCGAAGCAAGTGATACTAAATTTATAGACATTATTGTAAAATTAGAGTGCCGTGCAAAGATTGCTTCCTGGTCGAGAGTCCCTCGTTCAAACCGCACGGCGATCACTGATTACTAGCGTTGCATTACGAATGCACATCAAAGGTGTTCATGATGCAATGTATTTCGAAGAGGAGCGGCTCCGCTTGTGCATTCATTAGTATTAATCATACAGGTCAAAAGTTACGTATTTGTAAGGGAATGTGCAACTTGCCTTTACTGATTAAAGTAGCCGATAGTATCCAAGTTATTATTTATGACAAACATATTACGTACAAATATTTTTCCTCGACTACGGCGAAGCCAAGAAAAAGGTTATTTCTGCATGTACATTATTTTCTCCAGTTCACGCAAAACTTCTCATTTCTCAACTACTTATCATAATTCGAGAAATGAGGTATTGTTAGAAACTTGACTCCAAAAAAACTGAATTGAAATTATGAAATAACTGGTTATCGCCGTTGATTCGTTGGGGGCATTTTATCTCGAAATGTTTTGACGAGATTGTTTATATTGAAACAACCTCGTCAAAACATTGTTTATTTATTGGCTGTTGCCAATCATACGAATAGGCATACGAATAAATAAAAAATATTAATACGATTGTCGGATAAATAGACACTTCTCTAGGCTGTTGCTAATCATACGATAATCGTATGAATAAAAAATAAAAATCTGTACGATAATTAAAAAAATTAAAACAAAACAAAAATCGAAAGCAATTGTCCCGAAACGTGTTTTAAACATTAAAAAGAACACGTTTATTAAGGTGAAGTAGGTTTATTTGTCGAGGGCGCTGCAGTACTGTACGATTATGTTTAAAAGCAGGTACAATGGGAATGGGTTAGGCTCGAACATACTAAGCTTTTGGCTTGTGGCGTTTTATGAATTGATAGTTACCCTGCCTGCGAAACGAGGGTCTTGGTTTCGTTCCCGGCCGAGGCAGACATTTATGTGACAGATAAATCTTTGTTCCAGCGGCTTACAACGGAAGGGAGCTTGCACTTATTCGTTGTTCACCAGGGTGCACTACCAACTGCGGAGGCTGTGTGCTTCATGATTGGAGACTTTAGACAAAATTTTGTACTCAAAGATGAGAACCGCTTACAAGTTGAAGGGACGTCATAAGAAAGTAATATGTAGAAAGTCACATGTGTAAACCGCCTTAGCAATACAGTGAGGAGAAAAGCTTTGCCCCGTCGTATACATTTGTATGTTGTAGAATAGTTGTTTATGAGCTTAGAGACGGACGGGAAGGACGATTGGACTATTGACAAGAAAGAGTTCGATTTTACGAGTCACTGTCTGTACACACGTGCGACGACACGACTGCGATGCGACTCATTGTCGCACGTGTGAATAGGACGGTGTTATGGCCCCCGATCAGTGTAACACTGAAGGTAATACCACGGTAATAGTATCATACAGTATTCCATCTTCATATACAAACGGTCGGAACGCGAATCATACCTACGCGCCTCAGAGTTGGTAAGTTAAGTAGTTTCTAGTTTATAAAAAAATCAAAATGTGCACAATAAACACGAGCTAGAAGTGAAACTTAAAAAAAACGAATACTGTCAGTCCCAATATTGATGATTTGCTTTGCTTACGTTTACCGCCATTTTGCCGATGCTTCCTATCTCATTTTCTTCCACGTAAAATGTGTCTGTCTTTTTCGTTTCCGTTTCGTTTCATTTGCGCGTCATTTCCGTTTCATCGAATTCCAAATCACAACGCTACTAAAGAAGTACTCACTTCAAAAGTAGTTTCTGGAGCATGTGAAAAATTATAGAACACTATAAGGAACCCAGCCCAGAAGTACAGTTAGACACAACAGCGAGTTTATTTTGAAAGCAGTAGGTACGTAGAGTACAGTTAGGGAACAATATACCTGGTCATTGCTTCTAGTTTTGATTGGAAATAACTGAAATAATGCAACCTCGCCGCAACCGCGCGCGTGACTCTAGAGTAGGGTGGCCATCCGGTTCATATAGGTACGGACAATTTTTTGCAAGCTCTTATTTAAGTTGCAATGTTTGTGTGTTCCGATCAAATTGAATTAGAATTAGTTTATCGTATCGTATCTCGTTACAGACTTGAAATTAATTATGCATATTGTTTTCTGATGACAATGCAATTTTGCGACAATTACAACCGAATACTACGCTCAGCTTTGGCTCTAGGCAAGGGAACTCAATGGTTAAGTAACTAAATTTATTGCTTTATTCATGCCAGTAATGAATTGTGGAATTGCCAATTGGTACCATATATATATTAGGTTATAGGTTCTAGGTTCAACTTTTGATTTTTGCTTTGAAGTTGAATTTTTTAAATTGTTTTACTTTCATTGTTTTATTTGCTACTTTAGTCACAACTTCTCAAACCTTGGTTGTCTGGAAGAAATCGCTCCAAAAACCTTTGGGTAAGTAGTAAAAAAATAATAAATAAATAAAAATAATTTTTTGAACAATGCAACAGTCCCACGATATAAAACAGCATGGTGACCGCACACCGCATCGTGTCATCTCCGCCAATACACACAGGACGGCGGTAGGAGATTGACTCGCTAACGAGTTTGTTGTCCCGGTTGCCAATGTTTTGTGTTTACCCTAGTTTGATAAAACAACTCTCATTTTGTAGTACGTATGCTTTTTGTTGCAATAGAAAAAAATTAATTAAACCGATCCAGATCGAACCACCAGATCGAACATGGGACCCCTCGCTGCTCAGGTAAAATCAATACTAAGTGGGCTACGGGGTCGTCAAAATATTCGTAAATCAAGAATCGGCACTAAGTAGAAAGTAAAAAAACTTTTAACGTTCCTTTTATATCCATATATCGAGTTAATAGTTCACGGTATGATTGTGATAATATGACAGGCAAAGCTTTTGACAGGTTGACAGATATAACAAACGGGTCTGTCATTTGAAATTAAAAGTAAACGCACCTAATAACCGTGCAGAATCCACGATATAGCTTTTAATTAAGTATTAGTTAAACTCACCATCATCATCGCAACCCATAACTGTCCCGCCGCTGGGCACGGGTCTTCTCTCACAGTGTGAGGGGTACAGGCCATAGTCCACCACGCTGGTCAAGTGCGGCTTGGCGGACTTCACACACCTGAGTATATTATAGAGAACTCTCAGGTGTACAGGTTTCTCCACGTTGTTTTCTTTCACCGAAGCAAGTGGAAATTAAATTATAATTCTAAATCTTCTATTCTAATTTAATGTGCACATAATTTTTGAAAATTAGTGGTGCGTCCAGGATTGAAACCTAGGTTCCCGTGCTCGGGTATCCAACGTTCAAACCATTCAGATACCCACTTTAGACAATTAGAGTTTCTCGCACGATTCAAATCCAAGACCCCTTGTTCAGCGTCCAAGATTCGAGTTCCTTGGCTATCACTGCTAGTCTGGCAACTAGAGTCTAGCGGCTAGACTCTAGCCCAATGAAAAGTAAGAAAAAAACCCGTAAAGAAAGTATTTTATCGTCTGCGAACCCAAGTACTCCAATGACACGCGTAACCTTTCCGATACTGATCTCGCTAGATAAGCTTGTATTAAAAGCATTTATCGAAATACTCTTTGTGCGTAGGGTTGCCATCTCGAAATTTAAGAATAAAATAAAAAATCGGACACTTGAAAAACGCCGGGTATTATAGACACAAAAAAACAATTTTTTGTTTAAATTTACTTATTTAATTTAATTATGCCTATTTTCCTATTATTATTTCCTATTATTTATTCCTATTTTATTTCAACAGTGTTATATAGAGCAATACTTAGGTTATTACAAAAGCATATCGAGCACATGTTTCATTTTAAAAATTTCTTCCTTACCACTTCTTTCTTTCTTGCAAACAATGAACGGTGATGCTTTTAGTGTTGGTGGTGTTGTGTTGACGATGACCACTCAGGTGGTTTGTCGGTTGTGATCATTAAAAAAGACATTTAATGACAACGCCGTAGCCTAGTCTGTAGTGAACCTGTCTGCGAGGCGAGGGATCTCAGGTTCGATTCCTGGCCGGGGCAGGCACTTATGTGACTGTTAACTCTTAATTCTTTAGTCAAAGATGTTAATGGTGTGTTATTTGTGTTGTTCATGCCACACTCAGCACAGGGAATTCCAGTGCGGGGGTGTGAGTGTATTAACGTTTATGTTGTATTTAATAGCTAGACAATAAAAAATCCGCATAAATCCAGACAGTTGGCAACCCTATTGGTGCGTACATTGAGCAATTACTACGGGCTTTGAGTATTACGGTCGATACAATCACGATTTAGTATTGGCTAATTCGGCCACGGGTGATGTGATTGTTGATTCGACGTGGGAATGTTATTACGATAGCTTAAAGGATTATTTTATACGTTAATAGTTGATAAACTAACATAAAGGTGCTCCCATACTGGGACCAACAGTCTGTAATACAGGACATTCGAGCATTTATAATTATGTATATTGCATATCGGATTGTAGCTATTATGTATCGATGGCTGGTCACGACCATTCACCACTTAATCCACGAAATAATATTGTGAATAAAAAGCTTTTTTGTATGATGAGTGGTTTTTATCAGGTGGTTTATATAAATCTTATCGTATCTTATCTTATTTGTTTTGTCCATGCCACCCACGACACACTGAATCCTACTGCGGGGTATAGGGTAAGCATGCATGTATTTTCTATTTTCCTCTACTCCATTATAACCTTCAGAGTTTTCCTCATGTGGAATCGAAGCTCCTATATTTATTACACCTACGAAGTTTATGTAGCAACAAAATGGCTATCATAAGAACATTTGTTAATCTCTTACTGAACTTTTGTATTAGCTTCTGTTCGCAAAAACAGAGCCATTCGCCGAGAAACAAATAAACCAGATTTAGACACGTAAGATGGAAGATATTTGAGAAATACTATTAGTATTAACGCAATATATCCCATAACAATGGTTTTTAGAATTTATATCTGTTTGTTTGCTTTGCGTTTGTTGCCACCAATCTCGCAAACGGCTTAACCAATTTTTATGCCGCCCTAAGGCATCCGACTAGGCTTAACGACTGCCACCAAATGGTAACAACCGGGACTGCCGG
The DNA here is from genome assembly GCA_905404295.2 of Ochlodes sylvanus. Taxonomy (NCBI): domain Eukaryota; kingdom Metazoa; phylum Arthropoda; class Insecta; order Lepidoptera; family Hesperiidae; genus Ochlodes; species Ochlodes sylvanus. The sequence continues at coordinate 2,354,050 of FR990146.1, read as the reverse complement.
CTTTACGTCCACGAAGCACGGATGTGCCCAAGAATTTTTTGGCACTAGCAGTCACCAATCCAACTACCGACAGCGCCCGCTGTTGCTTAACTTTGTCGATCACTTAAAATGTGTTTACTTTTCACTAGGTGCACCGATTTTGATGATTCTTTTTATATTCAGTAGCTGATGGGACCAATGTAAAGCATGTGGTCCCATTTAAATTTCATCTATCCTTTATAATATAATTTAGTTAATTTTTTAAGTCGATAAATATTTATGGAATTTATGTTTTTCGAGTATCAAAACGTTGGTTTCGAGGCGGTGCCAGTTCCTGATAGTGTATAATTTTAACTCCAGGCGAATAAAAGCTTACAGGTAACATGACCTGATCGCTAATGGAGCCGTCCAGCGTCAACTTTTCAACTTGGTTCTATAGGTTCGCCCTTCAATGGGGCCTGCAGTCTATATCCTGCCCATTGTCTCATTGTTAAGGAAGTGTCATTTATATCAAACTTTATTTTCACTAGAAAAGGTAATTTGTTGCAGGCATTACTTAGTGGTAATTCCATTATTATAAACCATTTTTTTTATAACGATACACATTCATAGACCCACACTAGGATTCCCTGTGTCGTGCCATGGACAACACACAAGACAAGAACACACACACCCGCCCGAGAGCAGACATTTAAACTCGACATTCAAATTTCCGTCTCGCTGGGAATCGAACCCAGGACCCTTAGAACAGTGACCCGGCGTGATAACCATTGCGCCATATAGATCGTCAATTAATCTACTTTGGACCAATCCGCGAACAAACACGCATGAAGGTGTATACTTTCATGTAAAAAGTTTAGTTTACTTATCTGCGTAAATCCCGTTCCCATGGAAATTCCGGGATAAAAACTAGCCGTCATTCCAGGAATTCCGGGAAAATAATAGACTTGACATGAGTTATAGCGCGACATATTTATTGACAGACAGACAAAAATTTCAAAAATGATAAAATTGTTAACAGTGAGTCAAGTCCAAACCGCACTTGGCCAGCGTGGTGGACTATGGCCTATACCCCTCTCATTGTGAGAGGAGACCCGTGCGTAGCAGTGGGATAGTTATGGGTTGTGATGATGATGATGATGATGAGTCATTAAACTAATGGCTACAACCCATTAATGGCCCACTACTGAGCACGGGTCTCTCCTCATACCTGAGGAGGCCTAGAGCATACTCCACCACGCTGCTCCAGTGCGGATTGGTGGAGGGGTTAGTGGCCAACCCAAGTGTCGGAAATTTTAAGCCGCCCGAAGGTATCCGACATGGCTTAACGACTGCTACCAAATGATAACAACCGGGACCGACGGCTTTACGTGCCCTCCGAAGCACGGAAGCGCTCAAGAAATTTTTGCCACTAGCGGTCACCCATCCAACTACCGACCGCGCCCGCTGTTGCTTAACTTTGTCGATCACTTGAGATCAACGCAAGCCGCCGGGCTATGAGCGCTTCAATTAAACTAATATTTATCTCTAAATAAGACAAAAAAAAAATGTTCAAACAGACCAAAGATTTATAGGTAGTAGTATAGATATTGATATAAAAGAATAGATCAAGGGGCTATGCTACCGATATCGATCGATCGTCATGTTCGAATGACTATCGTTTCCATTGCGGCATGTTCGCTGCATCTAACGAGGGGCGTAGCAGCAATACATCACCCGTGTACCGCCGTTACTAATGCCCATTTGCCCGTCTTTTTGCATCCTTTGATCTCTAAGTACGCATTGTAATGCATTTATTTAGTGCACAATGCTTGCAGGAATAATAATGGATCGGTTAAGGACAAGCTTTTAAAATTAGCTCCTTAAGTTCATGACTTACCATCCGGTGAGACAATTGTCGAATGTTAACTGGTCAAAAATGCGGAAATCAAATATTTGAGAAAAACCTATTATTACAGTTATTTATTTGAATATAGAAGAGAATAGCTGGAGTAGCTTGCCCGCGTCGGTGTTTCCACCTGTGTATGATGTGGGAGTTGTCCCGACGAGAGTGAATAGGCTTTTAATAAGTTAGTGCGTTCAATATCTTATATTTTGTATATTGATTTCTCAAGTGAGGCAAGTGAGATCTGTGAAAGGATTTTTGGAAATGAATAATGATTTCACTTCTTCAAAAACTTAACTCACCGCGGATTGTACACATCAATAATATATCCAACTCCTCCGTTTCTGAGTGACTGACAGACAACGCACAGCCGAAACTACTGAACGCAACAAGCTGAAATTAGGTAGGTATGTTCCTTGGGGAGTGTAGGCGAGCACTAAGAGAGGTTTTTTGGAAAATCAGAAGAAAAAGCACCGTCGAGTTCATTAAAAGGCGATATAACCGAATTTCACGCGGGCGGGGCCGCGGCCGTGGGCAGAAAGCTTCTTTATTATAATACGGTACTAATATTACGATATGTTTTTTGTACGCCGATATTTCGACCCAGTTTTATGGATTAGTGGGCACGGCTGTTTGTGTTTATCTGTGCGTTCGTTCGGTATTTTCTCAGAAACGATTTAACCTCAAGCATGTATTTACCGATTGTGTATTGACCATATCCTTACGATTGAATTCAATTCCGACTCATCATTTGGCCACAGTCTAACGATCTCTCATAATATGATCAGTCTCCTAAGTCAGGACTAACTGGACTATTACTAACAAGTACTAACAAGACCATATATCACTAACAGTCCCTGCCCCAGTCCTCATACCTACTAACGAACTAAACAACTAACGTTCTAAAACGGTTTGCTAACTGACTAACCATATCATGGCGGCAGTCGAAAGGTGGTGCTGCATGCTCGTTTGCTTTAATAATTCCATAAAAAAATCTCCCAAATGGTATCTAGATAGTTAAGTGATGTGCATGGAGTATTGGAAGAGACGATCTTGTATGTTTGGTGAACCTGCAAAGCGAGGGGTACCGGGTTCAATTCCCAGCCGGGACAGATATTTAAGTTGTCTGATTTGTAGTTGTCTGTGACGACTTATTTGTGTTGTCCATGCCACCCGCGACACAGGGAATCCTAGTGGAGTGGGTAGCGTTTTAGCGTTTTTATCCTGCTGGACTGTGGCTTGGCCGTTGACCGATTATCAGATGGGAATCGAACACTATACAATGTATGATGCAAAGCCCAATCAACTAGTAGTGAATGCACCTCCGTAATCCTTTAGTGTACTCCCAGAGGAATACTGGCTCTGAGGTTGAGAGGTTTCTGCTCGGGGGATTAAGTGCACAACGCCGATTAATGAAATGATGTTGTTGCAGTACATTAATGTTACTGGAAATTGTATTGACAGTTCACAAACGACAAGACGAGCCCTCTGATGGTAAATGGTCATCACGATCATGGACGTCAGCGACATCGAAGGCATCATCGATGTGTGAAGTGCAAGAATGAAGAAGAGGAGAGAAAGAAACTGGCTCTCAAGCCTAGTTATAATAGTAAGAAGAGTTAAGATCTGCGCACCAACTCGACGTCGACTCAACTCCGACTCCGACCGTGACACATGTGTGTGGGTAGTACACATCTTTCAACTATACGTTCGAAATTCAACCTCGCGCAATAGAATATAAAGCTCATAATTGAGTTTTAGTTTCGTAGAAGAGTCGGTGACGGGTGAGAGTTGAGTGGGTCTAATGTGCGAAGTCCTATAGCATGTTTTTTTAATGTAAAACTCAAGTTAGGTTAAGCCATCCAGCAGTGAACCTTAAAGCCTAGATGGATACTAACTCTATCGATCTGAACACCTGCACTTGTACACTTGATATTCCCAGTACCAAAACCAGATCCTGTTACCTTCTTACAGAATAAAACATGGTTAAAATAAACTACATATTTGCACAACTAAAATGTTTTAACATTTGCGTAGAAACGCGAGCGGGGGTCTTATAAAAGCTCTTGTAAATAAATTACACATTTCCTGACGAAATGTTTAGATTTCCACTCCAGCAGTCGTTCTTGCTAACCGTCAGGTGACTTACTTGTTTGAATGAAAGTGCCTGATATTTATAGAAGTAGTAAAATAACGAGCATTTGACAACAATTCGGGTCACAGAAATTAATAGTGCACGATCGAATGTACACCATAGTGTTGCATTCATTTCCTGAGCGTCTTCGTGCTTCGGGCACTTAAATTAGACAGCAATCGGTAGCTATGGCGGAGGCCTTCGGGCGCATAAAAACTTCCGCAAATGGGTTGGTCACTAACCCCTCCACTGATCCGCACTGCAGTGGGGTGGAGTATGCTCTCTCTAGGCCTCTTCAGTTTTGAGCAGGGACCCGAGCTCAGTAATGCCAGTAATGGGTTAAAGCCAAGTTAGTGCATGACAACAATCCCACCCAAAAGTAAGTGGCGATGAAGTCCTAGATGTTGAGCGCACTAACTTAGTACAAGCCTTTTCATTCTCTCCTTGAAGGTTGAGGTATTATTCGGTTAAGTAAGGTTCTATAAGCTTAAGTAGGAGTAGGGGGAGTGGACCATTGATGGGTTGAAGCCATGTATTAGCAATGCGTAGCTGACGTCACAAGCGTTCTACACGACTTTGTTAACGAGCTGAGAGACACTTTTTTAACCGTGATAAACCAAAAGCAAAAGGTGTTAGCTAAGATGGAATCAGCAGTACTGTTTCAGTATTCTCTAAGCAGTAAAGCCAGTGCTGGCTGTAGTTGAATTGGAATGCAAATGTCGATATATTTTTCTGTCTGTCCAAAACTACAGTGCGCTTCTGTAACACATAAAGAATATCAAACACCTTCGTTAGTGTTGGAAGTAGGCACGAATGTTAAGTTTTTTCTGTGCCTGCTTGTACTATGTTGTAATCATCTCAATTTGATAAGCCCGAACAATTATATTAAAAAACCGACTTCAAAATAAGGAAAATTTAAGACTTATACGGTTTTTCATTGATGTTATTGTCAGAATTGAACCAAAATGAAATGGGACCACACGGGAAGCACCCGTTTTGAAATAAAAAAGGATCATCAAAATCGCTTCACCCAGTCGAAAATCCTGAGGTAAACTATGAAAATAAAATTAATTATGTAGTATCCTCTCAAAAACAATTACATAATTTGTAACTCGTTCTTCAATTGTATATAATTAAAAATGAAAAAATGCAAAATTAATATTTTCAACAATCGGACTTTTTTAGAAATCTCTTTATATAATATTCAGCAAATGGTCCGTTTTTTTTTAAATTTAAAGATGAAAATCTAATCACATTAATAATTCTGGTAAAACATTGTTATTTCTTTCCAGCTTTTAAAAATCGACTGGTAACCCTATTCATATGTTACACCTCCCGTTTAATCACAACACAATCGTCTTTAGATCTCATACAAAAAGTACACCAAGACACAGAAACACGTTCACTGTCCACAAACAGACAAACAAACGATCAAACCGAAGACGTGCGGACAAGGATAACTTATAGATGCCACGCCCTTACTAAAGATCGTTAGACAAAGGAATTGCGACAAATAAAGATATGCGATTGGTACTTGTAAGAGTAAATTATTGCTTCTCTTACAAATGAAGAAAAGGAAAGTAATGACCAGTTTGAAGACTTGAGCGTTCATAGCTTGTTGGTATTTGCTGTAAAACTGCTTTAGTTGATATCTTATCGGCTTTAAGAGATAGATTTTATTAGCAATCTTGGATCAAATCCGCAATCTTGCAAGCTGAATTGGAACTCCTCAATCTTACTCCACGGACTTGACTTGAGTCAGATTTGCCTCCAGAAACCTAAACTCCTCAACGGTGATCAGCAGTAAGTTATTGCTTTCAATTTATAATTTACATAAGATTCTTGTTTTTATTCTTTTAAGACAATTAATTATTATCAATGTTTTATTTCCTCTATAACGAACTGGTTGTTCTAAAAAATACTTGGCCGAGAATAGAATCCAGGACCCTTCAATATCAAACAACAGGATTATTGCTAAAGAATAAGTGCATTAGCCTAACTTAAATTAATTATCTCTTTATAGAGATATATTTAAGCTAAGTTCAAATCCTTCTGATTAAACTCTTGGCTTCAAGCCATTAATGGCCTACTACTGAGCACGGGTCTCTCCTCATACCTGAGGAGGCCTAGAGCATACTCCACCACGCTGCTACAGTGCGGATTGGTGGAGGATTAAACTCTTATTTAATGACAATCCATCAAAATTAATACGCTATGAAAAATCGAGGTATAAACGAAACGCGACATTAGATCTTATTACTTACTAAGAAAAATTGAAATTAGAGTGAGTAGATGAGACTTTAATTAATAATTACTAAGAAAAGTTAAGATCAGATGATTTATATGACGAAAGTCGACGTATCAATGATGACTAAAATGAACAGGTCATTACCGAGATAAATTGATATTAATAGTCTTAAATTTTGAAGGTAATTAGGAAGATTCTAGATTAAATAAAGCGTGACTTATGACACTAATATCCACTCGAGCTACGCTTAGGAACCTTTTTTTGTATTTATAAAATAAATGTTTGAACGGGATTTGACATATCCTTTATGGTCGAGAATACTCAATTTCATACACCCCTGCATGCTAAATTTCACGAAAATCGTTTCCGAGATTCAGATTGCTCGTTAAAATTAAGAATTGCTCGTTTAAAGGTAATAGATATCGAAAAAAACGATAAGTTTACGAAACCGACTCCGGGTTAGTACCTAGTACACAATTACATATCTCTACGCCGTGTACAAAGATTCCTTTATCTACCGACCCCTCAACCCCAAATCCCACCCTTCAGCGGAACATATTCCTTCATTGAATACGTTCAAGGGTCTACTTGAACCTTTCCACCATATTGTTACTTCTGAAGTGTTTGCATTCGAGATAATGTTCACATTTGTAGGTTTAGCTTCTTGGTGTAAGAATGAGAGAAAGAAAACATTGATTGACGACCCCGTAGTCTAGTTGGTGATGCCTGCCTGTGAAGGGGTCCCGGGTTCGATTCCGCAGCAGATATTTATGTGACAGATAAATGCTTGTTCTCTAGTCATGGGTGTTTATTTATTTAATAATAAGGCTCTCCAACAACGTACACACACAACACAATTTCATTCATAAACGTTTAAAACTTTTTTACTTAGTGCAGTGTGATCATGTCACTTACAGGAGTGCACATCATTCGCATTAGTGATGTGTTGTGTGCAAGTTGTGTGTTGTGTGTTGTGAATACCACCCGCGACACATAATATGTTTTACCACGTATATACTACTACTGCTGTGACCGCGACTTTGTTCGCTTGGATTGATGATAACATTGTCAATGTTTAAATTGTAACAACTTTTGATAGAATTGATCAATTTTAAAGAAATAAAGAGTCCATTCTACTTGAAAATACCGATCACGAATATATGATCAATCCTAAGAATTAAATTCAGTAGTTTTGGTTCGGTGCAATTTAAAACACACCGAAAATTCACTGACCTACAAACAAAGAATAATTATTCTAAAAATTGTAGAAATATAATATTATTTCTTATTCTCAATCTTTAGCAAATATATACGATTGTTAAAAATCTGGATTAGACCAAGGACATACCAAATCCGAGACCTGACCAGGTCCAAAATTCTCCAAGAGTAGCTTACCTAAAACAAAATCAAAAGACAATTAATGAACACTATTTTAAAGAGGTAAGAAGAAGAATAAATAAGAAATAAAATAGAAATAAGCAACAAACATTGCTTTACAAACTCTTTAATGACCAACTTTGAATAATTTAAAGAAAATTTAAAAGTAAATTCTATGAAAGAAAACACATTCTAGAAATACGCTGTGTAATTTTCTTAACAAAATGGTAAATTCTGTTGCTCAAAATATATTTAATATTAATTAGTCTTCCGAGGCTGAGAACTCTATTAGGACCAACTTTACCAGTTTCGAAACAGTGATTTTTAATACGCTGAGATGACTAAAATTCCGATTGGCTTCAACCTATTAATGGCCCACTTTTGAGCGAAGGTCTGTCTTCATGAAGGTCTCTCCTCATGATTGAGGGGCCCTCCACCACGCTGCTCCAATGCGGCTTGGTGGAGGTATTAGAGATTATATAGGTAGATATAGAATAGTTTTTTTTTTTATTAATATAAGGCAGCAAACGAGCATGCAGCAACACGTTCCGCTGCCGCCCATGACAACTGTGACCGACTTAGAAAAAGACTCATATGGGGACTGGGATAGTTAGTCCGGTTAGGTGACGGTGTTAGAACATTAGTTGGTTAGTTTGTAAGTATGAGGACTGGGACAGGGATTGTTAGTGAATGTTAGTCCTGTTAGTTATTGTTAGTAATAGTCCAGTTAGTAAATGTTAGTAAAAATGATTAGAGATCAGAATAAATACTCAATATAAATAAATGATCGCTACCATACTTATATCCGTAGTGTTGACCCCGGTGTCACTTTTAGGTATATTAACAATACCAAATCAACGAACTATCGTATCCAAAATCAATCGTAATCGTAATGTAGAGTCGTAACACTACATCGTATCGTAACCATAACGTAGTGGTCTGATCGGCCGATCGGTCGAATTGACCGCCATCTTGAGCTGTGGCCGCTTTCGGGTTAAGATTGTGGTACACCGAACACAGGCATATTCTATTTAAATGCAAAAAAATGACGTTTCAAAAATGTATTGATAAATACCTGACATAAATGATTTGAGTTTGAAATGATTTCAGGTTTGAATTTTGAACATTTTGCTTTCTCATTTCTCTTAGCCATACAGCTTATGTTATGAGCGATCGAATGGCTTAACATTTAAAGAAACGTCTCACGTAGTTAAATTGCTAACTTAACGCACTTTTACATTCGTATTTTAATAGTCACGGCAAGTAATTGACGCAAGTCTCCGCTATTTTTGGGTCGGCAACGCATCGGATATACCTTTGGTGTTTTAGTCTTTTGGTGTAAATAATGTCCAAGGGTGTCCACTTATCATCATTGGCTTGTCTAGTTGATCGTCAGCTATCTATATAAAAAATGTTTCAACAAATGACGTATTACCAGACATCTCTAATAATCTAACTAATTTAGTACATGAGGCATGCAACCATTTTTAATGCTTATTTTTCACGTCATACTATGAGCGAATGAAAATAAGGTCAATTTAAACTATAATTTATTTCGTACCAATTGTAGCACCACCCCAAAACCCTAATGGGCAGTTAACCCTCCGTTCGGGGGTGATTCTAGCGCGCACAAACTAGTGTTTTTATGCCACCTGATGCCGGAATTAGCGAGCAGTTTGTGGGTTAACTCCGACGATTCCGATTTCATTACACCACATAAAAGAACTGTTATTTCGACGTATGGGTTCAATTGGATTGTGGGTTAGATTACAACTTCTGTTATAAAAGTCCTTTACGTATTAAACTAGTAACGGCTTCGCATCTCTTCGTTCCTTGACGAACCCGTAGTCTAAGTTGGTAGTGATCCTGCCTACGAAACGAGAGGTCCAGGGTTCGATTCCCCGATCATGTTGTTCCCGGGTCATGGGTGTTGTTAGTGATGTGTTATTTGTATTGTCCACGCTACCCGCTACTCAAGGAATCCTAGTGCGGGGGTATGAGTGTGTAAGCGTTTATTTATTTTAGCGTTTATTTATAACTAGCTTTTACCCCCAGCTTCGCATGCGTAAATTGTGTTCCAAAACAAAAAACTAATAATTAACCTAAACTGACGTACAGTCAGAGAAAAAATTCAAAAATGGTAAAAATAGATATCAGTGACTCATGAAACGAATATCAATCATGAATTTCTCCCTTTTTGAAGTCGGGTAATAAGCAAAAGACTTTACTGATGGCATAAATCTGATTCTGTTGAACTAACCAAAGATTTTAAACCTCAATTTTTACTATAAATACAACAGCGAAAAAACGCTACACTCCTATCCAAAACTTCGCTGCCAGAACTGTCAAAGACACGCCCGAACGCGACTGGTAGGGTTTATTCGTACATTTCAAATGGTTTGTAATTTTGAAATATGTACAGTGAGCGGCAACCGTGAAATGTTTTTACGTGCTTCGGTTGCAAATTGTGGAACTGGTAAAAATAATTCAGATATTCATTTTGTGCATACTGCTACACACTCATAGCCTCTCACTAGGAATCCCTGTGTCGTGGGGGCATTGGACAACGAACAAAGACAAACACCCGAAAAGAACATAATTTTTAACTCATCATTCAAATTCTGTCTGGTGGAACATCAAATAAAAATGAATAAAAAAGGAGCATAGGACGCCCCCAGACCAGGTGGACTGACGACCTGAAGAAGACAGCGGGTCCGCTGGATTGAGAAGGCTCAGGACCGGGCAGAGTGCGGCAAGTTAGGGGAGGCCTATGTCCAGCAATGGACGCGTGAAGGCTGATGGATGGATGGATGAGCATCGAATCTAAGACACTTTGAATTACGGTAGACATGATAACCATTGTCTTACGGATCAGGTGTACATCATACATACCGTGCTAGTATTCTGTTATGTTGTTGATTACATTGACTTACACAAAGTGGACATCACAAACACCATGACTCGAGAAAATAAATGTATCTGCGACACAAATATCTGCCCCACCTAGAAATCGAACTCGGGACCCTTCTTCGTTGGATAGAAGTCAAATTTGTATGTAAACTGTTCGAAATAAACGCGATAAAATCTACACTGAAAACAGTAACCATTGGTTGTGATTACTCAGAGATAACCGAAATGCGAATCTTAAACGTCGCTTTGTATTGTAAGATGGTAGTTTGGCAATAAAAAGCAGCGCTGAGAAGTATCTTTCATCGTTTCTTATTCTATATAATTAAGCACATTTCCGAAGTTGTGGTAGACTCAAAATACGAAATAACACCAACGTGATTTTGATTTTGATTTAAAAGAAGCTTTTGAGCATAAAATGATTTCTCTCCCTAAAAGGTAACGAAACCATTCCAACTTCACGTTTGGACTCAAAAAACCTCTCCAAACGTTAACATTCCTAATTTCCTCATTCCCACGTTACGGAAACACAGCAACATAATCCAGGGATTTATAAAATTATTCTACAGGATGGTAAATTTGCTAAAAAAATTAGCATGAGCAGATTGAATTGTCACGAAGTTTTGCAAGCTTGCCTTATGTTAATGCGGAGGAGAAATTTCATGTTATTTTTTTACATTTTTCAACGTTCATTTTGCCAGGATAACAGTCAAGAGTGTCCCGGAGTTATATTTTAATTTAAAGGGCAGCAGAGCAACTGAGTTTCTGAGGACCTACATATTTGGGAGTTTAATTTTGCATGTCATATTATATTTTCTATACTTATATTTATAAAAACTTGTATTTATATAGCATATTTGTATACTTATATTTATATAGTATATTTTGTATACTTGTATACTTCTTCTTCGCAACCCATTACTGCTGGTCGAAGTTCTTCTTTTACAATTTGTGGTGGGGTACAGACAGAGATAGACAAAATGCAATCATGATTACAAAATGGGCAAAATTTGGGCAAAATGCCGGCTACACTTTTTTAGAGGCGACCATCTCAGTCCTGGGCAGCAACACATCTGTGACCGAAAAATTTTCATTTATCCCCTACATATTTTCTCTCGTGTACATTTAAAGTTTCACTTCAAATACGTAATTGTATTGATTGTATGATGCTGTTGGCTAATCTATCCACTAGTCCCTAATTAAGCAGAGTGAGTTAAGTTCTCCATTGAGGGAGTTGAAGGAAAGGAATTCTTTTGGAATTATCTATTTACTATCATTATTTTTTCTTTAATAGATATCATTAGTAAGAAATCCACTCAGATGGCTGTTCAATTTACCCAATTAGTCATGTAAGGGATAGCTATGAGGGCTAAGGGCGGCTGCTTAGCCTTTGACTGGATCTAATGACATACTAGACATGAGTCGACCTTTTTGAAGGGGATGTCACATAAACTTGCTGTGACCATAGAGCGATCATTTTATACAATTGATTTTACCAAATTAAACTATTTATACAAAATTTAACTAAAATAAAACTATTTTAGGATATTTATAAATTTATAGTCATTTGTAATTCTATAACTATATTATTAGATTACTATTATCCCCGAAATTGTTTTCCGCACTCTATGATTCATATAAAACTACATAATAAACTTGCTGAAATAATGAATAATAAAAAAACTTTTGGTCAACCTGAAAAATATAGAAGAAATTCTATTGAATAGAGTAATTATATAAGCTGCTGCATTTTTTTATTTACAAAAACCATACAAAGTATAAAATTATTGAATATAATATAATTTTAGTTAAGGTCAAATTCACATTTAATTAGAGATATTTATTTATTATTATAGTCACAGCAATAAAGTTAACATTAAATCATTTCTTTTAAGTCTATACAAAATTGAATTATGAATGCCAATTAAATAAGGTACAAACAAAATTTCTAATTGGCAGTATAATTATGTCTGTAGGTACTATATAATTATTACTTTTTATTTTATAAAGAGGAGGACAATTTAAAAATATGATTTCACTAAAAATTTTATTACATTATTAGTTTATTACAAATGACCAATATTATATTTTTAGAAGATTAATGAAGGGTGCAAAATTTAAACCCTTTCCCTTTTCGGGAGCACCATTGGCTACCACTGCACCCTGGGGGTAAAAGTATGACGATAAAACAAAGTCGGGGGCACCAGCTAAACAACATAGTTGTAACAAACTGAACGTTAAATACAAAATTAAACACCCCAAACACATTGTACAACATAAACTAACCCATAACGAACGCAATTTAACCGGCGGTATCATATCCAACTAAATAAGAATTTACATGGGAGTTTTTACGATGTTTTACACATAAACTTTTATGCGCCACCCAAGTTGTTAGCGAAAATTCGCTGGGTGGGTTTTTAACTTGAGGGTGTAATTGCAAAAATATTTGCATATATGAACCTCATTCCGCGTTCTTTAGATGATGGAACATTCGGAAAATGTATTTCAAATCTTCTTAAAGCTCTCGAGCGTATATAGGTGAAGTGGCTTTCGCGTTGAGCTTTACTGACTGATTTTTTTTATACGACGTAACCTCTAAGCTCGGATTCGAATGTAACGTCGGTGAGGGAGAAAAAGTAGGCGTTACAATGCGCAACCTGTAACTATGTACATAAGGAGGCCATTTGGACGGCCTAGAATACTAACCCCATTCCGAACATAGAGAACCGATTTTGTGATATACCCATATTTAGAATTTTTGTTTGTCTGTGGTTTTGTATGCGCTAATCTCAGAAACGGCTTAACCAATTTGGGTGCGGTTTTCACGTATGTATTGTGGCAAGCTTCACTTAACATTTAGTGACTGTTTTATTTAAATCGATTCATAAAAAAAAGTTATGACACTTAAATGAATCACGCTTAACAATTTTCGATTATGGGTACTGAGGGACAGGTTTACCGAGGGCCGGTTTACTCGTAAAATATACTTAAATTCTATTTGATATATCTAAGCTATTAAATTGTATTAGGTACATATACCTAAGCTATTAAACTCTATTAGGTATATCTAAGCTATTAAAGCAGGAAACAGTGCAACACAACTTTCACTTGCAACTTACAAGATTACCTGAGCGTTACCGAATTTGTAGCAACTTCACGAGTTCACCGAGATTAGTTGTATAGGGCAGAGAAAGTTTAACGACTTGTTTGCAAGCTCCGAGCTAAGCTAAATTAATGCTATCGGTCTACGCGTTGAAGTGTTTTAGCTTTGTATAATTATTTATTATGTGGGGTGCATTAAGGAGTGCGCACATTACAACGACTTCACGACCGATCGACGCCAACGCGACTAAAACCTTGACAAAGCTAACATTCAATTATGAGCCTTATATCTTTGAAGGTAAGGTTGAATTTCGAACTTATACTTAAAAGCCCTGTACGGCTCGCCCTACACCCATAGCCGTTCCGTTTCGAGACCAACGCGTCGACGTTGCGTTGACGACTCACCGTAGACGAGTAGTCCACGCGTCGACCGACACAATGACGTAATGTAACTAGCGTCGGAGTTGAAACGGAGTGGAGACGGAGTCGAGTTGACGTCGATGAAGCGTTGATCGCGGAACGGAACGTCGGAGTTGAAACGGAGTGGAGTCGGAGTGGAGTTGACGTCGAGTTGGTGTAATGTGCGCACTCCTTTATAATGTCACGGATGTGGGTAAAGGATGGGAAGGAATAAGGCCAGCTTCAATAGATGATGTTTTATTTCACTGGATACTTGGATAGGGTAACACTCGCGACACGGTGACTCGATACGACGCTGTACACTTTACTTCACTTTACTGTTCGCTGCTCTTCCTGACTTCTTCTTCTTCTTTCTTCCTGATGGTGAGTGGCGACGTAGCCAAAATAAAAAAAAAAAACAAAAAAACGTAGATTAATAAAAAATAATTCATTTTAAACGTAAATTTATAAAAGAGGGTAGTTACTATTGATAATTAAAAGCTATTCGCTTTATTTGCACGGTATTCAGACGTACGAGTACAAGAATACTGACCCTACACCGACAGGGTGTAGTAAGGGCAGAAATTTCAACTTCAAACTTCGTTCAAATTTCGGCCTCGCTGCAAATTGAACCTAGGACCGGACGGCAGTATGTCCTGGTAACCACTGCGCCATACGGGTCATCGTATTGAAACTTACTTTTAGTTTGATGAATCGTAAAAACTGTCGACCTTGATTCGTATATGGGTGAAAATTGATGACTTTGTATTACTTTGCGTAATGGGTTGTTTACTGCGAATAGCCATCCTGATGATTAGAGCCGCCATCAACTAAGTAACAACCCTAGAAGCATTATGGTGCTTTAAGGGTATTGGTAATGTTTCGTATTTTATCATCTCTAAGAATGTATGTGCTGATCATACACACAGATAATAAAATTCTTACTGATCAATGTCTGTTCATGGAAAATATAAAAAAAAAATTGTGGTACGGATTTTTTATAAACGAGCATGCAGCACCTACCACCCTTCCGCTGCCGCCCGTGACAACTGTGACCGATTCCGAACAAGAAAAATGCTATTGATCCCATAACAATGATTTTTAGTTGTTTTTCTATTTGTCGGTTTGTTTGTCTGTGCGATTTTGCCCACTAATCCCAGAACTGACTCAACCAGGTGCAGAGATGAGCATAATGTAGTCATGAATCCGGATTACGATTACATCTGGAGGCACGAAATTGCCCGCGCCGAGAACGTTCTAACCACCTTTTCCCGAACGACGCTCGCGAGGGCATTCCGTGCCTGCAGATGTAAATGTAATCTGTAATCATGATTACATCCTGCCAGCTCAGATTAGCATGTTGTTGATGCAATAAACATAATAATATATTCCAGAATGTCCCAGATCGCGTTCCGAGAGTATCCGTCAAAATACCATTTAATTCTATGTAAATTTTGTTAGGGAAGTTATCTCTTGTTATTCTCAAATATTTGGCGGAACTTTTCGTATCAAGGGCTTAGTATAAAGTCATTATCATAACTTTATTTTGACGATTTGTAAGTCAATTTTACGATCGTTTTCTGTTCAGAATATTTTGTTAGTGGATGTAAAAAGAATCGAAAATTTTGCCAATTTCCATCTTAAAAGGCTTCAAGCTCTAAACTGTTTAAACATCTTCATACTATACACTAAAATACTAAGAACTTTATCTCGTATCGTTCTTAGTTGTTATAGTAATACTATCACTGGTCATTACTAATGTGCTTCCTTGGGTTGTGCTTGGGTTTGTTTTCCTGAAGCTTGTCTGGGTAGCTAACCAAACCCTTGCTTGAGCCAGCCGACTCATTGTATTCCAACTTGGACAGCCAATACTTTATCATTTTTATCTGTCTTGGCTAGCAAAGCATAGCATTCAAAGCATTCTGTCCATAGACGACACTGACCATCAGTTGGTTCGTCAACACATTTTTCACTAAAAAAAAATCTTTACTGAACCCTCTGCTAACTGCATTAATACAGTTACGGTCACAGTTGTCAAGGGCGGCATCAAAAGGGTGGTGCTGCATGCTTGCTATTTTGATTCCATTAAAAATCTATTTCTTTCCATTAAAAAATTCCATTAAAAACGTACTTTCTTCTCCATCCAACAGCATTTAACTGGCACGCAATTTAAAACCCACTTGAAAAGCCAAATATCATTTAAGACACGTCGCGTTTTAAAACGCGTCATAACTTAACACGGTAAAATTTTCAGCGTGAACAAATTGAACGAACGAATGAATGACACCGCGCTTCCTTCACGTCGTTCATTCACTTAATCTAATTACTCGGGAACATGTAAATGAATTGAGGGAGAATGAATTGCGTTTTTATATTTTTTTATTTTCATTTATTTTGCTTTTTGGTCTAATTGAAAGTTGAATAAATTGTTTAATGCATATCGATTCAATATTTTTGATTGGGCAATGGAGATTATTTCAACAATCAAAAGGGAATAACAATTTTGCAGTCGCATGATCGATCCTGTTAAGATGATGTTGATGAGTTTTGGCTTTAACCCATAAATCACCCACTACAGGGCAAGAGTTTCCTTCACAACTGTGAAGGCCTTAAAGCGCACGATTTGATTGGTAACTAAGGCCTGTATAGGTGTAAGAAGGGCTACATTACCACTTACCATCAAGTGAGATTGTAGTCAAGCGCTAACTTATACTAAGTAAAAAAATATTAATTCTCAAAACGCGTGTCTGAGCACTTCACTAAGCTCAATTAAGAAACTTACAGCCGTAGATTGAGAAGAGTTAGACCTATGGATGCTATCTATCCCACTCACACAAGGAAAGGAACAACTTACGCCATTGACACGAAAAAATGAGACAGAATGATACGATGTTTTTTCTCACTCTGCGCTGCGGTTTTTTCAAGGAAAGCACGGTTGCTTACAAGCAAATTTGACAGCTGATGTCGAACTTTTCTTGTGCCACATACAATTGTAGTTTCTCGTGCTGCCTCGTATTGGCCACGCTCAGGGCACTGACACGAATATATCATCAGCTGTAATAATGTAAAATGTAATAGAACCGACATTGAGTAGACAATAATCCAATTTATCAGTCGAACCGGAACTCGTAAATCGTCCTCGAACTTCCCAAAGCCCTTAACTTGACTCCCCTGACCCAGTTGTGTGAACTAGGCTTAAAAAACTTCGTTTGTTTAATGACGCAGCGGCGACAACTTCTTGTTATTTAAGCCTAATTAACTGTCGGCCGAGAATATCATTCGCATAAATTTTAATTTTAGACGTAACTCAAATTATGGTAGGGATGATATTGTGAAACTTCAGTTTGTATAGATAAATCGAATTGGGTATCATGGTACAATTTTCCGAAGTGGAAATTATTTATTAACACATTCGCTGCGGCGGTCGTAATTTTCTATGGAAAAAAACACGACATATACGTACTCCACAGCGAACGTGTTACTTAACAACATGGCTTTTTTATGAAATTAAGGTAACAAACGAGCATGCACCACCATCCTTCCGCTGCCGTCCAAGACAACTGTGACCGACACCGAACAAGACTCAAATGGGTTAGTTGTTGTTAGTAATAGTCCAGTTAGTAATTGTGTCGATCTAATTCGGTCACAGTCGATGTGTTGCTACCCTTGAGGACTGAGATGGTCGCCTCTAAAAAGTGTAGCCGGCTACATACCTTTCTAACCGGAACACAATTGCTGTTAAAACAATTATTACACGGTAGAAATGGTACTAAGTACCGTGGCGGACTACCTACTTAACTTACTAAGGACACTGGGAATTATGTCTTGCGGTATAATGTCAAGTACCTACCATGCTTTTATTTCAAGTACCTTCCTGAAGAATATTTGTAATAATGAATTTCGAATAAAATTCCATGTTTCAGTTTTGAAAAATATCGTGTTGAGATTCTATCGATGGATAAGGATGAGTTCAAATATTTGGTTTGTTTTTGGGTGTGTTTTTGTGTTTATGTGTTGTCTGTTTATGTGTAGTGTTATTAATTATTTTTAATCAAACCAAGACGAAACCCAATACCCCACCAATCAGTCCCAATTATCTGTTAACTTTCGCCGCTAACAAAACAAAACCCGTCTCGTAAAAAGCGATCGTTAAATAAATCACGTATCAATCGGGCCAAGCGACGCCCGAGTGACGATTGTCGAAGAATGCTCGTAAAGTCAATTGGACGTCCTTAGCCGACGGTTCTCAAAGTTCAATGATGGTACGAGTCATATAAACAGTTTCTTAATGTAGACCAACTCGTGAAGCTTGAGCTTAACAAATATTTTAAGGATTTAAACTAGCGAACGAGCACAATGAACGCGATAATAAATTAGCGATGAAAATAGTATTTTTTGTAGTACAGTATTTTTCTATAAGTATAGTACGATGACAACCCTAAATGGGATACTACGTCATTTGCCATCGAAATATTACTCAGATTCAAATCAGCAAAAATTTTAATATCCAAAGCATTCAAGACAACAACCGAGGTGGAAGTAATAAGGCACGATTCGAAAATAAAAAATATCCAGCGCATTTAAAAATGGAAAACGATTTAGAAGAACGATAAGCGTTAATAGAGTATACAGCAAAAAGTGCCCGTCTCAACGTTACGGAAAACTCGGTAGCTCCGGCAGTTTACGGGCTTAATTACTTAACACACTTCCGCCCCGTCTCAATCTTCTGCTTTATTGCTAACCGGCACACAATTGGAAATTTAATTTAACATTTAATTTGCAAGTAACAGTGCACAGGTCATAGTTCAACACGCTCGCTGGCCAAGTACTGGTTGGTAAACTTCGCACCTTTGAGAACATTACGGAGAACTATCAGGTGTGCAGGTTTTCCTACGATGTTTTCCTTCAGTGAAGTAAAATTTTAACACGCGCATAATTTGAGAAAATTACAATTGCATGCAGGGTTCAGTGACAATGGGTTGACTACCGCCGCATGGACATCGGTTACCCCAAAGGCATCTCCGACGCGTAGCCGGCCATGGAAGAAGAGGAAAGAAAGAATTAAAGTATTGCCTGGTCCGAATACTGGCACATTGGCACCTCATAGTATTTATTATATTAAAATAATGTGAGTATTAGGAATAAAAGGAATGTTTTGAAAAAATATGGTTTATCGCGCTTGTGTGTCTATGTGTTTAAACTTCGAACGTAGTGCAAAAAAAACATAAAGTGTCATACACACGTACTTTTCTGGAACTACTACCCAAAATCCATTAGAAATCTGGAAGATCCTAAGCAGAACCATTTCAAAATCCCGACCGAACCTAAATCTCGCTGGGACTGAACAAGGAAGATGAACGCTGTATGAATAAAATAATCGTCTATTGAAGTGATGTATGGCGACAACCGCCGCTCGAGCTGTCCTCTTTACACAAATTATATCTAAATTTATATTAATGCCGCAAGTATCATTTTAGCGAGCTTTTGCGAGATTTTGCGAGACTTTATTCTTGTGACGAACAGACAAGTCAGTTCTTCACAAAATTCAGGTATAATGATTGATACACTTAATCAAGTAATGGTGTGGTTCCACCACCTTTTTGGACAGGTGCCTTAACGTGGAGAAGGAACGGTGAAAGAATTCGTAAATTTTTGCTTTGCGTATTTATCATATCGAACGGTCCTGGGTTCGGGTCCAGGGGTACAAAAATTTGAATGAGTGCCAATTTCTGTAATAAAATTTTCTCAAATTGTCGTATACATCAACCGTAGCCAAGTAACTGCGAAGGTCTAATACAAGAAGCCAAGAAACCTTAGAAACAAGTACAATACAGGATTAACACACTTATTGACTGAGAATTTAATAACTAAATTGGCTTGACATTAATATAACAGATTGTAACCGACACTGTTCCTTTAGTGAGGGAAATTGGTAACAGAATAAGTATTCTTTAAGGCTCCCAAACCCGGTGACCCGGGTTCAAATACAGCGCGCACCTCTAATTTACAAAAAATATGTGCCTATTAAAATTTAATTATCACTTTCTTCGCTGAAGGAAAACATCGTGAGGAAACCAGCACACCTGAGAGTTTTCCATAATGTTCTAAAAGTCCGAGTCCTAATTTGAGTCTTGTTCTAGGTCGGTCGCAGTTGTCATGGGCGGGAGCGGAAGGGTGGTGCAGGCGAAGAAGAAGTTAACTAAGACGACAATTTTCAAAAGTTTGAGCTCCACTTTCTCCTCAAGTGGCACACGCGAGCAATTGCCCGGAACTGCCCGCTACAGCGTCACGCCTAATCGACGGGGTCGTTGGCCTTTTATCAGTTGGCGTTAGCCAGTTCATACATTATTCGGCGATAGATATCGATTTTAAGAATTGTATTTATTTACTAGTGGACCCGCCCTCGCTTCGCTTCGGGAAACATGTCTCTTAGTACGCACATTCGGAAATTGTGAGGCGTGATTCTTTAAACGGACATAACTTGTTTATTTCTCAACCGATTAAATTAAAACAAACACTAAATGTTATGTGCAGCTTACCACAATATATTAGTGAAAACCGCACCCAAATTGTGTAAGCCGTGTCGGAGATTACCGCGTACAAAGTCACAGATAAACAGACCAAAATTCTAAAAAAACATTGTTTTAGTTTCTATTGCGTTAATAAAAAATCAAAAACAGTAAAAGATTTTATCATATATCTTCGATGAACAGACAGCGACCACCTACAGATTTATTATTAGTATTGATTTAAACCTATTGACCACAAGAATAGTAAATAATAATAGATTCTAACACACTCGTACTGGGGGTATGAGGGGGTATGTACTATTTATTATATATATATATCTATAAATATAATTATATATCTATCTATTTATTATCCTATTTAAGGATTTTTGGCGGGCGAAGCCGCGGGTGTACGCTTGTTTATCTATAAAAACATTTAATGGTCCGCGTGGAAAATCGTCTTCATTCTAGGTTCATATTATGTCACAAATGGACAATGCTTGTAACAACACTAATGAAATTTGAGTAACATTGAAAATCATTTGAATAAAAAATAAATCATCAATCGTTGACATGACTATACTTTATTGAAAGTCACAGACAGTCACACGGAATACATTAAATATTTCATATGTTTAATGTCTTAACGAAACTTCGGTCTTTACTCTCCGCCTACTCGTAAAAGTCATTGAAGATATTCCACAGAATTGAGATGAACAGAAGTGGCATACTACGAGCTGGTTGTAATTAACATGTAAACGTTTAACAAGATTCCCTGAACACACAAACATATTACAAACACACGACCCTAGAACAAACATGACTTACAAAAAAAATTGAATCGAACCCGAGACCTCTCACTGAGTCACTTTTAACTGGGCTACAGAATTATCATGACGATCCCGTAGCCTAGTTGGTAGTGACACTGTCTGCGAAGCGAGGGGTCCCGGGTTCGTTTCCTGGCCGGGCACACATTTATGCTACTTAATTCTCGGGTCACAATAAGAAACCACTAACATCCACAACCCTAAAACACATACATGTAGGTATCTGCCCCCACCGGGATCGTACCTGGGCCTTCTCGCTTTGTAGGCAAAGTCACTACAAACTAGGCTACTGCTTCTTCGAGTCGTTAAAAGCGTTAAGTCTTTATTTATGTAGGTACTTTAAAACTAACCAACTAATAACACGGTCTGCTAACAGGACTAACCATCCTAGTCCCCATTTGAGTCTTGTTTTGGGTCGGTAAACTAACCAACTAACGTTCTAACACCGTGTGCTAGTAGACTAACCACCCTAGTCCCAATTTGAGTCTTAATCTGTGTTGGACTCAGTCCTCATGGATGACAATGCTGCATGCTCGTTTGCTATCTTAATACCATAACAAAATGTGTGCAATTTACACGTGCTAGAAGTGAAACTTCTAAAAAAGAATATAGTCAGTCCAAATATCGATGTTATGATTTGCTTACGTAAGCCGCCATTTTGCCGATGCTTCATATGTCATTTTCTTCCACGTTAAAATGTGTTCTTTGTCTTTTTTCGTTTCCGTTTCATTTGCGCGTCATTTCGTTTCATCGAATTCCAAATCACAACGATACTATAGAAGTTTTCACTTCAAGAAAAACTTAAGTTACTTTTAGTTCTATATCTATATCTTTGCTCGTCTTCGTACGTATCTCGTAAATAATGTCAGAAATTAATAACAAATATTCAAAGCATAATTACATATCATTACAGAAACGTAAACATAATTTATTTTAAGATAAACGATGATTGGTTGAGCCAATATCGACTTTATGTTAAAGGCATGTTTGTCACTGTTTAAATTAGGAGTGTTTACGAGATGGATGATGTTGTTGTCTCTCTCTGTAGTGACTAGGTATAAAGGTACTGTGTGAAAGCATAGCTTTGCAGGTAAAACGGTATTTTTTATGGAATTAACTGAGACCAACACAGAATAAGACTCAAATTGGAACTAAGATGGTTAGTCTAGTTCCCTGTTTCCCAACCGGTGCCCCCCCCCCCCTGGGGGGCGTTATAAAATTTCAGGTACTACTACTACTACGTTACTAGGTACGTTACCATTTCCGAAAAATTATGTAAATGTCCGCATGTAAATTAACAAGTTACAAAATGACCCCGAAGCTTGTATGTACATTGTAAGGGGGCCTGGAAATAGGTTGGGAAACCCTGGTCTAGATGGACTCTTGAACAGGGGATCGTGTTCGAATCCATGAACCTCTAATTTTCAATAAAATATATGCGTATTAGAATTAAATTTTCACTTGTTTCAGTGAAAAACATCGTGAGGTAAACCACACACCAAGACTCCTCCACAATGTGCTGGTCTGCACAATGGTCTATGACGTATACTACAACGGTGATCACTTACCACCAGGTAAAAAATGACATCTATGTATATATATAAAAGGAGAAGCTGACTGACTGACTGACTGACTGACTGACTGACTGACTGACTGACTGACTGACTGACTGACTGACTGACTGACTGACTGACTGACTGACATATCAACGCAGGGCTTAAACTATAAAGGTTAGAAACTTGAAATTTTGAAACTTGAAAAAGTTGTCTTGATTTTTTAACTTTTATATATTTAGGGATTTTTGGCGGGCGAAGCCGCGGGTGTAGGCTTGTTTCAGGTATAACATACTTATAAGCGAGCGATAAAGTTACACTAACTAAGGATAATCTTATCTTATCGAAACAAACTGTCGCCCAATAAACCCAAATTAACATACGCGGTAACTTAAAAAATTCCATTATCATATAATATACATTCCAATTTAGATTATTCTAACCGCCCGGAATGGAGAATCCGTGTAATAAAACTGGACTTTAAATTACAAAAAATAGTTGCAAACTTTTTGAATTAAAGTTTAACATTAGTGATGTGAACTTAAGTGATCGATAACAATTAATTCATTTAGTTCAGCGGGTTTACAAAAATATCATTAATAAATAATAAAAAGTATGTTTTATTGTGATAGGTACTCACGATATTTTGAACAATGATATTGTGATCCAGTAGTATGGATCGTGCACAAGGCAATATTGTTGTATCCTACGAGTATGTAATGACGTACTTATATAAAAATGAAAGCATTTAAAGAACAAAAATTACCTATCATAGTGACAGCTGAGATGTGATAATTAATGGTTTCCGTTGTTCCAGCGAACAGGAATTGATGATCTCAAAACAATATTATTTTGTACTGCTTCATTCTCAGCATGATGATTGAATGGTGCCCTACCTTCTTATTCTGTCACTCGTCGGTATGCCTTCACTGTTATTTACTTCCAGGGTAGGTGGTGACTAACCATCACGTACCTTGTCAATACCGAGTACCAAGTTCCAATACCGCTCATTTATAAACCACAACTTCTACGTCGCTGCACTTTTGGAATAGTGGTCATGGTCATTCGGTTTTAAACTTTACTCATCGCGGATTGTACTCATTCTATTATGATTTTAGGCTGAACTCACCAGCCGTGACCACGATCCATGCAACTGGGTCGAAATATCGGCGTTTCAAAATACATATCGTGAGTACCCGTATCATAATAAAATGGTCATTCGGTATTTGTGGCATGCCTCACAACTCGCCGCCATTCTTCACGATTGCTGCTCTTCGTGTGCATTCGTGGACGGTCCACAGCAGCTTTAATCTGGTCTATCCAGCGCATCGGTGATCTGTCACGTGGTTAACCACAGCTACATTGTATAAAAAATAATTAAATTGTGTCGTGGGACACCAGGTAGGAACGAAGTTCCTTCGGCTACTGTCGCGCCTGCGCACGTCTCATTTAACGCTTTTATTCCACGCACTTTTTTTTCCACGCTTACGGTTTTACTATCACATATTTTTCAGTTCGGTCGCGCAGCAAAATCCCTATCCCCTCCAAGCCTGCCGTAAGGAACTTCGTTCCAACATCATTTGTCCTCAGTAAAAAAAGTCCTTTGGTGTAAAATATTAAATACGTCTTATAAATTAACAATCAAACTTTTAGGTAAGTGTAAGTATGTACATACGAGTACATTTAATTAATTACAGAATAAATTTAAAATTCCGAAATGAAAATGTAGATAAAAAGAAACTCGTGCATAAAATATATTCATTCCAAAAAATTAATGATTCACATTCAAAAATACAACGCGAAGTCAGGAGATAAAATCCCGTTTGATTATTAATATGGAAACACTGGGAGAAGTTCGCCACGAATGAATTTATCATTTCGCTAAACTTTTCAAAGATCATATTTTATGCATAAAATTAACGCTCTTTGTAATATGCATATTCGTGGTTCTGATTTTTAATTTCATATTAAAGCTTCATTTAATGTTAAATATTAAGAATCTTCTGGAGAACTTTAGCGTTCAACGATCGCTTTTGAAGAACGAAGAGGATTATTCTGTATCTTTCAAAAGGATAGCGGGCGCTGAATCATCATAAATTATTAAAACAAACATTGTTAGCGCCCGTTATAATTCAATTACTAGCATAATGTACTGCGAAGGACTGGAATCGAACATACTTGGAATATACACTTAATTAACACTTTAAACGTACATACTTAAATATCTAATCGCGTCAAAATAACGTATACCTCGGAATTACCCAAACAAACGCCAAGCGCCAAGTTTTCATAGGAACACTTGGTAGTTCAGAAGTTGTTCAGCAAACTGGCAGCACTTGAGCATTGCTGCAACATTAGTTGCGTGTAATTACTGCTGGCTAAGCGACCCGCTTCTGCAGGTCAGCTGGAACTGCTTTAAATTAATATTACCCGTTTTGAAGCACTTTGAATGTTAGCTAATGTATTTTGTTATGTTTTTGAATAAACGTTTCATTTTATTTCATTATTACGAATCTGCTTTATAAAACAGATTCCCACTTCTTGTACATCATATATACCTATACAACTATTTAAAGTGAGTAGGAATTGAGTCAAATATAAATTCTTCGAACTAAAATCACTAAACTGTCAATGCAACAGACTATCTAAAACCGAACTAAAATTTTTAAATCCTAACCGCTCAAAAAGTCAATTTGGGTTAATCTACAATACGGTACGAGCTCACATAGAGTGAATTCGTATTTTCTGAATCCTAAAATAAAATATGACATGTTCATGCTAAAAAATATGCAGATTTTGAGAGTGGTTTCGAAATAATGCTGCGAATTTGGAATTCAAATTGAAATGGGATGTCACACGCCCGCGAAACAATTACTCACCCATTCACTCATTCGTTCATTTATATCATTCTCATTCGCAAGTGGCGTAAAAAGTTGTTACACGAGCTGGAAAAGTTCTGGAATTATCCACAAGGGAATTGGGTTATTGATGTTCATTGTTGTTTTTAATTTCTGGAAAGTTCTTATCACTCTCATTTACTGGCTCGTCTCATCATTTTTTTCATGACTGCTAAGCTTTAAGTTTTAAATATAAGCTTTATTACAATACAGAAGGTTGTGTCGCTTTCATGTTTTTTTAACAATTATATTTTATATATTTTTAGACTAACGCAGACTTATTTTATAGGCTAACAAAATAAAAATTAAAAGTTTTGTTATATTCAGTACGTGTTACATGCTGAATCACATTTTCTATCCATCATGTATGTATGTATGTAGTATGTGGCCACAGTCCACCACACTGCTCAATGGCAGATTATTTTTAGAATATTATGGAGAACTTTCAGGTATGCAGGTGTCCTCACCATATTTTCCTTCACCGAAACAATTTCTAATACGCACATAACCTTTGGAAAATACGAGGTGCATGCAGGATTCAAATCCAGGCCCCCGAGCCCAACGTACAAACACTTGGCTATTATAAGTAAAAGAGTTTTCTAGACTTTATAAATAAAATCAAAATCAACTAGTTAATAGGTAATTACATGTACCTACCGTCATCGCGTTTGATCATCATAACTTTCCGATTTACTTTATAATACGTCTATATCTAATTAACATCACATCACTGTCAGTGACACAACATACCAATATATTACAAATAGACGTAAATTGTTTTTTCTAATGTTCTGAAACCACTTAATCACCACGATATGTCATTTTTTAAAACAATAGTGACGTATATTACGAGCAACTATCGATAAAAGCGATAACATAATAAAATGTGATAGGTTAATAAATATTATATTATACGTCTTCTTTATTAATGCCGACCTCAATACATCATCGATAAATGGCTTGTTGACGTATAAACGTTTGACGATGGGTGTTCGGAGGAAACAGAGGAGATTGAGTGGGAAAACAACGATGAGTAATGTACATGACATTTGCGGTAATTGACATTTGAGTGTGTATAAATTGAGTTGTATGACAAATTATAAGCTCACAAAGACGCTCAAAATTCAGCAATAGGATTCGAGTGTTAAAAAATACACAACTCTGTCAATTGTGTATTATTTAAACGATGTGTAGCTCAGTTTCGTTATCAATGATAAAACATTCTGAAACTTTGATGGAGGCAAAAAAAATCCATTCATAAATTATTTTGAATTTAGTCACAAATATTTATCCATCACAAATACATCAAGGGTCGACTCTTGGATTAACAAGCTCATCAAGCTTATTCAATGCAATCGCAAAATGTTTTATACCAACCGGGGAAAGAACCCGTAAATGTTCACTCGGCATGCAAATTATTTATAACAGGTTCGTCAATTAACATTTTTTGAGTGTTTATTAATATTCATTAAATAAATTTATGAAACTATTCTACTAATTTGCATTTGTTAGTCTGTCAATGATATATAGATTTATCATAAAATTTATCGATAATTTAGATCCCATCACTTCGATAGGCATCGAACGGTCACTATGCTAATAAAAGAATCGATTTGCATGAAACAAATCTGTTGCCCACCAATTATTGTTATTGGCGATTAATTAAAATGGACGACTCTTCGAGTGGGGTCTCGGGGTATGATGTGGAGTTCCGTGGGCGTGATATAAAAACCCTTCAGCTAAATAAAACATGGGCATAAACATAGCATAGTAGTAGTAGTAATTTTCACTTCTGTTTGCAGTGTGAAAATTTAAATTGGCACGCTTAACATAGTTAAGTTCAACAATACTTTAATTACAAGTAGTTAAAAGTATACTAGCAGATATAAGTGTAATTAGCTTATGGTAACTGACATAAGGAAAAAAATGGAAATATAAAATTGTAAATAACAATAGCAATATTGGAAATATTCGAATAAAATGCTTTGTTTTTATCCATTTATTTTTATCTAGATACCGATATAAAAATACTGGCACACTATGTACCTACCTAGACACTCTTGTACTGCACAGTGATTCTAAAATAGATGCATTGGAGGCGTTCTAATGTCAGGAATGGACGATAATCGACATGGTTCGCTTCGCTTCGGTCTGAAATAGTCTCAATACAAGAGACCGCTTACCCACTCCCCTTTTTCTCCCCATTGGACTCCCCATTTGGGTACCCACGCAGCCACGGCGGCAGCGGATACCCCGTTTTTGTGCCAGTCGAAGGCCTCAGACACGGTTAAACGACTGATATCTATCTATATAATTATATAAAAGGAGAAACTGACTGACTGACTGACTGACTGACTGACTAACTGACTGACTGACTGACTAACTGACTGACTGACTGACATATCAACACAGGGCTTAAACTATAAGGGTTAGAAACCTGAAATTTTGCACAGGGTTCCTTTTATAATGTAAGGGAGCACTAAGAAAGGATTTTTGAAAATTCACCCCCTAAGGGGGTAAAACGGGGGTCGCAAAGTTAGTATGAAAGTTCTCTGATTTTATCAACTTTTATATATTTAGGGATTTTTGGCGGGCGAAGCCGCGGGTGTAGGCTTGTCTAACAATAAAACCGGGACCGACGACTTTACGTGCCCGCCACAGCAGGGAAACGCTCAAAAAAAAATTTGCCGCTAGAATTATGTTACCACTCTGTTGGTCCGCACGTCAGTGTCATACGGAACCCATGTTAAAGTTTGGCACAAAATCCACGTCTTGTCCGCACTTGCAAACCCTGCCAATACCGGTCTTCAGGCGTCTCTTCAAATTATTACGCGCACATGTAGGCAGATAATGTTTGTTATACCGTAATACGTTACGAAATTTACTGTCGTAACTAGCACTTTAAAAAATTGTAGCGTAATGCAATACGGCCTATATATTTCCTCATGACTATAGCTATCACTAGTCTTTGCTGGCGGCTTCGCCCGCGTGGAAATCGAAAAACGACAGTTGTACTTATAGCTCACTATTTTGGATATAGTAGCTTCCACATAAAAGGTGCATACGCTGTCGCGGACTTTTATTTAGGTCTATTTATGACAAGCAATCCTACAATTGTAGCGCTCATAGCCCGGCGGCTTGCGTCGATCTCAAGTGATCGACAAAGTTAAGCAACAGCGGGCGCGGTCGGTAGTTGGATGGGTGACCGCTAGTGGCAAAATTTCTTGAGCGCTTCCGAGCTTCGGAGGGCACGTAAAGCCGTCGGTCCCGGTTGTTATCATTTGGTAGCAGTCGTTAAGCCATGTCGGATACCTTCGGGCGGCTTAAAATTTCCGACACTTGGGTTGGCCACTAACCCCTCCACCAATCCGCACTGGAGCAGCGTGGTGGAGTATGCTCTAGGCCTCCTTAGGTATGAGGAGAGACCCGTGCTCAGTAGTAGGCCATTAATGGGTATCCTACTATACATTATCTTTGTCTCCTCCAACGGTTTAGGCAGCGGAATTTATCCGACTTATCGTTATAAATTATGTCCAAATTACAAAAAATCTTTTGATTTTAGTTGGTTTTGCCTCTTATATAGTCTGGTATTATTCGTTAGCACTTTAGGCTATTAAATAAAGCACTAAATATATACCATTTTATTTACACAGAGGTCACAGTAGTAGGTCACAGAAACGAAAAAAAAATACGTTTTCAAACGATAAATTTAATCTTACTTCGTCTGAATTTAATATGTGCACATTATGAAGACTCAGAATTAAATAAACATCGGCTCCGCCTTTATTAATACTAGTAATTAATCAATCAATAGGCGTAGGCTTGAGCATAAATTATCGATTTAATAATTACGTTCAGAACAAGTAAGAATATGTGGTATATTTATTACTAAACAGATAGGCATTTAACATTTGATTAACCAAATATTTTGTTCATCATCATCATCATCACAACCCATAACTGTCCCACTGCTGGGCACGGGTCTCCTCTCACAGTGTGAGGGGTATAGGCCAAAGTCCACCACGCTGGCCAAGTGCGGATTGGTGGACTTCACACACCTTTGAGAACATTATGGAGAACTCTCAGGTGTGCAGGTTTCCTCACGATGTTTTCCTTCACTGAAGCAAGTGATAATTAAATATTAATACGCACATAATTTTTGAAAATTAGTGGTGCGTGCGGGGTTTGAACCCGGAGCCTCCGGTTCGGCAGTCCAACGTTCAACCACACGGCTATCACTGCTTAAATATTTAGTTAAGTAGGTAAACTAAATTATAATAATTTTGAGTATTTATTTCATTTTAATCATAGGCATAATAAAACTCCATCTGATCGATTAAATGTCATAAAGAAGGTAATAAGATTAATGATATGGAAGCAATGATTTTTAAAATTCCTCTGTGTGTTTCTCCTGCAAATCTCAGGAATGGCTTAACCCATTTGAAAACGGTTATATTGAAGTATTGCTGTAAGCTTAGAGTAAAATTTATAATTATACTAGCGACCCGCCCGCGCTTCGCTTCGGGAAACTTATTCTTTCGGTTTACAAAGATTTAGTTATATATTTTGGATAATTCACACTACATCTTTATAATTTATAGCCTATGTATTGTTCTGATGTTTAAGCTATATTATTGTAAAGTTTCAGCAAAATCCATTCGGTAGTTTTTGCGTGAAAGAGTAACAAACATTCATACATCCATTGTAATATTAATAGGATTTTTATATTTATTTAATACTAAAAATACCTGAAAAAAAGAAATAATTGATATTGAAAAAAAAACATGTTCAAAAAGTGTTTCTAAACTTTAGGTTCAAAATCTATTTTTCTTAATTTTGATGTTTGTGCAAAAATTTCTCAACCATTTAACGTTGAAACTGTTTATAAATAGTTTATTTAATAGAAATGTTTGAAAATGTTTAAACATTTTTTTTAAATTGTCATACAATATTTCCTGGGGTACCGTACAAACTGTACAGTGAAACGAACTTTTTCACATTAATTCAAAAATCGTAATAGAATGAACGGCAGAACGTACGAATGAATGAATGGGCAAATACTTCCCCTTCATTCAATAGAAGCTGGGCGATAGTACAAAATTAAATTTCTTTGATCACACACAATAAGAATCGTGATTCGTGAAAGCATTCAGTAGTTTTGTGGGATATTTCCCGGATACGAGTTCCATTACGGTGAATTAAAATTTTATATAGTAGGGGTCCACCAATCCGCACTGGGGCAGCGTGGTGGAGTATCCTCTAGGCCTCCTCATTGAGGAGACCCGTGCTCATTAGTGGGCCATTAAAGGGTTGAGTTATTGTAGAGCAGTACCACACTAGACCACCGCACTAGAAAATGCTATTCCTAATAACAAGAAGAGACTCATAAGTTCGTGACCTGTATTGTATTAGGCCAGTAACGGGTTAAACTTAAAACCAACAAACAAAAAAAGCCGATATAAACGTACGTCATCAAACAATAATAGCATATACTCAACAAAGTAACATCATAACATAACAAAAATAACAACAAACTCAAATCAGAAAGTGTATTGAAAATCGCGAATACCCTCACAAAGGAAAGATAGTGAGGAGACAGGGGAAAAAACGTCACGCTTGATAAATAGAACGCTGTTACGGGAATATTGGGTTACAAAATCGACCTTTTGTCACCGTATTAGGGCGAATGCCACAATGGGAACAAATTTTCTCACCTGCGTTTCTATTCCCAATCGAGGTTCTTGCCAATATACTTCATATTGGCCTATTACTTAGTCGTAGGGAATGGGGCACAAAATATTATTTTGCGTTACAATAGCATTTCGTGCCCCAGTCAGAAAGTTACTGTTATGGAACTAAGATAATGGAAATGAAATGAATGCTCATAAACTCATAACCACGCACTAAGATTCTTTCTATCGTAAATCATGGACAAGTGAGATACTACAAAAAAATAACATTCAAAAGCAAACATTTATCCTATCTATGCTACTATATATTATTAATCTGTAGTCTGACTGTACAAATATTCTTTACCGACTACCGAATACCGCCGCTACCGACCTTGTCCGCTGTTGCCTTACTTGGTCGATCACTTAAGGTAGCTTTCGGTTCTTAGCGACCGCGACGCGCGACCGCGACGCGCGACCGCAACGCGCGACCGCGACGCGCGACCGCGACCCGCGACCGAAATCGGGCGACCCACTGCTTAGTATGGATTTGTATGGAGAACTAAACAATCCCGACGACAGGGACGCGCGACCGGTAGGCGTGGCTTAGGAACTATTTGGAGCCGCATGGTCGCGGGTCGCGGTCGCTAAGAACTGAATGCTACCTTTACGATCGACCCAAGACACCGGGCTATAAGCCCGTTCTATAATAAAATTAATAAATTCATTTCAAAATGGAGTCAAAATTATTCAATTAAGTTTTGTTATTTTGACAGACTGGTTGAAGTAAACAACCAAACGCGTAAAATGAGCCACAAGAAAACGCTACTTGTAACCGCCCATTGTAATTAATTCTGTAAATTCATAATGAAAATTAACAAACAGACGGAAGAATTACTTTAGTAATATTCAATGTTTCATTATCGTTGTTTAGTTTACACTCAGCTGTTTTTAATTATGTTTTCAAGAGACTAAAAATGTTTTAATTATTTTTTATTTACTGATTAACTCGTTAATGTCTGACTAGAGAGTACAATCCGCTTTAAAGCCTCGTGAGGCCTAGAGTATATTTCACGTTATGCATTATTAAAGGATTTAGTGGGGTCTTCGTCAGAAGTAGCCTAGAAGCAGCTGGGAAAAGGAGAATGATTATTTTTGCCTGCAATTTTCTCACACTTCAAATGACTAGAAACCATTTAGGTTCATGAAATGTTGTCTAAATCCGATCAGCGAATTAAGCGTGAAAAACAAACAGACAGGCAGAGTTACTTTCGCATCTTTAATATTTAATATGGTTCAAACTCTAATAAAAAGTTTGACATGAACTCGGAAACAGGAAAACAAAAAAACATACAAAGACGTGATCGTTTAAAGTGTAAAAATCAATGAGTAAAATAAGTACCCGGGCAATAACACATTAGTCGACTTCAACATACAAAGCAAACGTAAATTGACCTCCAATTCACGCACTTATCTCCCCCCTGCCAAAAAGCCGACTACTCCTGAAGAGGACGAGGAAGGTCACGGCAAATTGGGCGTTTTTCTTCACAATACGAACGCCCCAGTTTGATATATGGAAGGGAATTTTATTTAATATCGCGTTATTGATTTATTGCTCTGCTCGAGTGAGCGCTGTGTCCCATATTGGCCCTATTTCCCCTTAAATTGTGTTTAGTGACGTGTGTTGCTATGAATGGTTTCATAATTCATTTGTATACGCTATTGGAGAATAAATCGTTCTTTGTATGACATCGTAATGCGCGATTCCTTTTTTACATATTTGCACGTTTAGTGATGTGCTAAGTACCGATTGTTCGGGCAAGGGATCTGAGCTTATGAACTATTAGGGGTTGAGTTAGTGTCAGTCCAATAAGTGGGGACTGAAGATTTTATTGCGCATTTCTTATACAACTACTGGACAAATGAAAAGACGAAATCTGATGGTAATTGATATCCGTATCTCAACCAACGCGTTGCCAACCGCGAAGCAAGCGGGAATAACGCGGTACAAGATGACATAATTTTCCTTCTTACTCATAAAATAGGTAACGGATTCGAATCAAGACCTCAGCACTTACTAAAACCCAATAAGCCATTACTCCAAAACACTGTTACTATCAGAGGAAATAAATTACCAAAGTCAGTTAAACCGGGCTAATTTATTCACGGTTCACAAGTCCAAAGACCAAAAACATTACCTTACAAAGGCATTTAAGAGAAATAACCCTTAAAATAATACAGCGGGCCGAAAAACCCTCGAGTCAAAGCACTTCCCATTAACACTGAACAAGTTCCTCCGGCAGTTTTGCTACTTTTCCTAATTAATACCGAGTTCTCTATTAAAACATAATTGAATGTATCTGAGCGAGGTCTTTGTGCTCGGACCTTTTCAAGTAAAAGAGATTTAATAAGAATTTAAATACCACGGATATTTTAAGATATCCGTACGCGGCTCACACCTAGCGCATTCGGAGTTGGTGCATAGCACCTACTACCACGTTCTGCTCTCGAAGCCTTTGCTGGAAGGCAGTGACTAAATAAATAGGTGCACTGAATGTAATGCACCTATTGGATTTAGCAGTCTACTTTTTTAATCGGTCTATGTTCGGATTTTCATTTTCATAGTAATGTCTTTGTTTGACATTTTTTCACGTCAAAACGATGTGATTTTTGAAATGGACTGGAGAGAGTGGAGCAATCGCAAGTCATGTCAATACAAAACCATCTTTTTCCCTGGAAAATCCCATTTCCACGGGAGAACATGGTTCGCGACCTCGTCCGCGTGGAATTTTAATTGTTACGGGGAAATTTCTAAAATAAAAGTAGCCTAATTTATTCCTTATTATGTTAGCTATCTGCCAGTGGAGGTCCCGTCAAAATCGGTCTAGCCGTTCCAAAGTTTAGCCAAAACAAACAGACAGACAAAAATTGTAAAAAATGTTATTTTGGTATAAGTACCGTGTATACATCCATAATTATGCATTTAGTAAACAGCGGTTATGTGACGTGATTTAATTTTTTTTCTTTAATAACAAAAAATGTTTTAAACCATGACAATTACTTAAAATACATGACTAAGCCTTATGACAGTTGACAAAAGAAAAACGGCAAAAACTGTCGGGGCTCTTTGGAAAATTCTAGGCTTAACCCTGCGGGTTCATTAACAAAAAGATCATGGATCACTTTGAAATATGATGAGAGCGATTAATTAAAACTTGAGCGGCACTACAATTAACTAAGTTGGATCTTAACGCGCGAGAATTACAAATTTCGCGTCGGAATTTTAACTGAAGTAATGATGGGGTCGGCTTATTAAAATTTAGAGAGGGATGGCCATTAAATATATTAAATTTAACCTGTCTATATTATTTAAATTGCACATATAATTATCACATAACATTTAATTTCCTTTAATCTTAATTACTGAAACTGAATATTTGACTATAATTTTGATTCAAATTTACAGAAAACTTGTCTTTTGATACTGTACTTGATTGAACCAAATCACTGTAACACTAACGTCCAGCAATGGGATATTTGTTTTTAGATTTGTATTGATAATTAACAATAATTAACCCGCAACTAATTTTTCGCAACACAATACATTAAACGCTAACAGAATTCACACAGGTTTCCCTGTGTCGCGGGTGGCATGGTCAACACAAATAACACATCACAAACACCCAGGACCCGAGAACAAACATTTATCTGTCACATAAATATCTGCCCCGGCCGGGAATCGAACCAGGGACCCCTCGCTTCGCAGGCAGGGTCACTACCAAGTCTACGGGGCGTCATTCTCATTCTCCTTTAATTTAATTAAAAGTTTCTGTATAGTTATACATTTGTCATTCCATAAATTTATGGCAATTTACATTCCCCAGACCCATCGGGGAGTTCATGAGACCCGTATAACGACGGCTATACATCACCCGAGGTATTCTGTTGCCGGTAACCTTGACACCCATCCTCCCTCGCATCAACATAATTACGGCAGATGTGTTCGGCTCTTTATATATGCGTTTGGTTAATTATTTTACGTGAAGTCATTCATTTTCGTAGTTGATAGTGATACTGTTAAAAGGTGGTTAATTAATACTATAAACACATTTAAGTGTTCATTGTCTGTTAGTTCTAAGTTGGCGATTAATCTTTATGCTACCAACAACCTCCACTGTACGGGGAAACCTTTGGCCTCGCGAAAAAATGTTTAAATGGGATTCTTTAAACTGACAACGTTTTTATATGTGCATTGATTGAAATCCTTGACTTTATGAAAAAAACTTCAATCACTTCAGTAGGTAGTGTTTACAATATTTTACTTAATTTAATTTATAAGTGATAAGTTCAGTTCTTCATTACATTATTTTTCATTTATTATTCTAATTTTTTTACTTGACATTTTTATTTTTATCCAGATATTACTCACCTTTTTTCCCCTTTACAATGTTTTTCTCCGTTGTTAAATAAAGTTTTCTTTCTTTTGTAACGTTTAACAAAGCAACCTCTGGAGATCCTTCTTAAAAAGAAAAAATACCTCGTGCACAAATATTTTAACGTCACCCTGTAACATTTCACCTCTGTAAAATTATTAAGAATCTTATCAAATACATTTTGTTTTGTATGTGTGTGTAGAATATTTTGAGAGATTTTCACATGGGCTCTGTAAATTTTCACTTTTTTTTGTCATTTTTTTCATTTGGGTTGTATTTTTCTTGTCTGTTAATCAGTTAGTTGACTCCAAATCGTTGCTGTAAAAAGCTTAGGAGTCAACTTTTATCGGCGCTGTCTGAAACGAAAAAGTATATTAAAACCTTCGATATTATAATTATGTACCTACCGACGTTTACCGTATTTTACAAAATGGGTTAACAATAATATGATATGAAAATTCCCGGAATATTTTTTACGGCAGCCTTAGAGAAACAAAAGGAAATGTCGTTCGTGTAGGTATCATAACGTAAACACACGGT
This sequence comes from Ochlodes sylvanus, assembly GCA_905404295.2. NCBI lineage: Eukaryota > Metazoa > Arthropoda > Insecta > Lepidoptera > Hesperiidae > Ochlodes > Ochlodes sylvanus. The sequence goes on along the minus strand of FR990146.1, from coordinate 2,317,588 downwards.
TTCCATACCAATGATCAGATTTTTATAAAATACGTAAAGCAAAATCTTTGCTCGTTTTTACGAAAATTAGGCGCATGAAGTTTGGCATAGTTGAATGCAGTGTAGAAAGTTTTATTTTTATTCAATAATGCATAGAGCATAATATAATAGCATTAGAGGCCAACCCAGGCGTCGAAAAATTTTATGCCGCCCCAAGGCCTCCGACAAGTTGCTTAACGACTGCTATCTAATAATATCAACCGGGACCAACGTTATTATTATGGAATTACGCACCCTCCAAAGCACGGATACGCCCAAGATTCTTGACGCTCAAGATTTTTGTCACTAGCGATCCACCCACCGACCACACAGCCAATAGACTTCTAATAACAGGCGAATGGCTTCTGTCAACACATCTGGCTTATAGTACCGATATAAAAACGTGCCGTCTCATTCTTTCCCGTTGCTTAAATTAATCTATTTCTTTCCAACGTTTCGTGTGGCCCTGAATTAGCCAATCACAGCGTTGAATTAGCCAGTCACCCCGCTTCGTGTTACCTCAGCTAGTTGCCAGAATGCGTTCAATACGGAAAATCAAACATTAGGTGTATATTGGCTGTGTGGTCGGTGGATCCATCCATCCAACCAACTACACCACCCGCCCATCCAACTACAGACCAGTCGCCGGCGCGAGTCGTCGTCGAGGGCACGTCCCACAATGTGAGGGGTACAGGCCATAGTCCACCACGCTGTGCATGTGCAACCACGCAAGTGCGGATTGGCGGACTTCACACACCTGTGAGAACATAATCTTTCAGAACAGTTTTTCTCCATCTTCCACGTACAGACATCGATCAGTTACTACCTATAGATAAACTTCTCCAAGAATCGGAAACATGTCATTCAATTGGAAACCCTTTTCACTTCACATTACAAACAAATTAATGCGTATGTCTTAACTCTTATTGCCACGAAATAAAGTTCAAATCACTAACATTAGAAGATTCTTAATATTCGACGTGTCATTTCAGTGTTAATATTAGTATACTTTATGTTAAGGCAGCAAGGTTGAAATTGGCAATGCGTCATCTGTTCCGATATGTAATATCGAGGATCTGTCAGGTGTTCGAGTGATATTTTTTTACTCCCGTGTCTAAGTAGAGGAAACTGGGGTTCATTGGGATTGCGGCCGAGTATTCTCGGCCGTTGGCGGTTAGAATGCTGACATAAATTCAAATTAATTCAATCATGTAGGTGATGTGGACTTATCATTTTGTTTAAACCAGCACCGTTTCGGAAACATGATTTACCATCAAGGAGAAGAAACGGCGAAAGAGTAAACCCCTTGCCAGCATACCAGGGTGTCATTGGTGGTAGGGCTTTGCGTAAGGATTATATTATCAAAATTGTTATTATTAAGGTAGAGGTTCGCGGCCGAGACCGCGACAGGAGACCGAGACCGGAGACTGCGACCAGAGACCGCGACCGTCACTTTGTATAGGCGCGCGAGACCGTCTCGGTCTCGGTTGCGAGTTGTCGCCTATACATTGCCTATCGCCAAGTGACGGTCGCGGTCTCCTGTCTCGGTCTCGGCCGCGAACCTCCACCTTTAAGTAAATTCTTACACACAAACACACTCTCACCCCCACACTAGGATACCCTGTGTTACGGATGGTATGGACAACACAAATAACACACTAACACCCGCGAGCCGAGAGCCAACATTTCTGTCCCATAAATATGTCCCGGGAATCGACTACCGCGCCCGCTGTTGCTTCACTCGGTCGATCACTTGGGATCAACGCAACCCGCCGGACTATCAGCGCTTGTATCAATTATCATTATGTGATCATGAAGTAAAATAAATATCCCAACGAGCCCCACTCTCCCCTACAAATCTTCCGTGATGAAAGTGCGCAAATATAGAAGTGATAGGCACTGCTACTATTATTAAAATATGAACGTTTGGATGTGGAAAATGGAAATATAATGTGTCAAGTGTTTCACACACGGACAGATACGCTGCCCGACATGAAAATGTCGTAGATAATAATAAGCTAACAGGGTCAAGTGTGGGTTGGCAGACTTCACACAACTGTCAAAAACTTCAAACAACTGGAACAATATGCAGATTTCTCAGGTGTGCAGGTTTCGTCAAGATGTTTTACTACACCGAAGCAAGTGCTAATTAAATTGAAATGGACCGAGTTAAAAATTAAGTGAGCGCAGGATTTGTATCCAAGTCTGCCTGTTCGGGAGACCAACGTTTGAACGTTTCACCCATTAATGGAGGCCTCATACCTATGAGGCCTGGAGCATACTCCACTACGCTACTCCAGTGCGGATTGGGGGAGGGGTTAGTGGCCAACCCAAGTTGGGATTATAGGCCGCCCGAACGCCTCCGACATGGGCCTACTATTATCTAATGATAAAAACCAGGACCGACTACTTTACGTGCGGAAAGTACATGAAAAATTGCCACCATCGGTCACCTTTTCAAGTTTTCACAAACCCACCGCGCCCGCTGTTGTCGCTCGATTACTTAGGATCAGCATGAAATCTAAGATTCATGAACTCAACGCATCGCAAATTTCTAATGTAATACACCGATCAGATTACTCTCCAACAGCTAATTTAGTAATTTATTCATATAGCAGTTGGTAACTTATAAGTTAAGAGACGAGACTGAGTAAAACTTTAATCAATTTCTATTTACTTAGATTACTTAGTATTTAGATCGTTGAAATATTTTATGAGTAGACTGGGGAGGGGTGAAGCGCTTAGAGCCCGGCGGCTTTGGTCGTTGTTACTGATGGACCAAGTTTAGCAACAGCGGACGTGGTCGGTAGTTGGATGGGTGATCGCTCGTAGCAAAACGTTTTTGGAACGAAGTTCCTTATCGCGCGTTGCAAAAGGGGGCTGGCTAGACGGAAAAAATTAAGACGAAAAGTTGTAACAACACTTTCTGCTATAGTAAGCTATTGTAAGCCGTGCGCATGTATCTCTGTCTGTCTCTCTCTCTCTCTTATAGAAAGTTTATAATATTAAGTATTTATTATATTATTAGTAGTATTATTATTATTATTTAAGTTTATATTACATTTATTTATATTTGTTAATAATAAAAAAAATATTATAACTAAAAAAAAATATTACAATTCCTTCACTAATTAATCGAAAGGAATCTCAAGTTTTTTTTGAGCTACTCTTTGCTTTGGAAGGCACGTTAAGCCGCCAGTCGCATTTGTTCTAGCTAGATAGTTGTTAAGCCATGTCGGAGGCCTTGGGGTGGCATGAAAACTTTTGACCACTGTGTGTTAGCCACGGTCCCCTCATGTCTGTACACTTAGATCTTTTTTCCAGAGATAATATTACAAAGTAAACATTTAAAAACCCGCCAAACTACAAAGTACTTAGTTTGTAGGCGGAGAATGAAAGCTCTCTTATTCACGCTAATTAAACATCGTTACGGATTTTGATGCGGTTTTCAGTATCATTTAGTTAATTTCTTCTAGGTATTTGATAAGTACACGCATATTAATACACGCATATTATATTTATTTACAGAAAATATATAATAATTAACAAACTTTACGAGATATATCAAAATGATCTAGTATAGAATTGTGCATATAAACTATATCTACTATTATCAATAATATTATCAATATTAATTATCAATTTTAAGTGTTAAACATTTTTCCCAAAGCGAAGCAAGTTCGGGTTTACAAGGTATTTATGATTCATCTAAGAGTATTTACGGAACATCTTCACCATTCATCACCGTCATATAATTACCAAGTTAGGTACCCAAAGTGCCGGGAAGACCAAAATTGCCGATACATGTATTATGACGTCAATACCCACCGGCTTTCCACTAACAAAACATCTGCCGAATAAGTTTCCCGAAACAGAATAACTTATCAACTTCAGACTTCTTACAATACTAACGTGAAACTTCTTTCAACTTGATAAAATATCTCATTAGGCAAGGAATTGAGATACCGAGTCCCAATTATGGAGGTAAACATCGAAAAAAAGTCCCATTAACAAAGTAATTCGATGACATAGTGCCGGGACTCCATTGGAATAATCTATTATAGAGGTTTCTCACTTATCCAGGTTGCCGTATCGAGGTTCCACTTATACAGGTCCCACTTATCCAGGTTCCACTTATCCAGATTTCACGTATAGGTAATAAAATATTATTTATAGAAATGTTTGATATCGGTGCCAAGCCATACAACTACGTAGAATTTTATTTTAATAATTTACAAATTATTTTGTAAGTTATTAAAAACATTGACCCGACTTCAAACAATTCAATTAACGTCGCATATAATATAGTAATATTTTATTTTAATAAACCGTAACAAGTTTGGTTTTCCATTGTTACTTTTTTCCATTGTTATATTCGTTTTTTACTATTTATTACCATTTTGGAATTCTTTTTGAAGTCGGTACTCATTTTTAGTTTCTTGTCTATCATAGAGAGAGAACAGAGAGCAAATAATATTTCAGTAATCGAGAACTAAACTCGGGACTCCTCTTTCGGGTCGCCAAGATAGCTACAATTATCTTGGGTAAGAATATCAAAATACCTACACAAATTATTTTATTAAAAGCTTTTAGTAAGTTAGTGTGGGTCAATCAAAGCTAAATTTCACCCACTTCTCAGTGTCCGATTGAGCTGAAATTTGGAATTGGCTTTTAGTTCGTATGACGATGTAATTTTATGACTATCGAACCGGATACCACGCTCAGGATAACTCCAAACAAGGAAACTCCTCAACGGTTAACAGCACACTGACTAAAAGGTCTTTGTGCCTTTTTAGACACTTAACATTATAAAACTTTCAAACTACTATGTATTTTGAAACTTGGGTCGAAATATCAGCGTTTCAAAATACATATCGTGAGTACCCGTATCATAATAAAATGTGTACAATCCGCGATGAGTTAAGTTTAAAATCATATATTAATTTATTTGTTCATTTCTGTTAATAGGTACCAAATCTAAAGTCTAAAACAGTACAATAAGCGATTGCAAGTTGCTTCCAGAACAATTACGGTATCAGCTTCGGGTCATCATCATTAGACGGGGGCCCCGCCCCTTTCCGGGTCGTAATCGACCCCTATCCGCCATTAATGTGTATCCGAGTTGATTTGTAACCGATTAGTTATACTAGATAGTGAGGTTAACTGAGTGATTCTGAGGTTGATAATTTAGATTTTTTATTAATATCAATAACCGAAAAACGTACAGACCATCTGATATTAGTGGTCATCGTCGCCAATTGACTGCCAAAGGCATGACTACGATATAACCATGATAATGTATATTAACACTAAATGTATAGTGATAGCCGAGTGGTTGAACGTTGGACTCTCGAACCTTGGGGGGGCGGTTCCGAACCTCGCACGCACCTGCCCGTGCCCTCAGTGGGACAGTCATGGGTTTCGATGATGATGCTGAAATGTATCTCATTTAGAGTTGCGCCAATTAGGAGAGGCCTAAGTCCAGCAGTGGACTTCATGAGGCTGATAGATAGATAAATGTGTATCATTTAGAGTTGCGCCAATTAAGGGAGGCCTAAGTCCAGCAGTGGACTTCATGAGGCTGATAGATAGATAAATGTGTATCTCTGTTATTACCTTAACCTATCTACATAATAATATCTATGTTTGGTATGATTCAAATTTCGTAATATTTTATTTTATTCTTTCAGTTTACTTCACATTTCCGATTAAATGATTATATATTTATTTGTATCTTACAAAGTGCCAAAACACAAAAGCATTTAAAAAGGAAATTCTTAAACATTTTTCTTTTGACACAAATTCCCAACTGCAAACCAATCTCAATCATAACTCAACGCAATAAAATTGAAAATCCGTCGCGCGAATAGCAATCATATAAAGAAAATTTACAACTATCGCCATAAGTAAAATGCCTTAACCGAATGAGATATGGGGTCAATCTTTATTCATAGGAATGTTCGGACCGAACGATTCGTTCTCAAATGCAATATTTGTCTAAATAAATTTCGTTTTCCGCGTGTACATTATTTGTAGTTTCGGAAAAGTGCACAATACTCGGGTTTTGAAGGTATTTGTCATTTGAATCCATAAATACTGTTTGAATCGGATTGTTGGCGTAATAAAATATATATAAATATAATGCATTACACATCATTTGACCCGCAGAATTGTTTTGCGCCTACCTACATTTTATGTTTATAACTTGATTGCAATAAATTATAAGAATGTAATACTTTTGAATGTATGTAACAAATGCACGCTTCTGTACGCATAAACTGTATGTTAACCTTTTAGTTTTTAAGTTCTCATGTAAATGAATTGTGTTATAATTCGTAATGAGAATAAAGTTCTTAAACCTAATAAAAGTAGGTATTAGTGGTTTATTTAACACGTGATTGGTTAATGGTAAGTGGTGATAAAGTCATAGAAAATCTTATTTAATGAAACACCCCAATTTGATTACAATTGGGATGTTGGCCGTAAAAAAGTAGGTACACTATTTTGGACCAAAATAGTTAAAGGTAGTTTCCATGATAACAATTTTGGGAAAATAAATTTTTGAAAAAATTTAGAAAAATAAGTAATAAAATAATTGAAAAATTTATAAAATAGGGAGTTATTGGTTTCATCCCGATTTTCGAAAATGGAGGGATCAAAAATCGAAACGTTGGGAGATAGGTACATACGAGAACCTACCTATCGTTGACGATATTTCGATACTAATCTTTCTAAACATAATTTCAAGATTTCGTGACATTTCCATTAACAGGGAAGTTTCAAAGATGACCTGCAGGTTCAACCGAATTTTTTAAGTAATTTTAATTAAATATATTTTTTATTTGACACCGAACAGCTATGACGTCATTTTAAAATCGTGGTTATCATCATCCCATTAATGCCACCACAGAACACGAGTCTCTCCTCATAACCGAGGAGATCAGAGCATACTCCACGCCGCTCCTAAGCATATTAGTGAAGTGTGTTGTATTATTACTAAAAAAATAGGAACCTACTGCTAACAAACAATGCCTTTTTATTGTATTGCCTATTTTACCAATGGACGTTACGTCTATATGAATAAAAATTTAGTTAAGTTACGAAGTAAACATATTCAAGTAAAGCGCGAAATCCCTAGGGTCCCCTGGACTGTTATTAATACACGATCAGGACCCGTTAAGTCCCCTCATTCAACGACAATGGACGGAGCAAATGGCTCGAAAAATTACCTACTATTGTAAAGGCGTAACGTTAGGGTCGTATCTGCCACTTATTTCATTCTTTTCCTTTAGTGCCGTATTTACGATTTCCTTTTACAGTTCCTTGATCTTCGGTGCACGGCATCATCCAACCATGTCTTTTTTTACGGCCTAAGCAGGCAAACGAGCAGACGGGTCACCTGATGGTAAGTGAGTGAGTGATCAAAGGATAGCGGCCTCGCGGGCGAAGCCCTATTGGTTGGTCAGATCAGATCCAAACACTGCCTGAAACTACTTTCCACGATGCTATAAGGGGCACTGGAAACCGATCCAGATCCGGCTGTGAAGAAGCTAAGTGGTGGGCCTAAGACCTGAGGAGAACAACACTGAGAGAGAGAGAGAGAGAGAGAGACTCTTAAATCAGCAGATAGGTCAACCAATGTTTATCCTATCCAATGAGCGAGGTACCAGGCGCGCATAAATTAATCGGTCCGAGTAATAATTAGGTTAATGACTCAATTAGTTCCCAGTAATAATATTCAGGCACTGAATATAGGGGCATTATACATGTTATCCTCTTGTTATGTAGGTTTGGCTTATCAGCTGCAAGAGATCTTAGTATCAGCTTCTATTTATACGTAAGGCTGATAACTGATCAATGTCTGAAACTGGATGACATCACCATCGCAACCATGACTGTCCCACTGCTGGGCACGGGTCTCCTCTCACAATGTGAGGGGTGCAGGCCATAATCCACCACGCTGGCCAAGTGTGGATTGGCGGATGGAAGATATAGATAACTATATTATCTTAATGGACTTGATAACTCATCTCAGGACTAACCATCCTTGTCCCCATTTGAGTCTTGTTGTAGGTCGGTCACAGTTGTCATGGGCGGCAGCGGCGGTGCTGCATGCTCATTTGCTACCGTACAAATATTTGCAAGTTTGACTGCTATCTTTCGTTTAATTGTATGGTTTGTATGGCTTAATATTGGTAGTTTTTTATGTACCTAACAATATCTGCATTGGTTGGTTTTTTTTTTATTGATATAAGGCAGCAAACGAGCATGCAGCACCACCTTCCGCTGCCGCCCATGACAACTGTGACCGACTTAGAACAAGACTCATATATGGAGACTGGGATAGTTAGTCCGGTTAGGTGACGGTGTTAGAACATTAGTTGTATTCGTTTGTAAGTATCAGGACTAGGACAGGGACTGTTAGTGAATGTTAGTCCTGTTAGTTATTGTTAGTAATAGTCCAGTTAGTAAATGTTAGTAAGAGTCTCGTTATAATTCGGTCGCAGATGTGTTCCTACCCTTGAGGACTGAGATGGTCGCCTCTAAAAAGTGTAGCCGGTACTATACAAAAAAAGTACGGTAAAAAAAGTAAGTGAGGACTGGGGCCGGGACTTTTAGTAATAGTTAGCCCCGTTCGTTGTTGTTAGTAATCGGGCAGTTGTGTTATGTGTGTTCAGTTATGTTGTAGAACAACTGGTATAAAGATAAAGATTTACATTATAAACAATTAAAATATTAAAGGTCATCCCGCATGTGGTTTTGTGAACAACGTCGTGAATCACGAACAATGAAGCGTAATGGTGTGAAGGGCGCGTATGATTCGATACAGAGGCGTTAATGTACATTACATTCTAATTTACTACGTAACTAATTAAGATGTGTGCAACAAAGATTTTATAAACATCTACAAATAACGCTATGTTAAATTATCACTTACTTCGGTGAAGGAAAACATCGTGAGAAAACCTGCACGCTTGAGAGTTCTCTATAATGTTCTCAAAGGTGTGTGAAGTCCGCCAATCCGCAATTGACCAGCGTGGTGGACTATGACCTGTACCCCTCACGTTGTGAGGAGTCCCGTGCCCGGCAGTGGGACAGTTATGGGTTGCGATGATGATGAAATAACGCTACACACTCGTAGCTCAGATTCCCTGTATCATGGGTGCCATGGACAACACACCAGTCTGGAAACAGAATTCTAAACTCATTCAAATTGCCGTCTACTAAGAATCGAACCCAGGACCCTTGGCCGTCCGGCACGGTAACAATTGCGCCATATATGCATAACCATTAAATCATACTGAGTTATAAAGGTGTGGCCGACATTTGTTGAAACATGTAAAATCAGAATTGAACCTGTGACCGCTTAATCAAAATTACGATCAGCCGTGTCCGTATAAATACAACATGTGATTGAGCAACGCATGCGAAAGTGAGAGGCGCGGATTCGAACCTCGACCCTGCGACCTCCAGTTGCTCGGCGCGGCGCGTTATGTCATCCGAGGTGTGATTACAGAAATACAGACGGAATACTTGTCGGGTTAATAGTTTCTTTATTTCTTATATCATATCAAATCTATACATATAATAAAACTGTAAGATCGTTGTCTGTCCGTGGAAGATATTAATGCAATACGCAGATTTTTTGTTTGATTAGCGGTAACAACCAGTAAAGCCGACGCTTTACTGGTTGTTACCGCTAATCAAAGATACTGCTTAACCGATTTGGATGTGATTTTCACAACCGTATTTTTCGAGTACGGGAAGTAAGGCAGTTCCCCGAAGCGAAGTGAGGGCAGTTCCTAACGAATAAATAAATGTTTGGCCGGGCCAGGAGTCAAACCCGGGCCCCCTTGTTCCGCAGGCAGCCAATTTAAACCGAGTTACAGGAATTAAATCTCAATACTTTACAGGATTCGAACCCATTTCCCCTGACTAAAGGCTGACATTTAAACAATTTTTCTATCACTGACTATGACACTATGAACACACTACCTACTGTCCCTTTATTCATGTACGAATTAATTGCGAACTTACGACCTTTTGTTTTGTTAAAGAGTTGTAATAGCTAACCTCTGACCACAGTTACATTGCTAAACAAATCACAATCGAAATTTAGAATCGATTGCGCAATCGTTTGCGATTTGTCGATGCGCAATCAAATTACGATCGAATAGACGAATGTTTTGATAAGACGTAAAAGGAGGTAAGAACACGTTGTTACGCCCTTGTTTCTGTCTAAACCAGGGCTCCTCAACCTTTAGTACTACGACGACGCAAAGTAGAAACGCTGTAAAGCTGGCGGTTCGCGGCCGAGACCGCAACAAGCGACCGAGACAGGAGACCGAGACAGGAGACCGCGACCGGCACTTGACCATAGGCAATGTATACGCGACAACTCGCGGCCGAGACCGAAATAGTCTGTCGCGCCTATACAAAGTGACGATCGCGGTCTCCTGTCTCGGTCTCGGCCGCGAACCGCCAGCTTAACGCACGAAATAGAAAATGTTTACTAGAGCCGATAAACTTTGGAGATTTCAGAACCTATGTACGAAAATAGGGTTAATTTCAACGCTGTACAAAATTTTGTATTGGTCGTAGAGTCACGTGACTTGGACCATTTGTAATCAGACAAAAAGATTCTGCATTTTTTCTGATTTCGAATCTTTAATAAAAATATTCATAGGTTTGCGTCGATATGGTTATACATAAAATATGGGTTAAACCAAAAAATCGTAGGAGTTCACGATAAAATCCACATTAATTGACTACTCAGTAAACAATAAAGTAAAAATATCATTTTCACGCAAAAATCTTTGTTTGAACCTGTTATAACCAGTTCAAAGCGGTAGCGTTACCGAAATATTCGTGCCACAGGACACACCGTTCTCAAAATTGACATTTTCTCTAGCGGAAAGGGTACAAAGCATATTTTTGTTAGGCGAGTGCATACAACAGGAGCTATTAACAAGAAATTTAATATCCGCAACGGATACGCTTTGACGCTAACGTGTGACACCCGCTTCAACGCGACTGTACTAAGTCAGTTAAGAGTAATTGGCACCTTCATATAACTGCAGTGCGAATGTATGTACCTACCTGCTGATATGTTAAGTTTGTATTGTACAGTGATAATTAAAAGTATATAGTAGGGCTGCGATTCTCAAACTTTCTGACGATGGAATTGAAATTGAAATCTTAATATTTTACGGAGCCTTATAAGTTTTAAATTTATTTATGTACTTTTTAAGCATTTTATTATGTCACACTGTAATATTTCTCCTGCTCTTTTAGATAGTATTTAAAATGTATGTTAATAATTGTGGATAAATTGTACATATTTAAAGCTGTTATAGTAGATAGTCTTAATGTTTTTTCGGTAGTTTCAGTGAGATAAACAAATCCTTATGAACAAATGTATTTTTACACAAATTTTCTTCCACTCATATATACGTACGTAATCAATATTGTTATATTAGTAGGTAAATGTTATTGGTCGTAATACAACATACTTAGTACGATTTTTATAAAACATACTAAAAATTGTACCGATCCAAATATTACAAAGACGCATTATGTGTCAGAGTACATCTTAAAACTACATAAGAAACATCTCGGTACAAGCGTCGCATACAAAGAACCGTATCCACCTCTCACGTACGCACCTAACCTTTGTCTATGACACTAGCACGCGGCGACTCTATTATACCGCGCGATCTTTTATGGACTCGTGCGAATACTGCGTACGAAATAAGATCATACTTTGTAATTTTCGACGAATAAGCGTTTTTTTAAGTAATTACTTGCAAACTCGGGCTGCAAACGAGCAGATGAGCCACTTGATAGTAAGTCGGTTTCCCACAGTGCTGACATGGAGTCCTACAAGAAGCGAGCCATCGCTTCCTTCTTGGCTAGCAACGCGTTGGTGACGCTGGTGACGCTGGTGTCGCCAATGTCCATGGGCGATGATGATCACTTACCATCGGGTGACTCGTCGGCGCGTTTTCCTGTTTAGGCTGTAAAAAAAATAGTGGGATTGGACTCAAGATGGCTGAATCCATGAGTATCCTTACACCGTCATTATAGGCTAACCTTTACGACTATTGTCTAACGCTAATAACAATCGATTTCGACGACTTTACCCTCTGTACGACGACTGTGCCCTCCGTAGGACGGAAACGGTCAAGAATTTTTACCACTATCGGTCACCGATGCACCAACCGACCGTGCCCAGCTTCAAATGGTCGGTCACTTAGGATCGACGTAAGCCGCCGGGCTGTGAGCACTTCCATCGCCGTGAGAAGTTAAGTATGCATGTTACATTTTATTAAGGTAGAGTTTATAAGACCGAAATAATTATGTTGAATAATGTTATACCTTAAAATAAACTTAAAGGCACATTATTTACACCGCATCCATAATTTCCAGGAAAATTCTCGTACAACCTTTGTATAAAACAACCATTCGGTATAATTTACTGATGCTTATTCTATAATACTCTCACACTTCATTAAGCGTTAAGACCTATATTGCAAATAAGTTCGGACCAAAACCGCTTATCTAAGCCGACATGCACGGAATATACGCCCCATTTCCCACACAATAGGGGCGATAACAGCGTAAAGTTTGGATGTCGTTAAATGGTTATTAATACGGTTTGTATGATGCAATTCTGGATGCGAATTTCATTATGCAGGACACAGGATTGTGGAGATTACACTATAATCCGGTGAGTTAGTGTCTGCTCTAATACGCTGATTGGTATTAGGGAGGTTCCAAGGTTTGGTTGGGAAACTGTCCGCCTTTTAGGGCCAGGTATTTGGGATGCCAGCAACCCAAGCATGGTGAGTACAACGAGAGCGCAACCCAGGAATTGTGAGCAGAAGAAGAGCAATGCTGCGTAGTGGTTTATAGTTTGGTCGCACGGGGGCTCAGGGTCCAATCCAGCGTGGAACAAGTTCAAGTTACGTGTAAAAAATATTTTCATTTGTTTGGTGGCGGCAAACATGAGGATACAAGTCTTTAAATCCTAGAAGTCGTCCTTTAAGTTCTGAAAGGCAAGGGGATTTCGTCAATCCACCATTCTATTTGATTTGAGCAAACACAATAGAGATAATAACAAGTAGGATTCAATCAGCACTGTTTGCTATCCCACTTCTGATCATCGTGATCTTTAAGAAACATCAAATTCCCGATCACCTTAAAGCTGACAGCATAATCCATTCTTTACGATATCGGTTATATCATCCCAGCCCTAATGATCGTTCTAAGTCTGATAATCTCAATGTTAAGCTAAATGCATCAATGCTGCTTTGTTCATACCTATCGGACCAGCGACCTCGATTGGTGATCACTCGACGAATTTTATTACAAAAGGTCAACTGCATTAGTGGTTTAGCACTTAAACTACGGACTTGGGACTAAACGCAGCAAATTATATTTGTATTTTTGCGTGTATCTTTAGCAGATTACACATAATGAATAATAGTTTATCGTCGATAAGAACAAACAAATCATAACTTAAGCTCTAATGATTACAGTCATCACAGATCAACTTTACTCACGCACAAAGAAACGAACGAAGCACAGTGGGTTCATCTGTCATTCGATGTTAGTTTGGTACGGTCCTCTGCCAGACCTTCTTATAGAGTAACTTCTTATAGCAAAGCAAAAATTTTCGTCGGTAATATAACTTCAAATTGTAAAATTAAAATTATTTGTATATCAAATCGTAAGTTTTCTAACGATACATAATTGTTACGAGCATATAATTACACACATTACACTCAGCACATATATTTTTTTATGTGCAAATAAAATAATACGTAACTCTGTATTTGAAAATGTCTGATTTCAAATACGTACATGGTTGTTTTTTAAACAAATTAACATTGTTAGACCAGGCTTAAAAAATGTAAAAGAAAAAAATTTGATGCTATTCAATACTAGGTTAAAAGCTAACTTCACCTGCCTTATCAGAACACTAACAATATCTATAAGTTGGGTGTCCGACGGAAGTCCGATGGAAGTCCTTGGGGGCCCGTCGAGGCCCGCAGAGCACCTGTATAAATACAGTAAGCAAAAACAAAACAAAAAATCTTTGACTCATTATATTGATACAAGTCCCAAGTCACCAGAGTTGATTACGAAACAATTGCAGAACAATGGAGCTTAATATCATCGCCACTGTCACTCACACACACCACCACACAGTCGTGTACAGATCGTGTCTATGTGTGTGTATTTTGTAGGTTATAATAATTATATTAGTAGGAAGTAGTAACCGCTACACGCTTATAGTCTCACGCTAGGATTCAATGGGACGTGGGTGCCATGGACAACACGATTATTATTATCAATTTTTTTATCTGTCACATCAATGTTTTCCCCAGCCGGGAGTCAAACCCGAGACCCGTTAATTCACAAACTGTATGACGCAATGGTTTGATAACCATTGGGTCATACAATGGTTTGATAACCATTGCGTTAATCCTTTATTTAACATTTTCTTTCATTAATCCGGACTGCCGTTCGAAGGGTTCTGGGTTCGATTCCCATCGAGGTAACAATTTGAATGATGAATTTAAATGTTATGCTTGTCTTTATGTGTTGTCCATGGCGACCACGGCACGGAATCCTAGTGTGGTCGTGTGAGTGTGCAGCGTTATTTTATTTATGATATACAGGGTTACTGGGTATCTATTGGTCACGATCCCGTAAGGGGATTGTAGGGCACGTTGTGTACTGCAATTAAATTAACCCGTACAGTTTTATCTGAAAGTGTACCACTATGCAGATAACATTTATTTTTTGTTATTTTAAAAAGCATTTTGATCACTTAAAACATCTCTAAAAAAAGTCTTCTTAAAATCATACAGATATTTTTATAAAATTGTCGTTAAAATCTCTCCTAAGTTATAGTATAATTTTCTTAATTTGCTTCGACAAAAATTCAAGTTTCTTAAAATGAGTTAAATTTTTATATAAAACGCATCCTAAAACTTCAATTTAACCGAAACCAGTGATAATTTTAACTCCAATCTTCTAAAACGTGCAACAAATATTTAACCCGAAGCTCGCTCGCGTAAACTTTTGGAAAACATTTCGCCAGGTGAAAATAAAAACGTTAACCGCACTTAACTTCAGGGGAGAGAGCCAGATTTCACAACCAACCATCCAGGAGGTATTCCGAGCACGTAGCGAATCTTAAACCTTCTCAAGACCGAAGGAAAGGCGGTGTTTTTTCAATCGAAACTTTATTTCAGTACTGTTTTTGAATTTGTTGGTTTCTATTCTGATGTAAAGTTTGTGGTTGTTGAGTCTGTTAAATATACACTTACTAGTAAATCCTCGCTTCGCTTCGAGAAACCTTAGTACCCACACCCAAAATCCTATTTCCATGAGATATTTTCAAAATTGATTTATCGTTTTGATTTTTTAACTAATTGAAATAACTGAAAGTTACGTCAAATTTATCAGAATATAATTATCAGAGAAAACCGCAATCAAATTTACCGTAACGTACGTAGGAAATTTAATTAACAATAAATTTACATTTATTTTTAATTAAATTTACGTGAGAACGAACACTTCATCTACTACATGAATATCTGCCTATTCATCAACTAGGCTACGGAATCTTAAGAATATAATTATCAACTTATATAGCTACTATGGTTCGGAAATCCACGAGAATGGAAAGAAAGTAAAAAATCGATTAAAGTAATTCTAAAACTCCGCTTTTAAATTCTAAAGTGTAAAGTTTCACTTCATCCACGCGTAAGGACACCACCATTTTCGTATTTAATATCGATATTCGGTAGGTAATACGGTGACAAATGAACATGAATACTACGAACGCATCACTAAACAAATACTAACTCGGTTAGCAGGTACAGTTAAAAAAACAATGCCGTTAGTCATACCTTCTGCGGTTTCACAATTATTCAACACGCAATTCGCTAACAGTCACTATTTGTTTGTAAAGAGATTTCTATAGCCTTTCTGATTACCGGCCTTAGTCACGGGTACAGTCACAGGTAATTTTTTACCTGATACAAGGAAAATTACCTTAATTTTAAAATGCAGGATCGATGGCTTATATCCCCCATATTGTGAGTGGTGACTCGAGTCCAGCAGTGGGACAGTGAGTTGTGTGAGTTCTTTATCTTGTGTGTTGTCCATGGCATTCACGACATAGGGAATCTTATTTGTAAGAGACTATGAGAGTGTAGCGTTATTTATTTATTATTTTATTATGGTCTCGCAAATGACTCATACCTACCGTTTTACAACGTATCTGTAACTAACTACAGTAATTACAACGGACATTGAACGGATTGGAAAATAAAACAATGCATTTCAGAAAAAAATATGAATTTCCGTGCAATATCTAAAAACAACAATAAAACAAAGGATTCTAGACATATCACATTTTTTTTTCAGAAAAATATCCACCTCATTACTCTGTACTGCATTTAATCTGTGACTTAGCGCTCAAAATGTCACACTGAAAACATTGAAACAAAAACCGTTCTGAGTAAGGATTTTTCTAATTTATCACTGCCGAGAATATCTGTTATAATATTATGAGCAGTATCACCAACCCAGTAAATTTAAATTCAGAATAATTTATTCTTAAACAATACTAGTTATTGCCAGCGGTTTGGCCCGCTGTGCTGTTAAGTGATTTTCAAATAAACTTTCAACAGCTAATTAATCCTCTTAGGAGTGAAATATCATCAAATCCTTTCATAACTGAGGTCGTTTACACCATATAAACAATCTCACACAATATGTGTTTGGTAGCCTTTGAAAATCTACCTCTAAAATTGTTCCCCTCCCTGAATCACGAGCTGGGTACGTTTTTATACCTATGCATATTATACCTAGGTATAAAAACATTCGTACCTAGGTGTAAGGTGTGCCTCGTTAGGAAAACTCTAGAAACAAAACCTCTTGAAAGCGCTAAATAGGAAATTAACGAACGTATGTGAATGTTAGGACAGTTCTCTCTTGTCGGGTGTGAGGGGTTTACACTAGGCGATTTTATAATATTAATAAACTGCCTGAATCAAGAGTTTTGCCCCCCCTCAATCAATAGTTTTGCAGGGAACAGGGAAGGCCTGGAATTGGCTTCAACCCATTAATAGCTTATTAGTGAGCACGGATCTCTCCTCTTAACTGAGGAGGCCTAGAGAATACTCTACCACGCTGCTCCACTGTAGATTGGAAGAGGGGTTAGTGGCCAACCCAAGTGTCGGAAATTTTTGATGCCGTCCAAAGGCCTCCAACAAGGCTTAATGACTGCTATCTAATGATTACAATCGGACCGAAGGCTATACGATATTATTTTATACGAAAAACGATGCCGTATCTAAATAATTTAAATAATTAATTACTGGTCATTGTCGGACTGACACTCACAGAAATGGAAGCATTAGAGACCGATTGCTGAAAAAATGAAAGCGATTCAGACTTTTTAAAATCAGTTATTGTATTCCATTCAATCCGGTTATGTGTGATCATTATCATCATTATCATCACAACCCATAAATGTCCCACTGCTGGGCATGGGTCTCCTCTCACAGTGTGAGGGGTATAGGCCATAGTCCACCACGCTGACCAAGTGCGGATTGGTGGACTTCACACACCAATGAGAACATTATGGAGAACTCTCAGGTGTGCAGGTTTCCTCACGATGTTTTCCTTCACCGAAGCAAGTGATAATTAAATTTAAATACGCACTTAATTTTTGAAAATTAGTGCGTGCGGGGTTTGAACCCGGACCCTCCGGTTCGGCAGTCCAACGTTCAACCACACGGCTATCACTGCTTTTTTTTCCCTTACATGTTTGAATACAATTTATACTAATGCGATCCGGACAATACCAGAAACACCTAGTGTAAACCAGTGTGGACTAAGTTTTATGGATTCGTATATTTCGTGTTGAAACACTGCAAGGAATTGTTTTTTGTCATCGGTAATAAATCATAAAGGTGTTTCTACAAAAACAGGTGGGAAAGATTAATGAGCGGAGTTTGAAGAACCATTAGTTCACGTAACGCGTACAACTATGTTGGATGGTTGTAGCGAGGTGTAATACCTCTTTTAGCATCCATGGCCGATGGATATCTCTTTTAAATTTAAGAAATTTTTCGGCTTTCAATAAAAATATATAAATAAAGGTCTGCGTACAACACATCGATTCAACTCCAACTCGACTCTTATTAAAAGCGTTGAAATATGAGCTTTATGTAGTTCTACTTACATAAAGATATTGTATCGAAAAATACATCTGCAGATTATCGTATTTTAAATCAAAGAATTGGATTAAGTCAGCGACCATCTTTTTATTGTGTTGAACTGTTGAGCTGTGGGCTTATTTCCAAACAAAATATTTTATTACACTTTTTCTTTTTGAACGTGCGGTTTGCACTGATGACTCAATTTAAACGCCACCATATTTTTATCAAATAAAACAGTTGTCTTACTTACAAAACAATTGATGAATGAGTAACTATTAACTACTCTTTGTTAACGAAGCCAGACTGCATTATTGGTGTTTCCTAAAATCAGACATCTCTACTCAGCGCAAAGTAGCGACAGTTTCTATAACAATAAAACATGAGTACAATTTTTATTTTGTACCAAGTGACAACCCTACCCTCTAGCTAAACACCCTAAGTAAACCACATACGGTATTCATAGAACAAGTTATGACCTATTCCCCTTCATACACAAATTTATCCGCCGCGATAAGGCACGTAACACCCTCACGTTTAATTAGCAAACGGGGTGGGAAAAAACGCGCAGTGTGTACGTGACCTAACACTAGAGCGAGTTTATGAGTTTGTATTATAGATATTTATTTTAATATGTGTAAAAAGAAGAGAGATGATGGTTTGAAATATGACCCGCACGGTCGGGGTTAGAGTCTGCCAACTGTTCTAATTTGTCTGAGAACTCTTGATAGGAGCGTGGCGACAAAGCGACGGTCCACAGTGACGTCACATCAGACCTGAATCACGCTATTGAAGGTTTTACACCACTCGCATAATAAACAACTCCAGAACAAATTTCACATTCTCACTCGAGTCAACCATCAAACGATTTGTCGTGTTCCGGCTGGGAGATTGGGAGCCAGTATTCTTCTTATTTTCCTCTGCCTTCTTTCTTCTCTTCTTCTTTCTCGGTCAGGAGCGGCTCTAGCACATGTAGCGCCCGGGTGCAATCAATGCTGTGGCGCTCTTTTGTATCAAAACGCGCGGTCGAAATGGATTAGATCTAGGTGTCGCGGGTGGCTCTCGGCGCCCCCTGACACCCGGCGCTCGGGTGCACCGCAAAGCCGCCCCTGGCATCGGCAAGGCCAATGGTGCTGTTGATGTCCATGAGCGACGGTGACCACTTACCATCAGGTGGCTGATCAGCTCGTTTACAGACTAGTATTCTAGAATAAATCGAGAACCTTCTATAATTTTTCCGTTCTAGGCCGTACAATCAGTGATTAGATGACGACCCGGATGGCGCAAGGTTCGCCGTTCCGAGGGTCCTGGGTTCGATTCCCAGCGAGGCGGAAATTTGAATGATTAATTCAAACTTCCGTTCTTGGTCTGGGTGTGTGTGTGTTCTTGTCTTGTGTGTTGTCCATGACACCCACGACACAGGGAATCCTAGTGTGGGGCTATGAGTGTTTAGCGTTATTTATTTATTATATTATATATTAGTTATTGACAGCAGAAATCTACCTAAATCTCGACCAGGCAATCAGATCATCCTCGTAGAGTTCCCTAGTCGACCAGGATGCGCCGGAAATAGCTACTTGGAGTTAGTCGTGAGGACATTAGACATGTATAAGGACAAATGATCTCTCAATTTGACAGCGTCTACAGCATCTTTGTCTAATAGTGATGCTGCTGAGTGCTATTTGATTGATCTCTCACCTACTTCCATAATTCATGCGAACGGAAATATAAGAGTAACGGTCACGTGAGTTTTTTCTATTCTAACCTTATTTAATTGAAACTAGGTAGGTACTTCGGATTCGGTAAACTTTATGAAAACATTGAACTCTCCAAGAATCGCTTTAAGTCTCCCAAAAGCCCAGTCTTCAATTTTAAATCTCTCCGTTTGTTATTAAGTGCCGTCGGTCTCGTGTGCTAATCTTCTGGACATAACATATTAATTCTGAATTGTGGAAGCAAAAAATTGCAACATCAACTTATGACATACCATAGAGATACTCGTTATTTTCCAAATCAACTCCACAAGTTTTATCTAAAATGATTTATACATTTCCCTCCCCACCAAGTACCTACTCCATTAACAGAGGAGCGACAGGGTTTCAATTGTTTTGGCTAACAATGACGATGAGTTCCAAAGCACTGTTATTGCCTTCACGGACGGCAACGAATCGCTAACGCTGCTGCTGTCCATTCCGAGTGTCCAAAGACGAAGGTCTCTTCACTTCCATCATAACTTCTATCATAACTCCTTGTCTCAATGATTGGATGATAAAAGACTAAATACTTTTAAGAAGTGTGACAAAATTTCTTGATAAAGACCTTCGGCCTTATTTTCACTCCAGCCCCGTTTCCCTCCGCGGGTCCTCGTGGGCTATATATCTCGGGGTGACGCCGTAATCGTTAACGGAGGCTAATATTTTCTGGGGCCTCGTTCGTACATATTGCATGTCATCATTTGTCCTGGGTTTGTAAATTTTTGAAGCGTGTCCTTAGCCACAGGAGGCAGCCAATTTTCATGTTACATACGAGCAGACGAGCCATCTGATGGTAAGTGATTGTCTTGCACATGGACATGGCAACACCAACTGCATTACCGACACATCGCCAAGAAAGAAGGAAGATGCTGTCCGCTGCTGCTGAGAAGTGCTGCTGCTGAAAAGGGCTGCTGCTGAAAAGTGCAGCTGCTGAAAAGTGCTGCTGCTGAAAAGTGCTGCTGCTGAAAAATGCTGCTGCTGAAAAGAACTGCGGCTGAAAAATGCTGCTGCTGTAAAGTGCTGCTGCTGAAAAGTGCTGCTGCAGTAGCTCAAGTTACTCCTAATTACATCAGCTATCTGCCAGTGAAAGTCCCGTAAAAATTGGTCCATCTGTTCCAGAGATTACCCGGAACAAACAGACAGGCAGACAAACAGATAGACAAAAATTGTAAAAAGTGTTATTTTGATGTATGTATGTACCGTGGATACAAAAATAGATACGCATATAAAAAGCGGTTATTTTAATATTACAAACAGACACTCCAATTTCATTTATTTGTATAGATTTACCAGTACCCCACCTAACTCTTTAACACATCAGACGCTGCCTAATTTTCTCCATTATGAAGAAATCATCACTAACTATGGGATTCAGTGCCATAAACACGCTTATCGCTTATAAATCGTACCACCTGTAGTCCATCTAGATGGAGATTAATTGCCCCGAAGCAAACTCGACCACGGCTAATGCGATTATCTTGTACCCAAAACAATGGTTTTTGGGTTTTTAAACAGTTTTATATTCGCTAGTTACCTCTGACAGCTGTAATGAGCCCCTAGTACAGTATGTTTAACTTTTGGGAAAAAAATGTAGTTTATTTTTCAGAATATCAAAACATATAATAAAACTGTAAATGATCGCTGTCTTTACATGGAAGAAATAAGGCAAAAAAGATTTATTTATTATTTTTTTTTTTTTTTTTTATTATTATTTTTATCGCATTAAAACCCAAAATATGCATTGATTTTTGGTCTATTTGTTTGTTCTGTTAGTCTGAGCTTTTGTGTTATTTACCCTAATACCCTAGTTAGTTAACCTACCCGTGTAAAAATGCGATTACCTACTGTAAAAGATCAAATTTACCCGAACATTCGATATTCAAATTTAATAACAAAGTGTAATATGACCATACATTCGATCAACGCAATATTTCACAAGGTTTAAATCCCATCAATGTATCAAATTAATAGATCAAAAATTTAAACACTGAATGAATAATTACCGTTCGAATTTCAAACTTGTGGCATCGATTTCGAATTTCGAAGCCGTTCAATTATTCCCGAATGCGCTATGAGTCACTCATGAGACTCATACAGGAATGCACACTCAATCCGGTCTCAATCCGGTCTCAATTTACTACAATGACAATCAAATTAGGAGCCGTCGACGATTGATTGGAATTGAGCTGTTTTGTTGATAATGACGGCTCTTTTGAATGTAACTTTTTGTGAATCAATAAATACAATAACGTTATTTTCAAATGAATATAACCTTTGACTCATTAGGGTCCTTCCAAGAAGCGTTGAGGATACGAAGTCTATGTATGCACAGAATGTAAAACTAAATTGTTACTCAGCCACTTTACATACAACATTGAGTAGGTACCTATGTGATGTGAAACAGTTAAAAATGGTTATTTTGATGAAATCAAAGTGGACTAAATTTGACTCATTAATAATCGATTATTGTAATAGTATGATTATTCAATAAAAACTATTTATTAAATACTCAAATATAAAATGTTTAGTTATGATATTTTTAGTTATAGTTTTTAATTCATGATTTAATTTTGAACTGCTATACCGACCTATGTACTAGGCCACTAAGGTCCTCATGGCCTGATATTATATTAGCTATAGCTGCTGAGGAGTTTCTTTCACCATCTCTTCTCCTCAGTCACGGTAGTATAAGCAACAAACTACGCAAAAGACTGTGTTTACAAAATACCTGTTTGTTTAACTCATTTTAAATTTGAATTTGGAACAGTTATATCAAACATTTCCAGGTAATCATGAAAATAATCATGTGCTAGTCTACTTGTCAGAGGATTAGCTGATTACAAACTAACAAGTATGTTAACAGTTTAACCAAACGAATGTCCAGTTAACAGCAAATGAATAGTGAACGAAACATCCAAAACTCGATTCGAAAATCAAATTTCGAAACAACAGTTGTGTTATAACTAGGGTTGCCAACCCAATAGATTGTAACATTAAATTCGGAGTTTATAAATAAATCAATAAACGATAAACACTCATACCGCAATAAGACTCCCCGTGTCGCGGGTGGCATGACTACACAAATAACACGTCACTAACACTCACAATGCAATTGTTATTTTAGATGGATTAATCTCAATTTTTAAATCCTATCAAAATCTAACAAACAAATCCTTTATAATATATCGCTAACTATATAATATATTAATATTTCGACTGATGCGACGAGCGGGTAGTATCCGAACAAAATATTTAACGTTTTTCTCTTTCTTGACAATATAATTTATTTAACAAGAATTGTTGGCAGCCTTACGCGTTACGATACGTTTTCGTAACAAAGTAGCTAACATAATTATTGCTTTTACACACAATATGGAAAAGTTCTAAAGGAATCATTGTACCTGTCCTTTTAACAAAACGTTGTAAACGTATTACCCGAAATTCGTCATTGTAACTGTCCTAATTAGCACATCTCATCATCAAATACAACATCATCATCATCAAATACAACATTTCCATAATGTCATGATTTATAAAAGAAGTACATACATACCATGTGTCGAATTCTTCTCATTAACATAGGTAGATATAAAATTCGTACGTACCTGTAAAAGATAAAAAAGAACAATATTGAACACTGAACATGTGACACCTTTCATAATCTACATTAATAAAAATGTAACTAGTCTTTGTATGTATGTACTTGTACATACATGGCAGATTTATGAAAAGAACGCTAAAAATGATAAATACTAAAAATAAATATTGCTACAGGCTAATGATGGTCTCATTAACGCAAAAGAATTTAAAACAATAAAATTATTGTTAGAATGTATAACGTAATTTTTGTCCGTTTGTCTGTGCCTTTGAACGCGCTTATATCAGAAACGGTGGGAGCTTTTTCACGCAACATGTCAATGTCAATTCGCAAACAAATGCAAATAAAATCGCTACAATTCGCAGCGCAATTTCGTGGCCTTATAATACCAAACGCATACATTTGTTTTTGCCGCTCTACGCTGAACCTGTGATAACACGCTGGCGTCACCGTCCAAGTAAGAAAGATTCTAGCTCTCAAGCTAAGCTTTTAACTAAAAGTATATTTTTGTACCACAACAAGTTAAGCACTGAACTCTCTCAGCCGGACGGTCGCACCACTTGCAATAGAGATACTCAAACGGCAATCCAGATAACTAGAACCAATTTTTTCGTTACAAGCTTCTATTGTCTCCCTACGGAAGAGTAAGCGATAAGCAAGAATTTGAAACTTTACAAATGTTATTGTTATTATCAATAGGCGAAAAACCGAACAGGCGGGTCACTAACACTCAAAATCCTAGTCAACGTTGACTATAGTTATCGATAACGCGAAATAGTGATATTTTAAAACTATTTATTGCATAGTTTTCAAGTCGCAAACAAAACTTTTATATCCATACCCTCTAATCGCCGATGGTAGGACATGGTCCTTCGAGCCGGTTACCTACAGGGTGCTTATAAAGCGTTATTAGATTAACGTGACTCGGACGAAAGGAATTGAAAACTAAATTGGCTATCAGAGTCCAGTATCGGACTGGTTTCGTGTGTGATTCGAGTTTTTTTATTGCTATCGAGATAGAATTGCGCGTTTACTCCTTTGAAGTGCAGACAAATGAATATTGGATTATTTGTGCTGAACTATTTAATCTAATAAATATAATAATTATATTTATGTATTTGCAAGCCACATTTTGGTTAAAGTTGACTGTTCATCACTACATAGTATAAAACAAAGTCGCTTTCTCTGTCCCTATGTATGCTTAGATCTTTAAAACTACGCAACGCGTTTTTTTTAATAGATATAATAATTCAAGAGGAAAGTTTATATTATGTATAATATATTAAAGTTTTGTGTAAATGGGTTTACTAGTCGTCCATAAGCAATAAAACCTTGTATGTACTCAATGTTTAAGCAAATAAATATGATTTTGAATTTGAACCTACTCTACGTTTCAAATTGTGTCTTTGAGTTCTCCTTCCGGGTTGTCTTTCGTTGTTCATGTCACCCGCGACAGAGGGAATCTTAGAGTGGGGCTACGACTGTGTAGCGTTATTTTATCATCTTCCATGAATAAATCATCTGCCTTAGGATTTTCATAAAATATCTATATTAACCAAGTCCCCACAACACATCCAAACGGCTTGATACAAACAACATTTATCCAAATGCTTCAAGTAACCTCTGGATCTACAGTAGATGAAGCGCTTTAGGTAAGCTGTAGATCGCAAAAAGACACCTCGTCTGCGCGTACGGAATCAAGTTTCTTTACCGATCCGCGCCTGATCGTGTTAGGTGCAAATGCGTGTAAAATTGAGGAGAGATTGCTTCGCGGCCGCCGCTCACACCGTCATGTAACGTTGATATGAAACAAATATTCCATTGCGTGTTCAGAGTTTAAAGATCTTTTAACTTTATTTTAATTTCCTATAATAAGAAGTTAATTAATTAAGAGCTTAAATGTTGGCTAAGTAATTAAGTAAGTTAGTAATTCAATTAGCATAGTAAAATAGTAATTGATGACATTGCCTGGAATTCCAAAAAATATGAAGAGGTGTGTTTTTCCGATTGATATTGCTCTTAAAAATACTTGCATAATGTTGCATAACATTGTAACACGCGGCCAAGTAACGCGTTTTATTATGTGTAAGCGAAAATTTGATACATCACTCGCGCAGATGAAACCCGCCAGCCGATACCTCGCTGATAGCCAATTCGTTCTGCCGCTAATCTTGTAATGATACAATTTAGAAATACTTTATGCCTCAAAAACAGTTCAACGCCGAGATACAACAGAATTGGAATTTTAGATGTAATCTTGTTACGCAAACAACACCTCTCAACATTTTATCTTGCAGGTACTCACGATATAAATAAAGATCGTAGATGTTTTAACCGCTCGTGGTCAGTTTATCCGCGACCACCACACATGCAACTAATCCGAAATATCGGCATAAAATACACAATCGTGAGTACCCGAAAATTCTTAATTTCCATCTATTGTCTAATTTTATTTCCTGTAAGTGGGACTCATTCACTGAGAAATATTAAAGTTATAAACTAGTTCTTATAAATTCAGCAATAGCAATTTTAACGTAAGAATTAACCAAGAAAATATCCGTCGGTCTCATTGCTAATGACAATTTCTTCTACATAACGTAAATAGTTTAACGTCTAATTAGCACTTTATGAAATGAAATAATAAAAAATAAATAAACACTCGTTCACTCGTACTCCGCAATAGGATTAAAATTTCCTGTGCCGCGGGTGGCTTGCCATTTTCACAACACAAATAAATAACACATCACTAACACCCATGACCCGAGACACCGAGATCGTTAATTTAATACATTTAAATGGTTTCGTGTCTTTCTAGACCCGAATTCGAATTAGTGGCTATTTAACAGCAGGTGAATTAAATTTCGGATATTTCTAAAACGACAAATAAATAAAAGCAACCATAAGCACCAATTTTCGGCCTTACTCACACCACAAAGTACGCGATAACAACTATTTTCCATCGAAACAAACGCACATTCGGCACAGTAACTCATGTCAAGAATTAATCACGCAACACGTATTCAATTTAAAGCGAATAAGAAAACATTTAAACCCGCACGACTTGTTATTCAGAATAAGATTTTGGGTGAGGGTCTTGCCTCATTTATCCAGACTAACCACATAATAAACTGTTAAAAAACCAATACTAAATCTCATATCCTCCCACTTTACTACAGATACTCCTACCACTTTTATTACAGATAGCAAAAAATTGTGTTATTCCTTGATTTAGCATATACTGATCCCAGATACAATGGACCAGGCAAATGAATTTTTTTTTACACGTCAAATAAATCTATAAAAAATTACAAGAAAAACTGTGTTTTTACTTTTTCCATATCTCAATAAATGGCTGAGATATTAACGATCAAAGTGCGTATTTACGGACGTTGGTTTTTTTAAAAACGCAGGCGGGCGGTCACTACTCGATGACGTCATCTCTCGGTAGTCGCGCGTAGTTGATAGGGATTTTTGACCGAAATGTTAATTTAAACTCAAGTAAAGCCGCGAGCAAACCTTAGTTATCAATAATAAAATAACATATATAATTCACATACTATCTACTACATCTATGCAAAATTTCAAGTCTGTATCTATAGAAATAAGAAAGTTATAGATTTTTGAACTGCATAGACCCATATTTTCTATACTTGCGCCGTATCATGCTCGCGGCCGAGCCACGTCGTGACGTCATAGCGTAAGCGCGGAAATTCAAAAAAGGGCTTGAACTTCTCGTCTTTATAACTTCGGAAATACTGCATGTATTGAAGTGAAATAAAAAGTTATGTAATGTATATGACCTAAGCTCGGATTTTAGGTGTATTTGATAGTAATATTTTGACCCTTTTGCCTTCTCCATTCACGGTCGGAAGAAACATTTATTTCTTATTTCCCGTATCTTAGCTATCCGTGATGCTAACACAGAAAATCTAAGTAGTGGTAAAAGTGTGTAGGCGTTTACGTAGATTAATTATTTTGTAGTTTCCATAATCACAAGGATTTGCAGTGAGACTCATTGAAGGCCAAACTTTTTGCTCTTAATCGTTTCGATGTGTGTCTGATAAAGTCAACAGAGTTCGTATAATCCGATTGCAACAGTCAAATGAGGGTAGACTCCGCCAATTTTGGACCAAGCTTGCTACAGTAGCAAGCGAGATTTCATTTAAGTTTTAATTCGCGCTATAAATCGGTCACGCGACGGTGTAACGGGCGGTTTATTTAATCGTTATTGCAGTGTTACGGGTTAAATACTTTTATAATTAGGTTTATTGGCAGTGTTGACTCGTTTTAACCCTCGCGTGCCGATGTGGGATTTACGAGTGCCAGTTAATACTGGCACCTGAATTTTTTTTTGTTTTTTTTTCTCTGTACCTTTATTGGTCTGTGTAAATGTTATCGCCGATCTTGACAATTGGTTGGTTTTGGTGAATTACGACACGGTAACAAGCACGCACTCGGCGTGTGGTTATTTATGAATGCCGAAAGTTACCGAAAGTTACCGAAAGTTATCGAGAGTTATCGAGAGTTATCGCGAAGTTATTTTGCTCGTCGAAGAAGCGTTCTCCACCTGTTTACTGTCTTATTTGCCTGCCGTCGCTGGCTTTCAAAGACAAGAATCTTATTGTTTAATTATTGAAATTAAGCATTCGTTTTCGGTGAAATTATAACTGAGTTATTAAAATAAACTTATTAAGTAGGTACCTACCTATATTCATAACAATAGCCATAAGAGCTCCGATGATTTTAGGTAACTTTCAGGCATTACCCTTTCGACGCTTGAAGTTAGGGTTTTTTTAATTCCCTAAAACATACCTTTGAGATTACCCGTATTAAGAGCAAATACATATACTATAGCACAGCATACATATGTACATTTGCATGGGGTCTATAGCGTAACCGATAGACAAAAATCCAATTTAATAACCCAAAAATTTTTCCGATAGACAAAAATCCCCAAAAAGTTTTTTTTTTTTTACTACGATAAAAATACTATTTTGTAAACATTATAATTTAATATCTGTCCCAACCGGGATCGAACCCGGGACAGTCAGTATCAACCAGGTTACGTGGTCATCGAATTTTTTTTACTAGGGGTAACCCTGGCTCTATCGCAACCCTTGAAAACCCTGCGCTCGGCCACAATTTTATAAACGCATATAATCAAAATCCTACCAAAACATTTCTCCATCAGCATCCTGCGCTATCCATTAAAATAAAATACAAAAACAATATTTCACGTTAAAAATAACTAACCGAAATTACTGTCAACATTTCGCTGGTAATAATTTTAAAATATCGCCAATTCCACCATGCCATCGTATCGCTGCGCGCCATCGTTCAACGCAAGGACTAAAGCAGTGTCAGAAGGTACACTCCATAATAATGATTAAAAATATAAAGTCAAAATTCTACACGATAATTATTTCAAAAATGGCAATCAAAATTATCTAAAAATACACGGAATGCATGGCGAACAGCTGTGTAGGTACTACGACCGACCCGCCGGCAGCCGAGCGGCCGGGTTAATGACCTTTAGTGTAGTAGTTTATACCGCGCGCTCAGTATGTCTGCATTATGGATTTGTAATGGATAATTACGTCAAATTTTAAGCACCCTTTTTAATTACATATTTGGAATTAGAATTGAATAGTGAGTACCCCCTATTAATATCGCAAGTGTCTTAGAAATCACCTTGTATAGGTAATAAATCCTTGTTAACGTAAGGAATAAGTTTCCTGAAGCGAAGCGAGGGCGTGTTTACTAACCTGTCTACTTATAATAAATGCGAAGTGAGTCTCTTTCCTGGTCATACCTTCTCGCCTAAAGCCCTTAACCGATGTGATTGGCCTAAAATTTTACATACATATTGATAAGAGCGTTCCTTAATCTTCGATGGCCCAAAACCGCAAAAAGTTTCTTAATTCGTGAACAACAGATGCGTGTCGGTAGAAACGGCGCGGCGTCTACAAACGACCGTTCTGTACCTAACTATCTGTGACAATCCCCGTCGCAGTTAAGGGTTATTTATCACGATGTGGTCATTCCCACCACTCATATCACATATCGCGTTAATTTTATCAATACAATATGTCGGATACAGACTTTTATCGAGGATTTTTCAGATTAATTTATAGTGAAACTAGCTTGTGCTTGCGACTTCGTTTTATATTTTTATTTTCATCCCTTATTTTATTATTTTTGTTATTTTTGTTGGGGTTTTGGGGTTATTTTTGTTTATTCAGAAAATAAATTAAGTTATAATTTACTTGAAGTAAAATAAAGAAGTTAAGTTTTAATTATACAAACATTTAACTTTTTTGACGCAAAAGAACCCAAAACAATGATTGTTGGTATTATGCATTGACTTATTCTCTATTATATAAAAATAAGTCGGGTTTTCCTTCCTGACGCTATAACTCCAGAACGCACGAACCGATTCGGTAGAAATTTTTTGTGTGTCTTCAGGTAGATCCAAGAATGGTTTAGATTCACAATTGGACCCGGTAGGTGGCGCTGCTGTCGATATGCCACCATATTTGTTTATTAATTATAGAGCGGTACGAAGTTCGCTGGGGCAGCTAGTTATTACTATGGACGTCGGGTCCGCGCTGAAAAATGTCCGAGCCAAATGAGCAACAAAACGCAAGGAGAGAAACAATTCCGCGTTCACGACTGCAATCGAAATTAAACCGTGATGTAATGATTTTAGTGCTTAAATTACCTTGTTAACATTTCTATTCTTGCAATGGCTGGCGTTCACGACTGCAATCGAAATTAAACCGTGACGTAATGATTTTAGTGTTTAAATTACCTTGTTAACTGCATGACATGACATGACATGACATGACATAACTGACTCGGACATTTTTATCGCGATTTTAGTATGAGATTAGATATCCATAGTAATAATAAGTTAATGGTATTATGTCTGTTTTTCTGTCTTTGTACGCGTGAATCTCAGAAATGGCTAAACCGATTTGGCTGCTGTTTTCACTAACGTATATGGTAAGCTTCACTTAGTGTTTATGTCAATCAGTTCATTAATAAAAAGGTCAAGTTACGAAAGAATCACGCCTAACAATTTTCGAGTGCGGGTACTAAGGTACTAGTATCCCGAAGCGACGCGAGAGAAGGCTTACTGGTATTAAAATAAAACCAAAACACTAAAAACATTTCCACAATCGTTCATAACTATTCCGTTCGCTCAGCAAAAAACTTCACTCATAAAACGTCCCAACGCGATCCATTGCAGTTTGGAACGGGACAATCTTTTCATTCAGGATCTAATTTAGCGGTCGAGCTCACATGGAATGATTTAGTGACCGGTTGGCAAGCTTCGCGCTTCGCTAGCCGCCACGGATTTCAAATGCCGGGAAATAGATCTTTTATGAAAAACGGATCGAAGGTCAACACTAGGGTTGACAATGTATATTATAGAATCGTAGACGGTAAAAAACATAGACCCATTGATGCTATCTATCGCACTCACACAAGAAAAGGAACAAATTACGCGGATGCCATGAATAAAAACGAGACCGAATGATGACATGTATTGTCTCACACTACGTATCGGTTTTCGAGGAAAAATCAGTTGCTTACTAGCAAATTTGACAGCCACCTACAATTGTAGTTGTTCGTGCTATCTCATGGTGGCCACGCTCACCAGATGTCTATATGCTTCCCTGTCTATGATAGAAATGTTTATTTCTCAAAGATACAACAACATAACATGAAAAGGAACTTAAATTTATATATAAAATACAGTAGCTACAGCACTATGCGAAAACCGAACGCACTCAGCTTTGCCGCGGCGCCGGCGGTGCTGCAGCCGCAACGATGGGTTTTGGTTTAGTATTGTACTATATTACAGTCTACGTTTCGCTTCGGTGAAATCAATATATAGGGTTAGCCTTACGCTACAATTTTTAATTATAATAATAATGATAGATAACGCGTAATGGATAGATTGTCCCCGTCTCATTCCATTTAGTAGGCGGGTGTGGTGGTGTGTGCATCGGCAATATGGCGGCTTTCGTAAGCAAAGCAACTTCACTTGTAGCACGTTTGAATTGCACACGTTCTGTTGATTATTAAATTTAGAAACAGAATAATTAAGTTCGAATCGATCGAAGTTCGATCGAACGAACCGTCAGCATGACGTGCGACGAACAGGAATCAATTCGAATTTCGAACTCGCCACTGGCCGACCGCCAACATCCAACATCCAGTTCTAATTGTGTTTACCCAATCGCCCCAACCATTGTTTGTTTTCGGGCTTTCAATTCCGAAATTTTTGATGACTAAACCGATACTTTTGCTTACTTTTTTAGGCGAATACGCTGACATGGCAGTGCTCATTCGTACATCACTATTTATCATTCGTCGATAAACCAGACTAGCCATTTGTTAGTTTGTAATTGTTTCCCATGGCGGTAATAGACGCGTCGCGTGACGGCGTTGCCGGTAAAGATGGAAGATTTCCTTTTGCTCCGACCACATTGCGACTAAAACTCCAAAACATTTACAGTTAATTCGAGTTGCAGCTTAAGGCAGATAAAAACTATTGCACCAATCTTGAATACTAGCGAATGGTATCAAGTATGGTAGATTCCATTCAAGATAGGCTTTAAGGCCGTATGGCCAAAGCCAGCACCAGGTGGTGTTTAGTGGGTACCCGTGAGTCCCACATAACCAACGCAGACGGCTGTGTTGGTGTGCATGAGCATTCACCACCTCCCTCCCGCGAGGGTGTCCATCGCTATATGCTTGGACGCAAAAAAGATGGGTGACCATTGTGTCAAAATTTTTTGGGCACCTCCGTGTTTTAGCAGTCGTTAAGCCATGTCAAAGGGAAAATGTAAAATTTCCGGCACTTGGGTTACATGTGGAGCAGCGTGGTGCAGTGTGCTGTAGACCTCTTCAGGTGTGAATAGATACCCGTACTCAGTAGAGGACCATTAATGGTCTGAAGCCAACAAGTAAGGAAAACACTAAACAAAATTGACACAAACCAATATCCCAGCTATTCTCAAACTATTCGCACCGGTCGAAAGGATTGCCGTAAATCCCTGTAATATAATATAGAACCGGACATATCCGGTTACAATTACCGGGCACTGCAAACGGCTTCCGGAAACGGTTATGGTTTTCCGACGGCGTCACTTAAATTTACGACCGGACTGCTACGGTTAAAAACTGGCAGTTAACTTCAAACGGGGGTTTCAATCAAAGGGAGAGACATCTAAGGAGTTTGCTTCTGAGTTAAATATTTGTTTAGTCATAAAAATATGCGGGGTGGGATTGATACTTAATTTTAAGGATTCTGTATCTATAATAATAAATAAATGCTAACATACCCGGATGGCGCAATGGTTAGCGCGCCGGATCGCGTTCAGAGGGTCCTGGGTTCGATTCCCAGCGAGGCGGAAATTTGAATGATAAATTTAAATTTCCGTTCTTGGTCTGGGTGTGTGTGTTCTCGTCTTGTGTGTTGTCCATGGCGCCCACGACACAGGGAATCCTAGTGTGGGGCTATGAGTGTGTAGCGTTATTATTATTATTATTATACCTAATAATTATGTGGACTATTATATTATAATCCCGTGCTCTGATTCCCTGAGCCGCGGTTGCCATGACAACACAAACAAATCACTATCACCACGACCCAAAAACAAACCTTTATCTGTCACATATACGACACCGGAATCGTATCCAGGACCCGTCGCTTCGCCGGCAGTCACTACCAAAGTACCAACTGGGCTACAAGGTCATAATCCTATTAATATTATAAATGCGAAAGTTTGTATGGATGTATGAATGTTTGTGGCTCATTCACGCAAAAACTATCGAATGGATTTTGATGAAACTTTACAATAATAGCTTACACATCAGAATAACACATAGGCTATAAATTATAAAGATATAGTGTGAATTATCCAAAGTATATAACTTATCCTACTAATATGGACGTATGAATGTCTGTTTTTTACTCTTTCACGATAAAACTACTGAATGGATTTTGATGAAACTTTACAATAATATAGCTAACACATCACATAGGATATAATTTATAAAGATATAGTGTGAATGATCCAAAACGTATAACTAAATCTTTGCAAATCGAAGGATTAAGTTTCCCGAAGTGAAGCGAGGACGGGTCGCTAGTCTTTCATAAATATCCTCATTTTCTGAGCTGATCAGTTACCTTTTTCTGTCCTTATCCGTCATCCGGTTGAAACATGACCGGAATAATTAATTTTCAATCACAGTACAATAAACAAAAGCATTATAACTTCTCATTTTCTATGCTAACGTAATTGTTCATGATTTTAATTAAAATTTCTCCTAAACTACACAAGTTTAATTAAGTTCTGTGATAATAAACGAACTTCCACAAATAAGCTGTTTTGATGATATTGTTTGAAAAGTGTTTTGTGAATATTAAATTCTGTCGTGTTTTGATCTTATTTTTATTAAGGTGTTAATAATAATAATAATAACAATCAGTTCAGAATGACGGGTTTCTTGAACGAACAGTCAATATTTCTATAACACGTTATATATTCGTTTTCTTGCCTATTTATAAACAAACGATAGCCGTTTTTTGAAGTATTTAGGACAAATAATTTATTGGACGGTACTTTACCT
This sequence comes from Ochlodes sylvanus, assembly GCA_905404295.2. Taxonomy (NCBI): domain Eukaryota; kingdom Metazoa; phylum Arthropoda; class Insecta; order Lepidoptera; family Hesperiidae; genus Ochlodes; species Ochlodes sylvanus. Next base: position 2,283,326 of record FR990146.1, on the reverse strand, counting down.
ATGTCAATACTACAATAAGATATATCCATTCAATAATAACTTATCCAAATTAATTAATCCGTTGGCAATTCAATGCAGCAATGATTTTTAAATTCGGCCAAAAAATCCATATATAGGGTCGATATATCGATAACCTAGTTGGTAATATGGTTGGACAGATAAAGGCGTGTACTCGGGTCATGAAGCGATCATAGCCCGGCGGCTTGCGTTGATCTCAAGTGATCAACAAAGTTAAGCAAGAGCGGGCGCGGTCGGTAGTTGGATGGGTGACCGCTAGTGGCAAAAATTTCTTGAGCGCTTCCGTGCTCCGGAGGGCCCGTAAAGCCGTCGGTCCCGGTTGTTATCATTTGGTAGCAGTCGTTAAGCTATGTCGGATACCTTCGGGCGACTTAAAATTTCCGACACTTGGGTTGGCCACTAACCCCTCCACCAATCCGCACTGGAGCAGCGTGGTGGAGTATGCTCTAGGCCTCCTCAGGTATGAGGAGAGACCCGTGCTCAGTAGTGGGCCATTAATGGGTTGTAGCCACTCGGGTCATAGATGTTATTTTTATTATGGCAATAGATCCCATAACAATTATAACTAGTTTTCGCGCGAAATTCTTAATTCTTAATTCTTAAGAGTACTTATATTATTATTATATTGATTGATTTCTCGGTCTGTCAGTTTGTTTGTGCATAGCTTTGGGTCACATTTTGTGTTTGTTTTATTTCAAACAACACAAAAAGATATGTCAATTACAACAAAACATTTAAACACTTTTTTTGAGAGTACTAGTTTATTTTGACTGCACTAGGTAGGTACTAACCATAAACTAAGCAGGAGCAATAACTAGTACGTACAATATACATAAAGTAGCTATCGAAATAACGGTTCGCTGTCGAATTTCATCTATACTTAAGTTGCATATATACATATACATAAGTTGGCTGTCTGTCTGGCTCTTACAATGAGCTCTCCGCGCCCTAACGGAGTCACTTCCAGGTGGAAGAATGAATACTTAAACGACCTATGTGATTCGGAAGGTGGCGCAAGGTACGGGATTTATGAGGTTCAGTTTACGGATTCCGAAATTGTGGATATGGTCGTCATAATATCTCGTGTTTCTTCTTTTCGCCGATGACCATCGGTGGTGGACGGTATAACTGAAGTCCGTGGACGACGTAAAGTCATCACTTATAAAATTAATGATGCCGTGTTGAGTATTAAATGAAAGGACTAATAAATTAGCACATTTTAAAATATTGTTGGATGTTGCTAGCGGCATATTTTAATATTAAATATCATAAAAAGCATAAAACAACATCTGTTTTTTTTTATGTACAAACATCTAACTATTCAATTCAATATGTATCACATTTAATTCAATATTCCTAGTCTATTTAATAATTCAATATTCCTCTAACGTAGTTGGATTTTATGTTTTTAACTTATTAACTTGTTACAAAAATTTTTATAAGGAGGATATTTACTTTCAAAATGGTGAAGTATTTTCACACTTTATATAAAAAATGTATAGTTAAGTAATACTGCCAGTGTTGGTTTTCCCGCTAGATTATAATGTTGGTGTCTTCAAATCAAGAGTCAATAGGTTTTTACTAAGTACTTCCCTGCTTCAAAACAGTGCATATTGTATGTGCTTAAAAATTTATAATAAACTACCTGGCGATATTAAAGGTGCAAACGACAAACAGTTTAAGATGAAGTTAAAAAGTTTTCTACTACAATATAATTTCTATAACATTAATGAATTCTTAAATAACAGTTAACAGTGACATTGGATAAAAATAAATATTTTAATACTAATTATTGTGACTACTAAAAAATTTAATTTTAATATTTTATAAAATTTAATTTTGTAATCTATATTAATTAATTAAAACTATCGGTACCTATAGACTTTGTAATAATTATGTAATACATTGCATGCTGTAAACGGCCAAATATGTCTGAACTTTCTCATGTAATATTAACACCTGTATGAACCATATTTGCGCAATAAAAGAATTTGAATTTGAATTTGAATAAGTTTACGCTTTACGATCCAATCCATCGCCACTTACCATCAGGTGGGATTGTAGTCAAGCATTAACTTACATAATAATAAAAACTTCTATTATTTCATAGTTCGCATAATAACTTACCCGTGAAAGTTTATGCGTTACACCAAACTCGATACCCTGCACCATGCGCGCGCGAAAGGACGTGTTTGCATCGCATAGAAGATTAATCTTACATGAAAATTGTATCCTTTTTTCGGTGTTATGAGTCAAAACACACAGGAATAATTGCAAAATTGAAAGGTGCAACATTGGTTCCTCTCTATCACACGTATTAGTGTGATTTTGTGTGTGAATTGATACAGACTCCAGCCTCTCACAAGAACGTAAGGAAAAAGCTTTAAGATGTTAACTTATCATAGTTTTGTGAAGAGAAACAATAAAGAAATCATTATTATTATTATATTACTTAGTGTAGTTAATAATTGTTAGTTACAGTCTCGGTCTAATTCAACCGCATATGTGTTGCTGCCTTGAGGAATAAGATGGTTGCCTCTATAAATTTAAATTTATGCGTTATGTATGCGTAAATAAAACTAAAGAAAACTGGACAAAGTTTATTCAACGAAAAGCCTTCCTAATAACTATTTAATGGCACTTCATTTCTTAGAATCTCTGATTGCCCTCTATAACCTACAATGACGCAATTGGTGTGAAGTGTGGTCAAGGGTTTAGAGAGAGGGTTCCGTATGTTTATAATTGCGTCTACATATCAGCACTCAAGTAGTCATGTTTTTTTCTGTCACTTAATACTTTCCTTTTTCAAATACTCACCTGGTCTTCCTTGAATATATATAATATATTTTAATTTAGCAATGAAACCGTCTATTTTCGACACCAAATATTTTGTTTGTAGTATATTTTTTATAAATATTGTTACTGTTTTGAATTATTCTTCAATAAAATGTTATTATATTGTATTGTAAACTCCTTAACAAGGACTTTGTTAAGGATGCTTACGGCAATTCTCAGTAGGTTCCTATTATATCGTTCCATAATCCTCAAATCAATTCCCTAGTAACTGTCAAAATGTCAAATATTACAATATTATTTGATATTAGTTTACCTATTTCTTATCCAGCAGTAATGGTTTACAGACAGATTATTGAAAACGATCAGTAAAACGGTAAATCACGTTGTTCCAGTGGATTTTTAACGAACAGTGGAAATTTTACGAATTTTATTTTACACAATGAACCCTAAAGTCAAGAGCAAGACCGCACAAGGAGGGAGCGAGAGGGAGAATACAGTGTGTTTAAAAAACATCAGTTCGAAGAACACAGTTCACAATGTTTGCACAAACAGCGATACAGTCAGTTATCGCTGAAGCTATTATAGTTTGTACATACGGACAGACAGGAATATCAGACTCGAACAAATATTTTCATAGGTATTGAATTCCCGTTTAGTAGAACGCAGCAAACAGTATAACATTTTGGGGGATTGTAACCACTTACGTTATCTGCACGTCTGATAAGTGGCCAACCCTAGCCCACAATAGGGCAAGGATCTTGTCCTATTGTCGGATATTAATGGGTTGGTTAACTGAGGTTGGTTGGTTAACTGCGGAGGTTCAGTGGTTAGCCCAATCGGAAGGTATTATGCCACCTGAAGGCCTCCGACGTGGTTTAACGACTAGAATATGTACCTCAGGACCGACCTTACGTGCCCTGAATACATGAAAACTCTCAAGAAATGTAGCCACTAGCGGTCACCCATCCAACTACTGACCGCGCCCGTTGTTGCTTAACTCGGGCGAGCACTTAGGATTAACGCACGCCGCCGCGCTATGAACGCTTCTAACGCTTCTAGTATATAGAGCAATGACTACATAAAAGACCGCCGTCCCAAAAGTCCTGGGTTCGATTCCCAGCGAGGCAAAATTTTGATTTAAATGATGAGTTTGTTTCAGATCTCGTTCTGGGTATGTGTTCTTGTTATATATGTTGTATGTCCATGGCATCCGCCACAGAAGGAATTCTAGAGTAGGCTACACTTTTTAGAGGCGACCATCTCAGTCCTCAAGGGTAGCAACACATCTGTGACCGAATTATAACGAGACTCTTACTAACATTTACTAACTGGACAATTACTAGCAATAACTAACAGGACTAACATTCACTAACAGTCCCTGTCCCAGTCCTGATACTTACAAACTAACCAACTAATGTTCTAACACCGTCACCTAACCGGGCTAACTATCCCAGTCCCCATATGAGTCTTGTTCTAAGTCGGTCACAGTTGTCATGGGCGGCAGCGGAAGGTGGTGCTGCATGCTCGTTTGATGCCTTAAATCAATAAAATAAAATAAAAAAAGGGTTGTGTGTGGTGTTGTGGGGTTATGAGTGTGCAGCGTTATTTATTTTTACAAGTGCTTTAAGTTTTGCTGTACAACTTGACCATTGTTACATTTATCACTTTCTGTTTATTATCCTGTACTAAAGTGAAAAGCACCAAGTGTTTACAGCATTTGTCATCAAGTGTCTACAAAGGAACGTCTGAAAGGGCCCTAACCCTAAGCCGCCTATCGCATCCGCGGACAGACGAACGTAAACACAGACTAACCGTAAATATTTATTCAAACGAAACATTTTAATAAACTCCTGTCTCGCAGAAATACTCGTAAAACGGAACTCTACAGTGCGTTTTTTTATTAAGCGTTTTTGAAAAACAAGGGTTTTATGACGCGATTTGTCGTTTTTACTTTTACCCCAGTAAAGCGAAACGAAAAGAGTAGGTACTATTTCAGCAAAATGTAGGTAATAGGGTATTTGACACCTTTTAGAAAAATAACTCAAATTGTTCAATATAACATAATACCTACATTATGCAGTTTGCTTAATTCTTTCTAAATATCTCTATTTTCTATGAAAATCACCATTAAAGTTTAAATGAACAAAAAAGCCGCCAAAACGCTAATACGCCATTTTAAACAGGTCATGACGTCACCTGCTCAAATAACCATACTAAGCTGTCAATGCTGTCATTGCGTATAGTAAGCAGTAATAGCAAGTGACGTCATTCAGCCAAACCGCGTGTTTTCTATCACGTGATCATACACGAAAAATTCATTATTTTATTATCGATTTTTAACAAAAATCCAAATAATTTTAAAAAAATGTGTAGGCTAAATTGGTTTAAAAAAGTATATACTTTTAAGCTAACAACAGTTTGATCTATTTTTTCATTGTAGTCAAATACCCTATTATGTGTGTTTCACTATTTCCCGTAGAACTTGTAAACACATTTTTATGGCTTAATTAGCAAACCAGCTTGCAGCATTACTCTGCCGCCCATGACAATTGTGACCGACACAGCACAAGACTCAAACCGGGAATAGGATGATTTGTCCAATCCAGTTAGCATTAGCAGAGGCTGTTATTAAGAATGTTACTTGGTTAGTTCGTTAGTAGTCCTGTTAGTACTAAATTACCAGTAATAGTCCAGTAAGTAATTGTTAGTCAAATCTCGTTTTAATTCAGTCACAAATGTGTGACCTAGAGGACGAAGTCGCTACTAAAAGAGTACCCGCCACACTTTTCTAACCGAAACACAACTGCACGGTAGAAACGGTACCGGGTGTTGTGGAGGGCGGTGGTTCTACCCCGGGCGAACTCTACGACTCCAACAGGTATTCGAAGCGTCTTGATTGGACGCTGGTGACGTCACACCAAATTCAATATGACACCCTCTTAAGGACATAGTCGTAAAATAACTAACACTTTCCATAAAAATAAAATAAAAAAACATAAAAATAAATAACACTTTCCAAAAAGAAATTACCTGTAATAGTCTTTAAAATAATAACGTTCATAAGTATAATGTAAAAAAATAGTAAATTAATTATATTTTGAATACCCACATAAGTGAATTTGAATTAAATAATTTAATTTTAATCTTTATTAAGATCACCAAAATAGGCCATTAACTTTCATTAGTAGGTACAATAGTTATTTGAACAAAGAAATTTAACAGTACTGTATGAACCGAAAATCCTTTGGCGGCATCCAGCACCGAAATTAGTATCCAACGCGGATGAAAGGGATTGAGGCAAAAACCCGCCCATTCATCCCGTTGTTTTGGATTTTGTTTCCATAAAAAGCATTCTGTTTATTTTTAGGTTTTATTCCATTCGTTTTTTTTCGAAAAGTTTGATCGATTTGAGCTTATCTAAATTTGAAAAAGCAAATTTTTGGTTGACGTATTTAATTGAAACAAACTGTGTATACCCCAATACCTGTGTGTTACCCCAAGCTTATTACGATATATGAATGAAAATCCCGTCCAAATCGGTTAAGCCGAACCGAGACGTTAAAGTTGTTCCTTGTAATATTTTCTTATAGGTAACCTTTTTCGTAACGCCTCGTAGACAGTTCTACTATCCATAAGCAAAACGAATCGTTTTCTAATATAGAAACTGAACACATTCAGCTTAAACCCCAGCATGCCAAAAATAACACATAACAGTCCGTTAACAAAACCCATAGGACCAAAAAACAGAAAAAAAAACTAACACTTTTTTTTAATCTCACACCCCGTTTGCACTACTCCCGAGTTATTTGTTAAAAGCCGCAGTTGAAAATAAAATAAACCAGAACTGAACCTAACACGTTTACACACATTTTTTACACGTATTACGGTTTTCTCCCATAGTCGGTTTGGTGAAAACTTAATAAAGAATTCTATTTCGGCGTCCAAAAGGATTTTTTACTAACTTTTCAATCGCGCGCCTGGTTATTTCGCGCAGTGAATAGTGCACAACGACTATTATGCCCTGAAAATGCAGACAAATCACCTTGTGGTAATACGCGATGGTAATGTCCATCGCTTCCCGGTTTCTAAAAATACACTATGTATGCGTTAAACCAGGTTTAACTATGTGTGTGTTTAAGTTAGTAATTATAGCCAATTGCTTTGAACGTTAACTGGCAAACAGTGGGTCAGTTGAATTACAATGATAAAGTCATCAAACATTCAAAAACAAATTTCCATACTTTTAATGGAAGGAAAAGAAATTAAAAGATTCCCCAATTTTGAATAATAACTTTATCTAAATGGGATAACCCTAAAGAGTCAAGAAGACATATGTTGAAAGCAACGGGGCTTACCACAAAGTTGGCTGGCAAGCGATACGATATCAACCTTCAATTAAAACTGTCGACGGGTTGAATTTAGGGCGGGGTTGTTGGGGAATCTTGGAGAAAGTTAGACTGAATCCCGAACATTTCCAGGCGATTCGCACTTCGGGACGATATTTAAATTCATCTTATTTATAGTCCGAGGTTTTGTGTCGACCGTAAGTTTGGCTGAAGGTGAGATAAAGGCAGCATTGGATGCGGAAGAAAGTGGAGATATCGTTAGTACGTGTCGTGATACATTAACGTTGTATAACGTAAGAATAAATTAATAGTTTGACACATACACGCTTTTATAATGCTAAATAAATTGTGCATTGCAGCCCACTGAAAATCAGCGCATTATTATTATTCGATTGACGAGTCCGTAGCCTAGCCTGGCCTAGTTGGTATTGGTAGGGGTCCGGGTTCGATACCCGGGCAGATAGGTGGGAGATAAAGATAAATGTTTTTTCTCTGGTCATGGGAGTTAGTGATGTGTTATTTGTGTTGTCCCTGCCGCCCGCTACACAGGTAATCCTAGCGCCGGGTAATAATTGTGTTAGCGATGATTTTATTTATTTACTGTAGATATTTATTTCTTCTTCTTATACAAGCCGTTCAAATAATGAAGTATGTTAAAAAGAACAAAACAGTTTAAATCGCAATCTCGTTACAATTTTCGAGAGTTTAACAAATACTTGGTGTCGTCTGTCTGTCGCTGTGCCGTCATTAGTGAATTGTACGGAGGGCGCATCGAGTTGTACAGACGTATGATGAAATATTTAGGATCACTTGGAACTAATGTAATGTAAAACTAATGTAATGTATTAAAATTTTCCAATCGGCTCGTTTCACGGATTTTAATATAAACATGAAAATATTCATAACACAAAGAATATCGTCTGCGTTTTTATTTATTCATAAATAACATTATTACATCATATTCAAGTTTGTCTGTCTATCTTTCTGTTTGTTTGGGTAAACTCTGAACTATTTCAATAGAAGATAGAGGAGATTTTAGGTCAACTTAAAGCCCACTTTTTATCCCGGAATTTATCCCGAGATTCCCATTGGATTTACGCGGGAAAATCGCCCATGCGAACGAAGTCACACGCACAGCTAGACTAAAATACATATAAAAGGTCTACCTTTTGAACGGAATTTTGACTTTTCTATGCCAAAAACTACCAATAAATTACTGATAAAATATACCGATAATTAAACGCTACCTTTTCATGGTAATTGCTGCCTACTTAAAGTTGTGTCTTAGGTACATTTCAGTTTTATTCTTAGAATTTTTAGGCGGAGATGGACTAAATGTAATCATCACGTTCTAACAACGTCACCTAACCGGACTAACTATCCCAGTCCCCATTTAAGTCTTGTTCTAAGTCGGTCACAGTTGTCATGGGCGGCAGCGGAAGATGGTGCTGCATGGTCGTTTGTTACCTCAATTCCATAAAAAAAAATCATTCCAGATTATGCATTATAGAAATGCCTGCGCGAGCGCCTTTTGCCCATCCTGTGTGTAGGTAATTAACATGAATAAATCCCTTTTTTCTTTCTTTCTTTCTTTCTTCTTACTAAACAATGAAAGATCCTGCGTCGCCGTCCGTACCCGACCGTCATTGTCGCGTGCACAACCGTCGACCTGTTCCGTCAAATGGCAACCCCTCAAAACGCACCCTTTGTCCCGAGTGCCTCCACTTCATCTTTGAACGTCGGAACACCATTTGAATATTCCTCAAAGAGTTTAATTTCAATAGGTATGTCTAGAAAACTATTTTTGACAAATACGTCTTTAATTTTGCTTCTCTATTAAATAAATATATGCATATAATAAATCTGTAACAGATTGCTGTCTGTACATTGTAGGTAAAGAGCAACTATTATTATAGGTCTTTACTAACGCAATAGTGTATCTGTTTGTGAGTTTGTATGCGCTAATCTCAGAAAAGGCTTAAACAATTTGGGTTTTACTACGCATTGTGGTAGGTAAGCTTCACTTACCATTTAGCGTAGTAATTGTTTTATTTCAATCGGTTCATAAATAAAAAAGGTATGTCAGTTGTACTAAGGAATACGTTACCAGAAGCGAATCGAGGGAGGGTTTACGAGTAAATAATAAATAACTTATAGCCCCACACTAGGATTCTATATCGTGGGTGCCATGGACAACAAACAAAGGCGACACATACTCAGCTCAAGAACAGAAACTTAAACTCATAATTCCAAGTTCTGCTTCGCTGGGATTCGAACCCAGGACCCTTCAAGCAAGAGAAAATTATTCGGTGCGAATAACACCTACAATATATGCACTAACACAGACTTTCAAAAAAAGGTACTGATCCACTAGAGTATCGAGTGAATCAAAAGCCGGCTCAATGAACAGCCGGTTAATCACTTCTACTAGTGTGGAGGCCGCGCCTGTGCCGCAGTGAAACAAGTATCGGAAATAGGGATGTGAGAGTACTGTATCCGATTCGATGGATATCCGACTGGCTTGGCTTCAAACCATTAATGGCCCAATAATTGGTCCCGCGGACTGCGGATTGATGAAGGGGTCAGTAGTCAACCCAAGTAACGTTTTTATGCCACCCGAAGACTTCTGACATGGCTTAACGACTGCTGTCTTCCGATAACAACCGGAACCAACGGCTTTACATGCCATTCAAAGAAAAGAAGCGCTCAAGAAATGTTTTCCACTAGCTATCAATACAACTCCTTGAAATACGAAATTTGGACAAAATGCTTTTAAATATTTCAATAACGAAAATTAAATAATGAATATAGGAAAAAGCGATATTAATAGTCTATTTTATTAATTCACGTACTTATCGTAACCAAATAACTTATAATTATGTCTCTTTATATCCGATAAACACGACATCCTTATGGCAACACCTCGGTATTGGCAAGGTCATTTGGAAACAGCCAGTGGCCGGGTTTTGGAATTCAGTAGATTACGTGTGATAAGTCAGACAGGCGGAAACTTTCGGAGGGATCGAAGGAACGTTGAAAGAGATCGCTGCTTAGGTGATAAGGGTTATTTTAAATATTTACCTTTCCGTATAATTTTATTATTTTACCTATATCTATATGTATAACAAGCCTACACCCGCGGCTTCGCCCGCCTAAAATCTCTAAATATATAAAAGTTTATAAAATCAGAGAACTTTTATAATAACTTTGCGCCGTCCTTTTACCCGCTTAGGGGATGATTTACGAAAAAATATGTTATATGTCGGAGATGGTAAATCGATGGTACGAATTAATCTGTGATACGCGTGAATCGATGGTATTGTTTGTCTGTGGTTCTGTGGTTTTTGCGAGATCTGTCAGAAAACGGAGATTATTAATATGTTGAGTTTCTGCGGAAAAAAGTTATGAAAGTTGAAGTCGCGGAGTCTCTTAAAGTTGTTGTTGAAGTTGTAATAAAATGTGATATCGCGGATAGAGCGAGTGGTTAAATCGTTAAAATCAACATTGAGTATCGCTGAGTAAATCAAATATGTCGGAAACGGAGTTTCGCGTAAATAACCAAAGTAAGAGCGTTTTTAAGGGACAGTAATCAGAGAATAAATGGTTCTTCATGGGTTGGTCCCGAATCCTGTCTTTTATTTGAAATCCTAAGCTGAAGTCCTGACATGAAATAAGCCCACAATGGAGGTTATGTGAAGAATACCTACTTGCATGAAAATACATACTGCACAGAGTAGAATTGAATGTAAAATCATACAAACACCCACACCCGGCCTGCCTGACGCCGATATATAAATGTTTCATAACTTTCAACTACTTACTCCACCCGCTCTAAAGCGCATTAGGGGAGGGGTTATTAACCAACCCAAGAATCGGAATTTTTTGTGCCGCCCGAAGACCTTGGCTTAACGACTGCTTTCTAACGATAACCGGGACCCACGGCTATGTGCCCTCCGAAGCACGGAAACGCTCAAGGATTATTTGCCAATAGCGATCATCCGTACTACCGAGCACGCCCGACGTTGCTTAACTCCGTCAATCACTAAAGATCGACGCAAGCCACCAGGCTATAAACGCTTCAATGTTACACTTACGACAAATAAAAAATCAAATTAGAATCATAGAACCCTTTCAAACACCTGGACTTTCAACTGAAATTCAATGTAAATAAATCAACTATTCCATTAATACGGCACGCCCATAACTCGAAATGGCAAACTAAATTATACGTACAATGGGTATGTCCGGCGCAACACTATTCGGGAGTGAATGGGGACTCCCCGGAATAAATAGGAACACCCGGGGGAGTAAAGGCAAAGGGCTCCGTATAGGAAAGGGTGCAATCTAATTTCACAAAAAAGGATATCTTAAACCGAATGACGGACATACGGGAGAGAGGAATGTAGAACATGGGTTTTAAATAGACTTTTAAAAGGAAAAGGAGGAGGTTCTCAATTAGATTGGTATATGTCAGAAGTTCTGTTTGAATTGCCATTGCCCAGACAGAAAGAAGACAGAAAGTACTGGCTTCGAAGCCCCCACCGAAACATAATGAGTTACAAGTTGTCCCGGCGTACTTCGTACCGCTTTATAATTAAAAAATGTTTTGGTGATATATCGACAGCAACGCCACCTATCGGGTCCAATTGTGAATCTAAACCATTCCCAGATCCCCTTGAACACACACAAAAAATTTCATCCAAATCGGTCCAGTCGTTAAAAATGTTTTGGTGATATATCGACAGCAACGCCACCTACCGGGTCCAATTGTGAATCTAAATAATTCTCGGATTCACCTGAAGACACACAAAAAATTTCAACCAAATCGGTCAAGCCGTTTAGGAGGAGTTCAGTGACATACACACTCACAATCGAATTATATATATTAAGATTGTGTGATGTCTAATTAATTTTTCTACTTGTCGGTTTGTCAGTTTGTTTGTGCTTATTTTCCGCTAATCACATAAATAGCTTATCCATTTTGGATGTTGTTTGATGAATTTTAGTGAGCTTGAGACGAACATTAAGATTTTTTGTTCAATTGATTAACAAATTACCAATTAATCTTAAAATTACTTAAAAAATCATATATAACAAGGTAAAAAAGTGAAATTTAAAACAGTTATAACCCCAATCTTACCAACAATAGTTCGGCTTATAAGCGGAAGCACAATTTCTCCCGTTATTTAACGCCCACGATAATTATATTACAATATTCCACAGTCATTCTCAAGATATAAAAATAACCAGAGCCACTTACAAAACTAATTATCATAATAATTGCCACGAGCCGACAATGGCTTGTCAGACTACAATGGTGGTGCCGCATATGTAATCAGGGGGTCGTGGGCTCGTGTCGTGTGTCGTGTCGTTGTCACGATGTCGTGTGTCGTGACACGTGGTGAATTTAAATTTGATGGTAATAGAACAGGTTTTTATGGGATCTATTAATGGTACACAACTTATTTTTGTGTGTTATTGCGAAGTTCGATTAGATCTTATGAAGTAGTTATTTACGTAAAGGAATTTCATGCAGTTATAATCGTTTTTAGTATGTATAAGGAGAGTTGATTTCGAAAGTATTATGTATAAAAAACCGTAGGTTTATTATAACAAGTTAGTCAAACTATTATATTCTAGTAAAACTATGTTATCGTTTTAACAAATCCCTGTCGTACGTAAGTGGTGTTAGTAGAAGCGACAAGAAACTCACGAGAAGATTTTAAAATAATTTTACATAATCTACAGCTCGTCGTGTTTTTCGTTAATTGTGCGTTTGTGCGTCAGAATATGCATCGACTGTAGCCGCTGGGCTGTACGTGGATTTATGCAATATTAATGTAATTTTCATTGCAATCAAATTTATTTCCTGTTCTAAATGTCAGTATGTCCCGAAAACGTATAGTGGAAGCGCGGCCAAGCGTGTCTCGTGCTCGTCCGCTGAATGGTCTCCGTTTGAGTTGCTTTTTCAGAAAAACCACTGGCTATGAATCCCTTCACGCCTTCCATTCGATGTGAGAAAATTCTATCATCGAAAATAATTTCTATTTCGGCCCTTTCATCGCATTTATTGAAGGTAACAGGGGCACTTGGAAGCTTAAAATGCTTGGGAATTGGGGCTTTTTAATACGGACGATTCCGATGTGACCTTGAACCGATGCGACGTTTTAATGTAGGGTTACATCCGCTATATAAGCTACAACTAAGCCGTAGGTATAATTTAATTCTCGTCAGTCAGTCAGATAGATTTACAGAAGCGTACAGAGAAATTAGTAGTAAGTAGTATATGTAATATAACAATTTAGTAGTAAGTAGTATTCGTAATATAACAATTTCAAACAAAATTGTATTGGTGTCTAGATCATCAACAACGCCTAGCAACATTAAAATTTTCCAAAAACAAAAAATGTTTCAGTTTTACTGGGCATTAGTATTAAAGTTATTTATGGATGTTCGCTAATATAAAACGAAACCATTTTCTCTCAATAATTAAATACACAAGTTAAATTAAAATCGATAAGAATATGAAAAAAAGATAGACTACTCAATGAATGCCATGCCATGACAGATCATAAGAAATATCACATTCAACAACCTACGATATCGTATCGTAACGTCGTGTCGGGAGGTATAAACCGCTGATTGAAGGCATCGCTTTTACGGCTGTCCGTTAAGTTGCTTTCGAGTCTGATTTATTATTTTAGGTACTCCATGCACTAAGTAGACCGTTAAGAATTTATTATAACAAAATAACATGATCATAATCTTTCTTCTCTTTCTTTCTTGGCCGGCAACGAATCGGTGATACCTATGGAGTGTCTGATTTCCCTGGGTGACCACTCACCATCTTGTCTGCTTGTTTATTGAGTACTTACATAAAAAGACGTTTTTTTTAATAATGTCATTGATACAACTTTAATTAGAATCCATAAATTCACATTAATCCATATTGTTAAGAAGCTTACCACAATATATTAGTGAAAACCGCATCGAAATCAGTAAAGCCGTTTCTGAGATTAGCGCGTACAAAACCACAGACAAACAGATGAAAATTCTAAAAATCATTATTTTGGGTTCTATTGCGTAAATAAAGACCGCCAGTGTGTTTTCTCATATACCTTCCGTGTACAGACAGCGATCAGTTACAGAATTATTATATGTATAGATTACGTCGAACATTTCTTTTTAGCACAAAGACCGTAAAATAATGAAACTTCCTTCCCATTTCGGTACATATCTATCACTATTTAGAAAGCTCGTAACACACAGTGCCAAATAACTCGACGGGATTTAAAAACAGAGTTTAGTTCCATTTACCCGGTCACACGCGAACAAAACGCGGTAACCAAGCAATGAAACGCCAACCGAACCGCGGTAAGGTTAGTGCACAAATAAACAGATTATTTCCCTATCTCCCGAACAGCTCGGGATAAAATTACAGCGGAGATAACAGAGGTTATCCAGCTCGTTGGATTAAGGGCCTCGGCGCATTTGTCATGTTCGTGTAGTTACATTTTGCCTTTATGAGGCTAACTCACGAAATGTAACTAAACTAAATGATAGTTGTACTTAATCAAAGTTACTTAAATGTCTTAAACTTAATTAAATGTCTCATGAAAGAATGCATGTGTACGGCACACACGCATGCTTTATTTAATTTCGCAGTGTGTGCCTGAGTGTGGCTGTCTCTGTCTCTCTCTCTCTCTCTCTCTCTCTCTCTTTCTCTCTCTGCCCCCCCCCCCTCCTTCTGCGTGTTTTTGTGTGTATGTTGTCTGTGTGTGCATGGCAGTAAACAACATTTAATAGGTACGCGTCAACCGGACGCCATATTGTTAAAAAGACAAATCACAGTTCAGGGTTTTGAAAATAATATCAACGTTTCTCTTATCATTTTTCATTTCTACCGACGATTTAGGATGTATAATATAATGCTCAAAAGTGTATTTGTATGTATTTATATGTTTACTTGTATGTTACACCGTCAAATGTGGCCACGTCCTAACATCCTTCAGAATAAATTAACCAGCGGAGATATATGCGCCATTGTACAAGCTACCACTGTCTAGAACTAGACTGCTCATGTAAATTGTATAGCCGCTACAGAGCTCGTGAATAGTAAGTTACGAGTACCTACTTCTCGGATTCGGGAGAACACTGGAATTATTACTTAAAACTATAATAATAACCGTCTAACGGCTAGTCATTAACTACCTTAATTTTGGCTGTAAACCTTCAAATTCTCAAACGTAATTCCCTGGTGGCACATATAGTCTAGTGGTCTATTTAGTTCAGTGGTAGTGTTATTATTACTGGGGGTAGCGATTTTGATGATTCTTTTTATATACCTAAGCTTAAAGCTGGTGCTTATCATGTGGCCCCATTTAAATCTGAGCGAGATCTGACGACTTTGACTACGTTGATAACGTTATCACTTTATTACTTGTGGTTTTAAGCTATTGCATAGCTTTTATCGCGGGCCTTGAGCGTGGGGACCGAATCCAGAAATTCCGTAACGAAAAAAACCTAACACCCCCAATCAGCGCCATCTAGTACCTTAATACTAAGGTATGGTACGTATGTTTTCTACAAACTAGATGGCGCTGTTCTGATATAACTATATAACTTCTAATAATTATAATTGCATAAGTTGATAAAAAATGCTATGCAATAGCTTTACCGCGGCAGTCTCCGAGTGCCACATTTAATTTTTTTCTGTTAAAGTTATTGGTTCAACTTACAAAATAATACCATCATAAACGTCTAGTTACACTGGTCATTATAATAATTTTGCATCTTCAGCTTCCTCGTATTCTACATCTTAAATGAAATACAAGACATCCTGAAAGCTTACCTACATAAATATACGTTATTTCTCATTAAAACTGTACAGTTGCACGAATACTAGCGAACAATAAGTGTTTCCCGAGACGCGTGGGAATTTTGGGAATTATGCCGAGACATGTCCTTGTTAGTCTTGAAGAGAAGTGTAATTATTTTACGAAGAACCTGGTAAAATGCATTGTGATGTGAGCAAGAAAAATATTCTTACATGTGTCAAAGTCAAAATTTATTTAATAAATATAAAACTCCTGTGTTACAGACAACGCACAGCCGAACGCAAGAAGCTGAAATTCGACATATATGTTCCTTGGGGAATGTTGGGGGCAGTAAGTGAGGATTTTTGGAAATTTCCCTTCTAACAGGATAAAAAGGGGATAAACTGAAACTTTTTATTTATTCAATGGATTCACTTCAAACTTTGTACATTATGTAAGTTCCTTAAGTGACATAAGTGAGCACTTAGAAAGGATTTTTGGAAATTGGCAGATGCAGCCGCGGGGGAAAGCTAGTTTATTCAGAAAACCTTACACAATACGTGAATTTGGGAATTGTTTAGTCAAGAAGACGTCAAGAAAAATGAAATACAATCAAAAATGTAAGGAAATATTTTTCTTTTACCTACTACAAATGGAAAATAATTAGCGAGCCTAAAAGCGAAGCAGGGTACTAGATAAAATTTTAATAAAAGTCAGGTGTCAGGGGACACTTGGGTGGAACAAAGTTCCTGTCGCTTTAATATATTAGATTGTACTAAATAACAGACCAAGGAAATATTTTTCTTTTATCTAATACCTTTACACGAAAAAAATTTGTGCATTATCTGAATCCCGGAAACGGCTCCAACGATGTTCATGAAATTTAGTATGCAGAAGGTTTCGGGACGATAAATCGATCTAGATAAGAAAGTTTATTAAATTAATATCTATACACTAAAATAATGTTATCGTTACAATAAATATTTTCATTCTTTATGTTTGCCATTCTATAAAGACGTATTTCCGGGAAATTTATCCTATTACCTCTGGACTCATCCAAGGTCCGTAATTCATAAGCTTCCGGTTAAACTTGAACAAGAATTGAATACACATAAATTCCCAAAAATTCCCAACTTAGGTAATAAAATAATAATGCCGGATTTCTTCTGTTTATTTTGACTTGTATATTGAATACAAATAAATAGCGTCGCTTTGGGAAACCTTGTTACCCACACACGAAATAATGTTTAGACAGGATTATTTACGTTGACTTATCTTTTTTTGTATTGATTTACAAATAAAGCAATACAAGTATAAAGCTTATTCCGATACATAAGTGAGCCGTATTCAAATCGGTTTAGGTATTTTTCGATAAGCGGAAACCAATACATGGATAAGTAGAGAATACTTCTAAAATCATTGTTTTGTCATATATTGCTTCAATAAATAATATCAAGATTGCTTTAATAAATATAACAAAATATTCCCAAATATCTTCTATTTGAGAAAATCTTATTATTATGGATATATTATTTATTAAAGCAATAGATCACAAATAGAAGAGATTTGAGAATATCTTACTATAATGGATGGAATCAATACTATCCAACATCGATGTTGGAATTCTATTATGTATGTAAAATCTTTAAAACCCGTCAACATATTAATAGAATGTAGAAATATGATGCGGATGGGAAGCTTCCCTTTCTTCCGGAACATTACATTGCGGATTTTAAGGGAATTTATAATTGGATGATTAATTAATACAGAACGGCTAAGCCTGCTGTTAGGCATTTGTTCTGTTCGAAATCGTTAATTTGCCGGATGGTATTTTATTTGCGGGACACACGGCTGGCGATAATTAAATATTAAAATGGTGGTAAGTTTCATAATTGGCAAGGTGAGTTAGCAATTGACTCGTTTAACGTTTATTATACGTTAGTTCCTTATGTGGTTTATTTTAACAATTGGCGACAGTTGCCATATCTAAAACGGATTGTATGTTAGTAGTTAATAACATATTATGTATAATTACAAAATACCTACTTTGTTATCTCAGACAATGTAATTTTATATTTAAAAGGCCAAAGTATAAAGTATTATTTAAGTATATTTCCTTTTTGTCATACGCTAGGTTTTATCTTGTTTCTTAGGCCGCACTAAGATATTATTTTACTATACAAAACCAACACATTCCTTATATCCGTATGTCTCAAGCCATACCGCCGTGCTACACCCGGTTAACCGGATCCGCGTGACATTGTTGACAAAAGTCCTGTTTACATTACACCCAGTTTGCCCGTTGCCGGTCCAAATTCGGTTTGCGGGAATTTTAATTGCTTATTAAAAATTGCTCCCTCGTTCGTAATATTCCTACCGCGACATGTGAATTCCCGAAAACTTTTATATGTAAAACGGAATTAAATTTGATTTATTAGCGTTTTGCGTTTTAGCGTTTAAAAGTTTTTAATAATGTGGGAATTTTAATGTTAACATAAAATGGGCGAGAGCATTTATTGTTCATGTAAGTTACTTGATATGAAATTAGTTTTAAGTGTTTGACTTTTTATATAAAAATATTAGACGTTCTATTCACCTACAGTTAAATGGTACCAGCCGCCATTAACTGCAACATGTTTGAAATTCACACCCTTCACACAATACTAAGAACTTAATATTGGTTGCGTTGAAAAGTGTAATATTCCCAAAGAACACACCTTCATCTAAAGTTTGAGATACAGCAGCCAGAGCTACTATCTTTCTATACTTAATTATGGTGAAGATCTGGATGTAAAAAATTACAGCCGTTCTCAAAATTCTACCTATAAATAATTTTAAGATAAGTTAGTATGTAAAGTGATATCATTTAACACTATAATACATAACTTTGGACAGTTGCCTTTCAACATATTTAAGATTATGGATAGGTACAAAAATTAATTATTTCAACACCCGTCAAATAGAAAAAGATTGCGTGAAGCAACTTAATACAGCGTACAGTAATTGTACAGCTATTTGTAATAGTTGTTCTATCTTAGATAAATTATACAAACGTTCTACCGTTTATAAAATGAACTAAAATTTAAATTAACTTGAATTTACATTGAAATTTCAGACTTCAGTTTGATGAAAAGGAGATCTCTCGTAAAATACACTCATTTATAATTATTCCACTATGCAAAAGATAAAGCTCTACTCAAATGTTGTTCTTCATTAAAATATAAGTAAAGTGAGTGAGTGAGAGATGAGGATTTTAAATAATAAACACTCAACTAATACAAAAGCTCATTAGATCCGCTTCAAGCTTCACCAATGATTTGATATAAGAATTTAAACATGCCTGAACTATGTGTACGTCAATTAAACGCTAATACACTCATACCCCGTAATAGAACTCTGCGTGTGGTGGCATAGATAACACAAATAACGTCTACGACACGAGAACAAATATTTATCTATTACATAAATATCTGCCCCAGCGAGGAGTCGAACGGGACACTCATTTCGCAGACAAGGCCACTACCAACTCGGCTACGGAGTCGCCATAAAAACATAACGCAATTTAATAAAGTATTTATTATTTATAGGCATAGGCAAAAATAGCGGCTTAGTATTATTATATTTAAGGGATTGAGTTCTCGGGAATTTATGAAATTCCCTGGGTCAAAAAAAGTCCGCGCGCTCCAATATACCCCAAGGCACCCTACCCGACGGCTCTGTGAATGTGACAGCCGAATATTTGAATAGGGTCGGCACTTCTTGAAACTTTAATACGAAGTGGTCATAGACGAATGATTGGTATAGAAAGGTTGTATGGGGATGTTGACTAGGTATCTATACTAATATTATAAATGCCAATCTAAATCTGTCTGTGTCGTCTACCTAGATGTTTGGTGTGGAAATAGTTTGAGACCCTGGGAAAGATATATAGGATAGATTTTATCCCAGACATAAGTTCCCTAGTGATGATAATTTTAACAGTATTTAGTCGTTTACCACCTTCAATGCTGGCGAAGCCGCGGGCAAGGACTAGTTAAAGTTATACCTTGACAGGAAATGGTAGTTTACATAATAGGAATTCTGAAAAACACAAGTTGTTTCAGATTTTTTTAGACATTTAATTTATATTTTTTTAAATCAAAATGCAAAAAAAATAACACCCCAAGGCATTCGGCAAAAAACAATAATGACGTCATCATTGTGTAATTTATTTTTTTATTTTACTCTTTATTGAAAACCCTAAAGCTAAGAATTACAATATGCGGACTTAATGCCTAATGGCATTCTTTACCAATGGACCGTCAACCATTGGAGACTGTGAGTAGTCGAGGTAGGTAATGTACTTAATCTTTATCTGTCTAATCTATGTTTGTTCATAAATATTATACGAAACATAACTTACTAGTATAAACGGGTACGGTATGGGTAGTGCGATTTAGTAGAAATCGTCACGTAACGAAATGCCGTATGCTGTGTGTCGAGCTTACTACCAGCAAATGAGAATACGAGCAAGTGAGTGCGTGAATCTCTCTCTCCCAGTTTCTATATACGGATTTCATTTCGAATAAAGTTCGGAGTTGAAGAAAAAACGTACGGAACTTCGTTCCTGACCGGGGTCCCCCGACCGCACAATTTTTATCGTATATATTTAAAAGTTTTATTTCTTTCTTATTTCGCAGACATGACACATTCAATTAGACAAACACATGCCACTGATTACCAACTATCGGCAACAAGAAGCGTTATCACCATGTTTCGCCAGTTGGCAGAACTTGTCGAGTTACGAGTTGTCCGGAATCAGTTCGGAGCAGATGTGTCCCAACTTGGGCCGCTGAACGAGGGAACACTTCGCTAACTTGTACCGACTTTTAAATATAATTGGCTGTTACCCTGTCTGGGGAGAGTGGGGACGACTCGTTCTTTTGTATTTCCTAATTTTACCTAATAAACAATTTGGGTGCGGATATTATGAAAGCCTTTTGATTTGACTTTGAATCATAATTGGCTGTTATCCTGTCTGGGGAGACCGGGTAACATCCAATCCACCACCCTTCGGCTGCTGCCTATGACAACTATGACCAACACATAATAAGACTCAACTTGGGTCTAGGATGGTAGTTCGAATTCGTACATAAGAGGATTGGTGCAGGGATAGTTCGTAATAGTTAGACCTGTTAGTAGTTGAAGGTAAAGAGTCTCGTTCTAATTCGGTCATAGATGTGTTGCTACGCTTGAGGACTAAGACGTTCGCCTCTAAACTAGTGTAACACGATCCACACCTTTCCAACCTTTTTCCTCTCCTTGTAGAACAAAAGGAGATACCCGTATATCAGCTACAATTGTATAAACGCTGAGAGGAATCAGATCCGTTCGTGTGTGAAATTGTTTGAAATTGAAACTGAATCATAAATCCCGGAGTCGTGCGACGTAACGCGATACGAGATGCAAGAATGCAACATTAACCGAACGGTCTATTGCACGTTAAATGACAGTTCGAAATTCAAATTATGGTACAACATTTTTTTTGTTTCAGCTTGTATTTCATTTGCAATTCCAAATTGACAACTCCTTAAATCCAAGTGCGTGCTCCGGTGAAAGAAAATATCGTGAGGAAACCTGCACACCGGAGAGTTCTCCATAATTATCTCAAAGGTATGTGAAGTCCGCCAATCCGCACTTGGCCGGCATAGTGGACTATGGCCTGTACCCTTCACACTGTGATAGTAGACCCGATCCCAGCAGTGGGACAGTTATGGGTTGCGATGATGATGAAGAGTGTACTCTGTTTGTATCCTCATCAATGATAGAGAGGAATTGTTCAATAATCACTGCTTCCGCGACCTTTACAAAAATTTATTCTTTCTCCGGAATTGGAATGGAATCTGGAATCAGCTGGAACATAACTGCGGATCGGGTGCGATGGAGTGTGAAATGGCTACGTATGAAATCGAAAACGTCTCTGGGTGAGTGCACGCGGAAACTTTTAGTAATTAATAGCAAACCTTGGTTCGTGATTCGCTTGAATCGCTTTGTTTTTTAAGGGTGAAAAAGAAGATAATACTTCTATCCTCTCCAGCATTCTAGAGATTAAGTTTCTTTTCGAGGAACAGCAGAAGAGGGAATGGCGTGATCTTCCTGGAAGTCACTGGGCTTTGTACTCCCGCTGGACTCCAAAACCCGGGTGCCTCGGCTGAAATCCTGCACACCTCTTATTTTAAAAATTATGTGAGTATTAGAATTTAATTATCACTTGTTTTCGGTGAAGGGAAACATCGTAAGGAAACCTGCACCTCTGAGAGTTTCCGTAATGTTCTCAAAGGTGTGTGAAGTCCGCCAATCCGCAATTGACCATACGCAATTGGCGATAGTCCACCACGCTGGAGATGGAGCTGGAGATAACGATTATGAAGGTACTCGAACATGGTTTTACCGTAGCCGTAGGTTTTCGTACAAATTTCTAGGAGGACTTTGCATCCAAAAATAAATGGGTAATGGGTAAATACCCTGTAAAATTTTGGATACATGATCTGGGAATCTAATGTTAAGCCAAAGAAACCTTGAGGAGCTTGGAGCTCTTGGAGCTGACCAGCGGAATACCACCGTACTTTCTTTTTTTCTTTTCTATTCTATCTATTTACCGACAACGCGACGGTGATGACAAGCTGGTCCAGCTGTTGACCAGCTACGTCATGTGACAAAATATTTTATTCAAATAATATTCAAACTGCACGTTTTTTAAAGTTTCCAGTTCAATGAGGTCCTGGACGAAATTCATTCTCTAAAACTCTCCAATAAAACAGCACTGTTTGGAAAATACTCAGGAGAAAAAAATAAAAAAAGGGATTCTATTTCGTTCATTCGACTGTACCGTGCGTGTGTTTTGCGCTTTAATATCGCCTTGCATTTCTCACGACCGCTTTATTGGTCCTTCGAGCCGGATTTATTGCTCCACTATAATTCCGCGCAGTAAACACTTGCAATCAAATCTTAACTATACTTTGGGGTTTCACAGCAAATTAAATTAAACACTTCAACAGATTCAGAAACATGCTAGTCATTAATTACCTCTGTTAAATAATTCTAAGACAAATAATATATTTATTGCTAGTAAAAGTGGTTATTGCTTAATACTTTCGCTTATTCTGTATATTATACATATTTTATACTAGTGAGCAAAAGTATAGGCATACAATTCATTTCCATCCATTGATCAGTGTTTGTGCGCTTACAGCTGGACATATGCTTAACCCCCTAACATGCGCCACTAACCGGTCCTCAATCTTCTGAATTTGTGTTCTTCGGGTCGTTAGTTCACCTTATCGGGGAGTGTCCTATGTGTTTTCCAAAACGTGGTTACTGTAAGCAACCAAAATTAGATTCGATTTTTTATTGAGATTTTGAAAACATTAGCTGCTGCGTTAATGTTTTCACGTAAAACACACGACCGACACAGCCACACTTCGTTTTTTGATTCAATTCAGTCTTGAATGTAGTTTAAACAACCCATTTCTAGAATAGTTATGCTCGTATATAACGAGTTTTATCGCTCGGTTTAAGAATAGGGCCCGGTGCAGTAAAACAGTGTTTACGAGATGATCTTATTGTTTTCGTTTTGATGGCTAATTGTAAAATGAGCTTAGTTTCACAGCCTTCGTGGTAACGCTGGGGTCGTAATGAGGTGCTTTTGTATACTTAGAGAAATACAGTTTGATTGTATGTATGTAGTTTTAATCCGTATTGATTACTTCTGAACTGGATGCTAACTGGTCCAGTGCGAATCGTACTCGCGTGGGGTGAGGTTCCGTACATTCAAACAGTAACAATAGCAATAATTTTTTTTGTTAACCAATATGTGTTTTGTAAGTTAGGTTATATAAGGAAAAAATTCTCAGAACAGTTTATACATTGAATCAATGAGGAGTAAGAACAGCGAAAGAAAGTTCTAAGCATAAAGATATACAGATCTATAGGAATTACGACGAAAGTTTTGAAACAACTAATTATTCAAATTATAGTAATGAAAATCGTTCTGATTTGTTGTAGTAGCGTTGTCGTAGGTCTGAGTTGTAGTCGTAATAGATATCATACGAACCAATTATTTATAAATCACATAAACGCCTGCCCTTTCGGGAATCGAACCCGGTACTCCTCGCAAAACCAGGACAGTATCGTCACCGTCAATCAGTAAATCTGATCCGATCTGTCGATGGAATCAGAATACTGGTTGAAACTGACGAAACCGTGCACCAAACAAATCTCTCATCACCCGACATTGTTTACCGAACGAAAGTACTTTGTTTAAACAGAGGCAACTGGGCTTCACGGGAGACGTAAACAGGGTTGAGTGACGGACGACTGCCAGCAGCGACGGGTTACATGCCGTACAACTAACAATTGTTTGGCTTTGATGGCGAACAAACACTAGCCACAGTTAAATTTCAACAGGATAATAGGAAAACCAGACAATCGTGCGATTCGGGAATTGAAATAAAACCCGGTTATTATTTACTTAACTAAAGTGATTTTACGAAGCTGCTTCAATTGTCTAGGGTTCGATTGCTACACTACCCGTACTACGTTTACATTCTTTCTTTCCACTTTTTTCTTTCTTTGCTGGTAGTGGATCGGTGTGAATGGTGCCCAAACCAAATTAGAAAGAGATTTACTAACAACATTTAAAAGGACTAACTATCACCAACATATGTTTGTTGTATTGTGTTCTTTATTTTGTATGGTTTTTCATGTTCAGCTGCGGCCTTTGAACTGCGAATAAACCTTTTTCTTTCTTTCTTTCTTTTCTTTCTTTCTTTCTTTCTTTCTTTCTTTCTTTATTTCTTTATTTCTATCTTTCTTTCTTTCTTTCTTTCTTTCTCTCTTTCTCTCTTTCTTTCTTTCTTTCTGTCTTTCTTTCTTTCTTTCTTTCTTTCTTTCAACAGGCAAAGTCCTTATACCTACTACCGAACTGACCAACACACACCGTCTGCTGACTGGACTAACCAACCTAGTCCCGATTTGTGCCTTCTTCTGGGTCACAGTTGTCATGTCAGCGAATGGTGCACGCTGCATGCTCTTTTGCTATCCTAGATCCATAAAAAGGCCTCCAGAGAACATCCCTCACTCAACCAAGCTTATAGAATAATTTTTTTTTCCATCCAAATCGTTACATCATTTCACCGGCTCGCCGGGTCGTTCGGAAAAGTCCGTGAAAAATGCCTTCGATGTAGCGTCGTGAGATGCCCCAAACTACAGTTTGAGTAAGACAAATAGCGGCAACTCGATTCAGCCGAGATATACTATATAGAATACCGTTGGGAAAAGATCTTCATGTGTTGGCATAGGTGGTACATTAAAATGATTGCAAGGTTCATTAAGCATTAAGCAGTGATAGCCGTGTGGTTGAACGTTGGACTGCCGAACCGGAGGGTCCGGGTTCAAACCCCGCATGCACCACTAATTTTCAAAAATTATGTGCGTATTAAAATTTCACTTATCACTTGCTTCGGTGAACGAAAACATCGTGAGGAAACCTGCACACCTGAGGGTTCTCCATAATGTTCTCAGAGGTGTGTGAAGTCCACCAATCCGCACTTGGCCAGCGTGGTGGACTATGGCCTATACCCCTCACACTGTGAGAGGAGACCCGTGCCCAGCAGTGGGACAGTTATGGGTTGTGATGATGATGGTTCATTAAACACTAGTAAAATGCTTCGCAATTTCATCTGACAAAGGGTTGCTTAACATGAACGAGGACCCTATGACACATTTCAAACGTCATGTCAAACATATGGCACTGTGAATAGCGCAACTGATATTCATTTAATGTATTTTTTAGGTATTATTTTAAAAAATATTAGCAATCTGCACTCCTTTTCTACATATATAAACTGTAAGTGTGCCAAATTTCATACTCCTCCGTCAACGCAATTTTCGTAAAAAGGGGTTCAAAGTTTTCGGTTCACGTATTGATAATGTAGATTATTAATATACAATATACTTTGTTGCACTGCTCTGTATAAAATTGTGAGTGTGCCTACAAATTGTATACAGAACAGTGCAAATGCTTACTATAATTTTTACGATTATAATTTTTGACGCAAGAACGTATTAATAGATAAATTTTCGATTACAATTACTATGACTGGGACAACACTCGTATATAATGAACACGTATCATCGCAGTAAATCAAAATAAACTTCAAAGGTTAACAGTAAGCGGGTAATACGCCAACGTCGATCCAGCAGGTGACAAATGACGTATCTGATGTGACAACAAGTGTGAAAGAGACAAATGATCCGGGACTCGCTGGGTGGAAGGAGTTCATGCTTAGTCACTGTTTATCGATATTTTTTGTCAACAACCGACAAATAAGTAGATGAGTAGTACCCACTTTATGGGCCTCTTGTAAATTACGTCACACATTAGCGGGAATGGGGGTTATCTCCAAAGTGTGACATAGTGTGACTGAGGGGCAGTTGCATGGATCATGAGCACAGGTGACACGTCAAATAAAAACAGTACAGAGTACAGTGGCTAGAGAAGCTAAAGATGTCGTTAGTGTCGTGTGTCGTAATTTAAAAACAAAGCGATCAAGACGGAAGGTTGACAGGCTTATCTGTCACTAGTGTATGTCAAATGTCACCTGTGAAAAGTTTCTCCCCGCCACCGCAGTTTCGCCGTGTCCATGATCCATGCAACTGGGTCGAAATATCGGTAAAACAATTCTAAATCGTGAGTACGGGTATACATTAAAATGTTTAGTGTCCGCGATGATATCACTTTAATATCATATTTCACGTTTGCCAGTATTTTGTCTTTTGTAGTTTGCTTTTTTACAGTTGGTTAAAATAACTCTCAAATACATAAAATATTCAGCTAGTAACCCTGTGCAACCTTTTTTGTATTAGTATTAATCGCGGGCATGTATCACGTCGCGTCGCTAAGGGTTAGGTCGGTATTAGGTATCGTGATAGCGATTGACACAAAGACTTTCATATACACAATAGATATTGTTATATCGAAATGACTTCATTGAACTGGGGTATTTTTAATGGAACATAGAAATTGGCTAGTCATAGATCCTAATCAGTGTTCTATGAAGCTAAATGATACATAATTATAATAAATTTGTTACTGATGGATGTCTGTACATGAAAGATATTAAAGAGAAACTATTATCTTGTACGGAGTTTTAAAAACGCTACAGATCCTATACATTTTTTGTCTACTTGTCGGTTTTTCAACTTGATTGTGTTTTTTCCGCTATAATCAAAAACGACTTAAACGATTTACATGCGGTGTTCACTGCTAAGTAACTAGTAAGTAAGTTAGTGTTTTTTAACAGTCGTTTATCATAATATAAAAAATACATCAACACAAAGGATCCCTTTTAAAAGTTTTTCGGATGCGGGTACTTAGGCAAAAGTTTCCTGAAGCAAAGCGAGAGCTGTTAATTGTAGGTATAACAATAGTAGTATTTTTATAATTACACTAGTAAACCCGCCCTCGCTTCGCTTCGGGAAACGTGATTTTTTCCGACTTTCAAAACTTTAATATATTATACATATAAACTTTCCTCTTGAATCATTATATCTATTTAAAAAAAACTGCATCAAAATCCGTTGCGTAGTTTAAAAGATCTAAACATACATAGGGACAGAGAAAGCGACTTCGTTTTATACTATGTAGTGATAAACATTTAATCAAAATACTTTATTAATCTGGCGTGATTGTTCAGAGCAAAATGACTTCACAAGACAATATTGGCTAACCAAGAGAACATTACAGAGTTACTTAAACTTTTATTTTATCCCCAGACGGAACATTTTCAACTAAAGTTTAATTAAAAGTTCGCGCTTTATGATACAATAATGTTTTTAATTAAAATATACAAAAATTACTTCGTATTAATGTCTGAGAGCGTTATTCCTATCCACCCACATTTAGAACACTACCATAAAATATAATTGTTTTTAAGCGAAATATCAAATAACAAAATATCATTATATACGAGTATGTCAATAGTCTATTATATTGTATCGTGAATACTAACATAACAGGGTTAATTTGTAATATATTTTTATACCTTAAGTTAGTTATATAAAACTTAATGTTCTATATGTACATTGCAAATGAAAAGAGTATCTATCTGTCTATAATCTAAAAGGATAGTAGCTAGTCAAGCAGATAAAGGTATTGCAATGCACGATTACCGTCGATACTAAATTTAAATGCCAACTCACTCCTACCCCCAGACTAGAATTTCCTCTGTCGCGTGGCATGGATAACAGACATTGCCCGAAAACAAAGATCTATCTGTCACTTAAGTACCTACCCCGACCGGGAATGGAACCCGAGACACTACCAACTAGGCTACGGGGTCGAGAGGAGTGGGAGGTACAGAATCCAGTTATCTCAAACTATGTTTTTAATTTTTACTTTTTAGTATTAGAATTAGGACGACCCGGATGGCGCAATGGTTATCACGTCGGATCGCCGTTCCGAGGGTCCTGGGTTCGATTCCCAGCGAGGCGGAAATTTGAATGATGCATTTAAATTTCCTTTCTTGGTCTGGGTGTGTGTGTTCTTGTCTCGTGTGTTGCCCATGACACCCACGACACAGGGAATCTTAGTGTGGGGCTATGAGTGTTTAGCGTTATTATAAAAAAAAGTATGTTAGTTGTATGTGTGTGTGCGTGTGTGTGTTTATTTTGGCCTTTTATTTGTTTAATTGCGTCACTGCACGTACATATATAAAGCCGATACAGTATTGTACTGACATTCAAATATAAATGAAAAACTGCATCATATAAACACTATTGCTTTGAACACGTAATAAGGCCATTGTATCGGATTAAAAAGAAACTCGGCCCCGTCATATGTAGTTCGATTAGCTCTCGACAGCGACGTATGGGTTACTCTATTTGGAGCTTCGACACGTTTCGCCCCTGTTCTGATTGGTGATGAATAAGGCCCGCAATTAGGACACCCGGATGTTTTTTCCCCACACTCCCCCACTTCCCCACTTTCCCGGGACTCTCTAGTTTCTGTATAGCCGACAAACAAGCACGGATAAACACTGAGTGGTCACCGTCTTCATCATCATCGATCTGTCCCACTGCTGGGCACGGGTGACGAGGGGTACATTGCATAGTCCACCACGCTGGCCAAGTGCGGTGGCCGACTTCACACACCTTTGAGAACATTATGCAGAACCCTCAGGTGTGCAGGTTTCCTCACGATGTTTTCCTTTACCAAAGCAAGTGATAACTACATTTTATAACGCACATATTTTTTGAAAATAAAGGTGCGCGTTGTATTCCAAAGCGGGCCCTCTGGTTCCGTCATCGTACCGTCATCTTAGGTCAATTAGATACCACATAATAGATACTAGGTACTAACTAGATACCACGTACCACATAAATCTATCCCCCGGTTCCTTTTTGCGTTACGGCCCAAAAAACGGGGATACCCAATGCCGATAATTAACTGAACAACATATGAAGTGCTTGCAGGATTCGAACCTAGACCGCCCAGTTCGAGAGTCCAAGGCCCAAACCACTGCTATACGATAATTCTCTTACAACGTATTATTTCTCATACACGATGTTCAGAAATGCTCAACAATTCATCAAACAGGTACAAACGCGAGACAATGCTAGAGAAAGTGCCCAAAACACGAATAAATTCTATATTGTACACCTGACAATGTAATGTGAATCTTATGCGGCAGCAACAAGGTCCATTTCATAAGATAAATGGACGCAGTTGGTCAGAACAGGTTCCCACGATTGAAAATTGAATGAAAACATTCATTCTACCGCCGCCGCTTCGTTCCGATTGGCCGCGAGTCGGGGGAGTCCTTACACTAACCCGTACTCGACACAAGGGATGTTATGGCACTCTGTAACCGTAATCGAATCCGTTATGAAAGTTTCGGTTAATTTCGGATAGGGGCGGAACCTAAATGAGACATGTCATGACAGGTTTTTATTTCTGCATGGCCGAGTTCCAGTCTTGTATAGTTTGTTATTTCTATTGCTTTGTCATAACTTCATAACTAATTAACTATATCTTAAATCCGTAAACAAAACATACGGGATAATTAAAAATAATTAAAAATACGTAACCGTATCTGAAACCGATATAATATTATATCCGTATCCAGATCCGAAATTTCATATCCACAACATCCCTGCTCGACACCATGACATGTCAAACCGAATTCAAGCTGTTGTT
Source organism: Ochlodes sylvanus (assembly GCA_905404295.2). Classification (NCBI taxonomy): domain Eukaryota; kingdom Metazoa; phylum Arthropoda; class Insecta; order Lepidoptera; family Hesperiidae; genus Ochlodes; species Ochlodes sylvanus. Next base: position 2,253,114 of record FR990146.1, on the reverse strand, counting down.
GACAAAGTATGAAACGTCATGAAGGTAAATTAATATAAAATTAAAATGATAATTGTTTCAAAACGTCGAGACCGATTCATGGCTGATAACTCTTTAAAGCGATACCGTGAAGACAACGAAACTTTTAATACCCATGTCATTTCCTCAATAACATTTTGAAACCCGTGACGAAGGCCAGGAGAAACAAAGGATTAGTTCTTTCACTTTTACTGGCAATATCACAATTGATTTATAATGGAAATAGGCAAAAAATGTAACAGACGATGCTCCTAGTGTGCGTGCAACTTGGTGGGGCTACCCACACTTTTACGCACCTATTTACAATATTATTTAACTTGCAATGTTTGTATGTATGTTGGGGTCAAATCTTGCAAGTTGAATTAGAACTACTTCCTCTTATTTTATGTACTTGAAATTTTGCATATTTATCATTTATCATCATATTATCATTATAATATAATAATAACAATAATTTATTTCTTCAAGTAACAAAGACTCATAATGTTATTACGTGTATTACAATTACTTATTTTCTATGTTAGTACTTAACCTAAACATAAACCTAAAACAAGTATGAGGTAGCATTTATTTTTGAAATTATTAAATTAGAGACAGATAATTTGTTCTTGGCCTTATTCATTGTGTCAATGGTCTATGTCTATGGTAAACAATGCGTATGAACGTTAAATTCAAATTAAAACGCTTTAAATCATTCAGGGGCCAGGCGTTGAGCGTTTAACGTGAACTTTTATCAGCCAAGAGTGATAGCCAGAATTAGTCAGGGAAGTTTCTTTCGTCGAGAGGCGATCGTTACAGCGAGGGAGATAGCAGGATTGATGCGGGCTTGCGACTCCGTGGAGTGATTACGGAGTGGGTTTCCAGGGAGTAGGATGGAGAAGCGTTATACGGCAAATCTAGTGATTCGTGATACGTCTATATTATTTCTGAAAGGCATGATTAACACTGTAACAGGTGTAAATTGGGTTTTTTTTATATACATAAGTATAAAGAATGTAGTATTTGTTTTTTTTTATATAGAAACAAAATAACATAAAAACATAAAAGCAGTGATAGCCGTGTGGTTGAACGTTGGACTGCCGTACCGGAGGGTCCGGGTTCAAACCCTGCACGCACCACTAATATTCAAAAATTATGTTTGTATTAATATTCAATTATCACTTGCTTCGGTGAAGGAAAACATTGTGAGGAAACCTGCACACCTGGGAGTTCTCCATAATGTTCTCAAAGGTGTGTGAAGTCCACCAATCCGCACTTGGCCAGCGTGGTGGACTATGGCCTATACCCCTCACATTGTGAGAGGAGACCCGTGCCCAGCCGTGGGACAGTTATGGGTTGTGATGATATAGAAACAAAAACTTCTATTCGGTATTTTTTGTATAATTTTAACGGAGGTAGTATTTTTTTTGAGTATTTAGTATTTTTACTATTGAGTAGATATTAAGTATTTAGTATTAAAAAAAATTAAATGTGGCACTCGGAGACTGCCGCGGTAAAGCTATTGCATAGCATTTTTTATCAACTTATGCAATTATAATTATTAGAAGTTATATAGTTATATCAGAACAGCGCCATCTAGTTTGTAGAAAACATGCGTACCATACCTTAGTATTAAGTTACTAGATGGCGCTGATTGGGGGTGTTAGGTTTTTGCGTTACGGTTTCGTTAATTTCTGGATTCGGTCCCCACGCTCAAGGCCCGCGATAAAAGCTATGCAATAGCTTAAAAATTTAACGTATGTACGTACTATGTATTTTTATTTACGATATGGTGATGAAAAATTTCGTTTCGCCGAAAATTTAAAAATCAGTCTCACGTCTAAACGTCTCATAGTTTTTAATAAAAGTTAAAGAACGAAAAATACACGTTTCAGAGCTGTTCGTTCGTTGTCTTTACATAAAAAATAACGCTGATAAAGGGTAGGGTGTTGACGCCAGTTGGGGGGCTACCAACCTTTGGCTTGAGTCTTCCAAACGACTCGTGAAATGTCGTGGGACTTTGAGAGCAAGTCTCTCTTTTTATCTATTCTCTTTCTTTCTGGCCGGCAACGATTCGGTGATTCCTGTGTTGCTAATGTCTACAGGTTACCATCAGGTGGCTCAGCTCATTTGACGGCCATTACCATAAAAAAGTGTTTTGAAATTGATTCCAATAACCCGAAGCATCGAATTGCTTTGGGATTTCATTAATACCGCATGGGAGCCGTTGTACCCATAGAGAAAATTTATATGTAACTCGAATCTTATGGTATTCAGATAACTGTATCCGTTTGAAAATTATTACGGCTCGAAAATTTCTGGCCGTAATTATTTTTGCAACCGTCGGTGAAAACGGGTTCGGAAACACTTGTAATTCAGAAATAAATTGGTTTTAAAAGGTAATTGTTATATCACGCCTAACCCGACGGTCAAGATTCGCAACGCACAAAGCGGATTTCATTTTCCTTGAAAGCGTTAGCGCTGAGCGTTAAAAACAAATGTATGTGCTCGGTGTTATATGGCCAAATGTCCGGACATAAGGCAATTTAAAAACATAAACCGTGTTTGTTTCTTATTCCAACAGAATTAATGAACTCCTGAAGTTACTTTTTAATGATGATATCTTTCTTATAGGCCAAATTTAAGGTACTATTAATAGTTATCTAATAGTTATAAATATAGATGCTTTTGAAAGCAACAATGAAATCTCCTATCTTAGTAAAACAAAACTCTGGAATGCCTTCTAGTAAGTCCATCGTGTAAGCTCTCATTAGATGCATTTTAACAGAAAAGAAGCTTTGAATCAGTTATTTACTTTTAATTTCGGTTTACTATTATGGGTGATTTAGTAGTTTCTTAAATTATAGTCCATTATAATAATATAATTCAATAATAAATAGTCCATTATAACTTAATATCGAATATATTAGAGCTATACCACACCGGGCCTTATTCGCTTCGTCTTAGCCCTAACTACCGCATACTTCTTCGCAAACGACGAAACTTGACGACTTCATTTACATGATCGTTTCAAATCTGCATAACTCCGGGATGAACGCCACTATTCCCCACATTAAACAGTTTTACATATAAATTAACAGTAACCATTCGAGTTACAATGACGGTTTGTATCGTAACAACGCTAATACAGCTCTAAGGAGCGCGGCAGTGGTTAATAATCTATTTAAATTTACGCTTTGAATCTCAGGTATTTGTTAGTTTCGTGACATACGTAATATAGGTTGGTGAGCATCAACTTTGTTTTTAAAGTTTTCTTCGTGTGTCATTGAGAGAGTAATCCCTACTAATATTATAAATGCGAAAGTAACTCTGTCTGTCTGTTACGCTTTCACGCAAAAACTACCGAATGGATTTTGATGAAACTTTACAATAATGTATATATAATATATAATAATAGCTTACACATCAGAATAAAACATAGGATATAATTTATTAAGATATAGTGATAATTATCCAAAATATATAACTAAATCTTTGCAAACCGAAGGAAAGTTTCCCGAAGCGAAGCGAGGGCGGGTCGCTAGTATTTTATAAGTTAAAAATTAATTAATCAATTTAATTTAATTTTTAATTAATTGATTAGCCTTAAATAAATATCTGTTCATAATATGTATCATCCACGCAGCTCCCAAGTTGACCTGAACAACATTGACATCCAACCATAACTTAGGTATTATTATCAATTAACGATGTCTGAATATCAAAGATTATAAAGAGGAAAGATTTGATTGTTTGTTTGTTTGCATCGAATAGGCTTCAAAACTACTGAACCGATTTGAAAAATTCTTTCACTGTTGGAAAGCTACACTATCCCCGGGTGTCATAGGCTATATAAAATCATAATTAATGTTGAAATTTTTGTTAAATAGCCGTGCGAAGCCGCTAGGACTGCTAGTCAAAGATATTGCAGAGAACCTATTATGAGTTTTACTATATTCTTATCTGTTTATGAAATTCTCTGTGCGTTTGTTCTCGTTAATATTAATTACGGCTTTACGTATGTAGATTCGGTTTTCTGTAATATATAAGTAAGTAAGTAAGTTCGATTTAGTGCTTGCTACAGACGGCTACTTAGCAATAAGGCCGCCTTTTTTTAATACGAGCTCTTACAAACTCATTGTTTGTGTTTATGTCTAGTGTACAAATAAAGAGTTTACCTATTTATCTTTGCAGTCTGCTCTTGAAACACTTATTTGCTCGCTGCTCTACCCAGCCGTGTGTCCTGACGAAATCTCAGCGTCAAAGCGCCCTCTACCGGCATAGTTAACGTCGCGCATTTGAATAACTCGCAAATTATTCCACTCGGCCGTAGCGCTCGGCCGTACGTACGTACTACGTGCAGGTAGGGTTGTCACTTTCGTAAAAATTTAAATTCCTTTCAACTACTGAAGTTCGAAGTTTGAATTTTCGTAGTTCTTGAGCAAAGTAAGTACGACGCAAAACGTATAATTATTCAAGGTACTATAATATTTTTATTTATTGAAATTAGTAGGTTACGCACGTTTTTTATGTCACATTTATTTTGCTACATAATACTAGTTCTTGCGTTTCAAAGTATTCACCCGTATGAAAATTCAACGATGTGCAAGTTGTACAGCATTGGTGAATTTCATTGTCGGGTAGTTACATGTATTCGGATATTTTCTGAGTGCATTAAAAAAAATTTTGAACAGCCTTTATTTGCCTACTTTCAACGCCTATTTGATTAAAACATTATTTGACGTTTATTTGGCTTAAAGTTATGTTATTTTGTTTTTCAAGTTGTCAATTATTTTATAAGCAACTAACCTACAAATGATGCCTAAGTAATTTTTCTTGCCCGTAAAAGAAATTTGTTAAAAAGAATTTAATATTTACACATAATCACATTAAAATTAAAATAATTTATTTCAACTTGAACTGACGGCGTAGGTAACGAATGTCAAAATTACCAGCACTATAAATTTAAACATTAAACAAACTATATGAAATTACCTTTAATTCAACAACCGATTTAGAAAAGTGCCAACCCTATCCACGCACGCATTGTTTCTCCGTGCACTTTGAGCCAAAAGTTATTCCCAGTTCAAATTTTACGGTGAGTTCAAGTTTTGCACCTACCTAAGTGCATCCGTCTGTTAATCTGTTTTGTACAAAGGTGAAATTGTTCAGTTGAAACTAGTTTTATACTCTGTTCAAACTAGTTTTAAACGCTTCGCTATAAGTATGGCAGCGCTCACGAGGTTGTTTCAATTTAGTTAAATAGTTAAAGCGAAAATGTTTTAGATATTAGCGGTATCAAACGCAAAAAGACAAATATAAAAAAATCGGTAAAAGAAATATTGCGTTAATAATTATGTAACCTCAATATTTCTTCTCATATATCCTCCATGAAATGCATAGATCATTTAAAATTTTATTAACAGAACTGTAACAAGATTATGAAGTTAATTAACTGATAGCTCAAGATAATTAAGATTAATTCAGGCGTAAACCGATAGGTAATACTGATAATCCATGACATTAAACTCAATAATAACAACTAATTGCAATTATCCGAACGCAACAGTACCGCGGAAGGCAATCTGCGATCCTCAAAGCTAGCAGCACACTTGAATGTCAAAGTCGCAATCTTGACCTGAACTTGACAATTACTTTCAGCGTTAATTAATAAAGGGCAAGCCAGCGTCGAGCTTTACTTGGGCTAGTTTCCACTGTCCCTCTGCCATTTGCAGAGCTATTCCGTTCAGATCCCCAAAACTGATACCCAAAGGAATCCCAAAGGGGATCATTTATTTTTTAAATATTTTCTATTCCGGTCTGATCAATAATAATAATTGGTAGTGGTTCAGTTTAGGGGATTAAACCGGAATAACTTCATTTGCAGATATTTAAGTTAGTGCGCTCAACCAACCAAGACCACATCTCCACTTACCATCAGGTAGGATTGTTGTCAAGCATTAACTTAAAATTAATAAAAAAGACGTTTTTTGAAGAAAATTCCTTTAGGCACGTTGAGCGATATTCGGGGTAAAAACGCCTGCAGTTTTCCGAAAAAATATACGTATTGAAAATTGTTAGAAAATTGTTTCTTCCGTAAAGCGCTATAGCCTAAGGTTTTCTTACAGTGGACACAAGCCCAAACTCGCAGCGATTTCTTCCACTCCTTTAAAACAGGCTAAAGTTTTTGAGTAATTAAGCGATGCCCTCCTGGAGCACTGTCGAGGCACTTCCCGACTTTTGTCCTGACGGATTGCCGGATTTCAATCTTGGAGATTAGAAGGGACAGCACGTAAAAAGGCCGGGTTATGGATGTCCCGGGAGAGGGTAAAAACGGGTTAATTTATCACGGAACCATTCAAATGTTTGCATTGTCAGTTTGGCAGTGCTGGAAACCTAACAAAAAAGTATGGATAGCCGAGTGGTTTGGACGTTGGAAACCGGAACAGGGGGCTCGGGTTCAAATCAAATACGCACCTCTAATTTTCAAGAATTATGTGCGTATTAGAATTTAATTATCACTTCCTTCGGTCGTGAGGAAACCGGCACACCTGACAGTTCTTCAAAATGTTCTGAAAGGTGTGTGAAGTGCGCAAGTCCGCACTTGGGCAGTGGTGGATTATGGCTTCCTAACTACTCAATGTACTAAAGTAGTTTGGCAAAGGGAGATCTTGTGTTGACTGGGGAGCGGCCGAGCTCAGTGTTATCTCGGTGGGAACTTGTATACTTATTGCGAGCGGTGTAGAAAACTTCGATAGCGTAATTCAGGCTTGTCATGACGTCACATTATGACGTTGTGCGATGTTGCCTCAGTAGGATCCAAATAATACATTAGCAGTAATTATTATTATAAACTTACCTCCATCCTCGGGGATATTAAGCAGCTTCTTGGCTCCAGGACTTGGCCCTCGGACAGCCGAGAGCGCCCTCTGCAGCGTCTCACTCATCTGCTTACCACCAACACATTGGCCTAACACTATCACCAACACTAAACAACGCACAACACTAGCACTTTTCACTCTGCGCCAACTCGAATCTTGCTTGCCCATTTGATCAAACATTGGCCAAACTTTCACAGCCATTTTAAAGTCGCGTGGTTCTCTTCTACATTTTAATGATGCTTGACATCTGGAAAAAAAATGGTGAGTTAGCACTTTGCACAATTTATCTGATATAGATAGGTTTGTATGATAGGTATATTTTTTGTAGAAATTTTTATTTAAGTTGTAATGTTTGTATGGATTTATGTATGTTGGGGTTAAATCAATGATAACTACTACTACCTCTTACAGTACGGATTTGTTATTTTGCATATTGCTTTAGTTCCGTTGAAAATGCATTTTAATTATAGGCATAAGCTGTTACTACTAGCAGTAATTCAGGCCTTAGAAAGAAGCTCTTCAACGGTTAACATGATAGACATGTACATATATCACATCCTTAGACGATGTATATGTATAACAAATACACACATTGGCTACAACCCATTAATGGCCCACTACTGAGCACGGGTCTCTCCTCGTACCTGAGGAGGCCTAGAGCATACTCCACCACGCTGCTCCAGTGCGGATTGGTGGAGGGGTTAGTGGCCAACCCAAGTGTCGGAAATTTTAAGCCCCCCAAAGGTATCCGACATGGCTAAAAAAATGGCATGAAAAAATATTTCCATATTTATATATGGAAATACACACATGGTAAAACCTAATTCAAAGTAATACACGTAACTTTTACGATTTCATATGTCACGGGAATATTAGTATAGATTCCATAAAGGTTATGGCTTCCTTATTTATATGGCCTCCTGGTACTCCCAGGGACTTTTATTGACATAGCCAGGAAATAGGTAAGGGTGGTCAGCAATAGGACGCCAGGTGTAGGTAAAATAAATCGATTATTAGGCGATCCGTATGGTGTAATGGTTGCCATGCAGGGTCCTGGTTCGATTCTCAGCAAGTCACTTTGAATGATGAGTTTCAATTTCTGTTTTCGGTTTGGTTGTGTGGTCTTGTCGAAGAGTGTTATCCATGGTACCCACGACACGGTGAGTCCTAGTGATTCAGAAATGCTATAATTCCTAACTTAAACTCCCAGCGCATATATGTTAAAATTGCAAAACATCTGACGTCACACCAGGGGAGGAAGGAGACACCCATGCACAAATAAGCAGGGAGCAGTTCAAAAATCTTGGAATTCGTTCGGTGAATCTATCAAACACCGCTCAGACTAAAGCAATGGACCTGGAAGTATGAAACTTTTATGCTGGACTTAAATGTTCCCTACATTCCATTAGTAACGACGAATTCCATACGACGTCTTCTACTACATGTAAATAACAAAGAATAGAATACAATTGAGCATTAAGTTTTCCCATACCATCTACAAAACCATGCATTACATAATACATACCATAACTAAAACTGATGCACTCCAACTAAGATACAATCAACACTGCAATCCAACACAATTAATCACCAAACACCTGTTAAGACTATCCACGATATACGAGTACATCCCCGAACTTAAAACACTAATCAACACCACCACAGACGATAAAACAGTGTATTTTAAACAGAAAACATTAAAAACAAACACGAAACCCGCGTGAACAACACATAACGCGTAGACAAACTAACCTAAAATTTCTCAATGCATCGAGCACTATAAAAATTTGACCGCCAGTGCCGAAGGAACTTGGACTCACAAAACATCCCACCGTTCTTGACCCTCCATAAATAGACTGCCATGCAAATCCCGACCTTATTCCCAACAACATAGAGACCCACAACACAAACGTAACGGATAAACCTTAAGTTTGTCGAACGGGAACGCACAGGTCTTTTGTATTCATTTTCTACCTGAGTTTTGTCCCTTTTTTCCACATTGGAACACTAGTCAAACTGTTAGACCTTATTACAATAGCATAAGATGGGTTATTGAATAGAAATAGAGCTCCCAATAGCGAAATTAAAGCGGCACACGACAGCAAACGCATTGCCATTTCTGAAATGCATTTAGCGACGTAATCCTGAATCGGGGGCGATTATACAGTTGCCGATATTATATTTTATTAAAAAATGATCGTATATCGTCGGTTGACTTCGTGTTAATTCGTGTATCAGTTAATGTTATGGGGCATATTAAATACGAAGACAGTAATAAAATCCCAAGCCTACATAGCTATTAAAGCAATATTCGACCTTTTTTATTACTTGATATGTGGCAAAGGAGTTCACGAGCCACGTGAAACCATTGTAATTTATGTGTAATCCATTATGTCGAAGATAATGATTATAATAGTATGTATAAGTCAACAGCCAAGAGCGCATTGATCTTCTTTCACACATATCTATTAAAAATAGAAGTATACTCTTTATTACACACACAAGAAAAAAATACAGCTACATACTTACATGAGGCCCAGTACAAGAAGCGATGCTATCGCTAGACAGCGATTGCAGATAACCGATACTAAAATTACTATGTTTAAAATGGTACACAATAATATAGGTAGTATAATTGAATAGAATTATATTTAAATAGTTTTCAATAGTTATCACTATAAACGGACCTAACCACCCCATTATCGATAGCCGATACTATTTAGTTTCCAAGAACGAGATATTCGTTAGTGAAGGGATTCAGAATGGTAGGGATTTACCACTATTTGGGTTACAGTTAAAAAAATGGTTGTCTGTAAAGTCGATTTAAGGACGATAATTTTACGTGATAACGTCTGTTACTGTACTATTTCTAACAACAACAAACATTACACCTTCATTAACAGTCCCTGCCCGTGTGGATGCTTACTAACCAACCTTCTGAAGTTCGCTGTGGCAACGGTTACCATCAACCAACTCGCTTCTTTCGGTCGCCAACACATTGATACACACACCTAGACGACCAAGAAAAAGGCAGAAGAAAAATTACACGCCTTAATTAAGTCAGTACTAAATTATACCTTATTCTGCGAAAGGCTTTTCATTCAAAACAACTGAATTTAAAGTGATATTATTTAAACAACTTAATGTTCCTGTATAAATTGCAAGAATCATATTATAATACGAGTCCAAGGAACTTGAAATCCTCTGCATAATTGCATACAAAGTGTCGGAATTCAGCAATTCTGCTGCGAGTTATGGGCTCGTACCAACTGGTGCTTTATTCAAAGACATTAGTAGTGACTAGTGAGTATTAGCGATACTGCGAATAATATTGTACTAAATCAATCACGGTTGATAAATATTCTCAATAACACCCTCTGCTAACTGGACTAACCATCCTAGTCCCGATTTGAATCCTGTTCTGTGTCAGTCACAGTTGTCATGGGCGGCAGCGGAAGGGTGGTGCTGCATGCTCCTTCGCTACGACCTTTGACGACCCGGATGGCGCAATGGTTAACACGCCGGATCGCCGTTGCGAGGGTCCTGGGTTCGATTCCCAGCAAGGCGGAAATTTGAAATTTAAATTTCCATTCTTGGTCTGGGTGTGTGTGTCCTTGTCTTGTGTGTTGTCCATGGCACCCACGACACAGGGAATCCTAGTTTGGGGCTATGAGTGTGTAGCGTTATTTATTATTTATTTATTTATTTTAAATCCGTAAAAAATAGTTGTGCCTTTGTGTGTATACAAAGCTTCAAGTGAAAGAATTAAAGAAATAAAAAAAATTCAGTTTATCCCCTTTTTATCCCGTTAGGGGGGTTGATTCCGAAAAATCCTCTCTTAGTACTCTCCTAAACTCCCAAGGAACATACATGCCAAAAACAATTCAGCTTCTTGCGTTCAGTAGTTTCGGCTGTGCGTTCTCTCAGTCACTTAGTAACGGAAGAGTTTTATATAAATTGATTATACTTAGATAATAACTCGGTTAGAATGTAAAATATGTTGCAAAACAACGCCTGCCAGGTAAGCTTGTGTGTTTGAGATTATTGAGTACAGACAAAAAGCCAGACTTTGTTTTAAGTTAGGTAGCAAATTAGTTTGCAGTTCACTAACTATAGTTTAGAGTTAACTACAACGGTTAGCCAATAACGCAAGCTCGGGAACTAGTAGGTATATCGGTTTAAAATCTCCATTATAATTTACCGAAGCTAGACTCAAGTTTAATAGGAAACACTAACTGTAAAACTAGTTAGGCATTAATTTACTGTTCGCTTGATAGCAGTTATAGCCAAGGGGTTGATAAAAAGGGGATAAACTGAAACTTTTTATTTCTTCAATGGATTATTTTATTCTCTAGGAAATGCACATCAAATGCAATAACTTTTTCTAAAGCAACATTTCAATGTCAATAATAGTTTGGTTGATCTCTTAGAAAATATGATCTCTTAGAAGTTCAGTGACATACACACGGAGAGAAGAATATTACCTATATCAAAAGAATTAAGATATTCAAACCTATTGGTTAAATTTGAATCTATTGATTGTAAATGATTCCTCATACGTATAAACGTATGAAGTAAATGAAAAATTCATAAAACACCTGATATTTGACAATTGTTGAGGTCCCGTGTGGTCCCACTTCAATTTGACCCAGTTCTGACAATAGCATCCTTGAGATCATCCATCATCGTTTGCTTCAAACAATTCAAAATCATGAGTACTAGTTTTCATTTCAAATGTTTAGTGTCAACTATGATATAAGTTTATGATAAAAGCGCTCATAGCTCGGCGGCTTGCGTCGATCTCAAGTGATCGATAAAGTTAAGCAACAGCGGGCGCGGTCGGTAGTTGGATGGGTGACCACTAGTGGCTAAATTTCTTGAGCGCTTCAGTGCTTCGGAGGGCACGTACAGCCGTCGGTCCCGGTTGTTATCATTTGGTAGCAGTCGTTAAGCCATGTCGGATACCTTCGGGCGGCTTAAAATTTCCGACACTTGGGTTGGCCACTAACCCCTCCACCAATCCGCACTGGAGCAGCGTGGTGGAGTATGCTCTAGGCCTCCTCAGGTATGAGGAGAGACCCGTGCTCAGTAGTGGGCCATTAATGGGTTGTAGCCATGATATAAGTTTAAAATGACATGTTTTATATACGTACGAGTTTCATTTGTTCAATCACACAAATCTGAAATTCGTATCATCCAAGTTGATGGAAAACACGCGTTAAGTTCACGTTTACAACTACATACACCCCTATTGTACCGAAGCAGGGGTTTTTAAGTTGCCGTATGGAGTGGCAAGCAAACATGCCGGGTTGCGCTTAGACGCTTAGCGAAGAATGGGAAAGAGTTGTTTGATCACGACAAATACGCAACAATGTGACATTGTGCGAGTTTATGTGCTAGGACATTTTCGTCTGATAAAATGGCAGCCTTAAAGGAAAAAAAGAAAAAATATCTTTCAAATCAATTCTATTTAAAGTTCATCCATAGCTCGTCCGCTCATAGCCCGGCGGCTTGCGTCGATCTTGAGTGATCGCAAAAGTTAAGCAACAGCGGGCGGGGTCGGTAGTTGGATGGGTGACCGCTAGTGGCAAACATTTCTTGGGCGCTTCCGAGTTTCGGAGGGCACTTAAAGCCATTGGTCCCGGTTGTTACCATTTGGCGTCGGCGGCATAAAAAAATCCGACGCTTGGGTTAGCCACAAACCCCTCCACCAATCCGCACTGGAGCAGCGTGGTGGAGTATGCTTTAGGCCTCCTCAGATATGAGGAGAGACCCGTGCTCAGAAGTGGGCCATTAATGGGTTGAAGCCATTTAAAGTTCTAAATACTAAATGAAATGAAATGCAATGAAATGAAATGAAATGAAATTTATTCGAAGTTGGTTTTTTACAAACACTTTTCGAAAGTCAATCTACGCCATCGCTTCGACAAATCCCTACCGTGAGTAGTCTTGGAAGAAGAAGCGGCAAGAAACTTCCAAGAAGCTTTTTTTGCTACTCACATTACAGATAGCACTTACTACTACTTACTAGTTAGAATATCAAACTCATGTCCAAGCATTTTTATCTTTAAAATAATCATCAAGTTTGTAATAACCTTTCGTCATAAGAATGCCTTTGACATGATTTTTAAATTTACAGTATGGCATTTCCGTCAATTCGAACGGAATTTTATTATAGATTTTAATACAACCCATGAACGAGCCTCCAGTTTTACAAAGTCTGAAGTTTGGTACAGTCAGTTTAGCCTTGTTCCTAGTATTAATGACGTGAACATCACTCTTGTATTGTACTCTCTAAAGTAAACTTTGTATCAAACGAACATTTAAATTAAACGCATGAAATTCACACATTACACAATTTATATGACTCATTTTGTCACACTCATCGACATATGATGTACATAGTTTAATAACTACTTGAAACTAAATGTGGATATAAATATCACTGTAAACCTCAAGAAGTAAATAATTACATACTCATAGTGCAGACTTTAGAGAATACAATAACTTGTAATTTGAGTACAGTTTGCCACAAATTATGTTTTGAAGTTGTCGCCTCTTTAGAACAATAGAACACACGTTGTTCCGCCGAGAGCGTAATTACTATTGTGCCGGCTGTATTTTTGAACTCTTGTAGCTGGTATTGTAATCTACTTGTTATTGTACTAGCTGGATGGACCGTTCTGGTATGTGTTTGTAAACTTTTTGGGTTACGTATTCGTACTCGAGGGCATAAGCAGCAAGAAACTCCTAAGGAAATTTAAATTAATTTCATTCGTACAACTAATTTTAGAAAAAAAATTAGCTGATCAATAGTAAATACCGCATCAAAATTGAATGTGCTATTATGTTGTATTCTCCACATTAAGGTTTTAAAAGCCACGCAGTCTATGGAGGTTACCTTTGGTACTTACACCCACATGGGGATTGATAAAATTGACCTTTGAAAAGTTTATCAAGACCTAATCCTAAACTTTACAAGAGATAACTATGTTGACTGAAGTTAAGCTTTAAACGACAAATTAAGCTCATGTTTCAATGTTTAGAGAGTATTGGAGTCGATTTGTGGTTTTGTCGTGTTCGTTGAAAGCGTAATGAATCGTGCTGCTTCAGGAAGATTAATTACTAACTTCGAGTGGTGTGACGGTACTAATGACATGTTTTATGTGAAAACCTATACAATAGAATATTATACCGTTATTAATTTTAACTGTAACGAGTATTCACGTTTTTATTATTTTTTTTATACCCAATGATACTATGTAAAAATATATGTTCCTTGGCACTCTACTGCTATTGTTCATACCAAGGATAGTCGAGTGTTTGGACTCCCGAACAAGGGAGCCTGAGTACGAATTCTGCACGCATCTCTATTCGTAATTTTCGAAAATTATGTGCGTGTTAGAATTTAATTATCATTTGCTTGTACAGTAAAACATCTTGAGGAAACTTACTGCTGAGAGTTTTTCATAGTCTTCTCAAAGATGTGTGAAGTCTGTCAATCCGCATTTGGCCAGCGTGGTGGACTATGGTCTGTTACCACACATTGTGACAGGAAATTCGAACCCAGCAGTGGGACAGTTATGGGTTGCAACGATGACGATAACTATCGTCAGTAAAAGCGAAGGTGTAACTCATTTTAAGTACCATTTTCGTTTATTTATCGAAATCTTTAAGTCTCTTCATGGCACATTTCTTACAGGCCTTGGACTTTTAAAGCGACGCATTGTTAAGCCGACTAGAACAACAAAAGAGTTTAAAGAGAAAGACCGGTGAAGTGGAATGAGTGGATAAATAAATGGGCCAATGAATGGAAGAGTTAATGAATGAGCGACGGCACAGAAGAGCGAATCGCGCATTCGTTGGTGTCATTCAGAAACTAATATACCTAGGTATATTTGAGATACGCCAACTGACTTTTTGAAGTCGACCATATTAGTAATCAAGTACAGCAACACATCTGTGACCGATACAGAATTATACGCTTACTAACAATTAAATGGACTATTACTAACAACAACTAACAGGACACCAACACCTCTGCTAAAATAACTAACCATTCCAGTCCCTATTTCAGTCTTGTTCTATATCGGTCACAATAGTCATGGGCGGCAGCGAAAGGATAAAGGATAAAAAGATTCATCATGTAAGATGAAATAAAAAATTAAATGTGGCACTCGGAGACTACCGCGGTAAAGCTATTGCATAGCATTTTTTATCAACTTATGCAATTATAATTATTAGAAGTTATATAGTTATATCAGAACAGCGCCATCTAGTTTGTAGAAAACATACGTACCATACCTTAGTATTAAGGTACTAGATGGCGCTGATTGGGGGTGTTAGGTTTTTTTCGTTACAGATTTTCTGTATTCGGTCCCCACGCTCAAGGCCCGCGATAAAAGCTATGCCATAGCTTAAATGTACCTTCGCTGCAGAATCGAATGGCAAATAGCTGCCACAGACAGCACGGTCTTATTCAAACAACCGCTTCGAAAATATAACTTCAAATCCCCTATTTTTGGGAACAAAAAACTGCGCTTGTAAATTTCGCGTTTCCATGTAAACAAATCCAGATATAATTAATACAGGGATCGCGGATCAAAATTCCGGGGGTTGAGGGTGTAAGCTTCGTGAATATTTATCGGGGGATGGTCACAGATGGCCGCGACGATTGAAATGTGACGGCCCGTGTCACGCTGCCTATACAGGATTTGATATGTAAATGGTGGACTTTGGTTCAGGATTGCGATGGTTACATGACATCTCTTTATCCTTCCTAGTGCTTGTTTTGACACCAACGATATTAGGTATAGTCATAGATGAAGGTTTGAGGTCAATGTGCGTATCAGAAATCTTGTGCTTCGGTGACGAAATGATTGAAAGTAAATCGAACTTCTTGAGTCTTGGGACTTCGAATTTTGCTCAAAGGTGAAAGTCTGCCAATGGTATAGTTTGACGATTTTGAAGTTAGACATTCATTTGTCATTTTCTTGCATTGACTAGTATTTATGTCAATGTTTTCTTGTAATGGATTAAATAATTAAGTTAAGTTGTAGTGTGTCGTAATATGGTTAACAAAAAACGCAAAAACGAACTAGACGTAAGGTAGATAGACTAATGTATTAGTGTCAAGTGTCACCTGTCAAAAGTTTCTCCGCGCCACCGCAGTTCAGCCGTGACCACGATCCATGCAACTGGGTCGAAATATCGGCGTTTCAAAATACATATCGTGAGTACCCGTATGATAATAAAATGAGTACAATCCGCGATGAGTTAAGTTTAAAATCATAAATTAAGTTAATATCGCTCGGTGGTGCGGAACCCTAGGTATGCGAGTCTGACTCGCAATTTACCGGTTTTATTTTTCACCAACCGTCGCCAGTATTGAAGAGAAAAACAAACCCAAAACAAAAACTTTATTCCTCAGAATTTTTAATATCACAAACTAAATTATATTTAGTAATTGTAAACCTGAGAGGACTTGAAAAAAGAAATAATTAAAATATCTGCTCAAATAATATGGACTCAGAAAATAAAAGCAGTTTATGGGAGTCCAATTTATAAAGATTAAAAAGATCAAAATCTTGAAAACGCTGTCTCATTTAATAAAGTGATTTTTGACATCTGACAGGGCCACTCTCAACACACAGTTTATGGGACACCTGTATATAGCGTCTGTGTAAATAATTAAATATATTGTATAGCTACCGATACGAAGCTTACTGCGATCCAAATCACGGAAGCAGTGATGAAATTAAGTCACTCCCATCTGACACTCAACCGCCCCGAAATTACTAAACTCAGTCATCAGTCGACTACTTAAGACTGACACAAAGCGATCTATGAGCACGTAAATTATACGAGGGGAATTAATTAGCATAACCAATAAATGCACATCCAAAGCTCATTTGCATCGCGACAATTACTTAAAACTCTAATCGAATACCGATGTTGTATGCTAATGACAATTTCACCCCAGGTTTGTTGCAGCAATGTACTTTGTTTAATAAAGGTACCTACTACGAAAGACATTTGGAATGTTTTGTATGCATATAGGAATTAGTTACACGACGACAGCAACATCCTGTTTATTTTTCACCAAAAGGATGCATTACATTTAGATACTTAATAAATAAATAACGCTCATAGCCTCACTTTAGGATTCCCTGTGTCGTGGGCACCATGTACAACAAACAAAGTCGAGAACACACACCCAGACCGATAACAGAAATATAATATTATAAAAAAGTAAGCTTTAACTCCTTCTTGACCGGTAACGCGTTAGTGACGCCCTAAGTATTGCTATTGTAATTTAATGACGTAATTACATTAGGTACTAATTTATGTAGGTGCTATAAATAAATAAAACATTGCAAACACTTATGATTTAAAGAAAACATTATTTTATCTCTCATACAATATCTGCATCAGTCCGGGTCTGAACCTAGGTCGCTATTGGTCGCTATTGACGCTGTTTACTAAGTCTATAATTAAAAAGTAAATATAATTCGTTTCTTTATTTTTAATTTGAACAGTATCTTCGAATACATTTTCTTTCTGTTATATCATTTATCAGCTACCGTTTCAATTGCAATAAAATATTTATTAATGATTGTTCTTACGGTATAAATTATAACACGTACAATCACCTTTGGTCCCAGGTCGGGCGCCAATCGTGACACCCTCATAAATATTCAGAGGGTTAAAGGGCAAATTTGCTATCACTACTCTATCTATCTAGATTTATTGACTATCGTCTCTTGAATGAGTATTAATGTCCCTATGAAAAGGGCCTACGCCTGCTCGGCCGGCAATGTGTCGACGTCGCGTTCGTGTTAGATCTGAACGACCAGACTCTTACTACCAACTACTGACAGGACTAATTATCACCAACAGTCCATGCCCCAGTCCCCATACCTACTAACGAACCAACTAACGTTCAAGCACCGTTTGCTAACTGACTAACCATTCTAGTCCCGATTTGAGTCATTTTCTGTGTTCGGCGTTGCGTGCTCGTTTGATATCTTAAATCCATACAAAAAAGAGTTACCTATTTATCTGTCTGAACGCGATTTTATACAGGTACTACTGCACGATCTTAATAACTAAGCTTCTTTTTATTAATTGTAACGATTCAGAAGAATGTTGTAAATCTACGGAGTAAACTTGATAAAAAACAAATTTATTAGCGCCTGATAAACTAACATGTTACGGATGTGGTTTCTAGTTCTCCTAATGACTATAAATTTCTTGTCTCACGAAGCGAAACGTTATCACAACTCATAATTATATTCCGTGTCCTCTCACAAAAGTAAATAACTTTACAATTTGTTAATTCGATAACGTGCATAACAAACTAACGTTTATTTTTACCGTGTCCCCGGTTCGAGTCCCGATCGATCAACGTCACAGCAACGCGCACGAGTAGTTCGTTATGATACACGACTGATAATATAATATTGGATGTGTTCTTATCTCGGTTGAATTTGTATTTAATTCGACTGCTGGCTATAGCCAAGTTGGTAGCGCTGACTGACAGGATCTGGGTTCGATGCCAGGCTCAATTTTACTGTTACAGACCGTTTGCCTATTGGGGCTGGTCTTTAATACTGATACCAATGCCATTTCGGTAGACCAGGGTGTCGTAAGAAGTCAGAAGCGGGCTCCCCTGCTTGTTGGAAGGATTTGAGAATTGTAAATAAACAGATTCATTTAAATTCATTAGTACAGAACCTAAAGACTTACTTAACATATCATTCATTATTACACACGAACGAGCACTTATCCTTCGCCCCGCATCTCAAATCATAGTGAGGGATAAGTTTAAAGCGGTTTACCCATAATTGTTGACAGATAAATACATTTTATACGGAATTAAGGTGGCAACTGTGCATGCTATCCACCCTTCTGCTGCCGCCCATTGCAACTGTGACCGACACAGAACATTATAAATTGGGTCGAGGATGGTTAGATTGGTTAGTAAGTTAGCGTTAGAACGGTAGTGTTAGAACGTTAGTTAGTTAGTAGTTATGAGAACTGGGGCAAGTACTGTCAGTAATCGTTAGTCCTGATAGTTGTTGTTGGTAATACTCCAGTGAGTAATTGTTAGTAAAGTAAGTTAGTCAAGTGAAAGTCTCATTATAATTCGATCACAGATGTGATGCTACCTTTGAGGACTATGATGACATGTATAGACCCTCATTGTTTTAATTTAACGCACGAAACAAATATCTTTATTTCTCTCGCAAACTAACCAAGGTTATGTTTCCTGGTACCATTACCTGATTTAAAAATACATTGTTGCCCCATTTTTTCGTTTCCGCGTTCCTAAACTGAACGCTTCCTCGGAACAACCCATTACTTCCGACACCCGTTCTGGATAAAAATTAAACTTGCATCCCCTGACTTATTTATGTTAGCACACATTGCTAGCTGGCGACCCTCGTCTTATAGTCAGCGAGTTCATCGCAATGCATAACCGCATAACTAAATAAATTGCATAACTTCTCGTTCATAGAAATAGAGATAATTAATTTCTAATACGTTTGTACGTACGTTTATGTTATATAGAGGTGCGTGCAGGATTCGAACATACTCTTTGCATAAGAGAGCAATGCTCAAACATTCTTATGACTCATACAATGCTCAAAAAATCCTTAGGAGTTTCTTGCCGCATCATCTTTCAAAACCACCAGATGAGGCGAGACGAGGTATTTGAGTAGAGGAGAGATACCACAATGAAGTCTTTTACAATGCTACTAACAAAGCAGGCCAACTTCGAGAATAAACAGATAGATAATGGAAAAGGCGTGTCATATATGTCATTACATACATACATTGACAACATTAAACGCCTTTTTATTCAACATTTTGAATAAAATTATTTGTAAGAAGATGGTGCACGAATATTTTATTTCCCTTCGTAACTTTTTTAAAGGTTTCGCTCCGTTTCCGCAGGAAGCCCTATTCACTCGTATGTTGTCCACACATCCAATTTCCTGCTGGAAGGGAAACGTCATTTTTATACCTTTGCTATATGCTGAGGTGAATCTGAGTAGATTGACTGTAAATATATTTAATAACGCTACACACTCCTCGTCCCACACTGGGATTCCCTGTAGGTGCCATGGAAAACACGGCAAGAACACACTTACAGACCAAAAACAAAAATTTTAACTCATTCAAATAAGTCTCGCTGGGAATCGAATCTAGGAGCCTTGGAACGGCAGTCGTGCATGGCAACATTGTACCATGTAGGTGATGTATTTTAGGCCTTGTAAAATGATTCTATGATGTTTTGCTTACCAAACTTGTCTCTCTGTTCTGTCCTGTGTACCTAACTAATGATAATCTCTGATAAAGTGCAACTAACAATAGGTACCTACACTTTACTGAGGATTAGTGACAGATATAATATTGGAATCGGCCATGAATTTTAACATAAAATTACTGACTTTTACGTCACGGTGGCCATTACCTTACCACGAGGTAAATCGTTAGTTATACAAGTTTTAAATTAAAAAAATTAACTTAAAATCAAAAAACGTTTAGCACTATACATCTATAAGTAACAAAAACGAATAATATTTTTAGACATATAAACAGGCCACTCGAAGTTACGAAATATAACGCAAAATCTATTTTATTCATTCTGGGATTATCGTTTAATTTAAACCCAGATTGGCCCTTACCACTTCTATGAGTTAGCGCTTCCAAATATACCTACTGAGTGCTACATTACACTAAGAATACCCACACCCAACACTGAGCTACCAACCAGTAGAAGATGCAACCAGTTCCTACCACTCGTTAACTGATACAAACAGCGATGTAAATTCCCGCCGTTAATCTCGCGATTTCCTCGGAGTCGCGCTGAATTTAATTCCGGTATCGTAACGATAAAATCTAAATAGCCCGAGCGAGACGATCACGAGACGGGTCCGGTGCGACTGGCCGCTCGCCAAATGGGGTTATTGTGGGATTATGTTGGGGAGCCTTGATGGGGGCCTGATGGACGTCTGCAGTCATCGTTAGGGCGAAAATTATCTATTGTGATGTCTGACATGATATGTTACATGTTAATGGGTGCTTTTTGTATTTCACCAATATTTCGACTTGACAGAACTGATACATATAAAATTGCGCACACACTAACCACGCAGTAAGAGAGTGCGCGCACGGGGGACTTGTGTTTGTCTTGAAAGTTTTTGTCTTCGTCGCGTCACGTTTCTAAAGTGGGGTGCGCTCGCGAGGGCGACAGTGACAAAACATTTTTTATATGGTAGCGTCAATGAAACGACGATCTGGCATGTTAACCATTGCGCCGTCCGGCTCGTCAATGTGAACGGAGAGTGACAATTTTGTCACCGACGCCGGTCGGCGGACATGAAAGTCACCCAGTTGTCGCGTCGTAACGTGCGCGCACCTCCATACATATCCTAGGACTTGATAAGAGCGACGAAACAGTCACGGCGACAAAAGTCCCACGTGCGCGCACTCTCTAAGATTCTTTATATCGTGGGTGCCTAAAGTAAATTAATAGTTTGATAAACTAAAACACGGTTTTGTAATTAGGGTGTTGTAAATGAAAAGCAATTTTAACCCGTTAATGTTAACCCGTTAATGTTAACCCGTTGAGGAGTTTCCTTTTTAGGGCCAATCCTCGTATGATGTATGATATGTTATAGTCCTCTTTTTTAACCTCAATTTCTCATATTTTAGCTATCGTTTGGAGTAATTAAATTTTAGATATTATATGTAATAGATATGGAGCTCTATCACCGAACTGTACTATTTCTGTTATCATTGGTTTTTTAATTGCCCCCCCACTACGGCGAATGATTCAAATCCTTTGTCAGGAAGTTTGATTCAAAAACTAAGCTATCTCTATTCAGCCATCTTCTAATCTAACAGCTATTTGCACAGTCGAATGACCGTCACTCCAGTGATAATGAAATTTGGCATCAAAACAGATTTCGAACAGGTCCAAACATGTCCTAAACGCTTCGGTTCGAAACTTCGAACATGCCTTACATGAAAATGATTATTCCCCAGTTATTAGGTTTGCCCAACGGCCTTCATGCTTCGACCGCCTCTATTGAGCGCGACTTGGCTCCAAGCCAACTTATTTGGCACCGTATTTAAGGAAAATAAAAGAAAAATAAATATTAAATAATATTTCATATTTATAATTAGGGTAAGTCTACTACTACTACTTGTCTAGCGTAGTTATGTACGTACTTGATTAGGTTAAGAAACTAGAGTACCTATACATTTCACCTTTCAGACATTGACAGGTGGACATAGTAGGGTTGCCAACACAAAATTTGAATATTCCGAACAATTAGATATAAAATGATAAATAAGATATTTTATTACCGACATTTTTATACAAGTCCGGATATTTTAACAAAATAAAAACTTTAAATGAAGTTAGTAATATATTTGAATTTGAAGTTACAAGTTAACTGAGTTGTCAACGAGTTAATTTTAATAGTTGATTAAGACACACCAAATCCAGACAAAATCCGGACAGACGGAAAAGGCAAAAAGCCCGGATATGTCCGGATAAATCCAGATATCAAGTTTTAAATCAACCTTTTTGTGATCAAAAAGAAAATAAAACAGACTTAAATTTAATATCAGAGTTAGAAGATAACCAATCGAATCCGAATTGGCATACAATCGAAATCCATTTCAATAGCAAGGCTTCTCAGTCCGGATTTGACCAAGGCCTCGAACTGGCCGAGTTGGGAGTACGCCAAACGCATTCGGTGTCTATAACCAAATGACTGTTTACAAATAGATAGTTATGTGTATTAGCTTCGGACGTTTGTTTGGTAACATGTTGAAAACGTTACATACGTATTATTTATGGCCGTTGGTGGCCAATAGGTAGTAGAGACTTGTGACCGCTAGTGGCAAAATTTCTTGAGCGCTTCCGTGCTTCGGCGGGCACGTAAAGCCGTCGGTCCCGGTTGTTACCATTTGGTAGTAGTCGTTAAGCCGTGTCGGATACCTTCGGGTGGCTTAAAAATTTCTGACACTTGGGTTGGCCACTAACCCTTCCACCAATCCCACCTGATGTTAAGTAACTAACTTACTACACAGTTGCATGGATCATGGTCACTTCGAGATGGTCTATAAAACTGGGTTGGAATATAATATATAAAAATAATACCGCTACACACTCATAGCTCCACACTAGGATGCCCTGTGTCGTGGGTGCCATAGACAACACACAAGACAAGAACATATACAACCAGACCGAGAACAGAAATTTGAACTCATCATTCAAACGGCCTCGCAGGGAATCGAACCCAGGACCCTTGGAATGGCGATCCGATGATAACCATTGCGCCACACGGGCCATACGTCGCCATATCGGTATAACATTTCAAAATGTTATACCAGTTTGCATTTAAATCGTATAGTTACTATCTATAATACTGACCCCATTGTCCAGACCAGGGTGTCGCCAACAGAACCAGGCCCTGTTGGTGATGAGGCTGAAGCCAGGCTGGTTAGCATTAGCTACCACGATCGTGCTAAAGTTGGCTGAAAAAGCTTAAAGCTAGTACTTTGTATTCTCTCTTCTTCCATGGCCAGCAACGCATCGGTGATGTTTGGGATGTTAAGGATGTCCATGGATGACGGTAGCCATTACCATCAGGTGGTTCGTATGTACATTTGTCAGTAAGTAACGTAAAAAATAGAAGCTTAAAAAGGTACTCCAATATCTATAACATTAAAAGCAAACAGATTTTAACAAAATTTCTTACAGAGTTTAACAAAAATGGAAAAAAACATGAAAAGGCAAAATTTTACGGCTTCAAAGGCTTGAGCAAACAACTTTGATAACGCTAATATTTCATTACGAAAAATATTCGGAACGTGAAGAATTCATTTCGGGGCCCGTTTCTTTGTGTAGTTATAATTTGTTTTTGAAATTAAGTGAAATCTCGTACGAGTGGTTTGAGTTCGTTAGCGCAATAACATTGATGTAACGAACTCTTCGGTTTAGGTAATAGGGTGTGTATTCGTGTGCACTTATTGTTTCGTATTGAAGTACTTTCGTGGAGATCTGTAAAGTAACAAATATGCTCAATTAAACCGACGGCTTAAGTTATTTATCTTAAGTTTGATGTATTGAATCTTTTACTTGGTTTTGAGAGTGTGCGAAATTCATTTAGGAAACATTACAAAGATTTGTTTTATTGAGTTCGAGTTTTTTGAATAACATTTATTATACTATTAACTTTATGATATAATATACTTTGTAAACCCGCGTTCGTTTTGCTTCGGGAAATGCTTTAGGTACGACCAAAACCGACCAAATCTTTAGATTTTTAAATTGACAAATCCTGTCTCCGTTTCAAATTTAGATACTTTAGTATAAGGTTACAAAACATAGAGTATATTAGGTAAATAATTAAATTTCATGTTAGATGAATAAAAAATAAAAAAAATAAAAATGTGGCACTCGGAGACTGCCGCGGTAAAGCTATTGCATAGCATTTTTTATCAACTTATGCAATTATAATTATTAGAAGTTATATAGTTATATCAGAACAGCGCCATCTAGTTTGTAGAAAACATACGTACCATACCTTAGTATTAAGGTACTAGATGGCGCTGATTGGGGGTGTTAGGTTTTTTTCGTTACGGAATTTCTGGATTCGGTCCCCACGCTCAAGGCCCGCGATAAAAGCTATGCAATAGCTTAATAAATAGACAAAAACACTTATCCCTTATCCCAGACTTATCTACCCATCCCTAAGATCGTATTCTTATGAAGCATGATGCAATAAATAATCTTACTCACTTTCTTACTCAGAACAATGTTTATAAAACGAGAAAAAACCTCAAACGGTCTTTCATACCAAAACTAGTATGCATTCCTTAAAGGTTCGCAAATAAACAACATGACCGGCCGTCAGCCCTGGACAGACGGACGGACAGACAGCCTTGTCAATTAACCCTTTGAATGATTATTTCGTTGCACGCAACGCAGTTTCAATGCGCGGGTAGGCCGACGTATGCAAATCGGTTGTTTGTTTTAACCCGAAGGCGGTCTTCGAGACCGAGTGTTTCTTTTTGGCTGTCAGCTTCCCGCAGCGCGTGGGTTAAAGATATTGGATGCGATTAGCGTATAAGGCTTGATGTTTTTGCTGATTTTGTGTAATGAATGCGATTTTTCGTGGTTGTTGGCTCTCGCTAATTTTAAAGTTTTTGAATGATCCTCACAATTTGTAGCCGAGTTCAAATCTACCTTCACGTTGAGAGAAAATAAAGCCGTAGTCGGCTACAGCACGGTATGATACTATTACCGTGGCTACGGTGTCCCAGTGCGCAATTTTGGCATAATTGGCGGACTTAACAGATCTGCTTGCGTAGAACGCGTTGCGTTGAGAGTATACATATTTTACGCTAAGCAGAATCAGAGACTTCAACATTTAACCACGTAAATACATATGTTTATCTTTTACAGTAAACCTAAGGCACAACGTAAAAGATAAATAAGTTTAAATTTATATCAGCTCATTGAGATACTTCGCATCCTTAAATTACATTAAGTAATTTGCTTCACTCTGACATTATCAGTGGCACTTCACATTTCAAGCGTTATCATAAAGTCTTAGGCAACTTTGATGAACAAAAACAAACCTTAAGACAAGACAGTAAATCTCAATTTATGTTACAATGTAAAACGTGTTGTACTCTAATCGAATGAGGACGAGTGCGAAGTCAAACCCTTTTCTAGACATCCCAAGGGAATATGGAATTTTGGTGTTACAATTTTTTGGTGTCATGTACAGTTTAACTTATTTCTAAACGAAACATTGCAAAATTTTTTATTGTTAGGTACTAAAATATCGGGATCTTTTTAGGAATATCTGAATTTTTTGTAAAATCACTTTACACATTTTAAGATGGAAACCCTACTTGCATGAACTTACTTCCTTTTTTATTTTTGTCGTCAAATGATCGCAACACGGAGTTGAAAAATTAAACAAAAATAAATACAATCGGGTCTTAAAAGTTATCACACTTACAAATGTACGATAGGACCACTTATATTTTTTTAAGTATTTTATATGAATAACCGACGTAGACGGTCCTATTACAGCCCATGGACTTCAGTAAAATCGCTTCGACTTCGCTGATGCGTTGTCGGCCAAAAAAGGCTCTCAAGCCAGCCGGAGCCGGTACACTTTTTAGAGGCGACCATCTCAGTCCTCAAGGCTAGCAACGCATCTGTGACTTAGAACAAGACTCTGACTAACAACTACTAACTGGACTATTAATAACAACAACTAACAGGACTAACTATCACTGACAGTCCCTGTCCCAGTCCTCGTACTTACTAACAAAGTAACCAGCTAATGTTCTAGTAACACCGTCTCCTAACCGGTCTAACTATCCCAGTCCCTATTTGAGTCTTGTTCTAAGTCGGTCACAGTTGTCATGGGCGGCAGCGGAAGGTGGTGCTGCATGTTCGTTTGCTACCTTAATTCCATAAAAAAACTTCTTTTTTTTCTCTGGCTCTCAAACTCCCAGTCGGAAAATGAATATATATAGCAGTCCTATTAATAATAATTATAAACATATTACACATGCCACAATATGGAAATTGGCATCAGGTATTGCAAACTCGAAATCATTGTAAAAGTGTACCCTAAGCTACCGTCTGAGGGTTGAAATTAGATTGATTTCAAACAAGTATTGATTTCGGTGCTGAGATGGTAAATTTGACAGGGTATGGGGTATGTTAACGAGTCATATCGGGTTGCAAATACCGTTCGTTACCCCATCTTGTAAGGGAAGCTTGCCAATTAATAATAATATGTTAAAGCCTACTTTGAAATAACCTAATGTTCCTTGTTAATGTAAAATCCCGAGTTTGCTGTACGAACCTTTTAATGATGTATGTGAAATGTAACTAGGGTTGCCGACATTTTTTTGTCTAAATATAGTATTAAAAAAAAACTATAAAAAATATAGTACGCTTCAAAAAATATAATTTTATGGGAAGAATAAAAAATTGACTAAATTATATTTTTTATTCATTGTTTTTGTAAAAACTATATTCTTTGCACTTCATGCAACCTAATTACATTAGTGTTGCAAAATATAAACATTGATCTATTGTACTGATATATACCTACTATTTTTACGAACAATATATCTGACTCGGCCGGGAATGGAACCCGGGACCCCTCGCTTCGCAGGCAGGGTCACTACCAACTAGGCTTCGGGGTCGTCGCTGCTGCTATAAAACTATTAAACCTATATTTAATTGTGATCACATTGAATTATTAAAGCGCTCTCATCATAAAAACCACTTGAAACCCACCAACAAACCACTACCGCTACCACGCTACCATCGACACGGGTGCACTGTAAAGGTCTGTGCACACTACATCAACTTCACTCTCTCTCATTCATCATCTCTTCAATTCGATTCCGGCTGTAATCACGGGAAAGCAAGCTTCGGTAGCGGGTAGATCAACGGCCCAAGTCCGCTAATTTATAAATATCTTCTCTCTATCTCGTCTCGGCCGGAAATCGAACCGGAGATAGACCCTTAGGTTCGCCACTAACACTACGGGGTAGTCGTTAATTTGATGTAATGTGCGCAGACCTTAAAATTGTAAATCGAAAAACTAATATAAACAACATATACTGCAGTTGAACGAATGTCGATGCGTGTAAGGGGTTCGTGCGTGTGGGCTCTCAATGAACATTTTATAGCCTTGCTGGTTTAATTTAAAAGTTACGACCATGATAGATAGATGTACGCTACGTACGCATCGCTATGTACTGGCTACAACCCATTAATGGCACACTGAGCACGGGTCTCGCTTCACCATTGAGCAAGCCTAGATCCAACACGCTGCGAGCGTGCGGATTGGTGGAGGGATTAGTGGGCAACCCAAGTATCAGAAGTTTTCATGCCACTTGAAGGCTAAAATAACCGCTTTTTACTAAATGCATATTATTATAGGGATAAATTATATATTATTATATGCGGTACATATATCAAAATAACATTTTTTACAATTTTTGTCTGTCTGTCTATTTGTTTGGGCTAATCTCTGGAACCACTGGACCGATTTTGACCGGACTTTCACTGGCAGATAGCTGATGTAATAAAGAGTAACTTGGCTACTTGTATTTTAGAATTAAGTAAGAAGCGGTTATTTTAAGATTACAAACAGATACTCCAATTTTATTTATTTGTATAGAGTATAGATGTATAGGTTTGTGTCATATGCGGCTTGTCTAATCGTTTATCGATAACTCACGAAAAAACAGACGAATTTATCGTACATCCAGGATTCGAACCTGGGCTTTCAGTCACATTCAAACCAAAGCAATCGCTACTTGATCTCATACAAGTTACTAACACAAATGACCTCCGAGCCTCCGAGTGCTCCCAACTCGTCCACTTTCTCCTAACTAAATTAACAGCTCCGACATTAAACGAACCTTGTCAAGAATATCCATCATCTTTCACCATTAAGATGGTATCAAGAAATATCTTGATTTCACGTTCAATCTCCGATAGAATGAGTTTTGTATGCATCGGCTTCACATCACCTTTATTACTCGAACGATAGAGTTTGAAATCGTTTGAATTGAACGACTCTAATAGGAAATCGTGACCATTTATTTTTACCGTCAAAGCGGATCGTTCTTAAATAATTTGTTTTATAAATAATAATTAAATAATATAAAAACCACATTCTTATCTTAATTTTATATAATGGAAGTATATATTTCTTCTGTGCGTGTGTATGAACTCCTCCTAAACGGCTGTACCGATTTGGTTGAAATTTTTTGTGTGCTTCAGGAGATCCGTGAATGGTTTAGATTCACAATTGCACCCGGTAGGTGGCTGTCAATATGTCACCAAATTTGTTTATCAATTGTAAAGCTGTACGAAGTTCGCTGGGACAGCTAGTATATTACATTATAATATACCTAATATTATGCAGTCCACAGGACTGCATTTTAGGAGCATTGAGCTAGTTATGGGGTTTCGTGACCTAGAGCTAAATCGGGGATGTCTTATTGATTTAAGATTGCAAACAAGCATGCAGCAGTACCACACACTGATGATGAGTCAAGTTAGCAGAGGGTGATATTAAGAATATTAGCTGGTCAGTTCTTTAGTTACTATTAATTAGTTAGTAATTGTTAGTAAGTCTTTTTCTAATTCGGTCTCTGATGTATTGCTAACCTTAAGGTCTAAGATGTCTAATTGCAAGTGGTACTTTTGGCCACTATAAGAGTTAATTTTAGTGAAATTTATTAGGACGCAAGTTATATACCTTATTGCTAAATAACTAAGGTTTAAATTTGATAGAAGAAAAACATGTGTAGCAAAGATACAAGCAAATTACACACGTCGTTATTGCATGCGCAATAAGTCTTATATTTCCATCAAACTGTCACCAGGTTTAATAACCCAAGGCGTATATTCCAAGCGTGTTACAAGGGATTATTATTTTCTATTATAGAATGCTTTGAGTAGATAAAAGGTATATTATGTTAATTCTGTTACTTCTTGACTAAGTGGGATCTATCTATAACCCTTGAAAAGTCCACTGTTAGGTCTCTCCTAATTAGGACCACTCCCAAGGTGTTGGTGACATGATTAACATAAAAATAGCATCAAAAAAAAATTATAAAGACATCAAATAAATAACTTCTAATTATTATGAAATAATAAATCAAGTGCTTACAATTTTTGTTTGAGATCGGTGTATAATTGTAAGCCAATAGAATAATTTAACAAAACAAAAAACCGATTTTGACATCGACAAGTAATACCTAGAAAAAAATTGAGTCCCTAGGATTCCATCATCAGATCCTGACTTTATGGCAGCGGGACCACCTCGGAAGTAGGCTTTTAACATAAAAAAAATCATATTACCTTCTCTTTTTTTGAAGTCGGTTAAAAGAAGGTCAAAATCCGTCTTCTAGTTACGGACAAATCCGGGGGTAAACAAACACACAGAGACCAATATGATTTTGTACGTTGCACAAGCGTTCAACAAATAACCTTCTTTTATGAAGTCGGTAAAAACAAAATTACAACAAAAACAACTTTGAATCCCGTATTATTTTTACTACAGTAAATTTCCATAAAACTAACCACTACGCTTGTAATCAATGTTCGAAAACCTAAGATCAATGTTTATTCAGACCGACACTAAATCATCTGTAACTTAACCTATAAAACTGGCGATCGTTCCATCCCTCTCTAACTTTATGCGAGTGAAAGAGATCACAAAGTCGTAACCCGTTGGCGTATTAACCCGCAAACGCCGATGTAAATATTTACAGTACGAGATCAGTCTGGAACATTAGTTGGGTTATATTTGGAAATTAGGCTAACAGTGATGTAATGTAACGGAGTTTTTCATGTAAATTGTATGATCCCCTACATAAAACTACTATTAAGTATCTACAATGACTATTTTTCTAGGTTTGATAGTACGAGACAATGATATTATAAACGTAGATTTGTATGTCACTAGCAGTGGAATTCCCCTAATGTAGTTTTCATTTAGCTATCTATTTCTGTTTGATTTCTTCCGTAATTATATCGTCTATAGTTTTTTAAATTTTTTTCTCGCGTTGTATGAACGTAACGCCCTTCGCACACATTTGAGAACGTAACAGAGAACTCTCAGGTGTGCAGCTTTCCTCATGATATTCGCTGTCATCGAAGCAAGTGATAATTAATTTCTAATACGCATATCACTTAGAATTAGATGATAGCGCTGGATTCGAACCTGGGGTTCCTTGTTTAGGAGTTAACGTTCAAATCACTAGCCATGGTGGATTCGATTCCCAGCGAAGCGGAACTTAGAATGATAATAATAAATAAATAATGAGAATAAATAAATAAATGATGAGTTTAAATATTCTATTGTCGATTTTTGTGTTCATCCATGATTCCATGACAAACACGAGTTGTTTGTCGAGACCAAAATATGCCTAAAATTGCCCAGTTTACAGAGAAAAGCATTAGAGTATTCAGTATATTGTACAGAACTAACTCTTTTTGTTTATTCCTGTTCTATTTGTTGTTTATTTTTGTAAGCAAAAATTTTTGGGCCCAATATGCCGCCCCCTAATATCGCCGCCCTAGGCTCCAGCCTACACAGCCTGCTGGTGAATCCGCCCCTGCTCACGGCACTGGGAATCCTGGTGTGGAGCTAGCTATGATTGTAGCGTTACATTTATATTTTCGTTCATAAAATTAATCGAAATATTCCGCAAAGGTACAAAGAAAACAAACCATTTGCGTCGCTACCCTAATGAGTGTAGTCGCATAATAGCCACGCCGGCGCCTGTCATGAGCACGCTTAGAGATGTGACGGGCGTATCGATAGACCGATGTCGATGTCGACGTTGATTCTTATCGAGCATTGGACACGTGTAGCGTTTGATGTACTGGCGTCGTTTGATTTGTTAGCTAGCTATGTTACTGATTGAGACAAGTAAGATTACTGATTAAGATTATCGTATGATTTTTTGCGTGAATGCGTTTTCAGGTGTTCTTATAGAGTTATTGTAATAAGTTGTAAAAACAATGACCAGCATTGTTAACAATGAAACAATATTTTTTATAGAGAGACGGCACTGACCATAGTCCACCACGCTGGCCAAGGGCGGATGGTAGACTTCACCTTTGAGAACTATTATGGAGAACAGAGGTGCATGTTTTCTCACCGAAAAGCAAGTGATAATTAAACTTTAACACGCAAATATTTTTTGAAATAAGAAGTGCGTGCAGCATTCGAATCCGGAATTTCATGTTCGGGAGTCCATCGTTCAAACCACTCGATTGTCACTGCTATTGATATGAAGATAAGGTATTTAATAGAATATTTGTATTTGAACGCTGGCCCAAGGATCGTAACTGAAATATTTTTTTTCAGTAATTTTTCCAAGGTCAGCTTTACAAATATGTAATTAACTGTTTTGACATGTTTCAAATGTTTTAAAAGCTCAATGATTAACTTGAAAAGCTTTATGCTTTGAATATTTTATATCGCTGTAGTTTTATCTCTGTACTGTGTATGTGGTTCATTCATAGAAAACTGAAACACTAAACGAGTATTTACTTAGCCACAGTTGTGGTATCTCTGTACGGAGCGGTTACTAGAGTAGTTTATATTATGACGCTTTAATGACTCAGTATTTAGACAAGAAATTAATAAAGACACTAAATTCAGCAAGGTTTAACTTTAGTTATCTACAACGAACAATTATTAGATTAAACTTTAACACAATTTACCTACTACCCTCACTGGAGTTTCTAAACGTTCCCCGTGTAGTGAGGTGCATGATAAATTATCGATCAGACGGAGACAAAGGCGGTCTCTGAAGATTCTTGAGCGGTAAGCTGTCACCGTCGTACACACGCCTGATGCGGTTTTTAGTGATGTGCCTCTTCCGTATCGATATTAAGACTATTAGGGACATTGTTGAAATCTGTTACTGCTTTATTTTGTTAGCCTCAGCTAAATTTATGTTTTTTTTTATTAATACTAATAATTTTACCATTTCATGTAAGCTTTTTTGTATAAATGGCTTCGTTAACTAAAGGGACCTTTGGGTGACATTATAACTTAGGTCACTTTGTTTAGTTATAATCCTATAAAATATATTTATTACCTTCATGAGGTATGCTCGAGATCGCTTCAGTTACTAGAGAGATTTTAACGTAATTACTAACAATAATAATAATAAGCAATTAAGCAGGTCTTCCCCTTTATTTTGACCTCCATCACAATAATCATACTGTTCATAAGCGACGGTGACCCCTTGCCATCACGTGGCTCGTCTACTCATTTGTTTGCTTAATATAAACACACAATTTATGAACATTATCTGCATATCAAAAATATACATAAACTTCAAAATACGTCCAGATCATTTAAGAACAGTTAACCAATTAAAACACTAATATTTCAACTAATTCCTAATTTTATTCATAAATATTATGTTTTAAAACATCGATAACAATCGGCATTAACGTGACACGCAACATCACTATAACGAAGTCTGACGTACGTTAAAAACAGGAACAACGCAACAGGCGGTCAGGGGCCTTGCTCCGTTTTATATTTAGCGTTCACAACGTAGCCTTGTGCAACACCGTCTTCTGCCCCGTTCCTATATTTTACCGATCGTTGAACGGATCGTTTTCGAGATAACTGTTACCAGTAACGAGTCGTTAAAGTGATTTCTTATAATCGTAGGAACACTTTTTAGTTACGCAAATCGAAGTTTTTCGAATACAGGAACCGGCGGAACGCCAAGTTAACTTTTATGCCGCGTCCGCACGCATGGCAAACCTCAACAAGCCTTTATAAATTCAGACAATACATGTTTTTGGCTTGGTTTGTTTAGGTTTGCAAGTGCTTGTAGCCGACCCGTCGAGTATTGGTTATTTCATCACAAATCAAAAGGAATTTGCTGCAAGCAAGCGCTTGCGACGTGTCCACACGTTTGTGAACACTCCAGTCTCGTTTGTGCACTGGTGGCAAACAGTCGTACGTGTACCTTTTCAAAATAAGCTACAGGTCAAATCGAGTCGAGTCTTTTAGTTGTTTTCCTTTCATGTGTTTTCTTGTATTTATAATAAAAAATAACTTAAGCCAAATGTAATTGCCGATGCAACAAGTTCGATGTCCGCCATGCTTGCGTCTCTAGAACACACTAACGCACTCGCAAGCGTGTGGATCATGTGCAATTCCCCAAATCAAGCCAATGTAGTTTGTGGCAAGCAGCAAGCGTGCGGACGCGACATTAAAGCTAGGACTTGCTTAACATTTTTAAGTATTTTTTAAACTGATATTATCGGACACTAAACATTATAATGTATACGGGTGCTCACGATTTTGAATTGTTTGCATGAATCATGGTCACGGCGTGATCATGATTCATGCAACTGGGTCGAAATATCGGTGAAACAATTCGACATCGTGAGTACCCGTATACATTATAATTTTTAAATATTACTGTATTGGGTCGGCGTAGAATACTGACCACACCAGACCAGGGTGTCGGAAGGGCAAGCGGAGAGGAGAGACTGTTGTTGTTATGGTCTATGCCACTAACAGTCCCTGCCCCAGTACTCATACCTACCAACGGACTAACCCACTGACGTTCAAACACCGTTTGCACCATCACAGTCACGATTTGAGTCTTTTTTTTTCGATCACAGTTGTCATGGGCGGCGGAAGAGTGGTGTTGATTGCTATCTTATATCAATAAAAATAAAACTTCTTACAGCAACATCACCTTGCATTCAATGTACCTGAAACAAAATAAAATGTATAAATAAATAAATCAGCGACAAAAAATCAAAATGTGTGCAATTCACACGTGCTAGAAGTGAAAACTTCAAAAAATAGTTAAAAAAAACTCAAAACTTAAATAATTTATGTCACGTAGGTATTTTGAATACACTTATGAACGTAATTTTTTGCATTATCTTTACATTTAGTTTGGCTAGATGTCATAACTATTGTTTTAACTCTTGCTAATGTTCCTAACTCTTGCTAATGTTCCTTTCTCATTTTCTCCTACGTTAAAATGTGTCTGTGTTTTTTTCGTTTCCGTTTCATTTCATTTGCGCGTCATTTCCGTTTCATCGAATTCCAAATCACAACGATACTATAGAAGTTTAAACTTCAAAAATGCGATAAAATAAACTTATTTCGACAGTTAAACCTATTTTACACGTATGTATACGAGAACATAGTTCGGGTTCTGCTTGTAGGGATAATCGCGCACATGAATATTTAACCGGGACACGGCCGCTACTCACACCGAATTGTAACACCACGTGAAATCTTTATTAAGGTAGTTTAAAATTACAACTAACAATTACTAACTGGACTATTACTATTTCCATAAAACATTCGACATTTGGTTAGTAACCCCATCTATCGATCCGCCATGGAGCGGTATAGTGGAGTAGTACACTCTAGGTCTTCTCGATTACAAAAAGAAATGAATACCACGCACAGGGCAACTGTAGGTTGACATTTTTCAACAAAGAAAACCTTTTTTATATCATTAAATGGTACTCAATTTCAAAACGAATGAAAGAAAGTAGATACATGAAATGAGAGATAATTATCTAAAAAAAATACTGAATGAAATCACGAATATGACCTGCCCGTGCTATGGGATGATCTGGTTAGGGCACAACTGCTAGTTTTCAGTGCAGTGCCTATTTCTTCGCGTGGTTTTACAAGTGGTATCCATGTTGTATTTAACAGTATCTACGTCATATTAAATTTGGTCTTTATAACATTACAACACGTTACGCGTCGGTGTAACTTGAAAATAGTTAGCACGAGCGTGCATCAAATGTTGTACAATTAGCATATTCGCGCCTCTGTGTTTGACTAACGCGTACGGACAGACGGCGCTATTTATAAATCGTACACTAGATTTCGTGTGCATACAAAGCAGTGACTGTTATATCTATCTACGCTTATTTACATACTTTCTTACACTAGGGACTTTGCGATCGGAATTCGACTGTAATAATTTTAGCAAAGCTAACCTTTTTAATACGCTTCTTGTTGTTTTGCATTGACTAATTAATGTTTCATTTTCTTCAATAAATTAACCTATTCGTAAAACGTACAGTATAACAATATAGGTATGTAGATTCTTACACTCTTTCGTGCGACTGTGCGTGCATTATTCTCAAAATGTAAAGTATGTAATTAGGAGTTTCTTTCTCCGGTTCATCTACATGTTTATACATAAATGATAGGCAACCTTGCGAAACGTGGTAGAAGCAAAAAAAAAATACGTTCATGAGTGTATTGTAAAAATAGCCACACGATTAAATGATTTGGAATTTGAATAGGGTATAGCCAGGTAGGTAAATGGGTGGGGTCCGTGCCTCGGAGGGCACGTGAAGCCTTCGTCCGATTGTTGACATTAGATACCATTAAGGGGTCATTCAAGTATTACGTAAGCACAACAGGCGGGGGGGGCTTCTTTGCTTTGCTTATTTTTGATGACATGGGGGGTGGGGGAGTCTAGATCGTGAACCATTGAATGCAAGTACCAATGTTTACGTAAGCATGGGGGGGAGGGGTAAGTGATTTGCTTACTTTTGCTGAAGAGGGGGAGGGGGGACGGGACGGGGGGATTAAAAATTGCAAACAATCTGCTTACGTAATACTTGAACGGCCCCTAAATACGAAACCTGGATTGGTCACAAACCTCTTGAATAATCATGACAACACCTACGACCCGAAAACAAACATTTATCTGTAACGTAAAAATCTGTCCCGGCCGGGAATCTAACCCGCGACCCCTCGCTTCGCTGGCAGGGTCACTACCAACTGGGCTACGGGGTCGTCAAATACCTAAGGCATTGCACATCAAACGACATATTCATACATCAAAAAAGCGGAGGAAATTCCTCCGAATGAACGAAACAGTAATGCGATTGAAATGTAAGGATGGTTCGAACAGTTTACAAATTGTGTGTCGGAGAATGGAAGATGTGTCATTGTGGTCAACAGCTTTTCTTGTAATGCAATTTGTCGGTGACTAATCTCTCTGAATGTATTATGCAGGGCGTTCTCTACGAGAAATAACACCGGAAAGGCCTTAGTAATTCGAGTGTGTTTTTACCTGAATACGACGACGCAAAACGGAGGGTTGATTTTGACTTCGTTTCTTCATTTGTTCCCACAGAACTTCTAAAAATCATAATTTGACAAATCGATCATTCGAAGCACCATGTTTGTCCATTGGTATTGCATCATGCATATTGTCGCCGACAGTACTATTTTAACGATTTTCGTATTAGTATACCAATATTTTTACCCTGTTAATTTTGACCTTAGCGATTTTTAATCATCTTCATCTTCAGAGGTCTTGCCGATACCACGATCATGACAATTTATATGAAAATAAAATGACGACTCCTTAGTCTATGAAGCGAGGAGCACCGGGTTCGATTCTGGGCGGGGCAGAAGATAATATATATGAATTATTCATTAACCAGACCGCCCGCTACACAGGGAATCCTAGTGCGGGGGAAACTTGTCATTAAATGCCATAGCGTTAGTGCACTGATGAAGTCAATCGTACATCGAATAATTAAAAAGACTCGTTAGTCTTTTAAATACTTCGACTAGCTTTAATTCTGTATCCACAGATACAGAATCATCATGTAATTTGAAATACGTAACAAAATGAATTGCATCAAAAAATCTAGGAACTACTAAATTAGGAACGAAGTCATTAACAATACACATCTCGGAATTGCCTTCCAAGTCTTTTAGTCAGTCCAAGTATGCCATCATCTCGACGTGAATTAACTTCCAATTATAATTCAAAGCGTTTTTGTCTTCCCGAAGTCTTTGTCAGCCGGTTTTTATAGCTCTGATTCACAGCACCAGTTCTTTAGGTTTTTAAAGAGGCTCGCACAAGATCCTTGTTTTAATAGCAAGAAAATGTGAGGCTTTTAACTGAGAGGATATATTTTTATGGCCCTGAAACTGGCAGCCAAATGCAAGCCTTTCAAGTTTGCCGCGAAATTGATTGTGATCGAGCTTAAAATTCTGAAGTTATTCGACAACTTACTAGGCCAGTTTTTGTTCTGTTTGGTCCTGAATTCGATTCTAGTATCATGAACATGAAGGCACGTGATATAAGTCACGAATAATCGAGCATAAGGCTAGGCGTATGCTGGAATGCAGGCGACGCAGTACAGCGAATCACAGATCAGTACACCTTAGGGCAGTTGAGGCAGACATATGCCCCCTCCGTATGCTGCAACGCAACTCATTCGCATCTTAGCTCGTACAAAGAATAGACGTTTGGCAATGATTCTATTAAACGTTCTGTCATGACTGTCATTGCAACAATATTATGCCGCGCGTCGCGCTGAAATCTGTGCCGGCTCTACAACGGGACGCAGAGCAGGACTGACACATGTCAACGTCTGACGTGCCTGCGTCGCAGCATACGTAGCTCAATGACGTTCCATACTTTGCAAAATCTGCTCAGTTCTGCGCTGCGTGGAACTGCGTCGCCTGCGTTTATGACTGTCATACACAAAAATACTATTTTAAAACTGACTCACAGTGAAATGAAATGAAATGAAATGAAATGAAATGAAATGAAATGAAATGAAATGAAATGAAATGAAATGAAATGAAATGAAATGAAATGAAATGAAATGAAATTTATTCGAAGTTGGTTTTTACAAACACTTTTCGAAAGTCAATCTACGCCATCGCTTCGACAAATCCCTACCGTGAGTAGTCTTGGAAGAAGAAGCGGCAAGAAACTTCCAAGAAGCTTTTTTTGCTACTCACATTACAAAAAGCACTTTATTACTACTTACTAGCTAGAATATCAAACAGTTTCAGAGATTACCGCTTTAAAACAATGAAACAAATAACTTTAGCTTTTATAGGTATTAGTATAGATAGATAAGTAGGCATTAAATCGGCTATTACATTGAAATGCGCTTCGCGACCACAATCGAATCATGACGACGAGGCATGACCATCGATGTATCAACAACTCGGGTCCTGGTTCATTAAATAGTTATTTGGATTCGCATTTACTTGGTTCAATGGAACTCCAATTAAATTAACTAAGGCCAGTTAACTTTAACAGTTCAATGTAAACACTACCGGTATTTTACTTTTAACTATTTATTACCTACTGGTAAGTATATTTATTTTGAGCCCTGACGCAAAAAGAGGGGTGTTATAAGTTTTACGTGTCTGTGTAACTGTGTGTCTGTCTGTTGTGGTTACTGGTGCTGGTTGGTAGCGGTTTTACCTACATATCATATTTAAATAATCATTCAAACGCAAATCATTTTATTTCACGTAGGTATTTTGAATACACTTATGAACGTCATTTTTTACATTTACCACCGTTTCGCTAAGGTGCCTTTAAATTTTAAATCTTAGAGGAGAAAAAGAAACGGCGAAAGAAACTCCTCGGTACATCTTTTAAAAATAGTGCTTAAAAACGAATTACATTATTTTTGCTAGGTACTACCATTTATTATATTAATACCTTCACGTATTAATATAATGATTATTTAAAACCAGTAACATTGTAAATTTAAATACGAACCCGAACATATTTTGTACTATTATTAAAATATCTACCCTCAAATAAGCCCCAAATATAGGATGCAATTACACACTGTTTTCTTCCATTCATGTAGTTTGTTCTATAGAAATATCCAAAGGGGTCGGCCCCCACAACTATTGAATGTCATATTTTTATGATGAGTTTTTGGCCTTTGATTAATCATTGTACTTTTCTATGGGGCTTCATACCACGTTACTGACGTTACAAATCCATGCAATTTTGAACCTTATTAAAACGACGTAAGTGTCAAGACAAGTTTTACGTAACTAAGTCCTCTTAAATACAGATGTACAACTCTCAAACAATTTATATCCGTGTACTGAAGTATTAAGACCGATCTTTTCTGTGTTTTAACAGTTTTAAATAGCAAAGTGTCTATTTTAAACTTTATTTTGGACAGCATAAGAGTTCTTATTTCAAATTTGTTTTTTTCTCTTTTGACTGTAAATGGAGCATGCTCGATCAATTTTGGTCTTTAACTATAGGGACCTTTTTTTATGTTTTTTGAATTTAGAAATGGGATCTTTACGTTTGTTTAACGGCTTATTTTGAATGTAAATACCCATTATTAATTGTGGTAGATTTTTTAAATAAGGGAGCGAATGAGCTTTTTGTATAAAGGGCCAGTCTTTGACGGTAGTTCTCTTTTCAGAATATAATGGAAATATGAAACTTGTATATTTAACAGTGATAACCGAGCGGTTTGAACGTGGGACTGTCGAAACGGGGGCTCGGGTTCAAAACCTTCACGCATCTGTAATTAAAAAAAAATGTACGTATTACCATTTAATTATCACTTGCTTCGGTGATCAAACATCGTGAGGAAACCCGCACACCTGATAGTTCTCCATAATGTTATCAAAGGTGTGTGAAGTCCAATCCGCTCTTGGCCAGCGCGTTGGACTATGGCCTGTGCTGTCATAACGTGCGAGGAGTGAGCAGTGAAGCCGTTTGACTGTTATTGGTTGAAATGATGATGATATCTAGTATACTTGGATAAAATATCTTGTTTCAAGTCGTGGGTGATCAACATTCACCACTTTTCCTTCTAGCGTTGTAAAACGTTAAGTCATGATGATGGATTCAACTTATTAATAGCCTACTACTGACCACGGCTCTCCTAATTGAGGAGGCCTAACGCATACTCCATCGCGCTGATGATGATGATGATTGTATTTTCAATCGAATCATATCTGTGCTCCACTTCTAGTTTAGTAAAAAATATATACGTAAGATTGATCTGTTATCCCGCAAGGAAAAACTCATACATTTTATAGCATCCTCGGAATCAACGAACGAACTCATAAATAATCGACTCGAAGGACCAAATTTTTTTAGACGTGAAATATTATTTCGGTCTATTCCAATACTTTTCTATGTCAATAGCACACAGCAGAAGAGCTATCTGATGGTAATTGGCCACCGTCACCCTTGGACATAACAAAAAAAATACCATCCAAAAGAGAAGAAAAAAAGAACTAGTTGTGAAGCGTGCCGGAACGCAATCATACATTTTATATTGCTTCTGTTTTGAAAGATGTGCTAAGGAGTTTCCTTCGCCGATCCTTCTTCAATTTAAAACAATTTTTGCGAAGCGGCGGTAGAACAAAAACAAATGACGTGCGTAAGTGTATCAGTGCAACATGTTTGAAGATTTTGTTTTTTTTTATTTCACAGTCAAAAGTCAAGTAGCAACTAAAATACTCGCAAATATACCATTATCAAACTACACATGTGTCTGCTTGTAAATTTACAAAGATAAGACATTTACATCGCGTTGATGTTTCAGGGTATCACGGACGTGACGTGACGG
Source organism: Ochlodes sylvanus (assembly GCA_905404295.2). NCBI lineage: Eukaryota > Metazoa > Arthropoda > Insecta > Lepidoptera > Hesperiidae > Ochlodes > Ochlodes sylvanus. The sequence goes on along the minus strand of FR990146.1, from coordinate 2,212,230 downwards.
GAATATACAAGACAGGGATAGAACATGTTAGAATTTAGAACATGTGTTCTATATACAAATTAAATTGAAGTGTATGTCTGTTAAATTTTAGAATAACTAAGTTTTCTCAGCACGATTAGATATGCGAAACGGCGGAAGCATAAAAATCTACATAGGTGTATCGGTTATACCTACATAAATAAATGACTTTGAATTTGAATTTGATACTAAATCGCAAACATTTTTTAAATTTGTCTGTCTGTATGTTTGTCCGGGCTAATCGCTGCAATGGCTCAACCGATTTTGATGGACTTTCAATGGATGGTTAAGGAGGTTACAGGGCAACATGTAAGCTACTTTTTATCCCGAAATTTTCACGGCATTGGGATTTACGCGGGAAATACTTTCATGTTTCAAGTGAACGTAGTCGCGGACACAGTGTTGTCGCAAAAAATGATAAATAAATAAATAAATAAATTAATATATTGAGGGAGTAGGTAGAATGTAAGATAGAAATATTTAATAAAACGAATAACTACGAGTATTATATCGGGTCCGTGTACTAAGCCAAAGATTTTATAAAGCGCAGCGGCGGCGGGTTTCTAGTTTTAGTTTGCAATATGAATCCGCTTCGCTCGTCAGTAAAATCTAAACAGAAGTCTAGACCAAAACATTCACAATCAAGGCACGCGTGGTTCCTAATCGAGCGGGTTAGGCCACGGACTCACTAGGCAATTCAACTGTCCGAACAAAAAATAACTCAGTCTCTCAACTTAAAACTTACTATGATCAAAATATACAATACATTTCAATTGTTACAGGCGCACAATTATGAAATTATTATTCAAAATCAGTTATAGCCGAGTGTTAGAACTTTGGACTCCCGAACCGGGAGGCCAAGTTCAAACTCCGCACGCATCTCTAATTTTTAAAAATTATATGCGTATTATAATTTAATTATCACTTGCTTCGGTAAAGCCAAAAGAAACATCGTGAGGAAACCTGCACACCTGAGAGTTCTACATAAAGTTATCAAAGGTGTGTGAAGTCTGCCAAACCGCACTGGGCCAGCCTGGTGGACAGTGACCTGTACCCCTTACATTGTGAGAGGAGTCCCGTGGCCAGCCACTGCTGGGCACGGGCACTTACTATCACCCATGGACATCACAAATCAAAAATTAATTGAATACATTCACGGCCAAGGAAACGTTCGATCCACTTTATAGTGTTTTAACTTTATAATTAAGTTCCAATCGCCTTATAACTGATAATGATAAATTTTACAATAAAAAAAGAAGCTTTATTTCTAAATAAAAACATATTGCACAAAAGCGTTAACAAGTTTAGTGTGTAAAGTGCCTTATTGCTTTTGTATTGTTTGTAGACAGCATTTGCAAGTGAGATTGCTTCCTTACTCCACGAGGAAAACAATATACCTATAAATTACGTAGCAATATCGAAATTCACCAACGGAACTGTAAATAAAAACATCCTGCTCGAAGGACCAATTTTTTTTTGGGTGAATGTGATAAACCAAGCGTTATGACGTCATAGCTTCACACTAGAATTCCCTGTCGTGGGTGACATGGACAACACACAGATAAAAGCACACAAACCCAGACTAAGAATATAATTTAAACGCATAATACAATTCTCGAATCCAGGACCCTACGAACGGCCGATCCGTGGTACCATTGCGCCAAGGGTCAGCATAACAATAACAAAAGTCATGTTTACTGGTAAGTGGTCACTACTGTCCACTGCAGTTATTAATCACTATATAATAATAAAGAAGAAAGAAAGAAATAAATTTATTATTTGCTTGTGAGTACTACAACAATAAATAATAAAAACAGAAATAAAAAGAGTCAAAAATATAGCTAAAACAAAAATGTTGTAGAACCACAGTACAAAAAGTTCTGCATTCAGCATAAAGCTACTAGTATGTTAACCTAGCAGCGCTGGTTTTCAGTGCATGGTAGTTCATTAATACATTATTGTAATACATTAGTATAATACTTATACTGTTAAAACTTAAACTGTTAAAATAACTGTTACTGTAAAAATAAAAGTCAATTTTGTATTAATAGCCTTTTCACTTTAATATATTGGTAATAGCTTTGCATTCAAAACATTTCAAAGGCAAACGCGAACCAAGACCAAGACGCCTTATTAGCCTACAAACGAACATTTGCAAGTGAAATGCCAATGGCTCTTTGTACCGAGTTTATACTACCAAAACAGGGGTTCCGTGTTCGATTCCCGCATATTTTTGTGCGAATCTTTCCCAGGGAATTTGCTTAACGTTTCATTGTTTACGCAAATGTCTGGGAATGATGGTCGGATGAGGAGAGATGGTATCGCTGGTAATGTGGTTGACTCAGCCTGAACTTACATTACAATAGCAATAAAAGATCTTTTTATTCACTCTTCATTGACGAATGATACAATAGTCGACCCCGTAGCCTAGTTGGTAGTGACCCTGCCTGCGGAGGTGGGGTCCCGAATTCAATTCCCGGCCGGGGCAGATATGTTACAGATAAATGTTTGATCTCGGGTTATGGGTGTTAGTGATGTGTTATTTGTGTTGTCCATGCCACCCGCGACACAGGGAATCCTAGTTCGGGGGTATGAGTGTGTTAGTTTAACTATTTAATTATATTAGAAATTGTAGAAACATTAAACGATACAAGTAACGCCATCTATTATCGATATATTATAACAATGCCAATACTAAAGACTTTCTCAGAACAGAAGATAAATGACACTTTCAAATTAAGAACCAAAGCCAAAAATGCATTCGAACCCACACATTAATTTCACGGAAAAAATAAAATCGAAGTACACTCGCATACAAAATAACATTCCAATTTTAGAGAGAAGAAAGAAATAAAAATCCAGTTTTATTATTTCGAATGCGCGCTAACCGTCCGGTGTCAGGTTACACGTCGGTGTAAGTAATGATCGGAATATAGGCTGTTGTTTCATCGACGGCGAAAAGCTACTTACGATACCTTTACAACGTTGGCAGGGTCATTACCCTGCTTGCGAATTTATATAACAAATGAATGTTTGTTTCGGGACTTGGTTGTTAGTACTGTTTAAATGGTGTATGCTGAAACAGGCATTCGTTGTGTTGGGCATGAGTGCGTAAGCGTTTATTTATTTTATATAATACATAGATTTCTATGATTTTAACTGTAAGTGTGAAAACCTTTAGTGTCCGCGATGATAATAGTTTAAAATCATAAATTTATATGATGCGATTATGTTTGCATGTGGGGGTGGTGTGGCACAAACATGGGAAGAATTTGACAGAAACTTCTATAGAAGACAAAATAGATTTATCCTACCGAATTGATTTTACTAAACTCACAGTAACACACATAAAAGTCAACTGATAGCCTATCGCATTTCGCTGAAGATGTGACCACGACTTTATCAGATTTCGTAAAATGAGAGACAATAATTTATTAGTTGCATTACCGACAACTGAACATGAATTAATTATTTAACATTGGACTTGGGAAAAAAAATATCTTTTGATTTTCACTTTATTGACAAATAAATTTACCACGCCGCTTTTCGATGATAATTAGTGAAATCTATTCTGATGGTATCCAATAAAAATATTTTCGACATTTTAAGTTTTAAGTCGGCACAGAAAAACAGTGTAAACAAAATCAATTGAACGTTGGACTACCCAAATTTGTGTCTGGGTTTGAATCCTCTACACACCAATATTTTTTAAAAAATTATGTGCGTATTAGAATTTAATTATCACTTGCTTCGGTGAAGGGAAACATCATAAGGAAACTGAACACCTGACAGTTCTCCGTAAAGTTCTCAAAAGGTGTGTGAAGTCCGCCAATCCGCACTTGGCCAGCGTGGTGGACTGTGGCCTGTATCCCTCACACTGTGAGAGGAGACCCGTGCCCGGCAGTGGGACAGTTATGGGTTGCGAATTGCGATGATGAAGCAGGTACTTATAATAAAACGCGCATTTTTAGAACAAAGAATGCCGCGCGTTTCTAGTGTACAACTATAAAATAAAGCATAAAAAATCCGAGAATTTTCTAAAAAAGTTCGGATAATTTAGTAACAAAGTTTTTTCATTTTAAATTAACGATATTTTATAAGTTTATTAAAAATAAGAATACTTTGTGTCCAAATGATTATTTCGGATAAATTCAAAAGCCGGATAAAATGCGGACAATTGCAAGAGCCGGATATAAACCAGACAAATCCGGACATCCAGTAACACACCCACGAACCCCACACCTCAAGTTAACATAATCATGTATAAGCGATATACTTGAGGACCAAAAGGAAGGTATTTTACGCTTATTCATGTAATACCCGAATCCTTTCCAAATCCCCAAAACAATATTTGCGTTATACAAAGAAACCGGGATTACGTTATAATACTACCTGATATGCCGGTATAAACAGCTTACCGGATACAATATCTACTGGAATATTATGGACAGACACGGGTATCATTATTTGTCTTCAACCCATTAATGGCCCACTACTGAGCACGGGTCTCTCCTTATACCTGAGGAGGCCTAGAGCATACACCACGCTGCTCCAGTGCGGATTAGTGGAGGGGTTAGTGGCCAACCCAAGTGTCGGAGATTTTTATGCCGCCCGAAGGCATCCGACATGACTTAACGACTGCTATCAAATGGTAACAACCGGGACCGACGGCTCTAAGTGCCCTCCGAAGCACGGAAGCTCCCAAGAAATTTTGGCCAACATGGCTTAACGACTGCTGTCTTATGATAACTGATAAATTACGTGCTATCCGAAACAAGCTAAAGATATTGCCGCTCGCGATCACCCACCTAAATACCGCGTCCGCTGTTGCTTAACTCGGCAGATCACTTGAAAATGATGCAAGCCGTCAGGTTATGATAGCTTCACAGCCTGGCAAAAGACCTTACCCTGAGTAAACCCTGTTACTCTGAGTAGAGGTCTCTACGGCCAGTGTCATCTTAAACCGGATCCTAGTTTGAAATTCGTAAGTTCCACATTCAAGATTTCATCAAAGACGTAGAGAACTACATACTCGTACTTAATCTTGGAAAGTAACTCGATTCTGGCATTAATGGAGTCTCAGAGCAGGAGCTTTTGACGAGCTTGTAGAGCTTTCTCGCATTCAAAAGATACTGGATAGCCTTTTATAAATCTGTCCTTTGTGCCCTATAGATTCTAGGAAACATTCGATATGCTTTGAAAGTTTTACAGTACCGGGAATAGCTGGGGTAAACTATAAAGGCATTTATTTCTCCACGTAACAGTTTATACTTTATGAACGTTATTTTTTAAATACAAAAATATATAATAATGTATCTGTTAATATTTAAAATCTATTTGATAATTGCAATAGCTTTAAACGAGCAATTCTTGTATAAATACATATAATCTGAATCTCGTAAACGGCTCCAACGATTTTCATGAAATTTAGTACGCAGGGTGTTTCGGGGCGATGAATCAATCTAGCTAGTTCAATTTTTAGAAAATGTGGTTTTTTCCGTGTTTTCAGGGAATGAAAAAAAACACTAAAAGTTGCAGGACCAAAGTAAAAAAATTAATTTGCAACGAAAAATGTTCTTACAAATTTCATGTGAGATTAATTGTTTGCATCCTTGTTTCCACGATAGCGGCCTCACACATGGATTTTAATTTACAATATTATCGTAATATATAATTATATCGTAATAAATATAATATACTCGTGATATCTAAAAAATAAAATTGCCTCCTGGGACAAATGCACGCTTAGTCCAAAAAGGTAACATTTCAATGGACATAAAGGAGTGAAAATGCCTCTTTCTAATGTAGGAAAATGTTTTTCATCTTTAATACAAAAATTGCCCAAACAAGCTAAAATCAAAACACAGAATTCCACTAGATCTCTATGAATAAGTGATGCCGTTATGAAATTCGAACGTTAAACGCGATCGCTTGAGCCGATAACTTCCCCATGCGTTCGATAGAAAAAAACACAATAATCCCCGCGGCTCATAACACGATAACGGCTCATGCGGGCTTACCAATGATCCGATAATACTCGTATTACCATTTTGTTACCCTTAAGGTGAGGTTGTGTTGAGGTTTTTTTGTTGTTACATGCTTATTCTTATATATAAAAATTAAATGTGGCACTCGGAGACTGCCGCGGTAAAGCTATTGCATAGCATTTTTTATCAACTTATGCAATTATAATTATTATAAGTAATATAGTTATATCACTTATATCAGAACAGCGCCATCTAGTTTGTACAAAACATACGTACCATACCTTAGTATTAAGGTACTAGATGGCGCTGATTGGGGGTGTTAGGTTTTTTTCGTTACGGAATTTCTGGATTCGGTCCCCACGCTCAAGGCCCGCGATAAAAGCTATGCAATAGCTTAAAAATAAATCGCTGATTTTGTTGCTAAGCGCAAATCTCGAGAACAGCTGAATCGATTTCACTAATTCTTTTTTTATAATATTTCTTAAAGTACGAGGACGGTTCTTACGGAGAGAAAAATTTAAAAAATGCCTGAAAAGTCTAAAAACAACACTTTTCTATATTCCCATACAAAAGATTCGTAATAATACTTAAAAGTCAATTAGAACTTTAATACCATATCATAAAGTTAAAGTGTTGGTGGAGGGGTTCCGGGAAGGAGACCCGAATAGCAGAATAGAATAGTTAGGCGGTACGAAGTAGTATAATAATAATAATTTTACCCAAGCCACGCAGTTATGTGTATAATGTTAAATGCTTTTTTAGGGTTCCGTACCAAAAGATGACAAATAGAATAGCCTCCGATATCCCTCTGTCTGTCACAGGGTTCCGTCTCTTGAACGGAAATATGTAAACACACACAGAATGCGTGTTACTGTGGCAGATATCACGATCATTAAAAATAAACATGGATCCCCATACAAGTTACCTTTAAAAAAATCTATACTCTATTTCGTCATTGACCAAATAGTTAAAGTTAATATCGCTCGGTGATACAGAACCCTACGTGAGCTAGTCTCACTCGCACTAGACCCGTTCGTTATTTTGGCAACAACATAATTTGAAACATCATCTAAGGATTCTAAGGAATGTAAATAAGTACATGACAAAACAGCTCATTCACCCATTGCCTTTGAAGAAATCTTGTGAATAAGTCACGTGTACGAAAACCACCGAGTCATGGTAATTGGCAAGGTAAATGTACCGTCACGGACGCGGAATTGCTTAGATAATTACGATACGTATTGGTTATTGACATGATATATATGCATACACATATATTTATATTATTCTAATACTTCTTGTAATTTGGCAAAGGGAGATCTCCGGCTGAGCGAGACGACATGAGCGGGAGGCGGTTAAGCCCCAACGGAATAGTTGTCGGAACTTGTATACATAGGTATAGTACATTGGTTTCAAATAGGTATATATCAATCCCGCCCTCGCTCACTCGTTCACTCATTCAAACCGTAGAACAAACGTTTAAATAAAACAAAGAGACAAAGATTGAAAAACAATTGCCAGTTGATTTAAGTTAAATCGGGAATTTAGCTGTTGACGGTCTTTCGTCGGAATACAACGACTGTTGCACTATCAGCGAGCGGTGATGAGCGATGATGAGCGAGTTCATTATTATATCATATCTGTTAGACGATCCAACTAAGCTGTTAGTGTCAGTCAGATTACCTGTCAGTAAGATTCCCGGCTAGGGACGATGTTCATGAGAGAAACTTAAAAATGGATGGTAATGAAATTATAAAACATTTTAATATGTTATTGATATATTGAATACCAGGAAATAGGTTACAAGGTTTAGTTTAAATAAGTTACTTATCTAATAAAGTTAAATTTATTAAATTGTCGACATACATTGACAATCAGAAAATGTAGAATCTTACATTTTAAGAAATTTTCTGTAAAAATTTGTGCCTTTAAAAAAACAATACGTTTTTGCCGTTTTTACACTGACCACACAACCTATCCACTTACCAAAAACTGCACTTTTTCGACTTTGGTTGATTTTGTCTCCTTCGTTGAAAATAAAATAATAATAAAAAAAAAGTCCAATTTCGTGTATCGCATTAAATGAACGATAGAACGAGTACCCGTCGAATGTATTCGTCGTCGCTGATGCCATTTTTGAACGAACCCGTTCGATTTTTAAACGTATACATTCGGTTCGGAAATTAAACGACTGGATTTTGCACGTGCGAGCGAAATTTATCGTCGAGTTTTCGACAGAAATTCGTGAATACGTAAATTACCTATTAACTACCCAATCGGTTATCTGGCGCCGTTATGGGAAATATTACGTCGAATATTACGACTTCGACGATTAAATAAACGACAAATGACGGATTTCGACGAAATTATTTTTCTGATTTAATAATATGTTCGCTTTATCAAACGAATGTTCGATATTAAGTCGAACTCAATATATATTGACCTTTTTAAGTTAGTTCTGGTATTTCTACCGTAAAAATGAAATACTTTACCAGGATGAAAATACCACCAAAACCATATTATAAACGAGTGATTAAACAGGTGATTTCGTCAGAAGTTAAAAAAAAATGATTTGGTGTCGTGGGACACCAGGTAGGAACGAAGTTCCTTCGGCTACTGTCGCGCCTGCGCACGTCTCATTTAACGCTTTTATTCCACGCATTTTTTCTTACGGTTTTACTATCACATATTTTTCAGTTCGGTCGCCGCAGCAAAACCTATCCCCTCCAAGCCTGCCGTAAGGAACTTCGTTCCAACAATTTAAAAATAAACCCCACAGTTTCACACGGTGATCCAAAACCAAACCTTTTTCGATGTAACACCAAAGAAATCCTAAAAACATTCAGGTCCTTGTTAAGGGCAAATCAACCGTCAGATCGCAATAAAATGTAAAAGTTATAATTACCCGCTCAAAAAGGCGACGACGGATACGATCTCCGTCAAAACATCAAGGTTAAGTGGCCATGAAATTCGGAACCACCGCACCCCGTTCAATTACGATCGTTCAGATCTACGATACCAGGTTACCAGGCATCAAAATTCAAAATGGGATCCGACATCGAAAATTGGCGATGGCTCGAATTAACTGCGGAGTTCTGCAAGCTGGTTTCCGGTACCATGAACACGTTTTGGGAATTGACAGAACCATGGATGTTATGCATATGTATATATACATATACATATGTGTATTGTATGTACAGTGTAGTAGATGTTTAGTTCCCTTTCACTCGTGCGGGAAATAGAGGAACTTCATGATTGTACATTGTACAAGTAATAAGTAAATCTTAATATATATAATTCGAGTGTGAGTGTGTATGTCACTGAACTCCTCCTAAACGGCTTGACCGATTTGGTTGAAATTTTTTGTGTGTCTTCAGGTGGATCCGAGAATGGTTTAGATTCACAATTGGACCCGGTAGGTGGCGTTGCTGTCGATATATCACTAAAACATTTTTTAATTATAAAGCGGTACGAAGTACGCTGGGACAACTAGTCTTATATATAAAAATGAATTGCTGTGCGTAAGTGACGCTAAAACTCAAAAACGGCTGGACCGATTTGAATGATTTTTTTTGTGTGTGTTCAAGTGGATTCAAGGATGGTTTAGATTCACAATTGGACCCGATAGGTGGCGTTGCTGTCGATATATCACCTAAACATTTTTTAATTATAAAGCGGTACGAAGTACGCTGGGACAACGAGTAATAAATAAATAAACGTTAACACACTCATACCCTAGGATTCTCTGTGTCGCGGGTGGCATGGACAACACAAATCACACATCACTAACACCCATGACCCGAGAACAAACATTTATCTGTCAGATAAACGTCAGCCCCGACCAGAAAGCAAGACAGAAATAAGAAAGAAAAACAGAGAAAAGATTGTCTATAACTTTGAAAAATAACCCATTCAACGCAATCGAGCCTGAAATTGAAAAGTTACATCGGTTTCTCATCACAATTAACCCTAATTAAAGATTTCCTTCGCAATAATCGCAATGAATTATTATCGTAATTATGATTGGCCGACGATCCGAGATAGGTCGTTCAATTTGGCAGATTGAATCTGGTCCATCCCGTATTTGGGAGTGGCTGCAATTTGCATCGCAACGCTCGGATCAAGATTATTGGGAGGGGCAGTACTCGTTTTGGATTGATGCTTGTCTTAATTACGCATGTAGTTACTGTCTTCAAAGGGTTACGTTGACTCTATGAAAGATGCTCTTATAACACATTTCAAACGTCGTGTCAAACGTATGGCAGTGTGAATAGAGTGACTTATATTAGTGTGTGTAATGTTTTATTTATTCATTTAATGTATTTTTATGCATTATTTTTAAAAAATTCTGCACTCCTTCTCTATATAAACGGTGTGTGCCAAATTTCATACTCCTCCGTCCGCGCAATTTTCGTAAAAAGGGGTTTTTTCATTACGTATTAATACACAGATAAATATTTGCCATCTAAAATTCATAAAAAAATTATCCATCGATGATTTTTAAAATTTTTCTCCATTCTAGATTTTTCAGTTTGTCGGCTTCCGCTAATTAGAAACGGCTTAACCGAGTTAAATATGGTTTTCAATGAAGTAGGAGTGAGCTTTGGGTTACATGTCGTGTTAGTTTTATCTGTTCATAAATAAAAAAGAAATGTAAATTTAAAGAGTACCGTCTAATTTTTTTTTCGAGTTTGGGTACTAAGGCATCTCTTTTGAAACACAGCGAGGGTAGTTACTACTTCAGAATATAAATGACCTAAATTCATTCATGACCTAAATTCATTCTGTTTTCTTTTTACACCGACCTCGTCAGCCTGTCATGGGAATTTTCCTCGAAACAAATTTACTACATATATAAAAACTCGCAAGAAAGCCGACGGACAGACAGCCTTCTGGACCTGTCGCCCGTGTCACTAAGACGAGGAAAAACTTGAGTTGCTGCGACATTTTTAGAAACTCTCTGAAGGTTGGTTACATACACACAACTTTATAGGGACGTAGGGATGAAATATTTTTCATAATATTATTGATAGACTTTCGGTGGACATTAAGGTCAAAACAATATTATTTTACAATTTTTGTCTGTCTGTGCAACTGAACAGATTTAGACGATATTTGGCTTAGTTCTAATGCCTTATATGTCTTAGATTAATATCTGGGATACTTTTAAATGGGGAAATAGAAACGTTTTAGGGGGAATGAATATACTAGGTTTGTTAAGGAAGCGCTATTCAGAGGAATTATGTTTTGACAGCTGATATGAATCCATTGTTACAGGTAAACTTAGTTACTACCTTATCCTAATATTTCGGCTAGTTCATAAAAATGAGCAATGAATTAACGCTTGCACACTCCTAGCCTAGCCTCACACTAGGATTCCCTGTGTCGCGGGTGGCATGGACAACACTTAGAACACATCAATAAAACCCACCCGGGAGAAAAAAACCTGACACATAAACATCTGCCCCGGCCGGGAATCGAACCCGGAACCCGCTTAACAGGGTCACTATAAAACATCTATTACTTTAGCAAGCACCAAGCCCGTTAATTATAAATTATTCCTTCATGCCCTTTTAGACTTAACACGCATTTAATATTATAATTAAGTTCGCCAAGCCAAGTATCTTTGCTAAGCTAATTGTGAAATCCGACTGGAGTACCAAGTACCAAGTAATGTACTGACGGCACAACGTACAATTCACATCAGAAACATAATTGTGTACATGTTAGCATTATCAACTCACGAACTCTTATCAAGTGATAACTGAACGCGCAGAAGGGACAATCAAATATTTTTAATTTTAATTTGGTTGTGGATACTATCCAACTGTTCTAATAACAGGTAATCAAAGCATGCTTAATATGTTAATGATTTGTTAGTTATGTACTAATTAAATTAATTTACTATTTAAAGATAAATATTTAAACTAGAAATTAATCTTAAATTGTATTAGGATAATCATCAATATCCATAAAACTCTTCCCTTACTGAGTGACTGACAGACAACGCACAGCCGAAACAACTGAACGCAAGAAGCTGAATTCTGGCATGTATGCTCCTTGAGGAGTGTAGGGGAGTGCTAAGAGAGGATTTTTGGAAACTACCCCCTAATGGGATAAAAAAGGGGATAAACTGAAACTTTTTATTTCTTCAAGGGATTCACTTGAAACTTGAACACTGAAAACCAAAAAATATAATTTTTGGAATCTACCGAACAATGCAAACATGGTAATAAGAGATTATATGTATTTCATTTCACGAACGTATTTAGTGTTACTAGATTAGATGAAACTTTAATTATATTTAAATCATTAAACGATACTCGCTGCCACAAAGGAAATGCTTGTACAAAATCGCTCGAATGAATATCGCGTCCGAAACCTATCAGCAATACATTGAATTAGATTTTAAATCAGTTTATTCGCTGGCGAGTTTTATCTACATCGAAAATAATATGAATGCAGCTTTTTCATATTTGTATCGCCATGTAATAAACTAAAACCGTCTGCCACAAATTGCATATTGGTTAACTTTGTAGATATTACCTATTAACACTACACTACACCACATATATTGCCTACGCGAGTATATTATTCGAAATAAAAAAGCATTTATTTCGTCGGTCAATCGAATCACGGGGGTCCTAACTAAGGAGTTTAAGAAGGGTTTAACTAAGGATGTTTCCAACATACTCTACTCTGCTATGCTGCTCGAGCGCGGATTCGTGGAGTGGATACTTGCCTACAGGTCATAAATAAAAAAAAACGGTTGTCGGTAAAGTCGGTTTACGGACGATAGTTTTACGTGATAACGTCATAAAGAAACATTGATGAAAACATTGAAAACACGTTGTCGCGTATTCAACATTTGGCTTCGTTAATGGCTTTCGTCGAGATGGGCGGGGTTTTTTGTAAAAGTTCTCGAAGAAGCTCGCGTGGAGGCGTTCCAGTAGCAGAACTGTTCTAACCGCTAGCTCTGACGTCACGTTCATACGTCACGCTCTGACGTCAGCGGAAGGGGGAACTTTTTCATGCGAGCTGCCCATCAATTCATAAAACGGTTTCGTGTAAAAATATGTCAATTTAAAAAATCACGTCAATTTCCGAATATCGATACTAAGGGACATGTTTCCCGTTGCGAAACGAAGGCGGGTTTCAAAACTGTCACTGACATTGAATTAACTATTAGGCAGTTTACTTCTGTACCACGGTGAAGTGGTCGTACTGTTCATACATAATCTTTGCAATCCTACATCTGGCTAAAGTTATTTCGCCTTGGGCGAGTCAAATTATTATATGAATGGTTGATCTTAAGATTTCCTACGTAAATTTACTACATACTTGCTATTATTATGCTTACTAGGATTTAAATTTATCATTGTTGGAAATGAATATGGGTGATAGGGTAGTTTATACGTATTGTATGAAATGTGGTTTGATATTTCCTTGCCTATTCAAATATGACTAACCCAAGTATGGGAAGTTTCTATGCCGCCCGAAGGCCTCCGAAATGGCTTAACGACTGCTATCTAACGATAACAACCGGGACCCAGGGATTTACGTGCCCTCCGAAGCTCGGAAACGCTCAAGAAATTTTGCCACTAGCGGTCACCATCCAACTGCCGACCGCGCCCGCTGTTGCTTAACTTGGTCGACTACTTAGGACCGACGTAAGCCGCCGAGCTATGAGCGCTTGAATACATATATAACTAACTACATATAAAGATACTCTTGCGTAATGAAATAAAACGCCATTGATACGTACAGATAAAGATTGCATACAATGATACTATATAAATTGAATTTTGCACAGGAGCGGACTCTACAAACGAATTTAAATTTTAAGAATTGAAGAGACGTTTTACAAAGCTTAAGAAAAACAGGATTTTAAAATTAAATTCAAATTCAGATAGTCTCAAAAAGAAATTACAAAAAAAAAATTTGATACACATATTAATAAATAATAAAAAAAATATATTTTAAAATTATTAATATATTATATAATTATATTATTTGCTGTCCAGCGAACTTCGTACCTCTCTATAGTTAATAAAAAATAATTGATTTTCAAAGTGGGCGGTAGACGAAATAAGTTTGAAAACTTGTGGTCTGATGGTTTACCTGATCATTTCCAGTCAGATACTTAAAATGTACATGTACATATATGTGAATGTCGAAATCGCCATAATATGTGTGTATAATCAAGACCGGCCGAGTCCGGCCCTGCGTTATAAGCAAAGATTTGCAATCGTCGAACATAAATATCGGCAAGACAATACAAAGAGCTGGAACGGTTTAATGCATTTATTGCATCGGATGCATTTCTACCATATAAATTACAGACGTACTGAATTATAGATATCTCAGCGATTCTACTCTATTGAACGTCCACGGCTGCCTGACTTTCGTTTTTTGTTTCGTCCTACCATGACAGGACTTGGTGAAACTTTTTTATTTTTTATATTGAAAGCGTCATGGAGCTGGATAGTTTCAAGTTAGTATTGTAATAATCTTTAATCCGTAACTAAACCATTTAATTAACTTATAATTAATATTAAACATTATGATGAAGTAACGGCGTCCGGCTGTGTTCGGCGGCCAAATTACACGTACCACATTGCTTAATGTCTTTATCCAATAGTCCCTCTTGTGCTGACAGCCCAGAAATGGAACAATTGAGTTGCGAAACTAAATTATTATAACCCTGTCCAAAACAATACTATTAAACCTCGTTAGGGAACACAAAGCACTTGATCAAACTTCTCAAACTTTTACAAAGTTACCAACTGTTGCATCGCACAAGTTCTGATGCTTTGGGAAAATAAATATTGTAACGTGGATAAGGGAATTGAGGTTCAGGAATTAGCCAACGCTTCATTTTTTAAGTGAAAACTTCTATAGCATCTTTGTGATTTGACAGTCGATGAAACGAAACAGCGACAGTAAAAAGAGACAGACACATTTTAACGTGGGAGAAAATGAGATAGGAAACATTATCCGCTGGCGTGCTCCAAAGTCGGAGTCCTAGAGCAATACCTTTTACGGCACAATGGCGGCTTACGTTTTCGTTTCACTTCTATTCTTTCACTTCTACCACGTGTGAATTGCCCTCACATTAGTTTTTTTTACGTTCACACACTCATACCCTCGCACTAAGATTCCTTGTATAGGGTGCTCTTAGGGCATGGGCGAAACAATCCCATCGACGATTCGGATTTAACAATGGTTACCATGCCGGAATCGTTGGAGGGGTTCGGGGTTCGATTTCTAGAGAGTTGTAACATTTGAATGATTAGTTCAAATTTTGGCCTGCGAAGCGAGGGTCCCTAGGTTCGATTCCCGGCCAGGCTAGAAATTTTTGCTGTGATGTTATTTGTGCTGTCCATGCCACTCGCGACAAAAAATCGGACAAAACTGGGGTATAAGTGAGTAGGCATTACTTTTCAATTTATTTTAAATTTATTATTAAATCCGTTTCCCCGATTTAAAAATATCACTCTAAATCTGTTCATAGCCGTAAGTTTCAAATCTCTAACCAATCTCTTCCAATATCATTTAAATTCCTACGAATACGGGTCGAATCGACCCCGCTCGTAGGAAATTCCATAAATGCCGTATTTCGCGAACCACGTGGTCCCAGACAATGAGATGGTACTTATGAATAATAAAAATTCAAACGACCATCCTACGAACGTAACTCATAAGTCCTAGACAACCATTATAAAAATGAGGTTTTAGTAGTGACAGTAACGACTCGACTACGATTCAAATATTTTGGGAATATGACCGCGATTTTGAAGTCTTTGCAGCTTGCTATTCAGTGCAATAACACTGCTGACATTTACACGAGCTGACAGTTACTTTAGGGACAGAATTGAACCCCAAGGGCCTTTAAAATTTGTTTAAGACCACCTTACGTTCACTACTAAACGTAGGCGTCGTCTTGCGTCCCATACATCAGTTCTGTACTGTCGTCTTTAGGTCGATAGCTCTGGGAGCGATTTATACTTTTGTCATTTACAACAAATGTGTAACATCTATATGTCTTGTTATGATGCGTAAACAAATATTTATGTCATTTATCAGTAGACATTTGCAAAAAAGGACGAATTCTTATATTTCCTTCATTTATATTTTACTCCATTATATTCTGTGGCATAATTAGACTAATTTTAATTACATTAAAAAAATAATGAACAGTCGAAACTTATGCAAGTCTATTCACAAAGACAATCGAAGTTTGCATGTGTTGGATACTTCTATATCTCTTACGGAGCTTGTGAAAACGACGTCACGACATACAATAATCGTGTCGTCGGGATCGTAATCGTAGCATATAGAGTGCCTCCGACCAGCAACGTAACGCAAGTCACTGAACCGTATTAAAATTCATAACGTCAAGTCGACTTCCAAACTAATCCGATCTTATAGCGCTTCTGAGAGAACGCTCAAACAATATTACTTAAACTCGGTTTATTTTAACCTTTTGAGTTTAAAATTCGAAACCCTATCTTCATTTTTACAGAGAAAGTGTCTTTGAGCTTGAAGAATCGAGCAGAAACCAAATATACGAGTACGTTGAAAAACAAATTACAGTTTTTTCATTTAAAATGATTTTAACTCATACTCCCGCAGTAGAATTCCTTGTGTCGCGGGCGGCATGGACAACACAAATTACACATCACCAACACCAAGCACCCGAGAACAAACATTTATCCGTCACATAAATATCTGCCCCGGCCGGGAATCAAACCCGGGATCGCACTCTTCGCAGGCACGGCCTCTACCAACTAGACCACGGGGCACAGACCACTTTGGTTAACTCGATATTCCTAAGTGTACTGATTACTGGTCATTATTGGTGGAAAATATGTTTTTCGCGAAATATAAAATGTTTACAATGGAAGTTAGTCATAATTATTATTAGGTATACCGAAGTATACCTAATATACCTATACCAGGAATTAGCATTAACTAAACTTAACCAAGTGATCCAAGCCCGTAGGTCCGGCCCAGGAATCTCATCGCTATGCGACTCCCATCACGTCTAAAGTTTTTGTTGCCAACATTCTTGTCACTGTCAAACTGGTTCCAATCATTTCCTCTATTAACGCATAGGAAATTAATTTTGATGGACTTTCGATTCGAGTAACGACACGACTAATTCACTATATAAAATACTTTACATAGCTATAATTAGAAGTTTGAAGCGCTAATGGCCCGGCGGTTTGCATCGATCGCAGGCGGTCGGTAGTTGGATGGGTGACCAACGGGGTGTGATGTGATGACCAAAGTTGGATGGGTGATGGTGATCGCTAGCAAAGGTTCCTGAGAGCTTCCGTGTTTCGGAGGGCACGTTGAGGAGTCGGTCTCGGTTGTTTTCATAGATAACAGCCGTTAAGCCATGTCGGAGGCTTTTGAGAGGCATAAAACCTTCCGACACTTGGGTTGGCCGCCACCCATCACCAATCCGCACTGGAGCAGTGTGGTGGAGTATGCTCTAGCCCTCCTCAGATGTGAGGAGAGTACCGTGCTCTATAGAGGGCCATTAATGAAGCCAATTCTGAATGAGAATGAGAATGTGATTCTTTATCTGTACTGTCTGTGCTTCAGGACGTGCTTTTACATTTTGTCATCTAAATCGATCGGAATTCTAAATTTTGTCCTACGTGTTCCTTCCCAAATGTCTGGAAGAGGTAAAGCACTGTGAGTCAGACAGCAGAGGCATATTAATAGCGTTCCGTTTGTGCGCGGAACCAAAACGAAATGTAACTAAAGTCAAATGAAAATCAAAAGATCTCATTACATAAACATACATACAATGCATCTATGAACATACGTATGAAGCGTGTAAATACATTTAATTCGGAGACTTAGTCATATCAAGATCTGTTCAGTATTCTCTTTGAGTACCAGACGATAACATAATGTTTCACACGTGTAAAGCATTCGGTTTTGCACCTTGCTACAGATGATCCAACTACAATTAATATAAACCTTACGACATTGAGCTAAGGTGCAATTTACTCAGTCTGCCGTCCTGAATTGTATCAAAACAACTGACATGCATTTCAGTAAGGAGCGACACGTGTATTTTATGTAACGGATATAAGGTTGAAAATCCATTGTTTGACTTGACTTCGTGAGTTGTACCGCCTTGCTTTAAAATGCATTGGCCATTTGACTAAACTACTTCGGCGTGGTCCTGAACGATATGTTTAGACGCAGTACAAGTTTAGTGAATACGTCTAGCGAGACTTGTCCAAACAAGACAATGGACTCTGTTTGAACTAAAGAGTTTTGTTTTCAATAGTCAATAGTGTCCACTTTTTCACACATACACACATCACAATAACCTGGTAAGTGGTCAATGTTACCATGGATATAAACAACACCAATGACATCACCAATGCGTTGCCGACTGAGAAAGAAAGAAAGACTTCACTGGCGACGTTTTCTGGATTTTGGGTAAGGAGATCTATCCACCTTTGAGTCCAAGTCAATTTCACCAGTTATTAAAGCTGAAAGCATCCTGTTTAGCAAATGATGCAGAATAGAAAAAAAAAACAAAATGTGGGCAGTTCACACATTCTAGAAGTGAATCTTAAAAAAAACGAATACTGTCAGTCCAAATATTGATGTTTTGCTTTACTTACGTAAGCCGCCATTTTGCCAATGCTTCCTATCATTTTTCCCACATTAAAATGTGTCTGACGTTGACGTTACATTTCTTTTGAGCGTCATTTCCGTTTCATCGAATTCCAAATCACAACGATAGTAGGTATAGAAGTATTCACTTCAAAAAAATTTTTTTTGTGCGTACCTACTAATAATGGTCATGTTATAGTACGGCCGACGGTTCTAGCACAGTACTGTGGTTCTAGGCTTTCGGATATAGTGCGCAGGTATTGTACTTTAGAGAGACACGAACACTTAGCGTGTGACTGAAACAAACAATGCTCAAAGTGACACTGTGTCGATAATAAAATTGTTAACGGAATCAAATCTATTCGTTCGATATTTTTGGGAAATTTTAATGTACGCCGGCTGCTTGTTATTGAAATTTAAACTTTTTTTTTTGTTTTGAATAGGTAGGGTAGTTGTACTTTGTCCTAAAATTCCTAAAAGTTCTAGTAGTTCTAGTAGTAAGTTAGTGGTCGGAGAAAATTCTATAACAGTAGGAACTATGTATTAAAATAATATACATTTAAATATAAAATAAGTACAAAACAATAGATGAAAACGTAACAAAGCAATCTAGAATAATCGGAAAAATAAATTGTAGCGAACTTCCATACGCATATTGTGGAAACTCGTGCATCGAATATGTCGGGACGTTAAGATGCTTCGAAAGCAACTCAATTTGATGGCGACGTATGTCGGAGAATAACAAAAAAATATATTTATAACTTTGTAGTGTCGTCTGAGAAATAGTAAGTAGCTGAGGGTGAAGGAGAATGGGAGGGTGAAGGTGAATAATGTAGTTGAAGTTGAATTCTTGGCGGGTCAGGTCGGAAACGGAGGAGTCAGAGGAGTCGGAAAGTTAAAAAATAAAAGTAAAAAGATAAGATTTAAAATAATATTAAAACAAAGACGAAGTGTCGTAAAGCAACTTCACTTTGTACAAATGTGAACACACTTTTTTATGTCGGCTTGCAAGTATTTAATTATAATTGTTTATCCTCTCCTCAAATCTCCCAACGCAAAACAATTTCACGGTTGATTCAAAAACAATATCGTTTCCACGCACAAAACAAACATCAGAAGCTAACTTACCTACAAATATCTCTCTAAACAGGGCTTCTCATTTCCCAGACAAACAGTCTTCATCAGTCTAAATCTAATAACTCTAATAAGTTATTTAAAACAATCCCCAATCTAGCGGCACGCTTATTGCGAGGGGGTAAGGTCGTGTTTCCCCTGTCCACTCCTACCCCTCGGGGCGCAATCAGTGCGGACCGGAAACACCCCTAATACGGAACTCTGTCAAACGAAATTCATAGAGACGTCATGTCCGAAAACAATGTTAAGATACGCTTCTGCTGCTGCGTGGTGTCATTTATAAGCGGTGGCGATTTATTTTAAATTCAAAATCATTTATTCATATAGATACCACTGATACACTTATACAAGTTTTTTATTCTACCGCCGTTTCGCAAAGGTGCTTTAAAATGCTTTGTGAGGAGAAGAAACGACGAAAGAATTTCCTCAGCACAAGTTTTAAAACAATTAACTTCATAAAATAATAAACAATCCACAAAACTAAAAATATCGTATTAGAATAAAATTGAATTGAACTAACACTTAAATGTTAATAACTTTTCGTCGGAGTTTCCGGTTCTACGTTATGTTATTATTATTTCACGCATGCAAATCTCTTTAAACTTAAACCATACATTACGTAAAGGGCTTCATATCTCACTATACGGGTACAC
This sequence comes from Ochlodes sylvanus, assembly GCA_905404295.2. Classification (NCBI taxonomy): domain Eukaryota; kingdom Metazoa; phylum Arthropoda; class Insecta; order Lepidoptera; family Hesperiidae; genus Ochlodes; species Ochlodes sylvanus. Next base: position 2,191,790 of record FR990146.1, on the reverse strand, counting down.
ACGTCGGTTTTAATTTGCGTTACCGACATACGTTATCCCGAATAACGTGTATTATCGTTCGACCTGTACTTTGGCCTCAGCCTATCAATGGTTCGCTACAGAGCACGGATATATCCTCCTAACTAAGAAGGCCTTGAGCATAATCCACGCTGCTCCAGTGCGGATTCGTGTAGTCGTAAGAGGAAAAAACAAGCCGACCGAACGTTTCCTTTCCGACATGGGTCATCACTGCTATCTCGTAATAACTACCGACAGCTTTACGTGCCCTCCGAAGCACGGAAGCGCTCAAGACCTTTTGCCACTAGCGTCCGCCGGACACTCATACCTATACCTCACCTTTACTTCATAAGCAACGAATTGATTGACTGTCATTTCCATTCGTATAAGGAAAACTCGTATAAGTAATATAATGTTCAAATATGGCGGAATCAAGGAAAAGTCTAACCAGAACAACGGACCGCTTGCGAGGGTTCCCAAATTCGATTCCCAACAGACATTTATGTGACAAGTGTTTGTTTTCAAGTGGATGTAAGTGACTTCTAAAACCAGCCTATGGCAAATGGCCAGCGTCACCCATGGTAATCAGTAATATGCTATAGACCCACACTAGGATTCCGTGTGTCGTATGGGTTGGCTTCAACTTCAAACCATTGATGGCCCACTACTGAGCACTGGTCTCTCCTCATACCTGAGGAGGCCTAGAGCATACTCCACCACGCAGCTCCAGTGCGGATTGGTGGAGGAGCTAATGGCCAACGCAAGTGTCGGATATTTTTAAGCCGCCCGAAGGTATCCGACATGGCTTAACGACTGGTACCATATCGTATGGGTACGTAATGGATAATTACGTCAAATTAAGCATCCTTTTTAATTACCTATTATGTATTTGGAATGAGAATCGATTACCGAGTACTCCCTATTAGTATGTCAAGTGACTAATCACCTTGTATTTTCGTCTAACCAAGTCGCCATCTAAGAAATTTAGCTTCAAAACAGACGCTCGAATTTTTACGAATTACGAATTACGGATTTTACCAATAGACAATTCAATAATAAGTTTATTAAAATGAATTTATAAAACGCTTAAAGGACTAATTATTATTAATTTACCCGCTCTGCGGTCGAAATTCGACCGCAATCCACTCCGTCAAACGGTTACTTTACATTGACTCTGGACGATGACCCTATGACACAATTTCAAACGTCATGTCCTGTCAAAGGCATGAGTGTGCCTAGAGTAAATAACATTACCTAGTGTGTATAATCTTATATTTATAAATTTAATATATTTTTATGCATTATTTAAAAAAAAAATGTTAGCATTCAGCACTCCTCTAACTATAAACTAAAAGTGTGTCAAATTTCCTACTCCTCCGTTCGCGCAATTTTCGTAAAATGGGTACAAAGTTTTTGCTTAACGTATTAATATAATATATAGATTAATATATAGATAAGGTTGTTTGCTAGGATCACGTTTCCTCTAGCGACGAGTCCTAATGGTATAAATATGTACAGCATATTCCTTTGAAGGCTTTGACGTACACTGGAGCTAACACGGTCTTTGTGCTCGTCAGCCGGTGATTCGCGCTGCGCTGTTAACATGTTTGAACATCGTTGAACAAGTCTTGTGAACACACAAACTTACAACTATACTTAAACTTAAACTTGTTTCGTTGGACAAAAGACCAAATGGTGTTTGTTGGTGGAAATCAAACCTAGTGCGTTGTGGGAGCGAGTGCTATACAGTTATAAGTACATAATTTTGTTTATTAAAAATGGAACAGAGATGAAATAAAAATGTCATATTTTTTATTAGCTTATATTTTTTAGTAGCCTAGTTGGTAGTGACCCTACCTGCGAAGCGAGGGGTCCTGGGTTCGATTCCCGGCCGGGGCTGATGTTTATGTGGCAGATAAATGTTTATTTTTGGGTCATGGGTATTAGTGATGTGTGCCACCCGCGATACAGGCAATCCTGGTATGAGTGTCTTGACGTTAAAAAAATACTAACAGCGTACACGTCGTCTGTTAGAAGTCTGTCAGCGGAAAAGCCCGTCTCGAACTTATGTTACGTTTACGTTACGGCCAACCTTTAGGCTGTTGCGATACATTTCGTACCGCCTAGGAATATCGCGTACCCACAAAAATACCGCCACCGCCGCTGCGGGCGGTAGAGGACACCGCTCATATTTGAAAAGGCCTTATGAATAATATATGTCAATATTGCATCGGGATGAAAAAAAAGAACAAACGATTCCTTCGGCTCCCGAACGATCGCACTCATTCCAACCGATTAAATCAGAACGGGCGAAATATTTAAACGTCGAAGTTGAATAAATTTTTAATTATGTTGAAAATATTTCAAAGAACCAATTAACGTATTGCCAATTAACTGGTGCGACTCTCATGTTCAATCGTTCCAATTTTAAATGTTTGTCATAATGCAGGTAACGGAATTGCAATGGATTTCATCGATACAGTTTTTAATCGTCCAAAAAAAATTATTATGTACATCCTTAGCTCCGAAGCGAGAATCGAGGATTTTAAAATATAAGAAGAATTAAAATACCGAAATTGAAAACTAGAACGAAATTCTCGTAAGTGGACAATTAAAAATTGTCCTGCTAAAAATATCACTGCTAATATTTTTATATCGAACACCCCTTCGATTAGAATGATAGAAATGTCCGAGAAATATACACAATATTAATTATTATATGTTTTTCAGGACCGGCCGGAGTGGCGCCAATTAGGGGAAATATGTCCAGCAGTGGACTTCGAAAAGCTAATAGATAGATAGATAGATATGTTCATTCGTATTAATAACACAGTGAATCAATAATTTAGGCGAATTAGCGTGGACCTAAATAAATATATTTTTAATTAAAATAACCGCCGAATGTTAGGTATGTTATGTAGGAAGCAGTTGCCATCGTCTAATATCTCGCACTTGCTTTAACCACTTTTTCTACCTGTATTACGTAAATGCTTCTTGTCCAGATGATGACGTCATTAGCGTGGCATGAATTACCTGAAAAAAAAAATAGAAATTTTATTATGCAATTTTAAATTACTTTTATAGACGAAAAAAGCTCAAAAATCATTTAACTGTCAGTCCATAACAAAAACTTAAACAAATATACGTCGAAGACGACTCATCTGAAGATAACAGCGAAAAGGGAAAGTTAACGGCTAAGGAAATGCTTCTTGAGTAATTTTTTGAAGGAATATAAGTTTCCGCTTTACGTATTTAATATTACTACATACACGGCGCAGTACAAATGGTTTCGTGATACATGTTCTAACATTTGGCTGATGGTATTACGCGATAGCGCAGTGGAAAGGAAGGCGCAGATATGATTCAACGTCTTGCAAACGAGGGGATTTGTGGTCTTATTGTAATGCTGTTCGTATTGTTTTGATTTATATATTAATATCGGATGAATGAATCACATTTTGGAGATAATCCTCCTATCATACCCGTTTTTCAGTTCACCACTGTTAAACAGGATGAAGTCAAGAAGACGATGTTGGTGATCAATTCAAATGCCGTGGGCTGTGACGAAATTAGTAGGTCAATGGTACTCTCAGTATTTGACTCTCTGTTACCCTTAGTAACGCACATTATAAACTTTTCCCTACAATCCGGTCAATATCCATCTATTTGGAAGAAAGCATATGTGCGTCCTATCCCTAAAGTACCAAATCCCGCGCATCCTTATCAATTCCGTCCAATATCGATCCTTCCATTTCTGTCTAAAGTTCTAGAGGCCTGTGTGCATAAGCAAGTTTCTTCATTTCTCTTCAATCATAACCTACTGGATATGTACCAGTCTGGGTTTCGTTCAGGACATAGTACCACCACAGCTCTTCTAAAAGTTGTTGATGACATCAGGCGCGGTATGGATAGCAAAAAAGTTACTGTGGTGGTGCTTGTTGATTTCTCTAATGCTTTTAACACAGTTGACCACGACATCCTGTTATCCTTACTCTCACATTTTAGGTTTTCGCCCACGACTTTGGATTGGTTTTCGTCTTATCTTCGCGGCCGTCAGCAGTCAGTTCGACTTGGAGGTAGATCCTCTGATTGGGTATATCTCAATACTGGCGTGCCGCAAGGCGGTATTCTTTCTCCAATAATGTTTTCGTTATTTATTAATTCCATTTGTACTACATTCGACTGTTCGTATCATCTGTATGCAGATGACCTACAATTGTATATTCACACTGACATCGAAAATATAGTAAGTGCAATCTCCAAAATTAATGAGAACCTGGTAGCAATTAGGGACTGGTCTCTAAGGTATGGTGTGACAGTTAATCCTGCTAAATGCCAAGCCATACTAATAGGTGGGTCAAGAATGCTCAGCAAAATTGACAAGCCGAATTTACCACCGATCAGGTACAACGAAGTAGACCTCCCATGGCAAGAATCGATTAAAAACCTTGGCCTGAATATTGATTCCACCCTCAGCTGGCGCACGCATGTGACAGAGGTAGGTAATAAAGTGACTAGCACACTGCGGTCGCTGTACCGTCTTAAAAATTTTCTACCGGTTAAGACCAAAGTCATGTTAGTGCAGGCCCTTGTTGTTCCCCTTCTGGATTATGCTGATGTTTGTTACACAGATCTGTCCGAGGAACTTCTAAATAAACTGGAGCGCCTTCTCAATAATTGTATTAGGTACATTTTCGGCTTACGCAAGTATGACCACATTTCCCAGTTTCGTTCCCAACTTAAATGGCTTCCAATTCGTTTAAGGCGGAACTCCAGGATTCTCTGCGCATTATATTCTATATTGAATAATGCGACTTCTCCTGTTTATTTAAAGGAAAATTTTCAGTTCGTCTGTTCAACACATGACAGAGGACTCCGTTCTTCAACTAACCTTAAAGTTAGTCTTCCAAACCATAAAACTGGTTACTTCGGTAATTCCTTCACGGTTCAGTCTATACTGCTCTGGAACGCTTTGCCTGTAGATATCAGGAAATCGCCCACTTTGAGCTCCTTTAAGAGTCGGGTTCGGCAGCACTATTTGAAACAACTGGAATAAGATCACCTGTTGTAATCAACTAATGTAATATATTATCATGTATATATTTGTACTTTCTAGTATATAATTATATGTATATAGATATATATATATATATATATTATTATATGATATTATTTACATCCATTTACTATTATTATCTTATTATTATTATTTTGCATTATCTGCGCCTACTACACCTTCTCACCAGCTCCCAGGGTTGACTGGTAGAGAATGCCACCAGGCATTAAGTCCGCCCATTGTACTCCTTAGTTTTAAGGTTGCAATAAAGAATAAATAAATAAATAATAAAAAAAAAAAAAATTTGGGGTCCTGGATTGTAGTATCTCTCGCGCAAGATGGCTGGCGGAGTCGGTTTGATTTTCCACTCAATTGTTAATTGGTTTCATGCGATTATAAAGACCGAAATACCGGGCACACAAAAATTATTTGTTATTTTTTATTTAATTAATTTAATATTGGAATTTTTGTTAGATACTAATTCTGTCCCCAAAGAAATATTTTTGCAAATATGCCGTATACATGCAGAATTTTTAATTCCTTGTCTTATTATTACTAATAATAATAAGTAATAATATGTCAATGTTTTTATTATCTTAATTAAAAAAATCTCGTGTCACAATATTAGTTACCATACTCCTCCGAAACGGCTCGACAGATTTTTATGAAATTTCATATGCACATTCAGCAGATCTGAGAATCGGCTACTATCTATTTTTCATACCCCTAAGTGATAAGGGTTGTCCACCCTGGGATTTATTTTTTATTTTTTAGTCAAATTTTTTTCGGTTATTTTTTATGGTATGGCATAAAAAACTACACATAATCCCAAATTTTCACTTCCCTACCCCAACCCCCCAAATTTAAATCGCGCTCTTTATATTTTTTATGAAAAATATATGGCGGAACAACGTTCGCGGGGTCAGCTAGTATTTAATAATACATTATATTTTTGTGTAACAGTCTTGAGTCTAACAAATACTATTATGTATAATCGTAACTTGAACAGTATCCAGGGTCAAAATCCCGGATATCCCGGCTAGCGGAGTCCGGGACGCCATTACTCAGTGTCGCGGTGTTGCCAGCCTTGTGTGGAAATAATAAAACAGGCTTACCCGGCCGGGATGCCCGGCGATGACAGCGTGACGTCAGAAACAAATGTTGCTAGTTTAGGAGTTAGATACCACAAATATTTTAATTCGTTATTTTTTTATTCAGTTTATGAGGTCCACATTGGCAGTCCTATAGCCAAGAAGAAGTAGATAAAAATTTTGATCGTAGTACGGCTCATAATACTGACCCCAACCTGTTGCCGTCAGACCTCTCGTGAGAGGTTTCAGGACGTGGTCCCTGCTTGGTAATAGACTGCTAGTGATGGAGCCCGACTACCTAAAACTACTATATTTTCACACCTATTTCATCACCGCGTTTTTAGAGTTCCGTACCCACATGGTGATAAACTGAACCCTAACAAATGCATGTTAGTGTGCATAGAGTAACTAACTTTAGTGTGTAATGTTATATTTACTGATTGAATGTATTTTTTATGCATTATTTTAAAAAAATATTAGCATTCTGCACTCCTCTATATAAACTATTGTAAATGTGCCAAATTTCAGACTCCTTCTTCCGGCCAATTTTCGTAAAAAGGGATACAAAGTTTTTGCTTTACGTATTAATATGTATACTCGTAGATATAAAACTTGCTCAAATATTTGTTCGGAGAAAGTTAACCAATCCAAGACGACATTTACTACTGAACTCACATTTAACTATAGTTCAATAAAAACATCGGAACAGACATTTTATTACATTTATATTAATTAAATTAAACCCAGTTCAAAGTTACTCTGTGATGTGCAGTAAAACCTTATCGCGTGTAATCTAAACTGAGAATATAATCAACGGAGCTTCCAAGCCATAAAAGTGAGCGGTGTCCCTTATAAAACATAAATATATCCCTATCCAAATTAGGGTTATCAAATGTTCGGATTTGTTCGGACATAGAGTTTTGGCTGTTTGTGCGGCTCTTGTTAGGATTTTTTCTTCCGGATATAAAACTTATTACATTGAACATGAAGGAGCTAGAATGTACAATAACTTACCAGAACATATTACCAACGTAAACTCTACTACTAAATTTAAAACACTGCTAAAAAGTTACGTTCCTAGAGAAATTACTTAACAACATACACACACACGCAATCACTCATACACATGGACATACACACCTCCATAAACACACGCAGGCACACACAAAATAACAATTAGGTACAACAGAACAAAATTTACAACTTCGCCGAACAAAAATATACTCTACAAATTTAAAGTTTCTCATTTTAAGTGACATTGTACTATTTTGTGTCTTATGAGAAATAAAGATTCTTTAAACCGAACCGAAACCGATAAAAAAAACTGAATTTACATTTAAAAATTAAATGGGCCTTTAACTTTTTTTGAAGTATCAGTTTCAACTTAAAAACGCTTGTTACTTCTAATTCAATATACCTTAATTAAAACGAAATCTTGCTATTACTATAATGTTCCCATTTTTTTTTAATGTCAATTTTGTACAGTCCGGACAATTTTTTGTCCGGACTTTTAAATATAAAGGGCACCCTATCCTGAATCTACAAAAATACACATAATCCCAAATTTTCACTTCCCTACTCCCACCCCTCAAATTTAAATCGCGCTTTAATCATTCACAGTCTATTGGCGGAACAACGTTCGCGGGGTCAGCTAGTATGTATATAAGTTTTCCAAATTCTTCCCCGTCCATTGCTTAGTGAATAGCTCATCACGGACAGATCAGTAATAATTTCATAACATTAATGATAAGCCACGCCCACAACCCACGAAAATCAACTATCGTATTAACATAAATCAAAACACACACATTAAAGTGTACACACACGTGCACGCACACAAACGCTGCGTACAATAGTTTGTTTGTGTGTGTAACCGGTTAGGCTTTGAAGCTCGATAGCACCGTCTGCTCGGATTAAGGGTTAGGACTAAGTAGTGAAAGGACTATCGCTTTCCGCTTAAGGTAAAGCTTATTATATAAAAACGAATACTAACTTTAAATCTTATAATGTGGTCTTGCGTTAATTAATAGTTTTTAATAAGTGTCACTAGAAAACCCGCCGTCATTTCGTTTCGAGAAACAATGCATTAGTTCATTAGTACTCACGGTAGGCCGATATTGTTGATATTATTATGCACAAATGGCTAGTTGGTAGTGGCCGTGCCTACGAAGCGAGGGTTCCCGTGTACGATTCCCGGTCGGGGCAGATGTTTAGGTGACAGAAAAAATCCTTTTTTCAAGACGTCTCTGATTTGGTCTCGAAACGTCCGCCTATGCCCTTCGAAAACTTTACACCATCATTATGGCAAATCATTATCTAAAATCCATAAAACAAAAAAGGCGTATAATTCAAAATATAAACACCTGCTTCCCGCTGTCGCTCATGCACCATAACCACACCCAAACGGAGTCAGTGACACCGGCGCCCGCGCAGCCTTTAGATAAACTCGTGTGAGATATTTGTACAGCGCGCCACAGAATGCCCTGTATTAGTCAAACGCTTCACTATTTCGATGCTATTTTCTGGTGATGTTCTGTATAATTACTCGTCATTTATTACACAAAGGTCAACGACCTTCACGTATTCAATTTAAGAATTTACGTATAGGCATTTTAAATTTAAAGATAAGATCTTTGATGGGTAAATGTTGTCGGTATGTGATGGATAATGTATGTAAGTCAGTATTATCATAATACTGACTTATATTGAAAGAAACGAAAAAAAGATTAGTTACTAAAATAATAAAAATAATGAATCTTAAATTATCCAGGGAACGACTAGTGAAGAAACAGTAAAGTACTTAGTGCTGTTAAAATAGCTGTGCGGAGGAGATAATCATCACGCCCGCGGGATTTATAGCAGACGGGATAACGGGATTGGTGCCCATGCTGATCTTTGCTCGCTTTCCATCCATGGTACCGTTTCCCCTTAAGGTCTATCAAAACATACTTATACACAGTATACACAGAGAAGGATAAAGACATCTGGCGTGGTCAACGTGAGATAGCACCAGAAAGTACAATTCTATATGGCACGAGAACAATTCAACGGTCAGCTGTCGAATTTGCTTGTAAGCAACAGTTCTTGAAAAAACCGGCACGCAAAGTGAGACAAAACAGTGTATTCGTTTGCTGCCTTATATCAATAAAAAAAAAATCTGTCTCGTTTATTTATTTATTTATTTATTAAGTTACACCAACAAAGTGAACACTATTACAATCATTATATACACTAGAAATATATACGAAAAAATAAGTGTCACCTCAATAGGGTAGTTGACAGTAAGAAAATATTTTGAGTATTTCTATTTTTTATGGTAGCTTAATATTAACAAATGCGATAAATCGATCTTATTGATTAAATAAATTATGATTATTTAATATTTTTGAGAAATAAAATCCCGAAATTACAGTCACTAGTCACGTGACAGCGAACGCCAATACGACGCGTGACGTCACACGTTGCAAAACTAAACAAACTTGACATAGCATTTTGGTCTTTCCGCTCAACCAAACAGCTCTTCGTTTTCCAACATATGACGTCACACGAGTCGCCATGACAGTTTGACGCGTTTTTCGACGGAAACGTCAAATAGTTCATGAAAATATAAAATAAAATATGTAACAGTTAGTATTTTACTGAAATATTAATATTTCAGTTAAATTAGACCATTTTTCAAACTATGATTTAGTTTTTCAAAATTAGTCAACTAGCCTATTATAGGCGTAAACAGCATGCTTAAACAAATAGATTAGAAACATAAATTCAAGAAACAACTTATGCAGTACATAATCATAATTATTAAATTATATAATCACAAATTAAACACAATTACCGTGTCATTGACGTAAATTGTTCCTTTTCATGTGTGAGTGCGATACTGCATCCATGGGTCTATACTCTCTCTGTCTACGAGTCTAGCAAAGTGTAAGGGCTTTGGCCTCTCCGATAATGTTAAGGTCGTCAAAGTTCAATCTCCCTTTTTGCATCAGAGTAATTATTGCATTACAAAACATATCAGAACAGAAGTCAACCGGATTCCTGAACTAAAGCTTCATGTCAATGTTATCAGATAGTCGTTCACATCACTAAAAGAAATTTCCTTTTAAAAATTCAAGTAGCGCCCGCATCGATCATCCTCGTGTCGCAGTAGCGATACCGACTGTCATGTCAGATGCTCTGCTGCTCAGGAGTTCATCTTATCCGATGCATGTCATACTGACAACTTGATAGGCAGGTCCCGACTGTTTTGTCACAGGAAACACGTCCTTATACTCATTGAAATAGAAGAGTTTGCATGCAGTGGAATACATGTTGATCCGATCTTTTTGAAGTCGATTCATGCCATCGATTTTATCTCTATTAACTTAAGACATATTTTCAAACGTTCAAGGGACGTTCTTCTATATCGATATAATTATAGAGTGGTATTATTAGGGTTGCCAAGCGTTCAATAATATTATTTATGGTATTGTACCTTCTATATTTCGATTTTACGTATATACTAGTTGTCCCAGCGTACTTCGTACCGCATTATGATTAAAAAATGTTTTTGTGATATATCGACAGCAACGTCCAATTGTGAATCTAAACCATTCCCAGATCCCCTTGAACACACACAAAAAATTTCATCAAAATCGGTCCAGTCGTTTGAGAGAAGTTCAGTGACATACACACTCACAGAAGAATTATATATATTAAGAAGATACCTACTATTGAAAAATATAGAGAAGATATAAAGTACGCAAAAATACTGTATTTAAGTCAATTAGAGAACATTAACAATAGCAAAACATTTAATCAAGATAATAGATTGCAAAAAAAATATTTTTCATCAAAATCAATAACGATTTGTCTGTTTTAAATTTTGTTACAAAATACTATATTTTGAAGCGTTACGAAGTATACAAATTATCTATAGAAAAATATATCTGTAGAAAAATATATTTATAGATAACTTTTAAATAACAACAGCAATAATTGTTGGCAACCCTGAGAGGGATGTCAAACCGCTCAAAATTGGTCTTATTGGTAGTTGATTTCTAATGAACGTCCCAACTTATCTGTGATTGGTATTATTAAGATTCATTGTGCGTCTGTCTGTGCGCGAGATGTTTATTGTTATGTTATTACATGTAAAAAATGTTACTAAAAATCGGTGCCGTTTTTGCTATTGTATCTTTTTTGTTCTTTTGTTTTGTACTTATTATCTAAATTTATGAGGAAATATGATAGGGGCCTTACGTAAGCAGATTTTTTGCAATTTTTTACGTAATATTTGAATGACCCCATAGAGACAGGTTTGAACGTTCAACTCCCGTACAGGTAGGGGGGAGGGGAGGCTGGGTTCGAATCCTGCACGCACCTCTAATTTTCAAAAAAATTGCGCATTTTACAAATTAATTGTCACATGCTTCGGAGAAAGAAAGCTGAGATTTCTCCTAGAGTCTTATGAGTTTATCTACATTAAGATAAATAAAGATAACAGGTAACTGTAGTAATAAACAACATACCTATGTCTTATACTCCATGCAGTGATAGCCGTGTGGTTAAACGTTGGACTGCCGAACCGGAGGGTTATTTTCAAATATTATGTGCGTATTAATATTTAATTATCACTTGCTTCGGTGAAGGAAAACACCGTGAGGAAACCTGCACACCTAAGAGTTCTCCATAATGTTCTCAAAGGTGTGTGAAGTCTACCAATCCGCACTTGGCCAGCGTGGTGGACTATGGCCTATGCCCCTCACACTGTGAGAGGAGACCCGTGCCCAGCAGTGGGACAGTTATGGGTTGTGATGATGATGATGATGATGACTCAATGCTTAATCGGGAGTTGAACCCAAGACTTCATTTCTGCAGGTAATATTGACGAGACTACAAGGTCAGTCACCCCATTAAGAATTAAATTTAACTTGAGATTAAGATATTCTTCGCCGTACTAAACATTAATCATGAATCTGATGTGATGGTGAGATAATGTATGATTGAAATACTTAATCATTTCATGATGGCTTACCGTCACTGACATGCTAAGTGTGAAGACATGTGGCCTGATAGATATGTATATACATACATATAATAAATCTGTGACTGATGTCTGTAGATGGAAGATTTACGTGAAAAACTATTATTGGAGGCCTTCATTAAATACCTACTAATCTCAGAAATATTTAAACGGATTTGGATTCGAAATTAAAAATGATAATATGAATGATGAAGATAATTTTCATATACCTATTCAGTATATTTCACATAACAGAGTCTCTTATGGTCTAAGATCCCGCAACACAATAACATCGATTGCATTTTTCTTTTCACAAGTACTCTGGTAGCCGCCATATTAAATTTTGATTGCTGTTACGTCTTTCTTAATACTCTCAAGTTAAAGACAAATCGATTAACGTAAGATTCACTAAACTGGTCCCTCGGGATTGTCTTCTACATCACAACAGAGGAACAAACATAGACTCTTAAACTCATCACCTATGCGTAGCGCAGTCAATTAAAAAATGAAGGTTTAATTTTTAATTCTAATTTTACTTAATCGGAAGTTAGTAGATTAATTCCATAATCCCTAAACCTCTCACCCATAGATATGGCTGCCATACTGGCTGGGATACAGTAACAGCTTATAAAGTCGCGTATAAATTACCCAGTCGCGTGTAATGGGCGCGGAGTGGATTATTTATCGCCCACGCGTGGGGTTTAGTGCGCCAGAGGCTTAGTGATGAGCGGGAGCGGATTATGTACCATCTTCATAATTATTACGAGTCAAAAGGACAAAACCATTTGACTTGCTCATGTGACTCACTGTTAGTGAGTGACTAATAGAACTGCATATTTGCAGCACGCATTCTGTCAATGTTATGTCAAACGCCATAAGGTTACATGAGAAAATTATAAGAAAATGTAACATGGTAGTTAAGTATTCTTGAATTTTCTGATTTCCCGCGCAATTTTCTTAATGTTTTCTTACAGAAGATTCTTCTAATGACAATAAAAAACAAAACATAAAAAGAATTAGCGAAATCAGTCCGGCCGCACACGCGTTCCGTACCACGTACCACCATCCGACCAAGGGAAATAGGGATTCATTTTTATATAACATATAGATAATAGGTAAACAGTAGCAGAAGCAGTGATAGCGGTGTGGTTGAACGTTGGACTGCCGAACCGGAGGTTCCGGGTTCAAACCCCGCACGCACCACTAATTTTCAACAATTATGTGCGTATTAAAAATCTAATTATCACTTGCTTCGGTGAAGGAAAACATCGTGAGGAAACCTGCACACCTGAGAGTTCTCCATAATGTTCTCAAAGGTGTGTGAAGTCCACCAATCCGCACTTGGCCAGCGTGGTGGACTATGGCCTATACCGCTCACACTGTGAGAGGAGACCCGTGCCCAGCAGTGGGACAGTTATGGGTTGTGATGATGATGATGATGATGAAACAGTAGCATACATTTTTTTAAACGCTCCCGCTAATCGCTCCTCTCAACACTAAAGCATGGGCCACAAATAGCTTTTAGCGCGTACCCGGTAATGACGATATTGACGCGCATTAATTACGCCAAGCATGCACTAAATGGGGTACTGGTGATTGATTCCCTGGCCCAGCGTGGAGTACCATGGGTTTCTACTGATCACGATACTGACTTATGTATACGCTATGATAATTTTACGCTTCACACTCATTGTTAGATAGTCATGCACTCATAGTCATGCTAGAATTACCTGTCCTGGGTTCTATGGACAACACACAAGATAAGAACATTCAACAGAAACTTAAACTCATCATTCAAATTCCACCTCGCTGGGAAATCGAACCGAGGACCCTTTGAACAGCAGTCCGGGATGGAAACCATTGCGCCAAACGGGTCGTCAAATTATAAAGGACTTCAAGCGAGTCTCTGATCCACTTGATTCTAAGCGATCCGTATTTATAAACACCCCAAGAAAAAATATAAAAAATACGAAACTGATTATAATAAAGTTCCTACCTAAAATATTAAGCAGCATGAATATACAGAACTAAATTAACAGTAGGTATATTCACGACATAATTCATCGGACACATTGTCATCGAAACTTACCCTCCCGGGATCATAATTCTGTTAAACAAAGGTTTTTATGCTATCCAATATATCAAGTCTGCAATATCAGTATTATAACATTATATTTAGGGCCAGTTTCACCGGTTCCGGATAAAGTTCCGGATAGCCCTAGGAACTCAACTCCCAGATAAACTACAACTTTTGGCATCTCAGGTAATCTGATAGAAGTGACAGAGAAAAGTGTTGGTTATGGTATCTGCCAGTTCAAGTGGCTGTTAGGCGTTATTTGACGGATAAAAAAATGTTTCAAGTGGCGTTTCTATAACACATTAGGAATTTGAACTGTAATAAATCATAATTATTATTATGAATCCTACTATTTTCGTTCTATAATGATAAAATTATACATGAAAATATTAAAAAAAGTCTAATTGGATTATTTTGAACAAAAAGTATTTTATTAATTAAGTTTTCAAAATAATTTTCAAATGACAATAATTTACGTAGTAGTAACGAAACGCAAAAAAGCGACGTTGCCGCTCCGTCAACTGTTAAGTCACTAAGTGGCAGATAAATTCCTAGGGCTATCCGGAACTTTATCCGTAACCGGTGAAACTGGCCCTTAGGCTGTTAGTAGGATAAGCTTCGCAGAATTTTAGCAACGCGATTTTTTTTTTTTTATGTAAATATCCGCTATACCAGCAGACAAGCCTTGATGGTTAATCACCGTCAACCATGGATATTGGCTTCAACTCATTTCACTTTAATTTCACTTCTCTGTCTACGGATAAAATAGTTTCGAAGACGATGCACGATTTTATTTCCCGTTATAGTTTGGATTACATCACACTGGGTTTTAAATTGAACAACATAGTTTAATAATGAAACAGGATAGATAATATCCTGTACATTCACAACAATATACTGTACTGCTTTGCCACGCAGCAATCTTACTGCGACTATTGTATGTAAATAATATTTCTTTTATTAATACAACCATTGAAATTAACTAGAGATGGCAATTGTTGGAGTGGGGTTATACGACTTGATATAATATTAGAATGACTGAGCGTTTAATAAGTTGTAAGCTTTTTTAGAGCTGCAAATAGTTTAATTTTTTATTAAGATTTCTCTAACGTTTATTAACGCTACGAACACAGAGCGAGCTAACAATAGGTTCGGTAACAAAGTTAAGGACTGGCAGCAATATTGCGACATGACACTTCCCGGCACAAAACACACTACCTTTGAAGCTTGGAACTTATAATTAACTACCTTCATAATTAACTAACGCTACTCGTTCCGTAATACTTCACTAACAATATTTTACACTAATACAAACAAAATGTTAACTAATCGATGGTTGTTCGTGGAAGATGTTCGTGAAACACTATTATCTGCATATTTATAAATGTAAAAGATCTAATAACAACGATTTTTAAAATTTTCTCTGTTTGCCGCTCTGTTCCTACTGAACGGATTAACCGATTTACCTAGACCTAGAGAATACTCCACCAATGTGGACTAATGGAGGAGTTAGTAGCCAACCCAAATGACAAAAGTTTTTATGCCGATATCTATTGATAACAACTGGTACCGATTGCTTTATCTAACCTCCAAAGCACTGAAGCCGTCAATTTGGTCGCTAGCGATCACCCATCCAACTACCGACTGCGGCCGCAGTTGAATAACGCCGTTTATCACTTAAGCTGGCCATATACGCTAGGGTGTAACTTACAGGTTTGCCTGTACAGTCCAGCTGTAAGGTAAACGTGAGCTCGGTAGCGGATATACAGGCACATTTGTGCAAACATGTTGGTAACTGCACGTGCGTGCATGTCCATGTAAAGGCACAGTTGTGCAACATACACGTTGGTAACTGCACAGGAGCGTGTACGTCCATGTGTCCACTACGTAGAACAAGTTGACCTGTACAGTTGAACTGTACCGGCAAACCTGTAAGGTACACCCTAGCGTGCATGGCTAGCGTCAGGATCGACGCTAGTCGCCGGCACGGTAGTAGTATCATACTGTATTCCATCTTCATACAGTCAGAACGCGAATTATACCTACGCGCCTCGGAGTTTAGTACACACTAAGTACACAACAGCCACAGAAGCGCCGTAGGGACGATCAAACGTGTGGGTTTGAAATCAGGAAGCGTGCGTGTTACCTACCCACTTACATTCACTACGAATAGAAAGAGGCGGCCCTAGCGCGCGGGGCTGTAGGCATTTATTTCAAGGACAGGGCCGAGTCACAATACTGTATGATACTATTACTGCGCCGCCGGGCTTAGCGCGTTATTGTAGTACCAAACAAGAACATACCTATTACCGAAATAATGTACATGTAATACAAAATAACAGAACATGAGATTATTCTCGTTAATTTAGATCTGTTTACGAGCGCCGTGTTCTAGTTATAACTGAACAAAATTTTCTTGAACATTATTTGGAAGGTAAATTACATATTGGGATTTGCCGAATGTTATTCCGAAAATACTCTTCAATTTTACTTTCAAATTGGAATACTCATAATTATATGTATTTCAAGTTGGACTACATATAATTTATCAATACATATAATTCAATACATACATACATAATACATACATACATAATACATACATACACAATACATATAATTCAAGTTGGAATACATATAATTTATAATCCATAGTAATTTATTATTTATGATAGTATATATAATTAGAAGGATAATTTCGTCCACAAGCCTATGTCAATTTTCTATGTTCCTGGTACAAAATGGCATCACTACATAATAAACCTAAACGCTAACATACTCATACCCCCGAACTAGGATTCCCTGTGTCGCGGGTGGCATGGGTGGCAATAGGTACCTATTTGTGTTGTCCATGCCACATCACTAACACCCACGACCCGAGAACAAACATTTATCTGTCCCATAAAATATTTGCCCCAGCCGCGAATCAAACCCGGGATCCCTCGCTTTGCAGCCACTAGGCTACAGGGTCGTCTACAATCACTACATACAATACAAAGTCCCCCGATGCGGCTGCGTTTGCGATAAACCTAAAAACTACTGAACGGATTTCCAAAACTATCCACTACTTACCCAGATAGAATTAGTATAGGGAATCCACCATAATAGAAAACAATATTATAGATGGTAATATACAATAGATGGTAATAATATGAAATTTTACGATACCTTCATGGGGCATAAAGTATCGGATTTATTGTCTATAAATCGTTTACATGGTTATCTGGTTATTACATTGGTTTCATAGTCCAATGATATTCCAATACATTACCCACCTAATAGAGTCTGACGGCAACATACATATTTATTACTATTTGCCGGGGAAAGAAATGGAAGGAAACCGAAGGATATGAAAAGCGGTTACAACTGGTAAAGAGCGGATTTCTACTTCAATAACCGGTAACACGTCGGTGATGCGTGGTGATACGTTAGTGTTACCACGGTGTTACGAACGTGACGACGGTGACCACATATTGAGAAGGAGCGTTGGCACATTTGTCAGTTGTCTACATAAAACCCTTATTACAAATTATGAACAAAATAGCTTCACTGGCAATGTTGGCGACTTAACTGCACTTAATTGCTTGCCACCATATTTTCCAAACAAAGAAAATCCGTCTTTGAGTGTAATCCACTAAAGTGCGTTTGTCAAAATCGACGCATACGGATAACGATTGCACGACGCATACGAGCACTGTAGTGGACTGCACCAGTAGTATTGTTTGTTAATACAGGGATAAATCAACACCATTCTTCACTGACTCGGATCTATCACTGCAGCTGGAACACTTTGAATCATTTGAGGGTAGATTTTATAAGGACGGCACGGCATCAGTTTGCCAGGCAGGTATAACCCTATCATAAAAGTCTGTATTCAGCTAAGTGATAATAAAAAGACCGAAAAATCAGTATAAAATCTAATAATCGTGAGTACCCGCTGCATTAAAAACCACACAATTAATTTAATACTTGCGTAACATTCATGAGAGTGGTTAAATATTTGAGTGTGGTCTGCGGACTACTGTGTGCACGATAAACAATGAACAAACGTAAATAAACTCCACTTAACACGTTAACAATTTCATAAAGCTGAGTTTAGCGAAATGCAATTAAAGTCCCTCGTTGGGCGCCAGTCATGAAATATTTTTACACGTTAAATTAACTACTTTTTTATGCTTCTGGCTATATGGTCCAGTTATGTAATATATTTTCTGAACTGCTGAAAGTGGAAATTTAAATTAGGTATAACTGATGTAATTTTTAAAAACAAATGAGGTTCTATTATTCTTTATGGGCCAATTGTGTACGTGGTTTTATGTTACCCACATTGAGTACGAAACATACATAAATAATTGCTCGTTAATTTAATATTTAATAAATAACAATAATAAAACGAAAAAATAAAGTTTTTATATTGTAAGTTAAATGTTGTTCACATTTGAAGTGAAAGTTCTTAGTGGATTTCCTCCCACCACTCCCACCTCCCACCTTCCATGACAACTGTGACCAACACAGAACAAGACTCAAGTCGGGACTAGGATGGTTTGTTCGTTACTATGACATGTATAAGGACAGGAGCACTGCGGGACGGGGACTGTTAGTGATAGTTAGTTACAACTACTAACAGGTAGTTGTTCTTAGTAATATTCCAGTGTAATAAATATATCGCTGTGATAATACTCCATAGTACTTGGTAGTAAAAGTATTGTTCTATTTAGATCACAGATGTGTTGCTACCCTCGATCCACACCTTTATAACTGGAATACAGTTGATATGTGGCTACATCGCACACACCCTCACACGGTGACGTCACGAAGCCTGAATCACGCTATCGAAGTTTTCTACACCGCTCACATAGACACAAGTTCCGACAACTCTTCAGTCGGGGGCTGAACCGCCTCCCGGGCATGTCATCTCGCCCGGCGGGAGATCTCCCTTTGCCTAAAGCTATTAAAACAATTATTACACGGTGTAATAATTGTTTTAATAGCAATAGAAGTTTAATTGATATGATACTAGGTACTTCATATGTACAGAATAATTCTAATAACAAAAATGGGCAAACATACCACACAATATTCTCCGGTTTAAAACGCGCGGTGAATACACAAACGGATTCCACTTAGTGAATTAACAATTTCATAAACCACGAGCAAAAACTACAATTAAACCGGCCCACGTTGGGCGCCAACGAAAAGGCTGAATGCATACGTTACTGCTCGGAATTATGTTTTAACAAAATACGAGTAGCGTTAAGGTGGAATGAATTTAGTAATTTTTAAGTTAGTATTTTCATTAAACCCCAAAGCAAAACGTGTTTTAATTTTGACGCGTCTGTGTCTGTGGCGCCGTAGCTCCTAAACGAATGGACCAATTGTGATGCGACTTTGTTGTTAGCAAGCTGACGTGATCGAGATGATTCTAAGCTATAATTTATAAAGATCTGTTCAGACGTTTGATGACCATTAGAGCACATTAGAGGTGTTTCTTGGTTGAGGGGTTTTTAATTTTAAATATATTAGTACGTGCGGTTGTCTGTTGGTTGTTCATCTAAAATGTTGATTTCATAATCACAACCCATAATTACCCCACTACTAGGCACGGGTCTTCCCTCACTATGTGAGGCGTACAGGCCATAGTCTAACACAATGGCCAAGTACGGACTGGCGGACGTCACATACCTTTGAGAACATTATGGAACAACTCTCATATGTGCAGGTTTCCACACGATGTTTTCCTTTACCGAAGCAAGTGATAAAAACTCGCACATAATTTAATACGCATCTAATACGCACATCCTTTCGAAAATTAGAGGTGCCTTCAGGATTTAAAAACGTATATTTTTTATTATTGTTAGGTTATACCACTTATTAATACAAATTGAACTACCTTTGAGTAGTATGAGTTACTACCGTTGGGTATACCTAGTTGATCACGACTATAAACTATCAAACAATGCACGTTTAACGTTTCATAGTTAGCGTTTAACTACGCTTCAAAAACTTCACAGACCGTTGAAAGTTGAAACGGTATAAATCTAGGATTTACCTGTTCAGAGAAAGCTTTTAACTAAAATCACTAAATAGTTATGGCTAGTGATGAACCGTTTTCGGATATTTAACCTTTGACTGGTGACATGGTTTTTGTGTAACATAACTGGTGACAAGCGGCCTGAGAGGCCGCTGCTCTATTACGGTCAATACCATCGAAACTATATAAGGTAGCTTATCGCAGTGTTTAAAGACACTTGATTAACATATAAAAGGATAAAATAAAACTATCTAATAGAATCTAAATACAATTTTAAATGAATAACATGCTATTACAACGCAAGTATGAACTGAAATCAAAAATCTAGAGATGAGATCAATAATCACACACAAAAACAGTTAAATCAACATATTATAACAAAAATACTATTTTTCCTTATAGTTATGATATACTAATTATCAAAAAAAAATATTTTTCTCATCACAACTATCATTATAAAAAAACTAGCAATGGTCAAACTTTGGTTATTTTTATTGGCACGTGAGAGATCAAAGTCATGTCACTGGTAAATCCATAGTGTCGATCCCACCTCTCTTGATTTACTCGTAGATGGCAAGAACTCTTTGGGAATTTCTCGTTTGTTTTTTTACAGTACTTTGAGAATTACTCATTGTTGATAATAACTAAAAATGCGAAAAAAAGTAAAACAAAATGACTTTAAAAAGTTACGTAAGTGGTGACGTGGGGTCTGAGAGACCGCTGCCGAACTTTATGTCGATGTAACTTACCGATTTGGGACAATACGACGCAATCATCCTTCGCTACGGCGCGTACACAAGTAAACTCGAAGCTACTCGGAAGTTGAAATAAAGAAAGCACGGGGAAGGGGGTGAAATGATGTTTCACTGACGCCGCTCGGCCTGTGAGACCGCTTGTCACCAGTTAAAGGTTAATTAGTTACTGTTTTTATGATAATGAAAGTTAATAAACACTTGGTTTGATGAAGGAAAATATTGAAACGAAACCGTATTTTAATGACAATAAAAATCAATGAACACTTGTCTTCTTGAAGAAAACTGTATACCTGACAATTGTTCATAATATAAGTTGTAATAAAAACAATAGAAACCAATTGTACATTTCAGTGAAATGGTTCTACGTATTTATTTATTTCTATGGGTTAATGTATGTATGTGTAGACTTAATGTACTTTATACCAAACGAAAATAAATAGTTCTACGTGAGAAAAGCAAATTATTTTTCAACCTAAGATGAACACCAATTGAAATAACGTCCTACACTAAGCCAATATCCGTATCCATATAAAAAGTTACTGAACTACCCTATCTAAATATATAAAATACTCTATACAAAATAAATATATCATATAATTTGTGCATTAAATATCCGATATCCGAATAATTTGAGGTCCATCACTTTTCCTGGTATTTATATGTACGAATGTAGTCGGCGGTAATCCGCGATGAAAGCGGCTTAAAATAAACAGCGGCGAAACCGAAGTATGATAGACTCTCGCCATATGAGGTTTTAACAGGAGTTTCAATGAAACCGGTCAAGTGTGAAAGGAATTTGCGCCGAAAGGGTTCCGCACCATATTAATGACTTTCGCAACATATCGAAATTTCTCGAATATCGACTTACATATATCATTACATGGACATGGACCGAAGGTACGAAACCTAAATCAAAAATACTTAGGAAGAGTTCTCCTTCAGGGTAGGCGTAGCATTGACGACACCCCTGGTGTCGCTCGTGTCCGTCTATCGTCAGATATCCGATCTATCGTCAGATAGTGAGGCTATTCAAAATACGACTTATTATCCAACCATTTTGTCTTCAAGTTAATATGTATACTCAGGCCCAATTACATCTTTCCAATGCTAGGACTCTCTGATATAAGCCACCAGAGGACTGAGATTTTGAAACTATACGGATGCCTTGTTAACTACGGAACCCTGTTAGCTGAACAGTTAAATCGAAACTTAACGCTTTAACAGAGAACAAGAAGTGACGCATAGAGAACCCCAAATTCCCAAGACTCCGATTCGCAATTGACTGAGATGGCCGGTTTTTAAATTTATCAAACTCATTATACTATCAGAGTGGCATTTAGTGGCGTGGGTGTACAGAATATATTCGCACTATCGACTGCATTAAGTGCACTTGAGAGCTATTGACTAATTATCAGAGAAAATAAAGGTATTCTTTGGTTCGTTCTTCAATATTTGCACATTTAAGACATCACTAAAACCGACGACTTGAGAACAAACATTTTATAAATTTATAAAATTTGATTGTAGTCAAGCATTAACTTATAATAAAACTAGTAAACCCGCCCTCGCTTCGCTTCGGGAAACCTGTCCCTTAGCACCCAAGTCCAAAATTGTTAAACGTAACCAGCGCACGAATTTATTTTCACGCGCTTTATTTTTCATTTTGCGAAAAACTTTAATATATTATACATATAAACATTCCTCTTGAATCGTTATATCTATTAAAAAAAACCATCAAAATCCGTTGCGTAGTTTTAAAGATCTAAGCATACATAGGGACAGAGAAAGCGACTTTGTTTTATATATACTCACACACATACATATCCGTACCTACACTCATAAATACACACACATATACACATGCACACACTTGATTTTAGTATTACCTAAGCAAGTATACATTTTATTTGTATCTTAGATTTAAAGACCCTAATTGAGTTATCTTAGAATGTACTTAAGTAATGGGAAGGAACTGTCTCCCAGGCCACAGCTCACGCTTTTCTGGGAGTCAGGGTTCTACAAATAAAATTGTAACCTTAATTATGGTCAATAAAGTTTATTATTATTATTATTATTATTATACTATGTAGTGATTATAAGTTAATTATTAGTTAATGCTGTCATGAGTCGTGGGACTACAATCCCACGTGATGGTAACTGGTGACGTAGTAAGTGTGTATTCACTCGTGATTTGAAGACACTAACATTATAATCTTAAGGGACCACCGACGTTGGCAATTTATTCCATTCGCTCGCTGTACGCGCATTAAATTACGAAGCGAAGCGCATAGTCCGTACCGGAGGGATGTCAACGACGAAGGAATGGATTCGACATTCGACAATTCATCTGTCACATAAACCTCTGCCCCGGCCGGGAATCGAGCCTGGGACCCTATCTTCGCAGGCATGGCCACTACCAACTAGGCTACTGGGTCGAAATTCAATTAATATTTCAGAGGTTTAATAATAATTAAAAGCGAAATATCGAACCTTGAATAGACCGAAAAATTAAATTCAAACTAGAGTGCCTAATTGCCACGTAATTATGTCTAATTCTATTATACCCGATGGATTCATTAATCCAGTGTTTTAGTGTTTAACGCCGACACATCACGCTACGCTTGCCTAGATTAGACCTAGCCTAGGATTGTCTGATGTAAATGTAGTCGACGAATAACACTAAGTGTGATTTAAGAGAGGAGGAATCAAGGATTTATTTATGTTAATAGGTGAGGAGTGATAGAGTTATTTGAGCATTGGACTCACAATCAATAATAGATAAATAAACGCTAATAAATAAATAAAAAATAACACATCACTAAAACTTACAAGAGCAAAAACTCACATAAATGTTTGCCCCGGCAGGGAATTGTTCGGGAATTCGTTGCTATGGTAACCGTTGCTATGGTAACCGAATGAGCCACGGTGAAGCGCGTCCAAGTTTAGATAGTATTTTCTTCTTCAGTTCAGTTCTTCAAGGAGGAGCAGAGATGAGAGTGAATATAATCGATTCTCCAAGGGTTAAATTTTAACCAATTCGACAGGGAACAATAAAAACAAAATATATTTAACAATTCCCGCTTTATATTTCATTTTACGAGTTCATTAACACAAATTTATTCTTTTGAATGCGCCAGCGACGGCCGGTTAATTCTTATTTATCCTCATTTGTGAATGTTACTTGTAATTGGATATTTTATTTTATTACTTTTAAAGACTTACTTGCTCATTAAATGGTTTCCTGGAATAATTTATTTCTTTAATAATGGAGCCAATTTGGGTTCCGTAGCGAAGGGTGCAAACGGGACCCTATTAATAAGACTCCGTAGTCCGTCCGTCCGTTTGCCACAGAATTGTATAATAAAAGCCTATAAGTATTTATTGCATATTGAAATGTCTTAAGTAGGCAGTAGGCACTAGAAACTTTCAAAAATACTATACGCTATAACACAATAATTTACTAGAGACCCAGCTTTTCGCTCGAAATTCGACCGTAATTCGTTCCGTCAAACGTTGCTTTGCGGTCACCCATCCAACTGCCGACCGCGCCCGCTATGGTCAATCGCTTAAGATTGATGCATGCCGGCCACGAGTGGTCACTTACCGTCAGGTGACTCGTCTGCACGTTTGTCGGCTATGTATCTCAATAAGAGCAGGAAGGTTTAAACTTAAGTTAAATTAACCTGTTCAATCATGTTCAATACACACGCGAGCAAATAAATTATCGTCCACCGCAGTTCGTTGGCGAAATGAACCAGACAATTGCTTTAATCGGAACTTTACGGATACTCGTGGTTGAACAGTAATTGCGGATAAACGGTAGCGGTGTCGGATGCTTCATCATCATCACCACAACATATCATTGCATCAATACCGTTTTCAATTACATTTAATATAAAAATGGCTCTGCTTCAGTCCATTAATGGCCCACTACTGAGCACTGGTCTTCATACCTGATTCCTCAGGTCCTCCGACTAGAACATAGCACCACGCTGCCTCAGTGCAGATTGGCTAAGTTAGGAGTTACGGCGCGTTCACATAGAACGTCCGTTTTACTGGATCTGTTTTAACGGGTCAGTATTTCCGTTGTGTGTGGGATTTTTTACTGGATCCGGTATACTGGATTCTGTGTGAAATCGCTCATACAACGACATACGCTAATAACATATCCGTTTAAACGGATCCAGTCAAACGGAATGCTGTTTATTTTGTTGGATCGGTATTTTTTACTGGATCCAGAATACTGGATTCTGTGTGAAACGCTACTAGCATCCAGTATTCCGGATCCAGTAAAACGGACGTTTAATGTGAACGCGCCGTTAGTGTAATAAAAATGTACATGACAAATCAGTTTCAGTGTTATTAGATTTTTGCAATTCCCAAGTTAACACATAAATGACTGCTCTTTCAATTTAATTTTTGGACGTACAAATAGGTCAAAGCCTAGCTGGCCCGGCTGCAATATCGGCTAAGTGGCATATTCAGTATTCGCATACTGTACGAAGTAGTTAGCCATATTGGTTTTAGCGGAAAGCATTTTGTAGCAAACCGGGAATAAAATATTTTCGGATTTTGGATTTTCCGCGAAAATTTGTTTAATGGATATTTGGGTGTCTTATCTACTTAAACTCTATGTTAAGTGGGATAATAAATGTTAATAAACACACTAATAAGACACACACTCACAAGCCCGCACTAGGATTCTCTAGTGTAGGGCAGGGCCTCCCCGAACCAAAAATAATATTTTCATTCCTTCCATTTCCTTACAATGTACGATACACACAACACAACGCGCGTCACACGTCGTGTTGTGACTTGTTAATTTACATACGGATTAAATAAATTTCTTTTTCGGAAATGACAACGTACCTAGTATGCCCCCCTGAAATTTCTCTACGCCTCCAAGGTTGGGAAGTGCTCTAGTGAATCAGCTGCTTTGAGGTAAGCCTATCGCCAAGCTGGTTTACTTTGGCAATCTTTCCGATGAGAGCTTATGGTCTGCTAATATGAATGTCTCTCTCTCTCAGATATGCCGTGTCACGGGGTACGGACAACACAAATAACACATCAGTTACGCCCATGTCTCGAGAGCAAACATTTATTCGTCACATTAATATCTGCCCCGGCCGGGAATCGAACCCGGGACCGCTCCCTTCGCAAGCAGTGTCACTACCAACAAGGCTAAGAGATAATCAATAAATAGGGATATAATATAATAATATAGGGATATTTGAAAATCATATTTAGGTTTCTTTTATCATTTTTCATTTCCAATCATCATTTATGGGTCTATCTATCAATTTAAAGCTGATTATTCTCACTTAATATAATACGTAGGTACTCAGGTTTTAAGTTCTTAAATTACATCTTGTTTTCCAGCCTTCAAGGTACAAATGACTTTTAATTGATTATACCAGGCGCCTCTAGATCTTTCCAAGTCTGTGATATCTTCGCATCAATCAGACCAGAACCAATTTATATCAATTAGCGAGAGCCATCAATTACCACCAAATGTATGGGTACACTAATTACATAATATGAATGACTAAGCTTCTAAGACTTCAGAAGGCTCTCGTTAATATAATTATAATTAGGGAGAATTAATATACGTATAATCCTATTTAGTAATCCTGGGCTCTCTTACATTGTGGATTATTTATAGTCCAATAAGGTGACTAACAGAGGATTAACGGATAAATTCGTAATTTAACACGTTCGCTGCGAATCACGTATACGTCGTGTTCTTTTCCATAAAAAATTAGGATCGCTGCAGCGAATGTGTTAACTAATTTATATGACCTTTCGTCATCCATCGCACCTATAACTATATATAACTGTCCCTCTGCTACCCATACCGGTTTCAAATAGTAGGCAAATTTCTATGTTTTTCCACAGAACTTGTGCTTTGGAACAATTATTATTGTTGCGTCACGTCAGCAGTTGCTTTCAGGTGTGGTTCAAGTGATGATATTCGAGCGGGTATATACTGCATTGCTGAAATATGGAGATAAAGTTATGAAAGTACATATCGACTTGAGCTACGAGACCTGGACCATTCAAAGCAGAATTTTGTTTTGAAACTGCAATAAAAAAATGGCATAGGTGTGGGTTGCAACGTTGCCGCTTTTTTGCGTCGATATATACTTTCATAATACTTTACAGCTTAGGTGATAATGAGAAATTCCTTCTTTAGAAATGCCTATAGCTTCCCAAGGCTCCCTATAAAGTGTGCCAGTGTTTTACCATTTTCAAATCTTCATTGAACTCGCAAGTTTTTTAAGTAATCTGCATTATTTAAAGTTTGTTAATTCAATCGTTTTAGAAATAAAAAAATACATACAATTTTAAGAATCCAAATTTTTTTCGACTAAGGCATAAGTTTTTCGAAGAAAAGCGTGGGCATTTACTAGTATGTAAATAGGTTTGTAGGTACTACTATAGCACTATGTAGAATTGTTGACTCAAGACTCCAGGGAGTCGACCCTCACAGGCGCGGTTTCAATGACCACTTCACACCTTTCATTGAATAACTTCAAATGGAACTTACCTGTTAGTTAATTCCCTGATTCACTGGAGTGGGTAGGGGATCTCGGGGGTACAAGTAGGGACTTAATTTCTTCGATAGGGTAACATAAGATTTGCAGGTATGTAGAATGTAACTACTTTACTGGTAAACCCAACCAAATGTTATAAATAATGTAAAAAAAGGTTTACAGATTTAAAACATTTTTTATCAGAATCATCTACAAATATAATTTATCAAGTAGACGTTGGATAGTATCTGAGAGTGACTGACGATAGAGTTTATCAAGTATTATCAAGTAAGTGTACAAGAAACCGTTGACCGTATACAATGCCTAAATCGCGCGAGGATAACTTTTTTCAAGTAAATCTTGAAAATTATTGCTATTTGACACGCTGACAACTTCCCGCCCGTTCCTACGTTTTAGACCGAGCCGTTAAGAAACACGGCACTCGCAAATTACCTCAATTAGAGGCATTTGCGTGGAAAGATAGCGCCCGACGACGAAAGAGACGCCGGGTACTCCCATTATGTAGTTAATTTTGTCCACTTCTATAAACAAGTGTCGAGTGCGCGCTGAAATATTACCATGCTGTAAGCACCGGATTATTTGTTGTAAGTACAACCGACCAAAATAGTCTGTTTTATGCTTTACACATTAAGTTTCTTATTAGCATGAAGATATTTTTAAGTGAGTTCAAAAAATCAGGAACTGGACGAGGTTTGTAACCTCGGAAGTCCGTCTTTTATTAACTTCAAGTCTTAAAATAACTCTAAGAGCCACCTCTAAGAAAGGTCCGGGATGGCATATATTATGTCATATCATTTAACCACTTAAAATTACGGATATATCAATTTTAAGATTTGTGTGAAATATTTATTTTCGAGGGTACCAAGGCGTTGTTTCCCGAAGCGAAACGCGGGCGGGTTTACTAGTAGGTATTAAATAAATATGGCATTGTTCTTCCGGGTGTCGTCGACCTCAGCTACTTAGACTCGGACCGTTTTTGCCCCAAAATTATAAAGTACAAGCGCCCTCCGCCGATCGCCCCATAACTTACCCGCCCCAAAACGAAACGTCTCCGTCCCGTGTTTTTATTAAAGAAAAGCCCCAACTAATTTATTATGGCGCACCCGAGCTAATTTACGTGTTTCAACTTGTTCAACATTGCTCGTAGACTCGTAAGCGACATTTAGTTTGGAATTTTTTTACCCATCTATTGTGAATTTAGCTTTGGGGCTAATGAACACGATCGAGTTTTTCGATTCAGGGGTTAACCGGTACCGACGCACACACGGGTCGTGTCGTCGCGTCGGGAAGTCTTGTCGTCGTGGACTACGACAACTAGAGACAAAACGCATTCGCCTATTTTGTTTATTCTTGTGGCTTCAACCGACTAATGACCCACTACTGAGCACAGGTCTCACCTCAGCGAGGAGGCCTAGAGCATACTCCACCACTCTGCTCCAGTGCGGATTGGTAGAGGGGTTAGGTGGCCAACCCAAGTGTCGTAAGTTGTAATGCTGCCCGAGGGCCTCCAACATGGCTTGACGACTGCTATCTAACGACAACGATCGTAACCTACTGCTTTAGTACGTGCCCTCCGAAGCACGGAAGTGCTCAAGAAATTTTTGCCACTACCGCCAACTACCGACCGCGCCCGCTGTTGCTTACTCGGCCGATCATTTAAGACCAACATAAGCCGCGGCGCTATGAGCGCGTGGTGGCTACGTTTATTCTTACGTGTCTAGATTTGTCTTAATCTTGCGACCATCACTGACAAGACAGGACAGTAAATATATCACCATATTGTGAAATAGACAATTGAACGTCTAAGAACTTTATTAGATTATGATGTAAAGGGCTTCATCCAACTTTGAACCTAAGCACCCTCGTGCACCCTGGTGAACAACGGACGAGGATACGGCGTCCAGTCCCTCTTTTTATTGGTCACTGGACTTTGTATCTTCCAGCTCCCGAAGGTACACCCAGCTATCTTGGCTGTTAACGGATGCTGATGCCGCTGGTGTTGATGTCCACGTGACGGTGACCACTTACCATCAGGTAGGTTGTCTGCTCGTTTGCCTATCATTCAAAAGGTATTTAGAAATTAAATTTTTTCGTTTTCAATTACCATTTTTAACTGATCGATTTTTCGACCGTGTGCGCTGAACCTAACAGTTAAGTTTTTTAATACGCACAACTCCGAACCGTGTTTGTTAACTCCAGTTAACTCGCTATCTGATTCGAAGCACGTGAAGTTATTAAACTTTACTTCGGCTCCAATGCTTCACAGCCTTCATTGTGTCGAAGCGAAGTTTTGCGCACTTCTGTTACAATTTATCACGATTTTTATTTGCGAATATTAAAAGTTAGCGTGACTTGGCGTTAGCGTGAATGTGTTCAGGCTTTATTTATTGTTGGCTAAGTTGATTCAAGTTTCGTCCGACTGCAAGGATATAATGAAATTGGAAGTTATTGATTTCTGTACATGGAGGATTTTTTTTATGGAATTAAGGTAGCTAACGAGCATGCAGCACCACCCATCCGCTGCCGTCCATGACAACTGTGACCAACCTAGAACAAGACTCAAATGGGGACTGGGATGGTTAGTCCGGTTACGAGACGTGTTAGAACATTAGATGGTTAGTTTTTTAG
This sequence comes from Ochlodes sylvanus, assembly GCA_905404295.2. Classification (NCBI taxonomy): domain Eukaryota; kingdom Metazoa; phylum Arthropoda; class Insecta; order Lepidoptera; family Hesperiidae; genus Ochlodes; species Ochlodes sylvanus. The sequence goes on along the minus strand of FR990146.1, from coordinate 2,161,594 downwards.
TAAGTTAGGCCTGGGACTGGGACTCTTCACAAAACAAATAAATAACGCTGCGAGTAAAAACTACGATACAAAAAGCATTTAAGCTCAAAGTTAACATAACGAAAGGGATAGCCCGTCGGGAATCATTGTAATCTATCCGCAGTTTTGATTAATTACATTCGTTATTTATTCCCTTTCGCAAATTCCCAGCGCCCGGAATATTCCCGGTCTAATTAGGACCTGCTTAAATCCTGAGTACATATTGTTTGCGTAATGTTGATGAATAAAATACGAGTATCTTTATTGTGTACGCCTTAACATATTTTGTTATAAACTACGTTTGATTCCCGGCACGAGCTGATTTTTTTTCAATAATGTTTACTAATTTAGATGAAATTTAGTATGCATTAAGAGCTTGACTTGGGACCCTGGTAAGGAGGTTTTATCCCGAAACCACGTTCCATTGGGATAATCTTAACAGTATTTTATCCGATGTAGTAAATGATGATGATATCTAGAGCCAATTTCGGCTACAGCGATGCTTCAGGACTCCTTCGATGCATGTCAACTTGGATAACTAAGTCGTTGTTACTCTCCGCTCTTCACGCAGTTAGCTCTGACTTATGTGCCCAATTGTTGCAGATGGATAAGCATAAGGTTGTCTCGCTTCCAATCCAACTGAGACCTAGCTCTAGTTCAAACTCACAAGCTTTTTGATGACAACGGCATCTCCACTCGCATTTGCTGCCAAATCCTCTCATTGCGAATGGCCTAAGCCGCATATCTACTAACGAACTTAGTCCTCATACATACTGACGAACTAACCAACTAAAATGTTAGCATCTTAGTCCCGATTTGAGTCTTATTAGTCCCGATTTGAGTCTTATTAGTCCCGATTTGAGTCTTATTCTGTGTCGGTCACTTAATTCGAAAAAAAGATCTTTTACGTGCCTTTTTAAGCCATCCTCAGAACATAGTTAATATCTCTAAATACACAGCTTGTGCATTCAATGAATGTGCAGAACGTAGTTCGCTAAACATAGCTATATTTATTGTTCTAGCACTTTCAGCAGTTCAAAAGCAGGCTTAAAACGAGCTTGTTGAGTATTACTTTCGTGTCTCATCGTTAGCGGTAGGCGATAAACGTTGCGATACGTTTTGAGAATATGCACACTGTTATATCAGTAAATGCAGCTTGTATCAGTAAATACAGTACTAAGTTATTGTCACAATATTACAACAAAAGTTTTACCAAGAATTTAAGTCATTATAGTAGACTAGTGACCCGCCCTCGCTTCGCTTCGGGAAACTTATTCCTTCCATTTGCAAAGATTTAGTTAGGTATATAAGTTGGTTGTGGATTTGTCGTGCTGCATACATATAACCTATACCCTTCCTCGATAAATGGTCTATTTATTTTATTTATTTATTGAGACTTAATGACTATCCAACACAAAAAGTTTTTTTTCAATTTGAACCAGTAGTTCCTGAGATTAATCTGTTCAATCAAACAAACTCTTTAGCTTTATAATCTTAGTCGGACAGGTGCTTCACGAGCTCTTTGGGCGACATTGCTGTTGATCCTAGCTTGAATATTAAAGCTTTTGCATCTTGATAATGTTATTCCTGGGACTTTGCGGGTTCGTTCGCTTTGCAAAGGGTTTTATATTATACTATTTGTTTATAAACGTATTTACTTAAGAAAATTATATGATAGCTTCCAAGTTTAATGTGTGGAGGTTGCTTTATGGTCACACATATGATAGTAAACATACATATAGTATCGCCTTCAGAGAGTACAAAACTATAATTTTAATCATTGGTCCCTTGAGATACCAATTAACCAGGTTTTACTGTATCAGTAAAAACTATAAATATTTTAATATCTACGAGTATAATAATAATAACAAATTTAATTGATAAATAATAGATAGTTCGCAGGTCCTGTGAAAAGCTCGGTTAACCGAAGCGAAGCCAGGGCTAATTACTAGTTTTGTATACGGTTTGAAGTTTGTCCCGGCGTTTGTAGTTTGACTTCGTCCCCAAAGCTGCGTCTTAACGGAATCTCTCGCAGAATGAATTAATGATAACAATCTGCTCCGGGTAGGGTTGCCATGACCAAATTTAAAAGTCCGGACAATTAGCCGCATATTATAAAAAATACGGACATTTCTAACATATACATACATAACTACATAACTTCAGACTGTGTGGTGTGCATATTATAGTTAGATATACGATATAATACGATATAAAATACGATATACTCGTACCACACGATTCTGCAACTTAGATTTTTTGCGAGTATGTAATTAGAAGTTATAAAAATATGACATTAGATAAATTATTATAATGTTATAAAAAGTTAAAAGCTTATTTAATTTTTATGTTTTTAATAACTTTTTTGATATCCAAACAAATAAAACAGCCAGCCAAAAGTCCAGACATATCCGTACACCTGGTAACCCTACCTCCAGCTCAGAGTTATAAAGGTGTTCAAATTGTTTCCAATAAACTGAAAAGCGTCGCAGAGATGAAGTTGTTGAAACAATGTCTGCGGGAATAACTTAAGGGTTAACTTCAACATATTTCTCCTGTTAATAATGTTGATTAATTCCTTATTGGGTTTTTGAGTGTTAAGGTTGGAAAATGTGCAGATAGCATAGTTCCTAAATGGACGAGCCGATTTTGATTTGTCGGGGGACCAGCCCTATTACCCCTCCGCTGTCTGTCACAGGACACTATCTCTTGAACGGAAATAGGTAGACACCTACGTTACGAAGTTTTTACTGAAAGCGCTCATAGCCCGGCGGCTTGCGTCGATCTTAAGTGATCGATAAAGTTAAGCATTAGCAGGCGCGGTTGGAAGTTGGATGGGTAACCGCTAGTGGCAAGCATTTCTTGGGCGCTTCCGTGCTTCGAAGGGCACGTAAAGCCGTCGGTTCCGGTTATTACCATTTGGTAGCAGTCGTTAAGCCACACGAGCACAGCTAGTTGATCAAATAAATGTAGAGTTAACATCGCTCGGCGGAACGGAGCCCTACATGTGCGACACGGAATAGACTATGGAGTAGTAATATACTATAACAAACCTGCTCTATAATATACTAACAATTTCAAGAGAGGTAGAGTACCTAAAGGTTTAAACCACCTCGGGCCCCAGTTCCGATTAGGGCCCTTAACGTCGCGAGGGCCTCACAAAGACTTGTAATTACGACGGTGTAGGGTAACCATCTCAAAATCTAAAAAGTCCGGATAAAAAGCTTTCTAAACAAGATTTCTAAAAAAGTTCGGACGTTTTAGTTAAAATATGAAATATCGCAATTTTCCGTTTAATAGTAAGTAGGTATTATTTGAATTAGAAATTTCAATTTAATTGTTTTTGAGATGACACTGGTATATTAATTTAGTTCAATAAAAAAAATATGGAAACTTAGCGGATAATTGAATATAAGGTTTTCATTCTATTTTTAATAACCAGACAAATAGAAACTCGGCCAAAATCCAAATCTGAAAAAGCAGATAAGCAGGTTGGCTTCAACCCATTAATGGCCCACTACTGACCACGGGTCTCTCCTCATAACTGAGAAGGCTTAGAGCATACTCCACCACGCTGCTCCAGTGCCGACTGGTGTAGCCTGGACATGTCCGGGAAAAGCCGGCCATGTAGGAACCCTAGTCCGGCGCCTTCGACCCTTCCTATTGAAACATAAGGGTGAGTCCTTTTTGAACGCATATTAAAAATGCAACATTTCATAGATCCTTTCTCAATAGTTATCATAGTAATAGCTATCATTTTGGTTAAATAAACGAGTGTACCGATATTACTTTTTATTATCAATTTAAATGTCTAGACGGGATTTACATTAATCTCTATCTGCGACCCGATTAATAAAACAAAAATTAGACTATGTTACTCTAAGGGCCCGTTTCATCGGTTACGGATAAAGTTCCGGATAGCCCTAGGAACTCAACTCCCAGATCAACTACATTTTTTGGCATCTCAGGTAATCTGATAGAAGTGACAGAGAAAAGTGTTGGTTAAGCTATCTGCCAGTTCAAGTGGCTGTTAGGCGTTATCTGACGGATAAAAAATGTTTCAAGTGGCGTTTCTATAACACATTTGGAATTTGAACTGTAGTACATCATATTATTATAAATCCTACTATTTTCGTTCTATAATGATAAAATTATACTGGAAAATATTAAAAAAGTCGAATTGGATTATTTTGAACAAAAAGTATTTTATTAATTAAGTTTTCAAAATAATTTTCAAATGACAATAATTTACGTAGTAGTAACGAAACGCAAAAAGCGACGTTGCCGCTCCGTCAACTGTTAAGTGGCAGATAAATTCCTAGGGCTATCCGGAACTTTATCCGGAACCGGTGAAACTGGCCCTAAGCCTACTACAATAGGTCAATGAAAACAAAATTGAAATAGGTTACGCAGTTTTATAAATAAGCCGTATCGATTACGTTATTAGGTATAAACCGCTACTTATATTTTTTCTCAATATTCCCTGTACAGATAACGATCAGTTACCGTTGTATTATTATAATTATGTATGGGGTCATTCAAGTATTACGTAAGCACAACAGGGGGCGGGGGGTCTTTGCTTTGCTTATTTTTGATGACATGGGGGGTGGGGGAGTCTAGATGGTGATTACGTCAACAGGATCAATTTTTTTTCACTTTTCAGATTTCCCACCATTTTTTTTCAAAATTCTCTTGAATCAATAAAGAAACAATTGAATGCAAGTACCAATGTTTACGTTAGCATGGGGGGAGGGGTAAGAGATTTGCTTCTTTTGGTGACGATGCGGACGGGGGGTTAAAAATTCCAAAAAATCTGCTTACGTAATACTTGATCGGCCCCTATATACATACATAGAATAGAATCCAACATATTAATGCATTTAAATAAATAACACTACTCACTCATAGTCTCACAGCTGTGTCGTGGGTGCCATGAACAAGACAAAGACGAGAACACAGCAGACAGAAGAAATCGCTATTCAGCGATAAGATCGCTTAGTATTAATTGTAATAATAATAATAATAATAATAAACCTTTATTTCCCAAATATAAGAAACAAAACTTGCTCACAAAAAATAAAATTTACACAAAACTTATAAAAAGCAAAAAATTGTACATAATATTAGTTAAGAACATTTTTGTATGTCAAATTATTTATTACAATAAGATACTTAGATGATAAGAATTGTTATAAAATATATAAAATGTATCTATTATTTTGAATGAATTAAGATTTGTATTAAACTTTAATTTAATCGGTATAAATTACTTATTATTAATATATTTAAGTTTATTACATTCATTTAAAATGTCAATTAAATTATTATAAGATATTATGTAAAATTATTATCTTCTCAAATAAATGTCATTTGAAAAAATATTTAAATTAAATTATTCGATTTGGGAACCCATTTTCGGGTAAAGGCCTCCTCCATCTCTTGCCACGCTGATCTGTTGCGAGCGAGCCTGGTCCACGTATTGCCAGCGACCTCCACGATGTCATCGCACCAGCGGCGATGAGGTCTCCCGACTATTTGTAATATGACTTCCTTATTTATTATTATCGTGTATAGTACAAAGTATAAAAAATAAATAAACTGACCGATTACAGAAATTTTAAACCCATCCCTCAAACTTTCCGGAGAATCGAACCGAGGACCCTTCGATCGGCAGTCCGGCATAACCATTGCGTCACAAAGATCTTTATATTCCATTGCAAAATTGCTAAGGTAAAAAGAATATTAAAAGGTCTTTAAATTTAAACTGCAGCTAATTAAGTAGAAATGACTGCTTTGTGTTTCTGAAATGTTTAATATGAGATGCTCTCAAAGCATTGTACGTTTTCATTTACGACTAAAACAAGACATAAGGCACTGGTCTTACTCCAAACTATATACTTGAAGAAGGGAGAGCTCGCTAGCCTGGTGGTAATTGGTCACTGTGGCCCATGCCAAAAAAGATGGAAGAGAAAGAACTGGTTTTCAGCCAGAATAAAACTTTTTTTTTACTTGTAATAAAATAATTGACTACAATCCCACCTGATGGTAAGCAGCGATGTAGTCGTGGGTGGTAAGGCGCATTAAGAGGGGGTATAAAGCTAGGAAAAAATCAAATTTCACCCGCGCGCCCCGCCCCGCCCGTCAAATAGATGCGCCGCAGCAGTTGCGCGTCCGGTTGCATCTGACTTTATCAGCGGCTGTACACTCTCGCGAGACTGCTAAACGAGTGCACTCGTATGAGAATGTACTTGGTAGCGCTCGCCTCGCCTCGTGATGTCTCGGGGGGTCTCGCCTGCTCTCGCTCCCATGACGTCTCGGCCGAGGCGTCACGAGACATAGCGAGTACTCTCGCACGAGAGTATACAGCCGCTGTTATATAACATGTCATCAGTCAAGAATACGGCACAGTATAATGTAAAAATAAGACAAATTTCGGCTCAGTAAATGTAGAATCATCTACCTCAAAAATGGCAAGCTGTTTTTTCTATAATAGGGTTAGATTTTTATACAATATTAATAGCTAGAGAGCCAGTGAATGGCAGATAACACATAATTAGGTGTCATTCATAATTTTGAATATATTATTATGTAGGTATCTATCAATCTAAAGCAATTCTTCTCGCTGTAGCTATCTGTATTTCTGAAACTAATAACATTTATAGGTAGTGTCGGTCGCATCATCTAACCATAGCGCTGGAAACCTAGTGTAGGGAGCGATTGAATCACTTTTATGACAAGAAAGGCAGTATAATGTTGGTACTGGTGTGACCATTAAATTATTTAAATTCTCGCAAAGCAGAATATCTGCTCTATTTTTACGTGATGAAACCTGTATGCCGTATAACATGTAAATAAATAACACGCACAATATTTTTCAGACATTTATTTATTATAGATAACATTGTTTTCATTTTTTCGCTACAAAAAGATAAAGCAAGTTATCCTTTAAATTTATTTAAATCGAAAGAAATCCTTCGCCAGAAAACAGAAAAATTACAAATGCCACTGCCGTTATTATAAGGAATCTAATTAAATGACAATAATATCATAAAAAAGATGACAATCACAAACTTCTTGAGCGACAATTGTTAGCTTTAAAAATATAGGAAAAAAACAGTGTGTGAAATATGATGCGTGATGATATAATTATGCGTGAGAACAGGAAAAATGTATAATGGGTAGTCAAAATATTTAAGTTATGGTAAGAACACATAAGTCATGAAACTAAACAATTTTTTGAAGATTAAAAATAAGCATAAAATCGAACAAAGCTTACTTATAACCAAAATGAATTTATTCGAAATCAAGTTTAATTCACTAACTCCAAAATCCGTCTAGAAAAAATAAAATGCCAAAATTATACATGGTTGGAAGTTTTAATTGTTCAAAAAATATATCTTGTCTATTAAAAGTCGTTGACTTGTATCACATGTGTATTTAGTATCGTCGTTAGTCTTGATATTTGTCTTGACCCGTTCATAAACACGAGGCTTGATGTTACTGAAATAAAAAAAAAGTCAAACACTTATAATTCTTAACATTGAAACTGATGATGTCAGGTATCACTTTGCGCCATTTATAATCGGTTAAAAGTTTTAGATAGGACTAAATAACATAAATACTTTATTTTAATGCCAACCGTTCCGGTGCAATAAATTCGTCTGCATTTGGATCTGTATGTTCTAAAATTTTTACATTTTGTAAAAGCGTAATACTTAGTAAGCCTGAAAATATATATTTTTTTCTTTAAGAATACACAATTAGCTATTAAGAAGTAAATAAAAAAGTCGCTTTAAAAATGCAATTTATACAAAATTTTATGTTTTTGTTAAAGTAATTTTGCCTAACTTTGCATGTATGTAGTATAGTATAAAAAAAGTTTAGTTTATGTGTTGTTTGTGTAATCAAACAATACATAGACAGATGAATTGATACGCACTTCTCTGGTGTAATGTTCCCGTCATCATCAATAGATTTTGGAATATTTTCTTGATTAAATCTTGTTCTGAAATGAAAATACAATAATAGTTTCAAACACACACAAGTAACAACTACTGTAGGGATTGATCAAATTGACTACCAGAAATATAGGTGTTGCTTTAAAAACAAAATTATGGGGCAAAGAGGAAATAATTAACTCAAAATTAAATTTGCTTTTGGATAAAGCTGTATAGGCGGGTTCATGCCTCTCTCTTCCACTTTAGGCCTCAACCTTAATTTGTGACAAAGTTTTCTAACTAAGCCCACATAACATTGAATACACGTATTACATAAAATCTAGACATAACTAGTGAGGAGTGGGCGTACTGCATACCTCTGCCTACTCCTTCATGTCAAAAAAACATTTACTTACTTTATTGATCATTCAACACTATTTCTATTTTTATAATTATGTTTATGAATAATTTTGTTTGAAAGTACATACCTATACTAACTATTAATGATACATACAATCTGAATTTTTCGTATATACTATGCTGCTTCAGCGATCAAACATCAACATCAACATTGTATTGTGAGCACAAAAGTTAAAACAATAAGGTCTAATTTTGAATATGAAATAGTGTACTTGTCAACTTACCTCTGACAACTAGCCATGACTTCAATTTTCAGCTTTCTGTGTTCCCTTTTTTAATGTTGATTTTATTCCGTTTGTTACCCATGTTGCATCTAGTGTCTTTTAACTTTAGTTCACACACACACAATTATTGTTTTTGTAATAAAAACTACGCTCTCAGTCACAAATGTACACCACGAAATATTTTTCACATGGCGAGCAGACTGACACAGTCTTCGCGTCTCAATGGAGCAATGGCGACTGATTAATGAAACAGAGCATGTCAAAATCCTACAAATGTATTTTATTTAAATAATTCGTAAATTATAGATTTGATTTAGAAATCGATCTACAAATCCCTCCGTGATACTAATTAGCATAATATATTAAAATATTGACTCAAAAATATGCACCATATTGAAAATAAATTGATTTCAGTTGAAAATTAGACCTAACTTTGTGATTTTTTTCTATCGAGAATTTTTTTTTTTTTTATGTTTTTGCTTCTTACATTCACTCAATAATATAATGAAGTATAACTATGTTCTTATTCAGGTTCTAGAAACTTGATCTACTACTGTAAAAATTGAATCTACGATTGCCAATTTTGCTTTATACCCCCTCTTAACTTAGAAGAGTATTCACTGTTGACTTGAAGACACCTACATTGTAATCGAACGGAAACACCGACGCAGGCAATTTGTTACAGTCCTTCGCGGTACGTATGATGAATGACGACGCAAAACTATATTTGTTCGATGTCTGTACTTGAAAGATATTTGATGAAAAGTATTATAGGGTAATTTATTGACATAACAATGATTTTAAGGACATTAGTCTGTTTGTTGGTTTATTTGTGTCTGAGCGTTTGTTCTGGCTAATCTTAAAAAAGGGCTGAACCGATTTCAATGCGGTTAATCGACGTTTTATAGTAAACTTTAGGTAACATTTGGTACTTGTTTTATTTCAATCGGTTCACAAAAAAACATATCTCAATTTAAAAAATCCCTTAAATTCATGTCTAAATATTCGATTGTATGTAGGGTAAGGTTTAAGGTGCTAGGTTTACCGAACTGAATCGCATGAAATTACTAGTAATGAAATAAACATTAATACAGGTTTAATTTAAACAACGATTCAATCTAGCCGCTCAACATTAACCGGTTCATTTAGTTAGTGCTATTGTCGGGAAACAAAAGGATTTCATGCGTTATTTGCAATTTACGGGAAAATTTTCATTTGCATTGAATCTGTATATAGAATTGTTACTGTACTTCTATCTGTGCTAATGATAAAACCTACATTAGTTAGCCTAGTTGGTAGTGACTCTGCCTACGAAGAGAGGGCTCCCGGGTTCGATTCCCAGCCGGGGCAGATGTTTATGTGACAAATAAATGTATGTTATCGGATCATGGGTGATAGTGATGTGTAATTTGTGTTGTCCATGCCACCCGCGACACAGGGAATCCCAGTGCGGTAGTGTGAGTGTGTTAACGTTTCTTTATATTTATTTATTTTCATTCTTCTATTAGGCAGCCTCTTCCATTAGTAGTCCATTGAAATGTTACATAAATAAATAAAATACCTAGAAAATTCTATTTGCATCCAATTAGAAATGGAATAGCACGAAAGTGAATTGGAAAAGTGCCTTCCAATAAATTCGATTCCTCTGCATCGATTAAGTATTCCATTATAAACTCACAACACTAATGAGATATTTCCAGTCCGAGATCTCATTAAACTTTCTGGAATATTCCCGGGGACAGAGTTCTCATTAAAAACTCCCGGGACTGACCTGTGACGACGTATTTACCTGAAAAAAAAATGCAATATGTTAATGCTAAATCGAAGAAGCTATTTTAATAAACTGACATTTAAATGGCAGTCTACAAATAAACTTTGGGAATAGTAAGATAATAACTAATGTGATGAATATAATAACTTTCATCATCTTTGCAACCCATAACTGTCCCGCTATTGGGATCGGATCTCCTTTCATAATGTGACTGGTCATTATGAACTGGCCATTGCTCTCCACGCTGGCCAAGTGCGCATTGACAGACTTTATACCCTCTTGAGAACGGTTATGGACAACTCTCTAGAGATCAAGTTTCCTCGCTAGTGCAAATTAATTTCTAAAACATACAATATTTATATTTATATTCAGGTGGCATTGTTGTCAAGGATTAAGTTAGCATCGTATAAAAAAATATAGGTACTTATATTGCTCTTTTAAAATTAGCGGTTGAATTTTAGAGGTTATGTTTTGACTATCATATTATCTTAATATATATAATTCGAGTGTGAGTGTGTATGATACTGAACTCCTCCTAAACGGCTTGACCGATTTGGTTGAAATTTTTTGTGTGTCTTCAGGTGGATCCGAGAATGGTTTAGATTCACAATTGGACCCGGTAGGTGGCGTTGCTGTCGATATATCACCAAAACATTTTTAACGACTGGACCGATTTGGATGCAATTTTTTGTGTGTGTTCAAGGGGATCTGGGAATGGTTTAGATTCACAATTGGACCCGATAGGTGGCGTTGGTGTCGATATATCACCAAAACATTTTTTAATTATAAAGCGGTACGAAGTACGCCGGGACAACTTGTTAATTTCTAAAACACACAATATTTATATTTATATTCAGGTGGCATTGTTGTCAAGGATTAACTTAGCATCGTATATAAAAATATAGGAACTTATATTGCTCTTTTAAAATTAGCGGTTGAATTTTAGAGGTTAGGGTTTTGACTATCATATTATATTATAATAAATATTGATGATACTATCAATGTTTATCATTAAAATCCCGATGAATGTTGCAACGATAACCGTAAGTGTATTGCGATAAAAATTCCTGAAAATGTAAAGCTTCTATGTTCCTTGGAGCACTACGGGAAATAATTCCGAGTTTAATAAATGTTTGGTCTCACCTAATTTGAACTTACATCGAGGGCCTTAAAACTCCTATAAAAACACGTTTCCATTTCGCACGGAATCATTAATTAAATTCCCAGTAGTCAGTAAATGCTTTAACGAAGTTGCTTGCGTAATTTAGATTAAAGCTTATCTCATTATGAAGCACTTGTAATCTGGCTTGTGTCAATCGTCAATGATTGACTGAGTTAGCCAATTTGCGTTTATACATAAGTTGTATTTATCTCTCTCTTTCTCTATACTTCACCCTCACACACATAAAATAAGAGTAACTGCTGTCGTTTGCTTAAGCTGTTATGGTAAGCTCTCATTCAAAACTAAAATCTAATCTGGTTTTTAACCAGGAGACAAAATGGCGAAAGAAACTCCGCAGCACGTTCAGCCGTGTCCAGTCTTACAAGGGTATAAAAGCTTCCTAGACTCCCTCCATGTTGAAAACTCCTCCACGCGTTCGGATCTTCACAGCACAATGGATTCGGCACTCCTCAATCATAAAGACCCGTGTGCAATGCGATAACAATTCCCGGTGATCATTAATTAAATTCCCAGTCATAAACAGTTAAACCTAAAATTGATGCTTCTTTATAATCTAGATTCTAGCTAATCCCAAGGTCGGATGTTCTGTCGCATACTTAATTTGGAATTCCGTCCGTTCGGAAGATTATCCAAGCGGAGAGAATTATGGCGGCAGTTTTCACTTTGGCGAGTCATTTGAAATTCTTAGCGCGGGACCACCCGGCTGAGTGGTGAAAATACACGAAATGACGATGGGCTACAATCACAGTTACGAGCAGTAGCTGAGTTGGTGGTGACAAAATGAAGCGAAGGCTCCCGGGTTCGATTCCTTAATAACTTAAATACTTTAAATGCATAATTATGGATGTATACTTTGTATACCATACCAAAATGGTAGATATAATATCAAAATAACATTTTTTACATTTTTATCTGTCTGTCTGTTTGTTCCAGTTAATCTCTGGAACGGCTGGACCAATTTTGACGGGACTTTCACTGGCAGATAGCTGATGTCATAAGGAGTAATTTAGGAGGTTACTTTTATTTTAGAATTTTTTTAAATTAAATTCCACGCGCACGTCGAGGGCACAGCTAGTACGTTATTATTATTACTGATATTTTAATCTTTCCGTGAAACCCGAGTTTCTATCATTCTCTTGTCAGGTGCCAAGCGATTCGTCGTGTTCTGGATGGGGGCTTGTAAGCGGACAGTAATATGTCAATGAAGCGGACAATTTCTTTCCGTCTTCTTCCTTCGATACAAACGCATTCGTAATACTCTTGGTGCTACTGATGTCTCTGGACATCTGTGACACCTTACCATCGGGTGGCTTATATATGTATAGGCTATTTACATAATAAATATATAATATTCAAACTGGACATGAAATGTCACATTATTCATACAAATTAAATAAATAATTTAATTCAAAGGAGAAATGCACTACTACATGACATCATTGTCAATTTGAGCTAGAAATCTTAAAAGAAGCTTAATTGAATTAAACTTAAAAATTACAAGATAAATCGCGAACGTAGGGTCAAGTCTATGGAATTTCGATTATAGAGACCGGCGGCAATCAACGTGTTAACGAGCGATCTATCGGAATGGAATCGTTGCGAAATTAACGATGAACTTCTGATAGCCTCAGGCCTAATAGGGTATAATCGGGCCGGAATGCACGTATTTATATTATTACCATGTAGGGATTCTATAATATGGTTTAAATACTAAAAATATAATTAGCCTAAAATTAGAAAAAGGCATGAAATGACAAACAGACTAGACATTATAATGTATACGGGTACTCACGATTTCGAATTGTTTTACCGATATTTTGACCCAGTTGCATCGTGCAGTTGCAGTCCTGAGTACCCGTATACATTATAAAGTTTAGTGTCCGCGATAATATCAGTTTAAAATTATACAAACAGACTAGATTGATCTTATTGAAATGGGGTATCGATTGATAACAGTATTCGGTATACTTAGTTGTAAGTTGTGACGATTCAAAGTGAATAAATAACGAGGCCCTTCGCACACTTTTCACTTTGGCAAATTACTAATTTCACATTCCTCCCAGCTTGTAGTTGGCAGTAACTTAGTTACGGAAGGGACGGTTGGTCCCTTATGGTGCGTTTAGACGGAACGAGCTAGCGTGAATCGAGTCAGGCTCGGCGCGGCTCGCCTAAGTTTGCGCGAGCCATCGCTCGTCGCCTGTTACGATTCCGTACGAAAAGGGCAAAAAACGGAAACCTATCAATATACTTCCGGTGTCAGTCTGCCTGTAACAAGGCTTTATCTATTGATCGGAAATAGTTAGCCACCTGAAATTTTCACCGAATGCCTATTACTGAAGCGGCAATCACAACAAATTATAATAAAAGCTAGATCCCAACGGGGTTTTTCATACAAGTAACTTTAAAAAATGGGGTTTTCATACATTGTATCTTGATATTGACTAAATAATTAGGGTTAATATCGCTCCGTGGTACGGAAACCTACATGTGCAAGTCCGACTGTCATTTAACCGGTTTATGTGACAAGTCTCAAAGGTGCGCAAACGAACTTCGGTTCGGCTCGCTCTAGCCCGCGCCGTCTAAACATACCATTAGATTCCGTACTGTATGACTCCCAAAAGATTTATGCCGGATTTAATCTGTATCCCCAAACACGTTAATCTTTTAATTGTCATTTGAGTAAGAGGGATAGCTGAATGCGTAAGATTTTGAATGGACGTATCCTCGTCCGTTGTTCTGCAGGATGTACCACGAGCAACGAGGTCTGCTTGGACTCAATGTTGGAAAAATGTTGATGTTAACAACGTTGCCGTTCCCGGTATAATGCCGTGCCGTGCCGTGCCGGTGCAACGGAAACGCGCCCACAGGATAAACAACACCGTTACATTTTATTATATCGCTAATAAAAGTTCACGGATCATTGAGTTCATCCATTAATGTACGCCGAATAAAATATTTCATTTCACTGCTGTTACCTTAATGAGATAGGATTTATACAGCGAGGTTGCCAGCATGGATTATGAACGTTATGAAATGTTTCCGTCCTTCTCTATCTTTACCCCTCTCTCTTTCTTTATCAGGAAGATATAGCTGGTAGAAAATGTATTAAGCATTAAGCTCGCCATTTGTACTGTAATATTTTATTATAGTCTATAAAGTTTATATAAATAACACACTCATAGCCCCAATCTAGGATTCCGTGAACCGTAGACGCAATGAACAACACACAAGACAAGAACACACACTCAGACCAAGCACAGAAATTTAAACCCAGCATTCGAATTTGCGCCTCACAGTGAATCGAACCCTGGACACTGCGAACAGCGATCCGGCATAGTAACTATTGCACCAGGTCGTCAATTAATGTAATTAAGATTGTGGTGAGTAGCTGAGGCACTCAATGTATGTACTTTAGGTAAGCATTATTAATTAGTAAGGTCTGATAAAGACGTCATTCAAACAAGAACAGTGTCTTGCAAACGGGTTAATATCTTCTCTCAGGGGAAGGTTAATTAAAATTACTGCTACAGTGTCTTGCTTCAACCTATGAAGGGCTCACTATAAGGCACGTGTCTGTCCTTTTAACTGAGGCCTAAACCAATCTCAACCATGTTGCTTCAGTGCGGATTGGTGGAGGGGTTAGTTGCGAACGTAAGTCTCGGAAATTTGTATGCCACCTGCAGGCCGATAACATGGTTTAATGAGTGCTAATGATAACAGGATAAACCGAATGGCCTTACGTGCCTTGAGCACGGAAGCGCTCAAAAATTTATGGGTCACTAGTGGTCACACCCCCATAAATTGACCGTGCCTTCTGGTAGCCGCATACTGGAGATATAAATACACATATTATTACATGATAAGTAGATTGCTAGAACGAATAAACCTTTAAAACAAAATCAGAACCTCATAATAATCGTTAAATAAATACTTTTTGTCGTTTTTTATCCTAAATCATTTGCGATTTATGTTCTTCACTCTAAGCTTGTATCTCTGACATGAACGCGACATTTTAATTCCGAACAGAAATAACGCAGCACATAAATAACGTCTACCGTGTACGCAGGTCGGCGACCGAATGGCGCGTGATTTGTTTGTTTATGCGATCAACGCCATCTAGCGTGATCTATGACCTATTAGCGACATTAGGGTAGCGGTGTCACTTCAGACATTAAAGTCAAATGAAATTGTATTTATTAGTCATATTACTTTGAATCGTTTTCATTCATCTTAGTTTTAAAGTTAGTAAGGTTTATTAGATTTATTTTGAAGTTTTGACAATAGTTTTAATTTACTTAAGTCGTACTTTCAGACAAGTAATTGATTAAGTTATGACATGGCGTACAGTAGAAATTTATTGTAATTTTCTAGCTGGTTAGGGATCTAAAGATGTTTTATACAAGCATATAGTTTAATATTTAGTATTTTTATAACGAAAAATAATAAAATGAAGAAAAAAGTGTGTTTACAAAACGCTTCATAAAAGACGAGTAACCAGTTATGTATGTTAACTATTCCCGAATTTCCAGAATATTTTCAAATATATAATAGCTATAAACCACATTTATATAAAAGCGAAATAATTCCCACTCTCTCACTTATTGAACATTAAATCTGTAAAACATTTTTAATTAATGTAAAACATTATGAAGATGAAATTTAAAAGTGTAGTAGTTTATTAGTAGGAGAGAAGTTGTGATATTTCAACCCTAACGAGAGTATAGAGGTTCAAAATTAAAAGTACTACGCACGGGACAAGCCGCGGGCTAAAACTATTTTAAGTATACATTTATGTAAAATTAAAATGTCTGTCTGTGATTTCAAAATAACTGAGTTGTTTCAAGTTCTTATGGTTATTTACACGAGACTAAAAACACAATCTTTTTTTAAATTTTTGAGTGGTTTTTTGTTTTGTTTTTTTGTTTAATTCCGGAATTCTCACAAGATCGGGAATTATTTTAAATAAACAATTTAATTTTTTATTTATAATTATTTTTTAATTCTAACGCGAACGATATCACGGACTCAGCTAGTTGGAAATAAAACACTAAGTACCCCGATGCGAAGCGAGGGTGCTTACTATTATATAATAAAAAGCTATAGCTTTTATATCCCGGTGCGAGAGAAGCTGTAAAATCTAGCTCGATATTATAATGACGTGACGCTTAACGGGACAAGTTTCTTTATGAGAATAAATCGCCTCCATCCGACCTACTTCTGTATACTTGCTTCACCAAAGACTATTAAGCGATAAGCGATAACGGCTACAAATACAAATCTAAAGTTGCTGTAAAATGACAAAGTGCGGATTGGCAAACTTCATAACATCTTTGAGAATTTGACTATTGGTTTTACAGATGGTAGGGCCTTTAAAGTTTACCCGCGGTAGTGCTCCCGCTCGCTACGGTACCTAGTACAATTTCTACCGTGTAATAAATGTTTTAACATCAAGAACACATCTGTGACCGAATTAAATAGGACTCTTACTAACAATTATTAACTGGACTGTTAGTAACAACAACTAACAGGACTAACTATCACTAACAATCCCAGTCCTCATTACTAAGGCACTAATCAACTAACGTTGTAACACTGTCTGCTAAGTGGACTAACCATCCTAGTCTCGATTTAAGACTTGTTCTGTGTCGGTCACAGTTGTCACGGGCGGCAGCGGAAGGGTGATGCTGCATACTTTTTTTCTATTTTTAATCCATAAAAACCAGTTAATCGCCATTGGTAAGACGCGGTAGTTTCGCTAGTTTGTTTCAGCGAGCTACAGCGCTCAGCTTCGTCTGAATAATTCAAGAACGTTCAAGTTATTGTCTTTTCATTCGTTCTTTAATTTGTTTTTGAACGTTATTTTGTCGCTTTATTTATTTATCTTCTTAACTTCGAACTCTTAATAGTTGTTAGAAGGCGTTACGTGCTTCTTGACGACTGACTGCTACTGTCTTACAGACCGTGTATGGGATTCCATCCAGCTTGAGCTCAAGACCACCTCCCCAGCTCATGATGAATGCTCTTTTGCCCGTATTGACCCTAATTCCATGCATACCAGGTTGTCAGAGGCGTCAGAACCCCGTCTGGCCAGAACCCGGGACACAACCGTCGGGTTAGAATTGGCATGGCATGGCGTGGTAGGCCGGCCAAGAATACTGACCAAACTCCCATGAGGGCAGACCAGGGTGTCGTAAGAAGCGACAGAAACCGACCGTTTTCGTTCTGTCTCCTTCCTTCTTGTTCGACCAACAACGAATCGTTAATGCCTTTGCTGTTACCAATGTTGTTGGGGACGGTGACGACTTTTCTTCAATGGGCTCGTCTGGCCGTATGTCGGATAGGCTAGCCCACTAGTTACCACTCTTTGCTTGAATCAGCCGTTAAACGAATTGCCGTATTCCGGCTAAGACCATGCAAGAAAAAAGAAAAAAAGACTTTCTTTGATCATTCTTCTTTCTTGGCCGGCAACGTGTTGGTGATACTTATGATATTATAGAAGTCCGTTGACGCCGGTCACTTCCCATTAGAAACACGTCTCGTTTATATGAAGAAAAACTGAATCGAGTAATCCACTTCAATAATACTGTAATGAAACGTTTCGAATAGTGTGTAATATCGATTTGAGTCTGAAATCATATGAAATCAGTGACCAGATAAATTTCTGCGAATAGTTCAATGAATTTTAATATAACTTCAACGCATATATTTGACCGTGTTGAGCTCCATCGTGTATGCAGGTACTGGGAACGAAACAGAGCGAGATATTTCTGGTTCCAGGTTATAAATTATATGCAGGTTTGGCTACCTGAAGTATTTTCTTATTTAAATTTTGCTGAATAGTGCTAGCACTGTAGGTTTAAGAGCTAGTACTAGTATCTACTTTCTTCTATATTTCTTTGGGCGACAACGCGTCGGTAATGTCTGGCAATCCTGGTGTCACTTACCATCAGATGACTCCTCTGGTAATTTGTCGGATATTTACTTAGAAAAGTTACATTGTTATGGGTATGGGTAGCGACTCACGATTCGATATCGCGTTCCGATTATTCGTCAAACATTTATGAGTCACATAGTCTACCCTATTTGAGATCGAACCTGGGACATCTCTTGCCGCATCCAGTACCACGCGAATAGCAAATAGTTGAGGATTTCAATGACGTGGGTGCCATGGACTACACACAAGACAAAAACACACACACCCAGACCGAGAACGGAATTTTTAACTCATTACTCAAATTTCATTGCGCCACACGAGTCGTCCAAACCTGAACCTCAATTTCATCTTTGAAATTTGAACCCGGGCCGCCGGCGCCGTTCGGCAGTCCAAAGCTCGAACCGCTGGGCCATTGTTCTAATAATGAATGGCTAGGTTTAAAAATCGCTTGCCCACAAGAATACTGTATTAACTCTAAAAACTTACTTTTTCAGGAGAAGCGATTAAAGCTTTTAACTACAAATATTGTGGTACTTTCTTACGAGAGGGATATTGACACAACTTTCGTAATTTGCTTATTCAGGGAGCAAACGATTTTCGACCTCATTCAAAAGGTAGAACGTACTTTTTTTATTCGAACTGTATCATTAAGTCAGTTGTGCCAAATTTTGACTTAATACTATATTCTTCAGTATTCTTCCGGACAAGCGCAATGAGAATATAAATATAAAGCTTAGAAGGTTGTTTGTTATGTTGTAGCGATCGTAAAGTACCGCAGTAACGGGCCGGGCGGCACTTAGCGAGTTAGTGCTGTCGAGACCGTGTGTTGAGTACATCGACATTTTATATACTTTATGGTACTTTGAGTGGTTCAGCATTTGACTAGCCAGCTCTGTCTTAAACCCGAAAGCTATTAACTTTATTTATTTAGGCTAGCGCCACATCCATGCTAACATTAAGGTACATTCATACACATGCTTAAAATGAGTATGCTGTTTAGCTGTAAACATTTGCTTGAAATAAGCATGCCCGCAGATAATACGGCTAGGAAATTTTGTATGAAAAGCAGTGGCGTAGCTAGGCGTGGGCGAAGTGGGCCCTCGTCCACGGCCTCGCACCTGAAGGGGCCTCGCGAGGCCTCTTTATGCGATGCCAGATTTTGGGAACGAAAGAAATGGGGCTCGCTGATTCGACTTTGCCCACGTCTATATTGCTCCACGCTACGCCACTGATGAGAAGTGCTCAAAGCACGCCCCCTTCCACTATGTTCTGTTCTATGACAGGGAATCCTAGTGTGGTATAAGTGTGTTAGCATTTTTTATTTATTATATTATAAATTCAAAAGTTACTCTCCTGTATGTCTGACTGCCTGTTCGTGCCTATCCGCTGAACCGATGCGATAACCGGTGCTGACCGGGCGTAGTCACGGGAAAAAACTAGTATTGTAAAAAAAAATACGAACATATTATAAATCTTCGAAATTTGAAATGTTTATACAAGATAGTATTTTAATAGAAATGTGTTTTATGTAGGTAGGTACTTTTGATTCCCAAGTTCCCACGGGAATGGGAAATTTAAAGCGTTTTATATTGCTTACAATTCCGCGTAATTGCTGCGTTCATTGCTATGGCAACCGTTACTTTGGTATCTAACTGAGACTGAGATAGATCCTTACCAACCATTTTTAATTTTTTTTCCTGTTTATCTGTGTTTGTTTCCACTAATTTCAGAAACAGCTTAGCCGAATGTTTCCGGAACTTACTGTAAAAATAAGGTAATTTTTTTCATGTTGCCTTGCTTAAATCCGTTCACAAATAAAAATATCCGTCTACAAAGAATCCCGTGTAAATTTATTTTCGAAAGTGTGCTTGCGTTACCCGTAGCGAACCGCAGCAAATTACTAGTAAAACATACTCTATTTCAGCAGATTAAAACTAAATGAAGATTTATTTTACTTCATGTAATTTTCGTATCTCCTTTGAAAGTTTATCTAGTGCAGTTTAGGTGTTTTTACGAGTTCGCTTTACGATCCCCTGGCGTGAAGTTTTTATTTAACGCGTTGATTGGGATCCCGACTTTATGTCCGCTGTTTCAGGGTAAATTTCCACACTAAGCTTTTATATGGTAATACAGTTTATGATCGATGAAGCTCTTGTGTTGAGAATAGCTCGAACGACTGAGAAATAATTCGTGCTCTGGGTATTATGAGGTATAAATTAATATATAATATAAATTGATCATTATTGAAGAACTAGCACATAAAATTGATTTTATTGGAACGAAGTTCCTTACGGCAGGCTTGGAGGGGATAGGGACCGAACTGAAAAATATGTGATAGTAAAACCGTAAGCGTGGAAAAAAGTGCGTGGAATAAAACCGTTAAATGAGACGTGCGCAGGCGCGACAGTAGCCGGATTATGCTGCGCGACCGAACTGAAAAATATGTGATAGTAAAACCGTAAGCGTGAAATGAGACGCGTGGAAAAAAGTGCGTGGAATAAAACCGTTAAATGAGACGTGCGCAGGCGCGACAGTAGCCGAAGGAACTTCGTTCCTACCTGGTGTCCCACGACACAATTATAGTTTTTTTAATTGTATTTGTTTTAGGGTAGTTATCTGATTGAAATTAGGTGTATCTTTAGTTCTAACCAAAATATGAACTTAATGTGAGACAGGAACGATTTTTAAGAAGTGAAATTTTTGAGAAGAGAACAGTAACTGATCGTGTGTCAGGGCTACGCCGCGATCGGGTTCGTACTGAAAATCAGTAGCTGGGGCTTTTTACCACAGCAAATACTGAGTGCGATCCTTTCCATACAGTGCTTACTGTTACATAATCACTACATAGTATAAAACAAATCTTTCAAACTATCTTAGATCTTTAAAACTACGCAACGGATTTTGATGCGGTTTTTTTAATAGATAGAATGATTCAAGAGTTAATTTTATATGTACCTATAATATATTAAAGTATTACGCAAAATGAAAAATAACGCGCGTGGAAATAAATTCGTGCCCTGGTTACGTTTAACAATTTTGGACTTGGGTACTAAGGGACAGGTTTCCTGAAGCGAAGCGAGGGCGGGTTTACTAGTTATGAGATATTTTTAAGTTACCCTATGTTTGTATTTTTTTATGTACTTATGTAAAGTAAGTACGTTTTTGGAATAAATATTTTCTGGTCTTCTCCTTGATAAATAATTTTAACGTATTTTTGAAAAATAGAAGTGCGTGCAGGATTCGAACCCAGGTACCCTTATCAGGTATCCAACGTTCAACCCACTTGGCAACAACTGCTTAAGCAATAACTACACTCTCCAGATCTTTCTGAGTTTAGTGTGGCGTTTACGCGCAATATTCCAGAATTAAGTATCTCATATTAAATTTGTCCGTATTCCGTCAAACGTACCTACGCATAAAACACGTCGTGTATCGCTGTCATTCGATAATTTTACGGGCACATTTGGCTCACGGCCTTCGGACACAGATTAAATATTTGGCACCCAAACCGGGGCCGTTAACGCCTGTTTGGAAAATCTCCATAAATGTTGCTATTACTACGAGAGTGTTCTATTACGTCATATTAGATCTTTTAAATTTTCATTAGATACCACCGATACAGACGTGTTGCGCATTGGTCACCACTGCCATTCAAAGGGTCCTGGGTTCGATTGGCAGCGAGGCGGAAATTGGAATGATGAATTTAATTTTCTGTAAAAAAATATCTGGACAGACAGTCCCGATATTTTTTACGCAAAATTAAATGGTTGTTTCGGTTGCTCGCGAAATCTTTATGTGTGACGCAAGAGAGGAAATCTTAGTTCTAGGGTATGACTTTGATTATAAAACTAAATATCAATGAATGAAAACCCTTATTATTCAACCAGCATGGCAATGTAACTGACTGGAAAAACGTCTCGAACACTCGATAGAAACAGCAGAGCATGAAAATGCCGCGTGTTCGGTCCGGTGATGGTTACAAGTGTGGACCAACCTTATGGTTGTCGCAAATCATTCCGTTCCATCTAGGAATATCACGTGCCCACTCGGATACAGAGATACAGGATATGGATACTCCGATTCGATCCGAGGAGTGGATACGGTGCACATTTGAACAGGCCTCATTGCTCAAGAGCAATAACCCTTTGTATTGGTACTAAGGTACCAATTATGTTTACTATGTTAGTACATGTTGAGTTGTGGCAAACGCAAGTCCTAATTAAAATTATCTTGCCTACAACTGTCGCAGCTCTCATTGTAGTTAATTTAGACGTTACACTAATTGATGTACTAACTACTAACGCCTAATGCATTGACACGTCCGGACTCTGCACTAATCACCACACTACATACTACACTTGTAGTTTATACATATTACAAGTTGTCCCGGCGTACTTCGTACCGCTTTATAATTAAAAAATGTTTTGGTGATATATCGACAGCAACGCCACCTATCGGGTCCAATTGTGAATCTAAATAATTCTCGGATCCACCTGAAGACACAAAAAATTTCAACCAAATCGGTCAAGCCGTTTAGGAGGAGTTCAGTGACATACACACTCACACTCGAATTATATATATTAAGATTATAATACAGTAAAATACACTGTACTTTGAATTGGCATGATAGATTAACGGTTCCCTATATTTTGTCTGTCCCCAAACTCGGGTAAAGTTTGTAGGTAAAGTAATAACAATTCTTTTTTGATAGATTCTAGGTAACTAACTGGGGATTTGGGATAAAATAGTGGAATGGTTGTTGGTGAATAACTTATTTTACCTTTTTTTACTTTTTAAATGGTAAGCCGCAACGTAGCCCTTAGATGATAAAGCAAACTAACTTAGAAAAAACTAGTCACTCTTGACTTAACGACACCCAAGTTAATAATAGTCCAGTTAGTAATAATTAGTTGTTAGTAATAATTAAGTTAGTACTTGTTATTAAGAGTCTCGTTCTAATTCGGTCAAAGATGTGTTGCTACCCTTGAGGACTAAGATGGTCGCCTCTAAAAAAGTATTGCCGGCTCCACATCTTTTTAACCAGAGCAAAATTTCTGTTGAAACAATCATTGCGCGGTAGAAATTACCTAAAGTACTAAGTACCTCGGCGGCGGTGGTACTACCCCAGGCGAACTCTAGGTTCCACTTATAAATTCCTCCACCTATAACCCCGACATTCAAATTTCCGACGCGCTTTGAATCAAGAACCCATCGATCGACAGTTCGGCAAGATACTCCTTGCTCCATTACATTTGCGTCATAAGGGCCGGCAACTTAAGTATCTTTTCCACATTTCATATGTAACATTCTTATCAAATATACGGCCATCACAAGGCGTCGCGGGTCGTATTCCCAACGACTGCAGTGTTCTACAAACCGTTGAATTTTCCGCTCCAAATCCCATGATCATAGCGCTGGAACCATGTCATTCCGATGATGGATTCCTCATAAGATTATTACTTTTCGCCCAGAAGTAGAAATATCACTGGAATGCTTCTTAGAGCTTTGAAAGTACGCTGCAGCAGAAACGTAAAAACTGATTTCTAATCATTCCTATTTTTGAACATGAAAATATCTATTAATATTTAAAAAATAATAAAAATATTGTTATAATACGTCAAGGAAAAAGTGTGAATCCCTTTATCGGAACCTTTCAGATGGACTAAACACTTCCGATACTTGGGTTGGCCACTAACCCCTCCACCAATCCGCAATGGAGCAGCGTGGTGTATTCTCTAGGCCTTCTCGATTAAGAGGCTCGTGCTCAGTAGTGGTCCATTAATGGGTTGAAGCCAAGCTTTACGACAAACAAGCGACGTACATCGAGAAATCTCAAAAAATCTTAACAATTCTATTTCTATAAAGAAGAACCCCTGTAGAGCAATAACGAAACAATACACCACAAACAGTTATAAAATCAATTCAGTAGAATGTGTTTCCGTTCCGAGATGGGAGCACTCCCATTTAGCGGATCAGTTCGCACGAATACGTCCGTTTACACACGTTCGATAATATCGAATGGCGGATGGCATGGACAATACAAATAGCACATCACTAACATCCATAACCCGAGAAGAAACATTTATTTGCCCTATAAATATGTGCCCCGGACGGAAATCGAACCCGGGACCCCTAGTTTCGCAGGTAGGTCACTAACAAGTAAGCTACGGGGTCATTCAATAAGTTAGGGTTTTTGCAATGGTCTCAGCCCAATAATGGCCCAATACTGAACACCGGTCTCTTCTCATCATTGGGAAGGCCTAGACCAAGAGCATACTCCACCACGCTACTTCAGTCTGATTAAAGATTAGATTAGATAGTGTGCAACCTAAGAATCATAAGTTTTTATGCAGATCCGAAGTTCCCCAACATGGTTTAACGACTACTATCTATCGAGAATAACCGTGACCGGTGTTTACGTATAGGTACTCCGGAGCAAGGAAACGCTCAATGGCTTTTTGCCACTAACGATCATTCATTAGGATGAATGATGATGATGAGCACGCCCGATAACTCGGTTCATCACTTAGGATCGACGTAAGCCGCCGCGCTAGGAGCTCTCCGCAAACCGCCCATTTTCCAATACGCTCCGACTTCGTGTGAACAAATGGCGCAACACCCCACTGTCCCCACGAGAAACACTCAACGACAAGGCAAGGTCGTTTCTATTTTTACGAGTTGTATAGTCAAGACATCGATATTGGCAATAACACTGAATGTAATTGGTTATGTAAAATGATATTCAGTGTAAGGATTGTGAAGGTATGTAGGAATAAGTTATATGTAGGGCAAGCTATTAAAATACACTCACAATAAGGAGTGTTGTATAATTTAATCTGAGTTTTATTTTATATACCAATGTTCTACATGACTGCATTTTGAGAGAGATTTTACTTTTTTCATTTTTTCTTCCATTGTACTGTGTAGCTAACATGCGTTAGGTTAAGCAATCATTAAAATTTGTACATATAAATACTTCAGGCGAAAAAGACGATAATTAACCGACGATATTTAGGTGGGATTGTTGTCAAGCAATTATCCTTTCTTATGTAAAAAAGACGTCTTTCAAGACGACTGCCGGAAACGTCAGATTGTGCATAAAGCGCTCGAGATAGACGGACACAGGCAAAGCAAGTTGAGCTACATTCATACATTGTGTGAATCATTTTGACCCGTCAAAGACTCCATTTTCGATATATAAAAAATATATTCAGCAAAAGGGCAGAAGGTATGCATTATATCCTTTTTATGAATAACCAGATAATTTTGTTATCGTATTATGGTATGGTATGTATACAGGGTGTCCCGTAAGTAGTGGACCAACGGGTTATGGGGGGTAGTGGGACTTATTATCTACCAAAAATACTAAATTTTATTGTCCTAGTGCCGCTTGTGCCGTAAGCATAACTCAAGAACTACAAGGCCTAGGACTGTAAAATTTAGTATTTTCGTTAGATAATAAGTCCCACTACTCCCCATAACCCGTTGGTCCACTACTTACGGGACACCCTGTATATTATGATATGGTTATGAATTTTCTTTTTTATGAATATTTTTAACAAATAATTGGTAAAAATGAAATACATAATTACGTATTACAATCACACGGCTTCGCACACGAACGCGTTCAACATATACATAGTATCTTACTTAATTACCATGGAAACCACACAACGCGAAGCCAATACGCCATTTCAATAAACTCCAAATACCAATAAACTACCCCTAATGACTTATACTGAGCGCCTCAGCCAAACCACCCCTAGCACCTCAGGGTACCGTCGCATAAATTAACTGCACCCCATTAGGGTGCATTTAAATTAAGTTTTTGTCAGAACTAGGTGCGAATATTGCTTTAAGTATAAGTAATTAATCTTGAATAGTAATACATGCAAGTAAAATGACCTCATAGTTCAGTTGATTGTAAATTGTGAACTATTAAGCGAGTTCTTAGTTCGGTTGTAAGATTTCAAACAATGGGAAAAGGAAATACTAAAAATTCTACTAATAGTAAAAAAATTGCATAGGTATATTTTTTACATAATAATCAAACTGAAAACCCGCCTAACGATTGCTTCGATGAAACTATACAATATAAATAATCAGATAATCAGTGTCGTCTCAAATATGATCAACTTGCAACTTTTAAGTTCATTTAAAACGGAAACTTGCAAAATTTTATTTTATAACTAAACCGTCCAATTTTTACAATGTCCGGATTTTTTAAAAATGATAGTATTGAAAATTGTCCGGAATTTAAAATTTTGAGCTGGTAACCCTATTCTGGATCGAAGTGATTGTAATAAAATTAAGTAATTAAAATATTCACCTACTAGCTTATCTACTGACGTATCCATTTACACCCAGGGATACGAATTGCGACCTCCGCACGTACCCTGGGGAGTAAATTTATTAATGAGGTGCCTCAGTAGGTACATTTTAGTTTCGGGTTCATTTCCGTTAAACATTTATTAAAGACTAGCTGACCCGGCAGACGTTGTCCTGCAACATATATTATTTATATCTCCGGTTCTAAGCAGCGTATCAAGACGAAGTATGCACCAGTTTTAAAATTAGACCTTCAAAAATAAAACTGGGGAAATCGCATCCAATTTAATTTAGTAGTTTTTGCGTGATGCGCGAAAATACATACAGACAAGCTAAAATTCCAAAAATAATATTTTTGGCTTATAGAAGCCAATCTTAGCTTATAGAAGCCAAGCCAAGAGGGCCAATAGTGGCCCTATAAAGTCCCTTCGTTCATTTTTTCTCAAATATCTCCTATGTACAGACAATCCAGTTACATTTTTATTATAAGTAAGTATGTTCAGATGTCGGTGATGCCTTTCGTGTTACTGACGTCTGTCTGTCTGTCACTAGTGTCGTGGTCGACAATTACCATCAAAAATACATACTTTAGACCAGGACATTACTTGTTGCAAGTCCTTATTTACCTGTCACAACAAACGGCAATCGAACCTGGACTGCTCTAAATCGCATCCAATTTATTAATGACTCCAGGCTAACTTATCGTCGTATTTTTGGTGTTTTAATTAATTTTGTTAGTCTATAGTAAAATTCAAGATGGCCGAATTAATAAGTTATATTCATTAAAAACCCTTCAGTTCATTATTAGAGGGTTTAAGGCTAAATCCCCGATGGGGGGGCGAATACATTTAATCTTATCGAAGATTAAACCTTTTAAGATCTCTTTGATACATAATTCAGTGAACGCATTTTGTGTTCGTTGGGCTTTTGTTGGTGACACGCGGTTGTCAAGAATGGTCAGCTAAAAAATTACAGCGACCGCAAGACTAGTAATATTTGAGATTAGTAAAACAACAGAACTTAATGACTGGTATAATTTTTTTGTAACTTAGTATAAACGCTTATACAATTATACCTTAGCAGAAAGATTCCGTTCCGTTCCGTTCCGAGAAGAAGTAGTGGGGTGGATGCCTTGGACAACACACAAAGACAAGAACACACAATCAGGCTGAGAACAGAAACAAACTCATAATTCAAATGATGCCGTGGCAACCTATTATTAAGACTACACTTAGCTTATAATTATGATAATTCTCCAATGTACATGTATTAGTGTAAGTTTTGTTGGTTGTCCTAAATAAATAAATAAATAAATAAATAAATACAAATGATGATTCCGCCTCGCTGAGAATCGAACCTAGGACCCTTTGAAGGCAGCCCGGCATGATAAAAATCGCGCCATACGGGCCATCAACAACCTACCTGCCAATTAAATACAATCGAAAACGGCTGTAGAAAGAAAGATATAAAGTAATAAACTACATAGCTAACCAAACTTCCCAGCCGTATGTCTCAGTAGCAAATTACCAAGTTCTCTTTGAAATCGTTAGTTACTGTGCGCGGGGATTTATTTTCTGACGTCAAATACAGCACAGTCTTCCTTATGAGCTACTTTGATATTAAAATGAACTACACAATAGTATCTCATAAACGTGGTCCGTGACGTTTGTTTGAAGTTTGAAGATTGAAGCTAGTTATGGTATTGTACTAAAAATTTTTGGTGCACTCCATCCGTGATTCATTCTTCGTTTGGATAAACCATGATTTTTTAAATGGTCATTTCTATATTCTATCTGTAATCCTCAGTAAGTTGCCTTGCAACTGTCACAAATTTAACAAACGAGCATACAAGCTACTTGAAGGTAAGTGCAGAACTGGTCTGCACCACACACACATAATCCACAGACTTTCAGCCCAACTAAAATAATAAAATATACCGCTGCTCACATCCCTCATAAAAGCTGGCCAATTGTAAATAATAAAATAAAATATCAATAAACGATACATCACTATCCGATAACATTGGATAACTACGGGCCCCGCCTTATCTATCAACTGAACAAACAGTCATCAAAAACGGCAAACGACCCCCAACGAATTTGCTAGGGGACAAGTGACTCCAAGGGCTGTCTAGCCCAGCGATTTTCGCCTTTACAACACTGAGTTACGAGCGAAAACGCCATGCACTTTAAACAGTAGCGGCACAGAAAGAAAATAAGTCATTAATAGAAAATAATGCGATGTTCAGGGAATCTGGAGATGAGAGCGATAAGGCGTGTAAGGGATGTTTCGAGCCCCTTTTATGGTATTTTATGTGCGAGTAACAGAGGGCAATTTGGCAGAACATTCAGCAACTTTACAACGTGATAAAGGTATATGAAGTGACGTCATTGGGGTAACGTTGGATAACTTTGCGCCACGAAGTGATCTAACCATTTATCTGTCAGCCTCTTGAAGCCCACAGCTGGACATAGGCCTTCCCACATTGGCGCCACTCAAGTCCTAAGCCTGAAATCCTGAATACTTAGCTATCAATGCTGATGGTACCTAATCTGTTATTATTATGCTAATATCAATATTACAAATACATAATACATTTCTTTGTTAACCTAAGTAACTTTACTAAGAAATCTATAATAATATATCTATATATCTATCTATATATCACGTAAAACATGGAAGTATTATCCCTAATTCCCCAGTAAAGAATTCGTGGGAGGCTGTAAAATTCAACTGTCGTGCCGAAAATTATGTAAATACAATTGAATTTAAAAATAAAGGGACGGGGATGTTTTATGCCACGTTTATGATGATCATAACCTTAAAACTTGGGTCCGTTTGTCTTGACGTATGCCTACCTTTATAAGGAATTAAATTCACTGTTTATATTTAATGATTAGTCCCTTCACACTAGATCACTAATAAAGCGATTAAATTTAGCTCCACAACTTGTAGACGATATCATTATGTGTACACTTCATTTGAATTTAACACGGGTTTCTTTATAAAATAATAAAATAAAGTAATTGTGTCGTGGGACACCAGGTAGGAACGAAGTTCCTTCGGCTACTGTCGCGCCTGCGCACGTCTCATTTAACGGTTTTATTCCACGCACTTTTTTCCACGCGTCTCATTCCACGCGTCTCATTCCACGCTTACGGTTTTACTATCACTTATTTTTCAGTTCGGTCGCGCAGCAAAATCCCTATCCCCTCCAAGCCTGCCGTAAGGAACTTCGTTCCAAAAAGAACAGTTAACTTAAAATAGTGATACAATATCACACAAATTAAATTTGCTTAAATCCCTGCCTGCAGGAGATGTATTTATGTACATACGTTATTACAATAATAAAAAAAGGGTGCACTTATTAGTGTAGACACGAACGAAATGAAACTTTTTCACGACATATCGTTTTTTTGCGTACAAATTTAAAGTTTTTTATTTTATTTTTTAACTCTGACGTAACGTTAAAGTTTTGACTTGAACTACGAGTATAACTCCAACTCCATAATGTACCTTCAGAAAAGCAGTAATAGAAGTGTGGTTGAACGATGGACTGTCGAATCGGAGGGTCCGGGTTCAAACCCCGCACGCACCACTAATTTTCAAAATATATGTGCGTATTAATATTTAATTATCACTTGCCTCGGTGAAGGAAAACATCGTGAGATAACCTGCACACCTGGGAGTTCTCCATAATGTTCTCAAAGGTGTGTGAAGTCCACCAATCCGCACTTGGCCAGCGTGGTGGACTATGGCCTAAACCCCTCACACTGTGAGAGAGGAGATCCGTGCCCAGCAGTGGGACAGTTATGGGTTGTGATGATACTGTACCTTGTCTTGTCGCTGTAGAAAATTCTTAAGCCCTAACAGTTTAAAATAAAAACCGTATACTCAGTACAACTTCTTGTTTTAAAAAATGTAGACGCAAATTCCATTTAAAAAAAAATGACGAAATTTTTTACTATAGGTACTCCCCATAATTTCTCTCGGATTTATCTATAAGTCGATAGAGATGTTGTACGTCGATAATTAAATATACCTACGTCTATCCGTTACAGTTAAAACATTTAAAAAGTTTTAAATAATTATGATTGTTCTTTTATTCACATACATTTTCCACTCGAAGACGCACCAAAGACGAAGCCGAAAGCCCTCAGAAAACGATAAACATAAATTGCTGTAATTACTTTAATACAATCTGTTCAGTTCATTAATTAATATCCTCGGGTATCTTCAGGCAGGACAATTATTGAAGTTTCATTTAATTGTCCAATTATATTGGTCCGCAATAGGGTTGCTACCGGTATTAAAATAATATAAATAGTATCATGTTAGATTTATTTACATAAAATAAGTATAAATCTTTACTTATAACAATTTAATTATTTATTTATTTAAACAAATACATAACTACACTGTTTTTGATCGTTGGTTCCACACTAAGATACCCTGTGTTGTGGAAGACCAACACCTTCAACAACAAGTGAATGCTTTATAAAAATTTCACCTGATGATAAGTGTCGAAGAAGTCCAAGATATTAAAGGCACTAACTTAAAAGGCCTATTCACTCTGTTCTTGAAGACATACTAAGGTATCTTACAACAATTAAAATACAATATTGAATTTAAAGAAACTTTAAAATTAATCAAGAAAATATCGTAGCATAATCCAGTTGATTGTATGTACTTACTAAATAGTAACAAAAAAATGGCTAAAAATACTACTGTCTTTTTTGTATTAACACGTAATCAATTGACTTATTATTACTATGGACATCTAGTCTCATACTAAAATCGCGAAAAAAATGTCCCAGACAGTTGTGTCATGTCATGTCATGCAGTTAACAAGGTAATTTAAACACTAAAATAATTTCATTACGGTTTAATTTCGATTGCAGTCGTGAACGCCAGCCATTGCAAGAATAGAAATGCTAACAAGGTAATTTAAACACTAAAATCATTACATCACGGTTTAATTTTGATTGCAGTCGTGATCGCGGAATTGTTGCTCTCCTTGCGTTTTGTTGGTCGTTTGGCTCGGACATTTTTTAGCGCGGACCCGAGGTCCATAGTAATAATAAGTCAATGTCAATTGATTAATTTGCTGTTGAATATCGCCCGATTTTTGAGGTTAAATTTACTAAAACTTATTTTGTTGTGTATTTGTTACTTTTATTGTATGTTTTAATGTTTATTTTGACGTGACAACGTCTTATAATTCGATAGAGCCGGTGGCACGCATGAAAAAACATGACTCATGCGTCGTTACCGTCGTTACCGTAACGGCGTAGCAATCGGCCTTTGCGTTCGGCAGCGTTCGGCAGCGTCCGACATCCGTCTCTCTCCTACTTGAGTGAGCGATGCGTCTGCGTGGACAGCTGCTATACTATAGTACATTTATATGTTTTGATCGAGTATCAAGTGCAGTGAAAAGTGAATGTGGTGTCAATTGTTTATAGCAACGATAATTACAGCGATAAAGGTAATGATTCTTTCGATATTAATTATATATTCAGTGATATATTGTCGAATAGGTATTCGTGCTTTCATCATTAAAATGAATAGCATCGGTCCGCTAGTGCAGCGATTGTAGGTTATGCTATAATTGACATTGACAAATCTATTAAACAAATGAAATTAAAATTTTCTTTTGAAAAATGCTACCATTCCATCAGTATTTTCTTAAGACGTTGTCACGTTCAACTATCGTCAGTAAACCGACTTTCCAGACAACCATTTTTTGTTATAGATAGAAAAATAACATTATCGCAAATAAATAATGATTAAAATAAGCATGTCATGTAGTTTCTAAACTTCCAATTTTTTACTATCATTATTTCAAACAGGTGTCAACCCTATACTAGCCGGCGCGTAAAAGTATGGTATTATAACAATGCGATGATTATCACTTTCAGTAAAAGAAAAGATACAACATTTTTAATTGACGAGCTTGTCTCTTTCTGTATTATTCCTTGTCCAATTATGAATCAATTATGTATTATTTGTTGAATTCATATTTAAATATCGTAATAATTTCTAGTATTAATACCTACTAGAAATCCAACGTGCCTTCGCTTACGAAAACTTGACAACTTATACGCTTACGAAAACTTGTAAATATCTTCTACGTAATATAAATCTCTTGCGTTACTGAGTGACTGACAGACAACGCACAGCCGAAACTACTGAATGAAACAAGCTGAAATTTGGCATGTATGTTCCTTGGGAAGTGTAGGCGAGCACTGAGAGAAGATTTTTCGAAATTTCCCCCTAAGGGGGTTAAAAACTGATTTTTTGGAAATTGGCGGGCGTTGCCGCGGTGGAATGCTCGTATCTTCTACGTATAGACATCGATCAATAACCATTTTATATGTAGTTGTGTATGTTGAAGTTCACAGCACATCATGAATCCATACATGAAGTTTGTTTTGTTTTATTGTGTTTTTATATTATTTTAATTATTAGACATGAATTGATGATTTATTATTTCAATTGAAACTCCAATTATTTTTAATCAAGTATTAGTAGAATTGGTCACCCGTTCTAATTAATTACAAATAAATAAATGAGTACCGTTTTCCCTATTTAAACCTTAATTACTTTCAGCTTTTAAATAAACCTACGCAACAGAAATCATGACAGGTGTGTAATACCTGCATAAAAGTAAAAAATCCATAATTTGAAAGTAATTCAAAGAAACCAACGACTCACAACATCGCAAAAACCTTATAACATCCATTAAAACAAAAAGCATCGATAAAAACGAATGAATAATAAAAGTTGAAGCGTTCAAAAACAGAAACGATTTTAATATCACGACACACGACATAACAGCACCCTCAAAAATATCAATCAAAAGTAAATTCGTATCAATTATGTTCAATGAAGTATTTTAACGGAGTTTTTTTAAATGTGCAGTCTTTATTATTTTTTGATTAAAATAAATTTGCTTCAAATAATTTTGATTATTTATTTATTTTAAGTTTTTTGGAACGAAGTTCCTTACGGCAGGCTTGGAGGGGATAGGGATTATGCTGCGCGACCGAACTGAAAAATATGTGATAGTAAAACCGTAAGCGTGGAAAAAAGTGCGTGGAATAAAACCGTTAAATGAGACATGCGCAGGCGCGACAGTAGCCGAAGGAACTTCGTTCCTAACTGGTGTCCCACGACACAATTTTTATATTTATTTATCTGTCAATTCTTAATTCAGAATATTTTCATAATTTATTATGATTTTTTAAAGTACTTGGAAGAGGTACGTATTAAGTCAGTCAATGTCAGTTGTTCTGTTAACTCGTTGAGGGATATTTTATTTGTTTCTTCTTTATTGTATCTTAGAAACTAAGTTTACAAAGGGTCATTTGAATTCTTAAGTTTCATATTATTATTTTTATTTACCTTTTGTTAATAGCACCGTATGGTAACAATCAAATACAAGGTGTTGTTGGCCAAGAAAGAGAGAAGGAAGAAAGGAAATCGATGAAAATTAACGAAATTCTCTATTCCAAATAACCCCCCACTCGCTGACCTGTCACAATGCGGACTTAATCGGGGTTTCTGACGTTAATTGTATAAATTCGGGTTGTCCATTAACTCTTATGCTTACTGGACTGTCAGGCCTTTAATGCCCTACAGTGGACTACAAACAGGTTATGAATTTTAATAGTTATTAAAAGTTGCCGTTATGCCCAATCTTAACAGGAATAAAGCACCAAAATTCACAATCCCCTAAGCAGCATTTTGAATTATGTAAGTAGAAAACCTCGGTACTTTAAATTAAGAAGCACACAGAACTCTGTCTAACGCAATTTTTCTCGAAACTTCCAAAGAAACCCTCCATTGCTACGACAAGTTTAATCTAAAGTTCCCGGGCCGGATAGGCCCGCGGTCGACTTCTAACGATTATAACTTTTCAAGTGTTATTTTTAATGAGTTTTTGAGATTTAAATATTAATACCCTAGATTTGGAAGTGAGGCCATGGCGCATACATAATTAAGTACCTATTATATTTTATCGGTCAAAGGTCTCGAGAACACAATTGCTACTTTCAAAGTTAATTTATGTTACCCTAATTCGCTGTGGAGACATTTTGAGGGAATAAGTTTAATTGAAGTACATTTATAGCTCGAGGATACCATTCAATTATTTGGTATGCAAAATGATCGGGAATACAACAAAAAATAATAGGCTTTAGTCGAGAGTAAATACACTTTTATTATATAAGTGCGCTAAATAAATATCAAGAGGTCTTCATCTTCCTCATCAAGTGGGATTTTTGTCAATCGATTTGTTTAATGTAAATAAGTAAACGAAATTTTGGTTTCAAAGAGCTCTTCTAAACCACGAGTCAAAAAATTCGTAGCGTACTTTGCCAAAACATTGACAATGGAGCCAGGACTTGAGTCGCTGTTCTTGTACCTTCAACCAAACTTCAAAGACATGATGATGAACTTCAATGACAAGACGGTGATAGCAAGTGGTTAAGACGTTGGGCCCCC
Organism: Ochlodes sylvanus; assembly: GCA_905404295.2. Lineage (NCBI taxonomy): Eukaryota > Metazoa > Arthropoda > Insecta > Lepidoptera > Hesperiidae > Ochlodes > Ochlodes sylvanus. The sequence goes on along the minus strand of FR990146.1, from coordinate 2,126,274 downwards.
GAGCAGAGGGGCCCAGGTTGGAATCCTGCACGCACCTATAATTAACAAAAATTAGCGTACTTTTTTATATTCTCTGTAAATATAAAGTGCGTGTATTATGCCTGTAAACCATATGGAAGAAATTACTTGAATGATAACCACATCAAAATCCGTTGCGTAGTTTAAAAGAACTAAGCGAATAGAGGAACAGCCGTGGTAAGCAACTTTGTTTTATACTAAGTAAACATAAAGCATTTAAAATACCTTATATTATTGGCTTCGATCTATTATGAGCACACTACTAAGCATCCTTCCTCCTTATTGAGGAGGTCCAGAGCATACTCCACCACGCTGCTCCAGTGCGGATTGGTGGGAGGTTAGTGGCCAATTTTTTAGTTTTTTGCCCCTCGTAGGCCTCCGACATGTCTTAACGACTGCTGTCTGACTACGAAAATCGGGATTGACGGCTTTACGTGCCCTCCGAAGCACGGATACGCTCTAAAATTTTTTGCCACTAGCGGTCACCAATCCAACTACCGATCGCGCCCACTACTGCTGAAATAGGGCGATCACATAGGACCAACGCAAGCCGCCGGGTTATGAGCGCTTCGTGATTATGTTATCGTGATTTTGATTAAAATAATGTATACATCATGTAAGTACATCTTATTACAGGTAAATTTATTTAATCTCAATAAATAAAAATAAAAATAATTTTTGCATCTTTAATGCAATAAAGAAAATAAATGCTAACACACGTGTATTACACATCAATCGCTTAATAGCCTCAAACTTAACATCTTTTTACGGCAAAAATCTTTCATAAAGTAACATATGGCAGATTGTGAACGCATCCTAAAGCAAATGTATTCAATCCCAACATAACCTTTATCCCTATAGTTATATGACAGTGATTTGACTGACACGCGAGCGCTGTCTATTTTTAACTCCAACATATTTGAATCACTACACATACCTTATTACAATCTACATAAAGTTGATTATTACATGAACATATTTCTCATTAAACTGGTGTTCCAAATTAATATCAATGGGTCAAAATCAAAACATCCATTTGAAATCCCGTCTCAAGTATGGGGATATTAATAATAAATGAATATGTAAAGCATCGCAGATGTTCCACGCGGGGATTAGCGAAATTTATTTCAATTCTGTGTCAATTCTGACCCGTCGTCATTGAAGGGTTAGGCCATCTGCCTGAGCGAGGGCTGTCAAAAGGGTTTATAGATGGGTTTTATAGATTTTTCTTTACAACATAAAACAAATTAATTTATATTTTACATTGTTAATAAAAATAAACAGCAGGTCCTTTTTAGGTATGTTTGTCTCTATTGTCCAGATGAGCCATCTAATGTCAAGTAGTCACTGTCTTTGTCTCCCATGGATAACAGCAACTCCAAAGGCATCACCAACTCTTGTCGGCTAAATGTCTGCGCACATTACACCAACTCGACGTCGACTCAACTCCAACTCCGGCCGTTCCGTTCCTGGGTGTGCGGCGAGTAGTACCTACACGTCTCTCGTCGGCGTCAATGGGCTGTGTGGTCGGTGGGTCCAACCAATGTTTTCAGGAAGTTTTCCTCGCCCAAAGGGGTGTGGTTTATCTCAACGTGCCCTATGGAGCACGGAAGCGCTTAAAATTTTTGCCAGTGGCGGTCATCTAATTACCAATCGCGCCCGCATTCGATGTCTTGACGTAAGTAATAGACCAAGTAATAAGTGCTTGAGTGCTTCAATTTTACCGGTTGGTTTCTATAACCTACCTGCATAACTGCCGATAACAGGATAATTTACGAGTTTTCTAGCTGTAATTGCATACCGTTGCAAAATTAATGTTTTTCTGGCTGGGAATCGAACCCGGGTCCCTGGCTTGGTAATCCTGCATTATCTCTACTACGTTGTAAATTTAAAGACAACATTAAAATTTAAAGAGCGCAGAACGATTACCAGTCGTGCATAAAGCAACATTTTAATCTATCAGTTCCTTCTCTAGTAGTAACTAGAAAAGATAAAAAAACTTCTTATCTTCAGCTACTGTAAAAGAGATTTACTCGCAAAAGTTATTAAAGCACGAGCAAACTTGCTTTGCTACTGCCCGGTCGCATCTCGAGCTGTATGCGATAAGTTATATACGCGTAGTATATTATTTATTATTAAAAGTTGAATCACGATTATACGTCCACATTCGACATGATATTACACGGTATAAACTTTATATAGACGTAAGGTAGATAATGTCAAATAGCTGTTTCTGTCAACTGTCACCTGTCAAGAATGTCTCCGCAGAACTGATTCATACCGCACGATTAATGCAAAGCAGTCGAAACATCGGTTTACGAATACACATAATTGTGAATTGTACACAGAAATACACATAACTTGACTAAATCCCTATCATTCGATTTAAGTCGATTCTCTTCGTAATTGATCCTTCATCGACAGGAAACATAAAATAGGCAAATATAAGAATGTATAGATTGTTAATGTTTTAGTAAATTTTAACTACCATTAAGTGACCTGTCAATTCCATAAACAAGACAACCTTTACTTTAATACCTATTTGTAGCACATATCTTTATCTCATCCCGCTTACATTCGAACCCTCGACTTACAAAGAGCTAGGCATTGCAAGAATCTTTAAAATAAACGCGAGATTGCTGCCTCAGTTCCCAACAATGGTCTTAAACATTCAACTGTAACGGATAAACGCGAACTAGTAGCGCCAACAAACAAAAACCTTCAAGGCATGTGCTAGGAGTTAAATCACCACTTCTATCTGGTGTTAACCGGTTCTGTGAGGGCCAAGTGACCGACGGAAGCGTTGAGCGATTTACAAGTACATCTTCTTATATTATAAAACTCTCATGTCACAATGTTAGTTACCATACTCCTCCGAAACGGCTCGACAGATTCTCGTGACGTTTTGTGTGCATATTTAGTAGGTCTGAGAATCGACCAACATCTATTTTTCATACCCCTAAAGTTGTCCACCCTAAAATTTTTTTTTTCAATGTTTAAACAAATATTTTTTGGTATTTTTTTATGGTGTAGCATAAAAAATACACATAATCCCAAATTTTCACTACCCTACTTCCCCTACCCCTCAAATTTAAATTGCGCTTTAATCATTCACAATCTATATGGCGGAACAACGTTCGCGGGGTCAGCTAGTAATATATATTTATTATTTACTACGAGGTTACGTAGTTAAAAATCGCTGTAACGGCATACAGAAGTTTGAAGATTAACTTTGATGGCTTAAGGATGGTAGATGGTAGCCAGGAAGTCAAACTTATGTTTTTGTTGAAAGAGTTTCTAAAGAAAACTCCGAGAAAAGCGAAAGGAAACTCACTCACTCGCTGATTAACACGAAGTCTCGAAAAACTATTTGATACGAAGATAAAATTTGGCAGGGAGGTCGCACGTGATGTGTTACAGTCCTTACAAAACGTCATGACAAATTCTTTGATAATTTAGCTGTTAATTGATATTATAAAATTTCGGATCTGTATCGGATGTAATAATCTTCTTATATATAAAAATGAATTTCTGATTCGCTAATTCTTTTTTTATAGTATTCCTTAAAGTACGAGGATGGTTGTTACGGAGAGAAAAATTTAAAAAATTGCCTGAAAAAGTCTAAAGGCAACACTTTTCTATATTCCCATACAAAAGATTCGTAATAATACTTAAAAGTCAATTTGAACTTTAATACCATACCATAAAGTTTAGTGTGAGTGGAGGGGTTCCGGGAAGGTGACCCGAATATCAGAATAAGTATAAATTTTTTTATAGAATCGACCGTTAGGCGGTACGAAGTTCGCCAGGTCAGCTAGAAATAATTAAAAATGAGAGATCAATATGGAGCTGCAACACCGAACTGTATCCCCGATTTTGTAATCATTGTTTTTTTTAATTGCCTCCCACTTGGAAGGTAATTTAAAGACTTATTCACGGTAAAAACACGTCTGAACATATTATTATTTAACTTGCACCACACACCATCTGTCGCTAACTTCCATCCAAATCGAATTTACTGGCCCTGTGCTGTTTTCTTTTACATGTTCCTATAAAACTACATGATATGTACCCGCTGTTCTCTCCGCATTTTCTTTTGAATCACAATGCTTTTGTGGAGAATTTGCTAAGGGGAATAAGGGCTAAGTTGGCTCGTTTTTACATGTTTGTGAGCAATATGGGCTTATTCTTTTTTATATCTACACACTCATAGCCTTACTCTAGGATTCTCCGTGGTATAGCTGATGGATGTCAAGGACAACACGCAAAAACCGGAAACTTATCCAGGCCGAGAGCGTGCTATACTGTGCTAAACATGAGCTGAGGTATTTTTTTCACCGTTTCTTCTCCTCCATTATAAAGCACCTTTGCGAAACGGCGATGAAATATAAGAAAATGACGTTCATAAGTGAATAAATTCATAAGTGAAAGTATTTCAATATGTATGTGAATAAATTCATAAGTGAAAGTAATTCATAAGTTCATAAGTGAAAGAATAAATATAATTTGAGTAGAGAAAATTAAACGCAGTACACACTGAAATAGTATGCTCTAGGCCTGCTCAATTACAAGCTACTCAATTACATTGGCAGCAGCGGAAGGTGGTGCTGCACGCTCGTTTGCTACCTTAAAGCAATAAAAATAAAAAAAGGTGACTCGGCGTGAGCCGGAAATCAAACCTGAGACTTCTCGATCAGCAGGAATATGAAAGGTATCTGACCTTTCCGCAAAAAGTATCGTACATATTGCCTTTATAAAACTGATTCCCATCGCGGCAACCCTGAAATATTCATGTGACCAAACTTATCGAGATATGAAAATATTTTTTCGGACCTCCGCAAAATTCCACAAGAAAAAACATAGCCCGCCATTATTAACCATTGTGCGGTGCCCGGCATTTCTTCTCCATTTTGTTCAGAACATTCTTACCATAAAACGCGGGTCCATTCGTAACTACATTTCTGACCCACTTCGGGAGTGTCCATTCATGGCGCACACTCGAGTCTCCGCAAATACAATCAAAGTGACATTCGCTCCAGGGCCACATTACTGGATCCATCGTTCTATCGTTAGGCGAAACTTGTTTTTGAAGACTCCAATAGTTAAGGAGATTTTCTTGCAAATTGCCGATTGATTGGCCAAGTTTCGCAAACATTGTTTATGTACGCACTGTGGCGTTGACATTTTTAAGGTTCCGTTCTATGAAAAGGAACCCTTGTACGATCAAACGCTTTATCTGTGTATATCTGTGTCAATAAAAACAAGCGAGGATTGAATTGGACGTACCATCCTGGACATCCTCACCAATTGTCATTTGGTGAAACTGTCGACCATTTAACTTACCATAAGTGAAAAACATTAATTGGTAGCAGTCGTTAGCCATGTCGGATGCTTTTGCGTGGTATAAAAATTCCGACACTTGGGTTCCTCCAACAATCCGCACTGCACAAGCGTGTTGGAGTATGCTCTAGGCCTCGTCAGGTCTGAGGAGAGACCCGTGCTCAGTAGTGGGCCATTAATGGGTTGAAGCCTACATTTATAACAACATCAGAAAATTAACCTTTAAATATCATCTTCGAATACGGAACACCCTCAACTGGGGTTCTATTCGGCTTTGACCTGTGCGTTTCATTTTTTATTGGGCACGATTCGTTCGGATGTAGATACGATGTTTCCTGCTCAACTTCCGAAAGAACACGGAAAAAAGCGTTCATTTTTGTACCGAATTCGTAGCAAGTAGATACTCGTAATAATAAACGCTAACACACTCATGAGTCGCGGGCGACATTGACAGTACAGGTAACACATCACTTACACCCATGACTCGACTCGAGAACAAACATTTATCTGTCACATAAATGTCTGCCCCGCCCGGGAATCGAACCCGTGAACCCCCGCTTTGCGGGAGGGCCAGATATATCCGATGAAGATAATTCAATTGAAAAGTGCCGTCCTCGCGTTGTTTGAGAAACCTATGACTTACGTTTACTACCCGCTCCCAAAACAATTGCCACTCATTTTTATGAGGCGCTGTAAAAAGGCAATGTCTCTGAAACAGAAAGTTTAGTATTGCAAGTCACTGGACTGTGCATGCTGGTAAGATTTTAACCTGCTAGCTGGTTCTCTATTTCAAGATACAGTAAAAAAAATTTATGCATGTCGTTTGCAGTGTCGAAGAGCTAGATAAACAAAGGTCACACCTTCATTCCCAGGCTGGGTACCTGTGATGCCTTTGATATTACTAATGTTTTCCACTTACACTCAGACAAGTCCCCTCTTTGCGGGTAAATACCCAAACACTTCAACATTCAATTTACAAATAAATCACTGGGCCCCTAGATTTTTTACATTACAATTTTAAATAATTTCCTTTTTCATATCTTCGACGGAGACTCCACTTAACAAAACATAAACCAATTACTATCAGGTTCAAAGACACCCAATTATCAACTGTGACTTCGTCGTAAAATCAATTTGGCCTCACAACAGCATCGGCTTCGTTAGTGGAACTGCTTTGAAGTTCCGATAAATAAAATTGAACTTCCTGTTTGCCTTAACCAATTTATGTACCTTTGATGTTAAAGGTACCCTGAGGGCCACACTACAAGCTCGATAGCAAGTGTCGTAGGTGATCGACGGAGTTGAGCAACTGCGGGTAGAATCAGGGTTTGAATGGGGACCGTTAGGTAAGACTTTTTGAGTGCTTCCAGGCAAGTTATTGAATACGTAATGTTGGAAGGTTTTGAGCAGCATAGATACTTCCATCACTTGCCTTGCCATTGCAATCTTACACCAGTCCGCATTGGGAGTTGCACTTTATGGTGCAATTGATTAGACATGGCGTGTGAACAAATATTTTTTAGTACTTTGGTTCATTTTCAACCATGCGTTTATGATTTGTGCAAGATTGTCTCATGGTCATAGATTCTGAGTCACAATGATCACTAACCTGAAAAAATAATTATAGTGATCACAAACTACTGAACTTTTAAATTATATTTTGTGAACTTTTAATATTTCCTCTTTTTAGCAGGTTTAAAACAGACATGTTAACCAAACCAGACACTCCAAAAACCTGGGTATTTTCGACGATCCTCTTATGCACACATAGATAAAAACAGTAATAAACTGCACCGTCCTTGGTCTATGACATTGACACCACGCGCCAGAAATCTGCATAGATTGTACCTGAATATGTTTGAACAATTTACGCGTAAAGTTGTTCACCATCTATCTCTTATAACTCCTGTTAAACAAAGCCCCTGCTTTGTGGTAAAGCAGCCCCAGGCGCTTCTCCCGAGTGTAATTCGATTTGGATAGATGTTACAAAGAGCCCAGCCAGCTCGCAGACTAACTTGTTTATTGTTGAAGTCCCTGAGCTGGTTAGGTCCGGAATAAAGAGGCATATTCAACATACATGATCTCTTGAGCAAATAAGAAATAGGACACAAAATAAACAATATAGAAAGATATTTGGTCAGAGTAACTCAAAAATAAACGGAAAGATTTCCCAGCGCAATTCGGCTGGAGACACATCTGTAAGAGTCTTTTGCACCATCAAACAGGACAGCAGTTGAACGGTTGAGGCACTAACGATAGCAACCGGGAACGATGGCTTTACGTACCTTACGAGGCACGGAGGCGCTCAAGAAATTTTGGCGCTAGTGGTCACCCATTCAACTAGGGACCGCGCCCGGTGTTACTTAACTCGGTCGAGCACTTAGGAGCGACGCAAGCCGCCTTATGAGGATAGTTACTATTTTTTATGGATTTAAAGGAGCAAACGAGCATGCAGCCACCTTCCGCTGCCGCCCATGACAACTGTGACCGACCTAGAACAAGACTCAAATGGGGACTAGAACGGTGAGTCCAGTTAAGACGGTGTTAGAACATTATGGTGGCGAGTTTGTTAGTAAATACGAGGACTGGGACAGGAACTGTTAGTTATATTTAGCCTTGTGAGTGGTTGTCACTAATAGCCCAGTTAACAACTGTTAGTAAGAGTCTCGTAAATATAAATAAGATAATCCAAACAGACGTCAAAAGCCAGAACCAGCTCCACTTTAAGATACTGAAGGTATTTCTCGAGGATATCACGTGGCCGTCGGAGCGCACGTCCGCCGCGCCCCCTTATCGGAGACACGACCTGAATTCGAATCAGTTGTGACGGATACAATCCAGATTTCAGTTGGTTTAGTCTTCGTAACCGTATCTGTGACGGTTGACGGCTGAACTTTATAGTTCAAGAGTAGGTCAAGACTTTTTTTTTTTTTTTTTTTTTTTTTTCTTTTTTTCATGTAGGTATGATGCATACACTTATGAACGTCAATTTTTTGCATTTACCACCGTTTCGCTAAGGTGCCTTTAAATATTGATTTTTTAAATCTTTGAGGAGAAAAAGAAACGGCGAAAGAAACTCCTCGGCACATCTTTTAAAAAAAAATGCTAGATTACAAATTTTATACCTACATACTTAATAAGGAAGTTCTTTATAAACTTTCTTTAGGTTACTTAAAATGAGCTTCGGTGCTTGCTTAGGTTAATAATGTCCGTGGGTGATGAGCACTTAGTATCAACTCTTCTGCTTGTTTTCCGGTAATTCACGGAAAGAAAGATGAAGATGTAGTAGAATGTTACAATAATCAAGACACTTAAAGAGTAAGTGATTTCATGAAATCCTTGAACTATTTTAGTTAGTAGTTAGTTTTAGTCTGTTTGATTCTTTTTGAGTTTGAGTTTGACTCTTGGGTACTAAATTACTAAAATACAAATACATACTATAAAAGTAGAATATGGCGGTATAGGGAAATGAGAATAATGATATACCTAATTCCTGAAGTTTCTCAAGAAAATTTTAGAAGGCCCAATAATAATAAGTTACGTAAATCTTAATAAAATCGGTCAGTCAGTGGGTATATTAAAAATTACTATTTGCTGTCACAGCGGCCGCAATAACAAGTATTTTGTGAAAATATTTCAATTGTCTACCTATTTCCGTTCAATAGATAGAATTCTATGACAGACAGACAGCAGAGGCATATTAATAGGGTTCCGTTTTTTAACTTTTTGTACGGAACGCTTAAAAAAACTGACATCCAAAGTGCTCCAATAAACAGACAATATGGGGACCTTGTAATAAAAATATTGTAAAAATCCAAGATATTACTGTCTTAAATCCAATTCAAGAAAAGAATAAAAGGAGCTAACTGAAACACAATTCTCATAGCAGCCATCGACAGATGTTCCGATTTAGTATTGAGAGAGACAAACTCTATCGCGGAATTTCAAATATCAGCTTTAACTGAACACCGGGGTTAGAGTGACCACACGGTTGGATTTATGGAGACTGTCCCGGATATTAACTTTGCCGTTTATATTAACTGCACAATTAAAAAGGATTTTAATGCTTAACACTCATTGCCCCACTCAAGTGTTCTCTGTGTCGTCGTCGTCGTGTTGCTTCGGTGAAGGCAAACATCGTGAGGAAACCTGCACACCTGAGAGTTCTCCATAATTTTCTCAAAGGTGTGTGAAGTCCAATCCGCACTTGGCCAGCGTGGTCGACTATGGCCTGTACCCCTCACACTGTGAGAGGAGACCCGTGCCCAGCAGTGGGACAGTTATGGGTTGTGATGATGATGATGATCAAGTACCTAATTGTACTGATTCTTATTAACATTCTCCAACGAAATAGTCGACATTGGACCTATTCGCAACACGCCCTACCTCGAAATAAGACACTGTTCGCTGTACGGCCTATTCCGAAATAACACGTTCCATTTGCTATCCCGACTTTTCAAACATTGTGGTGTCACTAAGAAAGCAGGAATAATTCCTCGCACAATTCTTTGACAAGGAGCTCGGGAATGCACCTTTTTCTCTTGAAAAGAAAACTGTGAGGGAAAAGAATAGGATAGTTTGCAAGCGTAATGTTTGTAAGTATTATTCACCTTTATTTCAAATCGTTTGAGGATTTTTAAATGACAGTCAGCGGATTTTAGATCGGTAATACTTATCGTTGCAACAGCCCGTTTTCTATATTATTTGAAATTTTGCTATAACCTAATAAGGTACCTCATTGGTACTTTAAAAAATGACGGAAGGACATATTTTTTTTGACGACCCGTATGGCGTAATAGTTACTATGTCGGACTGTCGTTCGATGGGTACTGGGTTTGATTCCCAGCGACCCGGAAATTCGAATGACGAGTTTAAATTTCGATGCTGAGTCAAAAGTAGTATGTAGGTATCTATAATTTCAATAGACTTTGTTGCTAAATGGAATATATATTAAAATACGGAGCAAGCTGGCGAAAATCTAGTTAGAGAAGCTAATTTATTAACAAGATAAGAACTAGTATACTTCGAGATTTGTAATTAAAGTTATTAGTTTCACATTTAATTTACGTAATGACATCACATAGGTATTATCAGTGGAGAGACATTAATTAATGAAATTTTGCAGTAAAACTTGTAACATTTTATCTATATATCTAGACATGCTCGTATAATAAACAAAATTATCTGTTTTCAAATTGTCTGCAAACGAGCGGACGGTTCACCTGATGGTAAGTGATCACCGTCGCCCATGGACATTGGCAACACCAGGGGCGTCACCAACGCGTTGCCGACCAAGAAGGAAGCGCGGCAACCCTACCCTTGAGGACTAGGATTTTCGTCTCTGAACAAGCGTAACCAGATCCAGAATAAGATGCATTTCCCATTCTAAAAATAAACCTCCTGACATTATTTACTAAGAAATAAAAGGTGAAAATTTCCGTCTAAATCCTATAAAAAGATCTTGTTCTAGCGGCGAAGGAAGAAAAATAAATCCAATGGTTCGATTTGTATTCGCGGCGGCTCTCGCTTTATTTTCTTTTGTCCGAGTATCAGACGTTGGTTGGGATTTCTCTTTAAATTCTTCTTTAATATCTTAAGCAAAGATATTTAAACTATAGATAAACGACGTTAATACAACGCAACGCAAGGGTGGCGCTGCATGCTCGGTTGCTATCTTAAATCTATAAAAAGACAGAGGTTTGACAATCGGTTTACGGCTGTCTCAAGTTCGAGTCCTGGGCTTCAATTATTTTAATTTATGTTTTTTTTAACGCTACACACTCATATATTAGTTATTATTACTCATATATACTAGGATTCCCTGTGTCGTGGATGCCATGGATAACACACAAGACAAGAACACACACACCCAGACCAAGAATGGAAATTTAAATTCATCATTCAAATTTTCGCCTCGCTGGGAATCGAACCCAGGACCCTCGGAACGGCGATCCGGCGTGTTAACCATTGCGCCATCCGGGTCGTCAAATATTAGTAAGATAGTGAGAATATACAATTTTCAATTTAAATCTCACAATGAACCGACGTTGGAATTTTAAAAATGAATGCATAATTAAAATTTTATTTGAAATACATATTTCAAAAATTACAAACACAATGGAACCGTGAGATTTAAATTTAAAAGTATATGTCCTTTTTAAATGATTCATCAACTTTCAACTGTTTATTCTTAATTCAAATACAAATAGCCAGGATGAAAAGATATAGGATCGTGTTATCCAAATTCAAAAAAATCTTATTTAAAATAACTAATCTCAAAAGACAATCAAACCGTGTTCGGAAATCAAATATTCTAAAAATTACACATGAAATGAATTCCAATATAAAATAATAATAGAAATGTGGTGTCGTGGGACACCAGGTAGGAACGAAGTTCCTTCGGCTAATGAAGGCAACGGCGAACGAAAAGAAAGAGGGATAAAAAAATAAAAAATAAATGTGGCACTCGGTGACTGCCGCGGTAAAGCTATTGCCTAGCATTTTTTATCAACCTATGCAATTATAAAAATTAGATGAATAAATCTTGGATTGCCGCCATCTTGGATTTCTATTTAGACAGCACCATCGGCTTCACCACCCTCGAAAACCATGAAAACTATACCCATGACGAAAAGTTGATAATTTCGCGCAGCCGCCATCTTGGATTTCTATTTCGACAGCACTATCGGCTTCACCACCCCCGAAAACCATGAAAACGATACCCATGACGAAAAGTTGATAATTTCGCGCAGCCGCCATCTTGGATTTCTATTTTGACAGCACTATCGGCTTCACCACCCTCGAAAACCATGAAAACGATACCCATGACGAAAAGTTGATAATTTCGCGCAGCCGCCATCTTGGATTTCTATTTTGACAGCACTATCGGCTTCAACACCCTCGAAAACCATGAAAACGATACCCATGACGAAAAGTTGATAATTTCGCGCAGCCGCCATCTTGGATTTCTATTTTGACAGCACTATCGGCTTCACCACCCTCGAAAACCATGAAAACGATACCCATGACGAAAAGTTGATAATTTCGCGCAGCCGCCATCTTGGATTTCTATTTTGACAGCACTATCGGCTTCACCACCCTCGAAAACCATGAAAACGATACCCATGACGAAAAGTTGATAATTTCGCGCAGCCGCCATCTTGGATATCTATTTTGACGGAATTATCGGCTTTAGTACCCTCGAAAACCATGAAAAATTATTTATTTATTTATTTCATTATTTCGTTACGGAATTTCTGGATTCGGTCCCCACGCTCAAGGCCCGCGTTAAAAGCTATGCAATAGCAAAAAAAAAAAGGTATTATACACTACTCGCTTGTGTATGCGACTGTCGCGCATGCGCACGTCTCATTCAACGCTTTTATTCCACGCATTTTTTTTCTTACGGTTTTACTATCACATATTTTTCAGTTCGGTCGCCGTAGCAAAACCTATCCCCTCCAAGCCTGCCGTAAGGAACTTCGTTCCAATAATTCATTAATAATATCGGTTGTCTATTCTAAACTCAAATAATGTGTACAATAAAATATCGAAAAGAATGCTATCAAACCGTGTGTTCTAAATTCAAAACTTTTAAAATAATTCACCAAATGCCGTACGTGGTTTGTCGTGACGTGATAGCTCCGTTTACACAACAGCGCGCGCCCGAATTGTTTCCGAATGCTATTTTGATTCGTTTCGTTAGTTAAAATGTGACTAAGAACATTTAAATTTAGATTTATTACACTTTTGCACGCAGCTTTATGTTTACGTTTTAAATTGCTTCACTTTGTAATAGGTTACGTTGCAGTGTGTCTGTACACGTTTTAGAGGCGACCACCTCAGTCCTCAAGGGTAGCAACACATCTGTGACCGAATTATAACGAGACTCTTACTACGCTTTTACTAACAATACTAACAAGACTAACTATCAATATCAGTCCCTGTCCCAGTCCTGATACTCATTATAAATCTAACTAACGAATGTTCTAACACCGTCTCCTAACCGGAATAACTACCCTAGACCCATTTGACTGTCGGTCACAGTTGTCACGGGCGGCAGCGGAAGGTGGTGCTGCATGCTCGTTTGCTAATTTAATTCTATAAAAAATCAAATGTGAACAATTCACACGTGGTAGAAGTGAAAACTTCAAAAAAACGAATACTGACAGTCCAAATATTGATGTTTTGCTTTGCTTACGTAAGCCGCCATTTTGCCGTAAAAGGTATTGCTCTAGGACCCCGACCTTGGAGCACGCAAGCGGATAATGTTTCCTATCTCATTTTCTCCCACGTTAAAATGTGTCTGTCTATTTTTAATGTCGGTTTTACACGTCATTTCCGTTTCATCGACTAATGCTTGCATGCTAAAGAAGTTTTCATTTCAAAATGCTACCTATTAATGAGTAATGTGCGCAGACCTCAAGATAGACCTTGGGCCTGAATACGAGTAAGTAAAGCCGACATAAGGGATTATCCTTTAATTAAATTAAATAAGCTCTTGTCACTTCCAGACAAAAGGATTTACTTTGTCACGTTTCTCTAATTACTTTGGGGTTAATGTGTTAATTATTTGCTGTGTGATTCTTCACTTACAATTTTAATACACGAAAATAATTTGTTGCTAAATATAAAGACGATTCGTATGGCGCAATGGTACACATGCCGGATCGCCGTTCCAAGGGTCCTGGGTTCGATTTCCTGAGGTGGAAATTTGGACACAATTTAGACAAAAATTGTAAAAATGTTATTTTAGTATCATCACCACAACCCATAACTATCCCACCGATAGCCGAGTGGTTAAACGTTGGACTCCCGAACCGGGGGCCCCGGGTTCAAACCCCAGCTCGCACCTCTAATTTTCAAACATTATGTACGTATTGGAATTTAATTATCACTTGCTTCGGTGAAGGAAAACATCGTGAGGAAACCTGCACTCACGAGAGTTCTACATAATGTTCTCAAAGGTGTGTGAAGTCCACCAATCCGCACTTGTCCAGCGTGGTGGATATGCCCTCTACCCCACAGTGAGTGGAGACCCAACCCCAGCAGTGGGAAGGTTATGGGATGAAGATACATATGACGATATGTTGTTATAAAATATACTTTCCAATTTCTTTTCAAGATGAAAAACAAAGCTTATTGCGGGGTCTGGAACAGGGTGTCCGCACCAATAACCGAACACCCGCCGACCACAACGCGACCACGCCTCTGCCATCTAGATAAGGGTTGGGTTCTGGACCAAGGGATGAACGATTGGCGTTAAAACCTTAAGTTCGCTTTATTTTTTTATGTCATTAGCCCACACACTGGCAGATAAGCTACATGGGACCCAAGGCTGCTAGTTTTTAAAATACTAGCTGTGCCCGCGAATTCGTCCGCGTGGAATTTTAATTGTTACGGGGAAATTTGTAAAATAAAAGTAGCCAAGTTACTCCTTACATCAGCTATCTGCCAGTGAAAGTCCCGTCAAAACCGGTCCAGCCGTTCTAGAGATCAGCCAAAACAAACAGACACAGACAGTCAAAAATTAAAAAAAAATGTTATTTTGGTATATGTACCTACCGTGTATCCATATGCATTTATTAAAAAACGGTTAATTTAATGTTACAAACAAACACTGTAATTTTATATACCTATATAGATACTTTAATTCCGTCGTGTCGTAATAGTTTGACACATTTGGTATTTGGTATACTTACGAAATGTGTCAAACTACCCACAAACGTTTCCGCCCAATACTAATAATTCGTTGAATTAAAGTTTTTTACAAAAAGATTATGTATTTTGTTTAAGTAAAAAGGGAGTTTGGTTCAAATTTTTCTGCTCGTAGTCAGGCGAGATGCCGACATGGCGAAGAATGAACGGAATGGAATGGAATGGAATGGAATGAGAAAACTGAAAGAACTGAAACTGTAAGAAGAAACCGGCTATCTAGAGTTTGTCTAGAATATTATTATAATTTTAATGTACACTTAACACTTATTATAATTTTAATTTACACTCATTTTAATTCATCATCACAACCCATAAATTGTCCCAATGCTGGGCACGGGTCTCCTCTCACATTGTGACGGGTACAGGCCATAGTCCACCACGCTGGCCAAGTGCGGATTGGCGAAGTTCATATACCTTTGAGAAAATTTTTAATTAATTTACACTAATTTTAATTTAATTTTAATTTAATTTTAATTTACACTCTTAGAATAATTACACTATAGAAAGACAGTCTTCATACAAGCGCTCTGTCTAAAGTAAAGCACTAAACCGAAACTTTCCCGAAAGCGGGGAATGATTCGGCTGCGGATAATCATATGTTTTTAGCAATAATACTTAAATAGCTCTTCAGATATTTTGTGACACAATTTAACTGGACAAATCTTCATAATTCTTTTTTTCGCGAGACAAGTTTGGCGCGCGTTGACATTGAACACTACGGAACTGCCCGGTGTTTGGAGTCATTTCTGACTCCAATTAAGGTGCTTCAAAATGGCCGCGCGGACTTGGTTTCTATAGTAATTATTCTAAGTGTACACTTTAAACAATTTACCGAAGCGAAGGGAGCGCTACTTAGAGAAACATAATTCAACCCACTTGCACCACACCCCAAACACCCAAACTTTCTTCATAACGCGTTGGACACTCGAAAGCAATCAAGGAAGAACTGTCCGACAATAGGGTCTTCCACCTTACTGTCGCATCAATTACTGGACCCTCCTTCACTTCGCTGACTTCACATAACCAGTAATGGAACGTAATGTTCTTAACGTAATAAATATGTAAACGCTAATGGATGCCTAGCATTGTTTATTTTAGGGCTGTGCAAATTTCATTTGCATAAGGCAAAGATAATATCTTTGCTAGTACCTACTACAAAAATCTTTAGTGGAAGCCTTTGATGTCGGAAGAAATGCCGACGACGTTACGACAGGATTATCACATGATTATAATAAGAATATATTCCATTAGTGCGTAGGTGTTTATTTTTCTTTACGATTTATCTGAAATGCGAATAATCGTAAATATTAAAAAAAAATGGGTATTATACGCAAGGGAACGTATGCATACTACGTGACCCGTCTAGGGCGGGGGATTGGGACTCCAAAAATACTACGCTTGGTTACAAGAGGGAGGGGAGGGCTATGATTTACGTCACGTAGACAAAATCCTCTTAGAAATGCAAAAACTTGTAAAAACTGGGTTATGTTCCCTAATCTTGAAAGAATACCCAACATTTATACCACTTAAGATAAACAGTACGTTGATTGGAACATTTACCCTACTACATCGCCAAGCCCCTACCCCACGACTAAGCGACACGACGACATAATAATCGCGTCGTAATGTATGCCCCGCTCTGTTACAATCTGCTGTAACAATAATATGAGTAAATTACTAATGTAAGACAATATTGCGTCTGGATTTCGCCATTTTAAATTGACCAAATATACGGTATTAAGGGCCACTTGCAGCAATGCTTTAAATCTAGATTAAATCTCGATTTTAGCTTAAATATCGTTTACCGTCTTGCACATCATTAGATAAATTCAATGTTTTAAGAAAATAACCGACAAATTAAAACATGGATGCGTCGTCAGCCAAGAAAGAAGAAAGCCAGATGATAAGACCCGGTCCCTACTTTCATTAATAAATAAGTAATTATAATTAACACGACCAATTTATTAACAAAAAACTCCGGTACTCCAAGGCATCACAGATGAACGAAAATAAAAAAAGATGGCGTCCGCCGTCTTGCATAGTAATAAATTCGAATTCAATCAAGGCATGTTAATAGCGGTATCGACCAACGAATTCCAGCTACCATAAAAACCGAAATGTAACAATGGGGATTGTAAAAAAGAAACTAAAATCTAATCAAAGCCGGTATTAAGATCCACGCCCTCTAGCGGCTATGGCGCGTAAAGCTCCGCCTACACAATATTGACTGTGTAAGGTACAAGCGGATGCGATATTAGAACCCGTTTTAATTTTTTTTTGAGATTGCGAACGCGATTGGCACAAACATTTCGTGTTCTTTTTAATCCCTGGTTCCCTTTCAATCATAGCTTGGACTGGGGTAATGCTAGGAAGCTCAAATTCGGAAAATAAAATGTAATTAGCCGACTCCTACAATACATTAAGTTTAATTTGTTTAGCTTTTATACCTTCGATTTTATTAACACCTAAAACACATCGATTTTTATATTGTAGTTTTTATAATTTTATAGTTTTTCAAAGAATTAGTTTATTATTATTACAAATAATCGTTCATAAAAGAAAAAGTTCAAACCAGCGAAAAATTATACTTAGAAGTTCAAAAATAGCGTAATGAATACTAGGCTGCGGCCTAGTAAACAACGTCAGCCCATTCGTCGTTCCATTTTTTTTGTATTTTACTGACATTGACTTGTGTAATGTGGCATAGAATAAGAACCAATTCTGAACCATTACCTGGTATCTGGTATCTGGTATCTGGTACCATTTTCGAATATTTGTTTGTATGGAAGGGCGTCCTCTATAGTTTAAAGCTCGTTGGCTCAAACCGCTTGCGTCTCCACCTTAATCCGTATCGAATCACCGTTCCATAAAATATGGTCGAAAACTGTAACCGGTGGTAATTACCGTCGAGACATGTGAACCCATTATATATAGATTATGATGGAGTAAGCTTATTAAGGAAAAGATAATTTTTGGAGATACAGAGTTGGATTTCGATGGGAGTTATGCGAAGCGGAAATCTAAGCGATCTTCAGCCATTTTGTACGACGCGAGTCGGAGTGGGTAATTGTATTCTTAACGTTGTTAATTTTATTGGTTTCGTGTTAAATTTTTCTTAGTCTTGTGTTAAGCTTTTCTTGGTCTGAATTAGGGCTAGAACTACTTCTCCAGCCCTAGTGCTACTTCCATCCGAGCCTGAATCGAGCAGTTCGGCCTGGCACACCGACCACGGCAGCAATAATCTCATCTATATAACTATATAATGTAACTTTCATATATATTATATCCTATTAGTATTATAAATGCGAAAGTTTGTATGGATGTATGAACTATGAATGTTTGTTACTCTTTCACGCAAAAACTACCGAATGGATTTTGCTAAAACTTTACAATAATATAGCTTACACATCAGAATAACACATAGGCTATAAATTATAAAGATATAGTGTAAATTATCCAAAACATGTAAACCGAAGGAATAAGTTTCCCGAAGCGAAGCGAGGGCGGGTCGCTAGTATTAGATACCTATATATAAATTTTAATATTATTTTTCCTTTGCCTCACTGCAGTAGGTGCAATGCCGGGTTACTGTCCAAAGGGTCCTGGGTTCGATTCCCAGCGAGGCGGCAATTTGAATGAGTTTCAACTTATGTTCTCGGTCTGGGTGTGTCCTTGTCTTTGTGTTGTCCATGGCACCCACGACACAGGAATTTATTTATTTATTATCAGATCTCTTGAAACGCGTGTTAATTAAACCAAGTTTTATGCATCCATTGTTTTATACTGATTACAGTACTATTAAATTGGAATTTAAACGGTGGTTTTTATAAAATTTATTCGATCGTTCTGCGGAAGCGTGGTCACAACGCACTCAGCTGTACAAATTGTAAAAACCATCCATTTATTTCGTTTTAAATTGTTTTATTGCACAGATAGCGTAATTGAAAACTGGTTAATTTTTTTATTATGGCAGGCGAAATTTGCATGAGTTTTTGATAGGATACAATATGAATAAGCAATGAAAGTAATATGCGATGAAATTCTATTTGGTGAGTGGTCTCGAGCGATCCCGGGTTCGATTCTCGGTTGGGGCATTCATGTTTCGTTCTTGCATGTA
Source organism: Ochlodes sylvanus (assembly GCA_905404295.2). Classification (NCBI taxonomy): domain Eukaryota; kingdom Metazoa; phylum Arthropoda; class Insecta; order Lepidoptera; family Hesperiidae; genus Ochlodes; species Ochlodes sylvanus. Next base: position 2,107,082 of record FR990146.1, on the reverse strand, counting down.
TGTATAGTTAGGAATCGTAGTTCAAGCATCCGTAATGAGGACGTGTTTAATGCAAACAGGTACTCACGCTTTATGTTAAACTGATATTGGATTGTATCCATGATCCGTGTAAATGGTGCCAATTATCGGTAGGTATACCAATACAAAATCGTGAGTAGGTACTAAACTAGTACTTACATTTAAAGGTAATATAGATTTAAAATCATACGAAATAAGGACTAGTTACGCGTTGCAATCCTTGCGATCCTAGAACAAGCGAAGTCGCCGGCAGCGATATGTAAATAAAACCACCCTAAGCCACCGTACTAATGACGGTAGCGGTCAGAAGTGGTCAGAATTAGTCGCGGACACGTAATGACGTACCACTAAGCCGGGTCCCGCGCATAGGTTATTGCTTTGACCACTTCATGCAACATAGTCAACTCTCTATGCTAAATAATATGTGATAAAATGTAATATGTCTTTAACTCTTTACATAACAATATACATATATGAGAGGTCTGTATAGGGCCAATAAAAGCCGAAAAGATATTTTGTTGAATTTTGTGTGTTGAATTATGCGCATCACGCAAAAACTATTGAATGAAATTTGATGTTTAACAGTGGTATTGCTGGAAGACTAACTTAAAACTCGCGCATGTTTTACCTTAATACGTCTCTTAGAATCTGAGATTAACAACAGTATTATTGCAGTATAGGTACTTAGGTAATATTTCAAAACGTTAAAATAAAGTTTCCCGAAGCAAAGTGTAGAGTTTTATTGGTAACTAAATTTAAAATTAACCCAAAAGCCTTTTGTAATTTCTTCAAAATATAAATACAGAAATTAGTCTAGTGCCTTAGCAGTTGAAATTTAAATTCGAATGCGATTTATCAGACTGAAGTCACATTTGATCGCGAAATATCTGAGCCTGTGCCTCAGTCTTCATTAAATGGATAATTGTTCGGAAGACCATCTAAAATAGCCATCCTTTTCCATTCTATCCCATCCTCCATTTCCATCAATTACGATCGTCGGACTGTCTCACCACGTTCGGTGGAGCGAGAAGCGATAACTCTCCATCGATTGTCAACTTCCAATGAGAAATATTCTATAGCGTTAAAGGTGTTTTAAAATTGTTTTATTTTTTTCTCACTACTTCGCTACATATCCAAGCATAAGATAGTAAATAAGCAACCCTTCTGATGCCGCCCATGACAGCTGTGACCGACACAAAACGAGACTCAAATCGGGGCAACGATGGTCCGGTTAGGAGAGTGCGTCATTAAGAATGTTAGTTGATCAGTTCGTTAGTCTGTATGTGGACCGGGGCAGAGACTGTTAGTGACAGTTTTGTCAGTTGTTGGTAGTAATAGTAAAGTTGGTAATTGTTTATAAGAGTCTCGTTATAATTCGGTCGCAGGTGTATTGCTACCTTAGAGAACTAAGATGGTTTAGTCTAAAAAAACTGTAACCGGCTCCACTACTTTCCAACCGAAACACAATTCCATCTACTTACACCATTTAATTTAAAAAAATATTTTAATTAAAAGTTACGCTAATTTCTACCGCCTAGTTTGACTTACTGAGTTGAGGGTTGTCAAAAGCTGTTTTCCTTTGTAGTTAAAGGGTTGTCAAAACCTGATTGATATATTCGCCTATCGTTCACCGTTCCCAGTCAAACGAATCCCTCAAGCTTTATCGAGGAACGGACGATCCAAGAATACGCGGAGTACAATCTCCAGTACGCTGTCAGAGAAGCAGTCCGCACTAAATTAGAACAGACATTGACAGCCAGTCCGACTGGACCATAATTGTATGCAAATAACTTATCGGCCAATCCGTATACCTAAATAGAAACTCATTAATTTTAATGTCGCATATCACGCGTCAAATTTTAAGCGACAGGATAAAAGCTTTTGAAATTATTCTCTATATCATCTCTTCATTCATCAACTGTCTGTGTTGCCGTGTGTACAATGTCGCGATTCACATGTTTTAATGATTACGTTAATGCGTTATCAATATTCTTAGTCTGTGCTTAGAATACAATACATAGTCCCTTTTTTTGAAAAATGTCCTGAAAACCATTTGACCATTTTTTAATAATTACGTTGTGGATTCCGCGACTTAAGCGTTGTAAGAAGCGCATATTGGATATTTTCGTACTTTGAACCAGCCACATTGCTTAGAGATAGCTTTATTAAAATATAAAATAAAGACTTATATTTTTCTAAAATTATAAATATAAAAATACATATGACTCATATTTAATATAATGTAAAACAAGCGAGCAATAACACTGTTTCAAACTAAGACAAAAGAACCCTCGTTTTATGTTTAGAAGTCTTATAACCACGAGAATAAGGTCCCATTTAGCTCAACGACTCTAAAACAGGGAGCTTATGCATGTATAATTTATAAATTTATTTATTCAGCAACAAGTCTCATTAAAACAACGTCAGAATCACAATAAAGTTTGGCGAACATTTCCAAGCTCAACATTTCTCGCATAAACCCGTCCGTGTAGTTCTGCATTTTTCACGGTAGCCGTCACAAAATAACTTATTTGTTAAACCACACAAGTCCGTAATTATTGGGACACCTCACGTTTCTCACAATTTGCTGCAATTTGTTCAGGTACAAAGTTAAATTTAACTAACAACGCGTTTTGAACCCTTTGACTGAAATTATAGAATTCTGTTTTGTGTGACGCGTATTTCTAATAACAAAATATGTATCCGTCACGCAGGATTATGTTCTATCGCAGGCTAGAAGCTATTTTAAACGCTAGCTCGTGAAATAAGAGTGTGTATCGTTATTATCTATACAAATAAATAAAATTGGAGTGTCTGTTTGTAATATTAAAATAACCGCTTATTTATAAATGCATATGGATGTATACACGGTATATTACCATAATAACATTTTTTACAATGTTTATCTGCCTGTCTGTCTGTATGACTGTTTGTTCCAGCTAATCTCTGGAACGGCTGGACCGATAAGACGGGGCTTTCACTCGCAGATAGCTGATGTAATAAGGAGTAACTTAGGCTACTTTTATTTTACAAATTTCCCTGTAACAATTAAAATTCCACGCGGATGAAGTCGCGGGCACTCGATAAAACTCGATAGATGGATAGGATAATAAATTATGATGGATAGATAAGAAGTAAAGTGTATGGAAAAGACAGTTTTTACAAAATATCTCTTGCCGTATATCGCAGCCGGTGTACACCTGCCTAACAGACGCACGACATTGACATATCACTTGAATGCTTTATAACGCACTCATTGTTTTTCTAAAGACTGGCTCGTAATTTGGACGCTAATGAGTTTTATAGCTTCCACTGTGTAATTAACTTTATTTGGCTTTTGCGACAAAGGGTAATCTAGAAAAAAGGTTAAGTGGAAACGGACGCGTGTGAATAAAGGTTCTCTATAATTCAAATACAAAATAATATTTTCAATGCATTTACGAAAATTATTCGTAAACATGGAATATATATGGATGGTCTAGAGTCCGTTTTTTATAGCTATATTAAGGCAGCAAACGAGCATGCAGCACCACCGTCCGCTGCCGCCCATGACAACTGTGACCGACACAGAACAAGACTCGAATGGAGACAAGGATGGTTAGTCATGTTAGCAGACGGTGTTAGAACATTAGTTGGTTAGTTTGTGTGTAAGTTTGCGTTATTCCAGTAATTTTAAATATCATTATACAAATAAACCGTACGTAACCCTAATAAATATTTTTTGCCTAAAGTATATTCACGTTTTTGCTAAATGAGTCATAGTACAAAAACTACTGTGGGCATTGTTATGAATAACGTGTTTTTTGATGAACATTCAAAACTCATTATAGAATTCTGGCTAATAGGTATGATTTAATATTTCAATTAATAAAATTCATTTAATAAAGAAGCGCTCTCAGCCCGGCGGCTCGCGTCGATTCTAAATATAATAATAATAATAAATAATTAGTATAGATGATTAGTAAAATTTCTTGAGCGCTTATATGTTCCAGAGCGCACATAACGCCGTAGGTCCCGGTCGATAAGCCATGTGGGAGGCCTTCTTATAATAAAAATTCTGACATTGAATTGGCCTCTAACCAATCCACACTGGGTGTTTCTCATCGGATTTTATATTTACCTTCAGTTCACTTACAACAGTCAGATTACTCTTCTACACTCTTTAGTAGGACAACATCTGGTCATACCTGAAACAAGATAAAAACAGAATTAGTACTTTCTTGAAGAAGAAATAAGTTTTTTTTTTACTTAAAACAAGGTAATACTTGACAACAATCCCACCTGATGGTAAGTGGGGATGGAGGATGGACTATAAGATGTTGAACGCACTAACTTATAAAACCTTAAAACCTCAAACTCGAGAATGAATTTCACGTCTTTTAATACGTGCTAAAATTAGTGTTTTTGGATACGCTAGTCTAGTCTAGTAGTAGTCTAGTAAAAAATTATAACAAAACTGTTATATACTAAATATGTTTCAAAAAAACCACAGAATATTACCAAAGAACCCTTCTAAAATATGATTATTAAATTCTTATAATGCAATGACGACCCGGATGACGCAATGGTTAACACGCCGGATCGCCGTACCGAGGGTCCTGGGTTCGATTCCCAGCGAGGCGGAAATTTGAATAATGAATTTAAATTTCCGTTCTTGGTCTGGGTGTGTGTGTTCTTGTCTTGTGTGTTGTCGATGGCACCCGCGACACAGGGAATCCTAGTGTGGGGCTATGAGTGTGTAGCGTTATTTATTATTTATTAATATGCAAACACGAAATAATCACGTCATCTGCAAGCAAACCCTAAAACCCGAAAACTGGAAACACCCCAACCCACCCCTAAACCTCACGAATGCAAAACAGAAAAATACTGGCGAATTGACAAAAACGATCTTGAAGCATCGACAATGATGTTAACAATTTATTAGTGGGTGGTGCCACCACCGAATGCTGACGACGCGGCGACCGTTGACCGAAATTCACAATACTGAAAATAGAATTGGGTGGTATAATTCAGCCATTTTAAAGAGAATAAAAATAGAAGCAACATAGATGTCTGGTGACCCTGTCGTAAACTGGAGGATTTACATATAGTTCGGGACAACAATGGACTTGAACTACTGTGCACGAGCGACGAGTAGCGATAAGGTAAAAATAAATATAAATCTACGAAAAAAATTTAATAAAACCATCATCTTCCTGCCCATTGCCCAATTTTATAATGCCAATATGTTCTTTTCTACCATTCTTCTCTATCAGTTTACCTGTTCAGTAAACCTGTCAAGTACACCATAGCATGTATGTCTAGCTTGAGTTTCTCTATGGGTTATATGTCGCTTGCTCGCTTACTCCATCCCGGTGAGACCGACAAGTCGATAAATATCTCCATATGTGAGAGTCGGAGTAATATCGTTTCGAAACGTAACCTCGTCTGAATTTGAATATACAATCAGATTTACTGGCGGTAACACCATTAGCTGAACAATAAGATGCTCGTTCTGCTGAGAGGCTGGGGTTTGGATCCATCCATATTAATATTATAAATGCGAAACTGTCTGTCTGTTTGTTGCCTTTTCAAGCATTACATCCTCTTAACAGATTGAGATGACGTTTGGCCTGGAGATATCTGACCCCTGAAAGGATATAGATAGTTTTTATTCCGAAAATCTTCCTTTAAGGGGCTAAAGATATTCATAATTCATAATCATCGGCTATTAACATAGAAAAAAATATCTGACGATTCAAAAAGCCGGATGAACTCAAGAGCCAGACTAAAACCCAAAAGTCCAGACAAATCCGGACAGTTGGCAACCTTGTAATATCCACTTCGCTATCGAAGCAAAGTGTACACTCACAGGTAAGTAAACTTCAGGTTATGGCCCGTTTACTGCGATCAGGTTTATTTACCTAATGCCCTTTTATAGCCGAGTGTAAATTTATTTAGAGCCACTCTAGTGATTGCGATATGATCGTATGAAATACGTAGCTGGATGAGCAAGAAAAATAAAGTATTATACTATCACGTCATTGTGTTCATGTGGAATGAACACACAAGAAAGAAAGAAAGAAAGAGAGAAAGAAAGAAAGAAAGAAAGAGAAAGGAAGAAAGAAAGAAAGAAATTCGCAACATGTTCGCAACACAAACTTTTGGCAAATACATAGAATGTCTGCCCTATCATTTTTTATGAACGCATTAATGGCCTGGCACGGATCTCTCCTTATATCTGAGGAGGCCTAGAAGAGCATTCTCCACCACGCTGCTCCACTGCGGATGGGTCGAGGGGTTAATGGCGAACCAAAGTATCGGAAGTATTCATGCCGATCGAAACCCTGCGACGTGACTTAACAACGATTACCCAAAAGTAGCCTTTGTGGCATGGTCCATACGTCATTATTTGACGCTGTCATATCTAGTAGTCCAGGTAGATGGCGCTTTTGACGCGCCTATAAATATGAAAAATGTAAATCCAATTTATCTCAACCCAAATTTTATTAATAAAACACAATTCTTTGTATCAGGCGTTACTTTGCGGAGCTCCATTATTACAAACAGAATATTAATCTACTTTGGACCAAGCCGCGAGCGAACCCGTAGATATGATGGTGCATACTTTCATGAAAATAGCGTCCCCCCTCCCCCCACAGTTTTTATCACCAGAAACTTTTGGTAAGCTAATACATAGATATTCAGTACACCTACTGCATTTTCCTGGTCACCGAAATTACCAGAAACCAGCAAAATGCCGCTGAATGTGCCTAAAATACGCTAATTCACTTCCATATACCGATTGATAGGAAATTGGATGCCCATGGCCGTCCGCTGCTCATTATCCTTTGATTAAATCTTGAACCTAATGGTTTCAACCTTTTGCAAATTAAATTTTCTCCTCGACCCTCGTTCGCCGCTTTTTTGACGTCTGTCGTTAGATATTAGGCTCTACGAGGTTCCTCTGTCTCAACTCTTGGATGTTCATGTCGTAATGGGAAATTAAATTTTGGGAAAGTTGTTCCGGAGTCGAGTTAGTCATAGAGAATATTTTCATGTGTAACGAACAATGCTGTCCTCACGAATTTTTTTATATGGATTGAATATGGCACACGATCATGCAGCACCAACCTTTAGCTGCCGCCCATTACAACTGGTCTAAGATCCCTCCATAGAAGGACCTTCACCCATCGCGTTACGGGATGAAAGTTACTTTTATATAAAATTTGATGTGTTAAAAAACTTATTCAGAGAAGGTTGCCTAAAAATTTTGATGCAAAGTGCGATAAATTAGTAATTTAAAAAAAAAATTTCTTTAAATTACACTCGTTCGCTTACGCAATAAATTGCATACTAATCGAAAGTATGTAGCTTATAGAGTATGTTAGAACTTGTTATATGCGGGCGGTGTAGAAAACTTCGATAGCGTGACTCAGGCTTCGTGACGTCACCGTGTGACGTGTGTCCGATATCGCCACAAATATACATTATATATATTTATATATGTTGCGTCCTTTTCTATCTCACTGGATACGTTCCTCGGACCTCTCTGCCGCACTGCGATTGGATACTCGCACGAATATTTAGATTTTTAAAAGTCGACAACCCGTATTCAACACCAATTTTTCGCAGTCAACCTTATATCATTATGTTCGCAATAAAATTATCTTTACTTCGGTATACGGTTTACCGCGTAAGCGGATGGGTGCAAATCACTACTATTGACTTACCTGTATATGCCTGCCTACCCAATGATTGCACCGGAAAGAAGTAGTCAACCCAGCATATACATACTCTATAAGCTACATACTTTCGATTAGTATGCAATTTATTGCGTAAGCGAATGACTGTAATTTAAAGAATTTTTTTTTTAACTACTAATTTATCGCACTTTGCATCAAAATTTTTAGGCAACCTTCTCTGAATAAGTTTTTTAACACATCAAATTTTATATAAAAGTAACTTTCATCCCGTAACGCGATGGGTGAAGGTCCTTCTATGGAGGGATCTCCTACTAAACAGCGACTGATCGAGAACAAGACTTAAATCGGCACTAGGTTGGTTAGTCAAGTTACAAGTTACTTGCCTATAATTTCCTACTGTTTACTAGGTATAATTAAGCATACCTAACTATGCAATGACTTTATCAACCAATAAATAGATAAACTGCAACACACTCACACCCTCGCACTAGAATTCCTTGTGTCGCCAATGGACAACACATCACTAACACCCACAACCCGAAAACAAACCTTTACCTGTCACATAAATATCTGTACCCGGTAATCGAACCCGGGACCCGTCGCTTCGCAGGCCACTCTAAGCTACGTGTCGTCATACTAGTTGCTAAAAGTAAATAACAATGAATGTTCATTAAAAAGTTAAATAACACGGCATTAATTGTTTTCAGTCTAGAAATTACACGTAACTGCCAAACTCGGCACGGCTGCACATACAAAGTATTTTAGAACTGGAAAAAAACAGCCGGAAACATTTGAATACGTGTTCGAGTTTACAGAAGTTCGTTCGTTTCACATAACTAAGTATTTATCTACTAAAGCAGAGATAGACACAAGCTTATTTTTTAATGTCCCAACGTCCGCCACTGATGGCCCTTGGAACAAAAAATAATGCACTGATCTAACGGCCACCACTGGTGGCTGTTTTAGTGGGGGCCGTTGGGAGTAAACCTTTTATTTTAGGCACGAGAGCATGCTTTTTGTGAGCACTTGCTGCCTATAGCACATGTATTCGTACTTTTTTCGAAATGGGCATGCTTATTTTGATCATACTCAAAAATCAACTCGTGCGTTTATCGAGCATGCCACTTGCGGTGCAGGTGAAGGGGGCACGGAACAGAGTAAAGGGGACGTGATTTAACACGTCTCCACACAAAAAACCCTAGCCGCATTGTCTATGAGCATGCTTATTTCAAGCAAATGTATTCAGATACAGAGCCCATTTTAAGCATGCTTAAAATAGCAGATAAATAATTAGCAGCAACAAGCCCCCAGGGGATCAAAGTTTGCTTATTTGCTTTGCTTTAATTACCTCATCATCGCAACCCATAACTATCCTACAGCTGGGCAATGGTCTCAATGTAAGGGGTACAGGCCATAGTCCACCACGCTGGCCAAGTGAGGATGGGCGAAATTCACACACCTTTGAGAATATTATGGCGAACTATCAGGTGTGCAGGTTTCCTCACGATGTTTTCCTTCACCTTAGAAAGTGATAATTAAATTCTAATACCCACATATTTTTTGAAAATCAGAGGTGCGTGCTGGATTAGAACTCAAGCCCCCCGCTTCGGGGGTCAAACATTCAAACCACTCGGCTATCACTTGAAGATACGAATATTAAAAAGACATAATTTCCGTTCGTAATACATAGTAGTATTATTATCATTCATATGATACAATCAGCGCATCGATTACACTGCCATCTGCTTGACAATAGAACCCGTTTTGAACTTTAGCAGCACGCTCATAAGGTTCAGATTCATCTGTATAAAAGAAGTATAATAGTATGTTGCTGAGAGCACTTTGACTAATTACTGGAAGAAAGCAATTTTCCACGAATGCTCAATAGCCGGGTACGTCCGAGTAATCCGAAACGGAGGACGTGTTTCGATTATAAAATACTGTTAGTCGTTTGTGTGTTTAGTGTAGTGTGTGTGCAAGTGTGTAGGATCTGAGATGATCCTAAAGTAATTAAATATTTAATAGGTAGGTGGTACAACCTATACGAGAAAATTATTAAGGCAATAAAACCGAAAACAATGAATGAATTTTGCCTGTAATCATTTCGTCTGTGCACTCTAATCTTAGAAACGACTCGCGATTTGAGTGCGGTAATCACTAATGTATTTCCGTAAACTTTACTTAAAATTTTAAATTTGTTTTATTTTGATCATCAGTTCATAAATAAACAAAATATGTTACTTTACAGAATCACATGGCATCATCCCAGTTTGGGTACGAAGCATTATGTTTCTCAAAGCGAAGCGCTAGTGGGTTGCTAGTCAAAACATAAATTCATTATTCGTTACACAAAACCCAGATTTTTTCCCGTAAAAGCTACTTTCTGTGAATTTATGTCACAACCCCTATTTACCCTTTTAGTACATTTGTTTCATCCCTTTTGACGACGCAGGATCTAGACATTTTTCCCTTTTTATTTTAAGCAACTTTTTATCGAAAACTGTCAATCTTTACAACATTGTTGCTGAAGCTGTTGGCTAAAAATGTCACATCATATTAACATAAATTGGTTTATACTTTGTAGAACATCATCATCACCACGAAGCAAGTGATAATTAAATAAATTGTAATACGCACATAATTTTTGAAAATTAGAGGGGCGCGCGGGGTTTAAACCCAGTTCGCGAGTCCAACATTCAACCACACAGCTATCACTGCTGAAGAACAGAACTAATCCTATTAATACTGTAAATGCGAAAGTTTGTATGTATGAATGTTTGTTGCTCTTTCACGCAAAAACTACCTAATGGATTTTGCTGAAACTTTACAATAATATAGCTTACACATCAGAATAACATATAGGCTATAATTTATAAAGATATAGTGTGGGGTTATCCAAAGTTTCCCGAAGCGAAGCGAGGGCGGGTCACTAGTAAATTATTAAATAACTACAGAATGAGTCGATTCTGCCATAAAACGCCAACGCATCAGTCATCTTTGTTGCTGGTAACTCATTGGCAACGGTGACCAGTTACCTTCACCTGACTGGTCTGCTTGTCAGGAAAATCAGAAATAAATAAATAATACTAATTTTCATAGCAGCTCTCAATTGAATCACGCACACAAGCGATGTTTGGGTTTCTAGGGCGAATATTTGTGCCAAAACCGTGTTTAGAATCCAAAACCAGCCCTCTTCGGTCTGTGCCCAAACTCGCACGGCATGCGTTGTGACGTCATGAATTCCAAGCACGCATTCTTGAGCCCCAATAAGCGGGTCAGTGCGGGATGGTCGAATATTCGTGGATTAATTAGAAATTGTTAAATTCCGGCGATTGTTGTGTCTATGATAGAATCTGGTAGGAGACAACTATGGCTTTGATGTTTTAAAAAGGTTGTATTTAACTTGTCGTGTTAGTTAGTTGGTTGATTAGTGTGGGTTAAATCTTGCAAGCTAAATTTGACCCATTTCTCAGTGTCCGATTGAACTGAAATTTGAAATGATGACTTTCTTATTTGTAAGGAAACTGTGTTCTCCGACTTCGAATTGTACCAATCGGACATCAAACCCGAAAAATCCTTATACTAAGAGAGTTGCACGTAGCATATTACATCCTGGTACAATATTCGTCATAAAAAAACATGTCTAAAATGTTGATTATAAAATGAGTTCCAAACGACAAGTCCAATTGAAAAATGCTGTAATTGATTTCCAGCGCCAACGTAAATTAAATTCAGTGTGATGGTGTTAAGATTTAAATTACGAGTTAGTTTCTGGGCGGTAAATTTGGCTGTTTATTAGCCCAACCAATTCGGCAGTTGAAAAGAGCTTTTAAAAGTAACGCGACTTGAGAAAGCATGACCGGAATACTGGAACAGGGAATTAATTCCCGCCCGTGGATCTCGGAAATCTTACCAAGATGTTATTTTTTTCATTTCTAGGGTTCAGCATGTAGAAACCCCCGTACTAAGATTTCTTATGACAGGCTGCATGGGCAACAAAAATAACATAATTATCACTAACGCTCACGACACATTATTGGTAGTAGACGTCGTTTATAAATTTTGACGTCAGTTATAATCAATATTGTCTAAACATTATTTTGAGCGTGGGTACTAAAGCATGGATTTACCAAGCGAAGCAATGTCGTTTTCTACTTACATACATTTTCGTCGGCAGTCTCATAACGAGCTATCCTAATTCGATGTTTCCTCTCCATATTTGACTTCTAATTGGAAATACGACCAAGTTGCGATACGACAGTCTGTGGAATATTTACTCAAATCATTATACATGTATTAATACGTGAAGCGAAACCTTTGTATAACAGGCCATAGTAAATTATTCTGGACAAATGCGGCTTGGCCAATTTCACACACCTTTGAGACTACTTTACGAAGTTTTCCTGTTCATAAGGCTGAAAATAACTATCTCAGACGCATATCACTTCGAAGACACCTATAAGTTACCTATCGCATTTGAACCCAAGCCTTTGTGTGCATTACGCTAAAGTTCAGAATACATAAACTACTAAAAAAATAAGAACAGAGAAACAGGAAAATTCCAAAAAACAACTATTTCATTTCGAACACATCTCTCATTACAGTTAACAATATAGATCAGTCGTTCCCAAACTTTGGGTCGCAGCTCGCGAGCGGATATTAAATGAGCCGTTAGTCGATAGTACAAAAAATACAAAAGGAAGACGCCACTTACTGATTTGTCAGAAAAGAAAACAAATCTTTCTGCGATAGCAATCACTGAAACTTTTGGCTTTCGGCTAACACATGTCAAGACAAAAATCTGATGTATAAAACGAGTCCAACTTCACTCCGATCAACTATTATCACAGAGTAGTTAAATTTTAACTAGTCTGTGCTATTAGTAAGTCAAGTAGCGTCCATATCCTAGGTACTTGGATGGGTGACCGCTTGTTGCAAAATACCCTGAGCGCTTCCGTGCTTGTTTTTAAAAAAAGTTTTTTACTTTTAACTTATACCATATTTTGGAAATAGCGGTTTCCACATGAAAGTTAGGTATATGCTCTCGCAATCTTTTACATAGAACTATTTAAAACACAATACACAAATAACGGTATACTCAATTATCTTCGAGTAACTGCAACGGTTTACGCAGCGCACGCCAAGATCGCACAAAAAATCTTTATAAATTGTAGCGTATCTTTATAAGTTTTCCCGTACACACACACACACAAACTTTCGCATTTATAATATTAGTAAGGAAGTAAGGATTAAAGAAAATATATTATTCTCAAAAGAGAATAATATATTTTCTGTTTTATAAAAATAAAACAGTTTTTTTTTCTCAATATCCTTTAAGATCCTTTTTACATGTAATGAGAGAGACGATTTCATATACGTCATGTAGATTACGGCGAATCCCTCCTTCATTATGTGAGTCACATTTCCCGTCACCAAGCCACCGTAGGCTATGTGAAGAGCTTTGTCTGAAAGGAATATTATTAACGTTTCAAAGCATATTATATGGGAATGAATTTGTGATTTCTTTCACCAATTATAATAAATATAAATATATATAAAAATAACGCTACACACTCATAGCCCCACGCTAGGATTCCCTGTGTCGTGGGTGCGATGGACAACACACAAGACAAGAACACACACACCCAGACCAAGAACGGAAATTTAAATTCATCATTCAAATTTCCGCCTCGCTGGGAATCGAACCCAGGACTCTCGGAACGGCGATCCGGCGTGTTAACCATTGCGCCATCCGGGTCGTCAAACCAACCAATCATTTAGATGGCAGGGGAAGGGGATAATTGTCTCTGACACCTGATGGTAAGCGGTCTTCGGCGCTTACGGACATGAGCAACACCGTGGGAGTCGCCAATGCAATGCCGGCATTACAGGAGAACTCTTTTTTGAAGAACCCGATAATATGGCGCTCCAGTAGATACCTAATACCTCAGGAAGAAGTTCATCTCATAATTTGCTTGTATGTAGCAAAAAGATCACGAAAAACGGATAGAGGTTCTCCACGTGTCCAATACAGACAGCGATCAGTATGGATAGGTATGGATAGGTATGGATAGGTTAACACAATCTGCGAAATTGTAAGCTTTGTTTACACGAGTAAAGTAATCAAAACAGATGTAAATAATTAATAACATTGTAACTACGTGTACTGTACACGTAGTTACAATGTTATTAGCGGTACAGCAAGATTAGCGGTACGCAATGTCACGATGTAATATTCATTTGGCAAAATGTCTCGTTCATACACACGTGTAACTCGACTGAGATTAATTATAACAATATCATTTAGATCATCTTAGGAAGTCGACACGAGAATCTTGAAGAGAAAACTTTAGGCCCTCTTGTGGCAGTAAAGTGTAGTCAGTAACTCATCATCGTCGTCAATTTCGCAGCCCACAGCTGGGCACGGGACTCCTCTCAAAATGTCAGGGGTACAGGCCATAGTCCACCACGCTGGCCTAGAACAGTCCCGAACACACTTTATTTTGAAACATAAATAAATAATTTTATTTAATCTTCCTTCATTTCTGATTCACAGAAGCAAACGAATTCATTTTTAACAAATGTTGTATCACTAACTTTTACGGTGGTATATGCAAAGCAAAAGCCGCTACATCTGAATTTAAGAGGTCACCATGGCCTATGCACATCCTTAACACAGAATGCCTTCTGTGTTAAGGATGCCTTGCCTTACCTGCAGAAGGCTTGCTTCCTTGCCTTCAATGCTGGTCAAAGAAGTAGGAGACCCGCGTTATTTTTGAGTCTCCCACATTGCGACCACATCATCTATGTGAACCAACATATCACGGTAGACTTTAGACAGACGGTAGTAGCCAGCCAGGCGAGTGAAAAGGTACCTACCTTACAGCCGTGAATTAGTACCAGCGCAGCGGTAGATTAAACTGGGTGGTGCAGAGCCCAGTACACTTCATGGAGAGGACATTTCCCGTCACCGATAGGTGTACCTTCCGTCATTAAGGTGAACCATGAGCGAGGAAGGTTAACTTGGAGAAGGGAAGGTAGGGAGATTCCTTTACCCAGGGTCCTTCTCAGACCATTGTAAATTGCTCATATCACTTCAACTAAAAAGGCTGATGATGAAACAGTTGAACAGCTTCTTCAATAATAGCTAAGCAGCCGATCATGCCATCTTGCTATCAAAAAAAACGAAATCAAAACTGGTTCATCCAATTAGGAGCCCTGAAGCCAACAGACAGAAAGTTACAGTATTACAGTATAAACACAGTATACATAACTTGCCATATATGTAATAGTATTGTGTAACTTGTCATAGTATGCTTGTCATAAAATTCGATTGTCATCTGAACTAAAGTCGTATGCCAAATTTCAGCTCAATTTCAAGACACTAGAAGTGGGTCTTTAGCTTGCAAGATTTGACCCACTGTAACTAAAGCGGCAACTTTAATAAAAACAAACCGCAAGACTCACCGTCTGTTGGTAGGTACGATCAAATCGTGCAGCGAGTTGACAATTCGATTGTCGGTAATAAAATAATTGGATTACGCGTCAAACATTTTAAGCGCGCGTTCGCTAATCTCAATCTGGTAAGAACCGGTTTGCATAATGGACGCGGTTCTATTAGCGATTTAAATAAAACACCATTCACAAAAGAAAATACTGTCTCTCTAGCCCCCAGTCAGAACACAACAGTTCGTTTGACGGCTGTTGTGGGTAGCCATAATAAACTATATAATTATGCAAACAAGTACAGTCACGAGCAATAATATGTATACATTGTCACGTTTTCTAAAATATCTTAACTTGAACAACAACAACAACAATTTGTTCTAATTTGTATACTTAGAATAATTACAATAATTCTAAGTTTGTAGGTATATTATACCTTATTTTGACATCGTTTAATGGTTAGATAATTTAGAACGAATTGTTGTTCACTTCTTTCTAGATTGGTACAAGTTAAGATATTTTAGAAAACGGGACAATGTATACTATATATTATTGCTCGTGACTGTACCTTAATAAAGCAGTTTTCATCCGAGCGTCGGTGTTTTAATGCTATCACAGCGGCCGACTCAAGCAAGAACGTGGTAGCCAGCCGGTATCAGCCCTACGTTAGCGTACCTTAGGGATTGAACAGCATGGTACAGAGTCCAGCGACCTCTGAAAAGAGGGACCGTGCGACGTACCCTCATCCGTTGTTCAGCAGGGTGTACCACGAACGGTGGAGGTCGGCTTGGATCGCAAGATGATCAAGTCTGAGATAAGTCTAAGTACGCTTTATAGATTTCACCCTAAGATGAATGGAGCCAATTACAACATTTACAACCCAAAACGTTGCTTACAATCCTTGAACGTCAATCATTTCTTGATATTTCACAAAATTTCTTGATAATTGGCAGCGCAAGTTGTAAACAATTCAATTGGAGTACAATAAAACAATTGAATTACGCGCGAACACATTTTAAGCGGGGATGCTCATAATCCGGTTAAGACCGGATTTTGCATAATGGCCGCGCGACGCGTGACTACGACAACGCGTCATTTCTAATTCGTAATTGCTGGTGTGAATAGGCGGAGCAAAAGTCAATGCTGTCTATCTAACAGCCCGTAGTCAGAGAAGGATGTAGATATCTGGTGAACGTGGCCAACATGAGATAGCACCAGAAAGTACAATTGTATGTGGCACAATAATAATTCAACGGTCAGCTGTCAAATTTGCTTGTAAGTGACTGTGCTTTCCTTGGAAAAACCGCCGCACAATGTGAGACAAAACATCTTATCATTCTGTCTCGTTTGTTTCGTTTAATTAACGTAAGTTGTTCCCTTTCTTGTGTGAGTGCGATAGATAACATCCATGGGTCTATAGTCTTCTGTGAAATAAATTTGGTCGATTATATAGATCTATGACTTAATAAAAAATCAATAAATATTGATTTGCGCGAAAACGCATTTTGATATTCATATGTTTCGGGAAATTTTGACTTTTGCTAAGTGTGCTGTCAGTTCCTGACGAAATAAATGATTTGAATTTGAATTTTAAGTTATGAATAACATATTACTGACAACTCACAATTCAAACATAAATTCCCTGATTCCGTACTTGTGCCTAATAATAATGCGCATGTCATTAAAACATATGCTAACCCCAAAATCCTTGTTACCACATCACTGGATTTATGTAAATCTGCGCCTAATTGTCAAATATCAACAGAATTGGATGGTTAGGGACTTGCTGTAATAAAAACAAGAAAATACAAACGATTCTCTTCGATTCTTGGCTTCTTAAATAAAAATAAAACATTTCGGCAAAATATTGGACGACCCCACAGCCTAGTTGGTAGTGACCTTGCCTGCGAAGCGAGTGATCCCGGATTCGATTCCCGACCAGGGCAGATATTTAAGTATGTGATTACCAGCCCCTAATGTGAAATGGTCCATCGTCCATTTCACATTAGGGTATTTTTTAACCTTGTCATTGCACACGCGAATGTGAGCCAGAATTTAAACCAAAAGTATTTGGTCTTAGTACCTGAAATACTACAGATTTATTATTAGTATTGATGATAAAATTGTTGTCAGTGGTATACAATAAAGTATTATCATATTGTATTTTATCGTCACTAGATCCAGAAATCCAAAAGCATAGCTTATCAACTCGACGTGAAACATTTACACCAAGCTCATTTCCATGTGAGAGTGGCACGTCAATAGACCTCGCGAGATTTTTGGCATTAAGAGAACTCAAATTCCGTAGCGTACCTAACATCTGATTTTGAATGTCAGTTACCCGAAACTAAATTGATTTCACTTCACCATGTCATTCTGAAACGGATTGCAGTTGCAGTTACCTCACTGGTTGAGGTAATTCAACTTATATTTTCACCCAATTTATATCTGCTACTAGCTGGCCCGGCTGACGTTGTTCTGCAACATATTATTTATTATAACCGCCTTACGAGTGGAGGAAAACGAGGAAAATATTAAGTATAACTGGTTTTGCATTGTTAATATTACCAACAACCAAAATCTTTAAACACGGTTGGTGTGGAGCCGGTTACATTTTTAAGAGGCAACCATCTTTGTCCTCCAGGGGAGCTATACTTCTGTGACTAAATTAGAACAACTTATTAATGATCACGTCAACCATATATAGCTGTCTTCATGTGTTGCTCGGGTCCTCTCATAAGGTGACATACGGGCCTTAGCACAGGGTCCAGTAATGTGTAATTAAGTAGGCGCTGACCACTTTCAGTGCATCAGTGGAGAGCTACAAGGCACTCGACAACCGAACCTCATCAAACAGTAAACAGCCTTTAAGCCGAAATGCAATTCCCCTGTAACCTAATCCCAAACAAACAGCTCACTGAATATCAAGATGTCACCGCAGCCGCAGATATTCTGACTGTGTTTAAATTACTATGCAGGTTTGGGAGTTGGAAGACTAACTTGGAGATAATACTGTGATTAGAAACACGTGAACAGAGATTTGTAACTTAAATTATCATTGAGCACGTCGCGTCAGTTTGTGTCGATTGTGTCATCAACAAAAAGCAAATACAGATACGGCTGACAATTGCTATGGATGATCCTATTGAGATATGGAAATCCGAGCAGCAAGTAAAGCCGACGGTCTAGCTTGTGATCTTTAGATCACAGTTGTTAAGTTGTCAGAAACCTTCAGGTTGCATAAAAACATTGTCAATTGGGTTGTCTACGAAACCCTTTACCAATCTGCATTGGAGTAGCATAGCGTAGTCTGAACTAGGTTTCCTGAATTATGAAGAGTCCCACGCCCTGGATCATTAATGGGTTGAAGTTAAACCGCGGAAATGTATAACTTAAATTAGCATTGAACGCGGTAATGAGTGTTTTGCTTCGGAAGACATTCACTTTTAATGGTAGGAGTTTCTTTACTTATGTGCAGAGCAACCGAAACGACGGTGGGGCGCCCTTTTTTCATTTCAAGGTACGTAACAAAAAGTGGATATAAAAATACGATCGTGGAGATTCCCTACGAATCCAATTTTGGACGAAATTTACTTTTTCGGCGAACGCGATGGTGGATTGGGAATTGATCACCAAGTCAGACAAGTCTTACCCGCCTATACCTTTCATCTACAGCCGTAAAATGGTGAAATATTGTACCGGTAAAAAGCCCTAACCACGTACTTACATAACCATTATGAACTAAAATAGTTACTTCACTCCATCCTTAATTCTTATGCCAAACTTTACATTTGAATTGTTACCACCCACAGAAGAAAAAGAACGCCAAACCTTGAACAAATTTAATCAGATATAGCCTAACAAAGTAGGCTAAACGCTGTCAAGACGACAGCGCCATGTGAAGACTCTCCAATTATACAGAGGAACAGGGGCGTTAGCGTGAACACTGAGTAGCGACTACTGGAGACGACATGACGCTCGAGAGGAACCAGTTTACGGAGCTGTTTCGCGAGTGGAGAATGATCTTGACCTGATTTTTATTAGTTTTTAGCTTTTAAATTGTGGGTTTAGTTAACGCCAACGTGAATTCTAGGTCAACTGTAAGTGCTGTATAGGTTTTGATTACCTCGCGAACGTCAAAATATGCAGCATAAATGGCCGTTTTTGATTGCGTTGATTTAAAAGTTTGATTTTTTCTCTGCTCTAAACGATTGCAGACCTGAGTATACTCAGTACATGACATTAATTTCAGCTTGATACGTCTATAAGATCCTGAGAAAAATCTTCTTGACAGACGGACACACAGACACACAGATGAGCAGACAAACTGACATACGTAGGTACAATAAAGTGATCTTATAAGAGTAATAAGAGTTACGTTTTTTCTTTTCAGGTAATGAACTCTAAAAATGTAGTTGAGCACAAAAATCGGACTTGTACTTCGTGCGGATTAACCTTAAACCAACCTGAGTTCCAAAGTACAATAAAACCTCATCATGATACAATTCAAAATATTTCACTGTTGGTTTCCTGTTTCCGCTCCTTCACCCACTGACCTGCAAGTACCCAGCCCTCCTGACAGCCGAAGTTGTTACAACTTAACCTACATTTAAAGTTCAACTGCCACACAGTTGAATACAACGGTTTAAAGTTTATTCTTATTTCATTATTTTTTTACACCTGACACCAACCGCTTTACTTTGTTTTTAAAAGCTTTTATTAAACTAGCAATTTATGTAAGTACATAATGTAACTTTATTTGTTCGGGTGGAATCTAGAAACTCAATTTTGAAGCAGTTATCTTTAACCGAGTGAGTAGAAATTTTGTATACGATGAAAGTTAAATAAAAGCTTTTAAAAATATTGGCGGATTGTGCTCTCCATCCGGATATATCTATTTGAAGTATTTAAACCCGTAAACTCCTGGTCAAACCCGGATGTCCGGCAGCCCTAAAGACCTGGCTTTGACATGATACAATCAGACAGCACAGATTATGATCACAAAATACCAGTAATACTGCAAACACCGCGACACATCAAACAAAACAAACAGTAACGCGCCATTTTGATGTCGCGTGATTTTTTCCTACATACTAATAACAAACGGAGCTTTGAGAACGTTACAACTCCATATTGAATTTGAACGCAAAAATAATGTAGAGTTATCATAACGTAGAAATGTACAGTGCGTTTACAAAAATCATTTAAACACAAGGTATTTTCTTAATACACTTATGCAAGTCATTTATACCTACTTGTCTAGTTATTAAGTAGAAGAAACGGTGAAAGTAACTTCTGAACATCTTTTGAACATTATATTACTAGTAAATGCCTTCGTTTCACTTCGGGAAAGTGTAGTTCCCACAATCAAAAAATATTTAAAGTGAATTCTTTAAACTCGCATATATTTTTTAGTTTTTAATCGATTGAATTAATACGAACATTAAATGTTACCCCAAGCGTACTACAATACACCAGTGAAAACTACATTCAAACAACTTAAGCCATTTCTGAAATTAGCGGGAACAGACTACGAACAGACGAAAATTCTATATGAAAATGATGATAATACATAGCTATTGTGGTATAAATATCCTCAAAAACGGCTTTTCTCAAAGATATTATGAAAGATACATGAAAATGACAATTTTTGTATCTTGTAGGTACATTGCCAACTCTGGTATTATTGAATCTGTGGAAAAATTTACATGACAAAGCAATATTTCAGGAAACACGTCTTTTTGTGTGTGACATGTCTTAATGCATGACTTGACTGATGGCGAATGGTATGGAAAGTTTGAGGTGGTACGTACCACAGTGATGAGAAACGAATAAACACTAACTCATACCCCCGACCTAGGATTCCCCGTGTCGCGGGTGGCATGGACAACACGAATAACACATCACTAATACCCATGACCTGAGAACAAACATCTATCTGTCACTTAAATATCTGCCTCGACCGGGACTCAAACCTAGGACCCCTCGCTAGGACCGCGCGCTAATAACATATCTATTTCTTTTTTACTTAAAACATCATTGGCTATAAGAATTAAAAAGAAACTATTACGTATTTCCTGAAGCTTATAGACCATTTTTTATGTCCGTGCGATGCTACGTGCACAAAAATAACAATACTAAAAAATGAATAACCAAACTAAAAACCAAACCCATTAAAGTTCCTCCGACGAGTGGCGATAGTGGGCCACTGAGCGTCAATTACGTCGATGTGTGTCGATACAGCTTGACACATTTAGTGCTAAGTGCACTAAATGTCGCTCGGGTGAGTTTTATTTTGTGGAGTGGAACAAGCAACGCGCATTTTAAATGAACAGCTGTAATACAATGGTTGATTTATAGTAGAATAAATAGCGGTAGAATAAAAATGACATGCATAAGTGTGTATAATACCTGCATGAATGATTTCTAATTTGAATAACCAAAAATGGAGTAGCATGTTGGAGTATGCTCTGGGTATCTTCAGTTCAGACTCAGAGGAGAGACCAGAGCTCAGTAGTGGGCCATTAATGGGTTGAAGCTATTACTATACCATAGCAAGAACATAGCAAGAGACATTTGAACAAAAAGTAATACAACTGGCGGTCGCGGTCTCATCGCTAAAAGCAAATTTCTTGCAGACAACCTTAGGTTCAGGAGTTGAAAGAGTCACAATCTAGTAGCGGCTATGCTAACAAGAAACTAAGTACTAAAAGTTCCATTTAAAACCCGATTTTTCGAAACCATCGATCGATTTCCAGCAATCCCACGCGTAACCAATTACAAAGGACAGGTTTTAAGTATTCCAGACAGGCCACAACAGGGACATGTCCCGAGTCCTGAGAACATATCTAAGACCATGTATCTCGGCCTGACGTCGTGATTTACATTACATTAACTCCAGAATCTCTCGGGAATATTTGCTGTGCAACTTCCATAATGGAAGCGCTTCTGTTAAGATTTGCTTGCTCTAAATGGGCTCATGTTTGTTGAGCTCTAGATTTATTTGTTTCCTTAATTAGAAACGCTATTTAAACATCGTGTACTTAAGCCAATCTGTTAATATCCTGGATCGCCCGATCAGCAAACACATTAGTATCAACCGTTACTTATTGCAGACAATTGATTTCATCTGATAAATGATCATCATTTTTAATAACAAGACCCGAGAAGAAATATTTATCTAAGTAAATAAATAGTAATCCTACACACTCATAACCCCACACTAGGAGTTCCGGTGCCCTGTGTGCAATCTAAAGGAGTGCGCACATTACAACGACTCCACGACCGACCGACGCCAACGCGACTAAAACCTTGACAAAGCTAACATTCAATTATGAGCCTTATATCTTTGAAGGTAAGGTTGAATTTCGATGACAAACATCGTGAGGAAACCTGCACACCCGAGAGTTCTCCATAATGTTCTCAAAGGTGTGTGAAGTCCACCAATCCGCACTTGGCCAGCGTGGTGGACTATGGCCTATACCCCTCACACTGTGAGAGGAGACCCGTGCCCAGCAGTGGGACAGTTATGGGTTGTGATGATGATGATGATGATGATGAAGGTTGAATTTCGAGCTTATACTTAAAAGCCCTGTACGGCTCGCCCTGCACCCATAGCCGTTCCGTTTCGAGACCAACGCGTCGATGTTGCGTTGACGACTCACCGTAGACGAGTAGTCCACGCGTCGACCGACACAATAAAGTAATGTAAATAGCGTCAGAGTTGAAACGGAGTGGAGACGGAGTCGAGTTGACGTCGATGAAGCGTTGATCGCGGAACGGAACGTCGGAGTTGAAACGGAGTGGAGTTGACGTCGAGTTGGTGTAATGTGCGCACTCCTTTACACGTACAAAATCACACACCCAGACAAAAAACAGAAATTTAAATTCATCATTCAAATTTCCTCCTCGCTGGAAATCGAACCAAGGTCACCATTGCACCACACGGGCCATCACATAAATGTCTGCCCCTGGCATCGAATCCTAGACATCGCTTTGCAGGCAGGGTCACTATCAACTGGGATAGGCGGTCATCACTTTATTGTAACCCTAGACGCAGGACGCACGAATCGCGTCAGCCGTATTCGGGATATTTGGCTTATAAGAATAAATACTTGTTAGGATAAAATAAATAGTGAGTATTCTGGAACACGTAATATCCGTGACTAATCACGTGGCTATAAAATAAGAATTCCAAAGCGTATCTAAATTAAAATTTCCAAAAAAATCAAATGTACTGATGTGGCTCAGAAATACAGTGATGTATTATTATTATTATTAGTATAGGTATATGGTAGATATCGCCGAAACGTTTTCGGACAAGAAAGAAAGGCGATAAAATTAGATCAAGATATCAAAATCTAACCTAACCCAACTAGGTAATATTTTAAGTCCCCATATTGATCAATAGGGATTTGATCAAATGTCCGTTTCCATTATATCCCTGCGACATAGATAACAGCAGGGCGGAAGCGTTGCGTCTTGACATTTAGATTAAACTTTGCAACTGAGAATCTCTGGGGAATATTTGTTGAATAATTTACGTAATGGCTTGTGTTAACTTCATGTTAACTGGGCTGATACTTGAAATTACTTGAGTGAAGGAAACTTTCATGACATGTTCTTGGGGTTCCAAAAATAGGAGTTTTCAAGAGAAATGAGAAATGTTATCATGATAACAGATTAGAAAATGTCCCTGCCAAGACAAACATTAACTTATTTAATGAATTTAATTTGAAATTGAATTATTAAGATACTTTGTACACACATTTCCGATGAGAGATAAAATATGGCGCGGGAAGGGGTCCACCCTCGTTAAGTTATCTTGTGGTCTACCAATAGACTCCAAGAAGTTCGGAATTTACGGTCGAGCAGGTGCCGAAAAAATAGTCCCGGTCCCGGCTATCTTTAAGTAGACGTTAAGCCATGTCGTAGGCCTTCGGGAAACATAAAAATTTCCGATACATGCGTTGGACACTGCCCCCTCCACTAAAAGCGTGGTGGAGTATGCTCTAGGCCTCCTCAATGAGCGACTCGCGCTTAGCAGTTGGCCACTAATGTGTTAATGGTATCTATATTTTAATTCTATTAGTAGTATGCAGTTTTTTTTTAATTATTGTAACTTTTTATGTGACAAAATAAATGTTTTTTTCTATTATTCCGCCACTCCATCTGTCCTCCTCCTCGATCTAAGACTCCAAACGTCCTAACTCCGTGTCAAGAATAGCGAAACGCCGATAAATGGGTCATCCGGCATCTTTTCGGGATAATAAAACCATGTTATTTCTGAACGCTCTGAATAGCGAATAACAAACCTATTGCGTGGGGGTTGAGGACTGGTATTATGTTAATGACTCCTAGATCTAAATAGATTAAAGGATGCTGTCAACGATATTGTTGTGTTGACGACCCCGCAGCCTAGTTTAACGAATAACGCACACTCATAGCCCCACAATAGGATTCCTTGTGCCATGGACAACATACAGAGACAAGAACACACACCCCGAGAACAGAAATTAAACTCATCATTCAAAATTCCACCTGGCTGGGAATCGAACCCAGGGCCTTTGGAACTGCGATCCGGCGTGTCAACCATGGTGTCACATGGGTCGTCAGTTGGTTGTGGCCCTGCCTGCGAAGCGAGGGGCACGCGTTCGATTCCCGCCGGGGCTGTTTATGTAGCAGATAAATGTTTGTTCTCGGGTCATCCATGCCGCCCGCGACACAGGGAATCCTAGTAGGGTATGTGTTAAACCCGTTTATGTACCAGTGTTAAAAATACGAAATATCTCTACTTTATAGCTTTGCAATATAAAAGAGCATTTATGCTAGCGAAAATATTGGCCCAGCCAGCTAGACTGGTTGCTTTGAAACGCTGTACTTTGAATATTACCCGCGCTGTGTAAAGTTAATTTGATCTTATATTTTATTCTTTAACTAAATTTTTCAACATTCCTTTAATGTTTAAAGCTCAGAGTTAGCCAATTTATTTGTTATTAAAGTATGTATATACTGTATAGTCAAATACGGAGCCTTTTTGTGCACTTGGTTTGTGTAAACAATAAAATACCTATCTCAGGATTTAGATAATTTCTTCGGGTTTTATGCGTTATACATTTGCAATTCGGAAAACATGTAACCGGGGGCGTTACCTACATGTTCGTCCAAGAAAGTCCTTTACCTAGGCTTTTCGAAGCGTTGTGTCCTATTTTCAAAGCCTCTTAGTTTAGAATTGGATAATATTAGGAAGCTCAGGTTATCAGAATGAGTGTGGTTAGCAGATTATAACACACAAAGCTGCATTTGTTTAGCATTTATATTTTTGATTTTATAAATTAAATCAAATCCAGTAGTCCGAGAGCCCAGAACGATCTGACATAGCTTATTTTCACATGGATGAAACCTTAATTTCCAACTTACTCAAAGAACATGGACGCTACTGAGAGATTAAGGTTTTTTAAAAATAAGTTATGTCAGATCGCTCTGGGCTCTTACTCTACAGGTAAACCTGGCTTCAACCCATTAATGGCCCATTACACCACCACGCTGCTCCATAGCGGATTGGTAGAAGAGTATTAGCGGTAGACTAGTTTAGCCTAATTAAACAAAAATTGCTGAGACACGATCAGAAGTGGGATAGCCGCAGAAACCAAAAATGGGATGTTATCCAACAATGGGTTATACAAAAATAACCTTAAAAGAGACATGGAAGCACAAAGCCTTCATGTGGCAAATACTTCATGTGGGAGCGGCGACCATTAACGGCTTTACTCGCAGCCTGTATCAATAGCGGTGTAAAGGCGTAAAACGATTCCATAATGACGTATCGGGGGGCAAATTACAAGGGATCTTGTGGATAATGATAGGGTAGACTTATCGGTCTCTATACCTTCGTGTGAAGTTACTAGAATGGGATTTTTTGAATTGTTTCCAGGGTTCGTTTGAATAATTGAAAGGTTGTCGGTTCCCTCGCACCTTCGCTGTTTGCGAGTATCACTAAAGACATGACAGTAACCAAAAGTTAATATGGCGAAGCCTTTTTTTAAGTAAGAACTACCAGTTGTTGACATTATTGCTGTTTTTATTTTATTTTAACGTCAAAGGCCGCTTGGTTCAAGTTATAAAGATTTATAACCGGCAGGTTCTGATTCATTCTTAAAAAAGGTAATGGCAATAAAATCTATTTATTTCTGGATTTTTTTATTAGGTACTCATGTATTTTTCAAATAAAATCAGTCTCGTTTCCCACATTTTCTTACGTACACTTTAAGAAGAGTCATTACTCTGACTAATAGGTATACAGGATATATTTTTTACTCTTCAAATCGCTATTATCACGTAGTTATGTTTTATGTTATACCTATATAGTATCACTCACACGTTCATGGATGTATGCACCGATATTCAATAAAATAAAAGCAATCGCTCAAGCTCCTAAACCAATGACCCAAATCTTCGCGCGCAAACTTCGCACATTAGCAAGTTCCAATTGGTCGTGTCACGCTCGCGGTGAACGTGACACTGCGTGACGTACGTGACACTGCGTGACGTTGTACGTAACTAGGGGTGGCAGCTTATTTTGAAAGAAAAATAACGTAATTACTTTTTGATACTTTTTAATTAGTAATTACTTTTTGGAAATTAAGGTTAAAAATGGAGCACTATACGTTTATTTCTAATTATTGTTTATTTTGCTGTTTTGTGGCCTTCATAAGAAATAGAATTTAACTTTTATAAATGTAAGTTTCATTAGTGATTAAAAAGTCATTAACATTAAAATCAAAAATATGTATTTATTTAGTACGTACGATACTACATTACAAGTGGCATTAATAAAAATCGCGGCCAAACCAGTAAATGTAGAATAATAACACTATAGAAAGACAGTCTTCAAACAAGCGCTCTGTCTAAAGTGAAGCACTAAACCGAAACTTTCCCGAAAGCGGGGAACGATTCGGCTGCGGATAATCATTATGTTTCTAGCAATAATACATAAATAGCTTTTCAGACATTTTGTGACACAATTTAACTGGACAAATCGTCATAATTCTTTTTTTTTCGCGAGACACGTTTGGCGTGCGTTGACATGAGCTGCCCGGTGTTTGGAGTCATTTCTGACTCCAATTAAGGTGCTTCAAAACGGCCGCGCGGACTTCGTTTCTATAGTGTAATTATTCTAAGCCAGTAAAGCTATTTCTGATATTAGCGCGTAAAAAGGCACAGACAAACAGACAGACAAAAATTTTAAAACTTATTATTTTGTTCTTTTATTGCTTTAATAAATACCTACCCCCAATAATAGTTTCTGAAATATCGTCCATGTTACATTTTTAATATAACAATATACTCGTAAATATTTATACCTATAATTATATAGTGTGTAACAACTACATCCCGCAACAACACAAATAATACATCACTAACACCCAACACCCGAGTAAATGTATGTTACATATATCTGTCACAGAAACGTTTGTCCCGGCCACTAATCGAACCCGGGACCCGCTTCTAATGGGGCTATCACCAATTTATAATTATTAGGTGGTACAAGCCTAGAGTTTTCCCGTGATATTTAGAAAGGGGAATTAGAAGAAAAACTAACACGCTTACTATCAGTAACAGTCCCCGCTATGTACGATAAATGCATAATTATCAACATATGAGACACATTTTATTTCTACAACCACAAATTTCTCCATCACTATTGGTGTCTCATAGGAAGTTGGTGGAAATAAGAGAGCTGAGGGTAATAACACCGCTTGAGTACGGCTTGCTTGACACACGGGGATACTTAGATGGAAACACACGGGCTTATCCCGACCAAGCCAGACTGCGCGTATAGCGTCAATATTACACAAAAATATTTTGTGTAATATTGACCAGGCCATAAATAATGTTTTGATAATAACATTTTTAAGTATTAATAGTTCAATTCTTATACCATTCATATACATGTCCATGCCACCCGCGACAGGGAATCCTAGTGCGGGGGTAATAGTGTGTTGGTGTTAATTTATTTTTTATTATACCAATGTAAACAGTCATCTAAAGTAGAGCAAACATTCAGTGGTACGAGTACATAATAATAGATCAAATTATTATGTAACAACAAGACAATTTTAAATGCATCAAACCGTAATGAAGGAGTAACAACTTTAATCTATTTTAGTTATGGTAATTCAAAACATCAGAACATCACCTCTAATCGATTTATCGATAGCTTATAAACTCTGTAAGTACATGGAAGGTAAGTAAAACTATTGGAAGGGGTATTTATTGACGCAAGAAATTAATTTTTAGAATTTTAGTCTGTCGGTTTCTCGGAGCGTTTGGTCCCACTAACCACCAGTACAGTATTATGCGACGTATTGTAGTAATTAAGCTAGGGAGAACATTGAGTGTCTATTTTATTTCAATCGATTCACAAACAAGAAAATAAAATCATTAAAAAACCCGTCTGAAATTTTATATAAGAAATAAAAAATCTATCACGTAACGAAGTAGGTTACTAGTCTATGAATATAAATGGACATAAACAAGGTTTGGCTTTCAAACGCGCGGGCGAATGCCACCCCGTACGTCCGCCACCACAGCCGTTGAATTCCGAATAAGTTCTCACTGAATTCGTATTCATAAAGTGGGAGTCGAGAAACTAATAAAACATAAGTCGCGCTTATTACTTAAAACTTGTAAGCGACGTTTGAAACGGTAAATAAATTGCTTAACTTACGATCGCAGACTGCTTCCACGGCTTTGCTTTTGCACTTATTGAAAAGGTTACTTCATTCATTGCGGTAGTTTCATTGAATTGAACGTTATGATTCGTTTTAAGTTACGGGAATTCTTTTTGAGCTCACGCTAGGTTTTTTGAGGGTAATATTTTAGTTCATCTATAAATGGACCCATAGAATGTACGTCTGCTAGCAGTACCACCCTCAGAACTCAGAACAGAAGAAGAAGAAGAATAAGTAACTCTTTCTTGAGTCAGTTACCTTTCTTCTTTCGTAGCCTTGTCGGCTGTTCGGTGCTGCCTTTGGTAGTGTGACCACTTACCATTTGTTCGTTATTTGTTGTTGTTTCGTTAGTAAGTATGAAAATAGTTGTTGTTATACAGCATTCAAGAATCGCTCTTCCGGCCGTCGCGACCCATAATACACTAAGCTATTAGTAAACTCAAATAAAGTTAGACCTCTAATAAAAACTTCTAAGAACAGACGATATCGCATAACTAAAATAGTTGGGCACGATAGAAGACCGCTCGTAAACCGATTAAACCCACTGAAAAGGTTTTTAACGCACTTTGTCGCTTCTAAACGAAAGAATAACAGTTACACGACAAGTTTTAACACCTCGTAAAGATAAATGTACGTAACTTTCTACGTCAGGCCCTGTTGGACCGCGAGCGAGGAGCTAGTAGCGAACATACTTACTTAATGCTGAGTGAATCGTACGTGTAAACTGTGGAACGGATTTCCTACAACGGTGTTCCCATTGCTATGACATGAGGTCCTTCAAGATGCGCCTTTCGCTTCCTTCGTGGCCGGCAACGCGTTGGTGACGCTGGTGTTGCCAATGTCCATGGGCGACGGTGATCACTTACCACGTGACTCGTCTGCTCGTTTGCCTGCTTAGGCCAAAAAATATCATAAATGCAAAACTTGAAAAGTCACTGTGCTGTTAACCGTTGAGGGTTCTCTTGTTTGGAGCTATCCTGAGACCTGCACACCTAAAAATTCTCCATAATGTTTTCAAAGGTGAATGAAGTCCGCCAATCCGCACTTGGCCAGCGTGGTGGACTATGGCCTGTACCCCTCACATTGTGAGAGATTAGTGCCCAGCAACGGCACAGTTATGGGTTGCAATAATATTTTGTTAGTTACTCGCTAATAGTGAAACAGCCGACATTCCTAAGCTAAAACATAAGAATTCTGAAAGTATTATTTGGTTCCAGATACGTGGGTGTGTTATGTTGGTATAAAGATAAAAATAAGGCCAAGTGTGAGTGGAGGGAATTGGACCATAGACACTCACTCTATGAGTAAATCAAGTTGTTTCATGTAAATAATAATAATAATAATAACGCTACACACTCATAGCCCCACACTAGGATTCCCTGTGTCGTGGGTGTCATGGACAACACACAAGACAAGAACACACACACCCAGACCAAGAACGGAAATTTAAATTCATCATTCAAATTCCCGCCTCGCTGGGAATCGAACCCAGGACCCTCGGAACGGCGATCCGACGTGTTAACCATTGCGCCACCTGGGTCGGAAATGTTGAAGTGTGTAAATCAAATTGTTTCATGTAAATGTTGAAGTGTTCAGGTAATTCATGTAATTCTCACACTCGATCCGCCCAATCCCGATGGCCTCTCTTTCAGACTCTTTCGGCTGTATTGAGGTGGCCTCTAGGCCTTTTTACTACGGGTTGTACTATATCGTAGATACTACTACATATTCTCATACTCATTCAACTTTTCACCTCGCTAGGTATCACACAGGACCCTTTGTAACAGTCCGGCATGGTTACACACCACACGGGTAATTCCTCATTATGTCAAGATTATGTTAAGATACAAGGTAAAAAACCATTAAAAAATCAGGTGAGCCAAATCACTACGGAACCCTAGATATTATCAAAGCTTGTCATCCAAACATCAATAAAAGGTTATTAGTTCAGCGACCGAGTTATACTGTCATACTGAGTAAACAAGATAGGTTATCTCGCACACGGCAAGCCGCGCGGCAAGCCTCCCCGCGACCCCAAGTTTGTGTCACACGTCGGTTGGGTAGGTGCCTCATAAAATAATATTGACTCACAGTCGCGTCAGTTTTATCAATGAACACATATTTAGATGACAGATAACTAGAATAACGCTAACTGTCCCTGTCCGAGTCCTATAATATAAAACTCTTACGTTATGCCGACAGACTACAGCCGAAACTACTGAACGCATGAAGCTGAAATTTGGCATATAAGTATGTTCCTTGGGGAGTGTAGGGGAGCGCTAAAAGATTTTTGGAAATAACTATAAACTAGTATTAAAACTAAAAAACTAACCAACTAATGTTCTAGCACCGTCTGCTAACAGGCCTAACCCCTAGTCCCCATTTCAGTCTTGTTGTCTGTCGGTCACAGTTGTCATGGGTGGCAGCGGGTGGGTAATGCTGCATGCTCATTTGCTACCTATTATTATTACCTTACCTATATAGGTAAAAAAATCTTCGTTTGCTTAATATACCGTATTCTTTTTCCTATGTCGCTATTCAGATTCTACTGTCAAGCATTGAATCTTTCCCCAACTTCATTGTATCGTAACAGTATCTCTAGAAATACATTTTTAAATTTAAACACCCTCCGGTCTGCCGGAGCTATAGCGAAGACATTATGCTGTTTGTGTCCATTGTCCGTCCAAAGCCGGAAGCGGTTAGCTTCAGTATACGTCTTCCGAGATTCTGTTTGTCTGTTTGTATCCTTTGAAGTCCGGGATTGTTGTAAAGGATTCAAGCAAGACGGTGGTAGCTAACCAGCCGGATTTCAGACCAGATACCAAGTAAGGTCTTGCTTCTTTCGCCTCTGAGGAAACTCCGGTCTGCCAGGATGGGATTGGCGTCATTTTTCTGGCCATCCAATAACGGTAAAATAATTAAATGATAAAAAATCTTAATTTCAAAATCAAGCGGTCCTATAGAAGTCCCGTCTTCCGAAATTAAAATCGGATTGGATCGCAATTTTTGTCGGATGTACGCCGTTAATACTATGGACATGGACACTTGGAATTGTACAGTTCCCCAAAATATCAAGAATACAAGATTTCCGCGAGGCCAACAAAGGGAAAGTTTTCTTTTTAATTTCATCTTAATGCCCAAAAAACAATATTTGCTCTAACAAAAATTATGCCGTGTTCCGGACGATATTGCAATGGGAATAAAGGAGCTGAGTGAAGAGTTGTTTCATCGTCGGCGAAAAACTATAAAATAAAAAAACCGGCCCTTTCGACAAATACTTTAGTACAATTTACTACTTTAGTACAATTTACTACTTTAGTACAATTTACCACTTTAGTACAATTTACTACTTTAGTACAATTTACTACTTTAGTACAATTTCTTTCCAATATAAATGTTTAGACGGGATTCTTTAAACTCATTTTATTTTGTTTGTGAGCCTAATGTTACCCCAATATTAATACAACACATACCGAAAACCGTATTCAAATCGGTGAAGTCGGTGTAGGAGTAGAGACAATGATTTATTATTTGTAACCGATAGCGTACTAATATTTCAAATTCGATTTAAATAACCGTTATCTCATAATATCTCTTTTAAATAACCGTTATATCATACCTTCATGTATACGGAGGTAGAAATGAGATTTACACATAAAACAAATTACACCGGTTACACATTTTTAGAGATGACTAACTTAGTCTTCAATTCTCGACCGAATTAGAACGGGATTCTTACTAACTAGGGTAAACCGACCAATTATTGGCACTTTAGAGTTTAGTTAAAAAATACAACTGGTTACAATTGGTTATTGGAACAGTTTTGCCAATTTGTAACAGAAAAATAACACTATTTTACGTTTTTATGCATATCAAACTTGAATAGTCTATAGTTTCCTTGTATTTTTTAACTAAACTCTAAAGTGCCAATAATTGGACGAGTGCCAATAATTGGACGAGTGCCAATAATTGGTCGGTTTACGATAAATTATTATTAATAACAACTAACAGGATTAACTTTACTATTCCTAACAGTCCCAATCCTCATACCTACTAACGAAATGAGCAACCAACCATCCTATGCTAACTGGACTAACGATCCTAGTCGGTTTGATTTTAAACTGATATCATCGCGGACACTAAACATTTTTGAATGTAAACGGGTACTCACGATTTTGAATTGTTTTACTGATATTTCGACCCAGTTGCATGGATCATGGTCACGGCGAGACTGAAAACAATTCAAAATCGTGAGTACCCGTTTACATTCAAAAATCCTACTCCCGAATTTAGTCTTCTTTGAGTCGGTCACTGTTGTCATGGGCGGCAGCCGTACGATTTTAAATTCATTAAAAAGATAATAATATATAGCGTTTAAATATTGACAAGAATTAATATTTCACGTAACTTAATGCTTCGCTCATCGTTCATCACTCATTGTCATACAGTCACCCGGGCAATCCGGGCTAATTGTTTGGACAACCGGACATAAGTACCGGAAAGTAAGGAAGCAAAATATAACAGCCGGATAAACATGGTATATTTAATCGCCATTCACGGATATTTGATGAACAATTCCAGTATCGAAGATTTGATTTCAGTTCACGCTCAAATTGTTTTCTTTACAAAGCTTGGTTTTGTATTTATAAGTCAAATCGAATATTTAAGATGGCTTGGTCTGAAAGATGGATGGAATCCATTAGGTAGGTACATCCCAAACCCAGATGTCGCAAAGAAAAGCGTTATGAATTTGATGTTAATTAATGTTACATTAAAATTCAACAATTGCATTACTAAATAAGTATCAATATAATTGTTTTTATGATTTGTAACTAAGCCCACTTTTAAAAAAACTTATTTTGTTAGATTAACACTTATCACAAAATAAACGACCCGAGCTTTTCGTTGAAGTATGTCGATATCAACATAAAGGGTTCTTTAATACGAAATGTGGATCAGTTAA
Organism: Ochlodes sylvanus; assembly: GCA_905404295.2. Lineage (NCBI taxonomy): Eukaryota > Metazoa > Arthropoda > Insecta > Lepidoptera > Hesperiidae > Ochlodes > Ochlodes sylvanus. The sequence goes on along the minus strand of FR990146.1, from coordinate 2,073,234 downwards.
GTGCACTGCCGATCTCACAGCAACACCGCAGTCCAAAACCAACCTTATGTTCAGAGATTTAAATTGATAATCATTTGAACTCGGTTCGCGTGGAACTTACGGTATCTTCTAACCTCTGACCCCGAGATATCAGCCGTAGTGACTTGTCTCACTTGGGGGGTAAGCGAGTATTTTTTTAGTGATATAGTTAGTCCTGTTATCGTTTATGATACGGGTACTCACGATATTTATTTTTTACGCCGATATTTCGACCCAATTGCATGAACCGTGGTCGCGGCTGAACAGTTCAGCCGTGTCGTGTGTATCGTATTGCAACTGGGTCGAAATATCAGCGTACAAAATAAATATCGTGAGTACCCGTATCATAATAAAATGTGTACAATCCGCGATGAGTTAAGTTTACAATCATAAAAAATATTATTGTACAAATCAATCAAAATAACAATTAGGTACTTTTAATTTTAAACAGCGTTAAATTTCACTTTTTTGCGCGTGGTATTCCACGCACCAGATTTTTCTTGCCTCTCACTATTTAAGCAAATTACGCAAGCAAAGTCGTATTCACGTCAACATTAGGTAATCCTAAGTTCCTCGCTACCCTCCCACGGTCGTACGTACAAGGACCTTAAAGTTTAGGCGGGTACTTTTCGAACGGCATCCGTACATTAGATAGTTGAGATAAGCATGTCGGCTTCCAAGGAAATCGTTGCCGCGATCGCAACATGTCCGAACATGTTGTGCTGTACCGTTATAGGTATACTTGTACCACGAAAATAGATAAAGATTATGTACATTTGTAGGCGAATTTAGAGTGAGCTGTATAGCCGCGGTAATAGTATCATACAGTATTTTTTCCATCTTCATACAAACGGTCATACAATCATAATTCGCGTTCCGACCGGGTACGGTTCGGTACATACTCTGTAAGTCTGTACGCAACAGCCGCAGATGCGCCGTAGGGACGAACGTGTAGATTTGTAATCAGCGTTAAAATTTTCCAGGGATTCCATCATCAGATCCTGATTTGGCGGCAGTACCACCTTGGAAAACCGTTCTTTCAAATAAAACCAAAGAATTAAAATCGGTTCACAAAATGAAGGAGAAATCGCTGACATACATAAAAAAATATAGTCGTCGAACATTTCATAGCCTCCATTTTTTGAAGTCTAAAAATTAAAAATGTGGACTATTACAATATTTTTTTTATAAAACGTATATTCACCAATAAACTATCAAAAATTTCAATCAAATAAAGATTCAAAACGACAATACAACACAGTTGAGAAAAATCGGAACAACAAAATACATGAATAAAATATTTAAGCTATTTCAGTTAATTCAAAGCTCAGTACAAAAAATGTAGGCCGAAAAAAACAAATTGTTTACTGTACAAAGCTATTTTATTTTTTTCCAACTCAACTTTATTGCAGTCAGTGATCAGTGTACAGTGTACTCAAACCAACAGTCCGTAACGAACTGTATAAAATCGAAAATACGCTGTTCAAAAAAATAAAATAGATTCCCACTAAGGGTTTATATGGAATTAAGATAGCAAACTAGCATAAAACACCCTTCCGCTGCCGCCCACCACAACTGTGACTAAAGAATAAGACTCAAATCGGGTCTAGGATATGGTAAGTCAGTCCGCAAACGGTGTTAGAGCGTTAGTTGGTTAGTTCGTTAGTAGGTATGAGGACTGGTGCAGGGACTGTTACTGATAATTGGTCCTCTCAGTTGTTGTTAGTAATACTAATTAAATAGACCAGTTAGTAATTGTTTAAGAGTCTCGTTCTGATTTCGTCACAGATGTGTTGCTACACTAGGGGAGTCGCCAGTGCTACGCCGGCCCTGAAGGAGAACTCTTTTTACACCTTTTTTGAAGAACCCCATGTCATAGACTCCTCAATGATGAAGATACCGTGTACTATAAAGGGCCAGTAATAGGATATGGCCTCTAATCGGTAATAAAGGATAGACTTGAGTAATTATATAAATTCCGAAATATGCCAATTCTAATCTTGACCTTTTCTGTGGTTTTTGCAAAGGGTCGTAACATATAGCTAAAAAACAATATCTTGGCCTGTATAACAATGTAAATGGATGTACAGATTCGTTCTCGTTACATTTGTTACATTAATATTACAGGTCCGTTGACACGGCATTTTACGCTTGAACAAAGAGCGAAAACCAATTTATCGCCAAATGCAAACCTAAGTAGATAATTTACGATCTTAACGAAAAGGGGTGCGCGTTCGCTGACAAAAAAGTTGCCTTTTTACGCCCTTAGCAATAGAGTCGAGAATCGCATTTATCATGTGTGTTCATTTCACGCGTGTAAAATGTAATAAGCAAAATAAATCGGGGTGAAAAGTTGCCGCTTAGACAAATTTCGACCTTATATCTTAGGTTGTAAAACGTTTTGTTGAATAGGTGATGAATGAGCAATTTTTGAGAATATTATGAATAGAAACGATACAACCCCTCTTTGGGCAAAGTAGGGTGGCCATGTGTAAATTGGGTTTTATTGGATATTTCACTAAACAGTAATACTTAATATGTTTTTAAGATACTTTGCATAACCACCCAAGACTAAGTTGTCCTTCGATCAACAATACTAGGTATAGATGTCGGGTCAGCGCACAAAAACCGTCTAGTAAAATTACGGCGCTTTTGAAATGTGAGACCTTATTTCATTTAGTTTAGTTAGTTTCATTTACAAGAATTGGGAAATTGTAGGCTCTAGATAACAATATATCAAATAAAATACATCTTATCTACCTACTTAATTAATACTTTATGTTGTTATCCAACGGATAATGCAATGGTCTTAACTGATATTTACGCCTTTTAATAGATGTAATGTTTAAAAAATATCTCCTAGACCTAATGTATTATTGCGACTTTTTCTTTGACTGCGAACCGTATGACTTTGTTGAAGCGATGAACACGGCGTGGTGGTCGGACTTTCAAAAAATTCTAGTAAAAAATTTGAAAAAAGAACAATGTCACTTGTACAGTTATTTTTTATTTAAAATAAAAATCAAAATATCCTCATCACATCTCGGACAATACCGAGGAAAGCCAAACCCTTGGTATCCCTATCAGAAGAGGGTTGTATCAAATAACATGTTCTGCCCGAACGCATGCAATATTTATTGCACTCCTACATTTGGGATGGCGGATTATGAAAATGCAGTTGCAGATGCTAAATATATTTGTGGCGATAAATTATAGCGAGCTTTTATTATTTTAATAAACGAACCGAATAGAATTATAGTGGTGGCTGTTCTTGGTTTATTTGCTTTAGGGTGAACATGTACATGGAAAGAAAAAGGACAGTAAGTGGTAGGGTGGTCAAGCGTTGGAGTAGAATCATGGCGCATAAGGTCACAGCTACCAATGGACGTATTAAGCACAGGCATCACCAACGCATTACAAGTCTAGACTACTCTAGACGCAAATAACTCGTAATAAAAGTAGTAATCCTCCACAAATAATACTACTTAGAATCCATCAGGTCGGATGGTAGTATAAAATAACTTACAGTTACCCACTACTAACAGAACTGCTCGTTTTCAGATAAAATTCTCCAAATCAATAAGAAAACTTTCATTAAAAATTTCAAAATATACAGTCAAATAAAGATTTGAAGTCGGTTAAAAATCAACAAAAGCATTTAATGTGAAGTATAAAAAGACTCTCCAGCTCAAGGCAAGCCCGTAATGGTTTCACTGTTAAAAAGTAAGATTTCATGAAACATCAAGCCCCTTACCTACTCTATATGGCGCTATTCTATAAATTAAATGTGTACAGGACGTTGACCTGTTTAACACTACAAGTCGTCTTCGCAGTTGCCATGGGCGGCGGCGGAAGGGTGCTCCTGCATGCTCGTTTGCTACCTTAATTCCATAAAAAAGGCAGGGTCACTACTCACCACTAATTAGATTACTGGGTCGTCAATATGTCATTATCATTAGTACGTACAGAACAGGCCACAGCCGTAGTGAATATCTCACAGAACTGATCTCACACCGAAAGCAACACGACCATTTAATCCCGAGAGCGTTACATAATGTCTCCTTGGCTTGGTGCAAATGGATCTACAAAGCTATCGTACTACGCTACACCGGTTCACATTCTGAACATGGTTGCATTTGGATCCATTTACCCAAATAACTTATCTCTGGATTCGATGTATTAAGTTTAACGGCTACAGCAACATGATATGCACATACATACTATAGGATCAATTTCAGTGAATATGTAGGTTTGCTTCGGGAAACGGACTTAGAACACAAAAAGGTTTGGATGGGATTCTTTAACTTTTTAAAAGCTACACGCTTAGGTATAGTCCCACGCATTCACTTGTATCGTGGGCAACATGGGCAACACATAAAGAAACACACACTGCGATCGAGAAAAGAATTTTAAAGTAATTCAAACTTATGTCCCGCTCGGAATCGCACCCAGGACCATTCGAAGTTCGGCATGATAACCATTGCACCTGTGGCCCAAGTCTACTAATTTTTAAATGCTTCAATTGCGTCGTGTTTGAATAGTTTGACACAATACATGTGGTATACGATACGAAATGTGTCAAAAATGTGTAAAACTATCCATGTCCATGTATAGAAGAATTTCGCGGAACCAACTACATCATCCCAAAGAGCAAACATACTACGGAACCCTAAAACTAAAGCTAAATCCGAGTCCATTACGTAGGCGAAACAAACAGGAGTTTATCAACGCTATTGTGATCTCGAACAAGCGACTCGTTTAGAATGCCTCGCTTGGCACTTGAACCCGGGACCTCAGATCCAAATCAGGGCCTTCTCGCCCTTAGTAAGGAAGGTGTTTGCTTTGAATAAATTTGCTTCATTTTTAAATGTGCTAACTTTTGTTTGTAAACTGTGTTTGTAAGGGTAAAATTTCTGTCACATGTTAAAATTTTTAAATCGCTAACAGTCCCTGTCCCAGTCCAAATAATTATGGACTAACTACCAACGAACTCAACTTCAACACCCTTGTTTACTACACTCTAAAATTGTTAGACGCGATTCGTTAAACTGACATAACTCTTTTATTTATGAACTGATTGAAATATACAAACAAAATTATAAGTAAAGCTTACCACAATACATAGAGAGAACTGTACCCAAATCGGTTAAGTCGCTCCTAAGACTACCGCATACAAAGGCCGACAAACAGAAAATATACAAAAATTCTAACGATCTTTGTTCTGGGTTCCATTGCGTTAAAAAAGGCCCCTAATATAGTTTTTCTCAGTTAAGACAGCGATCAGTTATAACTAAAAGGTATAGACGAAAGGTTATATTAATCTATTAAGCAGTGATAGCCGTGAGGTTGAACGTTGGACTGCCGAGCCGGAGGTTCCGGGTTCAAACCCCGCACGCACCACTAATTTTCAAAAATTATGTGCGTTTTAAAATTTAATTATCACTTGCTTCGGTGAAGGAAAACATCGTGAGGAAACCTGCACACCTGAGAGTTCTCCATAATGTTCTCAAAGGTGTGTGAAGTCCACCAATCCGCACTTGGCCAGCGTGGTGGACTATGGCCTATACCCCTCTCATTGTGAGAGGAGACCCGTGCCCAGCAGTGGGACAGTTATGGGTTGTGATGATAGACGAAAGGTAAATAATGATGCAACTACGACGTAAAAGTATCTTAACATCGCAACTCATAACTATCCCACAGCTGGGCACGAGTCTCCTCTCACATTGTGAGGGGTCCAGTCCACCACGCCGGCCAAGTGCGGATTGGCGGACTTCACACACCAGAGAAAATTATGAAGAACAAACCAGTCGGCTATTGCTTGAGTGATCCATGATTTTGAAATTGAGAAGACAGACCTAAAAAAAAAATACATTCATAAATTTAAACTTTTCATACTTTTTATTTCTTTCATCACTACTATAGACTTCCAACAATACTTGAATAAGTTAAAAGTTTCCGTATTAACAAGTTCTACAAGAATCTTATCGACGCGCCCATTATTGATCGTACCAACTTCGCTTCGCATTGTAAAGCTCGCTACTCATTGTCCGACTTCGCTACTTGTTGCCGCAACTTCGGTGAGTTATGCATGCGTTGACGGTAGACTGTTTCGGTATGTTTCATTTTGCAAGTTTGCGAATTGTGAATAATGTTCCTAGTTATTCATGTCGCAAAGTTCAATTTTCACCAATACAATCCTCTTCGCGATATGGACGAAGGATTTTATCAACGTACTTGAAGTGTTTTGTTAGTGTTGGGAACGAGGCTCGTTTGTGCGCGCCGTTGTGCTGCCATGTACGCAATGTTGGACACTGCCGAATGATGGCGTCTAGCTGACGACAATATTTGTGAGTATTTTAATCTGCTTAAGTATATGGCGCAGCGGCGCGTATACAAATAAGTCTCGTTGGTAACTTTGGTGAAGGATACTACTTGGTTTTATACACTCGAATTAGCGTAGGTACTTGACTCGGTTTTATAAAACCACTCGACTACGAATGCACTGCATTCTACGACAATCCTACTAAAATCTAAACATCATTATTAAGAAATGTGTTTATAAATAATTTAATACCACCCACTAACCGTTATTCAAATACTTTTCATGTTCCTGAACAGACATCGATCAATTACAATTTTATATTTTATACAGTAGCTAATAAATATTTCACACTTATAGGCAACTTATAGCTCTGGTACGAACTTGTAGTATAGGATAAACAAGAATTCGAACTGAATTTCGCACCAAAGCACGATCCAGCCACACAAATACCAACAGGTGGCCAATTAACTCCTGTAAACACTGGTAGGTGCACAGTGTACGGTTTGTACTCCAGCGGACAAACGCAAAGCGAGTCATACCATGTGCCATGGCTTTACACAGGATTATAGGAGTTCTGCTCCTTGCGAAGTGTTTTCGGAGCGGTTCTTGAAAAAATATTGCGTGGAGTCCCTACTCGGAGATGAAGTAAAACTTCACACTATAAAATTCGAATGCGGAGATTATTTTAATTGTTTTTTAACAGTAATACTTGGCAGCGGAAAACTATTTGCGGATGTTTATTGACGCAAAAGATGTCATAAGAGTGATTTTAGCGTTGTATCCTGTTTGCCCGACTATCTGTTTATTACCTACTTCTATCTTTTTATATTTTTTTTATCACTATCCCACAATCTAAGACAATTTTTGGTACAGTTTACTGAAAAACTATCACGCCTATAGATTTGTGCTTTAACATAGTAAATTTTACTTCACAACTAGATGCGTTATCTGTCAAAAAATACAAATTTATAACCATTAAAAACATTAACATTAACAATTTTGTATTCATTGGACATAATGTTATTGTACTACTAACGCTATCTGTTAGAAAAACAAAGAGTTAACATCCCTTCAACAGAACTAAACTCAAACTCAAGTAATTATGTACATCGTAGTTACTAGATGACACCACTAGAATCAGGATGTAAATTAACCGCGGAGTTTTAGCGGGAAAGCGACAATGTCACATAGCCCTAAATATTACTATCCGTTAGAAAAACTACGCGAGCCATCACAAAGCTCAGCTTTTCCTAGTTTAAGTAAATTATTGCCTATAAAAGAAAAGACGACACTTCTTTGAAGATTGAAACTTATAAAATGTATTTATATATGTTCTACAGAGTCACTGTCCATCTGTGTACACTATAAACACTGCAAGTCGTTATTGAGAGGGCTTTCTATGACATCGTCCATCAATGAACACTGTTACGAACAGACACTCAGTTTCTTATAGTTAATTACTTACATCAATGGATCTTACAATTTCCAATCGTGTCGTTTAATTCCAAGGATAAGTACCTAAATAACATAATAAGTTTAAAGACATCAAGAATAGATTTTCACCATTTTGAATTGTTTTACCTATGGATATTTCGAGCTACTTGCATGGATCGTGGTCACGGCGAGACTGTCGAAAAAATCGTGAGTACCCGTTTCCATGTAAAATGATTAGTGTCCGCGATGGTAAAGTTTAAAATCATACGTTAATTTTTTACCAAACCTCAGTAGTAACTATTTAATCACAACAAGACAAGCTTGTTTATTAATGTTTAACATTCCGGATGTAATAAGACCTGGTTCCGGTTACAGTCCCGACACGACCATGACACGAAACAGATGTCGGTCTGGTATCGACTTGAATTGGGTCAGAAACAGAGATCTTCTATAATCAAATATACTATAATTCCTATATTATCTTGCGAGCGAAAACTTTGTACACCTTTTTACGAAAATTGCGCGGACAACCCTAAGCCTTGTCTGCGTCCACCCCAAAATAAAAAAGTCAATCGCAATAATCGCAATAATCCAAGAGAAAAAACAAGAAAAACAAGAATAGTTCAACACCAGCTGTCTTTGCATATAAGCAACTGTGCTTTCCTTGAAAAACCGCCACGCAGAGTGAGACAAAAAATATCGTCGTTGATACTGCAATACCGCGTAAATAACTGTGGATAATACCGCGGAAGTACAAAAGTAGCAAATTTTAGATTTTGCGGCAGTGAGCTAACGATGCCGATTGGCAACGGACCACATTCACAGTTTGGCGTATTTATCGTTCAATACGCAGAAAATCACATCTAGTAAAAACCGCTTAAGTGAACCTGACAAAATAATTTGACCAATACCGCGTATTCTCGCGATCATTACAAGAAGACGTATTGTTTTCCGTTTCCGCTCCGGAAAATAAAAGTTTTTTAATAGTAATACCAAGCTGATAGGTAAGTGTTTAATATTGTTTTAATGCTTGTACCTCCTACAACTTGGTTACTTATTAGAATCTGTAAATTCAGTTGTTTTACAACTAAAATTTGCGCTTATTGTTGTGATAGTAGTTCCGGGTCGTACGTAGCTCCTCGCTCCTGAACGAATGGAGGACCCATTTTCATGCGGTTTTTCTTGTTTGAAAGCTGACGTATCGAGAAGGTTCTTAGCTATATTTGGAACTAGCTGACCCGACAGATATCTTTTTAAATTCTAGGGCAGACATGTAGCGCCTGATATTTATTATAATTACAATTTGTGGATAGCTTTCGAGTGTTTTTCAATACCTTTTACTTTCGTTTTAGGCGACCATGGAAGAGTCAGAGTATGTAGTATGGAAACATGCCGACGTCAGTGATAATGTTGTCACTCTACAAGAGCTTCAAAATCGACGCCAAGCAGTCCAAGCACTAGTAAATAAAAGGAATCGCATTTTGAATCAAATGCGTGCGGGCAATCCTCTCATTTCAGGAAAACATGTCGAGCAAATTCCTACAGATAAGAATATCGAAAATTCTATTACAGATTGTGATACTTTGACTATGGTTTTAGAACCTGTCCCTAGCTCATCAGGTCTTTCGAAAAATGTTACTGAGACACTGATGGATTGTTCTTCAGATAACTCGGTTGTTGACCCTGACTATGTCCCCCTATCTCAAATCACGAATGTACAACCAATCGCATCATCACCTCATATTGAATGGCTTCCTGAGAGAGATATTGAAGCAGAAGTTGGGAGACAGTCAAGATCGAGGAAAAGAAAAGCTGACCCGTTAATGAAATGAGGAAGATGAGATGTATACGTATAAATAAAATTGGAGAGTCTGGACGAAGTAAATGCAGAAAGACCTATGTTTAATGAATCACTTTTTGATGTTCCTATTATTTAATTATTATGTTTTGATACACAAATATTTCATTTTTTTACTGAGTATTGAAATACTATTTTTTGTTGTTTGTAGTAAGATTAATTATGTTGGTAAGTAAGTACAGAGTTTTTCTAATGATGAGACTGATTTAAGCTAGTAACTACCATGTTTGAAATGATGAGACTGTGATTATTTGAATAAATATAACTTCTTTTCATTAATATATTCTGCTTTATTCTCCCTACAATTCCGCGTAAATGCCAAAAAAAGCTCAAATAATTAATGCCTTATAAAATGAAAAACAGCGTAAGTGTATTTTCTAGCTAAATATTGATTGGATTCAATTTTATATTACTATATAAGTTAACTAATACATTTTTCTAAATAACTTAAAGTTCAGACACGTTTTTGATACCTACAGGAGAAGATATTTAGTTTTTTTGGCCTCCTGTAAAATTTGCCATGTTTAAGTTACGCGGTATTGTCTGTTGTTAGTTACGCGGTATTGCAGTATCAACGACGATATCATTCTGTCTCGTTTTTTTTGTGTCATTGGCGTAAGTTGTTCCGTTTCTTGTGTGAGGGTCATAGATACCATCCATAAGTCTATACTCTACATGCCAGATCTACCAACTTTCCGGTAGATCTACCGATTTCGGTCTTAGTCTACCTGTCTACTGATTTGACCTTTAGATCTACCGGTTTTTAAAGTTATCAAAACAATCCGTTAAAAATCAAATATTACCAAAATTTTAATGAAATCAGTAGTGTAATACTGTGCTTAAAAACGTTAAACGTTAGGTTAGGTAGATCTACCTAATTCTACCGATTTTTTGCTGTCTATCTACCACTTTTCTAAAATTTGGGTTGGCAACACTGCTCTACACCGTCTACGGTTTCCCTTACTCTGTGTCCGCGGCTCGGTTTCAACTCGATGTAATAAGTGTCAGAGCGACGGCTCACATTTGTTCGGTTTCATTTCCGAACAGTCGCATACGGTCTCATATTGGCGTGTGGCTGCCACAACTTCGGATGCTTGTCTAAACATTTCGCGCCTACGTGTTTTGTAATAAGAACGTGACGTCAAATAATGATATGAATGAGAACTATAATGAAGCAATTTTGTGTCTAAATCTATGCAAACAAACTTTTGAAACACTCAGCCAAAAAGTTATTTATTTATCATTACATATCGCACCCTTAGTAATATAAGGGCCTAATTCAAATAAGTAGTTTTTTGGAGGTCGCGTTAAAGATTCTGGACGAGACATTTTTAAATTTTTAATTTAATAACCCTATAATAATAACACTATAGAAAGACAGTCTTCATTTCATACAAGCGCTCTGTCTAAAGTGAAGCACTAAACCGAAACTTTCCCGAAAGCGGGGAATGATTCGGCTGCGGATATTATTATGTGTTTTTAGCAATAATATATAAATAGCTTTTCAGATATTTTGTGACACAATTTAACTGGACAAATCATTATAGTTATTTTTTTTTCGCGAGACACGTTTGGCGTGCGTTGACATGAGCTGCCCGGTGTTTGGAGTCATTTCTGACTCCAATTAAGGTGCTTCAAAACGGCCGCGCGGACTTCGCCAAAACCCACCAAACCAAACAAAAACGATTCCAAGTTAGGCCGTAGTGACCAATGCCATTTCATATCCAGTAAATCACACTACGACTATTACGACAAACTTGGGCGTTCACACAACTCAACAAAGCCGACCCTCTATAGTTGATTTGAGAAAATAAGGTAAGCACTCCAGTGCCCTCGACAGTAGTTACGTAAACAAAATAAACTCAACAAACATTACAAGTTGAGGATGTCACTGAATGCATTGTCAACACGTGCCTGACTCAGCCGTTTGGTCAAAATCAAATTGAGTTTTTGTTTTGTGGCCGAGTCTCGGGCTGAGATGTATACAGGGTGTAATCGTTAAGTGTGTACAGGCGATTATTTCGTAACTATTACAGATATCAAAAAACTTTAAACTGATATCGAAAGCACTTTACCTAATGAGTAAAATGACATTAATAATTTATTAAAAATAAAACGAGAAATATCCAAAAAAAATACATTAAACTCTCCCATACATTTAGTATGAGATAGTAGAAAGGTTTTACTTTCTTTATTTAAAGTGGAATAGTACCTACTCCCGCGATAAAGAATTTGAATTTAGAACGAACACCAAAGAGTATCTTTCTTTTTGTTTTTATTTAGGTTGTTGCTTTTCAGCCAGTTCAAATCAATACGATATTGAAACAAGGTTTATTATTAATTTGAAATGGTAAGATAATTAATCTACACGTGTGTATCTACTTGAAATTCATCAATATCATATCAAACATAATTATAAAATGATAAGGGTAAAATGTAAGGGTAGCGCTCATAGCCCGGCGGCTTGCGTCGATCTCAAGTGATCGACAAAGTTAAGCAACAGCGGGCGCGGTCGGTAGTTGGATGGGTGACCGCTAGTGGCAATATTTCTTGAGCGCTTCCCTGCTTCGGAGGGCACGTAAAGCCGTCGGTCCCGGTTGTTATCATTTGGTAGCAGTCGTTAAGCCATGTCGGATACCTTCGGGCGGCTTAAAATTTCCGACACTTGGGTTGGCCACTAACCCGTCCACCAATCCGCACTGGAGCAGCGTGGTGGAGTATGCTCTAGGCCTCCTCAGGTATGAGGAGAGACCCGTGCTTAGTAGTGGGCCATTAATGGGTTGTAGCCAAGGGTAAAATGAGTAGGTACTATTCCACTTTAAATAAAGAAAGTAAAACCTTTCTACTATCTCATACTAAATGTATGGGAGAGTTTAATGTAATTTTTTTGGATATTTCTCGTTTTTATTTTAATAAATTATTATTGTAATTTTACTCATTAGGTAAAGTGCTTTCGATATCAGTTTAAAGCTTTTTGATATCTGTAATAGTTACGGAATAATCGCCTGTACACACTTAACGATTACACCCTGTAGACGATACTTAGCCTTAGCTCAGACTTTACTTACGAAAAACTTGACTTTGCAAAGACTGCGATTTGGTATTTATAGACATGTCACGCTGAGATTGAGCTAAGTAAGACCGCTAATGTCATAATTGATTGCTGCCATCTATCTGTTTGTTAATACGAAAAATTTAAATGTCTTAGAAACCGACTAATATCAAGGTTCATTTGGGACCATTATTTTTGTTCGGATAATAGCCAAAGTTTATGGTAAGTCGTCTATTTCATGAACTTATTAGACTTTTCTCAGCTCGTACTCAGCCAAGTCAAAGATCGCTTTATAAATACGAACTCTGTCTTAAGTCAGAGTAAAGTCTGATTTAAGGCTAAGTATCGTTTATACATCTCAGCCTTAGACAGAGTTAAGAGGGTAGCGTCAACTTGTCAGCAAGCCAACGCAGATGTGGTCAAAACTGTGTTTTAACTGCGATGCGAGTCTTACCAAGTAAGAGATTATCTTTGAAGGTAGGTAATTTTACATAAAAAAATACGCCTCGATGTTAGTACATAGAATATATGAGAATCTATACTACATAAACCTGGGGTATATTTTAACGCAATTAATAACATAAGAATCTAAAGCTCGTTTTTTTGACAACTTGAGATAAGAAAATAAGATTATAGCAATATAGCAATCAACTGATGGTTCCTGAGATTAGCGTGCACAAACACAAAAAATCCGTACGCGATATTCCTAGGTATAGATAGATTTAATCTAACAACATAAAAGCTGTAATACGAAACGTCTTAAGAACAATGGCGTCTCAGGCACTGAAGCTTTTTGTGTAGCCAACTTGCAATGGTTCCAGCTTTTTATTTGTTAGCCCCCTCTATCGATGGCGATGTTGTCTAAGATAAATAAAAAAAAAAAACGATAAATTGACTTAGAAATCGACAAGTAATGCCTACCTTACCCGTATACCTAATTTAACAAAACAAAAAACCACTAGTCGGCACTAGTCGCCACTACGATTTTCGAAGGTTCCCCTCGATTTTTCTGGGATGCCATCATCAGATCCTGGTTTCCTTACCGCAACACCAATGTAGGGTTACCAGATGTCTAGTTATATCTGGATATTAAAAAAAAAAAAGCGTCAAATGGAGTAAGCTTATGTATGTTTTTAATTTTAAAAAAATTTAGAAATGTCCAGATGTTCTATAATATCCATATACTTATGTATGTATGTAATATCCAGTCAAATTTTCAGATGGGAATTCTATAGATATATAGATAGATATCTATCTATCGTCTCTCAATGAGACAAGAAAAGGCATAGTTCGCCACGCTGGCCATCAAGTGGCACAATTGCTAGTTTTTCAACTTGACATAAAAATGTTATGAACTGTCATACCTACTAGGATGCAGCACGAGCAGAAATGATGGCGCGCACACAATCCAGCCTCGGCCCCAACGAGTGTGAAGACAACCTATTTTTCTTTATGTATGTCGCTTAGACCCAAGGTATTTGACCGTGGTTAGTTTTTCAACATTCGGAAGTACAACATCGGATCGTTACGAATCGTGATTAGTCGGCAATTAAACAATTAGTTAACGCCCGAGCCGGCGCAGTGGGAGGGTTGCTCGTGTCTTTAATTTAATTCAACTGAGCCGTAAAGCCCGTGATTGATTTGGATCCCAGTTAGATCGTTCCTAACTTGATCAGACTTTCGGTTTGGGTGCGGTTACCCGGCACGGTTAACAACTTAACAAACATAGTTACCTTGCATCTAGAAAATCCTGAATTCTTTGCAGACCATGTAAACCGCTGGGATATTAAGTCCAATGAAGCTCTTTTGTTAAACTACTTCTAAATATACTGCCCACAAACACGTAGTAAGTATGTAATGCAAAAAAAAGAAAACATTCTATATTCAAAATTGCACGAGTGACATTTAAAACAAGCGATCATTGTATTCATTGTACTCACCGATCTTATTTAAATATTGAGAACACGAGACATATAACCAAACTATTTATCATTCCACGTGCGATCTCATTTAAATACGGACCAACTAGCGATGGTGACAAGGTGATACATTTCATATCGGATTATTTATGCGAAAATCGCCATAAAAATCGACCTAGTCGCACAAAGTGCTCTATTAAGCGATACCAGTTTAACGAGGGACTTAAAATTCTGCGCGCTTGCAAGCGCTTTACTGATACAAAACAATTATTATGGGTCGAACGAGCTGCATAAAAATTATCCAATCATAGTAGCGTCAATTATTTATGAAATATGGACGGAGCACTGCGGGGTGGTGCGATTTTATAATGATAGTGTTTTATGAACCTTGTAGCCTTACGATTGACAATCGTGATCATCTGGTTCTCCATCCAATTTGAGGAAAACCGGCTGAGAAAAGCCGTAGACTGATCCCAAATCCCTCGCCAGATGACCAGCGTGTCGTAAGAGGCGACAAAACACAGCCCTGCTTGATGGTAGAGCTTAGGCCCGGGTGGCTGGCTACCACCCTCTTGATTGAGTCCGGATACAGCTGGAAAATAGAGAGCCATAACTATCTTGGCCGACAACTCATCGGTGATGCTTTAGGTGTTACAGATTTCCATAAGTAACGACCGCAAACGAACGCAGTCGCCGAAGTTGATCTTAATTTTCCGAAAAATAGGTGTTCTAATGGCAATTCTTCATGCGCGCTTGTGAGCTTCAAAGGATACCTACGTTGAGACGTCCAAGGCGGTTTTTATTTATAGTAATATCAGTGCATGTGTATAGGCAACAGAACTCTCAACACTCAAGTTAGTAATAAACATCTTCACCAATCTACAATGATAAAGAATGGCGAAGACCATGGCACTTTCATTACGAGTTTCAATTATGTGCGCACTTTCTATTAGCAACTAAACTAAAAATCTCATCAAAAATAAGTTTGATAGCGGAATACTTAATGATTCGACATTCAAAAAATTTAATGAACCGTGTCCAATCATTACCGTACAATTCATCATTATTATGGCTACATTTGTCATTATAATATGAATCCTTCTGAATAAACGCAAAGCTGATGTGATATTATATTGATGAAGAGAATTTTGGTTACAATCAACGTTTCTGTATCAGCAATGTGGGAATTGTGGTTTTTAGGTCGAAGTCCATACGTTAGTTACACCTCATGTAGATCTCGAATCTCGAAGCTCGGTCGAATATTCGGTCTACGTTCTCGCTGAATATTCGTGTTCGAGAAAAACCACGAATACACCCGTTTATATATACGTGACTTCATTTCATCTCTTTTTCTCTCATAGATATTTTAAACAATGATTCGCGCACGAATACAATCGAGAAATCCTTTGATTCGCGTCAAAATATCGACACCGATTCGATTGAATACCTAGGCTGTTTATTTATGTACTCGTATTCGTTCTGGATCTTGCTCGTCGAAATCGACCTGATAAAATTTAGTATCTAAACTGGGCGTTTCAATTTTATCAGGTTAAATCAATCAATCAATCAATACATACGTATAACTCTTACGTTACTCAGTGACTGATAGAGAACAGCCGAAACTACTGAACGCAAGAAGCTGAAATTTGGCATGTATTGCGTGTTCTTTGGGGAGTGTAGGGGAGCACTACGAGAGGATTTTTGAGAATTTCCCCTCGAAGGGGATAAAAAAGGGATAAACTGAAACATTTTTTTTCCTTTTTTTTTTCAATGGATTTAGGTAATTCAAACTTTATTCGTTATTTTTGTTCCTCAGTGCAGAGTGCCTTGAATGATATTAAAACCCTTTTCAATTAAAATAAAAATGCCAATAGACATCAGGAATAGGTCTGGTAATTTAATTCTTATCACATCAATTTATCTATAGGCAGTAAATAATATTTTCAATTGGTACAGTATTAACATCACTACTGGTACATAATTGTAAATCACTGAGACAGCTTGTGATAAAAAACAAATTGGAAGTAATTGAAACATGATGCAATGCCCTATTTGAGTTGTGGACTTAATTGAACTGAAAAAATTGGTAGTTGGTTACTGATAAAGTCACTACTTAAGTATAAATATTAAAAATTGTTCATTATTTTAAGTACCTGTTATATTACTGTGTATATGTATATATCAATTTTATTTAAACTGCATAATTATGTATAATATTATACATATTTTAGGAGGAAGGTGGACATAGGACAGGAGGGAGACAGGTGGTGCTGGTTATGGGAATTGTGGGGAACAAAGGGAATCCTAGCCTACACTAGGATTCCTACTGGTCCTACCAGCAATCATTATTACCATTATAATTACCATTGTAATTATGTATTTGTTTAAATAAATAAATAGTTATCAATATTATATTCATAGACATTCAATGAAAAGTAATGTTAAAGTAATGTACCTATTATAAACTTGAAGTTCATGATTTGTGAAGCTATATTTTGCAGTGTAACACCGGTATACTTAGTTTCCTGAAGTTTGAGAAGGTCATATCGACACAAAAAAGGGAAAACGATGTAACCCACAACTTTGACATTTTTTTATTGCAGATACATTTATGTACAGCCTTTTTTTCTTCCATTAATGTCTGAAATCTCAAAAGTTTATCGCCTCTGGTCAACATTTCCTATTTTTTTGCGTCCAATATGTAGTATATGTGTAGGTAAGCAATGTTTTTATTTAAAAACAGCTAGCACACAAACAAGTTGAACGAATGTTGGTAAAAAACCTGCTACCATTAGCCATACATTCGCAACACCAGAGGTAGTAGTAATATTACCTATATTGACCCCACTACCACTATATTTATTGTTTCACTGTGGGGTCTGCCTGCTGTGTACAGAAATCTGCCTTATTTTTGCAGATTTCTATACATGTCAGCATTACACCTTAAATGATAAAAACATGTTTTATTCTCTGTAGAATTATGGTAATTAAAAACTACACTTTCCTCTTCCTTTTTCTCAGTCATTACAGCGTCAGAGATGCCTCTGGTATGACTGATGTTTTTGGTGATGGTGAGATGGTGACCACTTACAATGAGGTGGTCTGCTCGTCTGTCAGCTGTTAAAATATTTACAGCACTGTGTACTGTCAGTTAACAGATACAGAAATCAAACGTTGCATAAATTAAAGTGTCATTGTTGACATCAAGTATATTAAAAAGCGGTACCTGATAGGTTTTCAAGAGTTATCAATATTGTATTTATTTTAGTGGCACTTTTTATTTTATGAAAAATGGTGTACAGATACTTGGTTACTTTGTTTACTAACTTTATTGTGTAGATAGTTAGTTGCTTAACTCTTATGTTCACTTAATGATCTATAAATTATGTGGTCTTAAAATTTAAACCTTCATTATACTTATGTTCCTCTGTTCCTCATGATAATCTTGGTCCTAATATAATATAGTTTATTACCTAAAGTTTAAAGGACCAGTAGGTCCTACTTAAAAAATAAAGATTAAAGAATTTTAATCCTTAAGTGTAAGGGTTATAACATTTTTCAATTATTTGGCATAAGTAAACTACATTCTTATAAGACATAAATTTTTAATAAGGTCTATTCAAAAGTAAGTGGTACAAATAAACAGTCTTAACATTTCGTGACTCCATACAAATGAAAAAAACATAATATTTAAATATGAACAATTAAAAGTTAAATTACGATAAAAACTAGTACCTACATGTCTTTAACAAGGGCCTATGTAAATAAGTAATTATCAACGTCATAATGTCATTGCTTTATTGTAAACTAAATGTACTGCAAGTGCAACACAATGTGAACTTCACATCAAACCTTCGGGCAATCTATAAACACTGTCTTAAGAGAGCGGCCGAAGGCTCGCAGGGTAAGTAAGTAATCGTGATTCCAATTGGTTCAATGACCGTGAAAGACGAAAGCGGTATTCATGCATGCATCCGAAACTTCTCCTGCAATTTTAATAGAAAAATATTTAAAATCAATCGTCGTAAAATATTGAACAAAATAACTTTTAATTAGCCCCTTTCATGGATACAATATAAACTTATACCTATCTCGGTATTTCTTGTATCTCGTTACTAAATTACAAAATTCAGTCTTCCAATTACTTTATTAACTACCACCAACTTTGTAAATTTAATTAACAAGATACAAACAAGTTGAAATAAAGTCGCTACCTCGAAAATGTACTACGAAAAGTTTATATCCAACTGAACATGCGCGAATAAGTTGCGAAGTAAACAAACTCAAACTTTCAAGAAGTTCAACGTAATAAACTTTATAAAAACATTAATAAACCTACCTTATAATGATGTATTTATGCCGTGCAACTCGATATATCCCTTTCAAGACACAATACACTTGAATTTTATCACAACATTCCGGTATAAAGCTACACTTCCCAAACTAGTAGCTTTACTCACATGAACTTGCCTCTATTTTTGAGTGAAAAACTTTTTGAAACACTTATAAAACCCACTGAACACCACCAGAACACTAATATCTATGACTTTAAAACTAAGTTTTTAGTCAAGGAAAATTATTTATCAGTTAAAAACTTTAAAAACCGTCGTAAACAATCGGAGCTACATTCGGCACGCGACGGCCATCTTCCGCCAACGCGGGGTTTAAAGCTTTTTTCACTAGAGGGAGCTTGAATAAAAGTGTTTTTGGAATTTTGTGATACTGTCCAGAACATACAAATATTTTAGTAAATAAAGCTTCTTTTGTCTTGATATAATTATTTGTAACTTTACAATGATGGAAGTTCTAAAATAAATTCTAGTTTTCCTATTTTTAAACTGTTAATACTATTTAAGTTGCAATGTTTTATAGTGGCAACTCTGATGATATAAATGTTGCCAAAAAAAGATTTTGGACTAATTTAGTACCTAGTAAATATATAAAATAATTATTTAATAATAATTCATTACATACATTATAATTATGAAGCAGTTGAGTTTAATATTGTGACTCCAGAAATAAGTTTATTTCAAAACTGACTTAAGCCATAAAAACTATGGGATTTAAATTCCACTACATAAAAGAAAGCATCATAATTTAACTGAACTTAGGAAACAAATTAAGAAAATAGAAAAAATAATACTAATAAATACTTCATTAGATAAATTTTCTAGCTTAGTAGAAAGAAGCTATGGCCTGTAGGCCTGTACCCCTCACATTATGAGAGGAGACCCGTGCCCAGCAGTGGGACAGTTATGGGTTGCGAATTTGCAAGCATTGCTATTTTTGTTACATGGCAATAGTGGCATTTGTAGACCTGTTACGAGTGACAAGAGACAATGACGTGACTTACGTCAACAATACGTCAATGAACAATGACAATGACACTCCGTACGACAGTCAGTCATTACTCATTTACTCAATGAAACTCATTCATTTTATTCATTATTTTCTTTCTTCTTTCTTTCTTCTAATATTATTCTAATCTAAATGTCAACACACAAAACAATGATAAATTCGTGCTGTGGAAGGCGAATAATAATTAAAAAACTGAAAAACTGTTCCTTAAAGGAGGGTATTCTTTTCCACTCATCTATTTAAAATTTTAAATATATTTTATTACGGTAAAGGTATGGGAGAAATGTAGTTACTCATACATACATTAAACATAATGTTTTATTTTTATTTTGGATTTTAAGTAAGTATGTAATCAATGCAAGGTCTTTTTGGTCCTGAATTCCTGATGCGGCAAGGTATTATTTAGATTTACACTTGAGAAACCCACATCCAAACCAACTTCCATATTCTTAAGCCATTCCTGAAATGAATGGGAACAGACAAAGCAACAAACAACAAATTAAAATATAATAACTGGTTATCTCTCTTCAAAATCTTGCACGAATCTTTTCATAGCATTGCCTATGTGCTATTGCCCATTAAGTGCTAGATCTGTATTCCTTTCCTTTGATGGGTTGCCTGGAAGAAATCACTATGTAGCGATAAGGCCGCCTATTGTTTTGCGCTTCATGTATATTTATTTTTTATTCCTGTTTTTATGTTCTTTGGTGTACAAACAATAAAGAGTTTATCTATCTATCTATCTATCTATCTATGTGGGAGGAAGAAAACAACAGTACCTACCATTAAAGTTATCCTATGGGAATGTATTACTCGTACAGTAAAAACTTGTTTAATCGGACTAATTGTTGTCAGAAGGCATCCGTATAATCGAAAATCTGGATAATTAAAGCTCTGAAGAAAAGTGACTTTTGTACAATATCTTGTTTTTGCCATTATTTAAAAGCCATTTTTTTATTCCTATCTCTTCAATATTGCTCATGTTAACTCACAGAATCCTAATACTTGAATACTAACAATGAGAGCGGTGGCCCTGAGGACCAGTATATAAACCTAGTGTAAGGTAAATAAAATATTTGATTGAATATTTGAGTTTATCCATTAAAAACAAAAAATCTAAAAATCAAATCTTTTCTCTTTTTATTAATGTCCTAGATATAGATTATATTTCTAGAAGGCAAGCCAACCCTAATAGGCTATTAAAACATAAAAGTTCATAATTAGCAGTGCAAATCCAGACTGAATTTAACTTTTATGCTCACTGAGGATTAAAATTTAATTTTCAGCAGTTAAAGTGAATCGTAGATGTCCTCATTCATGTAACTATTGTGGTGACAACAAGTTAAATTGTTACTTGGATTGGACCAGTTTTCTCCATTTGTTCACACTAAACTAAATGAAAACAGTTTCCACTTTTCTGATGTTCGTTTGAGCTTTTGGAATGGTCCAAGTTACATGTTATTAGCGATTGATTTCAAGACAAGATGTTTATTAACTTTATTGTGAACTGTACTATGGAAGCATATTTTTTTTATTATTATATGAGTACTCCTGATGTTTATTTTGTATGTTTAAAATCATCATGCACAATTATTTAATTATGATACCCTTGGTGGTGACCCTTGATGGGACACCTCATCTCACCATTGACCTGACCAGTGATACTGTTACTCGCTGTTGTTTAAGTAGAGGTATACAATTCCACCTTTACAATATAGTAATACAACGCTTACACACTCAAGGATTCGATAGTCCAACGTTCAACCACTTGGGATCACTTATCTACTAATCCGCTAAAGGTTTGTAGCTTACACCAATGTTGTCTAACTCTAATCTGATCGTGATCGTGTCTACAGCAGTACAGAGTAGGAAGTGGGCACAGAGCGCAAATGAGATTTATTTGCTGAGTTGCTTCTAGTGATGTGTGGTCAGTGAATGAGTGAACATTCCGCTCGTTTGACTACAGACATCTATTGAATATTGATGGTTTATTATTGTGTAAAAGGGCAAATTAATACACGAGCTCCATTTTACCATACATTTCTATTCAATGACAATATTGACATAATTCCTTTGTTCTTCTTAATCATCTGTTTATTCTTGAAGATGGCCTGTTCGTCAGCCAGTAACATTTTGCTGAAATACCTGAAACCTATGAAAGACTCCCAACTGAATATCTCTCCTCTCCGCTCCTCAATCTACTCTCCACTCCTCAAGCCTGCACGTCACCACTCCACACCTCGCCTCACCAGCTCACCACACCTCACCTCACGTCCCGACACCTCATATGACTATTTCCTGCTGATCCTGCTCCTCGCAGTTGTTCTAGTAGAGGTATAAAAATCCTCCGTTACAATTGATAACCCCTATGGCGCAATGGTTATCATGCCTGGGTTTTATGCTCAGCGAAGTGAAAATTTAGATAAATACATAAACGCTAACACGCCCATACCGCGCACTAGGATTGCGTGTCGCGGGTGGTATGGACAATACATCACTATCACTCATGTCCTGAGAACAAACATTTAATTGTCAAATAAGCACTTAAATATGTAACGGAGGAATTTTGTACCTCTACTAGAACAACTGCGAGGAGCAGGATCAGCAGGAAGTGGTCATATGAGGTGTCGGGACGTGAGGTGAGGTGTGGTGAGCTGGTGAGGCGAGGTGTGGAGTGGTGAGGAGCAGGCTTGAGGAGTGGACAGTAGATTGAGGAGCGGAGAGGAGAGATATTCAGTTGGGAGTCTTTCATAGGTTTCAGGTATTCCAGCAAAATGTTACTGGCCAGCGAACTGGCCTTCAAGAATAAACAGATGATTAAGAAGGACAAAGGAATTATGTCAATATTGTCATTCAATAAACATGTATTGTAAAATGGAGCTCGTGTATTAATTTGCCCTTTTACAAATATCTGCTCTGGCCGAGACCTGAACTCGGGACCCCTCGCAGAGCTTCACTACCAACTACGCTACGAGGTCAAACACACGAATGAAGACTAAATTTCTGTTCATGTATACGTAAGTACGTATATAGGTACCTATTTATAAATGTTATCATATGAACCTCTCTACAATCTAACAATTTCAAAATTCAAATGTATTTTCGTTCCGATTTCATTCGCCTATTGTTTGCAAACTGTTACCGCAGTTTTGCTTGTTTTCTTTTTCCGATCCGGTGCGTTGCGATATTCCTATGAAAACTGTCCGAAACGATTGTGAACACAGAATAGATTGTGGATCAGATCCGTGTGATGGAAATTTATTTTTCAATTCTATGATTTGTAGGCTGAGTTCTGTTATTAAAAGTTTTGTTTAAATTACAAGCTTGAAACCGGGGTTTTCAACGGACTACCACAGAGGAGAGTACTAGGTACTATGTAAGTGATATTAAAAGTTATTTACCTACCAAACTTAAACTCTCAAACTCAAATCATTAATTTCATGTAGGTATGATACATACACTTATGAACGTCAATTTTTTGCATTTACCACCGTTTCGCTAAGGTGCCTTTAAATATTGATTTTTTCAATCTTTGAGGAGAAAAAGAAACAGTGAAAGAAACTCCTCGGCACATCTTTAAAAAAAATGCTATATTACAAATTTTATACCTACATATATGTATACCTATAGCTATAGTTCGCGTGGTTGCTACTCACATCTTATTTTTATTATATAAGGTAGCAAACGAGTATGCAGTATGCAGTACCACCTTACAGGAGTGCGCACATTAAAGGAGTGCGCACATTACAACGACTCCACGACCGACCGACGCCAACGCGACTAAAACCTTGACAAAGCTAACATTCAATTATGAGCCTTATATCTTTGAAGGTAAGGTTGAATTTCGAACTTATACTTAAAAGCCCTGTACGGCTCGCCCTACACCCATAGCCGTTCCGTTTCGAGACCAACGCGTCGACGTTGCGTTGACGACTCACCGTAGACGAGTAGTCCACGCGTCGACCGACACAATGACGTAATGTAAATAGCGTCGGAGTTGAAACGGAGTGGAGACGGAGTCGAGTTGACGTCGATGAAGCGTTGATCGCGGAACGGAACGTCGGAGTTGAAACGGAGTGGAGTCGGAGTGGAGTTGACGTCGAGTTGGTGTAATGTGCGCACTCCTTACAACGACTCCACGACCGACCGACGCTAACGCGACTAAAACCTTAACAAAGCTAACATTCAATTATGAGCCTTATATCATTGAAGGTAAGGTTGAATTTCGAACTTATACTTAAAAGCCCTGTACGGCTCTCCCTACACTCATAGCCGTTCCGTTTCGAGACCAACGCGTCGACGTTGCGTTGACGACTCACCGTAGACGAGTAGTCCACGCGTCGACCGACACAATGACGTAATGTAACTAGCGTCGGAGTTGAAACGGAGTGGAGACGGAGTCGAGTTGACGTCGATGAAGCGTTGATCGCGGAACGGAACGTCGGAGTTGAAACGGAGTGGAGTCGGAGTGGAGTTGACGTCGAGTTGGTGTAATGTGCGCACTCCTTAAAAGTTATGTACCTACCAAACTCAAACTCTCAAACTCAAATCATTAATTTCATGTAGGTATGATACATACACTTATGAACGTCAATTTTTTGCATTTACCACCGTTTCGCTAAGGTGCCTTTAAATATTGATTTTTTAAATCTTTGAGGAGAAAAAGAAACGGCGAAAGAAACTCCTCGGCACATCTTTAAAAAGAAATGCTAGATTACAAATTTTATACCTGCATATATACCTATAGCTATGGTTCGCGTGGTTGCTACTCACATCTTATTTTTATTATATAAGGTAGCAAACGAGCATGCAGTATGCAGTACCACCTTACCGCTGCCGCCCCCGACAACTGTGATCGTCCATAAACAAGACTCTAACCGAGACTAGGGTGTTAGTGAGTTAGTCCAGTTAGCAGGGAGTAGGTCAGTTCATTAGTGGGTATGTGCCTGTCTTATAAGTCGTATTCATATTCTCCAAAGCGGAAATGCTTAACGAAACGCGTCTCATTCCGGCCCGTAGTATCTGTATTTTACACTACATTAATATCTTCACAGACGAGGCCATATCCATAAATAACCCACTGAGACCCACCCCGCGTTCGCTGTTATAACAGAAAACTAACATTTAACGGTTAAAGTAAGGAGAATTAGCAGAGCAGAGAAATTGTAGATTGTTCTTCGTAAAACACAGTTTATTATATTTTACAGAACAGTTTAAATTTGTATCAACATCGTTGGAATTTTGTTTTTGTAGTTTCTATAGTTTTGTTAAAAAAGTGTTTTAAAATTAATTAACTAAGTATTGCATGATTAGGCTGGTACTTGCTTCGATGAAAATACGTAATGTATTTTAACCAACTTCAAAAAGGAGCAGATACTATGTTTTTTATGCCTATATTTTATCCTGCGATTTCTCTGTTAGGTATTTGTTAACCGATTTTTAAATGATTTTTTGTATTAGAAATCTGGTGCTTATTATTTGGTCCCATTTAAATTTAAGCGTGATCTAAAGAGTAGGTATTAGGTATTACCTATGCGTATTTAATTGACTTCGACTCCATTCATGATGTTAGTATTTTATTTGTTGTCGATATTGAAGTCGGTTTTTTGATTTGTTAAAGTTATTAAGAAACTAATCGGCACAAGCAGTCGACCATCCTAATTGTAAGTGGTCACCGTCAACTACAGACATTTGGTGGAGTGTTCCGTGCATCTGTAACCCGAAAAGCATCTGACGGGTTACTGACCGAAAGGAATATCTGTTTCAGTAATATATTCAAGTAGTAGGTACCCTTGTAAAAGGTCAGTCAATGGCATTTGGATTGAGGCCAACGTGAGCCTACATTGCTGAACCCCATTATTTTTTAACGTACTAGCAGCGGGTGGTTAAGGGTTGTCATCAAGGCGTAGCAATCACCTGATTGTCCTGCCTGATTTTAAGAGGCATTGCAGCTAGTGGTACCTCAGGTATCGTGAAATATTTTATGTAACCAACCGTTGGACCGGTATTTTCTTATAGTCCTACTACATATTTTGTGCTACTAGGACCACGGCGGAATATTACAATTTAGTTGAATGTTATATCTCAAGTAACAACTCACAACACATGCAGCATGCACCCAACACTGTCACAATGACACTAAATAACGTATATGCTATTTCATTTTTACAGGCGCTAAGCAACCTTTGAAAGTTTAAATTTAAAGACACTTCATTCCAGCAACGTAAGGAATCATTCATTAGCTTTATAAATACAAGAATATGTGAAATACGTAATCTACATTTATAATATTAAAAGTAATTTTATTAAGTATCTAGGTAGGTAAGTATGCCTACTCTTTGTATTACCTACTTACTTACCTGCGAATATTTTTAGTGTTGCATTTCGAAATAACTTGGAATAAGAAGCACAATTCCAGACATTCCTATACATAAAAACAAATGCATATGTATGGACAGTTACCTATTTGCTATGGAGAAATTTGATGTCAAAACTCCGAACCTAACCAGACAGCTGCTATGCGCCGCGAAACAGTTTAATTGAAACGCCAGACACAACTTACTATAAAATACGTTTTGTGTACGAATTTTCGAGACCCATGTCCGTTATAATTATAGCCCATAAGTGGTTTAGCTACCGGAATTAACTTCACGCGTGCTCAGTCCAATTTTAAAGTGAATTATGAAGTTAATCCTGACATAATATACATAATATATATTGGCTTAGTGGACTTTGGACCTATTTGCTAAGCGTCTTATCCCTGTTCTGTTGTCCGAAAGACCTATTCTGAAAACTTATTCGCTGGGCGCTAGTATTTACGCGAGTTAGATGCGATTTAAAGTTCCGTGCCCAAAGGGTAAAAAACGGAACCCTGTTAATATGACTTTTCTGTCTGTCTGTCTGTCACAGGGCTCTATCTGTTGAACAGAAACAGGTAGACACCTGTAATTTTCACAGAATGAATGTTACGGTGTACCTCACCCCGGAAACAAGAAACAGAAACTTTTTTGTTCAGTTAGTTTAAAGCTAGCCATGTGGTTACGTACTAGCCATATGGCTAGCCTAGGGTGTACTTGACATGTTCACCTAGACAGTCGAATTTTACAGGTACTAAACTTGAGCGTGTATAGTCAATGAAAACCTCCAACATTTTGATAGAACCATCAGAATGAGGGGAACGATAAATTCGCCAACAAAGATAAAATAGATATGTATTGTGACTGCCTATGTGTGTGTGCGCGTTTATGTGTAAGTGTATGTGACTGTATTCAATATTTCAATACGAGTTAAGTTAAATATTAGGTACGTTCACCGATGCACCGGTCATAACTCGGGAATTAACTGGGAGTCATAAAAGTAAGAAGTAGGCGACTGGGACAGACTATTAAAGTTACTTGTGGAGTTACTTCGTGGTTTATTTCTTTCGCTTACAACTTCAGCTTAACTTAACCAGTTAACTATGATTTACGATTTTAATAACTATCAAAAATGTAACTTGTGATAAATATGCGAAGGTTTGTTTTGCAATTATCAATATCGACGCATAAAAGCGGAAACGCTGTTACAAAATAGAAAAGTTCACCAGAGTCCAGAGAGACATTTCAGTACAAAATTTTCTATTGGTTGTCACGCCACGAGAACATGGCCCATTCAAAGCAGATTTTTTCTGAATCTGCAATAAATAATTGTCGTAAGTCGGTTACGATTTCGCTTTTTTAGAAATAAAGAAATAAACACCTAAAGAAGTAAAAATATTCAGACTGACAGAATAAAATTGTTTAGCGTACCAAAACTGTACCACATTAAAATTATAATAGCATTTTGGACCATTACAACTTTGTGCATTTTTTGAGTAGGTACCTACTTGAAAAAAAAAAAGCAATCTAAAAGAGTGCGGCTTCACAGGTTTGCCTGGCCTTATTCGATTGTATACAAAGTTCTGCATTTAAACAGCATAATATTTAGCATCGGTATAGGGTGCTGGAAGGGAATTTCCCTATTTATTACCCGCATCAATGTTGTTGCTTCATGTTCATTTAGCAGGCAGCCGGTTGTTTGCGGAAGGACGTCGAGTCAATTTCCGGTACTTCCGCCCGCTGCAACCTGCTCATTGATTGGTTTCCGAGGTACAAACCTCGTGTACCGAATGTTTCTATGCCGTCTTCTGAAGTGAAAACTTCTATAGTTACGTTGTTGGAATTCGATGAAACGGAAACGACGCGCAAATGAAACGAAACGGAAACAAAAAAGACACAAATTTAACGTGCGATAAAATGAGATAGGAACATTAGCAAGAGTTAGAACTAAAGTTCCCTGCAACACAAAACGATAGTTATGAGTGTTATGACATCTAACCAAACTATTTTTTGAAGGTTTCATTTCTAGCATGTGGGAATTACACACATTTTAGATTTTTTATTTAAATTTTATTGTGTCTGAGGCATCATAGCTCCTAAACGAATAGACTGAATTAGGTGCGTATTCTTGGCTAATTTTTAAATACTTAGCTATAGTTGTTGCTGATATTTATAATACTTATTGTAAATTGTTTTATCAAACCACGGTTAAGATAAAAACGTATCCTCTCACCTGTAATTCGCTAACATAAATACATCAAGGTGGACAACACAAGACATTGATATAAGTAATGGTTCTTTTTCTCGCAGCGCCCATTTATCAGACGGAGCGAGCGGCTTAGATATTGTGGACAACTTGAGATAGAAAATAGTAGCTAAAGCAAAAAATTATGTGTACAAAATACCTACTGACGCAGACTTAACATAAATAATTGGTTTCCCGAAGCAAAGCGTGGGCGGGTTCACTAGTTTCTAATACGCACACCATTTAAAAAAAAATAAGAGGTGCGTGCATGACACACAAAATTAATATTGTAAACGTACAATATCGGATGACTGTAATTATCTAATACAATTTCTAATGTATGAATATCATCTTAATCCGATCTTATTTTAAATCAGTTTAATATCAAAGGTAACGGCTACGTAACGTACCTACCTGCTTGTAATGTATGTATTTATAATAATAATATATTGTATTTATAAAACCCCTTGTTTTCCTTCAATAAATGTTCAGTTGAGAATCAACTCTCGTTGTATTATTTCGCCGCACATCATTTTGCTGGCGACCCCAGTGCACTCTAGGATCTAGGGAGTTCTTGGTCGCACTTAAAACTTAGTAACTATTTGCTTTATTTTAATCAGTTCGTTAGTTAAAAAAAGAATCACGTCTTAATATTTTGGAGTTGGTACTAAGGGACAGATTTCCAAACGCAAAGCGAGGGCGTGTACTAGTTCGTATGCTGGGGCCACACTTATACACCAGGGTCGATAATTTTTAAAACCAAAAAAAATAATAGTAGGATGAAACCCAATAGAAAAGGAGGGGAATATTATAAAAATGAAAGGAAAAATAAATTACGGGCGATCTGAGGTCGGGAAGGGGATGGGGGTGAGTTTTTAAGGGTAAAAAACGGTTTTTCTCGATTTCCGGCAAAACTAAAAGTCCTATCGAAAAAAGTCAAATGGCAAAGTTGTAGGTAATAAAAAGATCTAAAACTTTTGTATTTACACTTTTTTCACATAACCTCAAAATTTATGTGAAAAATCCAAAAAAACCAAGTTTTTGGTTTTTTATTTTTATCTTTTACAAATATATTTATTTTTTAACGAAATTTGGTGAAAACTTACCTTTTTATGTCCCAAATACGCTGTAATTTATTTGATTAAAAATATTTATTTTTTCACCTTATTTTGAATTAATATCGAAAAACCACCCTAATTTTCAATCGAAAATTCACCCGTCAAAATATCAGCTTTTTTCCAAAAGTTGGTATGGTTTCTGTTCGTTGAAATCTCTACTTTCCGATGGTGAAAAAAAATATATGTTATAATGTATGTATTAAATGATTTCGATAAAAAGATTTCAGCTCGTTTGCAAAATGTGCCTGATTTAGTCGCAGTAAAAGCACATTATCACACTGCTTGTATGGCTAATTTTTATAACAAAAGAACAGAAAGAAAAAGGGGTCGCTCAGCATGTGAAAACACTAAGAATTATATTAATTATCTTATTAATTATATCGTTGACAACGAAACAGAATGTCAATTTTCTGTAAATGAAATAAAAGAGGGATTTAGAGAGAGGGATTCTGAGAAGATTTACTGTAGTAACATATATATTTTTTTTCACCATCGGAAAGTAGAGATTTCAACGAACAGAAACCATACCAACTTTTTGAAAAAAGCTGATATTTTGACGGGTGAATTTTCGATTGAAAATTAGGGTGCTTTTTCGATATTAATTCAAAACAAGGTGAAAAAATAAATATTTTTAATCAAATAAATTACAGCGTATTTGGGACATAAAAAGGTAAGTTTTCACCAAATTTCGTTAAAAAAAAAATATATTTGTAAAAGATAAAAATAAAAAACCAAAAACTTGGTTTTTTGGATTTTTCACATAAATTTTGAGGTTAAGTGAAAAAAGTGTAAATACAAAAGTTTTAGATCTTTTTATTACCTACAACTTTGCCATTTGACTTTTTTTCGATAGGACTTTTAGTTTTGCCGGAAATCGAGAAAAACCGTTTTTTA
Source organism: Ochlodes sylvanus (assembly GCA_905404295.2). NCBI lineage: Eukaryota > Metazoa > Arthropoda > Insecta > Lepidoptera > Hesperiidae > Ochlodes > Ochlodes sylvanus. The sequence goes on along the minus strand of FR990146.1, from coordinate 2,042,660 downwards.
CCCTTAAAAACTCACCCCCATCCCCTTCCCGACCTCAGATCGCCCGTAATTTATTTTTCCTTTCATTTTTATAATATTCCCCTCCTTTTCTAATGGGTTTCATCCTACTATTATTTTTTTTCACTTTTTATTATTTTTCAAGGCTTCTACCCTGGTCTATTACGGGAAACGCCGATAATTATCACGATGACGGACGTTTAACGTTGGTGTGGCCACTACTTAACGCGATAATTTTTACAACGGCATTCACATTGCCGTTTGCCGTTGGGCGATATTTCGAATGTTAGGGCCACACTGTTCAAATGTAGCCACTCACTTTATCGCGTTAATTTTATCGCAATAATTATCGCGATGTTCGGCATTGACGTTGACGTTGACGTTATCGTTAATGTGGCTCCAACAGTAAATAAATTTGTTTCATGTCCCAACTCCCAGCTGCAATTTCAGCCTTTACACAGCAAAAAACGTAAGATGTCCTCGAGAATAAACCATTTATCACTCCGCTACGATACCTGATACCTAGGCGGGCTTGTCGTGGTGGAAAACGAGAATAAAATCGGCCAAGTGCAAACCAGCCGCACACGATTGGTTCCGTACAATTGTTTTATTTCTCTATTATTTAAGACTAGCTGTCTCCGCCAAACTGCGTACCGCCTCGGAATCAATAAATAAAAAAGCTGAATGATAATTGCAGAAAATAAATTTTATTTGATTTTTGAACGACTTTTAAATTTAATTGATTTCTATACGACTGCACGAACATCAAATGTTTGACATTCAAAACCAAAGGGATGGTTTCGAAGGACGAAATTGTTGTTTTTACTTTATTCCAAGCGTTTTTTCATATTTAACCTTTTAAACCTTCCCTGGACTTCCACAAATAATTCAAAACCAAATTAAGCCAAATCGGTCCAGCCGTTCTCGAGTTTTAGCGAAACTAACGAACGGTAATTAATTTTTATAAACATATACGGCATCAAACTCTACTACTGTAATCTGATGTAATACTGTATAGGTATCAAACTCTTTGTATGTATAACGTCACAATTGTGCCTTAGTTTATAAATATAATAAGTAGCTTAACCAAACATGCGAAATAGTGTGGCGATGGCGTCAGATTTATTATTCTCTTACACCTGTGAAAATATCACACGTAAGTTATCGCTCAGATAAACAAAAAGCATAATATTTAAAATATTACACTTGTGACTACATTCTATCAGGTATAGCACGAGGAACGATTTCGCAAAGGACTCGAATTACATTTTTCGTTGTAAATTAAAAAAAAAATTGCCTCCTGTGACATAATTATGACCCAAATGTAACTTTTCAATGGCCTATATGGAATTTTTTCATTTGGGATTCTGTTTAAAAGCTGTCCCAGCGATCTTCGTACCGTTCTATATTTAATAAATGTTGTGTTTAGTCTTATTATAAGAAAGTACGTGTAATTTACAATTTCCTATTCTTTCTAGCTAGGCAACAAAAAGTACCGCTCAAAATTATGTAATATTCTCTTGTACAGCAAATCTTATTTGGTGACAGTAGGTGGTAGGACACAATAAAAATTTCATTAAAATCGGTATAGCCGTTTAGGAGGAGTTCAGTGACAACGCACAGAAAAAATATCGCTCGCTATGTGCTCAAATTAGTCGTCGGCGTTTTAGAGTATCCATCCGTAAATTATCGCATATACGAACCCGGACACGCTGTATTTAATATCATTTAATTTTGTATGTATGTTATAATTATGTGTCTAAATAAGTATATCTATCTACCAACACTTCTCAAGTTCTCACCATCTCATACTCATTCATAGGGTGACTGGCTGAAAACGCCACTAGGCTTCAAGTGCGTGAAGTCCGTTATGGTAACCAATTTTACAATAAAGTGTAAATCTATATATATATAAGGAGAAGCTGACTCACTGACTGACTGACTGACTGACATATCAACGCATGGCCTAAACTGTAAGGGTTAGAAACGTGAAATTTTGCACTTTGGGGTACCTTTTATAACGTAGGGGAGCACTAAGAAAGGATTTTTGAAAATTCACCCCCTAAAGGGGTAAAACGGGGATGCAAAGTTAGTATGAAACTTTGCCGTTTTTGAGGGTATTTGAATGAAACTCAGTATGAAGGTATTTCATTGAAAGTTATGAAACATGTTTAAAATATTTTTTCGAAAATCATCCCTTAAGGAGGTAAAAGGGGGGGCGCAAACTTAGTACGAAAGTTCTGATTTTATCAACTCTTATATATTCAGGGATTTTTGGCGGGCGAAGCCGCAGGTGTAGGCTTGTTTATACATTGAATAAAAATGTAACTGGTTGATGTGTACATAAGGAAATAGGTATTTGAAAAAAATTATGCAGGGTCTTCATAGGGCCAATAAAAACCAAAAATATTATTAAGAATATTTGTCTGTATTTCCGTATGTTTGTCTAAAATAAAATAATAATTAAAAACATTCTTCAGTGCCATCTAGAGTTACGGTCAAACACTACACGATACATACGAGTTTCCCGCCAACAATAGCCGCGCAAATTGTGTCAACAGAGTGCGCTACTGTCGCTAGGACTATTATTGGTTGAAAAATAACGTAGCTTTATTCGTAGCTTACAAAGAATAAAAAATATTATAACCATTGCGTAACGTTTCTACAACGCGAGTCGCACTTGATTGAAGAAATTCTGTTTAGCTATTTGATAATAAATAATCATTAGCTTTTTCTTGTTGTTGAAAGGATTATGAGCAACTATAGTCCGATCGATTTTAAATTAAGTATCACCGTGCCATATCGATTTAATTAACATACCTGTCGTAGCAATGGTGATGTCATGCCATGATAACATAAGGAAGGCGCCCGCTTTTTTAATCTATATTACATTAGATACCTACGTTTATTTCTTAACTCTTCCGCTCTGGAGCAGCGTGATGCGGAATGCCTGGCCTCATTTTTGGGGAGACGCATGTTCAGTAGCGGGCCATTACTGGTTGAATTGAAGCACTTGAAGCTATTTCCTAACTAGTTACCTCCCTCGGTTTGCTTCTGTAAACTTACCTATATTATAGTAGGTACCTCCCACCCACTCGAACTACCCACTCGAAAAAGTTTATGACGGGATTTTTTTAATCATATCTTTTTTATTTGTAAATCCAACAAAAAAAGTGTAAGTACGACTTTTGTTTAGCATTTGAATTTTGCCGGTTTTGTGATTTCTATTATAAATACTACAATCTAGCCTTATTAAAAAAATCAAAATGTGTGTAATTCACACGTGCTAGAAGTGAAATTTCATAACAACGAATACTGTCAGTCCAAAAATTGATGTTTTGCTTTGCTTACGTCAGCCGCCATTTTGCCGATGCTTCATTCGCGTCATTTCCGTTTCAACGAATTCCAAATCACAACGATACTAAAGAAGTATTCACTCCAAAAAAAAGAAACGCATTCGATAAACTTTCATTTATTCATTTACACTCGATTGTATAAACTAATATTGTATAAGCTACGTATAGTACGTTCACAGTTATTTTACCTCTGGCTGTAATGTTGGCTAATCTGAGCGTTATGTTGCCATATTTAGCTTATATGACTCCCTTATAAGAAATAAAACGTATAAGCATAGTTAAATATAAGCATAGTTAATAATAAATATGCCAATTTTCCATACACTTACCATTCCATTCCATTCCATACACTATCGGGACGGTTCCATATGCTATCGGGACGGCTGAACGCATTTAAATTTATCTCTTTAAGAAATCAGTTCAGTTGTACCAAAATTTGTTTATCAAAGTTTAATTTTTGTTCTATTTCATAAACAGAAGTAAATTTTCGATCAAAATTGCATGAGTGTGATATATTAATTATTAAATATAAATTATAAACAGCACTTTGAATTTTAATTAAAATATTGTCACAGCAGTGGGTAAGGGATGGAAAGAAATAAGGCCGGCTTGATATAAGGCCGGGTTGACATGATATTATATAAAAATAATACATAACAAAACATCACAACATAATTGTTGTCCTCATACTTACAACGTAATTGATGGTGGTTACGGTTTCAATTAAAATAAAATTAAAATTGGGTAAAATTTTAAAGACTGGTAATCCTATTTTACATACCTGTCATGGCGGCCACTCGTTTACGAACATTTCCAAACGACTCGACAGTAAAAGCAACCTAAAGAAAACATCTGTCAGAGGTAAAATAACTGTGAATGCACTGTAGTTACAATCTATCTATCTAGCATCTATATATAAAACTACTTATAACAATTCAGTGACATCTGAAAAACTGTGCACTTGTAACTTATTAAAATATACCTACACTAGTAAACCCGTCCTCGCTTCGCTTCGGGAAACCTGTCCCTTAGTACCCAAGTCCAAAATTGTCAAACGTAACCAGCGCACGAATTTATTTTCATGCGCGTTATTTTTCATTTTGCGAAAAACTATTATTATACATATAAACTTTCCTCTTGAATCATTCTATCTATTAAAAAAACCCATCAAAATCCGTTGCGTAGTTTTAAAGATCTCAGCATACATAGGGACAGAGAAAGCGACTTTGTTTTATACTATGTAGTGATAATGTAAAGGGCCTCTATCTTTATTTGAGTCCAAGCCGACCTCTGCTGCTCAAGGCACACCCTGCTTAGGGACTTTTTTCAGAGGTCACTGAACTTTGTACCATCCAGTATAAGGTACTTGCTTGGCGGTAGGACTGTAGCGCGTCTGGCTAGCTACCACCCTACTTACAAAGCCGCCTAACGACTCGTGTCCAGCAAGAGCTTTGAGAGACAGCTTCTTTGGTCACATTGGGCATTTTGGGCATAACTGCGTTACCTTCACGCTCCCTTACATAAATACAGATTTGACTGATTGTGTGTGTATTTATATATGTACTTCGAAAATAACTGGAAATTGGGGAAAGATTCCGCTGTTAAGCAAGTTTTTATTTTAATTTCAGCTACCAGTAACTTTAGATTTTTTTAATAATCCCATTTCTGTGTTGCTTGGTTCTCTCGCTATCCCTTTCATTTCATCTTCTATTTGCTGCAATGTTTTGTCCTTTGTTTCTGGAAGTATCGTTCTTAATAACACTAAAAAAATGAATAGCAGACATCCGTAAATAGAGTAAGTTCCGTCAATTCCAGTTTTCTCTATCAAGAGAGGTGTTAATTTCGTTATTACACTGTAAAACATTAACAATATGATTCCTGATATAAATGTACCCAAACTTTTTTGGTTTAAGGAAAACACTTCCCCGCTTAAAACGAATATTACAGGTAATATACCTATATTTGTAATGAAAGTATGTAACAGTACTACAATTGTTGTAAACCATTTCAAATCTTGTGAAACAATACATTTGCTCCTTAAAATAATAGAAAAACTTACCATAAACATTAAGAACACAGAACAAAAACCTGACGTAAACAATAATGTGCGTCTTTTAAAACGTATTACCAAAACAGTTGAAATTCCTAGTGCGAATATTATAACAAAATCAGTAACAATAGACATATTAAAAGTTAAAGTAATGTTATTCGTTAATTCTGTTGACATATCTGGAATGTTAGCAAGTAAATAATATCTTCCACAAGTATTTACACACAGGGTCGCTAATGTAAGTATACTTAATGATTTCTGAAATTCTTTTGTCATGATCACTTTTTTAACTCTCTTAAAAACACTAGTATGACTATCACTTTCTTTAATTCTCAAGATCTCAGTTTGTGCTGAAATGAATTCTTTTAACTCCCTTTTAGCATTCAAGGTATCACCTCGGTACCATACAAAATTTTCTGCAGATTTATCAAATTCCCCTCGCATGGCTAAGAATGCTGGGCTTTCAGCCGAAATTGAATAAAGAATTATGGAAATGAGGTTCCCTAATGCGCTAAATAAGGCAATTTGTTTCCAAATTAGAATGAATCCTAAACAATGACAGGCTAAAGAGCCTAAAGCCAAGAAAATCTTAATAAGAACCATGAAGTATCCTCTTCGTTTTGGAGAAATGCATTCACAAAGTGCTATGGTACTCATAAACGTTCCCCCGATAGCCATACCTTGAGTAAGTCTTGCAAAAGCTAGAGAATATACGTCACTGGCTACATATAACATAAGACTTGCGATAAAGAAAAAAACATTTGTCACAACGTTAGCTATTTTTCTGCCGAAGATCTCGAACACTATTGGCATGAAAGCGAAACCAATAAAACCGCCGAAGACCAAACACGTAGCTGAAACAAAATCACATGTTTTGTTAGATTTTCTTTACGATAATGATTTATTTATTTTACATGGTTAAGATTATACATCGTAGTTCCCACACTAGGATACCTGTTTTGTGGGTAACTACACTATTCCAACTTATTAAAAAAAATAAACAAAAATACATTAGAAAACAGAACAGATATAAAGCGGTGAAAAAATGTTTAATATGAGCCAAAATGAGTAAAAACTTAATTTGACGCACTTAATTTACCTTATTTTTTTTATGCTTAATAATACCCGACTCAGCATTAGGCTATTTCTGTTTCTATATGAATTCATATAGCTAAAGATCTTACCAATCCATGAAGCTTGATCTGGTGAGGCCTTTAAATCCGATTCGGGTGCAAGTATGGCTGGGTTTAGTACTGACGGAAACGCAATAACTGTTCCCAAAGTGAACGATGTCAAACATACCGCGGTCTCGAGGCATACCTGGAAATGAATGGTCACATTTAGATGGCTTGACTAGGAATCTTGGTGACACAATTAATGTGGGTATAAACTTGCAAATAAGGATCCAAGAACACACAACTGTTACCAATTGCCAGGCCAGGCCAATTACAGGTCATAATTCATCACGCTGGTCAAATTTAAAAGAACATTATGGAGAAGGAGAACTCTCAGGTGTGCAGGTTTGCTCACGAAGTGTTCCTTCTCCGAAACAAATGATAATTCATTTCTAATACGCTCATAATTTTAAAAATTAGTGGTTCGTGCAGGAGTCAAAAGTAATCAACATTCAAACCTAACCTAGCTATCACTCCTTAATTTTAAATAATCTTTATTTCATTTAAATAACAAAGACTAGGTACATCACCACTTACCATCAGGTCATCAGGTGGGATTGCAGTCATGCATATTAACTTATTGTTAATAATAATAAAAAATGGGTGTCTGTAAAGTCGGTTTACGAACAATAATTTTACGTGGTAACATCATAAGAAAACATTTAAGAAAACCGAACGCTTAGGCCGATCGTGCCTCTCTATCGCTTGTTCCGCGCTTTCGCTTGCACGCTCAGCTCAGGCGGAACGTGAGAAAGACGTCATAATTTTTCGTGCGTGTGACAGAAGGGGTCAGTTAGGTCTAGATATTTTGTATGATATTTAGTATCAATTAAACCACGTCTGTACTCTCACACGGTATATTCAGACTAACTTATAATAACACGTTCTCTCTTAGCTACGGTTATGTTTACATTCTACCACTTAACGCTATAAGAATAAGGGTTCGGCTGTCACGGCCTTCCTGCGCCCAAGATTCGCTCTCGAATCCTATCTATCTCATCCAGCCACCCGTCATCAGATTACCTGTAAATCAGAATCATGTTAACTCACATCTCGTTACTAAGCTAGTTTAAGTGCCCACTTTTGGCAAATTTTTATTTCTGGTATCTATGGAGCTTTTATTATTTGTTTCGTTGTTTTTAGTCGACAAGGCCTGTGTTACTTTGCACACACCTTATCTAATTTTCACTCTATGGTGATCGACAAGGCCTGTGCTTATATTTGCACTACCTTATCTAATTTCAACTCTTCGATCAAGGCCTGTGCTTATTTTTGCACTACCTTATCTCATTTTAGCTCCCTCATATACTTTACTCATTTTTGTTGCGGTCCCTGCTCACTTATCTCATAAGTAGCTTGCGCCATTTTTTTTTATTAGTTTTTATTGCGGTCCCCGCTCACTTAACAAATAAGTAGCTACGCCATTTTATGTTTATTGTTTAGTTTGTTTGCGGTCCTAGCCCACTTACCTTGTAAGTAGCTCGCGCTATCTCTGTAGCTACATATATTATTAATTCGCGGTCCTAGCACTCTTATTCATAAGATGCTCGCGCACTGCACATTCAATATTTTTATTATTAATTCGCGGTCCTAGCACTCTTATTATTAAGATGCTCGCGCACATTTCATATTGTTATTTTAGCGATCCCAGCGCACTTAAAAAGCCACTTACGCCCTTTGATATTATTTTATATATATATTTTTTATTTTAGCGATCCCAGCGCACTTAAAAAGCCGCTTACGCCCTTTGATATTATTTCATACTTACGAATTATGTTTTTTTTTTATATTTATGAATTGGCTGTGGCTGTCACGGCATCTTCCGCAGCCTCTCGGTTCCACAATCGAACCCTGTCTTTAGGTACTATTTGAAATGTTTTCTTTGCAAAATTTTTTACTTTGTATCTATCTCTCGGCTAACATTTTTCTATTGTATATGATCCATTATATCTCAGATCTAGTTTACCCAAACGTGTTCGCTGACTCTGAACATAAACAATATCGCTTTCTTTCAATTGCATATTATTACGTCGCATTCTGTCGAACCTTTGTTTTGTTTTCAGAGCGCTATTTCTCAACCGCTCTTCCGCAGTTATTTTAAAATGTTGTATATCAATGTTTGATTCAATTACTGGGAGTCCTTTATTTAATTGGCTTATGGCAGGCACTTCTGAACGTATTCCAGTGAGTAGTTCTATTGGGGTACAACCGATAGTTTTCTGAAATGTCGTATTCAACGTTAATTGAATTTTACTAATGACGCTTGACCATCCTGCCCCGCGACTCACTTCACAGGCGAGTAAGTTTAATACAGTGGAAACATATCGCTCTGCTTGCCCATTAGCTCTACTTGCTCCAGTAGCAATAAAGTGGATTTCTATGTCCATTCTTTTCAATAGTTCTTTTGCTTGTCGACTCGCAAAGTTTGTTCCTTGACGCTTAGTAGTACTACCAAACAAACTGAGTTGTGGTTCGAGGGCTCTCACTAGCTCAGTACCGGTCAGATTTTCCATAGGTACTAATATTGTGAATTTAGTGTAGGCATCGACCAATACCAATAGGTATCTATAGCGATCATTGGCTGTTCCAAACAGCCCTGTACAATCACCGTGTACAGTATGAAATCGTATTGGGAGTTTTTCAATAGGATGTAGTAAGCCTTGCTTTGGCCCACTTGGTCGTTTGGTCGATAGGCATATGATACAATGACCGACGTATTTTCGCACGAAAGATATCATTCCAGTAAACCAGTATTTTGTTCGCATTGATTCAAGAGTCTTATGTACTCCGATATGACACTGTTCATTGAGAAACATCTGAGTTAAATTGAATCGAGCCGCCGAAGGCACATAGTACCTCAATTTTATTTATTTTTTATTTTCTTCAAATACTCTAATTAAAATGCCATTTAGTATTGTATACTCTATCAAACTAACAGGATTTTCTTCAATTTTTATTTTTATTGCAATCTCATTTCGATCTTGACTTTGAGTGGCCTCCAACCATGTAACTTGGTTGAAGACATATTTTCAATCCTTCGATGCTAATCGAGGGTATAATAATATCGTCAATATAAACTAAACACACTGTGTTTTTCAACGTCTCTAATGCATTATTTACAGCTCTTTGAAAGGTGCTTAGGCTCCTACAAAGCCCAAAAGGTACTAACCACTCGTAATGATTTTCAGGTGTTACGAATGCAGTTTTTTCAACAGATGTTGTTTCAATAGGAATTCCATAAAATCCTAGCGCCATGTCTAGTATACTGAAATAACAAGCTTTTCCTAACCTATCCAATTGGTCATCAATTGAAGGCACTGGATATCTGTCTTTTATAGTTATTCGGTTCAAAGCACGATAATCCACACATAATCTATTGCTTCCATCTTTCTTTCTAACTAAAATAACTGGTGACGCATAAGGTGAAGTGGATTCTCTTATAATGTTATGGCGCAAAAGTTCGGTAACAATCGTTCGTACTATTTCTCGCTCGCTGACCGACATCCGATATGGGTGGTAAACAACGGGTTCATTTGTAGTGGTCCTTATAACCATTTTAGCTGAGTTTATTTCACGGATGTTATTATTTGACGCTATGAGGCTTGAGTGTTTCTGTAGCAGTTTTTTCAGGTCGGCTTGAGTGTGACTCGGTACACTACCCAAAGTGTTTCGTATCAAGTCGTCTATAGTATAAACAATCTCACAGTTATTTATTTGGGAACGACGTTGAATTATGGTGCCGCCCAACCTACAGGCCGATATGTCTGCTGAACGAGTCTGGCAAACTGTTCGAGCGGATTATCGCCGCTCGTATCAGCGGACATCTGGCGCAAAATGGCCCGGATCTGGCCGACTGTCAGTATGGCTTCCGAAAGGAACGCTCGACAGTCGACGCTGTGCTCCGTGTCCGAGAGATAGCAGAGCAGGCCGTATCCAGAGGCAGAGTAGTCTTGGCGGTTAGCCTTGACATTGTCAACGCTTTTAACTCTCTGCCCTGGAATGCAATAAGGGAGGCCCTGGTACATCAAAGGGTGCCTCCCTATTTGCGGAGCGTGGTGGCGGCCTATCTGTCGGACCGGAGCGTTAGCTATCCGGGCCGCTACGGGAGTGTCCAAGAGAGGCGCGTCGTGTGCGGGGTTCCACAGGGTTCGGTCTTAGGACCGCTCCTCTGGAACCTCGCGTACGATGTTGTACTGCGGGCCGAGCTGCCTCTCGGGGTCAGCGTGGTGTGTTACGCCGACGACACTCTCGTACTGGCCGAGGGTGAGTCCTTTGAGAGAACGGTGAGGTTGGCCGAGTTTGGGGTGGCACGCGTTGTCGCGAAGATACGCGGCATTGGTCTTCGCGTAGCGCCAACCAAGACCGAGGCGCTATGGTTCCACGGCCTCAGGTCTAGCGTGGAACCTCCCTGCATGTCGGTGCGTGTAGGTGACACAGTTGTGGGAGTGGGCCGGCACATGAAGTACCTTGGGCTGGTACTAGACAGCCGTTGGAGCTTCAACGAGCATTTTGACCGTCTCGTCCCCCGGATTCATAAGGTAGCGGGTGCTCTGCACAGACTGCTGCCAAATCTCGGGGGACCGAGGGAGGAAGTCCGCCGCCTCTACGCGGGTATCGTGCGCTCTGTTGCGCTCTACGGTTCACCCGTATGGGCGCACCGATTGTCGGGCTGTCGACGCCGCGCAGCAAAACTGAATGCCGCGCAGCGTACGATCGCGATCAGAGTGGCACGTGGGTACCGAACGATTTCGTATGAGGCGGCTACAGTCCTGGCGCGGTTCCCGCCCCTCGACATCCTGGCGGATATGAATGCAGAGGTCTTCTTTAAGATCCGCATTCTCCGCCAGGGGACTCACTCCCAAGAGATGGTCAAAATGATTTGGAAGCAGGCCAGTCTGCGTGCCCTGAGTCGCTGGCGACAGAGACTTCAGGAGCCGCGGGGCATGCGCCAACGCGCTGTCTGTGCCATACTGCCCAGCTTCAGTGCCTGGCTAAGGAGGAGGAAGTGTGTCACCTTCAGGCTGACACAGATACTCACCGGACATGGCTGCTTCGGTGAGTATCTGCACCGGATAGGCAGGGAGGCGTCAGCGCAGTGCCACCATTGTGGAGACCCCCAGGATTCCGCGCAGCACACGCTCGAGCACTGTCCTTCGTGGCAGCAAGAGCGGCGGATCCTGGTTCAAGAAGTGGGGCCAGACCTCTCCCCGGAGGCTGTCGTCGCGGCCATGGTCCGTTCGGGCGAAACCTGGGACCGAGTGGTCACCTTCTGTGATGAAGTGATGACCGCGAAGGAGGGCGCCGAACGGGCCAGGGAACTTGCCGACCCAGCCCGGAGACGGAGGCGCCGCGGTGGGCGCCGCGGTGGGCGCACATAGCGCCACCGCCTTGTCCCTGTGGCTCGGGACCAGAATACGAGCTTCGGTATCCCCTGCCTGTCGTAAGAGGCGACTAAAAGGGGGCTTTGGGGGCTGCGGGCGGCAAGAGTGGGAGCTCGAACCGCTCACCAACAGCCCCGAGAAGGACGACGGTATGTGTGGCCGCATACCGTCGTAAATAACAGCGACGGCTACCGGGGGAGCAATACTCCCCCGAGGGTAGAGCCCTACATAAGGGCACTGCGCTTGGAGGACTCCGGTTGCGTTCCTTTGGAGATCCCGGAGTCCTCCAAAAAGCGCTGAGGACGGCCACCGGGGGGGTTTTAGTGGGTAAAAATCCCACATAACCCGGCGTCGCTCCCACGGCACCGGGTACCTTTTGAAGGTTTCCCCCTCGACAAAAAAAAAAAAAAAAAAAAAAAAAAAAAAAAAAAAAAAAAAAAAAAAAAAAAAAAAAAAAAAAAAAAAAAAAAAAAAAAAAAAATGGTGCCGCCCAAAGTTGTGATAAACATAATGTCATTGATACTTATTGCGTCTCTACCTACAATAGCGTCGTATCGGATTTCTTTGTCTTGAACTATATGGAAAGTAGTTTCAAATGCTATGTTTTCTAATTGGACGATTACGTTTGTTTTCTCATTTGCTGTAATGATCTCATTAGATAGTCCACAAATATAGAGCATAGAAGACTGTCGATGAAGCCCTAAAGAATGCGCTATAGTTTCTTTCATTAAGGAACATGACTTACAATATGAATGACATTACAATATGAATGAGTGTTCCATTCATAATAACAGCTGTTGTACATACCCTGCCGTTGCTGTTCACTGTTGTACATACCCTGCCGTTGCTGTTCACGTCCTTCGGTTGCTCTCTGGTTCGACTCTCTGCTTTGTCCAACAGTTCTCGGCCATATGTCCTTTCTTATGACAAAATTTGCACCAATTATCTTGCTTAGAAAACTTCTTACTTGTGTGAGGTGTTAGGTTTTCTTCCATCGTTATTGCAGGGAGTTGGGTTGGTAATTTATGTAAACTAGTAAGACAATCACGTTGTAGATGTCCCATTCTGTTACACCGATGACATCGTTTTCCTGCTGACATAATCCTCGGTTTCTTTGATGTAGACGGTAAGGACTCTTCTCTATCATACATATGAAAATCAGATGATGAAGCCTTTGGTATGATTGGTAACGGAATGTAGCGGGCTAATTTTTGGAACAATCCAATTACTGTTTCGGCACTGCTTGCGATGGATTTAGCATGAGGGTCTGTGATACCTCCGGTTATTAATTCCAATATTTCACTTTCTTGGAACTGTAGCCTCAATTGTTTTAGAATTCTATGCTTCTTTGCTGCGTAAATAGAAACAGTAGAGTATTGTTCGCTCGTCATGTTCGCGGCAATTTTAAAATCACGGTACAGATCTCGACACTTCGGAAATGTGGTCTGAAGATCCTCCTTCAATGCAGGCCAAGTTCTCTGTACAGGTGTCCACTCTCTATATAAATCTCGAGCTAGTCCAGCTAAAAATGGCACACATCTGGCAATGGTCTCCACGTCGTCCCAGTTGTGCTTCAATGCTAAAGTGTCTACTTGTGCGCACCATTCACTCGCTTCAATTGCGCCAACATTAGGGTCGAAAGTTGGTAAAGCTATAGCCTTGCTAGTGCTCATTTCCACACTAAGTTCAGGTTCAATCACACTTGGTTCACTTATATGTACACTTGATCCAGTTCCTCCACTCTTATCTGGTTCACTTAACACTAATTGTTCACGCAAAACCATTTTTGGTATTTGTCTCTCACTTAACACTGATTGTTTAATTTTTCGCTCACTATTAAATCTTTTCATATTTTCTATTGTTTATTTTTCAGTCTGTGGGGTAGGTATTTGTACAAAAGATATGCGAATCCCACTTCTGATGACAGAAGGGGTCAGTTAGGTCTAGATATTTTGTATGATATTTAGTATCAATTAAACCACGTCTGTACTCTCACACGGTATATTCAGACTAACTTATAATAACACGTTCTCTCTTAGCTACGGTTATGTTTACATTCTACCACTTAACGCTATAAGAATAAGGGTTCGGCTGTCACGTGCATCCGGCGTTCATCGATTTACAAGACGTTATCACCTCAAAAAAATATTATGTGGAAACAAGTATTGTTACATACAATAATGGAAGCATTATAGTTCACGTTAACTATTCTCGGAAGTCGTGACTACACCGTTATCGTTTACTACTTGACTGATAGTTAAATTATTATTTTTATATCTTAAAATATTTAAGATCACCTCACTGTACTCAAATAAATGTAACTGAACTAATATTCCATAATATTCTGAAATGAAATGAATTTTATTAGAAATTGGTTTTTTAAAAACGCTTTTCGAAAGTCTAACTACGCCGTCACTTTAACAAATATGTGAGTGGACTTGGAAGAAGTAGCGACAAGAAACTCCCAAGAAGTATTTTTACTCAAATTTACAGATTACTTCTCCTTACGGCTATACATCAGATTCATGTCCAAGCAGCATTCGAGAAATACTTTTGGCTGTTGTAAAATGTTTCTATTTCATCGTAAAAGTATACGTAAAACTAAAATTTAACAAAACACCGTCCTCGTGGATTGCTTACAGAAGTGGACGCGTAATTAGCTGGTCTCGCTAATCACAAGTTAGAGACAGACACTGCAAAATAACTGTCAATACATTTCTTATTGAGCTCAAGGAACGAGGAAAACAAAACGGCCAAGTGGGAGTCGGACTTTTGCACAGAGGGTTCCGTACTAACTTGTAGATGAGTAATTAGTTCGTTTCGTTTGCAATGGTAGTTGCAGTCGTTTCCTATTCTATGTCAATAGGAAGTGCCCTATAGGATTTGATTTAGTGGACGCTTACTAGGATCCTAATCCTAGTAAGAGTTCACTTTCAAGTTCAATTGTACTATCAAAATAAGCAATATTACAAAGTTAAAAATACTGACCAGGAAAAATACGGAACTCCTTTAAATAAAGACGATACAGCTAATATATGGCCAGTTAAAGGTCAAATGTAAATGACAAACCAAAATCTATTATAGGATGCGTAGATGGGAAGTGCGAGAAAGAAGCTGACATTGACTGATCTCGCAATTTAAAGCTATAATACATCCATCCATCCATCAGCCTTTATGAGTCCACTGCTGGACATAGGCCTCCCCTAACTTTCGCCACTCTGACCGGTTCTGGGCCTTCTGAATCCAGCGGTAACCCGCTGTCTTCTTCAGGTCGCCAGTCCACCTGGTTGGGGGGCGTCCTATACTCCTTTTCCTGAGACGGGGCGTCGACTCGAGGACCTTTCTTCCCCAAAGCCTATATACCATCTTAAATCCATAAATAAGGTCATAATACCATCAACGAAAAAATATAAATATAGAAGCGCTCATAGCCCAGTGGCTTGTTTTGTGGATGTGGTACCACTTGTGTCGATCCTATGTAATTGACAGAGTTAAAAGTTAAGCAACAGCAGGCGTGGTCGGTAGTTGGATGGGTGACCGTGATTCGTATCTAATGATAACAATCGTTAAGGCATTTCTGAAGCCTTCGGGCGACATAAATCTTCTGAAAATTGGGTTGGCCACTAACCCCTCCACCAATTCGCAATGAAGCAGTGTGCTGGAGTATGTTCTAGGCCTCCTCAATTCAATGATGCATGCCCAGTAGTGGGCCATTGGTGGGTTGAAGCCAAGTGTATACAAAATATCTGCCGCGTGTGATACGTAAGGCTCATATATATGAGCCTTACGTATCACACGCGGCAGATATTTTGGTCACCTTAAATACGAATTCTAAAATTCGGATCCAAAATGGAAAATGTGTTGAGAACAAAATTGGCAAGAAAAAGTGTCGTATAGTAAAACTGTGAGTAAGTAATTGATAATCATTTTTAAAGCTTACTTTACGAATATTATGTCTTTTACGAACGTACAAATATGTACATAATATAAATTTATTGTTCACTATAAGTTTGTAAGAGATATTAAGAATATAAATCCAAATAATCAATCTTAGATTAAATTTTACTGTACAGTAGATCAAGTTTCAAAAACTTGAATAGGAATATTGTAATATTGCATTGTTTTTCTTTTTTTAATTTCTTGTGTGTACATAAATAATAAATAAATAAAAAAAATATAATATAAAAAAAAATATTTCAATAATAATTGTGATTGTTAAATAAATTACGTTTATTCATTCCGCATGAGGCTAGCTAGCCCTTGAATATTAGTGCAAGTTGGAATAATAAATAAATATCAAGGGATGAAATTATGTAAGTCTCTTGCATAATTTCATCCCTTCTACATCCCATCCCATCTACAATACATTGACAATTAAAACACGTATAAATAATTTACAAGATAAAAACACTTACCTTACTTACATAAACAGCTAACAATAATTGATTAAAACACTTATAATTATTTTTCTATATTAATACCGCATTAAATTCACATACCTGCCTCACAATAAACACGTTTGTTTTGTACCGCATGGCGTTACGATTGAGTCATTGATAGTATACGTACACTATCTCTCAAGCTATTATGTATTTATATTTGAAAATACTCAGTAACTAATCGGTAGAAAAGAGTTTGAAAAGTTATTTAAAAGTTTAAATTTATTTTATTTTAGTTATAACCTTCCGTCCGCTTGGGATGTGATTCTTTAAACTGACATAATATTATTGAAGTAAAATAAACATTATAATCTACATGAAGCTCATCAAATATACATTAGTGAAAACTGCACTCAACGTCGTGTTGTTGTGACTTGTTAAAGCTACATACGCGTTAAATATATTTTTTCATAAATGATAACGTACCTAGTATGCCCCCCTAAAATTCCTCTACGCCCCCCTGGGGGGGGGGGGGGGGGCGTGCCCCACCGGTTGATGAGTCCTTAGATATTCATTTAAATTATATGGTGTACAGGCTAATCATAATGTGCCTGAAATGCTTAAGGTGGCTAACATATTTAAGTCGATAAATATTAATATTGTATCCCTCTAAATAGCTTTCCAATTACCGCATTGTATGTGACCAATTTTTTTTAAACTTAGAATGGTTATAGTAAGTTATGTAAGTAGTAAGTATATGGTTATAGTAAACATGAAAAAACACGACTAATAGAGAAAGGTTATTATACAGTAGAAGAATATATTAATGACAAAGATGCTTGGATATAGACATCTGCGACCAGTTGTACTCATGTTAGTATGTATGTATCTGTATGTAGGTATAAAATTTGTAATCTAGCATTTTTTTTAAAAGATGTGCCGAGGAGTTTCTTTCGCCGTTTCTTTTTCTCCTCAAAGATTTAAAAAATCAATATTTAAAGGCACCTTAGCGAAACGGTGGTAAATGCAAAAAATTGACGTTCATAAGTGCATGCATCATACCTACATGAAATAAATGATTTGAGTTTTTGAGTTTATCCATAAAAGATAGACATATGCCATCGCTGACTTTATTGTAGACCAATAAAAGAGGAATATTCCACCAATACATTGTTTTGTTACATCTCATGGGGATTAGACAGCGTTTTCGTTAAAAGCTCCCGGACGGCCTGATTTTTCCGACTTTCTCAACAGTTATCGTCATATTTCAACCAATTTACACAAAACTTTAATATATTATTCATATAAACTTTCCTCTTGAATCATTCTATCTATTAAAAAAACCTCATCAAAATCCGTTGCGTAGTTTTAAAGATCTAAGCACACATAGGGATATAGGGACAGAGAAAGCGACTTTGTTTTATACTATGTAGTGATGACAAATTAAAAGTTAGATTTTTCCTCTGGCGCAAAAAAAGAACAGGTTCGTGTAGACTGTAGAGTCTGTACAGTCATGTTCTTTAAGTTCTTTCATGAATATTCAAATGTCAAATGGTATTTCAAAAATTTACTCTGTACAATGTGATGCTAATTTATAATTATTTAAACAAAGAAGGTATTCAATTTTGGCCCCGATAAACGGCATTTCCTTACTACCACTTACTATCTTTTAATTCCTTCAACGCTATCTACATACCTTACACCATTTACTTACGAAATGCGTATGTATTGTAATTTTTAATATTAATCTTGTATTAAGTTGTTTATTAATGACAATGAAATTCACCTAAAATTTTACGGTCTATTTGTTTACAATGTTTAGGGGATTTTGTTGATATCACCACAGATTTGCCTCGAACCAGATAGGTATTAAATATTCGAAAAATTAAAACAAATACTCAGGTCAACGATTAGTGTTTAATTAAACAATATATTTCCTATTAGGAATTTTACAACGACGATAAATGCCCAAGGCCAAATTATACTCTTTTTCTAGTTATAAATGTCTGTGTACACACGTGCAACAACGATGCGACACATTACGTCAGAACGTCGCTCGCACTGTCGCGTCGCACATTTGGACTGCAAAATGTCGCATGTACAAAACTATTGCTTTTATACTTTGCGCCTGCCAATGTAACTGTGCGACGTATTTTTTTGTTGAATAGTTTTTAGAATTCCGGACTCAAAGGGACGAAGAACGAATATTATGCTGTCGATGTCTGTCTGCCATAGGGCTTTATCTCTTGAACTGAAATAAGAAGACACCTTAAATTTTCACGAAATACGTGTTACAACTGCATGCACTACAGGGTACGGGTCTCTCTTAATAATTGCAAAGGTCTGGAACTCTAGAGCATTCTCTACCACGCTGCTCCAGTGCGGATTGGTGGAGGTCGCTTCCTTTGTACAAAGCCTAATATTATTGAAATTTTGGTCCATATTTAAAGCAAGTTATAAATAATGTCTTTTGTGCCAGAATAAAATAACAAAGGTGATTAATTTGCATCTTATTTAAAATATCACCAAGTAGTGAAACCAGTTAGTTCGGTTTACCTAAAAAGTCGCAATGTGTCCCATGCGGTTAACAAACAGGCGACGTCACCATCAGTAATAACTCTTGAGAACAACTTGTTGATGTAGTTTCGTTGATAACATAATAATTCCTTTTACCTATTGGTAGTAGAAGACTAGAAGAGCCCAGAGTTCACCCGGCGTACTACCACCGCCCGCAACGGTACCTGGTACCATTTATACCGTGTAATAATTGTTTTAACAGCAAATTTGTTCCGTTTTATTATGATACGGGTACTCACGATATTTATTTTGAAAAGCCGATATTTCGGTAAGTCGGTAAGTCCGAAAAAGTTAAAAGTGTTGAGCGGCGGGATGTGGTCAGTGTAGTGTGTCGTAATATGGTTAACAAAACGGAAAAACGAACTAGACGTAAGGTAGATAGACTAATGTATTAGTGTCACCTGTCAAAAGTTTCTCCGCGCTACCACAGTTCAGCCGTGACCACGATCCATACAACTGGGTCGAAATATCGGCGTTTCAAAATACATATCGTGAGTACCCGTATCATAATAAAATGTGAGTTAAGTTTAAAATGTGTTCCGGCTGGAAAGGTGTCGATCCGGTAACACTGTTTAGAGAAGACTATCTTAGTCCTCAAGGGAAGCATCACAGCCGAATTACAACGAGAATCTTAATAATAATTACTAAGTGGACTATTAAGGCTATTACGAAAACAACTAACAGTACTAATTATCATTAACTGTCCCAGCCCAAGTCCTCGTACTAACTGGTGAACTGAACAACTAATATTTTTAACCGACTTCAAAAAAGGAGAAGGTTCTCAATTTTACCGCATTTTTTAATGCAAAATACTGACTCCCAATAATGCAAATTTAAGACTTATACGGTTTTCTCATTAATGCCATTTTCAGAACTAGAACAAATTGATAGGGGACTATTTGGGCAGCACTAAATAGCAAACAGATAACTAGCTTTCAAATAAATAAAATAATCTTCAAAATCGGTGCACCAGTCGACAGTTCTGCAATTAATTTTGTCTTCCACAATGGATCTTAAATTTAATATTTTCTATAAAAATGGGTTGCGCAGATGATTGAAATATCGCAATGATAATACTACCACATGAGAAATTGAGATAACTGCCGCCTCTGGGATCGCCTGTCTTATCTTTAATTTTTATCATAATCGGTACAGTATGTTGATAACAAAGAAATAAGGAAAACAAGTCATAACATAACCTATTATTAAAATAATTGTGTTTGCATAATATTAACGCATAATAGATGATAATTTAATTTCCTGTCCTACCGTGATGCGATTACACATTTTGAATTTTCCACATAGATCTATGTCCTTGTTTAGGAAATATTGTATTCATCACCGCAACCCATAACTGTCCCACTGCTGGGCACGGGTCTCCTCTCACGATGTGAGGGGTATAGGCCATATTCCACCATGCAGGCCAGTTGCTGATTGGCAAAGTGTGTGACACTTTTGCGAACATTATGGAGGAGTCTCAAGTGTCTCAGGAGTCTCAGGTGTGCAGGTTTCTTCGTGATGTTTTCCTTCACTGAAGCAACTCAGAAGCGCTCAAGAAGCGCCACCAACGGTCACCCATTCAACTACCGACCGCGCCCGCTGTTGATCACAGGATCGTTGCAAGCCGCCGGGCTATGAGCGCTTTCTATTGCAATAACCCAGAGTACTTATATCTAAATGAACGTTGATCAAGGCAAGATCAAGAAACGCCCTCTTAACTATCATAAAGTATGCATAAGTAATAAAGAGCGTTTGTATGAATGTGATTTTGTAGGGTTCCGTACCTAAAACTTTGAAACTCAATTCTCAATTCTTTATTGCGGTCATAAAATATGGTGCACAACTAGGTGTTACACAATTCTACATTAGGCGCACATAATTATGAACTTAAACTTAAATTTGCCAACTACAACTTATTTCATGTAGGTTTTTTTGTTTATACACATAAGTTTTTTTTGCCGTTACCACCGTTCCGCTAAGGTGCCTATAAAATATTGAACTTTAAATCTTTGAAGAGAAAAAGAAACGGCAAAAGAAAACTCCTCGGCATATCTTTTAAAAAAATAATAATGCTTACAACTAATAACAGATTTCATATCTATGTAGATATAAAATCTGTAATTAGTTAAGGCAACTTACAATAAAATAAAGATTCTCTTTATACCATATTTTGTGGAAATTTGATTTCTATGATTTTAATTTGGTAAACTACCTACCTACCCACATAGTTACATGCCTAATTTTACATTTAATTTAAAGCTAGATTTATTAATCGTATTCACTGCCCCGGGGGAAATTAAATATAAGTAACGGAGTTCTGGGGTAAAATAAATCCTCCGCCTTATTTGAAACCTAATGAAAATACCTTAAAGTTTTTTTTTTAATCTTTATTTGTTTAGGGGTTTTAAACAGCGAATACTGTCAGTACAAATATTGATGTTTTTCTTTGCTTACGTCAGGCGCCATTTTGCCGATGCTTCATTCGCGTCATTACCGTTTCAACGAATTCCAAATCACAACGATACTAAAGAAGTATTAACTTCAAAAAAGCTTATCCGTCTTTACTACACCACAGTGTAGCCTGTGTTGACAACGATATGGTACTCGTATATTTAAGAAAGAAACAAAGAAAGAAATTTTACTGAAATCTATGTGTAAAATTTCAGATTTCCATCTCAAAGGGGCCGATTGGATGGACTGATAAAGGTGATCTTCGATATTTGAGTCACTGTGAGTAACAATATGGATTGTGCCTACGCTTTGAGAACATAATCGTAACAAATGCTTGTACCTATTTTGCGAACTTAACGATTTTAAGTAATCATGTTCGTCAGGCGTTCTTTTTTTCCAATTCTTTAATAAGAAACATTGAAATAAGTACGCCGTAAATGATTTAATACGTCCTTGCTTGAATCAGCTGCTAAATGACTGGTCTGGTCAGTTTGGTCTCAGGCAGTTCTATCCACCTGGTAGCTTGACAGCCGGTAATTTCTTCCTTCATATATTTCGATGCTTTCCTATGAGTTGAATATGAATGACTTGGAGTCGAGTTGATGTAATACGCACAGTCCTTAATTCATATATTTATCTACACATTATTTTATATGACCTATAGCTTCATATTATTTACTACCCTTAAAAACTAAGTGTTACAAAAAAAATGTACTACTGAACATAATCACAAAAGACTACGTACAGTGGATGGGTTTGAAATAAGTAAACAGGATGATGAGAACAGTTAGAGCTGATGCGGAGTGGATGGAAGCTAAGGCTGCAGCGTAAGGGACATGTCTCTTTAATCTGTCTGAAAAATGTTCTTAGAAATTTTATGTGATGCCAATAGTTTGTCAGATAGCCCTTAGAACCATAATTATCATTAACGATCGTCGAACATGTTAATATTTACAAACATTTTAACACACTACTCATGTTACTAAATTAATTATTGTATAGTAAACCTAACTGAACATCAGTTTTATCACAAGTATTTGAAATACCTCTTATTTCATTCTCAATATCTTGTAAAGTCTTATCTTTTGTTTCTGGTAAAATAAAATACAAAATTAACAAACTTAACAGTACAAATGATCCGTATACAGCAAAAGTACCTCCTATTCCAGTTTTGTCTATCATTACAGGTGTAAGTTTTATAGTTAAAGAATAAAAAGCTGCAAATATTATTCCGGATGCCAATGAGCCAAGACCTTTAAGTTCTAATGGAAATATTTCTGCTGTAAGCGCAAATATCACAGGAACAAAGCCTAGATGCGAAATAAAACTGTTAAGTAATATAGAAGTTGCCGTTACCCATTTCATTCCTGATAAATCAAACCTTGACCTTAAATAACATGTAAGACTTACTAAGAACATAAGAAACACTGATACTGATCCTAACCGAAATAGGATGGTACGACGAGAATATGTTTTAACTATGATGCACGATATACATAAAGCTGCAATTAAGAGTATGTCTGCTACAGACGAACAGTACCGAATGATAGATATTGAAGGGGTTCCAGTGATTTCTATCATTATCTCTGTTATGTAAGCTAGTAAAAAATATCTTCCAGAAGAATCCAGTGCCAACGTAGCTAATACTACTATAAAAAATGGTCTTAGGAATTCCTGTCCACAAAGTTTTCTTGCAGTTTGGCGCAACATCGACTGCCTCTTTTTGAGTTTCTTTTGTTCTAGGCTTTCCATTTGTGCTAACATTAATGCCTCCAACTCTATTTTACTTTCTGCAGATGTTCCGAATAGCCAATAAAAAGATTCCCTGGACTTCTCAAATCTACCCTTCATTGCCAAGAACGCTGGGCTCTCAGGACATGGTAATAATAAAATAGTTGATAAACTGATAGCACCTGCTCCGACAATAACTATTTGTCTCCAACTGATAATTAATCCTAGAGAATGGCAGACTAATGATCCGGTAGCCAAGGAAACCTTCTTCACAGCCATAAAATATCCTCTCCTTTTCCTATGACTGTATTCTCCAAGCGTTATAGCCACTATGTATATTCCTCCAAGAGACAATCCCTGTATAAGTCTCCCAATAATCAAATGTGTAACGCTATTAGCAAAATACAAAATAATCCATCCGATCAATAAAAATATATTCAAGATTATATTAACAGGTTTTCTTCCGCCGATTTGAAATATTGGCGAGAGGATAATGAAGCCCAAAATACCGGACAATCCAAACGAAGCAGCTGAAACCAGAAGAAATAAATATGAAAAAACGTACGTTTGAAATGCAGAAAAAATATTTTTTGTCTGTTTGTCGGTTTGTTTGATTGTGTGTGCGCTTGTTCTCGCTTATCAGGAACGACGTAACTGATTGGTAAGCGGTTGTTACTGATGTTTGTTTTGTTTAAATCAATTCACAAATAAAAAATATAAGTACTTAAGTCAATTTAATGAATACCGTCCAAACCACGGTAATAGTATCATACAGTAGTGTGACTCGGGCCTGTCCGTGAAATAGATGCCCACTGCCCCGCGCGCTAGGGCCGCTTCTTTCTAGTTGTAGCGAATGTAAGTGGGTAGGCTATACGCACGCTTCCTGATTACAAACCCACACGTTCGATCGTCCCTATGGCGTTTCTGTGGCTATTGTTTACTTAATGTTTAGTACACACTTTGAGGCGCGTAGGTATGATTCGCGTTCCGACCGTTTGTATGAAGATAGAATACTGTATGATACTATTACCGTGGTCCATACATTTCTTGCTGTGTGGATACTAAGACACAGTTTGCGCGAAGGGTTCAGTGTTCCCGCCTACGTATGATGTGAGTCTTCAAGGGGAGCGTGACTAGGCTTTTACTAAGTTGGTGCGCTCAACATCTTGGACATCGTCACCACTTACCATCAGGTGGGACTGTTGTGAAACTTAAAACTGTTAACTTGGAAAACTTGGAAAACTGACCTATCCATGATGCATCATCAGGAGAGGCTTTGATATCCGTTGCATCGGAAGCCAATATTGATGGGTTGAGCACAGATGGAAACGCATGAATAATGCCGCTGGTGAACGAATGCAAGCTTGAAGTAGAAAGCACCAGGATCTGAAGAGAAGAATAAATCCGTACAACATTTTTTACATTTATCATCTTTGCCACCCATAACTGTCCCACTGTAGAGCTTGGGTATCTTACAATTTGAGAGTAGGTAAGTACCAGGTTCACCACACCGGCCAAGTGCAGATTGGCAGACTTCACACACCCTTGAGAATATTATAAGAGAACATGTTTTCTAATCTTCTTATATATAAAAATGAATCGCTGATTTTGTTGCTAAGAGCAGATCTCCAGAACAGCTGAACCGATTTCGCTAATTCTTTTTTTATGATATTCCTTAAAGTACGAAGATGGTTATTACGGAGAGAAAATTTAAAAAAATTGCCTGAAAAAGTAAAAAAACAACACTTTTCTATATTCCCATACAAAAGATTCGTAATAATACTTAAAAGTCAATTTGAATTTTAATACCATAGCATAAAGCTTCATTGTCAGTGGAGGGTTTCCGAGAAGGCAAAACAAATGACTGACACGACACGAGTGGTACGAGAGCTAACAACGTTGGAAAAACAAGAATTTGAGGTAGGCCAGTTTTTAGATATGTCATCTCTCTCACTCTCCTGGACGTCATACGGACGGTCTGGCTGGCGGTAGACGTTGCGTTCATCAGTGCGCATCGTATCTGTACAGGTAAAATATCAATTTTTCAAATCATTTTAAGAAGGTTTCTTATCTTTTTTTTAATTGAACTTTTTGCAACATTAATCTATTATTGCTATAAAATATTTTTTTCAAATTATTGTATGTTGTTATTTAATTATCTGAAATCCCAAAATTTATTTGCCAGACAATAAATCAATTTTTAAACTTCAGCCAGACCGATCCAAAAGTGAAATGTGTTGTGGTATCATTTTGCTTGGTCTAGAAATAGTTATCAAATAAATGTCAGAGAAATTACTAAAAACCATTGAATCATTTTGTGGATTAATATGGTATCAAAATGATAATTTATTTTGTACAATTAGACAGCCAGACCGTATGATGTCCGGGAGAGTGAGAGAGATACCATATCTCAAAACTAGCTTACCTGAAATGGTCTCTCGAAAACGTTGCTAGCTCTTAGACCATTATAATATTTCCATTTCTTTATTTTCTCGATGACAGCTCCTGTGAAAACTTGAACGAGCGTCTTTTTTACATTATGTATGCAGTATTTGATAAAAATATTACGTTTACACACGTACAAGGTTATATCAGATTCGGAGAAACTGATAGGGATGGAGCTATATCGATAAACGTAACACGACAACAGACCCGTTTTTTTACAAAATGTAAGAAACTAAACTACTGCCGGAAACTTTTGTACAAATGTATTAACCAATATTATATTATATTTCATTACAAGATGTTACACGTATTTATTCTTGATTGATAATGCTAAATTCTTTAAAATTTTCGAAGCTGTTGTAAAATAAGTAGGTATAGGTAGGCACTCGACAATGAAACGAAATAATGATAATGACAGGTAATCTTTATTCATTTATTTTAATCAAAATCTGATGAATTTAATATAATAAATATATGCGATCGATATCATTAGGTACTTAATTCACAACACTACAACTATATAAATTAGAACTGTCACGTTTTTTTACTAATAAAATACAGTGCCATCTTAAATAAAGTAAGTAAGTCAATTACATAAATTAAATAACCTATAAAATAAATCATCTCAACCCAAAAAGGCTCACTACTGAGCATGGGTCTCCCCTCAAAGCCGAGGAGACCTTAAATATATCTAACCATTGTAATACATTATCTAAACATTAATATATTCTTTTAATGAAGTTTTAATTAGGTAGTTACTACTTACTACTCCAAAAATTTATCGATGGATCAACTCGCACTTGACCATATTTTTCGATACTAAATTAACATAATTATATCACGACACTATTTTAATGTGTCAAAGGGGCCTTTCATTTCGTGCCGCTACTGTAGCTGACCAGGTGTCCCAAATAGCAGAATAAGTAGGTATTTAAAAAAAATAAAGAATCGACTGTTAGGTGGTACGAAGTTCGCCGGGACAGCTATCTCGAGAACAGCTGAACCGATTCCGCTAATTCTTTTTTTATGATATTCCTGAAAGTACGAAGATGGTTGTTACGGAGAGAACATTTTAAAAAATTGCCTGAAAAGTCTAAAAACAACACTTTTCTATATTCCCATACAAATGATTCGTAATAATACTTAAAAGTCAATTAGAACTTTAATACCATAACATAAAGTTTCAGTATTAGTGGAGGGGTTCCAGGAAGGCAAAAGAATCGAGTGACGTCAGTATCGTAAAAATTATTAATTTCAAGATAGCCGTGTGGTTGAACGTTGTACTCCCGAACCGGGGGGGCAGGGTTCAAACGCCGCACGCACATCTTAATTTTCAAAAATTGTGTGCGTATTGCAATTTAATTATCACTTGCTTCGGTGAAGGAAAACATCGTGAGGAAACCTGCAGACCTGAGAGTTCTCCATAATGTTCTCAAAGATGTGTGAAGTCCGCAAATCCGCACTTGGCCAACGTGGTAGACTATGGCCTATACCCCTCACATTGTGAGAGGAGACCCGTGCCCAGCTGTGAGACAGTTATGGGTTGTGATGATGGTAAAATGTAAATTGTCTGTGGTAAAATGCCACTTGAAACGTAAACGTCTCTTTGCTGTGCATCTTTAATACTTTAATATTACAATTCCTATAAAATTAAAAATTGTTGTGTTTGTGACTTACTAAATATGCCTCCTATAAGGCGGCGGACAAATTTAGGCAGAAGAACCCGAAATAACGCTACACACTCATAGCCCCACACTAGGTTTTCCCTGTGTCGTAGGTGCCATGGACAACATACAAGACAAGAACACACACACCCAGACCAAGAACGGAAATTTAAATTCATCATTCAAATTTCCGCCTCGCTGGGAATCGCACCCAGGACTCTCGGAAAGGCGATCCGGCGTGTTAACCATTGCGCCATCCGGGTCGTCAACGCAACGGGTCAAATTAATTTTATCAATCTAATCGTACTGCCGAGGAACGTGAAGATCGCAATGAACATGAAAGATTTCGGTTAAGACAGACCCGTGAAGTACAACATTCGACTAATAATGGTGCAAGCTTTTTAGTGACTATTAAAAGAATTACCTCAGACAATTTACATTTTACCATCATCACAACCCATAACTGTCTCACAGCTGGGCACGGGTCTCCTCTCACAATGTGAGGGGTATAGGCCATAGTCTACCACGTTGGCCAAGTGCGGATTTGCGGACTTCACACATCTTTGAGATGTACTCATGGAGAGTTCTATGAACAAATACAAATAATAAATACAGTTTCCTCACGATGTTTTGCTTCACCGAAGCAAGTGTTAATTAAATTCTAATACGCACATAATTTTTGAAAATTAATGAAATATTAATAAGTAGGTATTATAATAAAAAATCAGAAATTGTTATTTTCATTGTGTATTTTCAGTGACTATTAAAAGAAATTTAAGTGTTTTATAATTTTTATTTTTTGACATATCAACTTTCTTATATTGTTGACTTATCAACTTTTTTTATCTTACTAGCTAACCCAAATATCAGAATAAGTATTAAAAAAAATATCGACTGTTAGGCGGTACGAAGTTCGCCGGGTCAGCTAGTAGATCTATAATAATCAGGCCGGTTACCTTATGATGTTTTGTTTCTCCGAAGAAGTGATTATTGATTTCTAATAAGCACATCATTTTTGAAAAATTAGAAGTGCGTACAGTATTTGAACCCAAGTTTCACTTTTCGGGAGTCCAAAGTTAGAACACTTGTCTATCTCTGCTACAGTTTCTTTTACATTTATCATAAACAGACATATTATAAATGAAGCCTCTTTTATGGGTTTAAGGTAGCAAATGAGTATGAAGCACCACCTTTCCGCTACCGCCCATGATAACTATAACCGATCAACTATAACAAGACTTAAATGGGGACTAGGATAGTTAGTCTGGTTAGGATTCTCTCTTCTTCCTTGACAACAATGAATCGATGATGTCTTTGGTTTTACTAAAATTCATGGGCAAAGGTGACCAGTGACCACTTGTTCTTTACGCTTACAAATACTTATTAGGAATTGATTAAAACGTCTCGTGGAAATGAGACAATTATGTTTAAATAATCACATCCTTAATTTGTACTTTTTCACATTTACAAAATATGTTATTCATGACATTTTAAAATCGAAAAAAGAAATCTCTCTATATTGCCTAACCCCTAGGAATTTCCGAAAATACTTAGGTACTAAGATATTTTTTAGGATTACATACATTTCAAATTTTGAAGTCTCTAACACTTAAATAATACGAAAATAACGCAACTGAAATGTAGCAGTATTATATCCTATGCATTCCCTATCGTATAGTACCGGCTTCGGCTCTACTGACGAGTCAGTCACAGAAAAACGGCCGGCCTGTTTATAATAGTATATTATGTAGATTATAAAAAATACCTGTTTTAAAAAATATATGTCCATTTTACCCATTTTGAACGTTATGTTCGTCACAAACTCACAACATCTAAAGAATATATTATAGATATAATTTTAACATAGTTTAATTCACACAACCTGCGTGTGTTTTCAGCAAGTTATTTATGTCACTACGAATAATGAATGCTTGTATTTGAATAATTGAATAATTTATTATTCAATTACTTGCTGTATAGCAAGTACTATAATATATTCTTATTTGATAAATAACTAATATGGTAAATATAAAAGTACACTGCGATGCAGGCAATGCTTGCAAATAAAGCATGACCAAGAATATGAACCAGTATAATTTTATTATACTTACTTTTTTTTACCTTTCAACATTCTCATAACGTGCAAATTTCAATTTACGTAAAGAATATTTCTATTCTAATCTAAGAATATGAAGCAATATAATTTTATTGATTATTTTTACGATTCAACATCATGAATATGTGCACCTTTCATTACATAATTATATGTTACATTATCTTAATATATTAATATAATTCTTCTGTACCTGTGTTTGTTGCCGAACTCTTCCTAAACGGCTGGGCCGATTTGGTTGAAATTTTGTATGTATATTTCAAAGGGTCCCTGGTTGGTTTGAAAACACAATTGGACCCAGTAGGTGGAGCAGCTTCCGGTGTGTCACCGAATTTGATTTAACTGTATTTTTTAATTTAATACTAAACACAACATTATTAATTCTATGGCGGTACGAAGTTCGTGGTTGACGAGACAAGCAAGATGGAAAAGTCAGAGGATGGATGCTAGCCTAGCATCTATCCTTGCATAGCATTGCTAGGGCTGCAGAGTAAAGGATATGAGGTGTTCTTTAATCTGTCTCTTGAGATGAAGTGGAATCGGGCCCTCAATATTGTTAGCAGTATAGAGACTAACAGCGAGAACACTAAATGTTACTATAAAAATTGCTTTCTACGTCTTAAAACAAACTAGTTACTGCGTCTGTCTGCCTGCTGATGTCTGTTCGCGATAAACTCAAAAAGTACAGATCGGATTTTTATGCGGTTTACACCAATAGACGGACGAATTCATGAAGAAGGTTGGTTGTTTTATTGGTTGAAATATGACGAGGGCTATTGAGTAAATAGAAAATGTCAGGCCGCCTGGGAGCTTTTAGAGAGAACGCCTAATTCCTTTGAGATATAACAATTTCGAATATTCCTCTTTTATAGGGGTACAATAAAGTCCGCGATGGTATATGTCTATCTTTTAAGGAAGCTTAAAAGATGATAATAATAATAATTAGAAAAGGAACAATGCAACAATTGGAAAGCTATATTGAGGGATACAGTATTAATCCTTATCGCCTTCAATTATGTTAGTCACCTTAAGCAAATCAGGTACATTATGATAAGCTTTTACGCTATGTAATTTAAATAAATATTTTAGGAGTTATCGTAAATTGAAGACAGGTTTCCCGAAGCAAAGCGAGGACGGGTTTAATAGTTTTTATAAAAAGACTTTCATATTTTTGTTATGAATTAAATCTTAAATTAACTTACTAACTTATATTCCTTCCGGGAAAATAAAACTGCAAAAGAATACTCCTTAAAATTTAATATTTACAGTAATTTTAACACAATACGCATGTTACTATTTATTATCTATTATATAGTAAACCTAATCGGACATCAGTTTTATCACAAGTATTTGAAATACCTCTTATTTCATTCTCAATATCTTGTAAAGTCTTATCTTTCGTCTCTGGTAAAATAAAATACAAAATTAGCAAACTAAACAGCACACATGATCCGTATACAGCAAAAGTACCTCCTATTCCAGTTTTGTCTATCATAACAGGTGTAAGTTTTATAGTTAAAGAATAAAAAGCTGAAAATATTATTCCGGATGCCAATGAGCCAATACCTTTAAGTTCTAATGGAAATATTTCTGCTGTGATCGCAAATATTACAGAAACAATGCCTAGATGCGAAATAAAACCGTTAAGTAATATAAAAGTTGTGGTGACCCACTTGATTCCTGATAAATCAAAGCTTGACCTTAAATAAGATGTAAGAGTTACTAGGAACATAAGAAACACTGATACGGATCCTAACCGAAATAGGATGGTACGACGAGGATATATTTTAACTGTAATGCATGATATACATAAAGCTACAATTAAGAGTATGTCAGCTACAGACGAACAGTACGTAGAGAGAGAAGGGTTTCCAGTGATTTCAATCATTATCTGTGTTATGTAAGCTAGTAAAAAATATCTTCCACAAGCATCCAGTGCCAACGTAGCTAACACTACTATAAAAAATGGTCTTAGGAATTCTTTTCCACAAAGATTCCTTGCAGTTTGGCGCAACATCGACTGCCCCTTTTTGAGTTTCTTTTGTTCTAGGCTTTCCATTTGTGCTAACATTATTGCCTCCAACTCTTTTTTACTTTCTGCAGATGTTCCGTATAGCCAATAAAAAGATTCCCTGGAATTCTCAAATCTACCCTTCATTGCCAAGAACGCTGGGCTCTCAGGACATAGTAATAATAAAATAGTTGATAAACTGATAGCTCCTGCTCCGACAATAATTATTTGTCTCCAACTGATAATTAATCCTAATGAATGGCAGACTAATGATCCGGTAGCCATGGAAACCTTCTTGACAGCCATAAAATATCCTCTCCTTTTCCTATGACTGTATTCTCCAAGCGTTATTGCCGCGATGTATATGTCTCCACTAGACAAACCTTGTATAAGTCTTCCAATTATCAAATATGTAACGCTATTAGAAAAATACAAAATAATCCATCCGATCAATACAAATATATTCGAAATGATACTAACAGGTTTTCTTCCGACAATTTGAAATATTGGCGAGAGGATAATTAAGCCCAAAATACCGGTCAATCCAAATGATGCAGCTGAAATAAAAAAAAATATAAATATGAAAAAACGAATATCTCAAATGCAGAAAAATGTATTTTTGTTTGTATGTCGGTCAGTGTTCCCGCCTACGTATGATGTGAGTCTTCAAGGGGAGCGTGACTTGGCTTTTACTAAGTTAGTGCGCTTAACATCTTGGACATCGTCACCACTTACCATCAGGTGGGATTGTTGTGAAACACTAACCTATTAAAAGAAAGGTTAAATCTTGGAAAACTGACCTATCCATGATGCATCATCAGGAGAGGCTTTGATATCCGTTGCATCGGAAGCCAATATTGATGGGTTGAGCACAGATGGAAACGCATGAATAATGCCGCTGGTGAACGAATGCAAGCATGAAGTAGAAAGCACCAGGATCTGAAGAGAAGAATAAATCCGTACAACATTTTTTACATTTATCATCTTTGCCACCCATAACTGTCCCACTGTAGGGCTTGGGTATTTTACCATTTGAGGGTTACAGGTTCACCACATCGGCCAAGTGCGGATTCACACACCCTTGAGAATATTATAGAGAACATGAGTTTTTAAATCTTTAAATCATTTTTGAAAAATTTAAATTTCTTATTTGAACCCTAGTTTCACTTTTCGAGACGCATTTTAGAACACTTGTCTATCTCTGCTACAGTTTCTTTTACATTTTTATCTTAAACAGACATATTATAAATGAAGTCTCTTTTATGGGTTTAAGGTAGCAAATGAGTATGAAGCACCACCTTTCCGCTACCGCCCATGATAACTATGACCAACCAACTATAACAAGACTTAAATAGGGACTAGGATAGTTTGGTTAGGATTTTCTCTTCTTCCTTGACCGCCAATGAATCGATGTGTCTTTGGTTTTACTAAAATTCATGGGCAAAGGTGACCACTTGTTCTTTACGTTTACAAATACTTATTACCCTTGGGAATTTCCGAAAATACTTACTAAGTACGATATTTTTGAGGATTATATACATTTCAAATTTTAAAGTCTAAAACTTACATACCTACTATAATATATTATACGAAAATAACGCAACTGAAATGTAGCAGTATTATATCCTATGCATTCCCTATCCTATAGCACCGGTTTCGGCTCAGTCCTGCTCTCCGTCCAGTTGTAGAGCCGACACAGATTACTGCGCGACGCGTGCACGTCGAGGCATAGTTTTGTTGCAATGATAGAACATTTCGTCAAACGTCTATTCTTTGTACTAGCTAGGATGCAAATGAGTTGCGTCGCAGCATGCGAGATGCATATGTCTGCCCTAATGTCCTGCGCTGTACTGAACTGTGATGTGCTGTACTGCGTCGCCTGCGTTCCAGCATACGATTAGCCTCAGTCACAGAAAAACGGTCTACCTCTTTATAATAGTATATTATGTAGAATTGTAGATTATAAAAAATACCTGTTTTAAAAAATATATGTCCATTTTACCCATTTTGGACTTTATATTCCGTCACAAAGTCACAATATCTAGAGAATATGTTATATAATTTTAACTTAGTTTAATTCAGACAACCTGCGTGTGTTTTCAGTAAGATGTCTTATGTCACTACGAGTATGAATGCTTGTATTTGAACAATTGAATAATAATTATACAATTGTCCAAATACTTGCTATTCATCAAGTATTATAATATATTCTTATTTGTTATATAACTAATATTGTAAAGATAAACGTACACTGAGATGCAGGCAATGCTTGTAAATAAAGCATGAACAGGAATATGAACCAATATAATTTTATTATACTTATTTTTTTTTACGTTTCAACATTTTGATGATGTGCAAATTTCAATTTACATAATTTAGCACATTACGATACGTGTGCGTAAAGTAGCTTATTATTGCACGGTGTGAAGTTGTAACACCAAACACTACAAATAATATAGCTACTTAACGCACGAGTATCGTATACTATTTTATAGCACGAGTGACATAAACCCGCCTATACTCAAACATATAATTATTTACAGGGAAATAAAAGAAAGGAAATGTTTACGAAGCTGTTGATGTTCATTTGATCACTGACTTTAGACGTTTGAGTTTTGACATTAATTTGTCTGCTTTACCGACATGTCAAACGTCATTCAAAAGTATTACTAATTTGTCTGTTTTACCGACATGTCAAACGTCATTCAAAAGTATTGTTTAAAATGTATTAAAAGAATATATTATAAAACTATATATCTCAAAACATTTTTGCATTGATTCCAGAGCCTCAATAATTAAATTATAGGCATACATTTACTGACATTATATTATGAAACATTTGTAATTAAGGAAGACTTAAATGCGGGTTTAGGTTACCTAGCAACCTAAAGGGTGTGTTCCGATATACACTAAATTACACTGCGAGTCCACTGTCCACTTGTCCAGTGCTCTTAATGGTGAGAAATTCGTTCCGTTATGGATTTACAATATACTGACGCAGTATCCTTGGTAAATATTATGACGTCATAAACATTGCCATTTTTGTACTCGTAAGCACTGGTGTTTTCGAGGCTTTCAGTGCTTTGATCACATGATTAAAAGCGCCCAAAAATTTAAAAAAATGCTATTGATTATTATTATTAAATATTGTTTTACAAAGCGGCCGTTTTATTATGCGATTAATTCAATTAACAAATTATTATACTGGACTGCGTTCCGTTTTAAACGTAACCAGTATAGTTAACTATAAAGGAACGGCTTCGTAGTATACTAAATTGACGTCACACCTTACAGTGCTCGCAGTGTATATCGGAACACACCCTTAAATATTCGTACCCTCCATTGAGTTATTTATTACTAGTACCCTCCATAAATATTTGTTATAAATTTGTCTGCTGCCAGATTCTAAGTGTCAATAGTTTAAGTGTCATCTTGTGCACGGTGTGAAGTTAGCATCATAACCCGTGCTATAATCGACTACTTTACGCACGGAAAAGCGTGGCATAAATTCGGGTTTAGGTCACAGTGTGCTATAAAATATTTTACACAAGCTTTCCGTCCACGGCTTCGCCCGCGTAAAGTCAGTTATATCGCAGTGCTTTTTTTCTGGCTTTTTTTAGGTAAGCTTACCATAATTTACAAAAATCCTTTCTTAGTGCTTACTTTCGTCAAGTTTCAACCGCCTTTTGTGTAATATACAGGGTGTTCCGTAAGTAGTGGGCCGACGGGTTATGGGGGGTAGTGTGACTTATTATCTAACAAAAATACTAAAATTTATTGTCCTAGGCCTTGCAGTTCTTGAGTTATAATTTATTTTCAAAATGTGGTGAAAATAACATCCACTTAAGCTAAATATTAAATTTTACCGTATCTGTTTTTTATTTTATTGTTATTTTTTGTTCAAGGTAGTTAAGAATACATAAGTCTTCCAAATTAAAATGATACTCAAGCATAATTAACAACATCAAGAAAATTATACCAAAAAATACGTAAAAAAGTTTACGAACTGAAGTTTGATTGAAAAGATAATAATTATCTTTTAATATTCGATAATTGAAAAGCTATTTTGAAGGATACAGTATTAAAATCCTTATCAACTTCAATATGTTAGTCACCTTAAGCATATCAGCTACATTATGATAAGCTTTTACGCTATGTAATTTAAATAAATATTTTTGGAGTTATCTTCAAATGAAATGAAAATAAATTCGTAACTACGCGGGTTATGTCTAACAATTTTGGAGCGAGTATACTAACTAATACAGGTTTCCCGGAGCAAAGCGAGGGCGGGTTTAACACGTTAAGTGCGAATCTAGGCCTAAATCACCCCTGATGCAACTTCCCTGTGGTGCGGCAAGCAAAAAAGTGAATTTCTCTGTCGTGCGAATGGCATAGCTTTGGTTTGGTCCAGTGTAGGAAAGAGATAAATATATATTTGAGATCACTAATGGTTCCGGACTCGGTGGTGTACCTACCTTGGTACCGGATGTCTTAGGCCTCGTGCCGCACTGAATTAATATAATTTTAATGCAGTGCGGAACGAGGCTAAGACGTCCCATATCCCCCCTGACCTCGTACCGCACTCAACGCGAGCTTCCCGCGACCAGTGTTGTGCATCACATCGATTGGAGAGCACGTCCTTTTACAGCGCCGAACATGTCTAAACGATGTCGGAAGAAGTTAATTTTAAAAAACCCAGAAACAGAGCCAGATTTTTTAATGTTAATTCAAGTTCTAATAATTGTATTTTTAAAGCCCGAGGCAGAATAAATAGGACAGTTTCTTTTCTACTTCTGGTTGCCTTTTTTTCTATTCTGTGAACCGCATTAAGATTTTCATATACAAATAGAAAGATAAACCTTATGCATAAACCGTAATCCATTATTTTCCAATAATAAGTCTGTAATAGGTGCCTCTTAATGGTATAGAATGGAACGCTTCGTGCGCGAGTCCGACTCGCACTTGGCCGGTTTTTTTTTCTTTATGGCGCCTTCAAGCACAATTTAGATTATTTAAAAAAAAATGTATCCTTTGATAGCTTTGTGTTGTTTTGCCAGGTTTTGCCCTTAAAACGATCTAATGAGATATAATTGATCAAAATCGGTCAAGTCGTTGCGTAGTTAAGACAGTTTAAAAACGTCGATATTATTTTTCCCATCACTAATCGCAGCGAAAATTTGCCCTATTTCAGTGCGTTACGAGGTGTATAAGATCCCATATTTTGTTTTGCTAATAATTCCTAAACTAGCCATCAGATCCCGGGGCGACGGTGGATTAGGGTTCATCAATTCACTGTCTATATCAATAAGGACCAAAATTCTCATTTATCTTTGATTTCGCGCCAGAAAATGGATTTTAGTCTGTAAAAGGAGGTGGGGTCTAATAGACCGCGTGTCGCCCTAACGTCTGGTCACGGTACGGGCCGATTATACCTCGTGCCGCAGGAACGGAAAGTATGCAAAAATTGGTGCCGCAGCTAACGTGTTAATAGTTTTTATAAAAAGACTTTCATATTTTTGTTACGAATTAAATCTTAAATTAACTTACTTATATTCCTTCCGGGCAAATAAAACTGCAAAAGAATCCTCCTAAAATTTAATATTTACAGTAATTTCAACACAATAGGCATGTTAGTATATTATCTATTGTATAGTAAACCTAATCGGACATCAGTTTTAGTGCAAGTATTTGAAGTACCTCTTATTTCATTCTCAATATCTTGTAAAGTCTTATCTTTCGTTTCTGGTAAAATAAAATACAAAATTAACAAACTAAACAGCACACATGATCCGTATACAGCAAAAGTACCTCCTATTCCAGTTTTGTCTATCATAACAGGTGTAAGTTTTATAGTTAAAGAATAAAAAGCTGAAAATATTATTCCGGATGCCAATGAGCCAAGACCTTTAAGTTCTAATGGAAATATTTCTGCAGTAAGCGCAAATATCACAGGAACAATGCCTAGATGCGAAATAAAACTGTTAAGTAATATAGAAGTTGCCGTTACCCATTTCATTCCTGATAAATCAAACCTTGACCTTAAATAAGATGTAAGACTTACTAAGAACATAAGAAACACTGATACTGATCCTAACCGAAATAGGATGGTACGACGAGAATATGTTTTAACTATGATGCACGATATACATAAAGCTGCAATTAAGAGTATGTCTGCTACAGACGAACAGTACATAGATATCGAAGGATTTCCAGTTATTTCTATCATTATCTGTGTTATGTAAGCTAGTAAAAAATATCTTCCACAAGAATCCAGTGCCAAAGTAGCTAACACTACTATAAAAAATGGTTTTAGGAATTCTTTTCCACAAAGTTTTCTTGCAGTTTGGCGCAACATCGACTGTCTCTTTTTGAGTTTCTTTTGTTCTAGGCTTTCCATTTGTGCTAACATTATTGCCTCCAAGTCTTTTTTACTTTCTGCAGATGTGCCGAATAGCCAATAAAAAGATTCCCTGGACTTCTCAAATCTACCCTTCATTGCCAAGAACGCTGGGCTCTCAGGACATGGTAATAATAAAATGGTTGATAAACTGATAGCACCTGCTCCGACAATAACTATTTGTCTCCAACTGATAATTAATCCTAAAGAATGGCAGACTAATGATCCGGTAGCCAAGGAAACCTTCTTCACAGCCATAAAATATCCTCTCCTTTTCCTATGACTGTATTCTCCAAGCGTTATAGCCACTATGTATATTCCTCCAAGAGACAATCCCTGTATAAGTCTTCCAATAATCAAATGTGTAACGCTATTAGCAAAATACAAAATAATCCATCCGATCAATAAAAATATATTCAAGATGATATTAACAGGTTTTCTTCCGACGATTTGAAATATTGGCGAGAGGATAATGAAGCCCAAAATACCGGACAATCCAAACGAAGCAGCTGAAACCAGAAAAATTTAATATGTAAAAACGAACGTTACAAATGCAGAAAATTGATTTTTTGTCTGTTTGTCATTCTTTGCTCTCATTCTCGCTAGATCTCAGAAGATTTCAAAGAAATATTCACTGATCCTTGAAGTAATAATATAATTGGTGTTCTTTTTGTTTCAAGCAGGTCACAAATGAAAAAGATATGTCAATTTAAAGTATCCCATTCAAAATTTTCTTTTTGTGTGGATACTAAACCGTAGTTTGCCCAAAGCATTCAGGGTTCCCGCCTGCTTATGATGTGAGAGTTATCAATAGGACAGTGAATAGGCTTTTACTAAGTTAGAGTGCACAATATGAAGGACTTCATCGCCACTAACCATCAGGTGGGATGGTTATGAAACACTACCCTATTAAAAAACTTGGAAAACTTACCTATCCATGACGCATCATCAGGAGAGGCTTTGATATCCGTTGTATCGAGAGACAAAATTGCTGGGTTGAGCACAGATGGAAACGCATGAACAATGCCGCCGGTGAACGAGTGCAAGCATGAAGTAGACAATACCAGAATCTGAAGAATGGAAGGAACCCCTACAGTATTATCACCTAGCAACCTGTCCCGCTGTAGGGCTTGGTTCTCTTACAATTTGAGGGTTACAGGTTCACTACACAGGACAAGTGAGGATTAGTACACTTCACACACTCTTGAGAATATTATAGAGAACTCTGAGGTGTGCAGGTCACCTTACGATGTGTTTTTTTCACCGTAGTTTCTTCTTCTTTCTAATAGGCATAGTATTTTAACCCAGGTTCCTATTTTCGGAAGTCCAAAGTTCAGAACACTTGTCTATCTCTGCTACAGTTTCTTTTACATTTATAATAAACAAATAAACAGCAAATACACCATGCACTAGTACCTATCTTCTGAATTAAACTAAGTAGTAGAAAACACATTGACCTTATACAGACCTATCATTTTATTAATTCATTTATTCATTTTTTGCATACAATACAGTTCATAATTATGGTGTTTACAATCATAAAAATTATAAGTATCGTATTCAGCTGCACATTACTGTACACATTACACATTAATGGTGTTATTATTAGTTCGTGAAGCCTTCTTTATGGATTTAAGATAGCAAACGAGCATGCAGCACCACGCTTCCATTACCTACCGCACATGATAACTATAACAGACTCAGAACAAGACTCAACTGGGGACTAAGATAGTTAGTCTAGTTAGGATCTCTTTTCTTTTTTGACCAGAAACGCATCGATGTTTTTGGTTTTACTAAAAACCATGGGCAACGGTGACCACTTATCATATTGACTCGCCTGCTCGTTGTCAGTTATTACCATCTTCACCTGTCCATAAACATTCGCAGTTAAAATAATAATGAATTATAAAAAAATACCTGTTTTAAAAAATATATGTCAATTTTAGCCATTTTGGACGATAATTAAATTTCTGTCACAAATACACACACAATACTTGAAGGATATACCAGTTTGTAAGGAAGAAGATAGAATACAGGTTTAATTCACACAACATTTAAAACCCTGCGTATGTTTTCAGTAAGGTGTCGTTTATCACTACGAGTATAAATGCTTCTTCATTATTTAATTGTTCAAATACTTGCTACGTATAACAAATATTGTAAAGATAAACGCACCCTGGGATGCAGGCAATGCATGTGTAAATAAAATATGAACAAGAAGCAATTTAATTTTATTGTATTTTTTTACGATTCAACATCATGATTATGTGCAAAGGAGACCGCCAGAATCCCATACATCCTTGGGCCAAGTACACGTATGAAACGTTACATCAATGATTGTTGTGTTATTAAATAGACAAAAATATAACATTTTATTATTTCAAACAATTTTTCAAAATTTCTATGGGGTTAATGAGAAAAATCAAAATTAATGACATCGGTTATTATAGTACCTACTTTACCACAGAGCACTGTATGGTAAGGTATATGATCCAAAAATACGTTTGGATAATATAAATTATCTATGTAGGGTATGCTATTTTACTGCATTATTTTTTATTTTGAAATAAGAAATTGTTCTTTATTTTATAAATATCAAGATTTTGTCATTATTTTATAACAATTCCGTATCGGGCATCAGAGGACTGCTACAGACTGCTACTGCTGCTGCAGAGGAATACTGTCAGCTTGACGTTCCACAACAGATTATAACTTAACAGACCTCGCGATCTTCACGAACCATAGATAACCAATACCATCGATTCACGCGCATCACAGACTAATCTGTACCATCGATTTACCATCTCCGACAAATAGATGTTATTTAATAACTTCGCGTTTGTTTTATTATTTTTGTACATGCCTACAATTACATTTTTTCCATGAAATATTTCGATTGTGCATTGAATGACCGTTTTACAAAAACTTACTTGAAATTGTCCATTAAAGTAAAGTAACTGTATAATCACATTAATCACATTCCCATAAAAACTTAACGATCTTTTACGGAATATTTAATCAGAAAAAATCTAGTTTTTTTTGGTGGTAATATTGTTTCTGTAACGAACCAAAAATATTTGGCCCAATTTTGGCGATCTCCTTTCATTACGTAATTATACAAGGTGACTCGCAAGACACTTGCGATATTAATTAGGGGGTACTCAGTATTCGATTCTCATTCCAAATATGTAATTAAAAAGGGTGCTTAAAATTTGACGTAAATCCATTACAAACCCATAATGTAGACATACTAAATAAATAACGCTACACACTCATAGCCCCACACTAGGATTCCCTGTGTCGTGGGTGCCATGGACAACACACAAGACAAGAACACACACACCTAGACCAAGAACGGAAATTTAAATTCATCATTCAAATTTCCGTATTCCGTATTTTAATTTAATAGATACTAAACACAACACTTATTAATTCTATGTTTGTACGGAGTTCTTCGGGTCAGCTAGTTTACAAATAAAATACATTAATTTGGTGTAATTTCATCGGATTAAAACTGTTTTCTATCGATTAAAATCCGGTAGGAAAAAGTGCTCGAAGGGTGGACCATGGGAGAAAATCCAAAACGTGAATATGAAACCAGGTGTCGGACGTGCATAGGATTTCGCGCCGCTAATGTATCCAGGTAGATTAAATTGTACACGGAAGAATTCACACTTGTTATTTTTGACGTGACAACGTCTTATAATTCGGTGGCACGCATGAAAAAACATGACTCATGCGTTACCATCGTTACCGTAACGGCGTAGCAATCGGCCTTTGCGTTCGGCAGCGTTCGGCAGCGTCCGACATCCGTCTCTCTCCTACTTGAGTGAGCGATGCGTCTGCATGGACAGCTGCTATACTATAGTACATTTATATGTTTTGATCGAGTATCAAGTGCAGTGAAAAGTGAATGTGGTGTCAATTGTTTATAGCAACGATAATTACAGCGATAAAGGTAATGATGCTTTCGATATTAATTATATATTCAGTGATATATTGTCGAATAGGTATTCGTGCTTTCGTCATTAAAATGAATAGCATCGGTCCGCTAGTGCAGCGATTGTAGGTTATGCTATAATTGACATTGACAAATCTATTAAACAAATGAAATTAAAATTTTCTTTTGAAAAATGCTACCATTCCATCAGTATTTTCTTAAGACGTTGTCACGTTCAACTATCGTCAGTAAACCGACTTTACAGACAACCAATTTTTTTTTTATTTCTTTCTTTCTTGAACACCGCATCGGTGATTACTTTGGTATTGTCCTGAAGTTGAAGTCCATGGGCGAGAATGACCACTTACCACCAGGCGGCTTGACAGAAAAAACACATGCCAGAATATTATTGTAAATGAATGATATTTCAAATTTATCACCAAGATCTTCAAGACCACTTCCTATTTCAGTCAAGATTGCAACAAAATTTGGTTATCTCCTGCAACTACAACAACTAACAGGACGTACTATCACTAACAGTCGCTGTCGTAGTCATCATAACAAAATAGCCAACTAACTAATGTTCTAACACCGTCTCTTAACGAGACTAACTATCCTAGTCCCCATTTGAGTCTTGTTCTAGGTCGGTCACAGTTGTCATGGGCGGCAGCGGAAGGATAGTGCTGCATGTTCGTTTGCTACCTTTATTCCATAAAAAACAGCTTCCTTCCGTTCAGTATGCGTTAAGTCTAACTGTTACTTTTTAGTCTATAAATTATTAGATTACCTAATGTATATAATCTTGCAATTAGTATAACAAATGTAATTTAAATACTGCACGCGCCTTATCTGTAATGGTAATACTGATACCGTATTTAAATTAAACTATTTTCAAAATGGTTTGTCTACAAATTCATTACAGTTTTCATAATGGAGGGGTTATCAGATAAATGAAAGTCACGTGCGGCTGACAGTTGTGAAACATTGCAATTATTTTGTACAAGTAATAGGTAGGAATAAACGTATACAGTTTATGACAGGAACTAAATATCGCATGATGAAAAAAGATGGCGATACGACATCTAATGATTATTTTCTTCTTTTATCTACTTAAATCATTGACTTATTATTACTATGGACGTCGGGTCCGCGCTAAAAAATGTCCGAGCCAAATGAGCAACAAAACGCAAGGAGAGCAACAATTCCGCGTTCACGACTGCAATCGAAATTAAACCGTGACGTAATGATTTTAGTGTTTAAATTACCTTGTTAACTGCATGATATGACATGACATAAGTGACTGGGACATTTTTTTCGCGATTTTAGTATGAGATTAGATGTCCGTAGTAATAATAAGTCAATGACTTAAATATAACGATAGATGGCACTGTTCTTACAAGTTGTTTCTCGTACTAATGTAGCATTTAGTTACATAACTTAACTGTAACGATAGATGTCACTATTTATCAAATTACAAAATCATTACACATTTTAAATGACATAAAAGTTTGTTTTTTATTTTTATTTATTTCCTATTTTTTAGTTATCGCTGGACAGGCATTCGTATTCTCAGCAAATACTTTCATTTGATACTCATATCAGAGCATAAAAACCTTTAGAAGTCCGCCATGTTGGATTTAGAGTGACGCCACTTTATTTTTCGAGTTATTCTCAGTAATTCCTTTCATTTTATTCCACTCTTGATTGATGGTCTGTGTTTGATACCCATATTGTGGGAGTGCATTAAAAATAACTTAGTAGTGCTTAAGTAGTGCTAAGTACCTACTTATCTTGTGCATTCCGCCATGTTGGATTTTGAATGATGTCACATAGCATAACATGCATTGTCATCCCTAAACGTGTATAAAAATTTCAGCTCAATTAGTTGGAGATATGTAGGTATACTTCAAATTGAGTTGCAAGATTTTACCCGAACAAACATAGTTATAACATACATTGCAAGTTAAATAAAAGCTTTCAATAATTTTATATGTTACTTGTTAATCTATTTAGTATTGTATAATAGGTACATGATTTTTAAACATTATACTTATTTACACACACACGATTACATTACAAGATAACTATTTTAATGTTAATGCACTTATTACATATGCAAGCTGTGGTCATCTATAAGTAAGAGTAGGTACTTGTTAGTTTTTGATTTATGTCTTATCTCTGTAAGAATTTTGTTACATGTACTGTTGTTGATGATTCTAAATAAAGAAATAAATAAAAAAATAAATTAATAAATAAATAAAATGTAAATTCTGAATTGTATCCGACCGCCTATCAATATTCAAACATTGAGTATAAGTAGTTGTACC
Organism: Ochlodes sylvanus; assembly: GCA_905404295.2. Lineage (NCBI taxonomy): Eukaryota > Metazoa > Arthropoda > Insecta > Lepidoptera > Hesperiidae > Ochlodes > Ochlodes sylvanus. The sequence continues at coordinate 1,998,666 of FR990146.1, read as the reverse complement.
AGTTTCTGGATGGTATATCTGCAATTATTTTAATTGTAGAGCATTATTAAAACTGATAACATTAATTGACATACCACGATACCACGACATCTGAATAAAAAATAAACGTTGAAATAAACATAACCGCTAACACACCCATAACTCTCATAGGATTCCCTGTGTGTGTGCATGGACAACACAAATAAGGACACACATCACTAAACCCGAGACCCGAGACCCGAGAACAAACATTTATCTGTCACAAAATTTTGTGTCCCACCCGGAAATCGAATCTTGGATCCCTCGCTTCGCAAGCAGCGCCCCTACCAACTGGCCTACGGGGTCGTCAAGGTCCTAAGTCTTAACAATAACTACACTGCACAAAAAATTGGGCTATACAAACATTTACCTTTTTTATTTTAATTATGATAATGATGTTTATAAATTGTAGGTAGGTACATACATATTGTAAATATGAAATAAAAAAAATACAAAAATGTTTTTTATCCGGACAAATCCCGACTTCTGGTTAACCTACTTTTCGGATGCAATGGTAGGAGTCCCAAAACGCTGTCTTGGTTGGACATGAACAAAAAATAAACCAATATACTTATGTTTGAACATAGTTATATTTTTTTTTCTAACCTTAAAACTAAACAATCTTAGCATATCTTAAAATAAAAAACCAAATATAATTAAAGCATAATTATAGGTATACCACAAAGCAGAGAATGAGTAATTGTCATACTCGTACAAACTAAGAGTGTAAAAGTCATCTTACGTCTCTTAACTGTTAAAAATAAATCTCATCGGCATTGCCGCCTGCTTTTGATGTGGGAGTGTTTATGAGTAGAGTTAATGGGCATTTACTAAGTTAATGCCTTAGAGTATATATTACGGTAGTATAGAGCACGCGCATTGCACAAAATGTTCAGCTCGCAGCGTAGGCAGGTGTGCTATAGATATTTATATTGAGAAGTGTATGGCAATTAGGGATGTACCGATTACATTACGTCACTTTCGACTGTCGAAAATTATGAGTAATAGAAATGTAAGGAAATCGTGTGGCTTGTTATATTAAAGTTTATGAAATAAAATATCGGGTTTAGTGTAATTTTTTTTATTACAAAATCTATATATAAAAGGAGAAGTTGAATGACTAACTGACTGACTGACTGACTGACATATCAACGCAGGGCCTAAACTATAAGGGTTAGAAACTTGAAATTTTGCACAGGGGTTCGTTTTATAACGTAGGTGAGCACTAAGTAAGGATTTTTGAAAATTCATCCCCTAAAGGGGTAAAACGGGGGTGCAAAGTTAGTATGAAACTTTGCAAACAACAATCAAAATTACATTATTTGCAACAAAGTAACTAATATTTATTGAAGTAAAATATAATGCTAGTGTAAATAGTAAAATTAAAAACATAATTATAAGAAACATCAATCAAAATTACTACCGTAATATATACTCTAAGGTTAATGCGCTTACCATCTTTGCACATCATCGCCACTTAACATCAGGTGGGATTGTTGTCAAGGATTAACTTAGCATCCTATAAACTCAAACTCAAACTCAAATCATTTATTTCACGTAGGTATTTTGAATGCACTTATGAACGTCATATTTTTTTGCATTTACCGATTTAATTTAAATCGATCAGCGCGTGTCGCACTTTACAACATGCACACGCTCAAATAAGGTTCCGTATCACCGGGCGATATTAACTCCAATTAATTTGATCAATAAAAATATACATTGCAGAAAAAACTTGTTACTTTTCTTTATCGCCTTTGGAATCCTACTTTAATTTTTTAAAGTGAAACTTTTATTACATCGTGTTAAAGTTTTTCGTCTGTGTGTTGCATGTCGCGTGACGGTCGTCCACGGAGTAGGGATAAAGTGAAAGGCGCCCGTCAGAGCAGCCAAGGCCAATATGGCGGCGCCTATAGTTCGCAGGCAGCTGACCGTGTAGTGTACAGACTATTACTTATTTATGCCAGAGATTGATAAAGCGATTTTTATACCCTTAATGGAATATTATTCCAAAAATTTTTAGTTAAATGTCTACAATGTGAAAAAATGTTTCACTTTTACCGTGGTTTCATAAAACCACACAATCCTTTTTTATTATTTGTTTTCATGGGGGCGACAGTAACACGTATTCAAGAGAAAGATAGAGATAGATATACCTACATAGATAGAGCCAATTGACAAACAGACAGACATCGGAGGCATGTTAATGGGGTTCCGTGTTTTACCTTTTGGGTACGGAACCAAACTAACGATGAAAAATTGAAAGTATTGAAACGTGATTAACGATTTAGTTTACTTAATCATAATTAAATTTTGATCACTTTTTTCGACCGATTATTTCTTAATGTCAATGTCAATATTGACTTATTATTATTATTAAGATTTATTGAGCTTAATAAAAAATTGTAAACTGAAAAATTATGCAGAAGTCAGAATAGGTTAAATGGGTTTGTGTGACGTGGATGGAAAAAGACTTTCATATATAATAGCATACGTCCTAATATTTTAGAATTTCCTATTCCGTTATAAATAATCCTAGTATACAATAAAAGCAGAATGGTCACCGTAACGGATGATTTCGGCTATTAAAATCAGTCGAATACACAATAAAATACTGATTTAAATATAACCGGAAAACTAAATTAATTCCATTAAAATTCCATTCCATTACAGAACAGCAAGCAAAGGTTTGATTGTTGTTTACAGCTTTTTTCCCAATAAATTAATGTTTGTAATCTATTTAACTAGAAAACGTGTCTCTGAATGGAGTAAACAATGAAGATTAGAAACATGAAGTTTGTTAAGAAGAAAATATTAATGACTGTATTTGATAAAGATGCTATTTGTGAATGAAAGGCGTAGGTTTTCTGTAAATAAGTGAAGGCACATATATTTAAGGTAGGATTTTTCTAGGTAAGTAGCATTACTTCGTCCGCGTGGATTTTAACAAAAATAAATCTAAAATAAAAGTCGTTCCTGAGATTAAACAAACAAGTTCAAACAAACAAACAGACAGACAGACAAACATTTTAAATAATGTTATTTTAGTATATGCACCGTGTATACATCCATAATTATGCATTTAGTAGATAGTGGTTATTTTAATATTACAAATAGACACTACAATTTTATTTATTTGTATAGATAAAACCCTCTGCTATCTGGATTAACCACACTAGTCCCGATTTGAGTCTTGTTCTGTGTTAGTCACAGTTGTTATGAGGTGATGTGAGGGGTAGTGGTATACTGGTTTTCTAACTTAAATACTTCTATAAAGAACATATCGTCAGCTGGAGGAACAATTTGTATCTTTGGACAAAATGATAATTAATGTCACTTAATTTTTTTGAAACAGCTAGACAACTAAACTGCTTAATGATATACTTTTGGTAACTATTAATTTCCAAAATATTTGACGTGGACCTTCTGTATTATTTTTAAGATTAACTTAAAGCACAATTTTGCTTGCATCATTAGCAGGATGAATTAAAACATCACTTTCAAGTGTTCTTTTAACACCTTTGATTTCATCTTCAATTTCTTGCAAAGTTTTATCTTTTGTCTCAGGCAGCATTATGTATAAAAATACAAGACATATTGTTACACATACACCGTATATGGCGTAGGTTCCTGCTACCCCTGTACTTTCAATCATTACGGGCGTTAATTTAAGAGATAACGCATAAAAAGTAGTGAAAACTATGCCTGAAGTAAATGATCCTAAACCTTTGTGTTCTAAAGGAAATATTTCTGCAGATATTGCAAATGCTGTTGGGACTAATCCTATATGAGATACAAAACTGTGCATCAATATTAAACTAAGAATTAACCATCGAAAGTCTTTGCCTAAATCAAAATGTGTTTTAAGAACAAGTACAAGACTAATCGTGAACATTAAAACAGTGGTAAATGCACCAAATGTAAATAATATTGTACGTCTTTTAAATAATCTGATGAGGAGACACGATGCGGATAAGGCAGATATTAACAAGAAATCAGATGCTACAGCACAATACATAGCTATGGATTTGTTTTCAGTTATTTCTACCATAATCTGGGTTAGATACGCTAAAAGGAAATATCTGCCGCAAGCATCTATCGCCAGTGTCAACAATGACACTATTAGAAATGGCTTATAAAAATCTTTTCGGCGAAAAGTTTTAAATAGTTTTGTAAAAAATAACATAGAGGACGTTTGTTTGTTTTTCTCCAATCTTTCTGTTTGAGCGTTGATTAACTCTTTAAGTTCCTTCAGCTTGCCAGCTGAGCTTCCATGGAGCCAAATAAAAGATTTTTCACATTCACTAAACCTACCTTTCATGGCCAAAAAAGCTGGACTTTCAGGCCAAAATAATATCATGATTGATGACAAAAGAACCGGTACTGTAGCAAAGGCCGCTATATATCTCCAATTCATAATCAATACCAATGAATGACAAGCCAATGATCCCACTGCTTGTGATATTTTCTTGACACTCATGAAGTAGCCTCGTCTTTTTGGGTCACAGTATTCGGAAATAGTGATGGCCCCAATATAATACGCCCCGACGACAAATCCTTGGATGATTCTGCCAGACAATAAATGGAAGATACTTTTGGCACAGAACAAAATGATCCATCCAATCAGCAAGATTATTGTCACGCTGAGGTTAACATATTTTCGTCCAACCACTTGGAATAATGGGGAAAGGATGAAAAATCCCAAAATTCCGGCAAATCCATTACTTGCAGCTGAAACAAATTAATCATATAATTAAAATGTATACTTATACATAATTAAATCACATTTTGTAAGTTTAGTAGTAGGATTTAAGCCTGATTGGCTAGAGCCAGCCTGATTAGCCTGAGTAGCCTGATTAGCCTGATTGTGCTCAGAACTGGGCCATTAATGGGTTGAAGCCTTAGAATAATCACACTATAGAAACGAAGTCCGCGCGGCCGTTTTGAAGCACCTTATTTGGAGCCAGAAATGGCTCCAAACACCGGGCAGCTCATGTCAACGCACGCCAAACGTGTCTCGCGAAAAAAAAGGATTATGACGATTTGTCCAGTTAAATTGTGTCACAAAATATCTGAAAAGCTATTTATGTATTATTGCTAAAAACAATATGATTATCCGCATCCTAATTATACCCCGCTTTCGGGAAAGTTTCGGTTTAGTGCTTCACTTTAGACAGAGCGTTTGTATGAAGACTATATTTCTATAGTGTTATTATTCTAAGGTTGAAAGTCTTACTTTACTTACCAATCCAAGAGGCCTGATCAGACGTTGCGTGGATGGTACTGTTTGGAGCCCGGATCGAGGGGTTGAGGACCGCGGGAAATGACAGCATAATCCCGGAGGCAAATGAAAGGAGGCATCCTGACGTTAGTATGAAGACCTGGAATGAAATTTTACAATGTTTCACTTCAGTACACTTAGTGGAGACTGTACTGGAATCTCAATAAAAATTTTGTCCGTAATCCTACAATTTTTAACTGACTTTAAACAGGAGGTTCTCAATGCGTTGTGTTTTTTAAGTGTGGTTCATTTATGTATATACTTGTAGCTAAAGATAGTGGACTTCAGCTTTCCAACTAGTTATATTTCCACACATAAAAAAGTATATAGGTACTATAGTGTATGTATGTCTTATGCCTGTATATAAACACAAGTACCTAACTGTCACACTGAATTGAAGTAACTAAAGAAAACCCCGACAAAAACAATTAAATTTTGAACTTTTGACGGATGTTTTAAATTATTTCAGAAGATTTTTTACATTATTCATATTATTATGTCCTTTACGCCCTACTACAGACCAAGCCGTTGCGCTAAATTTTGCCCGATTGCCTCACGTATGACAGACATTAACTTGCAAGGATATTCAAAAAGTATTGAATACCCGTTTTGCCAGTTTCTATGAACTTAGGACAACTATCGCAGCAAGATTTCTAAAATCCGAGTAAACTAGATCAGCTAATAACTATTTTAATTACGACTACGGCGAAGTCTCAAACAGGTATATATATGTATTACATGTGTTTTCATCTGTTCCTGCAGAACTTCTAAAATTTTAACGTAATTTATGAGGCACTAGTTTTTTCCCGCGTGGGAATAAAAAAAAGACGAAATGCCTTTAAAACCACTCGAGCACTCCAAGAACGTATATGTAGGTACTGCAAATAAAAATCCTATGACCCAGTGCAGTTTATGATCTATTCGTAGCCAAATTTTATCGCTATTTGATTAGTTGTTAGACGTATCGCAACAGCCTAAAGGTTTCATAACTTGTAGCCCTCACCGCGCGAACGCGTGGCAACTACAGTCATGTTGGGCCGTTTATATCGAGTGTTCGAGACGGGTTTCTCTGGACGGTTACATTATCACACTGGTTCGCGTAGCCAAAAGGTCGTTCACACTATAAGTATCTACATAGTATTATAGCTTAAGGGTACCCGTATACCTACACGGATACCGCTAACGGCGGTCATGGGCGGCGTTACCTATAGTTCAGGGGTGCAGCCGGGCGTCGGGTGTCAGGGCGCGCCGAGAGCCCCTCGCGACACCTAGACCTAATCCATTTCGACCGCGCGTTTTGATACAAAAGGGCGCCAGGGAATTGATCGCACCCGGGCGCTACATGTGCTAGACCCGCTCCTGACGGTAGAGCATATCTGAACAGGCCTTTATCTGAGTTGGCGGGGGTACGATTGTGTATGCGTTTATCAGAAAATGGTTATCATCGTCTTTAAAAATAGTAACCGCTAGTAAAACATTTGGAACACAGTTTTTTAAATTTTTATTTGAATGAATGTACTAACAAGGTGATCCGACTGTCAACAAGTCAGGGAACCCCAGGGAAATCGAGGGAAACCCTCAACTTTTTTTATTACTTGACGATTTTGAAGTCGGTTTTTTGTTTTGTTTAATTAATTATTAATAATGTCTCAATCTCTCTGTCGATACAAAATCAGTCTAGATTCCTTCATTTTTCTTAGGTGCAATTATGAATAATCACTGTTTACCTAAATAATCAGTAATTATCTACCTATCACTCGCTTCAATGTCTAATTTGAATATTGATTTAAATCTAACGAACAAAAAGGTCTCAAAGACATCAAGGTCTTGATCGGAACAAACAAGTTGACAAACATTTTTTTGTATAATAAAAATTTTATTACTTACGATTAGACACAAGTAATGTTACTGCCTATAGTGACTTTTACATTGCTTAAGTTAAGTTGTTTGACATTTAACTATGTACTTAAAGAGGAATTTTATACCTTCGGGAAACCTAACCCTTAGTATGTACTAAACTCAGACATGCCAGTTTAAAGAATCAATTAGGAATTTTCGAGTGTTGGTACCTACCAACATTACGCGGCATTTGCGGCCGGGAATCAAACCCGGAACCGCTCGCTTCGCAGGCAGGGTCACTACCCACTAGGCTACGGGGTCGTCATAAATATTGAATTTTTTTTTCGAGGAATAAAGTCGGCGAAAAAACTCCTCGGAACGTCTTTAAAAAACAATACCTACACTAATTATTTGTAATTAATTTTACCTACTAACTTGAGCCCTGCTTGCCAGTCTTGCCACCATGTTACATACTTACCTGAGCGGTACCAGTTGCAGATGTCTATTACCAACTCACTCATTACTTACGTTTTAGGTATTAAACTTGAGGTATGTCTCGTGTACCGAACCTTGTAGTTCAAATCAATTAAACATGTTTGTATTTGAACGACAAGGTCAGAAAATTAGAAAGTAACTACTTGAATTACTCTCAATACCAAAAATGATAAAAATCTGAAGACAAAATAAATTTGAAACAAGAAACACTTGTTTCTACACACAAACACAAAAAATAGCATTTTGTATTTTTTTTTGCATTAAATAATATTATAATTTCACTTAGACACACCTGAGATAATAATAATAAGGAGAAAGTTATACCTATACTTTTTTTACAAGTAGTATTTTATTAAGACACTAAAAATGAATAATAAACTTACAAAAACTAGTTTTTTTTATATCCAATAATATTCAAAATGTAACATCAACGATCATCCAATAATATTAAAAAAAAGAAAAAAGGCAAACAGTCACTGACCTGTCTCAGAGTAGTCCTCCCACCTTCAGTGCACATTTTATTATGAATACCACGATTACCACGTCATTTATTGACCAGATTTTCTTCAAACCGGTAGGGCACAGTCCATATTTACACTGTATTAATAGGCTGTTTTGTAACGAATTCACTATGTAAACAAATAGTGAATTGGTCTAATTAATACACTATTGCGTGAGCCGTTTCAAATAGGTACCTTGGTCAGTGTCTAACCTGCCGACACGTTTTTATAACTTGGTGACCAAATTGTATTCGATAAAATTTTATGGAAATTGTTATTTATTAATTTTTATTCGACAATTTAAATGAATTTCACAATTCATATTGTCAATTCAAATGAATTTTTACAATTTATAATGTCAATTTAAAAGAATTTCACAATATATATTGTGAATTTAAATGAATTTTTACAATTTATATTGTCAATTTAAATGAATAGGCAATTAAAATTGATTATTAGTTATCCGGAGGGCAAGTAAAGTTATTGCAGAGGGCTTCGAGTGGCATAAATACTTTCGATACATGGGTTGGCCACTAACCTCTCCACAATCCGAATTGGTGCAGCGTGGTGGAGACTCTAGACCTCTTCATTAATGAGTCCTGTGCTCAGAAGTGGGCCAAGCCAAGGCATAGGTATAGATAGTATCTGACAAAACTCAGAGATAGAGAGGAAAATCTTATGACAACAATGATCAGCTGTCTATTGAATTGAGGTATAAATGTAAATATTTATGAGGTTAACGACAACCATTAAAAGTGAATTAATTACCGTTCAACATGCATTAGCACCTATTGTTGCTCCCATTACCACCTATTATTGACCGCTAGTGGCAAAGATTTTTTAAATACCTTTGCCACTTTAAAAAGGTATTAAAAAAATCTTGGGCCTTCGGTCCCGGTTGTTACCATTTGGCAGCAGTCGTTAAGCCATATCGGACGCCTACTGGCGGCATAGCAACTAACCCCTCCACTAATCCGCACTGGAGCAGCGTGGTGGAGGTAGGAGGGCTCAGATGTGAGAGACCCGTGCTCAGTAGTGGGCCATTAATGGGTTGAAGCAATGCATTAGCACTAGCCAAACATATTTAAACTATACGTTACGTTTATACAACGCAAGTTGCACTTTTGGATTCGCTCCGCTGACATTATTGTAACTATGGATGCGAAAGATAATCACGGAACGCACTAGACAGACAGAGATAAGTAGCTACATGAAAAATAGGACAATTAGCAAAATTGGACTGTCCTATTTTACCTAGTACTAGCAGTAAGTCTTTGAACAGTGGTCTTTTGAATAGAAAGGCTTGGATTCAAACTCAACAAGCACCTTTAATCAAAATAATGTGATTATTATGTTGACCCATATGGCGCAATTGGTACCTCGGACTGCTGTTCGAAGGGTTCGATTCCCAGCGAGGCGCATTTTAATGATGAGTTTCAATTTCTATTCTCGGTTTGGGTGTGTATTCTTTTACTTGGGTTCCGTCCATGACACCTACGACAAAGGGAATCCTAGTGTGAAGCTATCAGTGTTATAAAACATGGCACTTGCTTCAGTGAATAAAACAACAAAAGAAAACATAAAGTAAAAAATAATAATATTATATCCATTTATTCGAACTCATAATAACCGTCATAATAACTATTTATTAGGGAGACATCGATATAATTATTCTTATTCATAAAAAACTTGCTTTGTAGAGCCTGGTGTTTGAGGTAGGTTTTGAAAAAAACCTGATTCACAGGTCACCACTGCCACAAATATAATACATACAGAAATTTCCAACTTCAAAAATGTTAATTTTACATCGACATGTAATAATGTGCGAGCACCATCAACTGTTCGAAGTTAATTAAATACGCATTGTAGGGAGAATTCAAAAACTCCTCGTCAGATCTCGCTCAAATTCAAATGGGACCACATGACAAGCACCAGCTTTTGAATATAAAAAGAATCATCAAAATGGGTAAAGCCAGTAATAAGTTATGAGGTAACATACATACGTACGGACATAACGTATACATAAAAAAATACAGTCGAATTTAGAACCTTCTCCTTTTTTTGAAGGCAAGTAAAAATAACATGATTTATGTTTAGGAAACAATCCTGTTCACCTTGACATTAACATTAACATTGCAATACCTCGATGGGTTTTTTGGGCTCACAATGGTCGACAGCTTAACTGCGCGACGCGACGCAAGGGATCTGTTTAACATGTATGTATATTCGTTGTTTTGTGCTGCGTTATAGTGGAAACTTCCTTTGGCTACAACCTATCAATGGCTCAATGGCACGCTGCACTGCTCTACTCTCCTCTCAATGATACGCCACCACGCTGCTCCAATGCAGATGACTGGGGGACCGACAGCACGCCTCTAACATAGCTTAAAGACTAATATCTAATGATAACCACCGACTGATATTTTTATATCCTAAGCTAGCAGTAGGCAGTGGTAACCGTCGCCCATAGATATTAGCACCATCAGGTGCAACACCAACGCGTTGCGGGCCAAGGAGGAAGTAATGGACCCACTTCTTGAAGGAGCCCACGTCATAGCACTGTGGGAACACCGATGTGTGAAATTCGTTCCATAGTTTACACGTACGTGGGAGGAAATGACGTGAAAACCGAACTGTGGACGAATGCCAGGTATCCCAGGTGGTGATTGACGACCCGGATGGCGCAATAACACGCCGGATCGCCGTTCTGAGGGTCCCGGGTTCGATTCCCAGCAAGGCGGACATTTGAATGATGAATTTAAATTTCCGTTCTTGGTCTGGGTGTGTGTGTTCTTGTCTTGTGTGTTGTCCATGGCACCCACGACACAGGGAGTCCTAGTGTGGGGCTATGAGTGTGTAGCGTTATTGTATTTATTTATTTACCTGTGTGACCTCCGACGCACGAAGGCACTCAATAATTTTTGTGCCACTAACATCATAGCTACTTTTAACTCTAATAGCGCCACTACCACTAGTGGAAATCCTTGCTACGTACTTACTAATTCTAGGACACCTTATTAACGTCAGCAGAAGTAAACATAGCATAAACTAAGTGTAATGTCCATTCATACGTACCACAACACCAAGCCACCTAATGAGCGTACGGTTTGTAATGAAAGGCACATAGTTTAGGGACAAGCAGTGTCAAAAAGTTGCAGCGACATATTACACGTAACTGCTCACCGACTTTTTGTTGTTGCGATGTGGCGCGGTTGTGTATGTGTGTTGGCTTGTATAAATCGTTTTAAAATAACTTTTTTATGTACATAGCCGAGGAGTCATCATGTTGGTAAGTAGACACCCCATCGACAACAGTAACACCAAAGGTCATTGATAATCACCGATGCGTTGCTCGCTTAGAAAGGCAGCTGAACACTCTCAAGCTCCCAGCCGAAACACGAGAAGTCGCTTGGCGGCTACCTCAAGCAAGAGGATGCTAGCTAGACAGCCACGCTTCAGCCACGCCAACAAGCAAGGCCGGCTGTCGCCATTACGACACCCTGGTCTGCATGGTCTGTTCTTGTTTACCTGAGCAACTACTCGCCGACTTTTTGTCGTTGCAATGTGGCGCGGTTGTCGTAAATCTGAATAGTCACTAGCCAATACCAATTGAGTACAGAAATGTCATTGCACTATGAATAAATTATGCCTGGATTTTAGAAATTTACATAATGTTGTAGAAACTAGTATCATAACAGTTTTAATGCGCTCATTATATAACTCGACGCCAATTCCACTCCAAGACAGCTCATACAAAAGCATTTAATTTATTTCATGTTTGTGAGCTTTATTTAATAACATATACCACAAATAGTAATACTGATACCGTATTTAAATTAAACTATTTTCAAAATGGTTTGTCTACAAATTCATTACAGTTTTGATAATGGAGGGGTTATCAGATAAATGAAAGTCAACTGTAACGATAGATGTCACTATTTATCAAATTACAAACTCATTACACATGTTAAATGACATAAAAGTTTGTTTTTTATTTTTATTTATTTCCTATTTTTTAGTTATCGCTGGACAGGCATTCGTATTCTCAGCAAGTACTTTCATTTGATACTCATATTGTACCAAAGCATAAAAACCTTTAGAAGTCCGCCATGTTGGATTTAGAGTGACGCCACTTTATTTTTCGAGTTATTCTCAGTAATTCCTTTCATTTTATTCCACTCTTGATTGATGGTCTGTGTTTGATACCCATATTGTGGGAGTGCATTAAAAATAACTTAGTAGTGCTTAAGTAGTGCTAAGTACTTATCTTGTGTATTCCGCCATGTTAGATTTCGAATGACGTCACATAGCAAAACATGCATTGTCATCCAAACTAAACGTGTATACAAATATCAGCTCAATCAGTTGGAGATACCTACTTCAAATTGAGTTGCAAGATTTTACCCGAATCTCTGATATTTTACCGATCAACATTTTTCCTCATAAGTAACACTCACGTTACCTCGTTTCCTCGTTGCCAATGTAAAATTCCCAGAGAACCAAATAAAAAATAAATAAATAAACCGTTGGTCTTGACAATAATCGTTTTATATGTTTTCTTTCTGACAGTTCGAGAAATATACTACAGGAACCATAAAACTAACGATGAAAAATTGAAAGTATTGAAACGTGAACGATTTACTTTACTTAATCATAATTAAATTTTGATCACTTTTTTCGACCGATTATTTCTTAATGTCCATATTGACCCCTAAAAGGATTAAATCGGTTAACATGAAATTATGAATTTACTGAGAAGATTTATTGAGCTTCATAAAATATTGTAAACTGAAAAATTATGCAGAAGTCAGAATAGGTTAAATGGGTTTGTGTGAAGTGGAAGGAAAAAGACTTTCATATATAACAGCATACGTCCTAATATTTTAGAATTTCCAATTCCATTATAAATAATCCTAGTATACAATAAAAGCGGAATGGTCACCGTAACGGATGATTTCGGCTATTAAATTCGGTCGAATACATAATAAAATACTGATTTAAATATAAGTCCATACGTACTAACGAACCGACTTAAAAACCGACAAAACTTAAAAATAAGAATATTAGTTGGTCGACCAACTAATATTCTTATTTTGAAGAATATTAGTTGGTCGGAGCTCTGCCCGCGACTTCGTTCGCGTGGAATTTAACAAAAATAAATCTAAAATAAAAGCCGTTCCAGAGATTAAACAAATAAGTTCAAACAAACAAACAGACAGACAGACAAAAATTTTAAATAATGTTATTTTGGTATATGCACCGTGTATACATCCATAATTATGCATTTAGTAAATAGTGGTTATTTTAATATTACAAACAGACACTACAATTTTATTTATTTGTATAGATAACACCCTCTGCTATCTGGATTAACCACACTAGTCCCGATTTGAGTCTTGTTCTGTGTTAGTCACAGTTGTTATGAGGTGATGTGAGGGGTAGTGGTATACTGGTTTTCTAACTTAAATACTTCTATAAAGAACATATCGTCAGCTGGAGGAACAATTTGTATCTTTGGACAAAATGATAATTAATGTCGCTTAATTTTTTTGAAACAGTTATACAACTAAACATTTTAACGATATAATTTTTTTAACTATTAATTTCCAAAATCGTTGACGTGGACCTTCTGTATTATTTTTAAGATTAACTTAAAGCACACTTTTGCTTGCATCATTAGTAGGATGTATTAAAACGTCACTTTCAAGTGTTCTTTTAACACCTTTGATTTCATCTTCAATTTCTTGCAAAGTTTTATCTTTTGTCTCAGGCAGCATTATGTATAAAAATACAAGACATATTGTTACACATACACCGTATATAGCATAGGTTCCTGCTACCCCTGTACTTTCAATCATTACGGGCGTTAATTTAAGAGATAACGCATAAATTCGCGATTTGCGCGCGTCACCGCGCTGCACGTAAAATGGCTATGAGTTCCGACCAACTCATAGCCAACGAGGTGTTGGCGTTCCTACAGCACGCCATCGACACCATGGATGAAGTTAGTATCATCCAGATCTGCAGGACTAACTTCAACTGTGAGGAGATCGGCCAGGCCAAGACGCTCCTGTTTGAGTCGCTCGGACAGATCGACCGAATGCCGTCTCGCAGGAGGGACGAAAAGGGAGAAAAAGCACTACAGGACGTCATCAATCTTCTGAAGGTGACTGATCCCGATGATGTGCCGACTTTCGTGGCGAGGAACCTCAACAAGTTGCCGCCCGTCACGTTCGACCATGTCGATGTCACCAGGCTGCTGAAGGACATAACAACCCTCAAGGCAAGCATGGCGGAAGTGGTGTTGAAGCTGGAGGCCTCCCAAAACACCATCGATGAGCTACGGGCTGAAGTAGCGATGTTGCGCAAGACTTCAGCAGAAAGTAGGTCACCGGAGGTCAACAACATCAACATGCGTCGCGGGGCATGCAATTGTTCGTCGGCGAGTTTTGCGTCAGCGAAACTTGACTCGTCACCGGCTGCCATCCCTGCAACCGTAAGCGGTGACATATGTGTCGCCCGTCCCCCACCTCCCCCCGCCGAGGTGTCGCCCGTTGTCGTCACGTCTTCGCCTCGACGTGATTACGCTGCAGCTGCCGGCCGCCAGCAACCTGAGAAGCGGACCAAGACGAGGACTGAGAGGGAAAGCGGGAACTCCCGCATCGAGCCCCCTCGTAGTGTTGTGTCAGGCGGTCAACAGGACAAAGACGGTTTCATAAAAGTGGAGCGAAAGAAGAGGAAACCTCTTTGTCGGAACCAATGTGGCACAGCACTGACCGGAGCGAACCATTTGTTGCGTCCCGCCACACCAGTGACCAACATCTATGTCTCCCGTCTTCACTACACCACGAAGGCCTCCGACGTCGTGGAGTATTTGGAGGTGAAGACGAAGCTCCGGGTGTATGTTGAGAAGTTGGAGTCGCGTAACGCGGTGAACTTCACTTCGTTCGTGGTACGCGCACCGACTCAACGCCTGGAGACTTTCCTAAAGGAGGAGCTGTGGCCGAAAGGGGTCGTGTTTCGGAAGTTCCGTGGACGTCGACCACCCCCACCGGTCACCGGACCCGCGCTTCACGTCGCCGCGAAAACGTGACACGTAGTTATAAGTTTTTATATTGTTATATGTATGTTAGTCTGTAAGGTATTTATGATATGGACCTCTGTACATACATAATACATGTAATTGTACATGTATTTGTATGTATATTGTCTGAAATAAAGATTTATTATTATTATTATTATTATTATAAAAAGTAGTGAAAACTATGCCTGAAGTAAGTGATCCTAAACCTTTGTGTTCTAATGGAAATATTTCTCCAGATATTGCAAATGCTGTTGGGACTAATCCTATATGAGACACAAAACTGTGCATCAATATTAAACTAAGAATTAACCATCGAAAGTCTTGGCCTAAATCAAAATGTGTTTTAAGAACAAGTACAAGACTAATCGTCAACATTAAAAAAGTGGTAAATGCACCAAATTTGAATAATATTGTACGTCTTTTAAATAATCTGATGAGGAGACACGATGCGGATAAGGCAGATATTAACAAGAAATCAGATGCTACAGCACAATACCTAGCTATGGATTTGTTTCCAGTTATTTCTACCATAATCTGGGTTAGATACGCTAAAAGAAAATATCTGCCGCAAGCATCTATCGCCAGCGTCAACAATGAAACTATTATAAATGGCTTATAAAAATCTTTTCGGCGAAAAGTTTTAAATAGTTTTGTAAAAAATAAAATAGAGGACATTTGTTTGTTTTTCTCCAATCTTTCTGTTTGAGCGTTGATTAAATCTTTAAGTTCCTTCAGCTTGCCAGCTGAGCTTCCATGGAGCCAAATAAAAGATTTTTCACATTCACTAAACCTACCTTTCATGGCCAAAAAAGCTGGACTTTCAGGCCAAAATAATATCATAATTGAAGACAAAAGAATCGGTACTGTAGCAAAGGCCGCTATATATCTCCAATTCATAATCAATACCAATGAATGACAAGCCAATGATCCCACTGTTTGTGATATTTTCTTGACACTCATGAAGTAGCCTCGTCTTTTTGGGTCACAGTATTCGCAAATAGTGATGGCCACAATATAATACGCCCCGACGGCAAATCCTTGGACGATTCTGCCAGACAAAAGATGGAAGATACTTTTGGCACAGAACAAAATGATCCATCCAATCAGCATTATTATTGTCAAGCTGAGGTTAACATATTTTCGTCCAACGACTTGGAATAATGGGGAAAGGATGAAAAATCCCAAAATTCCGGCAAATCCATTACTTGCAGCTGAAACAAATTAATCATATAATTAAAATGTATACTTATACATAATTAAATCACATTTTGTAAGGTTACTAGTAGGATTTAAGCCTGATTGGCTAGAGCCAGCCTGATTAGCCTGATTAGCCTGATTGTGCTCAGAACTGGGCCATTAATGGGTTGAAGCCTTAGAATAATAACACAATAGAAACGAAGTCCGCGCGGCCGTTTTGAAGCACCTTATTTGGAGCCAGAAATGGCTCCAAACACCGGGCAGCTCATGTCAACGCACGCCAAACGTGTCTCGCGAAAAAAAAGGATTATGACGATTTGTCCAGTTAAATTGTGTCACAAAATATCTGAAAAGCTATTTATGTATTATTGCTAAAAACATATGATTATCCGCAGCCTAATCATACCCCGCTTTCGGGAAAGTTTCGGTTTAGTACTTCACTTTAGACAGAGCGGTTGTATGAAGACTATATTTCTATAATGTTATTATTCTAAGGTTGAAGCCTTACTTTACTTACCAATCCAAGAGGCTTGATCAGACGTAGCGTGGATGGTACTGTTTGGAGCCCGGATCGAGGGGTTGAGGACCGCGGGAAATGACAGCATAATCCCGGAAGCAAATGAAAGGAGACATCCTGACGTTAGTATGAAGACCTGGAATGAAATTTTACAATTTTTCACTTCAGTACACTTAGTGAAGACTGTACTGGAAACTCAATAAAAATTTTGTCCGTAATCCTATAATTTTTAATTGACTTCAAACGGGAGGTTCTCAATGCGTTGTGTTTTTTATGTGTGGTTCATTTATGTATATAATTGTAGCTAAAGATAGTGGACTTCAGCTTTCCAACTAGTTATATTTCCACACATAAATAAAAGTATATAGGTACTATAGTGTATGTATGTATTTCTTATGCCTGTATATAAACACAAGTACCTAACTGTCACACTGAAATGAAGTAACTAAAGAAAACCCCGACAAAAACAATTAATTTTTGAACTTTTGACGGATGTTTTAAATTATTTCAGAAGATTTTTTACATTATTCATATTATTATGTCCTTTACGCCCTACTACAGACCAAGCCGTTGCGCTAAATTTTGCCCGACGTTGCCTCACGTATGACAGACATTAACTTGCAAGGATATTCAAACAGTATTGAATACCCGTTTTGCTAGTTTCTATGAACTTAGGACAACTATCGCAGCAAGATTTCTGAAATCCGAGTAAACTAGAACAGCTAATAAGTATTTTAATTACGACTACGGCGAAGTCTCAAACAGGTATATGCATTAGGTACATGTGTTTTCATCTGTTCCTGCAGAACTTCTAAAATTTTAACGTAATTTATGAGGCACTAGTTTTTTCCCGCGTGGGAACAAAAAAAAGACAAAATGCCGTTAAAACCACTCGAGCACTCCAAGAACGTATATGTAGGTACTGCAAATAAAAATCCTATGACCCAGTGCAGTTTATGATCTATTCGTAGCCAAATTTTATCGCTATTTGAGTAGTGGTTTCATAAATGATCTATTCGTAGCCTCACTATTCACACTATTCGTAGCCTCATCTACTTCACTCATTACTTACGTTTTAGGTATTGACTTGAGGATAACTTGAGGTATATCTCGTGTACCGAACCTTGTAGTTCAAATCAATTAAACATGTTTGTATTTGAACGACAAGGTCAGAAAATTAGAAGTAACTACTTGAATTACTCTCAATACCAAAAATGATAAAAAGCTGAAGACAAAATAAATTTGAAACAAGAAACACTTGTTTCTACACAAAAAATAGCATTTTGTATTTTTTTTGCATTAAATAATATTATAATTTCACTTACGGTGGGTTGTTGGTACATTTTAGTTAACTTTGACCATGCCATAACCATTACCAAGCTCTTACTGAAGGTCAAGTTGCATGTGGCGTTGCACAATGCCTTTTTTAACCCTCGTCAAAAGTAACGCCGGTCAATGGGGCTGCCATGACAATTATGACAACGTTCCCGGTTTTTTGAGTTTGTTTTGTGTGGAAGATATTTTGTACTAGCAACATTGTGCTAAAATGTCGTACGACTCTTGTCAAATTGACAGTGCAGGCAGCTTTTCACCTGTCAATGCTGTCATTAACTCATTAGTAAAACGTATGTATAAATCCTCTTTGCTCATTAGGTGCTCAATGGTCATTACTGTTTGTAGTGTTTGTTGATTTGTTCTTCGATCGATCATCGCTAAATATTAATTTTCGTAAAATTATCAAAGTTAAATAGGTATCGTTAACATTAAAAAGAACTTGAAATTCAAATCAACTTTAATATGGACAGTTCAGTAAAGTGAGTAGCTACCTACGTTTCTTCTTGTTAATTTATTGTCATCTTGGTTGTGATGTACCTACATCTTTTACTTTACTGTATGTAGTAATTCAATGACTTCATTTTCAGAGAACGATCGTCCAATTTTTCAGCCGATGAAATAGTAAAATTTAAACCGTTAATTGACAAACATAAGGAAGATGAAGGGAAGGGATTCGCTAGGAAAACTATTTAAAGAAATAAATATATTAACTGTAGTTTCACAATATATCGTTGATAATATTATGTACGTTATTAAAAAATACTATGACAGTTTCCATAAGAAGAGTGATGTTCACATGATTAATACTAAGAACAAGGCTAAACTGATTGCACCAAATTTCCTGGAAATATCCTGATGCATAAAATTGTAAGGCTATTTGATCAGTTACTGATACTGCATGGTTTCTGAAATAAATAATTAGGTTTAATTAAATAGAATTCATATTAAAACACATAATTTCGATGTCACTGGACCATTGCAATAAGTAAGTGCTTACCTGTTTGTATTACTTTTAAGTGTCGTTTCCAATATACAAACTAAATGTGTGCGTGTAGCTAGGTCTACACGCTTAAATAGCCTAAAACGCGCCACAAAGTCCACCTCATCCCAGAGAAAATGATCAATTATTGTCCTGAAGAATTTTGTTGTTCTTGCCATAATGTATGTGATAAGGTCGTCATCGGATGAAGTATCTTCATCAATTATACGTAGATCGAATCAATCTACTGCTTTGAAACATTGTAACCGATTTTCAATTAGGTACGTAAAACAATAATTTATCAATTATTAACAACATATTAACGGAAATGTATACAGACATATGTCAAACAAAGTTAAATTTAAGGTTAACTTTGACGTTGACCGATCGCATTCGGACGGTTACGGTTTGGTTGCGGTTAGGGTTAAATTTTAGTCAAAATTTAACGAGGGTTAGTTGATGCAACCCAGTTTTGTTTCTTTCGGCGGTTAAATGTTACTTTAACTGACATGTACCTTTAACCTTACTTTAACCACGTGATATGCAACCCACCCTTAGACACACCTGAGATAATAATAATAAGGAGAAAGTTATACCTATACTTTTTTTACAAGTAATTTTATTAAGACACTAAAAATAAATAATAAACTTAAAAAAACTAGTTTTTTTGTTTCCAATAATATCCAAAATGTTTATAACATCAACTTGAAAATAAGGAAAAAGGCAAACAGTCACTGACCTGTCTCAGAGTAGTCCTCCCACCTTCAGTGCACATTTTATTGACCAGATTTTCTTCAAACCGGTAGGGCACAGTCCTTATTTACACTGTATTAATAGGCTGTGTAGTCACGTGTACGTGTCACTGTGTAGTAACGTTTGTGTAGTCACTATAAAGTATTGCCAGATGGATTACACAATAATACGGTGCACAGTGGGTCAAAATTACCAGAAATACGGTGTTCCAGATAACAGAAATACGGTAGATTTACGGTAGAGTTTTTTTCTACTTTACGGCTTTTACTGTTTTACTAGTGACAAAAAAAGGAACATGCAAACAATATTTAATTAACTTCAATTAATTCTGATTCACTTTCAATAATTGACGACATTTTTTTGTATATAGAACCGTTCATTATGGGCCAATGTCACCAACACAGAATTTACACTAGAGCAGCTTTCCCAGTATAACTTTACTCTGTCGATTTATGCGATGGTTAACTTCAAATTCGTTTCACTACGTTATCTTACTCTCGCTTAGTTACTCAGGTTACTCTGCGACTTTGAACGAATAAATTGAATGAATGCGTGATGCACCCAAGTAAAATAGACAGTTTGACGTATACTTCCGCAATAGCGCTGCGGATTCTTTTATTTATTGGAATAATACGTACCTGACAGTTGAGTTGACCGTGACTAGTGGCAGTGACAGTGACACTACTTATCTACGAATAGTAGCTTACTCGGCCGACATCGGTGGTATATGATTTTACTCTAGTATACTTCGTATAGTTAAATGTTGGTGAAACGTAAAATGGGCTTACTCGCGAGTAATTGACTACTTATCCCGGTAATAGGACTTATACGACATTGGTGAAATCGGCTCTTAATCCATTGATACAGAAGTTTGTGGTTCAATTTTCGTTGGTATACTGGCAGAATTGCATACCATGATAGACGCAGGGAACTAAGATGTAGGTACTTACCTACGATAGACGTAGGTGATATTACATTGACATGTACAATTTTACACTTGACTGGCGGCGCTGCCGACCATAGAGCAACTTTGTTACCTGGATACTAGTTTCGGTTAAAGTTCGGAAAAATACGGTAACTTACATACACCGTAATTTATGACTACTGTAGGTGGCAGATCTTAAAATAAATAAATACCGTAATTACGGTGCATATGGTAACACTGTCACTATGTAAACAAATAGTGAATTGGTCTAATTAATACACTATTGCGTGAGCCGTTTCAAATAGGTACCTTGGTCAATGTTTAACCTGCCGACACGTTTTTATAACTTGGTGACCAAATTGTATTCGATAAAATTTTATGGAAATTGTTATTTATTAATTTTTATTCGACAATTTAAATGAATTTCACAATTCATATTGTCAATTTAAATGAATTTTTACAATTTATAATGTCAATTTAAATGAATTTCACAATTTATATTGTCAATTTAAATGAACTTTTACAATTTATACTGTCAATTTAAATGAATTGGCAATTTATACTGTCAATTTAAATGAATTGACAATTTATACTCTCAATTTAAATGAATTGGCAATTTTAATTGATTACTAATTAAAATTTGGAAATTCAAATAATTTCAGATTTAATTGCTGGTTTAAATGAATTTAACAATTTAAATGAATAGGCAATTAAAATTGATTATTAATTATCCGGAGGGCAAGTAAAGCAGTCGGTCCTGATTATCATCAGATAGCAGTCGTTAAGTCATTGCAGAGGGCTTCGAGTGGCATAAATACTTTCGATACATGGGTTGGCCACTAACCCCTCCACAATCCGAATTGGTGCAGCGTGGTGGAGACTCTAGACCTCTTCATTAATGAGTCCTGTGCTCAGAAGTGGGCCAAGCCAAGGCATAGGTATAGATAGTATCTGACAAAACTCAGAGATATAGAGGAAAATCTGATTACAACAATGATCAGCTGTCTATTGAATTGAGGTAAAAATGTAAATATTTATGAGGTCAACGACAACCATTAAAAGTGAATTAATTATTGTTCCTCCCATTACCACCTATTAATGACCGCTAGAGGCAAAGATTTTTTTAATACCTTTGCCACTTTTCAAAGGTATTAAAAAAATCTTGGCCGCTTCGGAGGGCACGCAGCCTTCGGTCCCGGTTGTTACCATTTGGCAGCAGTCGTTAAGCCATGTCGGACGCCTTCTGGCGGCATAGCAACTAACCCCTCCACTAATCCGCACTGGAGCAGCGTGGTGGAGGTAGGAGGGCTCAGATGTGAGAGACCCGTGCTCAGTAGTGGGCCATTAATGGGTTGAAGCAATGCATTAGCACTAGCCAAACATATTTAAACTAACTATACGTTACGTTTATACAACGCAAGTTGCACTTTTGGATTCGCTCCGCTGACATTATTGTAACTATGGATGCGAAAGATAATCACGGAACGCACTAGACAGACAGAGATAGCTACATGAAAAATAGGACAATTAGCAAAATTTGACTGTCCTATTTTACCTAGTACTAGCAGTAAGTCTTTGAACAGTGGTCTTTTGAATAGAAAGGCTTGGATTCAAACTCAACAAGCACCTTTAATCAAAATAATGTGATTATTATGTTGACCCATATGGCGCAATTGGTACCACGGACTGCCGTTCGAAGGGTTCGATTCCCAGCGAGGTGCATTTGAATGATGAGTTTCAATTTCTATTCTCGGTTTGGGTGTGTATTCTTTATTTGGGTTCCGTCCATGACACCTACGACAAAGGGAATCCTAGTGTGAAGCTATCAGTGTTATAAAACATGGCACTTGCTTCGGTGAATAAAACAACAAAAGAAAACATAAAGTAAAAAATAATAATATTATATCCATTTATTCGCTCTCATAATAACTGTCATAATAACTATTTATTAGGGAGACATCGATATAATTATTCTTATACAAAAAAATCTTGCTTTGTAGAGCCTGGTGTTTGAGGTAGGTTTTGAAAAAAACCTGATTCACAGGTCACCGCTGCCACAAATATAATACATACAGAAATTTCCAACTTTAAAAATGTTAATTTTACATCGACATGTAATAATGTGCGAGCACCATCAACTGTTCCAAGTTAATTAAATACGCATTGAAGGGAGAATTCACAAACTACTCGTCAGATCTCGCTCAAATTCAAATGGGACCACATGACAAGCACCAGCTTTTGAATATAAAAAGAATCATCCAAATGGGTAAAGCCACTAATAAGTTATGAGGTAACATACATACGTACGGACATAACGTATACATAAAAAATATACAGTCGAATTTAGAACCTTCTCCTTTTTTTGAAGGCAAGTAAAAATAACATGATTTATGTTTAGGAAACAAACCTGTTCACCTTGACATTAACATTAACATTGCAATACCTCGATGGGTTTTTTAGGCTCACAATGATCGACAGCTTAACTGCGCGACGCAAGGGATCTGTTTAACATGTATGTATATTCGTTCTTTTGTGCTGCGTTATAGTGGAAACTTCCTTTGGCTACAACCTATCAATGGCTCAATGGCACGCTGCTCTGCTCTACTCTCCTCTCAATGATACTCCACCACGCTGCTCCAATGCAGATGACTGGGGGACCGACAGCACGCCTCTAACATAGCTTAAAGACTAATATCT
The DNA here is from genome assembly GCA_905404295.2 of Ochlodes sylvanus. NCBI lineage: Eukaryota > Metazoa > Arthropoda > Insecta > Lepidoptera > Hesperiidae > Ochlodes > Ochlodes sylvanus. The sequence goes on along the minus strand of FR990146.1, from coordinate 1,975,046 downwards.
AATGATAACCACCGACTAATATTTTTATATCCTAAGCTAGCAGTAGGCAGTGGTAACCGTCACCCATGGATATTAGCACCATCAGGTGAAACACCAACGCGTTGCGGGCCAAGGAGGAAGTAATGGACCCGCTTCTTGAAGGACCCCACGTCATAGCACTGTAGGAACACCGATGAAGGGTGTTCGTTCCACAGTTTACACGAACGTGGGAGGAAATGACGTGAAAACCGAACTGTGAACGAATGCCAGGTATCCCAGGTGGTGATTTACCTACGTGGCCTTCGAAGCATGAAGGCGTTCAATAATTTTGTGCCACTAACATCATACTACTAATTTTAACACTAATAGCGCCACTACCACTAGTGGAAAACCTTGCTACGTACTTACTAATTCTAGGACACCTTATTAACGTCAGCAGAAGTAAACGTAGCATAAACTAAGTGTTATGTCTATTCATACGTACCACAACACCAAGCCACCTAATGAGCGTACGGCTTGTAATGAAAGGCACATAGTTTAGGGACAAGCAGTGTCAAAAAGTTGCAGCGACATATCACACGTAACTGCTCACCGACTTTTTGTTGTTGCGATGTGGCGCGGTTGTGTATGTGTGTTGGCTTGTATAAATCATTTTAAAATAACTTTTTTATGTACATAGCCGAGGAGTCATCATGTTGGTAAGTAGACACCCCATCGACAACAGTAACACCAAAGGTCATTGATAATCACCGATGCGTTGCTCGCTTAGAAAGGCAGCTGAACACTCTCAAGCTCCCAGCCGAAACACGAGAAGTCGCTTGGCGGCTACCTCAAGCAAGAGGATGCTAGCTAGACAGCCACGCTTCAGCCACGCCAACAAGCAAGGCCGGCTGTCGCCATTACGACACCCTGGTCTGCATGGTCTGTTCTTGTTTACCTGAGCAACTACTCGCCGACTTTTTGTCGTTGCAATGTGGCGCGGTTATCGTAAATCTGAATAGTCACTAGCCAATACCAATTGAGTACAGAAATGTCATTGCACTATGAATAAATTATGCCTGGATTTTAGAAATTTACATAATATTGTAGAAACTAGTATCAGTAGTCTCTAACAGTTTTAATGCACTCATTATATAAACTCGACGCCAATTCCACTCCAAGTCAGCTCATACAAAAGCATTTAAATTTGAGCTTTATTTCAAGTTTGTGAGCTTTATTTAATAACATATACCACAAATAGTAATACTGACACCGTATATAAATTAAACTATTTTCAAAATGGTATGTCTACAAATTCATTACAGTTTTGATAATGGAGGGGTTATCAGATAAATGAAAGTCAACTGTAACGATAGATGTCACTATTTATCAAATTACAAAGTCATTACACATTTTAAATGACATAAAAGTTTGTTTTTTATTTTTATTTATTTCCTATTTTTAGTTATCGCTGGACAGGCATTCGTATTCTCAGCAAGTAGGTACTTTCATTTGATACTCATATTGTACCAAAGCATAAAAACCTTTAGAAGTCCGCCATGTTGGATTTAGAGTGACGCCACTTTATTTTTCGAGTTATTCTCAGCAATTTTATTCCACTCTTGATTGATGGTCTGTGTTTGATATCCATATTGTGGGGGTGCATTAAAAATAACTTAGTAGTGCTTAAGTAGTGCTAAGTACTTATCTTGTGTATTCCGCCATGTTAGATTTCGAATGACGTCACATAGCATAACATGCATTGTCATCCAAACTAAACGTGTATACAAATATCAGCTCAATCAGTTGGAGATACCTACTTCAAATTGAGTTGCAAGATTTTACCCGAATCTCTGATATTTTTCCGATCAACATTTTTCCTCATAAGTAACACTCACGTTACCTCGTTTCCTCGTTGCCAATGTAAAATTCCCAGAGAACCAAATAAAAAATAAATAAATAAACCGTTGGTCTTGACAATAATCGTTTTATATGTTTTCTTTCTGACAGTTCGAGAAATATACTACAGGAACCATAAAACTAACGATGAAAAATTGAAAGTATTGAAACGTGAACGATTTACTTTACTTAATCATAATTAAATTTTGATCACTTTTTCGACCGATTATTTCTTAATGTCCATATTGACCCCTAAAAGGATTAAATCGGTTAACATGAAATTATGAATTTACTGAGAAGATTTATTGAGCTTCATAAAATATTGTAAACTGAAAAATTATGCAGAAGTCAGAATAGGTTAAATGGGTTTGTGTGAAGTGGAAGGAAAAAGACTTTCATATATAACAGCATACGTCCTAATATTTTAGAATTTCCAATTCCATTATAAATAATCCTAGTATACAATAAAAGCGGAATGGTCACCGTAACGGATGATTTCGGCTATTAAATTCGGTCGAATACATAATAAAATACTGATTTAAATATAAGTCCATACGTACTAACGAACCGACTTAAAAACCGACAAAACTTAAAAATAAGAATATTAGTTGGTCGACCAACTAATATTCTTATTTTGAAGAATATTAGTTGGTCGGAGCTCTGCCCGCGACTTCGTTCGCGTGGAATTTAACAAAAATAAATCTAAAATAAAAGCCGTTCCAGAGATTAAACAAATAAGTTCAAACAAACAAACAGACAGACAGACAAAAATTTTAAATAATGTTATTTTAGTATATGCACCGTGTATACATCCATAATTATGCATTTAGTAGATAGTGGTTATTTTAATATTACAAATAGACACTACAATTTTATTTATTTGTATAGATAAAACCCTCTGCTATCTGGATTAACCACACTAGTCCCGATTTGAGTCTTGTTCTGTGTTAGTCACAGTTGTTATGAGGTGATGTGAGGGGTAGTGGTATACTGGTTTTCTAACTTAAATACTTCTATAAAGAACATATCGTCAGCTGGAGGAACAATTTGTATCTTTGGACAAAATGATAATTAATGTCGCTTAATTTTTTTGAAACAGTTATACAACTAAACATTTTAACGATATAATTTTTTTAACTATTAATTTCCAAAATCGTTGACGTGGACCTTCTGTATTATTTTTAAGATTAACTTAAAGCACACTTTTGCTTGCATCATTAGTAGGATGTATTAAAACGTCACTTTCAAGTGTTCTTTTAACACCTTTGATTTCATCTTCAATTTCTTGCAAAGTTTTATCTTTTGTCTCAGGCAGCATTATGTATAAAAATACAAGACATATTGTTACACATACACCGTATATAGCATAGGTTCCTGCTACCCCTGTACTTTCAATCATTACGGGCGTTAATTTAAGAGATAACGCATAAAAAGTAGTGAAAACTATGCCTGAAGTAAGTGATCCTAAACCTTTGTGTTCTAATGGAAATATTTCTCCAGATATTGCAAATGCTGTTGGGACTAATCCTATATGAGACACAAAACTGTGCATCAATATTAAACTAAGAATTAACCATCGAAAGTCTTGGCCTAAATCAAAATGTGTTTTAAGAACAAGTACAAGACTAATCGTCAACATTAAAAAAGTGGTAAATGCACCAAATTTGAATAATATTGTACGTCTTTTAAATAATCTGATGAGGAGACACGATGCGGATAAGGCAGATATTAACAAGAAATCAGATGCTACAGCACAATACCTAGCTATGGATTTGTTTCCAGTTATTTCTACCATAATCTGGGTTAGATACGCTAAAAGAAAATATCTGCCGCAAGCATCTATCGCCAGCGTCAACAATGAAACTATTATAAATGGCTTATAAAAATCTTTTCGGCGAAAAGTTTTAAATAGTTTTGTAAAAAATAAAATAGAGGACATTTGTTTGTTTTTCTCCAATCTTTCTGTTTGAGCGTTGATTAAATCTTTAAGTTCCTTCAGCTTGCCAGCTGAGCTTCCATGGAGCCAAATAAAAGATTTTTCACATTCACTAAACCTACCTTTCATGGCCAAAAAAGCTGGACTTTCAGGCCAAAATAATATCATAATTGAAGACAAAAGAATCGGTACTGTAGCAAAGGCCGCTATATATCTCCAATTCATAATCAATACCAATGAATGACAAGCCAATGATCCCACTGTTTGTGATATTTTCTTGACACTCATGAAGTAGCCTCGTCTTTTTGGGTCACAGTATTCGCAAATAGTGATGGCCACAATATAATACGCCCCGACGGCAAATCCTTGGACGATTCTGCCAGACAAAAGATGGAAGATACTTTTGGCACAGAACAAAATGATCCATCCAATCAGCATTATTATTGTCAAGCTGAGGTTAACATATTTTCGTCCAACGACTTGGAATAATGGGGAAAGGATGAAAAATCCCAAAATTCCGGCAAATCCATTACTTGCAGCTGAAACAAATTAATCATATAATTAAAATGTATACTTATACATAATTAAATCACATTTTGTAAGGTTACTAGTAGGATTTAAGCCTGATTGGCTAGAGCCAGCCTGATTAGCCTGATTAGCCTGATTGTGCTCAGAACTGGGCCATTAATGGGTTGAAGCCTTAGAATAATAACACAATAGAAACGAAGTCCGCGCGGCCGTTTTGAAGCACCTTATTTGGAGCCAGAAATGGCTCCAAACACCGGGCAGCTCATGTCAACGCACGCCAAACGTGTCTCGCGAAAAAAAAGGATTATGACGATTTGTCCAGTTAAATTGTGTCACAAAATATCTGAAAAGCTATTTATGTATTATTGCTAAAAACATATGATTATCCGCAGCCTAATCATACCCCGCTTTCGGGAAAGTTTCGGTTTAGTACTTCACTTTAGACAGAGCGGTTGTATGAAGACTATATTTCTATAATGTTATTATTCTAAGGTTGAAGCCTTACTTTACTTACCAATCCAAGAGGCTTGATCAGACGTAGCGTGGATGGTACTGTTTGGAGCCCGGATCGAGGGGTTGAGGACCGCGGGAAATGACAGCATAATCCCGGAAGCAAATGAAAGGAGACATCCTGACGTTAGTATGAAGACCTGGAATGAAATTTTACAATTTTTCACTTCAGTACACTTAGTGAAGACTGTACTGGAAACTCAATAAAAATTTTGTCCGTAATCCTATAATTTTTAATTGACTTCAAACGGGAGGTTCTCAATGCGTTGTGTTTTTTATGTGTGGTTCATTTATGTATATAATTGTAGCTAAAGATAGTGGACTTCAGCTTTCCAACTAGTTATATTTCCACACATAAATAAAAGTATATAGGTACTATAGTGTATGTATGTATTTCTTATGCCTGTATATAAACACAAGTACCTAACTGTCACACTGAAATGAAGTAACTAAAGAAAACCCCGACAAAAACAATTAATTTTTGAACTTTTGACGGATGTTTTAAATTATTTCAGAAGATTTTTTACATTATTCATATTATTATGTCCTTTACGCCCTACTACAGACCAAGCCGTTGCGCTAAATTTTGCCCGACGTTGCCTCACGTATGACAGACATTAACTTGCAAGGATATTCAAACAGTATTGAATACCCGTTTTGCTAGTTTCTATGAACTTAGGACAACTATCGCAGCAAGATTTCTGAAATCCGAGTAAACTAGAACAGCTAATAAGTATTTTAATTACGACTACGGCGAAGTCTCAAACAGGTATATGCATTAGGTACATGTGTTTTCATCTGTTCCTGCAGAACTTCTAAAATTTTAACGTAATTTATGAGGCACTAGTTTTTTCCCGCGTGGGAACAAAAAAAAGACAAAATGCCGTTAAAACCACTCGAGCACTCCAAGAACGTATATGTAGGTACTGCAAATAAAAATCCTATGACCCAGTGCAGTTTATGATCTATTCGTAGCCAAATTTTATCGCTATTTGAGTAGTGGTTTCATAAATGATCTATTCGTAGCCTCACTATTCACACTATTCGTAGCCTCATCTACTTCACTCATTACTTACGTTTTAGGTATTGACTTGAGGATAACTTGAGGTATATCTCGTGTACCGAACCTTGTAGTTCAAATCAATTAAACATGTTTGTATTTGAACGACAAGGTCAGAAAATTAGAAGTAACTACTTGAATTACTCTCAATACCAAAAATGATAAAAAGCTGAAGACAAAATAAATTTGAAACAAGAAACACTTGTTTCTACACAAAAAATAGCATTTTGTATTTTTTTTGCATTAAATAATATTATAATTTCACTTACGGTGGGTTGTTGGTACATTTTAGTTAACTTTGACCATGCCATAACCATTACCAAGCTCTTACTGAAGGTCAAGTTGCATGTGGCGTTGCACAATGCCTTTTTTAACCCTCGTCAAAAGTAACGCCGGTCAATGGGGCTGCCATGACAATTATGACAACGTTCCCGGTTTTTTGAGTTTGTTTTGTGTGGAAGATATTTTGTACTAGCAACATTGTGCTAAAATGTCGTACGACTCTTGTCAAATTGACAGTGCAGGCAGCTTTTCACCTGTCAATGCTGTCATTAACTCATTAGTAAAACGTATGTATAAATCCTCTTTGCTCATTAGGTGCTCAATGGTCATTACTGTTTGTAGTGTTTGTTGATTTGTTCTTCGATCGATCATCGCTAAATATTAATTTTCGTAAAATTATCAAAGTTAAATAGGTATCGTTAACATTAAAAAGAACTTGAAATTCAAATCAACTTTAATATGGACAGTTCAGTAAAGTGAGTACCTACCTACGTTTCTTCTTGTTAATTTATTGTCATCTTGGTTGTGATGTACCTACATCTTTTACTTTACTGTATGTAGTAATTCAATGACTTCATTTTCAGAGAACGATCGTCCAATTTTTCAGCCGATGAAATAGTAAAATTTAAACCGTTAATTGACAAACATAAGGAAGATGAAGGGAAGGGATTCGCTAGGAAAACTATTTAAAGAAATAAATATATTAACTGTAGTTTCACAATATATCGTTGATAATATTATGTACGTTATTAAAAAATACTATGACAGTTTCCATAAGAAGAGTGATGTTCACATGATTAATACTAAGAACAAGGCTAAACTGATTGCACCAAATTTCCTGGAAATATCCTGATGCATAAAATTGTAAGGCTATTTGATCAGTTACTGATACTGCATGGTTTCTGAAATAAATAATTAGGTTTAATTAAATAGAATTCATATTAAAACACATAATTTCGATGTCACTGGACCATTGCAATAAGTAAGTGCTTACCTGTTTGTATTACTTTTAAGTGTCGTTTCCAATATACAAACTAAATGTGTGCGTGTAGCTAGGTCTACACGCTTAAATAGCCTAAAACGCGCCACAAAGTCCACCTCATCCCAGAGAAAATGATCAATTATTGTCCTGAAGAATTTTGTTGTTCTTGCCATAATGTATGTGATAAGGTCGTCATCGGATGAAGTATCTTCATCAATTATACGTAGATCGAATCAATCTACTGCTTTGAAACATTGTAACCGATTTTCAATTAGGTACGTAAAACAATAATTTATCAATTATTAACAACATATTAACGGAAATGTATACAGACATATGTCAAACAAAGTTAAATTTAAGGTTAACTTTGACGTTGACCGATCGCATTCGGACGGTTACGGTTTGGTTGCGGTTAGGGTTAAATTTTAGTCAAAATTTAACGAGGGTTAGTTGATGCAACCCAGTTTTGTTTCTTTCGGCGGTTAAATGTTACTTTAACTGACATGTACCTTTAACCTTACTTTAACCACGTGATATGCAACCCACCCTTAGACACACCTGAGATAATAATAATAAGGAGAAAGTTATACCTATACTTTTTTTACAAGTAATTTTATTAAGACACTAAAAATAAATAATAAACTTAAAAAAACTAGTTTTTTTGTTTCCAATAATATCCAAAATGTTTATAACATCAACTTGAAAATAAGGAAAAAGGCAAACAGTCACTGACCTGTCTCAGAGTAGTCCTCCCACCTTCAGTGCACATTTTATTGACCAGATTTTCTTCAAACCGGTAGGGCACAGTCCTTATTTACACTGTATTAATAGGCTGTGTAGTCACGTGTACGTGTCACTGTGTAGTAACGTTTGTGTAGTCACTATAAAGTATTGCCAGATGGATTACACAATAATACGGTGCACAGTGGGTCAAAATTACCAGAAATACGGTGTTCCAGATAACAGAAATACGGTAGATTTACGGTAGAGTTTTTTTCTACTTTACGGCTTTTACTGTTTTACTAGTGACAAAAAAAGGAACATGCAAACAATATTTAATTAACTTCAATTAATTCTGATTCACTTTCAATAATTGACGACATTTTTTTGTATATAGAACCGTTCATTATGGGCCAATGTCACCAACACAGAATTTACACTAGAGCAGCTTTCCCAGTATAACTTTACTCTGTCGATTTATGCGATGGTTAACTTCAAATTCGTTTCACTACGTTATCTTACTCTCGCTTAGTTACTCAGGTTACTCTGCGACTTTGAACGAATAAATTGAATGAATGCGTGATGCACCCAAGTAAAATAGACAGTTTGACGTATACTTCCGCAATAGCGCTGCGGATTCTTTTATTTATTGGAATAATACGTACCTGACAGTTGAGTTGACCGTGACTAGTGGCAGTGACAGTGACACTACTTATCTACGAATAGTAGCTTACTCGGCCGACATCGGTGGTATATGATTTTACTCTAGTATACTTCGTATAGTTAAATGTTGGTGAAACGTAAAATGGGCTTACTCGCGAGTAATTGACTACTTATCCCGGTAATAGGACTTATACGACATTGGTGAAATCGGCTCTTAATCCATTGATACAGAAGTTTGTGGTTCAATTTTCGTTGGTATACTGGCAGAATTGCATACCATGATAGACGCAGGGAACTAAGATGTAGGTACTTACCTACGATAGACGTAGGTGATATTACATTGACATGTACAATTTTACACTTGACTGGCGGCGCTGCCGACCATAGAGCAACTTTGTTACCTGGATACTAGTTTCGGTTAAAGTTCGGAAAAATACGGTAACTTACATACACCGTAATTTATGACTACTGTAGGTGGCAGATCTTAAAATAAATAAATACCGTAATTACGGTGCATATGGTAACACTGTCACTATGTAAACAAATAGTGAATTGGTCTAATTAATACACTATTGCGTGAGCCGTTTCAAATAGGTACCTTGGTCAATGTTTAACCTGCCGACACGTTTTTATAACTTGGTGACCAAATTGTATTCGATAAAATTTTATGGAAATTGTTATTTATTAATTTTTATTCGACAATTTAAATGAATTTCACAATTCATATTGTCAATTTAAATGAATTTTTACAATTTATAATGTCAATTTAAATGAATTTCACAATTTATATTGTCAATTTAAATGAACTTTTACAATTTATACTGTCAATTTAAATGAATTGGCAATTTATACTGTCAATTTAAATGAATTGACAATTTATACTCTCAATTTAAATGAATTGGCAATTTTAATTGATTACTAATTAAAATTTGGAAATTCAAATAATTTCAGATTTAATTGCTGGTTTAAATGAATTTAACAATTTAAATGAATAGGCAATTAAAATTGATTATTAATTATCCGGAGGGCAAGTAAAGCAGTCGGTCCTGATTATCATCAGATAGCAGTCGTTAAGTCATTGCAGAGGGCTTCGAGTGGCATAAATACTTTCGATACATGGGTTGGCCACTAACCCCTCCACAATCCGAATTGGTGCAGCGTGGTGGAGACTCTAGACCTCTTCATTAATGAGTCCTGTGCTCAGAAGTGGGCCAAGCCAAGGCATAGGTATAGATAGTATCTGACAAAACTCAGAGATATAGAGGAAAATCTGATTACAACAATGATCAGCTGTCTATTGAATTGAGGTAAAAATGTAAATATTTATGAGGTCAACGACAACCATTAAAAGTGAATTAATTATTGTTCCTCCCATTACCACCTATTAATGACCGCTAGAGGCAAAGATTTTTTTAATACCTTTGCCACTTTTCAAAGGTATTAAAAAAATCTTGGCCGCTTCGGAGGGCACGCAGCCTTCGGTCCCGGTTGTTACCATTTGGCAGCAGTCGTTAAGCCATGTCGGACGCCTTCTGGCGGCATAGCAACTAACCCCTCCACTAATCCGCACTGGAGCAGCGTGGTGGAGGTAGGAGGGCTCAGATGTGAGAGACCCGTGCTCAGTAGTGGGCCATTAATGGGTTGAAGCAATGCATTAGCACTAGCCAAACATATTTAAACTAACTATACGTTACGTTTATACAACGCAAGTTGCACTTTTGGATTCGCTCCGCTGACATTATTGTAACTATGGATGCGAAAGATAATCACGGAACGCACTAGACAGACAGAGATAGCTACATGAAAAATAGGACAATTAGCAAAATTTGACTGTCCTATTTTACCTAGTACTAGCAGTAAGTCTTTGAACAGTGGTCTTTTGAATAGAAAGGCTTGGATTCAAACTCAACAAGCACCTTTAATCAAAATAATGTGATTATTATGTTGACCCATATGGCGCAATTGGTACCACGGACTGCCGTTCGAAGGGTTCGATTCCCAGCGAGGTGCATTTGAATGATGAGTTTCAATTTCTATTCTCGGTTTGGGTGTGTATTCTTTATTTGGGTTCCGTCCATGACACCTACGACAAAGGGAATCCTAGTGTGAAGCTATCAGTGTTATAAAACATGGCACTTGCTTCGGTGAATAAAACAACAAAAGAAAACATAAAGTAAAAAATAATAATATTATATCCATTTATTCGCTCTCATAATAACTGTCATAATAACTATTTATTAGGGAGACATCGATATAATTATTCTTATACAAAAAAATCTTGCTTTGTAGAGCCTGGTGTTTGAGGTAGGTTTTGAAAAAAACCTGATTCACAGGTCACCGCTGCCACAAATATAATACATACAGAAATTTCCAACTTTAAAAATGTTAATTTTACATCGACATGTAATAATGTGCGAGCACCATCAACTGTTCCAAGTTAATTAAATACGCATTGAAGGGAGAATTCACAAACTACTCGTCAGATCTCGCTCAAATTCAAATGGGACCACATGACAAGCACCAGCTTTTGAATATAAAAAGAATCATCCAAATGGGTAAAGCCACTAATAAGTTATGAGGTAACATACATACGTACGGACATAACGTATACATAAAAAATATACAGTCGAATTTAGAACCTTCTCCTTTTTTTGAAGGCAAGTAAAAATAACATGATTTATGTTTAGGAAACAAACCTGTTCACCTTGACATTAACATTAACATTGCAATACCTCGATGGGTTTTTTAGGCTCACAATGATCGACAGCTTAACTGCGCGACGCAAGGGATCTGTTTAACATGTATGTATATTCGTTCTTTTGTGCTGCGTTATAGTGGAAACTTCCTTTGGCTACAACCTATCAATGGCTCAATGGCACGCTGCTCTGCTCTACTCTCCTCTCAATGATACTCCACCACGCTGCTCCAATGCAGATGACTGGGGGACCGACAGCACGCCTCTAACATAGCTTAAAGACTAATATCTAATGATAACCACCGACTAATATTTTTATATCCTAAGCTAGCAGTAGGCAGTGGTAACCGTCACCCATGGATATTAGCACCATCAGGTGAAACACCAACGCGTTGCGGGCCAAGGAGGAAGTAATGGACCCGCTTCTTGAAGGACCCCACGTCATAGCACTGTAGGAACACCGATGAAGGGTGTTCGTTCCACAGTTTACACGAACGTGGGAGGAAATGACGTGAAAACCGAACTGTGAACGAATGCCAGGTATCCCAGGTGGTGATTTACCTACGTGGCCTTCGAAGCATGAAGGCGTTCAATAATTTTGTGCCACTAACATCATACTACTAATTTTAACACTAATAGCGCCACTACCACTAGTGGAAAACCTTGCTACGTACTTACTAATTCTAGGACACCTTATTAACGTCAGCAGAAGTAAACGTAGCATAAACTAAGTGTTATGTCTATTCATACGTACCACAACACCAAGCCACCTAATGAGCGTACGGTTTGTAATGAAAGGCACATAGTTTAGGGACAAGCAGTGTCAAAAAGTTGCAGCGACATATTACACGTAACTTCTCACCGACTTTTTGTTGTTGCGATGTGGCGCGGTTGTGTGTGTTGGCTTTTATAAATCGTTTTAAAATAACTTTTTTATGTACATAGCCGAGGAGTCATCATGTTGGTAAGTAGACACCCCATCGACAACAGTAACACCAAAGGTCATTGATAATCACCGATGCGTTGCTCGCTTAGAAAGGCAGCTGAACACTCTCAAGCTCCCAGCCGAAACACGAGAAGTCGCTTGGCGGCTACCTCAAGCAAGAGGATGCTAGCTAGACAGCCACGCTTCAGCCACGCCAACAAGCAAGGCCTGGTCTGCATGGTCTGTTCTTGTTTACCTGGGCAACTACTCGCCGACTTTTTGTCGTTGCAATGTGGCGCGGTTGTCGTAAATCTGAATAGTCACTAGCCAATACCAATTGAGTACAGAAATGTCATTGCACTATGAATAAATTATGCCTGGATTTTAGAAATTTACATAATGTTGTAGAAACTAGTATCAGTAGTCTCTAACAGTTTTAATGCGCTCATTATATAAACTCGACGCCAATTCCACTCCAAGTCAGCTCATACAAAAGCATTTTAATTTGAGCTTTATTTCATGTTTGTGAGAGTTTAAAAAAAAATGCCACAAATGGTGAATACAGGAAATAATTCACTGGAAGATAGAGGAGGTTCGCAAAACAAATTTGGAGAAATCCGTATACAAACAAATCATACATGTACATTCATTAACCAGGAAAATGTTATATGTGTGTGGAAGCCTTATTAGATTATTTATTTTATTGTAATTTTTGTGGAAAACAAATTACAATGTTACTATAATACACATAAATGTTACAAAAATATAAACAATACATCAATAAAGTTTCCACTATCGTCAATATTTTGGGGATCCAATCCCGAATCTACTTAATCTCTTGTGACCCGTCTGTTAATTTGCCTGCTTAGGCCATAAAAAACTGGCTCTTAGGTCCCTGGCATAACCTGACGTGTCGTCTGGCGGTTAACTCAACAAGAGGGTGGTAGCCAGCCGGGTTCGAATCCCTACCAGGTTAAAGTACCATCGGGATCAAACTGGATGGTAAAGTGCAGTGACCTCTGAAGAGAACCGAGCGGCGTGACCTCGTCCGCTGCTCAACACAGAGCACCACGAGCGAGGGGGGAAGCCCTGGCCACGGTAATAGTATCAAACAGTATTCCATCTTCATACAAACGGTCGGAACGTGAATCATACCTACGCGCCTCGGAGTTTAGTACACATTAAGTATACAACAGCCACAGAAGCGCCATAGGGACGATCGAACGTGTGGGTTTGTAATCAGGAAGCGTGCGTATTACCTACCCACTTACATTCACTACAACTAGAAAGAGGCGGCCCTAGCGCGTGGGGCAGTAGGCATTTATTTCAAGGACAGGGCCGAGTCACACTACTGTATTATACTATTACCGTGCCCTGGCGGCTTTACCTATAGTTCAGGGGTGCAGCCGGGCGCCGGTTGGCAGGGGGCGCCGAGAGCCGCTCGCGACACCTAGACCTAATCTATTTCGACCGTGCATTTGATATGGCGCCAGGGCATTGATTGCACCCGGGCGCTACATTTGCTAAAGCCGCTCCTCGGAGGAAGGCTTGGACTCAAAGATGGATAGAGCTTCTTACACCTATAATTTAATAACTAATGTAACATTAATAATTATGTCAGTTCAAGGTCCATTCCTGACAAAAAGTTGTTAGTACTAGCATTATGACTAGAAGCAGAGATTTAAATAACAAGTAAAAAACTTAAATTTAAAACCGGTCGCGCAAATAGTAAGTAGTTTGTGGGACGTATGGTTCCGTCATTGTCCACGAGCACTTCATCGCAACTCATAACTGTCTCACTGCTGGCACGGGTGTCCTCTCACAGTGCGAGGGGTACAGGCCACAGTCGACCACGCTGGCCAAGTGCGGATTGACAGATTTCACACAACTTCGAGAATATTATGGAGAACTAATTAATTAGGATTTATAGGTGGTAGAGCCTAGAGTTCGCCCGGGTATCACCACCGCCCGCCACGGTACTTAATACCATTTCTACCGTGTAATAATTATTTTAACACGTTCGCTGCAGAGTACGTGTACGTCGTGATTTTTCCATAGAAAATTACGATCGCCGCAGCCAATGTGTACAGCAATAAAATTGTGTTCCGGTTAGAAATGTGTGGAGCCGACTACACTTTTTTAGAGGCAACCATCTCAGTCCTCAAGGGTAGCAACAAAACTATGGCCGAATTAGAACGCGACTCTTACTAACAATTACTAACTGGACTATTACCATCAACAACTAACCGAACTAACTATCACTGAGGTTGTTGTGTTGACTGATGAATGAAAAACTACGTGATCAAACAAACCGCCCGTTTGTTTTAAATATATTCTTACGCAATACTAAACAAAACAATTCAATACAATAAATTAATTATGTTAACTTTTTTAATGGATTATGCAAACTCAATAAATTATGAAGTGGTATCGTTGATTTTTTATCACGTTTTTTATATTAGCTCTACCTGGTCTGATGGTTTTTACCGTGGTTTTTTATAAAACTAGTTGACCAACGGATTGACTGGTGGTCTGCATTAAAATGGATACGGATATTACGGATGAATGGATGGATCCAGAGGCCAAAAACCTCCATAAATCGCTGGCTTTATCCCAACCCATAGCTGTCCCACTGGTGGGCTTGTGTCTCCTCTCGCAACGTGTACCGCAATGGGTACACGCACACGACACCGGCCAAGCGCGGATCGGTGAACATCACACCTTAGAGAACATCATAAAATCATCATCATCATCATCACAACCCATAACTGTCCCACTGCTGGGCACGGGTCTCCTCTCACAATGAGAGGGGTATAGGCCATAGTCCACCACGCTGGCCAAGTGCGGATTGGCGGACTTCACACACCTTTGGGAACATTATGGAGAACTCACAGGTGTGCAGGTTTCCTCACGATGTTTTCGTTCACCGAAGCAAGTGATAATTAAATTTTAATACGCACATAATTTTGAAAATTAGTGGTGCGTGCGGGGTTTGAACCCGGAACCTCCTCCGGTTCGGCAGTCCAACGTTCAACCACACGGCTATCACTGCTAATAAAATCATAAGTATTATTAATTAATACATAAAAAATCAAAATGTGTGCAATTCACACGCGCTAGAAGTGAAATTTAAAAAAACGAATGCTGTCAGTCCAAATTATGTTTTGCTTTGCTTACGTCATTTCCGTTTCATCTAATTTCAAATCACAACGATACTATAAAAGCTTTCACTTCAAAAATAATTAAGCATTATTTTTTCGAAACCCCGTTTCTACAAACCCTTAGAAATTGCCTCTATGCATTAAGTGTGCCCATTGTAGAATTTTAAAATAAAGGGTTAATAAAAAAAATGTTTTTTAGATTTCTATTATGCACATAATTTTTGAAAATAAACGGCACTTTTTCTTGGGCATTGATTATGACCTTGGTAACTGCCTTTTAATAACTCTTGCGTGATGTTTTCATAGTATAAATATTCGATTATTCAATCATGTAACTTTTAGTAGATTTTCCCGCGATACATTTTTAATGAGCCATTATTAATTACTGCAGTAAGACTAGGTTAGGTACCCATTGTAATTAAATTAGTCTTAACCACTATTTTACAATTTATGAGGTTACTTTTCTATGATGATTTATGCACAATTTATTTTGAATGCCAATATAAATAATTACTTAATAATAGATGTTTACAAAAAAAAACTAAATTATGATGCAATTTTATAAATTTATTACAGTCGACATTTTCTCAATGTTTATTTAATATTTACATTAATTTACTAACTAGTAGTAAATTACATACATACACACTATATTACACTATGTTAATAATAATTATGTATATAACAAGGGCGGATATTGAAATAGAATGAGGAAGGAGCGCACACGACAAACGCCAATGTCGCTACAATTTGCAGAACAATTTCGTGGCATTATAAGGTCGTGCACGTATGTATGTATGACAATAATGTATCATCAACGCTCGACACTGACGCTTGCAGTGCAAAACCCTCGGATGAGCTAACCTTAACCTAACCTAGATTACAATTAAGTTTACCAGCAATAAGCTGAGCTTTGTGCTTGCTCGCGTAGTTTTTCTACCGGATAATAATTTTAAATACATACATAACTTAACATACTTTAACGAACAGACAAGCAGAGATTTGGAGGAAACACGAAAATGCTAATTCACCAATATCACTCATTAACTCTCGAAACACGAATAAAACAATAAAAATAAAAAGGTCTATGTGACAATATCGCTTTCCCGTCAAAACTCCGCCGTTACTTTACAACCTGATTGTAGTGATGTCATCTAGTATTAAGTAGATTAACTACGATATATTTGAGTATTGAGTTTAATTCTGTTGCAGCGATGCTTTATTCGTTTAATTCTGTTGCAGCGATGTTAACTCTTTGGTTTTCTAACAGATGGCGTTAGTAGTACAATAATATTCTATCTAATGAATACAAAAATAGAATAGTTATAAAATTATATTTTGTAAGATAACACATCTAGATATGAAGTTAAATTACTATTTTAATGCACAAATGCACCAACAGTTTAATTAAAATATTGTCTATAATCAATAATACTGAAGTCATCTTTTAGTTTTACTTTAAATAAATAAAAACTTCTTACATACAACGTTATTCTGCCATATAAATTACTTGTATTGAATGATTTGGATATTGTTCGTACAAAAATACTTAAAACGCGATTGAAAATTGGGGGTAAGTGTGTGTGTTAGAGGTAAGGGGAAAAGTGGGGGTAAGAAGGTGAAAACTTGATGTTGTATGTAATTTTTTATGCCAAATCTATAAAAATATACAAAAAAACTCGTCAAAAAATAGAGAAAAATCTGGATACGGACACCTTTATCACCCCGCGGTATGAAATATACTTTACGAACTATTCTACAAAAAAAAACCATGAAAATCGATCGAGCCGATTCGGAGGAGTTTGACCACTAACACCGTGACAGGAGAATTTATATCTATAGGTACAAATAAATATAATTGGACTGTTTGTAATATTAAAATACCGGCTTCTTAATAAATGCTAAATAAAAATATATGGATGTATACATTGTATATATAAAAATAATTTTTGTCTGTCGGTCTGTCTGTTTGTTCCGGCTAGTCTCTGGAACGGCTGGATTTTCACTGGCAGATACGAGTAGATCATGTAATATGGAGTGGCTACTTTTATTTTAGAAATTTAATAAACTTTTTGCTAAATTCCACGCGGTCGAAGTCGAGGGCGCAGCTAGTATTAGAATATAATTGCAAAGTTACACATTACAAAGTATATCAAGCTAAATACTATTCACACACTAATATTCAAAGTCACAAGCAATTCTTCCAAAAACAATCCAACTTATTTATAACAATAGGGTTATCATTGGCATTTCAAAATTCTATGAAATTGTTAATACCTCATTTCAACTAATCTAAATGTTTTCAACTACTTAATCTCATTTAAATTAAATGAATAAATTAATATTGTGGTCTTCTAAAATTTGTTTAAACCCTAAGTTTTTGAAGCTTAATATATGTATACGTTATTTTTACTATAGATTTAATACGTCTATCTCTATCATTATAATACAGGCCATCTAATTAATCTATTAAAATTACATTTTCATGCGTTTTACTAACACCTTTGATATCATCTTCAATTTGTTGCAAAGTCCTATCTTTTGTTTCTGGCAATATAAAGTATAATATAATTAAACATAGTGTAACACACAATCCGTATATTGCATACGTTCCTGCCACACCTGTATGTTCAATCATTGGTGGAGTTAATTTAATAGTCACAGTATAAAACGAAGCAAAAATTATGCCGGATGCAAAACATCCTAATCCTTTATGTTCCAAAGGAAAAACTTCAGCCATTATCGCAAACGCTACAGAAACTAATCCTACATGAGATACAAAACCATGTATCAGTATAATACTGGGAACCAACCAGCTTGTGCCTACATAAAAATGGGTTTTAGCAACTAATGTTAAACTAATTAAGAACATCAAACCCACCTCAATACTACCAAGTGAAAACAAAATAGTTCGTCTTTTTAACAATCTTATAATAATACATGATGCAGACAACGCGGATACTAACAATAAATCTGATCCTACAGCACAGTACATTGCTAAAGAATTGTCTCCAGTTACTTCGACTATTATTTGAGTTATGTAAGTTAGTAAAAAAAAGCGCCCACTAGCGTCTATTGCTATAGACAATAAGGTTGTAATAAACAATGGCTTCAAGAATTCTTTACTCAAAAACGTTTTTAACAGCTTTTTTGGTAGAAATATTTTTTTAGTGGAGTTGTTCTTCTTACTTAACCGTTGTGACTGGGAGCTGATTAGTTCATTTAGTTGTTTCTGTGCTCCAGCGGAATTTCCATTAGCCCACTTGAATGATTTCTCACACTCATCGAATCTGCCTTTCAGCGCCAAAAAAGCTGGACTTTCGGGCCAAAATAATATCATGATGGCAGCTATTATGAGGGGTCCGCATGAAAATATTGAAATCTGTCTCCAGTTTATCAATAAAGCCAAGGAATGGCATGCCAACGATCCAAATGATAACGCTATCTTTTTAATCGCCATGAAGTATCCTCGCCTTTTTGGATCACAATATTCTGCAACAGTTACGGCTGAGATAAAAAAGTTCCCCATAACGAGGCCTTGCATTAATCTAGCAGAAAATAGATGAAGTATTGAATCGGCAAAAATGAAAATTATCCATCCAATCAGCTGAACGATACACAAGGCAAAGTTTACATACTTTCGTCCAACTATTTGGAATAACGGTGAAAAAATGAAGAATCCCAAAATTCCTGTAATTCCATGACTTGCAGCTGTAACAAAAATGTATTAATTAAAATTTTACATTTATAAGAAATAATTTTATATTCGATAATGAAAAAATAAGAGAAAACAATTTAAATTAAATGTTATTATGGTTAGTATAAACATATGAACACTTCTTTATATTAATATAGAGAGACATAGAGATCTTCTATCAAATAAAACCAAGGACTTACCAATCCAAGATGCTTGACTAGACGTGGCATAGAGAGTACTATTTGTAGCCATAATGGCCGGATTTAGGACTGATGGAAATGACAGAGCTATTCCAGCACCGAAAGACGTAAGACATCCTGCAGTCAGAACGAAGAACTAAAACAGAATTAAAATTTTGAATTAACTAACAAAATCGAAGTATGTTGATATATGGCGGGGATTGTTGTTGGTTTTGGTAAAAAATATTAATGAGTCAAAGCTTCGACAAACAAGTTCTAGGTAGCCAGAGGCGGATTAAATGTCGAAAGCGCCCTAGGCAAACATCTCATCGGCGTCCCTGGAGGGAAATGAGGGACACTAGACTATTTTTTATGGACAAAAACAAAACTATGTGAGGTGTACAGTCCACGACGCTGGCTAACTGCGGATTGGCCGACTTCACACAGCCTTGAAAACATTACGGAGAACTATCAGGTGTGCAGCTTTCTGGGGAAACCTGCACACCTGAGAGTTACACCCTCTATTACACTGTTTTTCTTCACCGAAGCAAGTTTTAAGAATTTCATAGGGAAATTTATTAAAGATGTGGTGCCTTACCAAATACACTCTGCTTATAGAGGGTGGTTTTACAGTGGACCGCGCATAGTTTGTATCTGTCTTTCCTTCTCATGAACTGTGAATAGTTGCGAGTTTGTTTTAATCCAATCCAATATTATAAAGACACCGAAAAGAAAAAAAAAAAAAATTATACTTAGAGTTTGTTTTGCAAGAATCTCTTTGTTTAAGGTTACATCTTGCTTGCAAACATTTCTTTGCGCTTTAAATGCGCGAGTCTTATCGATAGAGTTAGCCGCGATAAGCAGTCAGAAGGGCAATCTTTGTTTACAATCAAGAGTAAGTATGTATATGAAAGTTTGCCAAGCTTTTTAGAAACAAAATTGATATGCGATTTCCGTTTCATATTCAGTTCAGATGTATTTCTAAGAACTTTATAGTTTCTGTCTCATCAATTTTAGTCCCTTGGTAACATACATTAAGTTTCTGTTAGTTATTTTTCTATCTTACATACTTAATTTTTGTTATCTCAAGATTTATATTCAGATTGTTTCATTTAAGCCAAACATACATCTACATACTAAGATGAGCAGAACCGGTCGTGGATGTCTATTTCCAAGCATCACAGGTAGTTTCCAATGGTCTGGCATAATATACATAATAATACAATGTTAACATTGGTAACACATTACATTAATTCTACTATGTAAACCGGACGCAGTCAACATCTTTATTGTTCCAAATTTTCTAATGTGTTTATGATACAGAGATCATCAGTGTATTTATAAATGTTACTGATATCATAATTATCGATGAAAAAACTTAAAAAACTCGTTTTATTGTTACAGTAAACATATTTTTATCAAATGACGCCACGTAATTAAATCGTTATTGCTTCGGAACAGTCTTCCACGGCGTTGTAATAAAATCTATCACGATAATCAATAACTCGCTATTCTTACTACTTACATAAAAAATATAATCTAAATTATGTTCATATCGCAATATATACATTTTTTATAAAAATACACGCAGTTGCTTTTCGGTATTTTTTTTTAATAATTTACTTTTGCTATTTTTACCCTAATAATCCTAACCTTCCACTCATTTATATTTTTTTGCATAGTATTAGTCTCCAAACGATATAATTAAAACATGTCTATCTTAACTATTTTACAATACTCTAAGACCTACATTATGAAATGACAGAAGGTTATTTATATGATATGATTAGTGGTAAAAATGCCCTAAAAATATATATAATATAAAAAAATATATAAAATATTTTAAATACTCGTATCATAAAAAAATAATTTCAAAACTTTATAAAGCCTATAAACTATCTTGAATCAATTAAAAAAAACACTTTGGAATATTTTCGCATACCTTAATTATTTTCTTAATTTTAACTCTAAATATTTTACTTCCAGTACACAAAAAAACACTTTTACACTTAACAATTACAATAAAAGTTTCACTAACCTGTCTTAAGGTATACCTGTTCATTTTAAAGCACAGTTTGTTCTAATCGTTTTCCTTGTTACATGTCCTTTATCACGTGTTTTTATTCCAATTCTGTTGTTGGATTTACATTTACACGCGACTGGACAGTGCACTGGTTTTGTTAACAAAGTCCTATTTACAAGTGACACTAACCACAGAACGATAACCTTATTCCGACATCAAAAAAGGGAGGTCCTCAATTAAACTGGATTTTTGTTGGTGTACCGATTTTGATGATTATTTTTATATTTAAAGAAAGGTTAGTGCTTGTCATGTGGTTTCATTTGAATTTGGGCTAGATCTGACAAGCAATGTTTGTGTTGTCCCCTAATAATGCGTATTTAATTGACTTCTTCTACGTTGATGATAATCTCGTTTACTAGTCGATGTAACGAACTAGTTTTAGAGTCCGTTTTTTTATGTGAATTATTTCAACCTACTGAGTCAATAGTAATATACAGGGTGTTAGGGATTCAACCAGAAACCAGAACCAGGACGCTTTCGGACCGTGATTCTAAGTAATACTACATTGAAAAAAAATCGGTCCATTTTTTGTACCGTATAAATTTTTTTTTACCATTTTATTTCTTAAATTTTGAAATAATATGTCATAATTCTTTGGGCCCGTCCTAGCTACATTGAATGAATTTTACGATTTCGCGGCGGAGGTGTGCTACGGACGTGAATTATTGTACTTATCTTTTTTAAGATAATCACAACAGCGCCTAATAACAAATACCATTAGAGCGAAAATCTACGTGATTTGCGACTAGGATAAACTACACGCAGAATTAAGTAGTTAGCCGAACTTGACTGCCTCACTTTTCGCTTGACATATCCACTTCTTTTTATTTATATCAGTACTAGAGCCTTTGCCGCGGCTTCGCCCGCGTGGAATTTGGCCTGTGAAAAGTATCCTATGTTACCTTTAATACTCAATTAAGTGCTTGACGCGTAAAGTTTCTTAACACCTTTTTACCATAAACATTATATCGTGATATAGACATCCAGTGAACATGGCGAACATGAGATAGCACTAGAAAGTACAATTCTATGTAACACAAAAACATCAGCTGTCAAATTTGCTTGTAAGTAACGGAGCTTTCTTTGAAAAAGCCGACACGCAATGTGAGACAAAAGATCGTAATGTATCATTCTGTCTCGTTTATTTTTGTCATCAAGCTCAAGATCTCCAACCTTTTCTCCGCCAAAATAGCCAAAATACCATTTGAACAGCTTATGTAAATTAAAAACCACATCGTAAATAACAATCGTTAACAATCGTTAAAGTTTATAACGTGTTTAATTATTATTACTGATTCAATAATAAATTCTTGAAATGTGTGATCATTGTTTGAAATAATCAATTTTACGATTGGACTAATGTACTTATACAGAGTTAGCGGAAGCATAGGAACTAGGGGTGTCTTCAACTGTGACGTCAGAGTGGCGTGATGGTGATGGATGACTCCCATGATCAGAGAACAAACATTTATCTATCATATAAATCGGGAATCGAACCCGGAGCCTCTCGCTTCGTAGACATGGCCATCTAACAACTAGAATATGGGGTTGTCAAATCAAATGCATCCTGATTTATTAATAATTATTACCGATTGAAATCGAAAACCGATTCGTTTTGCTTACGGAGAGTAGTAAGTTCTTCACTATCTATTCATCATCGTCCTCATACTTACTAACGAACTAACTAACTAACTAATTAATGCTCTAACACCGTCTCCTAAGTGGACTAACTAGCCTAGTCCCCAATTGAGTCTTGTTTTAAGTCAGTGACAGTTGTCATGTTCATGAGCGGAAGAGTGGTGCTGCATGCTCGTTTGCTACCTTAGTTCAATAAAAAAACATAGTGCAGGATTTGAACTAGGGACCACCGATTCGGGAGTCCAACGTTCAAACTCGGGTATCACTCACTCTATATACTATCTAGAATCAGAATACGGATACTCTAGAATAGTTTAATTGCTAGAAATACTGATAAACCTGTCCTCAGTTATGAATACATTTTACGATCACCTGACATTTAAAATTGTACCAAAACCCAAAATAATTTAACCAAATTTAAATGTAACGGGATTTAAATTTTTATTGGTGAACTGATTGGAATAAACAAATAAAATTTGAAGTTTTGGGATTGGAAGAAACGTTTATTACCTATATTTTAGAGGAAGGGTCAGTTTTGCAGTCATTACTTGTTTAAGCTTTATAGCGACGCAAAAAGCCGAAACGTTGTAATTGTAACCCACAACTATTACATTTTTTATTGCAGATTCGGAATCAGAATAAAATTCTGCGTCAAAAGGGTCTAAGTCTCGTGGCTCAACGAACAATTTAATGTACCTACAGAGTTAAAAATAACCTTATTTTTCATACATTTATGTTCTGAAATCTCCAAAGTTTATCTGCTCTGGTGAACATTAATATACTCGTATTTGATGCCTATACTCCCCAAATCAACCAACGTGCATCTCTTTTTAATCCAATGATTAACTGGTAGAGAATGCATTGAGTTTTAACTCGACATTTGTACCGTAATATAGGTATTTATTGTGGTCAATAAAGGTTTATATAAATTAAACTCTTGTACTCTGTAACTGTGAAGTCCACCAATCCGCACTTGGCCAGCGTGGTGGATTACGACCTATACCCCTCACATTGTGAGAGGAGACCCGTGCCCAGCAGTGGGACAGTTATGGGTTGTAATGACGATGATGACGATGATGATGATGACGATGATGATGATGACTTAGTAACATTACTAGTAACCTGGTCACACTTCCGAATGCCCAACTAAAGGTCCCACGTTTTATTGAAAGAAAATAGTCGTATTTCCAAAAATATTGTTCTTTGAATTCATTCATTTTTTTCTGAATGTGAATAGGTATACAAGGAAATTAATACCAATAAAACAATTATTATAAAATAAATTAAGGAAACAAATTTAATGACGTGTTATATAATTTTTCTTGTTTCAGCAAGAAAAAATATTCGTATACATTTTGCTAGTCACACATGTTATATAACAGTAAAAAATTGTATATTTTTTAGACATTGTCATATAAATAACACGTTTAAAAATCAATAATACAAAAGGATACTATATAGTATTAAACCTTACATATTATCAATAATAATATAAATTAAAATTAGTTTGAAGTTTACAGATAAAGATTTTCACAGCCGCAAGTATTTTGTATTAATGTAAGATAGTTCGTGTCATTGCAGAAGTCTAAATCAAGAGAGGAGATTTTTAGTAAATGTTTGCAATTTCCTTCATGTCTTCAATATTTTATAATGTATTGTACTTAGTCATCTACAACTATCGTGAAGTAACCAATTCAGTAGTTGACACTTTACCTAATAAAGCTTATTATTGAAATTAAATTACGTACGTTTATCACTATTATTAGGCAAAACATTTAGGGTTTCTATCAACATTACATTTTCATGTGTTCTCCTAACACCTTTAATTTCATCTTCGATTTGTTGCAAAGTCCTATCTTTTGTTTCTGGCAATATAAAGTATAATAATATTAAACATAGTATAACACACAACCCGTATATTGCGTACGTTCCTGCCACACCTGTATGTTCAATCATTGGTGCAGTTAATTTAATAGTCACAGTATAAAATGAAGTAAAAATTATGCCAGACGCAAAACATCCTAATCCTTTACGTGCCAAAGGAAAAATTTCAGCCATTATCGCAAACGCTACAGGAACCAATCCAACATGAGACACAAAAACATGCAGCAATATAATACTGGGAATCAACCAGTGAACGTCTGTGCCTACATGAAAATGGGTTTTAGCAACTAATACCAAACTAATTAAGAACATCAAACCAGCCGTAATACTACCAAGGGAAAACAAAATAGTCCGTCTATCTAACAATCTTATAATAATACATGATACAGACAAAGCACACATCAACAATAAATCTGATCCCACGGCACAGTACATTGCAAAAGAATTGTCTCCCGTTACCTCCATAATTATTTGGGTCATGTAAGTAAGTAAAAAGAAGCGCCCACTAGAGTCTATTGCTATCGTCAATATGGATGTAATAAACAATGGCTTCAAGAATTCCTTACTAAAGATTTTTTTAAGTAGTCTCTTTGCTTTAACTAAATTCGTAATGGAGTTATTTTTCTTTCTCAACCTTTGCGATTGGGAGTTGATTAATTCGTTTAGCTGTTTCTGTGCTCGAGCAGAATTTCCATTAGCCCACTTGAATGCTTTTTCACACTCGTCGAATTTTCCTTTCATCGCCAAAAAGGCTGGACTTTCTGGCCAGAATAATGTCATGATGGACGATATTATAAGGGGTCCGCATGAAAACATTGATATTTGTTTCCAGTTCATGAATAAAGCCAAAGAATGACATGCCAACGATCCAAATGATGTCGCTACCTTTTTTATCGCCATGAAGTATCCTCGCCTTTTTGGATCACAATATTCTGCAATTGTTATGGCTGAGATATAGTAACTCCCCACGACGAGGCCTTGCGTAAATCGAGCAAGAAATAGGTGAAGGATTGAATCGGCAAAAATGAAAATTATCCATCCCATCATCTGAACGATACCGAAGGAAAAGTTTAAATACTTTCGTCCAACTATTTGGAATAAGGGTGAAATAATGAAGAATCCTGGAATTCCTGAAATTCCAAGGCTTGCAGCTGTAACAGGAAATTTAATAATTAATATTTATGTTTATATGCATTAATTTAATATTACAAATCGATAAATACGAAGAAAACTTAAGAGGACACTTCAAATGAACTGGTAAGTATAAATGAACACACTATTAAGAAATATCCTTTTTAATAAAGTTTATATGTATATTTTCATATAATTAAAAAAGAAATTACCAATCCAAGATGCTTCATTAGATGTGGCATGGAAAGTGCCATTTGGAGACATGATGGATGGATTGAGAACTGATGGAAATGCCAGAGTTATTCCAGCACTGAATGACGTGAGACATCCTGCAGTCAGAACGAGGAACTGAAACAGAATTGAAATTGAGATTTTACATAAACCTTATAATCGAAGTATGTACATTGTAGTATAGTAGGGACTATTGATAATTTGATATAAAATATATCTTAAGCCGATGCTCCGATAAACAAGTACGAGTAGACGGACCAAATGTTGGCTATCGATGTAACGTGTTCGATGTCATGAACTTCGATGTAATGGAATTCGATGTGGCGTATGGAACCCAAATGTTGGTGTGGTTAGTATGACACAAGGACATAATAACACCTAAAATATCACCAATGCGTTGCCAGCAGCAGATAGAAGGAAGGAAAAAATAATAGCATAAGTGTTTGAAATGTCTATCGTTAATGCTGAAAACGGTACCCATGGGAACTCAGGCTGAGATGTCATTGTATAGACGATACGTAGCCTTAGCTCAGACTTTACTTACGAAAAACTTGACTTTGCAAAGACTGCGATTTGGTATTTATAGACATGTCACGCTGAGATTGTGCTCAGCCCGCTAATGTCATAATTGATTGCTGCCATCTATTTGTTTGTTAATACGAAAAATTTAAATGTCTTAGAAACCGACTAATATCAAGGTTCATTTGGGACCATTATTTTTGTTCGGATAATAGCCAAAGTTTTTGGTAAGTCGTCTATTTCATGAACTTATTAAACTTTGCTCAGCTCGTACTCAGCCAAGTTAAAGATCGCTTTATAAATACGAACGCTGTCTTAAGTCAGAGTAAAGTCTGAGCTAAGTCTAAGTATCGTCTATACATCTCAGCCTCAGTGTCTGAGAGAGAGCGGATCAGTCTTATTTCACTTGTTCGTCTTGTATTGTAGAAGTATGATGATAAGTGTTGATATATTATTAACGACCTATTCAGTCGTGAGTTAAAAACACCATTTGATTGTAATTTTAATGTAATATTAAATTTAACTACTTAGTAACATGAACTAGTGACTTTACTGATATGTACTTAATCTCTGTTTCTGTAGGAAAAACATTATGTAAATGTAGAATTATGTTTTTTAATAAACGTATTTATGTTATTGTTTACTTCTACCACAGCCATGGAAAAGTGCTTTGCGATCAAGTAGATCAAACAGCAAAAGGAACTCCTAAGCACATCTTGTGAATTGATAAGACAAA
The DNA here is from genome assembly GCA_905404295.2 of Ochlodes sylvanus. Classification (NCBI taxonomy): domain Eukaryota; kingdom Metazoa; phylum Arthropoda; class Insecta; order Lepidoptera; family Hesperiidae; genus Ochlodes; species Ochlodes sylvanus. The sequence goes on along the minus strand of FR990146.1, from coordinate 1,947,629 downwards.
AACGACACGGCGAATAATAAAATTATGTATCCTAAAGACGGTGTTTATAAAATACGGCTCGGATGAAAAGATATCTGACCTACAAGAAATAGCAATTAATTTTAATAACTATTTTGCTGACGTGGTGAAAATCGATGGCAGCTTGACATTTAACAAACAATTGGCTTCAAAATATTAATGGCCCACTATTGAGAACGGGTATATCCTCATCCCTGAGGAGACCTAGAGCAACTCCACCAAGCTGCTCCAGTGCAGATTGGTGCAGGGTTTAGTGGGCCCCGAAGCAGGGAAGCGGCTCACGCGTATGTTGCAGCGACACTTAGATATGGGGTTATATTGTATTTTGGAATAAGTCCACTAATAAAGACAAATAATTAATTAAAACCCAAAAAGTGCATACGAGCAATATTTGGTCTTCGGGAAACTTATTTCAGGGATTCAAAATTGCTGACACTGCTACATATATTCTGGAATGTGCTCTTTTTGTTAAAACTAATATTCATTTATTTGAATTTAAAGCGCCAGCAAGGCTAAATGATAAATTAAAGCATGTTCCTCACAAAACCCAGTTATTCAAACAAAGCATATTCTGTACGGCTATGTTTATAACAAGATGCCTAAAGATTTACGGACTATTACAGCATTATATAGGAGGATTCAAGCAGAAGCTTCAAGACCTGAAGAAATGCTACTAGAGTAGCATTTATTTATTTGTAAATGCCAAAAAGTCTTTTATCTACAAATAAATAAATGCTACTCTAGCTATATGCTACTCTAGTAGCATTTATTTATTTGTAGATAAAAGACTTTTTGGAGGATACTCAATTATGGCATTATTAATTCTCAATTTTTTACCAGTCTGATTTTTTATGCGTTGGTTCGTTTTAATTTTAATTAATTTTACGTAATAAATTGCTTTTTTTATTTAATTTAATTTATGTTTATTTATATGATTTCGAAATTTAATATATTTTAAGATTTTTATTTTTAAATTGTTGTACGCCTAAAAGGCAGGAAAAAATGTTAAAATTTGTACCAACTGTGGATCCTATGTTCACAATGAAGACCGATTTGATTTGATATGATTTGATTTGAGATATTAATTAGCGTCCTTGCCATTTACAATTGCACATCACAATGTCCTTTACCAGCAAGTTTTCACGTTTCGCTTGGACGAAAATTCAATGGTAAATCACGTATAACTTTACTTTCAGCCTTACGTATGTATTTACGTTTAGTTACGTATTTCGTATGATTGTGAAATAATGTAGCAAATCGTTAATGGAAACTAAAAAAAGAAAAGGACCCAGAATGGTTCCCTGTGTTACACTGCATTCCATTGCGTTACACTGCATTCTACTCTTCAAATGGGACGCAATCGCATAATTGTAAATCTTTTTAAAGTCATTTAACTATTGTGAAGTATTTTAAACTTTTGTGAATTCATTTTAAAAATTAGTTATTCACTTCTGAATTATGTTAACACTAAGTAGGTAAAAACAATTAATTTTTTTGCCTAATTTTAGCTCAAGATAATTAACCTCCGGTACACAAAATAATACTTTTGCACTTTACGATCCTAATAAAAGTTTCACTGACCTGCCTTAAAGTATACCTGTTCACTTTAGCGCACATTTTATTCTAATCGTTTTCCTTCATAATCATGTTCTAATATATTTTTTATTCCAAGCTTATTTACATTGTTGTCAAATTTACATTCGACTGGATCGTGCACTTATTTTAAAGGCCTCTTCATGACTCACACTGAAATGAAATACTTACATCTCTTATCGTGTGTTCTAGCGTTGTCCATAGTTATTTAAAGAAACTTATGACAGAATGTAACGATTCCTCATTTTATTTTATTATTCATCAATTTTATGGATACATTTTATTAGATATCAAAGTACATAATACATAAAAAGTTCAAAACAGAACCTAGTTTGTCAGTATTTTCTAATATTTTTAAATAAATTATATTCTGAAATTGTAGACCAACTATCTGAGAGTACGTGAAATAAAAATTCATTAAAATATCTGCTCATTTGTTGACTCAGCAAATAAAAGTAGGGTAAGAGTGCCCAATTTCCGAAAAACAGAACAAAGGTCAATATCTCGAAAACGGTGTCACTTTTACTGAAGTGATTTTTTGACATCTGATAGGTCCATGTTCAAGCTATCTTCCATTTCAGTTTGTCGTACAACTTTTGGGACAGGCTGTATATATTTATAATGTTAACCTATATATATCAACTGGATGTACAAATCAAGGTTAATAATTTTCACAGTCGCCAGTAATTTAACAGAGGAAATGCTTAATAAGTCATTGCAATTATAATTCTTGGTATTTATTTCAGTAAATAAAACAACTATGTAGTTGAAACGCAGTGAAGTTTATTTTATATATCATTTATTATGTATAATATTATGTTTACCACTTATTTTGCAAGTCATTTAGGTTATCTATCAAAACTACATTTTCATGTGTTTTACTAACATCTTTGATATCATTTTCAATTTGTTGCAAAGTCCTATCTTTTGTTTCTGGTAATATAAAGTATAATATAACTAAACATAGTGCAACACATAATCCGTATATTGCGTACGTTCCTGCCACGCCCGTATGTTCAATCATTGGCGGAGTCAATTTAATAGTCAAAGTGTATAAAGAAGCAAAAATTATGCCAGACGCAAAACAACCTAAACCTTTATGTCCTAAAGGAAAAACTTCTGCCATTAACGCAAAAGCTACAGGAACTAATCCAATATGAGACACAAAAGCATGCAGCAATATAATACTGGGAATCAACCAGTGAACGTCTGTGCCTACATGAAAATGGGTTTTAACAACCAATACTAAACTAGTTAAGAACATCAAACCGGCCGCAAAACTACCCAGTGAAAACAAAATAGTTCGTCTTTTTAACAATCTTATAATAATACATGATAGAGACAAAGCACATATCAACAATAAATCTGACCCTACAGCACAGTACATTGCAAAAGAATTGTCTCCAGTTATCTCCACAATTATTTGAGTTATGTAAGTTAGTAAAAAAAAGCGCCCACTGGCGTCTAATGCTAATGCCAATATGGTTGTAATAAATAATGGCCTCAAGAATTCTTTACTGAAAAATGTTTTGATCAGTCTCTTTGCTATAACTAAATTCTTAGCGGAGTTGTTTTTCTTTCTCAACCGATGTGTCTGGGAGTTGATTAATTCATTCAGCTGTTTCTGCGCACGAGCGGAATTTCCATTAGCCCACTTGAATGATTTCTCACACTCATCGAATCTGCCTTTCATTGCCAAAAAGGCTGGACTTTCTGGCCAAAGTAATATCATTAAGGATGATATTATGAGGGGTCCGCATGAAAATATTGATATTTGTCTCCAATCTACCAATAAAGCCAAAGAATGACATGCCAATGATCCAAATGATAACGCTATCTTCTTCATCGCCATGAAGTATCCTCGCCTTTTTGGATCACAATATTCTGCAATTGTTACGGCTGAGATGAAGTAGCTTCCCAAGACGAGGCCTTGCATTAATCGAGCACAAAAGAGGTGAATTATGGAATCGGCAAAAACGAAAATTATCCATCCAATCAGCTGAATGACACTCAAGGCAAAGTTTACATACTTTCGTCCAATTATCTGGAATAACGGTGAAAGAATAAAGAATCCCAAAATTCCTGTAATTCCATGGCTTGCAGCTGTAACAATACATTTGTTTAGCAACATTTAAAGTTTATAAGTAATATTTTTATTAAATTCGACGAGGATAAAACAAACTTAAACACATTTAAAATTAAGTATTTTATAATGGTAATAATGGTAAATATAACCAAAATTAATAGGTTTTTTATTTTAACGTTATATTACAGAGATAATATTTCAAATATAAACAAGGACTTACCAATCCAAGATGCTTGATTAGACGTAGCATGGAAAGTGCCATTCGAAGACATTATGGAAGGATTGAGGACTGATGGAAATGACAGAGATATTCCAGTACTGAGCGATGTAAGACATCCTGCAGTTAGAATGAAGAACTAAAATAGAATTGAAATTTTGATTTTCATTAAATAAACAATTAAATCGATGTAAACAGTAAAAAAGCAGAAACGCTGTAATCCACAAAATAGAAAATGTTCACCAAAACCGATAAAATGTTGAGATTTCAGCACATAATGTACTTATATAAAATAGGATTACTTTTAACGCAGTAAAAAATTTTCTATTGGTAGAGCAAAGGTAAATAATTATATATCCGAATCTGCAATAAAAAATGTCATAGGTGTGGATTACAACGTTTTCGCTTTTTTGCGTTGATATGCAAAACTTTTTTCGTTATTATATGCGAAATTCTATACTTATACTCGTAGGAACCGAGTACACGTAAAATATATTATAATGATCACGAATATCGACATACTCGTACTTACTAAAATAATTACAAATCTTTAGTAAGTTAGTAAACAATTCTGGATTTTTTAAATGATTTATTTATTCATCAATTACAATAATCAATACACAAAAATACACTTTATTACTTTACAATTCCAATAAAAGTTTCACTGACCTGTCTTAGAGTGAACCTGTTCATTATAGTGCACATTTAATACTAAGCGTTTTTCGTCTAAATCATTTTCAACTTTTTTAGCCTTTTTTAGCCTCTTTTCGAGTTTTTTTACACTAAATCGAATTTACACTCAACTGGATCATCCACTAGTTTTAATTATAAAGCCCCCTTCACAACAAACATTGGAATGAAACGCGTCTCTTGTGGTGTGCTCCAAGGATCCGACGGCATTCTAATGAAACACAAATTTAGTTAATAAAAAACATCTTAGGAATAGATTCTAACGATACTAAATCTACGTCACAATAGGGTAAGTTTAAACAATGATGTTTTATACCCCGTAGCTTTGTTAAACGATGAATATAACAACATTTGACATGAAAATTGGTACTCACGATTTTAAGTTGTATGAAGAGAGAGGAAAGGAACGTCGGTTACAGCGACGGACGAGGATGGAGGTGATGGACGAGGAATGTGCAGGAGTACTAAGGAGTAGATTTTTTGAGGGGCGAAGGGTGCTGTCGTGGGTAAGATGGAGCAATTAGAATCGGTTTTTAAGGTAAGGAGGATAGTTTGGATTGAATAGCACACAATAGAGAAGAGAAAGAATGTGAGCATTCCTGCGAAGGCGAACGAGGAGCCACTGAAGCCTCGTGCGAAATTCAGATACATGGTTTTCAATTTTAAAGGCGCTCAAGCTTATTTAACTGTGCGCATTGGATGCCTTCTATTCTCTAGAGTCAACGACAGCCAATAAGTTTCTCTACTCATAGCGGTAGCGATATTCGCTTTGCCGTTACCGCTTACCCACTCGGATACCGCAACCCGCAGCGGCAGCGGCGTTACAGCGTTTATCTGAATAGGACCTTATCCTAAGATACACGAGGTACAGCAATCGTGTAATTTCCATATTACTTATTCTTAAGCATGCAACTTGATAATTAAATTCAAATACCTTTAAATTTTATCGTAAAATAATACGGGACATTATAATAATGAAATTACCAAGTTTTTAATATTTAGGCTCCCTCAACACCGCTGTAAATTTAACAACAATTTTTTTGCATTTAGACTATTGCACTATAATTGACAACAGGACAACGACCTTGCACACAATAAGGCATGCTTTTAGTGAGCACTTGCAACTTCAATCATGTGTATACGTGTGTATGAAGAATCTTACACAATCTCACGGGGGAAAAGGGGGTCTCGGCAAAAATCACATACTTTTATTCCGCACCAAATTGTGATGATCTGGATTAAGTAGAACATGAAATTGGAGAAACCACTGAAGTAATGATTAATCTTAAACAATAACATTGATTAAATCCAATGCAATCAAGCACAGATTATTTACACTTAAAATAGTCATTTAAAAATTTCACGTGAGATTATGATGGGGAAATTACGTTCACTGGCTCTATAACTATAAGTTTGAATATACATTATATCTATCTATCTAAAGCAATTTATTCTCGCTGTATCTATCTGTATTTCTGAAACTGATATCATTTATAGTAGTGTCGATCGCATCGTGTTAATTGTAACAAACGCGCTGACTAGTGAAGAGGGCGATTTAATCATATTTACGACAAGAAACGCAGTAAAATGTTCGTACGGTGTGACCATTGAATCATTAGAATTCTCTCAAAGCAGAATATCTTCGATTGCCAATTTGGCTTTATACCTCCTCTTAATAAACGCCTCACCAGCCCGGAGCTGCTGGCTCTTAGGCTGAGATATAAAGACGATACTTAGCCTTAGCTCAGACTTTACTCTGACTTCTTACTTTTACTCTGACTTAAGACAGCGTTCGTATTTATAAAGCGATCTTTGACTTGGCTGAGTACGAGCTGAGCAAAGTCTAATAAGTTCATGAAATAGACGACTTACCAAAAACTTATCCGAACAAAAATAATGGTCTCAAATGAACCTTGATGTTAGTCGGTTTCTAAGACATTTAAATTTTTCGTATTAACAAACAGATAGATGGCAGCAATCAATTATGGCATTAGCGGTTTTAGCTTATGCTGAGCACAATCTCAGCGTGACATGTCTATAAATACCAAATCGCAGTCTTTGTAAAGTCAAGTTTTTCGTAAGTAAAGTCTGAGCTAAGGCTAAGTATCGTCTATACATCTCAGCCTTACGTTACGTTGGCTTGGGATTGAGGTCAGTATTCAGGCCGCCCCGATTTGCAGAACAAAACAAAACTATAATTTCATTAATTATTGTTGTGTGATATGAGGATATTAATAAACATACCTAATGTAACAATGTTGTGTTATCGGCAGGAGAAACCAGTATCGACCAAGATTATACAATTTAACGACTTCAAGATTTATGTTGTCTTCATATACGAGTAAAACAATTAGTTGGTACACAAACAATAAACAATTTAATACTTATATTTAGATTATGGATTTCATTTCTACACAATTTAGGTTTTTTTAGTATAATTTGTACCTCGGTACATACTTTGGTCGAAAACTGAAGGTCTCCTTTAACTTAGAGTGTTCTCGGCGGGGCATTTCCGTACCCCAGATGTTATTGTAATCCGTAATCTGGTTACACTTTGCTCATCTTTGCTTGTAATTTAATCGATTCGAGTATCTTTCAAAATCGTTTCTCTTCAATATTTATTTATTTATTCTTTATTGCAACCTTAACACTAAGGAGTACAATATTCGTTTTCGCCAAGTTACAAAGTAATACTTTAATATTTTTAATACTTACGTAATACTTTATTATAGAATACTGAACATAAAATTAAATATAAGACAAGTTCTAGTCAAGAATAACTTGTCTTCTATACAAATAAATAAAATTGGAGTGTCTGATGCATATGGATGTATACCCGGTCCATATATACAAAATTAATATTTTTTACAATTTTTATCTGTCTGTCTGTCTGTCTGTTTGTTTGAGCTAATCTCGGGAACGGCTGGACCGATTTTGACGGGACTTTCACTGGCTGATTACTGATTTTATAAGGAGTAACTTAGGCTACTTTTATTTTAGATTTATTTTTGTTAAATTCCACGCGGACGAAGTCGCGGGCACAGCTCGTTATTCAATATATAATACATTTGATTTGATTTTATAATACATAATATATTTGAGCAGTTAAAATAATCTAGACCCACTTTGTTACCAGAACAGGTTTTTGAAATTAACATTAAAAAATTAACATTCTTGAGCATTGCTCAAATATAATAAATCTTCATTTTTTTATATTTCTTATAAAAAGTCGTGATTTAGTACCTACTGTCTGTATCTTTTTTATCGTTTAACAAGTCACGTTTTAAGAAGAACGCACTTCTATTTTGTTAAAGTTATATGCGGTATCAAAATTATTTATTTATAGGTATAATACACTGTACACTAGGGTATACAAGGGCAAAGTTAATGCCTAATCATCATCAGTCAGTCCTGGTTGGATGTAGAAAAGGCAGATGGTAGGTTTTAAAAGTAGCAAAAGAAATGTTTAATTGCAATTAGTGATGTAGAAGCACAATTATTAATCAATCAATCAATCAATCAATCAATCAATAAATCAATCAATCTTTAATTTAATTGAATTTAATGTCAATGCACTCTGTTTATGCAACAATATTCGATCGCTGTAATGTGACACGTGCCCTTAAAATATTTCACAAATAAAATTAGTTTGAAATAAAAATTGGTGTGAACCATTCGTGTTCCTTTCGTACTCCACACAGCAATCTGAACACACAGAACACTCATTCCGACATTCACCTACAGAGACATTAACATAGTTTAATAACAGACACATTACCGTACATAAATAACATCCAATACAAGACATGAAAATTAGATATTATACAAATATGACAAAATATGTACCATAAAATATATAAATACACATACTAAATAATAATTATCACCTACTTCTCCCCGAGACTGTAATGATAGTTCTCCAAAATTCTGAATGTGAAATGTGATACCACTCTAGTCCATCGTGGTGGACTACGACATCACTCTCAGTGTGAGAGGAGACTTTATGGGTTTTTGTCACAGTGGAAAAATACCATAATCAACCTCCTTCAGTCTTATCACGGATTTATTAGATGTAAATAAAAAATGCAGGTCAAATGAGATTCGTACGAGTTACGTATAGGGTTGTCACTTTAACTTTATTTAAATAGTACTAGATTTACCGCGGCTTCGCCTGCCAATTTCCTAGAACCCTTTCTTAGTGGTTACTCGCGGTCGCGTCACTTGACGGACCTATATACAAAGCTTCAAGTGAATTGAATCAGTTTATCCCCTTTTTATCCCGTTAGTATATCTGACCAAATGTTCACGTCGCTCAATCGGTCAATATGTTGAGCTAAGTAACTTGATTTTTTATATGAATGCCATAATGAAAACAGGATAATATGCAATAACTAGAAAAAAATGTACTAAATTTTAATGCATTTGATTCTAAGGAGGTACCTAGTGTATTTTAAATCAGTCACAGCCACACACTAGAATTTTCAGTGTCGTAGGTTCCAAGGACAACTCACACAGACAAGAACGCACACCAAGACCGTTAATAATATTTAAATTGCAAAACATGAGTCGTCAAATGGTTTTAATATCAAAATAATTCGTAAAATAATAACATACAAAATATAAGTCCAAATTATCCGTTTCGAACTTGACCGAGTTTAATGTTTAAGTAAGAAAAACACCAGAGCAAACAAGAACCATAAATAAAATTATAATTGTAATTTAAGAAGTGTTGAGGAGAAGCGGAAAACCGCGGTAATTGTAATAATGCCACTTAAGACCCTTCTTAATGAAGTACCCGCCCGACATCCAGTACTAAGGACACTTTAAAACAAACCTTTTTATCTCAATCTTAGATTAACGACGGGCAAAGATGGACCGAATGTAAGTAGACGTAGATTTTTTTACATATCATCGGTAAATAAAGATGTAATAATAAATGGTAAAGTGGGGAATAACAAATAAAACAACAATATAACAATCAAGTTTATTTATTTTCTGAAATAAATTAAAATATATTAATGTAAAAATATATTACTGGCCCTAATAATTTGGCCTTATATGTGGTAATGGAGCAGAGTCCATAGTTATATAAAGCACCACTTTTAACACAGAATCTTAACAGTAGTTACTTTCCTACTTATGCGTTATGAAAAAATGATGAGAGTGAAATTTTAAGATGCACGCGCGTCATGTAAGAAAATCTGAAGTTGAAGTTGCTGAAAGTGAAAATTTAACATTTGTTTAAGTTGTTTTGTTTTTGTTGGCAATGTCATTTTCATCTTAATGTTCTTGTTGTTTTCACATATAAGTACAATAGTTCACAGATATAATATGGTTTATAGAGAAGTGACAACAAAGCCTTTACTATAAATTACTTTATACTTTAAATTAAAAGATAAATTTTCGTTGTTTTATCTTTTTCCGCAGTATTCTATGACCTCCAAGCAGATGTAGTGTATTTTTTGTTTTCTTTGACATTGCCCCGTCTTGGGGATTCAGTTTCCACTCAGGGTTGGAGTTAATTGCTTACTTTTTAGTTTGTATTTATACCTTATTCAGTATTATTAAGTAAATAAGTAAAAAATTTGGAGCATCAAACATAAAAAATATAATTTAATTTCTTTTATTTTAAATAATTTTTAATAGACGGTTAGTAACAGGTACTTACTTATAAATAATGTTAGTTTACACACTTACACAAATTACACATTTGATACTTTAAGAGTTACATTAAATAACACGAGTAAATTAATATTACAATAAGCAACAAAACACATACACTATACATGTATTGTGCATTAAATATCAAAGTCATGTCCAAGTAAACATGAGTTTGATATTCTAGCTAGTAAGTGCAATCTGTAATGTGAGTGCAAAAGAAGCTTCTTGGAAGTTTCTTGCCGCTTCTTCTTCCAAGACTACTCACGGTAGGGATTTATTGAAGCGATGGCGTAGTTTATATTAAAATTTATTTAAAGCATATTTTATTTTACGTCCTACTATACCTATTTATGGCAAAACCTGATCGTAGGAAAGTATGTGAGTAAACGTATACTATAAGTATTAAAGATTAAGGGAATATAACCTATTTAACAGAAGGACATAAAGACACACGAAAGAACTTTTAGATTCCTTTTTGTCACGGAAAATACTAATCCTTAAAATTAGTTAAACCTTAGATTATAATAATCCTTATTCAGTAAGTAAGCTGTCCACTCAGCAAATACCAATTATTTCTCCACAGATACTTGAAAGATAGATACCACATTTCACCTCTTATCTTTTTATCAGCAAATAGATAAAAGATGTTTTGGGAGCACCCTGGTACTACGTTGTTCTCCTCATCTATTACTGAACATATTTCTACCTGGAACGATGTTTTTCCTCACGAATGTTGTAATTAATGAACCTCCATTATTTTCCGCAGCTTCAGGCTACGTGGGAAGATAAACGCTCCATTAAAAACGTACTAAAATAAGAATTGTTCTTTTTAATTGACCCACTTACTTGAATAATGCAACTTTATCTTAGTGGTACTGTGTAATGATAAGTCTTTCGCTCCTAACATCAGTGACAGCCTCTTAGAATTATCGATGCAAGTTACTCACAATTTTGACTACGCGGATCCACTTTTTTATGTTAGTAACATTGACATAAATACTATATCATATGTCAATGGTTAGTAACATACAAACAAGCAAGCCAGATGATGGTAAGTGGCAGGACCGGATTTGGTACTCTGGAGGCCATGGGGCGACAAAGGAGTGGAGGCACTAAGTTATTAATTATTTTCCAAATAAAAGAAATATTATTTTTCGGTCAAGTGTTTCAAAAATGTATTGTCAGTAAATAAAAATTTTACAAGTTACACATAAAAAAAATATTGCCACTGAATTGCTTGATCCAATCCAAAATTATTATTGAGGTAATGGGAAAATTGTAATCAGGGCTTTCTGATACATCGATAACAATATTATTAGGTATGTTTGTGCAAGTATTCTTAGTAAAAATGCAAAAAAATGTTAAGAGGAACGTAAAGTTGCTGACCCGTCAAAATTGGACATTTTTTGGATATTGGATTAGATATTTTTTTTATCTTTATTGTGGGGGCCCTCTCCTATAGAGGATCCGGGACTGCAGTCCCTGGTATCAGTCCCTATCCCAGTCCTCATATTTCATCAAGCATTAACTGATATTGAGTAAAAAACATACACAAACTTACATCAATTAATTTTGATGAAGGCGATATTCTTCTACAAAAACACATTCATAAAGAAGAGTCATCAATAAGGTATTGGCTTTGGTACAAAGGACACGAACATACTAATGTACACAATGATCACTATTACAATACTAGTGCTGTTGATGATATTTGCGAAATCAATCCAATCTTTAACAGCACTCTTGCTTTCACTCGATGCAAATTCCATTTGCTTTGCTCCCCATCTGGGCCAGATTAAATACTTCACTGAGCTTTTAAAAACAAATTCATTAACGCCAACAACCCATTGATATGAAGTATCTTTTTTTCTTAGCAAATAACTTAAACAAATCGTTAAAAGAACAGAAATTTTCGTAATGAAAAGAGACATTGTAACAAATTGCAAAATTGAAGGTGCAGTAGAGCTTACTACAGGGATACTAAAAGCGACAAATGACTGAATGTAAAAATGACACAATAAGCTCAAAATAGCTATACCCCCTCGTGTCCTGCCAATGTCAAGAAACAGACTGGAAACAGTGAGTATTGACAGTATCACTAACGGGAAGATTGTTAAAGTTCCAAGACTTTCTGCTTGTCTTTCAAGAACTAAGGTAAAATATAATTCTGTAGCAGAAGAAACATTCTCTCCTTTTTCAAAGCCCATTATGCTCCAGCCTAATCCATATTCTGCATCAAATATAGTAACACCTCTGGAAGAATTAAAAGTATAAACTAAATTGTCGTTGTGATTTCTGGGAGCACCAAATTCAAAAGTGCAACTTTGTTTGTCATATGGCCAGCTGGCTAGGTCTATATTACATTCAGTTTGGGATAACACCTGCAATAAACAAACAACACGTCCATAATTCGATACTCGGCACATTGCATTTAATATTTGGTCAAAATCATCATAATATACTGTCTTAGTGCGCTGCTTCAAATCAGGCGTCCATATCTGATAGATCTCGAGAAGTGATTCGTCAATATCTTCGTAGTCCTTTGGATCCCATTTCAATCTGCAATCGTCCCAACTGAGAAATAACCAGCTGAATATTGTAAGGATCTCTTCGTTGCTGTCAAAATGAAAGTGTTTGACAGCAAAACGTACTGCCACCAATGTATTATTATCAGGGGGTTCAAACGTATTGTAATTACTCAAAACATCTTTGTGCAGTTTTCTTTCCATATTTAAATCATAATACGATCCATTGTCAAGTACACAGTCTTCACAATAAACGCAATACATACACATAAAAAATATTGTACGGATTAATTTCATCGTAGTTGCTGCTAAACTGATGAAATCGTTTCTGGCATTCATGTAAAATTTGATACTGCAGACGCCCCTTTAATAAATTTTAATCTAGATAATTGTTGTGAATTGTCTAGATTCAAGTATACCTGTTTTATTCATGCATGATTATATCGTTAACTGGCTGACCCGGCAGACGTTGTCTTGCAACATAATTATATTATTTATATCTGAGGTTTTAAGCGGCATATTAAGAAGCATGCACAAGTTTTAAAGTTAGACCTCCAGAATTTATTTTCACGCGTGTTATTTTTCATTTTGCGATAACTCTGAAGATGTTCATTTAAATCATAAAAGGCTTATTAAGTATAATGTGCCTAAAATGCTTAAGGTCACTAACGTATTTAAGTCAATAAGGATTAATACTGTATTCGTCTAAATAGCTTGCCAATTACCGCATTTTATGGTTGCATTGTATTTTGTACCATTTTTGTAGAAGTTAGAATGGGTATAGTAAGCTATCCATAAAAGATAGGCATAGGCATATCAATGCAGATTTTTATTGAGACCCATAAAAAAGAAATATTCCGTCCATACATTGCTTTGTTATATCTCAAAGGAATTAGGCAGCGTATTCGCTGTAAGCTCCCAGGCGACCTGACTTTTTTCGACTTTCTCAACAGTTAACGTCATATTCAACCAATTTAAAGAAAATTTTAATGAATTGAATACCTACCTAAACTTTCCTCATTAATCCTTCTGCCTAATAGTGAAAACCGCATGAAAGTTCGTTTTGTTGTTTTTTCGTTTATCGCAAACAGACAGACGCGGTGGGGGACTTTGTTTTATAATATGATAAGATATGTGGTTACCTGTATTAATATGTAAGTCTAAATAATAAAATAGAACTCCTGGTAAGTGGTAAATGGTTAAATACATTTTGAGACAATAGTAAAAAGGCCAGTGTTACTTTCAGTTCATTGACCGTGCCAATAGTGCATTAATATCTAAATGTAAAGCGTATATAAGCGGGCTGAGTTAATGCCTTCAAATGCTACAGGCTGTCTCTGTGACTGTCGACGATTTAAGTCAAACGAACCTTTGTCAACATTACGAAGAACTTCGCAGGTTTCTTCACGATGTTCTTTCTTTACGATAACATGAATACCAATCACGGATAAGTAATTTATATTACGCGTGTACTTTACACAGGATTTGACCACGGCTTCGTGCAAGAGACCAACCTTTATGCCACTAGGACAGTAGAGGAGAATATTACTTACATAGTCTGGTTTTAGATACAAAAGGGGTGTACCCGGTGTCAAGTTTCTATGAACAACTGAACTAGTTCAACCGAAATCATGATAATAATCACTAGTTTGTTGCTCTTGTGTATAAATCTTATTTTGTGTGACAATTGTGTTATTAACTATGAATCGCAAGACTTTGATAAAGATAGAAAATTGAAGGATGATTTGCTGTGCAACTATGACCGCTCTGTCCCACCTCAAAATATTACAACAGTAACAGCAAATTATAAACCTATGTTCTTCTCGTTTGACAGCAGTGAGCAGGTATTCAGTATACATGGTACCCTAATATTTCATTGGCTGGACGGGAGACTCGACTGGGAATCGAAGAATTACAGCGGAATATCCGAAATTGCGATTGACAGACATAAGATATGGAAACCAAGATTGTCATTTCATTATGACCGTTTATTATACAACGATGTATACAAACACTCGATTCCACCTTGCATAGTCTTGAGATTTGGGCACGTGTTTTGCACACCACGAATAGGCTTGCAAGCTGTGTGTACTTCTGATTTCACTAAATGGCCGTATGATACCAAATATTGCTCAATTATATTTGACCTTAACACTGATAATACGGATAAAGTTATTTTAAGCACATTTAAAGATTTTTCTTATCTTCATGACGATCTTCATGATTTTGAAAATGGTCCAGGCTGGAACGTAATTTCTTTCAATCGAACAGACAACGTAACACAATTTGTTGCGAACATTGTTTTAAAACGAAAAGGAGCAAATATTGAAGCTGTAACAATGATCCCGTCACTAACGCTGTCAGTGCTGACTGTCTGCAGCCTGTGTCTTGATGATATCAATGCACGCGGAGGAATTGCACTGTTCAGTCTATTGGGTCATCTTTATATTGAGAGTTATATCAGGGAAAACATCCCTAAATATGGTTCTGGAATACCTTCCATTTTACGCTTCGTAATCACGTCACTAGTTTTTACTTCTGTTATTATTATTTTAAATTTTGTATTGAGGTTTATATTAAGAAAAAAAGATCCTCCGCAACAATGGATAGTTGCAACGAATGAGTTTGTTTATAAAAGCCCAATGAAGTTTCTTATTTGGTCAAGATGGGAAGTAGCGAATTTGGAATCTGTATCGAGTGAAGCTAAATGGGCAGTTGAATTTTGGAAGTTTGCAAATATCATCAACAGCGCTTGTATTTTGTTAGCGATAATTGTATACGTTAGTATGTTCTGGTGTTTAATGACAATCTAGCATGCAGCAGTTTCTCACATTCTGTTACATTTATTTAGTTATTTCATTCTGTTAGATATTTTGGTAATTCACGCTTGAACTTTATATTCTATGGCCAGGGCAGTAAGTATGTAAGTCAATTTCGTAAAAAAAATTCAGATGTATCTTAGTAAACTCTTTAAATAAAATGTTAGGTGAGTTAAAAACGAAACTGACATATTATTTAGAGAAAATATAGGTACGTGTGAAGTATGCCAATTAAATGTATTGCATATCTTAATATATATATTTCTTCTGTTCGTGTGTATGTGACTGAACTCCTCCTAAACGGCTTGACCGATTTGGTTGAAATTTTTTGTGTGTCTTCAGGTGGATCCGAGAATGGTTTAGATTCACAATTGGACCCGGTAGGTGGCGTTGCTGTCGATATATCACCAAAATATTTTTTGCGGTACGAAGTACGCTGGGACCACTAGTGACTTTATATGTATAAGAACACTGTCTTTAAAATTTTATTATATCTTTACTTTCATCAGCATTTTGTCCCAGCATTCTTCTTCTTCTTCCCGTCCTCCTTCCGGATTCGCTTCCGAAATTGAACTACAAATGCCGTGTTTCGAATACCCCTAATTTCGAACACCAACATTCCAAATTTAAACATTTTTTAAATTTCTTGTCTCGACTCCTCGATAGAATCTCTAGATCGTTAGATCTAGAGATTCTATCCTGCTCGCACATTTTTTTACCTGTACTCTCTTTTCTAATTCGTCGAGAACTTTCTAAAAATCCTATTTTTAAATTTCTTTTATCCTACTCGCACATTTTCCACGAAGCTATGACTTTTACTTACGCGTAGAATGAATCTAGAATACCAATACTTGGTGGTGAAGTTAATTTAAGCGCCTGGTTAGTTACCATCCATCCATACAATCCTTCTAAAATCGATCTATATTTGACATTGAAAATAAAAAATGGCCGTAAATTTTTATATCGACATTACAATATTCTTTTAATAATATCTGAAAACGATTCCTGAATGAAATGAAAATTTACGAAAAAATATTTAAATATTGCAATGTAATATTTTTAAATAAAGTGGTGTAATCGTATTCGATGTGAATCAAATATCCATTACCGTGTGATAGGACGATATTTTCATTACCATTCAATTTCCTGACGCCGCAGTACATCTGATAATTTCGATCTGTGCTTGAAATTATTAATGTATTGCGTGAAATTTTACTTTGCCGATATTATACAATTGCGAAATGTTGGACAGCTGGATGCCTTCAACGACTCAGGATCTCGTTGTGGGGCATGATTCTCGAAATGAAATGAAATGAAATTTAGTCGAAGTTGGTTTTTTACAAACACTTTTCGAAAGTCAAACTACGCCATCGCTTCACCAAATCCCTACCGTGAGTAGTCTTGGAAGAAGCGGCAAGAAACTTCCAAGAAGCTTCTTTTGCTACTCACATTACAAATTGCACTTAGGTACTACTAGGTACTTACTAGCTAGAATATCATACTCATCCGTCCACGCACTTAGGTTTGAGTAGGTTAGGTATTTTTACGCGAACAAACAGTCTGTGGATAGTTTTTTTCATATGTTAATAATTTTATTTATTATTATCTTGGGGCAAACTTAAAAAGCATAAGAAACACTACCTAGAAATGAAGATTATCTATTTTTGACGTGACAACGTCTTATAATTCAATAGAGCCGGTGGTACGCATGAAAAAACATGACTCATGCGTCGTTATCGTCGTTACCGTAACGGCGTATCAATCGGCCTTTGCGTTCGGCAGCGTTCGGCAGCGTCCGACATCCGTCTCTCTCCTACTTGAGTGAGCGATGCGTCTGCGTGGACAGCTGCTATACTATAGTACATTTATATGTTTTGATCGAGTATCAAGTGCAGTGAAAAGTGAATGTGATGTCAATTGTTTATAGAAATGATAATTACAGCGATAAAGGTAATGATTCTTTCGATATTAATTATATATTCAGTGATATATTGTCGAATATTCGTGCTTTCATCATTAAAATGAATAGCATCGGTCCGCTAGTGCAGCGATTGTAGGTTATGCTATAATTGACATTGACAAATCTATTAAACAAATGAAATTAAAATTTTCTTTTGAAAAATGCTACCATTCCATCAGTATTTTCTTAAGACGTTGTCACGTTCAACTATCGTCAGTAAACCGACTTTACAGACAACCAATTTTTTTAATATTATTGAGGTGAGTAGTTTTAAATATGTAATTATAAATAAAAATAATTTTAATAACATTAGTTTTTTAACCTCCCGTTGTGAATTTTTTTGCAACATTGCAACCCCGATTAAATCAAGTTTAAATTAGATGTCCACGTTTTGGGGTCCTAAGAAGCTATCCTGACTATTCCCGCGATAGTAATCGTGCGCTGGCGCCGTTTCAAATTCGTGATAACAAAACAATAAACCTGAGCACCACAATGCTACTAACTTCAACATATCACTTTCCAATGAATAGTAAGTACATAACTCTCGAGTTATCTTTTAATATTATTAGTCATGATTTGTAATATTAACTATGTAAGCTAGGTTTGTACCTACCGCACGATTCTATGGCAACTGTCAATAACATTACAATGTTATGTAATAATAAATGTTACAATGTTATGCAGTAATAATAAATGGCTTGCGAAAACCTTTTCTAGCAATATTCTTCCAAATTCTTCCAATGACACATCCTTCTTTAATAGTCTTTTCACTTCTTTCTGTTAGCGCTAAGATTAGTTATTTAAACTCCTTTTGAGCTTTTGGCGAATTTCCATTCGGCCATGTGTGAGATTCATCACACTTTTCAAATTCTCCTTGCAAGGCTTAATGTGCTGGGCTTTCCGGCAAATATATGGTTGGTATTAATGACAAAATCTTGATAGAAAGAAGCCAACGCCGTACGCTTTAAGTGGTCAGAGAACAGGACCAAACTCTACAAAATAGAACTGATTGTGTTTCTCATATCCACAGTAATAGTATAATTTTATTCTCCACATTATTACACACATAAAATTATATATTTTTTTACATAATATAAGGTAATGCTTGTTTACAATCCTACGAATAAAATTAATTAATTAATTAATCAATTTTATTTCAAGCAACGAGCAGAAAGTGCTTTATTATTCACAGGTATTAATGTTCGCTGATTATTAGGATTAATAGGTATTATTACGGTTTTGGTATGTGTTATTTGTATACGTGTATGTAAGTTATGTATTAGGATGTACACCTTCTCTCTTTCCCCTACACCTCGAAACCTTTTTCTTAGAGGAGTTAATGGCCAACTCATGTGTTGGAAGATTTTATGCCACCCGACGGCGTCCGATGGCTGACATGTTATCTATTGAGAACAACCGTTTACGATTTACCGTGCTCTCTGAAACACGGAAATGCTAAAAAGTTTTTGCGACCAGCGATCACCTATCCTCTTACCGGTATACGAGCGGCTGGGCTATGCTATGAGCGCTTATTATAAGTATTAGTCAATTGAAAAGTAACATTAATTCTGGTTGCATTTGGTAGAGGAAGCAATTTAATTTTTAAGATTACAAGGGGCCTTTATCCCGTGGGTACCATCTTGGAAAAAGGGGTTTTTATAGTTTATCTGGCAAACTATTGATGTCACATAAAATTTGTAAAAAACATTTTTCGTTACAAATAAAATTTTCTACAACTTTGGTCCTGTAACTTTTAGTAGAAGAATAAAAAATGAAAATACATAAAAATGAAATATATTATGTAGTAAAATTATAATTACCTGTCTCCAAAAGTGCACGTCGAAATATCGCGCCATCTTGAAAAAGTACCTATTACCACCACATAAAGTAACTTAATGTTAACTATTATATATTTAAATAAGAGACTAATTGTTTGCTGTGTGAAGTACAATTCCTACTGCGATAGAAAGCTAACTAATCTATGGTAATAAGACTAGTTTATTTACTATATTATACTCAAATTGATTAGTATAGTATTGTAGGCCTAATCTATGTATATTAATTATAGTTTATTGAAATATTAATTTTTTTTAGTCTCTCATTTATTTATATTTTATATTTATATTTTATGGATATCAACAGGGGTTAAGCGTAAAGTTAAATATAAGTTTGTGGGGTCGCGAGGTCGCAACCCTGGTTCTGCGGCCGTTATTGTTGAAAAAAGGGTGCAGATGGTTTTATAGTTTATCCGGCAAACTATCGGCCTCACATTAATATTTGTTGAAGCATTTTTCGTTTTTAGAAATTCTCTGCAACCAGGTTGGTCCAGAGCCAGTTATCATCTTTGTTATTTACATTATATATTATTATTATATACCATAAGCGCGTAATATAATATACGCGCGCAATATAAATAATAATATTATTATTATATACAAGTAGCGAACTTCGTAATGCCTTAGCGTGATGTAATATTCTCTTGTACAGCAAAACTAATTTGATGGCATACCGACAGCAGCGCCACCTACAGGGTCCAATTGTGTATTCAAACCGACCAGGAACCCGTTGAAAAATACATACAAAGGAGTTAGGTGACAAACACACGTAAAGAGGAATTATATAATTATATTTGAGATATTGTTGAACACAACACGCCTAATTAGATAGGTATCTACATAGGCAACAAATAACGTACATAATTAGCGTAATAATCTATGTTAGTAGCTTAATTAATGTAGCTGTACATTGGTACGGTAAATTGATACGTGATAGTCAAGTGGTTGAACGTTGAACTCCCGAACCGGGGGGCAGTGTTCAAACCCGCGCGCACCTCTAATTTTCAAAATTTACACGCGTGCCTATTAGAATTTAATTATCACTTGCTTCGGTGAAGGAAAACATCGTGAGGAAACCTGCACTCCTGAGAGTTCTTCATGATGTTCTCAAAGGTGTGTCAAGTCCGTTAAGAGGAAATGCTACGGGTCATTTTTCCATACAAACGTTCTCGACTAATCCCTCGCTGGTTTTTGACTCTAGATCAATATTTTTTTCACACAAGAATAATATCATCATTATCTATGTCGCGGTACGTTTTGATTTTTTTGATATTTTTGTTTTCAAAAGTTTTAGGCTACTTCAAACAGCGCTTAAAACGGCCACATAAATATGCCGCAAACAAACGCCTAGTACACAAATTGTATAATAATTAGCACAAAAAGCTAAACGGTCCGACACAGAATATCTCCTTCCCATTCAATTTCCAAAATTTCGTTGTGATTGCTTTAGTTTTGGCGGGGGGATTAGTCGAGAACCGAACCTCAATTTTGATGATTTTTGCCTCGGGTTTTTACACGAAGCTGCAGTTGTCCCTATCGCACTGACATACACGCCGCTCGCAAGCGCGACAGAGATATTGAGTGAAAAAATCCCAAATTTGAAAAAGGGTTCGCGTGGTATTTCCTCTTAATACTCAATACGCACTTGGCCAGCGTGGTGTACTATGGCCTGTAGGCCTGTCCAGAAGTGGGAGAGTTAGTAAGTCCCTGTTCCAGGACAGGGACTATTGGAGATAGTTAGTCCGGTTGTGCTACCTTGAGGACTGACATGGTCGCCTCTAATATATTGTACACAGATACAATCAAATAAAAAAAAATCATTGTGCGGTCGGGGGACCTCCTACAAGAACGAAGTTCCTTAGGTTTTTTCTTCAACTCCATAAATGTACTTAAAAACTGTTGTACAACCGTGTGTTGAGGTTATGTGATTAAAAATATCAGTACTTACGTATATAAACGTAATGTAGTCATTTTTTGTAACAAGGCCATCTAGGCACTCTCATCTGAACTAATATAATTTAATTTAAAGCAGCGCTATACCGTGCTATCTAGTTACAAAATAATGCTGTAGATGGCGTACACCCCTATTAAAAACACACTCATACACAGCGTACCTACGACATTTCGTAACGTGGCGATTTCTACTCAATCGCACTAGCCGTAAGCCGCGTTAAGGAACTTCGTTCCAAAAAACAATATTTTTATACCTAGAATTTAATCTTGAAACAAGCAAAGAAATAATATATCATTGTTTTGAATTAACGTCCATTAGCTCAACCCTATCCATTAGGTCAATCTTAGAATTATTTCTTACGATCCCCTTTATTTCATCCTCAATTGCTTGCAACGTCTTGTCTTTGGTTTCTGGTAGTACATGCCGTAACATTAACAAAAAAATAGTTAGGCATGTTCCATATATAGAATATGTACCTTCTACGCCGGTATTTTCTATCATTGAAGGCGTTATTTTCAATACGACATTAAAAAAGAATAAAAATACAAAACCTGAAGTAATTGATCCCAGAGCTCTTTGATCTAAAGGAAATACTTCGCCTGTTAAAGCGAAAGCTAAAGGAACTAAACCAATGTTTGTTATAAAAGTGTGAAACAATATTACACTTGGTATTAACCATTTTACACCTTGCAAGAAAAGAATATTATTTCTTAAAATAACCGTTAAACTAACCATAAACATCAGGAACGCAGAAACGAATCCTAATCTAAACAATAGCGTACGTCTATTGAAATGCTTTACCAAAACAGATGAAATACCTAAAGCAAATATTAAAATAGCATCAGACGCGACAGACATATGCATTGCTAAAGACTTATTGTTTGTTATTTCTAATAATATTTGAGTAATATAAGCTAATATGAAAACTCTTCCACATGAATCAATACAGAGTGTAGCTAACGACACAATATAGAATGATTTTCGAAACTCTTTAGTCATTAGCATGATTTTCATTTTCTTGAAAATGTTCATATTCTTTTCTCTTTGTTTTAATCTAAAGTTCTCCTTTTGAGCTGCAACTAACTCTTTTAATTCCTTTCTCGCGTTAAGTGAATCACCTCGATACCATTTAAAGGCTGTTTCGCATTTTTCAAATTGTGCCTTGTTTGCGAAAAAGCTAGGACTTTCGCCAATAATTATAAGTAAAATTGTTGATAAGCCGTTTGGTATAGCTCCAGAGACGGCAATTTGCCTCCAATTTAAAACTAATCCTAGCGCATGACAGACAAGAGAGCCAAAGGCAACCGAAACCTTATTTATTACCATAAAGTAACCTCTCCGCTTTGGAGGAACGCATTCACTAAGTGTTATAACACAGGCGAATGCACCTCCATAAGCTAATCCTTGGACAAATCTTGCGAGTGACATGATATAGACGTCATTTGCTACACAAAATATTAAGCTACCGACGATCATCATGAGGTTGGTAATAAGGATGGCCATTTTCCTGCCGAATGCGTCAAAGACTACGGGTATGAAAGTATAGCTGATAAGACCGCCAAACCCGAGACTGGCCGCTGAAAATTAGAAAAAATTTAATTAGTATTTTTTATGACGACAAATCTGGAGATGAGTTTTGATATGGTAAGTGGTAGCCATCGCCCGTGGACGTTAGCAACACCAAAGGCATCAGTAAAACATAACACCCAGCAGTTGAAGAAGAATGAAGAATAAAATAATATACAGAATAAGGTTAGTGTGAAGAGTTTAGAATTGGTAGGTCTGGAAATGGTCTGGTCAAACTATTCCGTTTTTCTGGTCACCAATCTAGATTATCTTGAGATATCTTATATTTTAAACGACTAATGCCAAGCCAATAAAGTAATAAAAATTGATTATTCTACCTACTGAGTTCAAAAACTGTTGCTATAATTATGCTATGTACGATAATATAGCTCAAGACTTACCAATCCATGAAGCTTCTTCAGTCGTGGCTTTGACAGTAGAATTAGGTCCAATAATTGCAGGGTTCAATACTGACGGAAAAGAAATTTGCATTCCCGACGCGATCGCAGTCAAACATATTGTGGCAAGAAGCGTAAACTGGAAACGAAATATCAGAAATTAATAAAATAATTCATGAAAAATAAAACTGACTTCCAAAAATTGAGACCATCATCAAAGTAGTCGAAGTCAATTCAATGAATGAATCAACAAAAATCATTCAACAATCACTACAACAATTAATTGAACTTACTTGTCTCACCACAAACACGTTTATGTTACAAGACATATCGACGTTTAATGTTGTCTAGTAAATCGGCAAGTGTATGTAATTAATATGGTTTATCAGAGTGAATATATCTTAGTGTATTAAATAATCAGTAAACTGTCGTAGATGTATGTACATATATGGTATATAAAGTTTCACAAACAAGCTTTAATTTAAATACGCTAAAAATAGCAAAATAAACTTTTCCTTCAAAACTTTTACTATTAAATTATAACGTTTACACAATTTAGGTAGGTATACCTAAACTGCTTCTATATCCATT
The DNA here is from genome assembly GCA_905404295.2 of Ochlodes sylvanus. Classification (NCBI taxonomy): domain Eukaryota; kingdom Metazoa; phylum Arthropoda; class Insecta; order Lepidoptera; family Hesperiidae; genus Ochlodes; species Ochlodes sylvanus. The sequence continues at coordinate 1,923,716 of FR990146.1, read as the reverse complement.
ATACTCGTATGTTATAAAAGCTGGTCGCAAGATTTAAGTACTCGTATTTACTAAATTTGAAACGATTAAAATAAATAAGATCAAGTTATTTTATTTAGGTAGTTATTTTACCTACTTATTTAGATAAACAGGTAAATCTCGCGTCATACGTTTAATGTCTTTCGTCGGAATGTCTGTGCTGTGTTCCCGCTAATCTCAATACGGCTCTTGATGCGGTTTTCACTAGTCACTAGGAGGTATTCATTTGTAACAAGCTTGAAGTGACATTTGATTATGTATGTATGTTATCTGGTCACACACAATCTGTTGACAAATCAAAATATACTATAAGGGTCCGATATTCTCTTGTGGACGTTGCATGGGAATTGTTGGTTACAATAAAAGTAATCGATTCAATCACCAGCACATCGTGTATTGTCTAAGAATTTCGTTTAACCTTTGAAAAAACTTAGTTAAAACTTTGGTTAAATTGTTTTGAATTTTGAATCGTAAACGTAAGGAATTAATTAAATTACACAAAGCAAAACGAGTGCTGGTATACTAGTAAAGTAGTGTAAATGTGTTGCTTGTAGATTCACCTTCGTAAACATACATAGGTACTTAACAAAACCGTGTAATTGTAATAAAATAGTTACCCACGCTGCGCTCGGAATTCAACCGTAATACACTCCGTCAAATGGTTACTTTACATTGACATTACACGTACCTACAATGAACGTCGGTACACATCTCAAACGTCATGTCGTGTCAAAGGCACATGCCTAGTTACTCTATGCACACTAGTGTGCACACTACACATGGCGGAGTTAGTTACTCAAAGCACACTAACATAGTGTTCATAGAATAACTAACATTAGTGTGTGTTATCTTATATTTATCAATTTAATATCTTTTTAGTCATTATTAAAAAAAATAGAATCATGCACTCCACACTTTATAAACTTACTTACTTACAAATACCTGGCGTCTTGTTGTATCTTGAATTGTAACCCAAACATTTTAAAAACTTAACAGTTGAGTTTTGAAGAAGAGTAGAAGTTGGCCAGGTGGGTGGTAAACATCCCAACCACCATGCATAAGCACCGATGGGATTAAACAGAATGGTACTGAGTCCAGCGACTCACATGAAGAATCGTTCGTTATTGCCTCGTCCATGGTTCAGCAATGTCCACTTGAGGTTAAAACTTCAAATTAACGAAATACCTTTTTAACTATTTTATTGGATAAATAATTGCATGGGAATCAACGTAAGTTTAACAAAGACAACAATCAAAAATCTTAACATACTTAGAAAAACTTAGAAATACAAAAGCAAAGAGAATAAAAATATTCCAAAATATCAATTATAATTTATAATGAATTTTCCATAAGAAACTGTTGTATGCTAGACATTATAGTCTAAGAAAATTAGCATAAAAATCTACGATTCGACCAAATATTTTGGGTCGTTTTGCAAGTAGTTACAGCTATTTTTTGAGGTGTCCAGATGAACATACTATAAGTCCTCGACTGTGGGGAGTGAGCCGTGGAAGCCGTGGAAGAAGACTAAGAAGGGAAGGAAAGTTACTTTTTTCTGGTTATATCTCGGAAACTATTAATAATATATCTACAATTCCTACATTAACAATCTACATTTAATTTACTACAAATTTTATCACATATAAAGAATCAATATTTTATAATATGTCTGTATAAATTTATCATACATTTCCTTTATTTTATCAGACTATTAAAGAAAAGAACATACTAATATACAAAATTATCGCTAACAAAATACAGGCGCTGTTCATGAAATTTGCAAACTTCCAAAACTCAACAGCACTTTTAGTTTCATTCGATACAGATTCCAAATTTACTACTTCCCATCTTGACCAAATTAAAAGCTTCATAGGGCCATTGTAGACAAACTCATTCATGGCAACAATCCATTGTTGCGGAGGATCTTTTTTTCTTAATATAAAACTTATTACGAAATTTAAAATAATAGTTACAAAGGTAAAAACTAGAGACGTCATTATGAAGTGTAAAATGAAAGGTATTCCAGAACCAAATTTAGGGATGTTTTCCCTGATATAACTCTCAATATAAAGATGACCCAATAGACTGAACAGTGCAATTCCTCCGCGTGCATTGATATCATCAAGACACAGGCTGCAGACCGTCAGCACTGACATCGTTAATGACGGGATCATTGTTACAGCTTCAATATTTGCTCCTTTTCGTTTTAAAACAATGTTCGCAACAAATTGTGTTCCGTTTTCTGTTCGATTAAACGAAATAACATTCCAGCCTGGACCATTTTCAAAATCATAAAGACCTTTACGAAGAGAAGAAAAATCATCAGATACGCTTAAAATAACTCTATTTGTATAGTTAGTGTAAAGGTCAAATTTTATGGAGCAATATTTTGTATCAAACGGCCATTTGGTAAAATCGGAAGTACACGCAGCTTTCGATATAATTTGTGGTGCACAAAACACGTATCCAATTCTCAAGACTGTGCAAGGTAAAACAAAGGTTTCGTACATATCTTCGTATAATAAACGGTGATCATATGTTAATCTTGGTGTCCATATTTTAAGTCTGTTAATCGCAATTTCGAATATTCCGTTGTAATCCATTGATTTCCATTCGAGTCTCCGGTCGAGCCAATGAACAATTAGGGTACTATATATAGTGAATACCTGCTCATTGCTGTCAAAAGAGAAGTAAACGGGTACATAATTTGCTGTTACTATTGTAATATTTGGAGGTGGGGCAGAGCGGTCATAGTTGCAAAGCAAATCATTCTTTAATTTTCTTTCATTATTAATGTCTTGCGATTCATAGTTAATAACACAATTGTCACACAAAATAAGATTTATACACAAGAGCAACAAACTAGTGATTATTATCATGATTGCAGTTGAACTAGCTCAGTTGTACACAGAAACTTGACACCGGATACGCCCCTTTAGTAACTAAAACCATTCAATGTAAGTAATATTCTCCTAAACTAGCCTTGTGGCTTAAATATTGGTCTCATGAAGATGTCGAGCTAAATCCTGTGTTAAATACATACGTAATGTAAATCACATATCCGTGATTGATTCCCTGCTACCGTAAAGAAAAAACATCGCGAGGAAACCCGCTAAGTTTTTAATTACAACGTTTGTTTGTTTTAAATCGTCGACAGTCAAATATACAAGCCATTACAAATGTGGTTACTAGGAACATCTATAAACTTAAACTCAAACTCAAATCTTTTATTTCACGTAGGTATTTTGAATACACCTATGAACGTCATTTTATGCATTTACCGCCGTTTCGCTAAGTTGCCTTTAAATTTTAAATCTTAGAGGAGGAAAAGAAACGGCGAAAGAAAACTCCTCGGCACATCTTTTAAAAATCGTGTAGTGTAGTACAGAAAGGTGTTTAATCGACGCTGTTTGAATTAATGCTCTGCTCTGATTAATCCATGAACGATTTAGACACGTTTAAATGATAAGACGCCAATTAAATTTAAATTGACGATACCACCAATCCTTGTGAAGAAACTTGAATACATGACATTGAAAATGACATAGATAATACAAACGAATTTAAAAAAGCCCATGTCCAATTAGTTCATGTACTTCGAATAAAATAGAACTGTTTTACCCCGAAGGGTATAAAACGGATATTTACGATGACGGATGACGACCCGGATGGCGCAATGGTTAACACGCCCTATCGCCGTTCCGAGGGTCCTGGGTTCGATTCCCAGCGAGGCGGAAATTTGAATGAGGAATTTAAATTTCCGTTCTTGGTTTGGGTGTGTGTGTTCTTGTCTTGTGTGTTGTCCATGGCACCCACGACACAGGGAATCCTAGTGTGGGGCTATGAGTCTGTAGCGTTATTTATTTAGATTTCAACCGCAGCTTGAACCACATTTGAGATTACCTTCCAATATTCGTCACTAAAATAAGCTCATTTACTCACTCTCACATTACGTTTAAATATATTATAGTGTTGTCTCTTTCTATACCTTGTCCCCTCCCCTCACACGCTCTTGACGCAGCGGCCAGCGGCCATTTTCTTCAGTACTTTCGAGGCCAACATGGACCACTTTCATGAAGAACGCTTTCTGGGAAAAGCGTTCTCCCAAACTGGGGCTATGAGAATGTATGATCCTTTGGCCGATTGAAGGTGCTGTAGTAGGTACTGGCTACAACCCATTAATGGCCCACTACTGAGCACGGGTCTCTCCTCATACCTGAGGAGGCCTAGAGCATACTCCACCACGCTGCTCCAGTGCGGATTGGTGGAGGGGTTAGTGGCCAACCCAAGTGTCGGAAATTTTAAGCCGCCCGAAGGTATCCGACATGGCTTAACGACTGCTACCAAATGATAACAACCGGGACCGACGGCTTTACGTGCCCTCCGAAGCACGGAAGCGCTCAAGAAATTTTGCCACTAGCTGTCACCCATCCAACTACCGACCGCGCCCGCTGTTGCTTAACGCGGGATATTAACGCCGGAAGTGGGAATATCCATGCTAACCTGTACTGTCACTTCCTGCTGAACGCGTCGGTGAATTGGCTGTCTGTGTCTTCGACATTATCGCTTACATAAGCTGGTACAACAGCTGATAGACTCGATGCGAATAGGTCTATTTCCAGCTTACCAAGCCTCTGGAAAAGCATTGACAGAGCATTTTCCTTGAGGTTCTACTTTAGCAATTATTTGTTCCTCAATAATCCGTCCGCTATTCCATTGTATATTCCTAAAATATGTCGCGCAATGAGATGACATTGTCGACGTGCACATTAAAAGAGGATTTGTCGTGTCGCTTGTAGTAACTTTAACGAGCTCGTACCTCCTTGTTTGTTGATGTAAGTCATGTAAGCTTGTCCGATTGCAGAACGGCTGTTCTCGCCGTCAGTTCGAGATTCAGTATCCGAAGCGCTTCTAGTACTGTCCATAATTCCTTCAGGTTGCTGTGTCATTTCTTCTGACTCGATGACCATTTCCCCCATAAATAACAGCTGTTCGCTGGCTTTCTAACCCAGATCGGTTGCGTCCGTGGTGATGAAAATTGATGGATCTTCGAAGTGAATTGGGGTGCATTTTTGAACATTCTTCGTCATTCAACGTCTGAACATTGAGCCATCACCTCATTCAAGCCGTTGCGTCGCTCCTATGAGACGCTTAAGAGCGTTGTGCGGAAAGAGAGGTTAGTTTCAGAGTAAGTAGGTACTTACTCTACTCTTAAGCCGCTGCGTCACGAGCACGTGAGGGGAAAAAGTACGGAAAGAGACAACACGATATTTAAACGTAATGTGATAGTGAGATAGCCTATTTTAGTGACGAATATTGGAAGTTGAACTCAAATGTGATTAAAGCTAAGGCTCGAACACCTAAATAAATAATAACTATATTGACATTAATACATTTCATGTAATTACTACATATATATTTTTAGAATGAGGTATGCAAGCGTTACTTCAGAATGACGGGCATCATAGGTCATGGAAGTTTAGAAGAGGGAAACTTATTTAAATATTTAAATATGTACAGAGCCTAAAAAAACAAGTATGCACCATAATCCCTAAGGTTATTTGCTATCGTGCTTGTGAGCCTAATGAAATATTATCGACCAATATGTCCCGTGGTATAAACGTGTTTGTTGTGCGACAGGTATGTAAAAATCCTTTTTTATTGTTTTAATGTATCGAAGTAAGCGCAATACTGTATGTTAGAAGGATCCATAACAGTTATTGATACTTCTAATTGAAAAAATCTGAAATTTTGAGCAGCCTTGTCAGGACTATCCACGTGGGTGCTCAAAATTTGTGTACAGGCCATACGTTTGCAGTTATCATGTTCGGATGCGGCATAGACTGCGAATACACACTTTTCTTTCTTTTTTAATTGTTATTTTTCTATTTAGAAGGAAATAAATGTGTAAACTCAGCCAGGAATATCAACCGAGGTAGCTCGTTATCTTAGCTCGTTATTGTGCTGGATATTGTCACGAAATGTTACCCACGCATTTGCTGTTTGTCTCTATTTAAATATTAACAGGACCAAGGATCTAGTCTAAGTTTTAGTCCCTTTGTAACATGGTCGCTTCACTGCTCGTGATATCCTGTCTAATATTTGTAATATTATTACTTATCTTATCATTTTCTAGTAAACCCGCCCTCGCTTCGCTTCGGGAAACCTGTCCTTAGTACCCTCACTCCAAAATTGTAAAACTTAAACCGCGCAGCGAATTTATTTTCACGTGTGTTATTTTTCATTTTGCGATAACTCCTAAGATATTCATTTAAATTATATGGTGTAAAGGTTTATCCTAATGTACCTAAAATGCTTAAGGTGACTAACATATTTAAGTCAATTAGGATTAATACTGAATCCCTCTAAATAGCTTTCTAATTACCGCATTGTACGTGACCAGTTTTTTTAAACTTAGAATGGATATAGTAAGCTATCCTTAAAAGATAGACATATGCCATCACGGACTTTCATCGTCATAACCCACAACTGTCCCACTGCTGGCACGGATCTCCTCTCACATTGTGAGGAGTATAGGCCATAGTCCACCACGCTGGCCAAGTGCGGGCTATCACTGCTTTTATCACGGACTTTATTATAGACCAATAAAAGAGGAATATTTCACCCATTCATTGCTTTGTTATATTTTAAAGGGATTAGACAGCGTTTTCGCTAAAAGCTCCCAGGCCTGATTTTTTCCAACTTTCTCAAATATTTTAATCAATTTACACAAAACTTTAATACATTAAGTATACATAAAAAACCTACCTCTTGAATCACTCTATCTAATAAAAAACCGTTGCGTAGTTTTAAAGATCTAAGCATACATAACACAAGACAGACACAGCAACTTTGTTTTACTATGTTTAGATACCTACTGTATTGAACATGGCTATCTCTGTTGAGAGCATCTCAAGGAGATCTACATCAAATATTAATAGTAATTAAATTTTATTTACAGTTTTTGCAACTATCTGCAATGTGTTTATCAACTTTTGCAATCGGATTAATGGCTGCATTCCCATCGATATTAAATCCAGCCATACTTGCACCGGACAGTGAAATTAAGGCAACGCCTGATCAAGCTTCATGGATAAGTAAGACTCTAATGATTTTGTAAATTTTCTATTCAGTTTTTCTATGGGAATAAGACCATTGAAATGTTTTTTGGGCTTAGCGTGCATTTGTCAGAGGAGGCAAGTTAATTTTTTAGTTGTACAGAGGGCGCTACTGTAAATGTAAAGTCCAATCAAAGCTTGTCGAGTCGCAAACCTTGTTCCGCGGCCGCCATTGCTTTAACAAGGGAGAGTTTGTTAAAGTTTATCTACAGGGCTCACATAGAATTTATAAAAATATTTTTCGTTGCAAATTAAATTCTGTACAACTTTGGACCTGTAAGTAATAGTAGTAGAATAAAAAATAACAAAAATGAAATTGTTTAAATAAACAAAAGTATATTTTTTGCATTTCAGCTGCATGTATCAGCATTTCTGGAGTGGTTGGTTATGCTATTATGCCTACAATCTTCGAGATATTCGGCAGAAAGGCAGCCAACATGGTGACAAATATTGTGATCCTCATTGGTTGTATAACTTACTACTTTTCAAAAGATATATATGCTCTAGCATTTGCAAGACTCAGTCAAGGATGTTCTCTTCCAGGAACATACACTTTTCTTGTAGGACTCAATGAATGTATTTGTCCAAAACGAAGGGGATATTTTATGGTGATTAATAAAATTTCGTTAGCACTAGGGGCTTTAGCTTGCCATTCTTTAGTATTTGTACTACATTGGAGAAACATTGCTATGGTTACTTCGTTACCACTTGGCCTTTCTATGATTATCGTTCTGATTAGTGCCGAAAGCCCATCCTTTTATGCAATGAAAGGGCAATTTGACAAATGCAGTAAATCTTTTAAATGGTATAAAGGTGATTCATTGGAAGCGAAGAAGGAATTAACAGATTTGGTCATCGCGCAAACGGAAATGTATAGAATTAGACAAAAATATAAGAGTATGAACATTTTAAAAAAAGCGAGAATTATATTACAGGATAAAGTCTTCCAGAAGTCTTTATGTATAGTTACACTAGCAAAGTTAACTTTAGATTTTTGTGGAAGATATTTCATTTTAGCATATATAACACACATTTTAATAGAAGTAACAAACAATAAATCATTGGCTATGTATTTATCTGTTGTATCAGATTTTATAGCAATATTTGCATTGAGTATTTCATATTTCTTAGTAAAACGTTTTAATAGACGAGTATTATTGTTTAACTTAGGTTTCTGTTCTGTGTTCTTAATGTTCATGGTAAGTTTAACGTTGATTATAGGTAATAGTCTAAATGTATTGCAGTATGTAAAATGGTTGACTCCAACTGTTATAATGGCACATATGTTTGTAAATAACATAGGCTTAATTCCTTTAGTATTCACATTGAGCGGAGAAATATTTGCGTTAGAACATCGTGCTCTGGGTGTGTTTACATCTGGTATTATATTCTTAAGTTTTTACACTTTAATATTGAAATATACACCGTTTTTGATCGATACTACGGGCGTCCAAGGGCTTTATTCTATTTATGGATCAGTTCTTTTGCTGTTATTGCTTTGGTTACGCCATATATTAATTGAAACTAAAGATAAAACGTTGCAAGAAATTGAAGACGAGTTGAAAGGAAAAGTAGAAACTCAGCCTGAATCAGAGTTATTGAACTATCCTAAAAATAATAATTGTTAAACTATGATATGAATGGAAATAACTAATGAAGTAGGTACTAATGAAAATGTTAATTATAATAATACGGCTTTGATTGATCCTTAGGTTGTCGCATGAGTTAGTGGACCTCAAGTTTTCTGTAGGTTTGTAAATGCTCATCACATATGAGCTTACTAAACGATGATCATCGAAGCTAAAGTTTGGCTGACCCTCTAGAGTCTAGTCTAGTGCATCATATGAGTTACTCCGGACCTTATTTTTATGTACTTTTAGTAAATGACCTGACCTGACTTGTGCTATGGAGGCACTTCGATATCTCTGATAGTGTGGGTGATTCTTTAGGATTCCACCTGGGCTACACTGGACTGGGTTATCATATTTTAATACTTATTATCCTATTCTGGACGAAGACAAATCCAAAAATACAAAAATCATAAAAATTGGTCCAATCGTTCTTGAGTTATAAATAGCTGTGCCCGCGTCTTCATCCGCGGGGAATTTAAAATGTTATTTATATAAAATGAAAGTAGCCTATGTTACTCTTTATTACATCAGCTATCTGCCAGTGAGAGTCCCGTCAGAATCGGTCCAGCCGTTCCAGATATAAGCCAAAACAAACAGACAGACAGACAAAAATGGTAAAAAATGTTATTTTGTATACATCCATATGCATTCATTCCATGTAGAGAGAAACTGATAGAACAACGCAATATTTTGTCTCTTTCTAACCGAGGGACAGTTGGAAGCCTGGCTACCTTTCTCTATCTTTAATACCTCTATGTTCACAACACAAATATAGATTAAAGCTTATCAAAGGGGCGTCTATAGTATCAAATTCTACATGAATGCCAGAAATTATTACATCAGTTTAGTAGCAACTACGATGAAATTAACCGGCATCATTTTTTTTATGTGCATATATTACGTTATTTGTGAAGACTGTGTTCTTGACAACGGATCACATGATTTAAATAAGGAAAGAAAACTGCACAAAGATGTGTTGAGTAATTACGATGTGTTTGAACCGCCTGATAATAATACATTGGTGGCAGTAAAATTTACTCTCAAAAACTTTAATTTTGACAGCAACGAAGAGATCTTTACAATATTTAGCTGGGTATTTCTCAGTTGGGACGATTGCAGATTGAAATGGGATCCAAAGGACTACGAGGATATTGCCGAGACACATCTCGAGATCTATCAGATTTGGACGCCTGAACTGAAGCAGCATACTAAATTATTATATGATGATTTTGATGACTTATTAAGCACAATGTGCGAAGTTTCAAATCACGGACGTGTAATTTGCTTATCGAAAGTGTTATCCCAAACCGAATGTAATAGTAACCTTGTTCGCTGGCCGTATGATACACAAAATTGCACTTTTAAATTTGGTGTTTACAGGAATAATAAAGACAATGTAATTTTTACTTTCAATTCCTCCAAAGGCATCAGTATGCTTGGTGCAGATTATGGACCGGGCTGGAATATAATGGATTTCGAAAACGGAGAGAATGCTTTCTCTGATGCACAATTCTATTTTACCTTAGTTCTTGAAAGACAAGCAGAAAGTCTTGGAACTATAACAATCTTCCCGTTAGTGGTATTGTCAATACTCACTGTTTCCAGTCTGTTTCTTGACATTGGCAGGATACGAGGGGGTATAGCTATTTTGAGCTTATTGTGCCATTTTTACATTCAGTCATTTGTCGCTTTCAGTATCCCTGCAGTCAGCTCTACTGCACCTTCAATTTTGCATTTCGTTACAATGTCTCTTTTCATTACGAAAATTTCTGTTCTTTTAACGGTTTCTTTGAGTTATTTGCTAAGAAAAAAAGATACTTCATATCAATGGGTTGTTGGCGTTAATGAATTTGTTTTTAAAAGCTCTGTGAAGTATTTAATCTGGCCAAGATGGGGAGCAAAGCAAATCCAACCTGCATCGAGTGATACCAAGAGTGCTGTTGAAGATTGGATTGATTTCGCAAATATCATCAATAGCACTTGTATTGTAATAGTGATCATTGTGTACATTAGTATGTTCGTGTTCTTTGTACCAAAGCCAATACCTTATTGATGACTCTTCTTTATGAATGTATTTTTGTAGAAGAATATTGCCTTCATTAAAATTAATTGATGTACCTAAGTGTATGTTTTTTACTCAATATCAGTGAATGCCTGCTAACAATCCCTCTTTATGATGAGTGGCAACTTAGTCCTTAGATGGTAAAGCGCGTTAACTTAGAAAAAGCCTGTTCATGATGAACATTAAATTAAAATAATCTACGTAACTGATTAAATATAAAAATTACGAATGGAGCTTAATGAACAATAAAACTATATTTTAAATAATAACATCTTTTATTTATAGTTCTACATAGGTAGCCATATTCGCAACCCCGCATCTGTTGAAGCCTCTCCGGATTCTGAAAAAAAAGGAATCATCATCAAAGTCATCATCATCATCGCAAACACCGCTAGGGTCGGGACTCTTTTCATGACATGGGTGGTAATATAGTCGACCACCCTTGATATAGCAAATATCTCTAAGAATAATATGGAGAATTTTGTGTCTAGAGGTTTACCTACACACGGTGTTTTCCTTCATCGAAGCAAGTGATAATTAATTTCTAACTGATGTTAAGTGAAGCTTAGCTCAATACTCGTATATTAGCGAAATCCGCACCCAAATCGGATAAGCTGTTTCGGATATTACCGCGTACAAAGTCACAGACAAACAGACAAAAATTCTAAAAATCATTATTTTGGGTTCTATTGCGTTAATAAAGACCAAAAAAAGTAAAAGTTTTCCTCATATTATCTTCTATGTACAGTCAGCGACTAGCTACAGATTTATTATCAAAAACCTTAAGTTTTAAAGTACGTGGAAAATTGTCTACACATCATGCGAACCAAGCTCAATTGTTAACAAATCCATAAAAGCTGGTGCTCCCACTTCCAGGTCTGTGGTGACTAGCAGTGTCAAATATTTGATGCCTCACTTCACGTCCATGCTTCTATGGACAAGGACATGGAAGCTGTTAGCCGAAGCATGTATATCTATTATACCTAAACAGGCCTCAAATCAAGTTCATTAATCACTATCCATTACCGTATATAGCCGTCCTCGCCCCACTGCCGTCCCCACCAGTTGAGGAGGACCCAGTAGTCCTGGGTGTAGCCGACGAGCAGCATAGCGTGGTTCAGTTCCCAAGGTGTGCAAAATGGGTCGTCGTATATGCCACTTCTGTCAATCATTGGATTCAACATTTAGGTTGGAATCACTCATAGCCTGGCTGCTTGTGTCGATCCTGAATGACCGACCGAGCTTAGCAATTTATTTATCTTTTAAGATAGACAGGTTTAAAGAAAACTTTTAGACCAAATATGAACCTGATACAGGTGTAGTAGAAGAAGGGACTCAGCAATTTGAATTTTTGTTGGAATAGGAAATAGATTGCGGAGTGGTCGCAAGTGATCGTATTGAAGAAAAATCTTAATGTTCAACTTAGCTATCTGAGGACTCCAGGTAATACAGCGATCAATTGTTATTCCTAGGTTTTTAAGGTTTTAAGCTTAGGTATTTGTGAAGCAAGCTAACCAACTTAGATTAAGACCTCACCGGTACAGCTGGAAGGTAAATGGAGCAGCGTTGACAGCAACAGCCAGAGGTCCTATGAAGGCCAAAGCTCGTTCTATAGCTTCTTCGTCACCCGCCGACAGCGTGGCCCAGCGGCGCGGTTTGGCTGATACGACCAAACTGTTATATCGGCACAGGCCTTTCTAGAAATTAGAGGTTATGTCAATAAGTTATGAATTCCCAATGTTTCGCTTCTCAAAATTGTTATCGATATGAGAAGCAAAACATGTACCTTCAGAATTGTATTGTGTTGAGGAGACTGTTTTTTATGTGTGTTAGTTTTTACTGGGTGTACCTACAGATTTTGATGATTCTTTTTATATTCCGAAGCTGGTGCTTGTCATGTGGTCCAGTTTTGAGATATGACGAGTAAGTAGTTTTTAAGTTATATACCTAATAATGCCCAATTGACTTCGACTAAATTGATTAGGTTCTCATGTATTACTTGTTGATGTAAAATGAACAATTTTTAAGTTTGTTTTTATGTTTAAATTATACAGTATGTAATTATTACTACCCTCTCGGGCAGTCGTTGCTCTAATATTAGATTACATTACCTTTCCAATATAAGGATATTCCGTCTCCCTGATCAGCCCAACTCTGGCAGCATATCTCAACGCAGCCTGCAATGATCCTCCATCACAGCCAAAGTTGCCGTCTCCAGCACTGCAGTCTACTATTTGCTGAGGACTGAAGATGAAGGAAGATATCACGCAAACTACCATACAGAAACCTGCCAGAAACTGTCCTTTAGAGCGTTTCCCTAATGCTCAGGCAGGGACACTGCCAAGTAACTACGAAAGTTAAAGGTGGTTGAATTCGAACGTATCTACTTAGCCATCTTATTTATTATCCATAGAAGATCTCTGCTACGCGGGAGATCGTCGACCGCATCAACTGTTTTCACATAATATACAGACTATGGAAGTAACCAAGCAAAAATTACCTAGTCATGTGAGCCATAGGGATCACTTTCAGAAATCCTTGGCCTACCTTAGCTCGCCCCATCGCCTGTGTCGTTTGTACAGCTGGCCTTGCAAAGCATGCGCCACAGCGAATGCGTAGCACGCGCCACACTGCCACTGTTCCTCACGTCGAGGGTTGAAGCCTTTCGACCTCCAGTCTACCTGGAGATATATTTTGACACGCTTTTATTTAGCCTATATATAGCCTTGTTTCAATCTTGTGAACGCTTTTTCTAATTCTGCTGAACCTAATCTTACGTAGATACCTACATTAATCTTTCGTTACACTTATATTGCAATATTTTCAACTTGGTTACGAAGGTCTGATATTGGAATCAAGTGGACAAAGGAACCCTTCATCCGTTATAACAAATCTACTCAAGTTTGGGCTCATTTGCTTGGTGCTTGCCAATTGAACGGCAACAAGCTTGATGGATTCCTTTTAATACAACCTCATGTCACAAGGTGGTGGAATTGCCTTAGATGGAAACTCATCATTAATATTTCATGCCTAGTGCGTAAGTAGCTATGTTAGCCGTATAAGATTGGCCTATAATAGACCTCTATCTCATGCCGGCACACCAGAGTACGAGGAAGCTTTAGCTTTAGCCTTGCTAAGTTGTAGAACTTCGCTTAAGGATTACAGTATGCTATCAATATTATTATGAAGTCATTAATCTTAGTAGGTAGTATTATCTGCCTGGCTAGCTCCACCTTCTTGCTCAAGGCTATACGACTCGTTGACCTGGGGGACAACCTGGCGGCTTGAGGAGAAAGTACCTCCTTTCTTCACTCTCCTTTTTGGCTAACAGCACATCGGTAATCCCTTTGGCCCCGATATCCATGAGCAACGGTACTTACCATCAGGTGACTTGTCTGCTCGTTTGACAGCTATGTCAAATATAATTATTATTTAATTACTTACTGCTTTTGGAACTCGACGATGCATCTTGGCTCTGTAGGCGGCCCTACTGGGGTCGTGAGCCGGGTCGAATAATGGAATTGTTTTGATCAATTTCAGTAAGCGATTTATGTATGTTGATATGGGCTGAAATTATAGGTACTAATTTAAAGGGGTCAATACCTTCACTGATACTACTGTGAGACTGTGATGTTATCGTTATGAAAATACTTAGTATTAATATGTACCTAGTTAGGTAGATACTATTACGAAATTGTTACGGTTCAAATACTAAAAGAATTGTTACATAGTAAATAATTACAAATAACTTAAGTATTTTTTATGCACTACTTTTAAATAGACGGTGTTTAAAAAAATGAATTTATTGAGTAGCAACTTTATAATACTATTTTTCTTGACGCCGCGCGCCCTCTTTGAGCTTTTCCGTTGACAACGAGGAACGTTTAGAAACTTAATTATGAATGTACAGTACCTAGTTCTTTACGAGTCAAGATCGGTGTCACAGTACTCGAAATAGACACCAGGTGGCGTCATTAAAAATTCGTTGGTAGAGGTGCAAATTTACTATGTAAGTATGGTAAAAGACACTTACCCAGTCACCAAATAAGTTAAGATGTAAGCTGTAGCTCTGTCTGCCGGCCAGGTATTCCTTGTTGTGTTGAACAACTTGCTTGAGGTTGTCCAGCCAAATCCCCATCGCTGATGCCTCGTGGGCCCAGGAACGGTATACTTTGTCGTATGTGGACTGCAAATGTTTGTCAGATGAGAACTGCTGTGTAAATTGATAAGTGTTTTTGGCAAAGGGAGATCTCCCGCCAGGCGAGACGACACGTCTGGGAGGCGGCCATATAATACAAAGTACTCTGTGGAGGCGGCCAAGGCCCAACTAAATAGGTTCAATAGTTGTCGGAACTTGTATATTTGCGAGCGGTGTAGAAAACTTCGATAGCGTGATTCAGGCTTGTCATGACGTCACCGTACGACGTGTCCGATGTCACCACATGTTTGTGGTCAGCTCATTTGACAAGTTCTGAAGTAAGAGCGGGAATACTGAATTGAGGGAATTTCGTTTAGATGAAGAGACATTGACTAAAATATATATTTACAAATATTTTAAATGCGACAATAACTGTGTCTGTCTGCCTGATACGTTTTCACGCTTAATTTGGTGAACCGATTTATATGAAATTTGGTATGGTGGTTTTATGTTTGGTACCAATACGTAATAGGTACTGACGATTAGGTATATATTTTTTAGGTAGCTATTAGATTATAAACGCCTTACGATTGAATAATGAGGCTTTAAATAACCTAATGGAAAAATATAGAGATGAAAAAATATGGAAATATTATGATTAATTATTTAATTATCTTACTTTATATTCATCCCAATGCCACGTAGAAACATCATCATTAATCAAAACACCATCCACAATATTCTTCGCTCTGTGTTCGACTTTATCACTTCCACTTCGATAACAATCACTTAGATTAGAATATTTCGAATATTCACCAAATTCTACATTCTTCTCCAAAAAAATTCGAGTATTCTCCGCTATTCTATCCAATTTTATAACGTCATTGTTTAAATTCACACACCTAATGCTTCTGTAATCACTGTTATTTCTAACGCTTTCAATACTGGTCGTTTCATTTATGTCAAAAGAGTAAACTGAGAAACCCTTTAATAACATTATTATTATAAACATGATTAGCAGCGGACAGATCAAAAAGTAATTGCTTAATGCATTTAATTGCCGATTATTAAGTTTGTAGTTCCCGTCGTGCAATTGTCAGCATTTGCAATTACGTTATATTATGCTATTAGTCACGTTTTGATCCAGCAACAAATCGACTGTGTACATAGATTTGATACTGCCCTATTAAAGATACGTTTAAAGTAATAATGTGTAATTTACTTAACGAGGATTTACTCTGTGTAGTACCTACCTACGTAGATAAATACTGGCAAGGCATAAGAGATTACCTAATCATAATTTTTTTAGAGATTTTTTGATTTCTCACCTTCGTGGAAGTGTTTACATGTATATAATATATGTATATACATGTACCTTAGAATAATTACTATAGAAACGAAGTCCGCGAGGCCATTTTGAAGCACCTTAATTGGAGTCAGAAATCACTCCAAACACCGGGCAGCTCCGTAGTGTTCAGTGTCAACGCACGCCAAACGTGTCTCGCGAAAAAAAAATATGACGATTTGTCCAGTTAAATTGTGTCACAAAATATCTGAAAAGCTATTTATGTATTATTGCTAAAAACATATGATTATCCGCAGCCGAGGTTCGGGAAAGTTTCGGTTTAGTGCTTCACTTTAGACAGAGCGCTTGTATGAGTCTTTCTATAGTGTAACCTTATATGGGCTGATAAATAAATCTATATATTTCTATCATCAGTCAATATATCAATAGCCGATAAAAACGAGCAGGCAAGAATCCCTGGATGGAAAGTGGCCATCCCCTTTTTATCAAACATTACATGGCTCAAAATTAAAGCAAAAACTTTGATTATACACGTCTGGTATTCCATAAAACATTATATTATTCATATTAGAATTTTTCATATCACTTTTAGGGCAATATGTACCTAAAAGAAATGGAGGCCGAAAACATGCATTGAGATCGTAAATAAGCAAAAACAAAAACAGACTTTTTAACAACTTTTATTGCATTCATATTACACAAAATTATAAATATGTATTTAAAAAATATTGAGATATTTCATTTAAGATCCATAGCGATTGTACCTGCGTATTATATAGAATTATTTAGCGTAAGCGAAATGTATCAAAAATATATAAGAAAATTCGATACATTTAACTTATCTTGCTATATCAAAACGCTGGTTCTATACATACAGTTGTTCATAATCTGTGCTATTTCCAAGATGGCGTAAAAGAAATCACATTTTTACAATAAATGCAAGCAATAATACACAATCAAACTATTTACAAAACGATCGGAATAAAAACAAATTTGTCTACTTAAAACTATTATTAACAATTAATATCTAATAATACTCATTGTTAATACCTAATTAAATTATATTAACAGTCACTTTGACTGATGAGTTTGTCCTAAATTAAAAAATGTCATGCATGGTTTTAATATTTTATCTATAAAGCATTGCGCGGGAAATTGTAAAACTTGTAAATCAATATACTTAAAATACTTTTTGTACGATTCGATTACTTGATTATTCGTAAATCTGCAATTGAAGTTTGTTTAGTAGGTACATTCTAGAATCTCCTAGGATATAATTATTAATATTTACATAGTTACAATTTACAAAGTGCAATAAATTTTTGGGTTTACTACGTACCTTGACTGCATTAGGAATTTGGAACATAGATTAAAAAAAGTAGTTTTGGCGGACGGGAACTCAAACGCAGGTAGTATTTTATTCTTAAATGTAACTAATATATTATTTTTCTATTCGGTTGTAAACTTAAATAAATAATATAAATAATTCTCTCAAATGTTTATCACTTTACGACATTACATCGCAGGATACTTTAACTTCCGATTGACATTACCTGACATCTTGCCCGCCAAAACTTGTTTTTTTTTTCAAAATGTCGGACTTGTTCTTTTATTCCATCAATAAATCGGACTTAAAACAGATCGTGGACATAATTTCATTGTCTGACATCCAAAATGCGCGGGAAGTTTATCTGATTTGAAGATGTCAAAATAAAAATAACGTTAGGTACGTTGTTAGCATTTACTTTACAGGAACTTATTTTTATAGTAAAGTATCACATATAAATAAAATACTTAAAATATATTAATGAGGACTTTGGTTCGTCAGTTTAAAAACCATTTAAATAAGTTATTATAATATAGGCTGATATTTTTATACTTATAACATATCAAAAGTCAACATAATAAGGTATATATTCCTATAATATTACTTTAAGCTTTTCTAAAACTGGACATATAAGAGTTTCTTGATACGAAATACCAAATTAAAATATTAGAATGATAATTTGTAGACTAAATTCAGATATTTTGTAAATATCAACGAATAATTAATTTACAAAAATCTAAATATTCAATTCAACCCTACCATTCCTTACCTATGTCAATGATCAAATAATGAGTATAATGAGTAGTGTAAATTGATTTATACGATTCCGAACATAGAGTTGATGTTTAAACTATAATGCTAACTTAAGTTTTTACCAGTAAACACAACTGGATAATATTTAATAGCAGTTGGAAGCCCGTTCGATTCTCCGTTTATTTCTGATATTAATATCATCGCAGATAATAAAAAAAATACGCGTACAATATGTTATTTTGTCAAGTCTTTGGTGTTTACAAACTTAATAAATAACATGATTAACACATGATTTTACACTTACATCATCGCTGACACTGAACATTTTAAATGCAAACTGGTACTCACGATTTTGAATTGTTTAACCGATGTTTCGTCACAGCGACACTCTGGAAACTGGGTCTATATCGCTAAATAAATCACAATCGTAGTACCCGTTTGCATTTAAAATAACATACACTTTCTACATAGGTAGATAGGGATTTTATATTACATAAATTAACCTATAACACAACACCTAATTCAAATTAACAGCAAACAACATTGAAAATACTCCCAAAAATGTGATTTCTTGCCGCCATCCTCAAACATATTGAGCTTTGTGTTCTATATAACGGACATTAATTATTATATGATGATTAGATTTCATCAGTAAATATGTATAATTCCTATCCAGAATCTTTTAAAATAATTCTCATTTATACCTCATTTGTTAAAAATTAATAGATATTCTGAAAACAACTTTAAAACTTAAGATTTTTGTAAAATATAAGTATGTTTAAATTCATTTTATTTTGTCAAAATGTATGTTTCATTGATAGATTTTTAACGTCATTTGCTTTTGCATTATACTATAATAATAAAAATCTACTTCACATCTGTGTAATAAATGTAAATAGTAATTTTATTTCATAAAAACTTAAAATTTAATAGCATTTAAAGATATATAGATAAGATAGCGATCAGCATTTAAAGAGGGAAGTCATAAAATATGATTTCATTTAGTTTTAAAATACAAACTGCATGCATGTCTACTTGTATAATAACAAAAGGCTTAAGTCAACATTCAAATTTTAAATAACGGCTTTTGTAATGTTGGTAACACTGCAATAAATCATTTTAAGGCGTACGATCTGTGACGATCAGTATTCGTACAGAGTGATGAATTTTTTTCAGAAATTATACACATTCACTGAATAATAATTAGCTACACTTAAATTGTTTTTCTATACTATACAAACCAAAATAAACTTAATCTATTTATACATAGAGCTTACATTCACAGCACTTTGTTATACCAGTTTACCAGTATACAAACTTCAAGACGATTCCATGGAAGATTCCCACAAATTTTTCCTTAGTTTTTCGCTATTTTTAACTGTGTTTTTATGTCATTTTGATCAAAATGAAATTCGCGATTATAATTATGTTGAAGGCATTCATATTTGTTAAATAATATTCATAAAATGAATCAATATTTTTATGTTAATAATTATTGCCGGAGACCTTTTCTGGACGACCCAAAGCTTTAGTTGCTAATGACTGATTTGAAGCCGCGGGTTCGACTCCCGGCGGTATCACATCCCAGAATTAGGCCATACCTAAATTTTAGTTCAATTCGGTTTATAGAACAAAGTATCTTTAATGTAATCGCGAAATATGTTAAGATCAATGTAAAGAAAACACAGTTTGGCCTCATATTCCTCCCAACAATAAGGCCGTTCGAACACGGTGCAACTATTTTAATCAATACCCAACCACAAATGAATGACGAGACAAGAGATAATCCACTTTATTATTTGGTTTAAAAGGTTCTGTTTCCGACGGCTGCAGCCAAAGAGATCTATTATGATAATTATAATGTGCATTGTATGGGACTGTTCAGTTCATCTATCCTATCCATCATCTATCCTTAGTCTCTGGATACGATAGTAGATAAAGTTAAAACAACAAACATTGTATAAATCTTTTTGAGAGTTGATAAGCAAATTACTGAGGATCGAGGATAGATAAAATATAAAATATTCTCAATCTCGGCAATGAACAGAAAAATAATTTGAGTGCAAATAAAAAAATGGATCCAATTATCATATCTATCTCCTTTGAAATCCGTCAAAACCGAAAATACAATAAAGTATAAAATTAAAACTAAAAAACCAGGAAACCAGGTCAGTATTTATAAATTATTAAAAGTAGCAACGTGTGCAAACAGCCTAAGAGTATTCATTATAATTGTCAAATTTTATACAATTTCATTATTAATTATACATAATTATAATAATTGATACTTGTACAATTCATTCATTCTAGTATTATATCGTATTGGATTACAATAATTTTACAAGTAAAAAACCGACTTCAAAATAATGCAAATTTAAGACTCGTATGGTTTTCTCATGGATGCCATTTTCAGAACTAGACAAAATTTGATTGACCACCCGAGAAGCACCAGCTTTCAAATGAAAAAAGAATCATCAAAATCGGTTCACCCAGTCGAGCGTTCTGAGGTAACAAACATAAAAAAATACAGTCGAATTGAGAACCTCCTCGTTTTGAAGTCGGTTAATAACTCATCATTGATTGTCCACATTTTATTACGATACGGGTACTCACGATTTGAAACTGAGTCAAAATAAATATTGTGAGTACCGGTATCATAGTAAAGTGTCGTATTGTAATATAAAATATGTTGTATACATTTTCTACTATTTCTCCGTTCATTCGAGGTCGAATTAAAATGTATTTATTTTAATAAATTATGGATAATATTTATATCATAAAAATTATAATTTCCATCCATAATCCATAATAATGTTTGGTTTACAACAGTCAATCAATAGCTTTACCATTTGTATTAATTCTCGAATGAATATCACACGAAATGACAAAACGCGAATATATTCGAATTTCGAACACACGTTGTGATTTTGTGAGTTGAGCAAATTTAAATAAATTACGCAGAATGTTGCTTCGGAAGCAATAAATGGCAAATAAATTCTCGAAACTTTGCGATAGTTTTATGTAACGATTAACACTCACTTCTACGAGATCATTCTACGATATACTTCTACGAGAGATAAAATTTGATTGCAATCATTTTAATTCTATTTACATACAAATATCAACTTAAAAACATTATCTTAGGGTCGTTTTCAATATTCTATCTATCTATAATTTGTGGTGGATAACTTAGAGGGTAAAGTAATAACCACTAACACATTAATGAATGTGATTTTTTTACAGTTCCTAGACTACTTACCGAGGATTATAGATAGATTATTGTAAACAACTTTTTTAGTCTGTCGTATTTTCTGTCAACACTCTTCGATACTTTCCGATCGTATTTTTGTTTCGATTATTTTAATAGCTCAAAGACACAACTATCCATACAATTTACTCTCGACAAGACTGTATTACGGTAACAATGTTATTTGTATTATAACAATTGGTATTTTTATATTATATTATCGATTTAACACATTCGCTGCAGCGATCGTTATTTTCTATGGAAAAAACACCACGTGTACGTGCTCCGCAGCGAGTTATTAAGAGTACGGATGGGCGGTCGTTATGAGAACTAATTTCGATAGGAAATTACGTTGTTATTTAAATTAAATTAAATTATAGGTAGAGATCGAATTGGCAATCAAATATTTAGGAAAGGCATCAGATCATTAGATTAAAAATCTATTTTATTTTAGTACAATATTATTATTAACTATAGTATTTATAGCTCTATTTTGCTTTAGCTATTACAATATTTTTATGAAAGATTTTATTAGGTACTTCTATTTCCTCGTAGAAATGAGTCGGGACAGCATTTTTTTGACCTCAGTATCGAATAACCAATCTATATTAAACTATTAATACTCATTCCCTCCTCGATCGTAACTCACGTTGTCCGGTAGTAGAGGAGGTGGTTTCGTTCACCGCAGTCTCTGCTTCGACGCCCCGTTGAGGCTTCGTAGCTCGGTGAACGGCCTCCGGGGTAACAACTTGACGTCCTCAGCGGAAGACAACTGGGTGTAACCTTGACGCTTGCGGTATACCACGACTCTGTAAAATTAAAATTAATAAATTAGTAATAAATAAACGCTAACACACTCATACCTCCGCACTAGGATTCCCTGTGTCGCGGGTGGTATGGACAACATAAATATATCACTAACACCCATGACCCGAGGACAAACATCATCATCATAATATCGTCACGTATAATATACAGGCTGATTTTTATTCCACTTGACATACCCTGGGACATGAAAGAACATGGTCATAGGTAATGATTAAAAATATAAAGTCAAAATTCTACACGATAATTATTTCAAAAATGGCAATCGAAATTATCTAAAAATACTCGGAATGTGCGGACGGCGGCCGACCAGTGGGGTTAATGACCTTAGTGGAGTAGTTTATACCGCGCACTCAGTTTGTCCACATTATGCGTTTTCAATGGATAATTACGTCAAATTTTAAGCACCCTTTTTAATTACATATTTGGAATGAGATTCAATTATTGTATCAACACGTCAAGTGACTGAAAAATCACCTTGTATACATATCTGCCCCAGCCGGGAATTGAACCCGGTACTTCTCGCTCTGCAGGCGGTCTCTACTAACTAGGGAGGTTCGTCAAAGCTATAAACTCCTCTTAGTCTTTAATTTCTACTTATTTACAGGATTAAAAAATATTTTATCTGTAGACCATTATAATTATTGTTTATAAAATATATAGTTAAATTACTACTAGTATAATGTAAAACAAATTATTAAAGCGTCACTCAAGTGTTACACGAGGCTCAAAAAGTACTACAATTAGAACGATAATAGCAATAAAATTAGCGCAGTTATCTGTAAATAAAAATAAAGTTGCAATTAAAACTCAACTACTGTGACACTTGTTCAAACAAAGTATTCGGTACGTAGATAATACAATCAAACAAATATTCACACGCTGTTTGTTCATATGGCCTGCAAATGTCACTTGTTTGCTTGTTCAAGTACGTAAAACGCACGATCCTCTTATTAACGGCTATGACACGTGACTGAGGTGTTACTTTCAGTTCAGTACTGATGTACGATACTGATTGTTAATCTGATTTAAATTGAATATGAGAATACGGAGACTGAGAAGATGTACCAAATAATAAACTTCAAAGATTTAATGCAAATACAATGAATAACAAAGTCGCCAGACATACGTCAGCAGAGCTAAAATTTTGAGGATTATTAGGCTAATAAGAAGTTTAGACTGTATGCATACTCTATACCTTGAAAGCGGACTCTTTTGAATATAATCTATATGTACATATAATAAATCTGTAACTGGTCGCTGTATGTATATGGAAGATGTAGGAGAAATACTTTTAGTGGGGGTGTTTATTAACGCAATAGAACCTAAAGCAATGATTTTTAAATTTTTAGATATACGCCCTAATCTCAGAAACGTAATGGGCACTATTGCTTGCTTCCGAAAATAGAAGTAAATAGCGAAACACTCTCAGGCAAGAAAATTCAAGAAAATTCCACGACCAGGGAGCCACAACAAAAACGCGATGAAGACCACGAAAAAATTAGATTACTGGAAAGGTAAGAAACCCTGTTGCGTTGACTCCAAACTAAGAGAAGATAAGAGAATAAATATTCTCAACATGAGCATCCAACTCTCCTTGACCGTGATATTGTTGTCGTTTTAAAAGTGGTTTAACGACTGTCGTGTTATATTCACCTGCATTTTAACCAGATTAAATCTTATTAAACGGAAATAGCAGTTAACTAACCAACGCGCAACGTAACCATTGCAACGCAGGGTGATCGGCCCTGTCATTGTCACTATGACATTTTAATATTATCTTTATTTAAAACAAAATCTTTGTCTAAAATATTTTTTTATTGAATACTAGTGACCCACCCTCGCTTCGCTTCGGGAAACTTTGAATAATTCACACTTTATCTTTATAAAAGCCTATTTATATGTTATTCTGATGTGTAAGCTATATTATTGTAAAGTTTCAGCAAAATCCATTCGGTAGTTTTTGCGTGAAAGAGTAACAAACATTCATACATCCATACAAACTTTCGCATTTATAATATTAATAGGATAGAGTTAAATACACTAGTTCGAATAATAAAATGAAATGATTTATAATCTTGGAATTTCAAAAAATTATTTGTGAAAATTTATTTCTTTTGTTTCATTAAACTAGTGTGCAGATGTTTGAATTGCTCCATCAACCGCTAAAATAAATTATACAATCCATACATTCAGCATAAAGCGAGTTGCAAAAATAAAGATAAGAATGTGACACGATACAGCCGATACAGGTAATATTATTGGAACTGCAAATTATTACAAAGTCATCGCCGACGTGAATAAACCGCACCGACCTAAAAAATTGTACACCCAAATTACGAATTATTTCATAATTTCGTTTTATTTTATATAGTGACGGTAATAGGGTATTTTACCTTAAATTAAGCTGCTCACTATTCGGATGTCGACCTTCACAATCACTTTTCATATCATCGTATAAACATTAATACAGAGCGAGTTTACAAAACAATAACGAACGATTTTGCATTTACCAAGAATAATTTTCATACCATTTCCAGGATAATGGTACCAAACCTACGCCGGAGAATAATAAACCTTACTTGCACTGACACTGAACACCGTGTCCGTCGACGGGACACCCAAAAATCATAGTGTCACATGTCAGGACACCCTATACCAATGTGGGAAGACATCCATCCATCCATGGGAAGTTCCCAAGTACCTATACTTTATTACAAGTCATTGTCATAGTCACTGTAAACTCCTAATATTAGTTTAGTCAATGGTAAGTCAAATATGTGTCATTCAATTTAAGGAAATAATCGCGACTACGCATGTAATTCGTAATTCTGAACAAAAAAAAATCTGAATGTAGGTAACTACTGTTATTTATTGATTATTAACCATTAACAGATATTAATACAAAGACCTTTAATCCATAACAAACTGATAAACTTTAAACACTTAAATGCATTCCTGATTGTTTTCAACATATTTTTAAGTTCTCACTTCTATCTTGTCTTTTGTGTCTAGTTGAAAAAAATAGATTAGACACAAAAGTTTCAGAGATTAGCGCGACAAAAAAAACTCTTTAACTTTAAACATTACTATAGATTTGTCTTAATATTTTGCAATTTATTATGTTTGTATTTATTTAATCCCTTTGCATACATTTTTTAAATAAAAATATTCTTTACCAAAAAACAATGACTAAAAACATCAGCCTGTACACAGAGGTGTGCATAATAGCGATATTATGCGCAGGCGCAGTCACCTCTAGCGCTGAGCGCAGGATCGACTGATCAGTTTCAGTTTGTCGACTACAGTCCACTGTGAGCACGGTGGTGGAACGTCGCTGCGATGCTTTTGTCATTATCAGTTCTTGTGCGCACAGGTATTTAATTAGTTTAATATTATTCAGAATTTTATATGTGAAAAATAAGTGTATAAAGGGTGTGTTTTTTTATAATGAAGCTGAAGCTTGAGTTAGGTAAGATTGTTAGTTGAGCTTTAACATTTTTTTTTGGAATGATGTAATAGTTTGTTCTAATTTTAATATGTGGAAAAGCAATCGTTTCTAAGAAATTCAGTCTGGTTTTATTTTATTTGAATATACATACTTAAGCTGTGTTTTTAAAATGATTAAGTACTTAAATTATAATTTAATGCTTGTATAAAAAAATTGCGTTCATTAATTTGTTTGACGTATTATTATCGGATATCAAACGTTTTAATAATAATTTTTGTGTGATTTTATAATATATATTAAATTATGTAGGTACAATAGGTGAAAGTAAAAGTTGAGGAAATTTGTTACAAATGCTATTAATAAAAATAACCTCTTCCAATAGTTCTAGGAATGGAAAGGTGACGGAGAATAAAAATGTTATAGTACTGTAGTATGTTAAAAATCATCAACTATAATAGTTTTAATTTACTTATATATTCTTTGAATTGCATATATTTTTCAATCCTTTGCTTATTCACAGCAACCATTAAAAACTTAGTTTTATAATACTTCTTTTTAATTACAATTTCAGATAGACAAGGCTTTAAACACCCACCAGTTAATCTGGAGAATGTGGTATGTTGCTAAACGTGTAAAACATTCATCGATATAATAATCTTTGCAATAAATGAAAATGTACACTACAGTCCTAAACATTGTAAAATTCACTTATTGCACTTAAACAGTATGGACTTATAAGCACTATTTTATTTATTTATTCACCGCAAAAAATACAGTACATTTAGGATAGTGTGATAGGTACGATAAGGTATAATTAATTAATTAATTATAATATTAATTAATAAATAATTATAGTCTTTACTGAACTTAAAAGAAGTGTAATTTTATAACTGAAATAAATTATATTCTCATTTGTTTTTTATTCAACAGCGATCCACTAAAAACCTACATTACGATAAAATATACTCTTCGTAATATATTTATTGTCATTAGACGACAGTTAACAAGTAGGTTACTAAAATTAGTGATTAATTAATAAAGTATTTTCTTTGTTTGTCTTTCATTTATTCAAAACGGACCCCAATTCCTAATGTTTTCACTGAAAATTGAAATGCTATGAATAAACCTTCAAAAACATATTCTATCAGCTGAAATAATTTTTGGTTTAATTTTTTTGGTTTTGGTACTGAAAAAGAAACAATATATTATGTAGTTTTCATCTTCGTTTTGCTAAAAAACTAATTAACAGTAACAGTTTATCATAGCTTAAATATTTTTCATGAAACTATCTATTGGTAAAAACCGCATTAAAATTCGTGCGTCTTTAACATTATTCCGCTCCGTTCCGTATTTAAACGCCATAAAGAATATTCTAGAACTGAAAAAGTAAATGACAAAAATATTTGTACAAGTAAGGTAATGTACAAAATCTTAGTCATAGGGAATTATAATTGACAAACATTCGCATTACATTCAAATATTTGTATTCACGGGGGATTACAATGTTATCATATCTGTATCGCGAGAGTTTAATACATTAATAAACAATGTATCATAAAAACAAGTTCACGGTGGCCAATCCACCCACGACCCTGGATTCCGACCCCCTATCTCAGACATTCCACATACACACTTCACACAGTCAGCGTCGCCACCGGCGGCGACGAGGCCCAAGCAAGCCGCCACGAGGTATCCCCGAGTGACCTGCAAGGCCAGGAGGCCTACTACGAAAAACAAAAGTCGACGTTACGGACGACGGATCTGAATTTTTCTAACTATTACGTGTTTCTTTTCCTATTAAAATAGATTTATATACGAAAATCGCATTGAGTTTTCTTAAGAAAATTCTATATGTTCACACGAAACATAATTTGGCGACCGTGACTGTTAGGAAAAAGTACGATCCGTCGTCCGAAACATCGACTTTCGCTTGTCGTAGTA
This sequence comes from Ochlodes sylvanus, assembly GCA_905404295.2. Classification (NCBI taxonomy): domain Eukaryota; kingdom Metazoa; phylum Arthropoda; class Insecta; order Lepidoptera; family Hesperiidae; genus Ochlodes; species Ochlodes sylvanus. The sequence goes on along the minus strand of FR990146.1, from coordinate 1,895,899 downwards.
GGCCTCCAGGCGTCCTCCAACATACAACGTCCTGAGCCGAGGTTCGTACCTCACAAGAGGTGCCCTTATGACGTCACAACCCCCTATACATAGATGCGAGTGGTCACTCAGTCAAGTCACTGCCCCTTCGCAATTTTGGTTCTGGCTTGCCCTGTCCGCGTGAGCTGTGAAGGCCGCTAGGGCCAGCAGGAACTATCAATAAGAAAAAAACAAAAGCAAATTATTAACTATTGCGTGCAACTGAAAAATAATGGTTTAAGATAATTAAACTAGTTAGTGTCTGATAATTATAATAGGCCCTATTAGTACGACATCATTGTACTATTTATTAGGACCGGATTCCTTTTTTGTGGGTGCTACTCGCTGAAAATGTAGTGTTGCGAGGATTTGAACAAAACACACACGGAGAGAAAGAGAAACGTTAAGAAAACGCTAACAGTGACTGACTGGCAGACAACTTACAAACTGAACCAATGGACCGAAGAGCTTCAATCTTTGTACAGGGGTTAGTTATAATAATGTGAAAGACACTAAGGAAATTGAATAAGGACAATCTGAAACCCGGGCACATTTGTGCCCAAAAGAAACTCGATTAATGTAATGACAAAGATAAAATTATATGTGATTTCACGAAGATGAACTGAACATCGCAAATACAAAAGTCAGTAATTTAGATGGTGACAGCCCTAGTGACGTCTGACAATACAATTCTTGTGAACTCGACCATACAATTTATACCAAAGCCTATAGAAAGATAAAAAACTAATAACTCGACAAGGTTACTGGTATAACATTTAAATATAGACTCTAATGCAAAAGTGTAAAGATCAAATTGAAAATGATCGTATTATGGTTCAGTGATGTACTTAGAGATTCGTGCAATTATGTGGTTAGTGGGAGTCTGGCAGAAGTTATCGTAATTGTTTTTAAAAAGAAAAAATATGTATAATCCACATCTATGGTTCAGTTGTAGTGTAACGCTAACTCACACGATTTGGTTACGGAAAGCCATTAGGTTTTTGTATGCATTCATTTTATTTACGAATTAGGCTTAAATACTCTGAATCAAACTTGTCTTTTATTTTTGAGAGATGAATGAAACGATTAATTGACATATTAATATACTAAAGTCAATGAAACGATTATAATTTTTTTGACGACCCGTATAGCGCAATAGCGAACTGCGTGCAAAGAGTAGGATCAAAACCAGGAAGATTTGATCTCCAGCGCGGCGAAAATTCGAATGGCTTTAACCCATTAATGGCCCACTACTGAGCACGGGTCTCTCCTCGTACCTGAGGAGGCCTAGGGCATACTCCACGACGGTGCTCCAGTGCGGATTGGTGGAGGGGTTAGTGGCCAACCCAAGTGTCGGAAATTTTAAGCCGCCCGAAGGTATCCGACATGGCTTAACGACTGCTACCAAATGATAACAACCGGGACCGACGGCTTTACGTGCCTTCCGAAGCACGGAAGCGCTCAAGAAATTTTTGCCACTAGCGGTCACAGTTTAAAATTCTTTTTCAGTCTGGGTAAGTATTGTTATTGTTTTTGAGCTCAAAATTTGTATGTCAAATCAAAACACAAAGAATTCACTTCAATGTATTAACAGCTCCGTAATGACAACGCGGGATGTGTCCGATTACATGCGACCTTGGTGCGACGACATACGCGCGATAATTGCATATAATTACCTTTACAATGGAACTGATTTTATTTGAGTACATACATACGGGCATTACATACATACATTATACCTAACCTAATTTTATTGTAAAATTACAACATAGTATAAAACGAAATCTGTCCGAACGTTAGCGCAAAACTACTGTAGATATTTAATGCGATATTTAATCGTCATGAAAATATTATAAAATTAATAAACATTAAAGATTATGATATTTTGTTCCAGTGAGCCCTTACATTACTTGTATACCTAAGAATCATTAATATTTTTCAAAGCAACAAATTAAAGCAGATTATTAGCTGATATAACCAATTTGCAGCCATATAGGTATGTACGTAGGTACTACCTAATTGTAGTTATAAACATGAAAGTATTTTTGTTACTCAGTCACAATGGGTTTGGATGAAATTTGGCATAAAGATAGCTTACACCTCGGATTGAATACTTGGTTACTTTTCATCCCGCAAAATAAGGTCTTACTTCGTGGTAAAGGTAAAGATTAGGTAAAGAGGTCAACGTCACCAATGGATATGGTACCTAACACAAGAAGCATCACCGATACGTTGGCGGCCAAGAAATAAGAGAGAAGAAATAAATAATATTTTAACAATTATCTATAATGTATTTTTTGCAATTGAAATTAAAAAGATACTTTTACACATTTTACTTTTTTTATGAGCAGCCGATCTGATGGTAAATGACGACCAACGATCGGCAGTAAGGCATCACCAATGCGTTGTAGACCAAAAGAGAATAAATACTGGCTCGTAAGTCGAAACACAACGAATAAATATCGAACTAAAGAACCCTTACAAATGCCCATACAGTATTTAAACCTAGAGCTATGTCAGTTTACATGGATTTTACATGTACTTGTTTACATCTGCGTTACGACTTACGAGGCTATTACGTAAAATTATTTTGTAATACTCAACACCTTATATTCAAAGATTTTATATAACAGCATTTTATGAAACATCCAACATTGGCTTCCATTACACAAACCTGTATCATCAAACAATGACATAAATCTTCTATAATATATAAAAGGAGAAGCTGACTGACTGACTGACTGACTGACATATCAACGCAGGGCCTAAACTATAAAGGTTAGAAACTTGATATTTTGCACGGGGGTTCCTTTTATAACGTAGGGGAGCACTAAGAAAAGATTTTTGAAAATTTACCCCCTAAGGGGGTAAAACGGGGGTGCAAATTTAGTATGAAACTTTGCCGTTTTTGAGGATATTTGAATGAAATTCAGTATGAAGGCATTTCATTGAAAGTTATGAAACATGTTTAAAATTTTTTTTCGAAAATCAACCCTTAAGGAGGTAAAAGGGGGGCGCAAACTTAGTACGAAAGTTCTCTGATTTTATCAACTGTTATATATTTAGGGATTTTTGGCGGGCGAAGCCGCGGGTATAGGCTTGTTTAAAATAATAGGACGAGACAACTATTGTAGAATCCAGCATTGAGCCGAGAAACTAACTACTACAACATTCAACGCAGCCACAACGAACAGTCATCTCAACTGCACAGTTTCCGGCTATGCAGTAAGGTCGGTAATCACAATTGACCAGGAAATGCAGTAAAAATAGACATCCGCTGATAAATCTAATACCGAGCCAAGGTAACGCTAATTGAGACTTGTCTAATCGTATTACACGTTGCACGACAATATTACGGTTTTTACCATTCTGATTCTTGAATAACCTGAACGAATCAACATTACGAACAAACGAATCAATATACAAATTTTCCTGTCATCTCAGTTAATGAACCTAAATGAATTCAAATATTACATTGATATTTCTAGTAATATAAGTCTTTGAACTTATAATATTATCACATCAAGGAACCTACTGTCGAAACTACTCGGCCACGCTTGCAAGAGGATTGCCGTAAACAAACCGATATTAGGGTCATCAAAATGATGGCACTGCCAATACTATTAATTTTCGCGTTTTCAAAGCAACTAACATGACAATTGAATAGAATCGATTATAGAATCGCGTATTGCGTTAAAACAAATATAAATAAAACATGCGGCTTCAGGTTGGCGTTAATCAGACAGGTCAAACAGTTTATGAATTTTTATGAATAGGGAATGATTGAATAAGCCTAGATTCACAGGATCCAAGTCTGCATCATCAGCACAGCACCGCAAGTCACAAACAAAAGGAATTCGTAAGTATAAAAAATGTTTAAAATGTTTTTTTAATGTGAATTTATATAATATATATCTGTCGTTCCTTAAATATCCGAGCAACGAACAGACTAGCTACTTGATGATTAATGATCACCGTCGCACACAAAGGTCTACAATAAGATTAGATAATTATCTGATGTCTTAAGAAGTGCCAACGTTAGACAAGATGGTAGGTGCGACCCGTGAATAGTGACTGGATATATCCAGTTAAAGTTATTATCGAGTTAGAAAATTCCAATGAGAGACTTCCAGAAGATTTTCCTATTACTGAGATGCAAGATATTATGGTTGGTGTAAGTAGGTTAGGTACAGGAAAATCTATTCTATCTATACTGCCTTTATTATATAGCTGAAGCGTCTTTTTCTTTGTTTGAACGCGCTAATATTTGCAACTGTTAGTCGGATTTGAAAAAAATATCTTTCGTCCGATAGCCAGGTTTTCAAGGAAGGCTACAATTTTTAGTTGGCTAAAAATATAAATTTTACCGAAACGAATCGAAAGCGGGTTACTAGTCTATAGGCAATTAATAAAATTGGAGTGTCTGTTTGTAATATTAAAATAACCGCTTTTATTAAATGCATATGGGTTTATACACGGTGCCTACACCAAAATAACATTTTTTACAATTTTTGTCTGTCTGTCTGTCTGTCTGTTCCGGCTAATCTCTGCAACGGCTGGGCCGATTTTGACGGGACTTTCACTGGCAGATTACTGATGTCATAAGGAGTAACTTAGGCTACTTTTATATTAATTTTTTATTGTTAAATTCCACGCGGACGAAGTCGCGGGCACTGCTCGTATTTCATAAATATAATAAAACTATGTCTCTACAAGGAAAATATTTCAATCCAAAAAATTTCATCTAACCCTTGTTTTACCCACGGCTACTGAGGTACAGTTTTCCGAACCAAATCGTAGGCGGTTACTAGTTATTTAAATAAGTAGGTATATTGAAATAAATCCTTTGTCAATCATATTGTTTTTAATTTCACCTCTTGCCTTATAGTGGCATACCCCAGCTACAAACATGCCCCGAAGCATCTAAACCATTATATCTCTGCGCCCACGTTTAAGTTTGTTTGAATTAAGGTAGCAAACGAGCATGCAGCACCACCCTTCCGCTTCCGCCCATAACTGTGACCGACACAGAACAAGAGTAAAAGTATCGAACGAATACTAAAATTTAAATTGTTAAATAGGTACTTTATAAACTTCCTAAATCAAATACTTTACGTGCTGACTCATTTGTTTCATCATCATCACTCATCTTAAGAGGAAATGCCACGGGTCATTTTTCCATACAAACGTTCTCGACTAATCCCTCGCTGATTTTTGACTCTAGATCAGTAATTTTTTCACACAAGAATAATATCATCATTATCTATGTCGGTACGTTTTGATTTTTTTGATATTTTTGTTTTCAAAAGTTTTAGGCTACTTCAAACAGCGCTTAAAACGGCCAAATAAATATGCCGCAAACAAACGCCTAGTACACAAATTGTATAATAATTAGCACAAAAAGCTAAACGGTCCGACACAGAATATCTCCTTCCCATTCAATTTCCAAAATTTCGTTAAGATTGCTTTAGTTTTGGCGGGGGGATTAGTCGAGAACGGAACCTCGATTTTGATGATTTTTGCCTCGGGTTTTTACACGGAGCTGCAGTTGTCCCTATCGCACTGACATACACGCCGCTCGCAAGCGCGACAGAGATATTGAGCGAAAAAATCCCAAATTTGAAAAAGGGTTCGCGTGGTATTTCCTCTTAAGAGGGGGTATAAAGCTAGGAAAAAATCAAATTTCACCCGCCCGTCTCAATGGAGCAACGGTACTGATAAATGGAACAGAGCATGTCAAAATCCTAGAGCTATAAAGACAAATGTATTTTATTTAAATAATTCGTAAATTATAGTTTTGATTTAGAAATCGATCTACAAATCCCTCCGTGATACTATACATAAAAAACATGCACCATATTGAAAATAAATTGATTTTAGTTGAAAATTAGACCTAACTTTGTGATTTTTTTCTATCGAGAAAATTTTATTTTTTTATGTTTTCGCTTCTTGCATTCACTCAATAATATGATGAAGTATAACTATGTTTTTCTTCAGCTTCTAGAAACTTGATCTACTTCTGTAAAAATTGAATCTACAATTGCCAATTTTGCTTTATACCCCCTCTTAATTTATTTTGAAATTAACATTCACAGAATCTTATAACTGAGTTTATAAAGTCAATATTGTAACCAAGAGTCTCAGTTAGTTTTTTTTTATTTCTTAACATAGTAATAATAAGTACCGAACAGAAATAAAGAATAAAAATTACAGAAGATTAATAACAGTACTGTCTGAAAAATACAATAAAAGAATGGGAATAAAAAGTAATAATGTAGTAGGTACATAATTTAAAGGAAACTATACAACAAATAGTAACATGCAATAAAACTTTTATTAATATTGAATAATAATATATTATGTCTCTATTTAAATATACCCTGATATTTATAACAACTAATCATCACAAGTTATAAAGTAAATAATTGTAATTCGGGAAACTTCGACATATCTTGTCATCCAATATACCTCAGTGCCTGAAGTCGAAAGTGTTCGAGCAATGTGTGTTGCCAGTGTTGACATATGGATCCGAGACGTGGTCCTTTACTGTTGGCCTCATTCGGAGGCTCAAAGTTACACAGCGCGCTATGGAGAGAGCTATGTTAGGTATTTCGCTACGAGATAAGATTCGGAACGATGAAATTCGTAGACGAACGAAAGTTACCGACATAGCTCTCAGAGTTAGCCGGCTGAAGTGGCAATGGGCAGGCCACATCATTCGAAGGACGGATAACCGATGGGGTAGAAAAGTCCTCGAATGGCGACCACGCCTCGGCAAAAGGAGCACAGGTCGCCCCCCGACCAGGTGGACTGATGACCTGAAGAAGACAGCGGGAAGCCGCTGGATTCAGAGGGCTCAGGACCGGTCGGAGTGGCGCCAATTAGGGGAGGCCTATGTCCAGCAGTGGACTTCAAAAGGCTGATAGATAGATAGATAGATAATTGTAATAGAAAATAAGTTTAACATTTAATAAATAATCAGTGAAAGAAATTAATACGCAGTTATAAAGTGATAATATCTATGATAATAATCTAAAATAAATTATACAATATAATAATAATATTATAATCATACATTACCCTTATTTTTATAGTATAAGTATAAAATACAACCGTGGTTACTTCAATATCACAAGCTATCAAATTATTTGACAGCGCGTAAGTAATCAATCTAACTAAAAATTAAAAGTAGTCGGAAAATAAATTATATCTAAGTTGTACTTATCACTGCAGCTGGACTTTTTGTAACAAACACTTATAGCAGCAACTTAGAAAAGTCCAGCAAAATCCCTTCGAAATATCGTAAAATCTGAGAAGGTTGGTAAGAACTACAATACTTATACTATATACTTACACATTTTATGTTAAAGTGCTTACTGAAAGCATAGTCAAATCACAGTATCTATGGTACCTATATGCAATATATATAATATTATAATTAGGTAAAATACTGCGTGTATAATTGTATATATCTGGGTTCGAAGACTTAATCAAATACCTTAACCTAACCTAACCTCAAAATGCGTTTACGTAGACAAGGATTTTCCTTAGTAAAATAATAGAAACGTGTAACCTAGATAAATAATTAAATAAGGAAAGATCTTACTTTTACAGGGCCTCGTGTAACTGGTATCACATACATATCTCCATGATTTGTATATATGAAAATATCTGGAACAAAAAGAAAAATACAAATGAAATAAAATATTTAACAAATAAATACTATCGATGCAATAATATGTATAATATTTTAAGAGGCTGGACAGCTTATGAAGACAGACCGTAGAAAGAGAAGAGTATAGACCCATGGATTCCATCTATCGCACTCACACAAGGAAAGAACTTATGCCAATGAAAAAAACGATACAGGATTATACTATGTTTTGTTTCACATTGCGTGCCGGTTTTTTCAAGGAAAGCACAGTTACAAGAAAATTTGCCAAGCCACATACAGTTTAGATTTTTTTTTTGTGTTTTTGAAAACATTATTATTAATAAATAATTTAATGCGAAAAGCTTGAAAATAGTTTAGCAATTCATTATAAACAATTAAAAATTGATTGAATTTCAAAAAGTATCACGTGACTATGAACGCGCCACAATTGGTAACCATAGTTGTGACGTCATAATGTTATAGTCATATATTTAATAACAGTACAGCGTTTACGGCTACTACACGTGAATTGTCAATATTATTGACAAGTCACAATATAAACTACAATGAGTGAAAACTAACATTATGTCTCGCGCTCGAGTTTGTTCGGGAGCTGTCAGCGCGTCTTCGGTACTGGATTCAAAACATAATTTTTATTTTGATATAACTTTGGAATTATTGCAAAAAAAAATTGTTTTGTTAAGTTATCTAAGATCTTTCTATTTATCACAAAAAAATCATTCAAATGGTCAATTGTACTTTGTCGTGCTATCTCTTGCTGGACTTACCAGACTTCTATATCCTTCTATGTCTACGGCAGTAACATAATCATTAATTACATAACTTACTACAAGTTATTAAACCGTCGTTTCAACTCACCTCACCCTAACGCTCCAGCGGCCAAAGACGCCAGAACGACTAGGAACGCAGTGGCCACGCCCCCCGCGCTGACGTGCGCGGCGTACACCGCGCCCGAGTCCGCGCCCGTCCCGAACGCGTCCGCTGCAGATAACGTATCTGTCAAAGAGCGAGCACCGTTAGCGCTGAGCGCGGCCGGTGGGCGCTTCTAGACATGGGCTTTGTATCTTTGGTTTTGTAGAGGATTTTTGTATGTTCAAAACAGTAAGAATATTTATGTTTCTTAAGATTAGATGTATGACTAGGTTTTTTTATTTAAATTAGCTAAACAAGTAAGTATGTCATATTGTTTTCAAAATATGTACATATTTTTGTCTCTTATGGTACGATATGGTACCTCTTCGACAAAGTACTTAAAAAATAAAAAAAATATTAACTTCTGAACAATAGATATCAACTTTGTTCAAGGCTTTGTGGGTAATACGACAACAAAAGAATCTTTACGACAAAATAACATAATACTCTACGAGCTATACGTGTTGTTTATAAAAAAGACGAACAAACACAACAATAATTATTATCATTATGTACACACTGTTCATTACCATTTATAAAACAGCACTTGTGTACAGAAATACTGATAACACCTAGCTATTTGCATAGATAATAAAACCGCCATTTAACTAAATGTTTGCCGCCTAGCCCGCATTACCATAGATAAATAAAACCATTTCGTAAAAGATTATGCAATCGAATGCAATTTTGTAATCGTTCAATCTTTTGCGGACGGAAATGCCAGACTAATAAAACTCATGTCAAAAGCATTCTTATCCTTAAACGAAAGGTTACAACAAACTGGATGACTATTTTAAATAGTAAGTAGTAAGTGCTATCTGTTATAGTGAGTAGAAATAACTCCTTAGGAATTTCTAACCGCTTCTTTCCCCAAAACCACTCAGGATAGAGATTTGTGGAAGCGATGGCGTAGTTTGACTATGGCAATAGGTTTGTAAAATCAACTTCAAATACATTTCTTACGTATAATGCTAATAAGGTCTTTAATTACCAGTCCATAACTCTTCATTAAGTTTTATTATGTTCAATTAGAGGTTATAACTCGAGCAGTGCAATTACTCTTACATACGAAACCTACTTGTAACGTAATAACTGTTCTTATTACTGAATGTAAATTAAACATTCGTATTGATACAGACATCCGTACTCCGGTTTGCTATTAACTATATTTTTTTTTTCATTATAAATAAATGCTAACACAAGTATTCCTCGCACTAGGAATTAGGATTCCCTGTGTCGCGCGTGGCATGGACGACACAAATAACACATTACTAATAGCCACGACCAGAGATCAAATATTTAACTGTCATCGTCTTATATATAAAATTCTCGTGTCACAATGTTAGTTACCATACTCCTCCGAAACGGCTGGACCGATTCTCATGAAATTTTGTGTGGATATTGAGTAGGTATGAGCATCGGCCAAAATCTATTTTTCATACCCCTAAGTGTTAAGGGTTGTCCACCCTAAAAAATTTTTTTTCATTTTTTGGACACAGTGTTTTTTGGTTATTTTTTATGGTGAGGCATAAAAAATACACATAATCCCAAATTTTCACTACCCTACTTCCATCCCTCAAATTTAAATCGCGCTTTTTGTATTTACATATAGGGCGGAACAACGTTCGCGGGGTCAGCTAGTATTATATTAGTATCTAGCCCGGCCGGGAATCGAGCCCGAGACCCGTCGCTTTACAAGCAAGGTACCACCTAGGCTATGAGGTTTTAGTAATTTATAATCTTGTAGGTACACACGTAAGGCTTCAGATATACGCACGATCTAATAAAAATATATTACGTAAATAACATGAGGTAGTTATTACTACGTTGTACATTAATAATGTTATCAAGGTTATTTTTCCGTATCTATTAATTTTTAAATGATTATTTTACTGAATAAATAAACCTTATACCATATTTAATAATATATAAGTCAAACGTGCTATACGTATATATATCAGTATAATAGTGCCGATTAACTATTATTAATATTATACATAACTAACTACCAACATATATATATTATATTATTATATAAACATATAAATTATACTATTAAATCAAAGCTACCGAGCCCAAGACGTTAGTCTAGATCGCCCACCGAATGCATGCAGTGTACATAAAAAATATAATAAGAGCTGAAAGAAAGGAAATATTAAAATAATTTAGTATACATTCAAATATATAAAAAATCTTTTAATCAATGTGTGCTTTGTCTCTATCGGTCCTATTTGAGTGGCCATAAGAAGGACAAGGACAGAGACATAACTCACAGCTTGCTAGGTAAATTGTAATATTTTTGTTTTTTTTATGTTAATAGCCCACAACCGAGCAGACGAGCCACCCGATGGTAAGTGGTGACCGATGCCCGTGACCATCAGCACCAAAGGCACCAGCTGCCGGCCAAGAAAGACCAGGAAAGAGAGAGAAAACCTTGACAGCCAGGTTTTCTCTTTCTTCTCTTCAGCCTGAATACAAGTCGCTTGGCAGCTCGACCCATAGAGTGGTAGCTAGCCAGCCGGGTTCAGAACCCTACCACTTGCCTAGCACCTTCGGGATTACAGGATGGTACAGTCCAGCGACCTCTGATAAGAGCACACCACCGACCACACAGCCAATAGACTCCTAATAACAGGCGAATGGCTTCTGTCAACACGTCTGGCTTATAGTACCGATATAAATTCGTGCCGTCTCATTCTTTCCCGTTGCTTAAATTAATCTATTTCTTTCCAACGTTTCGTGTGGCCTTGAATTAGCCGATCACAGCGTTGAATTAGCCAGTCACCCCACTTTGTGTTACCTCAGCTGGTTGCCAGAATGCATTCAATACGGAAAATCAAACATTAGGTGTCTATTGGCTGTGTGGTCGGTGGAGCACACCCATAAGGGAGATTGGCTTGGACTTAAAGATAGATAGATAATAAGAACCCCAAATACCCGTAGTAAGGTGGAGTCAGTAATCTCTAATATAATCTTCAACACTAATCCCAATACTTAGAAAATAGAATAGTAAGATTAATAAATATATTATTTTATGTAATGCATTACTTATACTTTTAAATATACTTTTAAATTTTAATGTTAAATTTTGTATACAGCAAGCGTAGATTACTATTTTATCATCATTATTATTTAAGCAATTATTTATATTATAATAATTATTATAATTATGGTAATAAATAAACAATTTACAACTAAAGGAGAATGATTATTTTTGCCTACACTTTTCTCATGCGGCAAGTTTACTCTAAAGCCATAATTATTACTTTTCTATCTTACCGTGTCGTCTAGGCATTATAATCAGTATTTTGAACAGGGGATATAATTTTAGATACAATTACATACAATTTGTCATTATATTATTATTTATCCAGCACGTGATCCAGATGCAAAATCATTGTAATCATGGGTAAAATGAATGAAGTTGTCATCTAGTGCGAGAAGTTGTTGAACTGAAAAAATCATCATAACAATAAATATAGTTTACACCCGGGTTTACCGTCAAAAACAGTACCGTGAGTTCGGGATTGATTTTATTAACTAAGTTGGTCAAAAAATTTGATTATGATGCCATTTTAGCTCATATACTCCAATAATCATTGTCCTTTAATAATAATAAATATAAAAAATTAAGCCATCTCAATTTTTTTAATGCATGTATATTAATATATATATATATATATTAAGTTATGAGTGAACGACATACCATTCAAGACTTCCGTGGCGAATGAGTGAGTGAATAGAAACAAAAATTAAATCAATTTAATTCAATGAATTTCTAATCAAGAATGACAAACATTTTTTTATTGCAGCACCATATTGAAAGCAAAGAAAATTTTATGATTAATTTACGATTTTCATGTAGTAAAAACAATTTAAAATTTTATTTAAGAAAAGCTAACAGATTATGAAATGATTTGGATTTCAGCGATAGCTGCTCTATGAAGAATTATTAAGTAAATAGAAAACAAATTACATTAAATAATAATTAATGTTTTCTTTGCATATCTGTAAATAATTGTGACTCCCGCTCTACAGTCGAAATTCGACCTTAATTCGTTTTGTCAAAAGGGTCACTTTACTCAGTGATCACTTAGAATCGACTCAAGCATTGCCTCTGAGCGCTTCAAAGATCACGTACTTAGTACTTTTAGACGTAACTTGCACCTAAACTTGAATTAATGCGATATTTAACCTTATTTTCAAGGACCCTAAGTCGAAACTCACCTCCATATTTATTGAGAAAGGCCATCACAACACCATTGGACCACCCGAAGCCGGTCTGCAGAACATATTCTCCACCTCCGCCGATGCCGCCGAATATCGTCGCGTCATACTGCAGTGCAGAATTACTTGTCACATCGTACTATTCAGATATCAAGAGTAAAATAACAATAAAAACAACAAAAAACCGACTACAGCATCATCAATGTACGTCATCACATAAACTGCGTACTTAACAAACTTATTTAATTTCATTTAACTAAAATTTTAATCCCTTCAACATGAGTCAAAAATACAATGAAAAAATGTATGCTAAAAAGATTTTTTTACGTCAAACGTCTTACATTTCCATTACAAAGGGCCCAGGGCTGTACAGCCATCGAGGAATACATTTTGAGAAAGAGACAACGCTATACAAAAAGAAAAGGACAGAACTACGAAATGTGTTTACCTTTTCCAACATAGCCATCTTATGTTTCCAAACTTCGTAGTTGGACCTGATCCATTTAGTGGAGAGTTCCAAGGCCAATCGCGTGGCCGCCGGGTTCCCAGTGTCGGCCAGTCCCATCACCACCATGTACTGGAGAGGAGGCCACGCGTTGGGGTAGTCCCACTGTTCCCCACTGTGCTCGAACGTCGTGGGGATACCACCTTCGAATATATCCACCTGGAAGAGAATTCGACCGAATTACATTTTCGTGTGGAATACTTTGACAAAGGATATACAGTAACCAGCAAACAAGTTCAAAACCTACACAATTTCAAAAAAAAATCTCATTTTTTAACTACAACAACAAAAAAACAAAAAAAAAATGATGTGCGAATTAGAAAATAATTATCAACATCATCATGAGCAAATCTGCACACCTGAGAGTTCTCCATAATGTTCTCAAAGGTGAAGTCTGATAATCCGTGACGTCACTTGGCCAGCGTAGACTATGGCTGCTGAAGACGACTTCAGGATCTGATCTGCTGATCTAATAATTGATTCAATCATCTCGACTCATGCTTACCTTGATCTTATCCAGATAATTGAGTACCCGATTGACGTAGTATTCCTTCCTCCCCTTGTCGTAGCTCCCCGTCCACAGCGGGGAGATGTTGGACGGGTAGAAGTAGTCGCGACGGCGTTTGGACTCCAGGCTGTAGTCCAGCCACGCCCCCACGTCCTCGTGCCACAACACCTGTCAAACAAATATTATTGACGTAAGTAATGTAGTAAAGAATATTCACTACAATGTGTAAACATGGCGCATTCCTGGTAATAAGAATTGAGGCAAAACTTAAGGACTGATGTAGACAAGTTAGGGACCGTGCAAGTATTACGTAAGCAGATTTTTTGCAATTTTTAACACCTAATTTGCTAATTTGGGAGCGGTTACAAAATTTAGATAGCGCGATTCAGGCTTACCCTAACGTCATCGACGTGCGGCGTCACCAGATCGCACCGACCACACAACCAATAGACTCCTAATAACAGGCGAATGGCTTCTGTCAACACATCTGGCTTAGAGTGACGATATAAATTCGTGCCGTCTCATTCTTTCCCGTTGCATAAATTAATCTATTTCTTTCCAACGTTTCGTGTGGCCTTGAATTAGCTAATGACAGCGTTGGATTAGCCAGCCACCCCGCTTCGTGTTACCTCAGCTGGTTGCCAGAATGCATTCAGTACGGAAAATCAAACATTAGGTGTCTATTGGCTGTGTGGTCGGTGGAGCACACCCATAAGGGAGATTGGCTTGGAGTTAAAGATAGATAGATAATAAGAACCCCAAATACCCGTAGTAAGGTGGAGTCAGTAATCTCTAATATAATCTACAACACTAATCCCAATACTTAGAAAATAGAATAGTAAGATTAATAAATATATTATTTTATGTAATGTATCACTACATAGTATAAAAAAAAAGTCCCTTTCTCTGTCCCTATGTATGCTTAGATCTTTAAAACTACGCAACGGATTTTGATGGGGTTTTTTTAATAGATAATAATGATTCAATAGGAAAGTTTTTATGTATAACATATTAAAGTTTTGAGTAAATTGGTTTTCCCTAAGCGAAGCGAGGGCGGGTTTACTAGTTACTAATAATAATTTAAATTTTAATGTTAAATTTTGTATACAGCAAGCGTAGATTACTATTTTATCATCATTATTATTTAAGCAATTATTTATATTATATCAATTATTATAATTATGATAACTACATGGTAATAAATAAACAATTTACAACTAAAGGAGAATGATTATTTTTGCCAACACTTTTCTCATGCGGCAAGTTTACTCTAAAACCATAATTATTACTTTTTATCTTACCATCGTCTATGCGTTATAATCAGTATTTTGAACAGGGGATATAAAATCAAAAATGAGGTGTCTATTGGCCGTGTGGTCGGTGCCCGGTTACCTTCTCAATGGCCTCCATGAACTGCGCGTGCACGTCGGTGTAGTATTGGGACTTGGCGGCGTTGTCCAAGCTGGCGTGGAACTTGGCCATCAGCATTGCGTTCCAGCACAGTATGGCGTTCAGGTCCACCGGGATGATCGAACGGGTCTTCATGTTTGTGAGGTTTCCTGGGGAATACATTACAATGTGGGTTGACTGGTAGAGAATGGCACCAGGCATTAAGTCCGCCCTTTGTAAAAAAAACCTGATTTCAGGTCTTACAAAAAAGAATAAATAAATAAATGTGATAGCCGTGTGCGTGTAATGGTGTATGCAGTGATAGCCGTGTGGTTGAACGTTCGACTGCCGAACCGGAGGGTCCGGGTTCAAACCCCGCACGCACCGCTAAATTTCAAAAATTATGGTGCTTAATATTTAATTATCACTTGCTTCGGTGAAGGAAAACATCGTGAGGAAACCTGCACACCTGAGAGTTCTCCATAATTATCTCAAAGGTGTTGTGAAGTCCGCCAATCCGCACCTGACCAGCATGATGGACTATGGCACCCTCCAATTGTGAGAGGAGACCAGTGCCCAGCAGTGGGACAGTTATGGGTTGTGATGATGATGATGATGATGATGACATTACAATGAGATATTATTGCATTAAGCTCACCATTTGTACCCTAATATTTTATTGTGGTCAATGAAGTTTAAATAAAAAAAACAAAATGTGTGCAATTAACAAGTGCTAGAAGTGAAACCTTTAAAAATAGTTTAGTTAATAGATATCATAACAAAGTCGATAAAGTTAAGCGACAGCGGGAGCGGTCAGTCATTGGATGGGTGACCGCTACTGGCTAAATTTGTCGCCGCTTCCGTGCTTCGGAACACTGGAGCAGCGTGGTGGTGCATCCTCTAAACCCCTTCAATGATGACTAATCCGTGTTCAGTAGGGGACCAACATTCACAATAACCATATTTGTATCTCTTCTATCTACGTAAAACATAATAGTCGTTTCAAGATGACGTCTTCGTGTTATTTAGAAGAGATTAATGGCATCAACATCTTCAAGTCTTTTTATTTTATTATTTAATAGCCGACATATATTACGAGCAGACGAGCCACCTCATGGTAAATTCTCACCGTTACCCATGGACATCCAACACCAAAGGAATTAACGATCTCACACTCCTGGTCAGCACACGACAAGGCGTTTGGCGGCTGACTCTAGCAAGAGGGTGGTTCACTCTTTCTTCTGTCTTACCCTGGTCTGCCAGTATGGGATCAGAGTCAGTAATTATTCAATAGTCACCTTTATTGGTCCCATTGAGTATGAACCATCTGGAGGAGAAATCCCAACCGGACTCTGCTGCCGTTTTTAGCTCAGCGTACATCTCTTCCTTCTTGTCCGGTGTATCGAGGTGGCTATAACAATATGGTTTAAAATATCAGCTCTCATAGTTCGCAAAGTAAAGTAATTTAAAAAAAAAAAACAAAATATCTGCAATTTACAAGTGCTAGAAGTGAAAACTTAAAAAAAACGAATACTGTCAGTTTCACTTCTAGCTCGTGTGAATTGACTTTTTTTAATTTTTTTGGTGTAAACTTTATTATTTTCTGTAATAATAAGTGTAATTGGTTATACCCGTTCTAATTTACAATAAATAAATAAATAAATTCAGTAGCCCTTATAGCCCGGCGGCTCGCGTCGATCTCAAGTGATTGACAAAGTTAAACAACAGCGGGCGCGATTGGTAGTTGGATGGGTGACCGCTAGTGGCTAAATTTCTTGGACGCCTCCGTGCCTCGGAGGGCACGTTACGCCGTCAGTCCCAGTTGTTATCAGTTGGTAGCAGTGGTTAAGCCATGTCGGAGGCCTTCGGGCATAAGAAACTTCCGACACTTGGTTTCTCCATTAACCCCTCCACCAATCCGCCCTGGAGCAGCGTGGTGGAGTATGCTCTAAACCCCCTCAGGATGGGAGAGCCCCGTGCTCAGTAGTGGGCCATTAATGGGTCGAAGCCACTGCGCCCGTTCGATAATTCTAGAAGATGCTAACCTAGCACAGTCGGTGTCTTCCTTGTAACTCTCCGGCCTCGGTCCAGAAGACATGTCGATGTATCTAGCCAATGTGTATCTGAAACATAAAATATTCATTTTATATCGGACAACGAGCGCCGTTACATAAACGGCTAGTTCAGACTCGGTCTACTTTCTTGCTGAATATTCGTAACACACAACATTACGGTTACATATTTGTGACTATTCATATCATGTCTCTCTCGCTCATGGATGGATGGATGGATCGCTCGTTAAGGCTGATGGATGTATGGATGGATGGATATCATGTCTCTCTCGAACTTCGAACAGGCAAGAATAGGCCCTCAACACACCCGTATTCACTCGAACTTAGCCTTTCTCACCGGGTATCGGAATAGAGCATACAATCTTACAGACACACTAGAAGTGTTTTATGTGGCGGCGGTTAATTCTGCACTCACACGGTGACGTCACGTCAAGCCTGAATCACGCTATCGATGTTTTCTTCTCAGATGCAGTATATATGGAGCGTGACTGCTCCCCAGGCACGACTCCTCGCATGAGATCTCGCTTTGCTAAAAATGCCCTAATAACTGAAATTTCACGTCAAAAACTCACTTGTGACCATCGTAATCAACCTCCACGGTGTGGTTTGCCATCCAGAAGTCGAACTCTCTGTCCATGGTGTGGATGTGTTGTTTGAGGAAGTCTATGTCGTATGTGTCGTCCATAATCAACTTCACCATTGGTATTAGAAGCGGGGGTTGGGATCTGCAAAGCAATAATTAAAACTAGTAACTTGAAAAATTTCTTAGGCGCTTCCGTGATTCGGAGGGCACGTAAAGCCGTCGGTCCCGGTTGTTACCATTTGGTAACAGTCGTTAAGCCATGTCGGATGCCTTCGAGCGGCGTAAAAATTCCTACCCTTGAGTTGGCCACTGACCCCTCCACCAATCAGGTAGAGCATGCTCTAGGCCTACCCAGATATGAGGAGAGACCCGTGCTCAGTAGTGGCACTATTGGGTTGAAACCATTCAAATTCAAAATCATTTTTTCATGTATTTTTTTCGTTCTACCGGAAAAAAAACTGTTAACAATCTCTACTCTACTGCAAAAAAAACCTTCGGATTAGGAAACGGTTTCCAAGGTAGACCCTACCTCATTACGTAGTATATCCGACCGCCGTTCGGGATGTAGCCAATCCTGTCCACGATATCCAGGAAGTTGGACACCATCCCCCGAGCCGTAGACCTCATCTCCGACAAGAGAAGCCCCTTGATGATCCAATACGAGTCCCAATAGTAGAACTCACGGAAACGTCCGCCTGGAAAATCAAAACAGAAGTCACAATATAAGAAAGGAAGAAGGAAGGAAGGAGGAAGGTAAATATGTAAATAATAAATAACGCTACACACTCATAGCCCCACACTAGGATTCCCTGTGTCGTGGGTGCCAACATCACGACCAGACTCAACCTCATCATTTAAACTTACACCTCGATGGGAATCGAACCCAGGCACAGTACAGTAACCATTGCGCCATACCAATCGTCATTAGCAGTCGTTAAGCAATGACGGAAGGTTTACGGCAGCATAAGAACTTCGAAACTTGGGTTGCCCACTAACCCAGGCATTCAAATTTCTTTGTGTTTACCATTGTATTACCTAGTTCATGCACAGTAGATTTTACCTATTTGTACTTGATAGTTTCATTATTTAGTACAACAGACCCGCATATAAACTAATAATTATGATAATATCACTGACACACCTAAATAACATAAGCAGTGATAGCCGTGTGGTTGAACGTTGGACTGCCGAACCGGAGGTTCCGGGTTCAAACCCCGCACGCACCACTAATTTTCAAAAATTATGTGCGTATTAAAATTTAATTATCACTTGCTTCGGTGAAGGAAAACATCGTGAGGAAACCTGCACACCTGAGAGTTCTCCATAATGTTCTCAAAGGTGTGTGAAGTCCACCAATCCGCACTTGGCCAGCGTGGTGGACTATGGCCTATACCCCTCGCACTGTGAGAGGAGACCCGTGCCCAACAGTGGGACAGTTATGGGTTGTGATGATGATGATGACCTAAATAACTGATATGATACTGAGGTGTCTATATAACTAATAACAGCTATCATTTCGCTTTGGAAGATATATTCCTATTTTTACAAATACCACAACCAAAATCTGTCGTCAAATCAATCAATTATCAGGCGTTTTATAAACCCCATACAGTTAAAATTTCTTTTACAGAAGCTTTGTTATAAACTATTCATACTTTTTCTATAATATTCTTAAAGTAGTTAATCGTGTGCCAATATGAACTTGGCCAGCGTGGTGGCCTATGGCCTGTCCCACCCACGTCGTGAGGGGATATGGGTACCCAGAAGTGGGCGTCGCCGTCGGTTAATTTTTTTTCAAGTTCACTTGCCTTCCTCATATATCCCATCCCTCATCAGGTAACAGTCCCTTCATCGGGAACATCCCTAAAAGGATATACTCACCTGGCACTATCACAGGGTTGTCCACGTATATGATGGAGTACAGATCCTGATTGTTCTTCACATCGGCAGTAATCTTCCGGCCTAGCTGCAACCACAGCCGGTTCAGTTCTTCGGCCCATTGATACAACAGGGGATCTTTGATCCTTTGAAGAAAAGCTGTGAAGTAGAGATTTTTTTATTATTATCCTGGCATTGTACTTGGAAATCTGTACTAATAATAAATCTGTAACTAGTGTGTATGTGTACATAGAAGATATATGAGAAAAACTTTTACTGAGGGTCTTTGTCTGTTTGTCTGTGTGTATCTACGCGCTAATCTCAGAAACGGCTTATCCGATCATGGAAGCGGTTATGGATGCGATTTTCACTAATATATTGAGCTAAGTTTCACTTAATATTTAGTGTTTGTTTTGGTTCAATCGGTTGAGAAATAAAAAAGTTATGTCCGTTTAAAGAATCCCGCCTAACAATTTCCGAATTTGCGTACTGAGTGACATGTTTCCCGAAGCGAAGCGAGGGCGGGTGCGCTAGTTATAATTTTAATAAACACATAATTGTACTTAATACATAGTTGTATAATAAATAATATACATGGTGTCCGGGATCGGAGCAGCGACAATTTAGGGGCAGATTGTACACCTCATACCCACTACTACTACAACTACTACACCTCATACCCACTACTACTACCACTAAAACTACCTCTTAATGTGTCCTACCCCATTTCACATCCCAGCTATATAAAGGTCTTGTGCATTTTTGTGTATATACTTGAAAAAAAAAAGCAATAACTTAAAATTTTGTATCTTTATAAATAAGTGTGCAAATCATCTTTTACGAGTATGATAGCGTACCAAATTCCTTAAATATTGTAATTATGAAAAAATTTAAAACTAGAAGTCGTTACATTCTGCAAAAACAAGCCCGTTAAGTCCGGAATATTTAGTATTTAATCGACAGTTTTTGAGATAACCTACGCAACGGCATCAATATTTTGACTGTAATTAACTACGTACTGTGTACTGTAAGTATAAAAAATACTACTTGAAGTTATTGTGAATATACGGTGAAATACTTACTGGGATTAGGTTTCCAGTCAGTCGGCGTGTATTCCTCAAACTCTGATCCTTCCGGGTCAAAGTTCTGGTTCACAAACTCCTTAATGTCAGCTTTCGTCGGGTGGTGACCTGTCCTAAATAAAAACAATATTGTATAATAAACAACCAATTGTACTTGTTTATGTGTGGAGGGAAGCAGTGATAGCCGAACGGTTTCAAAGTTGGACCTTTGAACCGGGGATCCGCGTTGGAATCCTTGGCGCAACTATAATTTTCAAAAAATATTTGAGTTTCAGAGAATTTAATTATCACTTGCTCCGGAAAACATCGCGAGGAAACCCGCACACATCTGAAAGTTCTGCATAATGTTCTCAAAGGTGTTGTGAAGTCTTCCTCCTCCTCCTCTTGGCCAGCGTGGTGGGCTATGCCTGTACACCTTTTATACCCAAAAAATAACACCACATACTAGAGTGTGGGTTTATATTACTAGCCGCTTTGTGTATCCCAACCCAGTATCCAGTAATTATTGATCAAACCCAAACACAGCATCAGTCTACCGACCGTTTAAACAACTAATAACCAACTTTTGAATCCTAAAATCATCAGCACAGAAGACTGAGTGAATCGACATAATTAAAATCCACTTTTCAATGTCATCCCACGAGCCCCAGCATAGAAGAGCGGGTGAATCGAGATGGCTACCTGTTCATCATCTCGTAGAAGTGTTCCATGGTGATGGTGGGGGAGACCTTGATCTTCATATCCACGAACGTCTTGGAGTCGTTGTATAGGCCCGCCATCTGCACCGTGTCCAGCAGTGGTCCATGGCAGTATATCAAGCTGGAATGATAAGATGAAGAGGAGATTTAGATTAGCTGATACAATAAACCTGCCCCCTGCCCATAATTTAGTTTTTCAAAATTAGTCAACTAGCCTATTAGGCTAGTTGACTAATTTTGAAAAACTAAATCATAGTTTGCCAAATGGTCTAATTTAACTGAAATATTAATATTTCAGTAAAATACTAACTCTAACATATTTTAATTTATATTTTCATGAACTATTTGACGTTTCCGTCAAAAAACGCGTCAAACTCTCATGGCGACTCGTGTGACGTCATATGTTGGAAAATGAAGGGCTGTTTGGTTGAGCGGAAAGACCAAAATGCTATGTCAAGTTTGTTTAGTTTTGCAACGTGTGACGTCACGCGTCGTATTGGCGTTCGCTGTCACGTGACTAGTGACTGTAATTTCGGGATTTTATTTCTCAAAAATATTAAATATTCATGATTAATTTAATCAATAAGATCGATTTTGTAAATATTAAGCTACGATAAAAAATAGAAATCTTCAAAATATTTTCTTACTGTCAACTACCCTCTAAATATTGATGAATTACATATTATAATACATCTATAGTTTAGTGTCAAAAATAAAGCACATATTTCATCGCTTTCCTATGAGTTGAATCATAGTCGAGCAGAGTTGATGTAATGTGCGCAGACTTTTAAATACATATATTCACCTCAACGTCTGTCATGATGGCTTCTCACGCACGGATGCGCTCATGATAAATAGATTAGAAGTTAACAGCTCTTATCTTAAAGATTATGAAAGAAACATTTATAAAGATGAAACGTGGGTGGACAACAATTTAGCATTCAAAAAGTGTTGGCGATTCGTTTGGATTGGAACAAAGGAATTCTCACGCGTACTAGTTATGGAAATAGACTCATAATAATCAAGCAAGGGGCAAAACTGTTTTCGAAGTGAATACTTCTATAGTATCGTTGTGATTTGGAATTCGATGAAACGGAAATGACGCGATGGGAGGAAATGAGATAGGAAGCATCTGCAAAATGGCGGCTTACGTAAGCAAAGAAAAACATCAATAATTTGGACTGACAGTAAGAATCTCGTTCGAATTCGGTCACAGATGTGTTACTTCCCACGAAAACTAAAATACTCGCCTCTAAGAAGGCGTAATACGATCTAAACCTTTCTAACGGGAACACAATTGCTGTTAAAACCATTATTTTACTTTATTAAACTACGTGAAACAATTGCATAACAAACAGCCTTGGATGCATGTTAATATATTTGCATTTTGTGACGTTAATCTGAGAATCATTTGCATTATAAAGGCATCTGACATTGTAATTAGTTAAGGTATAAACGATATAATACGTCATACGGCTCTATCTCTTGAACGGAAATAGGCACATACCTGAAATGTTCACTTACAGCTTGTTACTTAGACGATATCGCAACGACAAAATTTGCCGTCGATGTCCAGTAAGAATTTATTTTAACTTTTCGGTTTGCAAAAAATGCTTTACAAATACAACCGATGAATCACTACGTGAAAACTCGGTAGGGGTTTGGCAAATACTACGGGTGGTCAGAGTCGGTGGTGGTGTCAGCGGCGGCGGCGGGGTGACGTAGTTCACGTTACCCATTATTACCCTTAGTCGCGCGTGCAGGATACGACTCTCCTTCGATACTCGAACGAAGCACCTGGCTATCACTGCTCGTCATGGTGGCGTTAATTAATCAACAAATGCCTTCATCATGGTGGCGTTAATTAATCAAACAAATGCCTTGGAGACTGGATTTGTTAATGTCACATTGTGTCGTAATCTATATAATCTGTACATTAAAGGAAGTAGTCGCTTAACACGCATTTGTGCTGCGGTTGTAACCAGAGTAGACGCTGCCGTGGCGTGCTACACAACTATCCGTCGCTGCTAGGTGAATCATTTATAATCAGGTAAACTTGAGATACTTAGTGGGTATATATGTGTAAACCGGACTACCAACTATAGTACTGTAGCCAAGGCCATTACAGCATTTCCGGTTTTCCTACAGTGACGTAGTGTGGTAGCCTGGTAGCCATAGATGAAACATAGTACACTACTTCGTCATCCGACCATAGATGTACATATAATATACCTTAATGTACAATTGTAAAATAATTGTTTTATCACAAGAGGAACATTTAGTACGCAATGGAAACAATTGTTAGTAATTAACACTGATTTATTTGCTTCACCTTTATGTGCTGTACTTATGTAACGGAATTTATCAGCATAATTTTGACGAAATTCAAGAAGTCAGATTAACTTGAATATTTGCACAGAGGTCAAGGGTCGATACAAACCTCCCAACAAGGAAACTCCTCAACTATTAACAACACAGAGACTAATTTTTTTTTGCATTTATTAGCATACCGACATAGCAAATTACTTAGCATAATAATATGAAGTATTTTTTTAGTTTTTCGAACTATTAGTTATTTTTATTAGATGCTTTATGTGTTTCTTGTTTTAGTATGTATATTAGTTAATTGCAATAGTTAAAAAAGGCAATTAATTTATCTCTTAAAAATTCCATGCGTCGTACCTACCACATTTGACGGATATATCGCAGTTTTAACTTCGGTTCTTTTTTATATATTTTTTTATTCATTTTAAGTTATTGCTTAATTAATTGATTTTGATAAACATAATAAATATGATAATATTCATGTTTGCGTTGAAAAATAAATGAGATTGGAATGTATACATGTATTTTCATGATTTTTTAAAATTATCTTTGTAATCCAAATTACATCCCAAAATAAATATAAATACTCTTGAATCACGTCGGGAAAACAGCTATTCAATTACAAACTAGTCTATCGACTAGTCAGATCAGTTACGTGTATGTATGTTAATAATTAAACAGCGGGAAAGAGAGGGCTGATTACTTATCACCTGCACATGAGCAAGACAGCATGTTATGTGGTTTGGCGCAACTAATTTATTTTACCAGTTGCCTTATGTTCAAGGACGTGCTAGTATCGCCGCCAATTATAATCTTAATCAAATAAACGGCTGAATCGTTTTAAGGGTCTTCTACTCAATCCCAAAGGGTGACAAACAGAGCTTTTTTTATGGAATTAAGGTGGCCGTTATCACAACACTTAATAAAATCTTCAAAATACTATATTTCCCCCTCCCCTCCCCTTCTCCTGCTCTTAAACATAAAAAAAATCACTACTAACCTGTCACATGTCGGAGGTAAATGGCTGCGGTCAGACACGCCCAGCGTGACCAACGCAGCGAAAATTGCACTAAAACACAACATCTTCATTGTTCCAGTTATGTCCCAATGGCACGTCACTAACTTACACACTAATATCACTCAATTTAATTAATAAATAACCGAGGAACTAAATTCACTACTTATTCTATATCACTTTTAAAGTTTTGATTGCGAATTTGGCTTTTATGTCCTCGTATTAGAGTCTACGTGTTGAGGTAGGTGCTGAGAATTTTAAACGGCTTCCTCCTGAATGGCCGGCTGGTCATTTTGGGTGATATGGCGATGGTGAAATGACGTCAGGAGACTACAATGTGCGGGTTTTTTCTGGAACAAAAAAAATAGCGTTAGTCTTATCATTTCAAGCATAAGCAAGCCATGACTGCCGACAGAGGTGAAAACTTAAAACGTCACAGCATGTTGCTGACGCGAACCCATAAGATTACCCCCACCAAAAAATCGTGTTACCACGTTACCACGTTACCAAGTTACCACGGCGTAACCGTGGCTTCTTGGCGCCAGCGCAGTTGCTGACGCGCTGACGCGGCATTTCCCACGAGCCAGCAACAACCCGATTGTGTTATTTTGTCCTTCAGTCTTGTATCAGTAATTAACCGGTCAACACATATGTTTGTAACGAATTTACAGTGCAATTAAATAAAGTCATTTAAAAAAAAACGCGGATGTTGCGTATCCCATGGACTGCACGCCCGACCAACGTGTCTATACTAAAGGAGCTCAATTTAACCACAAGACTGTCCGCTATTTGCTTTCAGCGGATTCTCAAACATTTTGGACATGTCGCTCGAAGAGACCCTGACAGCTTAGAAAAGCTGATGGTCGTTGGCAAGGTCGACGGGAGAAGACCACGCGGTCGCTCACCTACCCGGTGGTCCGACCTAGTAAAGACCGTCACAGGCTTGCCGATTACCCAAGCTTTAAAGACCGCCGAAGACAGAGTATCGTGGAGAAGTATAGTACACCGAGTGACCAACACTTTCAAGCTAGACGCGACCTTCAGCAATGAATAATAATAAATAAATAACGCTATACACTCATAGCCCCACACTAGGATTCTCTGTGTCGCGGGTGCCATGGACAACACACAAGACAAGAACACACACACACCCAGACCAAGAACGGAAATTTAAATTCATCATTCAAATTTCCGCCTCGCTGGGAATCGAACCCAGGACCCTAGGAACGACGATCCGGCCTGTTAACCATTGCGCCATCCGGGTTGTCAATGAAGATACCGACTAAGAAGGTTTTTTAAAAACCTATTTCTCGTTCGCCCGAATTTAACTCGCGCCTATAGAAGTTTACACTTTATTAGGTTGTGTACTTCAAATAAAACACGGTTAAGCCTATCGAGCTGACAATACATTCTATAAATAAAACGGCACACAATACAAATATCCAGTAGCATCTGTTCAAAATAAACGTCATCAGCATTTGCATTACCGTACAGGAAATAAAACACCGACAGTCCACAACTCCACACAGGCAACGCCGAGACAAAGAGATTTCTATAAATAAAATTGATGATAAATCATCATTTTAGTAACTAGGCCGTAGATTAATAGGAGATGGATACAGAAATACCAATACAATAACAGAGAACTCCAAGGTGCGGGAGAGACCAGGAGATGAGAGACCATAAGAGAGACCAGGACAGGAGAAGCCTGACTCGTTGTTCAGCGTTTTGACGAAGACGTAGTCGTGTAAACGATAAACCCAATGCTGGTTAAACACGGCACGTCAAGTGTCCTCTTCCGCTGCCTGCGTCAGCCAATTGGCCTGTATCAATTGGAAGATTACGTTTACCTTCGCCAACCTTGAGAACCGAACCTAACACGCTTTTAGATGGTGCTATAAATTGTTGTGGTTTGTGCCTCGTGGTTTAGCAAGGTGATTTCTCTTGTTGAGCGTATTAGCCTTTTATTATTTTTTCACACTTCAGATGGTGCTATGAATCATTGTGGTTTGCTATATTGCGCGTATTTTAGCGTGTTACGTTTTTATTAGATTGCGTTTATTAGATTTTTGTAATTTCATTTTATTTATTTATTTCACAAAATTATCATTAATTCTTTTCAATTTATTATCACTTGATTTGCTGAATCAAGTGAATCCTAAAGTGAAAGTGAATCCTAGTGTGGGTGTTCCCACACTACGATTCCGCGTCGTACATGCCAAGACAAATAGGTATACACACCTAGACCGAGAACAGAAATTTAGGCTCATTCAAATTACTGCCTTGCTAGTAATCGAACCCAGGAACTTCTGCAGGTACTGCCCTTCTAACGGAAGTACGGCATGATATGATTGCGCCATACGGGTCGCCACAGGTCGTCGTGTAGAGAGCATCGTAAGTAATTTGTTCTAAGAATACTCGAGTTGTGCTCATGCCACCAAGTCATTGCACTAGTGGCAGAAGGAATTGTCAGAAATACGACAATGATATTATAGGAAAAAAAGAAAGTTGTTCACAAATACATACTCTAAGTGTTCACACAATTGAACAGATAAACAATTATTTCGTTCCGGAATAGCAAGTGTGACGCTCGACGTGACGCTCGAAATTTGAATGCAATAAGTCACGTGAGGCCGTCCCACCCCCGCTGACCCGACCACAGACTAATGTCACGTAGACAAGGTATGTGGGCGTGCCGCGTGACACGTTTGCATTTCGATAACTTGATAGTTCATTTCAGAAATTAGAGACCATCAGCACTGGATTTTTTTTCGGATGACACGGGCTTTTGATCGCTGGTTTAATAAAGCTTTTTTAGATTGAGGATCGGGTTATGCGTATTATGTTTCTTACCTATCCATTTGGCTTCAACCCATTAATGGGCCACTACTGAGCACGGGTCTCTCTTCATACATGAGGAGGCCTAGAGCATACGGGAAACACCAGCTTTCAAATAAAAAAGAATCATCAAAATCGGTTCACCCAGTCGAAAGTTCTGAGGTAGGTAACAAACATAAAAAAATACAGTCGAATTGAGAAGCTCCTCCTTATTTGAAGTCGGTTAAAACGAAAATTTATCACTGTCACACCCTCCTGTGACAATTAATATCTTCTCTGTGCATATGATACTCTGTGGCGCAATGGTGCGCGTGCGCAGCCGCACGTGTTCAGGCTACCATCCAACTTGCGGCGGTCACACCTCCACTCGCGTCATGGCTACCTGCATCGTGCGATGTTTGTGGGATGTATGGTGTGATTACCTATTAATAATTTGGTTATGGACCTTGGCAGAATTCCACGCGTAATATTTTCAAACGGAATTTCTCATACAGATGTAAACGACGGCAATTGCAACAATGTTCGGGGTAAACGATGTTAGGTTTCTTTAATGGCTCCAATTCAACCCATTAAGGCTGCCAGTCCACTGAAGCGCAGCGAGGCTGCGGAGCGGAGAAACGGAAAAAATCACAAATAGACCGATTTCCTACAAGAAAATCCTGGCCCCACAGCCTGGTCCACTGTTCAGCCCCTGCTGAACCGTGGTGTACCCTTCTAGAGCCGAGTGAACTAGGCTTGGACTGTATGAAATAGACGGCTGCCGTTTCGATGATAAATATAGACAAAATCGCGCGTTTAGCACAGTATGTTACGCAATTTGTTAGGAATCCGCAAACATTTGTCATTTTCTTGTCTGTCTGTCATCGTTGTAGCATTGTCGAGTGGGTGTGGCTTTGTGTTGATGACTTTTAATAGAACTACGAGCAAGTACACGGGTTGTAGTATATCATTGGCCTACCCGTATCTTGGCAAAGGGAATGTTTCATTAAAGTCAATGAAAATTATTATTGTAATCAACCGTAACAACTCCGTAAGTGAACCTATATGCGATTCGAGTGGTCCCCGGTTTGATTCTCATCATAACATGATTCGTCCGCGTGCAATGTAACAAAAAAAAATTAAATGTGGCACTCGGAGACTGCCGCGGTAAAGCTATTGCACAGCATTTTTTATCAACTTATGCAATTATAATTATTAGAAGTTATATAGTTATATCAGAACAGCGCCATCTAGTTTGTAGAAAACATACGTACCATACCTTAGTATTAAGGTACTAGATGGCGCTGATATGGCGCGCGCGCCTCGGCAATTGTCGGCAGCCGACGGTTGCTATCGTCGATTACGCGCGAACAGGGGGTGTTAGGATTTTTTCGTTACGGAATTTCTAGATTCGGTCCCCACGCTCAAGGCCCGCGATAAAAGCTATGCAATAGCTTAAAAAACTAAAATAAAAGTATCCTCAGTTACTCCTTATGAAATCAGCTATCTGCCAGTGAAAGTTCCGTCAAAATCGGTCCAGCCGTTCCAGAGATTGGCTCAAACAAACAAGCAGACAGAGAGACAAAATTGTAAAAAATGTTATTTTAGTATATGCACCGTGTATACATACATCCATATGCATTTAGTAAACAGCGGTTATTTTAATATTACATAAAGACACTCCAATTTTATTTATTGGTATAGATAAGAATTCAATCGTTTGAAAAACTACAAACCATTTTATAATGCATAAGTATAGATGCAAAGCAATTAGTCACTGTACTTAGCCGTTGAGAAGTTATCTTATCCGGAGAAAATCCTAACCGTAGTATCCGGTCACGGTTGTCAAAAATTTCATTGACATCAAAACTAAAGCAAAATTTGAAGTCTGTAGTAAGAGGAAGTAGTTCTAATTCAGCTTGCAAGATACATACATACATATGTACATAATAATTACATACAGATATTGCAAGATAAATAAAAACTTCTAAAAATGTTGGTTCTCGCTCAGGCAAACTGATAAACATGCCGTAGCAAACTATTTTATTAAGACTACACTTAACTAGTAACTATGATAATGTTTTATGAATAAGTGTACCTAAGTT
Organism: Ochlodes sylvanus; assembly: GCA_905404295.2. NCBI lineage: Eukaryota > Metazoa > Arthropoda > Insecta > Lepidoptera > Hesperiidae > Ochlodes > Ochlodes sylvanus. Next base: position 1,866,090 of record FR990146.1, on the reverse strand, counting down.
TTGCTGGTTGTCTTAAATTAATAAATAAATAAGTAAATAAATAAACCAACATATAGGTTCGATATAGGCTCTACCACCTATTACGGAACGCAATAGACAGAAATAGATCTAAATGAAAATGACTTCAATTAGAGAAATTCGACTGCCTCACTTTCAGCGCGCTAGTGCCATGTGATATCTTTATATCATTCGCCTGCCCATTGTCTGCATTTCTTACTAAGTCTAAACAAACAGGTTTTCTCACACGTGACATGGCATTTGCATTTAACTAGTGCAATGAAATTTCCGCGTGCTATCATGCCTCGGTTTGTAACTACTTAGCGCCACTGGTTATTGTTTCGTCTTTCAATATTGCTCAATTACGTGTCCCTATTGTCTATAATAGCAGCAAACAAGCACTGATAGCGGTGTGGTTGAACGTTGGACTGCCGAAACGGAGGTTCCGGGTTCAAACCCCGCACGCACCACTAATTTTCAAAAATTATGTGCGTATTAAAAATTTAATTATCACTTGCTTCGGTGAAGGAAAACATCGTGAGGAAACCTGCACACCTGAGAGTTCTCCATAATGTTCTCAAAGTTGTGTGAAGTCCACCAATCCGCACTTGGCCAGCGTGGTGGACTATGGCCTATACCCCTCACACTGTGAGAGGAGACCCGTGCCCAGCAGTGGGACAGTTATGGGTTGTGATGATGATGATGATGATTGTCTATAATTGGCTTCAACCCATTAATGGGCAACACTGAGCACGGATCTCTCATCATTGAAGAGGCCTAGAGCATACCACCTCGACGCTCGAGTGTGGATTGGTGGAGGTTAGTAATAAACCCATGTATCCAAAATTTTATGCCACTAGAATGCCTCCGACATGGCTTTCTAACGACGAACCGTCTTTACGTGCCCTACGAAGCACGGAAGCGCTCAAGAAGTTTTTGCCACTAGCGGTCACCCATCCAATTAACGACCGCCCGCTGTTGCTTACCACGGTCAATCACTTGCGATCGACGCAAGCCACCGCGCTATGAGCACTTCGTTTAATAAACATTTATATTTGCTAATACAACAAATCCATTATTATCTACATAATTTTTATATAAATTAAGTTATTGTAGCAATTACGACCTCTTAGGTCGTTACTTGGTAGAGTAGAGATCGATGCGAAGCGAGAGGTCTCGGGTTCGATTACCGACCAGGGCAGACATTTATGTTGGTAACTTGTCACCACCGGCGTGGCTTGTTTACGTGCATGTAAGCAATCCGTGCAATCAAACATTGTTCAACATGCGTTACAATTGCGATATTTGTCAAGGTGGTCACCGCTTCACGTCATTGGACTTGACAATACCATCGGTTCAATGACACCATGAATCACTATCGATAAAATGTATAACAATTATACTATGCAGACGGTAATAGATTCATGATATCCACATCCTTCATTGTCTACGACGTATACAGTACAAATTAAATTATCTGCTATCTTGTTAAAATCAACTAACATTACCAGAGATTTGAATACTGTTGTTTTGGCTGCTACTAAGTTAATCCGCTCTACCACCCAAGACCTCATCTCCACTTACCATCAGGTGGGATAGTGGTCAAGCATTAACTTATAATTATTAAAAAAAAAATATATATAAACCTTAAAAACACACAAATTGCGTACATCTACTTAACCACATACCAAGAGGTCATAATCAAGACTGCACTATATATAGTCTGTATCAATTTGTCTGAATAAGTGGAGACTGACGTGGGCGACAATAACAGGAAAATTAGATCAAATTAGAGCAATTTGTAACGTACATATATATAATGTATGATACCAATGTAGAACGGACATTTATATTCAGCGAAACAGTTGCGACTTCCGAAAGTATCAAGGATGTTCTCATAAGAACGATAATGATAACGATAATGATGTTTCATTCACAACAGAGTTTTGCAGAAACGGTCTAAAATCAAGCTGTGATATTCAGTATAATTATTAATACTAACAACTGAGTCCAAGGTGAAGCGAAAAATAATGAAGATAATTATTTTTGAATGTATGAAACACCTTAACAGTAACCTCTCTTAAAAATGTTTGGACATTTGCAAAACTTCATAAATGACCGACACGCTAAGCTCTCTAATTAAACTAAGCCTCAAATTAGTAAATTAGATGCTTTCTGAAGAGATAACATCCAAATAAAGCAAAGCAAAATATTAGATTTGCAGTCCTGATACTGCAAATACAACTGACATTTTCTAAATTATTTAGAATTCAGAACTAAATCCACCAACCGAAAGCTCAATACAATAAATCTAAATAAGGATAATTATATAAAACAACAGTATCAAATTAAAACGTCTAATTAGGGAAATTTTCATTGAGTAATAGATGAATGGATAATTAAATCGAACATAGAACGGTTCAAGGCAGACATAGCAACAGATGTATCGAAACTGCCTTGATCTTCATAGCGATGTCTGTTGCCGGATACATCCAGTTGTGGCAGACGTTAGTTTGTTCTTTAAATTTATAACCTATTTGTGATTTCGATGTTCATTGTATTATTGTTAGGTCTGTTAATGATGATAATGAGGTTGATCATAATATGGCACCATTACTGATATTAAAATAAATCAAAATTTTGCTTCTATGGGAATCCGTAGTCAAAGCTTTCATATTTTAATTATTATCTTATTCAATTACTAGCTTTTCCCCGCGGCTTTGCCCGCCAATTTCCATAAATCCTTTCTAAGTGGTCACTTGCGTCACTTGAGGAACCTATGTATAAAACTTCAACTGAAACCATTGAAGAAATAAAAAGTTTCAGTTTATCCCCTTTTTTATCCCCTTAGGAGAGCAATTTCCAAAAATCCTCTCTTAGTGCTCCCCTACACTCCCAAAGGAATATTCATGCCAAATTTCAGCTTCTTGCTTTTTCAGTCACTCACCGTCACCATCCTCTCGCGCGTCAGCTGTAGTATTGTCAATTATGGACTAACATTTTTTAAAGTAACGAACAACATACATAATATACATATTTATATTAAAACACGTTTCAACTGTTTTCATTCGCTGAGAAATTTAGGATTATTTTTAGGATCGCTGAGGATTTCTAGATCATTCCAAAATTTTCTATAATATTTTCATTTGATTAGAATATAGGCTAACATTTGAAAACGTTCAATATAATTCTTGAAATCTCTAGATCATTCTAGAATTTTCTAGAGCATTCTCATTCGATCAGAATCTAAACGTAGATTTTAGAACCTTCTAGACCATTTTAGATATTTCTAGATTCTAGAACATTCTCGATCGATCAGAACATTGGTCCAGACCATTTGAGACCAATAACAATATTACATTTAATGGTGAGGTGATTTTATTCTCTGGACGATATGTAAGTCAAAATGATTAAACTTTATCAGAATTACTACGAAAATTTCGAATTTTAAGAATATCGAATATAAGATTTGCCACATTGGATTTCAGATTTCATAATGATCTAATAATATTTATATGAAAATTTTGCGCTCAGTTTGAAAGAAGAATAATGACATTGCAATCAGTCGAAAATGTCTCGAAATCAGATCAGATACAATTGTCTAAAAACAATAATTTTAACAATTCAAGTCGATTGAAAAAGTACGCGAAAATATACGATCAAAGTTTATTACAAATGTTTTAGTACAAAACTAGGTAGGTACTTATTCGACCCGAAAATATTCAATTTATAATTTTATTTTAAAATACTTAAATGGAATCAATTTCACCCTTTCAACATTTTCAGAGAATAAAATCGATAAACGAATTAAAAATTTAGGTTATAAAATAAATATGCAAATCCAACATACCTGATCCAAAGCAAACGAAAAAAAATCCCACAAAATGGCTCCACTTAAACAACACAACTCAAAGTTCAGACAGCGTCTGACAAGAAAATTCACAAACCCTAACCATTTATGCAGAAAAAACTATATCTTATCTCTTAATTGCAATTATTGCAACAGAATTAGGAGCTGATAGTAAAATCGATAGAAGTTACGAAACACACGTCTCCGAATGGAAGATTCATGACAACCGAGTCACGTCCGGTAGGAAAATTTGACCATTATTGTAGATGATAGGAATATTTGCCTGGCTGTGTACTCAGTGTAAACGTATCGTGATAATAGTGCATACCGTATACGTATAGGATGCTGGATGACTTCGGTAAATTCCTCTGTAGATCAAATCATTACTGGAGCTGAACGAGCGATGGTCTTTAAAAGTAATCATAGTCAGCTTGGTCACGCGAAATTTTTTCCAAAGCTTTTAACACTGAAAACAAGTTATAAGTTGTCAGGTTCAAGGTCGCCTTGTAATCTTAATTCAATTTAAATTCTTATTTTTGTACGACTTAACGACTCTTACGATTTACATAATGTATATGCCGTTTCTTTAGATCGACGAATTGCAACGCTCAAAGCGAATTCCCTTTGTCCTTCAAGTGATTTAAAAACAAATGTGGTCGTGCGACCTTATACGGCCACGAAATTGCGCTGCAAATTGTAGCGATATTATTTGAATTTGTATGTGAATAGACATTGACAATATTGACATTGATATCATATCACGCTTGTAGCATTAAAAAGGAACTAGCGGGGCAAATTTCGTGGCCGAGCGAAAATTCTTCCTAGAGTGATTTCCTAATGTAAATGAATCAATGTAATCTGTAATTGAGTAAGTATGTACTAATCCAAAAGAATTTTTAAGCTTGGTGTTCCACTGATGTTTCAGTATAGCTAATATCCTTTTCTGGTGATCATTCTCACTTTGGTGGCTTGTTCCTTCGACAACCTTTTAGTGTAAAAATCATCATAACAAAAAATAATAGTAAACCTTCATATACAAAATAATCTCTTGGGACATTATTATCCTTCGTAAGCACAATGATTAGACATACTTTAGGCGTCGATAATTTGATTGCACTGAGCAGGTTTCATTCACAGCATTCACTTCGCAACAAAAATCAGCTGATCATGTGTTTCATGTTTATGCAGACTTGCAGACGTAACGACTGTTTGTTGTTCAGGTTTCTCGTGTATTACTTAACATGGGCTTGGCATTAATCGTCGGATTCTACTTATGTTTAGCGCTGATTTAATTAGGTGACATGCTTAACACAACGATAGTCATCGTAAAACAAATTCAGATAAAGTAATCTATTTTTCAATTTGCTGCAATGAAATCATTTTTGGATTCATATTTAGATATTGGTAAGTTATTTTGTATCAATAATATGTGCATATTTGTAAATGAAGAATTTAATAATTAATATGGCATTTTAGCACGATATGTTTTGACTGGAAACAACGATGCTAGTAAAGCATTTATGACGTAAAAAAGCCACTTACCTAATGTAAGCCAATTAATTGTTTCGGTAGCAGTTGAACCAAGCTTGGAGTGATCTTAATAAGGCACACGAACATCATTCTGAACAATATTTACAATCCTCGAACGACGGTATAAATTAAACGTATAAGAATCCGCGAAGACTGGATGAAACCGGAAGACTCTAGGGGGTTTTAGGAAATTAAAAACCCACTTGAACTTTTCAAGGTTTCTTGCGACCTCATTGAAATACTTCAGCAAACGATACAATGGAGACAAACAAATACATGGAGAATTTTAAAACATAACAAAAGGACGAGATAGGCATAATAAGATAGCCGTAAACGTCACAAGTCTCCTGTTTGTGGATCACTCGAGTATCACGTTACAATGAGTACAACAATGGTACAGCTCTAACGTGTAGAAGCAAAAGCATATCAAGAAATAGAGATAAAAGGTTATAAACATAAACTTTAAGAAAACAAAGTTGGCACGCAAACAAATTGAGAGTAGATTTTTTTATGGAATTAAGGTAGTAAACGAGCATGCAGCACCACATTCCGCTGCTGTTCATGACAACTGCGACCAACTTAGACCAAGACTCGAATGGGGAGCGGGATAGTTAGTCCGGTTAGGAGACGCTGTTAATAAATTAATAGTGAAATATTATTTTCCAATGAGATTAACTAATATGTTATAATAATAGGTAATTTGAATATGGTAAATTATTATAGCTAGACAAAACATTGACATTTACATCGGTATGGTGTGGGATCTATTATCATTATCATTAAATTGATAAATATAACAGTACACACACTAATGTTAGTTACTCTATGCACACTAACATGCCTTTGACACGACATGACGTTTGAAATGTGTACGTTAATTGTACGTGACGTGTAATGTAAAGTTACTGTTTGACAGAAGGAATTACGGTCGAATTTCGAGCGCAGAGAGGGTAGCCTTAATTAATACACCCAAAATTTCATAAATATTTCTTGATATGATAAAAAGTGAATGTAATAACTAAACGTCAGTTTTTGCAGCTTTTTCATTGACTTTGATAAACCGGCAACTCAAGATTAAGAATGTGCGGTATTTGGCACCGATATATTTCGTATAAAACGACAGATATTTAAAAAGCTAGACTAAACATATATTTTACTCTACATCTTTGGTTCAAGGTATCTGCTATTATTATTGTTTTTCGTTATTCATTTATTTGTTGTCAACTGTCTCGTTAAACATACTCGCGAGACTTGTCATCATACGATTCTTCAAAAGACTTCTGTCTCAATGAAGGCTAATTAAACATTCTGAAACTGGAAGGCTGAGATTACGAGATAACAAGAGACTTGGCTCTGGTTAGTTCACAAGTATTTGCCAATTGTTATTTATACAACAAAACCAATAATTTTCAGGTGATTACGAAACTTGTTAAAGAGCGTAATGACTATAAAATAGTTAAGTTAGTTCGTTAGTCCGATAATTCACCATAAACAAACAATTCAATGGTTGTAACAGCGACAACCAACCGTGATTTAAATGTGAACAAAATTGCTCCAGTGCAAATATTAAAAGAACCGAAGTTCCTTCCTAGATCAGCAGAATGACACGTATGTATTATGCAATAAGAAACATTACAATCTAGACACTATTTGTCCTTATGCACGTCAACGTACAGACTAGAATAATTTAACATTAAAGGACATAGATAAAAGCATTTGTCAGCATGTAATTAGGAATTTGTTAAATTTTCAGTTATTGTTGCTTAACATTATTTTCCACATGTAAAATGACACGAGCATGTTGAATGGAGCAATGTCAATGCTGTCGTCAAGGGTAGGTAGAAGCGTGTTGTGCCAAAAAGTTTATTTCTAGACACGGCATGACCGGAACACAGCAAGATCAATGCGAAAACTTGCGACATCAAGGTAGAGATACTCACCGAGATACACGATCGAGTAATCCTAGCACTACACTGTACTGTAATTTACGAAGAGTATTAAAACGCAAACACCGACACGTCCGTACCGCGCAACGATCCGGTATCAACTGACTGAAAAACGATTGTGGTGTTACATCGCGCCGTAGACACACACACATCCGTCAAACGTCGGATGAAAGTGACGTGACCATACAATTGCATGAGTGTGTGCCGGTGAGCGATAATGACGCATTGTGGATTGCATTTTGCGTCCGCTGATTGTGGAATTAAAGCAGTTTTGAAAAGACATTGGACAAGGCCGCGTTTTGCAAACACTCTGTGCGCTACGCATTTAAGTGCAGTCTCTCCTAGCGGTAACTAGAAACTTAAGTAACCAAGTACCTCAATTAAGTTAATATCGGAAACAAATATGCGATTTTTTATTAAATATTTTAATTGAATATTTTATGATTTCTAAATTATTTACATTCTTTAAGGTTAGACGGGACTTGGCGTCTGTTTGTCTGTCCACCTTTGATAGCGTTGCCCCCAAGTTTTGCTTTTTAAAAAAAATAGATATAAAACTTTGAAATCTATTTATTTAGCAAAACATTTTTGGGAAATGCAGTATATATAATACTTATACCTATAGTTCAGGAAAATTCATAAAAAGATCATTAAACCTTACGTTTTCTTAGAAAATGGAAATAAAACCTTGAATTTATTGGTAGAACAGAAAACAATCCCACGCGAGTTTTATTCGGATTCACAACGGTTTTTCATTTCATCTCCAAACACTTAGTCGCTGAAAATTCACGAAAAAAATCTGATTGAAATGAAATGAAGTTGGCAACATTGAATTTGGCACTAAGACAAGACTTTTAAATAAAAGCGTGATAAGAAAAACAGCAATTGTGTTCCGGATGAAAAGATGTAAATCCGGTTACACTTTTTTAAAGGCGTCCATCTTAGTCCTATAGGGTAGCAACACATATATTATGTTACCGAATTAGAACGAGACTTACTAACTGGAGTAATTTACAATTAAGTTTACAGGCAGGACCGCTACCAACTAAGCTAGGGCTACCATATTAAAATACTGCCGATTCAACACCTGCTATTTTATTATTCTTTGGTAAATGTATACTTAATATTATAATGCTGAAGACGTTATTTTAATTTTAGAGTTTGTTTGAACGGGCTAATCTCCGGAACTACTGGTTCGAATTGTAAAATTCTTTTTGTGTTGGATAGTCCATTTATCTAGGAGGGATTTAGGCTATAATATAACATCACACGACCAATAGGAGTGGAGCATTAATGAAAAATGTTGCATAGATGGGAAAATATTTGCGAAGTTTCGCGTTTCAAGCGAGGGCGGGTCCACTAGTTACTAGATAAAAACAAGAAAAAGTTGTAATGAAATCATTTATTTTCGCTATTTAGCGATAAACGACACTCGGGTGAAAATATTCTTAACTATGCAAAGATTGTTTTGTAACTGTGGGACAAACAAATGACGTGAGAAGTCTGCTGATAGTTATGTTATACAATAAATATATCTACATTAATATAAAACTCGTGCTCTACTGAGTGAATGACTGACAACGCACAGCCGAGACTACTGGAAGCAAGAAGCTGAAATGTGGCATATATGTTCTTCGGGGAGTGTAGGGGAGCACTAAGAAAGGGTTTTTGGAAATCCTCCCCCCCCCCCTAAGGGGATAAAAAGGGGATAAACAGAAACTTTTTATTTCTTCAATGGATTCACTGGAAACTTTGTATATTGTGCAGGTTCCTCAAGTGACGCAAGTGAGCAGGCTCTCGCTCTAGTATGTATTAAATTGATTATTGAAATCAAAGATGCTGGATTCCTTGTAAAACTAAACAGAAAGAAAGATCCAAGGGCTTACTCTCGTCAAGATCAAGTTTAAAACGGTTCCAATTTTATCTGGACTCATTAAATTGGCACTAGTCCCAAAACTCAGCGCACCATGGAGAGGTGGCTAATACGGGAACTAACTTCGATCAAGCATGAAATGCTGAAATATTTATTATTTTTTAATTAAACTTGATACTCTCATTATTTTAAGTTTTAAGTGTTAGATTTGGCACCGTTCAAATTTATATAACGAAGAAATCAAATTTATATAAATTTCATTTGAATAATTATAAAATAATATATTAATTAAAGAAAATAAGACATTTCCAGTGTCAATGTAAAGTGACCTTTGACTAAAAGACTGTCGAATTTTGATCACAGAGGAGTAGAGTCGAGAGAGTAGGAGTCGCTATTAAATTAAATAACAGTAAAAACTTCGTGCACTTGACAAAGATGTACAATTTTGAATTTAGAATCTAATTTTTAAAATAAGAATCATAAGCGAATACGAAACGGAAATTAATCGAGTGAAGCAGTTTAGGAACAAATGAAAGCCAAACTAAAAAAGACCAGAAACCTTTCCGAAATCAGAATCTGAATGTGTTGTAAGATTGTGTGCAACCAATAGACATTGTGTGTAACAAACAAACATTTAACTGGTCATTACGTGTTGTTTACCGGCCAGTTAAAGGCCGTTGCGGAGCAAAGTCAAGTTTGTATCGCACGCAATAATAATGACCTAACGGTTCAAGCTGTCAATCTGAATTTGTAACTATACTTTAGTTAAAGAACGTAATATCAGATAGATTTTCATATAAGTAGTAGGTACAATAATATAGAAGTACTCCTAAGGAGACTTCGATTACATTACAAATATAATATAACAAAGTAATATTTTCGAAGTACATTCTGTATTAAAAATACAATATCCCACAAATAACATTTTAATGTAAAATGTTGCCAAGACGAGACCATTATGGCTTGCTCTGTCAAAAAATTACAAGATCTTATGTAGAGCCAAGTTTCTAACTCTACACGCCCAAACTCTACAAGCTCTAGCTTCACAATCGTTTTCGAGTTGCCATTAAGGAGTCGTTAAGGTCGCCCCTTATTTCTTTTTTCTTATAGGTACATTTTTCAGTTACGCCCCGTAGATAGTTCTACTATCCGTAAGTAAATCTATCGTTTTTCATAACTCAAGCGAAAGGGTAGTTAGCTAACAACTGAACAAGGATGTGGCGAAAATTTCTTATTCTTGTGTTAGGTATCTAACTAGATAGGGATTTTTTTGACTTTCGAAGTTTCGAAGCGAACAAATTTTGAATAAATTGCCTTTTACTTCTTACAACACTTACCTTTGCATAGCATGGCTACTCGTTTACTGACTTTTATCATAAAAAAGCTAAAAATTTATTATTAAAATTTTTGTTAATATTAATTTTTTGGAAAATAAGCCTTCGTCTTCTGAAAACTTATCATAAAAACTTGCAAATTCCGAAATGAATCAGCTAATATAAAGTTGAAATTTCTTTTTTTTACTTAATTTTCTCAGTAGGACGGAAAACTACACTGCAAAATGAAGATTCATTTAATCTTTATAGAAAAATCGTCGCTGTTGTTAACCACTTCGCACAGCACTCGTCATTTAATGGCACTCAATCTGCCAATCATAGCAATATCAAACATTTCCTTCTTACCGAACGCGTATCATAGCACACGATTGTTCGAACGTCATGGTAGCTTGTAGATTCGCAACCACCGTCATACATTCGAATTTCAACTTAAACAGAATACACATAACATTCACTTTCAGTTCGAATGTAAAAGGAGAATAATGGATGTGGTCGCATGCAGTTAATGCTCCCATTTTATATTCCATCCTCTTTGTGTGTGGCCCAAATTGTAATATACGGCAGTTAGTATAAAACTATTTATTCCTGATATTAAAAACAGATTACTTTCAATAAAGCGCATCTCAATTTAAAACTCCCATTTTCATATAAACACGTTCAAGCAAATAAATCTTAACATATAAAGCAAAGACCCCGTGCATCTGTCTGTCTGTCCGCGATAAACTCAAAAACTACTTAAAGGATTTTCATGCGGTTTTCACCAATAGACTGAGGGATTCATGAGGATGGAATATTCCTCTTTTACAGGTCTACAGAAAAGTCCGCGATGTCACATGTCTATCTTGCAAGGATAACTTACTATACTCAATTGTTAGGTCAGCATAACGCGCAACGTCCCTCTCTGTACATTAAAGGATTACATATTATAACAATTTTGTATTGAGGATACTATAGGACAGGTTTCCCGAAGCGAGGACGAGTTTACTAGTAAGTATATTTAAATTTACACTTTAAAGCTAGTTACAATCAAACCACCTTTTAATTGATTTTAAATCAAAACAAAAAGTGGTGCGGTAACAGCTACCTGGAATACTCTAATAAGTTGCACAAATATTTCTTTTAAGTATCTTTTACATACAATAGCTTAGTAATAAATTATTAGAAGCGAAAGCAATAAATCTGTGCAATTCATTATATTATAGCTACTAGCTGTCCCAGCGAACTTCGTACCGCTCTATAATTAATAGACAAATAATTTGCAATAAAATAATATTGCGACTATAAATAGAGATGTAAGCTATCCTATCTCTCAAGTTGGACCAGACTGCTCACGGTGTGCCAATTTAATTTAAAATCGGTTAAGTAGTTTAGGAATCCATCGCGGACAAACATCGTGACAGGAGATTTATATATATTAAGATAAGCAGTGTTTACAAAATAAATTGTGAATGCGGGTTTGTATCAAACGCTGTGGCTTGTTCCCCACACAAAGATATACTGTCTATCAAGTTGTTTGATAGTTTCTCACACACGTGTGTCAACACGGGGCCGCATCACTATATGAATACTACGAACGAGGTATTGCACATTAATAGGATTAAAATGTTTCGATGAAATAAAAAAAATATTCGTTTAAAAGCGTATTACATCAAAAACGACTTAAAACTCAACATAACAATAAAACAATAAGCATTTAATTTAACATCCGTAGTACTACTACTATTTCTTTGAATTATTTTAATAATCTTTAATTTTTTTTTGTGAAGAGAAATCATCAAAATATATTAAACTGAGGTAAATTCCAGGAATGTAAATTTGCTTAGGGAGCTCGTCTGGTCGTCTGCTAGTTTTTTCATCGGTTGCTTAAAAAAAGCTTAGCTTTTTCAACCACACTGCAACTCAATAATTTTATTTAAATTTAATCCCGGATATAAGTGTATGTTAATTAAAGGACATTTGAAGAACAAGACAGCCGACGTTACGACCAGCACGTCCAGTGACATCGTGGTACGATGACTTCATAGCCTAAAATTAAAGCCATAATTCGGCCAATTTGTGTTAATAATATGCAATTTATTCACCATCTATAACATTGTCAGATGACGGAAGCATTTGATTGAGTTGAGACTGTGGTTATGTCGCGATATTTAGCACGCAGTTCTCGTTTCCTTATTGATTGATTATAGGAAGTAGAGAACAGCGTGTAAACAGTGATAAGAGCATGCCATGACAGCTTATAACGTGTCTGTAGGTGCATAACGCGGCTTGCAGTATGGGTTAATTATTTAAAGAAAACGGGGAAATTTTAAATTACTGTTTAGTAATGTAGTGTTGAGTTCAATAAATAATGAAGAATAAATAATAGCGAAAGTAACTTTGTTGGTAAGGCTTGGTGGCCCTTGTCACCTCCTTTTCTAGTTACAAGTTTTCATTTTAACGTGAGATTTGCCGATTAGGGATTTTGTTAAAATGTATATCAAAAATAAAATAAAAATAAGGTGTTGTCTATGTGCCATATTGTGTCATTAGTCTATGATCTATGATGAATAAAATAAAAAACCACATTCGTTCGTTGACAATTGCAAAATTAACGTGTTTTATTTTAATAGGTTATGGGCCCAGGCCTATAATTGTTAAATATAAAGTATTGCGAGTGTTTCGTGTTGTTCAAGCAAGAAAAATGACCACTAATTATGTTAGTAACGTGCCAAAGTTGAAAGGACGCGAAAACTTCGACGATTGGGCGTTCGCAGTGGAAAACTTGTTGGTCCTGGAAGGCGCAGACAAGTACCTAAAGGGATCAGGAACAGAGGCATCAGATGCAGCGGCAGATGCAAAAGCACGAGCGAAATTGATTTTGACGATTGATTCATCACTATTTGTACATATAAAGGAAACAAAGACCACGAAGGAATTGTGGACAAAGTTACGTTCATTGTTCGACGATTCGGGATTTTCGAGGCGAATTACTTTATTACGTCATTTAATTTCTATTAGATTAGAAAATTGTGAGAATATGACAAATTATGTGACACAAATAGTAGAAACATCTCAACGTTTAAGCGGCACAGGCTTCGCAATCAACGATGAGTGGGTAGGTTCATTGTTGCTAGCCGGATTACCAGAACGATTCATGCCTATGATTATGGCTATAGAACATTCCGGCATGCACATAACGGCCGATTCAATTAAGACAAAATTACTTGATATGGAATCGACAGACGTTAGTGAAACGGAACGCAACTCAGCACTAGTAGCGAAATGGCAGAAAAAGAAATCGAGTAAAGTTGGCAGCACTGGCAATGGCAAATATGGTGGACAGACTACAAACTCAAATGTCAGAAACGCGAAAACAATAACATGTTACAAATGCAAAGAGACGGGTCATTATCGGAATCAATGTCCACTTTTAAAAGAAAAAGCAGAAAACAAGAAACAAAGTAACGCTTTTAATGTTGTCTTTCTCAGTGGAATGTTCAGTAAAAGTGATTTTTACATCGACTCCGGCGCAAGTATGCACATGACGGCGAATGAAAATTGGATAAAAAATCCCGTGCACTCGGCCAGTTTACCAGAAATAATAGTCGCTAATAAGACAAAAGTTCCCGTTTTATATTCTGGAGACGTGGAAATAACGACAAGTTATAATTACGACATAACTGTGAAGAATGTGTTATGTGTCCCTAGTCTCACGACGAATCTGTTATCAGTCAGCGAGTTGATAAAGAATGGAAACAGTGTTGTTTTTAAGTTCAATAAGTGTCTAATAAGAAACAAATTGGGCAATTTAGTTGCTGAGGCAGAACTTATTGATGGTGTTTACAAATTAAAGCTACAAACACAGAACTGTTTATTATCTTCGACTACAGTGAACGGAGAGACATGGCACAGGCGACTTGGTCATATAAATAGCAATGATATGAATAAGATGAAGCATTGTGGGTTAGTAGATGGACTGGATTATCCTGATGTTTTCACAACAAGTAAGTTGAACTGTGAAATATGTTGTGAAGGTAAACAGTCAAGATTGCCATTTACTACAGGTTCACGTGCAACAGAAGTACTACAAATTATTCATTCAGATATTTGTGGCCCTATGGAAACTAAGTCAATTGGTGGTGCCAGATATTTTGTATTGTTCATTGACGACTATACCAGAATGACATTCATCTACTTTCTGAAAGCCAAGAGTGAAGTGTTAAGCCGTTTTAAGGAATTTAAGTCCATGGTGGAGAACTTTAAGAATAAGAATATAAAAATCTTGAGAACAGACAACGGTTGTGAGTACTGTAGCAATGATTTTGAGGATTTCTTAAAGAAAGAGGGAATCATACATCAAAAAACAAACCCTTACACCCCGGAGCAGAATGGACTTAGTGAGAGGTCAAACCGGAGCATAGTGGAGAAAGCAAGGTGCTTACTTTTCGAGGCTGATTTGGAAAAGAAGTTTTGGGCAGAAGCTGCTAATACAGCTGTCTATTTAAAAAACCGATCCGTAGCTTCAGGTATTGAAAAAACTCCATATGAAGCATTCACCGGACAGAGGCCAGACTTGAAACATATACGTATATTTGGCAGTCCTGTGATGGCACATGTACCTAAAGAAAAAAGAGCTAAATGGGACAGAAAGTCAAAGAAATATATACTGGTGGGTTTCTGTGACAATGTCAAGGGTTATAGAATTTATGACCCAGTTAAAAACAGTGTTACAACTAGTCGAGATGTTGTGATAATAGAGAAAGCAAAGGAAAATGAGACTGTCACTGTATCCGTAGAAACCACAGATTCAGTGGGGGAGTTAGTTGAAGAACCCGAGGTAAAACCAGAACATTTTGATCAACCTAGTTCAAGTGAATCTAGCTATATGGATGGCCAAGAGGATATCTTGCAGAATGAAGAAAAAGTAAACATGCAAGAAGAGGCCAGGAGTTTACCGAAGGAAGCAGAAAGCTCAAATTTAAGAGATATGCCAAATGTAACACAAACAGAATATGTAGAAAGGCCGAAAAGACAGAAGAAGAAACCATCTAGATATTGCTATGCCAATATATGTACTACATCTATAGAAGATGACGAGATGACATTTACAGAGGCTATCAGCGGTCCTGAAAAACAACAGTGGTTGCAGGCGATGGCAGAGGAGCTGAAGTCTTTTGAAGACAATCACGTGTGGGAGTTGGTTGACGCTCCAGATAGTGCTAGTGTAGTGCAATGTAAATGGGTGTTAAAAAAGAAATTTGACTATGACAATAATGTGAGATATCGTGCCAGATTAGTAGCTAAAGGTTTTACGCAGAAGGCAGGTGTGGATTACAAAGAAACTTTTTCACCAGTAATTAGACATTCAACCTTGCGGTTACTTTTTGCTTTAAGTGTACAGTTAGATATGGACGTTACACATTTAGATGTTGCAACAGCTTTTCTTAACGGTAATTTAAAAGAAACTATTTTCATGCAGTTGCCAGAAGGTTTTCCTGTCAAAGATTCTAGTAAAGTGTTAAAGTTAAAAAAGGCTGTTTATGGTTTAAAACAGTCATCACTGGCTTGGTATGAAAGAGTAGAGGAAACATTGTATAGCTTAGGATACACTAAAAGCAAATTAGAGCCTTGTGTTTTTATGAAGAGTCATAGTAATAATAAGAAAACCATTGTTGGGATTTATGTTGATGATTTCATATTATTTTCAAATTTAAAGGCAGAAACTGATTTGTTGATAGAAGCTTTAAGTCAAAAATTTAAGATAAAAAATCTAGGTCAAGTTAAACAATATTTAGGCATGAGAATCAACATAAATAAAAGTTGTAATTTAATAACAATAGATCAGGAGCATTATATTGAACAATTGTTAAAGAAGTTTGATATGTCTGATTGTAATACAGCTAATACGCCTATAGAGAGTAAATTAAATGTTGAAAAGTCTAATATTTGTGAAGATAAATTGCCATACCAGAAATTAATTGGTAGCTTAATGTATTTGGCTGTACTGACACGCCCAGATATTGCCTACTCAGTCAGTTATCTGAGCCAATTTAATAATTGTTATTCCTCCAATCATTGGAGTTATGCTAAGAGGATTTTAAGATATTTGTCAAAAACCAAAAATTATTGTTTAAGATATTCCAAAGAAAGGGCAGAACTGGAAGGATTTGTTGATGCGGACTGGGCTAGCGATGCTCTTGATAGACGCTCATATACTGGATTTTGTTTTATGAAATCTGGTTCTGCGATTTCTTGGGAAAGTAAGAAGCAAAAAACAGTAGCACTTAGTAGTTGTGAAGCGGAGTATATGGCTTTATCAGATGCATGTAGAGAAGCAATATATTTACAGAATTTAGAGTGTGAAATAACAGGTAGTTGCAATAAGATTGTATTGTACAATGATAGTCAGAGTGCGTTGAAGTTGGCTAGTAATCATCAATCTCATAAACGCTCTAAGCATATTGATGTGCGGTATAATTTCATCAAAGATGTAATCAGGAGTAACAGAGTTGAAACAAAATATTTGCCAACTGCTAGCATGCCTGCTGACCTATTAACTAAAGGATTGTCTGCAATAAAGCACTATAAATTTATGCAAACATTAGGAATTGTCCAAAAATAAATAATTGATCTCGATCCATGTATAAAATGTGACTGTTTGTATTTTTTTGATATAGTGGGGGTGTTAAAATGTATATCAAAAATAAAATAAAAATAAGGTGTTGTCTATGTGCCATATTGTGTCATTAGTCTATGATCTATGATGAATAAAATAAAAAACCACATTCGTTCGTTGACAATTGCAAAATTAACGTGTTTTATTTTAATAGATTTTGGGTCTATAATCAAGAATTATCTCCGACAATGTTGGTTATGTATGCTGATTATGTATTAGACAAGTGATCAGTGGACGGTAATTTGTAGTAACCCGCTGCCCCGAACATGGTGTCAGAAAATTATATGTCAGAGATATATTGTTATCCTAGAGGACTAAGAAGGCCGTACCCAAAATATTAATACTAAGATTCTTTATGCATTTTCTTTGGATCGCCCGGATTTGACATAATTATCTTTGATGAGAAGAACACGGAAAATATGGAATAATTTGATTTAAATTGGACAAGCGTAAATCGATTTAGTTACAAGTGCATTGTTATTAAAAATAAATATGACCACCGATTTCTGTAGATATAAGTGATTCCTAAATGACATCGCGCAGTTATAATCTTATCATGGCCCACCATTCTATCGATAAGTTTGCAGAACTGAGTAGATAACGTTTATTACATTGACGTGCCCATTAACAGTCATTAGATAAGGGTCCAAAAATAACCCCCAGCCAGGTTTAAATAATCAGTAATTATAAGGTAAGCGAACAAATAAGGCCTATCTGAACTTGAACTTATCAAACACTCAACATCTTAATAGATATTCAAAGGCGATAACTAAAAGCAAGATAATTATTCTCTGGTTTATTAATTTTAATAACTTAAAAATTAAGTTCCCTCTTTACTTACCTAAGTGTTAATGTTTGACTACAATCTCACCTGATGACAATGTACCTAGAATTGGGTGTTAAATACCCGTAACTCAGTATAAGCTTATTCTATGTTGACTTGATGGGAGTACAAACGGTAAGGTAGGTACACTAATACGGGTAAGTAATTCCAGTCCAGTCCTTCCCCGAACACATGAGAAAAAGCGAAGAAAAGCGCGCTATTCACATCCTAATTTGTAAGTAGTATCGGCAAACAGAAGGATGCATTACGAAGTAATGATGACTGTAATAATCTTACTAATAATAAAATCATTACAGAAGCAGCGTGGCCCGCTTTGGCCGTCTACGTCACCCTGGGTTGGGTCACTGGTCTATGACAAGGTCACCCTGATAAGGCCCAAATATTGCATAGCCGGTAGTAACTGGTAACCAGTAGCTATTATAGATACCAAGATTCATTTATTTGCGATCTATCTATTACAATAAATAAAACCATTCTACATTAACCATTCTATATAAATGAAATACCAATTGCAAAACAGGTTATAGAATTTTGGACAGTATAATCAGAACAGGATTTTCAACTATTAAATTTAAAGGTTACTTGTTTCCTGCTTAGTCTGGTTTGCTGCCTACATAAGTGGGGAATATATTATTAATTATTAGTTTTAATTAGAAGGAAACTTGTTCTTCTCACTATTACATACAATACAAGATCTGTAACAATTTTAATTGCCTATAAATGTGTAGGTACCCATCTATTGGATCAAATCAAGACGTTGCCGTTGCCGCAAATGCAATATTAAAAAACTTCGACCGAACGCTCATTACAGGTAAGTAAGGTACTAATTATCTCCAATCTTAGTGGAAAATTGATTAGACTTTGCACTTAAACTGCATATACGTACATGCCTAATTATTCTCAATCAAATGTCTAATAAAGACGGACCAGAACAAACCTACTTTATCGCTTGCAACATCAACGTCGCGTCGTCAGCGTCAGACAATCATCATTGATTTATTAGTCTTGTGAATACAGTAATCAGTCAACCGTATGGAAATTCCCACCAATATATTATAAGTACTTCCAACTGCACTTCGTGCCCTTCCATCGACGCCGACCGCCATTACAGCTAACGACGAGCCTCCGCGTATTCTGAGCTCTGATTGGTCGAGCCCAACGTGCCTCCGTGACGTCATCGGCGCGCGCGCTTAAACCACAGGCTAATGAAAACGGTTTATGGAATGAATTAGCGGAATAAAGTTGCTTCATTAGTAATAATTGCTCTACTTTATATAACTTTCATTGTTTGGATAGGATACATGTAAGAAGAAAGGTTGGTTTAGCTGACAAAATTTGCATTTTGTCTTAAATAAAATTGGGAACGTGGAAAACTGTATAGCAGTAGACTCAAATAGATCATATTGACTGCTTCTATTTCATTTCATTGTTTTGATGGGAATCGGGAATTACAGTAGGAGGCAAGTTGTCTCAGTTGATGAAATATATCTACTATTTGACTGTTTAACATTGAACATAGAGCACAAGAAAACTCTAGCTGAAGCAGATATTTATGTGACAGGTAATGTGTGTTTTTGAGTTGTTCTTAGATGTTCTTAATGGGTCATTTATCACTTAATACTCAGGTCATTTATAACTTTTAAACACAAATATACCTGTTGAAAAGTTGTGTGTGTAAGGTGCTAACAAATAGTCATCTCGTGAGCGGAACTGCTCTTAACGAGAAGACTCCAGAAGTCCTCTCACTTTTGCTCTTTTTGCAATCTCTGGCAGTTTACTGGCAACAGTCTACGATGTCAAATCCAGGTGTGACCAAGATGTCGATATCGTTTTTAAAACCGCTACCGCCTCTACCATATGTAACGAGTATTTTAGAAAGTCGTAGACCTTGAAGTGGTTCAGTTCTATCTTATCGGAGCGGTACTCGTTGCAGGCAGATATTGACTTATTGGTCTGTGACATAAAATGAGCAAAGTCTAGCGAAAGATCTTTTAAAGTAAACTATACTATAGGGTCATATTTAGTGCATAGTTAAGGATCTAGTGTCTTTTTTGTATGTTTGGACCCTCGAATTTTAATAGGTACTACCTTATTGCCTCACATAAACGCGTATGTGCATATTGCGGCTTGCTTTGATCCGTCCCAAGTCCATATTAAGCCATGTCAGAGGCCTTCGGGCGGCATAAAATCATCCGATACTTGGGTAAGCCACTAACGACTCCACTTATCCGCACTGAAGCAGCGTTGTGGAGTATGCTTTCTCCTCACTAATGAGAGGAGACAAGTATGTTGAAACCAAGTTAAAACTTTATAACAGTAAGTATTGTGTATTCAGTGACAGACTTTTACCCATCTTTAGTCCATTTTCGCAATGATTTTCGATGAATGACTATGGGGTACTTAATTTTATCAGTAAAGTCATCAAAGTACCTAGATTAAGTTGTATTTTTTACATGCGAACTATAATTATCAATTAAAAAATTTCAGTAATGTTTTTTAAAATAACATGACGACGTTAAGTGCATACCAAGGTAACATCAATTCATACTTATCAGGATTCTAAAATTCCAATTTAACATGATAATCCACTTTCACTTTAAAGTTTGTGCGTGACCAGAAACCTTTACCAAAACCCTCAAGCACAAGCTTACTTTGGACATAAATGTTAGTTCTCGGGTCATGGGTGTTAGTGATGTATTTTTTGTATTGTCCATGCCACCCGTGAAAAAGGGACTTCTAGTGCACGGGACTTCTAAGCATACAAAGATCCCATCACATTGTTATCAGTTACTGTTGACGATACACAAATGCATCCATCACCATGACACCTTGACTGCTATTAAAAACAACTCACGGTAACAGACACTGTTTAGATGGTAAAAAACCCATTAATCAAGGTGTTTACGCCCTATCGGAAAGTACCGTTGTGTATAGACCGATCACTACATGTGGACTTTATGTTCACAAGCTGTTTCACAATGTTGACTCTATGAAAATATGGGTGTCGGCAAGGAACATGAGATTATGTACGTTCAAACGTAGCGTAATTAAATCACGAGCTAAGGTTTAGATTCCTCATCCATCAATTTCCATCATCATCGCAACCCATAACTGTCCCACTGTTGGGCTCGTGTTTCCCTCTCAGAATGGGAGTGAGTACAGGGCACAGGCCATCATAGTCCACTACGCTAGCCAAGTGCGGATTGGCGGACTTCACATAACTTTGAGAATTTTATGGAGAACTTTCGGGTTCACCATTGGTAGTAAAGTTGCTGTGGCTGTGATGTAACAATGTCCTGGGAATGTAATGACTAGTTACAATCAGGTGAACCATGTTCTCCAATGTCCAAATTAACGACTAATTATTGGAAACAGAATTGCTTGTTCTAGACGCGACACCAGTCGATGTAATTTCCGAGTTTGCACGAACCATTTCAAGGTACTTTATACCCCCCCCCCCCCTTAACTCAAATTATACTGGATCTCTTTAACTAGCAGACTCAAGGATGCACGGTTAATTTCATTATGTTGCCAATAGAGATGATAATATGATACAAGTTGGTCTATAAATTCCTGAAGTAAAAAGAATGACAGGAAGGAAAGGTATGGTGACAAACGATTTCAAGTAGCCAATTGCATCTCTTGGCCATACTGCAATAAAAACACGCAATACGTGTACCCCCCCAGGATAAGTACGTCAATATCAACCTTGAGTTTAATTTGAAACAATTTTGTTTTTACGCTTGAAGCGCACAATTGGCTTCGACACCCTACTTCCTTATTCCAATCAGCTTAGAGGTGAAATTTGTAGTGATGCCATCATGATTGACGTGTCATTTGATAGGATGACGCGACTGATATCTACTTGATTAGAGGTAGTGCTAAATTGCTTTAGTTAATAAAAACACACATGCTCCCACCCACAGCCAAATATGACTTCAGTCTGCCTCGGAACACGCCTATTATTATATTATAATCGATATATATAAATATAAATTGACGTGCTTGTCTGTGATTTCAAAATATGTTTTCTCAAGTGCTTATAGTCATTTGCACGGCTATTAAATACATTTTTTAAATTGTCTGTCTTTCTATTTGTCCGGGTTAAACTCTGAAAGGTTAAACAGATTTTAATGGGAGCTCCCACTGCAAGATACACGAAGCTACAGGGCAGTGGGCAACATAAATATAGGCTACTTTTTATCCCGAAAATTCCACGGAATTGGGATTTTCGCGGAAAAACTCCCACGCAAACGAACTTGCGGACACGGCTACCTCGTAGCTATTAATATTAAAGACCCAAAAACCTAGTCTTCCTGCCAGCATCTTTTCTCGACGTAGCCGTAGGTACCTATAGGTATCTAGGTAATGTTCGAAATCTTCGAAAGACCATCAGTGAAGACGCTATCCGGTTGTCTCTCTGAATCAACCTAGCAGACGCGAATGTTTGTGCAACTGCTCGCTGAATAAATATTTAGATTGTAGATTTGTAACCATAAGTGGCTGCAACCTGTGCAGTTTTAAAAATATTCAGAAGATTAAATCCGAGCAGGTGTAGTAGGGTTTTTGAACCGGACAAGCTCAAGGACGTCTTGGAAATATTCTATTATTACCCCTGAAAATGCTGAATAATGCCTACACGCATGTCTATCTTATCTATCGTAACTTCATAGTTGCCGATCAATACTGGCTGAAAACAAAGTATATTCATGCTGAAACAGACAAAGTAAAATCACGAGACCATGATGGCATTGGAATTCGAAATACAAATTCAAACAGGCTGACATTTAAAACGTTCTCTACGTGATAGAGGTCACGTAAGCCGACCAATAGGATGCGAGAACGCAGAGGCGCGGCGCTGATTTGCGACATGACGATGCAATTAGGAATAAGGAATTTGAGCAGGAAAAAATAAAGTATGCGGTTTGGGTTTAGGACTTAATGTGACGTAGAGAGGGCGTGGTAGATTTGATTGCTATTGTTGTTCATGTAATTGTATTCAATTAAAATTAATTCACAGTAAATATCTATGAATTTTGATATGTACAAAAATAATTAATGCAATTAATAATATGGCTTCTCGCGTTGAGGCCAACAGACTCAATAGTTGTTCTACAACAGTTGTTTAAACAATATTCCCACCAATATTCAAAATATTCTTACTCTATTTACTTACCCATTAATTATTATTTTATTTTAGGTGTTTAGCTCTCATACAGACTGTAGAGTCTATAGACATATTAGATAGATTCTATCAACTGAGTAGGTAATATGTATACTTATGTATCTACAGTACACAATATGTGCCTATGATAACAATAACTCTACACGCTCATCAATCAATCGATTTGCCTTTAAATTAATAATTTCTCGGAAAAGGATGCCTAGCCTAAAAGATTTATTGCATTCGGCATAAAAGTTCCCGTCAATAAAAAAAATTAAATGTGGCACTCGGACACTGCCGCGGTAAAGCTATTGCATAGCATTTTTTATCAACTTATGCAATTATAATTATTAGAAGTTATATAGTTATATCAGAACAGCGCCATCTAGTTTGTAGAAAACATAAGTACGATGTAATTTGATGACAGAAGGATATTTAAATTATTACGGCACTGTTTCACCGTTCACGAGATGATTAAAAAAAACGAGAGGTCTGAACACTCAATTGTCAAAGTTTTTTAAATGGCGCGCGCGGCTCGGCAATTGTCGGCAGCCGTCGGTTGCTGTCGTCGATTACGCGCGAACAGGGGGTGTTAGGTTTTTTCGTTACGGAATTTCTGGATTCGGTCCCCACGCTCAAGGCCCGCGATAAAAGCTATGCAATAGCTTAAAAATCCCAATACAAAATCGAAAACTTACGAATGATCTTATTCAGTCCGACGACCAATGATCTTTTCATGGTGGTAAGGTTGAAAGGTGTAAGGTGGCTTGGAATAATAACACTATAGAAAGACAGTCTTCATACAAACGCTCTGTCTAAAGTGAAGCAAACTAAACTAAACTAAACCGAAACTTTCCCGAAACCGGGGTATGTTTGCTACCTTAATTCCATGAAAATTACCTAAATTCTCCTTTTTCTAGCATTCTTTGTTGCTTCCGCCTTCTTCATTGTCTTACTGCCCCAAGGTTGACTGGCAGAGAATATTCTTAGCATGAAGTACCTAAGGTTCCAAAAGTTTAAATAAATAAAAAATCAAAATGTGTGCAATTCTCACGTGGTAGAAGTGAAAACTCCAAAAAAACTAATACAGTCAGTCCAAATATTGATATTTTGCTTTGATTACGTAAGCCGCCATTTTGCCGTAAAAGGAATTGCTCTTAGGACCCGACTTTGGAGCACGCAAGCGAATAATGCTTCCTATCTTTTATTTATTTTCTCCCACGTTAAAATGTGTCCGTCTCTTTTTACTGTCGCTTTTTCACGTCATTTCCGTTTCATCGACTTTCAAATCACAGCGATGCTAAAGAGCTTTTCAACCATAAATTGGCAGAGACAATAATTTCACTTGGCAATGAAACCAAAATGAAACTAAATAAGAAAATGAGTTCAAAGCCGTCCCGCATTTAACGGAATTAGTCATGACATTGAAGGTCAAACTGTGAGGGCTTTACTCTCTACAAAATCACGAGTAAGTATAAATATAGATACTTATGCTATAGGTACTTATGCTAAGTTTCCACTATATGCTTGACTTCGTATCTATATATAAGGTAACAATACGGCGCGGCGGTGATCACTGGTTAAAGCTACAAATATACCGTCTGCATAAAATACAGAAGAATAAATTTGTACCTGATAAGCAAGGGGAGAAATCACACGAATTTTTCTAACCCAACCCTCCCCTTAACGTGTAAAGAACTTATGGATTGCCCATAAGCGATAAATTCGTTTCTTCAGTCCCATGTATTGCACCATTCAGGATTTAAGCATATTATCATATTTGCTGTCCAGTACTTACAAAACAACGAAGAAAAGGAGAGGATTGCATTGATTAAGAGCAATGCATTGATGAAGAATGCATTTAGACAATCTACACGAAGCTCTGTACATAACAGCAATTGATCCATATTCCATAGCTAGGTTCCAGCTAACATCAGATCCTCAATTGACGTCCTAACCATTGCCTGTACCTAAGTCTAGCTAATTGACTGAAATTGGCTATAAATGCCTGAGAATATCAGCTTCCTGTAACAAGTCTTTTGTGTATTCCATTTTCATTCGTTTCTCGGGCTGACAGTGAGACACAAAGAGGACGGCCAAGAAATAAAGAGGTCTCACCTCTTTATTTCTTGGCCGTCAACGGAACTTACCATCAGGTTACAGTATCAGAGCCACATGCGAATGAGAAAGAAAAATGCAGGAGACGCTTTGCAGGAGACAGTGGCAGAATCTTTGTTTTCGGCGCATTGTATCCTCTCAATTATTCTCTACGAATATTGCTTCAACAGCACACATGCTATTGGCGAACTTTTCATAATTGCATCGTAACTATTTTCGTTTAGAACATTCGTAATGGATGGCTGATAAGCGTCCTGAACTCCTGACGTAACTGATTGTTTGATAATAGCTCTAATCACATTAACTGTAAAGGTTCAATCAATATTTACGTAAGTGAGTCTGTCAATGGAAATGAGCAACACCATGAAGTAACCAATGCAACGCCGGCCCTGAAGCAGAAATTTTAATACCTTTCTATAAGAAACCCCTGTAACTATTTATTGCAACTGATTGGTCATTCTTAACCATTTATAAATATTTTTTACAATCTTAGTTGAAAAAATCTTAGTGGCTCAAGGCCTTTTCGGGTATGAGGAGAGACCCGTGCTCAGTAGTGGGCCATCAATGGTTTGAAGCCAGTGGTAAAAAAAATCACTTTAATGTTCACATAAATTATAAGTTAGGGTTTAACAAATAAATACCCTACCAATATGTAGATACCATATATTTTTGTACGATTGGATTCAATGTGATATTGCTACGATAACAATATCAGGCACTCAACATTACCAACAGTCATGTACAAACTCCTATGTAGTTTGTAAATGTACTGTTGTAAAAGCATTCATTATTTATTTTATTTATTTATTAGGAAAACTTACAGCTAATACACTGGATATAAACTTAGTATATAGAAAGAAAAGCCAATCACACTATATGGTATTTCACTAATGTTAAGCCAATAAGTAGGTATACTTTAATTAAGGATACCTAATTGTATTTTATTTCAATTGTATTTTATTTTGGTATAGTTTTTGTAAGTATCTAGATAAATTAAGGGGCTATCTTATGATAAGAATGATAAGCATTTTTATAGAACAATGCAATGTTTTTGATTTGAAGTGTCAGTAACAAACCAAATTATATATTTTCTTCCTTGAACAACAATGGCACGAGTAATTCCTATGATGGATGTGATGATTGAATGAATATTTCACTATTCAACTGATTCAAAAACATTCATCATTAATAGAGAAAAGGAAAAAGAAACTTCTCCACATTCCTTTAAAATATATTTATTTTTATCTACTGTTTATAACTACAAAGGTTTTGAGTATATACTAGCTGTCCCAGTGAAATTATACCGCTCTATAATTAATAAACAACTTTGGTGACTTATCGACAGCAGCGCCACCTGCTGGGTCCAATTGTGAATCTAAAGCATTCACGGATCCAACTAAAGATACACAAAAAATCGAACTTCTGAAGAAGAGAAAAGAAATACTGGCTCTTAAACTCCTAGTCGGAAAACAACAAGTTGTTTGGCGGCTTCAGCTATACCACCGATAAAGGCCGGCATTGCCTCTTATGATACCCTGGTTAGTCACTATGGCATTGGTGTCAGTATTCAAGGCTGCCTCAAAACGGCCAGAAATATCCTTTATATTCAAGCTATAATGTGCATAGAACACTTAAGAGGTTAAATAGATGTGCCCAAATGCCTATTAATTAAAAGTGATAACATCTAGAAACATTATGGGTAAAACATAAGCAAAGGTGCACATATAAAACAAATGACCCTTGTTTTATATGTGCACCTTTGCTGAATACATTCTGTGCCTTAGAAGGAATTTGTTGCGTCAAAAGTATCTACTTCTATAGTCCAAAAGTATGGCCTAGCACCACTTTCTGATGGTAATAAGTTAGTGAAGGGACACATTACACTTTAACAATGGTTTTAGACTTCTACACTTTTCATTTGAAGATCAAGTTCAATGTCATGAATTTTGATATTCTAACTGGCCATTTATTACAGACATTACTAATGACATCATTAAGTAACATCTAATATAGCAGGTTACACTTAACTTTGAATAAGAGAGGTAATTAATAATATAGTTTGAAGCTTTGGTATTCAATTTAGATAAGCATAAATAAAAAAATCAAGACAATGGCATATTGAAAAGAAAAAAACTTCAATGAGTCCGAAAAGAAAAATCACTCGCAGTTTCGTAATTCAAAATTTTAAATTTTTTTACAGCAGGTAGTAGGTAGTACTTACACAAATTTCTCAGCACTGTCTACACTATAAAGTCACACATGATTTGATTACACATACACATTTTAGTTTAACACAAAACTTGCACTTCATTTCCACGTTATACGAAAGTGATCCGAGTGATTTTCGAACTCATTACAGAAGATGTAATGTAACCCAAAAAACTCGGGAAACTTATACAGGTACGTACTTTTACAAAAATATCTTTTTTATTTTATGAAGTCCTGTAAATGAATCAAGTTTATCAGACTAGTTCAACACAACACAATGTCAAATAGGTGAAATAAGTGCTTCGACAGTTCGACTTCGACAATAGGCGGTGCTTGGAACAGCTGATTTCGCTATTGCGGTACAAATAATTTCTACAAATATGCGGCGTTCGGATAGTTTGCCAGCACTCGCATTTTTCGTCGTTAATCAAAATGTTCAATTGAACCAAATATTAATTCAAAAGTGCCATTTATTTATTATGTAAAATTACTTTAACCTTTAAAATTATAATATACATATATTTATAATGGTATGTCTAGGTAAAAGTATACGTACATGAATAAAATATTATTAGGGACCTTAGCTGTGACCTAAGTAGGTACCAGGTGTGTAATAGTTGTTAGTAGTAGGTACCTAGGTGTTCTCCAAACCATCATCCAAATACTGAGTGTTCCATGGTCCATTCTGTTCAAGCTAGGAAATTAGGTTTCAAGTAATTATACGAAACAATGAACTTTTCAATTAAGGAACCTATAGATAACTACTGTAGGTGCGTACCTAGATAGCTGCTATGTGTGAATTCAAAAATAGGAGGTTCTCAATTCGACTGTATTGTATGTGTTTGTGTTACCTCATAAATTTTTACAGGTGTACCGATTTTGATGATTCTTGTAATGTTCGAAAGCTTGTGCGTGTCTTGTGTTCCATTTACTTAATTAGGTTTTAATTAATTAAATTTGAGCGAGATTGAAATGTATTTCTTGAATTAAGTATCTCGTATAATATAGTTTTAAGTAAATTTTAGAAGTTGATTAATTTTTTTGCAATTATGTATAATAAAATGATAACATCTTAGATATTTGATCTTAGATTGATCTTAGATAATTGAACTTTAAGTTAATTAACAGGTATATAAATATACATAGGACAAGCAAAAGTATAATAAAAGTAGAAGTTATATTCATTACAGTTATTTATTCTTTTTTTTTCATTTTTTATGTATGCTTCATAACACTATTCTAATTTGTATCAATAAAATTATTAGTAATACTATAATAAGTCAATAAATATCAATATAAGTACTACATACATATAAAAATATACATAAATTTCGATATATACATACTATACCGCCAGGTTTATAAAATATCAATAGATTATACAAAAATACATACATATTTACAAATATATTAAATATAAATAATATTCAATATCCATTTCCAGCTTATATTGTTAGTCAAAAGTATACGTTCATTTAAGCTTGACAAGATTGTGGTACTCTGAATTGCCTGGTTTGTGGTACTCCCGCAACTTCAGGGTTCTCACCTCGTCTAATCTGGTCTCTGTAGGCTCTGAACTGTTGGTCCAGCTTCGGTCTGCACACTACTTGCGCTCCCTGTTCCTTGTAATCCTCACCCTTGCACCTGGATTGACAAGCTGGTAGGGCCCTCGTCGTAATGCAGATCTCGCCGTGGTTTTCGTAATACTGGACCTGGTTTTCCAACTGGCAAGGTCCACGCTCCTTGTTGTACGACCTGGACCTGTAAACGTTCTTCGCCCAAGTTTCTTCCGAGGAGGACGACGATGATGATGATGACGAAGAGTCCATAGCGTTTTTCCAGTCGTCGTCCGATCGCAGGATGGTCGTGTAGTGGTGCTCGGGTTTGTAGGCGGATTTCTTGGCCTGGGCCTGGAGTTCTTCAGTCTTGGGCTCACTGTTCTCATCTTTCAGGGCGTAAGACGCACCGTAGTGTTCAGGCCTGTCAACTAAGCCTTCGGGGGTCAGGTAGTCATCACGTGGGTCGCTGCTCATCCGCCCACAGATACCTCGGTTTTGTTTGCGATCTTCGCCGGTCAGAACGACGAATCTCTCGCCGTCATACATAGCGCGGAGACGCTCATCGCTGATGTCCAGTACGAGAACACCATCTTCATGCCCGTGATACTCCAAGATCGGCTTCTCTTCCTCATCGTCCCAGTACGTAGATAATTCGCCTTCGGAAACCTTCTTAGCATCGGTCTTGACTTTCACCTCGTGGTGTTTGGAACCCTCAGGCGCTGGTCGCACTTCGATCTCCAAGTCTTTTCCGCTCTTTGACCTGTGTACAATATAGTAAATGGTTAGATGTTTAGGTTCATATATTATAATGATATACTTTTTTTAATTCCTAGAAGTTTATACGCTAAACAAATGTAAATAAAATTCGCGCAAAATAAAAGGCTGTCCAAACTGTAACCGGAACACATGAAAAAGTTATCCATAATGTACTCAAAGTAGTGCGAAGTCTACCAATCTGCACTTGGCCAGCGTGGTGGACTATGTCTCGCTCATCTCACATTGTGCGAGGATGCCGAGCACAGCAGAGACAGTAATGGGATGCGAAGAATTAGAAGAAGATTTAAGTAGTCACCGGTATGAGATGTAGACCTCCTGTTTCTTCTCGCTTGGTCTCCTGGCTAAAATGACAAGCTCGTCATCGTTTTGTCCAGATTTCTTGGGATCGTGCATCACAACATGCCATGAGCGCGATAAGGGGTATTCGTAGGTGCGGTTGCTGAAAGTCTTAATTCTATTCCCGTCAACAGAACAGAAAGCTGTAAACAAAAGTTTTGATTAGTGGTATTTACTTCTCGATTACAATGAACTTTAATAATTGATAAACCCAAGTGTACTTACGTTTGTACTGATCGTTGGTGTAGTAGTTAATTACACGTTCCTCAGCTCGGAGTGGCCAGTAAGCGGAAAGAGCGCTTGAGGCTACTTTCGGGATCGGTAGGCTCTTGCTACGGAACTCTCCGTAACGAGAGTTCACTGCTAAGTCCAAGGTGTTTGTCAGATATGACGCATCAGCTTCAATTTCCAGTTTTCCTTCAGGAGCCACTCTCAGCGGGTTAACTTCAGTGTTCCAGAAATCGAAGTGCTCAGCAATTCTGTAAGCTTGGTAGAACATGTACCTTGCAGCGGGGCTGATATCTTTGTAGTTGATAGAAGCCTTCATGTTGTCGTAAGCGTGTGCCATAACAATAATTTTGTGGCAAGCTGGCTGGTATTTATTGCCTTCAGCGATTTCCCGCGCGCACTGCTTTCCACGAGGATCTTTTTCCAGTTCCTCAGCGTACTTCTTGCTTCGTTCCGCGCTAGCTTCGATATGTATATTTTCGTTATTGTTCTGGCCGTAACGGATGTCTGCTTCCAAAGTCATCTTTAGATCTTTTTTGAGAGCTTCCAGGGCATCAAAGTGAGAAATAGAAGCAGGTTTCTTGACAGCAACAACTGCATTGATATGGTTATTGCCATACTGATCAGAGTTTCTGGCTGCGAAGAAAGCGTGATGGCTCTTTTCGTCAACAGGACTGGAGGCCTTTGCATAAGTAAACACGTATTCCAGCTTATGAGGTGTGTCAAACTTGGCGCTGACGTCAAAGACACTTACTCGGGCTGTCTTGATTCCAGATGCAACGCGTTTCACGAGCTCATCACGGCGGTCTTTGCTGTCTGGCGACTTATCGTTTACTTCAGACGCAGTTAGGGACTTGTCACCTTCCCTCTTTTGGTTGTAGAAAGTATCTAAAAATAGAATTAATGTTTTAGCACCTATGACATAAACATGACAAGATTAGAATACTAACTTACATTCGGTTATTAACTACATTCAGATCTATGCCATAACTGGGAAAGTTAAAAAAGACAAAACTCACCATAAACTGCATGCAGAGTTACACCATTGTTCTTAGACTGCTTGCCGAGGTATTTAAAGTTGAAATGTGTCTGTGCCATATCCTTGTTACTTGCTACTTTGGAGAATAGAGCATACAGATCACGGGGGCTTGCACCGTTAATTCCCCTGAAGTCATTCGAGTATGAATATCCATGGAATTGGAATTGAGCTCCAATCATCTGTCCAAACTTCGCATCAACAGACGCCACCTTGTGGCTTCGACTGACAAGCTTAGTAGTAGAATCCTGGCTCACAGTTACAAGTGTATCTTTCTTCTGGTTGGCAGTGTAAGGCCACACGCTGTAATGAACAACAGTGTTATCCTGCTCGGGGTCAAAAGGCTTAACATGGATCTTGATTTCACCATCCTTTATTTCCATCGCCAATTTGTGGGGCATATTGAGTTGCATCTTCTTGATAACACCTGCGCTGGCGTATTGATTTCCAAGGGTGTCAAAGAATCCAACACTTCCATCATAGTTCTTAGCATAAGTAAATTGGACCTCCTTCTCCATATTTGCAGAGAACTCATTGTTGTCAGTTGGGAAATTCATGGCACCTTTACCATTGCTTCTGACATGAAGAACAGTGGGTTCCTTGTACTTATAGATGAATGGCATACCCATAGCAACAGGGAACATAATGGAAACCTGTCGGTCGTTGGTAACTTTCGTGTAGTGATGGTCTACACCATTTCTGAATTCACGTAGATAGTTTTTGATATCTTGAACAAGTTGTTGAAGGTCACTTTCGCCAAAAGATAGCTGTCCTTCCTGGCCCATAAACTTGATATTTAAGGAAGCTTCAAGCTCGTCCTTCTCATCTTGTTTGATGTTAAGCATTTGGGCAATTTTATGCGCAGAGTATTTATTTTTCGATTCGGATTCGGGTCTCTGGCGTTTCTCTTCGATCAAGTGTTTTTTGAAGAAGTCCACAAACCGCTGGATGCTTGAAAATGAACTCGCAATCTATGAACAAAATATAATATAAATAATTTTTGTATAAATGTTTTATGTTTTGTCACGATGAACTCGTTTACTTACCACATTGTCTTCTTCCCAGCCACCAGTTTTGGTTTTCCACGCGTATCGCACAGACTTAGGGATAAAGCTGTCGTCACTATCAATTTTAGACAGAACTCCCAAGATGCTATCGTCCTCTTCATTTTCAAAGCTGTCGTAGATTTTCTTCAAAGAATAACGATAGCCAAACTTTTCGTGGGTAAGCATTCCTTTAGCTGCTTTTGCTGTTCGGGCGCTGAAATTATAAATATAAGTAAATAAAAAATCCTTTGTGGAGAATAAATACTGGTAACGTTCTGAAAAAATACTTACAGTTCAAAGTACCGCGGATTTTTAAGTTCAGCTGCTGTTCTAATGTTACTTTTAAGAGCTGATCGGACTTGCATACTAGGATCATCATGAGTCATTTCAGCCATAGCCTGCATCATTGGACCAGTAGGATGGGCCATGAAGATATTGTCAATGGCAGCCACTCTCACTTCATAAGGCTCAGCAGTGTTCCTCAGAATGCTGAACAGCACAGCACGCACATAATTGTCTTTTTGTTTAGCCAAGTCTCGCAAACTTTTAACCATTTGAGTTCTAAGGAACGTAGATACTTCGATCTTGCCTTCAAGGTACGGAGTGTACACATCTAGGACAGCGCGGTGACCTAAGTTACCGATAGCTTTAATGTAAACCTGAGACTTGTGACTGTCGCCTTCTTTGATAGCTTTGTCTAATTCTTGACGAAGACGCGGAAGAACTTGTTCCAGGACAAAACGGTCATGTTGGCGAGAGAGGCGTCCGTACATGTGAGTAGGGTAGTAAGAGTGAGCGGTGTCATTGTTTACTTGACCCATATTGATAAATTTGGTAGCAGCAATCAAAGCAGTTGTATTCAGAAAACGTTGATCTTTAACTGTATCACTAATAGCTAAATTGAATAAATCAGTCATCAACTCCTTTGTTGGGTACCGCAGTACACGCACCAAGGTAGCAACAACTATGGCGGCTTCGGTTGCCTCGATTTTCTTAGTCTCAATCCATGTTTTAATCTGTTGGAAAGCAGGCTGAGTTCCGGCCTGAACCACAGCATCACGGTAAATCATCCACATGTCTGATTTCACGTGGTTGTTAGATGACTTTGCAATTTCAATGCTGCGACTGGTTTGGCTAAGCTGACCAGAACTCATGGAGGCGATGATGCGGACAAGGATGTTGAATTTTGATAGAAAATCAGCTTTCGGCATATTATTTGGGTTTTGTAATTGTTGAGCGATTTCTTGGACAAGCTTTTGAGCATTCATTGGGTTCTGCTTCTTGTCACTGTGAGGTTGTGGGTTCATGTAAAGGGCAGCATAGGCAGGTTCGTTGTATTTGGGTATTTCATCATTGACGTAAGCAGAAGATGAGTCGCTGGAACTTGATGACGAAGAGCTAGACGAACTAGAGCTTTCCTTGCTTCGTTTCACAATTAGCTTGTTTACAGACACAATTGTTTTAGGTCTTGCAGAACGGCGCGTTCTTTCACGAGGCTCTTCTGCCTTACGGAATTCCTCTGACTTACGGTGCTCACGAGATTCCGAAGAAGAAGAAGACGAAGAAGACGATGACGACGAGGATGACTTATCTTCTCTTTCTTTAGATAATTGTTTGGAAGTCAATGAGTACAAAAGGTTCTGAATTTCTCGGTTACCTTCTGGCTTTTCCCACTCGGCTTCTTTATCGTCTTCATGAGACACTAAATGCATGGTTACCCTACTTACTACTTCAGCTTCCTGCTTACCATACATATGAGGATGAACCTGGACCTTAGAAGTGGTCTCAGCCTTGTAAATCGGACCCTGTTTAGCGGCTAATATACGGGAGAATGTAGCACGCTTAATAAATTGATCTTCTTTGGGACTTCGAGCGGTTCCGGTCCATTCAGCACCTTTCGGTACACCAAAGTGGTAGTCAACTCTATGGTGGCAGTGTCCGTAATTCTTGCTCTTTGTGATTTCAATAGGCTCCTCATCGTCTGCGAACCTAGGAAGTTCACGGCGCCATTCTGACGCTACTGGAGAAACGGTGTAAAGAGTCTCACAGTCGCCCGTCACATCAGTTTCCATCTTCCTGAACTGACCTTGGTAGATCTTTTTGTCATAGGTATCGTGATGGCTGTGTTCGTTACGATAAGCGGAGAGGTCTACTTGAAGAGCACTGATGAGACCCTTGAGCAAGTTTTCGTGTGCAAGGGGCAATGATGGCGGGAGACTTAGAGACCGTACGCGTCCTCCTTCTAAGGAGATCTCGAAAGGCTTTTCAAGATCACGGACGGGTTCGTACTTAAGATCTTTGTGGAAATCTTCGTCCCTCTCCCTTGACAGTTGCTCGTGGACTTGAGCGTGCTCAGGTTTCTCTAGCTTAGCCTGTAAGTGGCCTGCCTCCTTAACACGGATCGTGAAGCGGGCTTTGAATGCTGCTCCGGTGCTGGCACCTTCGTGTAGGCGGGCCAGAGTGTGCGCTTCTACGTCGTATCGGTATAGCTTGCCGACTTGCCATGGCGATTGTGTCTTACTGTAATCTTCTTTCTTGGTATTATGACGGCCTGCTACAGCAGCCACTGCAATTTTATAATTTTGATACAGGAATGATAGGTATATAAATAGAGTCATTGAATTTCTGTTCGTTGTATTTTATAATATGAAACTCAAATGTTGAAATGTTATCACACGTTACATTTTTACGTTACAAAAATTTATCAAAATTTCAAAAGAATCAAGCTTTAGCATAATATATTTAATTAAAATCTTTGATGTCACAATTGTTCAAAATGATTTTAATGTAACAGAAGTACTGACCCGTAAAGACACATGTGACGATAAAACATATTCGCCAAGAAGCTACTCGTAAATTATTTGTTCTCCTCTCTGGGTGTAAAGAACTACATAAGTGAACATTTAAAATTTTAAACGATTTAAAAATTTAATAATCATCGATGCATTTTAATAATTTAGAACTACGTATCTAGATATACCTAATATATTACTTGAAAGTTAGTTCATTGCATTCACACATCAAAATTGAAAAAAATCCTACCAAGAGAGTATAGTAAAATTTTTAGGACTTTTTATTCTATTTTATCTATCTATAATCTATTTTACATGTCAATTTTAAAGATAAATTTAAAAAAAGAAACTCACCGACAATGGCCGCAAGGACCAGGAACTTCATGATGGTTTGCGCCTTTCCCAGTAGCTGAAGATGTCCGAGCTGCGAGAAGTTCACTTCTAACTTCTCTGGGATGACCACGAGCTTATATACTCAATTACACGTGTGCCCAACTGACCTCTGAAGGTCCAGATTGCAACATTGTATCAAGAGATAACAGATCCTTTACACTGCACTATCGATAAGTATATCGATAGTTCATTGCTTTAGTTCAATCCTGAAGTAGCTCAAGATCAAGTCATCAAAATATGTTTTGCGATGACGCGGCAACTTTGTAACCAAAAGTTTAAAATATTTGGTCACATCTTCAGATATGAGAATTTGATGACGAACTGGTGGTGGGGCCAGGTGGAAGAGAAGAAGACACGGGGAAGGTCAGCATCCGCTGAACTGACGTGATTAATGCACGATTCCCATACTCGAAAAAGGATTCGTTATTCGTTAAGGATTCGTGCCCCACCGGTTGGGAAGTCCTGCGTTATAGCAATGCTAGCTTTGTGGGTTTGTGGTCTTCCGCGTAAGGGTCCTGGGTTTGAATCTTAAATGCACAGTCATGTAGTTTTCTTAGTTATGTACTTATGTAGCAATTTATTATTTTTATTCTGTGTCTTTAAATCAGATTATTACATTATAAAATATTTGTATGTCTTCGCTGATGTATAGGAGCATGTTTTTAATAATGGACAATCAAGCCTGTGAACCACCTGACGGTATGTGATGGTCACCGTGACCCATGGACATTAGCAACACCAAAGGCACCTCCGATGCGTTGCCGACCAAAAAAGAAAGTAGAGTAAATAAATGGCTGAAAATTAAGGTAAAAGCAAGGTAACAAAATAAAAAGCAATTAACGTTGCAAACATTTATTTCAAAAATTGAGCCTTACACTGACAGCAACTGTCATTTTAACAACATGCTACGCTAACAGACCTTTTGTAAAATAAATGAGCAATTAAGAGATCTTAAAATGGAAAAAAACTTACAATAATACAAAAAGAGATTCCTTGGAAAGCATGCAATTTGTACATTTTTATTAACTAACCTCTTAAAACTTATATTTATAACAAATGTAAAATACATTCGCTTATTTATCGAACATAAATATCAACTATTATTTTCATAAAATAATAGCGATTTTCTTTCAACTATCTTTTTACATTTTGTTAAATTATGAGCGAAATATTTATCTAAAGAAATTCCGCTTCAGTACGAATGGAAATTCCTAACAACTGTTAGAACATAAAACTACATTTTCGTCTTAAACTAACCTGTTTACATCTAAAAAATTTGAGCAATAATAGGTGTAGGCGTATGTCTAATACTACAGAAATATTACAATTAAATAAACAATTAAAAATATTTACATTGCAAAATGGTGGTGCAAAATGGTATTGCAAAACAACAGTGTGGGGCAAAGATGTGACAATCATACAATGCGAGTTGCACTTTTTTTTAGATTCGTTCCGATGAAATTATCGAATTTGACAGCTTTACTTTAGATTTTATTATAATGACGATAAACCAAATCTACGAGTAAATAATTCATGCCTATTTTTATAATTATGTTTTTTTACGCACGAATTTTACAAACATAGGTACTAGCTAGCTGACGGACATTGTTCTGAAACATATTTTATATTTTAAATTTTTTTATACCTTTAGTAAATGCTCATCAAATGCAATTACCTTTTCTAAGACAGTTCTTCAAAAGCACACATCCAGAGATGTACTCAAACACACAAACAAAATCAACATCCGTCCAACCGTTTGTAATTGAGTGACATACTAACGGAGAAAAGAATTCAACTATGTATGTATATAAACATTGATACTCAGGAGACAATAGTTTTACACGCGTAATTTTTATTCATGCTTAAACTTAACCTTTTATTAATGTACGTTTCAAATCTACACAAGGTACTTTACTAGTGTAATTTAAATATTTGGTCCCAAAACCTAATTTGTCATTAAGTTGTGTTTAAAACACAAAACATACTTAATAAACAATAAAGTACAATTTTTAGCCATTTCTTTAAAAACAGTCTTGAATTGAGCTTGTTACTTTCATTATTATATTGCACCCTTGGTAATATAATGGCCATTATATTGCTAAAGGTGCGATATGTAGATACTCCCTAAATGGAGCCTCGTTGTAAGGGATACAAGAAAAATGTCCTAACTAATATAATACAAATAACTAATACATATAATACAAGCTTGTGTGCGTGAACTTAAGCACATAGCTTGATCACAGAGTAGTTAAAAAGAGGTAACTACTCTGTGGCTTGATGGCGGCTTTATTTACCTACGCTCGCGTTACTAACTGGATTCTCTACTTTAGTACACTCTTTTGATTAATCTCTTTTGAAGGGTATATAATCAAATTAAACCATGTTATATAATTATACAGTCTAACAAGTAAAGTAGAAACGTTTACGTTATGCCCTTTTTTGCTAAAAATGTTCTTAGTTGGTGATCACTTACCAACCAATAGCTCATCAGCTTGTTTTGCCCACAAAGCCGTCGCGTGGGATATAAAAACGACGAGTTCATTCATTATTTTCGGTTAATATTTGAAGCATAATTCTATTGATATTGATATTAGGACACAGAGTAATAAGCGCTAGGTACCCCGAATTTAACGCGAGCGAAATGTTCATTTATTTCTACACCTACTTACTATCAAATTAAATTTAAATGAACTGGAATCTTATTAAATTAACCACACTACAACTTCTGCAACCTTGGTACCGTGAGTTTGTCCCTGATACATCGTAACGTGGTGAGCTTCGCCGGGGAACTTGGCACCATTTGCTCATGATCTGGTCTTCGTACTGGCCTGGTGGGGGCGACACAGGCGCGTGGTACGTTCGTGATGTGGGGATGGGACTTCACATGCTTCCGCAGAGACGATGGGTCTGTGTAGCGCTTGCCGCAGCCGACAGCGCCACATGCGTAGGGTCTCTGAAATTTTAAACATTATATGAGAAAGAGAAAATAAATTAACTTAATAAGGCAATATGCGGAACTTAAAACCTAAGAAAAGTTTTTGTGTCGATATCTGGACAAATCTGTCTTTTCTTTCTACTTTTTCTTGGCTGGCAACTAATCTCAGTAGAGCCGAGTAACCACTTACCATCTGTACCTTCAAATAATTTTTCGACTATTGCCCTATAAATTTCGAAGAAAGTTATAATGGTTAAAATCTACATATTATGGAAGTTTGATGAAATCATCTTCAGCAAATAAAGAGGCCTAGTGCAGACACCATAATTTTTTAGTACAACTTGATGAAGAAATGAGCACCGGTCATGTTACTGAATTTCAGGTTGAGAAGTTTATAGACAGTCTCTTAAATAGGTAACTTACAGCATTAAAATGTGTCCGCTGATGTTTTGCCCGGTCTGAGGAGTTGGAGAAAGCCTTCCTGCAATGTGGCGCTGGGCAGGCGTAGGGACGCTCACCGGTATGGGAGCGCACGTGAATCTTCAGATTCTCGAGTCGGGAGAAGGCTTTTCCACAACCAGGGTGCTGAGAGAGAGTGCAGGGAGAGAGGCAAAGGTTTAAATTTTAACTCAAAGCTTTTTTTAGCAATGAAATTTAGGGGTTTTTAGGTGCAAGAATCAAATGCTTGTACAATTTTAAAATTGTTCAAATATTTTATGGTTTTATTACAAACGTCACCAATCCGCGTACTGGATGGGCGTGGTGGAGTATCTATGCTCTAGGCCTTCCCAGGTATGAGGATAGATCCGTGCTCTGTAGTGGGCTATTAATCGGTCGAGGCAGTAACAATATGTGATAATAAGTTCCTTTTGTAATATGTTAGGTTAGAAGTTTTAATGGCATTTCTGTAACTAGACTGCCGGATTGATAATATTTTGAAACAATTTAAATATCAATATTTTTATCATAAATGCTAAGATTTCATGTAACTTACCAGACATCTATTGGGTTTATGTCCA
The DNA here is from genome assembly GCA_905404295.2 of Ochlodes sylvanus. Lineage (NCBI taxonomy): Eukaryota > Metazoa > Arthropoda > Insecta > Lepidoptera > Hesperiidae > Ochlodes > Ochlodes sylvanus. The sequence goes on along the minus strand of FR990146.1, from coordinate 1,826,450 downwards.
GAGTGAACTCGCATGTGTATCAGTAGCTTGTAGCGCGCATTGAAGGGCCGTCGAGCGCGCGCGCAGTCCCGCCACAGGCAGCTGAATTCATCACCTGTAGATTATATTCAACATTATAAACAGGCTATGAAGGTATGGCCTGAACAGCATGAATGTACGAGTAGGTATTTAATACGGAAAACGACGAATTGAATTAGGTAATATTCTAAAAATAAACCCGTCATTTATGAAAAAACAAACGACTTGAAATTCCGGAGCATTGTGAATCATATTATCACAGACGTTGCCATTTCCTTCGCTGTTCTATTTAAATCTTATTTGGTAATTTGCATCATGTCCACATGGGAATATATTCTTAGATATTCAAAGTCATTGGGACAAAAATGACTAAGCTTGGCTTTAATCCACTAACAAAACTTTTGTGCACTACATTACTCATATTTAGAATACATACTACATAATAGATAGCACTTCATAACGATACTCCAATACAGATAAATGAATAATAACTGCGTTAGCAGGCAGGAACTTTTTAGTAAATTGTATAATTCTACGCCAACTGTCGTGTTATTTAACAATGGGCGACCTCATAACGTGCTTTTCGAAGCACGGATGTCTCTTCTTCTACGTTCTACGTGTAGGTATTAACACACATATGCACGTAGGTTAGCATCATTTCGAAAAGTTTATCATGGAGGAGAAGAAACAGCTATACACACAAATAATATTTAAGAACCTACTTATTACAGAAATATTTCCTAAGCCGACCTAAGCAGAGCTACTAATTTCATGATTTAAGACCACTTACAGTTAAGTAGGGGTTTGTTGTAAGGATGGCGTTGACTTTCGAAAAGTGTTTGTGAAAATTAACTTCGAATCAATTTCATTCCCATCCAGTGTTTGTTACTTAAATACTCTAAAATCATCTTACCTTTATACGTATTCACGTGAGCCCTTTCAATGTGTTCCACAAGAGTAGTCTGATTGGGATATCTTTCGAAACAGTTTTCCCATAAACACACTCTTTCACCTAAAAAATGAAAAATCTTTATTAACAATAATCATAGTAGAGTCCTAGTTAATTGGTTTCTGTTTGATTTAAAAGTTAAGACAGTTGTTAAGATACAGTCTTCAATCGCTAATGAGATGTTAAACTCGTGGTTACTCCTATTATTTGAATTACTAAGTATCAGGAATACTGTAGCAACTGATATCTCAAAAATCATTGGCAATTGACAGATGAAGCTTTTGTAAGATATTATTACTTTTTACCTTGGGTTTTATCCTTTTCGCCTTTCCTTTCATTGTGAATGGATCTAACATTATTTTCATCAGCAATCTCACCATCTTTCTCGAATGTCAATCCAAAATCATCTAAATTAATAAAAAGTTCGTCTTCATCACAATTTTCCGAATTTTCATCATAATAACACGAGCTTTGTACATCACTTTCTATCGAATCTGATATTGAAATCTTTCGTGCATTTCTTTCAAAATTAAATTCTGTACAACTGGTAGGAGTGTCTGGTAAGATGTAATTCTTTTCTTGATCTAGATTCAGTAAAATATTGTTGGGATAGCTATAATGTTCCAGGCTACTGACCACTTGTGTTTGATTGTTGGGAATGTCAACGGTAGTATTATGAATATTTTGTTGATTATATTCTTCTGTGTTATGACTGTAATTACAATAACGTTTCGAAAAGGCAGTTTCAATCGATGGTAGAAGATTGTCATTTGTAACAGACGTGAAGTACTCTTCATTAAAAACATCAGGAGACAGGCGACAAGATTCTCCATCTTCTCTGCACAACTCGTCTATTAACGATTCATCGTCAATATAATCGTTATTGATATCATATGAATTGGTTTCTGTTTCTTTACTCTTATTATCGGAATCAGATTTAAAACTACTATCATCAAAGTCTATGCTATCTAAGTCTAGGAGAACTTCTTTCATGTTCTGTTCGTTTATATTATTATCTATAACTTCGTCTATAATTTCGAAATCGTTCGTTTTCGTGTCTTCAGTACCATGATTCCATTCAAACACTTCAAAATCAAAGCTTTCTTCGGTTCCATATTTAAAATTATCATTTTTTATATCAACTTTAGTTTTCGGCTTGCCATTTTCAACTTCTAAATTAAACTGAGACATATAATATGCGTGTAGGTCTGTTACGCTGTCATTTTTTTCTTGAAACAGCTCATCATCCTCGTAAGGTATGATATCATATTCAGCCATGATGCTAAGTTCGTTTACCTACAGTTCAGTGAGTTTTATGTAGTGGTTGTATTAACATGTGGTCCTTGCGTCCGCATATGGTTTTGCTATTATTATAAAAATAAACTTTCTCCGCGTCGTGTGTTGCGTGGCTCGGCATCTGCGAATTATGTATTATGTTAATTACAATTGTTAATAGTTTCGCAACACGTGTTCCACCTCGTTTGTGGCTAAGGAAGTGCGGTTAACGGTCCGCACCTATTTTATAAGTTTATTATTTCACATTCAGTTCTTTTTAAACGACTTAATAAGGTGGAGGTTATATCTTCGACGCCTATATTTTTATGCCCAGCGATTTATTGATATTATTTTTTTTATTCGAAAGCTGGTTTTTGTTTTGTGGTCCCGTTTAAATTGAGCGAGATCAGACGAGTAGTTTTTGAGGAATTATTTAATTGACTTCGACTACGTTGATGTTGTTCTCATTTTACTCGTTTTACTAGTCAATGTTGAAGTCGGTTTTCTGTTTTGTTACTAATGTTTCTAATTATCTCTTTGTCGCTAAAAATAAAACGACTAAAAGAGTAATGAGAGAAACAATTAACACCTAATTATAATTACAAACACCTAATTATAATTAGGTGTAAGTCACTGCACAATGTACCTAAGTAGTAGGTATGTGTAATTAATAATTTTCGCTATGGTAACTTATTGTGTTCAAATGCCTAATAATTAATTTAGCGATAGTTCATAAAAATATTAGTTTGCCACACATATCTTCGCGTTCAGCTTTTCCGAAGTAAGAAATTCTGACCTTTTTTAACTTAGGGTGCGTAGGTGAGACAAAATATTACCTAAATGAATTATTTGGAGAAAATTTTTTGAATATCTAATAAGAATTAGGTAGTAGGTAGGTACTATAAATTTCCTATTATTCTTCCTAACTTTTCAACAATAAATGTGAGTTTATAACTTGCATTTTCGCACACACTAACACTATGTACTTAATGCATATATTACTGTAGGTAATATTCACGGCACATTAAATAAAATATTATGAAAAAAGCTGATACCCGCAGCTTCAACTGAAATATTGGACTTCTAACAGATTAAACTCCAACTTAAACAGTAAACAGAAAGTACAACAGAAAGTTCTAAGTACAACAGAAAGTTCTAAGTACAACAGAAAGTTCTATTGTTCCAATGGATTAATATAGACCGTAAAAAAAATTTGGAAATTTTATTCATAATAGGATTTCAAAAGAAAACACACCAAATACCTACGTAATATTATATACAAGTTAAATTAATACAAATAAACCTAATAAAATAAATTACTACCTTCATCACAAAGTTTTTTTACTGAATATAAGTTACAGCTTGACTACGATCTACCACTACGAAAGTAAATAAATAAATATAACTGGCAACAAACAACATCATTTAAACAAAAATATAAAAGCGAAAACGACTTACCTAGTTCAAAAAAGCCCGCGAAATTCACAAACCGAACGTCACTTATTAGCTGTCAATTTGACACTTTATTATCTGTCCTCACTTAGCCACAACCGTGCCGAAACGGGTTCCAATCAGGAATAACACGGGAGCTGTCGGGATAGCGAAAAAAACTCACTGAAACTGAAGCAGATGTTGTTTTATGAAAACAATGTTGCACGTGTCCGTGAAAGACCGTAGATTAAAACCGTAACCTTTATAATCATGGATAGTAAGATTAAAAACGTGTAGCATTATGATTTTTACCAGAAAAGTTTAAGTTTCAATAATAGTACCGTCATTTGGCGCCATAACTTACGTTTAGATTTTTTAGTGCCTGTTTAATTGACTGATTGGTTTTATTCTTCTAACCAACATTGATTGGAGACAAGTATACTGTACCCGCTTAGCATAAAAAACTTATATTTGTGATGTAGGTACACATATACATAAGTAGTAAGTACATACATCAAAAATATAAGTTTTTTATAGTTTCCATGGCTTCTGTAGATTAATAAGTGAGTATGTTGAAGTTGAACCCGGCCAGGATAGACATGGAACATTATAAATAAGACATTCTTTCCCCAGAAACATTTGCTATATTTCCTTTTCTACTCTGTGGCTATAAGTATGCAGACTTAATGATTTAAGGCATCTTGATGATGCGCAGAAAACAATTAAGTAAAGCGATAAAGGTTCTGCTTTTGAAAGGTATTCACTATTTATGAGTGCCATACAGGCCATATACCGATATTCCGAACTAATTATCATCGCAGTCCAGCGGTGATCGAGTATTACACTTAAGTACCTAATTGGTATCTTAATAAAACGCGATTTTTTTCAAGATTTCCTATGTGAACCAGCATGATGAATATGAGGCCCCTTTTAAGACACAACTATACTCTTGATAACTTTAATAATACTTGTAGGTGGCTCAATTTGACGATTTTTAGCGGTAGACATGTCCTGATTGTCCCAATGTTTCACAATCCTTATTCAATACTGTCATCGGAAATTTAACGCAGAAACGAATACTTAATAAGTGGAAGCGAATTTTTAATATTGTTACCATCCTGCATAAATATCTACCTACATACATGGAGATTTTGTCAGTTCTGTTATGATTTAAAACCAGAAGTCCCGAGGGTCTTAACCTTTTTCTCTTTTACCATTGGTGTTAACTTATCTTTCGTTTCGTCCAGAAAATTTACTTACAATAGGCGTTACATTATTATGTAACATAAATTGAGGATAAGTACTTCTAACTTTCACATTAGTTTTGACCTCTCCTACCCAAATCAATTGTTACACATTTTTGTCTGTTAACGAAAGAATTTTTGTATGTGATTTTGTGTGTTCGACGGCACCCGTCGATTGAGCTACAACTTAAGTTATATTTAACCGATTTTAATTAAACTTAAATAGCATTATTTAAGGGAAGGCATAAAATTTTCAGTCTTTCTTCTTTCTTACTAAATTGGTGCAGTAGTTTTGTGCAGAATTTGCACAAATATCCAAACAGACGAGTACAAAACAAAAATAGAAATCATGATCATCGCAACCTAGTATAACTGTCAGCCTGCTCGGTCTTCGTTATAATGTGGTGGTACAGGCCAAAGTTCACCACGCGGATTGGCAGGCATAGAACTAAACTAGCAAAATTTTAATCATTTAAACACAAAAAGACCACATAGCTTAAGTTTTTATATTGAGTCTTACAATATATAAAGTATCTCTAAAGTAAAAAATACTATCCACACAATCCCCAAATAGTAAAAACCATTAACACAGTTATAAAACACAAATAACCATACATCATTAACAACAAAAAGTGTTTTCTTAATTATTGCCATAAACCCATAAACTATCATCAACATTAATGTACCACAAGATCTTACAAATGTGAAAACCATATGTCAATAAGAAAAGGGTCATAACCCGAAAAGTGAGTTTTTACGCTGCCTATGTCGTTGTCTTCATCGTTGTGTGGTTTTTATTACAACCCCTCTTAATTGACCTACATGTTTGTAAATATTCTAGTTAGAAGTTCAATAATCCTACTAGATTATACACGTAAAATTTACTTTTAAATAATCTAGACGGAAAATCCATGGACCAATGCCATTAGGCATTGACAAATATTTTTTTCAAAATACGAGTAGATAGTTTTTGCAGAATTAAGGTTGTAGAAACATGCCTTTTAAAGTTTAAAAGGAGCCTGGTCTTCTTGAGGGCAGAGGTTTTTTATTTACTTTTACGGCGTTGTCCTTGGCCTTGGCCTTTTATTTATTTTTGTTTCTCTGCATATCAAAAGCTGTCTAGGACAGCGGGAGTACCCAGGGCCTTCATAGGTTAGTAAGTCAGTGGAAAAATCGACGTTTTTAGGTGGTTATAAAATCTATGTTTCCAAAGTTAAAGAATTACAACTTAGTAAGTCTGCTAACTGAATCTTAATCTGAGAATTTGAGCTCTGTAGCATTATTTATCCCTACGACAAGGGGTTGTGCTGTTGCTGTGCGTCTCATCTTGACGGTAGCATTCCGCCAAGGGTGCCTTTCCACCAGAGATGTGCTACGCTACGTTGCTATGAATGCGTTTGCTATCCACCAACCACATTCATATAGCATTTAAACCTTGATGCAATGATTTTAGTGTTTAAATTACCTTGTTAACATTTATATTCTTGCGATGGCGGTGACTAGGACATTTTTTTCGCGATTTTATTATGAGACCTGATGTCCATAGTATCTAATAATAAATCAATGGTAAAAAAATAAATTTTTCGCTTGCACCATTACCCTAGGATTGCCGCAACTTAGTATTATATCCATGTTTAATAAGAACTACCAATACCTGGTTTAACTTTTAGCTAAATAATTAATTGTTCTCATCAGTTATATTTTTATCTTAATGATGACAAATACTTAACTATCTTTAAACCAAAAACGCGCTCATAATAGTTATCTTTACGCTGCAAGTTGCTAGATATTACTTATTGGACTTATTATTTCATTGAGAAGTTATCAATATATTATTTTCCAGTTAAATTGTTACGCCAACGGTCACCCATTAACCCTGGATCAGTGTAACATTGTAGCTATCGCGGGGTAACAGCCTGTTAATTGCTTGTTTATTAGCAGATTAGTAATTACACGTGTTTAGACTAATAAATGAATGCTATATACACTAATATTATAAAGCAGAACAAGTTGTTTGTTTGAACGAGGTAATCTCAGGAACTGCTGGTTTGAATTGAAAAAATATGTTTGTGCTCAATAGTCAATTTATTGATGAAAACTATAAACTCTACGACTAGTAGGAGCGGAGAAGCAATGAAAACTGTTGCAAAAATGGAAAAAAGAAAGAAAGAAAGAAAAAAGACAGCTTCCGGGCGGGTCCACTAGTCGAACATAAGATTCATGTCTCCTCGATCCTCTGCTGGACTTGTTAAGCTCCCAATGTAAAGGGTAAGAAGCATAGGCTACTTGCAGACTGGATTCGTAAACTAAACTTTATTCAAGCGTTGGAGCCATTAGATATTATGGAATTTAAATCTTTTTGTTTTGACGTGATATTGTCTTATAAATTGATAGGCTGCGCGCATGAAAAAGTTTCCCGTTCCAATGACGTCAGAGCGAACGTAAGAGGGTGACGTCAGAGCTAGCAGTTATAATAGTTCTGGTACTGGAAAGGCGCCACGCGAGTTTCTTCGAGAACTTTTACAATAACCCTCGCCTACCTCGACGGAATCCATTATTTATAACAAATGTTGAATACGCGATAACATGTTTTCATCAATGTTTCTTTATGACGTTATCACGTAAAACTATCGTCCGTAAATCGACTTTACAGACAACCGATTTTTTGTAATTGTATCAGTCGGAAGTCAATACAAACCTATAAAAACGCTGATGTTAGAAATCTGTCACGTAACTTAAAACTGCCAAGTCATAGCCACGCGACCATCTAAATACAACACACACACCCACACGCATACACTCTTTACACACATATACACTTTACTCACATACACAGTAACTTAACCCTAATAATGGCGTTGCGAGCTTCATAAACATAATTGAAAAACGATGAGTAAAGCACAAGTCAATTCTACAAATAAGAAAGTGCATTTACCACTTGGTGGCCACGTGCGGGCTAGCTGGCATCCCGAGGCTTGCCCATCGGTATGTTGGTAATAATTTTATCAGATTAAACGTGTTTCAGTTACATTTAAACATTAGTTCGAAAACGCATGCGAAGGTTGTGCTAAGGTACTATACAACTCGATCAATTTCGGATCAAGTACCCTTCACACTGTCAGAGGAGTCCTGAACACAGCAGTGCAGACAGTTATAGGTGCGATGATACAATACCTACTTAAAAACAATATATGAATATAATAGACGACAATAACATTTTATCGCTAAGAGAGATCTTTACTAGACATCCAAGAATAATAAAATTGTGTGAGGTGTTTCAATTAGAAATGTGGATCACACTTTTTCAGTGGCCGTCATAGTTTTTAAGGGTAGCAAGTTAGCAACACATCTGTGACTGAATTGAGAGATGTGAGAACACTCTCACATCTCTCAATTCGGTCAAGTTAGTAAGACTACTAACAAATACTGATTTATTAATAACAGAATTAACGAAACAGTCCCTGCCCCAGTCCTCATACCCACTAACGAAGTAACCAACTAACGTTCTAACACCGTTTGCTAAGCTTATATACCTACATAGTACATAAGTACATAGGTGTAACATGATAATTTAGTATTACATGAGTATGACTGTCGGACTGACATGTAAATGCATTTTAAAAGTTTTTAATAAAATAAAGATAAATAAAATTAAATGTGGCACTCGGAGACTGCCGCGGTAAAGCTATTGCATAGCATTTTTTATCAACTTATGCAATTATAATTATTAGAAGTTATATAGTTATATAAGAACAGCGCCATCTAGTTTGTAGAAAACATACGTACCATACCTTAGTATTAAGGTACTAGATGGCGCTGATTGGGGGTGTTAGGTTTTTTTTCGTTACGGAATTTCTGGATTCGGTCCCCACGCTCAAGGCCCGCGATAAAAGCTATGCAATAGCTTAAAAAAATATTGTATCATACTTTAATTGCGAAGGACGCAAGGAATCCCGCATGAAATCTGTGTACAAAAATGATGCCGAAACCATATTATGAAGTGAAAAGTAAACCGATTATTTTTGATTGAAACAGAAGTAAAAAATTATCAAGTGCTAGGAACTTAAGGCTCTGGGAAAGATTAATGGCTACTGCTATTGTTACGGGCCGTTATCTAGGGCACGACGAGAAATGCTTACACTTGTCTTCGGGACAGCGTTACTCAAACAAGTGGGAGCCAGTTGGCATTTATTCAGCAAACTAAAATCATGAATAAAATAAATAATTACCAGTAATAACTTGCTAGTTGACAGATAATTATGTAAGGTAGGCTGGAATATTTATTTGTTAGTATTTTATTATTTTCGACTTTCTTTTTTTATTACTGTCCAACTGTCCAAAGATGCTTTATGATTTAGATGAGGCAGTGTGCTTTTATCGCTAAGTAAAAATAAAACAACTAATTTTGCGTGGGACACCTGGTAGGAACGAAGTTCCTTCGGCTACTGTCGCGCCTGCGCACGTCTCATTTAACGGTTTTATTCCACGCACTTTTTTCCACGCGTCTCATTCCACGCGTCTCATTCCACGCTTACGGTTTTACTATCACATATTTTTCAGTTCGGTCGCGCAGCAAAATCCCTATCCCCTCCAAGCCTGCCGTAAGGAACTTCGTTCCAAAAAAATTCATATTTTGTGCTTATACATTTTTTATGGTTCTTCAAAAAAGTTTAAGTAAATACATAATTATTTATATTACCAATGAATTAATACTGAAGTGAGTAGGTACAAATTATAATTAAATTTTTGTTTGCTCATCTTGGTCGACTTCACATTGGTGATTTCTTTGGTGTTACTGATGTGTGTTAATTTGTGTACACCATTTTCTATAGGTATACAGTAACGCGGCGCGTCTTCTCGATTTTAGCTTCTTTCATAATTCTTCTTTCTGTATTTAAGGTGAAAAAAAAACACGTGTATGCGGCCGAATGTCAAACTAAAATTACAATACTATATAAGTAAAAGTGATAATTAATAATAACTCTAGTATCATTAATTATCACTAGTATTATTAGTAATACAAATCAAGTAACTTCTTTATAAACGTAATAATAATAATATGAACACAATGAAAGTTCCCAATTTGAGAAGCAATGATCGTCGCGGTGGTACACCAAATTAACACTCGTTCATACCACATTTTACCAACCGCGGCCCGCTTTGTAATTAATGTAAATTATTTGTTACAATTTTTTATTTAAATATCAAATATCTTCACATTTCAACTAGGTAACTTTAGTAAGTATGAATTGGTTTGTCGTTAGTGGTTTAAAACATTTTGTATATTTTTTACCCATGTAGGTAAATATTTGATTAATTATAGTTGATTAGTAACAACTAATTATTCTGTCTGTTGTATATTTTTACTACTAGGTACAGCCTAGAGTGTGTAGAACCAAACATGTTATTAGTATTAAGTATGTAAATTCAACATAAGACTTCTCTTTCTTTCTTCTCGTGAAGAAATTGTTTCTTCTTTCTCGACCGACAACGCATCGCTGATGCCTTTGGCGTTACTTACATCATCGGGTGGAAGAGATCACTTTCTGCTCTTTAATCTGCTCTTTAATCGTATGATGCACGCCTAAGCTTACAGTCTCATACCGCCGCATTAGGGTGCCCTCTGTCGCAGGTGGTATGCACCACACAAATAACCCTAACACCAATGACCAGAGAACAAACTTAGGTATCCGTCACATAAATATCTGCCAAGCCGGGAATCGAACCCCAGACCGCTCTCTCTTCGCAGGCACTATCAACTAGGCCACGGTTTTTTATGTACAAAATCCAAATATAAAGTAAAAGCGGCCCATTAGTTGTACATCTATCATTGAGATCAATACGCGCACGCGCACATGTGGACGAACAGAAATAAATACAATAATGTAGACGAGTAATTGTGCCACACGCCTCTGCTATGGAAAAAATTATATAAATAAACTTTCTTTGAACGGTAGATAATAATGATCGTTTTGGACGCGATGTACAGAAGCGAACACGTCTGTTTCTGTAATCTCAATATTAAGATACTTAATGACATAAACAATATGTCTTTGACAGAAACAAGGTGTTAGTATGTCTTTTTTGGTTTCAACCCATTAATGGCCCTCTACTGAGGACGGATCCCTCCTCATAGCTGAGAGCCTAGGATACTCTACCACGCTGCTCTAGAGGGAATTGGTGCAGGAATTAGTGGCAAACTGAAATATTTTGCAACCCAGGTTTATATACCACTCAGTACCTCCGACATGGCTTAACGACTGTCATCTAATCATAACGACGTGGACGCCAACTACGAATAACGAAAGTCGACGTTCCGGACGACGGATCGTACTTTTTCCTACCAGTCACTGTCGCAAGATTATGTTTCGTGTGAACATATGGAATTTTCTTAAGAAAACTCAATGCGATTTGCGTATTATATACATTTATTTTAATAGGAAAAGAACATGTAACAGTAAAAAAAAGTACGATCCGTCGTCCGGAAAGTCGAATTTGGTTTTTCGTAGTAGGCCTCCTGGACCTGCCACGGAAGCACTCAAGAAATTACTTATGTTATAAGCCCTGTGCTTTTTTTACTTGTTATCAATTAACGTAAGGTAAGATGATGGTAAGGGGGAATAGATATAGTCTAGTCTTATAAAGTGCACTAACTTATCAAAAACCTATTCACTTTTGAATTATGCAGATATTTGAATTAATTTGTTGCGGTTCTTTAGGGTTCGGTACCGAATTGGTACCAGTAGTATTGCAGTAGAAGTCAGCCGAGCAGCTTGCGTCGATCTGCTTAGATAATATCAAGCCAGTGTTAGCCCATGGTAATGGCCCTGTCTAGGCCCGTATTTATTCCCGGTTAGAAAAGATTTTTTTATGGGTATAGGATGACAAGAGTCACGCTATTGGTATTACTGAATGCGTGGGTCTTGATGAGTACCCAACGTTGTCTGTTTGTCTGTCACAGGGCTCTATTTCTAGAAAGGAAATAAGTAGACTATCACAACAAATACTAATAAATTAGATCCCAAAGCTTTAAAAATTGGGTATTGCAACATTTTATCTTGTTATTGACCAAATTAATAAAGGTCATATCACTCAGTGGTACGGAAACTACGAGTGCGAGTTCGACTCGCACTTTACCGGCTTTTATTCTAAAAAAATTTCATGTACAGACATCGATCATTTACAATTTTATATCCTACATGTTACGGAGGAATTTTGTACCTCTACTAGAACAACTGCGAGGAGCAGGATCAGCAGGAAATGGTCATATGAGGTGTCGGGACGTGAGGTGAGGTGTGGTGAGCTGGCGAGGCGAGGTGTGGAGTGGTGAGGAGCAGGCTTGAGGAGTGGAGAGTAGATTGAGGAGCGGAGAGGAGAGATATTCAGTTGGTAGTTTTTCATAGGTTTCAGGTATTCTAACAAAATGTTACTGGCCGGCGAACAGGCCATCTACAAGAATAAACGGATGATTATGAAGAACAAAGGAATTATGTCAATATGGCCATTGAATAGAAATGTATTGTAAAATGGAGCTCGTGTATTAATTTGCCCTTTTACATTCAGAAGTGGGATGTTTATGTTGTAAAACATAATACCCACGTGTTAAGAATGGAGAGAATATAAAGTAATTGCCGGAATTGAAAGTTTTCTCGATAAAAAGGAGTAAGATTTCAAAGTAATATGCATATGACATTATGGCTATGTGTCAGATGGATTATAAATGATGATGTCCTCTCGTTAAAAAAAGATAAAATGTGGATTTAGCAATTTGATGAAGAGTTCAGAAAGATGTGAATTGTGCATTTGTAATTAAGAGTTCATGAGTTCCGATGAAATATATGAAAAGTTCTTAGTGGCGCTCTTGTAAGGATGTGCCATTATTGGCTGGTAAGGATGTGCCATTCCGCTTTAGAAAGAGTTTCGCCCTGGAGATTATGATGTAAAGCAAAGAAATAACAATATTGTGTGATGCAGAAAATATTATAAAATGTCAGATAAACGTGTCAGTGGGAAAGACAAAAGACGTAAAACAAATGAAGTATAGACGATGAGTGCAGATTGTTTTTATTGCAATACAATTGGCATTTTCTGGAAGAATATTTTGTGGAGCCTTTATTAAAATAAACTGGAATTTATACGAATCTGATTAAAGAGATGTAAAATATAACCAGATATAAGTGCATGTTTTCAGAGTTATAAAATGATGTTGAGGAGATATAGAGGAGGAGTATATTTCGGCATATATAGGGTGATGTATACCTTGACGTGTAATTACAGCGTACAATTTGATTTCGATTTTCATGAGTGTTGACGCTTTTGTATGCGTGCCAATTGCGGGCCGCAATTGTTTCAGGATGGCCGACTGTTACGGAGGAATTTTGTACCTCTACTAGAACAACTGCGAGGAGCAGGATCAGCAGGAAATGGTCATATGAGGTGTCGGGACGTGAGGTGAGGTGTGGTGAGCTGGCGAGGCGAGGTGTGGAGTGGTGAGGAGCAGGCTTGAGGAGTGGAGAGTAGATTGAGGAGCGGAGAGGAGAGATATTCAGTTGGTAGTTTTTCATAGGTTTCAGGTATTCTAACAAAATGTTACTGGCCGGCGAACAGGCCATCTACAAGAATAAACGGATGATTATGAAGAACAAAGGAATTATGTCAATATGGCCATTGAATAGAAATGTATTGTAAAATGGAGCTCGTGTATTAATTTGCCCTTTTACATACATTTATTTCTTTGAGTTTATTTTAAGCTTAATGATCCCAAATGATAGTTAAGTACCTACCTAACTGTCGGAAGTTTAACCCAAACCCTTCAACATAACTAAGTCATTGCACGATACGTTAAAATACTAAAAACAACAATTTTGACGTCAATACCGCCTCATTTACACACTCGCTTCCATAAACACAAAATAACACTAAAAACGATTCTCACGTGTGTCGTATGTCAATTTCAAATATCGCCCACATGTCCGAACATTATTCATCCCTTTCTGTAACGCGGAAAAAACACGTAACAACGTCAAAAATACTAAATAACCCCTAAATTTCCATTTCGAATCAAAATGACACTTTTTCACAAAAAAAACTTAACCCATTCTTAGACATGTGCGACGAAAAAAATATTTTTTTCCGACAGACGAGTTCAGTAACCAGATAGGTATTATAAATACAGTTATTTTAAAGTTTTTTTGTCGGTTCAGTGGTTTTGTAGTTGCGAGTGAAGTTATAATTAAGAACCACATGTCAGTGAGTGATTTAGGGACGTGCTAGGTCGGTATACTTTGTCGATGATAACATGTTATCGACATAATTTGACTCTCCATTTCGTACTTTATATGTATACCTGATATTTTAAATATCAGTAACATTGAAATAAAATACATAATTATACATATATAAATATCATATTCCGACCATCCGAGAATGGTTTAGATTCACAATTGGACCCGTTAGGTCGCGCTGCTGTCGATGTGTCACTAAATTTGTTTATTAATTATAGAGCGGTACGAAGTTCGCTGGGATAGCTAGTTTATTATAATTTTATTTGATTAATAATAGAACCTTTAAAATTAATAATATTAATAATATAACCTTGCAGTATAGTCTATATAGCGGCAGGCCATCATCCGCCGGCATCATCATGATTGGGGTCAGTATTCTAGACCACCCCAACACGTCCACCACCAAACAACCTCAATACCACCTTCTTATCTATAATACACACGTAACATACATATTATAAGATCGCCTTTTGTGCACAACTGTTAAATTGTATTGTTTTTTTAATAATTTAAGTGTAATAAATAAATAGGAAAAAACAAAATGTGTGCACTTCACACGTGCTAGAAGTGAAACTTCAAAAAAGAAACGAATACTGTCTGTCCAAATATTGATGTTTTGCTTTGTGTACGTAAGCCGTCATTTTACCGATGCTTCCTATCATTTTCTCCCACGTTAAAATGTGTCTGTCTCTTTTTCGTTTCCGTTTCATTTCATTTGTGCGTCATTTCCGTTTCATCGAATTCCAAATCACAACGATACTATAGAAGTTTTCACTTCAATAAAATATACTACACGTAATGGAACTATCGATAAGTTCCAGATCCGGACAGCCATAGTGCACTTGCCGCACCATATAAATCAATCTACCGCGTATCGACGTCCGCGCGCCCGTAATAAAAAATGTTTTCTTTATAAAGCTTTTTTATTCAATAACTGATTTACCCGTTATCTGCGTTTACTTACTGTTTACATTTGGTACATTACGTTCATGTTTGACTAGTAACCTGCCCTTGCTTTGCTTTAGAAATCTTACTTTTTATTTCAAATGTATGTACATATCTTTTATGTTTGTGAACTGATTGCAATAAAAGAAAAAAAATGTTATCCTAAGCTTTATTACTACTATGAAAACCGCAAGTAAGTTACGTGCGGTTAAGTACTTAAGTACCTACTTTCTGAGATTAATGAGAATAATCGCAGTGTCAAATATCTTCGACGTGCAGACATCAGTCACTTACACTTCTATTACGATGCATTCTCCATACCATACTCTCCATACCAAGCATTCTCAAGGAAATAATAAAATTAAATACAAAACTTAAAATGCAATCAAATAAACTGATGAAGCTGTAACATTTCTAACGACTTGTTCAGCCAAATAACATGAGTTGAAACAAAAGTTGACTCCATTTACAATCGGGCAACGATGGGCCATGGGCCGTGAAGCTGTGATCGAATGATTCATCTGATATCGTCACATGTTGCGCATGCGTCGCTTCCTTAGGTATTAATTATATCTACAGTTAAAATGAGACTAACAGTGCAGTAATGATCGGTTATATCCGTTGAATAGAGGACTGCACTTTACTTTTTTATGCTGGTGTTATTTATTTTTTATTACCCAACTTAAGGTTTATTGAATAGGCTTATAACAGTCTAGTTTATTTCGTTATTCATATTTAAAACTTTTGTTTTTACAAATAGTTTTTTGACTGTAAAAAACTGGCCTGAATAACGGTTTTCAAGTTTTGAAAATAGGTACGCCAGGAAAAAAATAGACAACCCAACGTTTCTATATTCTACAGGCTTCATACTTTCGATTGGTATTTATTCAGTAAACTTATAAGTGTAATATTGAATAAAAAGTCATTTTTCAATTTTTAATTACTTAATCATAGTCTGGCCAGGATTGTTTTAATCAACCCACTCGAGATATGGTTTCTAATATATAAAATTTGATATAAAATAGTTTTCATCCACTAAACATATGGGTGAAGGTCGTGTCTAGTACGGATTCTCTACTACTACCCTGGCAATTGTTTTAACTCACCAAACTGTCTATATTGCTTTTGAGTAAATCCAAAATAAAACAAAGGAATAATTGTAATGATTTGGTTTAATACAACACTAATTAAGTAAGTATAATTTACAATGATCATAAATGGTGCGGCCCTGTTTGGGCGCCATGCTGGGACCAAGAGAGTACTGTAAATCGGACCTCCCTTTCTAACTATTGTGCGACAAGCATGCTGCTTCATTCGCACCTACCAAGCAATACATCAGGAATGTGTAAAGACTTTGCCAAAACTGTGAGTGTAAATAAAACAATTGTATAAAAATCTAGCTGCTCTCGGTTTTGTAGACAAAATTGTACTGTATATGTATCGTTTGAAAGTAATAATATCTATTGGCAAAACCTTTACATTACATCATTCAAATAATAATAACGTAATCAATTCCAGTAATTTAACATGTGGCACAAAATCCAGTTGTACTCTGCTCAAGGTACGCGGAATCGAAAAGAAAAATAAAAAGGAATTCAACAATTAGAATCACAAAAATTTACCAAAAATAATTTTTATAATTGTATCAAAGCGTACCTTAATTAAGTCTCAATTCCAAAACTAAATAGTACGAAAAATATCAAATATTCCAAACAAAATAGGCGTAATTTTAACATAAATTTTAAGTAAGATCCTAAATCAAATAAAGCTTTAAAGTACACATCAATGTGATATAATGTATTTCTAGATATATAAAATGTAACACCTAATAAAGGGTTCAATAAAAATATAATTAAAATTTTACATAGGAAACATAATTATTTGACAACGTGCAATGTACTTCTAAGCTATTTCAATCGTAATTTGGAATAGATACAGTGAATTATCCAAATACAGTTCTATGATTAATAACTATCCATACGTTATTGTGATATGATTAATTTCAACCCTTTAACCTCTCATACGGAAAAACTGTAAATGCAACGTCCCAAGAAATGCAATTATCAAATCATTATTATTCAAAAACGGCTATCATTACTCGTATAGTGAATTTACTACTAAAATTCTAAATCCTCTACAACATGAACGATTTAATATGCATAATTTTACTGCAATAAGAACGTTTACATGACTCTAATTTATACTTCCTTATAATTTACATCTCATGATACTCATGATAAATATTTACACCCTAAGCTTACGAAAACTAAATCGAACAATCTTTCGGAATTAAAATCAAAATAGTAGATACCATTGCATATGTATATGGCACTAAGGACCAATATAAATGGATAATAAAAATGCACAGCGAAATAATATTCAGATCATCATTTATAAAATCAATTCCGTGGCTCGGTAGCAAAATAATCATCAAGCTTTTAAACTGTAAAACATGCCTTGAGATCCATTTAAATGGTATCCTTGTTGATAGAGTAAAATCACTAGCACTTTTCCATTTTATACATTTCCAGAGCGTTAAATATTTTACTTTATAAATATTAAAGGGTATTTGACAGATTTTAGAAAAATATCTCAAATTGTTCAATATAACATAATACATAATATGCAGCTTGCTTAATTCTTTGTAAATTTGTCTATTTTCTATGAAAATCACCACCAAAGTTTAAATGAACAAAAAAGCCGCCAAAACCATACGCCATATTAAGCAGTTCATGACGTCACCTGCTTATATAAACAAACTTTGCTGGCAATGCTGACATTGCGTTCCTGTTCTGTGGTCATTGCTGTCAAACCGTACAATACTTCATTGACTATAAGCAGGTGACGTCATTCGCCAATCCCGTGTGTTTTCGATCACGTGATCAAACATGAAAATTTAATTATTTTATTATCGATATTTTATAAAAATCCAAATAGTATTAAAATAATGTGTTGGCTAAATTGGTTTAAAAAATATAATATATAAAGTACTTTTAAGCTTACAACAGTGTGATCCATATTTTCATTGTAGTCAAATACCTTATTTCGAGGGATTTTGTTATCTTTTTAATACTATTATTCTGATCAAAATTATATTAGTATTCTGTAAAAATACTACGTGGTTCTAACGTTTCAAATCTTACGATAGCAATGGAATGATGAAATCAGCTGTTTGTTTACGACTATCAACAAGGAAATCTCCTTTCGAATCATTACTGGCATCAACCAAAACGCTTAGCGTGATAACATACCGTACTCTTAGACAAACAGATACAACTACTTATTGTTCTTATTTGTTTACACGTAATGATTAAATATTTTTTTAAATATTGATATGGACCTTTTAAGGTTACAAAACTGTCACGATACTCATTCTCACCTAATTGTCCTACCACTTAATCAATAATAACCAACAATTCGAAATATTCTTTAACTACTAAACTACTAACAAAAATAGCAAAGAACTTATATGGTTATAAAAATTATAAAAACTATAATACTTCAAAAAATTCCCGTTAAAACCGGGTCAATTGAAAAATAATATTTGGTTATTCCTAAATGTTTGGCGATAATCGACGCTCTATTAAAATTCAACAGTGAACACAATTGAAAACGAATTTTCCACTAATAACTTGAAATAGAACTACACCCGTAGATATAAATCGTATTACATACTGTGATATAGCTAACACTAGAAATGCTGGAATTCGTCCTTACACATGCGACAATTCACGTATTACTATAAATTCAGTTCTAGTCCACTTTCGATTATTTACGAATCGTTTTTTCACTACAATCACTTTCTTCCGAACGACTTCAAGTTTCTCAGCAAGAAACATCATCATATCGTCATCTCATCATACTAGATTGAGTGCCATCTTAAAGCGATGTTTCTAATCTGAAATAATCTTAATTATCAATTCTTGATGATCGTCTGCTATCGATATATCGATATTATCTTTTTTGCCATCATTTTAAATTCAGATCTCATCAATTAGTTGATTTCTTTCAATTTCAAATACAATTGCGTTCTTCAACGTCATCGTTTAATGAGACAGATTCTTTTTGATACTTATGAGTTGAGATTTGATTTCCTTTAATTTAATTCCTCCTCTAGTTTTTTCCTATTGATGGCTTCAACCTCTTCATTCATCCCGATCTCAACTTAATTTAGAGGTGGCTTACTTATCAGATCTTTGCTCATTGAGCGATAAGTTCTCTGCTTCGTCCTTGATGTGGGATATAGAGGGGCGGTATCTGTCCTCGGAGCGAGAGTAGTCGTCGTAAGGGCTAGTCTCGCTGGAGCGATTGCTGGACGACTCCTTATTGTTTGAGTAATCAGCTCCTGGATAGTAATAAATTAACACTCATTTAAAATAAATATAAGACTTTTGAGTGATGTCATTATGCATTATACGAATTATTGTAGCTATATTTATATAAAACTAGCTGACCCTGAGAACGTTGTTGCGCCATATATATTTTTCATACAAAATTTCATGAGAATCGGTCCAGCCGTTTCGGAGGAGTATGGTATCTAACATTGTGACGTGAGACTATTATATATAAGATAAAGCCGTGATATTTACACTATTTATTAGGTCAAGAACGGCTGGACCAATGTTTAGGATTTTTGGGTTTTTGGATTTGTCTTCTTTCGGAATAGGATAATAAGTATTAAACATTTGAAGAGTTAAAGAAAAACTTGTTTGTCCAAAGCAATTTAGTTCCGTCAAATTGCTCTTTTTAAAGTAAACCCACAGTTTTTACATAATCTTGTATAATATTGAACTATACCTTTGTTAGAATAGTCAGAAGCCTGCATTTCGTTCTTGAGAGCGTATATATTTGGCTTGATATCTTGAGTATCATTCGCGCTCAGATCTTCGGCTTTGACGTCATGGGATGAACTGCTGCTGCCGTATCCGTTCATCATTGGAGGTCGGCTGTAACACAGAAATCATACGATATGATAACAATTCCTTTATTATCTTTAACTATAGCAGACAATGCTCTGCCAACCAAAATGGAAGCGGAGAACGCAATTGTTACTGTTTCTTCGACTCCAGTTGGGATTGGGGTTATGGTAAAAGCCCAACGACTTGCATCATGAGGGACCTCATTTTTAAACGTACATACTGTAACACCGACCGTTGTCTATTTATTATCATCTAGATAGTAGGTACTAAGTACTTTTTTGTCTATCAAGGACTTTTTACAGTAAATTATTCATTAACGTTACCTGTACTCATCGTGAGAAGACGGATAGTCTTCAGTTTGCATCATGTGATCATCTCCAGAAATGTAGGACAAGTTGCAATCTTCCATCATGCCCTGAAAACAACGTCAGTATAATGGTTTTGTTCCATAATTATTAATTTGTTCCACAATTTATTGTAGGTACAATACCTGAAGGTTTCTTTTAAGAGCCTCGCTGTATCCATGAGGACTTGTCATCATTGGTGGGCTCTGGGCTCCCATAAATCTGTAGGAATAATGATTAGTTGTAATTTCTGTGACTTAAGATTAAGATTTGCTCTTCCTCAATGATAATACTTTAATGTTTTTTTTTAATTTACTCGTTACAGAAGAAGTCATAAAACTGAATCATTTACTTTGAAAGATAATTAATTGTATACAAAATCTTTATAAAAAAATCATACCCCGGCCATTTCAGACCTCTTCTGAAGTGATGGTACAAAACCATTAAAATGTGTCGTTTGTAAAAGTGTTATATTTGTGAAGTGTTGAATTTTGGTATGAAAAAGTCCAATTCGTCTGTACAAGTGATTCATGTGAGAGTGAAAAGTGTGTTCGAAATAAGTAAAAAGATATTAAATAGAATAAAAGAGAAAAAATATATAAAGGCAAGCTTATAGATAAAATTGATAAAAACGTTAATCTATCATGCGACAAAGATGCACATGCAAAAGCGTTAGAAGCCATACACTCACCTCGTTCCTTAAAATGGGATATAAAACATGCAGATGAAAAAGAAGGGAACAGAAAAAGAGTTAAAGACCTCTTCAATCTTACTTGGGTATCCAACGACGATCCTTCTTTACAATTTATATAAATGCAGTATACATGCATATAATTATATTCGTCGAAATAAACATGATCACATACAACTCGACATAAACACGCCTCGTCAAATTTAAATTAAAAAATGTTTCCGTGTTACATTAGCAACATATTATGATTAAAGCTAATTTATTAGACAAGTCATATTCAATAGTGATGTTAAAATCTATAGCAAAACAATTGGGTTATAGCTTCGCACTCTAAAAGTCTAGATTATAGTACTGCTGCTTGTTTAATCTTCGTGAATGAAATGAGAGCTACTAGTGATTACCAAACTATAAATGAAAATTAAACACACGCAGTATGACATACTATATTATATTCACGTTTCTCTAGTAACATTCTAACATGACATGTTTAATTCATCTAAGCTTACACAGTGATACATTACATAATGGTCAGAAACATCAATCTAATGGAAACCGAAAATCATCTTTGAGATAATTTCAGGTTTATTCTTAATATTTCACAAACAAGTGAATACTCTATGGACGCGATCGTCCAACGATTCTCACAATTGACAAATACTAAAGAGAGATGTTATGAGCTTAAAATTTCGTTACTGACGTTATTTTCTAAATATTGAACATTTCTATAAAAATCTTCGTTTATACATGCTATTTAAATTGGTTCTTTTGTTTCATAAAGTTCTTGATTCAGAATATCTTCTCTCAATTTTCTATTCTGGATTTCTATTTGGATCGTTTACATACAATACAGTTAGTAGGTATGTCATAAATCATTGTTTATGTCAAAAACTGAATCCAGAACATTATAAACCAACTTAGATTCGTTGGACGACCGCAGCTTCGTAAGAAGCTTCGCCCTTACTGTTGTGCAGCGTTGGGTCCCGGCGTCGGTTCGTACTTCCTAGGCCTCCCGCGACTCAGATGTCGTCTCTTCACGAACTCCGCGTCGTCAACCATCCAGAAAGAGCCGAAGTCGTCCTCGTAGCGGACGAAACATTTGTGCAGAGACAGGTTCGTCCGGATCGCATTCTATAATTGATTCCCGTTTAGCACATAATAACTCGCCGAGGCGATAACAAACTCTGTAAAACTCCATTTCATTATTATCTTAATTAAACCCAATGCGATTCAATCGTCTTTTGATATTGAATTTCATTTTGATAAAAATAAAGTTGAGTTTAATAGAACGATTGTAGCGCACTCAGATCGTCGTGGAGGTGTTGAATGTCATGCAGGAATGGCCCAAGAAGAGAGACCCCAAAGGACGGGATCCGATGATAGGAGCGAGGTTAATAGGCAAGCGAGAAAAGTGTTATTCACCGTTGCGCTGAAACCCACGAACACACACAACGAAACCTAAATACGAAAATGACAAGACCTCACATATTGTGGAGATGTAACTGGTCTTGAGATAAAAGTTACTTTCGCTACATGTAAAGCAGACAGTTACAATTCCACTCACAAGTTCAATTCAAAACCCACTACACGAATAATTACAAATTTAAAATCTGAAATGAGATAAAAACGTTTATTTACACAATAAGAGTTAGGTACTTAACTAGGTTAGAGAGAAAATATTTAAGATAGAGAAAGTAATCGGGTTCAGTGTTATTATTGTATAGTGTGAATTCTGAGTTGAGTGGGATTAGTTTTTCAGTGGCTCTTAATCAGTGCAATTATATTTTTATGTAAGTTATTTTAATGGTTATTATTACACAATTTATAAATTAACGCGTTTACTGACTAGTACTAGTACTTCATTGCTTCTTTTTTCAACCGTTTAAGTTTTTAAATAATAATCGTGAGTACCCGTTACAGTTAAAATGTTTAGTGCCTGCGATGATAAATCATATGTTTAAATTTTATTCAAAGTGTCATTAAAAAAGTATCTAAATATGTATCTAATAATTTGGTTTAAATATTTTTTGAAGTATGTGTCATTGTTTAGTGTACCTAATGGTGTAAATATTACATTTGTGCTGAAGTCATTACAAAATTATTCATGAGTAGATTGTTCTTAATATTGAAACAAAACAGTGGTAACTTCAACATTTGGATGTAAGAATATGTGCAGTCTATAGTCTATACTCTAGTCTATTCTCTCTTCTCTCTTAGACCGGCTTCCTAGCGTGGAGCATTATAATTTGTATTACATTTTAATTATGAAAGTAAATGGCTACTAATTTTAATGAAGTCTTTTATTAAGTGTCTTGGAAGGCCCGAGACATTTCACTATACCTATTTATTTTATATAATTATATCCGTGGGATATATTATTATAGAAAGTGTATTGCTCGAAATTACTTGTAATTTAGATCTGCAAGAGTTTTGATTGAGACATGTCCTCAAAAGAAACATAAACCGCAACTGAATTGTGATTTCCGTATGTGTAAGCAATTTGCAGGGTAAAGTTGTTCATTGTGTAGATTCTGTAGTTTGTCTGTCAAGGGGCATTTTGTGGTTATATAAATTGAAAACCAAAACGCATGCTTCATAATGTAAAATAATAACTTCAATATTTAGCACGCTATTATCGATAGTAATCTGTGAATTATATATTTATGAGAGATGTACTCGTATATTATGCTGTCGTATATTATGTCAGTATGTAATGTAATTTGTATTTTTACGTTCGGAGTAATATGTGTAGTGTTCAGTTCAGTTCAGTTTCTAGAAGTGTCAAATTGGCGAAGTGTGTAATGTAAGTGTTTAATAAAAGTATTTAATGTAATGTTAATTCTAAGTCAACGGTCTCTACCAAGGAGTTATTTAAGGACAAATCTCATATGTAGCTGTAAAATATTGTCATAGCGTGCTTATTAATAACTGTACTTTTGAATGTTATATTAGTTATAATAAATCGTAAACACGTCATGTAAGAATGGTAAGTGCATAACAGTAATGCCAGTTTAAACAATATTACTTTAAAGTGTTATGTTTGTGTCAAGTGTTACTGTAGTGTGCTTTGAACGTTAAATCAGTTGATAATGTCATAATTTCATGTAAGAGTGATAGGTGTACTAAAGTATTTAAAGATTAAAGTATTATTGTAAAGTATTATGTGTATTTCAAGTGTTACTGTACAGTGTCCTTTGAACGTAATATCAGTTGATAATGTCATAATTTCATGTAAGAGTGATAGGTGTACTAAAGTATTGCAAGATTAAAGTGTTATTGTAAAGTGTTATGTGTATTTCAAGTGCTACTGTACAGTGTCCTTTGAACGTAATATCAGTTGATAATGTCATAATTTCATGTAAGAGTGATAGGTATACTAAAGTATTGCAAGATTGTTATTGTAAAGTTTAGGTGTATTAAAAGTGTTACTGTACAGTGTCCGTTGAAACGTGTATCGGTTGGTAATCATGTCATGTAGGAATAGCAAATGTATTGAAATTGTTTTGTATTGTTTATAAGTATTACTAACTGTATAGTGATAATTGTAGATTAAGTATATTGATAATGTGTAATCATATGATGTAAGAGTGAAGTGTCGAAGCGACGTAAGTGTAATGTTAACGTTGAATTAAGAGTCAGTAATTGTAAAGTGCAAGTGTAACGTGGTACGTAGTAACTGTAGAGTGTACGGAAGAGGGTCTGCACGGCGGGGCGCCGTACCCGGCGTGCAGCGGCGGCGGCGGCGCGTGCGCGGCTCGCTGCGGCCGCCGCTTGTAGAACTCCACCTCGTCCACCGTCCACACCGCGCCCTTCACGTTCTCCACTCGCATGAAGCATTTGTGCAGTGACAGGTTGTGACGCACCGCGTTCTGTCAGTTCGACCACATTTATACGGCTACCGATGGATATGTACCATTTGTATCCCCAGTTTGCGAAACTTTTAAGATTTTTTTTGGACTTGGACATAAACTAAACCCCAAAGACAACATTATTTTCACTTTCATTGCTAACAATAAATTAAAACATTTTGAAAGTGATTCATTAAAATGAATGAATTATTAGTACCTACACAGATTACACAACAAACCTTAATCCACAATCATTATTATTAAGGTACGTACAGTCATTGTTATTATTTAATTTAAAATAAATTGATTTCGTTAATAGTAGGTACATCTCTTTCATACTCTCTTGCATCACTGTCTCTGTCATTCATATTTTTAGCAACTAACTTTTCAGCTATATTATTATTCAATTAGTCTAATTGTGGTCTTCCATTTTATATTAAAATTGACGCCCCTAAATCACTAATTCAATTTTAATTCATAGTCTTTTCATAAAAAATGTTATTTCATAATTCTTCATACTCTAGTGCTATTAATTCAGTCACAACAAAATAATTTCCTTTAGCTATAGACATTAATAAAGCCCTACAGATCATAATTGGTCCTGACTAATATCTCCTATTAATTTTGAATATAATATTATCAATAACATAAATGCTAATAACACAAACTACTTCACGTTTTATTTTAAATTTGACAAATGAGATAACCATTAAAATTTATATAACATCGTTATTATCTAAATTATTAATACAAAATTCAATCGATGATACAAAACTTACAATTTCAAACATTTTGATATTGACAGTAGTTTAAGTATTATTTGGACTGTATCAATCAAGTGTGATCATTTATGAAATAAAGCTTACCTTCCACGTTGCAGCGTTGCGTCGGAAGTAACAGAAGGTTGTCTGGAACCAGTTGTAGATCTCGTTGAGGGTCAGCTGCTTATCAGGAGATTCAATTATGGCCTGCAATTAACATTGAATACTTTTAACTGATGAACATTTAAGAAAGAGATAGAGAGATAAGTTGGGTATAGTCGCAATAGTAAAAAAAGAAATATAAAAATAAGGATATAGAGTTTCGAAGATTAAGTTAAAGCAAGTAGAAGATTTACTACTACTCTACTCTACTAAGTGGAAGATTTCTACTAAAAGTAGAAGATTTTGATGGTTTAGGTCGGTAGGAATTTTACAATATTTTTAGATTAAAATTCAGTGGCCAATCATATCATGACACACCTCAGCAAAGTGTAGATTTTCCTTAAACTAAGTAAATGTTATAAACAAACTTGCCTGGCGGATGAGAGAAGCATACGTAAATGGAGGTCGTACGTCAGCTGATTTGTAGAATTCGCGATTGCGC
This sequence comes from Ochlodes sylvanus, assembly GCA_905404295.2. Classification (NCBI taxonomy): domain Eukaryota; kingdom Metazoa; phylum Arthropoda; class Insecta; order Lepidoptera; family Hesperiidae; genus Ochlodes; species Ochlodes sylvanus. Next base: position 1,800,140 of record FR990146.1, on the reverse strand, counting down.
TGAATCTCTGTAAATTAAAAAATCTACATTATTACGTTTAAAGATAACTTTCAAAGAAAGTGCTACATTATCAGTATTATCTATAGCTAAATCTGCTATTACATTATGGGTTTTAAAAACAGCTCCGAAGTCGGAGTAGCTTTTAACTTCTGCTGTCCAAAAAATCTTGACTTAATTTAAGTGCTGCTAAGATTCAATCCCCAAAATCTGGCAATCGCCACGAAAATTATGTCGTAAACGCGCGTCTACACGTGCATATTAATAAACTGATAATGATTTCCTTTTTACCTTGTTGAACATCTAATCCAGCTCTTTCGAGCATATAAGGAAGACCTTGTAGAAAAATAAATTAGTTATTTATATTAATCGATTCTATTACGGATATTTTTGCAATAAATAAATCTCATTCGGAACGAAATCACTTCACGTCAATAACTTTATCTTTAATTCATCATTTGAAAACAGGATCCAATGTTTTGTTATATTTCCCACGACAGTCGTGACTAAAAATTTTAGTTTTAATCTTCTTGAAATTTAAAGTTACGAATTTGTAAGTTACTTTTACGTGATTTTAAAATAATCAACACTTTTTTGTATGCTTCAATTGTTTTGTAAAACATTTTAATTTAATTTCCTGACAATTTGATTTCCTGAAATCTTAGATTCCCCAGATATAGGATCTGAACGTGGTATGTGTTTAATTGTGAAAGATTGTGGTAGTTTTACGGCTATATTTTTTTTTATATTACCTCCTGCAATAGCAACACCAGATTTATCGGATACTCTTCGCCGAACGGGACCCGGCGAGGCACCTTCACTTGTAGGGCCTGAAAAAATACATATTAAAGTTTTAAGATTAACACAGCCTAAATTGAATTTTTTATTAATTAAGTAGGTATAGATTACGGAAGCTCCCACTGTTAGTTTAAAGTAAGGTTTCAATATTATTGCCAAAGCTTTCCATTTTTTTAACTTTACTAATAATAATTTTAATACGTAAGAAATAAATATTGCGCAAATATTAACCATCCTGCGTAATATAGTACTGGCAATAAATATTACAGTTAAAAAGTTAATAATTATTATGTAATTCCAAATAAACATTATTATTTAACTTTTGATATCTCACAAGGGAGTGTTTTGGGCCCAAAAATGTCGTACACGGATTTTACTTTATCGACTATTTTTATTTTCATAACAAGGGACACATTTTTGGTGTTTGTTACTTCACGTCTGTTCAAAATATAAACGGAGATGAGTCTCGCCGTGACCATGATCCATGCAACTGGGTCGAAATATCGGTAAAACAATTCGAAATCGTGAGTACCCGTATACATTACAATGTTTAGTGTCCGCGATAATATCAGTTTAAAACAAAATATAAACATCGATAGATAGAAATAAGCGCTCATATGTGGTAAAAATTTCTTGAGCCCTTCCGTTCTTCGGAGGGCACGTAAAGGCGTCGGTCCCGGTTGTTATCATTAGATAGCAGTCGTTAAGCAACAACGTCGTTGCATAAAAAAATTGCGATACTTGGGTTGGCTACTAACCCCTCTACCAATCCGCACTGGGGCAGCGTGGTGGAGTACGCTCTAGGCCTCCTCATGTATGAGGAGAGATCCGTGCCATTAACGGGTTGTAGCCAAATTTATAAATAAATATGTCACAAGTGTCACAAATAGTATCTTGCCATGGGGCAGCTTGGCGTGATGCTGCGAGTCCCTGGCCTGGTGCAGGTGGCGCATCATGGCGGCGAGGCGGTCGCGCTCGCGCCGCAGCTGCAGCTCCAGCTGCGCCACCACCTGCATCTGCACGCGGGCCTGCGCCGCTGAACGATCGTCCAGAGTATGAGCAGCCTCTAGATGCCTGGGGAGGGACAACTTAAAAAATAAATAAACGTTCGATTCATACCCGCAGTAGAATGCGTTTTGTGGCATGGACAAACATAAAGCATGTCATAGACAACCAAAACCTGCGTACAAACTGTGACATATACATATGTATATCTGATCCGGCTGGGAGTCGGGCCTATAACATCCTGATCTGCTGCTAAAAACTAGGTTACGAGTCGGCCAAAGAAGTGACGAGATGATAAATCGTGGATTTTATAGTCGAGCATGACTAACTAGTATATCTATCCTAGTGATAGTATCAAAAATCGTTCGTAATAAATCTAGAAACCGATAGAACAGATAGATACTCACTTGAGGAAGGCCTGGTAATCATCAGCGAGGGCGTCGCAGCCGGGCCACTTGCACACCCCCCGGCCGAACAGGGGATGCTCCTCCATTTCACTGCCCCACAGCATCAGACCTGGAGATGTGACGTCATGGGAGATACTATAACAGTTAACGTAATGGAAGAAAACAGAAAGAAGAATACTGAGTAATGGAGTGCAAGGGACTAGTTCAGTTCAAGCCAACCTCCCCTGCTGAGCAACGGATGGCGACAGATGGCTACTGTTGGTGGTCGCTGGCAATGTACCACCACCCAGTTTAATCCTAATGGCGCTGATGATGCACATGGTGGTAGAGTATATTTACCAGCCTGGCTAGTGATCACCCTCTCACTAAAGCCAACTGTGAAGTATTTTCCCAGCTGTTTTGTCCGGGAATACGTCAGCCTTCCTGTCCCTTAATCCTACCCGACGGTAAGTGACGTTAGAGTCCTATATCTTGAACTTTATCTAAGTAATCATTTATTTACTTTAAGCCGATTTATATTTCTTCCTTTTCAAGATTCGTAGTACTTAATTAGAGCTCTTCTCTTTCTGTTTGGAATCTTACCTGGGGGTGCATTCGGTGGTACGGAGAGTGGCGCATGCATCAGGTACTGCCGCTGTACGGCTTGCAGCTGTTGGACCAGCTGCTGCTGCTGAGCACCCAGCTGTTGCTGCAAGGATCCTGTAGAAAGACCACCGGATGACGTGAAGACAAACTGTGCTGAACATTAATACCACTGGGAAGTGAAACGTGAATCTGTTACTAAAGGAAAAGCAAACTCTTTAATTCATTTTTTATTGTAACATTTACTTAAGAGGGGGTATAAAGCTAGGAACAAATCAAATTTCACCCGCCCGTCTCAATGGAGCAACGGTACTGATAAATGGAACAGAGCATGTCAAAATCCTAGAGCTATAAAGATAAATGTATTTTATTTAAATAATTCGTAAATTATAGATTTGATTTAGAAATCGATCTACAAATCCCTCCGTGATACTAATTAGCATAATATATTAAAATATTGACTCAAAAACATGCACCATATTGAAAATAAATTGATTTTAGTTGAAAATTAGACCTAACTTTGTGATTTTTTTCTATCGAGAAAATTTAATTTTTTTATGTTTTTGCTTCTTGCATTCACTCAATAATATGATGAAGTATAACTATGTTTTTCTTCAGCTTCTAGAAACTTGATCTACTACTGTAAAAATTGAATCTACGATTGCCAATTTTGCTTTATACCCCCTCTTAAATTACTGTGAAATCTCAATGGACCAACAGCTGAGATTACTTTAAACGAAATTGACATTCCACTTACTAAAGTTTTTACCACCGTCCCTATACGTTGAACGTCTACAAAAACACATCTGATTAGTCGAACTAATCGACACTTCTTTAATTTGTCCCTCTTAATATTTTCCTCCTTGTATTAATATTCTTCCCTGTTCTCTTGTTCAAAACTTACCCGGCGAAGAATCAGGCGGTGGGAGATGCTGCTGCGACAGCAGATTCAGATTGATCTGGTCCTGCAACCGGGACTGCTCTAGCTGCCGCTTAGCTGCCTCCGAACTCATGTGCTACATATAAAAATAAATTACAGCTAAGGTGCGTACCTAAATGCCACAGTGACGGACAAGGATTCCCGAAATTGCACAGAACTACTAAGTGGATTGGCAATGAGATGGCTACACAGCTCGAAGGACCAATTACCGTTGAGGAAGAAAGGTCTTCGAAGTGCGACTACGCCTTGACAAAGATGCCCGACGATGTAACGATCTGAAGAAGACAGTGAGTCCCCTGGATTTACGGCAGTTTTTAATAATATCCTATCTATCCATTAAACTCAAGTTAAGAGTCACCATATCCTTGTACGAGCTGTCGTTTACCTACTAAGTTATCCAGATTACGAATAATAAGATTACGAATCATAGATTATTGACAGCCGTTAAAAGGTTAGTACTGGATTTACTGACGCAATTTAGGGAGTGGCCTTAATCCAGCTTCGAAAACTGACGGATGAATACACATATTGATTTGTGACTCACCTGTTTCTGCATATGATGTTGGTGGAACAGACGTTGCTTCATCAGCGCTTGCAGCTGGTTGTGTTGATCCAGGAGCTGCATGGCGAGCAGGTCGGGCGCCACGAGCGGCAGCGGCGAGCGCCCGCCGGCCGCAGACGCGCTGGACGGCGACACCGGCGCGGGGCTCGACTGCGCCGAGTTCCCCGTTGGAGACGCTGGGGCGGAGGCCTGGATTGTGGGGGGAAAAGAACAGATGTAATCATTATTAATTATTTGTAGGGAGAAGAGAAAAGATATAATACGCCAAAAGTTCTAAATCTTTGATTATAATCAAAGGTCTAAATTAATCGTTATTATGAGTATTTTTTATTTATTTAGTTCTACACGGAAACAATATGATAAACAATAGGTACTTATACAATAGACTTTGTACAAAGGATTTCAAGAATATGTTGATGAACTGATACTTTTATTTACTTTTTTATTTAATTTTATCAGAAACTAAAATATTAATATATATATAATAAAATATTAAGTAAATTATTACGTTTATCGACGTGGAATTTGCTTAAGCTAGTAACAAAAAGAAATTATTTTAATGGCAACAAAGGCGAAATCGTCGCTCGGTTGGGCTCGGCACGGCACCGCACGGCACGGTACGGCAAGGCTGTCACAACGGTTCGCCGCGCCGCTCCACTAATACCGTTCTTATCACTCTTATTGCCATCTTTGTGACAATCATTACTTACCCTGGCAAGGGCGAGCGGTTCATGGTCTCGCGGGGGTGACGCGCGGCGCGGGGGCGGGCTGCGCCGGCGGCGGCGCGCCGCGTCCCCTCCCCACCTGCCTGAGTCCTCCCTGGAGGTAACAGACACTTCAGTGAGTTTTTTATCTTCTACAATGAATACATAATGCTCATAGCCGCACACTAGGACCCCCTGACGCGTAAAGTCACCGACCCGTAATTCGTAAATCCAAAGGCATCATCAACGCTTTAACGCGCTAACAACTCGCACATTGTCATGAAAAAACATTAGGTACAGACTTAGAGTAAAAAGTAGTTAATATATAATTATACTCTGAGGGTACAGAACCCTGTATTGAACCCTGTTGTTGGTGGAAGGAAGTAGTCAGTCAAACTATGTCATTGTCGTGTCGTACCGGTCCAAACAGCGATCCAGCTCGAAGGAGTTGAGTAGCGGCGGCTTGGCAGCTCCTCCGGGGCTCGGGTTCAGTGCCGGCTCGGGACCCTGGGGAACAACGCTCATATTGAGACACTAGCAGAAACATCTATATCACTAGAGTACACGCGTGGCCTACTATAGTAGACCACGGTAACTTGTTTTGCGATATTTTTTTTGTTTAGCGCGCTAGAAATTAGCAATTCCAGGTAAGCCTTGTCTGGTGAATTTGTCACAATCTCAGTACCCCGTAGGATACCCTTTTATTAGTGTATTATCTATGGATACCCTCGCGGGCGCACATGCCAGAAATTTGGCGCCAAAAGTGCGGGCCTACTAAAGTAGTCCGCGCGTGTATTGGTGTACCAAAATCAGGTATGTAGCTTTTGGTGTATTATCGATTTATAACAGTATAAAAATATTCTCCAGATCTCAATATGTATGTATTTATGTATGTATATAAAAATATTATTGTAAAACGTACATATTTTTCAAATTTAAATATTTTTGCAAATTTATAACCGATTACACCATGAATGATTCACAAGTGGAAAGGTGGCTACATGAGCTAGATACTGATGATGAAGATATGATTGAGAGTGAAGATGATGAAGTTCAGCTAGAAACAGACTTACAGGCCCTAGTAGGCGAGTCAGAACTCCAGGAAAATAAAGAAGAAAGGTTGAGTGAATCTGACGAAACATCAGATTCAGATAACGCTCAAATCTGGCAACTAGCATCCGGAAGGGGAGGTCCTGTCTATAAATCGCCGAATGGAACTATTTGGCACAAGGATTTTCCACTGGCAACGCGAATTCGAACCCAAAACATTAGGATAAGACCATCAGGGCCAAAAGTGTCATTTTTATCATTTTTTCTTCGATATTTACGAAATTGTTAATTATTTATTACTTTATATAATTTATCTTGATTTTAATGTTGTAATACAAAGTAAATAAAATAAGTTTTCCATTCCATTTCTTATTTCATTTAAATAATTATAAATATATAATTTACTAGCGAACCGCCCTCGCTTCGCTTCGGGAAACTAATTCCTTCGGTCCATACAAACTTTCAACCTCTATTTCACCCTCTTCATCCCTTTTTTTCGCAATAAAAGGTAGCCTATGTCCTTTCTCAGGGTCTAAAGATTGTCTGTGCCAAATTTCATCAAAATCGGTTGAGAGGTTTAAGCGGGAAAGCGTAACAGACAGACAGACAGACAGACAGACAGACAGACAGACAGACAGAGTTACTTTCGCATTTATAATATTAGTAGGGATTGACATTTTAAAATGGATTACCATGGTAGGCCAGGCGTGTACTCAAGTAAAAAAAAGGGGCGCGTGTACTGTAGTGATATAAAAACAAGGTAATTTAAAAAAAATACTATAGCACGAATGATATGGCACAGAGCGCCCCACGCTTTTACTAAGAATTATTGTTTATTTCGATTTATTATAAAAGCGTGTTTTTTAGTTTTTTTAACAATATGTAAGTACCTATTTTATTTTTTCTTTTTTAGACTACGAATTGCCATCGGTCCTTGATAATTCTACAACAAAGTTTGAACGAAATCTGATCGCTGAAAATAAGTCAAAATCGAGTTTAAAGAAGTCGGTTATTTTCTTATTTATTTTCTAATTATTAATTTGTAATCGGTCCTTGATGAAGTATGCCAAATTTCGAGTTAATCCGACGTTTTGAAGGGGTTCAAATTCATGTTCAAAGTTTCCGTTACATACTTACATACACACGTATGAAGCTAATATTGCGTATTAAAAATCGCGTCAGTCAGTGCTTATCTTAGCGGTAAGACTAAAGATTATGTTTGGTCAATTTTATTGCGACGGCGATTTGGGGTCAGACCAATAAAAATATTAATATACAGTTTTGAATTGCAGCGGTTATAATGTAAGTATTCGACACAGACATGAGGAAATTACCAACCTTATGTTAAAAAACAAAATGCGTGCAATTCACACGTGCTAGAAGTGAAACTTAAAAAAAAAACGAATACTGTCAGTCCAAATATTGATGTTTTGCTTTGCTTACGTAAGCCGCCACTTTGGCGATGCTTCCTATCCCAACTTCTCCCACGTTAAAATGTGTCTGTTTCCGTTTCATTTCATTTGCGCGTCATTTCCGTTCAAGACGAACGATTGGATGGTAAGTTGTCAATGTCCCTTGACGTTTGACATCTCGGCATCGGGAACACCAAAGGTATTTGCACTATTACCGATCGACGCTTCAAAGCAAAAAGAAGTATTAGCTTTCAAGTCACTAACTGAAACACAACCAGACGTTTGGTGGCTAACTCAAGCCTGTAATGAAATAATGTACTTATAAGTAATAACATCATTGGCTTAATAATAATAATAATGATAGGTTTGTCTTTGTGCCGAGAGTTACGGCCATCGGCTTCTGTCGCCTCGCCTCTTAGGACAACGTTCTGCTGGCATGGAATTGGGATCAATATTCCAGGTCTCCCCAATAGGGTCAAAATATAAAGTATCTAAATAGATACCTATATGAAAGCAAAAGGATACTGATTGACTGACTAAAACGAACCTCCAAAACTACTTGAGTTGTCATTGTCAACATGAAATTTGACAGCAAGGTAGTTGATAAGAAGACGTCAACTAAGAACAGGTTTTGCGATATTTCACCCCTAAGGTCAAATACTGGTTAAAAGTTTTTTCAAAATCAGTTATAAAAAGTACATCCGCGTGGAACAATGGTCAACTATGGTCAACTACAATGGAACAGTTTTTGAAATATTTCACCCATAAGGTCCAATAGTTCTTTTGAAAATCAATAATAAGTACATTCGTGCAATCCGTTCCCAACAGAGTTAGCTAATAAAGGCGTGTTAAACGAACATGTAATCGACAATTACCTACACAAATCCGCACATGTGCCTACGGCTCAGTGCTCAGCAAACGCTGTTTATATTATGAGGTCACCCGCCACGTACAGAGATGTGTTTTGATAAATAATACGCTCCACTATAAACACAACGAGTGTTCTGTATAAACTATCTAGGCGCTATTTTAAACTATTTTTATAACATCCTTGTTTGGTCCTTTTCAATAGATGATGTTGGGTTTTGAATCTATCAGCTCTTCCTTGTTAATTGTAGTGATGCCTAATGTAACTGATGTCTGTTGGACATTTGGGCACAAGGCTCTTTTTTCTGATATAATTTTATATGTTAAAGTTAATAAGGCGTAGAATGGACAAATCCTTAGTATCTAATCGCGTGTTGCTTAAACATTGTACCTTGTAGGCTGAGCTGTAACGTGTGTTTCGGTTGAAAGGTGATAAAGGAGTAAATTGCAACAAATTTGATCCGCAAAGAACTGAACCAAGCAAATTTTTTCCCTTGTTCGCAAGATATTTACAGATTATGCCTACTTCAACGCACCAATCTTGCTTCATAACTGTGAAGGCCTCCAGCATACTTCACCACGCTGCTCCAGTGCAGATTGGTGAGACTGTTTTTTAGTTTCCGCCCAAAGCACTGAAGCGCTGAAGAATCTATAAAAGCCGGGATGTTAGCGCTTAAAATGTATCCTAACTAAAATTTACTATCAAAGAGTGAACATAACAGTAACTGTATACGACTCACATTATCGGGATCTTACGATAAGAAGTGTAGATTAACACGCACGGGTTTTGATCAAACTAATAAACAAAGTGTTATTTACACCCGCGGCACGTATTGGCGCATATCGGGCGATATATTATTTACGTGACACCAGCACCTATGGAGACTTCGAGGAACACAATCATATCAACAAAATAATTTGTTTAATTTTATGTAATAAATAATATACTATCGAGGTTTATAATAGAACAGGCCTTAGAAAGTTATCCTAAGCAGTTATTGTCAAGTGACGCGCATGGCAATATCTACTTGAAGAATGTTAGTTGATTTGTGATGAGTTCCGGTGGGCCTAAACTGGAACTGTATACATCTTTACAACTTATAACTGTCCCACTTGTGGGCTCAGGTTAATGTCTGTGACGAGTACAGGCCATCGTCCAGAACGCTGGTTAAGTCCATCTGCACACACACTTTTGAGATATAGAGTATAGAGAACTCTCAGGTGTGCAGGTTTCTTCGCGATCTTTTCTTTCACCGAAGCAAGTGATAAATACGCACATATGTAACTTTTGAAAAATGAGAGTTCATGCAGGATTCGACCCGTATATATGGCGCAATGGTCACCATGCCAACTGCCGTTCAAAGTTCATATTTCTGTTCTCGGTCTGAGTTTGTGACCTTATCTTTGTGTGCCCATGTCTTTGCCCATGGCACCCACGTCACAGGGAAACCTAGTATTTAATAAAGGGCAGTTTTTAAAATTACTAATCGAATTCTAAGAACGTTATGAAACCAATAAACTGAGTGAAGGAAGGTGAGTAACGCTGCACTATCGAGTTACTGTGCATTTTGAAAAACAAACGAACGAGACGATAACCGAAAACAATAACACGGCCGTTGATTATAAATTAATACCACCTCGTGGTGACCAGCTAACAATAATATTACCCCGTGACCACCTGCTGTGCGGTTTTAGTTTGGTTCACCTTTTAGGCACTATGCTTGACAAGTTGGCATTGCAAATGGCATGGCGATTCATGGCATGGCGTTTTAGGCGCATATGGTTTACCAGATTTTTCCAGTTAGCAGTAAGTATTCTTTTCAGGATTTAAGATAGCAAACGAGCATGCACCACCATCCTTCCACCACCGCCCATGACAACTGCTAGCACCCAGATCACCCAGAATTTAGACTCAAATCAGGACTAGAATGGTTAGTCCAGTATAGAAATTGTGTTACTAAGATGTTAGTAAGTGAGTTCATTAGTACGTATAAGAACTTGCGTAGGAACTGTTAGTAATAATCAGTCCTTATAGTTTCTGTTAGCAATAGTCTGTTTAGGTTAGGTTAGTAAGACTCATTCTAGCTCGGTCAAAAATGACATATTGTGTTGTTGCCCTTAAGGACTTAAATGATCGCCTCTAAAAAAGTGTAACCACACCTTTTCAAACGGAATACAACTGCTGATATAACAATTGTTACACGTTATATTAATGAATGGTGCCACCATTTCTAACGTGTAACAATTGGTACCGTGGCGGGCGGTGGTCCTACCCTGACTGAACTTTAAAGTCTCTACCACCTATTAAACTACTGACTTACTTCTACTACCTATTAAAATATTAACTAGAACGTTATAAACAACTGAAGTGCTCATAGCCCGGCGTCGTGTGTATATCCCGAGATCGACTGAGTTATGCAACAGCGGGCAAAGACCGTAGATGGATAGTCAGCCAGTGGCGAAATTCCTTTAGCATACCGTGCTTCGCAGGGCATCTAATGCCGTTGAACCCGCTTGTTATCGTTAAAAGCAGTCGTTAACTACTCCTGTGATTGGGTTCGCCACTAAAGCCTCCACCAATCCACACTGGGGCAGCGTGGTGGAGTCTCTAGGCTTCCTTGATGGTGAGGAAAGACCCTTGCTCAGTAGTGAGCCATTAATGGACTAAAGTCACAGTTATAGACAACCACATCACATATAATATTAAAAACAATTAATAAATAAAAGCACCGAATTAATGTTATTATAAAAATTAACAATAAAAATGGTTTTCATGCATAATATAACGTAAAAATTATACTTTTATAATAAATACTTACTAAACATACGAATATAAACACTCACCTGTCTTACAGCGTACAGCATAATCGTAATCTTCTGTCTGCTTGGTTAACTTCTCTAAATATGTAAAGTAGACTTTCACTTTACGCTTTACCCGTTTGACTTTACACTAGTCAATTACGCGGTATTTTATGCACTAAATCAGTCATAGTTTCGAACACGTTAACTATTTTTCTTGTAGTTAAACTACTGCCCATCATTAATTAACTGACATTTAATGAACATTTCTTGAAGGTGTTCTACAATTTTTTATCAGTGGTTTTAATCGCTGTTCAGTATGGGAATATAATTTTTTTATATAACTACAACTACTCTTTTTGGACTCCTTACAAAATAGAAAATCTCATCAAAGGCCTTCCAAATGCAGCAAGGCGACTTTAGCCTAAATAAGTATAATAATTTATTTAATTTTCCATGGACAAAAAATATGAATGAAATCGAAAAAGACACATGTAATAGGTAAGGATCCTGGATCCATATTATCTAATTTAATTTAAACGTCAATTTTAATTTACTTTAGAGATTTTTTAAACAAATAAAACTTAGTTAGCCTGAAGATGATAAATAATTTAGGCACATTTTTTACGGTTTTTAGTTTTTAGGTTACAGGGTAACTTATACTTATACTTGGTACCTAGTTAGATTTACAGGATAAGTTTATTAAACCAAAACAAAAAAAAATGTCTGCTAAGAAAATTATGTGGGTGAAATTTTTAATTTATTTTCATTACATTCATATTTACAAATGGTCCAAACTAAATTATTTAATTTGGACTGGAATTAAGATTTTAAATTAATAATAGAACATGATATTATTATTTTATCAAAAAGCCTTCTTAGTAAACAATCCTATTTTAAATGTTTTCATTTTTTTCCTAATTTTAAAAATAGTTACTGCACCCAAAACAGTTGCTACTCGTTCTCAAACTTTCCATGCTTACCCCACATACCTATATCATTTTTTAATATTTACTCCCTAAAAAACCTTTCGTGTACCTACATCAAATCATCTTTAAATGAAAACTGCGTAAAATTCTGCGAAGAATTTTTGACACAATCGTGTTATAACCGATATGTATTCAAACTTTATGGACAAGCTATACAGCTATATTTATCATATCTTATAACGACCTTTGATAAAATAAAATTTCTGTCTCAAAGATGATAAGAATAAGGCGCTTTTAATTAGAACAAACCCATTAAAAACCTATCGATCAACGCAAACCCAATCGACATCCCAACAAAAAACGAACCAAAAATAAACCAGCCGTTAATAAAAAGGAAAATTAAAAGAGAAAATCTCTCAACTAACCCACGAACATTAATTTAAAACCAAGCGACGTAGAGCTTAGTCCGAGAGCGGCGGACGAACTCTCTGTAGAGCGTCGCGCCAATCGCAGGCCGCCGCTGAAGAGTGCCACGCCTACCCGCTGAAAAGAGACGCCTACCCAACCAAGTTTCTATACAATCCTTAATGAAAATTTACATTGAACTGGTGGATCTGACGATATTCCAGCTCTGGAGAATTGGAATACCGCTTTTTGTTCCAGCCTTTGTTGTAGCGTCTAGGTTTGATGGGGTTTTTGTTTGTTTTGTTGCGACAGGATTGGTTTTTATTATGATAAAATATCTTATTAATATGATGAATTATCTTACGTTACCCATTTCGCAGTTTCATTATTCATTTTATTAATATTAATTTAAGTTGTGAAAACAGTAACGTAGTCGTTTTTCCACATTAAGTGTTAAGTTTAACACGAACAAAAGTTTTCGGTTTTTTCTTGTAATTTTTGTCCTGTATCTCGATTTTGGATTTTTACATTATGCAAATGGTTTAAATTAAGTTTATATTTGAATTACATTTATTGCTTTTACAAGTAAATGGTACTTGATTTGACACTGATTGGCTATGATTCTATTCAGTTTTCTTAATATCGGGACAAGTAAAAAGCCGGACAACTTCAATTGCTTTAGAGAGGGTCAAAAGTGGACACTTGTGGACAAATCTGGACATCTGGTAACTTCAGGTGAAGTCTCTTAGTAAGCGATAGACACTTTTTATCTTCGATGATTCCTAGAGAATAGGCGTAAAAAGATTCATTATAAACCAGTGCCTTATTGAACGAAGGATCTCACGAATTCCTGTAAACCATTTTAACTTAAAAAGGGTCTAGTCAGAATTTAAAACTCGTTCGAGAGGAGCTCTGCGGTTCTGCTATAACATTTCGCTTTGGCTCTTTTTGGTAATAAGTCGAAACATTAAAAACATCTGGTGTTGAACAAGCCGGACGTTTCATCACAAGCTTTATCTTTTATCTTTTATCTTTGTTCAAGGAAATTCCAGCATTTAAATTACGTCACCAAGTGGAGAGATTTTACGATGTCCTAGTAACTGTTGTTCGATTCGGAAAACCTACGCCTTGTATCCACACTCAAAATAATGTTAACACGGGACTCTTAATTTTTTTTATTGAATAAAATAAAGAATGTTTCTACATCAGGGAAAATAATCAAAACGCATCCTAATTGGTTAAACATTTTTTGAGATTTAGAATTTTTGGCAAAAAATCTAAAAATCATTGCTATTAAATATCGCGGGACTATTGCGAGGATTATACTACCCCTACAACTACTTGTGTTATTTAAGTTTGTAAATTTAAGTTTAATAAATTCGTGCAAACATTACACTTTAAAGTATTAATTAAATGTCAAACAGATATAAAAACTTCCTGAACTGAAGTGGGCGTTGATTGTGTCGGCATCAGTCACATATCTTTCAACAAAGCCTTGCCGAGCCCGATCAGCTCGGCCATTCGTACTGCAATCAAACTGGGTCCCAATCAACGTTCAGATACCAATGGGATTAACACGTTACATCTAGACTAATTCAGAGTATGTACATGATGTAGGAGAATGTACGAATAATATAACAAACTTTGAAATTGTGGAACTAGAAAATGCGGCCTTTAAAAAACTGAGGGTGACATCGTGACGGCGACTATGTTGATACATGTGTGGGCCGGCTACATTTATTTAGAGCGACCATTGTCCTCAAGGGTTGCAACACCTCTGTGACCGAATTATAACGACACTCTTACTAACAACTAACTAACTGGACTAACAGGACTAACTTTCACTGACAGTCCCTGTCCCAGCCCTCATACGTAGGTACTAACAAACTAACCAACTAATGTTCTAACACCGTCACCTAACCGGACTAACTATCCCAGCCCCCATTGGAGACTTGTTCTAAGTCGGTCCCAGTTGTCATGGACGGCAGCGGAAGGTGGTGCTGCATGCCCGCTTGCTACTATACCATAAAAAATATCGAATGAAGATATTGCGTCTATTTAGGAAAGTAAAGGGAAAAATATTTTATCAATTCGTGATAAGGAGAGAATAAGGAGAGAATAAGAGCTTTGAATACACTCGTATTTACGGTCTAGCACGCCGGTCACATCTATTAGACCTATTATTTTGGAGCTATTAAGACTAACCTATTATTATGGAAGATCTTTTAGGCTTGCGAATAAACATTGTATATTATATTATATTATTGGAACGAAGTTCCTTATCGCGCGTTGTGAAAGGGGGCTAGACGGAAAAAATTCTTACGAAAAGTTGTCACGACACTTTTTGTGTACAGCGCCATCTCGTGGAGCGTTTTTGTAATAAGCAAATGCGTAGTTTTGTCATTAGTTTTTGTTGTTTTTGTTAGATGGCAGCAGTGTGCCACACTTCAAGTGTGCACACTTGACATTTTCAGATTTGTAGGTTTAGCTTTAGTGTCACTGACGATAGATAACGCTACCAGTGGGAAATAATTATAACTTAAAACTTAACTTCGTTCCATCCGGGTGTCCCTTGACACCTCTCAAGTTTTTTCTCATTCTCTATCTTTTAAGGTTAAAACTGTCTCATTACTGATTTTGGGTTTCCCAATGATCCGCTATTATTGGCCAGTTGCGGCTGATAACATTTTATAAACCTTTGACAATAGGTTATCACTTTTTGTCTTGCCTGACTAAAAAGACATCCACGGTTTAAGCTATCTTTAATATCTTAAGTCGAATCTTAAATGTTACCATATACACGGACAAAAATTCCGGGATTCAATACTAAGAACAAACTCAATAAAGTAATACCACGAACTATGTAACCCAAAATCTAGAACGCCGGGGAAACAAAATCTGTTACTTTCAGCATCGCTAGCCAGGTACTACATATAGCTTATATAATTAAATTAATGACTCACATATTTTCTCGCAATTGATTACCTATTTGTCTCAATATAAGTATGTTATTTAAGTCATGTCATATTCATATGTCATTGATATATTTTTAATGCGTAGGTGTTGTTACTAAGTTCTATAAGGTAAGTAGGTTAAGGAAATTTCAATCTAAATAAAGAATGTATAATACCAAGTAAATAAAACAAGGAAATACATATATACTATCTAAGCGATCACGGGATTTTTTGTGGTAACACAAGTAGGTAACACAACATTTTCCTGTTCTCTAGCTAAATGAATACCTGATTAACGTTAGCGAAATTAGAATAAGGTAAATGTGGAAAATTTTGGATGACTATTACTACGACAATTTGTCCAAAACCTCGGAGTTAGACTGGGCGGTATAAAGCAAAATTGGCAATCGTAGATTCAATTTTTACAGTAGTAGATCAAGTTTCTAGAAGCTGAAGAAAAACATAGTTATACTTCATCATATTATTGAGTGAATGCAAGAAGCAAAAACATAAAAAAATTAAATTTTCTCGATAGAAAAAAATCACAAAGTTAGTTCTAATTTTCAACTAAAATCAATTTATTTTCAATATGGTGCATGTTTTTGAGTCAATATTTTAATATATTATGCTAATTAGTATCACGGAGGGATTTGTAGATCGATTTCTAAATCAAATCTATAATTTACGAATTATTTAAATAAAATACATTTATCTTTATAGCTCTAGGATTTTGACATGCTCTGTTCCATTTATCAGTACCGTTGCTCCATTGAGACGGGCGGGTGAAATTTGATTTTTTCCTAGCTTTATACCCCCTCTTAATCATGATTCATGATCGACTCTCTATTAGTTTGGACGACTCATATAGAAGACATGGGTTTGCATGGCTTGGCTGTATTTAACGCATTAATGTCCGACGAACAAGTCTCTCCTAATATCTGAAAAGGCCTAGAGCATAGGTACTAGAGAGAAATAATAAAATTCCTTAACCCTTTTCGTATTAAAACAAGAACCGAAACTAACAATGAAATAATTTTAGATAATGACCGTGATGACCTTTGAAGTCATTGTAATTATTTTCCAAATTTTCTCAAGAAGGCTAGATTAAAAACCAGAGAAGGGCAGTTTTTTTTAATTTACTTAACACTTTAATTTACTTATGAAATATATTAATTATCCTTATTAAATTTTATCTATTCTTGAATCGTAATTATATAAAACTTAAATCACAAGATCTCTGTGCCGCCAAATAATAATGTTTAGTTGCACATTCTTAATATATAGTTAATGAGACGAATAAATTTCATATCCTTCGACAATTATGTTCAAAAAATGAACAAAAATTTGCATTATCATTCATCTGCGTGATTTTTTGCTTGTGAAGCTAATATTTTTATTATAATTACAACAGCATAAAAGTACGTGATATAAGCGCCAAATGATTGTAATAAATCTGGATATTATCACGTAGAATAATAATAACAAGATAACGAGCAAGCAATACGGTTGTTTGTGAATTTGAGTATTATCGGTATTTATAATATTGAATAATTAAAAAATGAGCGAGAAAATGCTGCCAGTATCTTGGGTCCATGCGACCTAGTTAGGTACATAAATTTCATTGTATCTAATTTAGCTAACTTTCTTGTTAAAAAGATGTATAATGTGATTAATATAATTATGTTAAACATAAAGTAATTCAAAAATGTGCCTTTCATTATTCATTTTCCTTTCCATCGGCCAAATATAAAAATCTAGAACCTATAAAAATTGCATTTGTAGTATAAGAGTTATAAAAAATTGGCTGGTACCAAAAACGACTAAAATAATGAAGATTTTAAATAATAAACAAAATACTTATTTAAAAAAAATACGACAACAGTAATAAAATTTATTTCAATTAAGTACAAGAACTTTTAAATAATGACACATTTACATCAAGTAGTTAAAAGGTCTGCGTAATAATCAGGTCATGATAATAAAACTGAAATTATTTCATTGCATACATACATACATGATATAAAAGTATGGAACAACTGAAGCCTTCGATAGTATTCTAAACGACTCCGTCAAAACTTTATGACAAAAATTTCTAAAAATATGTGGTTGACTACTTAAATATAAATTATGTCAATTTATATAATTATATATCAATAAAGTAATTTTCTACAGCTGTCAATCATATTCGAGTTGTATACTCGAACTATTAATATTGGCTGGCTTGATATCAATTTCATCAAGTTTCAATTAGTTACACCGAAAACTTCACCGAAAAAAATTGAAATTCGTAGATCCGTAATTTTCGGCACAACCAAATGCATGTATGTAAAAAGAGTTTAATTCATAGTTTTTGTTTATACTTATGTTTATACAACACTTAGATGAAATTAAATATCTTGTAAATATTAGTCCATAAGAAAGTCCCACGTTGGGCGCCATTTTTACCAAATTTACCAAATTTAGACTACTCTAAACTACAACGACTACAAATAAAATAAAATAAACTTTTTTATTTAAGAACATTGAATTTAAGATCATAATTAAGCATAAAATATATACCTACTTGTAAATTATTCTTATTCCAAATTTTTTGTGTAAAGTTCCATAACTGCCAATAAAGGAAGCATGAAAAAGGTTTAATTAACGAACTTCGAACACAACGCAGTATTTCCCGCGTTTCGTCTCTTATAAGCTGTCAAAGTTGGCGCTCTATAGCGACACCGCGATTGGCCGAGCCGCTTATGAGCGACGATCGCGATTGGCTGCCGCGAACAGATGAGCGATAGCCCACGTGCTTATAAGTTCCGAGTTCGAAATTCAAACTTTTTACGCGGAAACGTTTTGCGTTTACAATGTTTTTAAGCTATAAATGCTACAGGCAAATTAAAAAACGCATTGGAGTTTAAGAATTCGGTGTTGGAAACATGTTCACTGTATTTTGTAATAATCCAACAATATTCTGTAACATTTTAAACACAGTAGGTACATACTGTTAGATTTTTTTTAATATTTAGAATTGGATTTTAAATAAATGTTAATGAAAACTCAATTCGTTTTTATTGAGGAAATGCAAAGATATTCCAGCTTTACTTACGAAAAATCCAAGTGAAAACACCATTTACAAAATACTTCAAAAATCGATGGAAAGCTAAATTAAATTCGAACTACCCCGCCAAACGCATTACGAGAAACCGGCCGAAAATAAAAACTCTCGTCACTCGCGATTAAAACAACAACATAAAACAAAACAAAAACAATTAAACAACGGACAATAAATAACATAAAAACCTCAACACTGAACAGCGACGAAAACTACCACTCATGAGTTCTGACCGAATGCAGTTTCCGATGCAAATTATTTACGCCATTGCAACCGGCTGCATCTTCAGTAAAATATTTTTTTATCGCAATTCCGTGCACTTTACACGTATAATAAGTAACTGAGCGACGTGGATGCTAAGAGAAAATTATTTGTCCGAAATCGCGCCTCTAAACAATACACAACAGCCTTCGACGCGGCAGGCACAACAATGCTAGGGCGAAATAAGCAAGAAATATTTAACTACCGTGCCGTACCGAGAGGGGTGGGGCGGGCGCTGGCCCTCAGTATTGGCGGTACGGCTGTGGTAGTTATAGTTTACGTGATACACAGCTCAAATACAAATAATATAAACATTACAACTGAGCATGCGCCGTACCCGTAGACAGGGACAAAGCTATCCGCTCGCACGCGACGTCGCCACACAATACTGTTGATTAACGACACTAGATATACTCAACGATACATTTTCTAAACTAAAGATTTGTAGTGGATTCCCTAAATCGCTTTTTTATAGATTAATTTGCATATTTGTGACGTAAAGCGCGACCGTCCGAACGCGCACGCATGCGCAGTGGCGAAGGCAAAAATGTTATTGACGATGCAAAATATTTATTTTTTGGCGCAACACCGACGCAGCAGTTCTCGCTGTGCTACAGGCGGCCATTTTGAATTTCAAACATTTTCGAATTTCGAACGAAAACGCTCTAGCTGAAAATACAAACGTATCTTGAAACTTCAGAAGCATTAGCATCGTGTAACTTCGTAAGGCATGGTTAACTATGGGTATAGTTATACGGTAACTTATAATACCATAATGATAAATGAAGTCTGGAGATAAGAAAGAATCAGTTTTCTACAAGTCCACGGGGAGTTCCGGATGGATTTATTTCAATTATATTCCGATACGAACGAACTACGCATGCGCTTGGCAACAATTACACCGTCGCGCATCGTCGCCTTGAAGACACGTAATTTATATTATGTCGCTTGCGAAAAAACGTCACCCTTTTCGTATTCGTTTCGTATTCGTATCGTTTGGTTGATTTCGTGAAAATATTACTGGCAGGTAATAATATCTTTCATTAAGGTCTGCCTAGCCCCACTGGCTACTACCCCCTCGCTTATCATGTTCTGGCTGGGGGGTTGAGAGCCAGTACTTTATTTCTTTTATATTTCTTAATTGACCACGCATCGTGATGTTTTTGGTGTTAAGCTGCTTTTTCACCAGAGATATGCTACGTTACATTGCTATGGATTTGTTTGATATCCACCAATCATATTCACAGGTCCACATAGTTCATTATAGCACTGGTGCAAACGGATTCTACTATGCTATATTTTTTATATGGTTGGTTGGATGCTATAGACGCGAGGTGCAGCTATGTATATGCAGAGAAGAATAGACACGCATCCACAGCTTAGCAACAATGGAAACGATTGCATAATTTCGTAGCTTATCTCGCATCGCACCTGCATAGCACATCTCTGGTGGATCAGCCTTATTGATCTCGATAGGCCGCAGCGCGTAGCGACCACACCAACAGATGTATCGTTTACTCGTTTGTCGGGTTATGACATTATAAAAGGTTGGCAGTGACCTTGTCAAGCGAAAATTCCGTTTTAAACTCCGACCCGAGCCGTTCTTGTGACGGACTGACAGACAAACTTATGTTTATCAATCGTGAAAGTTTATGATGTCTCATTTGAAAATCTAGAACTTGCGTAATTTACACCAATGATATATCACACTAGATACGCCACCAACGCTCCTAACGCGTGCAGTGGAAACGGCCCGGGTCGGACCGTTTGCAATCAGTCGAGCTGTCGGCTGTCATTGTGAGCGCACGTGTCGACTACATACTAAAAAAAGGTAAAATGCCTTCTTGTGCATTTCGAAAATGCAACAATTATGACAGAAAGGTACCTAAAGAAGGAGGACGGTAAATCATATCATAGGTAAATGTATAAAAATGTTGAAATTTTAAATAGATTAATTTATAATTTGTAATTTTAATGAATCACAGCTTGTTTCCAAACGATAAAAGAGATAGAACATTGCTGCACTCACAGGTGTAACAAAGATAGCACATACGCTAAGATCATAGATTAGAGGCAACAATGTAGACAGTAGGTACAATAGGTAGACAAGAAATTGTTAGTGTAACGATGAGATTTTTTTATGAATTTAGGCTGAATTCTTTTGTTTCTACGTTAAGTAAACCGTTATGTTTTTAATGTTCCGTAGATTTCCTACCAACAAGGTTAATCAACAAAATTGGATAACTGTTGTGCGGAGACAAAGATGTGTTATTTAATTGTTTTATTGTGTTATTTAATGCCTTCAAATTATAGTAGGATTTGTAGTAACCACTTTAAAAATGAAGGCAAATATACGTCAAGAAAAGGTTTGACATAGATGACGACTTAATTTAATTCATTAATTTAACTTATGATAACCATGATTTTACATCTAAATCACGTGCTGCATCAAAAACATATTTCACTTATACCAAAATATTTTGTTTTATTTTTTTTATATAATATTTTCTTACTTATAATATCTTTATAATAAAACCCCCTGTTCAAAATGCTGATTCTAATACTTAGACGACGGTTAGATGTTAATATTATGTACTTCCAAGAGTCATAGCAGTTTTAGGCATAAATCATTCTAAGAATAAATGTCTCGTCTGTTACATTTATCTATGACACTTATGGTTAACGTCAATAGACGTCAGTGCAATATTTCGGTTGCGTTTGTCAGGTTCATTTTTCATATAAGTAACATGTCTACCTCTTTTTACTTATAATGTCATTGAATTTACACCGCGTATATGTATAAACCTTCTTACATTATTATTTAGATAAGAACATTAGCATTATAGTTGTATTAATATTATACTCTGTTTACGATTTCACAAATTATTGCTGTAATTAAAACATAAAAGGAAAAAGCGACACGAAATACAGTAACTTCAAATTGACAAATAACATCAATTACATCTTTATAAACACCGGATGTTTCAATGATTAATTAAAATTATCACGTTGAACAATATGTTTATGTAACAAAATCATACACCAAAAACAAATGTAAATAAATCTCCTCCTGCTTTTTTAAAGTTTGTATGTAGTAAATTCCAAACTCTTTATTTTATGAATATCATGCCACAGTATATTTAAGATTTAATGCTTGACTACGAAGTTTTTATTTTTTATCTTTATGTTTTCTAATTTATCATAATTTTCGAAACTTGTTACATTTTGTACTTAGTTTCTTGGGCAAATGAATACAACTGCCGATATTACCACGAAATTAATTTATTTAGGCGAATGAATTACTTCCGCCGTCTGTTGTCCAAAGCTTTTTCGAGCTATATTCAAATATGGCGCTTTATACACAAATGTGAATAAAAGAAAAGAATAGCAAATTAATTAATTAGGTTCCTGTTATATGTTTTGCTTCTTCGACGCAAAATTTTTCGCGCAGTGACCGCGCGGCCGCCGCGCGGCGGCTTCGCGAAAATTTCGCGTCGTCTAACTGGGGCCTAATAAAGACAAACGTGAGCCAAAATATATATTTTTAACTTTATGTTTGCAAAAAATATTTTAACCATACTTCTGAATTACTACGTGAAAACTCGAGCGAGGGGGAGGGGGTCTTAGCATTTGCTAAGTGATTGTATTGATGATGAGTAATTACCGGTAGTATTTACTACGGGGGGTCAGCAAGGGGGGGAAGAGGTTAATAATTGTAAAAACGGGTCTCGTAGTAAGGGTACGTTCCCTAATGTCATTGAACTATGCTATTTATATTACAAAGTTGTCAAAAATAACTTCCAATGATTTCTACATTGTCGAAATGTACATTATCATCGACTTGTAGTTTCCGTGTAGAGTAAGCTTGTATGTTTACAGATATCGTGCGACGTTTACACGCAAGGACGCATATGCGATCTATAAATAGATATTAATTTTTGTTCGGCTTTTCAGGTTAGAGGGCCAAAATTTTGGTGAAACGGAAATAACACCCGAACTTAATTAGTTATAAACTAATAACAGCACTAACGATAAATGATAAATATGACGTAATATTAATAATTTATTGATTTGATGAGGACAAAATATATTGAAGTTGTTAGGTATTCTATACTTATACTTTGACTAACTGTTTAATTTATGTCATTTGATTAACTTACAGGTTAGCCTCAAAACTCTAAAGTATAGATCAGTAAGTCGGTAATTCAATTTTTTGAAGTAATAGTATGTTAAGTAAAGACAGCCGTTGAAACAATAAAATACTTCAACAGAACAGATTAAGGTGTTTCCCTCGCTTCGCTTCGGGAAACCTGTCCCTTAGTACCCAAGTCCAAAATTGTTTGCGAAGAACTTTAATATATTATACATTATAAACTTTCCTCTTGTATCATTCTATCTATTAAAAAAAACCCATCAAAATCCGTTTCGTAGTTTTAAACATCTAAGCATACACAGGGACAGAGAAAGCAACTTTGTTTTATACTATGTACCTAGTGAAGTAGAAAACCCGTCCTCACTTCGCTTCGGGAAAAATATTCCTTGGACATTCGGAAACTGATAGGCGTGATTCTTTAAAGTTAAACCGACTATAAGCTATAAGCATTGACTTATTTAGTAATAATACGTCAATGGCTATAAGTAAACCTAAACCAAAACCCATTGTCTATTTTTCAATGTTCGTCTGTTACAATGCGGTGTGACATGCGCCGCCTTCTCCGATAGGCCATTGACATTTTTATTGGTTGATGATTTAGCGCCTATCGATTGAGACTACTACTCATCCGGCAGGATTTGAATTTAGAACTTTCTTCTGACATTTGAATGTGTCAAACTTTTGTTTTTCTATTTTTAATGCGTACATAGAATATATATGTGACCTGTATTTTTTTCACAATTGTTCATGATTTTAATATGATTATTTTTTGTAATTAAGTATTGAGTCTTGATTATAAGTGAATGTTAAGTCAGTGTTAGTGAGTGTTCAATAAAAATATTTAAAAATATAATACATCTGTATCTGAGATCTATTAAATCTAAACAATGTAGTTTTACCATAAACCGAAGACAACACATTATACTTAGTTATGTTTTTTTTTTGCTCATAATAATATTTTTTAGTAACATGAAATTGATGTTATCCATAATATTCATAGTGACATAAAATTGTAAGTTATTAAATATGGCATTACTTTTACTAAAAATCTTTTAATAGTTCCCAAAAAGCAAATCACTGTTACTGTTTTTTTGCCATAATAATCTGCGAAATTTATGTCATGCCATTTTGGACATATTGAGAGAAGCTCTTACAGAAATTATATAATATTTAAGAAACATAAACAATTTAGTATGTAGGAAACTCTATCATACGTCCAGCAAATCAGGAATAAAAAAATAAAAAAGCCTAACAGGTAATGTATAATTATCCAATAAAACGACATTTTGGTAATGCCATCAAATTCCAGTCCTGATATATTAAAATTAAATAACATTAATCATTAAGTGCTGTTACCAAGAACGGGGATGGGTAACAAAAACGCGTAATATTAGTGTTGGTAGGAGAAAATATTAATTATAAGGAGCTGGAACGTTATTCCGCGAGTGGGCGGGTTCCGCCTACTGTTGAGCGACGCCCAGCCACGCTTAAAAGCGTCCGCCTCTACACGTATTGAATAGGCTAGGAGTTGGCTACGAAACTTTAATAGAATACTTATCAAGGTAAAATAAACGTTTTTAAACTTAAATCAGTCTGGATAGCGCACTTTTTTCACTATGATACGAACTAATCAACTAACGTTCAAACACCGTTTGCTAACTGACCATCCTAGTCCCGATTCAAGTATTATTCTGTGTCGGTCACAGTTGTCATGGACAGCAGCGGTGGGATAGTCCTTGCTATCTTAACTCCATAAAGAATGGCTAGGTGTTTGCTAGGGAACTTTCCTAATAAGTATAAGGGTGCCATTAATGACCTAATTTTGACTATGATACGGGTACTCATGATATGTACGTACTCGCGTTTTCGCCCGCGGCTTCGCCCGCCAAATCCCTTAATATATAAAAATAGATAAAATCAGAGAAGTCTCATACTAATTGTGCACCCCCGTTTACCCCCTTATTGTTCAAGGGATACAGCTCTGTGAAGGACGAGTAGAGGAACAGTCAAGAGTCTTAATAAGGGCTCATTCCCACTTGAACGAATCGATTTTTTCCGAATCGTTGCTTAAAACGACTCGATTTTTTTTTGTCTATTGCACATAATTTCTTATGACTATATGCACACGCTCACGAATCGTTAAAAATAAAGTTTACGTACCTACGTCACAGAAAATGAATCCGTAATATATGTCACGTTAATTGTCACGTCGTGATTAAAATGCTCACTCCAATGCTTAGATCAGGTCGGCTGTGATCTAAAGATAGATGAATAATAGCCCTAGGTTTCTAATAGCCGCCTCAAGGACGCCATACTTTGTCCAAACTGCGTGTTAGCAGAGGCTTTGCACAATGAGCCTGACGAGTCACCAAGTACTACAGGGTCATCAATGATGACCCTGTAGTACTTGGCATCATCAGTACTACAGGGTCATCAGTGATAACCACTACAGCAGACAAGTTACTTGGCACAGTAACTTGTCTGCTGAGTGGGCTATTGTTCAAGTACTGACCTGGGTAGCTTCAAAGTAATATAGAAATCCATGTCGGATCAAGAATAACTGTGACAACTCAACACAGGAAATTCTCACACAAGCTCATAACTCTGCAGTAGGCCCTCTGCAGTAGACTCTGCAGTACACTATCAGGGCCTTGTAAAGGTTACTGCCAGGACTTTGCAAAAGCCCGTAACGTAACCAGGACTCTCAGACCATATTAGCGTGCCCATAATCGCACAAATAGAACATGAGTTATAACGTGGCTTGTATATAGCTCTGAACCAGCCGCCACAACTATTTACCTTGTATTGTTTTCAGACAAAAATAAACAAGCGGCACTAAAAATACGCAGCGGTCTAGATTCGAGATCTAGATAGATAAAAAACTCGGTCATGTTTTCCTGCCAAATGCTTTGTATACGCAAGATTACCTGATAATACTTTGGCTCAGTTGTTGTTTAGATTGCGGGCCTTGTTTCAAAGTAACGAAACTAATCGTCCGATGATTATGATGTACCGAGTTAAGCAACTTCACGAGGGATTGGATGGATGATTACCATGATCATCACCCGTGACTGTCCCATTGTTGAGCTCGTTTTTTTACAACGTGATATTAGGAGATAGACATGTGATAGATAAAGGTCAAATGCGGGTTTTTTTTATTGATTTAAGATAGCACAAGGGCATGCAGCACCACCTTCCGCTGCCGCCGATGACAACTGTGACCGACTTAGAACAAGACTCATATGGGGACTAGGATAGTTAGTCCGGTTAGGTGACGGTGTTAGAACATTAGTTGGTTAGTTTGTAAGTATGAGGACTGGGACAGGGACTGTTAGTGAATGTTAGTCCTGTTAGTAATAGTCCAGTTAGTAAATGTTAGTAAGAGTCTCGTTATAATTCGGTCACAGATGTGTTGCTACCCTTGAGGACTGAGAAGGTCGCCTCTAAAAAGTGTAGCCGGCTCCACACCTTTCTATCCGGAACACAGTTGTAGAGCCCAGGCTCTACTACCTACAAATATAATTTTACTAACACATTTTGAGAACATAGCTTAGACTGATATGCAGTTATTGTGGCGTATTTTACTTCATCTAATTTCAAATATTATTCAAGAAGCTTGGCAAAAATTTAAGATGCGTGCAAAATTCCAACTCTCACTCCTCTTTCTAGATGTACGAGACAAGTAATGTAATGACAAGTGGTCACTGCCTACCACAAGTCCAACGGGGTACTAATAGAAGCATAGCCGGCTAAGAAGGTCGCGATAGATCATAAGTTTCACTAACTTAGAAAATAAGTATTCAAAATAATAGTAGTTTTTTTTAATGCGTAGGTAAATACCGAACTAACAAACAGGCGAGCCCCCTTATAGTGAGTGGTCACCGATGGCCATCAGTAACTTAAAGCTCTCACCGAAGGTGTCACCCAAAAAAGAAGATAGACGAATGAAAGAACGTTACATTATCATTACTATACGAACTTATATAAGAACGTTACATTATCATTATCAATACTCAACTCAAATTGGAAAAGGACATTCACCAAAAATCTCGCCATCTCCTAGTCTATACTCGTTAATGGCGGGAGAGAGCAATATAACTTTAGTCTAGGCACAATAAAAGCTATTCGTACCTAGGTCTAGATATCTCGGTCTAGCCTGAGTGTGCCGTTGAGACAGCCTGGCAATTTATTAACTTCACCAAGCCTAGGGTGAAGCCGTGTATTAAATTCTTGTGTTGGCGTTAATCTTGCAGCCATATTTGCTATTATTATCACAAACCTATTTCCAGGAGCTTTTGAAATTCCTCTGAGTTTAGGAATTTCATTTTGTTTTTGATATAAATGAAACCTTGGACTAGTAAGGTTATTCATCGCACCCCATAACTGTCCCACTGCTGGGCCCCGGGTCTCCTCTGAGGCTCTGACTATGCGAGGAAGCAAACAATAATTGCAAGTGATAATTAAATTTTATTACACACATAATCAATTGCGCCGTATCGGTACAGTTTGATACATTTTTGACACATTTGATACGAAATTATGTCAACCTAAAAACGCAAAAGGTTTAAATTATCAGATTTAGGCCCCAAACTTGGGTCCCTGTTTTGTGAAACAGTTATTGGAATAAGTGGACGTATACGATGAACGGATATCCTACGTGTTTCGGTACATAAGTACCTAAGTACCTCTATGGTAAATTTGCTTCAA
Organism: Ochlodes sylvanus; assembly: GCA_905404295.2. Taxonomy (NCBI): domain Eukaryota; kingdom Metazoa; phylum Arthropoda; class Insecta; order Lepidoptera; family Hesperiidae; genus Ochlodes; species Ochlodes sylvanus. Next base: position 1,772,508 of record FR990146.1, on the reverse strand, counting down.
GACCATAAGCAGAAAACACCATGGATTAAAAGCTACGGCAATAAATGTGTTTTCCTCAGTCAGAACTCATAAAAAAACTGCTTCGTACACCGGTAGCCGTTTCGTCAGCCCGTTTGGATTTAGTGGGTAACAAAAGTTTGTTTTATTGGCCATAGATTAACGAAGGGTTGAGTTACGTAACCTGTGATGATGGGGTAAAGGCTTACACAGATTATGTCTCTAAATAGGCAGATGTATTATTCATTTTTATGGACGATGGAATTTCATTTAATTATTGAAGTGAATACTTCTATAGTATCGTTGTGATTTGGAATTCGATGAAACGGAAATGACGCGATGGGAGAAAATGAGATAGGAATCATCGGCAAAATGGCGGCTTACGTAAGCAAAGCAAAACATCAATATTTGGACCGACACTATCCTTTTTTTTAAGCATTCGCTTCTAGCATGGTGTGAATTGCACACGTTTTGTTTTTAAGTAGATAGTAATGTAAGTAGGTAATAGGGTACCTAATTGTGTCTAAGCAGAATGGTTGAGCTGTCAAAGCGCTCAGCGCCGGCGGCTTGTGTCGATGTGATCGACCGAGGTAAGCAACAGCGGGCGGTCAGTAGTTGGATGGGTGACCGCTAGTGGCAAAAAGTGTTTGAGAGTTACCGTGCTTCGGAGGACACGTGAAGCCGTCGGTCCCAGTTGTTATCTTTAGATAGTAGTCGTTAAGCGATGAGGCCTTGGGGTGTCATAAAAAGTTCCGATTCTTGGACTGGCCACCAACTCCACCAATCCTCACTGGAGCAGCGTCGTGGAGTATGCATACATTGACGATTGTGTTTGTATGTATTTTCATATAGGTATCCCGGATCTAAACGGTGACTACGAATTAGTAAAATTAAAAGGAAAAAACCGTTCAACCCTTACTTTTGAAAAGAAAAAGTACACAGTAAAAAGCACAGTATAGTAGTCTAATGCCACGGACAATATATTTCGTCAATATTTATCAAATTGTCGTTGGAGTACAAAGAGCTCGCTAAGTCTGTTTACATATTTGTGGATGGGATCAATTCTTCTGCTTTAAGCTGCTAAGTCCTCGTAATAACCTGACCTTTGTACCGATGTATTAATAAAATACGACCTTAATAACTGAACAGTAAAGTCTGTTTGAGATCGTGTAACTTTTAGGTTACTTATCCTCCCAAATGGGGCGGAATTATTGTTTAAAGACGATAAAATGTTTTAATATCTGTTTTGATCTTAGAAAGAAGTGGATATTAAAAAGAAAAAATATCTCGTTACTATCCACGAACCGAGAACAATCATTTATCCGTCACATATCTGTCTGCTCCGTCCGCAAATCGAACCCGGGACTCCCCGTTTCGCATGCATATTAGTCATTACCAACCAGACTAGTGATTGTCAGTAATAAGTACATAGAACCTCAACAAATAATTGCTTGAAACAGACTCAGAAACATTCCATGTTGCGCACTGCAACGCTCGATTCTCTTCCCTCATAAAAAGTACTCGTTAAGAGTAGTTAATTATGTTAAGAGCGCCTTGATGTTACAATTTGCATCGTTACAGCTTGCGACTGTAACTCTGTTCTCTCTCGCAGATGTAGCTCGAGTCTGAGTTACATTACAGCTGAAAGGCCCTGTGGCAGCGAATCTGGTTCTATAAAAAGTCCCGAAGGCCTCTAACATGGCTTAACAACTGCGTTAAGCCAAGTTAAAGGAATTCTAGTGACCTTTTCATGAAATAACCGACAAACGAGCGGTTGAGTGAAATGAAATAAATAAATAAAATGTTAACTTAAAGCCAAAAATATTATGGAGCCGCCAATAAAATCAGCTATGCTTTTGCTTCCCAATACATGCTAATTAGTTGAAGTCAAATTAACTAATTTTACTTACTTACCAGTAGAGGTAGTTGCACCATTGGTCTCTGAAAGAAAAAAATACAATTAGCATTTTTCTGAAATAATTAAACATAACTTCGTATGCTTAAATTATAAATTTTCTGTGACTTTTTTACTCTGTGCTGTTTTCCCGCCAGATTTTTGTTTCATTATCTGGCTACAACCCATTAATGGCCCACTACTGAGCACGGGTCTCTCCTCGTACCTGAGGAGGCCTAGAGCATACTCCACCACGCTGCTCCAGTGCGGATTGGTGGAGGGGTTAGTGGCCAACCCAAGTGTCGGAAATTTTAAGCCGCCCGAAGGTATCCGACATGGCTTAACGACTGCTACCAAATGATAACAACCGGGACCGACGGCTTTACGTGCCCTCCGAAGCACGGAAGCGCTCAAGAAATTTTTGCCACTAGCGGTCACCCATCCAACTACCGACCGCGCCCGCTGTTGCTTAACTTTGTCGATCACTTGAGATCGACGCAAGCCGCCGGGCTATGAGCGCTTCATTATCTGGGCTTACTGTAATTCAAGTTCGGGTTTACCTATAAAAATATTTTATAGTATTTTAAATTAATATAAAGTTTAATTTATTTTATTTTAGCAGAAACTAGGGCCATGAGGGAAGTAATAATGCGGGATTCCTCTTTTTTTTTAACCGACAACCCGTCAGTGATACATACGATGTTGTCACTCTCTCCTCCTCTCTCTCTCTCTCTTGAATTCCTGGATATGTCCTTGGGCGAACGTGACCACTTACCATCAGATAGCATGCTTATTTGTCTGCTATTTAGGTACATTTAAATAACGGTAAAATAAAAGTTGGGAACCACTTCATTTGATCCTTTTTGGTGGGCGGTGTACTTGTGTCTTTGTCTTTGTACTGTCTTTGTGACTACTACTCAGTCAGTTTAGTACGGATGGTACTTGAACCTCGTTGGCTACCACACTCCTAAAATTAATCGTGGCACATTTAAAATTTAAAGCTCGTACCTACGTAGGGCTGACGAAACACTACCGCCTGGAGACACGAACAAGCAAAATCGCAAAGCAACGCAGCCCCTAAAGAGCTCTTTTGAAACATCAAAAGAAATATATCGTATTTATAAGTAGCACAGATTAACATGTTAACCTGTGATAAGTAGGTACTTCTTTTTAATTTTAACTAAAACAACTCGTTTTATATTACAAATGTTTTCAAACAACAACGCGAAGAATGTACATTTGGTACGGGTAGAGGTATTACGAATACAAACAAAACCGAGTGGCGAGTTTTCGTCGATGTTATAAACAAGAAAATCGATTAAAAACAAATATTGGAAGCGTGAAGCGCGATTCAAACCGATATTTTATAAATACGCAGCGACACGCTGCGCTCTCGACTTCTGTAGTTACCGATTCTATTGCAAAATATAAATTACTAGCGACCCGCCCTCGCTTCGCTTCGGGAAACTTATTCCTTTAAATGTTTAATTATTTCTTATCAAGTGCTTAAATATAAAGTTTCATGGTTTTATCTTTTAAAATTAAGAAATCCCATTCAAACTTTCAACCTCTATTTCAACCTCTTCATCCCTTTTTTTCGCAATAAAAGGTAACCTATGTCCTTTCTCAGGGTCTAAAGATTGTCTGTGCCAAATTTCATCAAAATCGGTTGAGAGGTTTAAGCGGGAAAGCGTAACAGACAGACAGACAGAGTTACTTTCGCATTTATAATATTAGTAGGGATAGTAGGCATAGAGATTTTTTTATGGAATTAAGATAGCAAACGAGCATGCAGCACCACCCTCCGCCGCCGCCCATGATAACTGTGACCGACACAGAACAAGACTCAAATCAGGACTAAGATGCTAAAATAGTTAGTCCAGTTAGAAGAGGATGATGCATTAGAAAATTAAATGTTAGTTGGCCAGTTCACTACTATTATTAGGACTGGGGTAAGGACTGTTAGTGATAGTTACTCACACGTTAAACTCAAAAGCCTTTTCGTCTCGGGGGTTACGAAAACCTTTGTATTAGTTTCAAATGTCATCCTGTCAAAATATCGTGACATATACATATCGTGAGGACCTACGTCATATTAAAATGAGTACAAACCTCGAAGAGTTAAGTTCAAAAATACTTTTGTTCCCTATTAATACACCATGTCTGTTCCATATTTATACACCATGTATTATACAATATGTATAATTAAACATGTGCGTTATACGTAAATGTGTAAGTAAAGTTGTTTTTGTTTGCGCACTATATCGCAAATGCGATAATGATAGTCCCCTATTGTGTAAATATGATGATAATTCAATATTTGCAGATAGCGTGAAATCATAAACTAGTAATGCCTACACAGATAGTGTTTTGCACTATCAACAGTACCAACCACGCTGTTATAATTTCATTAGACTAGCAACTGTTTCCATGGGCAACTGCCGGCTTGCCGCGCTTGGTGAGTGATGACGTGTCAACACATTTTTTATGGAATCAAGGTAGCAAACGAGCATGCCGCACCATCTTCCGCTGCCGCCCATGACAACTGTGACTGACTTAGAACAAGACTCGAATAGGGACTGGGATAGTTAGTCCGATTAGAAGACGGTGTTAGAATATTAGATGGTTAGATGATATTACGAAATTAACGACAGGATTGATCATATTATGGACATCTGCATAAAGCATAAAAAATAAAATGAGACACTTCTCATATAGTCTTATTGTTAGTTATATAATATACATATTAGTACCTATAGTTTCTAATTATAGAATTTTAATTTTCAGTTGTACAGTTCAACTGGACGTGTACATGTACTCGTAAACCTGTCAGGTACACAAGGCTGGATGGAAGGAAACGTAGATAACTTGACAAACGCCTTGGATTAGATCTGTTATGTTTGCTAACTATACATATAAGGGGATATATAAATTAATTAATACATTTTGTATGTTACAAGTGTGTGACTTAATTATGAATTGTTACTACACTAACGCATGGAAACGGTCCAATGGAAACGTACTCCAAATGTTTGTTTCTATGCATAGAATTAATGCTGCCGCCGTTGGTGCACTGATACTGCTGATAGCATCTCCTGTTGACAAACATCTTACTTACTATGTGTTTACTGACCTGCAGCTAACGATGTTATTACAACACACTAGCACAGGCACACATATATCCTGGATTAATGTCTTAACAACAAAAACTTGGAAGTAAATCGCTGCTTTGCACGAACAACCGCACAATCCAAAAAACACAAATTTTACAGGGTAGCCATTTGAATTGAAAATTAAACAAAATATTTACTGTACCTACTGTAGCTTTTCATGAAACATCAATCAATCACATAACGACAGTTTTACGCGCCTGTTTGCGCTAAGCCTGTTTTGCCGTTATGAATGTGTTTTACTGACCATGACATAAGGACTAAGTCTTTTGGATTTGGCTGTGTTATAAACCAGTTTTTTCAAAATTTTGGTTTGTGCGCGTATTCATGCAAAGCAGCGAAATTATGAAGTCGAATTAGTTGCTTAAAAAACTAAAAACACGCTTTTATAATGCTGCAAAGTTAACATGCAAAGCAATTTTAGTCAATATACTGTTAACCGATAAAGAGTTACCTTTTCTGGAACCAATCCTGAGCGTATCCGGTCATGTTTGTTATAAAATTGCATTGTCATCTGAACTAAAGGCGTATTCCAAAATTCAGCTCAATCCGACACTGACAAGTGGGTCAAATTAAGCTTGCAAGATTTGACACTAACTAACCAACACGGCAAGTTAAATAAAGATTTGTAATAATACACTCGTGCACCGTCTCCCAAATCATTTTATTCAATAACAACATTGAAAACATCTAGTAGGTACTCTCCATTGATTTTATTAATCATCTGTCTATTCTGGAAGATGGCCTTCTCGCCGGTCGTTTCATTTCGTTGGTCACTGGCCGGAGACATTTGGAAGACTCCCTCTTCATCACATGTGGAGACTCCTCTCCTCTCACCGCACCTCATCAACAGCAGCAACAGTTCTTCGCTGTTGTTTAGTAGAGGTCTGATTCCAAATATTCATGAGCCACGTCGCAAGCTTTTCCTGTGAATTCGGTGTTGTTAAACCAGGTGGCGCCTTCAGGTGTCCCGGTCTTCTCTTGAATAGAACGTCAAACGCGTCACCCAGAGATAATAACACCAGTTATTATAATTGGCTTCAATCCCACTGAAGCACGGGGCTCTCCTCATACCTGAGGAGGCCTAGACCATACTACACCAGGCTGCTCCCGTGCGGATTGGTGGAGGGGTTAGTCAACCCTAGTGCCGGAATTTTTTATGCCGCCCGAAGGCATCCGACATGGCTACCAAATGGTAACAACCGGGACCGATGGCTTTACGTGCCCTCTGAAGCACGGAAGTGCCCAAGAATTTTAGCCAGTAGCGGTCACCCATCCAACTACCGACCGCGCCCGCTGTTGCTTAACTTTGTCGATCACCGCAAGCCGCTATGAGCTATGGGCTATGAGCGCTTCAATCAATTATTTATAATTATGATAATATTATAAATTTTTTCTCGTCGCCGTCTTACGAGACACGCTGGTCTATCGGCATACAGGCAGAAATCTTCTATTAAGTCATTTCTATTTATTGGTTTTATTTTTACTAACCTCTACAACATACGTATATCTGCACAATATATTTACTGAATGAACGGCAAATTTGTTTATCCTTAAACATGCTATCTTTACTATTTAACTTTGACCCGTTGACATAATAAAATATTAGTATATTTGTATATAAAATAGTGTATGTGTTTTAATAAAGCTCAATATTTTTGTAATAAATCTAAACAAACGCCTACGCGACGTCAAAGTCGTTGAAAGACAGATTATAACACGTAAAATAAGTATCTTTATCTGCGAGATACGTAAAAATGGTCAAGGAATGATTTGGGTCAATGCATTTGGCAATGTTTTTGTTATTAGGTTTACAATAACGCGTCATAGAGAGAAATAAACAACGATTACTTCTGAGTATTTTTAAACGACTTAAAAATGGAGGGGGTTGTAATGTAAGTATGTTCGACTACAATACATATATATTTTTATGTACGTCCAGCGATTTCTCCGTCATTTGTGAACAGATTTGGATGTTGAACATTGACTTATGAAGTCATTGTTGTTTAATTTCAACTTGTCCACAAATAAAAAAGATATCTTCTCAGTCGTTACGCTCTTGGCAGAGCGGTCGTGGTCGTCATTGGAGGGTTGTGGCACTACGTCTCCACTCCTCTCTGACGGCTGCCTTCTTTGTGCATTGATGTAGGGGTTCGTTCAGCACATCTCTAATCTGGTCAGTCCATCTCCTTGGATGGATGAAAAAAGATATATCACTTTAAATTACCCGTTATTTTTTTTCAAGTGTTTTCCGAAACGAATTGAAAGCAGTTATTACATCCAAAATATATTTTCGAACATTTTCGCAAGATCATCCCTTCGCACCGTGACAATTTGCTTACTCATCCGTTTTTCAGTAGTAGGCACAATATCTTCTTTTATAAGGGATTTGAATAGAAATAGGTATTTTTTGTTCGTTCTACTGTAAAACTTAGGCAGTACTGGAAAATGTTGTTGCAAATTAGTTGAATTAACGTTTCCATAGCCATAGTAGGTGATGGTGACCAATTACCATCGCATTAAAATGTTAAAATAAATAAATAAATAACGCTACACACTCATAGCCCCACACTAGGACTCCCTGTGTCGTGGGTGTCATCGACAACACACTAAGACATGGACAACATATTAAGAACACCCACACCAAGAACGGAAATTTAAACTCATCATTCAAATTTCCGCCTCGCTGGGAATCGAACCCAGGACCTTCGGAACGGCCATCCCGGACGTTAAAGTACTCCTTTAAAGCGAGTTTTCTATATTTTTTTACTAAAAATATAGAAAACTCGCTCGATGTCTCAGCGAACTACGAACCGCTCTATAATTTACAAACAAATTTGGTGACATATCGACAGCAGTGCCACCTTCCAATTGTGAACCATTGTCATATCCACCTGAATACACAAAATATTTCAACCAAATCGGTACAGCCGTTTAGGAGGAGTTCGATTACATACACACGCACAGAAGAAATATATAATATGTCAAGATTGGCCCGATGGTAATGATAATGATTTTGCCGGCGACGCCAAGGGTCCGAGTTGCCTTTGATTCTCGGCAGGGGCAGACTTTTATATGTAAATGTTATGTTTGTTCTCGGGTCGCAGGTGTTAGTGATGTATTTTTTGAGTTGTCCGCGCCACGCGCAACACACGGAATTTTACTGCGGTGGTATGTGTGTGTTAGCTTTTATTTAATACTAGTGACCCGCCCTCGCTTCGCTTCGGGAAATTTTCGATAATTCACACAATATCTTTATAAATTATATCTTATATGTTATTCTGATGTATAAGCTCTATTATTGAAAAGTTTCAACAAAATCCATTCGGTAGTTTTTGCGTGAAAGAGTAAAAACTCATACGTCCATATTAGTAGGATAAGTTATATATTTTGGATAATTCACACTATATCTTTATAATTTATAGCCTATGTGTTATTCTGATGTATAAGTTATATTATTGTAAAGTTTCATCAAAATCCATTCGGTAGTTTTTGCGTGAAAGAGCCACAAACATTCATACATCCATACAAACTTTCGCATTTATAATACTAATAGGATTTACGTCTCAAATGATTATTAAAATTAGTCATATAATATATGTAGCAATGTATATAAAAACTTAAATTAATTTTGAGTTTACTATTATTAATTTAAAAAGTATGGTAGCGAAATCGCTTTCAATATTTTTTTTTTTTATTTGACATTATTATATTTATAATTATAATTCATATTCTATTATATCATATTCTCCATTATAATTCATACAAAATATCCCCCATTTTTCCAATATTAGATTGGGTGGTATTATTCCCTAAAATTTAAATTGTATTAAACGGGAAGTTCAGTCGACATTCTCAACCAAAAAAAAATCGGACGGAGTTATGAGGTAACAAACATAAAAAATACTACCGAATTGAGAACTGCATCATTTTTGAGGTTAAAAGAAATAATACTTAATCATTTTAATTAAGTATGTATTACTTTACATACATGCATACAAACAAAACAAAAAAAAACGTAATTTTTAAACAAAACTTTTTGCATGCATTATGTAAAATGACAGTTAGGTACATAAGTTAGAATAATAATGTTTTACTTTTAATACATAACCATAAATTAATTATTGTACCTATTACTTACGTTTTTTTTTTTTTTTATTACTTGCAAACACCAAACAATAATTTCAGGGGCGGTTACCATGGCTTAACGACTGCTACCATATGATAACAACCGGGACCGACGACTTTACGTGCCCTCCGAAGCACGGAAGCGCTCAAGAAACTTTTTGCCACTAGCGGTCACCCATCCAACTACCGACCGCGCCCGCTGTTGCTTAACTTTGTCGATCACTTGAGATCAGCTGTATCGGCTACACCGTACAGCTACACCGACGCAAGCGGCTATGAGCGCTTCTACATAATATTACATCACTAGAATACATTGTATTAAAGTAAGTTACAGACTCACCGATTCATCTATTTTATCAGGATCATCCTCATCCCGTTGAAGACACATCCAGATGTCACAAATTATGTATCAGTTCATTCACAACACAATCAAGCGATTGAATAATGTTTATAAAGTCCGGGGCCTATAGCGCGCCCTGCGGTACACCGTCGTGCTCTTGAAAAGACTGAAGCGATATGAGTCTTGATGTTTTGAATACAATCTGTAACAGAACAGAAAAACAATAATAAACTCGACGGCCAGACGGCCAGTAGCTGAAGTACCTTACTTAAGGGATATTCTAGATGTAATGGTGTCAAATGCTTTTCAAAAATCGACTCAATATTAATAGCAAATAGAAATTGTTTTGGTATAGTCTTCAGCTTCCTGTAGTGCGGTTATGGTTGCGATTAAATAAACATTCTTTATCGTTTATTATATTTTAGACAAAGCTTTTATATAATATAAATAAAATTGATTTATAATATGGTGTGGATTTCAAACTTGACAGTGTAATATGTAGTTAGACAACAGTATTTCAATAAAAGTGTAACAAATCACGTCTATAATAATTACTCAAGTGTTTCTCAAATATTAAATCCCGTCACACACTCACACCGCAGTATCGGGGCAGTTAATTACCAGACAAAGATGATTTTTAATGAATATTTATATTAAATAATAATATGTACGCACATTTATTCCAATTCATATTTTTTATATTTTACGTGTGGAATCCAAATGTATAACGATTTTCTGTATTTTTATGCCATAAAACATTTCGTTATTTGTTGATAATATTATTTTACAATTTCTTTATATGAAAGAAATTCGTTACTAAACTTACATTATAATCATAACCTAAATTAAAAAAGAATTATTTAAAAAAATCATTAATATGGTCTGATAGCTAATTCTTCATCATATCACTCCAGCTGTACCTACCATTCATTCGAATTCTATTAGATCTTCACATGAAGCCGTTTATTTCTCATTGACATGTGGCAGTTTGCTCAGGGTCTATCTTAAATCGCTAAGAAATCGTGTACCTACACGCGTAATACGAGAGATGGATAGATGAAGAATTATCATCACAACCCACAATAATCCCACTGCTGAACTCGCGTCTCCTCTCACAATATGAGGGATACGGGCGTCCACCATGTTAGCCAAGTGCGGATTGGCGGATTTCACACACCTTTGAGAACATGGGAACCTAACAGATGTGCAGGTTTCGACACGATGATTTCCTTCACCGAAGCAAGTGACAATTAAATTAAATTCGAATCCACACATCTCTTTAAAGTTACAGTTGCGTGCAAGTTTCGAACCAAGACCTCCTGTTCGAGAGTTCAACGTTCAAATTACGTATGTATCACTGCTTTGTGGATGGAATGAGATTTAAGTGTAATGGTCACTTAATATTAACTTGACCGTCCACCAAACTAATAACATAAGGCCACGGAGCAATGTTTTGAAGCAGCGACGGCCTTTAGCATTGCTGTCACCCGATCGCCCAAAACGTACGCTGAGTTATGCCAAACAAGTGGCCACTCAAAACAATCGTAACTTTATACCTATTGTTATTGTTCGATAGCTGCAGGTGGCTAGACTGGCTAGCTTCTAGCTGCTCGATACTGTTCGTTAAATAGCATGCCTATAACACTTTAGTTTAGGCATTTCTTTCATCCTTCTTTTTTCCCTAGCAACGTATCGATGATGCTCTTGGTGTTACGGATGTCTATGAACGACGGAGACTACTTTTACTAGCTCTACTTTCTTACTAGATCTACTTTTTTATCATAATAATTTACCTAATGGTTGACCACAGTCAAACAAAAGGCGATGGAGCCAAGATGGTAGTTATAGGTTTTTAAGTTTAATCTTTCTTTGTTAACCTGTGAGTTTAATACTTAGCATTAGGTGGCTAGTCTATTCATTTGTCAGCTATTTCTAAAAAGCACCTATTATCAATTTGTTTTTCATCGTAATTCTTTATAACTACAACACCAACTGGTCACAAGAGCCAGTTAACAAAAATGGTTCAATAAACCACGTTTCCGTCTGCGATAATTGCATTTAATATACACAGACCAACAAAAAAAAGTTAATATACTGGTTGAACGAAAGACGACGACGACGACGACTGGTTGAAAGGACATGAAGGAAGACCATAGTGAATTAACTTGTTTTCTCCAAAATAATTGGCAGAAACAATTATTTCATTTTCTTTCCAGGCATGTGCTTTTCCGTATGATCCCTATCACACAATTTCAAAAAGTGTCAATCAACGCCATCTAGTGTAAATACAGCAAACGTGCAGAAAGGTAAAAGAAACCACCATATTGCTGTAACACGCTGCTTTAATTGTCTGTAACAGTGATGGCGAGGATTACAAATATGAGGCATTCCGCATTCCTCCACAGTCCTGAGAAATGTTTTACTTTTCCATTTCTTTTAAATCCATTGTTTTAAATTTAGAGTTGTAAGTAGTTATTGTAATAAAACGCTGTTGTAAGAAACTATTATAACCGTTAAATCTAGAGAACCAAACCAACATAAACCTGATTTGAAAAAATCTAATTACATATCTAATTGCAAATACTGCCATCTGTTATCACCTAATAAAACTACCTCGTAGGTACCTTACGAGCGTTACTATCAGTGCCATCTAACGAAGGTAACCTGTAGCTATGTTTTTTCGACGTCACGCCTGTTGCATACGGCGAGCCAATTGTTTACACAACACAAAAGACCCCTGTTTGTTTTTCGCTAGACGTTTCCTGGTTTGTTTTGTGTGTACGATGCGTCTGTGTGCGTGCGTGTTTTCACAGCCGGTTGTGTGTTGAGGACTGTACACAAAGTGTTGTTGTTTGCACGAGTCGAGTCGGTAATAAATTTTCTGTCTGAACATTTTGAACCGTGGAGATATTTTATGTGGTTACAAGATACGGCGTTCGAATGCTTTTATGGATTGTTCGGGACATGTTTAGGACTTAGGAGGGTATTCTTAAAATTCGCGATTGGAATTATCTGAATTGAAACAATTTACATAGGTACCTGCTGATCAGTACCCAATATCTTTGTCACAGCAATAAATTAAGTCACAATGCTGTTACCGTTGAGGGGTTCCCTTGACTGGAGCTATCCTGGGCGTAGTATCCGGTCAGGCTAGCCATTTACTGCATTGTCATTGGAACTAAAGCAATAGGTATGCACAATTTCAAGTCCGTAGAGTAAGAAGAAGTAGGTACTTAGTTGTTCAGCTCGCACGATTTGACCCGACATGTTTTTGTGTTTGAAGTGAAAACTTCTATAGTATCGTTGTGATTTGGAATTCGATGAAACGGAAATGACGCGCAAATGAAATGAAATGGAAACGAAAGGCACAGACACATTTTAACGTGTGAGAAAATGAGATAGCAACATTAGCAAGAGTTAGAACTAATGTTCACTGCAGCGCTAAAAGAATAGTTATGACATCTAACCAAACCTTTTTTTTTTTTAATTCACATATTCATTACCCGAAACGTACGTTGAACCCCTCGCTTCGCAGACAGTCTACGCCAACTAGGCTACGGGATCGTCAAATACACAATATTGTTATGTACCTAGACCTAAGATCAGAATTTGTACTTGTATAATGCAATAAAAATCATGATTATGATTGAAAGAGGATTCGCAGCTGAAGCAATTTACTGGTTATCAGGTTGTTTATAAAGTTGTCTCGTGATCCTTTAAATCACTATTTTTAAAACTGCATGAATTTAAAACTGCAGACAGTATATTTTACCATAGTGATTCCGCGCGCTGCGACCTAGATTGTACCTACATCTAGCAAAAATTTTGACGAATGCTAAAATACCGGTTTAGTGACCGCATGTAGTTTGTTCCTCGTTGTGACGTTGGTATAATGAGGCCGGTTAGGGTTGAATAGTATTTAAGCTGTGTTTGCCTAAATCCATCCATCCATAGGTACATCTTCAGTGTTTCTGCGTCTACTGGACATAGGCCTGCCTTTATTTGCGAAACTCTGAGCGGTTCTGAGTGTTCTGAATCCAGATGACCGCTGTCTTCTGCAGGTCGTCAGTCCACCTGGTGAAGCCCAATGCCAGATTCCTATATTTATCCTATCGTTAAGCCGATCGTTTTCGAGTTACGAGTACCAGTTACCAGGAACACTTTTTAGTTACGTATCGTAGATAATTCTACTGACCATAAGAAAAACGAATCGTTTTTCGAATAAAGGAACCAGGCAAAGTCAGTGGTTCCCAAGCTTCTGGCGTCGCGTTGCTGGTTCATTTATTTTTATATCCCAAAACACCTCATTTCCATCAGTTACAGAGTCACAACGATACAGGTAGTGTTCTTTTAATTGGAATGAATAAATTTTTATGGATTGACCTTTGGGATAGTTTTGGGGAAATTAAAATGATAAAATAAGGTAAAAGTCACTATGGAGTTTAGAGTTTACTTATTCTTATCTATTGTAATAAAAATAAAATACCTACCTATTTATATTATGTACGTATACACCGTAACTAGCAGCTAAAAGAACTAAATACGACCATATACAACATCCGTCTAGCGCCTTTCTGTTTAAACAGATAAACTTCACACACTTGCAATAGTCTAGAAGGGTTCCTTAGTAACGTTAATATATACAAATGTGTATAGAAAAGTTATATATTGATAACTAAAGATATATTAATAAAACGGTAAGACCGTTGTAGGTAGATATTGGTTTTGGTGTTGGACTTACAAAAACTTTTAATATTTTTTTATTAATAAAATTAGTTAAACAAGGATACAGCATTTTGTTACTTATCTTTGGTAATTACAATCCCTGGTATCCGGTATTTAATGTGAACAGTATGTGTACAGTATTCAAACCCTGATCAATCATTTGTCGGATATTAACATTATACCAGTAGGTTAGGTTGTTTATATAGGTATTTAAAGTTATTAGACATCATCTCCATTTGACGTCAGATGGGATTGTTGACAAACACTAACTTATTAAAAAAACGTATATCCTAAAACCTACCTATTCTTATTTTATATACGGAACCTAACATAATATTGCATTTCATTGCACGCTCACAAGTTACCTATATAAATATAAATTACCTGTGTGACTCATGTCCTGTTCGAGGTTGGTTAGGTACCGCGCGTTAATTCTATAAACTCATATCTCGTAGACTAAACTCACAGCAATTTTACGGTGATAATATTGTAATATGAAGCACTATAGTTCAATTGACCGTAATCATTTACACTTCATTATTAATTGTTGTTAAATATTCATGTAAATTTCACTCGAATCAACACTTAAATTCACTAGGTACCTATATAAATAATATGGTAAATATCACTATGGTGAATGTTAAAATTCACTACAATTACGTATAATTTATACCAATATAGTGTCATAGCATTATTATGATAAACCAGCATTAGCTATGCTCAATTTGTAAGTTTTTATGCATTTCCAACATTTTTTAAAACACGTAGAACTCTCCATTGAGCAATTTCCTCATGATATTTTCCTTCACCGAAAGTTAAGGATTATGAGAAAGAAAATTGCAATGGGGTAGAGGATGCTCTATGCACTCTTGAACCCAAGCCAACCTCCCCAGCTCGTAGTGCACTCCGCCGAACAACACGATTCTTTGGCGCCAGGTCTCCCCTGCTGAAGGCCCTGGACTCTGCACCACGTAGTTATTTGTGCGGGATTGATATACGGTGGTCTTTGATCCGCGTGTCAGCTACCATCCTTTTAAACTACCACCACACTCACCTACGTGTCTAGCTACCACCCTTTTAAACTACCACCACACTCACCTACCACCCTACTAAAATTAACCTTTGATGTTTTACTTGTTTCGGTCGTATTGTGAGAAACATTGACTTATTATTTCTTCGGACGTCGGGTCCGCGCTAAAAAATGTCCGAGCCAAATGAGCTTCAAAACGCAAAAAGAGCTATAACTCCACGTTCACGACTGCAATCGAAATTAAACCGTGATTTAATGATTTTAGTGATTAAATTACCTTGTTAACATTTCTAATCTTGCGATGGCTGTGATTGGGACCTGATTTCCATAGTAATAATAAGATTAATAAGTAAATGGTGAGAAAGCTAGAAATAATGCAAGCTCCTCGTTCCTGTTCCTTTGGTATTATGGAAGTCCATGGGCAAAGTAACCACCTACCATCGAATGGCTCGTCTGTTGACCAGCTGTACACATAAAGAGGTTTAGACGTGACATGCGGAACCACTGGGGTACTGCTTCACCACAACATACCTATACTCTTTTTAAACTAGCACACGCACACGAGCACGCTCACACATACCAGGGTGTAAGAAACTCGAGCAGTTTTCCCAACTATTGTTTCCATGTTTCCTTGCAAACAAAATTGCGTAACTAACGCCACATGCACACTGGTGAGATATAAGTTGCGACAGATTGTTTGAGAAAGTTGCGACGACACTATCACTATCGAATCCTTTCAACGCGCTTTTAATTGTATACTTATAATAATAAACGCTTACACACTCACACCCCCGCAGTAGTTCGCTGTGTCGCGGGTGACATGAACAACTCAAATAACACCCACGACCCGAGAACAAACTTTTGTCTGACATAATGTCAGTGACATAAATGTCTGCCCCGGCTGGGAATCAAACCCGGGACCCCTCGCTTCATAGGCATTTTTTACTTACACATTCAAGGTTATCAGGATGCTTATAACTTCGCTTGGTACGCTTAACTCTCCTCTTACAGTCTTAAATGTGAATTTAAGACTGTAAGAGGAGAGTTAGTTATTTATTTATTCTCCTTGTGTGAACCAGGAGAATAAATAAATAACTATTTATCTCGTCTCTTACTATACAACAAACAGAAAAAAAACCTAGATATTATTCAGTTTGGACACGCACCTGATGCAGTCTCATATTCTTGCCTCTTTCTTTCTTTATCCACTCTTCCATCATCGCAACGACTCTTCACGTCAGTAGTCGGCAAACGAGCAGACGAGCCACTTGACCGGAAGTGGCCACAGTCGCCCATGGACAACAGTAGCACCAAAGGCATTATGGGTGTGGGTGTGCATTGCCCTGGGTTTGGGGAAATAGGACACCTCTGGTCCATTTCCCTTACGCCATGTTAATTATGTGAATTTATCTTGTTTACTAACAACACTAACATAGGCTATAACATAAGGCACATTGTTACTAACAAAGATTACTACCAAAAAAATATGAATGTACCTACTTACATTTATTATCTGTATTTAATATATTATTATTATTTGCCAAGAAAGAAGAAAGACGAAAGAAAGAAAAATCGGGAACCGCCAATGTGATCACGGCTTTACCTACAGTACGTCTATCTTTGCTTACTCTGTGTTAACAATTGTGCCATAATTTACGCTAATTCAATAGTACAGACCACTTTCAATAGATATGAATATCAATAGTAAGATTTGTAGCATCTAAATGCCCTGTGGCTTCAACCAGTTAATGGCACACTACTGAGCAGTCTCTCCTCGTAGAGGAAGTCTAGAGCATACTCCAATCGCTGCACCAGTGCGGATTGGTGGGTTTAAACGAACCCAAGTGTCGGAATTTTTTATGCCGCCCGAAGGCCTCCGAGATGGCTTAACAACCTAAAGATAACTGGGCTGTACAAGCCCGATCGTGAGGAAACCTGCACACTCGAAAGTTCTCCACAATGTTCTGAAAGTGTATGGCTCTTGGCCAGCGTGGTGAACTATGGCCTGTTCCCCTCACATTGTGAGAGGAGACCCGAGTCCAGCAGTGGGATAGTTAGGTACGTGTTACGATTTTGATAATCTCTTATTTATAAAATTCTCGTGCCACAATGTTAGTTACCATACTCCTCCGAAACGGCTCGATCGATTCTCATGAAATTTTGTGTGCATATCGAGTAGGTCTGAGCATCGGCCAACATCTATTTTTCATACCCCTAAATGTTAAGGGTTGTCCACCCTGAATTTTTTTTTTCATTTTTTGGAATTTTTTTTATGGTGTGGCATAAAAAAATACACATAATCTTAAATAATAGTAATAGTAATATAAATTTATTAATTTATTTATTCTTTATTGCAACAACCTTAAGCTAGGTTTACAAGGGGCGGACTTAATGCCTATTGGCATTCTCTACCAGTCAACCCTTGGTGATGATGAGAACGTGTATAAATGTAATTTATGAATGTTATTTAATTAAAAATTAGTGTTTCTTTCGATGCCACGTGCCGACAGTGTTTAGGAAACAAATCGAGGTCGGAAGTGTAGTTGATAGCCATTTATTTAGAATTCGAGGCCGCCGCTGCGTTATTTAGGTTGTTTTGTTTTATCAGTACGAAGGCGCAATTTCGTACTGAAACCGCGTGCACGCAAAATACTCAGATAAAACAACTAGATTCAACAATGCACGTTTACATGACTTGGCATTGGCAACTAACGTCGCATTGGCGACAAATATATAATATAAAAACTACTGGACAAAGAAAACCATGAAGGTTTGTAATGCTGAAAAAGCAATGAATGTATCCAATACCGTTCTAATCTAATCTCTTCTAATCTGAATCTCGGAAACGGCTCCAACGATTTCATGAAATTTAGTATAGTAGGGCTTATAGTTAGGGTTACTATAGTAAGGCGAGGGCCATAAATCGATCTAGCTCGGTTTCATTTTTAGAAAACGTCGTTTTGATCCGTGTTAAAACATAAAGTGAAAAATATGACCCTGCTACTCGTATTCCGTTCCAATACAAAACCGCAAATCACAGAAGTATTTTATGGCAAAATGGTGAAAACTAGTAGGTAACTAGCGTACCAGAAGTTCTAATGCCGCACAAAGGCCTTCAACATATGTTTGTTAGCGTGACTTACGAAGCACGAAAGATTTACTAGCGCTTACATTAGACACTTGGATTACCGACCACGACCGGATCGCTGAATGACAAACCGACGGGTTTTGTCCTCATTTATATGTAGGTACACGATTCAATTTGCTGCTAATTAAATTCGTCTAGCGTCTCACTGTAAACGCGTGTGATGCCGATAAAAATGTAAATAGACATATTTAAACAAATTATAAATAGACACGCGAAAAAAAAACCCACGCCCATAGTTTATTTAAAAGTTGGTTACCTTCTTTCAAATGAGCTAAGTTATAATGCATTAGGATCATAATTTTGAATTCTTAGAAATGTCAATAGAATCAAAAATTGTTGGCAAAATTGTAAGTTACAGTGTAAATGTTTGTGTTAGACTAGTTCCAGTTACAAACAACGTTGTAATCCTAGATGGGCAAAATTTAAAGAGATTATATTATATTACGATTACATATGGGGGGTACGGTAATTCCCCTGGCTTGACCTCACATTCTACTTTCCTACTTCTAAAATGGAATGCAAATTGTTTCTTCGTGTTTCCCCCTATCCCTTTTGGTTTTCTTATTGCGACTCCTCCAACCTTTTATTCTTTATTATAAATCTAAAAAACTAGATTACATCGGTAGCCTTAACGCCCGATGGCATTCGCACCCGTCAACCCCGCTACAAGATAAAGGTGCTACAAGATATTACATACAACTTCCAACCTTTCCTGGTGAGTTGAAGGCTAATATTGTGATGTTGGCTTCATTGGCTTCCAATGTTGGCAATAAGGCAATGTTGTCCAATGCCTAACACTAAGACGTAAGTGCCAAGGTCAAAGGACTTAGTCGGAAACCTGGTAACAGTTATCTGACAAAGCATTTACTTTTGTTATTGTGTGTTCATTGGCGGCAGTCTAGTAGTCCTTGGCGTTCAGTCTTCCGATCAGTCAGTCGGTCGGTCGCGCAATTACTCATTCCCAACTCATTAATTCATTTACCTGTGCGACATCTGAATTTTAACCGAATACTTCGCTGTTTGTTGTGTATTTTTGCAAGGTTCGGCCGATAACACTATCGCGAGCCGTCACGCCTACTCGCTCGGCTAACATAAACACACTACACACACATGCAAATAAAAAAAAACATAGTTATGAACATAACATTGTTTGTTGCTAAGTTGCCTAAAAAGAGGCTTGAATAACGCGCATTGTATACACGCACCGTATACAGCGTGATGTTTTTTTGGCAATTGATCGTTGTATTGCTTTGTAATTTGATTTACCAGGTTTGGTCGTCGTGATCTTTGGAAATGATAGCGATAGCCGAAAGGTTTGAACGTTGGACTCCCGAACCGGGGGCCCGGGTTCAAATACTGCACGCACCTCTAATTTTCGAAAATGATATGCGTATTAGAGTTTGATCACTAGCTACTGTGAAGGAAAACATCGAGATGGGACCTGCACATCTGAGAGTGTGTTCATTATGCCATAATGTTCTGGATTCGTGCCCAGCAGTGGGACAGTTATGGGTTGCGATGATACACAAGTAAATAATGATACGAAATTATTAGCCCATGATAACTGTGACTGACTCAAAACAAGACCAAATGGGGACTAGGAGGGTTAGTCCAGTTAGCAGACAAGAGACTGTGAGTATTGTTCCTAATCTAAATATTTTAACGTACATAATAATATTTCAGTGCGAAATAATGTAACAACTGTGGGACAAAACAGGAACCCTTAAATTTATAAGCGAGCACTACGTTATGGAGAACTCTCAAGTGTATGCAGGTTTCCTCGCGAAATGACTATTTTAACGAGAAAGTCGTAACTCGTAGAACTTATTATAATACCTTTAAAAAATACGGATAGAAAATTAAAAAATACAGATTCAAATATCGATTAAGTATCCAAGTACTTATTTAAGTAATTCAATCACTACATTCAAACTGACTGATTGACTCTGTGAGACTGTGATTGAGGTCATGATTGTATTAACGATTGATTTAACAAATTGTGATGTACCTAAAGCTGAAAATGTTATTCGATTTTTTGTCTACCACATTACACAAACAATAATAACGGCACATTCATGAATAATAATTATTATAATAGACGTTGACGTATTAAAATTGTTCCCGCTGCCTAATCAAACAAAAAATGGCTTAATCGATTCGATAGTAGTTTTCACTGATGTATCTTAGTAAATTGAGGTAGCAAACGAGCATACAGCACCACTCTCCCGCTGCAGTCGATGAAAAATGTGACCGATCTAGTACAAGACTCAAATAGGGAGTAGGATAGTTAGTCCGGTTAGCACACGGTGTTAGAACAGTAGTTGGTTAGTTTGTTAGTAAGTATGAGGATTGGGACAGGGGCTGTTAGTGATAGTTAGTCCTGTTAATTGTGGTTAGTAAATGTCCAGCTGGTAAGAGTCTCGTTAAGTTTCATATTTGTTTTATCAATCGAGTAGTTAGGTTTACCGAAGCGACGCGTAGGCGTCTACTAGTTGTTAATAAATCTGATCTAAATAGTTATTACATCACCATGTATATGACCCCCAAATATCCGCAACGCACTTATATGTATAAATAACTTGTCTGTAAACACACAAACGCCCACACGCACACAAACAGTCTCAAGTATAACATTACTCTAGCTGTGGCTTCTCGGTTTTTGGCAACATTAAAAACTTTAGCTAGTCACGTCACTAACTTGAGTTATCCGTAATTGTGATTTACATAATTAATTCCACTTCTTTTTTTATAACCTAAACAGGCAAACGAGCGGACGGTTCACCTGATGGTAGCGACCACCGTCACCCATGGACATTAGGAACAACAGGGGCGTCACCAACGCGTTGCCGGCCAAAAAGTTCCTTGAACATTTATTTTTAAAATTAATAAGTAAGAAAAGCTCCCTCTAAAATCAAATTCAAACGACTTATGCGGGAGTAATTACAGCTGTGACAGCTGATAGCTTGAACATAAGGCTGAGATGTATAGACGATACTTAGCCTTAGACTTTACTTACGAAAAACTTGACTTTGCAAAGACTGCGATTTGGTATTTATAGACATGTCACGCTGAGATTGTGCTCAGCATAAGATAAGACCGCTAATGTCATAATTGATTGCTGCCATCTATGTGTTTGTTAATACCTACGAAAAATTTAAATGTCTTAGAAACCGACTATCAAAGTTCATTTGGGACCATTACTTTTGTTCGGATAATAGCCAAAGTTTTTGGTAAATCGTCTATTTGAACTTATTAGACTTTGCTCAGCTCGTACTCAGCCAAGTCAAAGATCGCTGTAAAAATACGAACGCTGTCTTAAGTCCGAGTAAAGTCTGAGCTAAGTCTAAGTATCGTCTATACATCTCAGCCTAGGACTCCCGAACCGGGGGGCCCGGATTCAAGTCCTGCAGCCACCTCTAATTCTCACCCATGTACCCATAAATTTTGAAAAATTTGAACCCTTACTGGTTCCGTACCCAAACGGTTACAAACGAAACCTGTTAAAATGCCTCCAATGTCTGCCTCTTGTATGTAGCTTTACAGAACTTTTCTAGATAAGGATTATAATACTATAAGGATATAAGGACTATAAGGATTTCGGAAAGCTTTATCGTAATTATAGCCTACATATTATGCAGTTATGTAAAGATTTTACACAACAGGTATTTACGATTTATCGGTGAGAAGCATTGCCAATCAGTTTTATAATTGAATCTTGTAGTGTTTCCGCGCATTTAATTTAATACCATACTAAGTATTGTGTATTTACAAATTTATGTACCTACTTACATACTATCCAATTCCATTCCAATATGACGAATTGGAGTGTGACAGATATTTCCGGATTTTCTCGTACGTAATTTCGTATGTTCGAAATCGAACCCAGGACACTTTGAATGACAGTACGGCATGGTAACCTTTGCGCCATGCTAGCTTGCATTCGCAATTCGCACACCTTGTTGCCGCATTTTCGTTCTTGAAGGTTTTTATTGTTATCGGGTAAAACCGATACAATTAAGTCTTCCACGTAGATACTGGGGGGAAAACCGCGTAAAATTCCGGTATTCTAGTTTTGGATAGGCATTTGGACAGATATTTATATCTTAAGTATCCAATTTTTATGTAAATTGCTGGCAAACGATCAGAAGAGCCACGTGATGGTAAATGACCACTTACCATCAGGTGGCTTCGGATGGTGTAACCCATGTCCCGGAAGATTTTTTGCCGCCCGAAAGCCTCCGACCGACCAACGATAACATATGGGATACATTAGCGTGCCCTCCGAGGCCCGGAAACGTTCAGGAAATTTTGCCACTAGCGGTCACCATCCAACTGCCGACCGCTCGCTGTTGTTCTACGGTCGATCACTTAGGATCAGAGATGGGCAGAAAGTAATCTGGAGCGCCGGATAGCCCCGCGAGCGCCCTTTGGGAGAAGGTAGTTAGAGCTATCTTGGGGCATTTCGGTTCCTCCAGATGTAATCGTAATGCGTATTTATGTACATTTTGCATCCCTGCTTAGGATCGACACAAGTCAAGCCGGGCTGTGAACGCATCACTGCATGAAACCAACAATTTCTGTAAGTCGTACGAAGTTTAGAAAACCGTTTAAGTAAGCAAAGTAAATATTAAAACGTAACGTAAAAGTAAACATGAAAATTGAACCGTCATCGTTGTACGAAAGAAATAGTCGAGAAACTTGTTTACAATATAATACGAAAGTTGTAGAGACACACATCGGATACTTCCAGGTAATAAAATAAATGTTACACACAGTCCCTTTTGGACATTCGCGGTATGGACATTGGACATTCAACATCAAATGTCACGACGTAACTATTGGAACAATTCGTCACGCGAATGTCCCGGCAGAGAATCGAATCTGGGCTGGGACTCCTCGCTTATAGGATCCCCACAAACTGGGCTACAATAACGTATAAAGTTTTTAACCCTTTTGTATAAAAAAATATTATAATAATATTATGTTACAGACAACATAAAGTAAGTAAGTGTCAGAAAACTTACTCGGAGAAAACCGCATCCAAATCGGTTAAGCCGGTTCTGAAATTGCGGGCACAAACGCACAGACCAACAAACAAACAAAGAGAGAATAATTATAAAAATCAATATTATAGGATTATTACATTAATAAAATATATACCTACTCCTACTCAAAGGGCATTTCCGTGCATCCAGGTGTAGGTACGTAACTGTCATCTGTAATCATGATTACGTTTTTCCATCTCTGGTTATAATGTTATATGCTTTTAATAAGTTAGTGCGTCCAACATCCCCGACTTCCGCTGCCACCCATGACAGCTGTGACCGACTTAGAACAAGACTCATATGGGGACTGGGATAGTTAGTCCGGTTAGGTGACGGTGTTAGAACATTAGTTGGTTAGTTTGTAAGTATGAGGACTGGGACAGGGACTGTTAGTGAATGTTAGTCTTGTTAGTTGTTGTTAGTAATAGTCCGGTTAGTAATTGTCAGTAAGAGTCTCGTTACAATTCGGTCACAGATGTGTTGCTACCCTTGAGGACTGAGATGGTAGCCTCTAAAAAAGTGCAGCCGGCTCCACACCACACACTTCATCGCCACTTACCATCAGGTGGGATTGTTGTCAAGCACTAACTTAACTAAAAAAATATAGACAAAACGAGAAGCGAACTCAGAAATCAACATCCGTTCAGCACAAACAAACCGGAGTGCATCGACTAAAACCGGTGCAAGGGTATAAGTGGACCCTTGTTTTTGTTGATTCGTCCCTTTGTTTGCCGTTCCCAGTCCCGACCAGATAGCGAGACACCCTACTTCAACACTAACCCCTTGTAACTTTGAATCGGTATGCTAAACTTTCCATGATTATTTTAAGATATTTCCATCATGGTCTGGACACAGCAGTGACAACCAAGTGGTTAGAACGTGTCTCCCAAACAGGACAAAGGTTCAAATCCACGCGCCACTTATTTTTCAAAGGTTGCCTGAAGAGATCGCTTCTTAGCGATAGGGCCTTTTTGGAACTAAGTACGGGTAGTGCGATTTATTAGAACGTGTGTGTGTGTCGAGCCTACTACAAGCAAATGAGCACACGAGCAAGTGAGTACGTGAAGCCGGGTGCGTAACTCTCTCTCTCTCTCTCTCTCTCTCTCTCTCGCTGTCCCTGTCTTTTTATAAAGATTTCCTTTCGAATTACATTCGGAGTAGACGAAAAAACGTAAGGAACTTCGCTCCAGACGGGGGACCCCCGACCGCAGTTCTTTTTTTATATAATACACGTATTTTTAAGTAAAAATCATTGATTGAACTTATTTCCGCATGATGCGCGGACAAACATACAAACAGTCAAAAATTCTGAAAATAATATTTTTGTGTTCGATTTTATTCTTTAAACCTCCTATGTACAGACACTATAACTACAGACAACCAGTTAAGGTCTTACTATAGGTATAGAAAATTATGTATTAAAATTGCCAATTATGACGTCACGCCATGGGGTCACTTGCGACCACGTGGGACAAGGTCAGAGGGGACTCCAACAATAATCAGCTCTGGTGTGACGTAGGAATTTATGTACTAGCTGACTCCGCGAACGTTGTTCCGCCATATTATATTTTTCATACAAAATACAAAAAATGCGATTTTTGGGGGTAGGGAGGTAAAAATTTGGGATCATGTGTATTTTTTTATGCCACACCATAAAAAAATAACCATAAATAATTTGTCCAAAAAATGAAAAAAAAAATTAGGGTGGACAACCCTTAACATGAATCAGACCTAAGTATACTCGATATGCACACAAAATTTCATGAGAATCGGTCGAGCCGTTTCGGAGGAGTATGGTAACTAACATTGTGACTAGAATTTTATAATTATATAAGATACGTGTTATCTATGTACTATAGTTATGTATTTTTATGTTTATGTATACTCGTATATTCATCTTTTTATTTCTATCTATGCAGTTATTTTCAATCCTATAATTACACCCTACAGATACCGTTGCGATTGTGCCAAACATCGTTAGGAAACCTGCACATAGAGTTTTCCATAATGTTCTCAAAGGTGTGTGAAGTCCGCCAATCCGCATTTGCCAGCGTGGTGGCCGGTATATGGCCGGTACCCCTCACATTGTGAGAGGAGACCCGTGCCCAGCAGTGGGACAGTTGTGAGATTATGATACGACGAAGATACACGGAAAAAGATTTATTTAATTCGAGTTACGGAACTAGATCATTATAGAACGAGTTTTTTACGCGTTGAGTAAAAATCGCGATTATAAATACATCACATTATACATATTAATTTGATTGGTTTATAAACATCAAGTTTCGCTAATGATATTCCACGAGTTTGGGGCATAGGCCGCACTGAATTATTTAAATTCAAGGCCTCATTTAATTCATTGACACTTTTTGCTACTATTGTGTTTAATTATGCTTCATACATACAAAAGTAAAAGTATATGTTATAAAACTTAATTTAATAATTTAGCCGTCTCAGTAGCCTAGATTGTAGTGGACCTGCCTGCGAAGCAAACGACCCCGAATTTGAATCCCGGCCGGAGCAGATATTTATGTCCAAACGAGCAGTCAGCAACGATATTCTCATTCATTCTCTTCTTCACCGAAGCAAGTGACCAATTTCGAAACGTAGAACCTTAAATAATAATGAATGAATCGAATTCCAACACCCCTGGCTAAGAGATCAATTTTCAAGCCACTAGACTCCATTGCTTATTATTATAACACCTACTGGATATTTTCATTCGGAATGGAAAGTCCAGACCTAGCTTTAGACCAATGCGGTTAGCGGTGTCACCACAACCAGTGTCGCCTTTAAATGCATCCATACTAATAATATGCGAAAGTGTGTTTGTTTGTTGGTCGGAATCGAAGTGTTAGGGAATGGTTGGACATAAATTATCAAAATAAGTGGATCGGAAAAGGTAGACCCAAATCATGGATGTGCAGGTAGCAACACATGAAACACATCTATAACCGAATTATAACGTCCCCTAACTGGACTACTATCAAAGTCCCCATTTGAGTATTTTTCTGTGTCGGCCACAGTTGTCATGGGCGGAAGCGGAAGGGTGGTGCTGCGTGCTCCTGCGTGAAGAAGTGGTAGGGATTGGTTGGACATAAATTATCCCAATGAGTGGTCGGCAAAGGTGGACCTATACCAAGATCAGATAGAAGTCCAGACCTCCTCGCTCGGTCAGTAACCGGATACCATAACCTCGTCTAGGGTCTAGATCGACTTACCCAATAGGTAACCGATTATATTTATAATCGGTTGATAATCATTGATAATTCGCTTATCTATTATACAAAAAGTGTAAAAAATTTCATAAATAAAACTACTTTAATTTTTTGTTAAAAATCTGAACCAAAATAGGTAATGAATTGTGAACGTCATAACTTGTTTACAATACAATTGCAATATTGCTGTGATGGGTGATTAAATTACGAGTGTTATTATTTTCATAATTATTTCTTTTTTTTAATTATTGTAATAAAGTTATAAAAGGCAAAAAATACACTTTGTTCTAGGTTTGTACGGAGACATAATTATTAAGCACAAATAAAATTATTAATAAGTAGGTAGGTACGTTGCTTAGTAACTTTTAAGGACTCCTATCCTTAGTTAGTATGTATTAGTATATACTATATCTTAGAATAATTAGACTATCTAAGTAGTATATATTATATACATAATTATGTAATAAACACGAGATCAAAATTTTCTTGAGGCAATAGATATTGTTGTGATAGGATCACTGCACTGAAGAGCAGTATAAAATAAAAAATAAGAAATTCGGAACTACCACCTGCAGATGTTAAATTATTTATATTAATTCAGAATAATATCTGGCACCTTGCTATTATTAAATTGAATTATTAGCTATTATACTAATATAAATAAAATATTTCTATCAGTAGTAATTAAATTAATGACATAATTATAAACTTAAGAAACATTATCTAAAATTAAGTTAACTATTTATTACGGGTTTAGAAAGGTTCATGGGACAAACTTATATTTAATTTTATACTTAAATTGATATTTAATTGTCAGCCGTTTTTTCAGCACTGCAAACATTAAGGTACCTCTACCTAACTATTCATTTCTTATTTTAATATTTACCTAAGTGGAATAGGTTATACATAGGTGATGACGTGAAACGTAAAATTGTGTGTAGAAACACATGCTAAAATTTAAATTTAACATTCAGAATATTTATGGGATATTTTAAATTGATACAGAGTGTGATCAAACATCTGCGCGATATTTAAATTAAATAGGCATACAAATACAATAAGCTAGCACAATAAGCGAAGGCTTACGAAAATACAACAACGGATTTAACTATTGTGAACAAAAGAACATTAAGAAATGTCTGACTTTTACGCATTGGAATGATTTTTTGTGAGATTTTAAAATTGATTTTTTTATAATTAAAAACGTAGGTAACGTTGTAATTATTTAATTATACAGCCAGTTAATAACAATAACAATTAACGTATGTTTTACATGATTATCTAGCGATACAGAATTATTTATCAACAATAGTGATAAATAAGATCGCACTGTCTAGTTACTTAGTATTTATTTACTATGAAAATCCATTACAACATGTAAAGAGGTTGTCCTAAACACATTGAATAAAATCTAAATATACGAGTATGTCACATAACCTACATTACAATTCAAGGTTATTGCGGGAAAGGAATCTCAAAAAATAGGTCAGTCTTAGATTCTAAGAAAAATAATCACATTGTTCTTTTTAATAGACAATAAAAAGAGAAAAATGTTAACGGTTATTCTTTAACAATGCGTAGATTAATAAATTCAATGAGTCTGAAACAATAATTAAGTAGGTAGGTACCTACCTACCCATTATATTTTATAACTAGCCGCCATCATAATTATTTGCTTTAAATTTGTTAATATTGAAAAAGGTTTTTAAATCGATCGATACAACATAGGTACATACATTAAAGAAAAATGCTGCACCAACTAATAATCCTCTAATTTAAAGCGTTTAAGTCATATATTTTTGTATTTTACAGTTAAAAAATATGTGCGAAAACGCTCACATACCGCAAACTCGGATAAAAAATGTTTAATCACTTTTCGCGTTTACATAACACATTTGGTGGCGTGATGACAAAAATCAATAAAGATAAATTAGGAGAGTCCGATACGTGAGCAAACATTAGTGACGTATCGCCACACATTTCCCAAACGCTCTATAAGGAGCATATAAATTAAAAAGTCAACTCATCAAAGTTTCGTCTTCGCCTAAATACATGACAAGTAACTCCCTCCTTGTCTCCCCTCTTATACAAAGTGACAATAAGTCCGCACACACGGACGCATTGTTTGTACACTCACACACGAAAGAAACCGGCTAGGTATTCGGTTTCCCGCCACCGGCGCGAACACGCACACAAAACACGAAGAGCAAACAATACAAACACCAACACATAAGTAAATTTAAACTCACCTCAAAATAAATCCATTAGAAAACACACTTGTTCAAACAACTAGCGCTTAGCCTCGAAAACGCGTTGAAAAAACACTCGCGGCGTCTGATGTGTGCTCAACACTTTTCAAAACTTTCTGTTCAGTCCGAACTCCTTGGCTGACATCTTCCGTCCAAACTTACAAACTTCCCGCCGAAAGCCGAATTTGAATTTCGAAAATTTCAAAATGCGCGTGAACTATTCCAACGAGGAACCGTTCATTTTTAATCGAGGCGAAGGGCACTCGTTATCTCAGGCATTAGGTCTGTAGGTGAACGATCTCGATTCAGTCCGTATTCGCGAATTTTTTTACATACGAATTTGCTTCCGTAATTTTTATCGCGCGATTCAATTAAATACTAGTGCAAAATAAAAGAAACACGGCGAGGCCCCAACACAATTATTAACACTCGTTGCGCGGTAAAAATAAACTATGATTAACTGCTATTAAGATTCGCGGAGACACCGGCGAGCGACATGCGAATGAGGCGCGTAAAAAAAATAATAAAAACGATTATTGTGATGGTCAAAGAGGGCCCGCCAATAAAAAATCGCGAATTTGTTTACCGCGTTGCTATTTTCGTCGCTAGAAGCGGTTCCGATATGAATAATTATCGGCTGCGAGCGAACATCGACGCATAGTTGTCGTTTCATAAAACGTGCGCGTTAAAACTGAGTCGAAAGGCTCGCCCCGTGGTAGAGCATAGCGCCGAATAAAATAAACAACAATATACCTAAATAAGCGGCACGGCGGGTGCGGCTGTGTGTGCGTGAAGGCCGTAGTGTGCGTGTGTAAACAAGGGGCGACTCGGCTTGCATGACTCTCCGACAATCATCGACCGATTACTTAGTTTTTTTAATTGTCTTTGTCATTGCATCTTTTGTTTACTGCTTGGAAGCTACTTATAGTCTCAATTTGCATCAACAAGAAAATCTAATTAGATAATACATAACGTATAATAATATAATTATACTTATAATTGATTTACTTATACACTTGTATAGATTCATTTTTAATTTTAATCAACATTTAAAATATCTCAACTCTACTAATTAAAATCATTAGTATTGAAATAATATACAAAGGATTACTATCTAATCTAAAGGTAAAGTAATATAAATGTAGTAGGCATATTAAAATTTAATATATCTCTAAGTAAGATTTTCTAAACACAAACCGGTAACATTATTGTCCGGTGTCATAAAACAGCAAAAATAGTCATAGAATACAAAAAAAAACAACTTTTTATCTTTCTTTCTGCAATTAATAATTGATATTAATTAATAATTAATTAATTAAGTTTTCAAAATGGTTTTAAAATACACAAAAAAAAATTACATCCTACATTACATATTTACATCGTCTTGTAATATACTCATTTATATTTACTATTTATACTGTATTGCTTCGAGTAAATGACTAGACAAATAATTATTATACAATTTATACATCACGAACGAGTACAATACAAAACAATACACCAGAAGTATAACTAACAACGCAACCGTCCAAGCGGCCCCGATCTCCCCGCGAGAATAAACATATGACGTCACCGGCGGGTAAACAAACAAACAAACACATGCGCTCATGTTTCCTTAATACAATTATTATTTCGAATGTGGAGCGCGAGACGGACGTACGCTAGCGAGCGATCCGTTCGAAGTAAAACTGTTTATGAACCGACGAATCGTTCTATACGAAACCATAATTAGTTTGGCAAGTATGCCTTAGTACAAGTAACTTTTATACACAACTGTTTGTTAGGCAACGGTTCGACTGATTCGTTAACACAATTAAGTTTTTAGCTCAACAAATCTACAGAACAAAACTACTTGGTTCATGTTGTAAACTAGTTTATCTTTTTCGAATTTTCACAAACGTAACTACTTGTGCTTAATAGTTATCACGGGAATAAAATTGTAGTTTAGGTACAATATCACAAATCAAGTTTATAGCTACTTTCTCGTGGTTTAGTTGTAACTTTGTAACTAAGTAGTTATAATTTTCAGTTTCTTTTATGTTTTCGTTTTCTTATTACAAATTATTAGTTTAAGTTTTCTTTTTATAAAAGTTAATTAATTTATAAAACCTACATAAACTTTGAAGATTAATTAATTTTTTTTATTAATTTACCCTAATAAATATTTACTATTGATTATGATTAAATTATGATAATTAAGTAGGTAATATTAACAGGATCAGTCGTGACTTCGTTCTATATCGTTAGATATATTTTTACATTACCCAGAAGACATTCATAATTAATTCATTTTTCAGTACTTGTAAATGCTGACGAGTTTGAATTGAAAATTAACGCAGTAAATCAATTGGTACCAATATTTATTATAAGTATGAAACAATACTTCTAGCATATTTTTTTGCCAAAAACCGATGATGACTACGAGGGAAGATCAGAAGTTGCTTCAACTACGTACTCATAACATAGGAAGGAAGTCCGCGCAGCCGTTTTGAAGCACCTTAATTGGAGTCAGAAATGACTCCAAAAACCGGGCAGCTCATGTCAACGCATGCCAAACGTGTCTCGCGAAAAAAAAAGAATTATGACGATTTGTCCAGTTAAATTGTGTCACAAAATATCTGAAAAGCTATTTATGTATTATTGCTAAAAACATGATTATCTGCAGCCGAATCATTCCCCGCTTTCGGGAAAGTTTCGGTTTAGTGCTTCACTTTAGACAGAGCGCTTGTATGAAGACTGTCTTTCTACAGTTATTATTCTAAGCCTAGAGCATACACCAAACGCGTAGTTTTAGTGCAGATTGGTGGAGTGGTGATATTATATGTAATTATGTAATTTAAAAATTGTGCAGAGATTACGTGGTATATTGTCACGGTGGTAGATGTCAGCAGACTCTGATTGACGGTCACATGACCAAGCATTAATTAGTTTCGTACTGTTTAGCACGGTATTGTTGGAAAGGTCCTTTTAAATGGTACATACGTACTTTAACAACCTGACTTATGCCAACTAACCCTAGCTGATACCTCTGAGTTCGTCCGCAGACTCCGCAGTAATATTGGACTTCCAACAGAGGAGTGATCGATTAAACAAGTTAATTCCCAAGTTCAAGTAAATCATACAAACTTTTATTTATCCTCTATATCTATAGGGTTATTAATGGGTTGAAGCCAATTATGGAAGCCCTTCAGCCAATCAGAGAGGCTGAATTCTTGCGCCTCTTAAGACACCTTAGTTTGCCGGAATGGAATTAGGGATAGAAATCTAGGTCGCCTCAATACAGTTACGTTGTTTCCAGATCTCATTAATAGACAGTAGACATCCGTGCCCAGCATTGGGTAAAGCAACTACACTCATCACATACAATTTATAATATACAATTATATTGCAATTTCCATATCAATTTTGGCTTATCAGTTGTCTGTCTATCTTATCATCGATCTCAATACAGTGTATTGGCACATGAGTAGATTGGCTAAATGTTTATTTGGTCATGTATTAGCTACATTTTTATTATCTAATTTGACCGTACGTCGTCCTTGGGTTTGAGGTCACGAGTGCTCTAAGCTCTATGTGGTCCTCGGGCTCCATCCATATTATGTTTCATGGTAAATGCAAAAAAATACGTTCAATGTATTTAAAAATACCTACTTACATTAAATAAATGATTTGAGTTTGAGTTTGTCACCAAATGGCTAATTTGCGTACCACCCTTCCGCTGCCGCGCATGACAACAGCTGTGAGCGACCCAGAGCACTCTCAAATCAGACTATGGTTAGGTCCATTAGATACCTCACAATTTTGCTAGAGCTACCATTATACTAAAGACATCATCGGGAATGAAACTTCTTGGTTTAATCAGACCTGCATCTTTACCAAGAGCTTTAGCGTGTTAATCTTTCTAGAGCTGCCTTTGTACTAAAACATCGAAGATAACCTAACCTAACGTTGCTTTGTAAGTTATTCTCCATTTTCTACATGTTTTCAAAGGTCTTATAAAAAGTATTTGTGATAATTCGCAACGCTAAGCTTAAAGTGGCATTTATTTGGCGGATTCACGGTCAACACTTGTACCGGGACGCATACCAATGACAAGAGGCGATTTCGCGAGCGTTGCGACTACTAATGATTTTGAAATTACGTACGACTTATGTAATTTGACGTAATTGTCGTGATACACTCGTATAAATAACCATCGTAATGTTCTTGTGAGGTTAGAGAGTGATTACTAAACACACTGTTAGGTGGTTGAGCCTAGAGTTCACCCGGGGTAGCAGAAACGTATCTACCATTGCCCGCCACGTTACTAGCATTACAATGTCTATCATGTAATAATTTTTTGACGTGATAACGTCTTATAAATTGATGAACACCGGCAGCGCGCACGAAAAAGTGCCCCGTGCCGCCTGAGCCTGTGCGTGCAAGCGAGGGCGCGGAACAAGCGATAGAGAGGCACATCGGCTTAGAGTAAAGTATATATATTAACTTTACTTTACTTTTTAGTCTAAGCACATCGGCCTAAACGGCTTGCAAAGCAACGCATCCTTCCCTTATGACGTTATCACGTAAAATTATCGTCCGTAAACCGACTTTATAAGTTTACAGACAACCATTTTTTTAACACTAATTATGTTCCGGTTAGAAAAGTGTAGATCCGGTTTCACTGTTTTAGAGGTGACCATCTCAGTCCTCAAAAGTAGCAACACATCTGTGACTGAATTAAAACGCGACTTTTACTAACTGGACTATTACTAACAACATTAACAGGACTAACTATCACTAACAGTCCCTGCCCCAGTCCTCATACTTACTTACAAACAAATCAAATTAATGTCCCTAACACCTCTTTATTTCTGTCTCGGTTATCGTTAGATAGCAGTCGTTAAACCGAGTCGAAGGCAATCGGACGATATAAAAACTTCCGGCACTTGGTTAGTCTAGGCACTGAAGTAGTGTGATTTAGTATCAGCCTAATCTCTAGACTTCCTCAGAAGATGGTATGTGCCCTAGCGAATAAAAGACTAAACCCGACATATTCCAGTGCCTTTGAATCTTGCATGCTTTATAATGGACTTTGCTACCCGTGGGGCTAAGTACTTAGATGGTAGCTTCCAAAAAAATGTAACTGGATCCACATCTTTCCACCCGGAACACAATAGCTGTCAAAACATTATTACACGTTATAGATGGTTGGTAGAAGTGGACACAAGTGACACAACCTATAAACATACCTACTTATTAAAAAGGTTCCCTATTATAGGCCTATCACTTATCAAGCCCAATCTTCAAAATTAGGACTTGAAGGTTCGAGTCCTTTGCAATACTAAATATTATTATTAATTAGTTTTTATATTTAGTTTTTTATGTATGTAGTATTTTTATGTTTAGTTATTATATTTAGTTTGGTTTAGTTTTGATTTGAGAGAAATGCAAACAAAGTAAGTACCTTTCCGTATAATACAAAGTACTCTGTGGTACCTAAGTAAGTACTTACCTACATAATAATTATGTAAGTACCTACATAATTTGGATAATTTCTACTTTGCATTTCTCTCAAAACAAAATATTTCTAGTTGAGGCGACATCTAGTAACTATCATTGAAACTGAACAGCAATACACTCTCAAGGTCTTTGTAGTTCATAAAATTACTAACAGAGCGCTCTGCAAATTTACTTTAATGTCGGTTTTTGTGTAAATATTTTTCTCATTTATTTTATTTTGTATTCTATATTAATTACAAATATACGTATTTTAAAATTACTTCTTCTTATTTTAAAAACTAATTTCTAAATTCTTAACTTTTACTTTTTACTGCAGCGTAGTACAGAGTACTACTTAGTGTGGCTGTTGACTTGTAAATCTTTGCCACGAAAGTAAGGCAGTAAATTATAAAAAAAAACACACAAAAAGCCAAGCCAAGCCAACAAAAAAAGTGCGAGGCTGCAAAGTAGTACATAAATTATATGGCGTCTATATTTGTTTTTTCGATATCACTATATTTCTAATCTCGCTGTGAAGTTTTAGATGTGTTTCGTGTTCGTAGTGTTACTTTTACCGATATCGTCGATGTTTCATTGACGGGTAGAAGTTATTTCGGACACATTTTACTTTTTGGCGTGAGACAATGGCGACGAACGATTCTCAAAAAACCCACGTAAAAGTTTGTGAACTTTGTGAAAACCGGGATATGGTGGACGAATACTATAGTTCAAGTAGCGATGTGGACGCCGGTAAAGGTGTTAAGCGACGTAGAATGGTCCATGATTATCGAAAACTTTCGAAATTTGGATATTGTCCAACTGTGTCGAATGACCTGAAGCAAGTCACTTCAAATGATCTCAAAGGTTTGCTTACGTCTATACATAATACACTTTCTATTCTCAGCACCTTTGTTCGCCAATTCCTCTATTTATTTCTTTACAATAGCTTTTTTTTATATTTCATTACAAAACTATTGTACCTTCATATTTTCACTTGGTTTTTACTATGACACCGGTATTCATGATATTTAAACAGTTTTGGTGGGAAAATTCTTAACCTAACTTAATACTAAGTTACATCAATAATAAGGAGGTCACAACTGTTTATAAACATTTCATTAATTTCATAGGAAATATTATTAGTTCATTTAACTTTTCCAAGCATCTATAATGTGCATGTTGTAATTATTCTCAAGTAATATTATTGATTCAAATCTACTTTCTACTTACCTACTTGTCCATTTTCAACAATGTAAAACAGTTAAAATATGACTTTAATTTAAATCTTGCGATAGTAACTTTGAATTACAAATGGTAAAACCAACCTACCATGCCACTAGACTTTAATGACTTTAATAGCAAAAATTATTTTCTTGATTTAATATTGTCATAGGTTATGTAGGAATGATTTAAGGTTAAAAATAAATATCAATGTTAGGTTTGATTTATGTATAAAGGTATTTCCTCTATGACGGCTGTTGCATACTGTGGCCACTAACATATCCAATCCATATTGGGAATCTAAATTAAAAAATCTTTGTCTAGATATTCTTTATTATGAGAAAGGAGCACTATGTCAGATAACTGCTCTTTTCTCTTATTAAAGAATATCTGGACAAAGTAGATTTCCAGTATGGATTGGATATGTTAGTGGCCAATACTTTGGCAAAGCAATAAAATTGGTCACTGTGCCGTTAATGCCCCTGTCTGGAGTCAATACTAACTAAACTAAGCGGAACTAAAGTAATATACAAAGTTTCAAGTCCATATAGTAAGAGGAAGTGGCTCTAATTCAGCTTGCAAGATTTGAACCAAATAAACATCCAAACATATAGATATATTAAAGTTTGTAAAAACATCGCTTTGACAAGGCTTAAGAACAAATGTATGTTCTAACTCATTGTGAATAATTGTAAATATACAATGAGGCTTTTTACCCAACACAGAAGCTTATGATAGCATACACTGTTTACTACTTGGTTTTAGTGGTTGGTTTGTAGTGTTTTTCGAACTTTCTAACTTCACAAACCCTTTTTTTTTATTTATCAGGCAATTGCAAACCACTTTTGCTCCAAAGGGAGCTACGGGGCGTTACTTACATTAAAAAAATATTAAAACTGAAAGTGATACATTTTTGTACTTACACCTAAATCCCATTCCACTCTTTGCAGCCTGGGGGACTACAGCCTGGCCTCAGATTGTGCACAGACTTGAGCGCTGCAGTGGGATGGGTGTGGGTTGCAATGATGATTAGGACTAACACTTAACAAAGCTAACAGTAGCAAAATATTTCAGTCTTTAAACCGCAAAACTCTGTAAAGAATAGACATTAATTCAATATAGAAAGCTAAGTATACATACTTAGCTAGAGTACTCTGTACATAGAGTACTCTAAAAATAGGGTATAGATGATGAATAAAGAATAAGTTGTTCATGAATCTAAAATTCATCCATTACCGAACAAGTACATAAAGTATGTACATAAGTAAACTAGATATTCACAAACAGTAAATAAATATTCTCTGTAACTGAGTAGAAGTAGATAATTATATTTCCCTAAAACAGCAACCAACTTATATTCTTATATAAGTTATATAAGTTCTTATCTTCGTCAAGTTTCATTTGTTTTTTCCCATTGTTTATAGTAGGATCTTACAAGAGTATAAATTAATTTACCAAAAGGTTTTTAGGAACTCTTTATGTCTTTAGCCAGCGAATGATCCATCAGTCCACCTGAAAGTAAGCGATAGACATGGTATTGCCCATTCTTTCTGGGATTTTTTGTCTCTTTCATTTCCCTGTAACTGCAATCATTATGCTAATTAAGTTATACTCTAAAAGTCGTGATTGTAACTATTATAAATCTTTTAACATTACAGGCAAGAAACGCAAGCACAGCGAGAACTTCCAAGAACTCTGTGTTTACGGCGAGACTGCGAGACCACCCAAACTGAGCAAGATATGGCCAGTGTTCGACTCGGGAGTGTACGGAAACACTATGCTGACACTCCGTATGATCCAGAAGACGCCTCCAGCACCAAATCCTCTACTCTTCAACAGTTGGATGGACAGTATAATAACTATTGGTGACACAAACCAAATAGATTGGTTCGGTGGGATCAATGCATCATGGAAACAGACACAAATGAGCAATACAATTCCCCAGGATAACATCACAAAGAGAATATTCTCCTCTGTGTCCCGTCAACTACGCATAATTAATGCTCACTTTCAGAAGTCCATGTTTAGGTACAAGTACCCTAGAGTGACCAGGTCAAATGTTCTTCTAGAAAGTTCTTATAATAGACGGCCAGCAATTCACGTGAGCTTGGCACTCCGAGCTATTAAATTTCAAGCTACCCCCAGACGGGAATTGCCTTGCTATGGTAACCTGGAGCTTCCGTTGCAAATAAAGCAAGAGAGAGGTACATCTCAGGTGTTCCCAGCGATAATGAGTGTTGAAAGTGAAACAGAAAAGCAAAATGATGTTGAAATTAAAGTGGAACAAGATACAGTTAAAGTCGAAAGGGAGAAGGAGAAAGATAAAGAGAGTGATCAGGAGCGAGAGAGAGATAGGTGAGTGATGTTTTGTTGTATGTTCTTTTATTGTCAATATACTGGTCTTTTTTTGTCAACTAGTAAACCCGCCCTCGCTTCGCTTCAGGAAACCTGTCCCTTAGTACCCAAGTCCAAAATTGTTAAACCTAACCAGCGCACCGATTTATTTTCACACGCGTTATTTTTCATTTTGCGTGAAATCCTAAGATATTCATTTAAATTATATGGTGTACAGGCTTATCATAATGTGCCTGAAATGCTTAAGGTGGCTAACATATTTAAGTCGATAAAGATTAATATTGTATCCCTCTAAATAGCTTTCCAATTACCGCATTGTATGTGACCAATTTTTTTAAACTTAGAATGGGTATGTAAGTTATCCTTAAAAGATAGACGACATAATATGCCATCGCTGACTTTATTGTAGACCAATAAAAGAGGAATATTCCACCAATACATTGTTTTGTTACATCTCAAAGGGATTAGACAGCGTTTTCGTTAAAAGCTCCCGGACGGCTAGATTTTTTCCGACTTTCTCAACAGTTATCGTCATATTTCAACCAATTTACACAAAACTTGAATATATCATACATATAAACTTTCCTCTTGAATCATTCTATCTATTAAAAAAACCCCATAAAAATCCGCTGCGTAGTTTTAAAGATCTAAGAACACGAAGGGATATAGGGACAGAAAAAACGACTTTGTTTTATAATATGTAGTGATGTACTGTGTAGCAAAGCAGTGATAGCGGTGTGGTTGAACGTTGGACTGCCGAACCGGAGGTTTCGGGTTCAAACCCCGCACGCACCACTAATTTTCAAAAATTATGTGCGTATTAAAAAATTTAATTATCACTTGCTTCGGTGAAGGAAAACATCGTGAGGAAACCTGCACACCTGAGAGTTTTCCATAATGTTCTCAAAGGTGTGTGAACTCCACCAATCCGCACTTGGCCAGCGTGGTGGACTATGGCCTATACCCCTCACACTGTGAGAGGAGCCCCGTGCCCAGCAGTGGGACAGTTATGGGTTGTGATGATGATGATGATGATGAGTGATGTACTGCTATACTGGTCGAGTCGACATAATCGAGAGTTCTATTTATGCTCCGTCCGGAGCATAATCCTTAAATCCACAGCTTCGACAGGACACAATCCTAGCTCTGCTCAAAGCGCCATGTGGTCGACAGACAATTGGTCGATCGATACTGGTCGTGTCGACGTAGCGTTGACACGGCGCTAACGCTCGAATGCGAATGAAATTAATGCAATATAATCGTCTCGGTCGCTATGAGCACAATGTCAATGAAATAAAACTATCTAAACCTTAAAGAAAGTAAAAAAAAAACATTTGACTGTTCACTACTTTCGTATCGTTTGGGGTGTGACGAGTGAATTGTGATTTTCTCTAAATTATAAATTACAAAGTTGATGTCGTTTAGGTTGTGACACATCAAGTGGTTACACTTGATAAAATAATTCTGATAAAATAATTTTTCAGTAATTCTATATTTTATTCTTATTGGAATTTGAATTTAAAGTTTTGACCTACGAAAATAATTTGCATATTTCCTTTTGTCTATTGATAAATTAATTTTTTGCTTTTTACTTTTTTATTAATGGTTCTACGTCTAAAAGTTACTGGACAATAACTGTAGATAATTTTATTTGCAACAACATATGTAAAGTATTTATTTTTGTGACGCCTATATTTTTGAAGATAAACTGTAAAAACAATTTGAAGTCCACTGAAATGGATTTTCGCTTATAACTTTTTTATTTATGGTTCTACGTCTAAAAGTTACTGGACAATAACTGTAGATAATTTTATTTGCAACAAATTATGTCAAGTATTTTTTTTTGTGACGGCTATATTTTTGTAGATAAACTGTAAAAACAATTTGAAGTCCACTGAAATGGATTTTCGCTTAAAATTTTGTTGAAAAAAAAAATCTACTATTGTCCAGTATTTAAAAGTTATATTGGTGTTTGTTTTCTTATTTTTAGCGTGCTTGTGATTACGCCTCATACTAACAAACCACGCTGCGGTCGCACAATTCACTTTGCTGAAGAGTACGTATTTTTCAAATTTATTATAATATTTTTGCCTTTTGACTACCATTAATGATCCGACTGTGACGAAGCGAAGCAATGTATGTACATGTTTTTATTTTTTGTTTAGTTCAGTGATCAGAAGTGCGGACGACCCTACTCCAGGCACGTCAGGGAAACAATCGTGGTATCGTCTTCATTAATTAAGATAAATTTATTCGTTTTAATTTGTTCATGCGGCATTCATTAATTCCATTGTATTTTTTAGCCCGAAGTCCTTAGAGGATGTGCTCAAGGAATTGAGGGCATCAAAAGTGCGAGATTCCAAAAAACGCGCCAGTTTGACTCCGGAACAGCGCAAGATGTTGGCGGAGATAAAAGATAAGAAGGAAGTGAGGAACTTCATGATGCCTGACGCGCCAGAGTCGAAGTCAGTATATATCAAGAAATGTGTTCATGGTAGTCAGTCAATCATATCCTTATTTAACATTTTAATTGAATGTTTATTGTTAACCACAGAAAGGGGAAGGGGAAGGGAAAGAGAAAGGGGAGTGACTCCCGAATTTTTATCCCCTGCCCTCTGCTACCTGGTGTGCCAGAAATCCCTCCGCCAAGAAAACCTCAGCCATGGGAGGTTCGGGGTTCTCAAGGTTTGTGTAATATTTTATCTAATTCTTACCTTTTATGTATATCTATCCAAATTAATATATAAACGTTTTTCTCCAAAATTCAGAAACAGCCGAAGTATCGGCAACGGGTCGGTCGGCGGACACGTTCGTCACGAACCCTGTCATGGGTAAGACTGATGGTTTCTATATTCCTATAGGTAGCTGAAATCAGTTATTGTGCGCTTGCTCACGTAATCCTTGACGAGTATATCTATCCATAGTAATATATAAACATTTTTCTCCAAAATTCAGAAACAGGCGAAGTATCGGCAGCGGATCGGTCGGCTGACACGTTCGTCCCGAACCTTGTCATGGGTAAGACTAATTGTTCCTATATTCCTATAGGTAGCTGAAATCAGTTATTATGCGCTTGCTCACGTAATCCTTGACGAGTATATCTATCCATAGTAATAAATAAACATTTTTCTCCAAAATTCAGAAACAGCCGAAGTATCGGCAGCGGATCGGTCGGCTGACACGTTCGTCCCGAACCTTGTCATGGGTAAGACTGATGGTTTCTATATTCCTATAGGTAGCTGAAATCAGTTATTGTCCGCTTGCTCACGTAATCCTTGACGAGTATATCTATCCATAGTAATATATAAACATTTTTCTCCAAAATTCAGAAACAGCAGCGGAGGTATCGGAAGCGGATCGGTCGGCGGACACGTTCGTCGCGACCCTTTTCATTGGTAAGACCAATAGTTCCTATATATAGCTGAAATCAGTTATTTTGCGCTTGCTCACGCAATCCTTTACATTGTACTGTTTTATTCCAGAAAACACTGTAGATTATAGTGACGATGAGGTAATTGAAGGGACGCCTCCGGAAGAATTGCAGAGCAGACCAATGCTAAACTTAAGCAAAGAAAAATATGAACTTTCTCCGTCAACACGGGTGATTCAATCTACCGAACTACCTGTCAACCCTGTGTGGTCCGAAATTGAGCTTATAGGATTTATACCTCGTTAGTACCATTTTCTTCAAAATTTTTACAACAACATTATTATAAGCTTTAATATTTTATGTGGATATTATGCTAAAAGTTTTCGAAATTGTTTCAGAAGCCAGTACTTCCAAAACAGCACCTCGGTCAGGCATGACTGACAGGTCCTACGAGATTTCAGAAGCCAGTACTTCCAAAACAGCACCTCGGTCAGGCATGACTGACAGGTCCTACGAGATCGGTTAGTTCCACAGATGGGTTACAGTGCTTTACTTTGGTGAGTTTATTTAAATGGGATCAGCAATAGATTAAATATATATTGCAGATGTCGACAGCGAGGACGAGCTGACCGAGGTAGAGGATAGCGGAAGCGAGGCCGAAGGTGACGGAGAGGCTATTTCTAGAGCCATGCAAGATCAAGTTTATTTGGAGACCGATGACATAGACACCGAAGCTGACCTCGCTCTTCGGGACATCGCTCAGCCCGAAGACAATTTCGGTATTCTCTCTTTTGATTGGCGTGGCGATCCAAGCAATTTTCAGGGCGTCCGGGAGGTTTTTACTGGCCCGTCTGGCCCAACTTTTGATGTGAGGGGACTTACTCCCTTGGAGGTATTTAGAAAGATCTGGGATGCCGATATCGTGGACCACATTGTTCGCGAAACAAATAGGTATGCTCATGAAATCAAAAAAAAAATAACACCTAGTTCACGCATGACTCGGTGGGTAGATACAAATGTCCAAGAAATGTGGCGGTTTCTGAGCATACTTATGCTTCAATCACTGTTCGTGAACAGTGTGGAAAGGGAGTATTGGTATCCCACCATCGAGTTTTTAAGGTGTGGGGCATTCGGCAAAATCATGTCATTTAATCGATTCCTTTTATTAAAAAGTTGTCTGCATTTTGTAGACAATACCCTCTTGCCCAAAAAGACCTCCAAACTCCATAAGGTCATGCCTATTCTTAAACACCTTAATAAAAAGTTTAGCTCGCTGTACCT
Organism: Ochlodes sylvanus; assembly: GCA_905404295.2. Taxonomy (NCBI): domain Eukaryota; kingdom Metazoa; phylum Arthropoda; class Insecta; order Lepidoptera; family Hesperiidae; genus Ochlodes; species Ochlodes sylvanus. The sequence continues at coordinate 1,729,856 of FR990146.1, read as the reverse complement.
ACCCGAGCAAAACGTTGCAATCGACGAGTCCCTTCTATTATGGAAGGGCCGACTATCTTTTGCCCAGATGATTGCAACGAAAAAAGCGAGGGTAGGTATAAAGAGCTATGAACTCTGTGAATCTAGGACAGGCTACCTCTGGAAAATGGAGGTGTATACGGGCAAGGGGCAGTCACTAACAAGAGAAGGTGTACCAGAGGATGAGCCGGAGAGTGCCACATCTAAGATTGTGTTTGCGTTAATGCGGCCATTGTTTGGCAGAGGCCATACGATTGTAATGGATAATTTTTATAATGCGCCGCTGCTATCCAGAATACTTAAACGTAAACACAAGACTGATACTATGGGCACTCTTCGGCTCAATAGAGAGTTTGTCCCGGAGGGTTTAAAAAATAAAAACAAAAAAAATATGGCTCCCGGCGAAGTTGCCTTTAGTTCCACTAAGGACTTAAGCGTGGTCGTCTGGCGAGACAAGAACACTGTGGCCATGATATCGACGTATCACCAACCGGAAGTCGGCGGAAAAGAAAAATATGGCTATTACAAATATAAACCAAGTGTTGTGCTCGACTACAACCTCTCTATGGGAGGCGTCGACCGCAAAGACCAGATGCTCTTTGCGTTTCCCATGGAGAGGGGGCGCAACATTTGCTGGTATAAAAAACTTTTCCGCCGACTTCTGAATGTCTCTATACACAATGCGCTTGTGATATTTAATCACGGGCGCACTTCAGGTAAGTATGCGAATCGGAAATTCCGCATGGAATTGGTCAAGGAGATACTGACCGTGTACGGCCCTCGATTACACGATCCACCGCCACCACCCGTCAAGGCGCAAATGCACTTGCCAAAAAAAAATACAAAGAAGCAGCGGTGCAAATTGTGCGCTCAGGCGAAAGTGCGGCGCAGCACGATGTGGATGTGTGGATTGTGCAAAATAAACTTGTGTATCGAGGACTGTTACACCGTATACCATGAACGGCTCGAAGAATAAGTTAAGAATAAGACTGTATACAAGCCTTACCACCTATAAAAAATAACTGTAACCTATTATCGATACTTAGCTAGCTACCTGCGCACACGGTCGATGCCTTATCGTGACCTACATTAGCACTCTTGAGTCATGATTGGTCGTTACGAGTAAGGGTTGTTGTTTTTCTATAAATATAAGATTTTTAGCTACGAGTATGACACTCATTAGGTACATTACTTACGCTTCGTTACGCAATACGCACAGTGGAGAATTTATTTTTGAACGTGGTTTTATAGAAATTTAATGGTTACATCAACGCTCAAGCTCAAACTCGGGCGGGCGGGATTATTTTCAGATAGCGAAAAATTTATTTCTATTAATACTTAACATAATTTAGCATATCAATCGTACCTATCCCGTTATCAATATGCACTTCTACAATTCTTAGGCAAATCACTACACCTCTCCATAAGACCTTAGACCGTGGCCACTTACCATCAGGTGGCCCGTCCGCTTTTTATTTGGTCCTTAAATTTACATTAAAAAAAACTTGGAGCCAGCGCTATTGAACTTACGTCTATATCGTAAGATGCAAAATGGCATGCGCACTGTCTTTTTTACGACTTTGTTTACAAGTTACCGAATACAACGGGAATAATCTGGTACCTAATATCGGGGCATATACAGGGTGTAATCGTTAAGTGTGCACAGGCGATTATTCCGTAACTATTACATATATCAAAAAGCTTTAAACTGATATCGAAACCACTTTACCTAATGAGTAAAATTACAATAGTAATTTATTACAATACAAACGAGAAATATCCAAAAAAATACATTAAACTCTCCCATACATTTAGTATGAGATAGTAGAAAGGTTTTACTTTCTTTATTTAAAGTGGAATAGTACCTACTCATTTTACCCTTATCATTTTATAATTATGTATGATATGATATTGATGAATTTCAAGTAGATACACACGTGTAGATTAATTATCTTACCACTTCAAATTAATAATAAACCTTGTTTCAATATCGTATTGATTTGAACTGGCTGAAAAGCAACATACTAAATAAAACAAAAAGAAAGATACTCTTTGGTGTTCGTTCTAAATTCAAATTCTTTATCGCGGGAGTAGGTACTATTCCACTTTAAATAAAGAAAGTAAAACCTTTCTACTATCTCATACTAAATGTATGGGAGAGTTTAATGTAATTTTTTTGGATATTTCTCGTTTTATTTTAAATAAATTATTATTGTCATTTTACTCATTAGGTAAAGTGCTTTCGATATCAGTTTAAAGTTTTTTAATATCTGTAATAGTTACGGAATAATCGCCTGTGCACACTTAACGATTACATCCTGTATAAAGGGCGAGTTGAAGTGACTAATAGTGTTCTAGTGCGAAGTAACCTCCGACCTCAGCGATACCAACGGACAACAGAACGACTATATGGCTACGGTGTTTTTGTTTGCGACGTGTTCATCGCTTCATAAAACTTTCCAACAAGTAGACAGTTTTCAATCAAAATTCTGAACCCCAGGTTCGTAACAATAATTATGTTAAACATCTTCTGTAATCTAACAGTCAACAATAAACGTAATTTCATTTCATTTCATTTCATGATCTCGAACAGAATTTGCTTGGTGTTCCCCAACCTTATATCGATGGATCAGGTGATAGCTTTTTACCTATTTTTTCTATTTACCTCCAAAGTCTCCAAACATATTTTGTTTAAAATGTTACAATGTGCAAGTTTGATACCTTTTTGGAAAGAGCATTAAAAGCAGTATGAGACAGGCTAATTACTATTTTTGTATCATATAGTACGTAGAACTAAAAAATCTGAAAATTTCAAGTGATGTCACTGCGGGAATGGGCACTGTTGTATTAATTTTCATATTTCTCAGTAGTGGTGAATGATATCGCTATGGTTTTTGTTTATTTTAAAAGCATATTAGACTACTAATGTTGTAATAGTTTTATTTGTAACACGGCACAGTATAATGTAAATAATCAGACAAGACAAATTTTGGCTCAGTTAATGTAAAATCATCTACCTCAAAAATGGCAAGCTGTTTTTTCTTTATTAGGGTTTAATTTGATTTTTATACAATGTTAATAGCTATAGAGCCAGTCAGCCAGTGAATGGCACACAAGACAACACATTAATAAGTTTGAATATACATAATTATGTAGGTATCTATCGATCTAAAGCAATTCTTCTCGCTGTAACTATCTGTATTTCTGAAACTAATAACATTTATGGGTAGTGTCGGTCGCATCATGTAACCATAGCGCTGGAAAACTAGTGTAGGGTGCGATTGAATCACTTTTCTGACAAGAAAGGCAGTACAATGTTCGTACTGGTGTGACCATTAAATAATTGAAAGTCTCGCAAAGCAGAATATCTGCTCTATTTTTACGTGATGCAACCTGTATGCCGTATAACATGTAAATAAATAACACGTACAATGTTTTTCAGACATTTATTTATTATAGATAACATTGTTTTCATTTATCCGCTACAAAAAGATAAAGTAAGTTATCCTTTAAATTTATTTAAATCGAAAGAAATCCTTCGCCAGAAAACAGAAAAATTACAAATGCCACTGCCGTTATTATAAGGAAACTAATTAAGTGACAATAATATCGTAAAAAAGATGACAATCACTAACTTCTTGAGCGACAATTGTTAGCTTTAAATATATATTATAGGAAAAAAAACACTGTGTGACATATCGATGTATGACATATTATGTGGCTTAGAGCACACAGTCATGTGCTAATTACAAAAATTGCGATTTTTAATTTATTTGCACTTACCCACGTGTCGATATTCCATCTCTTTCTATCAAAAACCCAGTGTAACTATTGTATCAAGTAAGATTCGGTAATGTCCAAAAGTATTAAATTCCTTTATTTTTACTAATCTTCTACGAAAACTCCATAAGTGATTTTAACATTCCCTCACGCGGTACTATTTAGCGCACAAAAATATTAAGTACATTTACGACACATATTAGTATTACAGACGATCCAATATAGTTGTAGGTGCAGTTCATACAAAAACAAATCTAATGCTTACAACTATTTCTAATTGAGTGTTTAATATTGAAAGATTTTAATGGTTGATGGATGAGTTTAATATTGAAAGATTTTATTGTTTTCGACGTTGACATATTTCGAATTATAATTTAAGTCCAACCTAAAAGGTACAAATTAGTAATGTAAGTAAGTTACCCCAAGATTGTTAAAAACTTTAGCTTATGACCGAACTAGTAAGAATATTAAATTGGCGGAAATTTGTAATCTGAACAAACCGTTTACGTTACTTGTTAGCTTAGAGTAAAAAGTAAAGTAGTAATATATACTCTAAGCTTGTTAGATAATCTTAATATATATAAATCTCCTGTCACGATGTTTGTCCGCGATGGATTCCTAAACTACTTAACCGATTTTAAATTAAATTGGCACACCATGAGCAGTCTGGTCCAACTTGAGAGATAGGATAGTTTTTCATTTATTTTTATTGGAAATTAAATGTTTATTAAACATTAATAATATTAATTTATTGTTTAGTTCTATGGATTTCTCATAGATGGCGCTGTTGGTTGATTCGTCATCCTGAGCCACAGCAACGCGTGGTATGGTCAGCTATAATCTAATAAAAACAAAGCTTCGAAATGTCAATGGTTTGTTTGGTTTACAATTTTCCTGAAACTTCTAAACTCATGAGTCATATTATAGAGTTTTTAAAATCTCACGGTATCTAAAACTTAAGTCTGATTATTACTAATAACCTACCTTGTTCTAATGTTAATACTGATTTGAATAAACTTGAATAAATGTATTATCTTAGAATAATAACACTATAGAAAGACAGTCTTCATACAAACGCTCTGTCGAAAGTGAAGCACTGAACCAAAACTTTCCCGAAAGCGGGGAATGATTCGGCTGCGGATAATCATATGTTTTTAGCAATAATACATACCTAAATAGCTTTTTAGATATTTTGTACACAATTTAACTGGACAAATCGTCATAATCCTTTTTTTCGCGAGACACGTTTGGCGTGCGTTGACATGAGCTGCCCGGTGTTTGGAGCCATTTCTGGCTCCAAATAAGGTGCTTCAAAACGGCCGCACGGACTTCGTTTCTATAGTGTAATTATTCTAATTATTAAGTGTATTATCTAATTTTGTTAGTGTTTAAGAAAGACTGATTTAATGAGTACCTAGTATTCTTAATACTTATGTAAATGTTGTACAAGAAAACTTTAAGAAATGATAATCTAATAAGAAACGTTTTATTGATTTCCTATTAATAATTTTATGTTCTAACTTGCACAATATCTCTTGTGTCGGTATTCTGTGGTATATAATCAATATTTTTTATTTTATTACTACCAGTTTCTCTACTGGAGAACTAGTCCATCCGCACTTAGTTCCATTCGTGCATTCAGATTCCTAAATTTAAGGGTTCAATTAATTCAGCTGATTTTGTTATCAATTTGACGAAAGGAGACTGGCGGTTTTCGGCCCCAAGCCCTACAAGAACAACACATAGGTCTAAAAATACACAATTTTTTTCTAGTTTAAAATGTCGTATGCGCATTTCCGTAGAACTTGTCGACTTGCAGAAAACATTATTTTTGATTTTAGTAAATCGATTTATATACAAATTCTTGGTGTTTTAACCCGCTTATTTATCACCATTAAATCACAGTGATTTTTATCGTACTTTCTGTTTGATTCATAGCTTATTACTCGATAAAATCAGATTTATTGAGTACGAACTGAGCAATATCCATTTTTTGTAATTATGACGAAAAATAATCGATCAAAAAGATCGATGCGCATATCGTGTCTGTGGTTTGATTTGACATCGCGTATTATGGTGTGATATGACAGCTGACTGACGAACCAAAAGTACTCTGTGTGACGAACGAAACGAAAAGCTGTCATACAGTTGTTGCTTCTGTTACTTCGTGGATATTTTTTAGTGTTTTCTAGTGCTTTCCCGTGGATTCTGTTTTAGAATTTGGCTTTTAAATTAAAAGTATGAATTAACTTAATTCCTTCCAATAACCATTAGTTTCGTGTTAATCAAAAACACCTCAGTTTACCTAGTCAGTTAGGTGTCAACTGTCAAATGAAACACGTAAGTTTAAATAATTATTTCAGCTACACAGACAACTGCTTTAATGAAATTACAAATATCAATTAGTTTCTATTAAAATACGATACGACAATACATAAATATTATCCATGTGGGTGACCAGGCCGAACACTCCTAGAAAACCCGCCAGTCTCCTTTACTTATTTGTAGAACCAGAGAATAAGTCTTATGAATAAACGAAATTTGAATTCCATATCATAGACAGTTTTTTTATTATTCAAGCGTGCTTCAACTTCAAAATGCTCTTCTGAAAAATCTACTTTTTGTAATTAGCACATGCGTGCTCTTTAGATGGTAGCCTCTAAAAAAGTGTAACTGGATCCACACCTTTCACCCGGAACACAATTGCTGTTAAAACAATTATTAAACGGTAGAGATGGTTGGTAGAAGTGGACACAACCCATAATAAAAAGGCTAAATAATTTCATATATTATAGGCCTACAACTTATCAAGCCCAGTTTTCAAAATTAGGACTTGAAGATTCGAGTTCTTTGCAAAACTAAAATATCTTTCAAACCAAACATTTCTAGTTGAGGCGACATCTAGTAACTAACATTAAAACTAAATTGCAAGCATTACAGCAATACACTCAAGGTCTTTGTAGTTCATAAAATTGCTAACAGAGCGCTCTGCAAATCTACTTTGATGTCGGTTTTTTGTAAATACTTTTCTCATTTATTTTAATTTTGTATTCTATATTAATTATAAATATATTATTTTAAAATTCCTTCTTATTTTAAAAACTAATTTCTAGATTCTTAACTTTTATTGCGGCGTAGTACAGAGTACTACTTAGTTTGGCACTGTGGCTGTTGACTTGTAAATCTTTGCCACGAAAGCGAAGCAATAAAACACACAAAAAGCCAACAAAAAAAGTGCGAGGCAGCAAAGTAAATGGCGTCTCTAGTTGTTTTTTATTCGATATCACTATGTTTCTAATCTCGCTGTGAAGTTTTAGATGTATTTCGTGTTCGTAGTGTTACTTTTACCGATATCGTCGATGTTTCATTGACGGGTAGAAGTTATTTCGTCTACGTTTCACTTTTTGGCGTGAGACAATGGCGACGAACGATTCTCAAAAAACCCACGTAAAAGTTGGTGAAAACCGGGATATGGTGGACGAATACTATAGTTCAAGTAGCGATGTGGACGCCGGTGAAGGTGTTAAGCGACCTAGAATGGCCCATGATTACCGAAAACTTTCGAAATTGGGATATTGTCCAACTGTGTCGAATGACCTGAAGCAAGTCACTTCAAGTGATCTCAAAGGTTTGCTTACGTCTATACATAATACACTTTCTATTCTCAGCACCTTTGTTCGCCAATTTCTCTATTTATTTCTTTACAATAGCTTTTTAAACAGTTTTGGTGGGAAAATTCTTAACCTAACTTAAATTAAGTTACATCATTATTAAGGAGGTCACAACTGTTTATAAACATTTCATTAATTTCATTGGAAATATTATTAGTTCATTTAACTTTTCCAAACATCTATAATGTGCATCTTGTAATTATTCTCAAGTAATTCTCATTTCATTTATAATTGCATCACATCATCATCACATTGACCTTGTTACTGATTCAAATCTACTTTCTATTTACCTACTTGTCCAATTTTATTCTATTTATATGTTTAACAATGTAAAACAGTTAAAATATTTCTTTAATTTTAATCTTGTGATAGTAACTTTGAATTACAAATGGAAAAACCAACCTACCAGGTCAATAGATGACTAATAGCTGCGGGAGAATGACTTGAATAGAAAAGAATATTTCCTTGACTTAATATTGTCATAGGTAATCTAGAACTGATTTAAGGTTAAAAATAAATATCAATCTTAAGTGTTGATTTATACATATTTCCTCTATGAAAGCTGTTGCTAATACAAAAATATTGGCCACTAACATAATCCAATCCACATTGGGAATCTAAATTTAAAAATCTTTGTCCAGATATTCTTTATTATGAGAAAGGAGCAGTTAACTGTGAATGCTTTGCACGTAAATTAATAAATTAATATAAAAGTGTGTTATTTTTCAAACTATGTCAGTTAACTGCTCTTTTCTCATAATAAAGAATATCTGGACAAAGTAGATTTCCAGTATGGATTGGATATGTTAGTGGCCAATACTTTGGCAAAGCAATAAAATTGGTCACTGTGCCGTTAATTCCCCTGTCTGGAGTCAATACTAACTAAACTAAGCGGAACTAAAGTAATATACAAAGTTTCAAGTTAGAGTAAGAGGAAGTGGCTCTAATTCAGCTTGCAAGATTTGAACCAAATAAACATCCAAACACATATATTAAAGTTTGTAAAAACATCACTAGGCAAGGTTTAAGAACAAATCTATGTGTTAACTCATTGTTAATAATTGTAAATATACAATGATAAGAGTACCTCCAATGAGCTATAAAGTATAGAGGACACCCTTCCATACAAAGTCATTCGAAAATTCGAAAATGGTACCAAATCACGAGACTTAAACCGCTAAATGTTCCAAATTAGTCCTTATTTTATGCTGCATTATACAAAACTAGCCGTGATTGGCTAATTTCAATGTCAGTCAAAAACAAAAAACTGGGTTGATGTTGCCTACTAGACCTGGGTCTAGTTTTCATTACGCTATTTTTGATTGGTAGTTACACTTCTAGGTATTATTTTTCACTGGGTACTTCACAATATCTAGACACTGTGTTAATATTATATTAAGCAGGATCTTGGCTATAATCAGAACTTGAGTATTGAATTAATCTGTGACAATGATCCATGATTACATTATGAGTACTTATATAGTAAAAACCCAGAATGTATTTAGTCAGCTACTAAGATATACCTATACTGATTTAGGCTTTTTACCCAACACAGAAGCTTACAACAGTATACACTGTTTACTAGGTTTAACATAGTGTTACTCAAACTTTCTAACTTCACAAACTCTTTTTTTATTTATCAGGCAATTGCAAACCACTTTTGCTCCAAAGGCAGCTAAGGGGCGTTACTCACATAAAAAAATTAAAACTGAAAGTGATACATTTTTGTAATTACACCTAAATCCCACTGTACTCTTAGCTCAGATTGTGAACAGACTTGAGTGCAGCAGTGGGATGGGTGTGGGTTGCAATGATGATTAGGACTAACACTTAACAAAGCTAGCAGTAGCAAAATATTTCAGTCTTTAAACTGCAAAACTCTGTAAAGAATAGACATTAATTCAATATAGAAAGCTAAGTATACATACTTAGTTAGAGTACTCTGTACATAGAGTACTAAAAAAATAGGATATAAAGTAATATAGATGATGAATAAAGAATAAGTTGTTCATGAATCTAAAATTTATCCATTACCGAACAAGTACATAAAGTATGTACATAAGTAAACTAGATATTCACAAACAGTAAATAAATATTTTCTGTAACTGAGTAGAAGTAGATAATTATATTCCCCTAAAACAGCAACCAACTTATATTCTTCATTTAAACTAACTCCTTGGAAGTTTCATATTGTTTTTTTTTTTCATTTGGAAGTTTCATTTGTTTTTTCCCATTGTTTATAGTAGGATCTTACAAGAGTATAAATTAATTTACCAAAAGGTTTTTAGGAACTCTTTATGTCTTTAGCCAGTGAATGATCCATCACTCCACCTGAAAGTAAGCGAGACACATGGCATTGCCCATTCTTTCTGGGATTTTTTATCTCTTTCATTTCCCTGTAACTGCAATCATTATGCAAATTAAGTTATACTCTAAAAGTCGTGATTGTAACTATTATAAATCTTTTAACATTACAGGCAAGAAACGCAAGCACAGCGAGAACTTCCAAGAACTCTGTGTTTATGGCGAGACTGCGAGACCACCCAAACTGAGCAAGATATGGCCAGTGTTCGACTCCGGAGGGTACGGAGACACTATGCTGACACTCCGTATGATCCAGAAGACGCCTCCAGCACCAAATCCTCTACTCTTCAATAGTTGGACGGACAGTATAATAACTATTGGTGACACAAACCAAACAGATTGGTTCGGTGGGATCAATGCATCATGGAAACAGACACAAATGAGCAACACGATTCCCCAGGATAACATCACAAAGAGAATATTCTCCTCTGTGTCCCGTCAACTACGCATCATTAATGCTCACTTTCAGAAGTCCATGTTTAGGTACAAGTACCCTAGAGTGACCAGGTCAAACGTTCTTCTAGAAAGTTCTAATAATAGACGGCCAGCAACTCACGTGAGCTTGGCACTCCGAGCTATTAAATTTCAAGCTACCCCCAGACGGGAATTGCCTTGCTATGGTAACCTGGAGCTTCCGTTGAAAATGAAGCAAGAGAAAGGTACATCTCAGGTGTTCCCAGCGATAATGAGTGTTAAAAGTGAAACAGAAAAGCAAAATGACGTTAAAATTAAAGTGGAAAGAGAAAGAGTTAAAGTCGAAAGGGAGAAGGAGAAAGATAAAGAGAGGGATCGGGAGCGAGAGAGAGATAGGTGAGTTTTTGTTGTATGTTCTTTTATTATTAAAGAAATTTTTAACATTCAAACCTGTTTGATGTCCTCTCGCTTCTCAGGAGTAAGTAAGTGTATTAAATATGTCTTGTAGTTAAATTTCTATACACACATTGAAGATACAGATGTTAGATGTCAAAAATATTATTTTTAGGATAGCTAGTAATAGATAAATAACTGTACAGGTCCTCCCACTCGTCCCGCCACTCGTGTCAGCAGTGCCGGCGGCGCGCGCGCATCAAGCGCTGCTCGATCGGCGTGCAGTGCCGCCGCGAGCGCGCCGCCGCGTGCGGGCCGCTCGCGCACAGTCTGCCGCTCAAGGGGCTCAAGTATCATAGGTATGGTGAGAATTTTGTATTTAATTTTGCCAGTGCGTGCGTGCGTGCGTGCGCGTACGTGCGTGCTTGCGTGCGTGCGTGCGTGCGTGCGTGCGTGCTTGAGAGTACGTGTTTGCGTGTGCGTGCGTTTGAGTCCGTGCTTGCGTGCGCGTGTGCGTGCGTGCGTGCGAGCGTGCTTGTGGGTGCGTGTGTGCGTGCATATGCGTGTGCTTGTGTTTGAGTGCGTGTTTACGTGTGCGTGCGTGTGTGTTTGCGCGTGTTCGTGTGTATAATATATTTTGTAAAAGTTTATGTATTATGCATTTGCAACACACAAGAGACAGGAATAATGTCAGTTTTAATACTACAATTGTCAAGAAAGATCTGAATCTAAAAGATAATAGATCTAGATCTAAAGAGAAAACAATGAATTAAATAAAAGAATTAAATAAAGTGTGAGTCGAACCCGAACAAGGAGGTACCCATACCCCAAGCGATATTAACTCTAATTATTTGGTCAGTAACACGATAGATGACAAATTAATGTAAAACGTCTAAGAAGAGTTTACCATGCTGACCTTGCCTAACGCCTATTTACTCTTCTTGTATATTCTCATACCAAAAACGGGTTTAATGATGAAACCTTCGTTCCACAGATTAATGCGAGTAGAGACTCACCCGAACGGCGGCGCCAGTGTGGTGTACCTCCAACAACAAGACGTGGACATGCTCAGTCCGCCGCAACAGGAATATCTTGCCAAGGAGTTTCTCAAGGTTAGCTATTTACACTTTGTCTTCAACCCAGTAACGTCCCAAGTTAGTATGGCGCCTTAGAAATGGCTTAACGACTGCTATCTGATGACAGTAATGACTACTTTGCGTGCCCTCCGAAGCACGGAAACGCCTTATAATATAAATTCCCATATATAAAATCCCATATATAAATTCCCACTAGTGGGACCTATCCAATAACCGACAGCACCCGCTGTTGATTAACACGGTCGCTCACTTAGAATCGACTCAAGTTATAAGATTATTATATTATTTTACGAACAACCAGCACCACTGTTACTGTTCTTACATTCGGTGACTGTTAGTGATAGTAAGTTCTGTTAAACGTGACGACATAAATGAAATATAATAAATCACATTGCATTACATTCGACAGCTGGTGTTTTCGGAGGACAGCGACGGCTGGGCGCGGTTCGTGTGCGGCGTGGTGCGCGGCGCGGCCGCGCGGCTGCCCTGCCTGCTGCGGTACCTGTCCGAGCGGCACCCCACGCTCGCGGTGAAGGCGGGCGTGCTCGCGCGCGCCAGCGACATCGAGACCACCACCATCACGCGGTACTACCAGCAGGTGAGCTCCACGGGACCCCCCTGGGACGGGTGCGCAGTTGTGCGTTGCAAATGCGAGGTTTTTTTATTTATGTTCAGTGTAAAAGCGTTTATTATTTGTATATTAATATGTAATGTTAAAAAAAGTACTGAAAGTTGGCTGTGCAAATGTTATATCCTCATAGTTATCCGTCGCCAAAAGCAATAGGAGAGATTTGAAATCATAAGAAATTGAAAGATAAATCCATGAATCTTATTATTTATGGTAAGATAGCTACAATGTAACATGAAGTTATTCTGCGTTCTGAATACTTATTTCATGATTAAAATTATTTTTATGCACCGGAAACGTGTCCCTATGGACTCTATACTCGATCGCTCTATACTCTATACTATAGAGTATATATATACAAAACTCTATACTCTACTACTAGTAGTACTCTAGTAGTAGTACTCTAGTAGAGTATAGAGTTTTGTATTGTATTGTGTACGTGTCGGCAGGTGCAACAGACGTACGCGGCGGGCACGTTCCGCTGCGGGCCGCTGCACCAGATCTCGCTGGTGGGCACCGTGCACGAGGAGGTCGGCGGCTACTTCCCGGACATGCTGCGCATGCTCGCCGAGTGCCCCTTCCTCAACCTGGTCAGTGTGCGTGTACTGTGCTCACCGTCTCCGCTACGAGCTGGAGCAGCGTGGTGGAGTATGATCTAGATCAGGACTTCCCAACCAGCGGGGCACGCCCCCTTTGGGGGGCGTAGAAAGATTTCAGGAGATTCAAAAATATATTTAACGCACGTCTTGTATAATGTACCTATTTGAAATTCAAATAAATTATTTTTTTTGGAAACATAAGGGGGGCATGAAAATATTAATTTTGGTTCGGGGAGGCTCGGCCAAGTAAAGGTTGGGAAACCCTGATCTAGATTGTCTCAGGTACAAGGAGAGACCCGTGCTCAGTAGTGGGCCATTAATGGGTTGAAGCCATGGTTACCATTCCGGACTGTCGTGTAAAGGTTCCTAGTTTGGATGTTCAGTGAGGCAATTTAAATGCTTTAATAATCAATAAAGCTTATATAGCTTAACACGTTCGCTGCGAAGCGCGTATACGTCGTGTTTTTATTCCATAGTAAATAACGATCGCCGCAGCGAATGTGTTTTCAGCATTTACTCGCTAATAGTTACATTCTCTCTCCAGAGAGAGACTATTTACATAAATAGTAGAGTATATCATACACTCTTTGAGTGTACAACCAGTACAAATAGTGGACAACCGAGCAGACGAGCCATCCGATGGTGACTGTTAGTAGCAAGAACACGACTTAACAATAACAACTAGGTCCGACGGCTGAACGTGCCCTCCGAGGCACGGAAGCGTACAAAGAATTTTAGCCACTAGCAGTCACCCATCCACCTAACGAGCGCGCCCGCTGTTGCTTAACTCTGGTCACTTGGATCGACGCAAGCCGCGCTACGAGGGTTCTGTATAATATTTAATTTACAAACATTGACGACCCGGATGGCGCAATGGTTAACACGCCGGATCGCCGTTCCGAAGGTCCTGGGTTCGATTCCCAGCGAGGCGGAAATTTGAATGATGAATTTAAATTTCCGTTCTTGTCTTGTGTGTTGTCAATGGCACCCACGACACAGGGAATCCTAGTGTGTGGCTATGAGTGTGTAGCGTTATTTATTTATTTGTTATTTATTGACAGACAATGCCTTGGGGCCCTATGGCAGCGGTGGAGATGGAGCCCCAGGAGTCCAACGACGGCCCCATCCTGTGGATCAGGCCGGGGGAGCAGCTGGTGCCCACTGCTGAGCTCGGCAAGAGTCCAATTAAGAAGAGACGGTAGGAAATTCAAAGTCAAATGATTTGTTTCGTGTAGATTTGTCAATACATTTATTTATAATAATATAATAATTTGTCTACTGTCTACCATCGTTTCGGTCATATCAAAGAGAAGAAACAGCGAAAGAATCTTCTCAGCACATATTTTAAAAATATATCGGGCCATAATTCACCATTCTGGCCAAGTGCGGATTGACTTTTTTTTTATTGATTTAAGGCAGCAAACGAGCATGCAGCACCACCTTCCGCTGGGATAGTTAGTCCGGTTAGGTGACGGTGTTAGAACATTAGTTGGTTAGTTTGTTAGTATGAGGACTGGGACAGGGACTGTTAAGGAGTGCGCACATTACACCAACTCGACGTCAACTCCACTCCGTTTCAACTCCGACGTTCTGTTCCGCGATCAACGCTTCATCGACGTCAACTCGACTCCGTCTCCACTCCGTTTCAACTCCGACGTTCCGTTCTAGGTACATTACGTCATTGTGTCGGTCGACGCGTGGACTACTCGTCGTCTCGAAACGGAACGGCTATGGGTGTAGGGCGAGCCGTACAGGGCTTTTAAGTATAAGTTCGAAATTCAACCTTACCTTCAAAGATATAAGGCTCATAATTGAATGTTAGCTTTGTCAAGGTTTTAGTCGCGTTGGCGTCTGTCGGTCGTGGAGTCGTTGTACTGTGCGCACTCCTTTAGTGAATGTTATTCCTGTTAGTTGTTGTTAGTAATAGACCTGTTAGTAAATGTTAGTAAGAGTCTCGTTATAATTCGGTCACAGATGTGTTGCTACCTAGGACTGAGATGGTCGTCTCTAAAAAGTGTAGCTTTCGTTTTTTGAAGTCGGTTAAAAATAATATGATGTCGTTCCGTTGTCGCAGGACCGGCATGAACGAGTTGCGCAACCTACAGTACCTGCCGCGGTACAGCGAGGCGCGCGAGTTCCTGTTCGAGGATCGAACCCGGGCCCACGCGGACCACGTCGGCCACGGCCTCGACCGGATCACCACCGCCGCCGTCGGTCAGTGAATCTGTTGTTTAACGAGTGTTTTTGTGCCCCCAAACGGAACTCTATAAATCGCTTGTTGGCCGTAGGTTTACAATGCTTCAATTCGGATTTGGATCAGTTATTTCAAAATTGTACCTTAATTAACGTGATATAAGGCTCATATAACAGAATTAGCCGCCGGCGGTAGAGGATGCCATGCATATTTGAACAAAACTTAAGAATTACTGGTACTCCATCTATACAAATAAATAAAATTGGAGTGCCTGTTTGTAACATTAAAATACCGCTTTTTACTAAATGCATATGGATGTACATATACAACAATAAAAAAAATTACAATTTTTGTTTATCTGTCTGTCTGTTTGTTCAGGCATTCTCTGGAACGGCTGGACCGATTTCGACGGGACTGTCACTGGCAGATAGCCGATGTAATAAGGAGTAACTTAGGCTACTTAATTTTGGAAATTTAATAACTTTTCAATACACAATTCAATATTGTGCAATCATTGATTTATTATTACTATGGACGTCGGGTCCGCGCTAAAAAAATGTCCGAGCCAAATGAGCAACAAAACGCAAGGAGAGCAACAATTCCGCGTTCACGACTGCAATCGAAAATAAACCGTGATGTAATGATCTTACAGCCTTAATAATAAAAATCGCTTACTCCAAGCGTCATCCGAATCTACACTTTGACTAGTTAATTCTTGATTAACCTAGTAACAACTTCGTAATTGAAATGCTATTAATAAACATGGAGTAGCGTCGGACGAACAATACATTTCTTAGTCCGGGTTGAACGAGTAAAATATGGCAACCTTTAAAATTTAAAAGTAAAAAGAGTGAGTCAGTGAACGACTTCATGCATTAAAATGACATTAATAGCTCATATTTTGGAATTGACATCTTCAAACTGGACGACAGTTCAGCTTTCAATTTTTAATTTCAAGCGCCTACCTAACGGCGGCTCTACGCTCCCGCGAGACTGCTACCCGAGTGCACTCGTACGAGAGTGTACTTGGTAGCGCTATATTCCCATACAAAAGATTCGTATTCTAGTCTTTTGACTCCGGATCAGCTAGTTAAAAATAAATATTTTAATGAATAATTAATTTTTTGTCGTCATATTTTTGTACGTTCATATAATAATTAGCAGCGCATAGTGCAAAAGCGGATGCGATTTCTAATACGTCCATTCTCTCGACGTCCGTAACTGCAACTGACCCTGACGAGAGATTACCCCGAGTGCGCCGTCTCGGCCGAGGCGTCTCGGACGAGACATAGCGAGTACTCTCGCACGAGAGTGTGCAGCCGCTATAACTGTAACCTCGCTCCTCCCAGTTTGTTACTTGTAACATTTAAAATTGATTTACTTTAAGTAGGTATTTCGTTTCGTATTCTTTTATTTTTTTATTAAAAACATCTATCCATCATAATAACAAGGAAAAACGAACAGAACCAAAACCTACGAATTTATCAAAGGTTATAAATAAATATCATAGACGTTTAGAAGGCGTCAAGTCAACGTCATTGTCGTCCATGCACGCCTAATCGGTCGCTAAACTATGTAGCGACATCATTGACATAAATACTATGGACTTAGGGTCTCCTACTAAAATCGCGAAAATAATGTCCCAGTTTGACATCACAAGAATTTAAATGTTTACAAGGTAATTTAAGCACTAAAATCATTACATCACGGTTTCATTTCGATTGCAACAAACACTGATACATCAATGACACCTTATGATACTTCGAGTGCTCAACACACCATAATCACCATATGCAGCTCATAGTGAAATAAAACGCGACTAATAAAGTAATAGAGTAGTGTTTATTTAAAATAGTACATTATTTATTTTTATTTTTATTACACATTAATTACATTTTTTAACTGAAACTTTTTTCGGAACGTTATGAATTGGATTCAATGAAACGAAAAAGAGTAATGAAAAAGATACAACTTATGAAATGAAATGAAATGAAATTTATTCGAAGTTGGTTTTTTACAAACACTTTTCGAAAGTCAATCTACGCCATCGCTTTAACAAATCCCTACCATGAGTAGTCTTGGAAGAAGAAGCGGCAAGAAACTTCCAAGAAGCTTTTTTTTGCTACTCACATTACAGATAGCACTTACTACTACTTACTAGCTAGAATATCAAACTCATGTCCAAGCATTTTTATCTTTAAAATAAACATCAAGTTTGTAATAACCTTTAGTCATAAGTATGACTTTGACATGAATTTTAAATTTACAGTATGGCATTTCCGTCAATTCGAGCGGAATTTTATTATAGATTTTAATACATCTACCCATGAACGAGCCACCAGTTTAACCACCAGTCTAAGTCTGAAGTTTGGTACAGTCAGTTTAGCCTTGTTCCTAGTATTAATCACGTGAACATCACTCTTCTTAAGGAAACTGTCATAGTATTTTTAACGTACATTTGTACATTTGTTTGTAAAGTACATTTGATAATATTATCAAAAATTACATATCTGTCTTAATGGTTTTTCTATTAATATATTCGTTCTTACAAGCTATTTTGTAATTATCTTACCGCATTATCATCATCTATACTTGTAATTTCATTTTCATTTGATAGGTCAGTGACAGTCGCTCTATTAGCATCATCAGTTAACTATAAAGAAACAAATAATTACGGTTGAAATATTAAGTAGAAACATACACGTTATTTTTTGTAAACCATAAAGCCCAATAAGGTGAAGAGTAAGGTATAAACCAAGTGGTATTTACTTGCAATGTTGGCACAGCTGTGTTTTTTATTCTTCTTATGCCTTTGCCAGTTATGTACATGTCATCTTCTTTAAAATTATCCGAGCATACAACGTGGGCTGCTTTCGGCATAAAATATTCTTCCTCTCGCGATGTAGCAATAATACTTCTCCATGCTGAACAACGTATTGGTTATAAGGAAATCTAGAAGAAATATATTTTATTGTACTAAAAAAAATTTAAACATAATCTATTTAATTATATAACATCAACAGCGACTCTATGGAAACTTTTGTTCTATATCTTGCATTTATTTTCGTTTACTATTGTGCAATCGTGAAATCGTGCAAAATAATTTAAACTAAAGTAATGGATATGTTTATCTCTGTCTGACTACAGTCTGTATAGTGAGAAGACAAAGACAAAGATATATTTTTGATTCTTTTGAGTGATTCTGAGATTTATTTACGAAATTAATTCGATTTAAAATAAAATAGTGTGTATTCGTAGCAAATCAATACTTTAAAAGATAAAACAATATTTTACTTACCGAAAATATGATATACCATCGGCTTTTTTCACTTTACTTGCGTAGTTTTTACACGATTTCAAAATACAATACGGCATCGTTGATGTCTAGTTGTCAGCACGGTCAAAAAGTGACTAACGCGTCATTGTTGTTCTACTTGCGTATTGTTGTTGAGTTGGCTCGGACATTTTTTAGCGCGGACCGTGCGTCCATAGTAATATCATATGTCAATGAGCGACATGGACTATCTTTGATTCTGAGATAAGACTTGGAGTAGCTTACTTCTTCGCTACTACATGTTTATTAATAATGAATTTAATTAAATCTTATTTACGACAAGTTTTAAAGTTACTTTTGCTCTAGTCTATGTTTATTAATATGGCCGTTAGTGTTTAAATTACCTTGTTAACTGCATGACTGACTGGGACATAACTGACTGGGACTTTTTTTCGCGATTTTAGTATGAGATTAGATGTCCATAGTAATAATAAATCAATGTGTGCAACGTCCTATCCCCAGGCGTGCTGAAGGCGATCCACGGCGGGGCGGAGTCGGAGCGCGGCCGGATCACGAAGGACGTGGTCGCGTTCCACGCGGCCGACTTCAACAAGCTGGTGCAGCTGCTGCAGCTCGACCTGTACGAGCCGCCCATCTCGCAGTGTGTCACCTGGTACGTTGGACTGCACCGACCGCACAGCCAATAGACTCCCAATAACAGGCGAATGGTTTCAAACAACACATGTGGCTTATAGTCTTATATATAAAATTCTCGTGTCACAATGTTAGTTACCATACTCCTTCGAAACGGCTCGACTGATTCTCATTAAAATTTTGTCTGCATATCGAGTAGGTCTGAGAATCGCCCAAAATCTCTTTTTCATAACCCTAAGTGTTAAGGGTGGCTCGCTCTACAAATTTTTTTTTTTTTCATTTTTTGGACAATTTTTTTATTGGTTATTTGTTTATGGTGTAGCTTAAAAAATACACATAATCTTAAATTTTCACTTCCCTACCCCCACCCATCAAATTTCAATCGCGCTTTTTGTATCTAAATATATGGCGGAACAACGTTCGCGGGGTCAGCTAGTAACGATATAAATTCGTAATTAATCTATCGTTGCTTAAATTAATCTATTTCTTTCCAACGTTTCGTGTGGCCTTGAATTAGCCAATGACAGCGTTGAATTAGCCAGTCACCCCGCTTCGTGTTACCTCGGCTAGTTGACAGAATGCATTCAATACGGAAAGTCAAACATTACCCGTCTATGCGCTGTGTGGTCGGTGGAGCGGTGAGCGGTAGCATATTACGCTGTAACCCACAAAATAGAAAGTGTTCACCAGAGCCGATGAACATTTCAGAACGTAATGTATGTATGTAGATATTGGACCATTCGACGCAGATGTGTGTTGCCAATGGCGCACGTGACACAGGGAATCCAAGAGTGTGTGTGTTATTTAACTTTATGTCTGTCTTCAGGTTGGAAGAGGCCAAACTGAACCAGCTGAGGCGCGAGGGCGTCCGGTACTCCCGCCTGCCGCTGTGCGACGACGACATCTACTTCCTGCCCAGGAACATCATACACCAGTTCAGGACTGTGTCCGCTGTCACGTCTGTCGGTGAGTGTTCAATGATAATATTGTGATATATTTTGTAAAGCCCGGTTGGTTGGATTCCTGTCGAACAAGAGGTTCCGGCATCGGTTCCCTGGTGCATAAGTGACTGCAAAGTTTGTTCTCAGATTGTGGGTTCATCAAAGGGAGACTATAATTGGGTATTACGTACGTACGTTCGGAGCTTTTTACACCGCTCGCCTATATACAGCGAGCGGTGTAAAAAACTTCGATAGCGTGATTCAGGCATGTCGTGATGTTACCGTGTGACGCGTGTGCGATGTCGCCGCACTTCGGTTTCGACCAAAAACCTGTTTATGATAATAATTTATTTGTAACGCCATGACATGTGTTTTATATTTCCATTAGCGTGGCACCTCCGGCTCAAGCAATACTACCCGTCGTCGGAGGCGTCGTCCCCCGCGGACGAGCGGCCGCCCGCCGAGCCCGCGCCGCAGACCACGCCCCCCAACCCCGTTGCGTCCGTCAACCACACGGCCGGTGAGTGCCACACGTCACCATACTCTACACTACTCGGTAGGTTGATGGTTTTGATATCTAGTGAGTGTTGCCAGCATTGTCATATTTATAAAAACTCACTTCACTATGAGAAGAATGGGAAAGCCTAGTCTCAAGAATGAATGAAGCTCCTTACACATTGAAATACTTATGTTTAAGCTCATTAAACTACATATTTCAGTTGATAAATTAATTAAAATAATTTTATTCTTAAATTTTTCAGAAACCAAGAAGTCGTCGGCAACAAAACACAAAAGTGGCGTTATAGAGATGAGAGCACTCAGTGCCAAGTACAAGGAAAAGCCGGCTTTAAAGATAACTGAAAATCGGAAAAGTGTGGAAGTGCAAACAAAAACAGACAAGCCTGAAGAGAAAAGAGAGAAAAAGCACGATAGATCAGAAAAGACTGAGAAAGAGCGGACTCATACACATAGACACAAGGATTCAGAAAAACACAGATCATCAGACAAGATAGAGTACAGATCAGACAAACAAGACAACAAGGATAGTAGACAGACAGACAAACTCGAAGTCAGATCAAGTGACAAAGTTGAGAACCGGTCTGAAAAAAGCGACAATAAGTCAGACAAAAGTGACAGTAAGTTAGACAAAACTGAGAATAAGGTCGACAAGACAGACGTTAAGTTAGAGAGGACAGAAACCAAATCTGACAAAATTGAAAAGCCAGAGAGATCTCCAGAAATGACAGACAAGAATGAAATCAAAATAGTCGATAAGTTTGATAAAGCAGAACAAATTACAGAACGAACAGTCAAAACTGTGGACAAGTTAGACAAGGCCTCAGACAAGTCTGATAAGCCCATGGAAATCAAAGTCGAAAAACCTTCAGATAAGCCGGACAAATCTCCAGAAAAACATGACAAATCGTGCGATAAATCAGAAAGATCGGGAAAATCCGCCAAATCCTCTGATAAGTCGGACAAAGTATTAGAAAAATCCGACAAGGAACACAGAACAGAAAAGACAGACACGAGATCGGACAAAACTGAAAGCAAATCGGAGAAGTCACATGATCATCACAGACGGCATTCATCATCGAGGCACAAATCACACTACAAAGACAGAAGGGACAAGGATCACAGGAAAGAACACAGGAGTTCAGATGAGAGGAGAAGTTCAGATCATAAGCACAGAGAGAAGGAGAGTAAGAATGTCGAAGACACAAAGGTGGATAGTGTTAAGTTACCGCAAGTAGTGCACCGGCCTCCAGATTAAGTAAGCGTTAATCAGAGACTTATTCAAGTGTGTGTTGTGAGGTTCCGTGCGTTGTGACGTGTGACACATATTTATTGGACGTGATGCGGTTTGGTGATGTTGCAAATCATTAATCGACGGTTAAAAGGCGACTTGATTCAAGCGCCATTTTGAGAACTTTAAAGGAGAGCGTTTTAAAGTTTATTTTTTGAGAAAAAAAATCACTATTCTTAAAGTATACAATAAAAATTGACGAGTCTCCCCAATCATAAAGCGGCATATTTTGTGCTAATTTTTTGTATATATATAACAAATAAAAGGTGTTTTTTAACGGAGTTAGATGTAACTTGAGCCATTTTGCACAATTCTCTGATCAGGGCAAAAGGAATCTTAGTACACGATTACTATTTATCTGTTCAAAGAAAAATAATTCAAGTGTACAATGACTTCTTTAACAGATCATGGATAAATGATTTAAATCACTCAACTAGTTGTAAACTGTTCATGGATAAATGATTTAAATCACTCGCCTAGTTGTAAACTGTTCATGGATAAATGATTTAAACCACTCACCTAGTTGTAAACTGTTCAAGGGGTAATGACTCAAATTACACAGTGATGTAATAAGATTTTTAAAAAATTGTTTTAATCGCAAGATTTAATACAACGAAAGAATTAAAATAAAACAATTCTTTTCATGAATCAACTTTTGTTTTAATTATTCATTTACTTAAATTTAAGTATATTTAAACGTTGGTAATATTTGTAATAATCAGTCTTCGAATATTGGCACTAGTCGTAATTCTAAATGATATGACTTAAAACTGGTCAAGGAAAATTAGCACAAGTCATATTCTTCAACATACTAGTTCAGGTAAGATTGATTCAAGCGACAGAGATAATGTTTGAATGTTCAAGGCAAAATGATTTAAGTTACATACACTAATAAATATGGTTCAAGCAAAAAGGAATTAACATCCTTTGTTTAATTATTTAAGATCAAGTAAAAATAATTCAAATGCTGATACCATTTCATTCCATCCGAGGATAAATGGCTTAAATTACAAATAGTAAGAAAAACCCTTTTTTTTCGTGGGTCTATATACATGCTTTGAAAAAAACAACCAAATTCGCGACACTTGATACCACGTAAGCAAAAATGATACCCAAATTGGTCATGGAGCCAAGCGCCAAAAAAGTGCTCAGATTAACCTCAAACCTGGCTCAATCGAAGCGGAAAAATTCGCCGATTCCAATGATGTATATAACTCAATATCGCCCAGGATGGCGCTTGAATCAATTCGCCTTTTAACCGTCGATTTGGTAAGTGTTAACAATATTGTAGAAATTATAGCAGAGATGAATAACTGTGTCGACAGTCTCTTGATGTCTCTATCAATAATTGAAATGTTGAAACAGTGTAAGTGCAAATCAAAAATATTTATACGAATGAATAATATTGATGTTGTGTTTTAAGTAAAAAAAATACTTTTACAAGTTTTGTAGAAAACTGAAATTGCACTTAGATTATTTTAACATTTCAGTTAAATAAGTTCAATGTTTGTGATGTCCTGAAAAAGTGTATTTTTGTATGTTTTCAAAAAGATTTGTGAGAATGATAGATAAAATTTGATCTCAATGCCGTGCATCACTAAATTCAAAGTTGCTGAAGCAACGTGCGGGCCTCAAAATTCGTATCTTGAAAAACTTTTGTAAATATTTTAGGATAAGGGAGTCTCTTAGAGGCTAAGAAAAGTTAAATGTCTGATACGCAGTTTTAGATTTTTCTTATCCAATTTGGTACCAGTGATTTATATTTTGTTTATGTACATTTTTGTTACTCCTTCAATTTAACTTTGTAATGAAAGTCTTGCATTTATTTAATAGCTGATTAGTATGATGATACTGATGTGTATCATCATACTAATTATATAATTATTTTATAAAAGTTTTTACTACTCATCTCAGATGGTTACAATTACAGCAGGAGTGTCAATTACATTTACATTCTGCCACTATTCATTGAAAACGTTTTCTCACACATCACATGGTAATTAATTAATTAATTCAAATGATCAGCTTCCAAAACCTATGTTTCGGACGTCCCTTCCTCAATCTTATATAATTATGTACATTACATACACTCAAAAATGTAGAAACATACATAAGATAGGTTCTAGCTTGTTCATTTAATTCAAACTTTTTTTGGGATTCACATCTAAACGAATTTACAAGTTTAAAGTTGTGCAATGTCCCACGAAAACCATTCATGGCAGAAAAGTGAAAAATTGTTTATCATTTTAAAATTAATTATAGATGTTTGACAATTTCTTTTTTATGGAGGTTTTCATTGCCAAAGGTACCAAAGGTGATACATTATCAAAGTTGTTACTGTGAAAGTGTATTTAAAATTGGTCCAGTATACATCTAAAATCTGAATTCTAATAGAATTTTCTATTGATTTTATGAGATTGTAT
This sequence comes from Ochlodes sylvanus, assembly GCA_905404295.2. Taxonomy (NCBI): domain Eukaryota; kingdom Metazoa; phylum Arthropoda; class Insecta; order Lepidoptera; family Hesperiidae; genus Ochlodes; species Ochlodes sylvanus. Next base: position 1,705,599 of record FR990146.1, on the reverse strand, counting down.
TATTTAATATGGTACCTGTTTTAAAATATTCCTTATCACACCTATAACAATACCCTATAACAATAATATTAAATTGAGCTTAAAGTTAACTCTTTTGCAATCAATACTTCCGGACATTGCTGCCAAAATTAAAACAAATTACTTAATTATTCAGACAAAAAGTGATTATATCATTTCAATAATCTCATATTTGACTTCTTTTGCTAAAGTATAACATACTTAAATAACTTTATTTTTTATTTAATACAAATATTCATTTCTTTTGGTTTTCAATAGAAGTTTGTGATTGTTATTGCCAAATGAAAAAGTAGTAAAAATAGTTATTCTCGCTATAACAAATGTGTTGATTGTAAATAAGTATGTATTATAAAATATTTTATTGATTATTTTTAAGAGAAATATTATCAAATTTTGACTTGTTGAGGAAAAGATTAAGTTTTTTTTGTAAATTTTTGTTTTCCAACATTGGCATACTGAGCATATCAAAATCATATAAGGGTATAATTTGATTATTTGGCTAAAATTTGTTATTTTGTTACAAAGTGCATTATAATCATTGAATATAAACAGACCTCTCAGATATTGTCCAAAATACTATTAACGTATTGTATATAAATATTACAAGACCAGTATTGAATACTGGTGATTGGACAAATTACTATGAAATCAAACATTTGTAACACATCCAACTCATAAGATGCATATCCTTTTTCTAGTTGAAACAACTTCATAACCTTAATGTCTGCACCAATTATGAAACTATGAATAAATTATAGTATTGTATTGATTGTATTGTATACAATTGGACAATTATACTGTTTTTTTTTAAATGCATAAGAGACACATTTCTGTTAAATGACAGTTTTTTTAAATTATTTTTATAGCATCTAAAACTGCGTGGTGAATGTGATTCGAAAAAGTTTTAAGGAAGACGAAATATAATAAATAAAATTTTAAGACGAATAAATTAAAAAATATTGACACATATTTCTAAAAATTGCACTAAGATAAAAGATTTATTCTGATAGTTTAGTTAAGATTAGAATTAGTTGTTTTTTTGTCATTCTTTCTTAAATTATTTATTGCGTCCCTGTGTTACGGTTTAGTGACCAATAAACTGTAAAGTATCCTTGATGATACAAAGTATTCCGGAGTATACATAGTTATAAATAAAGTGACGACAAGTATTTTATACTTTTATTTTCAACCTTCAACTCCTAAAATGCCGTCTGACATTGAATCGTTCGATTTCAACTTTGACATCCTGTGATCAAATCAAACGAGTTGGGAGACAATGAGCCATCAATTTATGGTTTATTGTCATTATAGACCGGCCAGCAATTATTCATATTTTAATATAATTATAATAGGTATATTTAGCTACAAATTAGTTGATTATAACTTTTAACCATAGCTATTTAACTTGAAACAAAATAAGGGTGACTTTCCATTTAGCTATGTTGCTATGGATCCACCAATCACATTAATTGGCTCTCAGCATAGCACTAGTGGTATTTGGAAAGGCACCTTAATGCTTGTCAAAAATTTAACAATGTTGCTACCTAATTTCAAATATGAAATTAAAATAGTGAAACCCTTATTTTTTTCATATGCCAAAATGAATGACGTCACATAATTATGAGGTTTAGCGACCGTTACGTTTGTTCTGGCTATAAAAAGTGGCAAAACGTGAGAATGCAAGGATTGCAACATGCTATTTAGTTTGGACTTTAAGGGCGCGTTCACATAGGACGTCCGTTTTACTGGATCCAGTAAAAATTGCTATTTATTTTGTTGGACCGGTATTTTTACTGGATCCGGTATACTGGATTCTGTGTAAACACGCTCATACAACTACATACACTACTAGCCTACTAGCATCCAGTATACTGGATCCAGTAAAACGGACGTCCTATGTGAACGCGCCGTAACTGACATTTTGAACAGCCTAATAAATAATATCTGTAGCCTGCAAATATTGCAAAATTAGCATAGCACTGAACAACCAATGACTATGCCCTAAAAGGTAATGGGGAACCCGTCAAAAGGTCAAAGTAAAACAAAAATATTAAAATTGTATTTTTTATTAGGTCACTTATAATATCGCAGTTTCCAAATAATTGTGTAATACAAAATAGAAAACACCGACAAACCTCAATTAAGTACAAACAAAGGGCTAGTTTTCAGTCGGAGTTGAAGTTACTGCAAATATTACAATTACAGCAATCAGCATAATAATTTTAATAAAATATGAAGATTATAAGATTCGCTAACCATACAGAAATTTTCGTACAAATAAAATACAGGCAATCTTATCACCTACCAAATTAAGGGATTATAATTAAAAATTCTGTTATGTACTAAAATAAAAATTGGACATTTTCTATAAAAACAATCCCAAAAACTTGTTAATTGATAGAAATCACTTATAAAGTGAAAAAATTTAGAACTAATCAATAGTCCTGAAGTGTTAACAATTTAAATCCAAATATAATTTAGGCCTATTCAAATAATAATGGCACATAATGGAGATTTTAATATTAGTCCAAATCTAAGAAAAACTAACTCTGTTTTCTATTTAAATCAAATTGATATTTTTTTACATATTTTTAAAATTAATACAGTACTCTCTGCAAACTTTTTAAAAAGTAAATAAATTTAAAAGACAATATTTCTCTGCATATTGTTAATTAGGAGTAAATAGTGTTTCTTATAAATTTTCAGAAATATAATCCACAATTGAAATGCAATAATGCTTAAGTGACATTCTACTATTATAGCAATTTTCAAATCACTATAATTATGTTTCTGTTCTTTTTTGTAAAAAAAATTCTATGAACTTTTTTCGACGATTTTTTCTGTGACTTTTTTGTACGATTTTTCATCGAAAATTCAAACTTTAATGTCAATTAAATTCTGTCAATGTCGCTAGTAAGAATTGCGTTTCAAGCATTGATTAAATTTAACAATATAACTGAAATATAAAGAAAAAAAATAACATTCTTAAATAAAAATATTAGTTTTACAACCAATTGAAGACACAACTATAATATTATTATTAGTCAAAGAGTATAACTTACGATACTAATATTGTGTATCATTTAAATATTTCTTTAAATATATAAAGTACACAGATCTTAGAGAGATTGCACGTATAAGGCACTTGTTTCAAATGCATGCTATCAGTCCTATGCCAAATTAAAATAAATACAATGTTTTTAATCTAAATAACTGTTCCATCCATAGCCACTGCATGAGCTTATAAAAAATATTATTCGATTTTTTCAGTAGTTAAATTCAAGTAAACTAATTTATAACATTGAATTGTATATTTTATATTGCTGTACATCTAAGATATTGTAGATTAACTAGTATTGTGGGTTGTTATTAATGGAATAGATGTCCAAACTATATATTTTTAAATTTTGTTTCAGTCAATCACAGAAATGGCTTAACAAATTCTTTAAATTGACATAATTATTTTAGTTGTGGAATAAAATGATATTCATGATGTAATTGATAGGATTTTAAGGGGATTCAATCCGTTGAAGATTAAAAGACAACTGCTTTATAGCTAACCCTCATAATGTGGAAGACTAAATGGCAGTAGCAAAGGATGGAGCAACGACTAATTTAATAATTATTGTCATGGTCGAGTTTGAGATAAAAACAGTAGATACAATAGAAATATTTCAATAAAATTACAACGCAGTCATGAACACAGTGACATTATTGTGCGTTTATGTGAACAAAATTTTTATTATCAAGTCAACATTAAATTTTGAACTGTTTCAAAACTGCCAGAGTTTATAGTTGACGAAACATATTTTTTTGTATTATAACTTGAGTTGCTTAAACAGTCAAACTTCTGTAATAATTGACAATTATAAATGTTTTCTGAACACTATCTATAAAATTTTAATAAAAGATATTAATTTTAAATAAAATTTGACACATGAATGTTTTACATGAATAAACTATCAATACAACACGTTAAAAGCCATAAAGTAAATGATATACAAACACTTTCAATAGTAATAAATCACTTTATCTTAAACATATTAACTAGACAAATAAGTATATGTAAAGAATATTATTTGTTAATTCCGAAAATATCCATTAATTTGACTATCAGCGAGAATGATTGTGGCAAGTGATCGTAGTAATGATGTTTAAAAATAACACTTTGGTAATCAAAAGGCGACTGGGACACTTGTCGGTCACTGAAATAAAACACATATTATTATTAATAATAAAATGACTAACATGAATTTTATGTTAATTAAGTCTATGCCAGTATTTCCTAACCTGTGGTCCGCCGATTGGAGATTACAACTAGTACTAACATTAATACAAATATGTATTACTAATTCAGTTGCAGAAAAGCAGTACCAAACTTCACATCAATAGGTACAGTGTTTTAATTTTTTATAAAAAGTATTTTTTTGCAGTACTAAAATGAATTGTCTGAAATTTATTCCCGTGTTTTTAATCGGGGGGGTTGTTGAAATTGTGTTTCATTTTCTAAGAGACCATGGACTGAAAAAGATTGAGAAACGCTGGTCTATGCTATTCATGGACTAAAAAAGGCATCAGACACGTCCATTGACATCACGGAATACAGAAAGAAGTGGAAATGGTACAAGTGTTGATTAATAAGAAAACCACGGTAGCAAAATAAACACAAGTAAATCCCTAATCGTATTATTCACACTAAGAAACTTACATTTTTATTGGTTGGTACTTGTCAACTTCAAATAGTCTATCAAACCGGCTCATTATAGTTGAAAATGCACCTTAACGATTTATCTTAATTTTTATTTTTCCTTGCCATATTTGGGTGTCTTGTTACCTTAATCAATTAATAACATAACAAGAAACATGTAAAGATTTTCTTTCCACCGCTAGATGTCAAAATTTTACGTAACAACTAATTTTTTATACTTAAAACTGTAAGAAATAAAGTTGACATTGTGTTGTCGGCAATTACGCGGAGCTCCGCGCAACCTTAGTCCGTGTGCCACGCCTACTTCGCACTTCCACTTCTTTCTGTATTCCGTGATTGACATATTACGTCGCGTCTTACCGGTCGTATGAAGCACTTTAAAAATCTCATGATATACAAAACGGCTTTAAGGTTAGTTACTCGTAAGCACAAGATTTGAACACTTAATTTTTCAAACCATGTGCAAATTAGAAATTAATACATTATTTTGTAGAACTCACCACAAATCTATTGACTTTGGGGACACATGTCTTGGAGACCGTCGTCGTTTTCACATTCATGTTCTCAAATTTCTCACGTAAACTGAAACGATAATAATAAACGTTTACGCACCAACAATTAGTAAACTTAAAAAGGATGATTATTCTTTGTTTGTTGCCCCCGAGTACGACATGGGGACTTAGAAAAAATGGATCCATTACTTCCTTCTTATTGTTTGTTGTATGGGAACCCTCCTTGGGAGTATATTATTAATATTAGGTATTTGTCGTGGAGGCTTTAATGACACATACTTTGTGGAAATTTCAAGTGTCGATCTCGTACAGTTAATGTTACAAAACAACCCCTTTTTTAAGGTTAGCTTTATGGGGACCCCCTTCTTTGGAAATTTCAGGTGTCTAACTATTTCCGTTCAAGAGCCCTGCGAGTGACAGAGGGTCCAACAGACATCAGAGGCATATTAATAGGGTTCCATTTTTACCATTCCGGCAAACCCTAAAAAGGGGTGGAAATACTCAATACCTCTTAGCGGTCTCCAGCTGGGACTCCCCGTCCTCCTCGTCGGCGTTCCGGTCCAGCACCACGGCGGACGGGGAGCGCTGGGGCTCCGACTCGGACCAGTTCTCGAACCGGTCGCGGAAGCTCTTCGTGCGAGCCAATTGCTGCGCCTGATGGAAATACAGGTTTTTGTTGTAAGCATTACTTTTTTTCAAAAGATGTGCCGAGGAGTTACTTTCGCCGTTTCTTCTCCTCAAAGATTTAAAATTTAAAGGCACCTTAGCGAAACGGTGGTAAAGCAAAAAATGACGTTCATAAGTGTATTGAAAATACCTACATGAAATAAATGATTTGAGTTTGAGTTTGTTTATGGAATTGAGGTAGCAAACGAGCATGCAGCACCATGACAATTGTGACAGACTTAGATCAAGACTCAAATGGGGAAAATAGATTCAAATGGGGGCTTTACCCATTACAATTAAATTTAAAAAATACGAGCCATGACACCTGGGGGCGAGGGTTCCAAATGGCCGGGCAGGTGGTAAAAAATCGTAAAAATTAGACGTACTTTATGGATGGCCCCCAAGAAGAAACCGTAGAACCCACCCAGTTTACTCACGACACAGGGAATCCCAGTGTGGGGCTTTGAGTGTGTAGCGTTATTTATTTATTTATAAAGCCTATTCACTCTCCTCTTGAAGGCGAGTAACAATGATACCTGTTTCAAAGCCTCGTCCCTCTGGCGAGCCTCCAGGTGGAGTCGCCGGCGCTCCTCCTCACTGTCCTCCTCGTACTCCGAGCTGTACTCGTCCGAGGAGTCCGCGTGCCGGTTCTCCTCGCCGGGGGGCGGGGGCGTGAAGCGCTTCAGGGGCTTCGGGCCTGGGGGCATTTATTTACTTATGTAACGGAGGAATTTTGTACCTCTACTAAAACAACTGTGAGGAGCAGGATCAGCAGGAAATGGTCATATGAGGTGTGGAATGGTCATAAGTAAAAGATAATCAAGAAATTACATCGTAATTGAGGATTTATAACAAAGTTTACGTTGGGTATTGTAATCCATCCATCAGCCTTTGTGCGTCCACAGCTGGACATTGACCTCCCCTAATATTGAAATATTTTCGGTTAATTTAAATATTTACGGTTAACGCAACTGTTGCCCGTTTATCGGTCATAAACATTGACATATTACTATTATGTCAATGGTCATAAACATTAAAAAAAAATAGAATTGTGTCGAGAAGTATGTTATCCTATCTTATGTAGCGCCATCTCGGGGTGGATAGAATTATAAGTTTAGTAAAAACACATTTCTTGTGTGGAGTCCACATTTAATTTTTAGTTCTTTTTTATTTTAAAGTACATATTCATTATGAACCCAACATCATGAAGACAACTTGATATTTTTCGATGTCCTCATCGTTGTATCTGTGTGCGTCTCTCTCTCTCTCTCTCTCTCTATGTGTGTGTGTGTGTGTACCGTGGGGCTCCTCGGGGTGGCGCTGGCTCTCCTCCATCTGTCGGAAGACGGAGATCATCCTGGAGGCGGTGTGGCGGTCGGCGGCGAGCCCCGTGTCGGCGGCGGCGGCGCGCTGCTCGCTGCGGACGACGCCCGGCTCGTGGTACAGCTCCGGGGACGGGGACTTGCGCTGCGGGCGGATGGCCGGGGGGTTATGGATTATTAAAGTGAAACTTTTATTACATCGTCTCAAACTTTTTCGTCTGTGTGTTGCATGTCGCGTGACGGTCGGCCGCGGAGTAGGGATAAAGTGAAAGGCGCTCGTCAGAGTAGCCAAGGCCATATGGCCTTAATATGGCGGCGCCTATAGTTCGCAGCAGCTGACCGTGTAGTGTATAGACTATTACTCATTTGTGCCAGTGCTCCACGCTATTTTGTTTGTTTTTGTCTAAATGTCTATTATTGTGAAAAAAAGTTTCACTTTTACCGTGGTTTCATAAAACCACACAATTCTTTTTTTTTTATTTACTGTTTATTGTTAATTAGAACGGTACATTAACCACTTACACTAATTAACATGTCAAGTGCTTATTATCGTACAATATTAGATATTATTAAAACTAAAATGGATATGGAATTAGATCGGATACGGATATACGAATAATATTATACCGGTTACAGATACGGTTACTGATATTTTTTTATTCACTAGTGCCCGCGACTTCGTTCGCGTGAGATTTAACAAAAAAAAATATGTTTCGTAGTTTACCATAACTTATTAAGTCTATATTTCGCGAAAGGCTAAGTTACTCCCTATTCCATCACCTATCTGGCAATGAAAGACCCGTCAAAATAGGTGCAGCCGTTCCAGAGATTAGCCGAAACAAACTCACAGACAGACAGAAAGATAGACAAAAAAATAATCAATGTCACTTGAACTTCTTATCGGGAGACACTTAATCTAAAACAAATAATAAAAAAAAATGAGATTAAAATGTCCGGCCTTTTTTTCATATTGTGTACAGGTAATATAAAGATTTAATACATTCATAATAATAATATGTATATGCACGTTAAACGCTTCTCTTACCACCCCTCCAGTCACAGTTATGCTGGAAGAGTGTTCTATTAGAAATAACCAGTACCTTGGTCCAAATTTATTGTATGTAACTACTTTCTAAATCTGTTATTAAGTTCATGTACACGATGTACATGAACTTAATAAAAAAAATGGGAAGTGTCACCGCAAATATCGTTTGACCCCGCGACGTCAAAAAGTCATGTTTGAATCTCTTCAATACATCCATCCATCCATGAATCCATCCATCCATGCATCCACCCCTCCTTTTCCATCCATGAATCCATCCATCCATGCATCCACCCCTCCTTTTCCATCCATGACTCCATCCATCCATCCATCCATGAACCCAACCCTCCATGACTCCATCCATCCATCCATGAATCCACCCCTCCATCCATCCATGACCCCACCCGTCCACTGCCCCGCCCACCTGCAGCTGCCTGGGCGGCGTCATGCGGAACTCCTTGCGGCGCGGCTCCGGGCGGTACGTCTCGAAGAAGCGGAACCGGTCCGAGATGTCCGCGGTCTCGATCTTCACCTCCTCGACCTGGTCGCCCGCGCGGACCACGTCCTTCGGCACGAACGGCTGGACAAACAGGGGGTAAAGCGAATTGGCAATATTATATACAATTTTTACAGCACCAGATCAAGTTTCTGGAACCTGAATAAGATTAGAAAGATAGATAGATAAATATTGTACACCAGAAATAAATTCCTTGAAATTAAATACTAAAAAAAAATTAAAAAAAAAACTTTATTCGATAAACCAAAATCGCAAAGTTAGATCTACTTTCCAACGAAAATTAATATATTTTCAATATGGTACATATTTTAGAGTCAATATTTTAATTTATAAGGCTAATTTGTTTCATTAAGCCTTAATGAATTTCAAAATCGATTTCAAATTCAAAAAAATCTATAATTTACGAATAATCAAAAGAAGTCTCGATTGTCCGCTTGGGGCGCGGGTGAAATTAGATTTTTTGCTAGCTTTATGACCCCTAACTATTGCACCCCATTTTATTGTATCCTCACAAAAACAAAAATGGGTGTTTTTTTTTACTTAAGTGGTCTGTGTTTAACTACGATGCACCTAACGGTAAGTGACAACTTCGCACTTAGATGGCAAAGCGAACTTAGAAAAAATCTATTCACTGTTGACCAACGAGCTATAAAGTATAGAGGACGCCCTTCCATACAGTCATTCAAAAATAGTACCAAATCACCCACGTGACTTGAACGGCTAAACGTTCACAATTGGTTATTATTTTATGCCGCATTACACAGCCAGCCGTGATTGGCTAATTTCGATGTCAGTAAAAAACAAAAAACGGTACGTCGAATGGGCTGACGTTGCCTACTGGGCCGCAGCCTGGTATTCATTACGCCATTTTTTATCGGTAGTTACACTTCTAGGTATTATTATTCGCTGCTGTTGACTTAAACAGCTGAGTAAATTGGACTCACAATTTCCTTCCTCTTGGGCGGGTCCTGCGGCGGCGGCGAGCGCGGCGACACGCCCTTGGCGTTCGCGTCCAGTTCCAGGAATATCGAGCGCGACTTCTTCGCGATGCCCGCTGGAATTACCACCGCATTAGGTTAACAACGGTTAACTTCTGTCAGCGCATCACTTAAAACCGTGCATCTGCTGGGGTCAGCTAGTTTACCCATCACGCCATTACCATTTAATTGTCACGCGCGACTCAATATTCAATTGAGTCGCGCGTGACGCGTAAAATAGCAGTAATAATTAAATTTTTAGTTCACAATTAGCCATCAAATTGTTCGTGCGCTTGCTCTTTATCACGCTATCGTCTTTCCACCGAGTATCATTAAAATCCATTAAATTTTACACACATATAAATTAACAGTAATACATTAATGGGTTGAAGCCATATAATACAGTCTACTAATTTAATTATCACTTGCTTCGGTGAAGGAAAACATCGTGAGGAAATCTGCACTCACGAGAGTTCTCCATAATGTTCTCAAAGGTGTGTGAAGGCCACCAATCCGCGCTTGGCCAGCGTGGGACAGCTATGAATTGAGAAGATGATAATCGTTAATCATCAGCTACGTCGATCAGTGTAAGGAACTTTATCCTGCATGCCAATTGTGAGTGGAACCCACGCCCAGCAGTGGGCCGGTTCCGGGTGGGCGAGCCGACCTTCGTTGAAGAGTGCCTTGTCGTCGAGGTCCCGGTTCCTGGGCGGCTGGTTCTCGTCGTTGAACACCTCCCCGTTCTCGAAGCGCTGCTTGATGGCGCGCGCCTTCTCCGCGTCCAGGTCCAGCTCTCGGGCGATCTTGTCCGCCGATGTTACCGCTGGAAACAAAGTGTACAAATATTTAAGAAACATGTAGAAACACGACTAATAGAGAAAGGTTATTATACAGTAGAAGAATGTATTAATGACAAAGATGCTTGGATATAGACATCCGCGACCGGTTCTGCACATGTTAGTATGTATGTATCTGTATGTAGGTATAAAATTTGTAATGTAGCATTATTTTTTATTAAAAGATGTGCCGAGGAGTTTCTTTCGCCGTTTCTTTTTCTCCTCAAAGATTTAAAAATCAATATTTAAAGGCACCTTAGCGAAACGGTGGTAAATGCAAAAATTGACGTTCATAAGTGTATGTATCATACCTACATGAAATAAGTGATTTGAGTTTGAGTTTGAAACACCGTATTAATGTAACAACTGGAATGTAACAACCGTTATACGGATTCCAGAGCCAGTCAATGAATCTTTATACAATCTTTGGAAATGTGTTTTAAACAGTATTATAGAACATTTTTAACCAAACTAATTTTTTTTAATAAACAGTGATGATTATGTTTAAGTTAGTCAAAATTCTACACGATAATTATCTCAAAAATGGCAATCAAAATTATCTAAAAATACTCGGAATGTATGGTCAACAGCTGTGTAGGTACAACGACCGACCCGCCGGCAGCCGAGCGGCGGGGGTTAATGACCTTTAGTGGAGTAGTTTATACCGCGCGCTCAGTTTACAACAATATGGGTTTGTAATGGATAATTACGTCAAATTTATCTGTTTCTTTGTTATTACACGGACAAAGTAATTCCCCAGACGGAAACCCACCGCAGGTCCACTACCAACAGGGCTTGGTCGTTTGCATGACGGGGAAAACGAGATATAATACGTATCGGTAGGGTTTGAAATAACTTTGTTTACGCACCTTGTTCACTCTGCATCACCGATTGTTCATACATCTCCTTGATTTTCGCCTGTTTGCCCTGGAAAATTAGATTATTTAAATTAATAATAATAGTAGGTACATTACGATACGTGTGCGTAAAGTAAGTTATTATTATTATTGCACAGTGTGAAGTTAGCGCACGAGCGGTGCGAGTGAGTAACTGCTATTCTTACAAAAAACCGCCACGCAGAGTACGACAAAACATCATATCATTCTGTCTCGGTTTTTTCGTGTCATCCATAGATGTAGTATACATAGATTGGCAATATGAACTATCGAATGAGACCAAAAACCAATTGTTCATGTGTGCGTGATGTGTCAATGTGAGCATCGAAACACTTTAATTTACGTTAATATTCGCCAAATAATGTAGGTGTCCACAACACAAATTGACTATTAGGCCAGTGATCAAATAAATTATGAACTCGTTTGAAGCGTTATTCTCTCTTTCTTTCTAACACATCAAAGTACCGTAAGCTTCGGTAGCTCGCTTTTACTCTTACACCCAATCTATGTATATTATATATCTTTGGTGTCAGTGGCGTAAGTTGCTTCTTTTATTGTGTGAGTGGCAACCATTAGTCTATACAATTTTTTAATGGAATTGAAGTAACAACCCTCCGACATCACTCTCACTCTCCCCGTCTCCCCCCGCCCACAACTGACCATGAAGAGCCGGCTGCGGATGTTCTGTATCTCCTGCTTGCGCTCGCGGTGGCGCTCGGCGGCGGCGGAGCGCCCGCCCTCGAAGCGCCCCACCATCTCGCTCATGTTGCACAGCGGGGGCGGAGCCTCGCGCGCCGCCGAGTGCGCGTACGACTTGCGCAGCACCGCGTCCTCGTCTGGTATATGTCAATTTTATTAATTCTATTACTGTACAATTTTTTTATAAAAATATCGATTGTCTGTATGGTCGGACGATACAGACGATAGTTATACGTGATAACGTCATAAAGAAACATTGATGAAAATACGTTGTCGCGTATTCAACATTTGTTATTAATAATGACTTCCGTCGAGATGGTAAAAGTTCGCGAAGAAGCTCGCGTGACGGCGTTCCAGTAGCAGAACTATTCTAACTGCTAACTCTGACGTCACGGTCTGACGTCAGCGGAACGGAAAACCCAGCGCGCAGCCCATCAATTTGTAACACGTTATCACGTCAAAAATTTTAAACACTGTTTTGTAGAGGCAATTTAATTGTACCTAACGATTTCCTATAAGCTAACATAATGAAATATTTAATGAATATTTGTCACAATTTATTTTTTTATAATTTGCCTGTCGTTATATCTATGTAGGTAAGATGTTTACACCTGTAATTGAAATAACACTAATATTTCTAATAGGGCATGAGATATGTAAATGAGTTTGATATGTATCTTGTTGGTACGGTGTGGCTATGGTTGGTGTAATGTTATAAATAAATAAATAAATACCTAAATATGCATTGACTTAGTAATAATAAGTCAATGTAATGGCGTAAATAAAATTAACTTTATAACTATGTACAAAACAATATAACTAAAATCTTATTAAATGTCTGAATAGATGACACTACGAGTATGTTAATTTTATTATCGCGACAAATCTTGTATTGCATTAGGTAATATATTTCCAATTTTGAGTACCTAGTCTTAATGTTGATCTAGGTGAGCGAATTATAATTGCTGGCGCGAGTGTGTGGGTTACAATAGAATAGATTATTTTCTTTGTTTAAAAAAAATAGAATTACCGTCGTCATCTTCAGGCTCGCTGGAGCTGGGCTCCACGGCCACTCCGTTCAGGTACTCGTCCGACACGCCGACGTCCATGCCCTTCGCTTTGAACCTGGAACCGTCCAACAGAACGCTCACACACCTCTCTCTGTCTCTGTCTCCCGAGTAAACATTAGTTTCGTGGTTAAACACGTGTTGGGTGAACTTGGCAGTTTACATAACCCGCAAATAATAAGTATTTTGAATAAAATTTAAAGCGCCAGAAACGCATAAATATAGACACATTTATTATAATTTGAAATAAATTAGTATAAAATAACTTTTTCTTTAATTATAATTTCAGAATAAAATTTACGTTGAATCAACGTAATTTTTATTTAAATAAATTAAAAGTTACCTTAATTTTACCGCCAATTTTAAATCTTCGTTCGTTACTTAAATAAGTTTTTTTAAAATAGATGCTGTAAGTGTAACGCAACACTAGTCTCTACGAAAGTCTGGTCGGCCACTACATGGAAAACGTTAACGTCTGATCGATTTGATTAAGCTCTTCTTTTTTTAAAAGTAACATTTTTATTATTGCATCTCCTAAAAATATAAATTACCCTTATACCTTTCGAAATAAGAGCTAAAATTAAATATCTTATAGTGTTCTAAAGTCGAAATAATGTGGGCGCGTTGGCGGGAACGCCATAACTGAAGCGCGGCAAAAAAAGATCGGAAGAACGGAACACATCGACACCATAACGTCTTTAGTATACATTGCGGGTTGCGTGCGATATTAATACACTAAGATGTATGTAAACCGAGTAATGTACGACGTTTTAATTAATGCTATTTTATACCGCCTACATTTTGTAAGGTTCAAAGTGGTTATGTCCGGAGATACTGTAGGACGAGCACGAACAATTTGCGAAAAAGTATTCGTATAGTTAACGTAAACAATTTGTATGAGAATTTAACAGCGCCCCTGCCGGACGTAAAAGGAACTAAATTCGGGAGCACGAACACAAAATGTTACTTTCGTAACGTTAGCGTATCGTGGCCTTGATCGTGACGTAAACGGTACTTGAAACATCTAGGAAGATTGGGAGCACGAACGTTTTTTTGAAGTACGGTATCGCTTACGTATCGTCACAAGTATCGTAAACTTACGAATGTTTATTCACTTAGAATTCTTTGGTGAGAGAACTATCGTTGCAGTTTTAAACAGCGATTTTCAGTGTTTTAAGTGTTTTTAACGACCTATTTCTACATAAAAATCCAAGTACAACGTAGAATTGAACGTAGCACGTTGTATTATTACTTTGATGCAAGATTAATTGGGAGCAATCGCGTAATGCAACAGAGAGAGACTAGGTAAGTTTAAAAAAATATTTGAAGGAAAATAAGCTTAACATTATGTGACTAATCTAATGATTTAAAATTTGACTATCAGCTAATGAAGTAAAATTTTATATACACCCTAGTGGAGAGAATTAACAGACTCCACACATAAACAATTTTTACTAATGTGTAGAGTCTATTACTAACTATATTACCTTTAATATATTTTCGCCTGATGTTCAACATTTTTATCAGCATTAATTTATTAAATAGCATTAACGCAAAAATATATATTATATTATTTTATTATAGTTATTTATTATTTTATTATATGTATTTTATAAGAGCATTGTTTTTGCAGGTGATTCCGGTTATCGCCAGTGGCCCTGGATAATGACGCCTACAAATAATGCTGTTGAAAACCACCAGAAGGCTTGGATAAATCTTCATTTATACAAAAACAATCAAACTTATAAGTTAACACATTATGCTAGACACTAAATAAAAGTACAAGTACATCAAACTATAGTTAATGCCTCTTATGTTTTATTTATGGTTACTGTAATATACTTACCTTTCCATAAACTCCACCATCATCACGTATTATATGTGGCTTGTCCTCATCCTTATTATACTTTCCTTATTATACTTATAATACATATTTAAAACTTTTAAAACTTTCAAATTGCCGCTGCTGCACAAGTCAGACTCACAAATCACGAAAGACGAAAGTCGAAACAATTTTAAATACAAACAAAACACCACTTGACATGACATTCTTAAGTTAGTCGTTCGGAAATCAAAACGTCCCGGAAATATTTTTCTTGAATGAATCTTATCGTACAATATGTTTTATGATAAGCTAATACAATATTATGCAATAAAACAGCGTTTCCTTTTGTTTTTGATAAAATTTAATTGAAATAGCCACATAGAATCCGTGATTTTCAATAAACATCTAATTTAAGAACGCAACGTTCGTTCCTTGTTCAGTGTAATTCATTCACTTGGGCCCGTCCTTGTTTACGTTAGGATGACGTCACTTGCGTCATCGTATCGAGTTCACGTTACGACGACGAAAGTGCTTCGTGCTACGTGCTAGCGTTACACTGCGTAATCGTATAGTTAACTCGAAACGTTTACGTTACGAATACTTTAGAAGTTCGTGCTCGCCCCACTGAAATAGAATTTCTAGTTGAAACAACGATACCTTTGTACAAAATACATTGCGTTCTTAATACAACGGTAAGTTTTAAGTCATAAATCCAGTAAACAATGTATGGAGGTATGGATTACATTTTTTATGTTTAAAGTTATTTATGTGCCATGAAACACAAAAAAAACTAAAAGAACAACGATGGTTACTGCTGACGTCAAACGTTTTGACGTCACGCTGCCTTTTTGTTCGAGAACATTAAATAGTGATGTTTAATTTATTGCTTTTCATTATGTTCAAAAGAAATATTGTTATAAATTATAATTTTGAAAAGCTTGAATATAAACATTTAAGTACCTACTTAAAATGAAGCTAGTTCGGTTAATGACGTGATCTGAAATAACGCTCTTCAATATTTTATTTATTTCAACTTTAATGCCCACAAAGTATATGAGATAAGTACATATTTTGTATACTTAAAATTAATAATTTTGTTAGGAAAATAATTATTTCTTTTGTTGATGGTTATTTCTGGTGAAAATTTTACTTTTCTTCAGATAGCTTGATTACAATCCCACCTGATGGTAAACGGCGATGTTGTCTGTTCACTGTTTCACTTCATATTAAGTTATGCTTCAGAAGCATTAATAATTAATTAAGCATTGCTTCTTAATCTATTATACTTATTCCTACCCCCTTCTCTCTCCTTCCCCCCCTCTCTCCCATCACTTTTCCCTCCCTACTCACTTGGCCAGCTTGGAGAGGAGCGCGGTGCTCTTCTCGCGGGGCGCGCGGGGCTCCAGCGCGACGGGCTCCGGCGGCGCGCGGGCCTTCTTCTCGAACACCTCGAACCGGGACTTCACGTCGAGCGACGCCAGCTCCTCCAGACCCAGGTCCGGCTTGTCTGACGCTGGAAGGGTCATTTAATTGATAATATAATTGAACAAAAATGTTCATAACACACAAATAAACTATTATGAGCTGGTATAGTGAAAAGTGGGTGTATAAAAGGCCAATAATTGTCAAATGAATGTTTATTTTAAACAAAAACACGTGCGTTAATGTCTCGCTATTTAAAGGGCAAAATTGTCACAAACACTAATAAAAAAACTTATTCCTTTTCGGTTTGTTTTTTTCTCTCAAAACCATTCTATAGCGCCATCTAGTTTCATATAAAACATTTTTTTTTAAATTCAAAAATATCACACTAGATGTCGCTACTAAAATTTAGTAGCGAATTCTGAATCACGCTGTTGGGACTTCTTGGCGAATATAGACATCCCCGCGCTCGGCGAGTTTCGGCAAGACCTTACTTCATAGGATCATTTCTATAGTAAGCTCTTCACGAGACTATCACACCATGTGAGATGTCGCCAGCCGCGTTGATGAGGCGTGGCGCGGCGCCCTGAGCGTGAGGCGGGCGGTGGTGGCTCACCACCAGCCCTCGATGATCGTTCGCTCCTCTGCTTCGGCAGAGGAGGGTGGGGCGCTGTCGCTGTCTGAGTGGTTGTTTTTTAAATTCTTTATTCTTGATAATTGCTGCCTAATCATCTATGCCTACTATTATTATCTATTAGCAAAGTGTATATCATAAATAAATCCTTTCTTTCTACCGTTAAAACATTTCAACATCAACAGTTATATATCGATCGAGCATTCAACTACATATCAATCAATGTGAGCTTGAAAGTTCTTATCCGTAATATTGGTCACACTGATCATGATTATCGTAGATTCTTATATATTGTAACGTTTGTAAAAACGTAGCCATATAACTGTTTCAGAGGGGCACAGGTTTTCTATAAATAAATAGTATCAAAATAAACTATGCACTTATAATTCGATTTCTCTGGGATGCCATCATCAGATCCTGTTTTCCTTATCATGGTACCACCCTTGGGATATCTTTCCAACAAAGAACGAATCATCAAAATCGGCCAGATCAAAATCAAATCAGGTATGTATGGCGTCACAATAGGAGAGGTGGGGTCACACATTTGTGACCACGTGTGACAAAAATCATGTAATTTGTGTAACGTAATTAACAGAACAGTGAGCAAAATAAAAATCATGTTAACATTGTGAGACATAAGTTATAACTTATAAGGTACAAAAAAATATATTTCATACCTCTAACGACATCTGGCGGCAATTCCACTGGATTACTTTCACAGATGATCATCTGATGTTTCTTCGGAGCCGCTGTAAACAATAATAACATATTATATTACATTCAAACACAAATATATTTAAAGATATATTTGTGATATGTATAAAATTAAGACATACACAAGACTAATATTGGACTCAAAACGTTTGAATGTAACAGGAAAATAAAAAGGAAGGAAGGATAAAAAGGAATTTAGTCCTAGTTGTTGAAAAAAATTGTCATGTACCTATGTCTCTTGGGGAGTGTAGGGAAGTACTAAAATAAGATTGTTGGACATATTTTATTGCCATCTGTTTCCTTAAATGAAAACAGATGCCTATAAAATACTCTAAGTTATACTCAAGTTTAAACTTGAAACGGAAAAAGAAAAGAAAACTTACCATCAGTCTCATCATCTCCATCCACTGGCTTGGGCTCAAACAGCTGTTTGAAGTGCGGCTTGCAGTACAGCGTCGTGTGGTCGCTCTGGTAAGTCTCCACCCTGGACACCAGAGGATATATTTGTAAAACAAAAGACTATTTACAATAATCGTTCACTTACTTATAATATAAAAAAAGTTCTTTGAATAATTTGTTTCGGTTTGAATAGTGTTTCAATTTATGATCTAACATCTCCAAACAGTACATAACGTGACAGAAAACAGAAATCCACGATTTATCTATTTGTTTTAATCATAGATTTATTATACTAGAGTATTTATTATACTGCATTATAATAAATCTACGGTTTTAATGTTATGACCGCACATTCTCAACAACACCAAGTTGACAGGTAGAGAATGCCTAAAGGGCAGGCATTAAGTTCACCCACGTTGTAGACTTTTACAATAAAGAGTAAATAAATAAGGTACACTTTAGTGCAATACAGATATATTGTACAGTATCGTTGAATAGTGTACAGTACACTACAGTACAGTGTACAGTACAATACAGTATAGTGTACAGTACACTACAGTATAGTGTACAGTACACAACAGTATAGTGTACAGTACACTACAGTATAGTGTACAGTAAATTACAGTATAGTGAACAGTACAGTACTCACGTGAGCTGTTTGTTGCACTGCACGCAACGGAAGCACTCCTTGTGCCAGGCGCGCCGCTCGGCCTTCACGCGCTCCATAGCGAACACGGGCCGCGCGCATTTCTCGCACTGGGGGTTCTCGCTTTCCGCCTTCATCTTCTTGTATAGCTTCTCTGAGCTTTTCGACTGGAAGTCAAATCAAAAAATCATCCAATATCACGAAAGGCATTAGAAGTAGTTGTTATTGTTTTGTCGTTTTCATTCATAGAAGTCTTCGAACAATAATAGTTTTGATGATCGAAGATAATCGTGAATAATATGAACAATAGAAGAAGAAAATCATGCACGAGAAAACGAATCCGAACTCCAAACTCGAAATCCGAATAAGGCCCGATGAAATTTTAAAATATAATTTTGTAAAATGAGAAAAGGTTATTACCGTGCGAGTACATTTTGTACCAATATGTACGGAGTCTCGAAGTGAAGTGTCTATCTAGGTTGTAATACGCCATTTTTACTTTTAAATGACAGTGTAGGTATTAATATGTAGATACAATAAGTACAGTATTATTATTAGATACAAGTAGTTAGAGCAAATATTCAGTTAAGTAATACACAAAATCTTAGTTATACACTTCTAATATTTTAAATAGCTAATACAATGTCTGAAATTTTTAGAAAGGAGTATTAACAAAAATGTTCATTGAAATTACTTCGCTAGAAGACAAATAAACAAGGTATGTTCATCTGTACAAACACACGGACAACCGTATTGGACGTGTATATTTGGTGCCACTTAGACACGACGAGGTGGCCGAGAGGTTAAGGCGTTGGACTGCTAATCCAATGTGCTCTGCACGCGTGGGTTCGAATCCCATCCTCGTCGGATACTATTTTTTACTTTTATTTTCCATTAAATAATATACTTATCTTTTAACTGTTTTATTAATATGTTTTCAAGTGCATTACATATTTTTATAGAAAAAAAAACTTTTTTGGAAGCAGTACACGTTGTTATTGGCGAGATCATAATAATTATATCCATTTACACACATATTTTTGAAAAAAAAAAAATTGATTCTACTATTCAGATGTTAGTTGGTTGACATAAAGCTGCTATTATAGAATGCTATAATGTAAAAGTTTGTTTTATTGAATTATGCAAACTATTCATGTAAATTGCTTTTACCATTTTTATTTTATTTATTTATGTTTATTGTAGTACTTAATTTTAACATCCTTACTAATATTATAAATGTGAAAGTAACTCTGTCTGTATGTTACCTTTTCACGCAAAAACTACCGAATGGATGTTGCTGAAACTTTACAATAATGTAGCTTACACATCAGAATAACACATAGGCTATAATTTATAAAGATGTAGTGTGAATTATCCAAAATATATAACTAAATCTTTGCAAACCGAAGGAATAAGTTTCCCAAAGCGAAGCGAGGGCGGGTCGCTAGTAAACTATAAAATGGACATAAACATGGACAAACACATGAATATTTCATTTTGGGCTAGATAGCGTGTTTCTTTATAGGCATGGTTATTGTTATAAAAATAAATGTGTTATGTTATGGTCAAGTATATAAAAACAATTTAATGACGAGTAACAAATTATTTGTGGTTCCGTTCTTTACGGAACGTTGTTCCCTTTGGATACAGAACCCTAATAACTAACATTCTGTGTTTGACAGTTACTAGGCAGCTTACTTATGTTGGGGCCACACTAACGAAAACGTCAACGTCAACGTCAATGCCGAACATCGCGATAATTATTGCGATAAAATTAACGCGATTAAGTGAGTGGCTACACTTGACAAGTGTGGCCCCAACATTCGAACTATCGCCCAACGGCAAACGGCAATGTGAATGCCGTTGTAAATTATCGCGTTAAGTAGTGGCCACACCAACGATAAACGTCCGTCATCGCAATAATTATCGGCGTTTCCCGTTAGTGTAGCCCCAGCATTAGGATTACGGATAGACAGAATTGAGAAAGGCCGTAATAAACTCACCACAGATATCGTCCCCTCATCCTTATGCCGTCTGCTTGATTTACTCTTCTTTTTGACCTGACGCTGTTCCGTCACCTGCACCTCCTGGTAACTCCTCGTCACCCTCGATTCCGACTGGATGAGGGTCTGCGACTCCATCGCGGCCGTCGACACCATTGCCATTACTTATGCTCTTAAAAAGAGAATCCTTCATTATGTTTATTGAAATATAAAAACCAAACATAAATCTACTTTGCAACAATTCGCGAGCAAAACCCATTGCAACGGGTCGCGCTGAAAATCAGCGGCCGTCACGGTCTTTTACTGAGTGCATCCCATTGCATCGATGCTTTTATTTTAATTTTTATATTTTATCAATGTTGTGCTTGATGGAATAAATGTGTTTTCTTTTCTTTTATCTTTTAAACACCCATCCACCAGCCTTTGCAGGTCCACTGTTGGACATAGGCCTCCCCTAACTTGCGCCACACTGACCAGTCCTGAGCCTTCTGAATCCAGCGGTTGCCCGCTGTCTTCTTCAGGCCGTCAGTCTACCTGGTCGGGGGGCGTCCAATGCTCCTATTTCCGAGACTTCGTGTCCACTCGAGGAACTTTCTTCTCAAGCGGTTACTGGTCCTTCGACGTATGTGGCCAGTCCATTGAAACATCAGCCGGCTAATTCTCTAATGTCATTTAGCTTCCTTCGTCGACGGATCATCATTTCTACAAACACGTACGATGGTATAATTTGACGCAAATAGCACCCCCCGTGCTACACACATAGGAACATGCACCACCAACACGTGTTTCGCCTCAAAACAAGACATCACAGGGTAAGTAGACTACGGTGGTTAATCGTAAAGACTTAATGGATGATGGAGGAATAATGGAGTTCAGCAAAGTAACGCCGATACAATTAATTATATTGAAATATATTAAATACTATTAAAACTAAAATTACAGCTGTTGTAACATTTAAACACAGGTGCGCGAGGAAATAATTAAGTAGAGGACAAAAATCCAATACTGCATTGGATGTTACTAAGCACTAAAATTCGGATTTGGTCAAAGGTTTGCGCATATAAAACCAAAATCGATCCGGTTACACCTTTTTAACACACCAGACTAACTAACACTTTTAATATAACCCTCTGCTAAGTAGACTAACCATCCTAGTGCCGATCTGAGACTTGTTTAAGAGTCCAAAATAACAGCAAAAATAAAAATCATTTAAGTGAGAATCGGAACCACGTCTGGGTTCGTTCGGTAAGTATTATTCATGAATATTTCCAATATCCTGTGAATATTTGAAGAACAAAGATTTGTGTAAAATATTTTCCTGTTCACTAATGTGCCAATTTTCCGTATTTACGCACTTAGTTTTACGTATTGGCACAAGCTCGGGGTATTAACGACGCACGCCGTTATGTTTTCTTATGGACCCCTAAATTGTAATCCGCGAGAGGCTCTCGTGAGAGACAGACAAACGAGAGCGCTTGGAATAATTACACTATAGAAACGAAGTCCGCGCGGCCGTTTTAAAGTGTTTGGAGTCATTTCGGACTCCTTAATTGGAGTCAGAAATGACTCCAAACACCGGGCAGCTCATGTCAACGCACGCCAAACGTGTCACGCGAAAAAAAAATATGATGACAAAATATCTGAAAAGCTATATAAGTATTATTGCTAAAAACATATAATTATCCGCAGCCGAATCATTCCCCGCTTTCGGGAAAGTTTCAGTTTAGTGCTTCACTTTAGACAGAGCGATTGTATGAAGACTGTCTTTCTATAGTGTTATTATTCTAAGCGAGAGCGCTTGGACACTGGACAGTACACCTAAAGTAGTTTTTAAATGTCGACAAACACGCAGACGAGCCACCTGTTGGTATGGGCACAAAGGTTGCTTAGGAGGTGTTCTTTTATTACGTGAGGTGATTTAAGCATTTTTCGACCCCCCTCCCCCTTGCTGAAATGTCGTGAGATTTAGTTTTACATAACCCATTACCTCTTCAACCCTTAACCTCTCCATGTTTTACTTAACCCAATTTCCTCGCAAAAAATTACGAATAAAAATTCCATACGGAAAAATAACGTGGTATTGCGGAGCCCGCCTCTCACGCACGGGAGATTGTGTGACCTCTTGACCCCCTCCCCCTAAATGTATCACGTATCAATGGACGCCTCCTAAGAAAACGACGAAGAAACATAAAAAATCTCTCATCAGCACCGCCTAGTGGTAATAACATGATTATATCCGAGCTACGTAAGAAGCTCGTGATGCCTCTTACTGACCCCGCCGTACCAGAGGTCAATGTTAACTGGTTTTCGAACACAATGAACTCACGCCAAAATATAACTTAAGTCATGGTCATTACACGTCACGATTCCAATGGTTCTACTTTAATACAAGCACTTCTAATATTTTAAAATTAGGCATACAATTCGGATGTATTCTTTAGCTTAACTGCACTTGGCAAAGAAAATACACGTTACTACTAAAAAGTGTTGTTGTTTTAATAAATTAAATCACTTACTGGAAAAATGGGTAGGTAGGTACTGTCCTCAATAATTGTCAACCTACTTTAAAATTGTGTTATAAGTAAAATAAAACAGGAATTTAATTGACTACAGCCAATGACATTATAAGTAAAATATCATTGACTACAGCCTAATGTTGCATCAAGGCCAATTTGTTTGAAACAAAAGTCAGTTATTATTTATTAAATTTAAACCCGGGTTCATATAATATCATAATCATTTTAATCAATTATTATTAAGTTTAACCTACCTCGTAGTTTTCATCTTGAAGCGTGAGAAAATGAAGTCCAAGAATGGAAATTCTCTCGAAATTTATTTGAAGTGACGTTTGAATACCTACTTTATTTTTGTTTTTATGAATGTACGGTAATAAATATCTAAGACTTCTAATAATTTACACATTTGATAAATAACTATAATAAATAAAATACTTATTATACAAATAAAAAAAAATTTGACGTGATATTATTAGCTCTCGTGAGCTCTCTTTCAATGGGAAAGAAAACATGGGATGAAAGTACCACTTCTGGCAACTCGGATCCCATTTAAATCGTAAATACAAATATCTTTGCTTAGTATCGTTTCGAAGTTAGTTTTTGACCTATCGATAGTCGAATACCAATAAAATATGGAAATGTACAACCAAATCATAAGGAGTTTGCTTCAAATCACAACCATTGAAATCAAAAAGTCTTCGTTACGCATTAGCGGAAGGTTTATTACCAACTTCATCTTCGAAACATCGAAAGTTCTTGACCCCGAACACGGTTTAACGACTGTTTTACATAGTCATCTTAATGTGAATAATGGCTTCTATTGAGTTAGTGCGTTTACAAGTACCCAAGTTGTAACCAAAACTACAAGTACATCGCCTTACCATCAGGTGGGATTATACAAGCTATGTATTATCTTATAATAATATCTATGTAGTGAACATAGAATAAAACAAAGTCGCTTTCTCTGTCCCTATGTATGCTTAGATCTTTAAAACTACACAACGGATTTTGATGCGGTTTTTTAAATAGATATAATGATTCAAGAGGAAAGTTTATATGTATAATATATTAAAGTTTTGAAAGTCGGAAAAAATCAGATTTCCCGAAGCGAAGCGAGGGCGGATTTACTAGTTATTTAATAAAAAAAAAATTGGTTGTCTGTAAAGTCGGTTTACAGACGATAGTTGAACGTGACAACGTCTTAAGAAAATACTGATGGAATGGTAGCATTTTTCAAAAGAAAATTTTAATTTCATTTGTTTAATAGATTTGTCAATGTCAATTATAGCATAACCTACAATCGCTGCACTAGCGGACCGATGCTATTCATTTTAATGATGAAAGCACGAATACCTATTCGACAATATATCACTGAATATATAATTAATATCGAAAGAATCACTACCTTTATCGCTGTAATTATCGTTGCTGTAAACAATTGACACCACATTCACTTTTCACTGCACTTGATACTCGATCAAAACATATAAATGTACTATAGTATAGCAGCTGTCCACGCAGACGCATCGCTCACTCAAGTAGGAGAGAGACGGATGTCGGACGCTGCCGAACGCTGCCGAACGCAAAGGCCGATTGCTACGCCGTTACGGTAACGACGG
Source organism: Ochlodes sylvanus (assembly GCA_905404295.2). Classification (NCBI taxonomy): domain Eukaryota; kingdom Metazoa; phylum Arthropoda; class Insecta; order Lepidoptera; family Hesperiidae; genus Ochlodes; species Ochlodes sylvanus. The sequence goes on along the minus strand of FR990146.1, from coordinate 1,680,561 downwards.
CAACGACGCATGAGTCATGTTTTTTCATGCGTGCCACCGGCTCTATCGAATTATAAGACGTTGTCACGTCAAAAAGTGTGAGCGTACTACACGTACAAAGCTACGAAGCGACACTTCTTACGTAATATCGCTTTTTCGTATTAATTTAAAGCTGTATGTCGATATAACAGTTTTACTTGAAATAATCTACATAGTCGTAGACTCGCAGAAATTCATTTCTAAACATTCAAAAGCAGACCACTGAAACATTCAAACGACAGTCTCCGCGCGGGTGTTCGCATTTTCACTGCGCTATTTATAAACGCGATTACGTTTTGAATAAAATGCGCTACCTGAATCACTTTCTGACGTTCTACAGATGTGCCACACATATTGGTAATTTGAGACTAATGAACTAGATTCTTTGCATTCATTGACGGAGAAAAATCTAGAGATGGGATGCCATATTTCTCTATTATGCATTAATCTCTGTCCCACGTTCATTGCTTTTGTTGAATGATGTTTCAAAATAAACTGGTTGTTTCAAAGAAGGGTGACTTGGGTGGTCAGAATTTAATTTCAATCTCTGGATTTAAATTAAATTCTGTTTAGAAAGAATAAATTTGTTATTGTTTATTGCCTGCTACTTCATCCGCGTGGAATTTTAATTGTTACGGGGATATTTCTAAAATAAAAGTAGCCTAAGTTTACATCAGCTATCTGCCAGTGAAAGTTCCGTCAAAATCAGTCCAGCCGTTCCAGTGATTAGCCAAAACAGACAAAAATTGTAAAAAATGTTATTTTGGTATATGTACCGTGTATACATCCATATGCATTTAGTAAAAAGAGGTTAATTTAATATTACAAACAGACACTCCAATTTTATTTATTTGTACAGATGGGAAGTTAATTTTCCATTACAACAAAGTTTATTACATTTAAAGTCTAATACAGTTCTCATAATGTCACATTTCCACGCAATTCCAGAAACTCTCTGAGCGACCTGAACGTTTTGAAGACCCCGCCTCAAGTCTCATTAAGTCACAGTAAACAATTATAATATAGGTATTAAGCTGGGAATGTTATATACCGAAAGTCATAAATAAAGATTTAAATATTCAAGTTCAGCTATAATACCACAAACGGTAAACAAACATAGAAAGCGAAACTGATTATGCAAATTGAATCGTCATATTATCGATCGGTATGCATGACAAAACATAACAGAATATATAAGTATTATGAACGCATGCGATGCAAATACGGCAGATACAATGAAATTAGTTAAGATTTTTTTTTCAAATATACTTTCGGCAGTGACAGCCGTATAGTTTGAACATTGTACGCCCGAACAGTGGGGCGTGGTTTCAAAACCTGCATGCACTATAAATTGTCTTTTGCTTCTGTAAAGTAAAGCATCGTGAAGAAACCTCCACACCTAAGAGGTCTCTGTTGGGTCTCTGTTGGGCTATTACTGGGTAAACCAATGATTTCGGAAGCAATTAATGTTTACAAAGATGAAGATAATGACACATTATTGCCAACATTGATGTCGTGTTTCTATAGACAGCAGACAATTTATACAAGTTAACTTGTACTGCAAGCTGCCTCCACTTCATTCAAAAATCAATTTAATAACTCCAGTAAGAATTATAAACATTTTGAAGTAAATTTAAACTTGGAATATCAAATTGGATGTGTGTAAACAATTGGGTCGATGGATCCGTGTCAATCACCGTCGAACGTTTGGTTTACGGTTCTCGGTAATTTACGGCATTCCGACCCGAATCACTTAATCCATAAAGATCAAAATTAGACGTCAGGGAAAAAATAGCGTTCAAAACATCAGTTTCAAGCAGAATTCGCTGTTAATAACCGTGGCGTGGTAATGCTCGCATAAAAACTTTTTTTAGTGCTTTCAGAGCAAAACTACTCATGACAACAGCGTTCGGGCCGCGAAACAAACATTGACTTTTATAGTGCTCTAAACTGGACGATCTGCTATTTCAACTTCGTCGTAAATATAGTTTATTATTAATCGAAATACCAAAGAAGACTATCGGGCCCATTATTACTCCTTGAGGAACACCTATTTTATTTCCAGAAAAGTTTTATGTTTAGATACTTCTTGTGGTAAATTAGTTTTATTTATTTATAACTCTTTATTGTATTTACATCAAGAACAGGACATTAACAACATATAACTAGATATTATTATAAATAACGAAAGGCGCTCTTATCGCTACATGCTCGTAGTATTATCCTAAAAACAAATTATTAAGATTATTAAATACCTATAACACACGTAATTTGAATTAAACCAATAAAAAGTGAAGTAACACCAGGTAATTTGAGCCCATTCTAGAATAGCACAAAAATTAATTTAGAAGTTTCATCGTTATAGAAAACACTGCACTAACCTATAGATACATAATAAATTAAAAACAAAAGACCAATGATTACGCAAATGACGTATGCATTCTGAGAGTTTAACTATAAACTACATTTTGATTTAAAACAGGTAAATAAGATTTTATTACTGCTTATTTATGACTGCTAATAACATCGATCATCGTTTCGTGTATAGTACTAAATTTATATATTGCTTGTTTTTGTAATTGTTTGTGTGTACTGAATAAATAAAAAAATCTTATATTTAAGGAAACCAACATTTGGCATACAAAAAGGGATATTTCGAGTGACTTGAATTGAAACTTTTCAATTGTTCTCCATGTAAACTTATGATTCATGTGATTCAGAAAAAACAAGGAAAATATATGAGATAGGTATAGATGGCCCGTTTTAGTATGCCATAAAAAAAATTATCGCACGTTTGTGTTGTTTGTTTATTTTTATTTTTATCGGAAGCATTAAAGAACAAAAAAAAACCCAAGCACAAAAAGATAACTAATAAGATAAGATAAAAGATACTGATTGTTCTTTTTTCTTACCAAGAAGTATGTTACCAGTGGCAATTATTTTGAATGTTTTGGCAGTATTGCAAACTACGCTAGGCGGCAACACCACACAACACCACTTTCACAAACAAATTTAGCAGTGACTAAAGCACATTACATACAATACATTTAAAAGGGAAAGTTTTTGCGAATCTGTCCAGAAAATAACATAAAGGGACCAATAATTTCAAATATCTCCACACCACCAATCTCCTCCACATCTGAGGTCAAAATCAATTCGTAATTGTTATTCGTATTTGTTAGCATTGTTAGTGTCTGAGAGTTAATTTCAATATTCCATTAGTGAACAGAAATTACAAAAAAACTTAACCCAAAATACACCGAGATTTGTTTCTTTATAACTCTTGGAACCAACTGACATTTGCCGTAGTAAAACGTTATTGATATTTTCTTACCTTCCTACCTTCACCTATAAAATCACAAGGTAAAACGAATTCTCCAGCAACATTCATTTAATGGCCTATTCAGGAATTCTGCAAAACGAATCGTCCAAAATATCTTCAGCATCGCAGTGTGTTCCTGACGCGTGTACATTTCAAAATATAAATTCTCTTGTTTACTTGTATATTTGGAACGAGTGGGAGTACGGACCGTCTGATTGGAATTTCACCAAATTGCTTCGAATTTCGTGTTCAGCTTTTCGAGTGTAATAACGAAATTTATCTTCGACTCTCCTCAACTCTTTTAAGATAAATGCACTGCCAAGAGATACATTTAAAGTCAAACAAACGAATATCTATTACTGAAAGTAAACCAGATACTTCTTGTGCGAATATCACAGACATTTTTACTACAAATACGCAAGATGTACAGAGGATAAGACAATATTTAAATGATATGCCCGATGTAAAATTATTAATAGTTACCTACGAAATAGATACGTATATAGATATACCCATAAACAACATAACGATACGATGCTTTGTAATGTAGGTAACTAATGTTGAATAAGACAAGAAAAAAACAGAACGACAAGATGAGTGTGAAGAAGAAATAACGAAAGAAAATGGATCCTCTTAAATTTAGTATGAGTAAATGATGTCTGAATAAATGAGTAAAAGCACTTGTTGCAATTGATTTATTCACAAAACTACGGCTACTCAATGATATAAATACATTCAAAGTCAAGGACAAGAGTCTCTAGAAACGAAAATGTTGGCAAAAACATAACAAAAACCACTTTGGTTGAAGTAGGTAATTAGTGACGTTCAGAGATGATTTAACAATACCATGAGTGTGTTAATGATAGTCAGGAGGGACTGCAGAGTAGAAAACGGGATGATAAGTGGATAACAATGTCATTGTCTGTCTGGGGACATGCAATACCAAATCAGTCATAGACACGGCGATAGCTTTAATGTCAGTATCCATTTGAATTATCTTAAGTCACACGTGTCGAAGAGTTTGTTCAAAAGGGCATGAAGATTTAAACTTAATGATGCTTTGAATAGAGTTCAACTTATTAGCGGTATACTGCAGTAGGTCATGAACAATAATTTAAGTAATTAAGGAAGCTTATTCCACCAGCGGAATATTGTAATGTGAATTGATAGGGATTAGTTCCCAACCCAAGTGTCGGAACTATTTATAACTTCAAAATAATAATATTTGCAACAATCTTGTTGTAAATCTAACACATCCATATGCAATGATGTTAAATAGTTACTTATAATGTCATTGCCTATAACAGCAAACTATTTAATAAAGGTTAGTTATCAAACCTGTATGTAAGCAAGACTAATTTTAATAGTTACTTAGGTATCCATTTACATAAAATAAGCAGTTTACGAAACCAATTACTTATCATTATTATCAAAATCGTTGATGACTGAGGGGATATTAGGATATGACACACCGGTTATGGGAATATAGGCACATTATCGTGGACTCCGAATTTGGTAATCTTCTTTCTTCTACAGCTCTTATGGCTTTTATTAAATACATTTATAAAAGAGAAGGTGGAATAAATTCAAAATTCTCCTACTTCACATCACATACCACATGCCATAAGCTGCACGACTTAATTCATCCTTAAGCCAACGACATACGGTGCACACTTCAAAGCGAATCATAGGCAATTTAAATCAACGGTCTGCCGGAATGGTATGTATTAATGATAATACTCGCACCTGAGTACTTGGCAAGCAGCCCTATGTAAAATTAACTAACGTATAATTCGATTTCGGGTTCAACACCCGAAATTTGGGGTGTGTTTTCGCGTGTGGCAACACCAAACGCACCTGCAGCGATGCGCGCGCTGCGATTGGTTAATTTTAGCCGCACGAGCGGTTATGTCACAGACAATGCTTACATACGTTTGAATTTAGAACGGTTCCTGGTGGCTTGTTTTATTTAGGGCGACACTCATGATCTGTCAGGTACTGCGGCTATAATTTTCGAGCGATTGAGACCGCGCATTAGATCTTGGAATGTTGCTAGTGAATGAAAGATGTTTTCTATGTTAATTAATTATTTACATTTTAAGTTATTGGGACCCAAAACTATGATTTTAAGAATTTTTGTCTGTTTGTCTATTTACCTGTTTGTCTGTGGTTTTGTACGCGCTAATCTCAGAAACGGCTTAACCCATTTTCACTACTATGTGGTAAGCTTCAGTTAACATTTATATTTTATTTGAATCGTTTAATAAATAAAAAACTTATGTCAGTTTAAAGAATCACGCCTAACAATTTCCGAATGTGCATACCACCGACCACACACAGTTGGGCTGTGTGGTGGGTGGTGCGTACTAAAGGACGTTTCCCGAAGCGAAGCAAGGGTGGGTTTACTAGTCATAAAATATGTCGTCGACGCCATGATACTAGTATGTGCAGATGGAGCTACAAATACACAAAATAGGAAATACCCGTAACAGGTAAAATATGTATACGAGTATACCTAACGCTCGAAGCTATGACTTCAAACCTTTTATATTAATTTCATTACCAATCGAACATAATATGACTTAATATTCGAAACCTTCAGACTTCCTCGAACGCTGGTAGTTTGCGAACGATGGAATTACCGACCCTACTGCCATAAACATAAGGGATAGATTGTTAGGGGGATATTTATAAACAGATATAGTTTGGTACGAGCAACCACACAATGCCGCCGATAATGACAACACTGTTGAAACAAAGTAACTATTTCTCACTCCGTCACTCATACAAGTCAAACTGATTACAAACTGAGTTTTGTCTTTAAACTAAGTTAATTATTATAAGTGCTGTACCAGGGTTTCCCAACCTTTATTTCGTTGCGCCCCTCCGAACCAAAAATATTATTTCCAGGCCCCTTTACAATGTACATACAAGCTTCGGGGTCATGTTGTGACTTGTTAATTTACATGCGGACATTTACATTATTTTTCGGAAATGATAACGTACCTAGTAACGTAGTAGTACCTGAAATTTATCTACACCCCTCAGGGGGGCGTGCCCCACCGGTTAGGTTAGTGCTATACAATACCCACATATATACATACATTGATTGCCAAGTGGTTTGAAATTTGAATATCGGACTCACAAACATGGAATCGAATCCTGCACGGACATATAATTTTCAAAAATGACGTTACTACTGATTAATTATCACTTATCACTTGCTTCGATGAAGGAAAACATCGTGAGGAAATCTGCACACCTGAGAGTTCTTTTAGAACACTTCAGAACACCATAACGTTCTCAAGTGTTGCAAAACATTACGATGTTCTCAAGTGTTGTAAAGTCTGCCAATCCGCACTTGGACAGCTTAGCGGACTATGGCCTGCGCTCCCTCACATTGTGAGAGGGGACCCGAACACAGCAGTTATGGGTTGCAATGATGACGATGGATTTTTATGTGCTTATACTATATATATCGGGTATTTATGTGCTTATACTATATATATATATATATATCGGGGCCCCCAACACAAGCCTTAAAACGCTTAAAGGGTGGTCCCAACCACTGATTTTGATGTTTATATCTTTGTAGATGCAAATAAATAATTTTTGATTTGATTTGATTTTGATTATACTCGTAGCCCGCAACGGCCTGTCAAACATAATGATTGACCTTGTTGAACAACTGCGAGTGCGGTCTTTGATGGGCGACCGCTAGTGGCTCTCTTGAGCGCTTCGTGTTTCGTGCACGTTGAAATCAGTACCGATTGTAATTGTTAAATAGCAATTTTCAAGTCATATTTTGTTCTGCAGCAGCGTGCTGAAATTAGTGTTGCTAACCATACCGTATCATAACTACATATTATATAGGTATAACGCTATATGTATAATACTTTTCATTTCTTTTAAAAAGTATATAAATATCTGTGCATAATTTACTCATATAAATTAAATAATTTAAATTTCATTCTTAATTTTTTGTTCCGCCAACTAGTCAAGAATGTAATATATTATGTAGGTCTCTAGTTTCTAAAAGACTAATATTGTCCTCTATTGACATTCAAAATTATGTGTGGCTTTATATTGAAGCACTATACAAACTATAATATAAATAAATATTAACAATGAAATAATTTTACGACCAAAAAAAATGTAACTCAAATTATCTTTTCGCTGTGACAAAAAACCGAGACGAGCATTTATTCAGTGTTTCCTTCTAAACTGTCAGTCGTAAATTTTAATTATAGCACGAAGACTAATTTCGTTAAATCTTCGAATTTTAAATCCGATAAACGATTTTAAAATGTCAAACGTATAAGCGAAGCAGTCACCGACCTCTACACGATACACGTTGTTAAATGTTGGTTTATATCTCAAAATGATAAGTAAAATGCCGGAGACAAGTAAATGTTGTTAGTCCTGTGCGCTCATTAATGTGGTGATTAGAGCAATTACAGGAATGCTCTCTCCGTCTCCATAGCTGATGTAATGGCTATTTCCTAAACGTGACTACATTACGCGCTTGGTGAAGCAAGAGGTGACCTTTATTAAGTGCGGTGACAAATGTGACTGGAATAGGTAGAAATTTCAATTACAGAAAGTCGTTGGTACCTAATAATAATGCTTACAGCGCGAACAAGCTTTCACGGTTGCGTATTGTTGCAGGTCCGCGGGCGTAAAATATTACGGTGATCTGGGGCTGCTTCAATTGCGTCGGGTCAGTTAGTTAATAGTTTGTCACGTTTCGTATACCAAATAATCGTGTATTAAAATAAAATGCAATATACTTGTAATCCAACTTCGAGTTAGTTGGAGTTCCCTATAATGATTAAAAATGTGAAGTCTGTCAATCAACGTTTGTAGGGTTTAGGGTAGGCGAACTGAGCCAAAAATAAAATATGGTTATGGTAAACTAATATAATATACTCGTATGTTTGAAATTAACTAAGAAACTCTTTCCCAAAATTGATAACGAGTTTATTGAAAGAGGTCCCGTTTTGAACTGAAAAAAATGCTAAATGATGTATAATACTGAAAATACCACGATATGTGCAGATGGAGCTAGAAATATACATTTTTTTTTATTATTTGAGTGCGTTATCACTATGTTAATTTGAGGAAATGCTGACTGTGTTCGTGGCAAGTCTTGATTCCTGAAATGATTTTGGATGAAGTTAGTTATGTCAATTCACATATAATTCCTAGCCATGTTGCAGTTGTTAGCGTAATTCTAAATTGTTTTGGCAAGATTAGCGAACTGCGGAGTTAGATAAAACTTAAACAGAAACGAGCATTTGGCACATTTCATATTTTCTCAGACAAGCTCCGTAAAGGAGTGCGCACATTACACCAACTCGACGTCAACTCCACTCCGACTCCACTCCGTTTCAACTCCGACGTTCTGTTCCGCGATCAACGCTTCATCGACGTCAACTCGACTCCGTCTCCACTCCGTTTCAACTCCGACGTTCCGTTCTAGGTACATTACGTCATTGTGTCGGTCGACGCGTGGACTACTCGTCTACGGTGAGTCGTCAACGCAACGTCGACGCGTTGGTCTCGAAACGGAACGGCTATGGGTGTAGGGCGGGGAGGGGCCGTACAGGGCTTTTAAGTATAAGTTCGAAATTCAACCTTACTTTCAAAGATATAAGGCTCATAATTGAATGTTAGCTTTGTCAAGGTTTTAGTCGCGTTCGCGTCTGTCGGTCGTGGAGTCGTTGTACTGTGCGCACTCCTTAAATCCTACTACGTCAAGACGCAATAACTTTCATCAGGGACAGATTATAAACTAAAAGTTGCTGCAATTAAATGAGCTATGTCGTGTGCTGTGTCTCACGCGAATATGATAAAAGTTTTGAAGGCGTATCATTATTGATCTCATTAAGGAGAGTTGGTAATCGCACTCACTGGCGTGCCTATCATATATTAGATTGTGGACTAACTTGTTCCAAATCCAAATCTCAGGATTTGTGCCGAGTTTGGGGGATTTTAAGGCTTCTGTCAAGACTGTGGCCGGAGAAGAAATCTGAGGATCTTTTACTAAATGGGATGAGTATGATGACAAACAAAACCAAGATCTAAACCTAACTGATTTAATTCCTTCCACAAAAATATGTATTACGTTTACATCAATACTCAGGACTGTGCTACCGATATGAGGCCTTTTGTTAGGAATTTTCAATGTTCTATTCCACGTATAGGAGCCGTAATTACGAAGAAAAAAGTGTACCTAACCTATCCTATTTAATAAGTATTAATTTTAGGAGTAAAGAAATTTGATGATGATCTAACACTTGTCGCCAACATTTGTCAGCTAGTCTTCAGATATTCGATTTCAAGGACCTATTTCGTAAAAAGAGTTCATAAAATCCCACGTGTTTTGCTACGTAACTTTATGATACTACCTAGCTACTGCACATATTTTGAGTTGGCACACGTATAAGTGATTCATGGATGATTCGCTGGCATATCTTAAGGCCATGATCCCATGGATGAAGGATTGTTTTGTTCCACACTGCGGTTTACATCGCCTTATAAAGGAAACTCAATCTCTACCAGTCTGCAACTATAATTTACCATATCTGACTTTGATTTGGTTTACAAGGCTAAAAGTATTTAGAGACTGATTTTCTTAGACGTAATTACTTGAAACTGTTTTGGGTCTTTCGTTGATTTGACTTACTTGTGAAACTTTTGCAATAAATGTTTCGCGAACCTTAGGTATATATTTCAAAATTAGACTCTAGAAACTCGTCTAAATTCCGTTTCGACACCGATCATCTCTTGCAATTGACTTTTAAGTATTTGAGAGAATTTGGCGGTAGTAATTATTGCAGTAGATCCCATAACAATGATTTTAGATTCTTTGTCTGTTTATTATTTTTTCTGTTTATTAGTGAGTAGGTACGTTTCCGCTAATGTCAGAATAGGTTTAACTGATTTGGATGTAGTTTTTACTGATTTATTTAGTAAGTGATTAAGTAAATTTTATTTCAATCGGTTCAAAAATACTTATTAAGAAAAGCGAATGTAAAGAATCCCGTCAATTTTTTTTTTATTGTAGAAACTAAGGCATAGATTTCCCGATTTCGTTATTTATTACTGGCTTTGTAATAAATAACGAAAATGCAGAAGCCTTTCTAGATCATATTCCATTTATTATCCATTTAACGGCGATAGTATTCCCCCAACAACATGACTCCCAAAATAAACTGGAAACGAACCTACTTTCCTGGAATACGGTGCATCGAATTTCCTTTTGGAACACTTCCATGACCGAAGACGTAACAAACATTTGTACTGGACTGGAGAATCAATCGTCTCGTGACATTAACGACTAATGAATGATAAACGGAATTGGAGAAATCTTGGCCAGTAAAACATTACTTCTGCGGTGCTATTTAAATCTAATCAACTACTTTTCATTAAAGGTTAGCAATGTTAGCATCCATATTATAGGTAGATATAATGCGTAGTAATAGTAGTTTAATTTAATACGCACTATATCTATATTAAAGATATAATGCGTATTACATATATAAAGAAAGTTTTAAAGTTCGAATTGTCAATGTAATGTACCTAATGTAATGAATGCAATTGTATCCTTCGACATAATGAATTACTCAGAATGAAATACGTAGACCCGTGATTCAAAACGCATTCAATTAAAAGTGTTGATGAGCATAATTATTTTTAAACAGCGCCAAAAAAAGAAGTGAGAAGAAGTGATTCGTTGGTGATGATGATGATGGATAATTATAATAATCACTATAAATAGTAACACACATAATCCCTATCGTCAGTCTGTTTGGATGTATGTGCGGTGTTTAACAATAGATATTATGTATCACTAATAAATTAATCACTCAGATTAGTCAGTAACATTTTTAAAGCTCTGTGTTGGGTTGAACTAGATTTAGACAATAAACAACTGTCGAGAAAAGTGGAAAATTGTTATATCTCAGAATTTTCCTTTCCATCACATACATATATGTGATGGAAAGTGAGCCAAGTGGCTGGTTATTAAATATTGCTTTTTTTGGTTATTGGCAAAAAAAGCAATACGAACGAATGCAGACGACGCACTTCATCGTCAATTATCACTAGGTAGAAGAAAGATTATAACGCGCGTATAGAAGTTATCAATTCAATAATTAGGTTTTTTTTACTTATGATAAGTCAGTGCTTGACAACAGTCCCACCTGGTGGTAAGTGGTGATGAAGTCGAGGATGATATATAAAGATAAAATAAATATATAATAATTTTATTAAAATTAAGCAAATTACATTTAATTACACATTATAGCAGCATAATAGATTTCCCTTTGTCGTGGGTGCCATGGACAACACACAGACAAGGACACATCGAGACCAGATATTAAAAGTCATCATTAAAATTTTTACCTCGCTGGAAATCGATCGCAGGACCATTCGAACGGCAAAATGGTAACCATTGCGACATACGGAACGACAATGAGACAACAGACTGAACGAAAGTAGGTATTTTTATGGACGTAAGATACCAAACGATCATACAGCACCACATGTAACCGACACAGAACACGACTCAAATCGGGACTAGGATGGCGAGTCCAGTTAATAGAGGGAGTTCGTTAGTACATATTAGGACTGGGAGTAAACTGGGAGTAAACTGGTAGTACATATTAGGACTAAGTAATTATTTACCACACCAAAATTTATTTAATTATCGGTCCATTCTGCAATCCAAAGTAAATGGTCAAATCGAGATACCGAAGAGAAATAGCCGAAGAAGTTGTTGATCGCTTCGAAGTAAAAAAACTGTTTGAACTTTGTTTGTTGGACGATTGCCCAGTAGTTACGTTTACACCTCTATCTAAACTGAGAACGCGTACCTATTACTATTATTTTATTGCGAAGCCAACGGAATTAGCTTCGGACGAACGTGAAATTATAAGTTGTGTGAGACCTATGGAGAAACGACAAGTTTGGGAGTTTCGCTTCTTCCAAGACCACTCGGTAGGCATTTGTTGAAGCGATGGCATAGTTTAACTTTCGAAGCGTTTTTATAACTAACTAGCAAACCCGGCGAACTTTGTTTCGCCACCAGATGGCTTCGTTTTATGTAACATTTCGTTTGGTGTCCCGCTTTTCTATTGAATTTTTTCCTGAATTTTCTTTGCTATAAACCTCACGGAGCCCGAGACCTTTCCAACGAATGCAAAACCGTGGAAATCGGTTCGTGCGTTCTGGAGTTATAGCGTCAGGAAGGAAAACCCGACTTATTTTTATATTATAGACGAGCTGTGCCCGCGACTTCGTTTGCGTGGAATTTAATAAAAAAAATCTAATATAAAGGTAGCCTAAGTTACTCCTTATGACATCAGCTATCTGCAAATGAAAGTCCCGTCAAAATCGGTCCAGCCATTTCAGAGATTAGCCGGAACAAACAGACAGACAGACAGACAGACAAAAATATTTTGTTATATGCACCGTGTATACATCCATATGCATTTAGTAAAAAGTGGTTATTTCAATATTACAAACAGACACTCCAATTTTATTTATTTGTATAGATTTCGAATAAAAAATCATTTAATTTTATTTGGATAAGAAGAGATTAGAGGGATTAGAGGGGAGGGTAGAGGGTAGTCTTTTAAGTAACTGCTGAAATTTAAACTGTACAAAAACGAATATACAGCGCATATTTCAATGCATTGCTTCAAGTTGAAGCGGAGCGGAGTTGGAGTCGGGTCGATATAACGTGCGCAGGCCTTTAGTTATCTCACTTTCGCAATCCGACAGGGCTTGTTTTTACAACATGGAAAACTGACAGGTTTTCCACATAGACCTAATGTGTACGCACGCGCTTCTAGTGCTGCGATCATTAAGTATTTCTTCGTATTCAGCGAAATTTAAATATTATGACGTTTCTTGCTAATGCCTGTTACTTTGAGTGTTGAAGTTAATGTCAGACATTTTTTGCTCAAAAAAAAATTGCGTTAGGTATGTTTTTTTCGTGAAAAGTCACAGACAAAGAGAGATGCATTAATAACTCTTATGATTATTATTCAGTTATAATATTAAAGCAAATGTAGTAGTTAAACTTGGCGGGCTACATTCGCCTTTTAGCCTGAAGGGCTAACGAAAATAAAAATGGGACTTGATAATATCGGGAAATATCTGGTACTGACCTGTAATGTTAGTGTGTATAAGGTTAAATAAGTATCCAATCTAATCAAACTCAAACAACCTACAATAAACTTACAAGTCTATAGTTGTCCTTGTCTGCCGAATGACGATTTTCGAGTTAGATTTGGATATATAATGTGATAGATAATTATGTGATAGATAAATGTTTGTTCTTGTGTCGTCGGTACTTGTGTTTGTATCTTTACGCCACTTTCAGAGCGTTTTGGTCTATTAAAATATATTGTTTAGTAACAAAATTCCTATTCTGTGTACTATAAATAAACGCCAATTAATCCCCAGACACTAAATACTAACCTAAACCTACGTAAACAGGATAAGGTAAACGAAAGGAAAACTCTGCTATACTTAACAAATCTCAATAATTTGCCTTGTTTGTTTGGTAGTCCCGAAGCCCAGGTTGGAAATAGGTCAGGGTGATCATTAGTGACGAAACGCACTACAGCCAGATGGACGTTGACGGGAACGAGGAGATCTGAGCCAAGGTGAGAGTGGCTTTCGAAAGAATTGTTGTAAATATATTTACTTCGAGTGAAATTTTCGGTGCCATACACTTTATCCGCCTGGGTTAAATCACGTGAAACGTACTAGCTCTGTTCAGTCGTACACTCTTGAAAGAGTAGTGGAGTCGCAATGATTGTCTTTCACGTCCTTGATAATGACAGCAGTTGCAATGCATCTTCACTTAGTTTAAATAACTATTCAATCATGTTTCTTTTCACTTGTACAATAATGACTTAATTTACCTGTATTTTATTTCGATATTAGACAATAGGGGAATATTCCATTAAGAAGTTAATTCCAAGTAAATTTCATAGGACAAATTTATTTTTCATATCCATACAAACGTTCAAACTAATCCAAAAAAACCGTTTACACCTTTCTGGCATACGTTATCAAAATTCCTTCCTTCCCAACGAAACATTTACAAAATTTAATGCTTCTAGATCTATTGGTTTAGTGTGTGCTGCGTCTGTATTAATATTGTGCGTATTATTAAATACATAACTTACGCACTTGGTGAAACAAACTTCGGGTTACATACATATTTCTGTTACTTTGATTCACCTAGGTTCATAAGCTGTACTTAAGCCACAGCTTAAGCTTAAAAGAACTAGTGTGTAGCCGTAACCACGATTGTACGATAGTAATTAGGTACGTATGAAGTAACTGGGACAAAATATCGACGTACAAAATGCACATCGTAAGTACCCGTATGCACACTAATATCTATTATTGCGTGGTCACTGACAAAGGCGTAAATAATATCCTGTTTTTAACTGTCAGACAGGAATCTAAATCAAATCTTTCTAGACGCTGCGCAGTCTAACACCAAAATAAGCGACACGCGTCTTTACGTGGCATAACGTTTCACTCATATCACAAGATCGAATCCGGCATGTGCTAACTACCAAGCGCAGTGGAACTTCCGGACGTAATTACTATCATTATCACCTGGCTTCTTGTAATGTCTGTTCCTACGGTCGGTGTCTCGGCCCTTACGGTCCTCTTTACGACCGATAAGTGGCTGTAAGTCCACTTTTGCGTTGAACAAACGCAGATAGATACATTTTTACCCATGAAATTAATGGGAAATTGAAAGGAAGGTTAAGATGGACCTTTAACCGTTATTTTCCGTCGGATCGAAGTTGTCCGATACAATGCCTGAATCGAAAATACAACTGTAAGGAACACAATACAAGGCTCATATTTCAATGCTTTTCAATAAGTTGAATCGGAGTCAATGTGGAGTGGAGCTGAAGTAATGTGAGCAGACCTTTATCGAGGCCGTCTGTTAGTCACTTAATATCTTTACTGGGCGAAATTTAGATGTTTTTGTAACATCCAAATCTATTAGAACAAAAGACGGACTAAATGTAAAAGTATTCTCTATCTGTCAACCTTTGGATAGTGAGAAAAGCTACAAAGGCACTCACAAATGTAAATAGGTAAATTTAATATAAACTAAAATATAAATTGGCGAACGCTTATAATCAAATACCTACTTCAGTTTTCCACAATACATAATAATATGTAAAATCTTGATGTTACAATGAATTGCAATTGTGCAACGTTTAAAATTTAACTGCTTTTGAGAACCGTTATTTCTAAGAAAAAATGTCTGACTAATATTGCAAGTGGCAAGGAGTATTCTGAGGCCAAATCGTCTCGAGTTTGAGGTGAATGAATTATGTTGAGTTCTTTGGTTAGGTATGTTTTTGGAACATAATCAATCTCTTGGTTTTTTTTTATAAACCATATAAACAAATCGCTATTTGTCTTTCTCTGCATTTAATTGGTTTAAAGTACGTAAGTAATAGGTAGGTAAGTAATATAATTTTATGTCAAAGTATATCTGTATATCTGTAAAAAAACAATTCAAAATTGAGAGTACCCGTTTGCACTTAAAATGTTAATTGTCCGATGATACAAGTTTAAAAACAGAATAACTTGTGTCCTGTAATGCTCGGTTTTTTCATCAGAGCCCTATAACACGAGTCTTACAAACGTACGCTGTGCTCATAACTGCATCGGCCAATTGATTTGATTGGTGCAACCGATTGAATTAGGTCTGTTAACGTATTACAATCAAAGCTGTTTACTTTCGTCTCAACAAACAATCAGTTGATAAGTAATATAGAAAGGATTGTTCGACCGACCCGTATCAATAGGCAATGACATTACTTCATCCGCGTACAATATTTATTGGTCAACATAATTACAAGTGTCCTTTTCTATGGAGATAATTGCCGAGTTTCAAAATATCGATCGAATAGTAATGATTAAATAGAATGTAAGTAATTCAGTACTTAATATAGGTACCTACGTAATGTTTTTTTTATTATGTACTACTATGTATATTAGGATGTGAAAACTTTGTACCCCTTTTTACGAATTTTGCGCGGACGCAGAAGTATGAAATTTGACACACTTAAAGAATATTATTGCAGAATGCTAATATTTTTTGAAAATAATGCATTAAAATACATTAAATGAATAAATAAAACATTACACAATACACACTAATGTAAGTTAGGTACTCTATTCACACTGCCATACGTTTGAAATGTGTCATAGGATCATCGTTATTACAATCAATGTTGAGTAACCCTTGGATATAACGAATTACGGTCGAATTTCTACCGCAGAGCGTGTAACTAGTATTTTATTATTACTAATTGCAAGTGGTGTGCGATCGAAATTCAAATGTTTTTTTTTCGTGGTTTTTTAATGTTTACTTGCCCGTATGTTGCTGCTGTTGGATACCAAAAGCATCACCAATGCGTTGCCAGCCAAGAAAATTGGCGGACTATGAACTATTTTTGCTCGCCTTAATTTTGTCAAAGTGTAACTTAACACTGTCTCTATAAACATGACTATGAATGTTTTCTTCAAAAAATTTAACTTTTTGTAGGTAGGTACTTCATCTCCATGTCCTTCATCCATTCAAATCTCAAATCCCACACGCTTCCGACTGCGCATTAAGCTTTAAAAGTGGCAATATTCTACAGTTCAGCTAGGGGATTTATAAGCCCTTACATTGTAATAAAAATGTACACATTATTTATCGTTAGATAACAGTTGTCACACCATTTGATGTTTAAGCAGCATAAGAATTTCCCAAATAATTTGCTCGGTTACCACATAACTCCGTTAACATTAAGACGGCACTGGTTAAAAATTATAAAATGTGTGAAGTGAGATGTACTGAATGTTAACATTGCAGAACATTGATCGTATCACTCTTGATACATTTCATAATTATATTTTAGCCCATTATATTTGAAAGAGTATTGTCTAACTATCAAGATCAATGTTTATAAGATCAAGAAAAATAATCATTTTATATTTATTAAAAAAAACATTTAAGTTACTCTATACTTAATCACATATGCTAGGTAACAACACAGTTAATCAAAGTACATAACAAACCTATTTACACATGCCTACAACTAATTTGTGAAATAAGGACATTCCATAACTCGGTTAGTATGCCAGGCTTGTGAGTGGGTAATTGAAATTGTAATTTGTTTAGAATCTTCCCCCAATGAGTAATAATGGGATTCTAATAGGACAAGAGCTGCAGAACATGATTAGATTCATCACCACTTACCATCAGGTGGGTACCATTGTTGTCAAGCATTAAGTTATTGTATGTAAAAAAATGATAATTAAGTTTAGGTAAACAAAAAGGTTTAATTGGGGTATAAGGGCATCCAACATGTTCTGGAGTGAGCTATGCTGACTGAGACTATGGCATCAGTTCCATCAAGTTGGAGGCCTAAAATCTGTGCAGCCCTGTTCAATCCTCCAGCATTTGTGCATGATGACAGGGTTACCTGCTTGGCTCGCTACCATCTTTCTTTTAGAACCATGTAATGTGTTGACGGTTAAAGCATGAGCAAGTCCGTAATAAGAGTTTACCCACTTGATTTTTATGGCCATATTGGGGCAGCCATACTGGCAAAAACTCCCATGATGGCAGACCAGGTTATTGAAAGAGTAAGTCTTATAAATAATGATTTTGTTGATAACTTGACTACAAGGCCACGTTGGTAGGACCTGATGGTCCTGAGGACTTATTAAAATAGTATGGTTTATTAAAATAAATAATGTGTTCATTTGACCATAATTAGAGGTGGTCGTTCAGGATTTTCATAATTATTATAATACACTTAATAATCAGAACATTAAACAATTATTGAAAATGTAATTGAAAAAGAAATCAATGAAAATCACATTACCTAGTAAAAGTAACTTAATATATATTATCTTAACGGGTAGAGGGTTAAGTCATCTGAGGAATTCTGTGCCTACGGTAGCCCTAATGAGCTTTTATCTGTGTTACTGAGTCAAGGCATAGATAATGAGGAATTAGCCACTTAAAGTACCATATAGATACCCTATATCTAAATGTTTCATTTTTCTATCTGTTCAAGTACAAAATGTCTGTAATTTAATAAAGGTATTTTTGGATATGGTTCAATACTAAAGTTTTAAAGTATCTAACTAGGTAACAAAGGCTAATATTGATTTTAAGACAGATTTAAAATAATAAAAAGGAAACCTTAAACATGTAATTTGTTATTAAATTGTTGTAATATAACAATTAAATTGAATATCTGGCTCTATATAAATATATTCTAAGATTCAAATAGGGCAGGAAAAAATATTTAGGTACCGTTGAACCTTAAATACCTTGCCGGAAAAGAGCGCAATCAAAAAACAAAACCCCGGTTGATTGTAATAAAAAAATCAAACAAAAAAGTAGTGCATTGAGCGTGAAAAATAAGAAAGTAAAAAATAGAAGAAGACATTATGTAATTCAATAATTTCGGGATCACTGTTACCGGTATGTAGGCTAAGGTAAAACAATTTCTAAATGCAGGTATCCTACCTAACCCTCACCTACTGACACATTTCTAGTCATCATTTACACATTTGCTCATCTTTCAGCTATTTTAAGATTCCGAACGCGCGTACAGATTCGCAAATATTATAAATCGCGCCAAAAACTAAGTGCAATACTGAGTGCATTGAGCCGCAGAACACGTAATACCATCGGAATGTAAGCAATGCAACAGATGATACCGGCCACATACGTTTTTTATTTCTTTTTTTCAGCCCTACATAACAAGCATTTCCGGGAAAGAAAGAGTTAGTTCTTTAAATAAATGAAACCCGATCACCCATGGTTAATACTATCTAACTACATCAGAAATATATAATGTTTAAGTCATCACTTACAATATATTCTTAAAATCACTACATAAAAATAAATATTCGTTGCAACAACACACACGTTCACTGCCTTCACTACTTCACTGCAATATGCGATGCGATGCGACGTTTTCGGTTTTGTTTTGTCAAACCGTGTGTGTGACGTGAGCGTGACTGAATTACGTGACTTAATTTACTTTACGTAGTCTGTGGATTGCGGCCTGCGGGTGTTCGTAGTTGACAATGCAATGTGGCCAGATTTAAAGTTCGATTCTGCCTACTTGTTGCTTACTGTGACTAAAAGCATCGTTAGTTTTAATCAATATAAAAAATACTGGATTTTATAATATTTAATTTGATCAAAGTTATTTATTAAAGTTATAAAACGTCGGTTTAGTTTATTAGCACAATTTCCATTTTTTCCATTTCCAATAAGTGTATCAATTTGCATTAATCTATTATTGCATTTTTTTATTAACGCTATTTTAAGGGGCCGGGTCGGTTTCTTGTTTCTAATATAAAAAAAAACATTTTTCTTAACTGAAAAGATTCGTTTGAAGCATGTAGATTTCAGCAAAAACTAAATTACCAAAATTTTGGTAAAATTATCAAAGGAACATAGAAATTGAATCATGTTTTCGGGGGAACTACCGTAAATGACGTTAAAGGAGTTGCTAGTAATATAATTAAGTTATTTTTCTACATTTAAAGTAATTTAATATTTTAGATAGCCCAAATTTATTAAATATTATGCAATTTACAAAAATTTGTTAAAAGCATTTTTTTAATTTTGTATCTAATTTGAATGTAAACCTTAAAAAAGTCCAATTCTTCTAAACCTGACCACACTCTTCACCGAATGAGTCAAACATCTACGGCACGACTGTCCACTGCAAAATATTCGACACGTGTAACGAAGAACCTACCACTACCTAGTCTGTGACTCCAGACAGTAACTCTCAGTTGACACTTTGATAGCATATTCATTCATCATCATCATAACCCATAACTGTCCCACTGCTGGTCTCCTCTCACAATATGAGGGGCACAGGCCATAGTCCACCAAGCTGGCCAAGTGCGGATAAGGAAACTTAATTTTTAAACGGGATACTACGAGTGTTGGTCCAGCTTAAAAGCCAGATCAGGTACTCTATTTTTATTGATTTAAGGCAGCAAACGAGTATGCAGCACCACCTTCCGCTGCCGCCCATGACAACTGTGACCGACTTAGAACAAGACTCATATGGGGACTGGGATAGTTAGTCCGGTTAGGTGACGGTGTTAGAACATTAGTTGGTTAGTTTGTAAGTATGACGACTGGGACAGGGACTGTTAGTGAATGTTAGTCCTGTTAGTTATTGTCAATAATAGTCCAGTTAGTAAATGTTAGTAAGAGTCTCGTTATAATTCGGTCACAGATGTGCTGCTACCCTTGAGGATGAGATGGTCGCCTCTAAAAAGTGTAGCCGGCTCCACACCTTTCTATCCGGAACACAATTGCTTTTAAAACAATTATTACACGGCAGAAGTGGTACTAAGTACCGTGGCGGGCGGTAGTACTACCCCGGGCGAACTCTAGGCTCTACTACCTATACAAAACAATTAAATTAATTATTTTACATAGGTAGTAGATCCTAGGCTCTACTATCTAGACACTCTCTCGATATCTCTCTATCCTTATGCTCTACTACCTAGATACTCTGTCGATCAGAGGCGGATTAAATGTTGAGAGCACCTTAGGTAGAGACCTCATCGGCTCCCCTCAAGCGGCCAAATATTATAAATTGTAGAAAGTAGAAAAACAATTGGTATGCTCGTAGTAACCGTTATAATTGAGATACACATTATGGTAATCAAACCGTTTGGATAAGATGATCAATTTTTAATTTTCATGCACGTTCTCCCTTACTTAGTTTGCCGTAGGGATAATCAACCACTACTATCGATATCAAACACTACAATATAGTTACTTATATCTACAGCATAGAGCACTTGTAAGGTTTAATTTAATTTTTGCAAGATACTTAATTATTAAAAATGTGAATGAAGGACTCTTCTAAATACAGATCTACTTTTTCTTGATTTGAGTAATTGATATTTATCAAACAAACATAAACTAAGTAGTAACTGCTACAAAACAGAAAGACAAATTCCGTGGTACTAGCCGTAAATGTTGCACTATTGCCTTGTGTTCATAATTCCAACATATAACAACTTCAGTCAAAAATAGGTACTATTTTATTATTTATAGTCATTGTATTTATTGTCAATTAAGGAAAAATAAAAAATCAAAGAAACAGTAAACATTTTTATTGTAAATAATTTATTGTATCCTCTTGCATTCGGAACGTGCTCCATGACAATTACCAAGCGACGGTCACATCGTTTTTCCGATACATTAACAAATTATGTATTACAATGATTTATTTATTATACTATGGTGATAATTTATTAGAAAGATTATAGGCACGTTAGCTACAATCTTAATGCATAGAACATACCAGGGTGGGCTTTGAAACTTATCCTTATAACAAATGACGAGCGTTAAATTAATAGCTTGGGATATTTTTATCCCCCATATTCTGGTTCATTCTACGCTCAAGATTAAGATGCTTTCATATTTATATCTAGCCAATTGGTATACTATTACGTATGTGCACTCTAAATCTTTACAACATTATCCAGCGACTTTATAACCATTCCTATCTTTGTTCCAGCAAGTTACAGTATTACGCATTGACAGAATATTCCTATAATTTCTCAAAACGTATTGTTTTTTTTATTAATTTATGATGTCACTTATTAAAATAAATTATAAATACTGGCAACATTATTATTAGCTCTCAATATTTTAATAGTATTGCCACTGATTAAAACAAGTGTTTCAAAATAGTTGCCATTAGTCAAAATAAAAATATTCACATGCAACTGATGCAACCTTCGTAAATCTCTTCTATCTGTAAAAACCAGTCAAGGATTGATATATTCTTGAAGGATAAATAACACTTTTATGGTAAAATAACTTTATTATAATTAAAGATGACTTTTTCAAGTTTGTTTAAATTTAACGAAAAAAGCGTATTTTAAAAGGATCTCTTGTACATGATTTTATTTGATTTTACCTGATTAATTAAATAATGTATCTACCTATTTATTCTGATGCAAAGAATGCCCATTATATTTTTAAACCATGCTAGGTCAATTCCAAACAGATATACCATTCTGTCTTCCCAAGAAAATGTCAATATATCAAATAAAATATACTTATAAGTATGAGAAAACTAGCTTCTGAGCAATATCTACTACTTGTACTGTAATCGCCTACTTGGTCATATGATTATTATATCGTTCTACATAGCTGAGACTGTCTTTAGTCTTAAACGTGCCATGATCCATTAAGATTATATTTATACTACAGTGTGTATATGAAGATTGCATCTAGCGAAATGTAAAAAATATAGGTGACATTTGTGAACGTGAAAAAATAACAGTTAAATTATGTTCAGAATCAATTCCCAGAGCCCTTCTCAAAAGGATATTTCTAAGGCGTATCAGCATCATAGTAACATGCTATTCAAATTAATATTTACCTAATAATTAATTATATTCTAGTTAAAATATGGTAATAGCGTGGAAGAATAGTTTTGAATACATCTTTAGAAGACTTAAATGTCATGCAGTCTGACTAGGTAAAACGTAGATATAAATAGACACTAGATCTCATATAAATCTATCAGAGAGCAATCAAACTATATTAAATAAAATCACACTACATCATAAGTGATCTATCCATCTTCGCAAAATCAATTTCTATCATCAATGACGATTTTTTTGTACTTTTTACATCACAACGGCATCAATTGTTCACGAAAACGGATAGTAACTTCATTCAATTGTAAATAGAGGTAAATCACTATTAAGAATCAATAGCTGCTTCTAAAAGGGGATCGTTAATTTAGAAAAATATTGCTTTTTAGTATCATAGAAAAACTTGCATTTGAAATTGCATTACCTATTGGTTCTAAGCAATGTCTTTCGTTAAGCGAATATAATAGATAGAAAGATTTGTTTTCAAGAACCATTAAAAAAATATTAGGTCTAGAAGTAAATAAGATTTTATATCCTAGGTAAACCGCTGTGAGCTTGGCCCTACTATGGCCGCGAGGCGCGGGGCGGGGGATAAGTGCGTCTACATCTACACACGCGAGAAATAATGAATCTTAACTTATGTAAGTCTTTTCAATCTACCGAGGAAAAACATCGAATTCTATTCAAGTATTCTTTACTTCATTATACTAGTAAGTAAATTATTGCTACTAATTTTATGCCTACTTAAATCATGAATGTTAGCAGAATACCTAGAGTAGGTGAGTAATAAATTTTTTTCGTGTGTTATATTTCAGTAAAAAGTTATGAGGTCAAATATACGCTAAAGTCAATTAACACAATTCCGACTTGTCTGTTTAATTTTTGTG
The DNA here is from genome assembly GCA_905404295.2 of Ochlodes sylvanus. Taxonomy (NCBI): domain Eukaryota; kingdom Metazoa; phylum Arthropoda; class Insecta; order Lepidoptera; family Hesperiidae; genus Ochlodes; species Ochlodes sylvanus. The sequence continues at coordinate 1,656,831 of FR990146.1, read as the reverse complement.
TCGAAAGATCAGGAGATAATTCATGTCGAATGTACTCCCTCGAAAGGAAGCATTCGCTGTTTAAATGTAACGTCAGTCACTTACGACTATGAATGTAAAATAAAAGCGTATTAAAAACTGAACTGCTTGATGTAAAAAATGAATTATTTACTGCTGACGGAAACCGATTTGTTGCTTGGCCGAGCGTAGTGTTGCCGTCCCGCGCACACATGGGAGGGCCAAGATTAACAGCAGTTTACCTTTAACATCTAGGCATATCTAATCGTAGAAGGTTAGAAATATTTTTCATAAACTTATCTATTAAGTATAGTTTGCCAATTGGATACTTAATTAATATACATTCTTGTCATACATATTTACTATAACATTTAAATAATTTTACCGTCACATCCATAATATATTATATCTTGCCAAAGCGATATGTTTCCTTATTGTAGCACTGTGTTTAAATATTATGCATCCATAATTATATTTGTTTCTAATATTACATTCGTGTTATCAAATATTAAGACTTAATATTCACATCTAACACATGTTACATGTTTGAACCAAAGTATCTATCTGTACATAAAGCTTTTTAAAAAATAAAATCTACCTTCGTTTAGACTAGTTTTAAACTAAGCTACTGGCAACCCTGGCGGAACGCCTGGACGCCATTTTGTTTACTGTATCACGTAATGGCGGCCACGTCTAACATTATGTCGACAATACTTCTTGCTCCTACCTATGTATTTCTTATACGATGATTTATGTAGTGTAAAGGCAATTATACCTACCATCGACATAATTAAGTATTTTAATTTTAGAATTTAACGCAAACAAATATTTTATCGACATCACAGAAGTAATAAGTAAGTAGACGTTTCTTAGAATAGGGATTTTAAACTTTAAGATCTAAATTATTTTCGACCATAAGCACCCCGTTTTAAGACTTCTGCTTCGATACAAGAATATATTTGATGTTAACGAAAGCGTATTATAATCTCAACTTGTTACTGATTACATAGATATAGCATGAAAGATAAGAGGTACTTATTATAGAAGAGTTGGAATGCTGCATATACGCTAAAACCAAGAAGAAGCACCTCCCAGTTTTGTCGATAACTCGCCGATCCCGCGTCCGAAGATGTTGCCAACCTACGAACAAAGTTACCATACATTATGCTTGATTAAAGTTGATTACATTCTTGAACTTTTTTTTCAAAAATAACCTAATAATCATCAAGGAATTCTGTTATTCGGTTTTATAACTTACATAATTCCATAATTTATTAATATAGTTTATATATAATATTTTAAATTATACTTTTATGTAGTTCTAAGGGTATTTATTGGTAATGAGCTGTGCCCGTGACTTCGTCCGCGTGGAAGCCGCACGCGTAGCCTAAGTTACTCCTTATGACATCAGCAATCTGCCACTGAAAGTCCTGTCAAAATAGGTCCAGCCGTTCCAGAGATTAGCTCAAACAAACAGACACAGACAGGCAGTAAGACAGACAGACAAAAATTGTAAAAAATGTTATTTTGGTACGAAGGTACTTTATAATCACGGAGAAGAAACGGCGAAAGTAACTCCTCAGCACACAACTTAATATCTATAATTTACCTTGCCAACGACTGCGGTAACATTTCCAAGCTTCGCGTCCTCAGTGAGGGACTCCAACTTGGATTTCCCCCCTCTGGAGCCTTCTTCGGACCCCTCATCTCCACCTCTGTACGAACAAAGCAACGATACAATTTTCAACGGTTCCTGACATCATCGCAACCCATAACTAACCCACTGTTGGGCTCGGTCTCCTCCCACAATGTGAGGGATACAGGCCATAGTTCAGTTCACCAGGTTGCCTAAATGCGGATTGTCAGTCTACGCACGTCTTTGAGATCATTATTTAGAACTCTCTCTCTGGTGCACTGTTTTCTCACAATAGTCACAATGTTTTCGTTAACTTCTAATTTTACTAATACAAAATTGAATTTACTCTAACTACGCAAAAAAAGTAGGAATTTGAAATGATATTATATTATTATGTAAAAAAGAAATAGATACGTCACCAGGGTGCGTAAAGTGAGTTCTATTTTCCAAGTTATCTCTTTCCGTCTCATCATGAGACAGCAAACTACGGAAGGTATGAGACTCTATAGTTAATGTCCTCATACTACGTAATCTATAGGTAGTTTTAATATCTTTAAACATAAATCTATGAAATGAACGTACCCAGACTCTTGCTGAGCGAGGATAAGGCTGCACGTGGCCTCCTCGGTGTGCATCCGAGAGGCCACGCCCTGGTACACCTTCGAGTTGAGCTTGTCGTCGATCACGCCTTGCAACTCGAAGTCGCTGTACATTTTCTGTGACAAACCGATTAATGTTAACGGAGAGTACTCGTACAAGTTTGATGTCAGTAGCGCCATCTAACTAGATGTTTAATGCAAAAATAGGTTTACGTCAATGTTGCCGTTAGATTATGTAATTGACTTCACGTCAAGAGTGAGGTGAGTATATCCGGTTATACTTTTCTCGAGGCCTCTCTTAGTCCTCACTCCTCAGGGGTAGCACATAATTATGATTGAATTAGTTTGAGACTTAGGTTTTAAACAATCAGTTTTCGAAAGTCAAACTGCGTCATTGCTCCCACAAATCCCTACCGTGAGTGGTTTTGAGTTATTTTACTACTCATAGTTTCAGGAAGCAGTTCTATTTTGTATAAATATATTTAAAACTACCGTTTGTTTAAAGTGAAATAAAATGAATATCGGCGAAGTCGTGAGAATTGAACTGCAAATGAACATCCGCCATCTGCCACAAACCTGGTTGTACACTACATTCTGTGACTACACAAAAAGATGTTTTCAAACAGTGGATGGTGTTACCTTCATGACGATGGAGAGGCAGGCGACCTGCTGCGGATGCAGCGCGGGCCGCTCGCCCAGCCAGGTGTTTACCATGTTCACCTGGATGCTGTACCACTGCTCGAACAGCTGCAGAATCCATAGCTCGTCGGTCACCTGCGGATTATATTTATATCGTAACGTCAGTTACATAACTAGGTAAAGGTAAAGTAAGTGACTTTAATATTTAATAGATAGGGTATTAGTACCTACTTTAAACTACTTTAATGTATTGGATTTATGTTCAAACATTTAGAGTCATAAATCGGTACGAAATACGTCCTGTCTAGTAAACGCTCAGAATTGAAACGTTACGTTAGAACTTGCCAGTATCGATATTTATTGTTAGTCAACACAAGAAATATGTTTTCTGTCATCTGTCTTTCTTTCTGAATGTGGCAATTCGAAATGATGCGACTAAATTATCTCTATCCTACCACTCCCACTCCCCGCTTCCTGCCAGGTTGCCACCAAACTACATGTGCGTAGCCATTTGTGCACTCGTGGCTATATTCAATCCGGCCAAGATAAATTGCGCGTACTGTACACATGTAGGTACAATATAAATACGTACCTTAGACCTAATCTGGTCCATAGAGTTCCTCATGAAGTTGACGTAGCCCTGTCCGATGTCCTTGCCGGAGCCCGACACGTTCGCGATCGTCAGGATCGAACCAATCAGGCTGGAACAAAGTGGAACGCTATTTGCTTATTTATTTGAACTTTTTTGACGACAGTGAACGAACTACCTATTAGACTAAATTACTGGTAAACATGAAGCGCGGTGATTGGTAAAAGTGCTTTGAAAATTACGGTCTCTTCGGTATTTTCACATCTTTCTCAATCTTTCACATCAGTCTGCTCCAGTCAGGCGTCAAGTCCAGGACCCGTCGTAGATTATCAACTGAGCTGCTTTACACGTATTTGTCACTGACCTGCCCTCATCGAACCGCGCAATCTTGGCGAGCGTGGCCTCGAGAACAGCCGACAGCCGCGTGGTCATGCCAGTGGCCATCGCCTGCAGACACGTGTCGATCTGGGACTCCATCTTTGTGTTGTACTGAAATACAAAGGAAATTCGACGAGGTGAGACAGAGATATCTTAACTCTATACACTGCGGTGTTATTGACACCACACATGGAGAACACAAACCCAGACCAAGAACAAATTTAACAAAGTAATCATTCAAAATTACGCCTTCTTGGGAATCGAATTGCACCATACGGGTCTTCTAAGCTTTCTAAGGAAGTCTTTGCTGAGAAAGTGTAAATGCCAAGAACCTTTTATTTAGAACAGACTTCCCATAATATCTTGCTATCTAACATTTCGACTGGAACACGTAAAAGCAAGTCTAAGGCGGCCTAAAGCTCCACCATTCAGAAGTACCGTCACATTGGAAAGTAGAGAATCCCTCGACCTTCAACAGCACACTTGTCCACATCCACAGCAGGATGCACCACATCACGAGCCGTTTGGTGTTTCATGTTTATGGTGAAAGACTTACGATATCAACTCCATCGACGGTGCAGAGTTTGAGGGCCTGGTTCTTGGCATCGAGAGCCACGTTGACCATGGCGCAGGTCTCCGCTGGCAGGATGTAGTCCGTCGACATGAATGTTACGCTCTTCTTCAGCCACGACTGTGGACAAATGGTGTTGGTTAACTTGTGCTGTATATTTTGTTCATGTAAACAGAAGCAGATGAGCCAACTGATTTTATGTGGTTGACGTTGACGTTAGTACACTCGACAGACTGTTAGTCACTAGGTTTCGCCTATGATATGGTTTTCAGCCAAGAAATGTGAGAGAAGATTGAAGGAAACTTCAGGCTCTTCAACCAAGAGTATGTAGTAAACTTACTATTAGGTTTTTTTATTAATAGTTTCGTGTTTTATTGGATTAAAAAATACAAAATTTTACATAAGTAGGTACTTAATAATTCTTAATACGGTAAATTAGGTACCTACATTAAATTTTATATTAAATATGCATTAAATTACTTATGTATTTTTTTGTAATCGTCGTGTAATCCGTTTTTATTACTACTTGAATACTAAACAATCCGAAAACCCAGAACACTGTATTGTCTCATGTTTCACCTGGAAGGACGCCTCGGTCTTCTGGATGCAGGTCTCCATCATGTCAGTGGCCATGAGCTTGAGCCGCTGCTCCAGCTGTTGTCTGAACTCTGGTTCGGGCCAGTGCAGGTCTCTGATGAAGCACTGCAGCGCGTCCAGCTTCCAGAACAACTCCTCGCTTGTAGCGCATCCGTTACTGAAACGGTTTAATAGAAAACAAAAGCGATTAATTATGAATGATACATTATGGGATTATCCGTTAATTACGTCATACATTTAAAGGGAGGGAGATAGAATTATCAAAAAAAAAAAACACTAATGAAAAAGCAAAATTCGAAAAGTAAGAGTCACCCTTTGATTTCCCATTTCTCCTTCTCGAAGCCCTTGTGAAGCGACTGCGAGATGGACGACTCCATCAGATCCACGTAACGGACTACGAGGGGCGCAAACGTCTCTCTGAGATGCTCATGGAATCTGCCACCTTTGAGGTTCTCTGCAACAAACCATATTAGAATTAACTCATGTAGTCACAGACGAATTTCAGGGCAAATCATGACACTGGGTGTGTCAAAATCGTAGAATAATAAAAGAGTTTTACGTACGTCGATTTTGACAAATTCACTGTAGTGGCGATCGTGATTTTATATGGATAAAACACGATGTCAGTATACGTGATTCGCAGCGAGCACGCAGCGTTAATGTACACAGCCGACAATTAAGCAGTCAAGCCATCTGACGGTTAATGCCTAATGGTCATCGTTGCCCATGGTAACACCAAAGGGGTCACTGATGCGTTGCTGGCCAAAAACTTTTTGAAACGAATACTGTTTCTGAAAAGTCGTCTTCGTCGATAAGAAGTCTTCAAGAAATAGGTAAGTAAGGTTATTTTTAAAATTAAACTTTAGTCTTTCATCATCTATCTCTTGTCCACAGCCCATCAGACTAGACTAATAGTCTTAATAGTGAATTCTTTCGTAGTCATTATGTAATTACATCTCTTCTCTCTTCCTTTCCCCCGTATAATATACCTGTACAATATAACTGCTCCGTGGTTTTTTCCCAGAAAGAGGTTCGCAAGAGTACTTTCAAAATAGCTGGTGTGAAAGATGAGTGTTGAAAATAAGTAGACATGAATAGGTAGGCTATTATTTGAGTTCTATTATTGAACTGTTCGGTTGAGAAATAATAATGTCTTTAGAGAAAAATACATAATAGCCTTATTAATAATACTGTTTCATGAGTGTGTAGGTACGCTTTGTTTTCCCTGCAACGTGTCATAAACCATTCTTTACAACTTACCATCAGTCCTCAAGTAGTCGTTCAAGATCTGGAACAGCGGGAATGAGTCCCAGGTGTCAGGAGGCTGTTCAGTCAGTACCCTGTCCATGTCCACAGCAAACAGTGCCCAGAAGATCTCGGCATGCTCCACCAGCAGCTCGGAGAACCATGCGAACGCCTGGATGAACGAATTTTAGGTGAACGTCACAGTTAAAATGATGAGCGTCCGCGTGCGTAAGTTTTAAATCAGGTGGAAATTATCCTAATTCATATTTAAAATTCAAAAGATATTGTCTGATCGGTCTGAAGTTATGCATATATTCAAGAGGAAAACAAAGAGTGCCTAATATCCAGAAAAAAATAATGCGGGCTCTCTATTATAGCTCTTTATTGTATTTTTGTTTTCTAATAAAATATTGGAACTTAGGGTTTATTCGAATGTCGAATATATCTAATACGGATTCCAGGAGGCCTACTACGAAAAACGAAAATCAACGTTTCGGACGACGGTATCTTAATCAAATACAATTCTTAGTTAAAACTGGTTTTAGATAAGGTAATTTTTAATGGCACATTAAGGAAACGGTGGTAACTGCAAAAAATTGACGTTCGTAGGCGTGTTTAAAAATACCTACATAAAATAAATAAATAATAAATAACGCTACTAATCATAGCCCCACACTAGGATTCCCTGTGTCGTGGGTGCCATGGACAACACACAAGACAAGAACACAGACACCCAGACCAAGAACGGAAATTTAAACTCATCATTCAAATTTCCGCCTCGCTGGGAATCGCACCCAGGACCCTCGGAACGGCGATCCGGCGTGCTAACCATTGCGCCATCCGGGTCGTCATAAAATGTATGATTTGAGTTTGAGTTAAATTAATAGTCGACAGCCGAGTAAATGAGCCTGATGGTAGCGGTCACCGTCGCCAGTGGACATTAGCAACGCCAAAGATAATCATTGACGTGTTGCTGGACTGGAAAGAATAAAGAGGAAAGACAGAAATTACTGGCTAGTCGTTTGGCAGCTGATTCAAAAGGGTGGTAGCTAGCCAGTCGGCCTTTTGCCCTACCTACCATCGAATTATACCACCTCACCTTTTAGTATTTTGACAGAAATTACTTTAAAAAAAAGTTAGTTTATGAGCCATTCTATAATCTAAACCTTAATTTTTTATTTATCAAAATATTTTTAATATTTAGGTGAGAGATAGATATTAAAATATTTGGATAAACAATTATAAGATGATTTAAATATTTATACATAATTATCAAATCATGCAGTATTTCAATTACAATACGTGATCTACGAACAGTACAGGGTCTAAAAGCTTGGTACAGTGTAAAGTACAAATGGTAGAATACTGGCGTAACTTAGGGATCAAACAAACACTACGTGACTCATTCAGGGGGAGGAGGTCTTCAAATGCCAAATAAGAGGGCTTTGGTATTTGTCACGTAGTCAACAACCTTGAGATATCTCGCGCTTTTTACAGTGCTGTGAAGTTGCCAAGCAAATCAACTAGAGTTTGTACACATAATGTCCGGTATTGGTTTTTAAATTTGTTTGCACGAAAAATCTAAATGTGTGCAATTCACACGTGCTAGAAGTGAGAACTTCAAAACAACGAATATACAGGGTGTAATCGTTAAGTGTGCACAGGCGATTATTCCGTAACTATTACAGATATCAAAAAGCTTTAAACTGATATCGAAAGCACTTTACCTAATGAGTAAAATTACAATAATAATTTATTAAAATAAAAACGAGAAATATCCAAAAAAATTACATTAAACTCTCCCATACATTTAGTATTAGATAGTAGAAAGGTTTTACTTTCTTTATTTAAAGTGGAATATTACCTACTCATTTTACCCTTATCATTTTATAATTATGTATGATATGATATTGATGAATTTCAAGTAGATACACACGTGTAGATTAATTATCTTACCACTTCAAATTAATAATAAACCTTGTTTCAATATCGTATTGATTTGAACTGGCTGAAAAGCAACATACTAAATAAAAACAAAAAGAAAGATACTCTTTGGTGTTCGTTCTAAATTCAAATTATTTATCGCGGGAGTAGGTACTATTTCACTTTAAATAAGGAAAGTAAAACCTTTCTACTATCTCATACTAAATGTATGGGAGAGTTTAATGTATTTTTTTTGGATATTTCGTTTTATTTTTAATAAATTATTATTGTCATTTTACTCATTAGGTAAAGTGCTTTCGATATCAGTTTAAAGTTTTTTGATATCTGTAATAGTTACGGAATAATCGCCTATGCACACTTAATGATTACACCCTGTATACGTATATCAGTCGAAATATAGAAACATCTATATTTTGCTTTGCTTACGAAAGCCACCATTTTGACTCTCTTTCCGTTTCGTTTCATTTGTGCGTCATTTCCGTTTCATCGAGTCCAAATCACAAAGATACTAAAGAAGTTTTCACTTTAAAAATATTTAAAACCGTATTTATGGAATTACTTACTACGTGACAACAAGAAGGGAAATGGGGTGCTAGTAAAAAATGGGTCACATAGTATGTGTACGTCCCCTTGTGAGAAATTATATCTATGTTCAATTGTGTTGTTCGTTCAAAGACTAATGTTTTGTGCGAGTTTCGAAAAACTAAATACTTGAAGTAAGTAGCATACTACAAAAGCAAAAAGTTGTGAGTGAAATGTATTGTAATGTTATTGGAATGGAATTGTGAGTGATTGTTGTCATATCAAAAATATGTAAAAACTTGTTTAACATGAAACACTTGCTACACTTTAGACGTTTAAGAATCCTGCCAATACCGTCGAATTTAAAACGTGAACATTTTTTATGAAATTTTGAATTTTGAACGTCTGGGCCCGATAAGATAAAATTAACTTTACTAATAGCTACCACTTTATCTTTCAATTTTATTCTTGGAAATTAATTTATAAAAATAATTATCTTATCCAATACCAATATTTAAGTGTTAAAATTTTGAAACTGTTAGTGAAAAGAATTTAATTTTAGGAAATGAGAAAAGTTTCATGTTTTCCCTTGACATCGATTAAAAAAACACAATTATGTGAGTAAAATTAAATTTAATAAAAGTTATAAAATTCAATTTTATAATAAGTACTTTCGAAAATTTTATTTATTCCAAACTGTTGATTAATTATTTACATTATTACAGTCTCAATCAATAAGTATAGTGGTAAATGTCGTCGAGTATCTGAAATCAGTATGATATAGGTCCCAGTATAGATTTGACGTCTATTTACGTTCAATCAAACGAAACTCATGCAATGTCTCTCAATTACCGAATCACTAAATAACTAAGCTTGCTTAAGCGTGACAGATCTATTTAGAAACGTTTCGTGTCTACGCCTCCTTATTCTGTGATCAAATAGTGAACAATGATCAAGATTGAGTGATCAAACTGACAAGTGATTCGTTCAGCCGAGCAATCAAAATAAGTAGTTACATTTGGTTGACCGCTAGAGTCCGGTTTTGTGTTATAAACCTGCGGAGAAATAAAAGATAAGACAGAAAGTGGAATATAAAACTTATACCTCTTGCGTACATCTAACGTCGGTAAATAAAAACGGAAAAAAATATAATAAAGGGGGTAAAAATATTTTTCGAGTCAATTAACCAATAAGTTTATTTAAAAGATGTTCCGTAATTCATTTACCGACTAAGCCACATAAAATATACAAGTCATTAATTCACATAAACAAATCTGTTAATTTCTATAACGTGTAAGATACAACTGACCAAATAATTAATGTCACTGACAAATCTATTTTTAAAGCAGTTCTAATCGTTAAAAGTATTTAAAACTTATAAATTAAATCCTACAAAAGGCAGCTGTGTATTTTCTATAAAAATTTGAAAAATTATATATTTTGGAAACGGGAAACGTTTATTAATTGCCGAATTTCCCTTAGTTATAGCAAGAATTATAGGTAGCTCATTAGAGCTCATCAAAGTGATATTTGTAGGTTTGCTAATCAAACATTTAAAACATCGTGTCTTTAAAAAAATGTCAGTTGCTATCCGGTGTACGTTACAAAGAGTCTATAAATTTTGAAAATTATAAACATAAAGGATTTTGTTGTGTACTATGTAACAAAGCTGAAAATATGTCACATTTTGTTTCAATATAACAAAAAAGTTATTACATTAAGCATTGATTTATAGCCTGATAGTAATCTCACAAAAATGACAGGTGTATTTATCGTGTGTGTATTTTAATATAATTTTTTATTGTTTCAGCTCTGTTTTTAAAAAATAAAAGTAAAATAAAATTGCCTCATCATTCCCCACACTAATAGCGACAGGAGAGTAGGGTGCTATTCCAGTGAACACTGACATTTTGTTTCGGTAAAATTCTTTAATTACTATTTTTATATTTTATTTTTAAAAAAATCTTAATATTTCTATTTTTCAAATTCGTACTAACAATATAAACCCAATAAGGTTAGGTGAGCACTAAAACTGTGTTAAAAATCTGTTGAAACAATTGAAAGAAATTAAAACCAGAAAATTAATTAAGCGATTAAAATTCGTCAGTCTGTATGTATAACCCTACGTGTTATGTTACGAGTACGCAGAAGCTAAAGCTAATGTTAGTTATCTCCGTTATATAAACCAACATATATTTAACATTTTAGTTTAAAAAATTTCACCGAAACTGAATCCACGACACTTATGTTAAACATACACGCTACAAAATATTGTTTTGAAGTGTAATGTTCATATTATTAAATTTAAACATACCTTATTAAACACATTAAAAACTGTAATCTATTTCCCAGATTATCTTAGGTTGCACTTCAAAACAGTAGTTTCAATTATTACCAGTTATTCCAAATCAAATTTCAATTTAATTTTTGAAATCAACTTCAGCATAATCGTATTGGAAGTAATTTAAATAAATGTTTACTTTCATTCTAATGAATGATTTAATAATCTTCTGATTGATGAATTGAAATTTAGCTAATTATCTCATCTTAATAAAGTTGAAATTTGACCGGCTTGGTTCCAGGGCCAAACGGAGATGTTCCCTTAGAACATATCCAGCTGTCAAAATCATTACCTCCGCGTAGTGCTCTTCGTTCTGCTGCAGCAGGTCTACGCACAACTCTGCGAGACGGATCAGATCTTCCAGCTTCTTCGCTGGTGTTACCATTGTTTCCCCACGGAGATCCTCTGGAAGACAAGCGATCTTTACAATACAGAACCAATTTCCTATAGCGCTTAGGACTCGCACTAAGAAGATCTTAATTCATGCTGCACGACAGATCTCACACAATTTAGAGTGGATTTTAGAGAACTTTCATATAAAAGCCTCATTATGATTTTCTCCATGCAAACAGATGATACTTAATTACAACCAAAACAACACTTACTTAAATTAGACGACTGGTCGTGTTTCGGTTGGAGATTTTAGAGCCTGAACTTTCTTTGTCGTTTTTCTCGTTTTCTTGGCAGTCATTGTATCGGCGATGCCCTTGTCATGGATAAGTAGAGCCTTTGGTGACCACTTACCTTCAGATAGCTTTGTCTGCTCATTCAACGACTAGTAGCACATAAAACAAGGAATTAATGTTTGGTGTTGAAAGTGCCACAAACCTTCAATGTTAGCCTTCTGGCTAAGTTGAGTGTAGTTGAGGAGCGCTGCCTGCTCTAAGCTGCTCTGGATGAGGGCTCGGACCTCTTCAGGAGCCACTGGCGTCACCACGTCCTTCATCAGTACCCGCTCAAGCAGCGACAGGGTTGCCTGGAACCAACGGTGGTACATACAATTTGGGTACAATCAGTTCATACATAGACCCCATAAATAATGCACTTGTAGTGTGCATCTACATTGTCTCGTGCACACAAATAGGAGGGGGTAGTTGTATATCGCCAGTCGTGTTACTTACACGGATGCGGATAGACGTCCGCCCTAGCTATGGGTATCCCAGTGATGTTTACAAATATTATACGAATTCTGTTACACGGATGCCATGACAACACACTAAGACAAGAACATACACCCAGAACGAGAACAGAAATTTAAACTCATCACTCAACTCAACTTAACTCTTTCCGCCTTACTAGGCCATACGGGTCGTCAAATAATGAACTAATAAATCGAAAAGAATATAACATCACCTTCAACGCGCCTTCAGGCCGTCCAAACGGGAACGCGTATCTGAAGTTGGTGATCTGGTTCTGCAGCAGCGTCTTCAGTCGGTCCTTGATCTCGGCGAACTTCTCCTTCTCTTGCACGGTGATGCTGCCCACGCCGTCGGGCCTGCCAGGCAACGTGGCCGTACTGTGAACCACTCGCCACTGGGGCTTACTCTAGTAGGGCACAAGCGGGAAGGGCTCGGATATGGAGCTGGCGGTGGTATCTTCTACCTTTGACTTCTGTCTCTATTTATTCTCAACTTTTTTGTTTGTTATTCTACTATATATTAATTCTTGCGTCTGCTATTTTTATTTTTTTACTAAGATTTAGAATATTTAACTATCTGCTGCCATGCTATTTAGTCTGTACATATTCTACCCTGACTTTTCCATAAATAAATAATTTAAATCATTCCAGTCAATGGTTGCCTGGAACAGATAATCCAATTTGTGGTGATAAATTTGGATAATTGAGAGAATATTGATGTTATCTGATTTGTTTTATTCTCGGCTCAAGAATTTTATGTTTTTTGTTTTACCCGATAATCTTGTATTCTGAGCCAAACAAATCGTACACAGTTTCTATCTAAATTGTCATTATCATAATTACTGAATCCTTATTAATTATGACTTCATTGTTTACACAAGATTTTCTTGACTTCAGCTTCCATTTATTTTCTTTTCTTTTAAGAGTGTTACGACATTTATACAGCGAATGTATTTATTCATCCAGAACCTGATTTGAAAGATCTTAATTTACTGAAGTGTCAAAATTCAAAATCATTTATTGGGTGTAACTGATGCACCTATGTTCCAGACGATTTTTTTACTAAAATACATTGGAATTTTGAAACAATTTCAATACCAATATTGCATATTGGAATGAATATTTATAATTAATTTTATGTATTACCGCGAACTCCATTAATCCGTAGATAGAAAATATTAGTATGCATAGGTTATAGTTAGTCAAGCACACAGTAGAAACAATATTAGGAATTTTGAGGAACTTTGAATTGCCTAAGTTATTTATATAACGGTTATTTGAATAAAATTCAATTTTGCAAGGGAATAATTATGTCTATTTTTATCTTAGAATAAATTCTAAGGTAGTCATAAAATTTATCAGATTTTAACACTGTAAATTAATGTATCTATTATTAATAAAATTCAGTATTAGTTTTAGGTAACATATTTTAACTACTGTCAATGTTCCTCTCTATTCTCATTGAAAATACCAAGGCACGAGATATACATATCACACAGGGTATAACAGGCAGATAAATATTATTTTATATAGAATAGAAATACATCGAAAGCCACAGTACATTCATGAAGTGCGGCGAGTGGACTCGTGATTTTAACCTAATGATTGATTATTTAAATTCATAAATCATGTCATTAAGACTATGGTTAATTATTCTTTGAATTGCTTGGATTTATCTAATTTAAACAATCAATCAACGGTTTCTTAGATTACATTAATTCTCAGCTAATCTGACATCGAATCTAACACAGACATTTACAAAGTAATACCTTTAGGAATTTATTTGTGTTCTAAAATATTGTTATGTGCGATTAATTAAAACGAAATTAAATAAAAATGAATCGCCTTCATAGTCTTAAGTGGGTTTTGGTAGACACATAATAACATACCAACACTTAACTAGACATTTCTGATTCCACAAATAATTAAGAAGATAAGCAGTACCTATCCAAATTTAGCTTAGGTAAGTATAGTGTAAGATTGCTAAATTTGCACTTATCTCTTTCTATGTTTAATCTTGGTCTGTTGATTATTTGTCAATTTACTGACCCATTTCTATACTGTAACTATTATGAGAAAGGTTATTACACCATTATTATTACCCAAGTGCGAATTGGGATATGCTATATACGTCACTTTTCTTACTCTATATTATTTCATATGACTACGTAGGTTTTCTCTCAAATTATTCCGACCCAAGCAAGTGTTAATTTATTCATTTCTATATACCAATTTCCGGGACCTGATGTTAATTTCTAGGTAATTCACTTGTCTTTTGACCAGTCTCGAAAACTCGCAGTACCAAACCCAGATAGGGTCAACGTTAACTGGATAAAAAATAATTTAGCTGATGACTCACCTGTTCCCATGGACGTGGCTGGCGCAGAAGGCGAAGGAGTAGTGCATGAGGGTCGGGTCCACGGTCTGCTGGCCGCTCTCGGCCACGTCCAGCAAGTCGGAGAGGTAGCAGAGGTGACGGAAGCATCCTCGCACGCCGTACCTGGCGCAGTACTCGTCTAGCACGAATACTTGACCAGGGGAGAACCAGCCCTGGAAAGATGAGATGATGGAATCTATTTTAGGAAGTAAATAAAAGAAACTAGGTTGACTACAGATACACGAATCTCTTAAAAAAAGGATCGTGAATATTTTTTTAGTTTGTTGATTATATAAACATGGTGCCCAAGTGGAATGAAATGAAGTTTATTCGAAGTTGGTTTTTTACAAACACTTTTTGACAGTCAAACTACGCCATCGCTTCGTCAAATCTTTACCACGAGAGGTCCTGTAAGAAGAATCGGCAAGAAACTGCCAAGGAGCTTTTAATCCTCCTCACAGTTACAGATTGCACTTAACTAAGTGGCGATATCATCTTAGGCGGTAAAGCGCAAAGGCAAAAAAAGCTCGTTCAAGATTCAATCACCAAATTTATAACCTCATTACAATTTTCTTTCAGTTTCATCTTTAAGCGATTGCTTTAAAAATCCTGAAAAGTAAGAGACAATAAGGAATTTCCAGAATTACCAAAGAGCAGTAGGGGTCCTGGAGACGATACTTGAGCGTGAGCGACTGCAGCGTCGAGAATAATTGGTGGTGGTCAAACTGGCAGGGATCCGCCTGGATGTAGTCTTCCATGCCGTGCTTACGGGCCTTGTCGGCGTCTGGAGAAGAGTGATTAATCTTTTGACATTGTTCTAAGAAATAAATAAACAATGAAAGAAAACATTAGATTTATGTAATAGATACACAATTATGTTGCTATAAACGCTGCTGCAGCACTAAGACAACCTGCATTCAATGGGATTCACTATTTCTCAGTTACTTTCATTCGTCAGTAATTTTCTTTCTTTAAACGTCTCAAATTTCACTATATTTACAAATCGAACAGATTTTCATTTATTTTTCCCTTTGGTTTTGCTACATTTTATTCCAATTTCCATGTTTTTGAAACATTATTTGCACTGATCTTAAAGTCAAAATATATATCCAAAATAAAACTTTAAGGCCTCTTACAACACTTTCTAATACAGCGAAGTCCAACGTCTACCACCCAGGGATATTACACGAGGATAAAATGTGGTACTGACCACCCATAATCTTGATGTGTGTGTCGGAGGTGGTGGGCGGCGTGGGCTTGTGGCTCTGTCCCGTGGCGCGGTACAGCGCCATCACCCAAAGATGACACTCGTTCTCATCGCTCACCCCCAACAGGATCGATTCGCCGTCTCGGACTGCGTTCATGAAGTATTTTGCACCTTCCAGCTCTGTTAAGAAGAAAATTATATTTATAGAGACTTGCCTAAAGGGCCTTAAGTCTAACTCCTGAAGAGGCACATAATTATGGGACTAATAAGTATTTAGTTTTTAGGGAAACTGTCAAGTCTTTTAAAGCGTTTCCATGCCACGAGCAATGCAATGAACACCAAAAGTAGGTACGTAATTTTTAATATATGTTCATAACATACCTTGTCCAACCATCAGTTGAGCTGAAAGAGAAAAGGGGTATCAGTAAGCATGTAAGTAGAATATTGATGAGAATCTTATACATAATTATGTAAGGTCAAATAAATAAAACCTCTTGGAAATAATTTCTTAAAGCCTGAAAGTCTGAAGGAACAGCAAACCAACCATCTCATGGCAAGTAGTCGCAGACGCCCGTGGGCACTAGTAATACCAAAGGCAACACCGGTTCATTGCTGGCCAAGAGAGATTTGAAGATGAGAACTTGAACAACGAATATTGGAATAAACATCACAAACAAACAGCTCACCGCTGGCCAATTCAATGTAGTCAACTGTGAAACCATCAAGTTGCATCATCTCCGCTGGCTCCGACTTCTTGTCCTTGTACGAGCATAACGCGAAGGTGTACTGGCTGACTTGCACCAGAACCATGTAACGTCTCTTCCACTTCCGCCACACAGCCTTGCCAATCACGTGCAGGTAACTGGGGATGTGGGAAATGGATTAGTCTGATGTCTTGTAAGCTCTCATAAAATTCTAGCCATTTTCCAACTTCTAACACTCGACACCAGGGATCTGTAAAGCCCAAAGCAGATGTGTAACTATCGTTGATATGTGGAGTATCATGTTAAAGGTTGTCGAGAAAGATAAAATCCTTTCTAGTGTCAGTGTAGAAGATTTGAAGACTCCTAACTTAACCTTAATGACCCATTTTCTTTATTCCAGTTAAATCCTGTTTGAATTACCCTACAAATGTATTTATCGGTATATGTTTATTCAATTTCAGGTTATTTTCTATACAAGAGTTAATTTATGGCGTTTAAATAATTTCAACGTCACGCTGTTCAGGTTTTTTGTAACTCACATAAGTATTTCTGTTTTTGAGCCAGAAGCGTTTATATAAATGCAACCAGATATTATTTTTTAACCGACTTCAAACAGGAGTTCTCAATTCAACTGTTTTTTTATGTTTGTTACCTCAGAGCTTTCGACGGGGTGAATCGATTTTGATGAGTCTTTTTTTATTTAATAGCTGCTTCCTGTTTGGTCCTATTTCAATTTGGTCCAGTTCTGACAATGGCATCCATGGGAAAACCATATAAGTCTTAAATTTTCATTATTTTAACTGTTTTTACTTGTAACATTATTAAGGTTTACACTCATATAATCCCAAAACTACTAAGTCCGTGGAAGATTCTGTAGTGTTATAAGTGAAATGTAAACAGCATGAACATTTCCTGCAATCTCACGGATCAACTTATAGATTTCAAATGAAGAATTAGCCAGTTCCTACTCTAAATTTGCTGAAGGCTTTACAGATTAACCGATCACACACATTATCTACGCAACCCGTTACACAAGCCGACTACCGCTACTTACCCCTTCCGCCACACCGCTATACCGATCACGCGGATGTAACTGGAAGCGTCAGTATAATTACAATCTGCGGGTTTGAGTTTCCCATAACAGATGTCGCTACTTGTATTCCTGAATCATGCAATTACATTTCTACCCATCCGCAATGGGTACCGCGCGCACTTACCCGCAATGTTTCATGTTTAACGGTTTGTCCATTCGACAGGCGATTTTAATCCTTAAGTCTTGGTCAGGAAGGTTTTTCGGTACTGTCATGCGGTGCCATTCAGGAGCCTGAAAGTATATTTATTAAAATATCTAGATTTTGTTGTTTCCGTGATAATTTTATCGTTAAAAAAATTAATGTTTTGACTGTTTGTTCCATTGTTCGTTAAATTTTGTTCAACAGCTTTAAAAATACACAGCGTTTACTGTACACACATTAGATATTATGGTTTATTAATTACTTTAATATTAAATTAGAAACTTTTATCGTGAATTCTTCATATTTTAACACTAGCGGAAAATCCGCTATTGTTAAAATACGTATGTAAGTGTAGATCAATCTTCTCCTCGATACGCCCGCAGAAATTGTAAATTGGGTAGCTAGGGTAGGTACTTACAGTTAAAATAATTTTACATTATTATGACTCAGGTAACGACTAGACTAAACTATTATTTGAAATTGGTAAAATCTAAAAAAAATCCTAGGGATATCAAATTGAAATGTAAAATCATAATTATTTTGTCTATATTGATCACTTATTAACATTAAGTAACACATTAACATTTAAACATTTAAAACATTAACGTTTGTGAAAAATGCTTTTAGCGGAGGCTGAGATGGCTTAACTTAGGGTTTATTCGCAAAAGTACAGATAAACCAACAGGATCTGACACAGTGTTATTGATTCAGTTACCTTGCTGGATAGAGGCGTCGGCCTAAGCACGACTTTCCCTAGCTCCTTGTCTTCCAACGACAAAACCCCTGGATTTTCCGTGTACAGCTTCACTTTGACAGCCGGTAATGGTTGGGTTGTACTGAAGTCGCCTTGAGTGTCCCACCTGTTATATTGTGAAGCATTGGATTGGATATTGTGTCGACTTATCGATCGTAGGGAGTTGAGGTAATGATTTGCGGGCGTGTTCGGTAGGATGGATGACCGCTAGTGGCAAAATTTCTTGAACGAATTAGCTTATCGCTATGCTTCGGTTGTTAATGATGAAGCAGTCAGTAAATCTTCATCGAGGCCACCAGCTGGCATAAAAACTTCAAATACTTAGTAAGCCATTAATAGGTATGTATAGCGTTTCCTTCGCCCGCAGCTTGGTAGATTAAGTAGGTACGTTTTATGCTTGATGCAACCCAGAAACGATTCGACATCGCTTCGCCTTGAGCCGATAAGTAATCTCGTCGCCTTTTACTCCCTGGTCTGCCGGAATCGGGTTGGAATCAGTTTTCTAGGCCGCCTCATTACGCTTGCAATATTCTCTAACCTCAGCAAAACTTGATGCATCAGTTCTGTATCCATCCATGATTTCCATGCGTCTTTGAAATGAATATTTTCGTCTACACAATAGAAACCCTTTCGCAGTTGTACTCTGTCCAGTATACTTACATCGGTTTCGAAGCTTCAGCCTGATCAGTCTGCAATTTCTCTCCACCCTCGACTTCCATAGTGCAGTACACTATCCTATTCGGTGCTAAAGACTTCAGGCCTTTTACTTCCATAACAACCACCTAGAATTCATTTAAATTCAGCGTCTACCATTTGCATCAATTATTATGTATTGTATATTCATTTATAGCTATTTTTGTAATTTGTATCTTAACTAGAAACACAATTCTATTTTTAGTTTTTCACAATTGAGATATCATATTATATTTAACGTAGTAGTAGTACTAAAACAGTGTAAATATTCTCAATACTAGGATGGAATTTATTTTTTAACTTCAGACGAAGTCGCCATAAAAGTATGAGGAAATGTCACTTAAGTAAGTTCGTTTTTAATATTTGAAAATAAATAAATTGTGTTCTCTTTTTGCCAATTGTACCTCAATCTGGAACGTGAGAACTACGTCCATTTTGGTAAGCTGAGTGTCCACGTCACCGCCATCAGCTTCACCAGTCAGCTTGTTGGCTAAAGATCCTTGTGATCTGAAACATAGCTGCTTACTCAACCTTGGACTCGGATCTGTACCAGCATTCGATCTTCAATATCAACAATCCACCACCAAGAGCAATAGTTGTTTTACAAGACGTTAAAGATATTGAAAATATAATTGTTGATGATATTTTAGTTTGATTAATTGCAAAGTTATATTTTAAAGATAATATTGGTAAATATGCAAAATATTATGAAGTTACAGTTGTAGAAAGAGGAAAATACGATTGTATCAAATTTAACGAGTAACAGGACACAAATAGCAAAGA
The DNA here is from genome assembly GCA_905404295.2 of Ochlodes sylvanus. Lineage (NCBI taxonomy): Eukaryota > Metazoa > Arthropoda > Insecta > Lepidoptera > Hesperiidae > Ochlodes > Ochlodes sylvanus. Next base: position 1,636,882 of record FR990146.1, on the reverse strand, counting down.
CAAACATTTAAATGTGAATACGGGAAACATTCACAAGCCCATAGAAGAAAAAGGTGGCATACAAGATGGAACCATCACCGATACCAAGAATGATTAAGCACAACAAATGGAAATGTTTCATAGACAATGACAAAGACAATATATACATTATATCTAAGGTACTTAGGGTGAGGAATGGTTAATTGTAATGCAGTTATATCTAGCAAAGCCCTGGTCAAGCACGAAGCACTCATCACTTGACTATACTTCAGATTAGTATTAGTTCTATTTTATATGTTAGTAGGTGAAAAGTATAAGAAAGAAATAAAATAAAGTAAGTAAAGTGAAAATAAAAAGTAAAGTGGAAAGCTTCTGTATTGGTTTATAAGCTTATAAGTACACGTTGCTATGTATGTAGGTTTTAATGTTTTACATGTTCCTTAAGTTTGTATTGCATCTTTTTTCTACGGCTTTTACTATGAGTATGCTATCGGTAAGCTAAACTCGAAATGTTATCTAGCGGATTTTGCTAAAGATGTCAAAATCTCTTCTACTGTTTTATATTCAAGTTTACAGGCAAGCTTTTATTAAACTTTTCGCAGTGGTGTGGTGTTGAAGCGTTTCTCCCTTTGTTGTCATTTGCTTAACTATTATTTCTATGTATTGGTATATTAACTTCTTTAGTGACTTCTGTAAATGATTTCTTGGTATCGATTAGTAAGTAGGTATGTACTATTTAACCGATGAAGAAACAACACTAGGCTTTTTCCATTGGTCTAATATTCTATTTATTTAATTATATACAGTGCCAAGTCTTGAATGGAAGCCAGTTTATCATTAGCCCCGTTAAAATTTTTAGGAAGTGAGAAGTTATTTTTATGGCCTCGTTTGATTGGTATTTGGCTTATGATAATTTCTATTAGTTCAAGATTGAATCTTCATGAGTTTGAATCTAGGCTACTCTATGTTACTGTCTATCTCTACATTGTTCTAGTAATGACAACAATAGGATTCCAGATATCAAAGTTAGTCGTTCAGGCTGGGTAGGTGTCAGGTTTCTTCTACACAAGACACGTGCTCAAAATTATCATTTATGTACTCATTACTTGTACTTCCTTTATATATACCGTCCGGTTATGTGCCAGGGACAGAAAAATCAAAATAGAAATGAACAAGTTGTAAAAAAATATAGTTGAAATTACATACTGCGGATCAATATCATTTATAATAGATGTGTTATAATCAAATTTATTAAGATTAATATCATTAAGTTAATGATATTCATTTCTGTCTCTTTGTTTTTTATTTCGTTCAGATTTTTTTGTTCAATAATTGAAAAGTAATAAATTTGACTATGCAATTCATCTATAACATTAATAGGAATATTATTAAACAAACAGCCGTAAATATTTTTGAAACGTCACGTCATCAAGGATAATTGTAGAAGGAAACAAAATTTATGGAGTGCTGATAAAATAATTTTGAAAATGGGTAAAATAAAATAATTTGACAGAGACTTATTTATATCACTTATCCAATTAAATTAAGGCTAAATTTAAACCAAATGTTACGAGTATTTTATAAGTTGTACCAATATCATTGTCAGATATAGAATCAAAATGTAATTCACGTAATGATTATATTTCTAGAGCTTATTCCTAATGTTTATTGTAAGTCTTATAAATAAGATTAGTTTCTTAATCCAAAAAAGGCATTATTAACTTCAAGATGTAATGAGAGTTCTCATGAAGTTACATTAAAATACTAAGTATGTTTTAATATGTCAAACTTTCTTGTGTAAATGTTGGGACAGTTTTTCAAAAATACTGACCTGTGATTATACCGCTTGATTTTATGCAGGCCATATTTAGAGTCTGCCCCGCCCTTGGATACGGGAAGAGACTCCAAATTGGCCATGAGGAGGTTGATCGAGGACTTCAGCTCTTCGATATAGAGCGATTCCATCTCCTTCAGCACGAACTTGGGCATCAACTTGCGGTTCTAAAATAAATTATCTCATTAATGTGACTTCAGGTCAGGTTACTCAAAGAAAAAATGTTATTAGCCCTTAAAACATTATATTCTGGAGTGTAAAGGACTTCATTCATCCTTGACTCCATGATAACCTCCCCTATCAGCTGAACAGTTACTCAAAGTAATGAGGCTAGATCCCGCCTGAAGGTCACTGATCTTTGTACCAACTAACTCAGTGATAACCGAATTTACTCGTCTATGGTAACAAAGTTTTCCATTGTGATGATGAAGAGCCAGTCTAAAAATCGCATTGCTCAATAAATCAATTGAGGTCCAATCCAAGTATCCAGGATACTTATTAACTGAGTTTTATAATATCTACTGACGTCAAGCTAAGTAATACTAATATTATAGCTACTGAACTGACCCTTTCCATTTCATTGACCTTCTGCATTCTACCATCCAGTTCTCTTCTTATCGCCGCTGCTTGCTCGTCCGCTGAATCTAACTGTTAAGAAAACAGTAAAATTTAAAGTAGTAGATTTTCAGTTGCTTCTTAAAAGTAAAAGTTACCAAATTGTTTGAGTTGATTTATATCACAGCTGTGTAAGACTATTAAGTAAAGTGCGGGCCTTAGTTACTAAATTAAAATTTTCAGCAATATTTTATTTGGAATATGATTGATATAGCAGTCGAAACTTTTAAGATTCTATTTTCAGTTAATCGAATTAATAATTGATTACTTATTTCGAACTAGTAAACCCACCATCGCTTCGCTTCGGGAAACCTGTCCCTTAGTACCCAAGTCCAAAATTGTTAAACGTAACCAACGCACGAATTTATTTTCACGCGCGTTATTTTTCATTTTTCGAAAAACTTTAATATATTGTACACTAGCGACCCGCCCTCGCTTCGCTTCGGGAAATCGGTCCATACAAACTTTCAACCTCTATTTCAGCCTCTTCATCCCTTTTTTTCGCAATAAAAGGTAGCCTATGTCCTTTCTCAGGGTCTAAAGATTGTCTGTGCCAAATTTCATCAAAATCGGTTGAGAGGTTTAAGCGGGAAAGCGTAACAGACAGACAGACAGACAGACAGACAGACAGACAGAGTTACTTTCGCATTTATAATATTAGTAGGGATATAAACTTTCCTCTTGAATCATTATATCTATTTAAAAAAACCCATCAAAATCCGTTGCGTAGTTTTAAAGATCTAAGCATACATAGGGACAGAGAAAGCGACGTTGTTTTAAACTATGTAGTGATTGGATTTTGTAAAGTTTCATAAATCATTATGACACATCATTGCCTTTATTATTACGATGTTCAGTTGGATTAAATCCTTAACTTCCTATTTATTGTATTGTAGATAGGTACGTGTGTTTTATAATAGCTTGTATGACTCACTACCGAGCACGGATCTCTCCTCATACCTCAGGAGGCTTACAGCATACTCAACCACGCTGTTTAAGTGCGGATTGGTGGAGGGGTTAGTGGCCAACCCACGTGTCGGAATTTTTTTATGCCACCAGAAGACTAACGAAAATATCGATGTTATTGTTTGTTGAGGGCCTAATTCAGATTAGTTACGACTAAAGGCGTTTTAAATATAAGTACCTAAATATTAAAAGGAATAATTTATTGAAGATTGAATCTCAGAAAGAGGACTAATTTCTACGCTTAAATAATCATTCTTTGCCTTACCAAATGTTTTAAGCAAAAGCCAAAGAAAAATAAAAATCACTTCTGGGGAATTGGCTATAAAAGCAAGTTTTATAGCCAGTTCGTAAAAGAAAGAGCTTGCAAAGGCTATACTCAATTTAACTGTAACTCTGGGAAGGTTGCCAAATGGAATAAAGTAGAACATTTGGGAAGAAAAGCATCCTACTATTTAAAACTATGCTTTTGTAACTTTCAGTTGGGAAAATTTGAGAACAGACTGAAACAGATCTCTGCCAAATATTTTCATTGTGATGAATTTATATAATTTCATTGCATTGTGTCTTAGCCATCTGTGAGTCAAATCAGTCTGTTTTATTATTATTGAACTCTGTTTACTAAAGGATGAGTTAAATGGCGTCAGTCATCTTTTGGGATTTTCGGAAGGAGAGTAGTCCACGCCATTGATGGTATACCGATTTAATCGGTATACCTCTTTATCTGATTCATTACTTAAACCCTTTTTCTAAACTCAAATATGCATTGAACGTTAATTGGTTGCAGTTTCTGTTATCAAGCCGATTCACAGCTTTCGTCTTGACCGGTTACTTCAGTTTTTACAGATGCGCATGTGGTTTGACCGTTTAAAGACTTACCAGCAACGCGTTGAATAGTAGCTGATGTTCAAATTTCTTCACTCCTAGAATCTGCTGGAACATGTCGTACAGCTGTTCTTTGCTTAAAATACACTCCGCGTTCAAACTCTGCTGCTGTGCTCGTGATGGTCTCTTCGACTCATCATCGCCTGGTATACCTGTTAATGTTATAGCAGTTTACGGACGGAGAAGACGATTTATGGAGCAATCATTCTTTGAATTCTGTGATCCTTAATTGCCTTCTTTAGAAAAGTGGAGGTATTTTGAAAATATCAAGTGCTTCGTGAAGATTTTTCGAATGAAAAATAGCAAGAGTGAACGTTAAATATTTTTTAGTAAATAGACAACGTAATAAAGTAGTAAGACATGAAAGGCAATATAAATAACATCTTATTAATGTAATACCTACGAATAGGAGCGTGTAAGAAAGTCGAGTTAGTTAAAGGTGTAGAAGTAATCATAAAATAACAAAGATGTGTGATCATAATGTAATTATGCAAATATTTTTGGAACATCTTGCTGAAGATAACACTGAAGCATTAAACGTTGAACCAGAAAATTTTGCTTCTGTTGTGTTTAAAGTAATATTCTTACCTTCATCTTAGCTTGAAATTTGAATTCGTTATTAAAATCTACCTTTATCCAGTATATAATACTTAAAAATAATTAAAACATGAACAAACCAAACTCAAACGCAATAATGAAGTCCATTTAAATTAAATAGGTACATTTCAGTTTATTTTTTAGTGGTTACGGAATTACAAAACTGGCAATTATAGAACGAATTCCTTTCCATGGACAAATACAAAATTTAAGAACTATAATAGTTTAAGATTCTGTTATAATATAGGTACAAGTAGTATGATTAGAACTGAAATGGTTTATAAATTTAATGGACTTAAAGCTGCACAGACAACATCGATATCAAACAAGCAATCACACGAGACAAAAGCGATGTGGGAAGAGTTGGAAAATCCAATGAGCAGTTTGTTCAGTGATACCTGTTATTCCTGTTCGGGATGTGTGTGAGAGACATGTCGTGAAAGAGAGGGAGAGAAACACAGAGAGTGAGACAGATGCAGGCGACACACATTTCAGGTAAAACAATACTATTACTCACACTGACAGGCAATTACGACAAATCCAAGAGACTTATTAAGATAATAATACAGATGATTGGGTAGAAAATGCAATATACTTAACAGCAGATTAAGTAGATAATACAATTTAAAGATGACCTACTTTTATTTAAATTCAAATCATTTCAACTTTGTTTCACAATTTGCAATTTCATAATAGTGGACAGTCAGTGTCTTTAAAAAGAATTATTATCAATTTATTTCTCTAGTGAATAACACAATATTACATAATAATATAGTTAAATTCGTAATATTTAGTACGAAAGAGAAAATATAAATTTGGGAATGAGTTGGATAGGGATTTTCTTTTAAAGGTAAGATTAATATTTATGAATTATTGAACAAAGTAAGTGATTTCCTTGGCCTGAATCTGTTACATTGTCTAGAGGTTTTCCCTAGTCGGCAGATTCAATAAATGGATCCTTATAATTCTGTTTTCATCAGCGTTACAGGATTTTTGTGAGAAAAATCGCTTGGGTCTGTCGTTTGCCTCGGCTTCTCGTTGTTACTACAAGGTACAGACAGTAGCATTAATAATTTTAATGATTATGTTAATATTAATATTATTAATAGTACATTCAACATAATTAAGTAAATAGTGAAATAAAGGAATTGACCTTAATGTTCTGGAGCGAAAATGGATGAAATATTCATAATCATTAAAGTATTTCAAAATGATATTGCAACATTTAGATTTCATAAAAAAAGTATTTGACTTCAGCTTTGTTCTCTCTTGCTGCTCACTAATATTTTTTTATTTCTGATTGAATATAAAAAGTCTCTGTTGCTTTCTTTGTTTGAATATATTCTTTTCTAATCTTGTTTTATTCATTGTTTTAACCTTTGACGCAAGAATAGATCTAGAAGTATGATAGGGTTTCACATTCATCTAAAATTTCCTTCTAAGCTGTGATTATCTCAACATAGTCCTATAAATAATAGTCGATAAAAATCCTTACTAAATAGGTCAATGAATTCATTGGGTAGGTTAATATATAATTTTAAACATTCTTATTTCTTTTTCTCTCTTCATCGACAACGTATCGGAGATGAATTAAGTGTTACCGATGTCAATGGGCGGTGATGATTTCTCTTCGGGCGGCTCGTCCACTCGTTTGTTGGCAACTTTAAATAATAGAGGCTTATAGAAATAATTACTGTCTATAAATATATTTTTACCAAGTTGTTGATAATTATCTTTGTTACGAGCCTGCCGATGCTTTTTTATTGTTCTTTCCATAACAAAGAGCGCTTTGATTAGAAACAGATAATGACGCTTCACCTTGAAATATGAAATTGTTTTTAAAAATAAAGCTTGTATCAGCAAAATGTATTTGTATTGTCTACTAGTTTGCACCAAAAACCTTCAACTTGAGATTTTTCGAAACACGTCGAGTAAAGCAAATTGCATAAAACTTGTCTTGTACCGTTGTAGACATTGTTGACAAAATGATTTCATGATGATAAGATTATATTGTCAATTTGATTGTTTTCATAATTTTTCTGTTTATTTCTTTTTATGTAAAATAATTTATTTTAACATTATTTGTAACAATGTAACAATTATATGTTACAATTTAACAATGTAAATGTTACAATTTCATTTTCTAAATCACAATATCAAGTCACACATTTTCTAATGAGCATTCAGGCAAGACATCTAATGGTGTCCTCTAGAGTGTTATTTTAATTTTATTATTAATTTTCATTTAAGATACCTACTTATTAAAAAAACATTAATATCGAGAATATGTTAACTTATTTTACATCAAGTCAATAAGTAGATAATGTAAGTCTACTAAGATTTGTATTATTGTTTTAACTTGAAGCAAAAATAAGTTATTCGGATAATTACTTCTAACCCCTTAATGATCTACTATTAAACTAACGAAAATAAAGTCGAAGCATCTTGATTCATATCAAATAAAAGTGATGATTGTCAAAAGTCCGTTAAAAGCTACCTTAACTGTTTCTAGCCGACGCAACTTTTTAGTTACTTACCTATTTAAAACGTTCGATTATCAAAATGAATTTATTTAGGTAGGAAAACTATTTGTTATCTCTGATATTATAATTCGTAGGAAACTAGCGATGGGCACATTGAAGTCACAAACATTCAGAGGCAGAATCAAGCTCGGTATTAGGTATGAACCAACGAATTAAGAAATAAGAGGAAATGCCCTAAGGTCACGTGATCTGAAGCCAAAATTAACTCTAAAATGGCGCCGAACCCGCCAACAAAACGTGAACACACCTTTTAATACAACACTTCATCATGTTAGGTATTGCTAAATTAACATTAATGACTCATAACAACACATTAAACGCATAAATCTAAAGTTTTTATCTAAAAATAAAGTTCCAACAACGCTTAAATTAAATGACAGTTGACAGACCAACAGCTGTCAAGTGGAATAAAAACGGCATTTTTTTATTCAACTCGTGCTTCAAGGCGGATCTTGGGCGATATTACTAAATTCAAATTAGGGCCTATCCTCTCTTTTCTTTAATCGTTGGTATGAACACACATAGCGACATGCGTCAATTCAACGTCACTCTAACACGGGAACTACGAGCAGAAAGTAAGAACGAAACAATAAGACACGTAATAGATACTAAAAGTATTTATTAACATCGCTAAACTTCAATTCTTTATTACAAAAACAATAACCTTTTTATTACAGCCATTTTTATTCATTTAATCAATGGAATAAAGATACTTTTGCACGTTTCATAGACGAACTTCTTCGGACGGGCCCCCACCGTAGCGGGTTCGTTTTGGAATTATTTGAAATTTGAAATGGACATTTTGGAATTATCCTTATTAATAAACGGAAATATTTTGAAATGTCATGTTATCTTACATGCTTATAGTTCCCATCAGTAAAACACGAGCGTAAAAGATCGAGAGGTAATAAAACTTACCCGTTCCCTTCATGATGCAGTCCAGCTTAGCGAGCCAGGTGGTCAGTACCGTCTCCTTGCTCAGTCCGTCTATGTCCGGTAATGATCTGGAAATCAACTAGAAGTCTAGGCAACGCGTTGTATACCACTGCTGGGTTTTTACTAAGGGCTTGTGTGTAGTATGTGGTAAAGAGAAGAAATGATGCGATAAATCTCATCTTAAAAATCTTTCAGACCACAAATCTTTTCTTGCCCTACTTTATTTGCAGGCGCTAACCTTTTGAAACTCAAAAACTTATTCCTTAGTTGTAGACTGTTATTCTGAAGTTAGTATACTGTGAAACTCGTTGGAAAATAATCGTAGTTAAAATAAAACGAATTTTATTTCATAAAGTTTAAAATTTTACTTCAACTTTAGTCGAGTATTCTGTAAAACATTTTTTATAATGGACGCCTGCCAACATTTTATAATATTGAAAGTTACTGTCGCGTAGATTTATCAGTCAATTTGCCAGAGCCGTCATAGCTCTATAGAAAATTTGCGAACGGGATAGAAGAAATTTAAAAGTAGAATTTCTAGATTGTTCTCGATGTAACGAAACAAGGAAGGAGGACAACAAGAAGAAGAAGAAATAAGAAGAAAAAGAAGAACAGTGAAGTGAAGTGAAGTGAAGAGTGTCGTGACGTGTCACAGTGTCGCGAGTGTTTCCCAGTGGTGTGAATAAAACACCATCTTTAAAAACCTGCCCTACTCCTTTCCTACCCCTGGCCCACCCTGGCCTGCCCTTACCCACTCCTGTGACCTTACTATACAATTTTATATCAGTACTTGAATTACTAAATCATCTAAGAGTACCTTTCAATACAGTATACAATAGTACTTTTCAATGATCTCTCCTATGCATATTATTATAAATACTTCACATTTTTGTAATCGCTGGATAATGTCCTAATTATGTGTTTCCATACTTTCCATAATGATATCAAACTATGTAATTAATTAAAAAATAAAAGTCTAGGGAATGCAGAAGTGCAGAGTACCTAGATACTATTGTCAAATTGGCAGTTACCCTAGTTAAATAACTAACAATTATGTAAAAATAACCATTTGGTTAATTTGGAGAAACAGGTAGCTATTCAACTATTCAAACCTGACTCTCTTCTCGATGTTATTTCTGAAGACCTCGCGGAAGTCATGGTGCGAGCAGGCGCCTGACTTGACCATCTCCATCACCCGCTCCGACTTGAGGAAGACGTCGTGGTAAGACTGCACCGCGTTCTGAAACGCCTCGTCTGCTAGGATCTGGGTCTCGCCTTTGAGGAATGCCTAGACAATAAAGGAGGTACTTAACTAAACAAGAAGTAAAAAGTTATGGTGAATATCAAGGTGCGAATTCAAGTGTGATGCGCGTAGAAGACAGATTTTGAAACCAGTAATGTATCAGTAAGTGTACCCATGGCTGTCGGTAACACAAAAGTTACGAGACGGTATTACGGTGGTATTAACGATATTAAGTTCAACCATATCTTTGAGATAGTGAGGCAACTCAACGCAAAATAAGTAATCCAATTTAGATTTCATTTTACTTAATAATATTTTCATCTGGTATTCAATTGTTTTTATGTTCTTTAAAATAAGTTTTGAAAATTATTATCACATTTTATGCAGATGCAGTTTAAATGTAACATAATATTTTCTAGATATTTTTGCAAAAGCAACGCTCTGAAAGAGACTTCTATAATGGTGTGGTGACCCGCGAATGACGGATCGCGTATTTGCCCTCGCTCTCAGTAATTGAAAACTTGTATAGCTACATAAGAAGTCTCTTCAACTCGTTCTCAAAGAGTAGGTAGGTAATGAAGTACCAATTGATATCAATGCTCTTGATGCTTTTCAAATATGTGATGAATGATGCGTACAGCCAATTTGTATCCTTTACCTACAACATTCACAACGTTTGCGTTATATTGTGCCCGGTATTCACAGCTTAGCGTAGGCGTTGGGTGGCTTGTCCGCTAATTTTCCGGCTATTACATAAAATGACGACCCGGATGGCGCAATGGTTAACACGCCGGATCGCCGTTCCGAGGGTCCTGCGTTCGATTCCCAGCGAGGCGGACATTTGAATGATGAATTTTTTCCGTTCTTGGTCTGGGTGTGTGTGTCGTCTTGTGTGTTGTCCATGGCACCCACGACACAGGGAATTCTAGTGTGGCTATGAGTGTGTAGCGTTACTTAATCGTCTCTCACCTGGAACCTGGCCTGTATTGTCTCGAGCTGATGCGGCGTGAGCTTGGTGTGGCGTCGCGTCATGTCCGTGGGTTGCTTGGCGTTGAACGGGTGCGCCACGCACCGCGACACGAACACGTACAGCTGGAGTCGTCGCTTCTTGTCCTCCTCAAGCTTCTCGATCTTCTCCTGTTGGGGAATATGCTTGGGTTTAATAAATAAGTACCTACTCATATTGTTATCATACTCTAGTAGTAATAATGAATTATATCATACACAATAATAATTATATTACATGACAAATATAACGATATACGTGGCATATATGATTTCATATTTCATAACATTGTTTTAAGTTAGTATTATGTTACATAATATTATGTTACAAATTAGTAAATAATTTCGTTTCCGGTGTGTTTTTCTTACTTATTATATCTAAAATAAAATCCCCGGTTCATATAGGTATTTATTTTGATGCCTGAACGACGGTGAAAATGAAAAAGGACAATTATGGTATCAGTAAACGATTGAAGCAAGAGAAAAAGATAGCCCAAGTCTAAACATTCTCCTCTGTAAACGTTTTTGATTTTTAATTTAAACTAACTTTGGTGAAGGAAATCATCGTGAGGAAACCTATACCCACACCTGAGAGTCCCTAACGTTATCAAAGATAGAAAATGGAGTGAGAAAGAGATAGGTTACCTGAGGGTCTTGGTCCTTGTCCGAGTGGCTGGTTCCAGAGGGGCTGGGGGAAGGAGCCGGCGCTTCTCCAGAGCTGGCGCTTCCAGTCGAAGTCCTGCGCAAGAACGATCTAAACGACCAGGAGTATTAAATCATTGATGTACATGAAACATGTTCACACATACAGACCCGTACTGACCCGTCTTCAACGCCGCTGCTGAGGTCACCTTTATTTGGTTTAGTCTGTATTAGAGGTCGGTGTGTGTAAACTTATGGAAATGTAATGGTTCTACAAGCTACTAATGAATAACCCAGATCTGAACAGATCTGAACGTCTGAACTGTTGAGTTGCAGTTCAACGTCAAAATAAATTCACGACTCAAATTATATTCAAATTGTTTCAGCGAATGTATACAAATTGAGCTGATCTGCGAATCGGTTCGCAGATCAGCTCAATTTGTTGACACACTTGACTTCAGATGAACTGCAGCTTTTTTGTTGAGTTACTCATGTTTACAAGCTGTTATTACCTATTCTAGGCATAGTTAAATATATATTAAAGCCAAATTAAATGTTAACAATGCGGGGGATATGTCATCAATTTACTTACTCGTATTCTGGGTTCACAGCGTCTTATAACATCTGCGATATTTAATAAAATCAGATAACATGTCTGAAACTAGTCGGGTCACCGCAAAAATAATAGAAAGTTATGTTTTATGTAGGTATTTATACAAAAATTTGGCTTTAATTTTTTCACAAGCAACCAGCCGTACTCAGTTTTTTGTCAGAATAAGACTAATTTAAAATATTATTGGTCCTTACTAAACATTATGTATTCATTGAATTGAAAAATTCCTGGAAATTTCTGGAATTGTCATTGAATTGCTATTTGGCGTTTAAACATTACAATAAAAGCGCTGCTCGACTTTTTATGCGTCAGCGTTCGTTACACGCACGCACGCGCTTATGCGGCGTAAACGTAGCTACAACTCTGATGGCAGCGGATATTTATTTTCAGAGAAGTCCATTGTCGCATTTTTCGGATCTAACCAAATCTGTTTCATAAGTTATCTATCCATACTGCGGTTAACGATCTATTTGCTTTTTATTTACCTTACAATTCCTTAAATATATCTTCGTTAATCGATAGGCCCTTGGTGTTATAGAACTTGTAGATGAACTTAATCGGCAGTAAGTCATAGCTTTGCAGTTATATTAAAATACAAAATATAGACAATACTTACAACGAGTTAACCGCAGTAAGGAATTGCATGATTAGAATTTTATAAATAGGTCCCTAATAATACTGAGTACAGCTAAATTCTGTCTATAAATTACGTACATAATTATTCCTAGCCTCTATAAATTACTGTATCTAATAAAAGTTACGTAGGTACTTAATAAGTAGTAAACTTGAATTCTAGTTAGCCATCTCTGATGTTTCATGAGATGAAATGGGTTGTGAAATGTTCTATTAAAACTTCAAAGCATGCAGTACAGAGCTTTCATAAAGTTCAAAGTTCGCTCGTTAAACCCGTCAAACCTTCGTTGTAAACCCCTTATGTTAAAAAGCTTCATAAAGGGAGTTCTTTAGCTCAATAATTCATAAATAATATTCGGTATAATTATACGTAATTAGTTACGTTACTTTAACAATAAACTGAAATGCTTTGTTTATTGGGTTGGAAATCGTGTGTATATCGTTACGGAGTTTTATCCTTTAGAAATAGGTTCATGTTTAGTAGATAATAATAATAACTTAGTCAAGAAATTGCTAGCTTCAATATAAAACGAATGTAGTCTCGACATATATATATGTATCACAAAAGCTACATTTACGAAAATGCTCCGAGTAAATTTGTAAAATATTTTGGTGTCGATTAAACTCGTATTAACTTTTTAAGAGTGAAAAGTTCGAAAATATTTTATATAATGTAAGTCAAAATCATTGACGTATGTTACTCCATACATTTCAACGCTTTTAAATTTCGTTATCGTTAAAAAAATATGATATTGTTTGTACCTAATAATTAATAGTGTAGCCATTAATTGAGTCCCTAATGTAAAAAAATATTATTATTACCATCTTAATGTAAAAATTCGACTTCAATCAAACCCGAACCTAAATCCCTACATTTATTATTACTAACGACCATTTATTAGTACCATTAACATACGAGTACCAGCTCAGTAACGAACACACGATTACAACATTAATGCTAACAGTTCAGCTCACGCGGTAATAAATCCTGGTAATAACTTACGCATGGGGGGGCGGGGCGAGCGCGGCGGCCTCGCGCTGCCGGGCCGCGGGGTGCGGGGGGGCGGCCTGCGGCGCGCTCGTGAGGGGGCTTGCGCCTGAGGACGTCCACAGATTAGAGAAGTATAGAGTAGGTTCATGTTTGTTCCACCCATACATTGTTTTGTTATTATTATCTCAAAGGGATTAGGCAGCGTTTTCGCTGAAAGCTCCCAGGCGGCCTGATTTTTTCCGTCTTTCTCAACTGTTATCGTCATATTTCAACCAATTTACACAAAACTTTAATCAATCATCAATATAATATAATGTGATCCTCAATATACATTATATAAAACTCTTGCGTTACTGAGTGACTGACTGACAACGCACAGTCGAAACTTCTGAACGCAAAAAGCTGAAATTTGGCATGTATGTTCCTTGGGGAGTGCAGGCAAGCATTAAGAGAGTAGTTTTGGAAATTCCCCCCTAAGGGGATAAAAAGGGGATAAACTGATTATTTGGAAATTGGCGGGCGTAGCCGTGGGGGAATGCTCATTAGTAATAAAATCTGCCTTGTACATGAGAACTAGTTTGACGGCTAACAAGGAGAGATGGTGAGACGTCGTGAGTCAAATATCATCAGCCCTGAAAGTAGCTACATGACCTTGGAAAAAGAGGTGCGGATGATTAAATCGGCTTCACATAAAATTTGTAAAAACATTTTTCGTTGTAAATTAAATTTTCTACAACTTTAGTCATGTAACAAAAATAACAAAGTTATAATTGAAAATCGATGAATTTTTGCTCTTGACGTCTAAAAACTCGTTATAAATTTAATTAGCCTTCTGTACGTTATAACTTCTTCGTGAAAGGCTGCCTTGACCATACTGTATGAAAATCATGTTCCCGCATGTTCTGATTTCCCTGCCTCATATTTTAACATACCTAATGTTGACAAAAACCTTTGTTCTCGGTATAACGCTGACCTTAACACCCCAAACTATTTATAAACACTAGTAGCGCTTTGCGGCCGAAATTAAACCGTACTTCTTTAAGTCAAGGGTTGCTTTACATTGACAGTATGAATAATGGATGTTTTATTTTCTCTTATACCAATTTGTAACCATATATCTCTTTTAACTTCTTCATGTAAAATTTGGCTTCAACCCATTAATGATCTAATACTGGGCACGAGTCTCCTCATAATTTAGGAGGCCTGGAGCATAAATTCATCCACGCTGCTCAATGCGGATTAGTGGTGTTTATATGCCACCCGAAGGTCTCCGACATGGCTTAACGACTGCTATCTAATGAAAACCGGGACCCGACATGGATAACGACTGCTATCTAATGATAACCGGGACCCAACACGGATAACGACTGCTATCTAATGATAACCGGGACCCAACATGGATAACGACTGCTATCTAATGATAACCGGGATCCAACATGGCTTAACGACTGCTATCGAATGATAACCGGGACCCGACATGGCTTAACGACTGCTATCGAATGATAACCGGCACCCGACATGTCTTAACGACTGCTATCTAATGATAACCGGGACCCGACATGGTAACGACTGCTATCTATTGATAACCGAGACCCAACATGGATAACGACTGCTATCTAATGATAACCAGGACCCAACATGGATAACGACTGCTATCTAATGATAACCGGGATCCAACATGGCTTAACGACTGCTATCGAATGATAACCGGGACCCGACATGGCTTAACGACTACTATCGAATGATAACCGGCACCCGACATGGCTTAACGACTGCTATCTAATGATAACCGGGACCCGACATGGTAACGACTGCTATCTAATGATAACCGGGACCCAACATGGATAACGACTGCTATCTAATGATAACCGGGACCCAACATGGATAACGACTGCTATCTAATGATAACCGGGATCCAACATGGCTTAACGACTGCTATCGAAT
Organism: Ochlodes sylvanus; assembly: GCA_905404295.2. NCBI lineage: Eukaryota > Metazoa > Arthropoda > Insecta > Lepidoptera > Hesperiidae > Ochlodes > Ochlodes sylvanus. Next base: position 1,621,459 of record FR990146.1, on the reverse strand, counting down.
GATAACCGGGACCCGACATGGCTTAACGACTGCTATCGAATGATAACCGGCACCCGACATGGCTTAACGACTGCTATCTAATGATAACCGGGACCGAAGGCTTTACGTGCTTTACACTTTTGCTTAACTCACTCAGTCAATTACTTAGGATCAACGTAAGCTGCCGGGCTATGAGCACTTCAAGATATAATCATGCTAAATTACAAAGTTTTCTCTTCATGAATTAATATCGATAAGCAGGATTTGTACATACTGTTGGGACAACAACCTCAAGCCAATTTACGTCTTGTTAGCTAAGATAAATTGCCTACATTGCTTTGCGTATAGCGAGCAGACATACTTCATTTTCTGAATCTTGGACTGCGATCGAAACACGCAAAACGTGTACGGTATATTTTACAACGAAGTACACCAAATTAGAACGATAATCTTACTAGCAATTACTAATTTGACTTTTACTAACAACAACTAACAGACTGTATCACCAGTCCCTGTCCCGGTCTCCATACACGTACTAACGAACATATGTATATCTCTGCTAACAGCGAGCAGCGTGGTGGAGTATAGTCTACGCATCGTCAGGTATGAGGAGAAACCAGTAGACGGAAATGCCATACTGTAAATATCAAAGGCATTCTTATGATAAGGTTAATACTTCATGATTATTTTAAAGATATAACTGCTTGGACATTAATTTGATATCCTAGCTGGTAAGTAGTAAGTGCAATCTGTAACTGTTAGCAGGAAAAGAAGCTCCTTGGGGGTGTCTTGCCGCTTCTCCTTGCAAGACCACTCACGGTAGGGTTAGTTGAAGCGACGGTGCTGCTTAACTTTCGAAAAATGTAAAAAAACCTTACATCATTTCGTTTACCTATAGGGGACAATTACTTAATGGGTTGAACCCAATTAAAACCTAATATCTTCAGTTATAATGCCGGCATAAAGAAAAAGATATTTGACAAGAAAATACAAAAGCCTTATTACTTCGTAAGCTATCTGTACCTCGTTAATCTAAAAATAGTAAAACAACATCATTACGGGCTGAAGATATCAATTCTAACGACCCTTCCTGAGCGTTCTGAAGTTGGATGTCGTTAGCAGCAATTATTGCTAAATTAGTGGCGACACTAACAGCTGTTGTAAATTGATGTCAGTATTTACGTAGATTGGATTCCCGGTGGGTGTCTTACAAACAGGGATGGGAAGTAACGATTTACAAACGTGAAAGCAACCGACATTGATGGAACTGACAACAGGTAATAAAATATGTAACGTGCGTGTTCGAGTCGACCGCCTTATTACGAGTATCCTTCCCTAAGCTCGTCTATCGCCACCCCTCAGGGGTTAGGGGATGTGATATGATGACACATCGGAAACTTCTAGGTAAAAACTTTCATAGATATTGATAAGTTAATATACTCTTAGTTACATAAAAGTTTTGTCTCTTGCTTGTGTAGGGTAGAGTTGTGTGTTAGCCAGGTTGCAGATATAATAAAGAGTTGATCTAAGTTTTTTTTTATGGCCTGAAGGGCTGACGTACAAGCAGACGAGAGCCATCTGTTGGTAAGAGGTCACCGTCGCCTACACGAGCACCAGGGGAGTCGCCAATGCAACGCTGGCCTTAAAGTTTAGGATTTAAGTATTCTGAAAACAAAAACGCTAACACACTCATCCCTGCATTAGGATTTCATGTGTTGCGATTGGCAATACAATTAACACATTAATAACACCCTCGACCCAAGGCCAAAAATTTATGTATCAACTATATCTGACCCGAATGGAGATTGAGGCCGGGACTCCTCACTTTACACGGTCACCAACTAGATAAGCTACGGAGTCGGTCCTAAATATTTTTAAGGAGTTTGGGAGGAGGGCGGTCTTGCAAAACGTTACGATACTTTACAGAGGCGGGAGGAGGTTTCGAAGAGCGCGTTTCGTAACAAAAAATTGTTCAATAATTTTCAAAAATTGCGTTACGTATAATACTTACTTACTTGTTACCTCACTAAGACTTACCTGGTGGAAGACCAGCCGTGGACCCTCTAGGGAGTTCCGGCTTCCCCCGCACCGAGGGCCGACCCCCTGCCAGAGACCCAGGAGGTGCAGCTGCAATTAAAATTTCCGGTTACCATATGATATTATTAAAATAAAAATAACGCTACACACTCATCGCCCCACACCAGGTTTCCGTGGTGTGCATACCAAAACACACAAAGACAAAACGCACCCAAACCAAGAGCAATTTAAACTTGTTATGATATCTGCCGTGCTGGGATTCGAACCCACAATCCTTCGAAGAGCCAGCGGACTGGCACGGTGACCATTAGTATATTAGGTGTGTCTGAAAATTTAAGTAAACAATAATAAGTCTTCATGTCAACAAAAGCGGCCCAAGTCATATCTTTCCAATTTTTTTGTTTTAGATATTGAGGCTTCTTAATACAAAATTTTACTGCACTATTAGAATAGAAATTTCTTGACTCACACTTTATACCCTCTCTCTCATACGAGTGGGGTGCAAGCTTAGAGTAAAAAGTAGTTAGTTAATAATATATATACTCTAAGGGTGCAAGAAATAAGTACCCACTTATCATTCTTTCTCATCATTTCATCTCTTCTACGTAAGTCCCGCTCACACCTAACCGAATAAATGATTAATTTAACAGTACAAGATTAAATACCGAACAATTTAAGCGTAGGCCGTGACCTTAACAACTCGGTGTATTTAACTATTTACACAAAAAAGATCTTTGAAAACGGACTGATTATTATACTCGTAGTATGTGCAGAAAAGGTAGGCGGAATAAAAGCTCGAAGCACTCGAGGCCTTTTACCGACAGATAATAAATAAATTCAAGTAAATAAGTACTTAAAGTACCTAAAATTGTTTTATTAGAATAATTTCTAATAAAACAATTTTCTTTTGTCTTTGTCTTGTCTTTATTTCTTTGTCTTTTCCTCACTGTTTACGTAACCCCTGAGTGCAAGCGGGGCGTTAGAAATGAATAAGAGAGATGGAAGAAGAATACTCTGACTCTCAAGCTCCCTCTCAGAACAAGTCGTTTGGCGGTTGACACAAGCAAGCAAGAAGTTAGCTAGCCAGCCGGGCTCCAGCCCTATCACCAAGCAAATAATATAAAAAATAACATTTTTGTGCCTAATTCATTGTATTCAATGCGAAGCGGAGCCGGTCACAGTTTGCCGAATAAATATTTATTTTTGAAGTTACACTTCTTTAGGCGCGTTATGAAAAAATGATGAGAGTGAAATTTTAATATGTGAAGTTGGCGGCGACACCTAAATTTAACAGCATGAAGTTAGTTCTAGGTGGTATGAAAATTGATAACTATGTTCAAGTTGTATATTCTAGTATTTTTTAGTTTGATTTGATACACATATAATTTATTTAATTGCAATATCACAGTTCATAAATTATAACTATTTAAAGATGATTTAGAATGAAAATACTACATTGAGTGTTTTATTCGAAGCGGGTTTTAAGCACAGCGCCATCTAGGGGTGAACCTTCCTAACTTAAAGAATAAGAACGCCATCGGCCTAGCGCCATCTAGTAAATAATAGTAGAATAATAGAACTCGTTAGTATGGATTAAGTAGATAGTTGGCGGTATATTAATAATAGATACAAATAAAATAATAATAATATTTCTCATTATATTATTATAATAAATGAAATTTTTGAAAAGATTTTTATCTTGTTACGCCAAAGAAGTATAACTTCTAAAGCGTGTACATAAGAACACACACATTATTTTTTTTTCCGCTACGCGCACGGTTGCCGACGTTAAAAATAAGCTTTACAAGTAGAGCACAAAATTTATCTAAAATGAACTTAAAGGTTTTTCATACGCAGGGATATACATAATTATATGTATGTGCTAAAGGTCACTCCACAGAATATCCTTTGATTATAGAATATTATACCGACGCAGGCTAAAATAACTTTTTCTAAAACATACTCAAATTCCGTTTTGACAATAGGTACCTATGTTGCGCGCCAGTGTCAACAACAACAACAAAATTCTCTTTATTGTACACCAAAATGTGATATGGCATACATAGCACACAGAAATGGATATAACAGGCGGTCTTATCACTATCTTATCTTAGCGATCTCTCCCAGACAACCTATTTAGCTAATACAGAAATAAATTTGGAAACGGGGTAGAGTGCACAATTGAGCTATCAACGTACATATAAAAACAGTAGTTTAATTTCTTATCTTCACACTCCGCCCAGGTTTTATTGTATGTAAGCCATGTAAATAAATATATACACACACACACATACGTACACAAACTACAGTTAGTTTGTGTCGTGGATCGTTCTCACGTCCCCAACGAAAATCTCTGTGTACTTTCTTAGCTGCGTAGGTAAGTACATACATGCCGGGAGAATCTTGTGCACACACAAGCTGTGTTGTTACCGACTTGTTTAAAATATTGTACTCTGGCCGTACGCAAACGCAACATGCGTGAATACGCTCACTCAACGCATGAATAGTTATCGCTCAAGTGGCTCTCGATGCTCTAAGCTAGCATTACTGCTGAGTGCTGATGCTTCTGTTCAGTGGCGTAGCGTGAAGTAATATAGACGTGGGCAAAGTCGAATCAGCGAGGCCCCATTTCTTTTATTCCCAAAATCTGACATCGCATAAAGAGGGCTCGCGAGGCCCCTTCAAGTGCGAGGCCGTGGGCGAGGGCCCACTTCGCCCACGCCTAGCTACGCCACTGCTTCTGTTCAAATAGAAGGCTCCGGAAAATAATCACTTTTACCTGACTACAGCGAAGCTTAAATGGTAATGACTTTAGCCCGGTTGTATAATCTGTATCCGTAGATTTTTTTTATGGAATTAAGGTAGCAAACGAGCGTGCAACACCATCCTTCTGCTGCCGTCCATAACAACTGTGACTTACTCCGAACAAACCTCAAATCGGGCGGGACTGGTTTTTAAACGTGAATAGTTAGTTTTTATACAGCCAGCCCTCAGACAGGAGTGGTCCTGGATGTTGCTCTACGTAACGCAATGTGAGTTCGAAACGTCGATGTTAAAATGTGACCTGCAGAACATCTACTCTGTGCCTGCAGTTCACACTATGACGCGCAGTTAACTGCGTTCTTCATCAACCGCGAATCAAGTTATGCACCGTCAAGGGTAAAAAGGGTCCAGTTAGCAGAGGGTGTTGATGAACTTCGAAACTAAATAACATATACATTACGAATTTGGCATCTTTAAAGCGTCTCTAGCGTCCGGTGTAAAGTCAATTAAATAGAGCACCCTCAAGAGGAGATAAAATCATAAAAAAGTTTTAACTTACATGATTATAATGTATGTTTTAAAGTTGGTTTATGTGAAATTATGTGGAACATTTTTTTTGTATTATTAATAAGACTAATCTGTGTGTATCTATTAAGTACTTCATAGCGAAGGATTAAAGTCTACCTCTCTCATTTTCTTTGTGTATCATCGTACATGACTATCCAAGGAAAGAATTATGGCACTGAGCACGCGTGAAGTGCGCTGCGCTCACTCGACGCATTGGCAACTAACCCAAGTGGCTCTTGACGTGACGTCGGCTTTACTAAACTGAAGACATAGGGTAGGGTTCCCTATGTTTTCATATTCTTAATACGGAGAGGTAAATAAAAACCAGTAACAGTCAACAAAGCAGTCAACTTTGAATTGAGCTCTAAATTCAAAATAGAATTTCTGTTTAAACTACGTGTGTACTTTTAACAAAGGGTTGCAGTATTTTAATTTACAATTAAGTAATCTTTTTACAAGGCCACTATTATAGGATGTTTGGATGATATTGTGTACACGCACACGCACACACGCACACACACACACACACACACACACACACACACACACACACAACACAGACGCACCCTCACCCTCAAATGCTCAAAGGCTAAATTGTACCAACACAATGACGCATAAGATTAACATAAATTAAGATAAAGAATAATAGTCACCTGGTAGTTTGGAGGGCTGCTTCTTATGTTCATCCTCGCTGTCTTCTTCCGACGAGCTGGGGTCGATCATCCTGCTGCCTCTGAAACAATAGAGAATATCATGTTAATTATGATTTTAATATGTAATGTACACATTTTATTATGATACGGGTACTCACGATATTTATTTTTTACTCCGATATTTAGAGTGACCACGAGTAAACTGCGGTGGCGCGGAACTTTTGACAGGATGACATAAAAGAAACATTTGACACATGACATTTGACATAATACATTAGTCTATCTGGGTCGAAATATGGGCGTGCTAAATAAATATCGTGAGTACCCGTATCACAATAAAATCATGTTATTTCAATAAGCACGTTCGCCTATTGACATCTCCTGTCCATGTGTTTTTTCTATACGGGATGATGCGGTCGCTCGGCTCTTTAAAACAACGTGTTTCCATTACGGTGCGATAGATAATGTAATCTACGCATACTAATATTATAAATGAAAAACTCTCTCTATCTGTCTACTATCTTTTGATGCGTAATCCGCGAAACCGATTTCAATTTGAACGTAACGTTCGAGTCTCGGGAAAGGACACGGTATAGATTTCAGCTCGAAAATCATACTTTAAAGAGTTCAAAAGGGGAGTGGACGGCTGGACGGGATATAAAACTCATGATAATAAATTATTATTATCAGATTGCGATTACCTACTCGGAAACCGACAGCGGTAGCGAATACCTGAATATGTCTGAACAGGCTTAAATGGCGGTAGAGGACACAATAACCTACTAGAAAATGCAAATCCCACTCTCATGACGTCATTACTTTCAGACGTCATGAGAGCTACACGAGCTTTCCGAAACGAAGCGAGGGCTTACTAGCACTAGTAGAATTTAATTATCACTTGCTTCGGTGAAGAAAAACATTGTGAGGAAACCTGCACACCTGAGACTTCTACATAATGCTCTCAAAGGTGTGTGAATTCCGCCAATCCGCACTTGGCCAGCGTGGTGGACTATTCCCCTTACACTGTAAGAGGAGGCCCTTGTCCAGCAGTAAGACAGTTATAAGTTACGATGATGATTTAGTAATCATCATCGTAACTACAGAAATACTTACAATAATTACAGAAACTATGCCTTGGCAACAGGCGCTAGAGATGCGCCAAATTGGTTTATAACTCCTGCGTAACAGTGTCGACTGTCGACCAAGTTAGATATTTGAATTTGGTACGTTAGATAATTTTAATAAAGTTATGAAAACTACCGCCAAACTGTTCTAGTTCGGGTAATATCATGGTAAACTTTTGGGTTTAACGTCGCTCCAAATATTATTTTGTGAATAATGTTGCGTAGATTCATCTGTTGTCAAGTTACGACGTGAATGTCAGATAGAAAATATATGAGCAGCATAAAAGAAACTTATAATAGAATTTCTGGAACGTCCTCTTGCTTGGAATGTTGGTGTTCTAAATTAGGGGGTATATAAGGCGATTTGAAGCCTAGATGGGCAGTTCAGTTCAGGAAGCGAGACCGGAAGGAGGTGAAGATGATGAAGCAGAAGAAAGAAGGTTTCAAAAAAGTAAATTTGTTTGGAACATCAAAAAGCGGGGAGCGCTTCCACATTCAAAGACATTACCTAAATGACCTGCTTTCAGTAGTCGCCGACCTGCTTTAGAATGTTACTAAATATGGAAACAGATGTTCTCCAAATAAACAAGAATAAAACTTCCTCTTCTTGCGACATGTTTAGGTCCATACCCCACATATAGGTAAAGTATGGAGGAAGGTAGAGGTAATGAGGCCCATCTCTGTGTGTGTCTGAGTTGTGTTTCGTGTCATTGGCGTATATTAATCCTTTACCTGTGTGTGTGATAGACGGCATCCATTAGTCTATTCTCTTCCCCATCTACGATTGCACATCATTTAGTTTTAATGTTGATGATGTAGATTTGTTTACACCGAAGACCTTAACAGACAGGCAAGTTGCATCACCCTCGGTACCAGGTCACAGCTCGGCAGTCGACGCCGAATCGCTTTGACGATAAGTGTGCGCCAACCATTAAACTTCACTTAGGGCTATATTTCACCGGGACACCATGGCGGCGCAACCAGTCGCCGCTACCAATAAAATGTATACAGCTCTATAGAGAGTTACTCACCTGGTGTCCGTTTGGTTGCGCAACCAATTTGGCGGCGCGACCAACTCGGACCCGTGCACAGAATGTTACTGGTTGCGCCGCCACGCTGGTCGCGCCACCACTAATTACTATAGCGCTACAAGGTGCCTCACTCACTCGGCCGCCAGTCCGGCCGCCAGTGACAGTCTTCAAGGTTCATTTTGATACTGTCTCTGTGTGGTGTGGCAACTCTGGTGTCTGTATGGTGTCTAGTTTGGTAGCTTACGGACACCACGGTGGCGCAACTGATCGCGCCGCCATGGTGTCCCGGTGAAATATAGCCCTTAGTATCGGTTCTCACTCAAGAGTCAATAACGGCGGTGCCTAATGCTATCTGTCCATGATTGTGGATAAGTTTATTGGTAAAGTAATGACAAATAACGCATCGCGCGCTTAGAACTCTTGCATAACGGAAAGAAGTTTTTTGGGAAATCGAAAATAATGATCTTGGTATCGGCACTAGCGCAGTGTGATGCATTACGCTCCAGGTCTTCCATAATGTCTAGGAGGCAATCGACTGCAATAAAAATAATTTTACGTGAAAACGTCATAAGGGAAGAGAGATAGATGCGTTGCAAGCCAAACGTTTAGGCCGATCGTGCCTCTCTATCGCTTGTTCCGCGCTCTCGCTTGCACGCACAGGCTCCGGCGGAACGGGACACTTTTTTGTGCGCGCTGCCGGTGTTCATCAATTTATAAGACGTATCACGTTTATAAAAAAGTTCATAATCTCTGTAATAGGATTCTCTGTATCGTAGGCTGTGTGACATTAATAAATGATACGTCCCCAAAATCAATAACCCAAGAACAAACTCGTGTCTGCCGTCAAACGACTCGCCTTGTTCCGGCCGGGAGCTTGAGATTTGAGAGCCCTATAGCTATAGCCTAGTATTTTCTTAATTGCTTATTTTTCCTTCCTTGGCTGATAACACATCGTTGTGCCCATTGGTACGGTTACCATCGGGTGGCTTGTCCGCTTGTTTGTTGACTATTTACCTTCGATCAACAATTTCAACTAGAGGACGGCTCGCGTAGAAAATAGTAGCAACAACCAATCTCAGGGCCGTAGATAGAGATTTTAAAACCGACCTGTGTTTAAATTATCTGTGACGCAATCGGAATCCAACCCGGGACTTCTGTAAAGTGAGCTGGGGTCACGCCATGACTCACCCCGGCGGGTTTTCCAAACATCCCCTTTCTTTCCGTCGAAACAAATTACTTTAAAACATTTGATTAAATCCACACAGTAATGGTAGGCTGCGTGTGGACTCTACATAGTACTTACCTATACTTGGTACTTACATAATATAACAAGTACAGTACAGTACAAGTACCTACACTACAATAGTAGGTACTCGGTACTTACCTATACTTGGTACTTACCTATAACAAGGATTGTGTTTGGTACAAGTAGTGACGGACTTTGGGTTTAAAGATTTTTATTTCACAATAGTTGTTCCTTGAGGTTTGGCCTGCGTTGAGTACCTACTACCTATTTTTATTTTTCGTGGTAACGTCTTATAAATCGATAAACGCCGGCTGCACGCACGAAAACGTATGACGTCATTGTCAATTTAGTTGTGGTGTTTGTTTTATTTTAATTGGTTGAGAAATAAAAAAGTTATGTCAGTTTAAAAAATCACCCCTAAAAATTTCCGAATGTGCCTACTAAGAGACAGGTTTCTCGAATTGAAGCGAGGGCGGGTTTACTCAATAAGTACCTAATACACAAAAAGTACACGCGTGTTTACACAAAGTAATAAGGGTTTAGTCAATAATGAGGTACGTAGTATAACGACCACGATTCTTACTGCCAAAGTGCCGAGGTACCTCATTAATCTCATTGAACAGGCTCTGTCGTACAGCACGAGTGATTGTAGGGCGCCCATTACGTTTACATTTCCCCGTGTTTTCTGTATTTCCTTCTGTTTTCCGACAGTTCGTTACAATTAATTATTATCTCACGAACATGACTGAAATACTTAATTAATTATTGTTACATGCTACCTAATAATACAGCATTTTCTGAATGTTTTCTTGTTACAGATACGACTTGTTTTGTTTTGTCCAGATTGGATGTGATTTCCATCTTACGAGTAATAATTGTGGATGTGATTTCGATCTTATGTGATCGACAAAGTTAAGTAACAGCGGGCACGGTCGGTAGTTGAATGGGTGACCGTTAGTGGCAAAATTTCTTGGGTGCTTCCGTGCTTCGGAGGGCACGTGAAGCCGTCGGCCCCGGTTGTTACCAGTTGGTAGCAGTCGTTAAGCCTTGTCGGATGCCTTCGGGCGGCATCAAAAATTCCGACACTAACCCCTTCACCAATCCGCACTGGACTGCTCTAGTCCTCCACAGATATGAGGAGAGACTCGGGCTCAGTAGTGGGCAAGCCAAATTAATAATTTGATAAACCAAAAACACGCTTTTAACGCTAAGTGGATTACATGCAAATCAGTAAAAGTCAATGTGCTGTTACCCGTTGAGGAGTCCTCTTGACTGGAGCCAATTCTGAGCGAATTGCATTCCTATTTCATACAATAAGCTTATCGTCTTTCTCACCACACTTTGGTTTTAAAAGTTATTTCTTGTAAAAATGTAACAGTAGGTAAGTAACCTACTTATTGACTTATTCTATGATTTTGTTTTTTAATCTACAAGAACCCCTCCTCGGGTGAAGGCCTCCTCCAAAGAAACCCAGATTTACAATTTCTCTGTCTTTCAGATTCAGATTTCTGTGTCGGTCACAGTTGTCATCGGCGCCAGCGGAAGGGTGGTGTGTGCTCGTTTGCTACCTTAATTCCATGAAAAAAATTGGTTGTCTGTAAAGTCGGTTTACTGACGATAGTTGAACGTGACAACGTCTTAAGAAAATAATTTCCTTTGAATGAGTAGGCAAGCACAATAAAAGAACACTTTTTCAATACAAGTTAAGTCATTTATTAAAAATGAATGCTGGATACTTATACATCCTACATCGTGATTCAGAATTATAGCGCCCCACTACTCAACGCCATCTAGTGTACTGCGAGTGAACTACCAGCTCAGCCAGCATTCCTCCATCGATAAATGGACCCAATCGAACTTAATGAATAATTGTTCACTGCACAATACATAGATGGCGCTGGTATAATAATTCACCAACGGTAACGACGGTAACGCATGAGGCATGTTTTTTCATGCGTGCCACCGAATTATAAGACGTTGTCACGTCAAAAATCATGAGTTGACATTTCCTAACTTGACTTTTGCAATGTTAAAAACTGTTGTACACAAATGTTAGCGAAGCCGACAGGAAACCTTGAAGTGGTATTTAGGGCGCTGAATAATCGATTACATTTTTTGTTGTTTGTTTATTTTTCGGTCGAGTGTTTCTTTGGGTTAATGCTGTTAAAATGTTACGGCCGTCTGAAAATGTACTGGTTTTGTTGGAGGTCATGTTTACAAAAGGAATGCCTTTCAGCGTTAGTTATGTGGAAGTAATTTGGTTATTACACTCTAGTAATCCTCATACCAGTGATAGCCAAGGTTTGAATTTTGAACTCCCGCACAGGGGGTCTGAGTTCGAAACATGCGTCTCTAATTTTCAAACGCTTGGTGCGTGGGAGTATAGGGAAGACCAATAAAGTTACAATTACAAATGTATTGAACTGAAAAATTGTTACCCGAAATGATCACTGAAATGAGATAAAGTCACAGATGGATACTGCGTGGGCGTGCTGATAATTCTAAACCAGTCTATAAATGAATAAACCCACGCAGTTAATCAGAGCTCGATGAACACAGGTCATATCGTTTCAGGCCACTAAACATTAATAAAACGGAATGAAAATAACCTTATTTATATTACATAGTTATTGCTCGCAGCTTCGTCCGCATTGGGGATAGGAAAAACTATTGTTAAAGTATTCCAATGGAACTTTTAACGGTATAAAAACAATCAAAATGTCCTTACTAGAGTCTCAAACTATCCATTCAATTTCATTATCTGCTGTGTAGTTTGGCGGGTTATTGTTGAATAGTTGTTTTGTTTGTAGCGGATAGACAGAGTTACTTTCGAACTTATAATTTAAGTATGAGTAGATATCAATATACGAGTATATAAAACTCTTGCGTTACCGAGTGACTAACAGACAACGCACAGCCGAAACTACTGAACGCAACATGCTGAAATTAGGCATGTACATAAATGTTCTTTGGAGAGTGTAGGGGAGCACTAAGAGAGGATTTTTGGAATTAATGTGACCCTTCAACTTATATTGTAATTTGAATTAGCCCACGAAAGTATCTGGCTTGAACAGCCCTGAGCTAAATATAGTTTTATGTCTGAAAATTAACATAATCCTAGGAATCTCAAATTTTCCTTGTAGGTCTGGCCTTCGTTTGGCTAATTTATAAACGAGTAACGATTAAGTTTAGAACAATCTTTACACTGAACTTATGTAAAGCCTTGCCTAATCACTGTACTTATTATGATCCTAACTTTCGCTTACTCATCTCTTTTAGAAATTCCGCCCAAGTTAGAAGAGCTTTTGGTATGCAGCTTTATAAATGCCCACGTGCTTGTTCTAGTAACTAAATTTTGACCTTATTATCAATTTCTTATTGTTGGTTATGGTATGGCTCGTTGGAGTACTTGCGATAGGACGATGTTCGCTACTACTCGCTCAATTTCGGGAAAAATTGAGTAGGTTTCTAGAGCCTTGCGCGACACCGTACCTTTGACTTGTGCTTGAAAACACGGACAATATTCGGTAGTCGGTGAAAGGCGAGGAAGCACGAACTTCGAAGTGACTCTTTGCTCGTCTTGTATCGACTTCCCTAGTCGTGTAGAACGTCTGGATTGTCCACATGGGCATGGGGAATAGGCCACCCCGATACAGCCAAAATGGAATTAAGGAAGCGGAACAGTACTACTGACACTTCTATTGACTTCAAAAGTTCATAATGTTCTAAAGTACTAAGCAAGCAAGCAAGCAAGCAAGAGTACTGCACATGATCAGCGTGGCTATAGGTAGGCAAAATGTAAACATGATTACAGATTACATTTACATCTAGAGGCACTGAAATGCATCCGCGAGCGCCTTTCAAGAAAAGAGATTTTAGATGTAATCGTGATCCGTAACTATGATTACAATTTGCTCATCGCTGCACCAGATGTAATCTGTAATCATGATTACATTTTGCCCATCTATGGGCGTGGACTATGGCTGTTGGCATTGGCATCAACCACTCATAACGAGATGCGTTGGATAGACCGGCTACTTGACCTGGCTGATGAAGTTGACGTCAATAGACTCGTATTGATCGCATTGCATAACGACTCGTACAGCCTCAGACACGGATATATCTGGCATTTTTATTGAGACTCCTTTTGTTGAAGCTTCGATGGGAAATGTTTGACCTGCTTCTTCGGCGGCTTCGCCTCGAGAAACACGAATTTTATTCATAGATTGTTTACGTAATTTATATATTGCAAATTAAGCAAAAGCTTTGTACCCCTTTTTGCGTAAATTTAACCAGCAGTTAGGGTAACTTGTGAATTAAGAGTTTTCCTTTTTCTCCTCAGTAAATAATTTTGAAACGAACGTAAATATTAGACGTAAATAAAAGTAAATATTCAAAACTCTAATTAAAATGTTACCTTTACCCAATGAGGGTTTTAAGGTTGGAAAGGTAATTCGTTTGCGGAAAACCCAGTAGAAACATTTAATTTTAAAGTAAGTAGGCGAGGAAATAAAAGCGTTGTACTAAGCGAAGAATTTTGTGTGGAGTGTGCGTTGAAATGAGCTTATTTTGAACTAGCTGTGCCTGCGACTTCTTCCATATCTTAATATATATATTTCTTGTGTTCGTGTGTATGTGACTGAACTCCTCCTAAACGGCTTGACCGATTTGGTTGAAATTTTTTGTGTGTCTTCAGGTGGATCCGAGAATGGTTTAGATTCACAATTGGACCCGGTAGGTGGCGTTGCTGTCGATATATCACTAAAACATTTTTTAATTATAAAGCGGTACGAAGTACGCTGGGACCACTAGTCTTAATATATATAATTCGAGTGTGAGTGTGTATGAGAGTGAACTCCTCCTAAACGGCTTGACCGATTTGGTTGAAATTTTTTGTGTGTGTTCAAGGGGATCTGGGAATGGTTTAGATTCACAATTGGACCCGGTAGGTGGCGTTGCTGTCGATATATCACCAAAACATTTTTAACGACTGGACCGATTTGGATGAAATTTTTTGTGTGTGTTCAAGGGGATCTGGGAATGGTTTAGATTCACAATTGGACCCGATAGGTGGCGTTGCTGTCGATATATCACCAAAACATTTTTTAATTATAAAGCGGTACGAAGTACGCCGGGACAACTTGTATAATATAAATTCCAAAAGTCATTGTATTGTAGCTCTCAATGTCTTTTTATTTTGTACGTCATTTTATGGTTTGCACGTATTCTATGTATAGCACGTCTTTTTATGTTTTGTACATTTTCCAACATGAAAAGCGACGGTATATCGTGTTTTTTTTTATTCTGTGGCTAAGCCTAGAGTAAGTACATATTTTACTGTTACACCATAAAACGCAAATAACGACCCCATACCATGCTGCTTCCGTGACTGTGCGGACTGTTTACTAGATGTTATCGTTTTTCTTACGGTTAAAAATTTCATTTATTTAAAAATACCCTTCCTTTGTGTGTACGACTTTTAGTATAGGTTTAAAAATATTTATGACAAAGAGAAATATGTTTCAAGCCATTTGAGCATTTCTATTGTTTCACTAACGCCCATACTCATAACAGTTTATGAAATGTACAGGAATATGAAACGTCATTGGAGCGTGGCCTCAATTATGAGGAGAGTCCCGTGCTCAGTAGTAGACCATTAATGAGTTCAAGTCAACCAGGAATGTAATATCAAATCATCATCATCATCAATCTTCTATACCTATATATAAAAGGAGAAGCTGACTGACTGACTGACTGACATATCAACGCAGATCCTAAACTATAAGGGTTAGAAACTTGAAATTTTGCACAGGGGTTCCTTATATAACGTAGGGGAGCACTAAGAAAGGATTTTTGAAAACTCACCCCCTAAGGGGGTAAAACGGGGGTGCAAAGTTAGTATGAAAGTTCTCTGATTTCAGCAACTTTTATAATATTTAGGGATTTTTTGCGGGCGAAGCCGCGGGTGTAGGCTTGTAATATAATAAAATGGATCTAAAGAAGTTCTACTTCAGTCGTGTGGTCTAAAGCACACCCGTTTTTGATGTAGGTAGTATTACGGCCCGAAGGTGTGGTTATAAGGTTTTGGATTGAACCCTCTTACACACAATACATATCTATGTGTATGCAAGTTCATGTATATGGTCAAAGTAATAACCAACGTACCTACTTTGTATGTTAAGTCGGTTTGTAATATAAGATATTGTGTCTGCGACACAAAGCCGTGATGGCGGTCGGCTCGGCAGCCTTGAATAATACATGAAAGCACGAGTAGTGCCAGGTGTAATAGAAAAACGCTGTGTTGTGAAAACCTTTGACATTTAGTTTTTTAATTTTTTTCTTTTTTTTGAAGCGGAAATTAATGTTCTGATTTTAAACTGTAGCGGGAATCGCGGTTGTTTCAACGTTTGTTGTGGTTTCGTTTGCCAACGTCAGTACAGAATTTTCATGCTAACTTTTTATTTGAGGAGAACTGATTCATTACCCGGATTAACAAGCATGCTAGATGGCCCATGAGATAAATCTTTTAATTCTGTTTATTATTATTAATTTAAAGGTTTACAATATTTTTAACTGCAACGATGCCGAATTTTGTATACAATCGAATAAAACCATTTGCACACCTGCGACGCCATATTTTTTATCAAGTACCTACACAATAACAGTCTACTGTGACATAAAGCATTAAAATTGCACAAAATTTGAATGGCTGGGAGCTGGAAGGGGTAGGACACATTAGGAGGTCGTTTTATAATGGGGATGAGATTATAGTTCATGCCAAAATTATTATCGCTAATACGGCCCACTCTATGTTGCACCCACAAAAAGACCACAATTACAATTTAACAATATTCATGCAAGTTTTATACATACAAAGGTGTCAATTCACTTATAGGTACTAACTACATGCTTATGTTAACATATGCAACAAGCTAATAAAACATAATATTCTGTTATATTAAGGATTCTACTAGAATTAAAGTAGGTAGGTACTTATGTTCCTACTTTAATTCTAGTAGAATCCTTAATAGAACAGAATATTATGTTTTTATTCTACTATTCTACTAATAAACATAAGTATCTACCTACTTTAATTCTAGTAGAATTCTAATTTATACCTATAAAGGTATAAATTGAAATTATTGAATTAAAATGATACCTACATAAAATATGAATATCCCGTTCCACAAAACATTTCAGTGTCATGTTGACAAAAGTTAACTCGAACGTTATGAAATTTATCCGTTAACGGACGCGAATCGTAACTTGTTAACCGTTTCAGTTTTAATAAACGAAATTCCCTTCGCTTCAGTACATTTTGCGGATGAAGCATTCGGAGCAAACATTATAAAATGTGTGTCCGCGAACCTAATACTTATTTTTTTTTTTATTTATTTCATTCGTTGCACCAACAAAGTAAACACTTACACATGCACATAAAAGGAGGATTTAGAATACAAGATTAGTGTCACTTCAATTAAAGGTGCAAACTATTATGCTATATTAATACAGTCAACAGTAGGTACATAATCATATACAATAAAAAAAATGATATAATCAAGAAGATGCGTGTCACATAAGTTCAAAAATCCAATTGCATAATTAAGAAGTAAATCTAAGATATTGAATCTGATAATTTAAAATATATTTTGTTACTTTCATTATATTTTGTTAGTTGTTTTATTAACAAATAACTGACTAGGATGAGCAGGTTGTGCTTGGTGTGATCTCGAGTCACCATGTGTGTGCAAGCCATTAATGGCCCACTGCAGGCCATGGGTCTCTTCTGGTCCTTCCTTGCTCCAGTGATTGGCCAAGTGATAATCGCCAACCCCACGTGGGTTTTATGCCGCCCGGAGCCTTCTAATAAGGCTTAATGACTGTTCAGAAGTGAAGATCGTGTAAAAACACGAGCAGAAACACATTTTTTTTTCCCAAAATGTAATGACTAAACCTTTTTGTATAAAAAATAAATGACAGCCTAGTAAACGTTATTCCCTCGGGATAAGACTATAACATTTTTATAATACTAAGTAAAAAAGAAATAAATCGACGACACATTATATCCAAAAAAATAAAATTGTGTGCATTTCACACGTGCTAGAAGTGAAACTTAAAAAAACGAATACTGACAGTCCAAATATTGATGTTCTGTTTTGCTTATGTAAGCCGCCATTTTGCCGATGCTTCCTATCTCATTTTCTCACACGTTACAATGTGTCTGTCTCTTTTTCGTTTCCGTTTCATTTCATTTGCGCGTCATTTCGGTTTCATCGAATTCAGAATCACAACGATACTACGAAGTATTCACTTCAACAAAATAAAATATAAATCACCTCCTTTAAAAGGCACGCACTATTAAACTGACAGTGAGAACAAATACAATTTTAAACAATTTCAACTTTGCATAATAGTTAAAGTTCACGCCAAGTCGTGCTAAATGGTTCTCATATAACACAAAGTAACAATTCTTGTTGTTCCACTTAAAACTTGGGGCGTAATCGGCTTTCACCACGCTGGGTTTTAGTGGGTAATCCGCAAGTATCAGAGATACCTAACGGTACGGACGTGTAACTAATAACTATGCATTTCCCAGTGGTATGTAAAAACACGTAGCAGTGATCACCAAGTGTTTTTAATACTGGACTCCTTAACATCCTACACGAACTTATAATTTTACTTGCAACATCTCCAGGAAAACATACCTGACAGTTCTCCATAATGTTCTCAAAGTTGAGAACTGCCAATCCGCACTTGGTCAGTGTGGTAAACTGACTGTGGATGACCTGTACCCCACACATGATGAGAGGAGAGCCAAGTCTAGCAGTGCCTTTCAAATTTCCGCCTTGCCGAGAATTGAACCCAGGATACTTTCGAACAGCGGGTGCGGGTTTCCTCACGTTATCCTTTACCGACGCACAATTAATTAATATCTAATACGCACATAATTTTTGAAAATCAGAGCTGTGAGATGGGTTTTAACTCAGGCCTCTCGTTCAGGATTTCAACGTACAAACAAGTGCGCTGTCACTGCTGTATAATTTACATATTTTACCTGAAACAAAACACTCTACGGCACTCTCATATTTACATGAGTGGCGCAGTGCCTCGGCTCATGGGTACGTTGGTTCACGCTCGCGATAAGAGCTAATTAGCGTTCGTTCCAAGGTTTAATAGGCAATAAATTTGAAGGAGGTCTGAAATCGAACACTTGACGCATCACGCACGGGCCGGAAGGTAAAAGGATATTTTGAAAACGTTTCGGTTGTATCTGTGCTTTGAAATTGTGCCTGAAAACTTGCCGATAATTAAATAAACGCTTACACACTCACAGCCCCGCATTAGGATTCCCCATGCGTGTGGTATAGACAACGCAAATAAAACATCACGAATACCCACAACCCTAAAACAATCATTTATCTGCTACATAAATATCTATCCCGGCCGGGAATCGAACTCGGACCCTCCGCAGGCAGAGCCACTAGGCGTTCTTAGCTGTAGTCTCCTACTAATAAACTACATCCCTGCCTTTCATCTGAATATGTCAAGTCGTTTTTGAGGTTTCTTGAATAGTCAGTGAGTCATTAATTTGAGTGAGTGTAGTTTCGCTGTAGATAAAATTTATTAAAATAAGTGATTCCCGATTAATTTTGTCAATGATTTACTTTTCTTCACATTTACACTATAACGGATGTTTATTTTCTGTACCAATATTATTAAGAGACAATTTTTTATTTTTGTATATTATATTTGTATTGAACCGATTTCAAAAAATGTTTCACCACTAGACTTCTATTGGCTATATCACGGTAAATATTACCGTGGCTATATGTTATAAAAAAGGGATCCTTACGAAAATTCGAATAATCTCACCCGAGGTGAAAAAAACCTACATTATACATCTACTTCCATTTTACTCCTGATGCCTGCGACGTTTTCGTGTGTGTGTGTGAAGTTTAAAACACCCTAAACTTCTAACGCATTATGTTTCAGAAGCGAAGCTAGGGCGGTTTACTAGTCTTTAATAACGGTACCTAAAACACATTTTCACTTCTTCAAGCACTTATTTAAAACCGCCTCATAGAGAAAGGATATTGAAAACATATGCCTGGAAATAGACATCCGCAACCGTTAATATTTAAAAACATTTACCCCTAGATACTAGGATTGTTGCGTTGCGGGTGACATGGACAAAATAAATAGGACATCTTAAATAGGACATCACTTACACGCGCGATCCTAGAAAAAACATTTATCTGCCACCTAAATATCTGCCAGACTGAGAATCTAATTGCCGGTAGATTTAGGCTTGTAAGGCGTGTGTATTGTGTATGGGGTCACTCCATCGACTTCCCATGGTCCATGGTGCACTATGAGCAACGGACGAGGGTACGGCGCACGGTCCCGGTCTCCTCGGTCGATGGACTGTACCGCCCAGTTTAATCCCGAAGGTGCTTCAGGCTGGTGTTGAGGTTTAGGAGTTGGCTGGCTACCACCGTCTTTCTTTTTTATAGCCTGAAGGGCTGACGTAAAAGCAGACAAGCCACCTGATGGTAAGTGGTCATCGTCGTGGACACGAGCAACACCAGGGGAGCCGCCAGCGCAACGCCGGCCCTGAAGGAGAGCTCTTTTTACACCCTTTTCTTTTAGTACCCTTTTGCCAAACGACTCGTCGTGTTCCGGCTGGGGGTTAGAAGGTCAGTCTTTCTTCTTGTCTTTCTTCGTCTCTCTTTCTTGGCCGCAACGCATCGGTGATAGTCTGTTGCTACAGTCTGACGGTGACTGACCACTTGTCATCAGGTGGCTCGTCTGCTTGGTTGTCCGCTACTTACATAAAGGATACGGGTTCGAAAAAGTAGGTACTTAAGTATACTAATTAGTACTTTGGCGTACTATTTTTGATACATCTGCCAATTAAGTTCTAATACTAATAAGTAATAAAAGCAAAAGCTTCTGTCACTGTTTCTTAAAGCTTTTTTATTGAGGAGAAATGGTACAAAATATTAAGAAACAGGCTACAGAAATAGCATGAACTTGTAACCTATAAAGAATTGGATGCGGGACTATTATTTCCAGACGTCCTTGCCATTAATATATTTGTTGGCTTGTTCTCAAGGATGGATGGAGCCCTACGCCCCAAAGCAAAAGCCGCCACGCCGTATTTAAAACCGCACGGTGTTTAATAATAATAATAAATATAATTACAATTTATAAAAAAAAATAGTAATACTTTTTTTTTTTTTAACATTTGGTCATTCTTTTTTCAAGAGAATATTTCGTTTCATAATCGAATTTTACTACGATATCGGTAAGATATTATTAAAAAAATAATAAAATTAATTAATTCATTCATGCAAAAATATTTTTTTATTAAAAAAAAATATTTTTGCATACTATTTGAGGCGCATGAACCAGAAACACTGAACATTGTGTCATTAATGAAAAAATCCATTCTCAACTCAAAATTTGTTTACAAGATATTTTTTCCAAACGTAATTTTTCATTTTAAAATCAATTTTGGTAACCGGTAAGATATTTTTATTATAGTCCTTAGGGCTGGCATAAGAAATACCTATTTAATTTTGTAGTATATTGTTAAAATGTCTATTAAAATCAAAACCTATAATTATAATAAATTATCTTTTTTTTATAAACGTACTTAATTTGTTGTTTTATCAAAAACCTCGTAAGCCTACCAAAATTATTCAAGCCAAAAGCTTTGGACATCGATTCAATTAAGTGGAATAGGCATGATTATGCAATGTCATTCTCTTAGCTTATTTCATTGTTATCAAACCTATCTGAAAATCTGACGTAATAGGGGTTCAATGCATAAAATTTAACAAGAATTCTTTGAAGTCTTTTATAGCAAAAATCAATAAAATTGTCATATAAATAATATAATTATGTCGTTAAGAAGGTAATTCGTCCTAAGCAACATCTAAACAGGCAGCACTCAATAAATACTGTCCTCCACATTAATGTAATAGTTTGAAACATTTGAATTGTTTTCGATATTCAAATTTATTAGTTTTTTAAACAACTCATTTCCAAACGAAATAGGTATATTAATCTAATTATTAATGCGCAAAGTTAATTACTTACCTCTAAAACACTGGCAGGACGGAAGCGGTTATACACAACGCTGCATGACGAATAATAAAATTCAAAAATAGAATTTTATCCTTTTAAAACACGTTCGCAGCTCGGCTCGTATTTACAAATTATTTACAGTATCGCGGGAGAGATGCGGTTCCTCTGTACTGGGAAAACGTCAGACTGTCCGCATATTTCCTGCGCATGCGTCAGGCAAAATGGCGTCGTTGGGTCGATAGTGGGTTTGTGATAAGCACTGAAGGCTGTGCCACCATGATATGTGACATTGTAGAAACGGGGTAACGATGAATCGAGGTCATTCGTTCGTATTACCCGCGCTTCCGGTCCCAGTGTTACCAGCTACTCTGGAATATTCTGGTGTTGTTGTTAAAAATGTTTTCCGAGGCCGCTAATAAGGCTTGCCTTGCGGCGGTTTCGTAGAATATAAATATGAAATCAAGTTATGGCAGAAAAACATTTTGCGTTTTTTCTCTTACTGGATAAATCAACTGTGTGCTGTTTTCCTTGCCTTATTTCTTCTGTGTTCTATTAATATTGTCGTCGATGTAAACACGTTATATTATATTATACTTACCTAATTCTTCAAAATTATAACTAACAGTCACCACTGACAGTTTAAAAGGAACCTTATTACAAAGTATCTGAGTAGCTTCTTGATTCTAATATAAATCTTCCGAATTTTTGATCAAGAATTTTCGCGACTTTATCATTTTTAACCCATCTCAAAAAGTGTACAACGCCGCTAAAGGAGTTTTCGCTTCAAAAATCTTGAGCTCTCCATGCTTCGGAAGCGTAAAGCCGTCGATCCCCGTTGTTCTCGTTATAGCAGTCGTTAAGCCATGACAGAGGCCTTCGGGCGACATCAAACTTCCAATAAGTACTCGGCCACTAACTCTACCAATCCGCACTGGAACATCGTGGTGGAGTATGCTCCAGACCACATTCATGAGCAGAAACCATTGCTGAGTAGTGGGCCATTAATGGGTAGAAGCCAATATTATTTTTCTCGTAAACTTGTTAGCGTTTTAGTAAGGTTTGGCCACAAAAATTTAATTTGGCCATCGGCCCATGTTCAAGGCAATTGGACGAAAATGGTAGAGGATTTTGGCTCATTAGACATTCAAAAGACTGGCCTGTAACAGTTTTCTCTAACCTTATTGAATTTGCTGTCTTGGCAACCGATTACATGGAGAATGTAAATTGAAGAATCTACTTTCAGGCAAAAACTACTGAATAGATTTTGATGAAACTTTATAATAATATAGATTACACATCAGAATAACACATAGGCTATAATTTATAAAGATATAGTGTGAATTATCCAAAATATATACGTAACCAAATCTTTGCAAACTTGCTTGCTAAGTAGCGTAGTTGCGTAGAAGTTGTGCTTGCGCGTCGTAGACTTGCCTTAATGGACGGGTCATGGTTCGCTACTCGGGTTGGGCAAAAACTTGTGTGACAGATAAAATATTTTATAGGCTATGTAAAATGAAGTAAACACTCAAAAACAGATTAAAAACAACTCTTTTTTTTTCTCTTGTGGCCAGCAACGCATCATTCATTAGTGAATACTTAATTACAAAAAAGAAAACAAAAATAAAAGCGTGCTATTAACTTAATATTAAATTTATTTATTCATCACTGCACAGGTATCTGACTTCCGGATCCCTGTTCCGATGTCCACGGAGCCTGGCCAGTACTAGCCGCAGACGAGTACTGCGTAGACCAACATGGACCATCATGGCAGTCGCACTGAGCGACGCTAGGACTAGTACCACTAGAACCACCTTCCCGCTTGACGACATTCCGCTTGGGGGTAACACTAAAAATAACACCAAATATTACCATTTCTATCAATCAATCAATCAATCTTTATTGTGGAACTAGCTGGCCCGGCGAACTTCGTACCGCCTAACAGTCGATTCTTTAATTTTTTTTTTTTATATTCATATTCTGCTAATCGAGACACCTTCTAGGGACCCCTAACTAACACATAAACTTTATGGTATGGTATTAAAGTTCAAATTGACTTTTAAGTATTATTACGAATCTTTTGTATGGGTATATAGAAAAGTGTTGTTTTTAGACTTTTACAGGCAATTTTTTAAATTTCTCTCTCCGTAATAACCATTCTCGTACTTTAAGGAATATTATAAAAAAAGAATTAGCGAAATCGGTTCAGCTGTTCTCGATATTTGCGCTTACCAACAAAATCAGCGATGCATTTTTATATAATAGATATAGGAATATTGGAGTTTTGCTGCCCCACTTTTGGCACGCTAGCGACTATCTGCTTATAATATAATGGATGTCCTTCGTGTAATAATTGTTTTAACAGCAATTGATTGTGTTCCTGTTGGTAAGGTGACTAAGGTCCGATTGTTTGGTAAGGTGAATCCGATTACACTTTTTTAGACGCCAACGCCTTACCCAAGCCAATTAGTTTAACCGAATTAGAACAAGACTCTTACTAACAATTACCAATTGGACCAACACTGACAACGACTAAGAGGACAATTTATTATTGGAACGAAGTTCCTTACGGCAGGCTTGGAGGGGATAGGGATTTTGCTGCGCGACCGAACTGAAAAATATGTGATAGTAAAACCGTAAGCGTGGAATGAGACGCGTGGAATGAGACGCGTGGAAAAAAGTGCGTGGAATAAAACCGTTAAATGAGACGTGCGCAGGCGCGACAGTAGCCGAAGGAACTTCGTTCCTACCTGGTGTCCCACGACACAATTAGTTTTTAAATTGCTTTTAAACTCCATGTTCCTGTTCTCATACAGAACATACTGTTCAACTAACGTTCTTAATAAAACCTTCTGCTGACTGGACTAATCATCCTAGTCCCGATTTCAATGTTGTTTTGTGTCAGTCACAGTTGCCATGGGCGGCAGCGGATGGGTGGTACTGCATACTGGTTTGCTACCTTAGATCTACAAAAAACGTGGAGTACCAATGCAATGCACTCCGCACTAAATACGCTTCTTTGAAAGAGGTATTTTGATGAATTCCTTTACAGTTTTACATCTCAGCAATACATCTCTCATCACAGTTCAAACTTTTACGTTTGTAATCTTACCTTTAACTTCTTTATGAAGAACTTTATTATTCTTTTCTTGACTACCCCTACCTTCGATCACTTCTTTTTCTTTCTCTTTTCCTAGCGATTCTAAGTAGTTGTCATCTTTTACAAAAGGTTTTGAAACTTTGTAACCAAGTGTAGCGGTATTGTTTTTTGTTGAAGCTGTCGTTAACGGCTTGACTTCAACACTTATTGGGACAGATTTTGTTGTTGAAGTAATGCGTTTGGAAGCTGTGTTACGAGGAGTAGGTGCGTAAGTAGGTGATGGTATTTTTGTCGTAGTCAGGTAACGGGTAGTTTTAATGGATGTCGTTGTCGAAAGTGTTGTCGATTTAGGACGGGAAGTGGAACTGGGAGTGGTCAGTGTGGGTTTAGGTCTAGTTGCGTGGGTGAAGGGTCTCGGTCTTACTGGAGTTGCCTGACGGTAAGTTGTAGGTCTATGAGTTGTTGAAGTGGTACTAGTACTGGTACTAGTACTAGTACTAGTACTAGTACTTGCAGTAGTGGTGGTAGATTCAGTAGTAAATGCAACTAATTTTAGTGTCTGTGGCGCTTCTTCGGTCACGCTTTTTAATGTTACATTCGCATTAGTTTCCGTTTCTGTGGTGGTATCTGAAACTTTAAAAAAAATACAAATTTTACAAAATTCAAACTAGAAGTTATACTAACGTATCAATTTGTTTTTTAAGCTATTGCATAGCTTTTATCGCGGGCCTTGAGCGTGGGGACCGAATCCAGAAATTCCGTAACGAAAAAAACCTAACACCCCCGATCAGCGCCATCTAGTACCTTAATACTAAGGTATGGTACGTATGTTTTCTACAAACTAGATGGCGCTGTTCTGATATAACTATATAACTTCTAATAATTATAATTGCATAAGTTGATAAAAAATGCTATGCAATAGCTTTACCGCGGCAGTCTCCGAGTGCCACATTTAATTTTTTTATTTTATATCAATATATATTTATTTATATATTTTATATGATTGGAATATTCCCGCCTGCTTTTGATGTGGGAGTGTTTAAGAGAAGATTGAAAAGGTATTTACTATAATTATGCGCTTACCATCTTTGGACATCATCGCCACTTAACATCAGGTGGGATTGTTGTCAAGGATTAACTTAGCATCGTAAAAAAAATATACATAATACTTACACAAACATAAAATACTTAAATAGATATAGAATAGGTTTAATGGATGTTTAAGTATTCATATAAAAGATCGTACACTCACCATCATAGAGACAAACTGCAAAGAAGTCTGGGCAACAGTCTTCTTGAACGAAACAGGCGTAACTACACGAGCAACGGGTATCAGCTGGGGACTTGGTGACGTAGTCATCGATGCAGCGGTTAACGCACGAGTCAGCTGGCGAGGGAGTAGAAACACATTGATTTATTGATTAAACTCAAACTCAAACTCAAATCATTTATTTCACGTAGGTATTTTGCATACACTTGTGAACGTCATTTTTTACATTTACCATTTACCACCGTTTCGCTAAGGTGCCTTTAAATTTTAAAATCTTGGAGGAGAAAAAGAAACGGCGAAAGAAAACTCCTCGGCACATCTTTTAAAAATAGTGCTTAAAAAACGAATTACAATATTTTTGCTAGGTACTACTATTTTATACCTAAATACTAACTTGAGCGGAACTGGTTGCGGATGTCTATTACCAAGCATCCTTGTCATTAATATACTCATCAATAGTATAATAGCTTTTCTCTATAAGCCGTGTTTTAACACGTTTCTTAAATATTTGTAAGGGGAGGTCAATGATTGACTTGGGCAATTTATTATAAAAGCGTACACCGAGCCCCACAAAAGATCGCTGAACCTTACGCAGGCGATATGAGGAGGTAACTAATTGGTGCATATGTCTAGTTTGCCGATTGGTAACATCGCATTTTTGTTTGTATAAACTCATATTTTTCCGAATAAACATCAAATTGCTATAAATGTATTGTGAAGCTACTGTTAGTACATCTATTTCTTTAAATTTGCCACGCAGTGATTCGCGTGTTTTTAATTTATAAACTGTCCTAATAGCTCTCTTCTGTAACACAAAAATTGTATCGATATCTGCCGATTTACCCCAAAGTAAAATACCATAGGACATAATGCTATGAAAGTAGGCAAAATAAACGAGCCTTGCTGTGTCAACGTCAGTAAATTGTCTTATTTTCCTTATAGCATAAACAGCCTTACTAAGTTTACCCGCAAGCGTCGCTATATGGGATCCCCACTGGAGCTTAAAGTCCAAAGTTATTCCTAAAAATACTGTAGATCTTTCCATATTTAATATTTCGTTATTCAATTTAATAGCCGTATTTCCGCTTTTAACATTTGGCAAAACAAATTCTACACATTTAGTTTTATTTGCATTTAGAACCAAATTATTAATAGAAAACCAGTATGAGATATAGTTGAGAGTACTGTTTACATCGTCAAAGTTTATTTTATCTCTTTTTGTTTTAAATATAAGTGACGTATCATCTGCAAACAGTACTATATCAGCATACTTACTAATATGATATGGAAGATCGTTAATATATATTAAGAAAAGAAAAGGCCCTAAAATTGAGCCCTGAGGGACACCGATCAAAACCGGGGATCCTGACGACTTAGCTTCGTTTATACAGACACTCTGAACTCTACGATTTAAGTAAGCTGATACTAGATTAAGTGCCTTTTCGGTAAGGCCATAATGACCTAATTTGCGAAGTAATGTTTTATGTTCCACACAGTCAAACGCTTTCGAAAGATCACAAAATACACCTATAGCGTTCTGTGATGCTTCCCAGGCTTCATATATATGTTTTAAGAGCCTAGCACCTGCATCAACTGTACTACGACCTTTGATAAATCCATACTGCTCAGTATGAAGCAGATTATTGTCAGAGAAATGAGTAATCATTTGATTTAGCATTATTTTCTCAAAAACCTTACTGAGTGTTGGTAAAATTGCAATTGGTCTGTAATTATTTATGTCTGTTTTATCTCCGGACTTAAAAAGAGGTATTATCTTGCTACATTTCATCAGATCGGGAAAAGTACCCAAATCTACACAATTATTAAAAATTACAGCTAGGTGAGGGGCTAAAACATCTATTATATTATTAATTATTTTTACTGATATTCCCCATAAATCACCTGTTCTTTTATTTTTTAAAGAATGGAAGGTTTTAATTATCTCTGTCGTCGTAGTATGTTTAAATTCGAACAGAACACTACATTTATCGACGACCTCTTCTAAGAGAGTACATGCCGTTGCCGGAGAAGACCGAAGAGAGTTTGTTAAGGAAATTGGTATATTTCGGAAGTAATCTTCAAAAGCGCCTGCTACCTCCATATCAGAGGTGATTTTACTTTCGTTGATAATTAATTCATAATTACAGTCACGTGATTTAGTAGCACCGGTCTCATTGCTAATGACATCCCAAGTAGCTTTTATTGTATTATCAGAGTTTATAATTTTGTCTCTTATATATAGTGACTTTGCATGTATGTATGCAAACGGCCCTAAATATTTTTGAATAATTTCGCACATGTTCGAGGAAATCCGCACTGTGATTGAATTGTTTCTCATCATACAGTTCATATAATTTGTTCCTACTTTTGAAAATGCCCTTAACTAGTAGCCCAATCGCTAAATTTACTTTTAGTATTTTCGTGAGAAGACTTAAATTTAAAAACCGTATTAAACTCTTCATTAATATTTTTAAATAAAGCATTATAGTGATTTGAGGGATCACTTTGATTAAAAGCAGACGGATTAGCAATTTTGGAAGAGATTCTATCTTTAAATATTAACAGTTTATTATTAGTTATAGGTCTGTATTTTATTAATTTCTTATTTTTACTAAGCTGATTGAAAACTGAAATTCTTTGCCCACAGTGATCAGACCTTAGATTGTTAAATATTTCTTTTTCTACAATTGAACAATTACAGAATATGTTGTCTAAACAAGTAGCTGTTGTAGCAGTTATTCTAGTGGGCTCCGTGAAAAGTGGATTTAAATTAAAACATTTAAACAATTCTAGCAACCTAACAGCTATTGATGTCTGTACAAGAATGTCTACATTAAAATCTCCACATACTATTAATTCTTTATTTGATATGCACAATTTCTTAAGTACATCCTCTAGCAAATCTTCGAAATAGTTAAAGTCACTAGACGGGGGCCGGTATACGCATACTATTATAAAACGTTCCAGTTCCACACAAGCCAGTTCCATGGTGCGTTCAACAGAAAGACTCACAATATCTTTTCGATTTTTACATAATATGTCTTTGTGCACCAATATGAGTGATCCACCGTGAATAGCTGTCCTTCTACAGAACGCACTTGATATAGTATGGTAACATAAATTAATATTATCCTGAGAAGTCGATAGCCAATGCTCGCTGATACATAAAATATGTATATTAAACTTTTTAATAAACAATTCTATTTCTAGTTCTTTGCCGGATAAGCCTTGTATATTTTGATGTACAATATTCATATTATGAGACTTATCTGTTGTCTTTATTTCTAGTTTAAATTATTAACTTTACTGGAACTAGTAAGTGTGTCAACAATAGAAATAGTGGTACTAATACTATATTATAAGCTAACAATGTAGCTAAATGTCGTTGACACCTCATAGGTAGATACATGGTGTCCCTAGTCATCTTAAAGGATGAGGAGATAAATTTATTTATATCAAAGTAAAAAATTGCATCGCTATGATGGTTTGTCAGATTATATAAAGTTTGATTTAATTTATAAATATGATCATTTTCTTTGTAGCTCAGTTGCTTCGAATATGGGAAAGCACATAAAATAAATTTACATTTGGTGTTTTTATGTAACAACAGCAGTCTTTCAATACATTTAATAATATCCCTTTTTTTGATGTTTAGACTGTCACCGATCATAAGAATTAAGGAAGTATTACTATCTAAGTTATTGGAATTAATTTGGTTAATTAAATGCTCAAATGTGGCTCCCGGTGAGCACATGTTAATGACCGAGTGTGTCAGGTTACTACTCATAACGGACCCAAAATTTTTACCCAGTTTGTCACTAATAATAATTGTTTTCTTTTTTGACTTAACTAGTGGTGAAGTATTAAGGGGGAAATTCTTTGTGACACTTTCACTCTGCACCGCTGTAGTGCACTGACAGCTTTTGCCCTGGTTAAGATGAATTTTATTGGACAGAGATTCAAATCTTTCCATGTTGTCATTGCAAGACTCAAGTAAGTTGTCAAAAGATTTGATATGCTCATCTATTTGAACTTGAGCTTTTGAGTATAAGCTAGTCATGTCTTTCAGAGACTTTTCTAAGCTGTCTATTTTACTTTGCAAGTGCAGGCATTCAGCATCATACAAAGACCTATTGTGCTCCAATTCTGATTGAATTGTATGAACTTTTTTGGTTAATGTTAAAAATTCTTTTTTACTCCGCCCTAGTTGTTGAATGCTATTTTTATGTTTAATAAGTTTTTAGTTTTATATATAAATCTTTTTATTTTAATATACTTCTTTAGTTTTTTACCACTATTGAAGTACACAGTTGGTTCCATTGTACTATTGTTGGATGTTAAGTCAATAATACTGGGGGAATTTTTAATACAATAAGAATCACAGTCAACTAGCTCATTGAAAAGGCTCTGAGTAGCATCACATTCCCGAGATTCCTTCAGTAGTTCTAATTGAGATACCTGTTGCCGCTGTAGTTTAGGTATTATAGCAATTAAAATCTTCGTCAAGGCAAAATAAAACCACCACACAGTTCACGGTAAAGAGTTGTAATGTAATATTCATTAATGTCGGTAAGAACATACACGGTACTTAATGCTAATTGTTCGCCGAGTACGATGCGACGCGTAAACATAAAGATGCCATTAAGATGCATCAGGCGCTGAGTAAAATAACCAAAATTTTAAAAATGATAAAATAAGTAACGTAATAATATACTTAATAACTAATAGGCGATACTATACTAAACATGCCCCCGGGCGTTGAAAGCCTCGCTTTCAACCCAAATCATCAATTTCAGGTAGGGGACAAATCTTGCTAAATGATCTCCGAAGTACACCATTCGAAGTCTTCACATCCGCAACCCTGGTGATGCCATCCGTGCCCGGGTACACCGCAATGATCCGACCCAACTTCCACTTCAATGGTGGCACATTTTCTTCTTTTAGAAGAACTAAAGCATTTAGCTTCAATGTTGCACCTTTGCTGGAGCGCCATTTCGTGCGTACTTGGAGTTCTGACACATACTCCTTGCTCCACCGGATCCAAAAGTGCTGGCGTAACTGTTCAATACGCTGGAACCTGGTCAACATGCTTGTGGAGCGGTCGAGATAGTCCGGTGCAGGCAGAGAGGTCAATGGACGTCCAATTATAAAATGTCCAGGAGTCAAGGGCATCAAATCTTCAGGGTCTGAAGAGAGAGGCGTTAGTGGCCGGGAGTTCAATATGGCCTCGATTTGAACTAGCGTTGTGGAAAGTTCCTCGTACGTTAAATGACAATTGCCCAACACTCTAACTAAATGATACTTTGTTGACTTCACACCAGCCTCCGCAAGACCAGCAAAATGAGGAGAATATGCTGGTATAAAATGAAATTTAATACCGTCATTAGCCATAACTTCAGTTAACGAATCGCAGTTGTTCTTTAAAAATTTGGAAATATCGTTATACGCGCCAACGAATGAGGTACCGTTGTCGGAATAAATGTTTGTAGGTTTTCCTCTGCGTGATATAAATCTACGCAATGCCATTAAGAAGGTGTTACTCGTTAAGTCGCCTACCAATTCCAAATGAATGGCCTTTGTTGCGAAGCACACAAAAATGGCGATATAGACTTTAACTAATTTACACCCACGACCTTGGCGGGAAGCAGACTGAATAGGGCCTGCATAGTCTAACCCGATATTTTGGAAAGGAAAACCTGCTAGAAGGCGATGCTGCGGCAAGTTACCCATAATAGGTGATACAGTTTGCCCTTTCATTCGGCAACACTTGATGCAAAGTCGACAGCAATGCCTTGCTAAATTGCGACCTCTGATCGGCCAATACGTTTCTCTAATGGAAGACAATAATAATTGTGGCCCGGCGTGCAGTAACCGTCGGTGTTCATAATCAAATAATAATTTAGTGAACTTATGAGTGGACTGTAATAAAATTGGATGTTTCTTTTCATATAAATAGTCAGAATTAGACAAACGGCCTCCCACACGCATTATTTTATTGTCATCCAGGAAAACATTAAATTTCAATAAAGGACTTTTCTTAGGTAATTCTTTATTATTAATGAGTAGTTTATACTCAGGAAAAGTTTCGTATTGTGATTGCCTGATAATTACATTTAATGCAGATTGCAGTTCGTCGGTACACAGAGGACCAGAACAGGACTGCTTTCTACAACGTTTAATAAACCTTAATATAAATGCCACAGTACGATTGAGCCTTAAGAAATTTGAAAATCTATTAAAATCAATGAATTCATTATTATAAATTTTATTATTAGCTATATCACTATATAAAGAAATATTACTAGACTTCAATTCTGGTAAGGTGTCGTTATTAATAGATAAATGATTCGATGGCCATAGTGAGGCGTCCTCATAAAGAAAAGATGGACCTGACCACCACTTGTTTAAAGTCGCTATAGATTTTATATCTACTCCGCGGGAAATGTAATCTGCAGGATTGTCTTTGGTACCTACGTGCCTCCACTGACAGTTAGATGTCTTGTCTAAAATGTCTGCCACCCTGTTACGAACAAAGGGTTGCAACTTACTAGGCAACGTTCTCAACCACCCTAAGACAATAGTAGAATCCGTCCAGAATACAGTGCGAACATTCTCCAGCCGTAATGAGGCGATAGCCTTTTTATAAAGACGGGTACCTATTAACGCGCTACACAATTCGAGTCTCGGTATAGTGGTTAACCTAAGTGGAGTTACACGACTCTTAGCAAGTAGCAGGCGCACTACCACCTCACCATCATCGTTGACACTACGAACATATAGACATGCGCCATACGCACGTTCAGATGCGTCAGAAAAAATATGGAATTCAACGGATTTCGGTGAGTCGCAAATAACACGCCGCGGGGCATAAATATCATTTAAACAAGGTAGATTTACGACTATCTCAACCCACAATTTATTTATTTCAGGTGGTAGTTGTTCATCCCAGGACAACTTTTCCAACCAAAGTTGTTGAAGCAACATCTTCATAACAATAACACAAGGAGCTAGCAAACCAAGCGGGTCAAAAATCTGTGCGATTACTGACAAAATATCGCGTTTAGTGTTTCCACCGGCAACCAAGCCACTTGGAAAACACAACTGATCAGAATTTGGTAACCACCCAAGTCCTAACGTTTTACTAGGCTCGGAAGTGCCGATGTTTAAATTCACTGATGACTGTGGAGATTCAGGCTTAGGAAGTACCCGAGGCTCGTTAGACTTCCACTTTCTCAAATTCATTTGAGCAGAAGCTAATGTGGAAGTGACCCCGTCACGTAAATTAATGACTTCCTCTAAGTCGTCCCCACCAGTTAACAAATCGTCAACATAACAGTCATGGATAATAGCATCGGCAACTTTCTTGTCGGAAGCCTCCAGTCCTAGCTGCTTCATGCATCTTGTTGCTAGATACGGAGCGCTTGCCGTACCGTAAGTGACGGTGTTAAGCTGGTAAGCTTTAAGAGGATCCGACGGACTATGGCGCCAGATAATTTGTTGTAGTTTTCGATCATCTGGATGAACGTACACCTGACGATACATTTTCTCCACGTCTGCTGCGATAACATATTTGTGTTGTCTGAACCGCAGCAGAATGGATAGCAAGTCGTCTTGCACCACTGGCCCAACCATTTGGATTTGGTTGAACGAAACGCCAGTGGTAGTAGGACTGCTTGCGTTAAAAACTACTCGCAGCTTTGTAGTGGAACTACATTCACGTAAAACCCCGTGATGAGGAATGTAATGCACATTAGGGTTTGAAATAATGCTATGACATTGAGTCATATGACCTAAGGATTCATATTCCAACATGAAATCCTTGTACATCTCCAAGAGTTTAGGCTTTGCGTTAAGTTTTCTCTCTAGGGAAAGAAAACACTGCTTCGCTCGTGACAAAGAATCCCCTAGTAACTCAGGTGACTGCTTGAGTGGGATTCTAACACAAAATCGACCGTTATCTAAGCGAGTGGTGTTTTTTATAAAATGGTTTTCACAAGCCCTTTCCTCCGGAGAGTACTCAAAGTCTGTACTTACCTCCTCGAGCTGCCAAAATTTTGTTAATTGGTTTTGAATGTCATGAACATCCTCATCACACTGGACATTTAACTTCGCAAAGTTACACAAGGCTTGAGACGATGATACATGGCCACCTTTAATGGGACCTGATACGAGCCAACCCAGTTTCGTATCACAGAGTATCGGTAGTCCGTCTCCTAACGTAAGCCTTTGAGTACCTAAAATGTCCCAAAATACGTCCGCGCCGATCAATATATCGATAGCGGCCGGCATATGAAAGTGTGGATCCGCAAGACACATATCAGACGGAATGTTTATAACAGACAAATCTATCTGTTTGCATGGTGTATTATTGGTAATTGAAGGCAAAATAAAACAATGTATATTCGTCGAATAACTGTCGTCTAACGATTTTATTTGTAAGCGACATGATTTATTAATTTGTGACGTAATATTATTGATCCCTAAAATGGAGTTATTTATCCTAATAATAGGCAGCCCTAGTTTCTCATGCAGTGCCTCGGTCATTAAACACGTCGTACTACCGCTGTCTAACAACGCACGAGCGACATGTTGTTTACCGTTCTTACCGAATACTTTAATTAACGCAGTGGACAATAACACATCTCCGTTTTGAGTGTGCGGCAGCGCAGCGACACTTGCCGACAGTGATAAGCGAGCACTCGACTCGGGCGGCTGCTGTGTCGGTAGCTGCGTATGCGCAATGGGATGCATGATGTTGTTATTATCCGAGTTATGATGTGTCGCACCCTTAATCGCAGAAACCGGTTTGTTATTACGATCCAAGACATGCACCAGTGTATTGTGTTTACGCCGACAAACCTTGCAGCCTGGCTTCTTGCAATTATTAGCGTAATGTCCGGACTGTAAGCAGTTAAAACACACCTTGTACTCGGGCAGTAATTTTAGTCGCGATTCATTAGTGAGCGATAAGAAATGAGGGCAATTAATTAATTTATGATCATTATTACACTTAGGACAACGTTTAGAAAATGAACTATTTTTATTACTGCAATTATTATCAGAAACAGAAACCAAAGTTTTTATCTTATTGGTAGACTTGTTGATGTTAGGTGAACATAAATTATTATGACTTTTATTTGAAGATGTAGACAATTCTATGGTTTCTAATAAGTCAGCCCTATTTTTAATAAATGACAGAAATATGTTAAATGTTATTTTTCTATCTTGCTTTATAGACTGCTCCCATTCCCGATATGTCTTGCTGTCAAGTTTGTGTGTAATTATATAAATGAGAAGCGTGTCCCAGTGTTTAGTTGGTTCTCCTAGGGATTCTAAAGCTCGTAAGTGTTTATTAGTTTGATCTAAAAGGCGTTTTAAATTAGCTGACGACTCTCTTGTGATGACATCTAAATTAAATATAGCAGAGACGTGATTGTGAATTAACAGTCTTTTGTTTTCATAGCGATCGCATAGTATCTGCCAGGCTAATGAATAGTTGGCAGATGAGAACTCAATGGATTGAATAACTACCGCAGCAGATCCCTCCAACGAAGCCCTCAAATAATGGAATTTATTAATATTGTCTATATCGTCATTATCGTGAATGAGGCTGGAAAAGGTGTCATGAAACTCCAACCAGTTGTCATAGGAGCCGCTAAATTTTGGCAATTGAATGGTAGGCAACTTAATGTTGTTGTGGGCGCACGAGCGACGTACACTTACCTCAGTCGCAACACTCTCGGCCCTCCTACAATCATTGAGAATTTTACGTGCTTGTGAAAGCAATTTATAATATAATTTTTCAAATTCCCTACGCTCTAGTAGGTGAGATTCAGCCTCATCTACTAGGCACTCTAAAGACAACTGTACCTCTTCAAAACGATCAAACATTTTTTCCATCCGCGCGATACGTAACTGCAACTCGTCAACTTCGAAGGTGTTTAGAGAAGCAGCATCCAAGTCATCGATGTAACTTGAAAATGACGTTAATTGTCCCTTGTAGGCTGCACGTTGACGAATAAGTTTTACCTCTTGCGTCATCTTGCGAGGCTGGTATGTAATCAACCTGGAATTGATGTAATAATAGCTAGTTTATAAAAACGTCTTAATGTGTGTTTAACAATGATGTTCCTATGTACTGTAATACTTAAGTACGAATAATAAAAATTAGAAACAACAATGTAATTTCAATTTATGACCAAACTTTAATAATCTAATTATGATTTTAACACTTACTTGAACTATTTTTACACAATGTTATTAAGAAATTGAATAAATTATGATTTGAATGCTAACTTAACAATCTTTACAAATTAATTAAAGAAACTGTGTAGATAATTATTAAAGGCAATATTTACTTGAAAGTAACTAACTAAATTATTAATTACTAATCACTTCTAACTTTTACAATAAATTAACTGATCATGACTAATAGTTAAAAGTAATCAAAGTAAGTATTCACCAACCTTGTTCCCAATCGAAGCTTTTATACTTACAAAATACTTATAATACCATAACAGAGTGTTGGGTGGAAATCAATGGAACACTAGTACCATAATAAGTTCAACTTTTTGGCCTTTTCTTCAAATTTATCTTCTTCCATCCACGCGGTTAACCTTCCAATGACCTCTAGTTAAACTTTAACTTCCAGATTTATTAATCCAACACGCGAATAATTTATCACCACAAATTATTCGTAAATAATCCAGCCGAAGTGACCAATGTTGCCGCTGTAGTTTAGGTATTATAGCAATTAAAATCTTCGTCAAGGCAAAATAAAACCACCACACAGTTCACGGTAAAGAGTTGTAATGTAATATTCATTAATGTCGGTAAGAACATACACGGTACTTAATGCTAATTGTTCGCCGAGTACGATGCGACGCGTAAACATAAAGATGCCATTAAGATGCATCAGGCGCTGAGTAAAATAACCAAAATTTTAAAAATGATAAAATAAGTAACGTAATAATATACTTAATAACTAATAGGCGATACTATACTAAACAATACCGTTTTGTTGGCCTCATGCAAACTAATCTCTAGCTCAGTGATGCGACTCAAGGCCCTTTCGTGCTCATTACTACAGTTGTTGAATGAATCTACAATGTCCTGGAGTTGGTCTCGTTGCTCCAAAGTGTCCATGTATCTAATGTGGAGCTTATTATTTACGATATACATAAAAAATAAGACCAAGTGTATACGGCAAAATTAAAAGTTATGTGTACCTATGGATCCTCGGATCTCTTTTTATATCAATAGCCGAAAAACGCGCAGATGAGCCATCTGATGGAGAACGGTCACCGTCGCCGTGGACATTACCACCACCAAAGGCATCACCAATGCGTAGCCGGCCAAGAAAGAAAGAAAGAAAGAAGAGGGAAGAAAGAAAATACTGACTCTCAAGCCTCCATCCGGAACTCGACCATTCGCGGCAGTTTGGCGGTTGACTCAACCAAGAGCAGCTCTTACACGCTGGTCTTCCGGTAAGAGGTTGGGGTCAGTGTTCTGTCCCAATACTCTTTTTATTCTAACTCTCCTTTTCCATCATCAACATATGATAAGGGATACATACATGCGACAGTGGTCGTGGGCGAGGAAGGCGTGGTGGCCGATAAAGCCGCGGCTCTGCAGTTTTCACCCTGGAGGATGGCCACGTCGTCAATGGCAATATCGCTTGTGTAACTGCTGCCTCGAATGCCTTCTATAACAATCTAGAAAAAGATGCTGATCAGTCGTGTGCTGAAAGTTTGGCATGGCATCATAACGTCATGCCTTATCACGAACCTGTAGCCAGTTATACTTTTTATAGGCAACCATCACATTCCTCAAGAGAGCAACACATCTGTGATCGCATTAGAATGAAACTTTTACTAAAATTACTAACTGGACTATTTATAACAACTAACAGAACTAATTATCACTAACAGTCCCTTTCCCACCTACTAACGAACTGACTAACTGACGTTCGTAATAACACCCTTAACTAAGACTATTTAGTCCCGATTTGAGTCTTGTTCTGTGTCGGTCACAGTTGTCATGGGCAGCAATGAACGGGTGATACTGCATGCTCGTTTGCTATCTTAGTAACTAAGTGCATAAATAAGGTTTACCTGAAAATCAACAGAAAAATGTGTCAAAGGGCTGACAGCATTGAACCATGTATCTCCGAGATTCCCCCATTTTTCAAAGAGTAGATAAGTTTGCCTTTCTTCTTTGGGCATGTCGAGGATTGCTTTAAGGGTTATGTTGTCTGGCTTCTGATAAACTCGAAGACCTCCACAAGTTCTGGAATACAAACCTTAGTCAAACCTCTGTCGTACGAGCATATGGACTACGATATCATGAAAAATGTTGTTGACCCTGGCGCGTTCCGATTTGTAACTAGCATAAATAGACGTTCTGCTTCGAGTTCAAGGTGTATAAGTTCTTATAAATCGATGAACACCGGCTGCACGCACGAAAAAGTATGACGTCATTGTCACGTTGCGCCTGAGCCGAGCGTACAAGCGAGAGCGCGTGCGATAGAGAGGCACGATCGGCCTAAGCGTTCGGTTTTCTTAATATTTTCTTATGACGTTATCACGTAAAATTATCGTCCGTAAACCGACTTTACCGTCAACCAATTCAAGAATTTGAATTTGAACCATTTTTTATGTAAATAGGCGACAAACGAACCGACGAGCTTCCATATGGTAAGTAATCATCATCGCCCAGCGTAGGATTCCCTGTATCGCTGGTACCGAGCTGCTACGACACGCGGGGTAGGTAGCCAGGATCCGGGCAAATATTAGTTATTTGTTGCTCGAGTTGGGAATGGAATCCAATTGCTCTACTTGGGTTGCCCCCTGTTTTTATAGAACGTAAAATCATCCTAAGACCTAGAGAAAGGCTGCAAATATTGGCAATCCGCAATATATAGCCACCATTTGAATAAAATGTCGCCTTGAAGCTTCATATACATAGCGTTCAACTATGTTGTGAATATGGCGGTAAATTACAGTCTTATCTAGAATAGAATCTAAAATTCTTATTTTGTTTTGAGAAGCCTACGGCTATTACATTTATTCTGAAGCTAGTAGACCCTCGCATCGCTTCTAGTATCTAGTATAGTATTCCTTACGTTTCACCAAAGCGTAGTTTTAGACAGGTTTCATTTTTTATAGGTATCTGAATGAATAAAAAAAAACTAAATGTCACCCCTGGTCTACTAAAACACATTAGTAAATGTCACCAATATATTTTTTCTCAACTGATCGCATAGGTACGTTGTTAAAAGCAGGGAAGAGAAGATAGCTAATAAGCTAATATCATTGTTCTGAATTTCATTAAAAACATCCGAATAGGCATCCCGAATTCCTTTAGGGACTACAAGTCATTTTGCAAATAGGTCCAATATCGACTGAGCCAAATATCCATACAGAGTACAGACATCAACCAGTCACAGTTTATAGATTGGTTGCTCAGCTTCGTTTTGCCAAGTACATAGGTAGGTATACAAGTAAGCGAGCTTGGCGCTCGGCCAAAATTCAACAAACAAAGTATTTCAAGGCCAAACTGCGACGTCACCAAGTACTTTGTTGATTGAAAGCTTTTACGACTGATGTTATTGGGACCTACAGTAATTTTTGTAGATGTTATTGTGATCTGACTACCCGTGTCGCGCAATGGTTACTGTTGGAAGGGTCCTGGGTTCGATTCCCAACGAGCAGAGGAGCAACGCCGACTCAAATCTCTGCGTAGCCACATAGCGACGCAGCGGCGTATAAATAAAACGATAATAATAAAATAAATAGAACGTTTGTAGAATTGATACCTACTTGCCAAACATGTGGTAAGAGAATGAGAAGCAGCCATCCTGGGAGAGAGAGTAGTCGTATACCGGCGATATGAGACGAGCTCTGTCATTCTCCACCTGCGATGTGCTCTCGATGTACATGTAGTGCCCTGAGAAATAAATTATAACCTTTTGGCAAATGGAGATCTCCGGCCAGATAAGACTACTTGCCCGGGAGGCGGTGAACGTAATTTATGGATGTGTGTGACGTAATTTATGGATGCCTATTTGATGATGACAGTAATCTTACCGTTTTTCCCCATACCGAGGGTATGGTCATACGATGGTCCAGTGAAGAAGATCGAGCTCGGAGTCTTTGAGTTGAGTCGCAGCCAATCGAAGTCATGAAGCGCATCCTGTTTCCATCCGCAAAGATCCGAACTTTCGAAGTCACAGCTCAATTTGGGTGGAACTATGGTATCTGATTGAGTATGAAAAATAAATTAATTAGTTATTCTAGGGTGTAGTGTAAGGTGCTCCTTGCATCTTTATTCCAAGCCTTCGAGCATATAACCAGATAGAGGTGTAATATGAGCCATCCAATTCCGAAATTGATCAGTGATTTTTCACTGGTAAATAGCGATTAATGCCCGCAATAAAACAATGCGTCTTGCTCTTACCTAAGTGTAACCCATATACAGCCATCTTATTTTATTGACTGGACCTTGAGTAGGCCAATCAGAGACCGACGAATTGTTTTGGCGCAATTTGTGTTCTAACAAAACGAATGACATTACCACTCTAAGGTTACATGCTCGATGTTCCAAGCCAACCTCCCCTACTTATGATGCGCCCTGCTGAACAGCAGAGGAGGTTACGGCGCCCGGTCCCTCTTCGTCAGAGGTCTTCTTCTTCAGAG
This sequence comes from Ochlodes sylvanus, assembly GCA_905404295.2. NCBI lineage: Eukaryota > Metazoa > Arthropoda > Insecta > Lepidoptera > Hesperiidae > Ochlodes > Ochlodes sylvanus. The sequence continues at coordinate 1,580,900 of FR990146.1, read as the reverse complement.
GTCATTGGACTTTGCACCATTCAGTTTAATCCCGAAGGTACTCTAGACTTGGATGGTAAATCGCACTAACTTATTAAAACCCTATTCATTCTTGATTCAAAGACACCGATCACAAACCTAAGCTTTTTCCTAGTTTAAACACTTTAAACCACGGTTTAATTTCGATTGCAGTCGATTGTAGCTCTTTTTTTATCGTTTTGAGCTCATTTTAGCGAGCACTCGACGTCCATGGTAATAATAAGTCAATATACCTACTTTTAGATATACATACCAACACATTTAGGAGCAGTAGCGTTCCACCTCACCCCGTCGCAGTAGATGACCGGGGAGCCGACCAGCTCGTGGTTGGGGAAACAGAAGAATATCACCCACGCTCCGCCGTGAGACAGCATGCTTAATCCATTCTGGAGCTGTGGTACAGCACAATTTGGTCCTGGACATGAAAAAAGAATATTAAAATGTTGTGTACCTAAAGGATGAAAATCCTATGTCTAAAGCCACACACATACAAGAATATTTGGACAGGATTCTTTAACTTCTTCATGCGCGTTAGACAAATGTTAAAAGAAAATCTTATATTACAACAACGCGCAACGTTCTGCTTAGTTACATACTATCAATTAGTATGTCATCATTAGTATATCAACATAGTTATTAATTTATTAATTTTTACAAGAAACTTACGGCTAAACATACAATAGTTTAAATAAATAGATACATGAAGGCCAATTAAAAGTTTTCACATTATGAGAGGAGACACGACTGTGTCCAGCACTGGAACAGTTATGGGTTACGATGACGACTAGACTTACGGACGCAGACTGGCATAGGGACGTCCCATTGTCCATTTCTGCAGGTGGCGTACTTGTTGCCGACCAGCTCGTACCGCATGAGGCAGGTGAACCGCGCCAGCCGCGACCGCTGCCGCAGCCGCACGCGCCCGTGGGCCAGCCGTGGGGTCACGCACGTGTCGGGCGCGTCGTACAGAATGCGTGCTGGAATATAATGGATTAGCAACAAGTAACTAACCCTCGCTTCGCTTCAGGAAACCGGTCTATCAAAACAATTATCGAAGAAGATTAAACATTTTTTCGAAATTTTCACAGAAAGCGTGTTACTTGGCTGCTGGCACAACAAAAAATAAAAAGTTAGATCATAAACGGCGTGGTGCCATGCTCAAACAAAAATTTAAGTATTATTCCATAATAATTATAAGTTACTTTTTTGAAGTCGGTTATTTTTTTAAATTTCCTACTAAATTTCTTAAATAACATCATCATGACATCGTTTTCCACTCTTACATTAGGCCTTTGAATTCTCATGCGGTGGGAAGTTAGATGTTTGTTATAAAAAGCAAGCAATAAATAAACGCTCCTATCAGCCGGACGCCAGTCGCCAGTGGACAACTTCCGCCGTCAGCTAAACACGTGGGAGGATGACCACCTTCGATGACCTCAACTACCACCAGCATACCATAACCGTTATCACTCCTACTAAGCCCGGGTTCAAACTACTCTCGTTTTTACCAATCATCATCATCATCATCATCATCACAACCCATGACTGTCCCACTGCTGGGCACGGGTCTCCTCTCACAATGAGAGGGGTATAGACCACAGTCCACCACGCTGGCCAAGTGCAGATTGGTGGACTTCACACACCTTTGAGAACATTATAGAGAACTCTCAGGTGTGCAGGTTTCCTCACGATGTTTTCCTTCACCGAAGCAAGTGATAATTAAATTTTAATACGCACATAATTTTTGAAAATTAGTGGTGCATGCGGGGTTTGAACCCGGAACCTCCGGTTCGGCAGTCCACCGTTCAACCACACGGCTATCACTGCTTTTACCAATAGCGAAGACTAAATGAGGGTAGAAAGGAAGTTCCCTGGCTAGAAGGGAAGGGCCCTGGGTTCGATTCCCGGCTAAGCAGACAGATACATGTTCCCGTCCTAGTGTGGGGCTATAAGTGTGTGTGTAACTTTATTTATTTTATTTATACAACGCCGCGACACCCACGAGCCTAGAACAAACATTTTTATCTGCCACATAAATATCAGACCCAGCTGGGAATCGAACCTGGTTCCCTCGCTTCGTTGGCAGAGTCACCAAGGGGGTACGGCCGTAAATACGTAAGAAGCGAAAAAGCTTCCACTAGGCTCTTTTTGGGTGAAATGAAATGAAATGAATTTTATTCGAATTTGATTTGTACAAACATGTTTGTACACATGTTGCAACATGAAATGAATTTTATTCGAATTTGATTTGTACAAACAAATGTTGGTACACATGTTGCAACATGAAATGAATTTTATTCGAATTTGATTTGTACAAACATGTTTGTACAATTTTTCAATTAATTAATTTTTCAATTCGAATAAAATTCATTTGATTGAAGACTGCAGTCTTCGAAAGTCAAATCACGCCGTCGCGTCGCTTTAACAAATCCCTAGCGCGAGCCGTGAATGGTCTTGGAAGAAGAAGTGGCAACAATCTCCCAAGGAGAATATTTTCTTGCCAATTTCTAGAAAATTCTTTCTCAAATATTAAACACGACCAACCATTGTAATCTTATAACATACTCACAAGCATCTATGGATCCCACAGCCAACAATAACAGTACACTTTTTAAAAACATGTCGCAAAGAGTAGCTAAATTTAGAATTATTTAATTAACAACCAATTTATAGAATACTTGACCCTTTAACTTCACATTTGGACTACACAACTACACTGCAATTACTGACAAACATTTTAAAATATATTGTGTGTTATTGTTGCTTTTTATACAAAGACTAAGTTACATCGCAGTAGTGGAAATAGGCATGAAACTTTGGAAAATTTTCCACTGACATAACGGACCAACTAACATTCTTAATAACACCCTCTGCTAACTGGACTGTCCATCCCAGTCTCGATTTGAGTCTTGTTCTGGATCGGTCACAGTTGTCATGGGCGGCAGCGCTAGTGCTGCATATTCTGCTGATTTACATTCTATACAAAAAAAATACATGGTATTTTTTTGTATATTCGTATAATGGACCAGGCAAACGAATTTTTTTTTACACGTCAAATAAATCTATAAAAAATTACAAGAAAAACTGTGTTTTTACTTTTTCCATATCTCAATAAATGGCTGAGATATTAACGATCAAAGTGCGTATTTACGGACGTTGGTTTTTTTAAAAACGCAGGCGGGCGGTCACTACTCGATGACGTCATCTCTCAGTAGTCGCGCGTAGTTGATAGGGATTTTTGACCGAAATGTTAATTTAAACTCAAGTAAAGCCGCGAGCAAACCTTAGTTATCAATAATAAAATAACATATATAATTCACATACTATCTACTACATCTATGCAAAATTTCAAGTCTGTATCGATAGAAATAAGAAAGTTATAGATTTTTGAACTGCATAGACCCATATTTTCTATACTTGCGCCGTATCATGCTCGCGGCCGAGCCACGTCGTGACGTCATAGCGTAAGCGCGGAAATTCAAAAAAGGGCTTGAACTTCTCGTCTTTATAACTTCGGAAATACTGCATGTATTGAAGTGAAATAAAAAGTTATGTAATGTATATGACCTAAGCTCGGATTTTAGGTGTATTTGATAGTAATATTTTGACCCTTTTGCCTTCTCCATTAGGTATATACTTATAGGGTATTTTTTGAAATTGGTCGAGCCCTTTCGGAGGAGTTTGAACCACGCCACTCACGTTACCCAGCACAGTAGTGTTAAACGTCTCCAAAGACCAAAAAAGATTCCCTTCAAAATTGTTTATAAAAGATTGTAATAAGGTCTAATAGTGTTCAGTAGATACTTACAACGCATTAACTCCAAAAGTTAATCTTTGACCCAACGGGATGCGCCTACGCAGCTATCACAGGAAGCGGTCTTCCCGATATGTATTGTGAATATTATCAGCTTGTGGCCTTTCGACGAATATCTAAAATGCGATTAGTAAAATCCACTAAGTAATGATTCATTTGAAATTTCGTCTTTTTATTCGCTGAATTTGTCATGAAAGGAATTCAAAATTTAGAAACAATTTGTGTGTATTCATGTCAATAGCGCTTGTACCTTCGTCAATCGTACTGTAGCAGTAACGATATTGGTCGTATCGTTGCGGTGTGGAATACTTATAATAGATTAAAATGGTGGAATATTTACACCAGTCCCATGCCGGCAGACCAAGGTGTCGTGTCTTAGGAGGCAAAAGAAATCGGCACTTGCTTGATGGTAGGACTGGTAGGGCTGAAGCCCGACTGGCTAGCTACCACTCTCTTGCTTGAGTCAGTCGCCAAACAACATTCATGATGTGTTCCGGCTGGGAGCCTGAGAGCCAGTATATCCTATCTTTCTTCTTCCTTCTGACTAGCCGGCAACACTTAAGTGAAGCCTTCGGTGTTGCTGATGTCCACAGGCGACGGTGACCAGTTACCATCAGGTGGCTCGTCTGCTCGTTTGGCGGCTATTAAAATAAGTAACTAGTGTGTCGGCGAGGTAGTTCGACTCATTCCCAGCTGCGACTGATTACACCTCTTAGACCTCATTGCCACTTACAGGTGGGATTGTCGTCAAGTATTTTGATATTAAGTACCTATTATAATAGTAAAAAAAATGATAAATAGGCCGAAAAAGCGACATCCCAGGCCATTAAAACTAAAATAAAATTGTCAATTATGTCAACTGGCAAGTCAGAATCTCAGAATAATGTCATGAATTGTCAATGTGACTTGTGTGATTTGTGTCAAGCCCGGTCCAACCGTCCGTCCAACTCCAAGTCAAATCAAAGTGTCAAACAAGTCAACAGTCAACTTGCTTTGTTAATTTTGTTATTGTTGTTGCTGCACAGCGCAGGAAACTTATCCTTTAATTTAATTAAACATTAGATTTCATGGCTCCTTACAATGAAACAGAAACAAATTCAATCATCCCAAATATAACAAAATGTAATACAATGGACATGTGTAGATTGTGCCTTGTTCGTGGTAAATCATTAAATGAATTAACTCACCAGTTAACTCATATTATTTCTACCTGTTTTTCAATAAAAGTAAGTATTTTTTACTTCAAGCCACCTGTATTTTGTATTATTTTCTACTATAAAGTACCTAAATCAAGTGTTTAACGAGTTTATTTCATCATAACATCCCCTGAGAACAGAGCTGAAAGAAGTATGTATCGCTGCGCTGTAATCACTAATCAGCAGAGCCTGTTTACCCTGTTTCCATTAACAATGACAATTAGGATTTAATAAAAGTGTTGAAAACTATTTCTGAAAGTGCATATTCAGATGTTTAAATAATTATTTCATTTATTACCCTGCACCCTTCTCTATTTAAATTAATAATATCCATAGCATATGCCTATCTCTATGGTAACCATTGCTCTCCATACAGGTTGTACCACAGGACAAATTAATTTATTTTGAAATAATAATTTCCAGATTTGCTTATCTCCAGAACTTACAAATAAAATTTGTCAAGCATGTGTTGACCAATTGGTGAATATCTACAAATATCGTAAAAAAATTATGAAAAATGAACATAAACTACTTAGGAAATTAAGAGAAAATGTCAGAAATTATTCAGCTAAAGATTTACAAGAAGATGCTGATATTGATGTGGTCAATGACAACATTGTTAGAATTAATTTAAATGAACTAATTATGGACATAGCTGATGAGGAATCTGACCCAAATTACTCAGATATTAATGTAAATGAAGAATCAAATACCGAAATTTTAAAACAACGTAAAGATAGTTTAAAAACTGAAAAGGGTAATACTGAAGAAAGTGAACATAAATTACAATTAAATGTTAAGAATATATATGGAGATTTGAATGAAGATAACAAGGACAATTTCAAGGCAGATGAAGTTAACAGCAGAGTTAACGATTTAAATGACTTCCTTAAGGACAACCATTCAGATATTATTAAAAAAGAAATAGTTGAAGAATCTGTTAACCAGTATGATTCTCATTTAGAAACAGATAAAGAAAATGCAGACATAAACAATTTAAGTACTAATAATTTGATTGACAATAAAAATGAATCAGAATTTAAAGACGAATATGGAAAAGTAAGTGTTGTTCTAAACCAAGACGAATTATGTGCATTTAACCTGGACAGAAAATTTATGTGTCTTACTTGTCTGAATGTTTTTGAATCACAAAAAGAACTCTCTAATCACTACAAATCTGTGGAATTCCCCAAAACTATGAAGGACACATCAAGGAAATATACAGATCCAATCATAGTAAAGGTATCAAAGAATGATGGGGATAAAGCTGCGTTCAAGTGTGGTATTTGTAGTAAAGTTTTCGAAAATAAAACTACAGCCATAAAGCACAGAGAGGTGCATAAAATTGACCGGCCATTCCTCTGTAATTTGTGCGGTGAGTATAAAGTTTAAAGTGGACTCATCTAGTTTGCTCAGGTAAATTAAGTTTACTGAATGTTAATTTAATTGATACTCAGAACCAATAACATTTGTGGCAATCTAGACAGAATTAGAAAGAAGGAATGCATTAATTTGTTAAACACTGGCCATAATGTCATTACTGTTTAGGTCATCAATGGCCTTATTTAGTTTTATTCTTTGACCCGCCTATGCCTTCTATAAATAATTAGAACGGGTTACCAATGAAAGTTATGTCGTAATCCATAAGATTTTGTAGAAAATTTCGATAGCGTGATTCAGGTTTTGTCGTGATGTCAATGTGTGACGTGTGTGCGACGTCACAGTTCTATTCTTCATCTTAAACTATGTTTCCAGGCCGGACTTACAAGACTGTAGACGATATCTTGAGACACGGAGTTGTTCACAACGGCAACAAGTTTGCATGTTCGTACGATTGTGGGTATACCACTGTACACTTGGGTGCATTGAGAGACCATGTGAAAAGGCATAAGAAAGAGTACAAGGTAATGAATTAGTTTTATAAACATACCAATATTTATATTTCAAAGTTTTATTTTAAAGATTAAATACATAGAAAATCAATCCTTAATCCCTTGTCAATACAGTACAAATGCGACAAGTGCGAGAAATGTTTCCAAGTGAAGACCTGGTACGAGCAGCATAAGAATGTTCACGACAAAGTCCGTCCCTTCGTGTGTTCGATATGTGGACAAGCATTCAGCATGGAAAGGTAGGCTATACACAAACCAAGTAAAACTATATGATATATAATTTGTTTTTAAGGTTCTGTACCCAAAAAGTGACTAACGAACCCTATTAAGCCGCCATTTTGCCGATGCTTCTGATCTTATTATCTCCCAAGTTAAAATGTGTCCGTCTCTTTTTCGTTTCCGTTTCATTTCATTTGCACGTCATTTCCGTTTCATTGAATTCCAAATACTATAGAAGTTTTCACTTCAAAAATTTCAATTTATTCAAAGGTGTTTAATAAACTTGTATGTGAATTTATAACAGGCGGGCGCATTCATCATTTTGCCTAATAATAATACAGGTAACTTCAATGTCAGGTATTTAACCTCCCACCGCGCCAACGTTCACCCGCAGTCGTCGAGGGTGAAACGCTACAAGTGCGTTGAGTGCGGCCTCCCCTGCGACTCTCCCAAGAGTCTCGGTATGCATATGAAGGTATGGCATCACTCCACCTTAATTTCAGTCAACTGGTAGAGATGCAGTGATATAAGACTGATATGAGTGTCGTTTATCCTGTGTTAACTGTTTTATGCATACATATTTTGGTGCACAATCAATAATGTGAATAAATGAATTAAATAAACAGTAGCAATGGATGGAGTTGGTCGCTATCATCTTTGATTCTCTATTTTATAGTTTGGCAAAAATCCTGAACTTGCTAATGTCGAGAAAGTGAGGCAGGGAATCTGCGACTTCATTGCAGAGTCTATAAGATTTATACTTCAATGTATTTTGGTTTGACGGTTTTTGGACTATTGTTGAGATATCTGAGTGAAAAATTTCGTGGCAATTTCGTTTGACATCTATGTCAATGTATTGTTGACATGTTTTCAGCAAAAGCACGGGTTGAAGACAGACTGCCTGTGCGATATATGTGGTCAGATACTGTCCGACCAGCACAAGCTGAGCCTGCATAAGACCACACATAAGGCTACGAGGAAGTACAGCTGTAGGTAAGTGGATAAATTAAATGTGCACGATGTGCGCACATTTGGAGTGAAACTTCTCAACGTATTCTATTCACTTATTTTGATAAGGATTAAAATTAAGGATTAAATATAAAATAAGTATAGCTCTATACCATAGCTATCGATGAATGGCGAGCGGTTAACGCCCTGACTCGTGTGTCACAATCTTGAATTTTTACTCTCAGCGCTGCTAAAGAAGTTTCACTTTAAAATACTTCAGGATTGACTCAGTAAGCACTTTGTTGGTCAGCTACGACCCTCCTGAATTTAACTTCAACCAAATGCTCGATTCAAATAAGTACACCAGGAGTTTGGTTAACGCAACCGTCTCTGAAGTCCACTAAGAAGTTTCACTCAAACATAATATTTATGTTTACAGATTCTGCAAGAAGACATTCACTAAGAATGATCATAAGAACGTCCATGAAAAAATTCACACCGGGGAGCGGTTGAGCTGCAATAGCTGTCCCAAGTCGTTTACGCAGCGTTGTAGCCTCCGGAGACATATCAAGAGGTACTATTTAGTACCTAAAAATAACTGTAATACTGGAACTAGTAAAACAAAACGTGTGCAATTTACACGTACTAGAAGTGAAAAAAACGAATACGGACTTTATTTACGGAATTTGGACTGACACCAAATATTGATGTTTTGCTTTGCTTACGTAAGCCGCCATTTTGCCAATGCTTCCTATCTCATTTTCTCCCACGTTAAAATGTGTCTGTCACTTTTTCGTTTCCGTTTCATTTCATTTGTGCGTCATTTCCGTTTCATCGAATTCCTAATCACAATGAAACTATAGAATTTTTCACTTTAAAAGTAAAGTATTACCAGTTTTTTTTATGGAATTAATATAGCAAACGAGCATGCAGCACCACCCTTCCGCTGCCGCCCATGACAACTGTACCGACTTAGAACAAGACTCAAATGGGGACTGGGTTGGTGAGTCTAGTTATCAGACGGTGTAAGAATGTTAGTTTGGTTTGGGTAGTTGATTAGTAGGTATGAGGACTGGGCTAGGGGCTGTTAGTGATAGGTAGTCCTGTTAGTAGTTGTTAGTAAAGTCTTGTTCTAATTCGGTCACAGATGTGTTGCTACTCTTGACGACTAAGATGTTCGCCTTTAAAAAAGTGTAACCGGACACACCTTTATTGCTGTTAAAACAATTTATAAACGGTAGAAATGGTACTAGGTACCGTGGCGGGTGGTAGTACTACCCCGGGCGAACTCTAGGCTCTACTACCTACTGCCGATCACTGAACAATGAAATATAATGTATGTACCTCACCTAAAAATACAATACCGTTTGCAGATATCATCCCGGAGATCATCAATCATTGGAACAGAAAACTTAGTATTTAAGTAAATTAATTAAATTAAGTTACTTAATTAATATTTTAATAAACAATTTGAGACTGTTGTGTAATTTCATTCAGTAATATTACTTAGTAGTTTTATTTATTTTTTCAATGTGTTTGATACTTAATTCTTCTTAAAGGCATTGGTCTGGTTAGTAAATTGTTGGCTATTATATTATACACTAGCGACCCGCCCTCGCTTCGCTTCGGGAAACTTATTATCAAGTGCTTAAATATAAAGTTTCATGGTTCTTTAAGAGATGGCGCTAGGCGTTCTTATTCTTTAAGTTAGGAAGGTTCACCCCTAGATGGCGCTGTGCTTAAAACCCGAAGAAATCCCATACAAACTTTCAACCTTTATTTCAACCTCTTCATCCCTTTTTGTCGCAATAAAAGGTAGCCTATGTCCTTTCTCAGGGTCTAAAGATTGTCTGTGTCAAATTTCATCAAAATCGGTTGAGAGGTTTAAGCGGGAAAGCGACAAAAACAGACAGACAGACAGACAGAGTTACTTTCGCATTTATAATATTAGTAGGGATTATATTATACTTAGGTTTTGAACCATTTTTAATGACTTCTCTAAATAAGTCGTCTTCAGTGTAAGCACTAGTCGCCGCCAAGAGTTTACCTCCTTCGCTAACAAGATCGCCGAACGGAAAATGGAGTAAATCATTCGATCAGTCATTGGTAAAGAGCCTTAAAGAGGTGATTAGTCATCGCTAATATCTTTAAAACGTAAACTTATCAGCCGCCCCTCGTATATCGTCAACCCTTTGACTTAGTTTTGTGCTTCATAGCACGAATTTACATGCAATTTGAACAGTTTCTTTTATTGCAGCATTTAACTTAGCACACTTGGACTTGGCATTCTTGGCAAGTATTTTTATTTTTCTCTGAGTCGAATTCCCTGCAAAGAAATAATAAACACGTCATAATAAAATTGAGATCTTTAAATTCTCTGTGGTGATAAAAACTTAAGGCGGCTAGGCGGTAGGCGGAGACAGAGTGAAGTCTGGTCTTGGAACTTGGTTTGGTTACAAAAATCATACTTTTCAACTTGTCACCGTCATGAGATGGTCCCTGAGTTCCTCTTCCTCATGGGGTTAACATTTTGTACATTCTTCGCATGTAGGTATTATCGCGGATATTCTATATTCTCATAGATGGAGGAGGATTGTTGATCGTCTGTAATGCTGTCAATGTCAATGTCAAACTGTCAATTCAAATCTATCAAATCAACAAATAAATTGAAGAATTAAGGATGTGACATTGATGGAAAAGAATCGATTAAATAATAATCGATTTTTCTTTGTTCAAAATTAATCGATTTGTCAAAAATCGATTAATATCAAATAAATAATCGATTTAAAAAAATCGATTAAAAATCGAAATGTTTCTGTATTATTTAAGACAATTTGTTTTTCATATTGTCGCGTAGATTAATCTGTAGACACGTGCGAGCGGGATGGAAGTACCTAATTTAAAAATAGAATGATCATCTGTTGACATGAGCATTGACACGTGCGAGCGGGATAGAAGTACCTAATTTAAAAATAGAATTTCTGGAATGTTCTCGATAATAAATTTAAATAAACGTTTAAATTTGGAAAGCTGTGTTCGAAATTAGGGGCGAAGGCGAAGGCGATCTCAAACAATCGCAGGGACAGTTCAGTTTCGGAAGCGAATCCGAGAGGAGGACCAGGAAGAAGAAGAAGAAGAAAGAAGAAGACATGTACAATTTTACACTTGACTGGCGGAACTGCCGGCCACTTTGTTGCTTGGATACTTAGTTTCGGTTAAAGTTCGGAAAAATACGGTAACTTACATACACCGTAATTTATGACTACTGTAGGTGGCAGATCTAAAAACAAATATCAAAAATACGGCAAATCTACCGTAATTACGGTGCATATATATGGCAACACTGCACACCCACAACATAACTACTTTAGTAACTTTACACCAGCGAAAAATAATACTTAGATTCCTAGATTTCCTAGCCTAGAATAGAAGTGTAGTGTATGTAATGTACTAAGTAATGTAATGTAAGAATGTAACTGTTACTAATTAACTATAACTACCACAGAGTAGAGTACTTTGTACCGACCGACTAGGCTCATAGACTGGGGTGGGCGGGATAATTAAGCACCTAAGCAGACTAGTAGGCATTTAGGCAACGTCAGTCCATTCGCCGTTCCGTTTTTTGTTTTTTACTGATACTGAAATTAGCCAATCACGGCTGGTCTTGTGTTAGTCGACATAAAATAAGAACCAATTGTGAACTTTTAGCGGTTTAAGTCACGTGGCTGATTTGGTACCATTTTTGATTGTATGGAACTTCAGAACTTGTATGGAAGTGTCAACTTGTCAAGTGCGTCCTCTATACTTTATAGCTCGTTGCTTTACATGCATAATTATATAATCATATGCCTACAGATGGCGCCTTTTTTTTTTTAATCCATACTATCCATACTATACTATTTTAATTATAATTTATTAATCCTGACAAAACATATTATTCCCACGGGAAGATCCATTATGATGTCTATTTGAACTACAACAATAACAGTAATAACACCAGTAACAATTTGTTTTGTCCTTCTTTAACTTCGTAAAGCATCCATGGATTGATATAAATTTTTGAATAGACTTAGTTGGAAGTTCGAAGAAGATCTTATGCTACTTTTAACAGTTGAATAACATTAAATTCCCACGGGAAAAGGAAAATAGTCCTAAATACTCCGTGACAACATAATATATCTAAGAGTACATTTTACGAGGGAGCCACTAAAGTCAAAAATTGTGAGGTATAAATACAATCAAATTGGGTGCTTTTTACAATGCAAATTTAACAAAATTTATCAAAATTGATACATTTGTCGCATTCAGTATTGAATTTAAATAAACTTTCTCTATAACACTCCAAAACCGGACGAATAGTTCAAAAGTTCTGACGATAAAATTGAACATTATGTGACAGACCAAATTCCACGCGGGCGAAGCAGCGGGCAAATGCTAGTCAATCAACTTATACGTATGAACTTAATTGGCGATTTTTCATCCAACGCATAGATGGCGCTGTTTATAAAATTGAAACTTACTGCAAGATTTTTTCATCCGTGGCATAGATACGATCGGTTTTTGAACATCTATTAAAACACGTAATTTACATAATCGATTTTTTAAAAATCGATTAATATTACTATAATAAAAATCGAAATAAAATCGATTATATAAAAAAATAATCGATTTAAATAAAAATCGATTATTTTTTAACATCCCTAGGAAGAATTGGAAGTTGGAAGATTGTCTGTTTTGTGTTTTCTGTTTTGAATTTTTGATAAATTATTTGATAAGATAATTCTGAGCTTCTTATTTAATATTGAATTAGCTACGAGAGTAATAACATTGACAACACCATGGAAGCTGATGAAAATAGCGAGAAACTCGTGTGTTGTCTAGGCTGTTTATCTAGCGACAGTGATAGCGCCTTACAGGATTATAAGTTAAGCAACGGAGCTTTAAAATCAATTATTCAGGTATCACATCAGTAGTTACTGCGATCTACTGTTATAAACTTACTGTACCTATTTACTACTAATAAATATCATTAAAATTTAAAATCATTTATTCATGTAGGGGTCACTGATACACTTATGCATGTACTTATGCTTCGTAATTTACATAAAAATGATTTATAAATCAAATGACTAAAGAACTGAACATCTCGTATTTAAATGCACGTATACCTGACTAGGTAGGCTTAACGAATCTGATGATATTTCTGTTGAAGTATTATTTTGCATTGCGATTTTCTGTCATCACCGATTTTGCTCTAATTAAGGCATAGTCCCAGGTTAACATTATCAAAAACTCATTAATCATATATTTCACTATTTTATGTGAATACTAGATAACCTGACCATGTCGGATTGCCGTTCATAGGGTCCTGAGACCGATTCCCAGCAAGGCAGAACCCCTTACACTTCAAATATAAATGTATCACTAAAACAATTTTCTGGCCATCAATTTAATTTTAAATATTTTTCCTAATTACAGGTAGATGAGATATGTCTGTGTTATATATGCAAGCATTTAGCTCAGAAAATGGATCTGTTTATTCAAAATATACAAGGAAATCAAATATTACTTGAAAATATACATAATAATGTAAGTGATTGTAGTCATTTAATATTATTGCTTTGGTCCGTCGATGGCCAACTATAGGGTAAGAGTCTTTCCTGACAACCAAGGAGGCCTAGAGCATTGTCCACCATGCTGCTCCAGTGCAAATTTGTGAAGGGGTTATTGGCCAACCCAACTGTTGGAAGTTTTGCACTCAAATGCCTGTTCTGAGCACAGATCTCTCCTCATACCTGAGGAGACCCAGAGCATGCACCGCCACAATGCTTCAGTGCAGATTGGTGGTGGGGTTAGTGGCCAACGCAAGTGTCTGAAATTTTTACCTACCCTCCAAAGCACGGAAGCACTCTAGTAATTTTGTCACTAACCAACTCTGCACTGCACTGCAAAGCACTCTATGGCATAACTGGTTCAATCCCCTTGAATTGGCGCAACCCTAGATGCTATGAGTGCTTGATATACTCACTAAATTATTTTACTTTTTTATATATTCACAGATAACAACGTCTATCTTAGAAACAGCCCGAACACAGTCCCAGCTACTCTGTCTGACAAGTACAAAATTAGATCCTGTAGAAGTAGGCAAGAGTAAAGATATGACTATCAAAATTGAGGTGAAGGATGAGAATGGCTTTGCAAACCACATGAATGGTGACTTCATTGACGACGATAATGGTATGGTACTTTCATTGAATAAAAAGTATCCTAGACATGGAATGAAATAAAATAAAATTATGATTAACTGAATTTTTTTATCCACTTGGTTTTTACTAAGTTTTTCGATGTATGCAAGCGTTTCAAAAATTAAAAAAAAATTGACTGCGCCTTTGTTAGCTGTTAACGAGATTGTTTTAATATTTTCACTAGTTACTTACTTCTGCAACACAATAATGTGTTTCTAATAGCAATTTCAACATTTTGTGATAATCAACTATACATTATTTTTGATATTTTCATAAATTTCTACTACTACATCTTTTAGCTTGAATGCCAATATATTACATTCTTTTAGACTTCCAAGATTCTGCAGAGTCTTTTGATGCAGTAAAAGAAGAAGACAACATCATTCTAAAAGACTTATTAAAAGAAGAATTTGGTGTAAATGGACTAACTATGAAATTAAGGCGGCCTTTGAAAAAAAGAACAGTGGAGAAGAAAGTTGGTAGGAGAAAAAAACATTCTAAAAGTAAAAGAGGTAAGGAAAATGAACTTAATTGTGTTAAGTCTGTTGATTATATTTACTGTGAATCAGTAATTAGTATTGAGGGGAGTGATTACTTATTCTTTTTTAAAGTACTGGTCCTATTTATAATAATTATTTTACTATCCATACTAATATTATAAATGAGCCAAGTAACTATGGCTCTATCTCTATTTCTGTCTAGATCAGCTGAACCGATTTAGATGAAATTGGGTTTGTAGATAGTTTAAAACACTAGAAGGGACATAGGATAGTTTTTATCCCGAGGGAACTTGTTGTTCCCTTGGGATAATTTTAACGGTATTTTATCGTTTTCCGACTCCCTCTACAACGAAAACGCGAGCAAAGACTACTGTATAATTATACAATATTAGTATAAGTGTTAATCATCATCATCATCGCAACCCATAACTGTCCCACTGCTGGGCACGGGTCTCCCTCTCCCAATGTGAGGGGTAGTGGGTCAAAGTGTTAATAAATATTTTTATTTAATTGTAGCTTAATGATGGCTGTCTATAAAACATTTGGTTGTCTCAATAATAGGTGTTGAAAAAGAATATTCTAAAGAAGATTACCCATTAAGTGATTTGCTGAAAGAAGAATTAGAAGGAGAAGTTGTAGGAGACTTGGATATAGAAGATTTTGATAAAAGAAATATTCGAAAAACAAAGGATTTTTTACAAAAGAAGACAAAAGATTTTGACACAAAAAATGGTAATGAATTGTAAAATGTTTTAATTACAAAATTACTTTCTATAAGTACAGGGCGTTTTTAAACAAAGTCGTGTTACTGTGGCTGTTATCAGAACAAACAATAAAAAATTAAAAAATTGCTCCCAAAGCGGGTCCGCATACAAGTAATTTTAAAAAATGGGGTTTTATACTTTTTTTTGTCGACCAAATAATTAGAATTAATATAGCTCGGTTTTACACAGCCCTAGTGTGTTTGTCCGACTCGCACTTGACCGGTTTTTTATTAATTACTGAATTAATATGTATACGGTTTTCACTAATGTATTGTAGTAAACTTAGTTTGTAGTTCTGTTGTAGTAGTCCTATTTGACTTCTACTACTAATAAAAATAATTATGTCAATAAACAATCCCATCTATAAATTTTCTTGGAAACAGTATAAGTATCGGACTATCCCAAAGCGAAGCAGGGTTGCTGCTAATTAGTAAATCTTTTTTTTGTAGATTTATATAAAACCAAAATGATTTACATAACGAGGGAGCAATGCATGGAGGAACGGGTTAGAATGGCTGAAGATAAGAAGTACCTCAATGCTACGTACAAATGTGCCAACTGTGTCAAAGGATTTTATTTCAAGGACAGCTTTGAGAAACATATGGAGAGTCATCGCGAGGTAGTATAACTTTTTAATTTATTTTTTGTTGTCCGACAATGCATGAGTGATGCCATCACCATAATAAAAAAAGCCGTCAATACCACAATATTCATTGTAAGACAGCAGTTCTCAAACTTGAACGCTATTGAAAAATTATTTTACAAGTAAAAAAAACCGATTTCAAAATAATGCAGATGTAAGACTTATTTGGTTTTCTCATGGATGCCATCGTCAGAACTGGACCATATTGGACCACACGAGAAGCACTAGCTTTCTAATAAAAAAAGAATAATCAAAATCGGTTCAACCAGTCGAAAGTTCTGAGGTAACAAACATAAAAAAATACAATCGAATTAAGAAACTACTTCTTTTGAAGTCGGTTAAAAAAATCGTATCAAAAGTTTGTTACTCAAATAATCTTTTGGTTGTATTTTTTAACTTTATTTTGGAATATTTACAAGGATTTTTATTTGGCTGATATATGAGAGAATGTGTAATTGTTACAGACATCGGGTGACTACGAATGTGATATTTGCAAGCAGCGAATGGATTCGAAAGTAAAGCTGTTACGTCACAAGAAGTGTCACGAGGTGTAAGTGTAATGTGCAGGTCCATTTTTACACAAATTAATAAATATTTTATGTAATTTATTAAAAAAATCAGTAACTTCAACAACACAACACAACTTTGTATAAGTTATGGCTTGACTACGACCCCACCTGATGGTAAGTGGTAACGCAGCCCTTAGATGGTAAAGTGCGCTAACTTAGAAAAAAAGTATTGTGCGGTTGGGGGACATTTCAGGACCATTACTTACGTTTTTTCTTCAACTCCATAAATGTATTTTAAAACAATACAACCGTGTGTTGAGGTTATAATATGATATACTAGTATATAATAAGTATATAAACGTAATATTTTTTGTAACAATGTCATCTAGGCACTGTCATCTGAACTAATATAAAATACATTGTAAAGCAGCGCTGTAGTATGCTATCTAGTTACAAAATAATACTGTAGATTGCGTACACAACTATTAAAAACACACATACTCAGCATACGGCATTTCGTTACGTGACGATTTCTACTAAATCGCACTACCCGTAAGCCGTGTTAAGGAACTTCGTTCCAAAAAACCTATTTACTCTTGACATAAAGACACTTGGGAGTAAGTCTGCTAATTAATTAAGTTATTAATACTTCAATTGCGTCGTGTTTGAATATTTTGACACATTTCGTATACAAAATGTGTCAAAAATGTGTAAAACTTCACACGAAACAAACAATAAATTAGCAATTAGGACCCCAGAGTGTCCACTGGATTACCAATCAGTTGTGTGTATGTCCACAGTCGATATAAATGCTTGGACTGCGGACTGACCAGGATCAATCAACTGACTATACGAGAGCATTACAATGCATTTCACCTGAAACTGCATTCGTACTTATGTCCGCACTGCCCTAAAGCTTTCATGTGAGTACATTTTGGAGATTTAAAGAGCAGTGATAGCGGTGTGGTTGAACGTTGGACTGCCGAACCGGAGGTTCCGGGTTCAAACCCCGCACGCACCACTAATTTTCAAAAATTATGTGCGTATTAAAATTTAATTATCACTTGCTTCGGTGAAGGAAAACATCGTGAGGAAACCTGCACACCTGAGAGTTCTCCATAATGTTCTCAAAGGTGTGTGAAGTCCACCAATCCGCACTTGGCCAGCGTGGTGGACTATGGCCTATACCCCTCACACTGTGAGAGGAGACCCGTGCCCAGCAGTGGGACAGTTATGGGTTGTGATGATGATGACATTTTGGACTAGTATAAATCTTCTATATATGTATACGAGCATTCCCCTGCGGCTACGCCCGCCAATTTAAAAAAAAACCGGTTTATCCCATTTTTTATCACCCTAGGGAAGGAATTTTCAAAAATCCTCTCTTAGTGCTCATCTACACTCCCTAACGAACATACATGCCTTCAGCTTGTTGCGTCCAGTAGTTTCGGCTGTGCGTTGTCTGTCAGTCACACAGTAACGGAAGAGTTATTATATAGATAGATAAGGTTATGAGAAACATTAATTGTACGTAACATTACAGCGTAAGTTAATGGCAGAGAGCGCGGAAGCACTTACTGTAGTTAGCATGTCGTGTCGCGCAGGTTTATATAGCTCGTAACACTGTTGATCGAAATTCCATGAATCCGAGGGTAGTTGTGTGATGAGTGATGTCCGCAGCCGCCAGGTGTCGCTGCGGAAGCACATCGCGTACCTCCACAAGGGCAAGGTGCGCGTCAAATGCCAGCACTGTCAGAAGACGTACGCTAACAAGGAGGTCTTGAAGTCGCATATGATTGCGTGAGTTAGTTTGATATAGTATACTAAACAAAATATCGTTTATTCTATTATTCTATATCAAAATATTTTTTGGTCCTTCGAGCCTAATAAAACATTCGCATTCCTCCAAAGCGAACTATATATCGACGCAAAAAAGCGGAAACGCTGTAACCCACAAAATTAAATATGTTCACCAAAGCCGATAAACTGTTGAGATTTCAGAAGATGTATAAAAATGAGGCTAGTTTCACCTCAGTACAAAATTTTCTATTGGTCGTAGAACTTGGACCATTTCGACGTAGATTTTTTTTCTAAGTGGTTATAGGGGTGGGTTACAACGGTTCTGCTTTTTATATCGATATATCTAATGATAATCAGATAAATTGCTATGGTATTCTTTTTATAACATATTTTATGGTCCTTCGAGCCGGTATACCAAACCATTATGTATCCTCCAGGAGACATCCTCAGGAGGTGTCAGCCGGGGAGAGACTGAAGCGGTTCGTGTGCCAGGAGTGTGGGATGGCGTTCAAGGCTCCCTCGCAGCTGCGGAACCACAGCGTCAAACACTCCATCATCAGAGACTACTACTGTGTAGAGTGTGACAAGTGAGTGTAGTCTAGTTTAGTAAGATACGAGAAGGCCCGGGTTCGATTCCCGTGGACTTTTTATGTAGCCGTCGATCGAGCAGAGGAGCGCCGTGATGATAAGTGGTCCCCGTCAGTAAAGCCAAACGCATCACCAATGCGTTGCTGACCAAGAAAGAACGAAGAAGAAAGAACCAGTACTTTCTGTCTCTTGTTCTCTCAAATTCAAAGCGAACACATTCAAGTTGTTTGACGGCTGACTCGAGTGAGATGATCAGCCAATGTGAAGTGACTCTTTGACAGAAGGATTTACGGTCGAATTTCGAGCGCAGAGCGGGTCTCTGGTTGTTGTGATGAGTTAATTTTGTATGTTAACTTTTCAGAGGGTTCAAATCCGAAGCGGCGTTCAAGCGGCACGTGAAAATTGCCGCACCGCACGTCAATTATATGGAACTGCCGTGAGTACTGTTTTGTTCCTGTCTCATTTTACCATTATAAGGGTACTCACGGTTCATGTTCATACTTACGATATGTATATCGTAGACATGTTATGTTGCACATATCGTGTGCACCCGTATTTTAGTAAAATATGCATAATTCGCGATGTGTAGAATGTCAGACAATGCCTTAGTTATTATTTCCGTTAATATGTTATTCTACCCTCATTTTATTATTGCATGTGATTAGAAAGGCAGTTTATTCCGTAATAATAATGACTACATTTAAGCAAAGTACGTTTACATACTTTTACGTTACTGTTACGTACGTTTACATGCATTCAAGCAAAGTAAGTTACCTTTAAGATACCTTAAGTTACCTTTAAGTTAAAATACCTGATCTATACTTCTAAAAAAATACCTGTTCTTTTCCTGTATCCTCACTATTATAATTGTTACTTATACGAGTAATGTGTGTTCATTCCCATTCAGTGAAATGTAAATTTGTTTGGAGACTAAAGACGTTGAACCACGTTTCTAGATTACCCTGCGCGCGCTGCGACAAGCGGTTCGCGATCCGGCGCGACCTCGAGCGGCACATGAACCGGGTGCACCTCAACATCCGGCCGTTCCAGTGCGACAAGTGTGACCGGGTGAGGATTGTTCGGTGTGGAATTAATGTGTGTGTGTGTGTGTGTGTGTGTGTGTGTGTGTGTGTGTGTGTGTGTGTGTGTGTGTGGTGGGGGGGGGGGGGTAAGTGCCGGTTAAGGATTTTTTGGTGTGAAACTAGAAAACGTGCGTTTGTGTGTAAAGGGGGGGGGGGGTAGAGAAGTGGCAGACGAAATTGACTGATTTGGGGGGGGGGGACGAAGATAGATTGAAGATAGGGCGTGGTAACAGTAATAGGTGGTATGCGACTGGCGGAGCAGATAAACGGTTATAATAGGAGAGACCTTTATAGGGATAAAGGTGGAATGGTGGGATGGAAGGGGATAAAGCGCGATAAGAGGGGGATTAGAGAGGGGGATGCGGGTAAGATGTGAGAAGGGGAATTGAAGGTAAGCACAGTGGTTTGAACGGCTTTTTTACTATGACTGTATACTTTGTTTTCTGTTTCGCAGGCGTACGTCAACAATTGGTCTTTGAATGAACATAAGAGATTCGTGCACGATGGTCACAAGCGTCCTCTGAAGTATCCTTGCTCCATGTGTGATAAGGTATTCGATGTGAGTGTACTTTTTTATTGAATTTATTTCAGAGCTGGTTCTTGTATGCTTGCTACATTATTTTTTTGTCCCAACCCTGAATTGAGCGCAGTATTTTGTACAAGCATCTTGTACGGACAACAAAGACCTTAAATATGCGAGCACACGAGTCTCCAGATTGAGTGGTCACCGGTGCCCTTGAATATTAGTAATACCAAAGGCATTACTGATTGGTTGCCGGCTAAGAAACTTAGAAGAGGAAAGAGAAACTTATATATGTTTCTCAAACAGGTTTTTATGGAAATATCGTATGGTATAGTATAGTGATGTCTTTGATATTACGTACGTCTATGGACATCTGTGACTATGACCACTTGCCATTAGGAGCCGGCCAAGTCTGCTAATTTATAAATGATTCAATTGCGCCGTGTCGGAATAGTTTGACACATTTTAACAAATATGTGAAACTATTCAAATGCGACGGAATTGAAGCATTATAAATGAACGGCTATTAACCGATCGTTCGTCCGCAGCGCAACCAAACGTTGAAAGCGCACGTGCGCACGCACACGGGCGAGCGGCCGTACCCGTGCGCGCGCTGCCCGGCGCGGTTCGCGCAGCGCAGCGCGCTCGGCACGCACGTGCGGCTCGTGCATCTGCGGCTCGCGCGCGACGGCACGCCGCGCCGCCCGCGCGAGTAGTGCGGGCGCGGGTGTGGGCGGATGCGGGGGAGTGCGGGTGTGGGTGGGTGCGGATGCGTGTGCGAGTGTGGGCGGGTGCGGGTGCGGACGGATGCGGGGGAGTGCGGATGCGGGTGCGAGTGCGGGGAAATGCGGATGCGCGTGCGAGTTTAGGTGGGTGCGAGTGTTAGTTGTCGTGCTCGTAGTAGATTGTTTTCAAGAAAACAACTTTTAGAATTCTATTTCCTAACAGTGCCAACCGTACCTTATAATTTATTGACAATAATGTTTATCATAACAACAAAACAGGCCGCGCACACCCAATATTATTTTCAATATTTACAAATATGTATATGAAATTGTGTTTATTAATTGTCATTATTGTTAGCAAAAATAATTGCGTGTGGGTGGGCATTGCATGTCACAGGGCTGTATCTTATGAACTGTAATAGGCAGACAAATAAAATTTTCTCAAAGAGTGTATTGTTATACTGTAAATGCCAAATTGTGTTTGTTTGTCTGTCCTTCTTTTACGTTAAAACCTTACCTCACCATTGGAAAATACTACTTTAAAACCAGCCTTTTCAACTTTTGATACTTGCAACATAACACCGTTTCATGTCTCAGTTGCATGTTGTATGTAAAAGAACGAATTGTTTAGTAGATATTTATTATGGAATATTGTAAATAGTTAAGTATAAGTATGTTAATAAACTATTCTGAAAATTAATGTGTTTTAACTTCTACTGTTTAATTTTATTTTACCCCTGGCCTCAACTGACTGGTGAATTGAAAGGGTTTCTTTCCAGTTTTAACAGACTTCAAAAAATAGGAGGTTCTATGTTCGACTGTATATTTTTAAGCTATTGCATAGCTTTTATCGCGGGCCTTGAGCGTGGGGACCGAATCCAGAAATTCCGTAACGAAAAAAACCTAACACCCCCTGTTCGCGCGTAATCGACGACAGCAACCGACGGCTGCCGACAGTTGCCGAGCCGCGCGCGCCATTTAAATAAAAAACTTTGACAAAAGGTATGGTACGTATGTTTTTTACAAACTAGATGGCGCTGTTCTGATATAACTATATAACTTCTAATAATTATAATTGCATAAGTTGATAAAAAATGCTATGCAATAGCTTTACCGCGGCAGTCTCCGAGTGCCTTTTAGTGTTTTTTATTAAGGTAACATACCTACACTTACAGTGAATAAATTAGAAATACATAACCCCTATTAGAGGTATCCACTCCGTAGTATATGGCTAAAGGAGAAAGGTTATTATACAGTAGAAGAATATATTAATGACAAAGATGCTTGGATATAGACATCCGCGACCGGTTCTGCACATGTTAGTATGTATGTATCTATATGTATGTAGGTATAAAATTTGTAATGTAGCATTTTTTTTAAAAGATGTGCCGAGGAGTTTCTTTCGCCGTTTCTTTTTCTCCTCAAAGATTTAAAAAATCAATATTTAAAGGCACCTTAGCGAAACGGTGGTAAATGCAAAAAATTGACGTTTTCATAAGTGTATGTATCATACTTACATGAAATAAATGATTTGAGTTTGAGTTTAAAAACAGAGCATCAGCAGTTTTAATCGCAGTTAACTTTGTGATTATAACGGTATGTACTTAAACGTAAATAATACAACACACTGAAAAATAACTAACTATAACATTGACTTAAATAAGTTAATGCTGTCAATGAAGTTTAATGACTAAGTAAGTAGGTATTTTGTTAATGACAATTTTTAATAGTCTTCGGTTAGTAAAATTATTGAATGACTTCTTTCTAAATTTCGTCTCGTTCTACTGTCTGCTATATCATTCACGACAGCCCGTGATAGAAAAAATGTAAACTTAAAAAACAAAATGTGTGCAATTTAAACGTGCTAGAAGAGAAATTAAAAAAAAACGAATACCGCCAGTCTAAATATTAATGTTTTGCTTTGCTTACGTAAACCGCAATTTTGCCGATGCTTCCTATCTCATTTTCTCCCACGTTAAAATGTGTCTTTCTTTTTCGTTTCCGTTTCATTTCATTTGCACGTCACTTCCGTTTCGTCGAATTCCAAATCACAAGTATAGAAGTTTTCACTTCAAAAATTCTATTTTTTCTCAATTATTCAACGGCTTCTTTCCTTGCTTAAAAGAGTCTACCTAGAATTGTTCAAGACCTACTTCACAGTATACAAAGTGTAGCATGTTGTTGGTGGTGTGCGAGCCCAAGTTATATGACCCAGTTGGCTGGGGCAGGAACTACAGGAAGCGTCGTAATCGCTTCCTCGCGCGAGGTGTCAACGCGAGCCGTATCACAGCGCATGGGAACACGGGCACGGATATCTCTTACGATAACTTTTTTTATATTAAAATCATAAGTATTAATCATTGACTTATTATTACTATAAGTCAATGGATTCACAATAAAATAGTGTGTTTTCGTAACAAAACAATAATTTAAAAGATAAAACAATGTTTTACTTACCGAAAATATGATATACCTACGTCTTTTTTCACTTGCGTAGTTTTTACAGGATTTTAAAATACAATACGGCAACGTTAACACGCGGAAACTAACTAACGCGGAATTGTTGCTCTTTTTGCGTTTTCGACGTTCGACGTTGCGACGTCCATAGTAATAATAAGTCAATGCTATTAATGAGTAAATTTTGGCGGTACCCTAAGAATAAATACCGATTCTCTAGGCCTCAGTCTCCACCAATCCGCACTGGAGCAGCGTGGAATTTGCTATAGGTTTCCTCAGTTATAAGGCGAGACCCGTGGTAAGTAGTAGGGTGCCATTAATGAGTTGAAGACAAGTAGGTAAGTACTAGTACTATTATTACAGCCAGAAGTTTTATTTTATGGATTTGATGGCAAATGAGCATGCAGCACCACCCTTCCGCTGCCGCCCATGACAACTGTGACCGACACAGAACAAGCCTCAATCAGGACTAGGATGGTTAGGTATTTTTTTTTTTTTAATGAGATAAGTTAATGCTTGACAACTATCCCACCTGATGGTAAGTGGCGATGAAGTCGAAGATGTTGGTCGCACTAACTTATTAAAAGCCTATTCACTCTCCTCTTGAAGACTCCCGCATTATACGCAGGTGGGAACACCGACGCAGGCAACCTATTCCAGTCCTTCGCAGTGCGGATGATGAACGACGATGCAAACCGTTTCGTTCGTATCGGTGGAATGTTCACGACGATTTACTTAGTCCATTTAGCATGTGGTATTTAAAAACGTTTAGTTTGTCATTTCGTTAGTATGTGCAAGGAATGGGGCAGGGACTGTTATTGTTAATACTGTTAGTTGTTGTTAGTAAGTTGTTAATAGTAAGTTGTTGATAGTAAGTAGTAAGTTGTTCTAATTCGGTCACAGATGTGTTACTGGTCGCGTCTAAAAAGTTTATTCGGATCCGCACCTTTCTAAACGGGACACAGTTGGTGTAAGTACCGTGGCGGGCCGTGGTACTGCCCCGGGCGAACTCTAGCACCCATTATATTTATATACCTTGTAATATCATCGGACGTGTCGTTGGGAGCGCGCGCACAGTGTCGGGCGGGCGACGTCCGGCGGGAAGCCGCGCGCCGCTCCCGTGGGAGCGAGCACTGTATTGCGTACCGCGAAACTTTCCTGCTACACACTAAAATATCACACATATTGCCAGCTTCCCCAATCTGGTATCATACACAATTAACTGTCGCATTGGGTGCGAAGGGGGTTAATCCATTTTCTGTCTAATTGACGGACTCCACACCTTTTAAAACCATTACGGATAATGCTCATGTGTGTTTTCTCGCGATATTTTTCTTCACGTTTGATTCTTTAGTCTGTGTGATTGGTGGACTTTACACGTTTGAGAACATACAAAATTTCCTCAGGTCTACAGGTGTCATTTTTCGTAATAAACACACAATTTAAAAATTATAGCCAGGATTCATACTCATGTTCACGCGACAGACTCATCTCAAAGCGAAGCTAATCACTCCTTTGGATGAGATTTGTAAGACTTTATTAGGTGTGTAAGGAATTCCATTAATTGTGGCCCAAATCAACTTTTTATGGCCAAACGTGCAGACACCCGCCCGATTTTAAGTGGTCACCGTTACGCATGGACATCAACATTAAAGAAAGCATCATCAATGTGTCGCCGACCAAGGAAACGGGGGACCCTAATCTCCGTTAAAAAAGCTGTGCCTGCTCGTACCGCTCTGTAATAAATTGTTGTTTTTACTATACCCCAAGTCAAGTTTTTTTTTGTTTACTCACCTCTTAAACCTTCCTTGGATTTCCACAAATAATTCAAAACTAAAACTAGGCAAATCAGTCCAGCCGTTCTCCAGTTTTAGCGAGACTAACGAACAGCAATTGATTTATATATGTATAGGTACATAGATAGGTTTTACCAAAGCCTTATAAGTATGTTTTAGTTTTTACGCTGTGGTATTACATAGTTAGATAGATCAGTAAGTTATCCTGTTCGAATCCAATCTTTTGATCCACCTAACACCTACGAGTTACAAATCTCAGCTTCCCAGGGGACTCGAATAATTTATGGCAACGAAGGTATTTCAAGTTCGGTTTGTATCGATCGCTCCCATGACCTAATTTCCCATAGAAATAGGTCTATAAAGGATGTTACGGGAACGGAAGTTAAGTAAATTCAGTTTTGTTGACGTTTATAGCAGTAAGCGTGTTGACAGTCGGGTTCGATTCCCGATGGGAACAGTTTTACATGATCCATCCTCGAGCATCCATCATTCAGTCAAAGTCAGCTTCCCCAACTCATCATGCATTCATGCAGTATATTTCTAAGTTTGTTTTATGATTCATCTCAAACCGACATCGCGAAATATTCAGATGGTGTGCAAGAAATACGGGCCAATAAATTTAAGTACTGCATTTACTTGATACTTTCTAGTACTGTAAGTGCTAGCTGTAACTGTAAGTGCTCATAATGGTGGCTGGTATTCCTAAGTGATCGACTGAGTGAAGCAAAAATGGTAGGTAGCTAGATGAGTGACCGCTGGTTACTTTTAGCGCTTTCATGCTTCGGTAGGTATTTATGTTTCTTTTAAACGCTATCACTAGTATCCCAGCACTAGGATTAGCTGTGTTGCGGGCGGTATGGACAACACAAATAACACGACTTAACACGTCACTGGCACCCACGATCCGAGAACAAACACTTATCTATACAAATAAATAAAATTGGAGTCTGTAATATTAAAATGACCGCTTTTTACTAAATGCATATATGTTTGCATATACCAAAATAACATTTTTTACAATTTTTTCTGTCTGTCTGTTTGTTTTGGCTAATCTCTGTAACGGTTGGACCGATTTTGACAGGACTTTCACTGGCAGATTGCTGATGTCATAAGGAGTAACTTAGGCTACTTTTATTTTACATTTTTTTGTTAAATTCCACGCGGACGAAGTCGTGGGCACAGCTCGTCTGTTAAATAAATATCTGCAACGGGATAGTTAGATACGAACCCGGGATTAGGCTACAATGAACGGGGTCGTAACAATCAAACGAGCAGGCGAGCCGTCTGATGGAGCGTGGTCTCCACCGCCAATGGTCAGTCATATCAAAGCCGATGCGATACCAACTAAGGATTATGGACGAAGAAAGAAAAAAACAGTACCCTGGCTCCCAAACTCTCCACCATCGAACATCTCGACACAGGAGGGTATCCATCCTTTCTTAGTAAACATCTGTTTGAGAGTCCAAGGTTCAAACTTGGCAACAAACACTTGGCTACCTCTGGATCTGGTTATACTTTTTAGAGAGGGAACCATCTTAGTTCTCAAGGGTAGCAAGACTGCTGTGATCGAATTAGAACCTGACTCTTAGTAACAATTACTAACTGCACTATTACTAGCTATAAAGACTAATTTATCGCTAACAGTCCCTATCCAAGCCCCCATACCAACACACTAACCAACTAATGTTCTAACACCGTCACCTAACAGGACTAACTATCCCAGTCTCCATATGAGTCTTGTTCTAAGTCGGTCACAGTTGTCATGGGCGGCAGCGGAAGGTGGTGTCGCATGCTCCTTTGCTACCTGAATTTCTTAAAAATACCGCTGTTAGTGGTAAGTTGATAGTTAAATTAAGTCAAGTAAGTAGATGTAATTCAAACTCCGTAATGCTGAATTAAATTCAATGAAATATCGAAACAACATGGGTGCAGACCAGACTACAGGTGTTCGATAAATTGTGCACTTATAAATGTTTGCTTAAGAAATTTGAATAAATAATACATTTAAAAATGAACTCTAAATTAAATGAGCAAAGCATAAAGTTTGTTATGATATAAACATTCTACATGAAAGTGTCGTTAAACCCGAAAGTGAAATTGTTGATTGAATGTAGTACTTATTACTATAGGCGTTAAGTTTAAAATAAGTTATGGTGTCTACTAACAACCTTTTTGACCTATGCACTCGAATTCCCTACCACTTTTGCGAATTACAAAATCCTTGAACTTAAATATATTCTTTATAGAAAGTAGGTACCTACCTATTATTATATAAAGTAAGTAGGTAAACCGGCTGCTGTACGTGGGTACCTATATTTACCTTATTAAGCTTAATACCATTGATCAGTAAAATACATACTACGTTATAATCGGATAAGTCGTTTCTGAGGTACGCAGGAACACGTGATGGTAAGTGCCACCTGATGTAAGTAAGTGGTCACCGTCGCCCATGGTCATCCCTGACGCCAAAGGCGTCGTCGGCCAAGAAAGAAGGAAGCGACAAAAAAGAAAAATGAAGATCTTAAGATCCAGCCGGAACAAGACCAGTCGTTTTATAGCTGCCTCAAGCAAGTGGAGGTAGCCAACCCGGCTTCAATACCCAACCCTACCCAAGAAGGGGGCTTCGGTCCCCTCTTAGCACTCTGGCTTGCCGGTATGTGCGTAGCACGTACGCACGCACGCACGCACGCACGCACGCACGCACGCACGCACGCACGCACGCACGCACGCACGCACGCACGCACGCACGCACGCACGCACGCACGCACGCACGCACGCACGCACGCACGCACGTGCATACATAGTAGTAATGTAATGAATTTATACTTGACTACGGTGAAGCCATAAGGAGGGTATCTACCTAATGATTTTAACCTGTATATAATAAGTATGTAGGTATATAGGCTATGTGACTTTTAATATGACGCTCTCTAGAGGACATAAGTCCCATTTTCCATTTTCATTCCATTTACCATTTTCAGTTTGATTTGATTTTGAGTTTTGAGTTGACTTTTTAAATGAAATCGTAATCATAAAGTAAGGGCTTCAGGATGAAGGAACCCTGGCGCAGGCGCGGTGGCCACTCGCCAGCATCCCCCGAAATGATCCTTTGTCTCCACTCAGAACTCAGCCTCGCGGGCCGCATTCGTCGTAGCGCCGGGCGTTTGGGCGGGAAATGTAAGTTTGACTTGAACATTTTTAGGTTAAGTTAGGTTAGTTTTCGCATAAAAAACTTAACGCGATAATGTGCAGCATAATATTGTTGTCTTAACCTTTTTTTATCTGTGGCTAGTGGCCTGTTATGGACCTTAATAACTTGTCTATGACATCTATAAGCCTTAATTTATTATCAATGAAGACCATAGTGGGATTAATAAACACCAACTACCTATTGTATTATATTGTAGAAATTACTTACAACTCAGTTATGACCGCATATTGCATTCGCTAAGTACGTACCTATTTCATTATGAATGTGTCTGTTTATGAATTGCATTAAAGGATAATTATCTTATTGTAGGCGTACGTAGATATTTAAACTTGGTATAATAATAGTTTAAAAATATAAATTAACGTCAAAATTTTTTTCAGGCCTGCTAGCTGCTGCTAGCAAATGCGTAAAATATAAATTCATACCTACTAATCTTAAAAAAATGCGTGAACTCAAAAAAGTTACTTAAATATTTTTCAGCTGTTTTTTTTTAAAGTCTATTGTTTTTCATTGTGTATTCTTTAACAAATTAATTAAATTAAAAACCTGTTTAGTTTTTGGCCATTCTTATGAGCACTATAATTTGACAACTTGACACAACTCGACAAAATTTCGGTTGTACCCAGTTCTGTCAAAAACCCAGAAGTAATGCCACTTTTTGGTCAGCAACGCATTGGCGATGCGATGCCTTTATGTCGCTTATAGTTGTCATGGGCGGCAGCGGAAGGTGTCATGCTTGTTTGCTACAATAATACTTAAAAAAAATTAACTGATGACAGAGACCAAATTTATTTTATTTCAAATGGAGTAGGTACTATTTATCGACCCTTATAGCCCCATGATTACCACGTAAGACTGCCGCGTCATTCGAATGGTACAGGGTTCGATTCCTAGCGGGTCTTGAATGATGGATTTAAATTTCTGCTCTTGGATTAGATGTGTTCTTGCCTTGGGTTGTCCATGGGACCCACGTCACAAGGAGTCATAATGTGGGGATAAGAGTGTAGCGTTATTTATTTATAACATGTGCATACGCTTTTCGATTTAGGATCTGATATGAAATTCTTCAAACAGGTGTAAATAGAGTTCTTCAGGGCCGGCGCTGGATTGGTGACTTCCACGATGTTGCTCGTGTCCATTAACTTCGGTGACCACTTGCCATCAGCTTTTTCGGCAGCCCTTAATGCCATAATAAAAATAAGAGAGACAGTCAATCAGAAGTCGTATTAAAATAATGTGGGAGTACCGTCAATTTATTGAACTGGATGACACATAGTCCGGCGACTTCCAACTTCCTTTCGTCATACCCTCCTTGTATAAATATTATCATAATGTATGTGCTTGTTTGTGCACATAAAAGAAGTTCGTAGCTAAATATAGCCAAACATGTACCACACAAACTAGATCGCTAACAACTAAACGATTCAAGTGCTAAGAGGTATGTGACGGTACGGGGGACTCGAACCGATTAATTTAGCTAATTGAAGCAGTTGCAATGTCAGCCGACAACACCCGTAGCGTAGGACCCCAGCGATTTCCGGAGGGTCCAAATTGTCAGTTGCAAACGCTCATAAATTCTTTCAACGGTTGACAGTTGGATGGTTCACATGTTATCCATCCTGTAGTGTATACCATGTACGATACGAACACGACATTCATTCCGAAGCATGTGGCGGGACAGCACGCATCTGTCAACTCGGCCGCCATTTTGTTGTCTCTGACGTTAAACGGCTCGTTCGGATACCTGTACAGTATTTAAATTCAGTATTCGAGTATTGTTATAGTGTAGTGATGTGTTTGTACCTGATTTGCAGTGTAGGTGTGGTGCTGTTCTTGTTTTTATAGTAAGTGTTGAATTTTGACATATTTTTTATTATAACCTTTTTTATATTAGCAAATTATATATTTAATTATTATACTTTATTTTTACCTCACTATGGGAACACAACTCTTGTTTAGAAAAAGTACACCCAAAAATGGTTGCGTACGATTTTATATAGGCGTTTTATCCTTAGAGCTATTATCGTTTCTTTGACGTAGAAAAAAAAAATTACGGAACGCATCAAAAATAACCTTTAACTTTCCTTGCGTTCGGTCTTCGTAGATACACGACCAATGTTTCTAAAAATATCATAATACCATTTTAATCAAATACTTAATTAATAAATAAATCAAAACGTGTGCAATTCACACGTATTGATGTTTTGCTTTGCTTACGTAAGCCGCCACTTTGACTTTGACTCTTTTCCGTCTCATTTGCGCGTCATTTCCGTTTCATCGACTTCCAAATCACAACGATACTAAAGAAGTTTTCACTTCAATAAACGCTTATACACACGCACACCCTGTGTGTCCCGGGTCAGCACAGCACAGGTCCGGGGACAGCACAAATAACACATCACTAGCACAACGACCCGAGAACAAACATTTAATTGTCATTCGAATGTCCACCTCATCTGAAATTCGAACCTCGGAACGTCAATGCCACCATAACCGACAGATTCCAATAATCATTTTTGAATGTAAACGGGTACTCACGATTTTGAAATGTTTTAACGATATTTCGAGCCAGTTGCATGGATCATGGTCACAGCAAGACCATGAAAGGAATCTGTGTTTAAAGACAAAGTACGAGTAGCCTAGTTGGCAGTGACGATGCCTGCGGAGCGGGGGGTCCCGGGTTAGATTCTCGGCTGCGGTACATATATTTATTTAATTGTATGTTAATTGGCTATGAGTGTATGTTTAGCGTTTAGTTTACTATATTTATTCGCTTTGGTAAAAAATGTACTGAGTGTATAACTTATGTATTTCCTAACAAATTACTTAGTTTAGTCGCACCGATTTTGGTAAAAATTTTGGTAGGTAGTAAGGTCTTACATTTTAAGATAATAATAACAGAATAATTCTAACATGTAAATAATTCTAACTTCAAAATTACCTGTTCTGGAGCATAGCGCATTCCGGAGTAGCTTTCCGTATATGTATACAATGTATACATATTAATCCCGGTTAGTTATGTTAGAAAGGTTAAAAAATCGTTAATTCATACAGTAAATATCATTTCTTTCATTTAAACGAAATAACAACATTCAGACTTAATAAATATCATACGTAGCAATGACGTTTTATAATTATGTTTGATACGCAGATAGTCGAGGTAAGAATATTAGCAGTTGGGTAAGAATCCAGGCACAATGACTTGGTTATTACCTTACACGCTATTAAGATAGGTAAAGGGTTACCTTAGTTTCATAAACTTTTAAAGCTTTGCTTTATAAGAGCAGTCTGCCGTTCTGCCATTGTGAAAAATTTATTACGACATTGGATGTAATGAACACTGTTTCGCTTAGAAGACGCGAAGGCAAATAGGGTTGTCATCAATATTTTTCATGTAATTTTAGCGAAATTTAAAATTTCTTTCAAAAGTTGATAAATCTAAAAATGATGTCAATAATAATAAAAGAAATAAAATATAACTAGTTTTGTGGTAGGTAATAGTTTCCTCTGCCGTCCTTCCGTTGGGTCACTGATTACGGCAGAGCCTGTAAAGTGAATTTTAAAAATGTTTTTAGAGGACAATAAAAGATTTTATTTAAAATACCAGTTAAATCGGATAATACTACTCATATTTTATTCGGATGACGCACATCGCATCAGTCGAAAGGTTAAGAGGTGTTTGTATTTTTCCGTGTTACAAAAGAATAATGATTGAAATATCGCATTCCAGCGTATTTACTATATACTTGAACAGTAATATGTGACCCAGACATATAGTAACAGTACTATTATAAATGATAATAATAATACCTGCAGTCGATTTAGTAGGCAACCCTAACGGCAAAACTTTACAGAATATTACCCTTAGATACTTTTAATATTGTGAAGTTACCTGCGCTTAAAATTGTTTTTTTAACCTTTTACTTGGTTATGCCTCTTTTTATGCACACTCAGTGATTGAGTTAAGTGTAGCTTACCACAATATAATGTATTAGTGAAAACCGTACAAAACCTAAAAATCATTGTTTTGGGTTCAAATCCGTTAATAAATTTCCCAATGATACGTATGTACGAGTATCTTATATCTTACACGTACAAACAGCGGTCGGTTACAGATTTATTATTAAGCTATTGCATAGCTTTTATCGCGGGCCTTGAGCGTGGGGACCGAATCCAGAAATTCCGTAACGAAAAAAACCTAACACCCCCAATCAGCGCCATCTAGTACCTTAATACTAAGGTATGGTACGTATGTTTTCTACAAACTAGATGGCGCTGTTCTGATATAACTATATAACTTCTAATAATTATAATTGCATAAGTTGATAAAAAATGCTATGCAATAGCTTTACCGCGGCAGTCTCCAAGTGCCACATTTTTATTAGATATAGAAATGACCAACATCTACGGAGCGGCTACAGATTTTACCATTCTTGAATTTTATCCACGACCAGTCAAAAGATACGTAAACGAGAAAATGTGGTTCTGAAACATACAGCGGCTATTGTTCCCAGACTGTATACATACAGGTACATAATAGAGCAGGCGCCATTGTTCTCAGTAAGAATATTGTTCATACAGAGCTTACGTGTATCGTTGTACAGATGCGAGTGGTTAAACGTTGGACTCCCGAACATTGGGAGATATGGATCAAATCCTGCACTGCAAGTTTTCAAAAATGAAGTGCGTTTTGAATATAATGTATCACTTGTTTCGGTGAAGGAAAACATCGTGAGGAAACCTGCACATCTGACAGTTCTCTATAATGTTCTTAAATGTGTGTGAAGTCTACCAATCCGCTCTTGGCCAGCGTGGTCGGACTATGGCCTGTATCCCTACTATGAGAGGAAGCCCGTGCCCATCAGTGGGTCAGTTATGGGTTGCGATGACGATGATGATGCGAGAATTACGAAAATTACGCGGACGTAGGAGTATGGAATTTGACACAGTAAAATAGGTACTATAACATTGTTTTAGATTTTGGCGTCAAAATTTTGGCGTCGATAATAATCACGTCAGTCGCAGCGACGTCATTGTCTTGTCGCTGTCGCATGTTTAAATGGACCCTGCCGATCGGATTCTTTTTTTATTTTTTTAAGAACGCAGATTAGAATAGAGTAATATAAATAAGGACATAAAGTTTGCTACAAACAACCAGTATATAATAATGGAAAAAACAAACTAAATTTTTATTTTAACAAATGAAATTTATTTTGTTTCAGATATAAAATAGGAGTAGAAGCAGTATTATATATAGTCGGTGTCTTCATTCAAAATGTTGATACAGTTTCCCTGACCGCCAACCTTGAAACGCCACGAAGGGTACCCGAGAACGAAAGTAGAGAAGAAAAAATAAAAGACAAAGAAGTTTTTAAAAGAAAAGACACAGACACAGCAATGGACACAAAGAACGATGCACATGCAGACGACATCGAACTTACCGTTCAAGGAAGTAACAAGCCCAGGTAAGTTAACTAAAGCCAGCGTAGTTAAACAAGTAGGTTACCTTCAAACAAAGATGCCAACACGACTTGTTTGTGTCCACGTTGCTGTCACGTCATATCCACGCAGCTTATAACGTACACGAAGATTTTCGAAAGGCCTAAACGATAAGTACTAAGTATTCGTAAAGATTCCAAGTTTTAATCAAATCGGATAAGATTTACTTTTATATTCATACAAACTCTTACCCCTATTTCACCCCTTTACGGAATGAATTTTCAAGAATCCCTCCTACATTAAATAAGAAATCCCGCGTTGTGTGGTTCAGGACGTGAGTTTATAATTACTAAAACTTTCTTTCTCAACCAGTAATGTGGCAACGAAATCCGATCTCCCGGAGCGGGGCTCCTGGGCCAACAAGCTCGACTTCATCCTCTCCGTTATTGGTCTTGCGATCGGTCTCGGCAACGTGTGGCGGTTCCCGTACCTCTGCTACAAGAACGGTGGCGGCGCGTTCCTCATCCCTTACTTCCTCACCCTCTTCCTCGCTGGTATCCCCATGTTCTTCATGGAGCTCGCCATGGGTCAGATGCTCACCATTGGAGGGCTCGGCGTCTTCAAGATTGCTCCAATATTCAAAGGTATGACAATATTTATACTTTATTTCACAATAATATAGAATGGAATCTAAGAAACGATTCAAAGTATGATTTTCAATAAGCCATCGCGGTCACAAAGGATAAAGTTCGGAGCAAGAGATAAATGCTTGAAATATTTGCGTAGTTATTTAACAAAAGCGCGCTGACACAGACGGGTGAAACTTGTCTCAACAAAAAACCTAATTACACCGTGAAATCTTTTCAATGTTTCCTCAGCAAAGGATTTTATTTTGGGACTTTTTTCATGGTTTTATTTGAAGACTAGTGAAAAGATGTAATTCTTTGCAAAATATTCCACCCGAGGTAATCGTTAGTCGATTACCTCGGGTGGAATATTTTGATCGGGTGGAATATGTTGAGTAATTTCGGCGAAATCATCAGTAGAATGGGTTAGGGATAAGATGGCTAGTTGGTAATTCCTAAGACATTAATAAAGTATGTTATCGTTAAAGGACAAAGTGTTTTTTTTCTACACTTTCTCATACGTCAAATCTACTTCAAAATCATTAATTATTAATTTTAATCGAACCGTCGCGTAAGAAGGCATTAGACTCAATTAATTTAAGATATAATAAGTAAGGAAACAAACCGGAAATAAACAATTTGCCTATTTATGACAGATGACTAAAATTATTCAATTGAATATGAAATAGATGTGGAGTTGATACCTATTCTAAAATTAAGCCACATTTTTCTAGTTTTTGCTCGAAAAGTATTTTTGCAAAGGAAATCGCATAATTAAATATAAAACAATGAACATTTTATTTCAGAATTATTATGATTAATGTTTAATTTATTAAGGGGTAAATGAGCGTTCATTTATTGTTGATATTCACCTATTATTTGTTTAGGTATCGGTTACGCGGCTGCGGTGATGTCTTGCTGGATGAACGTCTACTACATTGTCATCTTGGCATGGGCTATCTTCTACTTCTTCATGTCAATGAGATCAGGTATGAGCCCAAATTACACCGTGTAGTTAATTTGCTTACTATCGTTTCTTCTACATTAGCATAATTATCACCGAAATCTTCAAGCTTTATGATACGATGATGATGTTTCTTGAGTTTTAAGTTCTTGATCGTCGTCGATATCTGCTACAAATATGAATAAATGTCTTTATTTTAAGCTATTTAAATCTAATTTTTTATGTTAGTTTTGTTCGTCCCTACCTGTGATTTTGTTTTATTTTTGTTCATCCCTCAAATTTTAGTGCATTCCATAATATATTAAGTGCAGCTAGACTAAATTACAGTTACGAAGTTTGCGTAAAGCCTTTCTTACTTGCACAGAAATCATTCATCTAAAGCCTCTGCTTGTCTTCAACAGAGGTCCCCTGGCGCAGCTGCGACAACTACTGGAACACAGACACCTGCGTGAACCCCTACGACAGGAGGAACCTCACGTGCTGGTCTTCCACCGTGGACATGTCCACATTCTGTACCCTCAATGGAAAGAACATCAGCAAGGCAGTTCTCTCTGATCCGGTTAAGGAGTTTTGGGAGTAAGTTTTAGTAGCAATGTTACTAAACTTGTAGTTTTAAATACAGCTTGGAATATTTAGCAGCAGTGACTAGGTTCTTCGAAAGATTGTTTTATGCTTAATGACCCTGCAATACCTATTACTTATCATCAGGTAGAAGTGTAGTGAAAAACAATGTTTTTATAATGTTCCTAAGAGTAACGGTGAATAAATATTTTGTTATTTTAAATATTTACTTTAGATCCACGTGCGTGAACATGATAAACACGTTGAAAAAACAATCACCGATCAATGTGTGTAATTTTGCTTAAAAACATTTTTTGATCCGTGACTTGATCAGGAATCTTTTAAACATTATAGACGTATGTTACTTTACTTTGCGAATAACAATTGTTTACTAAATAGCAAGGAAATTAAACAACACACGATTTACATGATTGATACGTGTTTGTTCAAACTTTGGAATCTAATGCATAAAGATGAAGCGTGTTGGGAGTTTCTTGCTCTAATAATCCCGGTTACATCGCTCCTACGTGATATAAGATGACGTATTGTGATGTAGAAAATAGACAATAATTATGTTAAAGTTCACTCGCTTAGTTTACGCATCCCAAGCGTGCCATCGTTCGTTTAACGTAGATATAACGGAAGTTAAAATATGCAACCGTTCAGCGTATAGAAATATTAGAACCGAATTTAATAATATTTGTTTTTATTGGTAACGTTAACAGTGTAAAAGTAATCACACACTGTCACAAGTACAACAGACCGTCACCACACTCTCTCGATTAAAGATGTAAATCAACCGATTTAAAACGTTTAAAACCAAATTTTGCCGTTTTAAACCCCAAATAAACCGTTAAGTAAGTCTATAGAAAAATGAAACAATACATTTTAATTTTGATGAATTGAAATATAACATTTTTTTTTCATGTGAAGTGAACGAAAGGGTTCTCCTACAATTATTTTTGAATGTAGCATTGCATCGCCCCTAAACGGTTGAAAACTCGCCAACAAAAATAGTGCTGTGTTTAACGGTTAATTATGGGTAATTTTTGCTCACCTGACGTCATGTTTTGTTTTAATTTGGTACCTACTTTATAGAAAATCAATAGAAATGCCCTACTACACTACCTACTACACGAAAAGTTGAGTACGTATGTAGGTATACCTACCTATACTTATTTATATTATATTAGATTACACACACTACAATAGAAGACATCATGAATCATACGCATGACAGAGACAAGGAGACAACATTGTCTTCAAGGCCGTTGCGCCGTTGGTTTAACACCGAAAAAATAGTTGAATTCGGTTTTAAACGGTTTTTTCGTTTTAAACGGGTTGGTTTAATTGGTTTTAAACCGGCCTTACATCTATACTCTCGATACAAATATTGTGTTGTGCGCGCAGGACTTAAGTTCCACACACCATTACGCACAGTCACACACCCTCACCACTTGCCGTCAATTCGCACACATAAGGTAAACCATAGATTATACACTTTGAGGTAAACTTTACTCAGACTTTCTGCCAGTTTGGGATCATAGTTGGCTATTCTATTTTGGAACACGATTTACGCAAGCGAAACTGCGGGTAAACGCTACCATAATAAAGACCTACCGGTAGATGGCGCTGTACCAAAAGTTGAATCATGGTAACGATATTTACGTTAAGAAACTATAAATGGCCTGGAATTTATCAATTTTGATATAAACAAGCTGGATATTTTCGATTATAAAGAAAAGGCAATTTTTGAATAGGCATTCCTTTCTGAATGCTTTATAATGTATGTGTACCTACCAATAGTGAAGCGCTCATAGCCCAGTGGCTGGCTGGCGTCTACTCAAAGTGATCGACCGAATAAGCGACAGCGGACGCAGTTGGTGACTAGGATCAGATGCATGGCCGCTTATGGCGAAATTTTTTTATCTTCTTCTTCTTATATATAAAATTCTTGTGTCACAATGTTAGTTACCATACTCCTCCGAAACGGCTCAACCGATTCTCATGAAATTTTGTGTGCATATCGAGTAGGTCTGGGAATCGGCCAACATTTATTTTTCATACCCCTAAGTGTTAAGGGTGGCTCACCCTAAAATTTTTTTTTTCATTTTTTGGTGTTATTTTTTATGGTGTGGCATAAAAAATACACATAATTCCAAATTTTCACTTCCCTACCTCCCCTCGAATTTAAATCGTTCACTACAGGTAATCTATATAGCGGAACAACGTTCGCGAGGTCAGCTAGTAAATAATGTAAATTATTGTTTTTTATTGAGCGTTTACGTACTTCGGAGAGCACGTAAAGCCGTCAGTCTCGGTCTTTCCCGTTAGGTAATTGTCGTTAAGCTGTAGCATTCTTGTTAAAGTGTCAAAACACTTTTTTTCAAGAACCTAATGTCATAGCGCTCTGGGTATACCTCAGAAGGAAGCTCATTCCACAATTTGCACGTACGTGGCAAAATGATATCTAGACTTTTTGCAATACCTATTTCTTCATCATCAGACGCCGTGCTCTCCAAATCTCGAGTGGAATTGAACACATCGGCAACATCCGCTGGGAGCTCGCTGGAACCCTGCTCCTGGTGTGGGTGCTCTGCTACTTCTGCATCTGGAAAGGGGTCAGATGGACCGGGAAGGTCGTCTACTTCACTGCGCTCTTCCCCTACTTCTTGTTGACTGTGCTTCTGATCAGAGGTTAGTTTGGAACTGATTTTTACGTTTTGCGGAGGGATATGAGTTCTGTCCATCATTAAGATCTGCAAACCATCCGCAACCATCCGTGCTCATGATGCATGCTAAAATGAGGCAACGATGCAAAAACGCTAAAACGCTCAGCCATATTAATATTGCCATTCAGTCTAACATTAATATTATCTAACATTGACATTTGTTGTGGCTGTAATTCTTAGCTGATTTAAATCTAGACAACTAGATATGATGGTCTATCTTTTAAAAATTTAAGTTCTAAACGTGTTTCGGCTGTATAAGAGTGCAATTAGTAAATATACCTACACATTGTTGTCTCATGATTGCTACTTGCGTAATATTGAATGCACTAATATATTTACCAATGACCTACTAAGTATGAAAAGTGCCGGTAGAAGACGCGGAAAAAATCTCCTTAAGAGAGCTGTGTAAGTCCAATTAGAATCCTGTACGCATCTCAAATTGTTTACTGTGCGTATTGGAAATCAATTATCACTTGTGTCAGTGGAGATAAACATCGTTAGGCAATTTACACACTCAAGAGGCCATAATGTCTTCAATACTGTGTGAAGTCTACCAACCTAAATTGGCCAACATTGAGAGATAGAGAGCCTAACAGTGGGACAATGACTAGGAAAACTAGGAAAATACATTAATATTCTTCAGGTATAACTTTGCCCGGGGCGATGGAAGGCATTAAGTTCTACGTTATGCCAAACATGTCGAAGCTTCTGGAGTCCGAAGTATGGATTGACGCCGTAACTCAGATCTTCTTCTCCTATGGACTTGGGCTTGGTACCCTAGTGGCTTTGGGCAGCTACAATAAGTTTACTAACAACGTTTACAAGTAAGTTAATTTTATTGAGTAATTCATTTAAAACTGTTCTGTTAATAAAAATTATCCTTCATTATGATTCATTTTTCAGTTTACATGATTTCCTCTAACGTTTTCTCTGTCTGTAGGGACGCTCTGATAGTCTGTTCGGTCAACTCCAGCACTTCCATGTTTGCTGGCTTCGTTATCTTCTCTGTGGTAGGCTTCATGGCCCATGAGCAGCAGAGACCAGTCGCCGAGGTGGCAGCATCAGGTAAATAATATCATAGAATCGCATGCTACTTTTTTAAATTGAAAATAAAAGTTATATGTCCAAGGACGTAGGGAATTCTCTTTTGGAGTTAAGAGTATTAAAGTAATTCCCATTCCAAAGTAGTCCCATTCATGACGGACTTAGTTAAATTCCCGATGGAAGAACATTAGACTATAAGTTAAATATTCTTCATCAAATATTTCCAGGTCCGGGTCTAGCCTTCCTCGCCTATCCATCAGCAGTACTCCAGCTACCAGGAGCTCCACTTTGGTCCTGTCTCTTCTTCTTCATGCTGCTCCTCATAGGTCTCGACAGCCAGTTCTGTACCATGGAAGGATTCATCACCGCTGTCATTGATGAGTGGCCCAAGCTCTTGAGAAGGAGGAAGGAGATCTTCATTGCTATCACCTGCGTCATATCTTACTTGGTGGGATTGTCTTGTATTTCTGAGGTGAGTTTTATATTATTATTATTAACGAAACTCGTAATTCAATTCTTAACAATTGAAATAACATTTACCTGTTTTATTATACTGCATTCTTTATCTTATACCATTGTGATTAGTTTATTATTAATAAATAAGTAATATTACGAATTAATAAATAATATTAACGAATAATTAATAAATAAGTAAATGTCATAACTTCATTATTAATTAATTCCCAGGGTGGTATGTACGTATTCCAAATCCTGGACTCATACGCCGTATCCGGATTCTGTTTGCTGTTCCTGATCTTCTTCGAGTGCGTCTCCATATCCTGGGCGTTCGGCGTCAACCGGTTCTACGACGGCATCAAGGAGATGATCGGCTATTACCCAACTATCTGGTGGAAGTTCTGCTGGGTCGGCTTCACGCCTGCTATTTGTATAGTGAGTATTACTATAACGATAATTAATGTGAAAGTCCCCTATAAGCTGTAAAGCGTAATTTATAATGTCATTATGTCCGGTTCCCATATTCGATAAACGATTCGTTTTGTTCACGGATAGTAGAACAATCTACGCGTAACTAAATGTGTTTAAAGACTCGTTACTGGTAACTTGAAAACGAACGGTTAAAAAGTTTAAACTTACGTCCTGTTTAACACTTAATTTCCAGAGCGTATTCATCTTCAACTTGGTGCAATGGAAGCCGATCAAGTACATGACATACGAATACCCCTGGTGGTCGCACGCTTTCGGCTGGTTCACCGCCCTGTCTTCGATGTTGTGCATCCCGGGGTACATGATCTATCTGTGGCGCGTTACTCCCGGGACCAAGATGGAGGTAACTTCAGTTCCTGACATAGTGGATGATATAAATAATAATAATAATAATAACGCTACACACTCATAGCCCCACACTAGGATTCCCTGTGTCGTGGGTGCCATGGACAACACACAAGATAAGAACACACACACCCAGACCAAGAACGGAAATTTAAATTCATCATTCAAATTTCCGCCTCGCTGGGAATCGAACCCAGGACCCTCGGAACGGCGAGCCGGCATGTTAACCATTGCGCCATTCATATAAATGTAAATAAGATTAGAATTCGAGTCCACCGTGTGGGAATCCGACATTCAAACTTCTTACCTATCACTACTTATCGCTATTAGGTTTTACTCAAAGCTTTCCGTACCCGAAGGATAAAGGATCAAGACCCTATTAGTGAGATACCGCAGCTTGTTTGGTGCAGAACTAATGTCCTCGTGGACATTAGTAGACACTTGAAATTGTAACAGTGTTTCTATTGCCACTATAACGACCCTTAGCAACATTA
Source organism: Ochlodes sylvanus (assembly GCA_905404295.2). Taxonomy (NCBI): domain Eukaryota; kingdom Metazoa; phylum Arthropoda; class Insecta; order Lepidoptera; family Hesperiidae; genus Ochlodes; species Ochlodes sylvanus. The sequence goes on along the minus strand of FR990146.1, from coordinate 1,538,820 downwards.
CTTCATGTTCAAAATTCAAATATTGAATCAATTTAATTCTTTTATGTACAAATTTTGCCATGATTCTTTTCGTAACGCTTGATAATTCACATCCCCTTATAACCGTGCCTTGAATTGCCATTTCAATGGCGATAATGACTACATATATTTGTATGCTATTCCAAAAATATCTTCACATTCACAATTGTCAAAGAAAATTCCTGATTACTTCCAGAAATTTCACACAATAGTTCGAATCCCGGAGGACGTCCCAGCGCTTCGCACGAAGATGCAGGCGGAGGAGCAGGCAAAGCATGCGAAGGCTTAACTGTTTACTTAAATATGGATCTCAGGACGGCAGTGAGATTGAGATTCGAGATGATAGAAAAAATATTGAGAGTTGCCATTTTAAGGGTACTCACAATAGTTTGATATTTCGACCATGGTCATGGTCACGATGAGATAGTTGTGTCGTGAGTACCCGCTACAGTTAAAATGTTTGGTACTTGCGAAGTTAAAGCAAAAATCATAAATTATCAATATTATTACATAATGATGTTAGTTTGATGATAAAGTTATACCTTACAACATAAGCCTTTCTTTAACAACAGTATCTTGTTACCATATTGCATTTAACGGAAAATGGCAACTCTACATTATTAATTATATTGGCGGCCTATCGAGTGGCCCAACAGTTGTAACGCGACGATGTAATTATTAATCGGTACCTAATCATTATTCAAGCTATTTACAAAATTATAAATGTTAGATGAAAAATGTATGTCTAAATGTAACGCACAATTTCAAAATAATTTCTGTGTGCCAATTATTAATTGTTGTGGTAGTTTAGGAGTATTTAAATCTTATAATCGATGGCTTTATTCATAGTATAATTTTATTAATAATCAATTTATTTTTTGATTTAATCAAACGTGCCATTTATTAACGTTTAATTATAGTTCATAATATTATTTGTGACGTTTTTCTTTCATCTCGTTTTGGTGCGTCGCGACGCGTTCATGTATGTTTGTATTATACGCTATGTTTATTATTATTAATATTAAGTCTAGTTATATTTTTAAATATATAGTTAGTTTTAAGATCTTGATGTCAAAAGTTAACTATCTTTGTTATTGTCTTCCATGTAGCAGATGCTTTATATTTAAAAAATATAGCTTATTTATTAAAATTATATTTCTCTTATATAAGAGTCAGATTCAATTAATTATCTCAAATAAAAACGTGACATAAATGTGGATGTGAACGATATATTTTTAGTTTAATTTAACAATTATCAATGTGAGGAATGTTAGCCGTTAATAGCGTTTAATCTGATATTCATCAATTATACTCGTATTCATGATTATTAATTATATAATTAATAAGGTATATAAAACGCATTTTGACGCGGACGACTTTGAATCTTTATGGTGTTTTGAGAATGATATCTTAATTTTGAAGTATTATACAAAATTTATCCATTTATAGATCTTATTTAATCGTAGGTATTTTAATAAAGTAACAATAAAATAGGCCTACTGTGCATTTTATAATAATTTATGGTAGTTGTCGTTAGATTAGCTGGTAGATTAAGGATTCGTATATATTACCACTTACTTGTAATTTCCTATACATACTTATTGCTTTTTAAAAATTTCTGGGATCATTATTAACTACTCGCTGTGTTCCGCAAAAGACCAAATTATTGTATGACGTCTGATAAATTACTAACCCTAAGAAAATAATAATATTCTTTTATAATTAAACTTACACTCTTCGGAGTAACTTTTCAAAATATAATTATGTTATTAAAATAAAATAAATATTATATGTACATTTTCAAATATGAAAATCTTTTATATACATAATTCGTAGGAATGTATTTCACAATTTAATCAACGATCTATTTGGACTGTATTCAACATATTTTCTAATACCTTTACCTCTTATTGACGTCTAATTAATTTAGCGTATTCTAGTGGAATATTTAATCTCTGTTTTAACTATATTAAACAAAAAAATATTTAGGAACTTGTTTGAAATAAACGTAGTGTAATATAGAGTATTTTGGAAGAGATAAAATATTTAAAAGAAATGATTATTGTTATTATGGTAGAGTTATTATTTATTTGATACTGAGAATATCAAAAGGATCAGCTAAATTAGGTATAAAATTTATACAACCTATTCTATTACATGACTAAGTTGCATTCTAATATTAAACATGACTTCGTCATGTTTTAGTCATGAATATGTTTGTATGTTATATCATCTCCTAAAAATGTGCATAGCATTCAGGTACAAGATAAACATTTGGTCTACGTAAACTGAAATACATTACATACAATACATTGTGGAAATAAATACGTTGGATTTTAGCTGTGGACATCGGTCTGTAAATCTTTTATATAATTATTTTTGTGTTTAATAATTGATTGATGAGACTTAATTAATAATTATTAAATAAAATATATTAACTGTTCATTTCCACTTACCTACTTACAACTATATTATTTTTCTGTATATAACCATGAATACAAAATGTAATCTTGAATATTAGTGACATTAATGGGAGATGATTAATATTATTTAATTATTATATATTATATATTTAATTATTTACCTATAAAAAATAATCAATAAATTAGTCTTTTTAGATTAATAATAATGAATACAATGATGTTGTACATTATTTATTAAAAAACTATATGTTAACACATTGAAATTAAAAATATGCTTGTTAGAACAAATTTAACCAAATATCGTATTTTTAAGCGACTTATTTATTTCATTAAATAGTGAAATTATATTGAGTTGTTTTATTTTTTACCCAAATGTAAATTTAAGTGATATCTAGCGGTTATTATTAATTATGTTTTTTCCGACTTAAATAAAATTTATTTAATAGTGAAAATACATGGGTGACAGCGGTAGTTTAAAATCGGGCGAATCGTGTGTTCGTTTGTTGGCTTTTAGGCTATTTACACTTGAAAATCAGTTATAAAAACCATCTTTAAATATTATCTGTTGCCACCAGCTTCGCTTGCGTGAATTACTATCATCGTATCGAGCCCGTGGCCTAGTTTGAAGGGTAGCTACCGATCCAGACTGACCAGCCTGCCAGCTGGCCAGGCACTAGACCAAAACACACACCCAGACCGAGAACAGTAATTTGAACTCATCATTCAAATATCCGCTTCGCTGGGAATCGAACCCAGGACCCTCGGAACGGCGATCCGGCATGGTTACCATCGCGCCATTCGGGTCATAAATAGAAAACGTTAAAACTCTAATAAATTTAGCCGCCTACAGTATATATATGTGCTTAAATTTTAAAGTTTGCTACTTCAAGGGCGTCTCAGACGACGATTACGTAATAACATAAAAGTCTATTCGATTACTGATTAACAATACAGCACTAAAAGGTCTAAAATCTGTGTTAACAGGCTAACACCCACTAGTTAAGGAACTGGTCAACAAACAGCGTAATTATCAGACATTTGTATAGTTAACTTGATATTGCCCGTGGCTTCACCCGCGGAGGAGACGACAAACAATAAAATACCGTTAAATTAATCCCACGCGAACGTATCAACAGGAATAGAAAGGTATAAAATTTCGCGTATAATCGATATTTCTCAAAAAAAAAAAAACATTGGAGTAAAATAGTAAAAATAAAAATCTTTAAAGTCGGTTTAAAACTAGGTACCAAAATCGCTCAGTAACACTCAACGTGTTGATTTAAACGAGGCCTTCGAAGCATATTTAACAAGTGCGATTTTATCATACAGGCGTAACATGTCTCAACAACTTACAGATCCCTACTAATCCCTACTATATTATAAATGCGAAAGTAACTCTGTCTGTCTGTCTGTCTGTCTGTCTGTCTGTCTGTCTGTCTGTCTGTTACGCTTTCCCGCTTAAACCTCTCAACCGATTTTGATGAAATTTGGCACAGACAATCTTTAGACCCTGAGAAAGGACATAGGCTACCTTTTATTGCGAAAAAAAGGGATGAAGAGGGTGAAATAGAGGTTGAAAGTTTGTATGGACCGAAGGAATTAGTTTCCCGAAGCGAAGCGAGGGCGGTTCGCTAGTAACTAATAAAATGAAAAATCATAGTAAAGTTCAGTGTTAACTAGTAACCCGCCCTCGGTTCGCTTCGGCAAACCTATGCCTTGGAGTTCGCAAATAATTGAATTGGAAATAATTGTTGTTGATTATTTTTAATTGACCTCTTTTCAATTAAATGGATTTTAATAAATACTGATTTTTTTAGTGACATCTTTTTATTTCTGGACCAATTTAAATAGAATGATTTCTAAATGTTGTCCCAAGTTTATTAAATTACATCTGTGAAAACTACATACAAATTGGTTAAGCCTTTTTGAGATTAACGGAAACACACGGACAAACCAACAACTGTTAAAGGATCTAATGCGCTTATTAATTTTGCCACATATTTATTCTAAAGGTAAATACCTACTTTCTTTTTACTTTTTATACTTTTTAAGACCAATAAAATAACCAATCAATCAGCATTTGAAAAATAATTTGAAACTTCTAATTCAATTAATCCATATATAATTAAATTGAAAAATTTGCAAAATTTGAAATGTATGGACATTTTTACAGGTATCCAAACTTTTTTATAATATCCAGCAAAATGTCCGTACCTTCCAATTTTTGATATGGTAACCATACATTCTATAAAAGGGCTTGTAATAAATTACATAAATATTGGCTCGACATTAAGTGTGTATTCCAACCTTGTGTGTATTCTCGTGCGATGGGATGCGAAACTGACGATCCGATGCGTAACCTCAATTCCCAAGGTCAACGAGACAATATGCGTAACCTGAATTTAGAGTCTCTCGCACTGAGGGTCTGGGTTCGGAACCTGTTCGCTAATTTTAACAAATCTTAATATATATTTTTCATCTGTGCGTGTGTATGTAATTGAACTCCTCCTGTACCGGCTGTACCGATTTGGTTGAAATTTTTGTTCCAAGAATGCTTTAGATTCACAATTGGACCCGGTAGGTGGCGCTGCTGTCGATATGTCACCTTTGTTTATTAGTTATAGAGCGGTACGAAGTTCTCGTTTCAGTTATCGTTTTATCTTGTTGTAAATCTATACGAAAATAGAAGAAGAAAAACATTTATTCCGTCAGTTGCACTTGGACGAAGCTTACGATTGGTATCAGACAATGTTAATTTGAAGTTGCAGCTTCAGAAGTACCAACATGACGGAAAAAGATCGCACACAGAATGTGGCGGGAATTACCGCAGCCCATGTTTTATTTGTTGCTTGGGAGGATATACTAAAACTAGGGGATGAAATGTCTTAAAAGTACAAAAATAATTACAAAGATGCGTCCTTTGTAAAGTTAAATTTATAGTTCAAGACTATTCTAATATAGAAATGTTGCAGTAGTTACGAATGAGCAAGCAAATAAATGATAAGGCGTTGATACGCTGGAGTCAATATTTACTTTCAAAGTCTAGTGCAGACTGCGCTTGGCTAGGGTTGCCAACAGATACTCTTGAATAAAACTGATATTATATGAGGGATATTATATTATCTCACTCATAATGTGCTGAGGAGTTTCTTGAGAGACTCTCGTACAGGCCTCCCTGTTCCCTTGTGTTCATTTTTTTTATGGAATTAATGTAGCAAACAGGCATGCAATACCCTTCTGCTGCCGCCCTTTACGACTGTGACATTGTGAGATTTTTCATAAGGGTTGTGAAGAAGGTTTTGATATTGGAAGTTTTACTGTTGAATGGATTTATTTTTAAATTACTTACTCGTAACTAAACATAAATACGAGTACTTACCCGTAAACTAATATATAAAAAACTCTGTCACGGTCTTTTAGGTCGAACTCCTCCGAAAAGGGTATTTTATGTTTTTTTTTATAAATACGCATAGAATTTGATTAAAATTAACACAGCAATTTTTGAAACTATCGCGTTCTAGAGAAGTAGAGACTTCTTTTCATAATTTATTCATCTTTATTTTCTAAAAAGACTGCGAAACTTAATATACCCTTGTATAAAAAGTATTAAAATTTAGATACAATAAATAATCACAATGAAAATATTGATTTAGCGAAACGCAACCTCTAAACTCTACATTAGCGAAGGTAGAGATAGTAGTATTTGGGTAGAGCTTAGGACTCGAGACGTCCTGGCTGCAGACGTCTTGTGCGGGAGGAAGGCTATAGAATAATAATTACAGAAGTGCCATTATTAGGTAACATTGGTATTTTACCTAAAAATGTTAAATCCAAGTGCCATTTTTAGGTAAAATGGGTAGTTTACAAATCGACGAATTATAAATCGACGTACGCCGGCTGCACGCACGATAAAGTATAACGTCATTGTCACGTTCCGCCTAAGCAGAGCGTGCAAGCGTGAGCGCGGAACAAGCGATAGAGAGGCACGATCGGCCTAAGCGTTCGGTTTTCTTCAATATTGTGACTTTCTGACAGTTGTTAGGCAAATGAATTGAGAATTACAGATAGATAGAATATTGGGAAGGGCTATAAATCTGTGTTCCCGCCCATGTGTGATGTGGGAGTTTTCAAGAGGAGAGTAAATAGGCCTTTTTATGCAATTGCGTTCAACATCTTGGTCTCTTAAACATGTTAATTAACTCGTAAACATGTTAACTAACTTGTCAAGCATTAACTCATTTAACTTAAATAAAAGACATTAAAGTTTCGAACCGTCTGCAAGTTAATCTTTGCCCTGATAGAGACAGCTGCAACTCCGATGACCGAAATAGAACGCGTTTTGTACGCACTCAATACACTCCTGCGCCGCGCGCTCCAACGATCGAATAGATTCTTAATTCAAAAACTTTAGTGGTTGAAATGGATTGAAGTGTTTGTTATGAACTGTTTAGTAACTATGAAGTGGTTTATATACTCTTTTGGACTTTTGGCCCTAGTACGAGTGAGTTATGGTGAGTTTTATGTAAGGTGTGAGATTAATTTTTTTTTGTATAGTTCAACACTTTTTGATAGATTTAGATTTAATTTTTGATATTTAGAATTGACTATTGATAAGTATTAATTTAACAATTATTTTTTCTGATTTTTTAGACTGTTATCTCTAAGTCCATTGAGGGATTCATGTTAAGTTTAATGTTAGCCGTATTTAAACCCTAAGTTAAACCTCAGTTAAGTAAGTTTCAGTATTATCAAATAAGTTATATTTTTTAGGTCCAGTTATTATAACTCTACGTGTCTGTTATTATATGATAAACCGACGTGAAGGACGATTTATTTGGTAAATTACAACATATAAGAACATTTAGAGAAACTGTAATACTTAAAATTTGTATAACGTATCTTTTATCGTATTAATAATGTGTCTACACTCTACACTTTACAGTTCTGTGAACTGTTACACAAACAAATGGACAATGAGAGATGATTACTTTATACGTCGCGTGCCTTTAAGTGCATATTTTCGTGAATTTGCGCACGATAAAATGCGATATTTACGGCAGAAAAATATGTTCATTGTACGAGAACCCCCTTTTTACATTAAGTAGAAGATGACCCGGTGAACTTCAAAGCTAAATTTGTTACTAACTATGGACAGATGACGGAAAACAAAAATGGTGTATTTTCATGTCAGCCCAACTTTTTAAATACTTCAACGTTCAGAGGGTTAACTAGGCCAAAAATCGAACTGGTGAAAAGACGGCACACGTTCTACCAAAGACTAGTTTCCGTTTTGAAATAAAACATTAGGTATTAGGTACTTAAAGACGATATTTGATTTCTGAAATGAAGTATCATGCAGCTTGATGTTTCTTTCTTCGTCGCTATCACAAAACACGAGAGGACGGATTTAAGGTGACAGGGGCCCTAAATTTGAAAATTACTTAACTCCATCCTATCCATCCTATTGGCCCTCCTCCTCCATCCTGCATCCTACATCCTATTGCCCTTGCCAAAAAGTATATAAACACTACGTTTGCCCTTGCTCAAATCGTTGAAAGAGATGGAGATATAGGTAGTTTTAAACTTACCTAGGCATTTCGCTAGGCACGGCGGCAGTGGATACTGCGTACATCTGAACAGGCCCTAAGACGTAATGATGATCATCGGAGATCGACAAAGACGGATCAATTTAAAATGATGATTGTCTTGCAGCTAATAGATGTCGGGGACCGAAACAAGTTCAAAGAAGACAGACGCATTTGAGTTAGCAGTCAAACGACTTGTCTTATTCCGGCGGCGAGCGTGAGCGAATTATTTCTTTCCCTTTCTAACCGATTTCAAAAAAGGAGGAGGGTCTCAATTCGTATTTTTGAAGTAAATACTTCTACAGTATCGTTGTGATTTGGAATTCGATGAAACGGAAATGACGCGCAAATGAAACGAAGCGGAAACGAAAAAGAGTCAAAATGGGGGCTTACGTAATAAGCAAAGCAAAATATCAATATTTGGACTGACAGTATTAGTTGTTTTGAAGGTTTCTTCTACTCTCTACTCTTCTCTACACCTCTAGCACGTGTGAATGGCCACACATTTTGATTTTTTATGTTTGTTACTTCAGAAATTTGGACTGGGTGAACAGATTTTGATGATCTTTTTTAATTGAAAGCTGGTGCTGCCCGTGTGGTCCCATTTTAATTTTGTCCTGTTTTGACAATGGCATCCATGAGAAAACCATATATTATGTAAGTCTGAAATTTGCATTATTTTGAAGTCGATTTTTTTTCTTGCCCTACAACGTATCGGTGATGCCTTTAGTGGTAATGATGTCACGGGCGACGGCCTCTTACCATCTGCTCATATTTTGTGCTCATCATAATGATTTTTGTCTGTCTGTAGGTTCGGTTGTTTATGCGTTTAATCCCGCTAAACAGAAACAGTTAAAACTTTAAGGATTGAAATGTGGTTTTTACTCGTATATTGTAGTGGGTTTGGGGTAGCATTTAGTGTTTGTTTGTCATTATGTAAAGAATCCCGTCTGAATATTTTTTCGAGTGTCAGTTCTATCGTATAGGTTTATTGAACCGAAAAAAGGGCAGTTAGTAATTTAATCTTTACGCGAAGCCCTACCGCCAAGCTTGTTTTACGTCAGCCTGGTCTGCTGGGATTGGGGTTAGTAATCTAGGCCGCCTCAATATGCCCAATACATTTATAGAACAGTTCTTAGCCATATTGGGTTGGTTTAGAATACTGAACCCTTTTCCATGCCAGTAGACCATGGTGTCCTAAGAGGCGATAGAAGTCGGCCTCTGCTGGTGGTGGCTGGTGGTGGTGGTCTGAAGCCGGTCTGCCTAGCTACCATCATGTTATTGTTACCCTTTTAAGTATTATTTTATGTTGTTTTTTAAGTATAAATAATTTGAGATTTAATGTTGTGGAAATGTCTTCGTCATCTTATTCTCTCGCTTGGGTCAACTGCCAAAGGACAGGTTCCGACGGGGGTGCGAGACAGCCAGTTATTTTCATTTTTTCCTCTTGTTTAATTACTTTACAACACAACGGTGATGGTGTATTACTGATGTATACGAGCGACGGTGATCCCTTACCATCAGGTGGCTTACATTCTCGTTTGTTGACTATTAACTTTAAAAAGTCAGGATCAGGCTTCTAAGGTGGTCAATGAAGCACAGAAACAGTCAAGAAATTACCCAAATCAAAATACCGTCCTTCGTAGTTGTTTTGACCACTTATATACGAACAAGACAACCTTGGCTAAGAGCGTTCCTTCAATTTATCAAGTTAATATAAATAATTTTCCTCTAAATGCATGACCTACTTCATTGTTCCGATTTCCACGACACTGATAGATTGTTCAATAAATAATATGTATTGGCATTAATTAATTAGCTTCTGGATTAAGGGCTCACAGGAGTATGGAGTTTGAGAGAAAAGTACACCATAGGTTGTTTATAGATAAGCCTTTACCTACATTGAGAATAAAAAAAACTCCACTCCTCATATTTATGTAGGTAGGTAACTAGGATTTACCAACTATCATTCTTAATAATTTGATTTAATGCTGACTTAATTTTCTCTGATCCAGCCTCCCTGGCAGATCAGATGGCGGAGACAACGCAACTGTGTTGCAACCAGGGAGTCAGCTATGGCAGGAGTCACTCGGCGGAGGACTGCTCATCCTCCGTACCCCCCGACGTGCCTCCAGGTCTCGGGACGCTCTGCATCTTTGCTATGGATCAGTGCTGTAAAGAATATTTTGAGTAAGTATTCTCTTTGAAATTTAGTTTTGTGATCGGCATTTCCTTCTCATAAATTGGTGGACTTCACACGCCTTTGAGAATATTATGGGAACTCTCTGGTGAGCAGGTTTTCTCAAGATGTTTTCCTTCACCTAAGCAAATAATTTAATAATAAAATATACACAACACACAATAATTTTAACATTATTTTGCAAGGCTCAACAGTCAACCTTCACAGCATGTCGACACAGGACATGTATATTAGATGCCAAAATACTGTATAACAGGCGAACTTGCATTGCACTGCGGAATATAACGTCCAAAATCTAAACCATTCCGTCCGTACACACTCCGGCAAATTCTGTAGTTAGGTTGTGTTGATATTTCGAGTCGCATCACAATGTTACCGGTTTTCACGGCCTGGTCCTACCCACGCGAAGTGATGAATTCTAAGTCCAATGAATGTAACTTATACGGCAAGCAATCCATAATTCTATTATGACCATAATCTAAGTATCATTCATTCACATTATAGGCTGATCGCATCGCATCGGGAAAACATAGTTTAAAGCATTAGTCCGTTACGCTCAGAAGAATGTTCAGATGCAAATCTTTGATTGGTATATTTACTTGATTGGTAGTTTACTTATTTTATTTGTTAAAGGATTGGAATAAAACAAATACCTACTAAACGTTACCGCAAGCTTACTCAAAAGTTAAGTCAGTAAGTTGGAAGAGCGGCGGCGTGGCCATCAGGATTAAACTGTTGTGATGATAACATTGATAATAAGGATATAGACATATTTACTTCTGGAAATATTAATGAAGATAATATCTTTTGTTTCAGGAAGAAACAAGATTGCGAAAACGGTATTGACATCGCGACCAGTGTGAACGGTTGTTTGAACACTAAAAATACCACCAAGGTACGTAGCTAACCATCATAATGATACGTAAGTGAACGTTGGACTCTGGAACAGGGAGCCTGGGTTCGAATCCTATATGCATAAATGTTTCTTCTCGGTACACACGGAATCATAGTGCGGCAGTTTGACTGTGTTAGCGGCTATTTATTGTTATTAATTTATTAGACATTAATTACAAGAAGGAATTTATTAAAATAAGGATATCTGCAAACCGAAGGGCTATTCTTAACGTTCTCAAATGTGTGAGAAGGTCAGCGTGGTTGACTATACCCTGGACCACTCACATTGTGAGAGGACACCCAAGCTCGGCAATAGGACAGTCACGCCATCTACTACCTGGACTACCCATCCTGAGTTTTGTTCGGTCGGTTAGGTCGGTCACAGTTAATCTTATCATTGTTTAAAACCCATACATGACGACTTGGAAGCGACATATACAGTTGTAATGGGCGCAGCGGAAGGGTGGTGCTGCGTGCTCATTGGCTACCTTATATCCATAAAAAAGTTTTGGGTTCAGATGATGATGATAGTGAAACTACATCTGATTTGGTGACAGTGAAGGCTTTGTAGCTCAGTAGTGACAAGGCCTTGCTTACCCAAAGATCGATTGATTGAAAATATTTAAGAAAATATTATCATAAAAGAAAGTGAAAGAAAAAAATTTCACGGTACCACGGAACCCTTTATGTGCGAGCCCGACTCGCACTTGGTCGATTTTAGATGTATGCATGCTCGGTGTAGTCGACAGCTGGTTTCCTCATTTACACAGTGACTGCAGATTAGTACAACGCTTGCCATTATAATTTTTAGATAACATTCAGGCCAACGGTTTCGCCTTTCCGCGTTATATCTAAAGTAACTGTCGTATTCCTATAGCTTAAGCTATGTATGCATATACAGTATGCGAAGTCTTTTTTTTTACTTAATTGCATAAAATGACAGTCAATATTTTTTTATATAAATAATATTAGGCTCTTTACAGATCTCCATCCGTTCCCCTCGTTAAGAGGACACAGAAATTCTTACTGTTACACTTAAATAAAGTAATTGTAACTACCGCCCCCTTTCTACAAACAACCATAACATGTTTATGATGAAGTGATACTTCTTCTAGACTTCGAAGATGGTTGCGCTAAACGTTTAACAATTTTGGTGGGTGTACGATAGTCACAAGAAGGAATGGGGCTAAATAATAGTAGTAAATAATATTATGTAATAAAGTAATTGTAAAAATATGATAAAATTTGTATATGAAAGTATTCAATTGTGTTGTAATTAATTATAGTAGCCTCCGCTTTTGAATTGCAGTGTGAAGTTTCACTCTGCGCGTTTCTCCACGCACCGGTTTTTATTTGTTTTGGTTATAATATCATAACGTGGGGACGACATTTTTTTTTTAAATCACTTATTGCACTTATATCAGTTTGCTGCTTGCGATGAAACCTGAACTTTAAATCAGCATCACCTAACCAAATATCTGTAAGTAGGTAATTAGGCATCCGTATCATGTAGCTAACTTGAGATAACATTCCTTAGATAGGATTGCTCGTAAAATAATATAGAACTGGAGACATAGTTAACAGGAAAATTGGCAGAGATGTTTAGGTACCATACCTATTCATTCAGTCATCATCGTCATCGAAACCCACTGCTGGGATCAAGTATCTTCTCGCAATGTGAGGGGTACAATCCATTATTTATTTATGATCATTCAAATGAGACTTTCCTCTAACTATGTGAAGAAAACTGGCCATTATCCATCTATAAAATGACCTCTCTTCATTCTTTCGTTCGGGAACCGTTTGGGCTGATAATTCTCTAAAGATTAGCTAAGTAAACTGTAGTAATAGAAATAGGTCCAGAACCATTCTTATGACCCTATTCCCATAACAAGTTCTTATTAATAAACATAAAAATGTTTGATAACTCCTGGACTAGATTCAACAAGTATCTACGAGTAACAAATGTAAGACACTTTCTTCAGTTAGCGATAAGATAAAGAGATTACGAGCTGTGTAATTTTATCGAAATGTTTACCTTTAACTAATTCTATCCTAATAATAAACGACCCATGTGGCGCAATGCTCGCCAAGTCACCACGCAGTCCGCCGTTCGATGGCTCAGGATTGATTTCCAGCGAGGCGGAAATTAGAATGATATGTATTCGGCCTGGGTGTGTTCTTGTCTTTGTGAGTGGTCCATGGCGCCAACGACACAGTTAATCCTTGTGTGGGGCTATAAGTCTATCTATCGATCTATCAGAACTACGACGGACCTAAAACAAGACTCAAATTGGGGACTAGGATGGTTAGTCCAGTTAGCAGACGGTGTTAGAGCATTAGTTGGTTAATTTATTAGTAAGTATGAGGACATTGGGACAGGGACTGTTAGTTGTTGTTAGTAATAGTACTTATATTTAGTAATTCTTAGTGAGAGTCTCGTTCTAATTCGGACACAGATGTGTTGCTACCCATCAGGACTGAGATGGTTGCCTCTAAAAAAGTGTATTCGGCGCTTTCGTTCGTCTACGGATTTCATCATTATGAACTTTATCTCGTAGCGAAAATAGCCTTAACAACCTACAGCTATGGGTATGTAGCGTTATTAATAATTATGTTACAGAAATGCTGCGACCAATGTTCTCGTGGTACAGCGATGGGCAACACGAGGGGCGTTGATGTTTGTAGTCTGCCCCCACAAGGGAACAGTCCGGAACAACTGTTGGCAGGAGACGCGTTCATGCAGTGTTGTAAAGTAAGAAAGATTTTCGATAGTACGCGTATGTTTACACTATATGTACGTATGTATCTACCGTGAAGCCTAGTAGGATACGTCGCTTTAGAGGCCTCGCTTTAGCGCTTACTAAGCGAGGGGTCCTGGGTTCGGTTCCCCTCTGGAGCAGATATATGACAGATAAATGTTTGCTTTCGGGTTGTGTGTGTTAGTGATGTGTTTTTTAAAGATGTGTTTTAAAAGAACACATCAACAAAGGAGTATAAGTGTTTAAGTGTTTAGTTATTTAATGTCGTTATGTTTTCTTTTCAGAATGCAGCCGGTGAAGCTAAAAAGCGGAAAGAGGCAGAGCATTCTGTGACTGTGTCCACGAAGCCTCCTGAAAGGAGTAAGTCAACGAGTTCGTAATTTCGCACCAATATCAATCAATAATGATGGAAGGAGGGGCTGACATCTTGTATGCCCAAAATAAAATTTCCACAATAAAAAACCCATTGATTTTCGAATTATTTTCGAAAAAACAAATTACTCGAAGAGCAAACAAAACTGGGACTTGTTTAGCTTAACTATTTTTTTACGGAAAATGTAAATAACGCCACATGGAGTGTGGTGTTCCTTGTCTAGCCGTTTTTTAGTGAAACCGTAATAGTTGTTAATCACAAAAATCTCGCAATTTGTGATCTCAACGAAATTTATACATGCACTCTGTTCTGCCGGCACGACATTTATGTCAAATTTATGATTTTATTCGTCTATTACATTTTTTCAGGGCCTTATTCACTATGTGAGGAATTTGCACCAAACGAGCTGTGTGCTCATCACTGCATACCCATCCCTGGATCTTATAAATGCGAGTGCAATCCTGGATTCATGCTTATGGCGGACAAGAAAAACTGCATGGTGGTAAGCAACAACAACCTAGCGGTTAGAACGTCAATATTCTGTTCAGGACACCAAGTGTCCTGTAGTAGTTGTTGAATTTAACATGCAACTGTAATTATAAATGGAGTATTATGTTTTTCAGATAACCAAAAACAGATGCAAGCCACACAATCAATGCCAACATAAATGTAACGATAATGGAGTGGAAGTAAAATGTTCCTGTAGACGAGGATACCAGCTGATGGCTGATAGGAAGTCATGTGAAGGTAATACAAATTAGTAGGACCCAATTCGTAGGATGTAGTTTTTGTCAACAGTAATTAATGACCGAATGTGATCGAATTAGATCGAGACTTTTAATCATCATCATCATCACAAACCATAACTGTCCGACTACTGGGCACGGGTCTCCTCTCACAGTGTGAGGGGTATAGGCCATAGTCCCCCACGCTGGCCAAGTGCGGTTTGGTGGACTTCACACACCTTTGAGAATATTATGGAGAACTAACTAACCCTATACTAACTGGACTATCAGGTACTAACAACAATTAGTACAACCAATAATGATAGAACCAATATAAGTCCCTGCCTCAGTCCCTGACCATCTAACTCTTAATACAACCTCTGTTATTTGGACAAACCATCTAGTCGTGACAAGATTTGAACATCTTTTTAGAGATTTACTTACATAAAAAGAAGGAAGTCACAGTAGAAACTGCGCAATTGGGAAATAATTTTCTTTTTCGCTTTCAGATATTGATGAGTGCCTAATGGATCCTCCTGTATGCTTGCCTAACACGAAATGCCACAATGTTCGAGGCTCCTATAAATGTATCCCACAGAAGAATCCACCAACTACGATGGAGAAAGGTCAATGCCCACCTGGGTTTTCCAGGAACCTGAAGAATAATGCCTGTGACGGTTAGTGAATAGACTTTTTTCATTACCAGAAACTGATTTGTGTATACCTACATAATTATAATTATGAACAGGGTTCGTGAATCGGTTTACTACAATTTACTGCACGGTAAAACTGTAGTGGAGAATAATATTCTCTTGTTGGTGAAGAAACAGTTAATTAAGTGGCCAAATGACATTTATAAATTTAGCAAAGGAAGATTTATTACCAGACCTTATGATCATAATTGTTTAGACTTGGCTCCTATTTTCTATATTCCGAATTAAAAAACAAATTTTTTTCAACCTCCTGATACTCAGTGATAAATACCTGTAAATTTAACAATAATGACTTTTATTTCTTTTTTATGTGCACATAACATGAGCAATATTGTTAGTAATAAAACATTATCATTGTTTTGTTTCTTACATTTATTGCAACCACCAGGTGCAGAGATGTTATGACCGAGTTGTTTGTTCAAGCTAAGGAGCCATCGCTGACCTTGATGTAGAAAATGGTTGGTCAAAGATTTATCACAATTGTTTTTTTCTGTCGCAGATGTAAATGAATGTAAGTTACCGAAGCCGCCGTGTCCGCAATACCTGTGCGAGAATACCATCGGAGGTTACAAATGTGGCGGTGTGTTAGGAGATCCCAATAATTTGGCGAACAAGCCATTGCCCGTTGAGGATAGATGTCCACCAGGATTCAAGAGCACTTTTAATGAAGAATGCGAAGGTATTTTACCATTATCTTCTACCATGGTCTAATTGCTGACAATGTAATCCGGGGATTAAGTATGAAGCTTTTAATTGTGAAAGGGGCTTCAATTACTACGTTACCTTTAGAATTTATACTTCCTCATTTATGAGTAGTTAGTAGAGTAGGTAGTAGAGTAGTAGAGTAGTAGTTAGTAGAGGAGTAGCCAACAAGAGTCACCTAATGATAGGTGGTCACCGTCGGATAGACACCAGCAACACCAAAGGCATCAGGCAACCTTCGCGTTGTCAGCCAAAAAACAAAGAAGAGGAAAGAAGAAACCCTCAAACTATTTTTCCTCCAATATCCTTTATGTATAAAGATCGATTAGTGGCAGTTCATTATTTATGTATTAATAATATAATTGCTCGTTACAGATATTGACGAATGCGCGGTCAAAAAGGACGATTGCAACAGCCTGTCTCAGTTCTGCATCAATACACGCGGCTCTTTCTACTGTCAGGACAAGGCCTCCAAGCATTGCCCTCCTGGTTTTAAAACCAATCCTATTTCAAATAAGTGTGAAGGTAAGACTTACACTAAGTAGTAAATTTAAATTACTTTTTTCACCTGTTACAAGTTAATACTTGACTACAATCCGTGGTTCAGCAGAGTACACCACCAGCAAACGCCTCTGTTGGATTGTTAAAGGTAGTTTGTTGCTTCCAGATATAAATGAATGTGATGATGGCGAGAATATCTGCAGACCAGACCAGGTCTGCGTCAACGTGCCAGGGGAATACGATTGCAAACCCAAGTCATTAGAATCTGGGTATGTTGTTCACAAAGAGCTCTTTTCGTTAGGATTACATCCCGGTAACAATACATATCTGATGACCCGACAGCCCATTCAACCCTGACTGCGGAAGGCCTGGCTTCGCTTTCCGGCCAGGAAACCTGTCTTGGCACCTGCACCCACATTATCGCAGTATTTAGACGATCTTACGTTAATATACGACACAGGCATATGTATGAAAAACATCTCATTTCCATGGGAAAACACATTTCAATCATAATAGCGCGATAGCTGACGTTACGGGCGCATTAATAGGATATTTATATAACACGAAGAATAAATTTCCAGAAGCGAAGCGAGTGGGTTTACTCTTACTATATTAATTAATTTATAATAACTATTCTGTTATCCAGTTATTTGTTTATTGAGTATTTGTTTTGAAACATCGGCAAGCAAGCGTCTGATGTTATTAACATCTCAAATTACAATTTCAGAATATCAAAGAAAAGTCCATGTCCCGACGGAATGAGGCAGGACCCTCAAACTGGGGTGTGTGAAGGTAAGATTACTTTTAAATAAACTTCTATTAAAATAACCGTGTTAAAAATCTTTAGATGAAGAATTTAGTAGGTAGGTACTTACTGTAAGTACAGAGCTATTACACTCATTAACAAACTTGTTTTGTCCAAGTAATTAGCAAAAACTGATGCCAGGGTATTTGGATGGATTTAATGCTTAGTAAAAAAAATGCCAAAAAAATCCATGCCTCACAGAAGCAGTCCTTATTGATCAGAAAATGTTACAAAAAAAAGAGAAGAAGAAAGCAGAAAGCGATTAAGTAGAAGAAAAGGGTAAAAATCTTTGATGATGTATAAAAGCAAATAATTTGCAGATATTGACGAATGCGTCGAGGGCACTCACCTCTGCGACCAGTATCAGCAATGTCTCAACACAAACGGCAGCCACGAATGCCACTGCAATTTAGGCTTCGAAAGGGATCCCACCACAGGAGCTTGTGTAGGTACGTCATTAACTTTATTTCTTACTCATGAAACAGTTTCCGAAAAGATAAAGGCCCTGTACAGAAAAACGCGGTATCAGCTGACGGTAGTGACATCAGAGTCGGCGGTATTCCTTGCGTTGAGACCTAAGCAAATAGCGCCTCCTCTATGGGTAGCGAGATTTTGCTGAATGTTATCCACTTTAGACAATAGAAAGCATACCAATGCGTCTGTTTAGAACACGGAACTGTGGGAGTTTATCTGTCTTTCTGTTTCGGAAATGCGTCGGTAGTGGTGTTATTTACATCACACTATTCTAATAATTTGCTAATTCTTACAGACATCAATGAATGTGCTACCGACCAAAACAACTGCATCCCAGAGTCACAGAGATGCGACAATACGGTTGGTTCCTACCTGTGCATCAGATTCATATCCTGCGGTACTGGATATATTCTCCATTACTCTAGTAGCACTTGTGAAGGTTAGTGTATTTAGAAGGTAATTGTGATAAATTCAACTTTTGTTTTATAGTTACTCTTCAAAACATTTCGCTCTCGATTCTTAATTGAAGATAACTGAGTCAATTTAAATAAAAATGTTTGTTGTCTTCAAACAAAGGTAAGAACCAAGTTTGATTGTGTGTGTGCAGCTGGGTCATGTTCGTACGCACCGTAAAACGTACTTATACGAATCTATCATCCATAGGACACCGACTCGAATTTTTGTGTGCGTTTCACTGTTCATACGTTTTGCTGCAGTTTACTACTATAATACTATAATACTAACCTAACCTACCAATTTAAATATGTTCGGGGAAATTTAAGTTCCTTATATCGCAATTATAACAATATTTGTTTTAACAATGGTTTCCAGATGTGGATGAATGCGCTATTGGCACACACAATTGTGATCGAGCTGGTCCGGAGTATTATTGTGTCAATATTCCCGGATCATTTAAATGTCAAAGGAAAGCAAGCACACTGCCGCCCGACTACTATGAGTATTACGATTCTGAGTGAGTTAATTTCTATCACCTATTTCAGGCACGAGGCTATCACTAGGAAAGGGTTAGAAATAATGCACATTTGTTCGTTCCATTGAAGCATTGTAACCTTTCGTAGCGATACAATAATTAAAAAATCTATTGACTTATGAGTAAGACAACAGAATAACATTACGAAATAGTTGATTGTAAAACAGAATTAACGTAAGCACGGAAATTTGGTGTTTTCTCTCTTTTTTAAAACAAATTATCACTTTTATAAGGAGAGAAAAAAAAATTGCCATGTAGCACAAAATATTAGAAGTTTTTTTTTATTGAATTGAAGTCTCATTTGCTACACAACACGCATTTATTTCCAGAGAAGAAATAGAAGAAAACAAAACAATATCTCAAACTACCAGCAAACCGGAAACAATGACTTCAGTTACCGCTCCACCTAGCCCAACAACAATAACTGAATCTACAACTCCGAGTACCAAGCCTACTGTAGCAGCACCTAAAGAAACAGATAAAATACCTCAAGAAATACCGGTACTTGTACCAGATGATATAGATAATAATATTATAAATCCATATAATAGACCCGAACCCGCCTTTCCTAAATCAGATAGCTATCCTGCTCCACCAAGACAGAATTTTTCGTCTCAATCAATAAACTCAATTGAAATCCATGATCCAATACCGCCTTATTACCAACAGAAGCCTGAGCTATATCCACGTGTAACAGAAACAACATATAGTCCATTAACGGAAGCTGTTGTAAATTCCAATGTTGGAGAAGAAACTGCCACGGTTCGAGATGGAAAGGATCTAGATGGTTTTGGGAACGTAGATACCCAAAATGTACCTACAAATGAAAGGACGAAGACTTTTGAGAAACCTACATGTGAAGCAGGTTTTGAAGTTGGTTCTTTTGGAGAATGTTTTGGTATGTATGAGGAAAACAAATTTGTTTTAATAAATTAATCGTATGAATACGTACTTAACATATGTATATAGAGATAACCAGATATGGCTTTGCGTACAGGGGACCCGGCTTTTATTCCCGCATGCACTCATTGCAATGCACATGCTTTTTCAGTTCTAGTACCTAATTATATTTCACAAATTGTACTGCAAATTAATTAATTATTTCTTAAGCAAATAAGATATCATGAGTATCAAGGTAAACTGAGCCAGCGTTGTGGAACAAAATTATGTTAAAACTCGTAAGTGGAGGAGAGACAGTAATAACGACGACGTTGAAATAAATTAAAGAGAAGATATTGACGACCTTCTTGTTGAACAAGTTTAGTGGTTCCAGGACCATAAAAGCCAGCTGTGCAATTATGAATGGGTAATAAGGGTTGTAGGTATTCTTTTATTTGTGTACTTACAACAATTCTAGCAGCAACACAGGAAACAATGAGACGGGATGTGAGTGTGTGAGAATGTATTATGTGTTTGTAATAGTAATATACAAAAATGATATAAAATTGCAAATTTTAAGGAGTATTAAGTTAAATTATACTGTATTATAATTTATATTTAATCTTCATTCATAGATATCGACGAATGCGCCACTAATCGTCATGTCTGCTCAGAAATGACAGAAGTATGTCGTAATACAATGGGTGGATATGTATGTGACTGCGCTATTGGATTCCGTAGAGATTTGTTCACTGGATTGTGTTCTTTGACTTCGAAAAGCAGTACAAGTACCAGTACTAGTACTAGCACCAGCACGACTACTAGTACAACGACACTACCTCCTCCACCTACCACAGTTCCAACTACTCCTCGCATTACTTCCCCAGTCACATCTACTTCTCCTAGTACTACACCTCTACCTACTACCCCTCCTCCTACTTCACCGCGTACTTTACCCACTACCCCTCCTCCCCCCACTTCACCTCGTACTTTGCCCACTACTGCTCCTCCCCCTACTTCACCTCGCACTTTGCCCACTACTGCTCCTCCCCCTACAACACCTCGTACCACACCACGTACCACTACTGCCCCTCCTCCTACTACGCCACCTACAACACCGGTGCCATCAACGTCGTCTACCGTGAGAAGTAAGTTACCAGTTAAAAAGAAAAAAAATGTCCAGACAAATATTTCTTAAATTTTCTCAATGACAAATCTATGGTAACAAATTACGTCAAATTACAGATCATTACTGGGATTATACTGTCGATCGTAATACGTATTACCGAACTTTTAGGCCAAGGACCTCCTGTGATGCTGGATTCTATCGAAATGTAAAAACTGGACATTGTGATGGTAATTATTTATTATCTTTCTTTAAATAATAATTTAAAAAACGGGCGTCCTAATGTGCCAATGGTAACTGGGAAACGAGCTTTCCAGGAATAAAGATTTGACGACGACGACGACGACGACGATAGGAAAAACAGACTTCCTTAAAGTTAAAAACACTTTCTTTAATAGGTTTAACTATTTTATCTTTGTATTAAATTGTTACATCTTTTTTATCTTGCAGATGTAAATGAGTGCTTGAACGGACAAGCCAACTGTGCCTCTGAGGAGATATGTGTAAACACTGATGGTGGATATAGGTGTGACTGTCCACCCAACTGGCAACTGAGTCCCACGGGACAACGGTGCGTGCCAGTGTCTACAAACAGACTGTTCCCTTCAGGATACGAGAATGAGCGTCGTAAGTTTTGAAAATCCAGAATGGTCCTTAAAATAAAATTAAAATAACCAATCATCTCACATTGTTTTACGTACGGAGGTTATGTTTATAGACAATTTCAATTAACTATCTGAAATCCTAGATTGAAGCTAATCTTGGATGTTTCCAATATCGATCTTCAATCTGCGTCCTGGTAACAAATATGACAAATTCTTCTTCTACTTCAGCTTAAACCACAAGATCTGTATTGCACTGGAGTTTTAAGCAAATTTTTTTTCTTTCAGCATATCAACCAACATTCCCATACGGTCAGGGAAGCAAAGATGGGTCTACGTTCGTAAGCCCCGATGTTACAGCTGATAGTGATTCTACTTCCAAATGCCCTTGGGGTTACAGACTTGGAATGGATAATACTTGTGAAGGTAAGATTTTTTTAATATTTTTAGAGACTTTCCAACTCGTGTTTGCCAAGTCCTAAACTTACTTACAAAGTACAGAGTAGTTTTGTGAATTTTCTATATCTGCCAAGTGATACCAAATTGGCAAACAAAAATGATTGGCATATCTTTGAATTCGAATGGCGCTTAAACTCCAGCTATTGGGATGCTTATAATTATATTGAATTAAAGTACTTGCACTTTATTATAATTTGACGTGAATAAATTTTAGGCACCTATTGCTTGGGTCGAATACAAAAAGAGGATAAAATTAATTTGCGCGAAAGTAGGTATTGAGAATTTCATAATGTTCTCAAAGGCCCGGAAAATGATGGTCTTAGCTCATCTCGTTTTGAGAGGAGACTTAGGAACAGCAGTCGGTCAGTTATTGGCATAAGAATCTGTATTATTCCTATTTTTCCGCAGATATTGACGAGTGTTCCACAGGAGCGGCGAAGTGTGGCCCCATACAGCATTGCACTAACCTTCCAGGAGGATACACTTGCAGCTGCCCTAGCGGCTACCGACTGGTTGGCGACCATATATGTGAAGATGTCGATGAGTGTGCGACGGCTGGAGGAGTGGTAACTGTTTTAACTTGATGTCATGACACCAACTTGAACCCCCGAGATCATCAAACCCCCAAAACCGATGATTAACGAGCGTGGTCTTTCGAATTTTTTTTCATAAACACTATTTTGTACTTCTTGTTAGTAAACCGAAATAAAATAACGTAACATTCTCCAAAAAGTAAAAAAAAGAGATATCAACTGCATTGCTTTCGAACAAAGTCATAAATTGCCTGGAAGGAACAAGTCTTGAGTGATACTAGGAACCCCTCACGTTTCTAAGCATAATAGAAATAACGCCAAATGCTAAAGTATGGATGCCAGGTAATAGGCATGAGGCAAGCAAAAACGGCTTTCTTGTTCGCTGATGCCAACCCGTTATCTGAATAATTGTTATTGTAACTTAATATTTTCAGCCTGTTTGTTCCCACAATGCTGACTGCGTGAATACAATTGGATCTTACCAATGTCGATGCCATTCGGGATTTATGTCAGCGCCTATTAACGATAAGGTAACGGATCACAATTCCACAATTTATCCGACTTTAAAGCACAGCTGACAAAATAGTTACACAATGTGTATTTTTCTTTCTTCTTTCTTGATATTACTTATTGATATTTATGGGTGACAATGACCACTCGCCATTAGGTGGCTCGTCTGCACATTTCCTGTCTATATACATGAAGAGGTATACTGCAAAGAAAAACCTTAGTATCCTGTATGGATGTCACGAATATTACTAGTAACAAATATTATTAAAACTATGCATTGCTTTTTGCCAACGTAGGTGTGTGTAGACCTGGATGAGTGCGCAGACTCCCGAATAGGGGTTTTGTGCCAGCAACGATGCAACAACGTGTGGGGAGGGTACCGATGCTCCTGCCATCGAGGGTACAGGCTCAATCCTGACAACAGGTGATAATTACTGCTAAATTTTGTTTGTAGGTTTAAGTGGTAAACGAACAGGTGCTTACTTCTGATATTTGTAAAATTGAAAGTATGACATTGACCTGACATTCGCCGGCAAAGATAAAAAATAATAATATGACGTGTGCAATTCACTCGTGACAGAAGTGAAACTTTAAAAAAAAAACTTGTGTGCAATTTTCCACGACTTTCCTTTGTTTTATGGTCACCAGGACTTGGATTTGCATAAAGTTTCTTCTATCGTATAATCCACCCTAAAAGATTTAAACATGACGTCCAGAATTGTGATTGCAGCACCTGTTCTGATGTCGACGAATGCGCTTCTATTCATAAGGCCAAGTTGTGCAATGGAAGATGTGTCAACGAGCCTGGCAGCTACCGGTGCACTTGTCCTACGGGCTACCGATTGTCCTTAGACAGCAGGAGTTGTATCGGTAATTAAATTTTTGCTTCATATTTGGAAAAACGTTCAGTTAGCCATAACCATATACTTATATCTACTGTATTTTTTAATTGTGTTCTTGACGTCCCTGAAATTTACGTCCTTAGGTAGCGGAGATCACTTGCCATCGGATCTTGCATGCGAAACAATCTTGCTGTTTCATAAGCTTCCTCACCTATTTCCTACGTTACTCTCCTTATCTCCGAAATTATGGGTTGATCCAGAGTTTATTATATTGTTTGAGATGAAATATAGAAGCCACTACCATAATATACTTATATCCAAGTCAATATGATGATGCGCACATCAGTAAGAGATGAGCCAGTAGAAGTTGAAACCAATATCTTCTTGTGGTATAAAGATTTATCTTCATGGTATTTTCTATAGGATTTAGTATAATATTACGTCTAACCAGCTCCTGCTAAAACGTTTCCAGTTAATTTCGACTAAATTCTCATTGTTTTAATAATCTTCAGATATCGATGAGTGTGAAACGGGAGAAGCGACTTGCGCCAAGGGCAGCCAGTATGGTGATACCAGTGAAGTGTGCTTGAACACGCGTGGTGGATACCGATGTCAGCGAATCACCTGTCCATCGGGATACCATTTGGAGAGCAGACAGTAAGATCTATTTTAAATCACATGGCAATTAGCGATGATGATCAGTTCCCAATAGATAGTGCGTGAGCTCTTAAATCTTCCTTTTAGGCGGAAAAAGGAAAGCCTGGAACTAGAATGATGTTCATTAAATTTTCAAATGTTGGTGATATCCAATCCTCTAGATTAAAACATAATACTATTCTGATACAACCTTATTAACGGGACAATTTTCTTAGTGTTTTTCTAATAAGTCAATGTGTTTTTCAAAACCTTTTCATATTTATTCAAGTCGTCTGTTTAGCTGTTGCTATTTTAGAATCAAGAAGCAAAAGGAGACTGGCGGTTTTCGGCCCCAAGCCCTACAAGAACAACACATAGGTCTAAAAATACACCATTTTTTTCTATTGTAAAATGTCGTATGCGCATTTTCGTAGAACTTGTCGACTTGCAGAAAACATTGTTTTTATTTTTAGTAAATCGATATCTTTCGTGAATCGATTTATACAAAATCTCTTTGTGTTTTCACCCGGTTCTTTATCACCATTAAATCACAGTGATTTTTATCGTACATTCTGTTTGATATTACTCGATAAAATCGGATTTATTGAGTACGAACTGAGCGATATCCATTTTTTGTAATTATGACGATGACGAATAATCGATCAAAGAGATCGATGCGTAAATGTCATATCGTGTCTGTGGTTTGAATTGACATCGCGTATTATGGTCTGTGATGACTGTTGACTGACGAACGAGGAGATTCTGGCGGGAACCTTGAAAAAGCGCGGTTGTGTTTCTACTTTAATTTTAAAATTTTCCTCTATGTAGTGGTTTTTTTTAGTTAAAGTGACTTAAAATTTTGCTATTAGCTGCTGAAAAGCGCAATAGCAATGGAGGTAAACGAGGGGGGCGGGTCTCACCCGCCCACCTCAATAAAACGGCCACGGCCTACGGATGAAGGAGGAGGCGTAGGCTCTGGACGATTGGACTGCGGCGATGAGCGAGATGCATATCTCCCTTATTACAAACCGAATTACAAAAGACTATATCCGGAAAACTCAACCAACACAGACTTTAAAGTGTATGTGGAATCCACAAGCGACGATAGGTTGGGCAACAAGAGCCCTACTTACTTAAACCATATTTTCGCAATGGACATAAAAGGTGTGACGGGTATTCAGAGGGTGAATGCCAATAAAATTGCAGTTATCTTCAAGCAATATAATACGGCCAATAACTTCATTAATAACACAACTTTCCTCACAAAATATGACATGAAGGCGTTCATACCGGCAGCGCAAATTGAAAAAACCGGCATCATCAGATTTGTTCCAGCGAATATATCTAACAAAGAACTTTACACAAGACTTTCTTCAACATATGAAATAGTGGCAATAAGAAGGTTTTCAAAGAAAGTAGGACAAGAGCGCATTCCATTGCAGACTGTAAGCATCACTTTCTTATCTAATGTACTGCCTAATAATGTACAATATGATCTATTCTCGTACAGAGTTTTTGAATACATTCCACCATTACTACAGTGCTATAGGTGTTTTAAATTTAATCATTCAGCAAAGATTTGTAATGGTAAACAAAGATGTAGTATTTGTGGAGGTGAACACTTGTATAAGGAATGTGATAAACCAACAGAAATCAGCTGTATAAATTGTAGTGGGCCTCATCTCGCGATATCTAGATTATGTCCGATTAAAACTAAGAAGATTATAGAAAAGAAAAACAACATATCTTATGCAAGTGCCGCCTTAACAAAACAGGTCGCCATCAATGGAACAGATTTCCCTACACTCCCACCACCAAAACCACAACCTGTAAATAGTAATGTTATTGTAAATAAGTCTGTAAATACCTCTGTAAATAAGTCTGTACGAGATGTAAATAAAGTTAAAATAGTTAATTCTAAGGAAGACCTTAAAACTCAAATAATTTCCAACAACGATGTACTTATGGCCCTAGTGCAAACGTTGGTGGAATTAGCCAATAAAGATGACAGTACACCCACTAATATTAAAACTATTAAAGATGCATTATTAAAAAACTTAACATAATGGATTGTGTTGGGCCTAGTCCTACACAATCCAAGCTACGTATCGCTCAGTATAACATTCAAAGTGCAAATAGTAAAAAACCTTTATTAATTCAATTTTTAAAACAACATAATATTGATATTTGCCTTCTTAATGAGACATGGTTCAAAGATAATAATTTTAAAATACCAGGATATAACATTTACAATAAAAATTCAAACAATGCACATAATGGAGTTGCAATTCTGATTAAACCATACCTTAAGTATAATATATTAAATACCAGATTTTATGAAGACATTCAAACAGTTGCTGTGTCTGTATCAACTGGACATAGTAGTTTAACAATTCTCTGTGTATACTGTCCACCTTCAAGTGGGCGAATGCGAATTAATAGACTCCGTTACATTATTAATCTGCCAAAGCCCATATTTATGAGTGGTGATTTTAATGCTCATCATATTGCATTTGGTTGTCAGTCAACCAAAGGTAGAGGTCAGGATTTATTTAATTTAATTGATGACTTAGATTTGTGTATTTTAAATGATGGTAGACCTACAACTGTAAATCGCCCTAGACAAACTCCTTCTGCCATTGATGTAAGCTTCATCAGTGGCAGCCTCGCACCACTATGTGAATGGTCTGTACATGATGACACAATGGGAAGTTACCATTATCCAACAATAACAGAGATTTCATTAAATATAGATAAATATCATCTCAATTCACCTGTAGATAGGTTCATATATAAAAAAGCTGACTGGGCAACATACACAGCTCTTTCAAAAACAATGTTTAATGATTTGGTACTTCAATCGCATGATCCTATTTCAACCTATAATAATTTCTGTTCTCATTTAGATACTCTTAAAGAAATGTCAATTCCAAAGCTCACTAAAACAAACACTTTCATAAGCAGACCACCATCTCCTTGGTGGAATAGTATATGCGAACAAAGTGTTATTGCTTCATATAATGCACTAAAACTATATAGAAAAGAGCCTACTATTGAGAATTACATTAATTACAAAAGAAAAGATGCCCAGAAAAAGAGAACAATTTCAGAACAGAAAAAAATTGGATGGAATAACTTGTGTAACACTTTTAATAGAAATACTCCCATAAGTAAAATTTGGAATTTATTAAAAATGTTTAAAGGCATAAGACCTAAGAATAAATCATATACAGATGAGTTTATATCTCCACTTTTGGATAAATTATCAGATAATAACAATTTAATTGAAGTAGATCAACTGAACATTCTTTTTGAAATTAACAATGATAACCCAAATTCTAAATTTTTACTAGATCCATTTTCATGGTCTGAATTTTTAACAAGTTTGCAGTCTAGACGAAATACAACTCCTGGCTTAGATGATTATCCTTACATTATAATTAAAAACTTAGATGTATCTGCCCAAAAGTTGTTTCTTAAAATCCTCAATTTGCTTTGGCGTAATAAAGTTATTCCACAGTCATGGAAAACACAGTGTGTTGTCCCAATACTTAAGCCCGACAAATCTCCTGAGTTTGCTAGTTCTTATAGACCAATTTCCTTGTCATCCTGTCTTGGTAAAATATTCGAAAATATGGTGAAAGTCCGTCTTGATTGGTATGTTGAATCCAAGTGTTTAATTCCACATATACAAAATGGCTT
The DNA here is from genome assembly GCA_905404295.2 of Ochlodes sylvanus. Taxonomy (NCBI): domain Eukaryota; kingdom Metazoa; phylum Arthropoda; class Insecta; order Lepidoptera; family Hesperiidae; genus Ochlodes; species Ochlodes sylvanus. Next base: position 1,510,365 of record FR990146.1, on the reverse strand, counting down.
CCGTAGAGGACGTAGTAGTGCAGACAGTTTCACCTCTTTAATCTCTGACCTGAAAAATGCAAAACATAGAAAATTAAATACTGTTTGCGTATTCCTAGACGTTCAAAGTGCTTTTGACAGTGTTGATCCTGGCATACTAGTTCAAGTCATGTCTAGGTTAGGTGTGCCCGGGCACTTATGTGAATGGATTTATAATTTTTTGAGCAACAGGACAATCTATGCTAGGCATAACAATATTTTATATGGACCCAAATGTGCCTCAAGAGGTACAATGCAAGGTGCCACGTTATCTCCATTACTGTACAATATATACACAAGTGAGATTTGTAAATATGTAAATAATAAAGATATAAATATTTTACAATTTGCTGATGACATTGTATTATATAGTAGTAATTACAACTTAGAGATTGCAATAGATAATATGAACAAATCCTTACTTCAACTATTACAATATTATAACAATCATTTACATTTGAAAATTAACCCCTCTAAAAGTAGTGCTATGTTTTTTGGTAATGAAGCCTCAAATTCAAATATTATTTACAATAATGAAATTATAAATAGAGTCAATTCAAAGAAATTTTTAGGAATAATACTGGACCAAAAACTAACTTTTGAAGAACATATTAAATATGTATCCAAAAATGCTCACATAGGACTAAATGTTATTAGATCACTTTGTGGTGTAACATGGGGTGCAGACCCTAAAATATTGTCTATATTGTATAAAAGTATTGTTAGAAGTCACTTAGATTATAGTTCACTCGCTTATATGAATAGTTCTCATGTAAATAAATTAGACATATTGCAGAATAAAGCTTTAAGAATAATATCTGGTGCTATGTGCTCGACTCCCATAAGGGCCATGGAAGTTGAGACAAAAGTGATGCCTTTGATTTTGAGACGAATCTTACTTGCTGAAAGATACTGTCTCAAATTACTGGCATCAAATAACACTCAAGTAATAAACAAAATTGTACCTTATATAAATAGATCCCCAAGAAGACCATTAACAACAGCACAAGGTCTACTATGCGGCAATTCTCCAACACTGTCCGATATATTTCTGGAAATAGACAATAGTTTATCTAAAATTAGAAAACAGTATCCATGGCCATGTTACTCTTTCTCTTATCAGTGTATTTCACATCCAATTAATGTAGTTCAACAGACAATAAACAATAATTCAGAAATGCTTAAATTTTTAGAGGAAAATACAAAATACTATGTTATCTACACTGATGGGAGCAAAGCAAGTGATTATGTACATGCTGCTCTATATGATCCACAAGCAAAATTTTCTTCAAGCTTTATTCTGCATGAACCCTGCTCTATATTTACGGCAGAAGCATATGCAGTGTATCAGGCATTAATGCGTATTCGTGAAATCAATAACATTAAATATTTTTTAATAATTTCTGATTCCTTGAGCTTGATAACAGCTTTAACTACCCTCACAGTTAAATTCAAGTCCAATTATATCCTTTACTTCATTAAACAAATAATTCACCAATATCACATTAAAAATATCCAAGTTTTCTTTCTATGGGTGCCTTCCCACAAAGGTATCTCTGGCAATGAAATGGCTGATAAAACTGCATATGAAGGAGTTAATGCTGTTGACGTTAGACATACAATGTATGTTCCTATGTCCGATTACTTGCAATGTATTGACCAGAATATTCAAAAGTTGTGGTTAGAAATGTGGAAGAAAGATCAAGATACGAAAGGAAAATGGTATGGAAGCATACAAGAAAGCTTACCTGCAAGACCTTGGTATCATCGAATGGAAGATGCTACTAGAGAGTTTATTACTATCATAAATAGACTGCGTTTTGGTCATAATACTGCACCGTCACACCTTGCTCGACTCGGCATTATTGCGAATAAAAACTGTTCATATTGTAATTCAAGTGATGGAACTATGGAGCACATTATCTTTGATTGTCAAAAATTTTTAATCGACAGACTAGTGTTGGCCAGTGAACTTAGTGATGTTGAAAATAAGTGTGATTTATTGTCCCGCCCGCCGCCATTAAAACAATTGCTACAAGACGAACTTAATTACAAGCATATCTACAAATACATCAAGAATACAATTAAAACAATTTAATTGAATGTGCTCATAGGCGTAATATTATGAGCTATGGAAAATAAGAGCTGACCTAAAGGTTTTAAATACCAGGTCATAAAATCCCCAAAAAAAAAAAAAAACTGACGAACGATACGAATAGCTGTCATTCAGTTGTTCCTTCTGTTCTGTTACTTTGTGGATATTTTTTAGTGTTTTCTAGTGCTTTCCCGTGGATTCTGTTTCAGTTTAAATTAAAAATAAGAAAATGAATTAACGTAATTCCTTCCAATAACCATTAGTTTCGTGTTAATCAAAAAGCGTATTAAAAACAACCTCAGTTTACCTAGTCAGTTCGTGACAACTGTCAAATGAAACACGTAAGTTTAAATAATTATTTCAGCTACACAGACAAGTGCTTTAAAGAAATTAAAAATATCAATAAGTATCTATTAAAATACGCTACGCGAATACGTAAAGAATATTCATGTGGGTGACCAGGCCGAACACTCCTAGAAAACCCGCCAGTCTCCTTTAAAGCCTATTTAGGCATTTTATCTCTAGAGTCCCTTTAAGCTTGATAATATATTTAGTTGTATGTATGCAGCAACATTTAACACTAGATGTACCTTCTTCCTGAAGATTAGCTGCGAATAAAACAAAATGATCTCCTTTCAGCCGCTGTACGAGGATCGAAACAGTGTGTTCACCCGCAGACTGGGAATGTGCGCACCAACCTACCACGATTTCGTACAACTTCATAACGTTTGTTTCGAACTTGGAGATACCCGAATCGCAACCGGTAAGATATCTCTTACTATAGCTGTAGCTCATTACCAATTTATTATAGGGAAGGTTACGTGGAACTTATTTCACCTGGCTCCCAGAAGTGTGCGGGAAAACCAAAATTTGGAAGTTATTATTCGGCCCGAAAGTCTCCTACATAAAGATTGGTCTATTGAAAACAACTGGAATCGCCAACGCAGGTCCCGAAGAAAAGAAATGCTTAAAAACTATGACGCTTAAGAAATGTGGCTAATATGTTTAAGTGACGGAAAAATTATAACTTTCAGCAAAGCCAAAACTCAATAAATTAATTATTGTTCATGCCATTCACACGCAGACTGCGTCTAATACGATAGTTTAAGATTTTGGGTGTTAATTTATTTTAATGCACTTATGTTTCCAGGTCAAGCTGTTCACTATGGTAGGACCCAAATGGCCTTACGCTAAGATGAATTTCCAGCTGAAGTTGGTAGAAGTGAACGCGCCGCCGAATGTTGCTAAAGCAGACTTCAGTGTCTTCTCGTAAGTAATTACTTGTTATAGGTAATAGGTTTTTATGTACGTATATACGTACAAATAAATTATAATGAGCATACCTCGTGTACTCGTAAGTTATTATATGTTTCTCCTCATTAAAAATTTCGTGTCACCTTAAACAACAAAACGGTAGCCGACGGTATTTCCCATAAATAATAAAAAGATAGAGAAAGAAATGCTTCTGAATATCTTTAAATTTATTCATTACTTATTCAATTTATTCATTACTTAATACTCATGTTAATTAATTACAGATTACAGCAAATAAACAACCAGGCAGTGACATCATTGCTTCAGCCGTTGGAAGGCCCACAGAGTATAGAATTGGAAATGTCGATGGAACTTTACAATAAAGATTTATTCGGCGGCATAGCTGTAGCTAGGTTATACATATATGTATCGGAATACGAATTCTAGAATAAGTGGATTATATGCCGTTAGGGAACGAGTTGTAAGCAGGGATTAGACTGCTGTATCGCGGCAAAAGTAATTAAGACCTACAAGAAGTGATACAAAATAGCATACAACGTATGAGAATGTCCAATCAAGGACTATTTATTTTGTCCGTAAATAATTTAATTGACCTGAATATAAACTGTTAAAAATACGATTTAGCCCTGTAACTAGTACTTAAAATTAAATTAATTCTGTTTACACTAGAAAAGTATTTTTAACATTTGGAAAACTCCTGGGACTGCCTAATATTGTATCGCTTCTTACATAGTGATGTACTTAAGTAAAATAACTATTAGAATATTTTAATTTTCTAATAAACAAATTAAGTAGTACATTATTATGTTGTCTATCATTTATACTTTACTATGATTATACTAGTCTATTTCTATTTAAGTAACATTAAGAGCAAACAGACCAATCATCACATTCAAAATAGTGTTAAAATAAATAATAATAATTTATTGTAAGATAAAATAAAACAAAATACACCAATATGACAGTTCTTTTGAATTATCTTTTCCTTTTTCTATTTCACGGCTGTACGTACGTAGAAGTAGTAATACGTAGTAAGACGTAAAACGTAGAGAAGTGTAACACACAATTGTGTTACATGTCAAGTTAAGGTGTAATTCAACGAGAATAATCGAACGAACGAGTAGCCAGATATTTGTGTGACAGATACATAATTGTGTTTTAATTTTTGTTAGTGATGTCACATCACTATGTGTGTACATTTGGAGCACTTGCGATACAAAGCGGGGTGTGGCCTTAAATCAGAGGAACTTAACCACAGAAACCTTGCTTATACCAATTCTTCATCACGTATGTAGGTATATTTCACACGTCGTTCATTACTCACTGTTTTATTTATGTATATTAGGTCAAATACGAGTAAACTAGTCGTGTGAACCACTTTTCTTCGAATAAGTCATGTGAAAATCAATATTTAAAAATATTACAGGTCAAACGGGTACACCGAGTCTTTTTGTTGGTTAAAAATTGGTTGTATGTAAAGTCGGTTTACTGACGATATTTGAACGTGACAACGTCTTAAGAAAATACTGATGGAATGGTAGCATTTTTCAAAAGAAAATTTTAATTTCATTTGTTTAATAGATTTGTCAATGTCAATTATAGCATAACCTACAATCGCTGCACTAGCGGACCGATGCTATTCATTTTAATGATGAAAGCACGAATACCTATTATATCACTGAATATATAATTAATATCGAAAGAATCATTACCTTTATCGCTGTAATTATCGTGGCTATAAACAACTGACACCACATTCACTTTTCACTGCACTTGATACTCGATCAAAACATATAAATGTACTATAGTATAGCAGCTGTCCACGCAGACGCATCGCTCACTCAAGTAGGAGAGAGACGGATGTCGGACGCTGCCGAACGCAAAGGCCGATTGCTACGCCGTTACGGTAACGACGGTAACGCATGAGTCATGTTTTTTCATGCGTGCCACCGAATTATAAGACGTTGTCACGTCAAAAAAGATTAAACCTCGGGATATCTTGTGCCTCAGGTTACAAAAATAGAGAATGAGTTTTCAGTGGCCCTATTTTGCCCAACAACTAAACAGGTTAGCCACCTAGTCCGTCGAGCACTTAGGACGTCAGTCACCGTCAGTTTTGTCACGGTAATAATCATTTATTACCGTGACAAAACTGACATTTATTTGTCCTAGGATTTGAGCGTCGGTCATCGGATGAATATGTAGGCAGGTTAGTATGTAAGCTATAAATAATTACCCAAGTTCAAATAAAACGCGATAAATTGATGTCACATTTATTTCCTAATACCAATCCTATTCAAACCGACTCCTCGCTTATCACATAACATCAGCTTATCACAGTAAAAATAACAACCATGTATGTAAGTATTTTCTGTACGACAGAATTGTATTGTATAATAAGTTAAACCAACGAATAGGGACACATTTAACATTTCATTACTCGAATAAGGCATCTGGTATCGAACTATTTAACCACAGAATGACAAAAGCTCCATCTCCTATTTGTTCAGAATGTAGAGTTGAAGAATGTATTTTGTAACAATTAATGTCGTGCCATTGTACATCATTTTGTGTTTTTTCTCTTCGGGATGATGTTGTAGATCAGCGACAAAATTGTTGAATTAAATTACAACTATTTTATGTTGTACAATATTTAATAATTCGAGATAAGTTAGTTACGCCTCGTTATCAAATGGCTGGATGTGTACTCATCTCTCTCTTTTCGTTAGTTCAAAATTTGACTGCATATAAATAGAAAATACACGAAATATTTCTCTAAAATAAGATGATACCTAAAATATACCCGTGCGATTCAAATTTTCTTTGGGGAGGTATAATTTTCTTCATTGATATAATTATAAAACCCAACAAAAAAATTAAATTTCGTATATCAATGGAATCGTTCAAATCCGAAATATCGGAGTAAAATATAATTAATATTTTCAACAGTACATTCAGTAGAGCTGATTAGTTACTTATTCTCAGTCATTATATAAGTGTGACTGCCCACTCCCGATACAAACTGGATTTGGTTTTCGATATAATATCGATTTTGAGATGATTCAATTTGAATAGACAATGAACTGTTCGCAACAACGCTACGTTTTTTTGTATTCATACCTAAGCATTTGTTTTCAGTTCGAAGTCAGTAGGTACTCATTGTTTAATTTTATCTCGTTTTGATTCTAGAGAGATAGTTGAAATGAATAAGTTTCAAACACGATTCGAGTCACAATCCGTCGGGAGTGAGCCAGTTTAGATACCCTCAACCCAGCACCATTATTTAAACTTCTCTCCAATACAACATCAACTACATACAACAACTACATTTTAATTAAACAAGCGACAATATGAACTACAGTGGCTATTGTCTAAATCTATTATTTCTAGGAAGGTAGGTACACCAAAAATTGGTAAGACTTAAAGTTCCACAACACTAAATTCAACAATAAATTAATGTATACCTACCTACTTAACGAAATATGACAAGGCGTTAAAATGTTTATTTATTTATTTATATCAAACCCTACATTGATACAAATCTATGAAATGTATGCTAAAGAATTTAAAGGATGTCATAAAGTGCATGTTTTTGCAGGGAGACAACTAATATAATCATTTGACGACAATTGTAAGATACATTGATTTTCAAAAATATCTAAAAATCTCAACGGGATAAACAGTAAATTAAAATTATTTTCAAAATATTATAATATATAAAGAGTCCCGAAAGGTATCTATTTTTTATCTATTCTATTTCTTCGTGCTTTTTTGTAAACCGTGGTTAAGATCACTTTTATGTTTGTCGGTGGTCTCGCTCTTCCTTATATACCCAAATAAATGTGTGTGTAAATGTGTGTGTATGTGTGTGTGTGTGTTTATACAAGAATATATATTATCAGGTCAGAATAATAAAACAACTGTGTTGACTATTCGATTAATACAATATAGTTATAGTAAGTGCAACGTCTAGTTCGTATAGACCATAATTATACTACTTCATGCTTAGATTTGTTCCATAGAAATTATGTTCAAATGAGTCAAGGAATTATTTTGACTACATTATTACTTTTACTAATGTTATTTAATATTTTATTTGTAGCTACGATCTTAAACTATTTCTGATCTTTTTTTCAGTGTTCTAAATTACTTCTACGATAGTGTAATTTTCTAATAATTTCTAAGCACTACATTCATGATCTGTTAAGTAAAATTTAAATATTTTTTTAAGTATCATCAAACGTTATATTGCTTGTGCTATTTTAACGCATCAAAAAGTATTATGTAGTCAACAATAAAAACTGAGTAGCATTTAGAAAATTAGAATCGAATACTACCAAGATTAAAATGTCAGCATAATTTCATATTGTAAATAAATATTCGTAGAATTTCATAATTTCAATTTATAACTCGCATTTTGGATGATATCTGAATCAGCAATAAGTATGTGAGTAACAGTAGCATTTTCCTTTTTTTAGTTAAGTGTGTAAATTAAAAGAAAATATATACCTATTTGAACTTTTGTTACCTCAAATATTTTTTTCATAAAACAATAAACCTCCTCAAATTAATAATAACATAATTTAGAAGTTCCACAATATAAATAGTTTGACTGATAATTACAAAATCCAAATGTAACTAACGATAGAAACAAAGAAGTTTTAACTTCTCAATTCCGATCGCTGACCGAAAATTTGATAAAGCAACCCCTATCAACGTATTCTTATCACACCGACTGTTCCACTTTCCTCAGCGTGTTCCTACATTACGATCAGATTACTCATAAGGATCAACAATATTGAGGACAGTGAGGCATCCATCCTGAGAAGCGATGACCACGGCCGTGCCTCCGTGAGCGCTCGCTATATCCGTTACCTCCGCCGGAGCGCGGTACTCTGCTATGGCCTTCCCATCCAATGTCCTGGAAATTTACATTGAATAGACTAGCTTTGGCTTAGATAAACGTAGACATGATACTGATAGCACAGGTAAATGGTTATCAAAAGCTCTATTAGTTAAGAGATTTTACAATGGAGATGGAGATTGAATTAGATTCGATGATTATAGAAAAATAGTGATAACAGTAAGAAATTAACGGAAAACATGGGTACACCTAGATAATAATTATTTTGAAAATGTTAAACATCTTTAGGCACTGGAAACAAAATTATAGCACATCTCTAACGTTTGTTAACTAACCAATAATATTGAGTTGCAAGTTACTTAATGTCAGAAGCGTAATGACTGTTAAGACAATTACAACAATTATCAGAATTAAAAAGACAAAGTTATCATACCTAAAAACTCTCAAGGTCTTCCTCCCGCTGTGGTAGTAGAACACATACTGGTCCGTCGAACTAAACATGGTGATGATGGAGAAGACTCCCTCGGCGGCCCTGGAGATCAGCTGCTGGACCGAGTTCCCCCGCTTCAGCTCGATAAGGTCCAGACCGCCTCGAGTGGGGGCACAGAGGCCGGTTTTACCATCTCTCGTACAAGCACCGTTCCAACGGGGCACAAATCTAGGTATTTCGTATTATTGTAGCATCATATTTTTTATTCCAAAAATTGACAAGCGAATAGTACCTGGTTAGTAAGGTCATCAGTACATTAATAATCCTAAGTAGACGTGCTACCGCGTAAAAAAAATAGATTCATTTATTAGTGGTAACTTTTACAAGTGTATTTCAAGTGTCAAAGTTCTTACAACTTTAACCGGCGAAGTTGGTAACTTTAGCTGTGGTGTGGGCATAATTATTTTCAATTCATTTAAAGTTTCCATAACATTATATACTTGTCCATAACATTACATTTCATTTTTCCTAATAACCGTATATTTTGGCAAATATTAAACAAACTCACCTGACGTGTCTTTTAGTCTTGATATCCAGAATACCAGCTTTGTCGTTACCAACAACGGCCACCCAGTGCGGCTTGTGCGGCAACGCAACGATTGATTGCATGTCTTTGATTCCGCTGTTTTTGATGGGAATCCTAAAAATATTTGATTTAACATGTTATGAATCAGATCGTGAACTCAGTAACTTTTTTACGCAAGTGACATTATTTAACTAATTGTATAATTAATTGCCTATAATAATTCAAGTTTGGAAATTACTTTGGATTTAAATTTAAATTTTACGTCATCAGTTTTTACCTTTTTACACTTAATGTTAGATTTGTAGAGCGGACACTACTTACAATGTTAATTGTTTGTTACCATTAACGAAGAATTAAAGATCTTATTTCCAATGTAACATTACCTATGCAATTTGGCGCCTGTTCTTGCATGAAAAACATACAGACAGTCTCTTGAGTTTTTATCCACTCCAGGAGTAACAATGTGGTGTTCATCTGCTGAGACCACAGCGGCTTTGTAACCCATTCCCCTCACGTCGTAATCTGCTGTGTAAATTCTTTCTCCATCTAGAAGATTAATAAACAGAATTGATGCTACGTGTGTTTGTAAGAACAATACATCCAAAGTTGAGCAACAATATATAAATGGAGTAGTAGAAGTATAATAGAAATTATAGAATTTAAGAACTAATTTTATTTAATAGCAATGGCATTGTAATATTGTTTTTGTAGAAACATTTCTAAATAAGGTTGCATAACATTAAGTTGAGATACAACTGCCGGTGAATCTATAGAAACATAATATTATTTCAATTTTATAACGGAAGAGTCAAAAATTTTACTATAAGTTGGATATTTTAAGATTTCTGCTAACCTATCAAGAAAAATACTAGAACGTTTAGCACTTGTTCGTAGAAGTCTTTTTCATCTTCTTCATAAAGATATGGCAAAGTATCCTCACCTGGCACAGTTCTCGCGAAGATATGGGCAAGGGTTACGTTCTCAACATCGTTTGAGGTTTTCATAGAAATTGTTATAAACTTCGTCCCATCTTCTAGCAATAAAAGCTGCTTCACGCCCTTTTGTTCTTCTTTGAATACCGCCTATTTCACAAAGACAATAACAAAAGTGTTATCGAAAATATTATAAACAATAGTGGATTATTTCTCGTTATGCTGAGAAAAGTTACGGACACGTAGTCGACCCCGTAGCCTAGTTGATAGTGACCCTGCCTGCGAAGTGAGGGGTCCCGGGTTCGATTCGCGGCGGGGCAGATATTTTTGTGCAGATAAATGTTTGTTTTCGAGTCATGGGTATTAGTGATGTGTTATTTGTGTTGTCCATACCACCCGCGACACAGAGAATCCTACTGCGCGGGTATGAGTGTGTTAGCGTTTATTAATTATATTTTCTATACTCTACAATAAAAAAAAGATATAACAAAACCTCGAGACAATTACCTGTTGATCAGCTATATCCCAAATGACGACGTTACCAGACTCGGCGGTGATGACGTTATCGCCGGTCGGGGTGATGACCGCGTGGGTGACGATGGCCCCGAGCGGGGCGTCCGCCAGCTGCACGAGCAGCCGGCCCGTGCTGGTGTCCCACAGACCCCAGCAGCTGCGGGTCACTGTCACCGCCAGTTGCTTGTCACGGGCGAGGCTGATGGAGAATGAGATGGAGAATTATTTACGGTAGCAAGTCGATATGAGATTTGACAGTTAATTCACGTATAAACAAAAGTAAATCTAAAATTATTTTCAATTGCTGAATAATATAAAACATTTCTAAGTTGATTTTAAAAGAAGGATGGTTGCTAACTAGGCAAATTTCAAAACCCTAGTTGACCAATAATTATAAGTTCCATCGAGACTAAACTAGGTGGTGATACAGAAGCCCAAATACCTCTAAAAAAGGGACATGGTGCCATAGTCTTGTTCATCGTTCAGTTGGGTGCACCACGAGCAGGGGAGGTTGGTGCTGACTATAAGTTGGATAGAACACTTACACTCCAATTTATGTTTACCTGATGGAGTCAATCGGCAACTCCTGACGATCAATCTTGTGGACCTGTTCGAAGATGTTATCAATGTTCCATATTTTGACTGTCCTGTCGATAGAAGAAGTGATCACATTGTTCCAAGCTCCGACTGTTAATGGTTCCAACTGGACAATCCTTCCGAAATGAGCGTCTAACACTTTGATGAGCTTTGTAGTCTCTAAGGACCAAACGTAGAGGTTCTTCCTGAAATGAAGTTTGCAGAAAATCCTAATGAAATTTGGACACTAACTAAATCAAAAAATTTGGATACCTAAATCAAAAGAAATCCACAGGTATGTTTTACTTAAATCCACAGTATCATTTGATATTTTTCATTCATAGGACTTACTTCAACTAATTTTGTTTTGATTCTGACTGATTGGTGATACCGTAAGATTAAATTTTTACATTACCAGTTGATTGGGAGGGGGAAAATGGTAATTGAATAATCTTTGCCTATGCATTTCAACCAAGGACAAGCTATGGACGATTGGGAGGGGAAAAATTGTAATTGAATAATCTTTGCCAATGCATTTCAACCAAGGACAAGCTATAGACTAACCTGACTCCAGCAACAGCGTAAGTGTTATTATTGCTGATCATGAAAGAGTTGGATAGTGTCATCTTAGTGGAAATGTTCCGGATAGTGTGCGGTAGCTTTAGTACTATTCCTTCCAAATGAAGATCTTTTTCGGGCTCATCATCAACCTTTTCTTCCTGAAATACAACAGTAGGAATACAGATAAAGGGTAAGTCGGCTGTAAGTTCATCGACAATCCTATCTTATTGTATGTCAATTGCTTACTTCTTCTCCTTCATCCTTCCGGTTAACATCTTTATCTCCTTTTTTTATATTTTTCACGTGGTTTCCTCTCGGAATAACATTATCGAAATCCCATACAACAAAACTGTACGTAGTAGTTGCTGAAACATAACAATGTTCTAAAATAGGAAATTAAAATTATAAAGAAAACATCAGACCGGAAGCTGTTAAATAAAATTTTAATCAATATACAAAAAACTCTTCCGTTACTGAGTGACTGACAGACAACGCACAGCGGAAACTACTGATCGCAACAAGCTGAAATTTAGCATGTGTGTTCCTTAGGGAGTGTAGGGGTGCACTAAGAAAGGATTTTTGGAAATTCCCCTCTTAAGGAGATAAAAAGGGGATAAACTGAAACTTTTTATTTCCTCAATGGATTCTATTGAAAGGTTCCTCAAGTGTCGTAAGTGAGCACTAAGAAAGGATTTTAGAACTTGGCGGGCGAAAGCTAGTTAATGATAAAATTGCTCATGTATCTTTAAACAAATGTTATTGTCTGAGGAGTTTTGGGTATTTATGTTAAGTAAAAATATTTTTTACCCAATAGCATTCTATCTTTCTTTCCCCTCTTCAGTTGCAGCATCGCTTCAGCGGTATCGGTTTCTATGTGTGTCAGTTCCTCCACCTTTTCCCACTGAGATATCTCTTCTTTCAGTTCAAATATAGATATCTGCAAATAAATTATTGTAGTCGAAATACTTGGATATTTACTTAAATAAGTAGTTTCGTTAAATATGAGATTTTAACAGCTTTTTGTTGAAGCACTGCGAATTTTATAGTAGTTTGTTGGCCTCACACACAAACGAATGATCTGATCCTGTAACTCCTAATAAAATACCTGATACCCTCTCTCAGGGTCACTGCAGTAAATCTTCGTCCAGTGCTTGTTCAACGCCATAGCTCCTCTGCAACGCAGCGGCTGCATCCAGGAGCCGTCCTTGCAGAAATGGACCAGCAGTCTGTCGTCATCCAGGTCTCCACTCCACATCGTCAGGACAAAGTTCTTTAGGTCACGGAATTCCATTGCTAAATAAAATTAAATTGCAAGTAAGAAAAAAACTTATAAAGGCTCCGTTCCGTCCGTTCCGTTTATTCCATCTGTCCTATCTGGAAATAACCTTTTTCAGAAGTCAAGACCATTTTTCTAAGGAACGAGTGGAAAAATCAAACTGAAACCAATATCAAATACTAAAGTCTGCAATCTTCTAAGCCAACGCAATCTGCTGCTAATTTCTGAGTCAACGCAATCAAAAGATACGGCACTTAGGGCACATCCCATTGACCTAGAATCATGAAATTTGGAAAGAAGTAAAAACATACACTATAAATAAAGGAAAAAAATCCAAATATTGGTAATTTATAGTTATATCACAAAAAAATCCATTACAAATGGAACCAACTAATTACTTAGCTACAAGTTAGTACTTCAGTACGTGAGTCCTACTTGCACTTGACCGGTTTTAATGTCAATAGACAAGCGGACATTTATGTATGTCCGTAGGAAGCTTCCAAAGCAGAGGGTAAGTATATTTACAGAGTATCTCCCAGTTATCATCGTCATATGGCGCAGAATCCGGAGCAGGGTTGGTTTCTTCGATCTCCCCTCGCATGCTGTACTGCACCCAGGAGTGCGGCCCGAAGATAAACATGTGGTGATTGAGAACATTCACTCCCCGAACCGTTTCGCCTACGAAAGTCAATCAGTGATGTTGTATCTTTGGCAATATCGTGATCAAAATCAATTAAAGTAATATTTCAGGTCGTAAATTGGAGATAAAGCTTAGGGTAATGTTATTTCTTGGAATACTGGCTACAATATGTCAGAGTCTAATATTTATAAAGAAAAGTTGTTGTTTATAAAGTTAGGTGATCACGGGGCTGAAGGAATTAGTGCCCAATTTGATTGGAAGAAAAGCATCGAAAATATTTTAATATTGCAGCGTGTCCTTGTAAAATTTATTAATCTTAATATCAAGTGATTTGACCGATCGTCAACAATGCGTTATTATAACAGTTTAATTAATTACCATCGTCCAAAGGATTTTCAATAGTGATGTATTCACTGGTCAGCATATTTAGCAGCATCGACTGAAATATACCATAACATAAGTTTAAAAAGAGAAAAAAAAGTAAAAACATGAAGTGATACGAGAACTTGATGTGAGTAACATTGATATCTGATTTCAAACTTTGGTTGGTTGAATTAGGTTGAAATTAAAATTCGTGAAAAAGCGACTGCCATGTAAAATATACCAATCTAGACTAATGGTATTTTTTTTTTCAATCTTTTCCTTTCAACATATCGGTGATGCCTTTGGTGTTATTGACGGGACGGGTACGGAACTCTCCTCACAATTAAGGAGGCCTCATAGTTTCACTACGCTGCTGAATGCGCACCAAGTGCGGATCAGCTAACTTCGGTGTCGGAAGACATTAAAGCCTAAAGAAAAACTTACCACAGAATTATTAGTAGCAGCAGCAGCCCACTTATTGTCCGGGGACAGCTCCAAGTTCCACACTCCACAATTAAGGAGGCCTCATAGTTTCACTACGCTGCTGAATGCGCACCAAGTGCGGATCAGCTAACTTCAGTGTCGGAAGACATTAAAGCCTAAAGAAAAACTTACCACAGAATTATTAGTAGCAGCAGCAGCCCACTTATTGTCCGGGGACAGCTCCAAGTTCCACACTCCACAATTAAGGAGGCCTCATAGTTTCACTACGCTGCTGAATGCGCACCAAGTGCGGATCAGCTAACTTCAGTGTCGGAAGACATTAAAGCCTAAAGAAAAACTTACCACAGAATTATTAGTAGCAGCAGCAGCCCACTTATTGTCCGGGGACAGCTCCAAGTTCCACACTCCACAATTAAGGAGGCCTCATAGTTTCACTACGCTGCTGAATGCGCACCAAGTGCGGATCAGCTAACTTCAGTGTCGGAAGACATTAAAGCCTAAAGAAAAACTTACCACAGAATTATTAGTAGCAGCAGCAGCCCACTTATTGTCCGGGGACAGCTCCAAGTTCTGCATGATGCCCTCGAGCTGCGGGCAGAGGTCCCGTGCCAGGTCCGACGTGGCCAGGTCCCAGGAGATGACGCGGCTGGAGATCGACACCACGTAGCGCTTGTCCGAGCTCAGCCGGAACGCGAACACCGCGAACTGGTGGCCTTCGAGGGAATACTGATAACAAATTCATAGTTTGAAAAACTAAAAACACGCTTTTATAATGACAACTTAGTTATTGCTAACTGCTGTTAAACGGGGAGTTGTCCCTCTTGCGGCCCTTGTCTGCAGCCAATCCTGGCGTATCGAATCCAATCTGGGCGAAGTACCCTGGCATGATTGCCATAAAATTGCATTGTTATCTGAACTAAAGACGTGTTCCAAATTTCAGCTTAGTCAACAAGGCCAATTAAATAAAAGCTTGTAAGAAATACAAAGGGGGAAGAGAATAAAAAAGGTGGCCCCTAATACCCCAAAAACTCCCTGACATCCTAAGTACGCTAGAAATTTCCAGAATTTCCATTACCTTCAACGGTCCACCCGGAGTATGCAAGCAATGATGCGACGGGAGCAGCGCACAGTGATTTTTCCCCTTGTCATGGCATTGCTTCAGCAGGGAGGCCACTGCAGGGTTGTGATTGGCCTCTGGCAGCAGTCTGCCCACCAGCTGCGGGGCCAGCATGTCGGGGTACTGGCCCAGGATGGCCCCGCCCAGACGCAGCGCGTCCGCTACTAGCATCAGCTCTCTGTAATTTGAGGGTTATGCTGGAGGATTTGGGAAGTGATAGCCATTCAATTCTAATCTATACTAATATTATAAATGCGAAAGTAACTCTATCTGTCTGGCTGTCTACCGATTTAAATGAAATTTGGTATGCAGATATAGATTGAAACCCTGGAAAGAGCAGTTTTTGTCTTGTTAACATTAAGTTAACTTATCATTTTCATACTCGTACATATCAGATTTCGGTAAAAGATACTTACTTGTGTGTTTCTCGGTAAAACGTTTAGGGCTTAGAATAATTACACTATTCTAATGTTTAGGAATAAATTTATTGTCGTTTACTGTCTTTCACGCGGGCGAAGCCTGTAGCAACAACTAGTATGCACGTATTTATTATCGCATACGTGTGTATTTTGTATTTTTCAAATTAAGAGAGCATGTGAAAATTTATTTTTGTTAAAATTTAGTTTTTTTAAGAGACAACTTTGTTTAAGAGTTTTAGTAAGGCATATTGAACGAAAAAACTGCGTACATTTACAACAAACATTTTTATGTTTCTGTTAAAAATGTTTATTGTAAAAGTACTTAGTGTTCTGTTCTGTTGTGTTGAAACTGCTCTCATTGGGTTCGGTAATTTTTTTACAGTTCTCTTACTTCTGTTCACACTGCCATCTACATTACATTCTCTGAAATGCTTCATTTTAAGGTGCGCACTCGAAGGACCCGAAGGCTGACCAACGGAACCCTATGAATATGCCTCCGGTGTTTGCCTTTTGCCTGTCGCAGGGCTCTGTATAAATTAGATTCCAAAGGTCCTATACAACTAATAAAAAACCTCTCTTGTAATTAACCACAACATTTGAGTTAAGTACTTACCTACTTAATCTACGAATTAATTATGTAGATCCCACTCACAGTTAACCGGTTTATTTAGATAAAATATAATTGCTGAAATGGCGTTTTCCTATAGCTTAATACCATTTTATATTTCAATTATGTTTATTGTAATCTGTAAGTATCTTTATTGTAACAATTTTTTATTCAAAGCACCAGTCATATTATTACCGCCACCTAGCCGCACAATAGAGAAGTCAAAGCTCCAGTCAAAAATTTCATTATTACCGCCACCTAGCTGAACAATATGGAAGGGATACACACAGCACCCTAATGATTAGTTTCAACAATTTCCCACAGATAGCATTGTACTAAATTCTGAATCACGTTAACGGGTTATCCTAGAGAAGACATAAAACCCCATCAGGATTAGATTTTATTATTGGAATGCCCCTTAAACCCAATGTTAATATAAGTGTACTTTTTACTATATAACATCATTGATTGTACCAAATTAATTTTTGTGAACCATATTTTTATTAATATGGTATTAAGAAATAATGAACCTTTAAACCCAAATCGGTTAAGCTGTTTGAAAACATTATGGAGAACTTTCACGATGTTATGCCTGTTACCCAAGCAATTGATAGGTAATAATTAGTTTCTAATTACACATAATTTAAATTAGAAGTGCGTGCGTGCGTATTTAAATTCGAACCCGGGGCCCATTGTTCGGGAATCCCGAGTTCTAAACCACGTGGCTATCACTGCATGTGCAATAGTGCGTGCAAAAAGAAAACAAAATGTGATACTTTCTCACTTTTGCGTCTAGCTAAGACGCATATGGTTTGATGAAAATCAAACCTTTAGACGTTTTCTGTGTAAAGAACTGAAGGTATACCTGACAGCATCCTTATGAACGTGATACTTGGAATCCTCGAAGTCTGCCAGCACGGCCTGCAGCGGGCAGCAGTTCAGCTTGGCGTGTAGCCACTCGTAGTTGAACAGCACTTCCGCGTACAGATCGGTGAACCGCTTGGAGCGAACCAGGTGGAAGGGAAGCTCGCCAAACTGGAAATAGTAAGGTTTTATGGCGTAACTGCCATGTTCAATAATTCTCCTATTTCTGTCTTCTGCCTGTTTCCTGTTTTTCTCCTATCTGTCTCCTATCTTTCCCCTAGCTGTCTCTTATCTGTTTCCTATAACTCACTCACTCACTCCTATCAAACTCAAATCTTTTTTTTCTTGTAGGCATTTATAAATACACTTATATATCTTTAATACACTTATATCTGTACTCCATCCGTCTCCTATATCTCCAATTTCCAATTTCTGGATGAGTTAGTACAATAGTACACTATCATGCTGTAACAATCAGCTGTAACATAATCTAGGAAAAATATCAGTACACCCTTACACGATTACCATCTGATTTAAACCGAGTTTGAAGTTGGTGCAATAGCCTCGAATTCTTTATCACCACCATCCGAAGCAGGTAAGATCGCCTTGAACGCGAAGATGAATGAATGAAGAGGAACCTCATTAATACGGCAAATAATTTGCCATTTGTAAAAATATATTCATAGATATTGTACCGAAGCTGAGGTTTTTTGCTGACCTTCCTCAAGTTGTATCTCTTGGTAGACCCATCCGCTGATGTGAAGACCAGTGGCTGCAGAGGAACCTTCCTGTCGGCTACTCCCTCTCTGTCAGCCAAGTTGAACCGATGTCGCTGAATCTCTGTATACTTAAAGGGCTTGGGGGTACCTCCGCCCCATATTCCTGCAATCATTGAAGTTAGCATATTATACTTGACAAGCATGTAATGTGTGTTTGGGTCATCCATTAAATCTATTTTAAAGAAGTTCTCATGAACTGCTCATCTCTGTTACATCAAAATCTTCACATCTCGAGTAGATTGTGAAGATTTTGAAGATACAAAAAATGTAAGTGGAAACAAATATGCGGCTGGAAAATCTCAGACAAAACTTTACACTTGGCCATGGCATTGCCATCTTACCAAGGTAATAATCAGCGATCATAGAGTGGAAGTACATAGCCATGTTCATGTTCTTGAAGTAGCGCTCGCGGGCGGTGTCGCGGAACTGCCGGTGGTACCAGTTCATCACGGAGACGCCGTCCGCCTCGCGCTCCGAGAGGTAGTTCGGCAGGTCGTTGCGGATTCTGGATCAGGTCAATTCATTTCCAAATATAGTTTTGTAAGGTACAGAAAAAAACGAGTTTGGGATTGTGTGTGGATGATATTGTTGTATTAATTTTCATGTAAATAAAAACAAAACATGGATTTTTGAACACAAAGTTTAGATTACATTCATAAATATATTTTTACTACAATGAATAAAACATATTTAAAGATGGATAATTGGACGCCGGAAAAAAAATTATACCTTCTTCATTTTATTATATACAAAATTTTTATAACAATCAAAGCTATGTAGTTACTGTAAACGAAAAATATAAAATTTTAATGGTACATACCTCGTCCACAACAAGGGTGGTATACGTCGAACTGGCGGTAGATGGTACTGGTATACGTCGTCCAACACTCGATCATCCAACGAGATGAGATCTTCCAGCTCAGTTTCTGAGAGGCCACTCCTCGCCGCAGTGATGTAGGCCAGGGCGTGAAACACTAGCAGACGGCCGTGCTGGAAATGTTAGTTTGAAGAATGATAAGGAGGAATAATCAAGGTATTACACTCAATTATGATTATAATACTTCTTTATGGACATGAAATAGCAAAGTCAAAGCACCCATGACAAAACATAACAATGACTGTGACCGACACAGAACAAGACTCAAATAGAGACTAGGATGGTTAGTCCAGTTATCAGGCGATGTTAGAACATTAATTGGTACTAGATGACGAGTAAGTGTTAGTAAGTGGTAGTAAGGTTAATAAGTGATAATCACCTGAAATGGTGATAGTCGTTCATGGACATCCGAGACCTTTAATGTCTCTAGGCATCAAGCATCAAGGCAGGGCAGACAAAAGTAAGAAAGAAAGTAATGGATTTCAGCCGAAAAACGACAATTTGTTTGGCGGCTGAAGTTTCCTTACCTGTTTTTCAATTCTCTCAAACAACATCATGATAGAATCCATTACCGTTGACGCCAGATGAGTGTCCTGAGGTTTTGTGTAACTCCTCCAACGACATACCTGTTATAAGTAATTAAAATGGAGGTAAGAATAAAAATAATGTTTCGGATGAATTTAAAATATTGCTGCAATGTTATGTAAGGA
The DNA here is from genome assembly GCA_905404295.2 of Ochlodes sylvanus. Classification (NCBI taxonomy): domain Eukaryota; kingdom Metazoa; phylum Arthropoda; class Insecta; order Lepidoptera; family Hesperiidae; genus Ochlodes; species Ochlodes sylvanus. Next base: position 1,490,419 of record FR990146.1, on the reverse strand, counting down.
ACTCACCTCAGCAAATACTAATTTGACAAAGATTGGCAAAGAACATTGTCCGATCGCATTAGATACTAATCTCCATTGGTAGTTGCTCAAATCTCTGGCTGCCGATGCCATCCACAATCTAGAAATGTATCGTATAATTCATAAGGATAGGGAGTAACAATGAAGAGTTTTAATTTATGTGGAGTAATAATAATGAAAACTTAATATTATAGCTACTAACATTTACGGACTTCTATGGCTAATTTAAATATTTTGATGGCATTAATAATTTTATTCGTGTACATACTTTAAAACTTGCATAGCTAAATCTTCACCCAAAGCTGTGACTTCCAGAAAATTCTCCTCCGAGTCTATCATTCGGCGTAATACATCATACTCTTTGGAGACTTCTGGATTTGCTTCCTCGCAAGCACAGGTCACAATAATCTGGAAGGGAAAAACAAATATTAATAAAATATAATACAATATACAATAGGTAAAATAACTTCGTTTTACAAATCTTCTTAATACGCAAAGATTAACGAAAAAGCATCTTTAAAAACTTGTTGAAGTTAAAGGAAAAGACATAATTTAGCTACGTCCACAAAATTTATTTATGAATTACTTTACCTTACAGTGTGGTGGTAGTCTTGTTGGTAACCAAGAAACTTTATTATTCTCTGTACCTATCCCCGTCAACTGGTCTACAGAGTCCAAAAATAGCAAAAGAGGTTGTTGCTGACTCGCCATAGTCAAAAGTTGCTTGAAATGGGCTGTCAAGGGCACTAAGTCATCTGGGATACTCTCAAATGGCAGGGCGAAGTTGTATGATATCTAAAATAAAATATACATCTAGATTTGATTGTATGCCGTAGGGAATAAAACCGTCACGGCCAAAGCCCTTACTGGCAATGATTAAACTATTATCATTACAACCCATAACTGTCCCACTGCTAGGCAGGGATCTCTTCTCACAACGTAAGGAATACAGGCCTTAGTCCACCACGCTGGCCAAGCGCGGATTGTCGGACTTCACAAACCTTTGAGAAAATTATGAAGAAGTCTCAGGTGTGCAGGTTTGCTCACGATTTTTTCTTTTACCAAAGCAAGTGATAATTAATTCTAATATGCAATCATTTTCAAAAATAATTTGTATGTGTAAGAATTGAACCCAGGTCCTTTCTTCAGGTGTCGATCATTTAAATCGCTTGGATATTACTGGACTAAAGAGGAATTAAAAGAAGCGCCCTACTGCTTAAATGGCGCAATTGGACTAACCTGCTGACAAATTGAAATAAGCGTAGGCGTAAGAGCACTGGAATCTGGAGTGGTTCCCAGAAACCTTATGATATTAGTCGGTTTGACTTCAGCGAACCAGGTGTCTAAGGAAGTAGCTGAACTTTTTGCTAGCAAACTGGTCTTTCCGCAACCACCTGAAATTGATAAAATACCAAATGTAAAAATAGAGACCATCCTCATTTTGTGATTGTTTTTGTCATTTCTGCCTTCCTAACCATTGCGTTTTAACACGTTCACTGCGTCACTATTTTTGATGGACTTTCAGCCAGTGCGGTTGAGGTCTTTTCGAGGCAAAGTTGAACTTCTTTCCAGTGCGTTTGAGGGCTTTTCGACCTCACAAAATATTGTTTCTAAAAAACGCCTTAAATATAGCTCAAAATTGAAAATATTTGCTTGAAACTTTACCATTATAAACTTAAATAGTTTTTCAAGTTGAATCTAGCTTCGTACGTAGGTGTGACATTTCGGTATTGAATAAATGAAAAAAACAATTATGCCATCGATTCTGCCTCACAACGCACTGAAAAGAAGTTCGATTTGTGTCTCTACTAGTGATGGGAATAAAATAGAAATGCAGTCGATATAACATTTATTTTTATAAAATATCAATGAAAATTATATGTTATTCAATAAAACATATGTTTTTCATTAAAACAAGGCAAACAGTACGACTTATCACACTGAACACAAAAAGTAACCATTTTTTTAGTTTTTTTTGGCAGCTTCAGTACTTTTAAATGTAAGTTTTAATTTGTCGTAACAACCTACGCAGCGCTTGCGTTGACTGCCTTTTTCAAGCGCATGCTTAGCGCATCTGCCGCTAAGAAATCCTGAAATTAAACACTTAAATTAGGATTCTAAAGTACCATACACCTACCACACATAACAAGTTTAGTTTTAAAGTATGTAAGTCAGTTTATGTGTGTGTATATGTGTATGAATGAATGTGTGCGTATTTGTGTGAATGGGTGGGTAATTGTGTGTGTTTGTGATAGTGGGTAGATAGATTTGTGTGTTTGTATGTACTCTTACTCATTGAGTATAACAGCTGTGACCACTGCCGACACGAACAAAAGAGAAGATATACTTCCTCACATAAAGGAATCTGGAATTGTAAACCGGAAATATAAACTATACAGAAGTTAAAAATACGAGTAGCTATTTATCAAATATTTCAAACCACATTCATGCTGTATATGCAATATGCATTTGAAAACACCCACACCTAGGGTAGGAAAAAAATAATAATATCTAGAGCGTAAAAGTGATTTTCCTCTTTTGAAACATATTTATTATATTTTGAGGATTGTGTAGATTATAAAAGCAAAATAGGATTTGCGACGATTAAGAATTTGTTAGTGTAAGCAGCATGCGTATAAATGATGAGTGTTAAAAAATCGAACGAGACGAACAAATTTCATTTTCTAAATCACTGTCGCTCTCATTCTTCGAATTTAATGGGGGGACAATCTGAACATTTTCCAAAATGTTAACCTTTTTCTCAGAAATATTTGTGGTTGGAGCAACCTTCTCTAACACTTTTATATTTTTTAACTGCGTTAACTCTTCTGTTTCACTTGACGAATCTGAATCACATAATATGAGCCTTCTTCTGCTTCGTTTAAGGTTTGAAAGATCCATATTACACCAAAACAACTACGAACAATACCACAAATACTTAAAAAATCGGGCGAGTCGCGCGGACAAGAAGTGCGCTTCCGTATCGAAACTTGTCACATCACTACGCGAGGTTACGCGGCGCCCGCGCCGCCCGCGCTTCACTCCGTGCGTCTATGAGGCCTACAAATTTTGAGGCAGATTAGACCTCACTCCGCACTGGCGCGTATTTTTTTCTATTCAGTGCGTTTGAGGGCTTTTCGACCTCATATCTTATTAAATAAGCCATTGGGCTCTACTTCGCAAGAGAAACAATTTTATGTATTTGTCTCTGTCATACTCAAAGAAATGTTAAAATTGTAGCCTCCCGCACGGAGTGAAAGAACGCGATTTTGATTGCCGCACTAGCGGGAAGTCGTGCTTGAGACGTTTCGACCTCATAACGCACTGAACGTGTTAAAAAGATTTCTTAAAATTAAAGCCTCGACTGGACTTTTTATTTCGTTTTTGAACCAATAGGATATCTATATAGATCGAAAATCAATTAATGCTTGTCAACCATTGATTTTAGATACTGATTGAGAGCCTATACTACCATTGTAACCTTATTAACACAAATATGTGTGCGGACAACCTTTAATTACAATAATCACTGCTACTCGTTCATTTACAGATGTTGGCTCTGATTGAGATTTTGGTTAAGAATGAATAAGATCTTTAAGGTTTATCTCACTTCTACCATCTTGCAGAATTTGCTTACCTTCACCATATAAAACGAGCGGCTTATCGGAATTATTCTTCATGTAGTTTTCAATAAAATTCAAATCATCTTGTCTCCCATAGAATACTTTAACGGAATTGTTGCATGCGTGGAGATGCTGAAGTATCTCCGTCACTATTTGTCCTTGGGCACTGCTGTCTTCTTTCCGCATGGCTCTGAAACATTTGGGAAAACAAAGAAATGATTTATAGGAAATTTTTTGTTTGTGGTTATGTATCCATCCATTCATTTATCAGCCTTTGTATGTCCACTGCTAGCTATGGATCTCCCCTAACGCACCACTCTGACCGGTTCTACAGAATGCGATTACTAAATGTCAGTTTTTAGAGATTATATACATTCCTATCGTAAATCGTATCGTTTGATACGGAAACACATTTTGATCTTAATGAGTGTGCTTGCATTCTTTCATAATTATGAACAAAAGTAAATATTACCTCATCACGTATCAAATACACGTTATTAACTACCGCTATAATTTCGTTTTTAGATTCCAAATCCAGTTGATACTCTGCCGAATTAAGTAGGGGTTCTGGATTATTTGTCCAGCCGACATTTATGTGAAAGATTTTTTTTTTCATTTATGCGAAAGAGCGGGTTTTCACGGGTCGCAAATTTTGCTTCGTGTGTGACCCACCACATCAATAATCTTAGTGTGGTAGGTGCAACTCTTTATACCCACCTATCAACCAGCTTAATAATGTTCTTGTAGAAATGAGATATGAAGTGGTTGAGATATTCGCCGTGAGTCTCAGTGTCAAGACCATCTCGCCCGATCCATTCCACGGTGTACCTCAAAGAAAAAGTTTAAAATATTATATAAAATGCATAATATACAAAAAATTTATTACTTAAGTTATTTTTAACTTTTTGTCGATTAACAGTTCAGATGCGAAAACGAAGATAACACAACCTATTTTCACTTGTTATTGTATTTCAATAACAAGATGTGAAATAAAGCGATCTATTTAAATTCTTGTTCAATTGTTGTTCAATTGTTTGTTGTGTTTTGAGATCGGAAAGTTTCGATAATAGTTGACTAAATTTCGATTATTGATTTAATTTCTTCTCCTCATTGTTCTAAATGGTTTCAGAAGCAAAATATATTTATAAGTGTGTTGCATGAATTTCATGACCTAAACATGTTCATGAAGATCACATGGTTATATATTATTTAATCTGAATTTAAATATATTCGCCTTTTTATATCTGCTACTGCCCTAAGTTTGACAGTCAGACAATTTTCTTAGCATTAAGTGAGCCTTTTGTTCCGTCACTTATATGTGAGGGTTATACAATAAATAAATAAACGTCTTTATCCCTTACTTCTGAATATTCGTTGTTTCAATTTTCTCCGGTAGTCTGACATCCCTTAAATCAGCCAGTAGCTTGGAAGCCTCCGCATCTAAACTCCTGTTGAGGATGTCAACAAAATTGCTCGCCTTCTTCAAATTCTGTAGATTGATGTTGTTGATGTATCTTACGTACGCTAAGCAATGGTTCTTTGTGTTCTTTACATTAAGAACCCCGTTGATTACCTCTCTTTCAGTTACTGGAATTCAAAATTAGTTTTAATGTATTGTTAAAATATTTATGATCAACCTATTTTTATTTATTTGACTCAAATTTGGTTTTTTCATACAGTTTTGAAAGAAAAACTACGCCATCCCTATAACACATCCGTCATATCCTATAATATACTGTAAGTGGTCTTAGTCAAGCATAAGAAGCGGTATAATTACCAATGTTTACTTAAGTAAAGTAAGTTTAAGTTAGTTCAATCATTTGAAATATTATCATTTTGACACTGACCAACAACCAATAATTCTATAAAATATCTTTTAGCCTTTATAGCGAAAACCATGCTTGTTGTAATATTTTCAAAAATACTTAACGTACATTCCATTACCAGCATAGAAGGCTAAGAGTATGTCAAGAGTCTTACCGGACATAAAATAGTTATGCATAGTGTCTTTGTCAATTTTTCCAGAATTGTAAAGCTGCGAGGATGCTTTACGGAATAACTTCTGCATCTTGCCCAGAGTATCCCACCAGATTGCCTGGTCTTCCGCTTGTAGTTTTGGGACCCTCTGGAAGTAAGTTTCATTATTAAAATACGAAATAAAATACGAAATATCTAGACCGGGAATCCACCACTAGTCTACTAGCAGGCCTAGACATGGCTAAAGATGTCCCATTATCGCGTCATTCATTTACACTTCATCATCATCATCACAACCCATAACTGCCACAATGCTGGGCACAGGTCTCCTCTCACAATTTGAGGGGTACAGGCCATAGTCTGGGGACACTCACTTTTTCTTATCTTTTCTCTTGGCCAACAATGCTTCAGAGATGATTTTAGTGTTGCTGATGTCCATGGGTGATGATGAAAATTTACCATTAAGTGACGTCTGCTTATTCTTCTACTTCTTATGTAATAAGAAACTTCAGCTATACTTAATACTTAAGGCTTGAATCCATTTAAGAAGCACCCAGCGCTCTAATCTTACATTTAAGACTTTTGTTTACTCTTTGAATGTTAAAAACAGCTAAACCTTCAGAACTTCTTGACTAAGCATCATTTTTATAATTGAACTTAAGAAAACTTGCAACGAAGACAAATGCCAGCTGAAAGAAACGAGTTTGCAGAGATATAAGAGCTAAGTTGGATAATATTTAGTTACACAAAATATCAGTTGTTTAAAAACTTAAAGAAAATTTCGTCTCATGAACTGGAAATAAATTTTGAAATAAGGGATTAGAGTTTAATTAATTTAACTAACTCAAACGTTACCTGATGTTAATTAATCTTGACTAAATCGGCATTGAAACGTAGTGTTTCTTGAAGTCACGTAATCGGATCATCTTTTCTATCAAGATTTATTTTATTCCAGTCTTAAACATTAATTTGCGTGACAGATTTGCGTTATTTCAATTAAATAAACAGTTACTACTGGACATAGGGCTGCCCATAAATTGCGGCATTCCGACTGATCCGGGGGCATTCTGACTGATTCCGATTTCTGCATTCAGTAGATAACTGTCTTCCTACATAAATTCACCTGATCTCAATGGGGTCCTATACTCATTTTGTCTACCTATTGTGGTGACATCGGACATACGTCTCACGGTGACGTCATGACAAGCCTGAATCACGCTATCGAAGTTTTCTACACCGCTCTTCGCTGGCAGAAAAACGTTCGCTGGTTCAGCAGAGCTAGTAATTAATAAAAGGTCCTATAAAGGTATCATACTTTATAGCTAACTTAACATAAAGACAAACCTATTTATCTTGAGATAAGATGAGGAATACCTACTCCAATCAAACAACATCATTCTAAGTAACTACCGTATAATCAAACAAACGAATCGAGATTACGATTGAATATTTCGAGCTTATTTATCGAACCGGAACAATTCTCAAGTTTAATCGTGCTGATAAATTCAACAAAAGACGACCTCAAAAACTTTGTAAGGATCTTACGTTTCACCAAGACGCTGTTGTTATTCAACTTTGAACCCTGTATCTTACTTTATTAAGGAGTTAAAAACTGCTTCGATGAGAAGTATGAAAGTTGTGGCACTAACTTAGGAATCTTCGATGCTTTTGGGCTATTCAGGTTTCAATTGAAAGTTAGTTTTGATGGTAACGATTTATTGGCCGTGTACCCTTTAGTTTACTAAGTTTTGTTTATAACAAAGTTTATTAATAATTAAGTTGTGATCTGACCGGTATCCTTTACTCGTTTGATCTGTGTTCATAGTTGTTAAAGATTAAATTAAACTATCTAGATAACATTACTCAAGAATCCTTTTATTACTATATAATCTTTTAATTTCTCCTTGTAATTTCTTCTCTCGGTCTGGGTATGTTTTCTTGTTTCTTGTCCATGGTACCCACGACACAAGGAATCTTAGTGTAGAGCTATGAGTGTGTAGCATTATTTATTTATTGTTATTTGTCATTCTGTATCATACCAAGTCCATTTCCATAATCATTTAGTTGTCTGAGCCCTATTTCTTCCAGATACGATGTGTTTTAATTCTAATGGATTGTCGTTTAAGTGTTAGGACCGCCCACCTTATTGAGGTTATCAATGAATAACTGTTTACTTTTATGTTAGGATATGCAATTTTTAAAAGTGTTGAATTAAATACAAGAAATCTTAATTAGTATCGAGAAAGAAAAAAGTAAGTTAAGTAATATAGCGTCAATTAGGTATATGGAGAAAAAGTGCAGAAAGCTATTTTTTTATTAAATATGTATGTGTAAAAGATAATAAAAAATTAATTAGAGCGAATTTGAAGTTATCCTTTAAAAAATAAGTAATTTAAATCGTAGAGGAGCAGTCTCTAGTTATTATTACGCGAGCAGAAAGCATTTCCAACGAGGAAATTCAAGCATAAAATCCTAACCAAGTAAATCTTGATTCTAAACTATTCCAGTTAAACCTGGTCACGTCGACCGTAGCACCAATTAAAACTTCGTAACTGTCGATTCTCGGTACCTACAGCAGGCGCCAGCTACGGGATGTTAGCTGTTTGCACGTTAGTACTGAACTGAACGAAAACTTTATCTATACTTCATATACACAAATAGTATTCCTTTTCATTTGGTATAAAATTTTTAGTGTGCACATTAAAGTACATTGTTAGTAAAGTAACTGTGTCTATCTGTCTGCTACCTTTTCAAGATTAATCCGCTGAACCGATTTGAATGAAATTTGGTATGGATATATGTAGTTTGACATCCTGAAAAGGACATTCTTCAATTATACTAAGAATTTCTGATCTCAAAATATACTAGTGAAATGTGCAGAAGTCCAATTTTAGCTACCAGGGTGGAAGTAGAAAGTAAAGATATACCAACCTTGTTATTAAAATTGATGAGAATAGAAGATATGGGCTGTAGAACAGACACAGGGGGTACGGCATTCGAATCCTTCTTGTACCACGTATCCAGAAGAATCACATCCACTCCACCGGCTGCCAGCTCATCCCTAAGCATTTGCAATTCCGAAGACAGCACGTAGGTGGGGATTGGCCTGCAAATCATCATCATCATCATCATACATGTAATAAAACTCTAACTGATCAATGTCTGTATATGGAGGATATTTAACGCTATTATTTATCATTAACTATTTATTATTAATATTCATTATTATTTTGACGACCCGTGTGCCGTGTGGTGCAATGGTTACCATGCCGGGTTGCCATTCTAAGGGCCCTGGGTTCGATTATCAGCTAGATATAAATTTGAATGATGAGTTTCAATGTCCAATCTTGGTCTGGGTGTGTTTATTCCATGGCACCCACGACAGAGGAAATCATGAGTGTGTAGCGTTATTTATAGACGCAATAGATCCCATAACAATTAATTTGGACTTTTGTTCGTTGTTCTGCGTGTGTACTCGTTAATGTCTGAAAGTCAATATAAAAATGTCGATTTTTCGATTGTAAGCACCATCAAAATTTACCTATAGCCATACTTCTGTCCCAAGAATACGACAAAATTAGGACCCATGGACAATCTCTGACAGTTCTTGATCTCTCGCATACAGAGCTCCGTCGTCATGTGGTCGTCAGTTGCTTCGTCGCGAACTCCCCAACGCATGTCGACTACCTGGAAACGTTTGTAGGTGAACATTTAGAAGGTCCATAGGAGTACGCGTTACTTGGATATCCACAATGCTGCGAACACGTAATAACAGTAGTTACTGTAATATACTTTTTGTAACTAGACGAGAAATGAGCTGTCGAGCTGTTGAGGACATTAAGTAAGCATTAAAGGTATCACCAAATATTGAAGGGCGTCCCAATTGAACCAATTCAGTTTGTTCATTATGTTTTAGGAATTTTTTGTCATGCAAGTAAGCCGCGAATCTTATTGCGGCTAAATGTCATTGAAAATTTAGGATAATGATCCTAAAGTTTTGGTTTAAAATTTTAATTGCTTGCCTCGCATTAAAGAAAAAGTAGCCATTGGTCATCAAAGCCGTGGAGATGCAAAAGGAAACTAATTTCTTATTTCAAAATAAACCGAGACGTAACTTGATAAAAGATAACCTTCCACTGCATGACCTTTGACACCGTACAACAGCGAAGTATTAGCTACACAAACACTTTCACGTCGTTTAAAAACTTTAGCATTTCTGTTAACTTCCCCAGTAATTAAACTGCCAAGGAAAACCGCTACAGGCGGTGTCAAGGGCAATACGATAGCGAAAATCGATAGCAATCGTATTATTTCACTGCTTCACTATCACTTTTAGGAAAGGTAGTTTTAAGTACTGCTTTTTATTAAAGAAAAGAAAGACGACAAGAATTTATATGTAATAATGGAAAAAGGCTCAGCATAATACTAACTAATAATACGGTTGTAGAAAAGTTACGGCTGCTGATTTTCAGAATGACCCACTAGCCATGCAGTTTGGGTAGTATTAAAAAACATAATCAGCGAAAAAGGCTCAGCATACTCCATAGTATGCTGTAGTTTGGGTTGGTATTAAAAAACGTTTGGAAATACTACAAACATCCAACATTATATCGTTTTTTCTTCATGGGTAGGTAAATCATGCGGCATACACAAATACATTTTTCTTTGAAACTTTGATGATTAAGCATCTTTTCAGTCTTTGAACTGCTAATTAACCAAACTATTTGAGATCTATCATCAACAACGCTCAGTGTTATTGATTCAACATATTTCTCCTCGGAGCAAGCTTCCTGTGCTATTTGCAGGACGTAATCTGTGAATGCGCTTACCGATAACCACTGCGGTTATTCCTGTAACGGAAGCGCGCACGTGCGCAGCGACTGCTATTTCCAACTGTTTTACAACATTGCACTCATAGTTCCGCCTGGTTCAGCCACCTATACACATCACTCTGGACTTCTCAATCAAACACGAAAATTTCGATTGTATTTTAATATACTTTAATGGGGGACCAAGGATTCGCCTTGTAAAACCCAAGGGGAATCAAGCAAACGTTCCACCGATAGTTTTTATATAAATTCCAATTAATTTTATTAGTCATGCGATAGCAAGTATCTACTTAGTCCTAGGAACATAATTTTTATCAATAAAATATCATAATTTTCGTGCTGATACGAGTATTGGGCTGAAAGTCCTTAACTTCAGTGTTTTGATTAGTAGGTGTTTTTATTACTTTTTAAGCTTGACCATTTTTAACTTTCGATGGTATATTCACGAGTTTAACTGCTAGGCTTGATATGAATCGACATCTTTTAACTTTTCCCATTTCCTTAACCGTTTTATTCGAATATGTCTATCTATCCCCGAACGCAAGACAAATTAAATTCAGATAAACCTTTTCCCCGAAATCGAATCGTCGTCATTTTAAGCCCGCTTTAAAAGCTTTTCAGAGAAAAATGAAATGGATTATATAAGTCTAAAGTCGGTTGAGGATTATTGTGAAGAAACGAATCGCGTAGTGATCGTTAAGGGGAATCATTTTGTGAACTTTTTAAATTTACCGAATTTGAGATAATATTATCTTTCTGTTCCAAAACTAAAACTGTATAAGTCTGTCATTGTTTTGAAGCAATTATTGATTAAATTTTTTGTGTGCACGAGGAACATCGGAGCCGATTGAAAATTTAGTAGGTAGGTACCCAATTAATTTACCCATCAGTATGCGTTAGGTGGATTGGTGACCACTAGTGTTAAAAAATATTGAGCATTTCCGTGCCTTAGAGGGCACGTAACGCCGTCGGTCCCGGTTATCATTTGATAGCAGCCGTTAAGTCATGTCAGAGGCCTTCGGGCAGTATGAAAAAGCTTCCGGTACTTGGGTAGGCCACTAACCCCAATCCGCACTGGAGCAACGCGCTAGGTATTATCTAGGCCTCCTCAATGAAGAGCAGCCCGTGCTCAGTAGTGGGCCATTAATGGATTGAAGATGATGCGTCGAATATCACCAAATGAGATACAGTAAGAAAATACAATACCGATTTTGAGACATAGCTAATGGCCTTAACACAGATTTGGTAACTGAACAGAAGCTATAAATCTAAATGATATCGAAAAAATAAGCATTAAACGGTATTGGGAAAACAGGATATTAACAAAAAATAAGAATGTTTTTATCATAATCATTTCTATGGATTTGGCTTTAAGGGCTCACTTATTGGAATTAATTATTAAAAGATTTGTGGAATGATTTCAAAATATTATTAACGATTGAACCATTTTTTGGAACAAAGATAACTAACGAGCATTCACCACTGCATTACTTGTTGTTAGTAGTCCAATTAGTGGGTAATTGTTAGAAAGAGTCTCGTTCTTGTACGAGCACAGGTGTTTTGCTACCCTTGAGTACTAAGATCGCCTCGAAGGGTCGCCTCTAAAAAAGTGTAGCCGGATTCACACCTTTCCAGCCGAAACACAATTGCTGTTACTACAATTATTACTCGTTAGAAATGGTATTAGGTACCGTGGCGGGCGGTGGTACTAACCCTGGCGGACTCTAGGATCTATAACCTATTAGATGCGCGCTCTATAGCGCGCATCTAATACGCGTCTACGCGTATAGACGCGTGCTGTAGACGTAGCCACGAGTGATGGCTCCCCGTGCCACGGTAATATTGTCTTTCTTATCATACATAATCATACAGTATTGTGACTCGGCCCTGTCATTGAAATAAATGCCTACTGCCCCACGCCCTAGGGCCGCATCTTTCTAGTTGTAGTGAATGTAAGTTGGAAGGTAAATCGCACGCTTCCCGATTACAAACCCACACCGAACGTGTGATCCTTTTGGCGCTTCTGCGGCTGTTGTGTACTTAGTGTGTACTAAACCTGAGATGCGTAGGTATGATTCGCGTTCCGACCGTTTGTATAAAGATGGAATACCGTATGATACTATTACCGTGCCCATGCCGTCCCCACTGTCGATGCATCGCACAGCTCTAGCTGCGTATCTTCCTCGCACAGCTACCTCACGGCGGCGCATCTTCATAGCACATCTTACTCGCTCCAGTGCGTAGCTTACCGTCAGTGGAAACGGTTACATAGTTTCGTAGCGTAGCTTACGCATCCTCGCATCGTAGCTGCTCGCACATGGAAAGGCACCCTAATAGTCGAGGCTTAGTAAAAATGGTTACCTGAAATTCCAGGCCGTGTTTTTCTCGGCAGTAATCCTTGATCCTGGGGTAGCACTTCGCCATGAGGGTGTTTCTCTCCATAGTTGTATCTGAGAAGATTAAAGGAACGCATGAATTATTGAACAACCTTGACTAGAACCCGCGTAATATAATATATCACTGCAGGATACGATCTCTAGTCATAATTAAAGCGGTCCAGAGCTTATATTTCACGTACATACTATCTCTATTAACACATTCGCTGCGGCGTTTGTAATTTTATATGGAAAAAACACGACTTATACGTGCTCCGCAGCGAAAATGTTAAGTTCTAACGCGACTTAAATGTAGAAAAATTTAATTATTAATCGACCAAAGGCCTATATCCAGTTTAATTTAACTTGTTACAGTTCAGCCGTGACTCTATCCACATAACTCAGTGAAATTATCATCGTGCAAAATACGCAATCGTGAGTACCCGTATCATAACAAAATGAATACAATACGCGATGAATTAAAGTTTATCTGCCACACAAATATTTTCCACGGCCAGGAATCGAACCCGCGACTCGTAGCCTCGTAGGCAGAGCCATTACTACTACGCTGGCAGTGTACGGTCTACTAAAACGAGATCGTCAAAATATTATAGAATTGTATCAATACTCTTTGTTTATTGAAACGTAAAAATACATCGGAAAGATGAATTTTTTATCAATAAGCAGTGATAGCCGAGTGGTTAAACGTTGGACTGCCGAACCGAGGGGTCCGGGTTCAAACCCCAGCACGCACCTCTAATTTTGAAAAATTAAGTGCGTATTAGAATTAATTATCACTTGCTTCGGTGAAGGAAAACATCGTGAGGAAACCTGCACACCCGAGAGTTCTCCATAATGTTCTCAAAGGTGTGTGAAGTCCGCCAATCCGCACTGGGGAAGCGTGGTGGAGTTTGCTCTAGGCCTCCTCAGCATGAGGAACGACACGTGCTCAGTAGTGGGCCATTAATAGGTTGACGCCAGAGGTGCGTGCAAAATTCGAACTTAGCCGGGAGTTCAACGATCAAACTACGCTATCACTGAGTAGTGCCCATATCACTGCTTAATTACGTCATAACAAATTAAGTAGTAAAAGTATAAAGATAAAACGGAATCACTGTATGACTGCATAGTTATTTATAGCCGCAGTAAAGATTGATGGTGAACTAATCTAGGTAATGCTGATATACTAAAACCATCCCTTTAGTTAACTCCGCGCTATTACGCTTGGTCACGCGAGTTTTACCGCAAGCTAAGTTGTAACTGCATGTAATAGAAAATTAAGCTCGTAACCAATGGCGTCATCGGTTTTTATAAATTAACAAGTTGTCCCGGCGTACTTCGTACCGCTTTATAATTAAAAAACGTTTGGTGATATATCGACAGCAACGCCACCTATCGGGTCCAATTGTGAATCTAAACCATTCCCAGATCCCCTTGAACACACACAAAAAATTTCATCCAAATCGGTCCAGTCGTTAAAAAATGTTTTGGTGATATAGCGACAGCAACGCCACCTACCGGGTCCAATTGTGAATCTAAATAATTCTCGGATCCACCTGAAGACACACAAAAAATTTCAACCAAATCGGTCAAGCCGTTTAGGAGGAGTTCAGTGACATACACACTCACACTCGAATTATATATATTAAGATAATTATATTTTAATGCAATAATAGACAAACTAACAGATGAAGCTGATGGTCACTTACCATCAGGTCGTCGTCGCCAATGGACATCACCAAATTGCCAATCAATCAATCAATATATGTATACAAAACTCTTGCGTTGCGTTGCTCTTGCGTAGTGACTGACAGTCAACGCACAGCCTAAACTTCTGAACGCAACAAGCCGACATTTGGCATGTTTGGCTGAAACTTTTTATTCCTTCAACGGATTCACTTGAAACTATGTATACAGGTTCCTCAAGCGAGGCAAGTGAGCACTATTAAAGGATTTTTGGAAATTGGCAGGTGAAGCCGCAGGGGAAAGCTAGTCTGAACAAAAAAAGGACTCTCATTGCGACTGAACCATATAAAAAACATTTTATGGCCGATTTTAGAAGGGTGGTAGCGGGCTTGCAACATACCCTACCATCGTGAAAGTACCGATGGCATTAAACTAGATGGAACAGGTGGCCTATTGTCTACACCATATCTTTTTATTTGTAGTACATTGATATTCCTATTAATATTATAACTGTTTCTAATTGGTGAACAATAGAGTGTTATTTTATTGTAAAGATGACAGTGATTCCCAATAGGAGGAAGTTGGTATGACAGCCCCACACCACAGGCAGGTGAGGTAGGACTTGGTGAATTGGGGAGTTGGGCAGTTGACGGATTCAAGGACGAATGGAGCCTCTTATACCCCAAAAGATACCAAAACTTACTGACCTAATTTAACCTTAAAAGAAACATAATAAACATACCATCAGGAAACACCCGTAAATATTTATCGAGATAACATCACACAAACGGAACTCTCCATTCTGTTGAATAATTTCATGGCGATAAAGGATCATAGTTCGTCACGCGATATCAAAGTGAACTAGTTATAGTTTATATAAACCACCACACCACCACCCAATAATGACCCACTATTGAGCACGGATCTCTCCTCACACCTGAGGAGGCTCAGAACATACTTTACCAGAGACTGTCTTATGTACGACTTTGAAACAAAAAAATTATGCCATGGCTGACTCTAGGAGAATGGTAGTTTCACTCCTCCAATTCGCACTCTTGGAGCGGGGTGAAATATGATCAAGGCATCGTCAGTTATTGAGGGAGACCCGTGCCCAGAAGTGGGCCATAAATGGGTCGAAGCCAAACAGTAATTATTAAACCGTTATCGCTACCGGTATCGTATTTCAACAGCTAAAAATAATTATATTACACAACAATCTCCGTAAAACAATACCTGCTACAACTTAGTAATACATAAACGTAACATTCACTAATACCACTAAGTACTGAAATAATCAAACTTTATGTCAAATGAAAGTCACGGCGGAACCGAGTGTTTCTTGTCACGCAATGGCACAAATACGCCTTAAATGTTTGTTCACACGTGCGACAGTAACGCCACAGAGACGCGACAGAGACGGGACAGAGACGCGACAGCGAAGATAGTGCTATACACGTCGGTAATATAAGTCTACTAATATAATTAAATACAATATTGTATACAGAAGGAGTTGTATTGATGATCTCCGTAGAATGTGAAATAGCGGGAGCTGTCATGGCAACATTCAAAGGAAAAAACCATAAGACACTTTACTTGAAGACAATAAGTGTATATATTATATATTTGTCTACAAAATTGATTCTGTCTTAAAGTATTATCGACGTCGCACATTTGGACTGTAAAATGTCGCCAGTGCTATTAAAACTATGCATTTTCAAGCTAATTTACGCCAACTAATGTCGTTGAGAAAAATTTTGTGGAGTTACTATGACTTCGCTCTGGCACGTATAAAAATTCATAGCATTATTCACACGGAAAACATTTTGGGGTGCAAATATGCGACGTCATCGTCACTGCGTTTCTGCGTTGCGTTTATGCGACAATGCTGAGAATACTCGCGACCGTCGCAGCAGGAACACAACGACTAGCGACAAAAGCTGAAACCACAGGGTACGTAACTGTAGCAAGAACGTATATTAATTTGTGGTCGTGACACAAATAGCGACACTTGTTTAACTTTTTTGTATGGGTTTACGATAGCAATCGACCATACAGCACCACCCTTCAAACTGACCGTGACCGTTACCGACATAAACCAAGACTTTCATCGTGGCTTGGATGGTTAGTTCATATAGAAGAAGGTGTTGTTAAGAATGTCATTTCTTCAGTTCGTTAGCACTGAGATCTGAACGGTTAGTAATAGTTAGTTCTGTTAGTCAGTAAGAGTATCAATGTTATTCAGTCATAAGTGTTGCTATCCCTGAAGACTAAGATATTCGCCTATAAAAAAGTATACCTAACACTATTCGACATTTTGCCGTTCTGATGTTTCGTCGTTGTCGCACGTTTGAACAGGTATTTAGGGGTTGGCACACTTACATTGTGTTTTGTAGGTTGTACCTATTCCATTTCTATGAATTCTATGATATATGGAATATATTAATGTAGATTTTGGACTTGAAAAGTATTTAAAATCGCACTGATACGTATATCAGGTCAGAAATGTGGACTGTAACAAAATAATTTATGTTTTACTTTAATAATTCACTGACAATATTAGGATAAATAATTACATACCTACATAATGTTATTATATATTATTATCAATCATAAATCACTGTTGTTGTTTCATTAGATGTGACGTCATATTTGACGTCATGATATGTTGTTTTCTCATTAAGAGTATATTTGTTCTCATTTATAGCGTCTGTAGTTCTAAATTGTTTTATAATCTGAGGTACACACAAATTATACGTAGGTATAGCGTGTAGCAGTTTCGTTAAAAAATACTTTGATATTAATGTATGCTACGTCGGTATATAACTTTGTGAATATAATACGTAGTATAGCGTTTTCGTATTATTAACCTTGCGTCAAATGCAGTTTTTATTGCGGCAAGAATTACGAGTCATACAAGCAACACAACTTTTCTTAGTCACTTAAGGATTAATTTAACAAATGTAGGTCGTGAACTATTAGTGGCGATAAAATAAATATTCAAACATCAAAACTAGCAGTAAACTGGGGCGTTTAAAATAAACAACAGTTATTTATTGGTTTGGTAAACATAAATTTCAATATGACGGACCTGCTTCCCGAACAAAATTAATGGACCAAACTTCGTTCAATAAACTTTTCAATGGTTAAAAACTTTTTCAACAATTACAAGTGTTTTTAACATGATTAATATTGTTCTTTACTTTTTTATGGTATAGGTCGTCTGGCATTGATCGCTTTCTTAAGGAATTAACGATGATAGAGAGAGATAACATCCAGCACCACCCCTACCGCCCATGATAACTGTAACCGACACATGATGAGACTTAGTAGCTAGTAGCAAGGTTAGTCAGCTAGAAAACAGTGTTAGAATGTTAGTTGGTTAATTAGTCATGTTAGTAGTTATTAGTAACACTCTTGTTCTGGTTCGGACTCCCAGGAGGACTAAGATGTACCTTTAAAAAGTGTAAACGGATCAACAGCTGCACACGCTACAAGACCATATAGGACCATACAATTTTTCTTTTGTTGTTAAATATTATTGAATTTATTTGTGTTGTCTGGGGGTACACGAGTGTCCCAAGACGGCACTACCTACATTTTCCCGACATATTAGTATCAATCCCTCGTAGCTTAGGCTTGTATACAGAGCTGAAATTATATTGGACTATAATTTATGCATAATAATCTATGTTAATAGTGTGAAGTATGTCCGTACTTCTATTTCTAGTCAAAATCTTTTAAGTATACTTTCTGACTACATCCTAACTATCATGGCCTGTCTTTACCCGGAAACAATAACCAGTAAAAGTAACTAACCTGTGAAAGTTGAGCTGGTGAATATCCGGACAATCTTCGAGCTGACTGGGGGTAGCAACGTCAAAGAGCCCCCGAAGATCAGGTCAACCGTCCGGTCGTCCATTGTGGAAGGTTTTGGAGGCGTCCCGTGAGCACTGGTATTTGATCTGCAAACTAAGATAAGAAGCTGTGAACGCTCTCCTTGTAGGAAGGATATGTATAGTGAAGGTGAAAATAATATCACTGACAAAGGCCTGGAATAGTGTCGTATCCAGTTCCGCGTAGATTAGAAGTTATTTTTTATAATGATTGCATCTTAAACTTAATATTACAAATCTGGTTAACAAAAGAGTTTTAAACCAAAAAAACTGAAAAAAATATTAGAGTTTTTAAAAACATTATTATGAAAATAGTAAGGTTTTTAACAAGCTAAAACGCTGTAGAGAGGGGCGCGCCACACAAGTTTTTGCCCCGGTTAAAATAGTCGTAGATCCTGGGATAGACAGTTTGTGTATTCAATGATTTCCTAGATATCACGGCGCATCAAAAGGCCTTCCGTATTCGACATCAAACGTCGAGATATCCAGAATTATTGTACACAAGCGAGATGTTCTCCGAAACCATCCATATCTTGAGTTACTGGGATTAAATACGCCGCATAGCTAACTTATGTTGATCTTCCTGTTCTATGGATAGATGGAATAATATTATCATGGGTTACTTAGAAATGGCAGCGTTTTTAAATATTAATATCTTTATAAAATCCTCCTTAGTCGTGTCCTCTTGGCAGAGTGGTCGTGATGTCTTAATCGATTTTCGTGACACCGTTGTTTTTGTGATACATCGATTGTCATCAGAACTAAATAAATGTGCAATTATCAAGTCCACAGAGTAGCAGGAATAAGTTTCAATTCAGCTTGCAAAATTTGACACGAACATACAAACATTACAAGTTATACAATTTAAAAAAACCATTGATTTCCAAATAAGGAACTTTATGAATCAGAAGTTATTTAAATAACCAAACCTGGAGAGCCCTTTCATGAAGCCAACTTCAAAAAAAGTATCTTAATTTTTTTTAGTGCGGTTACATTCGATGGATTTGCACCGAGCACGAATAAATTTTGAAGTTAGCTTCAAAGAACCAATCAGAATACACCATTAACAAAATGGCTTGTTTGTGTTATCAAAAGAAATCGATATTTCGGCCAGCTGGCTTTGCTATCACATGCAGTCACCATAGCAGCTAATAAACTTTGAAATACACGCTAAAATATATCATAAAATATCCGTTATAAGCGTCAAAATTGCATACAACTCAAGCAGGTGTTAAATTAATGACAGCAAAAAATTGCATATTATCAGATAAGTTTGCAAATATACCCTTGGTTAGTAACAGGATTGGTTTTTAAAGACTGACTAGATTGCAATGCATCCTACAACCTAACAACATAAAAATAATAATGATATATACTTATTATATTATACTTAGAAATACGAACTCGCGTCTCAATTAATCCTTATTACCCACATTTGAATACACCTAAAACATTATGACTTTTGTTCAAATCAGTGGTGCGAACAAACCTGAGGGCTGTGCTGGTCCAAATTTCACCATTTTTAACTGAACATAACTAATAACATGAAAAAAATTATAATTATGATCCATCCAGTAATCATATAATGACATCATTAATTAAAATCAACGGCATCACCGCCATATGAATCTACTATCGTTCGATTCACAGGTGCGAGCCAGGCTGTGGGCAGTTCAAGGATTTAACGACTTAAATGACTAACATTCGAACCGGGCTGTCGGCCAACCGGGGTGGAAATCGGTTTTATTATCGATTTCTGATAACAATTAAGGCACAAATTGCCACTGTAGCCATTTATATCTATTGTTTGGTTGTTAACATCGGTGGTAGTACTGCTCTCTGGTGATGATTTCGGCGAAATTGGAGCAGCCTATAACATCGAGTCTTAATTGACTCAGTCGCCAAATGACTCATCGTATTCCACTTCCCTGTGAGCCAGGACTCCCTTTATTTCCACTCCCTTCTTTCTTGGCCCGCATTGCATCAATAATGCATTTGCCTGATGTACTGCCTTCGCTCAGCGTTGTTTTCGATGGAAATACGCTAGTATTCTATTGTAAGAGCAGTTTTTCAGGACCCTTATTACCTTTCGGTATTGGTCATGAATAGATAATGAATGATGAACTGGGTGCTATAAACCCTAGTAACCTTTAACAGGGATCTGGCGCTATAATGTCTATGGACACACCTGAGAGTTCTCCATAATGCGTTAAAAGGCCTCAGTTTTTCCTAATAACAGTTTTTCCTAATCTTCCATGTACAGACAGCGATCGGTTACCGATTTATTATATGTATGTATAGACAAATAGAATATTGAAAATAGCAGCTAGTAAAACAGCCCAGCAAACAGCGGGCAGTATGCGGCTGGAATATTCCCAATGCAACATTTTACGAGCACGCGCCAACCAAGTGTAACGTCCGTAGTTCGTAGCTCTGTGCGCCATCTAAAACTAATTTTATCTGCAGTAAGCAATAGCCACATTAAGGAGTACATGCTCGTAAATGTTTAACTGTACGCATCTTGAGCGGTTATTGCGCTGACGGTCACTGCTGTGGTTGGAACATATAAATAAGGAACATCTTACTTCAACAGAATGCTTTTTAGCACCGTTTAGTTCACACCTCATACTGTTGTACGATAAAATGTTGTCTTACAAACGATTCCTTTTTAGGGTTCAGTCAGGGTTTATCAGTTCGTCCATCAGTCCGCAGCTTAGAGAACCTTAATACCAGAAAACTGTAATTTGGCATGGACGAGTATTTATCGTGTCGATAAAGTGGTAATAAAAACCCTGAATGAAAGTAGTACCAACAAGGTACTAAAGTTTGGCGTTACTTTGTGGTTCAGATGTCCTACCAACATAGAAGTAACACAGATTTTCGCCTTTTCTCCTCGTCCGATCAATCAATTCTGTGAAATAAATCTTTTTTTATGTCCTAAGCAGGCAAGCGTAGAAACGGGTCACCTGATTGTAAGTGATCATCGGCGCCCATGAACATTGGAAATACCAGGGGGGTCTCCAACGCGTTACTAGCCAAGAAGAAAGCGATGAACCCGCTTCTTGAAGGACCTTATGTCACATCTCAGTCCACCACAAGGTATTCCATTGCAGTGCAGTGATATGAGGAAAAGCATTGCCATTGCTGTCATTGCCAAGGACGTTAAAAACGATCATCACACGAAAACTCTGTCAAGAGTGTACGACGTAAAATGATCAATTCATTAGGTTATCAAACTCTGATGTATCACTCATAAAGTATTGCCAAAGGGACCCTGTAGAACACCTCACAAACCTCTAAATCTTACACGAGCCTGACATCTCCGTAATTCTCCGCCCGTAACTTAGACTTAACGTAACTCGGAACCGACATTCGGGTCACGTACTGCCACGTCCCAACAACAGTTAGACGTCTCGTGAGTTACTTGTGATAACATTTTTGAGTTTGAGATTAAAGAATATTTTTTAATTTTTAGCGAGTGAGAATTGTATAAAGCGTGTATTTCCAGAACAAGAAAGTGCGGATTTACAGACTTCACATACCTTTGGGAACATAGAGGAGAACTCATATGTGTATAAGTGAAGCAAGTGATAATTAGTTTCTAATACCTTTAATATAAGGCCTTCCTGTTCGGGAGTCCCAGGTTCAATTCAAATCACTTGGCTATCACTCAAACGCTTTATAAAACTACTTTTAAGCTTAGATATAAGACTTTTACGAAATTTAGAAAAAAATACAGTACATGCGTTTATTCTACCTTTGTCTATGTTTTTAATTTTATTCCACCTATAACAAACGAAAAAGTTTAAGTTACAATTTACCTGAAAACGTATAATATTATATTAAAAGTGGCAATCCTTGTGTCGCCCAACACTTCCCAAGCATTCAAGTACAATCCCAAGCATACAAGTAACTAATAATATTAAGTGTCAACTAAATACGATCGAAATAAAAAACAAGGAAATTTTAACTACGTATATTTACCAATAAGTTACGTAAGTCGTGAGACTAAAGTGTTCTTTCTCACCTGGCCTACTTAACACCAAGGAATCAATACACCGCACTACACTATTAAGGTCAATATCACTATCGATTTAACTAAATATTCAAAAATATTTTAAAATAACCCACAAACTAAAATCAAATTATTACATCGTTCGTATTATTCCTTTATAGTTACGGCGGCCCGGCGGGAATCCTTCCCGCGTTTTTAAATTTGCTATTGTTTTCTTTTTTTGCAATTCAAATATGGAACGCGTGATGCCCGTGAAATGATAAGTTCGACTGAATGTCATGGAAGCTACGGTTGGAAGAAATTTTAATCTGTTATTCCGTTGCTAAGCAACAGTTCATTTAAATGTTCTGAGTATGTACGTGCTGTTGATAGGGAAATTGGTTTCAGCATAGATTAAATAAATTTAAAGCGATTTCCAGTCAATACATAATATACATAGTCATAACTATTTATTGTTCGCTCTACCAATCCGCATTGGAGCAGCGTGGTAGAGTATGCTTTAGGGCTTTTCAGTAATAAGCAGATATCCCTGTCTTGTCTTTAATGGCTTGTGATATTGAACTACTTTTATCATCTACTTATAAATAATAAAAGTTAACCGATTCAATATGATTAATGACATTCATCATATTGAATCGGTTAACTTTTGACATTCTCCACTCGTAAATCCCATAAGAACTATGTAATTGGCCAGACTAGTGAGAAAGATATAAAGAAGTAGGTTATAAAGAACACTTCACGATCTACTTTAAGATCTTGAAACGCATCCCCGTTCAAAAGTAGGTTATGATAGAAAATTGTATTTTCCGTCTTTTCTTTAACTTTTGAATTTATCTGAGCAATCGTTCGTATTCTCAGCAATCAGGAATCTTTCGTTTTTGTTTACAAGAACTAAAAATAATATTAGTCACAGTAGTACCATTAAATAATATTAGTCACATTAGTCACAGTAGTAGTAGTAGTACACACTTGTTGTATACGATTGGTAGGCCTTTAAAGGAGCTAAACGGCAATTCTCTTTGTTACTTACAGGAGTTTAACATCTGAAGATCCCATATACATATATCTTACTGCCATCGAGTTGTTTACGTTTAAAGCTAGTTACGGCGTCACACAACGATTTGATGAATCCCACCGCTGCGCTGCCCCCTGTGACATCATAGATGTTGATGTATTTATAGCTAGTATTTATAGGAAGTAAAAAATATAGCTGGGGGCCACACCTTAAATGCAAAGTTGCTTCATAATAGAAATAGAAGGCTAAAAACGGTTATCGTTTCCGAGGAATATCCAACTAATCCATTAGAGACAGTGTATGCAAGCCACACCTTATGCTAGGTGCAGTCTTGAGCTTTATGGGTTTGTGAGAATCAGTCTCTATTGCGAAAAATGGGAATATTTATAGAAGGCTGTAAATTGTTTTAGATAATTGACGTACTGAACGTTTCACGAAACGATATTTCTGAAATATTTTATTTTGTGGACAAAAGATATCATAGCCTCATTCGTTTTTAGGATGCGCCAAGAGCAAATTTGGTGGGATATGTATAAACAACATATTTAGCCAAAAACCGAAAACCAATATGTTCTTCATTTCATGGCAAGCTACCTCTTCTGAAATCAACCGTGAAATCTTTTAATACATGTATTCCCATCTTTTTTAGGCCGGTGATGTGTGGTTATCGTCACATTCTGACTCATTCATGTTTCTGGGTACTTCGTTACCAAAGTAACATACTTAAACACCACTTACGTACACTTACATACTTATATCACACTTCGATACTTATTTATTTATTTATGTCTTCTTTTCATCGTGTCTCAATATTGTCAGAATAAGTCCATCTTTGTTGTTTCTCTTTAGTTTCCCAATGTTCTCTGGCAAATAATGCATTTATTCATGCATGAAATCCACTCTTATTCCATCAATTAATAATAGTTCAAAAATATAAATAAACAAATACAACCCCTGCACTGTTTTTTCAGTAGGTTCACTAAATCAAGATCAATTGGTGACCCTAGCCGGCATGTCATCAATATAGTTATTTGCCAAATTGCCTCGTCTAAACTTGCTGAGTAACAAGGAGAACGGATAATTATTTCAGAATTACAGGAAAAGTACCGTAATCGATATAGTTTGTATCGGGGGATATGAAAGCAATCCATTAGTGGCTGTGTGCAGGCCGCACCTTTGGCGATGGGCGTAGTCTTTGAACGATGGGCCAAGCAATCACGTGGGGCGGGAGCGGAGAGCGAGTAAGGATGATTCGGCAAATTTTGTTCATGAACGGTGCTCAGTTTAGTTTAAATATTGATGTTGTTTGTTTATCCTTTTTTATGGACTTAAGGTAGCAAACGAGCATGCAGCACTACCTTCCACTGTCGCCCATGACAACTATGACCGACTCAGAACAAGACTCAAATCGGAACTAGAATAGTTAGTTCAGTTAGCAGTTATTCGAAGCGCAATATATTTACGGGATAAAAACTACGCTATGTCCTATTCAGGGCTTCCTACTTCAAACAAATTTCATCTAAATCGGTTCAGCGGATTAGCTGTTACATCTTTATTTATTTATTATTTATTGCAATTTTAACGTAAAGGAGTATAATGGGCGGACTAATGGCTGATGGCATTCTCTTCCAGGCAACCCTGGGAGCTGATGAAATATGTGGTAAATATTATTACAATTAAAAAAAATGTCTCGAGTTCAAAAACGGATTGATTGAATGAATGAAAGAATTAATGTGTTTTATTGTTAGCCTTTTCCATACTATCCAGCAACTTCTATTGAGCAGTCACCGTAAGCAACTCCAAAGCCCGTAACTCGGGCCAATCTCCAACGGAAACGGGTCTATTTTCGTAGCTATTCCTACCTGCGGTTATAAAGTCGGTTCCGGCGGCAACACCTACTGCGCATTACTTTCAGCTCGGGTTTAGTTTATGCCCTGAAAGTGCCGTAACATAATATGTTCTGACTTAACATAGATTTTATGTTACGCTGGCTTTACTTAAACGTTTTTCACGTGGACTTTGGAAGCATTTGTCGTGACGTGGGTCCATCATCAGTTCGTTAGAGGACACTAATGTAGGTTTAGAAGTCTGAAGCATGTCTAAAATCGTATACGTCATGGTTTGGTAGTAAAGTTCGTTCTCCTGGTGGTGGGGTTTTTAACCCAATTGGCTAACTATACCTTACTTGAGTCAGTCTTCAAACGGTTTGTTGGATTCCGGTTGGAGGATGGAGAGCCAGTTTTTCTTATGTTCTTTTCTCGTCTTTATTTTTCTTTATTCCCTCTTCTGTCTTGGTTGACAATACACAGATATCTGATTAGATAATGATTAAGTTGTGACTCCAGCGAACACTTTTTAATATCAGCGTGTGATAGCCGATATGAACGTTGTGCCTACTTCCAAACATGGTTTCAAATTCGGCATGCACACTAATTTTCAAAAAATAGTTCACTCGCTTCGGTGAAGTACTACGACTCCGTAGCCTAGGTTGGTAGTGACCCTGCCTGCAAAGGGTACCGGGTTCGATTCCCGGCCTGGTCAGATGTTTGTTCTCGGGTCGTGGGTGTTAGTGATGTGTTATTCGAGTTACCGTTTATTTATTTATTATTTATTTATTTTCCGTTTCTCTTACTACCCTGAGGTTGTCTATAGGGACAATAATTACAGCCGTTTAGTGCGTTGTAATTTTAAATGTACAATAGATAGTTCTCTCGTCTATTAAGTTCTTAATTAAACTACGCCTAAGGATGTTGCTGTGGAATGGAATTTTGGCTGTGTGTCTTGCATCACCTTTTAATTTAAACTCGAAACAAACGTTTAGATTGTCATGGAATTTTTGTTTTGGGACCGCTTCTCTAGATATTCTGGTCTACCGACATTGGGTTCGGTATTCCAGGTCGTTTCGGTGCGGCCAGAAAATATTCTTTCTCAGTTTAAAATCCATTCGCGGCCCTCTGACGCAAGACTCTTCTATGCAAGCTTATGCTTGCACAGGTTGTAACGACCACTATTATTAAAGTGAAACTTTTATTACATCGGCTCAAACTTTTCGTCTGTGTGTTGCATGGCGCGTGACGGTCGGCCGCGGAGTAGGGATGAAGTGAAAGGGAGCAGTGATAGCCGTGTGGTTGAACGTTGGACTGCCGAACCGGAGGGTCCGGGTTCAAACCCCGCACGCACCACTAATTTTCAAAAATTATGTGCGTATTAATATTTAATTATCACTTGCTTCGGTGAAGGAAAACATCGTGAGGAAACCTGCACACCTGAGAGTTCTCCATAATGTTCTCAAAGGTGTGTGAAGTCCACCAATCCGCACTTGGCCAGCGTGGTGGACTATGGCCTATACCCCTCACACTGTGAGAGGAGACCCGTGCCCAGCAGTGGGACAGTTATGGGTTGTGATGATGAAAGGGAATAACGTGAAAAAGAGTTTCACTTTTACCGTGGTTTCATAAAACCACACAATCCTTTTTTATAATATACTCGGTTGAGTATTCGTGGTACCGTGGTACCCCAGTTTCGGAACTAGCTTTACGTGCTCTCCGAAGCACGGAAGCGCTCAAGAACTTTATCCACGAGCGGTCATCTAATCCCATAACGACCGCGCTCTGCGTTGTTATGCTCAGTCGATCACTTAGTATCGACACAAGCCGCCAAGTTATGAGCGCTTCGCTACATATTAAATACAGTTAAATACAACACATACCTACATAAGTACGTAAATGCTATCCATAAATCAAGTTAACGACGTACTCCCGCTGTAATCAACTGAAGTAATGAAAGGCTTTCGAAGATAAATGTCAATGTTCAGGGAATTCAGAGTTCTAGGAGTATCTAGGAGTGTACGTGTTGATTAACATCTGACAAGAGCTTTATCGACACACGAACAAGTAAATAGTGTGACCATGTTCAAGGCCACTTATCTATGATGTGGGAGTGTTTAAGTAGAAATTGAGTTTAGAAATTGGTTTTAGAAAGAAAAAAACGTATTCGATTCGACGACTTGTATGAGGTGTATACATGTGCAAGACATGTAAAAATGTGTTGAAGAGACTGAAAATAGGAGTCTCTCGCTTGGTTTTTTGGCTAGCAACGCATTAGTGATGCCTTAGACTTAGATGTTACTGATGTTTATGGGCGACGGTGTCCACGTCCTCGCAGCGTTCGCCTGTACGTCTATCGGCAATTTACCTATTCAAAAAAAATTATATAGTTAATAAATATCTATTTCTGAAACGTCTATAAATATTTTAATATTCATTGTGTGTATTCATTGTGTAATCTCATTCATTTACTTTTATTACAAATACTTTTTTATCTTAAATATAATCTATAGGTTTACAAACCATTGTATTACAAAAATAAAATTACACGTGTAACTTTTGAACCTAAAACTGAAAAGAATATAAAATTTACATTATAATAAACCTTCGATATTAGGGTTTTCAACATTTTTTGCCCTATATTTACAATATTTTTCAGGATAAGCTCTAAAAATATAACATAAAAAAATCAATAATTCATAAAAAATGTTTTTCTCTTGCACTGTTTACTTAATACTTAAAGAAAACTATTTCACGATTTATTACACAGTGACATTTACAAATTTCTATTTTTTTTTGTTTAAAACTCTATAAGTTAACCAAAGTAGGTACCTACAGTATATTGCTTGTTTTCACAATTTATTTATTTATTTAGTTAATTAACACGGATGAACCAATTACATTAATTCATTTATTATTATTTACAATATAATAATATGCACGATAATCTGGAAATAAAATAAAATTCTATATAAGTATATAGGTATTATGCCAACCCTACATGTAGTATAGGTACACTAGAATAACCTTTAGACCTAGGTCTCAATCCTCAATAAAGTAGTCTACTTGATCTAAATCTTGAATTGGACAAAAGGCTGCACGTGAAGAGACCGACAATAGTTTTATTAGTGTGTAAGCGGGACAGCACTACCCACACGTTCTATCTAGCACGGAGGCCGATTCACTTGGTTGATCGGCGCCTGCGCAACTACCAAATCCGATATAGCACTACCTGTTGTACGCGGGTTCGTATGTCATATGTCATTATTATTAGGCGTTTTACGGTGGTATTATAATTGAGCAGTGCAGTGATAGCCAGGTCCCGGGTTCGAACCCCTGCACTAAAAAAATATGTTCGTATTATACATTAAAAAATATATATCAACACTTGCTTCGGTGAAAGAAAACATCTTGAGGAAACCTGCACACTTGAGTTCTTCATAATGTTCTCAAAGGCGTGTGAAGTTCGCCAATCCGCGCTTGGCCTGTACTTGTGTTTGTTTTTTACAGTAGGTAAGTGTTACATAAGCTTTAATATCACATTTTACAATTAGTTACTTAATTTAATTCCTTTCCATTCCCGTGACTTACGTTCCCCTCAACCCAATAGCGTTAAAGATTAACGCAACCGATTCCGAAGTCCACTAAGTAGTTTCATTTCAGAAAACGTTTATCCTCTACCAATACATCGCTGATGATCCTATAAGGGTTCCGTGTTATCTTTTGAGGTACCGAACCCTTAAAAAAGATAGTAAACAAGTTTATTAGTGTAGATGTAGATTGTTAAAGGGATGTAAGTAATTGATGGCATTGTTACACTCGAGGTGTTAGATACACGAGCGAGCGAATGAGTGTGGGTGTATAGATCAAACGTGTAATTGATCGCTTACAGCCTTACGGCCTAGTTTAACAATTGTAATTAAATAAAACGAAGGGAATATAAATTCAAAGTTCCAAAAACCAGGCTTATTACAACTGTTTGGTATTGGGGCGACCTAGATTACAAATTCCAATCCCAAAAATACTGGCCCATAACAAATAATACAAAGTAACGCTACACACTCATAGCACTCACACACACACACGTTCATTCAAACTCATCATTCAAATTTCTGCCTCGCTGGGAATCGAACCTGGGACTCTTGGAACTGCGATCACCATTGCGTCATACAGATCGTCGACGTGTAACAACTGTTTGGTCGTATTGGGGCGATCTAGATTAGATTCACATTTCATATGGTGCCAAGATTGTGCAATAAAACTCTTATCGCCATCACAAATTATAACGGTTTCACCGCTAGGTTATGGTCTCTCCTTCTCTCTATCTTTCCTTTTCTCCGTTTCTCCCCTTTGAAAATTAAATGCATTTCTGAGGTAGGGGCAATGCCCTGTAGCCTCAAGACATTAGATCGTATTTTCAATCTTACCAAGTGATTAGTTTACTTAATAAGTTAGTGCGTCCAACAGCTTCAGTGTGCGACTTCAACGCCACTTACCATCGGGTGGGATTTTTATCAAGCATTAACTTATTGACTCATTATTCAGTCATTTTGACTCTTTTTCGTTTCCGTTTCGCTCCATTTGCGCGTCATTTCCGTTTCATTTAATTCCATCACAACGATACTAGAAGTTTTCACTTTAAAATCATAATTTTATTTAAGCACAAATTAAGCAGGTGCGGTGAGCCTCAGGCAAACGGGTCGTACCGAAAACATTTCATAGAATATGTACAAGTGTGCTTGACACATTAATTGTCAATAACAGTTATCCGGTTATACTAACGATTAAAGAAATTATTTCTTAATTCGTTGGGTTATACTTATCGGCTTGCGGCTTGCGTTGCTCCTAAGCAATCGACCGATAAAAGGTGGAATTTTGCATCAGGAATCAATAATTTCTCAAGTAAAGGATATAAAACTGATACTGTGATAATTTGGTAAAACATGTTATAAGGGCAGAGCATAACCTTAAAGGGACATAGGATAATTTTATTCCCACTGTCGTATTCCCATACCCCACACGAACGAAGTCGCTAGCAAAAACCAGTATTAAATAAAAATAAATCTTATATTGTCTTAGGTAATACGTAAGTATAAAAGTAAATAAAATATCACTAGCGACGGATAACAAAATTTATGGGCCAATAGATTTGATGTTGATAATAATTCTCACGCAATTTGATATATGATATGAAATTGACATTCGACGCACGCGCAGCCGGCGACGGGCGGTGAATGTTGTACTTACCTTGACTGTATTGATGTACAGTCGTGCGAGAAACTAGTACTTACCTATTCACTACTTGGATATTCGTAGGGTTGGTTATATCAAAGAAATCGGCGCATTTCAAGACATAATCATGTGATTATTAAGTGGTTTATCCACTCAATTGATTAGTTTAAAACATAGCCATTTGATATTTAATTAGTTTGAGATGAGATTGAACGGTGTGTTTGCCTTTCCATACTTAAATAAGTTTTTTTTAATCTTCAAGTCCACTACAAAGTAATGTAAAACTTACAAAAGTGTTTAATAAATTATTGTCATTAGCTGACATTACTGGGCATTGGAATAAAATGATATTACATACAAATTGTTATTATATTATAAGCTCGTCTATACTAATTCATAATATTTCAAAATGTGTAAAGCAGCTATTAAATCAATTATATTTGTTTAAGTAACTACGAATAAGAAATCCTGACTGACTGATATCAACGCTCAGTTCAAACAATCCCTTTGAGCTAAAAGCTACGATTTTACACACCGATTATTTATAAAATGCTGCTAGCATTATAACAGCATTAAACAGTGTTAAGGCTAGAGTTTTCCTTTACACGGATTAGGGAAATAAACTTAGCTTAGCATTAAGTTGCGTTATTTCCGAAAATAAATTGGAAATATATCGCACCATAACGTAGCTATGTGCAGTTGATAGTTTAATAACAAATCATAATTTTCTTTTCTTGTAGTTTACTATTACTTATAATATAAATAATTAATAGGTCTTAAAGTTTAATTATATTGTTAAATTATAATATTCCTAATAAATATAATTATCTTATGTATACCTAAATACTTTGCGTTCTGTGGCCGACTGTATCAAATACATCCGTATTTGGCGCCGGGATTCAGGATGTGAAATTCACGAATTATGCAACACTAATGTATACCGACGTATTTACTTATCTGTATACCTACTACGTTTTAGTACATGACCCCTCACAGTATTAGAGAAGTCCAACAGTGGAACAGTAATACGACCATACGATGTACGTACGTTATTTTAATTTTTCGAAAAGAGGAAGAGAGAGAAAAAAAGACAATGAAGGAAGGAGGAACGAAAGA
The DNA here is from genome assembly GCA_905404295.2 of Ochlodes sylvanus. Lineage (NCBI taxonomy): Eukaryota > Metazoa > Arthropoda > Insecta > Lepidoptera > Hesperiidae > Ochlodes > Ochlodes sylvanus. Next base: position 1,458,814 of record FR990146.1, on the reverse strand, counting down.
CCTCATAGAAGCACCGCCAGCCTTCAGCGACAGTGTTCAGTTTTGTTCAGCGGGTTCGTTCAGCAAGGTTTACGTTTAGGAGCGAATAAGCATCTTCATCTTACAGCTTCAATCCGAGAACAAACCTTATCTGCCCCATGTAATCTGCTCTGGTTAAGAATCTGGAACACCTAGCTGGTAGGCTTACAATGGTCGACGTAATAATTTGGATAAGGCCGATTATCGCTCGATATCTATCGCTGGTCGTTATTTTAGACGGGATAGATCAGGTAGACTACATTACTTACCCGTTCTCTACAAATTAATGAGAGATTGGTTTGAAATTACTTTACAAAATGGTTCCAGTTGCACCATAAAATTAAACAATTCCCCGAAGCGTGCCATAAACTTAAATAATTCAGAAACGCTTGTTTAATTAAAACCTTGAAATCGGAAATGTTTATTCACCAAATGAATGAGTTTGTAATAAATATTTTTAGTTATGTAAATAGATCAGATTTTACGGATCTAGCCCATAGTGTCGCAGTGGTGGATGACTAGTGGCCACGAGTGAGTAAGTTATGGCTTAATCTATATTGTTATTGCGAAATTTGTGGCCAATTACGCATAACAAATCAAAATTATAAGACGTGCATATTGGAAATGTACCGTGAGGCAAATTGCTTTAAATATTGGCTATTAGCCCTAGCCAATCTGTCGTGCGTTTGCCAATCTCCCGCATCTGAATCCTGCATTAAATCTGTATTTGAATCGTGCACGCACTTCTATATTTTGTACACAATAAAAAAATATTGTGAACTGTCTCGATCAATAAACCTCCTCCTAAGAAGCCTCCATTGCATTGCAATTTCCTATTATCAAAGGCCGATTCGCACTAGTCAGCATGGACTATGGCCTTAATCCTTTTCGTTGATGGATGGATGATGAACTGCTTGTAAGAAGAACCTGCCCTGCCGTTAAAAATACGGACTGTGATGAATTTGTCTTACCTTCTGTACGCTGGCCAATTAACGAAGCTATGGGATGCAATAGCTTTTCCATCGTACCTGACGGGGTTTTTCCTAAGACGAAGTTTTTCCTAAGTAAAATCTGAGCTAAGGCTAAGTATCGTCTATAGATCTCAGCCTTAGACCTTCAAAGGGAACTCGGCTCAGGTTGTCTTATATAAGGGTTCAAGGACATAGTCTATAAATAAGGTTGTCAAGAACATCTTCTCTGAACTTCAGATGCAAATATTTATTTTAGAGGATATTATAGAAAACAGGTATTCATTCCTCGCGATGTTGTCGCTACGATGAAACCGGCGATTTACCGATGAGTACACAATTATGATTAGACTCTCATTTTCTCGTTGTTGAATAGCCAAGATATCAGCTAACCAGGACGTCACAAATATCGGGTCGTGGGACCCGAAATTAACATTTGTCTGACTGTACCCCAGTCGGAAATCGAACTCGGGGCCACTCGATCAACGACCAGTCACTTTCTCTAGCCTATTCTCCTCGATTTTAGTCGACTTATTATTACTACTGATTACTTTTAAGTAAAAATAATAAATCACCTTTGTGAAACGTTGGTAGAAGCAAAAAAAAACAAAAAGTGTGCAATTCACACATGCTAGAAGTGAAACTTAAAAAACGAATGCTGTCAGTCCAAATATTAATGTTTTGCTTTGCTTACGTCATTTCCGTTTCATCTAATTCCAAAACACAACGATACTATACAAGCTTTCACTTCAAAAAACGTTGTGTAAAAACACATAACTATATGATAAAATGGTTTAATTCTACTTATTTGAATTGAGACATGGGCTTGTTTGAAAGTCATAAGTAAAGCAAGCAAAGGTCGTGGAAAGATGCCTTAAGAATAAACGTTGTGAAAGAAAATTTGGGTTTTTAACATCAAAAAACTTGAGAGGTGTCAAGGGACACCCGGATGGAACGAAGTTTCTTTCGATTAATTAGTGAAGAAATTAAAAATATATATATATAATATTTAGATTATGTATATAAATACACATACATATATATATAACTATTATATATGTTATACTAATAATATAAAACATGCGCACGCCGCACGCCGCACGCCGCACGGCTTACAATAGCTTACTATAGCAAAAAGTGTCGTGACAACTTTTCGTAAGAATTTTTTCCGTCTAGTCCCCTTTCACAACGCGCGAAAGTTACTGTTATCCACTATCTATCGTTTTGGTTTAATTCATGCATATTATCGTAATTGGCACACGTCATCGTCCTTTGATTTATCGTGGCCCAATAAAGTAAAATGGAGAATTATCGTGCAAATTCAAACGTGAGGTATTTTCGTGCTCCGGTCGTGCAACTGACTACCGAAGTCACATGACATTTACTGGCAGCGCGAAGGTTTGTACGGTTGAAAGTTATTTGGGCTTTAATATATTAGGGATTGGTTTATTTTAGGTAAAGTAGTAATCTATATTGTAAATGCGAAAGTGCGTTTGTCCTTTTTTCATGTCAAAATTGAGTAACGGATGGATATGATTTTTAGTATGGTAATAGTTGATGGGGTGGAGAGTGGATATCAATCAAATAAAAATGGTTGCTGTGGGTCATTTGTGAGATATTGAAGTATTTATGCCATCGCGGAATAAAAAAATATATGTGATACAGTGAAAACCGCATCAAAATCCGTTGCGCAGTTAAATAGATAGCGACTTTAATAAAGACTAGTAAACACACCCTGGCTTCCCTTCGAGAAAATTGACCCCGAATTGAATCGAAAATTGTAAGACGAGACGTTTTAACCTTTTTATTTATGAACTAATTTAAATAAAACAAACACAAACTTTTAAGTGAAGCTTTCTACATTAGCGAAAACTGCACCCAAAACGGGTAAGCCGTTTTTGAGATTAGCGCATACAGAGGCACAGACAAACAGACAAAGGCCTCCGATAATAGCTTTTCTCATAATTACCTTCCATGTACAGACAGCGATCAGTTACAAATTCAAATTCATTATTATTTAAATGACGACCTAGATGGCGCAATGGTTAACACGCCGGATTGCCGTTCCGAGGGTCCTGGGTTCGAATCCCAGAGAGGCGGAATGATGAATTTAAATTTCTGTTCTTGGTCTGGGTGTGTGTGTTCTTGTCTTGTGTGTTGTCCATGGCACCCACGACACAGGGAATCCTAGTGTGGGGCTATGAGTGTGTAGCGTTATTAATTTATTATTAATATAAACGATGTAAGGAAGTTGGAAAAAGGATTTAGAAAACTAGGCTTCTTTCTTTCTTCCGCCCAATAGTAGGTTTGGATTTGCGAGTGTCAATATAACACATTGGCGGATCCACATCCTAGCGGAATACCAAGGCAGTACAATCAACGTCACTACCGTCCAAGGTGACGGAATGGACACAAACGTGATCAAACGTTTCCTGATACGGACGGTAATGACCGATCGTAACGGATCCGCATTAACCTTGGCAACAGGTACAACTATGCTTTTCATTAAGTATCTATCAACGGTGCGGAATCTGCGAATGGATTGTACTTGCGATTACGGATTTGTACAAACGGGTTTAATGTAAACGGAAAAAAAAATTGGTTGTCTGTAAAGTCGGTTTACTGACGATAGTTGAACGTGACAACGTCTTAAGAAAAAAAGCACGAATACCTATTCGACAATATATCACTGAATATATAATTAATATCGAAAGAATCATTACCTTTATCGCTGTAATTATCGTTGCTATAAACAATTGACACCACATTCACTTTTCACTGCACTTGATACTCGATCAAAACATATAAATGTACTATAGTATAGCAGCTGTCCACGCAGACGCATCGCTCACTCAAGTAGGAGAGAGACGGATGTCGGACGCTGCCGAACGCTGCCGAACGCAAAGGCCGATTGCTACGCCGTTACGGTAACGACGGTAACGACGCATGAGTCATGTTTTTTCAGGCGTGCCACCGGCTCTATCGAATTATAAGACGTTGTCACGTCAAAATGAATCGTAAATTACGATTCGTAATAAACGCTAGCACTCGCATACCCCCGTACTAGGATTCTCTGTGACGCGGGTGGCATGCCTTTTTCATCTCAAAAACACTTCAGGATCTATGTAAAATATTTTCGAAGCAAATGTCGGGAACAGAAAAAACAGCTGTTAGATGAAGCGGTCGTGATTACACCAATTGGCGTACCGCACACTCAAGGTCTCCTCAATTGCATGAATTAACTAGGAGATGGGACGACAGCACATTGTCGACGAGCCCAACTATATCCTTAAAATTTGTCAGGATGCTTTAAGTTTTTAATAAACTACAGCAAAACCTTAGTGGCATTTAGGAAGCTGACGTGATTTACATGGTTTCTAGCTATAATTTATGTTAAGGCGTTCGATAGTCATCTGCTCATTATCGGAGGGTTTTAATGTAAATGTTGTTATTTCTTCTTAAGGAACCCCTCCCTTCTTAAGGATTCTGCCTGATTGGAAGCCTGTAATGTAACAACTCAGATTCGAGCATTCGTAACATAACACACATGTCGGATTGTTACATTACAGGTTACAGGTTACAGGCTCATCATTCAGTGAGGGTTATTACAAAGTAATGCTCAAACTCGGAAGGATCGTTCCGTTACAAGCGATTGCTCTCAATGAGGGGGCGTTTACCTTTTATTGTAACAACTTATTTACTCACAATGAATCTGATGATACAGCTTAATCCGACGGTTTATGCAGTGGTGGTGGTACGGTAATTAACTGGGAAATGTTTTACTGGTTTCAGCAATTATGTCATATGGTAAAATGGTGACTCTAATGTTGTTCTGATGATAATCACCGGAAAAGATAGGTCCTCGAGTAAAGACCTTGCGAAAAAAAGGCCGCCCCCAACAGGTAGTCTGACTACACAAAGAAGTAGTAGTTAGTTTCAAAGTAGTTAGTTTTCAGAACTTAACTTATTACTTGTTATAATCTATGAAACTTCATTGATGCATACAAACGTCTAGCTCAACAAAATCGACTGGGCCGTCAGTGTGCGCAGTGCCCCATTAAATTCTCTCTTTGGATCTAATTCCCTTTATAATAGTTGAATAGACACGTTTAATACCCGGACAGGCCCCATTCATTCGGCTTAAATAAGATCAGTTCGAAAGAACCGCGATTTGATATTGGATTGCCGCTTTGTGCCACACATTCGCCTCACTGGAAGTAGGTAATGAAAGGTTTATTGAAACTATTCTCATATTTCTATATAGATGCTTTTATTAACAGTTAATAGACAACGGATTTCAATATGAACAAATTGATCGGGAAGTAAACTCACAAGCTTGTGACAATTTAGCTGCCGGGGGTGGCTATATATAGAGTTCTCCCGGGGTAGTACTACCGCCCGCCACGGTACTTAGTACCATTTCTACCGGGTAATAATTGTATCAAAAGCAATTGTGTTCCCGATAGATAGGTGCGGAGGCGGTTACACTTTTTAGAGGCGACCATTTCAGTTCTCAAGCGTATCAACGCATCTGTGACTATTACTTACAATACTAACAGGACTAACTGTCCCTTTCCCAGTCCTTGTACTTACTTACAAACTAACTCCTAACCGGACTAACTACCTATCCTAGTCCCCATGTGAATCTTATTCTGCGTCGCGGCGTCACGTCGGTCACAGCTGTCATAGGCGGCAGCGGGAGGGTGGTGCTGCATGCTCGTTTGCTACCTTATAAAGGATCTAAAAAAAAGGAACTGATGATGGAAACCTCAATTTTTTCATTACTTGTCGACTTTGAAGTCGGTTTTTGTTTTCTTAAATCTTCCATTGAGTTTAGTTCTAACAAACATAAAAATTCATTCATTCACATTAAGATACCGTTCAGAAATTAAAATTGCAGTCAGATGATTCTTACATAACAATAGTTTGCCTAGCCGTACGTAGATTCAAATCACGATCAGCTGATGTCATCCGTATTGTTGTACGTACGGACACATCATTCCGTATATAAAATAGCTAGGAACAATAGTAAAGGTACTCGCAGAATGCATCGAGGTTGTTGGTTAATAGTTTTCCTTTGTTCATGTACAAGTAGGTCGTTCTATGCGTGGTTAAGTGGTACTTGGTTTTAACTGGTGGTTTAAACTTGAGTACAGGGTCTAGCTAGAATTAGGGCCAGTTTCACCGGTTACGGATAAAGTTCCGGATAGCCCTAGGAACTCAACTCCCAGATAAACTACATTTTTTGGCTTCTCAGGTAATCTGATAGAAGTGACAGAGAAAAGTGATGGTTAAGCTATCTGCCAGTTCAAGTGGCTGTTAGAGGCGTTATCTGACGGATAAAAAATGTTTCAAGTGGCGTTTCTATAACACATTTGGAATTTGAACTGAAGTACATCATATTATTATAAATCCTACTATTTTCGTTCTATAATGATAAAATTATACTGAAAAATATTAAAAAAGTCGAATTGGATTATTTTGAACAAAAAGTATTTTATTAATTAAGTTTTCAAAATAATTTTCAAATGACAATAAAATTACGTAGTAGTAACGAAACGCAAAAAGCGACGTTGCCGCTCCGTCAACTGTTAAGTGGCAGATAAATTCCTAGGGCTATCCGGAACTTTATCCGGAACCGGTGAAACTGGCCCTTAGCCAGCTAAAGTGGCAATGAGCTAGCCACATAATGCGAAGGTCTGTAACCGTTGGGGATTCTTCCCCGTCACTTCCCCGGACGTGGTTCTCCACGTCTGTCTCTACGTCTCTCCGAAAACGTTCCCCAACAAAGACAGCGGTCAGTGTGACGCTGTTAGTGGAGGCCTATTTCCAACCGTGGACATTTAAAGGCTGATGAATGGATAGGGTCAGGTTTGAATCTTAGTCTGATGTGTCGCTTTCATTATGAAGTCTTAAATATAAATTACAGTGTTGAATATAATATTAATTATAATTATTATCATTTGCACATTCACACCCCCGCAATAGGATTTCCTGAATGACATTATCTTTTTGTTTAAATTATTGATCTATGACTATCTACTGTGAACGTAGATAGATAAAAAAGTTGTATAAGTTTTTATTAACCGACTTCAAAAAGGAGGTTATACGAGTACGTATATCAATGGGTCCTACGTATAAGGGCCAAAATGCAAAATGACAACTTTACAGGAGAGGCTTTCAAAGTTTAAACTTGCCGTAACTTAAGATTGATAAAACCGAAATTTATGAAACTTTGCTTGTTTACTAAGACAATTGTCCTACTTATATATACTACACCATTATATATATATATATTAAACGGTTTTTTTTTACTGCATATTGGCCCTTTTACGTTACTTTTTGTTAAAATTATTTGTATTTTGTATGTCTCTGTCTCGTCCAGTAGGTATCTTTAAAAAGTGAGATCCCAAAAAACTAGTGTTTTGAATTAGGCCATATTACTAAAGGTGCGATTAACCATCTGGTGGCCTGACGACTCGTATAATTATTATCGACTGTTTACATAAAAATATCTTATTACATAGCATGACTGAAATCATATGAAAGTAATAAAGTATTAGATAATATGTCACTGGCGCGTCGAAAGTGAGGTAGCAAATTTGGCTAATTGTCGTAATTTTCGAGTGTCAAATCTCTCTTACAAATTTTTTTTTGTGATTTGGTTTTTTGTCAAACATTCCGTGATTATCTTTCGTATCCGATTCGTATTCGTAATAGTTACAATGTCATCGGAGCGGATAAAAAAGTGCCTTGCCTTGTGTGAACGTAAAATACAATATTATAATTCTTTGATTAACTGTATAACGTATAAACTCGTTAACCTGAATCGTTAACTTGCGAGTTCCGTCATCACAGATGACAATTACAGATACACATACAATGCAGACAGTTTGTTATACCTATGTATGTTTCCGGCGAACTCATTAGAATATCCGCTAGCGAAGGCAACTCACTTTTTGTTGTCCGATGAATATTGTAAATAAATAAATAATACTTATCTACACACTCATAGCCGAGTAATACAGCCAAGTGATTGAACGATGGACTTCCTGACCGGGGGCCTCACACTTAAGCTCTTAAACTTAAGCTCAATGTTAGATCACCACTCCAAAGGACAGGAATGGAACACATCGTCTGATCCATTGACCCTAATACCGGACGATATTATGTTAGCTAGTTCAGAAAAAAATAGATCAACATTATTTACCTGAAATGTATTCTAGTTAAACGCTTAGACGCTTTTGATCTGTAAAACGTGCCAACAGGCGTTAACGATTTGATGGCCCATTTGCCCCATAAAGAATTCAGGGTATGAAAGGGTGTGCTGGGAAAGTCGGCCGTAAACTTCATTAGAACGTAAAGAATTTAGATATGGTATTTGAGACTTTTGAACCGACTGCGCGACGCGAAGGAGGGTAGTATTTAAGTCTATTTATGTATGATGTTTGTTCCTGTGTGGCGCTCTCACGAGGGTTAATTTTGATGATTCTTACGTCAATTGATTTATCTTGATCTAGTGAGTACCACCAAAACATCACCGTAATTTAAATGTAATATGGCGACAACCAGACGGTCATTGTGAACAAAAATGTTTAAAGTCGTTTAGGATCTATCGCGATTTAAAGTTGGGTAGCGCCATTGTCAATTAAATTTTCAACATTTCTATTATGTATTTGGTCAGGTTTTAAGATTTAAACTATTTTTATATTTGCCTACAAACAGTCAGACTGAAGACGGTGTGATTAAAATAATTTTATTGAAGAAGTTCAGAGATATGTGGATGTGAAAGGCCAAAAGTAATTAATGGCTTGAAGAGAATCTCCAAAGGATTTGTTTGGCCTCGAATATTCTGTACAAAACAGAACACAATGCATACTCCAGTTTGATATAATTATAAATATTATAGTGCCTATAGTTTTCCAAAGTAATTTCCAACTCAATGGCTAACCGTAAAGAATTTAAGATCCCTCAAAAGAGCCGTCTACGGCGTAAAGACCTCTGATCATAAAATATGCAGAAGTGTCATTCCGCACCTAGATATTGCCTATTACCATACCGAGACGTGGTCATAGGAATTTATGGGCATTTTTACGGATCATGCTTTTCATACTCAGGTTGTTTCATTAGGATATTGAGGGGGTAATGTTATGCCCCAGTGGTCTTTTGTTTTATGACCTGGAAGTCATGGTGATGCTTATTTGCTAGTGAATTGCGGGCAAACCAGTACAAATTGGTGATTTAAGCCGAGGTCTTGTTGGCTTTTGTCTTGTGGAATACAAAAGGATGGAGTATGAAGTACTTTGCATGTAGCATTCATGCTGGTTCTCTTCCCACGTTGACACGAGTACAGGCCGAAGTCCACGCCGCTGACCAAGTATAGATTAAACTACACAACTTTGAGAACATCGAATAGTTATAAATCAAAATTCAGCCATCTTTAATCTCAGATTTGATGCCGTCATAAAACGCAGGCACGTGACGTAGTAACATTTAGTACCCATGAAACTCAGCGCAGAAGGCCAGAGTTATGAATGAAAATATAAAATTATCGTCTACATATTTTTATGTGACCCTTATCGCGAGATTAGGTATTTATGCAACGACGTTGGGGCTGGGGTAGTAGATACTTACATCTTGACACGTCGTGCTTGTCAATTGAATGGCTTTTGGGGTTCATAACACTCTTATAACCTATGCGAAGCCCTTGCTATTTCTTGTTTGAAGATAGTAGTAGTAAGTGCAATCTGTAATGTGACTAGCAAAAGAAGCTTCTTGGAAGTTTCTTGCCGCTTCTCCTTCCAAGACTACACACGGTAGGGATTTGTTGAAGCGATGGCGTAATTTGACTTTCGAAAAGTGTTTATAAAAAACTTCCATACATCCAGCACTTCCAACTTCGAATAAAATTTTATTTCATTTCATTTCATTTCAATAGAAAGGATCTTAAAAGAACGATCGCATAATCTGTCCGTGTGTTACAAATAAATAAATTTAAAACATGTACAAATTTCTCACGCTCAGAATCATAACTCATAACACTTTCACGCACTGTATGGCACAATCAATGATATTATATATCTAGTAAAAAGGTGTAGATAGTTGGTGTAGATAATAGGTACTAAGCCAATTAGCACAAAAATGTTTCACAAACGCTTTGACGTTCACGGAAGCATGTCGTGTGCCATGTGCTCGATAAGTATTCAAAAGCAAGCGAAGTGCTTTTGTGCGTTACCTATAATACTTAGGTACTTACTTTATTAAAATTATACAAATAAATCTTTTAAGTGTCTGGGAATCTCATATCGTTCGAAAATACTTACATCGTTTATAAATTGTAATATTTTTTACCAAGTCAAAAATAATACAATTTTAGGCATTGACATATGTCAATGATTTGGCGTAAAAATTTGTAAACAACTAACGTTAACTGCGACGCGTTATAAAATGTATTACCATAGCTCGTTGCTATTACCTAAAATAAATTCTACAAAAACTGCAATAAACTCCATTAAAAACTAAAGATGCCCACATCGAGAAATTCCGCCCCACTCACACTGAATGAGACTTTAAACGGAAACTTTTACCAGAATCTTTTGGAGTTAAGCTTCTTAACGAGAACTGGCGTTAGAACTTTATAACGCCAAACTTGGGAAATGCAGCTAAACTTTATCTAGCAATGAAAGTTTTAAGAGATAACTTGTATCCAATTATGATGACAGACTTACGGTTCATCATTTTTGGCCACTTGTGTATGAGGTACTAATAAATCCGCCTCACTTCGCTTCGGGAAACCAATGCATCAGCAATCACATTTGATTATTTATGTAATATTTCAATGGTTTTCTGAGGAAATCTTTAGAATCGTTTGTACCGGCGGCTTGTGACGATGCTTAGAAGCGTTTCTGTGCTTCGAAGGGCACGTTAACACGTCGGTACCGGTTGTTATATTAAATAACAATCATTAGGCCATGTCGGAGGCCTTCGGAAAACATATAAACTTCTATCACATGGGCACTGACCCCTCCGTACTAATACCAACGTCGTCCCAACTACGTGGTGGAGGATGCTCTAGTCCTCAGCCGTGAGGAGAGACCCGTGCCCAGTAGTGGGCCATTAATGAGGCCAAGCCAAGCACAGACCTTAAGCCTGCTATGACGTCTAACACCCACGCTTGCTAAACTAATCAATGAAAGCACCTCCAATTCAAATTTCGAACCTACACAGATAACCTACAGACCCTATCCAATTTGTCTGTCACGCCTCGAATGAGTAACACGTCACGAACTGCAGATATTTGCAAATCATCGCATTCTTGAATTATCGCAAGCTTCGTCTATCTCGCTCTAGCCTGTAGTGCGGTGGGTCTTCCATCTCGCACTGAGTTCTGCAATATGCCGCCCACGAAGTCATCTGCAGTCGCCCACATGTACCGGAACATTCCATTGCATTGCTTCAAATGAGACGGAAACAAAAATGTTTACGTAATACTAGTAATTATGTACTAGTATGTACTATAATATAAAATAAGTATGTACTAATATATACTATAATACGTAATACTAGTATTTATACCTTATCGTCGATGTGGAGTTTTGCGAGAGATTGCTTTTTTATGGACTTAAGATAGCAAACGAGCATGCAGCACCCTTCCGATGCCGCCCGTGACAACTGCGACCGACCACGAACAGGACTCAAATCGGGACTAAGATCAATCGTTGGCATGGACGACACTAATGACACATCACTAACACCCGAGAACATTCATCTGTCACATAAATATCTGCTTAGGCCGGGAATCGAACCCGGGACTCCTCGCTTCACAGATAGGTTCACCGCCAACTAGGCTACGGGGTTGACAATTGATAAACACTCGTGAAAATTATCTTAAAAAAACAACGTCAAAAATTGATCATTTTACATCGTACATCGTACAAGTAATAAAATAACATCATCAATGGAGTCGAAATTAATTAAATAGGCATTATTAGGGATAACTCAAAAAAACTAGTCAGATAACGATCAAATTTAAAAACAAATGAGAAACACCGGCTTTAGAATATTAAAAGAATCATCATAATCGGTAAACCCAGTAAGAAGTTTTGAGGTAATACATAAAAAAAAACTAGTGTGTGCAATTCACACGTGGTAGAAGTGAAACTTCGAAAAAGTCAGTCCAAATATTGATGTTTTGCTTTGCTTAGTTAAGCCGCCATTTTGCCGTAAAAGGTATCGCTCTAGGACCCCGACCTTGGAGCACGCAAGCGGATAATGCTTCCTATCTCATTTTCTACCACGTTAAAATGTGTCTGTCTCTTTTTACTGTCGCTTTTTCGTTTCATCGACTTTCAAATCACAACGACGCTATTTAAGTTTTCACTTCAAAACAGTTGAATTTAAAACCTCCTTTTATTGAAGTCAGTTAAACAGAAATAAGTACTAAGTAAAACATTCAGTACTGCTTAAAATCGAACCGAACCCAAAACAAAATTGTGTGCGAATACTTTAAAATGAACATAGCTTTAAATTTTAAATGCAAATCTGGAGCCTGAGCGACAATCAATTTGGGCTGGCGAAGTTTGCCAAACAAATTAGGTTCCGTCACTGCCCGAAGGCTCTAGCTCTGCGCTGGACTGATATCAGCTATCCGTCGGCCAAGCCTGATTGACATACTCTCGTGCTTGGCTTAATCCTATATATATACATATGAAGAGTAGAACTCTCTCTGTGATTTCAACATAACTGTGATTTCTCAAGTGCTTATTACACGATATTAGACGATACCAAAACACCAACTTTAAATTGGTGTAAACACAAACTTAAAAAATATATTTTCTCAGTCCATCTTTTTGGCCGGGCTAACCTCTGGACCTCTGGAACAGTTATAGGACAACAAATAGACTATTTTTATTCTATTCCGGAATTTTCACGTGATCGGGAATTAAGCAGGAAAATTTCCCACACGAATGAAAGCTGGCACAGATAATCTACTCGTAGATATACATATTAAAGGCGAAATGATTCACACTCACTCGTTAAAGCCGAAATCTCAAAAACTACTTGACTTTTGAAGATGACATTTGGCAGCGAGGATCACCTGCTAAGCGGACCTGATGATCCATAATCCATGATCCATACTTTACTACTTAACTTCAAATTGCTTCCAAGAAATAGTAAAACCCGTAGTACCAGAAAATGGAATATTAACGTACAAGCAGCGTTTGCGCTTCAAACTTAGTTTTCTACGGGTCAGAACAGCTAAAGCTAGGGCTGCCAGTACTCCCAATTAGACTCGGACTCTACGGGTTTCAAATTTAATATTGCACCTTTGCGAAACGGTGGTAAATGCAAAAAATACGTTCATAAATGTTTAAAATACCTTTGTACATGAAAGAAAAGGTTTGAGTTTGAGTTTGAATAGTGCATATCCGGGCTACGGTTAACGGAAGTGAAATTATTTTTGACGAAACGGAAATGACGCGCAAATGAAAAGAAACGGACCCGAAAAAGACACAGACACATTTTAACGTGGGAGAAAATGAGATAGGAACATTAGCAAGAGTTAGAACTAAAGTTCGCTGCAGCGCTAAAACATTAGTTATCACATCTAACCAAACTATTAAAACACCCAGCGCTGGATCGCTCATTTATAGGGTGTAGTTTACTTGCGACCAAAACTTTATAAGCGCCATGAAGTTCGCATGACGCTTACGCATACAATGGACCAGGCAAACGAATTTTTTTTTACACGTCAAATAAATCTATAAAAAATTACAAGAAAAACTGTGTTTTTACTTTTTCCATATCTCAATAAATGGCTGAGATATTAACGATCAAAGTGCGTATTTACGGACGTTGGTTTTTTTAAAAACGCAGGCGGGCGGTCACTACTCGATGACGTCATCTCTCAGTAGTCGCGCGTAGTTGATAGGGATTTTTGACCGAAATGTTAATTTAAGCTCAAGTAAAGCCGCGAGCAAACCTTAGTTATCAATAATAAAATAACATATATAATTCACATACTATCTACTACATCTATGCAAAATTTCAAGTCTGTATCTATAGAAATAAGAAAGTTATAGATTTTTGAACTGCATAGACCCATATTTTCTATACTATCGTGCTCGCGGCCGAACTAACTCGTGACGTCATAGCGTAAGCGCGGAAATTCAAAAAAGGGCTTGAACTTCTCGTCTTTATAACTTCGGAAATACTGCATGTATTGAAGTGAAATAAAAAGTTATGTAATGTATATGACCTAAGCTCGGATTTTAGGTGTATTTGATAGTAATATTTTGACCCTTTTGCCTTCTCCATTTTACATACAAGCCGAATTATCATGAAATATTTTTATGAAGTTTTCACTTCTAGCACGTGAAATTGAACACATTTTGATTTTTTATTGGTTTTTACAAACACTTTTTTAAAGGAAAATTACGGCATCGTTTCAACAAATCCCTGCCGTGAGTGGTGTAGAAGAAAAAGCTGGAAGACACTCCCGCAGACCTTTTTTCCTACTCACAGTTACAAACAATCCAATCCTCATGTCCAAGCAGTTTCAACTTTGAAATAATCATTCAGGTTCCAATAATGTCCGGGTGGCGAGCGAAAGCCAACTGAACAAGAAAACAATATTATAATTATATTGGCAGCGGCTGTCTTTTCATTGAATTGCAATAAACAACACCGCGCTAAAAAAAATTGCGAAGTGTCAATAATAAATAAGTTTCCTCTTTTTGATCGGAGGCAGCCCTAGAAACAGCGTAACTGATTGAATGGGTTCATCTAGCTGAAAATTGAAAACCGAATGATATTAAATCGTTCAATCTGGCATCGAATCCATTCATAATCGGTGACGTCGGTACATTATTATAGACTGTATAGCCAGAATTTTTTTCGTTCATTTAGTAGGTATTTATGTAAATACAAATATTTTTCGTGTATAGTTGATAAACTACTGTAATTAAATGTAATAGTAATGAAACACTAAAGTATGTAATTCATAAATACTGTTGGGATGATTATATTAATAAATAATTCATGGACTTAATTCATTTCAAATACCCATATAATATGACTTAATACAATTCAAGGCGAGATTTTCGCGTATTCAGGGGTTTCAGTTTTAAAGTTATGAATGAATAATTTATTCATTCATACCAATCAACCATATCAACTGCGAAAAATGTTCATTTATTCAGAATAAATGAACATTTTTCGCAGTTACTGTGGTTGCACGAGATCTTACAATAAATATTCTAATCACAATCAGTCATTCAGTAAATATGACATGCAATCCTATTAATATTAAAAATGCGAAAGTTTGTATGGATGTATGAATGTTTGTTACTCTTTCACGCAAAAACTACCGAATGGATTTTGATGAAACTTTACAATAATATAGATTACACATCAGAATAACACATAGGCTATAATTTATAAAGATATAGTGTGAATTATCCAAAATATATAACTAAGTCTTTGCAAACCGAAGTCAGTTTCCCGAAGCGAAGCGCGGCCGGGTCGCTAGTATATTATAAATTGAAACGTCACTCTAATTACTTAAGTAATACAAATACATTAAATGATTAATTTAATGTCTTGTTTTAACATGTTGTTCTTCTATTTTTATGTATCTTCTTCCTTTATCTCTCGTATTTTCTCTTCTTTTTGTAGTAAGTCGGCACTAACACACCTGAAAGTTTGCTCACCTGGTCCAAAATACAGGTAAGAGCAACAGTTCAGGCCCATCAGTGTACCGTACTTTTCTTCTCACTTCTTTCTTCTGTTATAATTATCTTCTATCTTCTTGGATTCAAGCTTAGAAGAGTCTTTCGTTACTGTTTATTGTATGCTATAAAATATTACACAAAATAACATGGTTTTAGCAAAGCAAAATAAAGTTTTTGCTGGTTATAGGTACTTGGTTCTGGTTATAAACAAGCAAATGGTTTTCCATTTTTTTGTTTTAACCTAAACCAACTAAATCCTATTAATATTATAAATGCGAAAGTTTGTATGGATGTATGAATGTTTGTTACTCTTTCACGCAAAAACTGCCGAATGGATTTTGCTGATAGTTTACAATAATATAGGTTACACATCAGAATAACATATAGGCTATAATTTATAAAGATATAGTGTGAATTATCCAAAGTTTCCCGAAGCGAAGCGAGGGCGGGTCACTAGTGTTAAAATAATAATACAGAATTAAAAACAAACATGACATTTTATGCCGCGTTATGATAAATAACTACTAACTAAATAATATAGCTACATATTACGGATTAATTCTAAATATTTTCTACGAGTTTATTTTACTTAGAATTGTGAAAACATTCGAGATACAGTTAAATAAACAAAATATCATAATTGTCTTCACGCACACAACCACGACTGTGTAGGTAGGTACATACTCGTACGCTTTAATAATATTGTCTGCCTACAGACATTCATATTCGTATAAGATTGATGGATTAAAATCTTTGCATCGTCAAACAGCAATTTAAATACGTTTAAAAGCGCCAACGCTGCCAAAATGAAACATGGCCGCGGAGTGACTTCATAAACGTACGAGTATGTCTTATTTCTATTTTGAATTCAAATACTCGTATCGTACTAAATTATATTACCGACTTACGCTCGTTTTCAATATTCTATCTATCCTTAATAGTTGAATAGAAGAAGATTAGAATACAAGCATAGAATCGTAGGCAATGTAATAACAACTAACAATATTTTATCTAGACCAGCTACTTAGTTACACGTTAGCTGCGGCACCAATTTTTGCATACTTTCCGTTCCTGCGGCACGAGGTATAATCGGCCCGTACCGTGACCAGACGTTAGGGCGACACGCGGTCTATTAGACCCCACCTCCTTTTACAGACTAAAATCCATTTTCTGGCGCGAAATCAAAGATAAATGAGAATTTTGGTCCTTATTGATATAGACAGTGAATTGATGAACCCTAATCCACCGTCGCCCCGGGATCTGATGGCTAGTTTAGGAATTATTAGCAAAACAAAATATGGGATCTTATACACCTCGTAACGCACTGAAATAGGGCAAATTTTCGCTGCGATTAGTGATGGGAAAAATAATATCGACGTTTTTAAACTGTCTTAACTACGCAACGACTTGACCGATTTTGATCAATTATATCTCATTAGATCGTTTTAAGGGCAAAACCTGGCAAAACAACACAAAGCTATCAAAGGATACATTTTTTTTTAAATAATCTAAATTGTGCTTGAAGGCGCCATAAAGAAAAAAAAACCGGCCAAGTGCGAGTCGGACTCGCGCACGAAGCGTTCCATTCTATACCATTAAGAGGCACCTATTACAGACTTATTATTGGAAAATAATGGATTACGGTTTATGCATAAGGTTTATCTTTCTATTTGTATATGAAAATCTTAATGCGGTTCACAGAATAGAAAAAAAAGGCAACCAGAAGTAGAAAAGAAACTGTCCTATTTATTCTGCCTCGGGCTTTAAAAATACAATTATTAGAACTTGAATTAACATTAAAAAATCAGTATCAATATACTTTTTTATAAAAATCTCAATATATATGTTGTACTTATTTATGAGTGTTTTTCATTGAAACAGGGTAGACAATAAGATTTTTTGCACTGAGTGCACTGAGTCAAAATCTTTTTGGATTTTTTATCAGCTTCACGAGATGGATTGTGATGCACAACACTGGTCGCGGGAAGCTCGCGTTCAGTGCGGTACGAGGTCAGGGGGGATATGGGACGTTTTAGCCTCGTTCCGCACTGCATTAAAATTATATTAATTCAGTGCGGCACGAGGCCTAAGACATCCGGTACCAAGGTAGGTACACCACCGAGTCCGGAACCATTAGTGATCTCAAATATATATTTATCTCTTTCCTACACTGGACCAAACCAAAGCTATGCCATTCGCACGACAGAGAAATTCACTTTTTTGCTTGCCGCACCACAGGGAAGTTGCATCAGGGGTGATTTAGGCCTCGCTTCGCACTTAACGTGTTAAGTTTAAAACACAGCGTATTTTGATATCCGAACCAATGAAATAACTTAGTATATCTGCGAACAAACCACACAGAAATCAATGCCTCCATCAATTCACAGTCGTAAACGACACAACGACTGTCAGCAACAGACAATAACAAACGTACACACCTTGTCCAATAAAAATAAAATGCTATCACAAAATCTACATCATTATGTAGTCCGCCATTGCCGCGTAAAACGGCGCGAAAACACCACAATTTGACAGCTGTCAATTAGAATGGCGGGAGCGCCATTTTGATAAATGATGTTCGGATACTCGGATCGGTAGTTTAAACGCGATGTTACTCGCATTTTCATATCGTTAACGAGTTTTTTGTTATAAAACTGTATTTTGTCTTTTTGTTATCGCAGAGACAGATCTTTTTATTGTAATAGAGCTCAAAATGTACTTTTCATACTTATCTTTGACAATTATTACGTGCTATGTCGTTTCGGCTGTCTCAATACGTTTAGGTACCATAGTAAATATTAGCATCGTATTTAATGTCATTCATAGATAGGCACGCTAACGTTTCTATATTTGCTATGACCACTGATACGCCTTATTTAGATACTCGACGAAGTATTCAGCCCACTTTCTTGCCAAATATTCGTGCACGGGAACAACCATGAATAAACCCGGTTACACATTCGTGTGACGTCTCTCTCTCTCACTCGACTTTTCTAGATTATTTAAACAGGGATGATGCGGCTGATGCGCACAAATACAGACGAGAAATCCTTTGATCCGCCAAAATACCGACATCGATTCGAGAATGACTGAATACTCGTAGCGAATACCGAAGATGACCGAATAGGCCGTTTACACACTTGTATTCGCGCGTGCTCAGCCTTTTTTTGACTAGTATACCTATAAACGGGAAGTTATCTATGTATCAACAGTTGCGTAGTGACAATATTAAAGCTAATTCAGTGAGACCTGTCTTGCTGTCAACACTTGTTTGACCTGTCATACGATTTGTATCTCCAATAAGTCGGTTTGAATTAATTCTACAATTCTAAATAGATAAATTATCTAAACTGTGATTGTTAATATTGATTTATGGTTTAGATTTATCGTCGTGTTATTCAAATTCAATATACGCTTTCAGTTGTCAAGGATCTAAAACTCTCGACTGTATTAAGTCGTGAATTATTCTAGTATAGTAAATATTGTAAGTTAACCGAAGTGAGTTAAACGAATCTTGTTCTGTAAGATTTACGTTGACCAACTTGGCAAAGATTCTGCAACGCCGTGCTACGACTCGTTCATTATTTGTATGAAACTTAATTTTTTTACGTTAATAGTCGATGAACGTGTAGATGAGCCATTATGTTAAGCGGTCACCGCCGCCCATGGACATCAGTACCGCCGAAGGCATACCCGATGCGGTCAATAAAAAGGAAGAGGAATAAGTACTATAACTATTGACTTATAGTAATAATAAGTCTATGAGGAATAAAGATAGTACTTGCTGGCCCTGACGCTCCAAGCCAGAACAAGCTAAGTCATTTGGCGACTGACTCAAACAAGAGGGTGGTAGTCACCACCACCATCAGTCACCACCAAGCAGGGGTCGGCTTCTGTTGGCTCTGACAACACCCTGGTGATACCTAAGTCTAGACTCTAGAGCATACTCCACAACTGCTCCAATGCAGATCGGTGGAGAGGTTAGTGGCCAACCTTGTAGGAAGGTTTCAATGCCGTCTCAACGCCTGCGACGTGGCTTAACGACTGATATCTAACGATAACAATCGGGGCCGCTGCTTTAAGTGCCCTCCAAAGTATAAAAGTGCTCAAGAAGTTTCACCCATTCTTCTAATGATTGCGTTGCGTAGAATCGGCTTATATGGGTAAACTCAATTGTATTAGTTTCCCCGCGAAAATTAAGTTACCCGTCCTCGCGAAAGTGAAATAGTTACTAAATTGGTTATTAATTTACTACTTATTTCAATGCATCTTGTTTTTTGTATTTTTTATGGTATTTTTGTATTTTGTATTGTATTATTTTTGTGTTTTGTATCTTGGTTTTTGTATTAATTTTGATTTATATTTAAAGACTTATTATTATTAAATTCGCTTCTTGAATAATTTTGGCACGATTACAATCAAATTACTTTTGACGTGATCCAATACTTTTATAATATATAAACTATAAAATATAAAATATAAAATTTATATAAACTAAGTTTTGAAACAACAAACAACTTTTTTGTGTCTGTTTATTTGACAAGAAACAAAAGTCTTATGAATCATTCCTTATCGAGTTAAAATTGATATTTATTTACCACTAAATATGGTATACATGCACGAAACGACGATTTTATAATCGCACACATTACACACGGATGTCACAAACGTGTTGCTGACTAAGGAGGACTTAAACCTTTTATCAACTCGGTCTCCTGTATTTTTTATGTTAATATCCGACAAACGAGCAGGCGAGCCACCTGATGGCAAGTGGTCACCGTCGCGCATTTTTTGGCAGGTGGTGGTGATGTGGCAGTGACGCGTACATCCACACCTTAATTCTATGATACTTACTTACTATGCCTACCCTCGTTCATGGTGCATGCGTGCTCGTGCATGTTGGGTACTTACGTACCGTCTGGAAAGTTGGATGGTGTAAGTTACCTACTAGAGGGGCATAATCCCATGGTCTCATCAGATGACCAGCGTGGAGTACCACGAGCAGAAAAAGCTTTTAATCAAACACGAAAAGAGACCTTACCCAAAAACGTAAAAATAACGTTTTCCTCCGACATAACCGTGATTTACGAATAGATATCTATGCCCATTATACCAATTTCGGTCGAGGCGTTAAATCAATCATACGACTTTATGAGTCCGGGAAAAAAGCACTTGGGATCAAAATAAATCGTCTCTTGAGATACGAGCGAAGTAAAATAAAATAGTCCTATAAAACATTAGACGAGAGACTCGTCTGAAGATCGGGCCAATATCAACAAAATGAACGATTCCGCTACAAAGCGCGTAAGTGCAAAACTTTGTTCCAATGCATGTACTCTGCGTTATATTGGAATTTATTTTTAGCTTTTTGTATTGTACTGTATATTGGAGATATGGAATGGAATAAACTGTGTAAAATTATATAATATTTAATCTTATTATCGATAAAACTCAAACAAGATGTTTTTTACTTTTTAATAATCTCAAATTCAGATAAAACTTTGCATATCGATTTTAAGTTAAAATAACCTGGGAATTACGCCTTGTTATGCGATACCGTTAGTAAATACCTACGTTTCGAAGCGAAGCGAAACGAGGTTCATCCCTGGAGGGCGAAAGATAGAAGTTTAATCGGTCTCCTAATTCAACTGCCTTAGCATTTAAACTAAAGAGTTGTAATTTATATAACTAACTAGTTAGTTCCCGCGACTTAAAAGCCTTTATTTAATTTGTAATTTTTATAAGTATGTTCAGGTCAAAACTTGCAAGCTGAATTAGAAATGCTTCTTCTTACGCTACGGACTACAAATTTTGTATATTACTTCAGTTACGTTGACAATGCAGTTATATATTATGCATGTATATGACGTGTCAGCATGTCCGAATACTACATTCAGGACCATCTCGATGTCTTCAAAGTATACTGTGTCAAGTAACAGATTTCGACAATTTAATTTTTTAGGGTATTAGTAACATTTACTTAATTTCCTATCTACCTGTGTTAAAAAATCATAATTGTGTTAACATTTGAAATATAACCTTGCACTCTTCTTATCGACTTCCTGTAACGTTATTAAAAGTACAGCGGACTTAGTGTTCTTCGATCTGATTTTGAGCGTAGTGTTCGGTAAAGTCAAAGGAACTCCTCAACAGTTAACTGGACAGTGACTATTTTGTTACAACTAATTAGTAATTTAATAGAGAAATAAATTACCATTTTACCCCTGAAAGAGATGAATTATCCAGAATCCTCTCCCTCGCTACAAAGTACCATTAAACAAAGTTTCATGGTTCTAGGTCCACTGATTCGGGTTTTAAATTGTATATTGTTCAACATAGATAACAATTTATGAATATTTATTTCACACCAAAACAAAGTCCATAAGTCCTTCATAATTAAATTCATGAAAGTTAGTATTAGTCTGTTCGATCTAAATTTCAGAGGATAAAAAGTTAGGAGATGTAAAGTTGAATAGGTTTAAATCTCTTTTTATTTGCTTGCTATTTTCCATAAATCTTTTTTTCCAAAAATACACTTAAATCGTAATATTTCATTATTATTTCAATTATGATTCGAAAACTTGTTAAAAGTTTTAGTTTAACCTAACTTGCAATTCCGATATTGCCTACCTACCTCTTATACTATAACGATGTCCGTAGACATAAATAAATAATTGAGAAAACATTCGATTGTATTTTTTCAACCGCAAAATAAATAAACTGAGAATGAATAGTGAAATAACACAGCTGAAATTCTTGTGAGAACTTTGAAATAAAATCTATCTAAGTTATCTTGACTAAGTCCCAATAGCTTTTATGATTAATATATGATCAAGTCGAAATTTTAAATTCAAAATTATTATAGCAAATCAAACTCACATAGATATATCGGGAATAACCATTGATTTGAATACAACTGTATACTTTCATCTCTTTACAAGCCACTGAATTCGAACCTTGAGCATATTAAAGCGAGTCATAGTCGAGTTGTTCAAAACCTTACCTAACCTAACACAGAAAAACATAAAGAAAACAAAGTTCAAAAAAGCTATACGCACATAACCAGTACACTAGGTTACCCTGTGTCGTGGGTGCCATGGACAACACACAGAGACAAGAACACACACACTCAGACCAAAAACTAAAGTGTAAAGTTTAGGCCATACGGGTCGCCTACTAGTATCTCAAGAAAACAATCTTTCAATCCATCGGCTATCGCTTCAATAGATCAAAACTAGCAATAAAGATAGATCCACTAATTGAAAGCGGGCGGTCGGCTTTTACGATAACGACGGACAGACAGATAGGTTAAGTGGATGGAACTGCAATTGATATTAGCTAATTCAATTAGTGGTAGTTAGTGGCTGCTGGTCACGCGAGCTCACGTGCCGAGTCACGTGATGTCACGCAATGTACCAAATTAGGTTGTAGGATGGTAAATGCTCGCGTATTCCTCTCCTGACCCTGACATGATAGTCTTTATAACATGAGACTTGAGGGATATTTTTTGGTTTTACCTATAGGTATAGTGTAAATTGTCGCATTGGTAACATAACTAACACATCACTGACACCCACTACCCGAAAACCAAACATTTATTTGTCATTTATGATTGCCTCGTCCGAGAATCAAACCCGAGACCTCTCGCTTCGCAGGATCACTAGCAACTCGACTACGGTCGTTAACATAAAAGGTGTTCAACAGCTATTAACATCAAATAAAGAGAGGTTAGTAACAAACCTGAGAGATCGTCTCATAAAACGCCCCGTCATCATGACAAGCCTTCAGGTCATTAGTGTCACGGGGACTTCGGAAGCTGAGGGTTGTTATTAGTGCGTCAGGACACTTAATTATCAATGATTTATGGTCTAGCTCGTCTTACCGTGGGCAAGCGCGAGCCGGGCCTCCGTGGAGGCGTGCTCCGTGCGGCTCGGCCGAGACGTCTACATTACGTTTTTTATGAAACTAAGGTAATGTGGCGACATCGCACACACGTCACAAGATGGCGTCACGAAAATTCAGCTTGCATATAAGTTCGTATATAACATCAACCGACTCCGAATTCAGACTCAATTTCGATTCAACTCACTTTAAAGCATAGAAATACGAGCTTTATATAATGATATTTACGGTTGAATTTTCAACGCACGATGGAACCGTCGTCATTCCTACGGCGTCGGCTCTTTGGAGTTGTCTGGATTGGATTGGAGACATTGGATTGGAGTTGCCAATCCAACTGAAAATTCAACGATAAGGAACATGAAGTAAAGCACGTAATTAAATGCTAACCCGCACGCGAGCCTACTCGCAAAGTGGCGACAATACACGGTGACGTCACGTCAAGCCTGAATCACGCTATCAAAGTTTTCTACACCGCTTGCATATAAGTTCCAAGTTGATTGATCGGAGCTCGTCTCCCTTTGCTAAACGCTTGAAAAGCCACTACCGGTCACCCATCATACTACTGACCACGCCCACTTACTTTTACGTCATCATTCGTTTATTCACAAAATAAACAACGACTTTATTTGCGGTAAGAATTTGACGTCATTGCAATGAGTGTGCTATAACACACTTAATTTAAAATGCGCTTACACGTCCACGTTTAAAATTCAATTTTCCTTGCAGTTTTTCTAAACACATGATTGGTCGGGAGGTGTTATTAAGAAGTCTTATTGGCCACTATAATTAGTGGATTATGATAAAAATTACAGTAAATTATAGACGATGGTTTCATTTGCCAATATTTTTAATTAGCACGTGAGTCAACGTAACGAACAGATGAAAAATGTTTTTATAACGTTTCTTGGTAAATAAGAACCATCTACTATTTCTATTCAAAATCCGATAATAGACTACAATCGGTGTCATTAAACGTTAGTCGCTCAATATTAGTATACCTAGTCTCACTTCACTTCGGGAAATTAACTATTTACGTTCAAGAACATCACTTATAACTACGTCACACGTACTACATCAGTTATAGCTTACAATTACTTACTAATTACGATTAGAATATCAAACTCTCACTCAACACTTCCGCATCCGATTTTGATAAAATATTGGTTTGGCTTGGCTAGGCTTAAACCCGTTAATGCCCCACTACTCAGCACGGGTCTCTCCTCATAAATGAGGAGGCCTAGAGCATACTCCACCACGCTGCTCCAGTGCGGATTGGTGGAGGGGTCAGTGGCCAACGCAAGTGTCAGAATTTTCTATGCCGCCCGAAGGCATCCGACATAACCAAATAGTAACAACCGGGACCGACAGCTTTACGTGCCCTCCGAAGCACGGTTTCCTACTACTAAGTATTTACTAATATCGGTCATATTAGTTTACTACTTTCCAAAGTCAAGCTACGCCATCGCTTCAGGCAATCCAACAGAACAATTGAAACTGCAATAAGCATCTGAATATCGATAACCTATTAAAGTGCACTTTTCTGAAGACAATATTTAGCGTAAAGCGTATCGGCTAAGTTTCCATGTTCTATTGATTTTGGCAGCTGTCCGACATCTCTGCCGTCCACATTCCTCGTTGGTTTGCATTCGTTCGTATGCCTGCAAATATTTCATTTTACTGAATGGCTTATATATTTGACCCATATTTTGCATACTGTTTTGCTATTAATAGAAAAACAATTGCTCTGCTTGCGTATATGTCTTCACAAAATCTATAATTGTCCCAATTCTGGATTCAAGTATTTCTATGGTTTCTCATCATCTAATTATCCTACTAATCCTCCTAATATTATAAATGCGAAAGTTTGTATGGATGTATGAATGTTTGTTACTATTTCCGGCAACAACCACTGAATGTATTTTGATGAACTTTACAATAATATAGCTTACACATCAGAATAACATAATAGGATATAACATAATATAGGTATAACTAAATCTTTGCAAACGGAAGGAATAAGTTTCCCGAAGCGTAGCGTGGGCGGGTCATTGGTCCTTTGATTATATACACGTCCACTAGTCTTTCATATAGCTGTATCTCAGTAATAGGTATAGGTAATAGGTATAACCTAGATTGAAAAAAATCACGTTTTTATTATTTGGTGTTATAGCGGCCACAGTAACACGTATTCTGTGAAAATTTCAAGCATCTACCGATTTCCGTACAAGAGATAGAGCGCTGTGACTGACAGACAGACATTGGAGGCATATTAACAGGGTTCCGTTTTTTACCATTTTAGCACGGAACTCTAAAAAATACAGGCAACGCCTTTGATTGATGAAAAAAATTGTAATCATTGCATCACACGGGTCTTCATATGATTCGATTCGATGATTGTAGCTATGATTGTAGCATTTGGTAGAGCACTAAATCAGTACACTATTTCCCTCAATGTAAGGGTTAAGCAGTGATAGCCGTGTGGTTGAACGTTGGACTGCCGAACCGGAGGGTCCGGGTTCAAACCCCGCAAGCATCACTAATTTTCAAAAATTATGTGCGTATTAATATTTAATTATCACTTGCTTCGGTGAAGAAAAACATCGTGAGGAAACCTGCACACCTGAGAGTTCTCCATAATTTTCTCAAAGGTGTGTGAAGTCCACCAATCCGCACTTGGCCAGCGTGGTGGACTATGGCCTATACCCCTCACACTGTGAGAGGAGACCCGTGCCCAGCAGTGGGACAGTTATGGGTTGTGATGATGATGATGATGAAGGGTTATGCCCATAAGATCTACAAGATGTCTCTAATTATTGCCCTTTCGTTTAACTTTTACTTACGGTAAGTGAGTTTTTCTATCGTTCCGTGGCATCTTGAGACTGAGGGTATATCTGAAAAGAAAATAAAACTATTAGATTTACAATACTTATTTATTTTAATTTGTTTATTTATTTCATTTACTTAAACACATAAAACTAAACTAAAATGTCATGTAAAACTATGTTAGGTACATAGGCACTGCTTATTTCAAAATGAAATATCTTCCAGCAGACCTGACATCTGAGTGTTTGTACGAGAGGCAAATTTAGCATGCACATAATAAATAACATTGGATTAAAATATTCTACAACTCTCTAAATATACATATAATTTATAAGTAAAACAATGTACATATAGGTACTTACTATACACATAATTATACATACATACATGTTTATTTTTAAATATTTAGAATATCATCCCTAAAATTATTTTCGTGACTAAAATTTAATCGCGCTAATGCATCGTATCACGCGGAACTATTCGCATTATCTTTCTAATCTCCATACAGGTCAGTTATGAGGTTTAGGCCATTATTGTCCATTAACCTAATTCGTACGCTTCCGTTCTATGAAAATTCGGAACATAATTAAATTATATTTGGATAGACTCATTTTACAATTTGCCAACACAGCGTCAGGAACGAAGTTCCTTCGTTTTTCTTCAACTCCGAATGTAATTCGAAATGAAAACTGTTTAAAGAGACAGGGACAGAGAGAGAGAGTTGCGCACCCGGCTGCACACTCACTTGCTCGTGTGCTCATTTGATTGTAGTAGACTGGACACACATACAGCATACGAAATGCTATCTACATGCATCTACTAAATCGCACTACCCGTAAGCCGCGTTAAGGTACTTCGTTCCAAAAATATTCAGAATAGGAGTTACGATCCTACAGACAGATACAGACGTTAAACTTCTAACACTCCTGTCATGTGGGGAGATAAAAACAAGAAGCAGCAGGAATGTAGAGTGCTGCAGATACTTCCATCGCCTGCTGTCGTTGAGGGTATCGCATTAATCTGACGGACGCGAACCAGACCAGACACTCCGCGTCATACACCGCCGAGCGGTGTAAGTTTAGAAATCCACGCGTTTTATTATCAACTGTTCTGCTGTGCTCGCAACTTCGTTCACGCGAGATTTCCCGCCTTAGAATAATTACACTATATAAACGAAGTCCGTGCGGCCGTTTTGAAGCACCTTAATTGGAGTCAGAAATGACTCCAAACACCGGGCAGCTCATGTCAACGCACGCCAAACGTGTCTCGCGAAAAAAAAGAATTATGACGATTTGTCCAGTTAAATTGTGTCACAAAATATCTGAAACATATGATTATCCGCAGCCGAATCATTCCCCCGGGAAAGTTTCGGTTTAGTGCTTCACTTTAGACAGAGCGCTTGTATGAAGACTGTCTTTCTATAGTGTTATTATTCTAAGTTTCCCGCGTTGATCTCAACAATTCCGGATAAAAAGTACTATATAATGTATGCTGCTCTATAACTTCGCGTAACTTCCAGTGAAATTTCTATTAAAATATGTTCAGCCGTTCCAGAGATGAGCCCAGACAAACAGAAAGACAGATAAACAGACAACATTAAAAAAAATATAGTTTTAGTTTTAGTGTCGTCATAGGTACTCGAAAAACTATTTAGACAAGATTTTAATTGACGTATCTTTTCATTTATTTTGTGAAGTGTTTGAAATAAAACAAACACTACATTTTACCACAAACTTACAACTCATTTGTGAAAATTGCTTTCGAATTGGTTTACCATGATTACCATTTCGTATAGCAATCGTGTCAAACTGTTCCGATACGACGCAATAAAAACATTTTTAAATTAGCAGACTTGGGACTCTGGCCTTACGGCCTATCAATTGCCACTTAAAAATTGGTGATTTTTTTCGTCCTTACATGATCAAAGCTCGCATCGCTTTACAATCTACGAAGAATCCAATTATTTTTTAAACTTGTAAACAGCTCGGTTTACACGATTTAAATTGATAATCATTGTAAAAAAGATAAATTTAAAACATACAACTGTAAAATAATCGTGACATTAATGACTAAGTTTATGCCTTGCACCAACGAAAACCGATGTTAACGGAATAAATCGATCTTACATTAAATTTATTTCTGGAGCACGAGATTAATATTTTTTGGCAGAAATTCAAAGAATCAATACGCAGCACAGTTTCAAATTGAAATATGCGGCGAGTCTATTTTTTAGAATATCTTGAAAGAATTATTTGTGGATAATATTGGGGCTTCAATATTAATGGCATTATTGCGATCTTCACAGAAGATCTGAATACTCACCCATGCTTTTTTTGTCGATAGCTCACAAACAACTAATCGCCTCCAAGGAAAGTGGACATCATTTTAAATGAAAACAGGTACTCACGATTTTGAATTATTTTACCGACATTTAGACCCAGTTGCATGGCTGATGGTCACGGCGTGAAATCATGACCCATTTGCATTCAAAATGTTTAGCGTCCGCGATTATATAAGTTTAAACTCCTTGAACATTAGTCACAGCAAAGACATCAACGATGCCTAAGAAAGAAGAAAGAAGATAGAAGCATTTCTAGTTAAGAAGGAACCGAGGAACGCTTCTAATAAATACTTTCCAATATTTTCGACAGTATTTTAGCCGCGTTAGGACATAGAATCAGTATTTGGAGGGGTCAGTGATCAATCTCATTCCTGCAGAGTGTCGTAATAGGCAATAGAAGCCTACCCTCGTTTGGTGCTACGCTTCGAGCCTATCTGGCTAGCCATCACCCTCCCGATTGAGCTATCCGCCGTATTACGTCTGGAGCGGGCTACACATTTTTAGAGGCGACCATCTCAGTCCTCAAGGGTAGCAACACTTCTGTGACCGAATTATAACGAAACT
Organism: Ochlodes sylvanus; assembly: GCA_905404295.2. Classification (NCBI taxonomy): domain Eukaryota; kingdom Metazoa; phylum Arthropoda; class Insecta; order Lepidoptera; family Hesperiidae; genus Ochlodes; species Ochlodes sylvanus. The sequence continues at coordinate 1,429,466 of FR990146.1, read as the reverse complement.
CTTACTAACAACTACTAACAGTACCTAACTGTACTACTAATAACAATAACTAACAGGATTAACTTTCACTAATAGTCCCTGACCCAGTCCTCATACTAACAAACTAACCAGCTAATGCTCTAACACCGTCTCCTAACCGGACTAACTATCCCAGTCCCGATTCGAGCCTGTTCTTCTAGGTCTGTTGTTCTTCTGTTGTTCTAGGTCGGTCACAGTTGTCACGGGCGGCAGCGGAAGGTGGTGCTGCATGCTCGTTTGCTACCTTAATGCAATAAAAAAAAAATACTTGTAGTTTCAGCATGGAATTTGAAAGCCAGTTCTCGTTCTTCTTCCTTCTGTCCGGCAACGCATCGGTGATGCCTTGGTGTCACTGATGTCTATTGGCGACGGTGACCACTTACCATCAGGTACCTCGTCTACTCGTCGATTAGTTCCATAAAAAAGAAACACGATAGAAATGATTCACGGCCTATTTCTTTGTGTAAATAGCCGACAACGACTTGAGTTATTTTGAAGGTTGGCTTGGATTTTGTACGTGCACAGATGAATAATGTATGCTTTAGTACCCACGCTCGCAAAAAGGTTTAGCCGGGATTCCTTAATTGACAATAACTTTTTTGGCACCGATTGAAGTAAAAAAAGACCGTTACGCCAACCTTATAATGCAAATTAAAGCCGCCTACAAATCGATTTACCCGATACGGAGACTCATCATCGCATCTGTACCACTGCTGGGCACGGGTCTCCTCCCGCAATGTACAGGCCATAGTCCACCACTATGGCCAAGTGCAGATTGGTAGACTTCACACACCTTTGAGATTATTATTGAGAACTCTCAGGTGTGCACTGTGCAGGTTTCCTCACGATGTTTTCCTTCGCCGAAGCAAATGATAATTAAATTCTAGACGTGCGTGCGGTGTTTCAACCAAGTTCGGGAGTCTTACGTTCAACTCGGCTATCACTGACACCGCTCGTTCCTAAGACTAGCGGGAACAATTACGGACAAACAGACAAAAATGCTAAAATTGTTGTAGGATCAATTGCTTTCCTTACCATAGAATTCTCCATCAATTATATCTTTTTCTCAAATACCTGCCATGTACAGATATCGATTAGTAATAGTTTTATTATACGTATGATTGACGTCATGTCCTTGACGCTCATTTTTAGCATTGGTCTTCTCTTTGCCAACTAAAAATTCTCTAATTAACGCAAGCGCTGGCAGACTATTCCCTCCCCTTTGATATTCGTGATTAAAACCAGATATATCGAAAATAGAACAGTTTACGATACCTGCTGCATAGCTTTAAAACGCAATAACTACAATTTTTCGACTAGTTCTAAAACGCACCGTAATGCTATGCATTAGAGTAAATTTTGGAGTGCAGAAGACACATCTGTAATGTTTACAGTGGTAGTAAACATTTTGTACGGACTTTCACAGTTTAGTCTACGGAGTCTCTGGTTTGAAGCGTTCAATGTATTTTTAAAGTTTCATTTGTAAAATAGTAAAGATTAAATAGTTTTTGAAGCGTACCTGGGAATGGAAAAAAGAATATCATGATGACTTGAGAAAGTTTATCCAGTTCTTTCTTGGGAACACATTGATACTTGTGGTGTTACTAATGTGGCGATGTGGCACACACGCCTGGGGCGGCCAAGGCCCCACCTGATCTTTGTTGGAACTTATTTATATGCGAGCGGTGTAGAAAACTTCGATAGCGTGATTCAGGCTTCGTGACGTCACCGTGTGACGTGTGTGCGATGTCGCCACACTAATCTATACTACTTACCATCAGGTTCCTTCATAATTTATCCATCAGTTTCTTTTGTGGGTAATTCACATTAAAATTCAGACTTCAATACCACCCGAAAGCTAATGTTCTCGAGCTAGTTAAACGATCCATATAATTGACGACCCGTATAGCGCAATGCTTACCATGCTCGACTGTCGTTAGAAGGATCCTAGGTTCGATTCCCAGCGAGCCGGAAATTTCAATAATGAGTTTCAATTTCTGTTCTTGTTGTGTGTTCCTATCTTTATGTGTTGTACTTGGCACCTACGACACACGAAATCCTAGTGTATTTCATAACAAAATAAAAGCTTTTGTAATAACATAAAAGGTAAAATTCAAGTATTCACATTTAATAAATGGGCCATTAAAACAATAGGAGTTTCCTCACGTTTTCCTTTCTTCTGTTACATGAAATATTAAGACATTCCGCGCCATACCCTTCGCAGTTCCTCCCACCATTACGTTACTTCGAACGTTAAATTTTATGATATTTAAAAAGTTTCAATATTGATCCATTTGGTAGCTGTTGCTCACGACTTCGCTGAAGTATTATTTTTATACTCATAGAAACGTTTACCCCTATAACCCTTTGGAGGATGTTTTTTGGATCTTGTAGTAAGTATTTTATAAATTAAATTGCCTTTTTAAATATTTTCATATCCATGCAATCGTTTATACCCAATTTAACTTCTCTAGGATGAATTTTCCAAAGTTATTTCGTAGTGCTCCCCCACGCAATATTTAAGGAACCTCTTTTCAATGCTTCATGCTTCTAGGTCCACTTTGTACCTTGTACCCGCGTAGTGTAGTCTAAAACCAATTTATCTGTATGAAATACTTTCATACCGGTATCTTTTTCATTTCTATATAGCAGAAATTGCCAAACCCACTCCCTTTCCACATGGAAATTGATCACCCTTTCCAATTCCTCGGCAGCTTTATGTAAGGGACTACGAGGATGTATATGTTTTCTCCATTTTACGTTCAGAATACATGGCTTGTTTACGGCAATCATCGTGAAAAAATTACGGTAATACTGTCGGTACGCTGATGATTTACAAATGTTGTATCATCCCTTTGGTAGTTCAGTTGTTATAAATCACGCTAAACGCTTAATCGTACTAGGATTCATTGTGTGGTGGGTGCCAAGTAAAGACGAGAAGACACGCTCAGTCGGAGAACAGAAATTTAAATTCGACATTTAAAAGTTTCTCTCGCTGGCAATTTGACCAGGACTCTTTGCACTCGGGCATGGTAGCAATTGTTTAATATTGACCGTTTTGTTCGCAAACATAAAATTGAACAAACTGAAGGCTTACAAGAATTTGGATACTGTTGCTTAGACCTAATGATCACAACTACAATAGGTATATGAATACTCTGACAGCGTACATCTTTACGAATTTATGTAGGTATGTGAGATTAATTTGACTGCCCTAACCGCTTACATTTATTTGACGCTGACTCTATATTACTCTATAGTATTCTGTACTCATATAATTTTGAACTCGAAACTATTTACCTACAAATTCTTCGCTATATAAGGCTGAAAGCAAAGAATCCATGGCCGTGAAATGGTTAAGAAAAAGAAATGACTAGAAAAAAAGTAATTATTTTCATTGTCACGCCTAATTAAATATTTCCTGATAAAACAACTGTTAATTCGAACCTCCACACTCATGCTGAACTTGTATAAATAAATGATACTTAATACTTTTATAATCATAGATCATTTTTACTTTAACGGGTACTCACGATGATCATATTTTATTTACCTATATGTAACTGGATCGAAATATCGGTATTTAAAATACGAAGATCGTGAGTACCCATTACAGTCAAAATATTTCATATAAATTTATCAAAAAGAGATCATAATAATATAAATTCATCAAAAAAGAGATGTCAGTAAAATATGAAAATAAACACTTTAGTTATTATTAATTAATGTAGGAGGAAAAAATGGTTTGGGACCCTAATAAGAAGTACTATAATAATAATTTATAACATGTCCATGTCGTAGTTTTTGAGAAAATCGCTTAAAACTGACTGATCCTTTGTTTTAAACTATGCATAGTTATCTTCAAACGTAGATGAGACATTCTAAGATACATAATATACCTACCGAGAGACGTAAGACTGTAAAGTAAATTCAGAATGGTTATTGAAGAAAAACATCGTACGTCGGAAACACAACTATCTGAGGACGAAAAGGGCTCAGTTGAAGAGACTAGGAGGGATCAGAGTTCTCTTTTAATCCCTTTGAGGGGTCAGTTCAATCACGCAAGCCGAAGCCAATTAGTGGTAAGGGTCATGTACTAGGGCGGAAAGGCATTCGTTACTTTAGGTTACAGGACTTTGATAGTTATTTGTGATGTAGATATTTGACGACTTGTATGACGCAATCCTGGGTTCGATTCTAAGCGACGCAGAAAGAATGAAGTGTTTTTCTGTTCTCAGTCGGGGTGTGTGTTGTTTATGAGTAAATAATGCTAATACGCATATCATTTTTCAAAATAAGAGGCACCTACATAGATACGTGCAAGAGTTGAACCCGGTCCCTACAGTTCGGAAGTCCGTAAATAGGGAAGTCCGTGCAGTACGGAAAAATTTATTTCATCATCATCATCATCATCATCACAACCCATAACTGTCCCACTGCTGGGCACGGGTCTCCTCTCACAATGAGAGGGGTATAGGCCATAGTCCACCACGCTGGCCAAGTGCGGATTGGCGGACTTCACACACCTTTAAGAACATTATGTAGAACTCTCAGGTGTGCAGGTTTCCTCACGATGTTTTCCTTCACCGAAGCAAGTGATAATTAAATTTTTAATACGCACATAATTTTTGAAAATTAGTGGTGCGTGCGGGGTTTGAACCCGGAACCTCCGGTCCGGCAGTCCAACGTTCAACCACACGGCTATCACTGCTATACTTAAAAAATTATTTATTTAAAACAAATACCCCAGTTGAGACACTTCAAGCAAGAAGCAAGTTCTTTATGTCCATCAATTACACAAGTAAACGGTTTTAATGAGACTCAACTCTTCCCATCTCATCAACGATGACTCGTGTCGGAACGAATGGATTTTATCGTAGTTAATTGCAAGCTCAGTGACGTCAGGTGACAGATGAACAGCTGTAAATAAATTGTTTAGGACAATAGACAGCAGTTTCAAATCATTTAACATGACAAAGTATCTTCAGATCCACGAAATTTGATTTAAGTTATCAGAATATTTGTTAGCGGTTTGGTAGTGAGGGCAACTTTACGAATTACAACACGACTAAAGAACCTACGGTTTTTAATGCAAAATGCTGCAAACAATCGGTTTAGTTGATGGTAACGGGTTACAAATGTCCATGAACGACCGTAAAACTAGGCAAGCAAAAATCCTACCACCAATGATGGTTCATAGTTAAGTTTTAACTAGATAGTATATTACTTAGCGGCGTTCAACAGAAGGCATGCGTATCAAGAGATGCGTGATTGGCTTGGAATCAAGAATCAATGAAATTACCTAAACTTCTAAAATATGACATTACACATCAATATGACTTACCCTCTGCACCCTTAAAACATGATGCTATACATCAATTCATCCTGTATGATTTGGGAATCAAAATTGTAATCCAAGTAGAAGATAACAGTCAATTCTTAACAATTGTAAAAACACTACATAAAGAAATATCGGTTAGAACTATTGAAAAAACTAACATGGATTAATAAAGTAATTGTACCCAATTTGTCGACGAACCAATAAAACTAATGAACTCCTAAAGAGATCTTTATTGGTACAAATGAACTGCCGCGTATAATTCCGGGAATAACTTCATTAGCTTATGAAACTGGATGGCGAGAGCAGAGTGGGTAATGGAATTATCGGGGAGCGACCGTTCTGCAGATTGCTGAGATATTAATTGCATTAAACATAAAAACACTTCATAAAGTTCCTGGAACTATAGATGATATTAACGTACCTAGTCGTCCTACGAAATTAAAGTTAGAAGAGATGCACAAACCTAATTTCAAACAAGATATTCAACTTTTTGACATTATTCAACTAATAATGACCTATGGGTGTTCCTCAAATAGAGATAACCTGGTCAGTGTTTGCAAAGTAGTGCGTTGGAAACAAAAGCTACATTCGCCACTTCGTAGAAAACGGTCATTTTCATCACAGACATTAGTAACACCAGAAGCATTATCCACATGCATCCGGGTGAAGAGGAAACCAAGAAACGCGCGCATCATTAGTCTTCAATACTACCTTCAATGCGACCTAAACATAATGAAATATTTCACGGTCTATTTTAGAAGAAGGGTGGGTAGCACGTACTGTTGGGATTAAACTGATACAAAGCCCAATGACGTACGATTTCTCAATCTTGTTCCATAGATTTGGATATCCTACGAGTAAGTCTTTTTCAAACACCCGAGCCATGGGAACTTTGGAAGTAATTAACTGATAACATTCTCAAGATTTATTGAAGCTATTGATTGATGTGTAAATTAAACTTCGTTTCTTTTTACTAGATCTTTGTACTTATTTGTTTAGTTTTAAACAAATTAATTAATCAAACAAGTATGTTATGCTTTCGAGAAAATAATTGATTATACCTACAAAATTTTTAAGTTATACTTTTTCATTTGATTTATATTATTAACTTTAGCTATTAAGCCAGCAGACAATTTAGCTTTCGTTCGATTCTGTTTTAGTCGTATTATAAATATACTAATAATAAATATACAAAATAAATAAAGTTTTCTCAAATTATCATACTAACTTTTCTTTTAATCTCAGTCTTTGAAATTTTCCTTGACGTAATTTAATTACAATTCAATTTATTTAAAATTTAAAATTCTTTCACGTTGTCTTGCATGACCTGACATCAGATTCTGATAAGTAATCTGATCCAATCAAAATCCAATCTAATCCTTCTGAAATATTAATAAAAGCTAATATATTTTATTAATACTACACTACACATTCACATCAATACACTAGGATACCCATGTCGTAAGCGCCATGGAGAACACGCAAAGACACATTCTAAATTCCGCCTCACCGGAAATCGAACCCAGGATCCGTTTAACGGCTGTGAGGCGGGGAAATCATCACGCTAATAAGGGTCATCGACATAATGACATAACTGAAGACGGAACTTATGAGTTCACTACAGTTTAGTCGAACAAGACCCTTACCTAAAACAAGCAAAACCTTTATGAATTAACCCGTTACAGTACTCCAAATTGCGGGCAAATATTTGTTGGCAGTAAAGTTGTTGGCCACATGGCTTTATAAAGAAACTTGCCCAATTAATGTGTAGTTTATGAAGCTAAAGTTGGCCCAAATGTTTAGACACGAGTGCCTGAAGGACGAAACCAATGCTTTCATGACATAATTAAATACAATAATGACATTAATAATCTAGGTTCAACAGACAATAAGTATTTAAACTGTGATAATCTTATCAGACATCAGTGTTATCACTTCTTATCACTTCTTATTAATAAAAATGATGTGTGTATTAGACATTAGTTATCTTTGATGTAAGAAAACATGAGGAAACTGTAGAGACTGCACACCCGAGAGATCTCCATGATGTTCTTAAAACGTATGTTCGGAATCTCGAGACCAGCATTGGGACAAGTAGGTTACATAGAAGAATTTTATAAGTGTTCTCGAAATCTAAAAATAGTACCTTCTAAACATATCTAACATAACATATTTTCTTTATTTCTTGACTGGTAACATGGCGATGCTTTTGGCGTTGCTGATGTCCATGGGCATCGGTGACTACTTACAACAAGGTGGCTCGTCTGTTCGTAAAATTTTGAAAGTGAAACTAAAGAATAAGTAATTGTCATGAATCCAAGTAATTTGTCTTTTTAATGTCCGCTCACTGCGCTGGACATTAGAAAGCATAGATTTGCTTCTGCAAACGACAATCACAGCTGAAGGTGAGAACGGTCAAGAAATCTTATTTAGCACGGAAATTTGTCATGATGGCTTCGTTAGTCTCTCTAAGAGGTTCGTATTTTAATAACTGTTACAGTTACTCTTTACTAAATATCAGTTCCAGTAAAATGTTTATGACATTATCAATCCTTTTATCATTACGTTACACAATCAGCACACACAACATCCAAAGACAAGGTACTATCCAGACCGAGAACATTTTAACGTCATTCAAATTTATGCCTCGCTGGAAATCAAACCCAGTACCTTTCGATCAGCAGTCTATTTAGGAAACCATTGCGGCATGCAGGTCAACAAAAGGTTCATTTGGTCGAAATATGGATATTCAAAGTTTATAAGCATTGTCTTACAAAAAACACAAGTAACTACAGATTCTATGTCAAAACATTGAGGCAGATCTAACTTAAAGCAAAAGTCACCTGAATTTCTTTACTAAATCATCATCATCATTAAGTTAGAATTAAAAAAGGATTAATTGGTACATTAAATAAAAAAAAATGGATTCCACTCAAAACACTCAGACAAGTAAGATAACTAATCAAGACCGCGAAACGTACAAATCACAATTATAAATCTACAATGATTATTCTAAAAGACCGCGGAATAAACAGAGCTTTGTGTTAATATTTCTACAATAATTATTCAAATAGATATAATTAATAGATTAGCAGGTTCATATTTCATTGATTAAGAGCAAAAACAACTCGCAAAGCGTGAGATTATGCCGTTTTCAGAGGAGATACAATAATATTACACTTCATTTTAGAACGTTTAAATAGTAAATAGCTTACCACTTAGATTCTAAGCTTTGAGATTGTATTGAATATCGGTTATTCTGAATATCATTAATGGAATATCTCTGTTTATTTTACGTAATGTTGATTGGGATCGGGTTCTTGATTTATAATATTTTGTACAATAACTTAAATTATTCATTACTTAATTTCATGGAAGGGTACTTCACAAAGTAATTGATATTAATATCGGTGCCTCTGATAATGTTGTAAAAACCTAATGCATAATGTATGGGCAATTCATTAACGTTTACGTCCACGGCTGGATATTTTTATAAGTCTTTCCAAACTTGCGCTACTTTGAAGAGTCCTGAACATTTTGAATTCAGCGGTTTCCTGCTGTCTTCTTCAGGTCGTCCACAAAATGCCAAGATGTCATTTAAACTTTTATATGCGTTTTATCGTTTCGAATTCAATCACGTACAGAAATACCGAGCATATAGCTCTCTCCAGAGCCTATATATCTAAACCACGTGATTAACGACCCTATCACTAAAGCTCTCCCAAACAACCATTGCAATAATTAATTTCAGAACGGATTACGTATCAATGGAATTTAATATCAATAATAATTACTTACCGATACACAAATAGTTGATTGTTTTCTTAATCTTTCTTCTACTCCACACCACAGATAAAATTTAAGTTTGAATGCAAATGAAGAAATGTAATAAAAGTCCAAAGTTTCCTGTATAAACGATGCGGATTGATTGGATTTTACCATTAAGGAAAATGAGGAATTTTTGAACCATTGGGAAGGAAAAGATAAGGAAATATTAGGAATACACTTCGTCGTGGGGAATAACGTTTCATTAAGGATTTATGGAATGATGATGTTAAATATTCATTAAAAAGCTATTAATCTGACGCACCAACGCATCAATATGCTATTAGTATTAAACATTCAATACTCTAAAGGACATCATTGATATTCATGAAATCAAAGCAGGTTTTGTTTTTTATTTGAATAGTGGATAAAAAAGATCGTTTCTTTTCAATCGAATTACATTTTGATGAGTCCAACAATTTCACAATATTGAACATTTAAGGGAAGCTACGTCTAATATAAAATGGGCTGTGCTAGCAGGCAAAGTATCATGGTAAATTTATACTGGTGATTGAATTCTTTCTTTCTTTGCAATTGGGACCTTTTTACGTTCAAATATTTTTTCTGCAATATGATTATTCTTTTCTGCAATATGACTCATTTTAGCTTTAATACCGCTTAATTAGCTAGCCAGTTTTTGCATACATCAGTACTTCAGCATTCCAGTATTGAAATGAGAATGAACTTCATATTTTTAATCTATATTTTATTCAATTCATCGAGATTGTACGACCCGCATGTCGCTAATTGGAATTTTGTAACAGGACACCTAAAAACTAAAAGACGAACCTTTCAAATTTAAATAAAATAAAATAGCTTTTTCTCAAACTTTGGAAAAACTTCAGCGAAAACCTTTTAAGATTCAGCCCGATACAGCACTTTGCTGGATTCAACATTTCTTGGAAAACGTGCCTTTAAAATTACTTTACGGAACTTTAATAAAGGAGGCTGTACAACTTTTTAGTATAATGAAGTAGGTAATGAACTAGATGCCTGTAAAGAAAATCGTTAACAATTTTTACCAAGGATAATAAATTCTGAATACAAAGTAATTTGGGAAACTTGAATTTACTTATTTGTTGGTTTACTGAGTATTACGTGTAAGCTGAATAGTCAAAATATTCTTTTGTTATTAGATACGGCAGTTTGTGAACTACGTATGTCAACATACATATTTGTGCGAAATAAATATCGACAAGGAAAACATCTGAATACAGTTGTAAAGCGTGAAGTAACAGAGAAAAGAAATATGGAATCAGTCGAGCTGAAGAAAAACAAATATAACCGTAAAGGATGGAACAAAATTTTTGTTTAACACTAATCCCCTCGTTAACACGAAAGAAGTTCGCTTACTCAAATAGCAACTTCCCCGCAACGTAAAAAGGAAGGATCCTCCATCGGAAATTGGACTTCCAGCAAGTCAGAGAGGAAGCAGGGTGGAAGCAATTTATTTGAACTCCATTAGTTAGAACAAACGTTGCTAGTTAACCCGAAACAGCGTGCAGGCCCACGCGATAATTCAAATTCTAGGTTACTGTCTAATTAACAGGCGTAGGCGAGAGACTCACGGCTGAGTCACTCATTTAACGTAACGAAACAAATTATCGTGTATTAACACATCCGAGCTCAGAGGGAGCCAACCGCACGGTCGGACGTCACTTGCACAACTGAACGTTTTCAAGGATTTCCACTTCTTATAAAGCACGGTCATGGGGTGCGCGCGCATAGACAATAAAAACTAAATGTTAGCGCGCCCCATAAACTGTCCTCATTAGTGAAAGGGCGCGTCAGGGTTTGTACACACGCCTTATTAGAGGTGCGACGTCCCTCATTTCGCCGATCATCTGTTTATTCTACTTTAAGGTCGTTTCTTGTCTTTATCGGTTGTTTTTGTAAGTTATTGCGGGCCGGGTCGAGCTAATAATGCGATGGCTCGCGATTATGGGGTCGCAGTAATAGAGCTATATGGGACCGCACCCCGTTCTAAGCAAATGTCGAAGAAAATAGGTGGGTGTAAAGGCTTTGTTTATAGGTGCAGGGTGTGGCAGGGTGGAGTTGTGTAGTGTAGACGTGATAAAGCGCTGATTTGCTGAAGATAGACGTGGAAAGAATAGTACGAGGCAACGTTCGTGAATTGTCGTTATTGGTATTGGTCGTGTTATCTAAGCTGGATTCAATTTTAACCGTAATGGAAAAAGACAATCTTATTAAAACAAATGGAGCTAAATTGATAAGGTTAAGGCTGAAGGGATGTTAGAAGATTTTCTTATGTAAAAAGCCGACAAATAAGGGGAAAACGAGCTATCTGAAGGTAAGGTCACCATAGCACATGGATCTAAATCATCACGATTCGTTTTTGGACCAAAAGAAGAGAGAAGCAACAAAATGTTATCAATTACTAGCTTTCCCAGCGAACGTTGTTATGCCATTTAGATTTCTTGTAGTGAACGATGTGAAAATTTGGGATTATGTGTATTTTTTATGCCAAACCATAAAATTGATCAAAAAATGAAAAAAAAATTGCAGGGTGGACAACCCTTATCACTTAGTGGTATTAAAAATAGATGGTACTCGATTCTCAGACCTACTGAATATGCATATAAAATTTTATAAAAATCGGTCAAGCCGTTTTGGATGAGTATGGTAACTAACATTGTAACACGAGAATTTTATATATCATGACTAAGTTTCCTGCCCTAAACCATAAATATGTAGACAAGATAACGTAATAATAAAAATAGCTGGAGATAAAAAAGATAATTAACACAGTTTTCTTTACACAGCTGTGATGATAAACTAACAGTTTCCTTGCTGAGTGCATAGTTCAAAAACGAACATACCCTATAAAGAAAATGGTGTACAATGAAGAAATAAGGTCGAGGAAGATAAAGTCAAGTGAGGTGTTGTACGAGGGGGACGCCTACAAACCGTAAAGCAACAAGGGGGTAGTTATAAAATTATATTTAGCTATAAACCGGGCCCTCAGGAAAGCTGAAGTAATTGTCTCTTTTCCTTTTACTCTCGTGTTCCAGGATAATGGGGATAGAGATTTCAATTTAAAATAAATAATATGGTCACTACACATGAAAATAAATTAATACAACCAATGCGTACAACAATGCAACATTATACGTTAGAATAACTGTATAATTATATCTTCAATGTTTGAATCGAATAATGGCATAAAAACTAAGCCTGTTCTTGAAAGTCGGAGTAACGAAAGAAGTATGAACTTGATTCATTTTTATGGCTGCAGTCCGAGAGTCTTGGATTCGATTTCCGGGGCAGACATTTATTTCAGAGATCATTTTATTCTCGAGTCAAGGGTGTTTGTCAATTCTCATATTAGTTATATTATATCGTTATATCTCTCTACTCTCTATACTCGGCTAGCGTTTATTTATGTACTCGTACAAAAAAAATCCTAACCTACCACAAATTATAAAAATCTTCTATGTTTACTCTTCAATAATAAAACACCATTCTCAATTAACTACAGAAATTCGTGTCCTGCATTGGTCCGCTAATGACTTGAACCCATATACCATTCCCATTGCCTGTTCATTCAATTACGTAACACAAAAATGTGTTTACATTAAACACTAAACACAGGAACAATAATTTCATTCACACTCAAGAATCGAACTTGGGACTCTTGCTCCTGTTGAAACAATCGTTCATTGATTTTAATATGGCTTTTGATGGCCCAAGTTATAGGAGGAAGCGATATATTAAATATTTAATGATTTTTTCATCTTTTGATATAATTATGTTTAGTGTCCTGTAAAAAAATACATATAGTATATTTACAAAGTACCCACACAACTGATTTAGGATTTAAGTTTTTGTTTGTATTCTTGCAGGGTGCACCAAATCAGCGGGAATAGGATTAACGATATATAATTATATATGTAAGGGATTAAGGATAGACGAAGCGCCGAACCAAAATAATTTATGCATAATAGTATCACAAAATCACTTATGCACACAATGTTTTGCTTCTGGTATCTTTTTAAGCTATTGCATAGCTTTTATCGCGGGCCTTGAGCGTGGGGACCGAATCCAGAAATTCCGTAACGAGTAAAACCTAACACCCCCCATCAGCGCCATCTAGTACCTTAATACTAAGGTATGGTACGTATGTTTTCTACAAACTAGATGGCGCTGTTCTGATATAACTATATAACTTCTAATAATTATAATTGCATAAGTTGATAAAAAATGTTATGCAACAGCTTTACCGCGGCAGTCTCCGAGTGCCACATTTTTTGTTTTATTCTTGTTTTATGCAAAATAATCGAAACACGGCACTTCTTTTAAGTAACCCGAATAGACCGACTTGTGCAACTTTTTAAATACCTACCCAAAGGTTGTCAGGAAGCGATCGCTCTTAAAAACCGCCTTTTGTAAGAATTCCGTTCTCGTTATCGCAATCTCCTGTTAGTGCACAATAAAAAGAATTGTATTTGTATTGTAGTTTTATTGAAGTCTTAGCATTACATCTTTTTCTAAAGAATTAAGATAGCAAACGAGCATGCAACACCACCCTTCTGCTGCCGCCCATGACAACTGTCACCGACACAAAACAAGACTCAATAAGAATAATACTCCACCAATCCGCACTGGAACAGCATGGTAGAGTAGGCTAAGCCTTTTCAATAATTAAATCAGGAGTAGTAAGCCATGGTAGAATAATAAAAATCGAAACGTCAATCGCTTAACTTTCGACCCATAGCCCACACGGTTCACGAACGATAAAATCAGTCGATGAGTCACGTCGAATACCAGAAGTAGTTAAGACCATTGTTCACTACGCCCAAACTGGAAGATGTTATGGCTGCGTTAGTATTAAATGTCAAATTCAGTAAACTACAAACTAATTTAAAGAAATATAGGAGCACTCATAGTCCGGCGGCTGACGTCGATCCTGAATGATTGGCCGAGTTAAGCGACAGCGGACGCGGTCTGTAGTTGGATGGGTGACCGCTAGTGGACAAAATTCTTCATAAATAATTCCGACACTTTGGTTGGCCACTAACCTCTCCACCAATCCGCACTGGAGCAGCGTGGTTGAGTATGATGTAAGCCTCCTCAGGTATGAGGAGCGACCCGTGCTCAGTATGACCCATTCGACTCAATGGTAGGGTCCTGGGATCGATTCCCAGAGAAGCGGAAATTTGAATAATGATTTCCAATTTCTGTTCTCGGTCTGAGTCGGTCTTTGTGTTTTCCATGGCGCCCATGATACATGGAATCCTAATTGAAGCTGTATGATCGAACCCGGGGCCCCTCGATTCGCTACAAGCTACGGGGTCGTTTAATCCATCACATTCGTTCTACTAAACTTTGATACAAAAACTACGTAATCACTACGAAAAATGCTTTTACAACTGTTAAACGAATAAAACAAACTAAAAATCCGTGCAGTAAAAAAACCGACAGCTGACTGACATAAATGTGTTTGTCTGTTTGTATATCCGCGTAATGGCTTCGAGCTTCGGGTCAACATTGGAGCCATTTTATAGAGCAATATCGGGTTCAGTTTGCAAACCGTTAAAATAATGGCTTCATTGGGCGTCTCTTTACAACTTTGTGTAATTGGAACCAACCCTGCACAAATTCTTATTCTAATCATTTAATCGTCAAGGTATTTCTTTTTTTAAGGTTAGTGTACCCGTATAGGGAGGGTCTCCATAACCCCCCCCCCCCCCATCCCCATTTGGGATTTATTTTAATTTTAAATTATTTGTACTGTTTAATTTCAGATGTCAGTTACCGTTCAATAGATAGAGCCCTGTTACAGACACACAACGCAGGGATATTAATAGGATTACGTTTGTCACTCTTTGGGTGCGGAACCCTAATTATGTAAAAGCGAAAGGATACCCTCTCACCCACTCAGTGACTATACACGAAACCTCGAAAACTATACAACATTATATCATGAAGATGAAATTAAAAAAAAATATCAATATCAGCTAGTAAAGGGATCCATTCCTCAGGGAAATTGGGAATGTTAAATAGGGTTTGAAAGTTGGTTTCCAACAAGTTAAAAAACCGACTTCAAAATAATGCAAATTTAAGACTTGGTTTTCTCGTGTATGCCATTTTCAGAACAGGACCAAATTAAAAAAAAACTCAGAATTGAGAACTTCCTCCTTTTTGAAGTCTGTTAAAAAGTGTCCAATCTGTGTAAAGTTTGAAAATTCGCCCCCTAAAAAGTAAAAGGGATGAAGTTTGAAAACAGTTAAAAGTTCCAGTCAGGCCAAACCGTGGACTACCAGTCAGCGTATAGAGCTTATTACAGCAGCTCTATAGCGAAACAATCAAGGTGGCTAGTTAATAATAAATGATTATGTTACAATTCTAAAATTGGCGCCCACGTACAATACAACGGTGTATTACCAGTGGCCAATTTTAAGCTTCGTTGAGTTCTGGCGCATGAAATATTTAAGGTTCACTGCAATTCATTGAATGAAATTCGAAGCTTAATTTCAAATTTATGAGTGGCTTTCATTTATAACGTTCTAAACGTACATTTCAAAGTAATGCAGCTCGTTACAATTTTATTATTGGATAACATCCATATCCTATCCTAGGTATTCTAATGTAGCAAGGATTGGTCATCAGCCGGTTCCTGGTTACTAAAGTTCATGGACATTACCATTTTATAGGAGCTTGGCCAATTGCCATCCAAGGATGAAGTGTGTCAAACGTTTAGAAGGTTAAGATCCTTTTATAAGGATTACTTTTAATTTCAACAGTGAACTTGGCAATTTTTTTCTTAGACCACAAACCAAGTCGACAATAAGTCCCGAGTAAAATTTTGCAACGAATGCAATATTGTTTATATTTGTAGGTATATCATTATATTATGTAAACTGGAATAGTGAAAAAGTCCAGATACTACACAATGACGACGACTCTACGACGGAATATTTGAATAAGTGTATAAAAAAATACTTGATTAAATAAATCGGTGTTTGAGGTGTGTTTGAGACTGAGCTTATTCCGAAATCGATAAACATTTCGATACTATTATCTGATTTATAGATAGATAATAATCGCTACGGCGCGGCGGCGCCCGTCGAAATTCCTAGGAAGATGATAAAACTTTCAACAACACTCGCTTCGCTTTACTTTCCAATATACACTAAAGCAATAACGCCATAATGTAGTTCGAAGTTTGTAGGCATCTTCGTGCTACAGCGAACACTTAAAATTGAATCCACTGCAAATGGGCTACATTCATATCTCATTATAAAAGTAAGTAGTTTCAAGAGTCTATAAACTATTTGTAGCAGTCAATAGAATAGAAAACATGGATTCAAGTACTAAAGTGGATTAGCTGTTCAGAAGAGATAATGAAAATGATAGATGGTTAATAAATGATTACACGCGTAATCACCTGCACTAAAATTTCCTGTGATGTGAAAGGCGTAGACAAAATAAATAAGACATCAGCAATACCCACCATCCGAGAACAAACGTTTATCTGGCACATAAATGTGGGCCCCTGCCAGAATTCAGACCCAAGACGCTACGCAGACAGGGTATAACCGGCTGGGCTATGGGTCATCATTAAATACTATGAGACATGGATCAAATGCTATAGTGCTATAATGCTATAGTGAATCTGTGGTAAAATAAAGATGATGAAGAATTATGACGGTGGGCCTGGGAAGGAATCCTGTACGCACCACTAATTTTCAAGAAATATGTGCATATTAGAATTTAATTATAACTTGCTTCGGTAATAAAAACATCACGAGGAAACCTACATACCTGAGAGTTCTCCATAATTTTCTCAAAGATGTATGAAGACCGCCAATCTGCAGTTGGCCAGTGAGGTTGACTATCCCCTGTACCCATCAGATTGTTTTATTAAGACCCGTGTCCAGCAGTCGGAGAATTATGGGTTTCGATGATAACTATGTAAGCGCAAATAGGCACAGTAAACGATGAATATTCTAATATGAATGGATGATGAATAAATTTATAACATAACGATCCAATTAATAATCGGTTATATCCCAACCAAGCCTAAACGAACCAATTGAAACAAAACAGCATTCATGATTCATGAGAATTGAATAAGGAAAAAAGTATTTTGAGTTACGTTCGCGATATTGCGTACCACTAAAAGCTCTTTTAATGGTGATGTGATGTGCTCTATCAATAATCATAACACGTTCAACAATCGTTCTACCGCGTTGATTTTTTACCTATATTCTCGTAAATCCACATACATTGAATGCCAAAAACCTTGTGCACATTTAACATTTTCGTTGTGCCATAACTTCAATCTATCCACAACATTTCCCATTATTTTATATTATTTAGTGAACAGCCAGTATCTACTGTCTACCCTTCTTAAGATTTGTGGGTAATCTCCTAAAATTCTTCCCTTATATTGTTTACACTCATCATTCAAATCCACCTCACTGGGAATCAAACCCAGGATCCTTCAAACGGCGGTCTGGCATGGTTGTCTTTGCACATACAGGTTGTAGGTATAAAATATCATCGACTGGAAATATGACATTTTCAGTCGCCAAAACCACAACATCAAAATCGAACTCGCACCAGCCCACATTCCTCAGAATCGGACCATAATGTGCCATACGGTTCGAATCGTAAATTTAAAACAGTGTTCGTTTCAGTTTAACTAAATGTTTAAATGGTTGTGCGTAGTACTCCAGTTGAAATATCGCTCGCTTTATTGTAACACGTCATTTGTGTGTAAAATTAGGTTTGCTGAAATGTATGCAATCGTTCCAAATCTTGTTCGTTCAAGCTTGTAATATTTGTGAGCATTTATGAAAATTTTATTTTGGTAAACTTTATGAGGTTAATTTTTAGGTAGATACTATACAGAATTTTACAGTGGTAAAGCACGTTTTAAAAGTACAGTTGACTCAGTAAACTTAGGAGCCACCGAAATGAACTGTAACGATTGGCTACTGACATTCTTCGACTACATGGGTTCAGTGTTACTTCCAAACAAACCAACAAACAAAGAAAATAAAGCTCGTGAGGGAGTTTTAATCCCGACCAAACTAAGCTTTTTGTGCAATCAAATCCATAGACTGAGGCGCGAAGGACAAAAAAATTGAAAAAAAACCTTAATTTTTCGGCGAAAGCTCGTAAAAATTCTCACTCCGCAGGCATTTAAGCGCTCCACTCCGAACTGCAAAACAAAGTGGAACGAATGGGAGAATAAAAAGTGGGTTAAAAATTTTCGGCGTCGACAACAGCCCGTGGGTACTACGTAACTGGGCCCCGTTACTGACGTAACCCGATGTAGACAACAAAGGGATTTGCATATCCGAACGCAACTGGGGCGATGTGCACGTGTGCCTTTTGAAAATCCTCTTCGGTGCTGTATCGGAAGGCCAAGACAATCTGAACCCTAGTGCCCCGAGATACGAGCTGCCGAGCGTTGCTTTGAACGCTGGCTTTGTTCTTGACAAACTTGTTTTTGCCGTTTCCAAACCCGATATGAGTGGCAATGACGATCCTATTGCTGAAGATGTAGAGTTCAATGGAGACGGTGGTCTTAATGGTGTAAGCGTGCAAGACGTCTCAAAGAATGGTTTGTTTATTAAGAATGGAGTCTTTTAAGTACAAATGAGTTGTTATCTGCGCAGAATATGTAAGCGGTGTGCTGTAGCGGTGTTAAGGAAAATTTTGTTCTGCGTGTTATTCTTTTATATGGTAACACATATTTACTAAAAAATGGTTTTAATGTTGAAAAGAACATAGTCGTACCAGATATTGCCTAGCACTTTTGACTAGCTTCAAATATATAATTAGGTATGTAATTCTTTCTTTCCTCTTATTTCTTAACGGGTCGGCAACGCATCGGTGATGCCTTTGGTGTTACTGATGTCCATGGGCGACGGTAACCACTTGCCATCGTGGTTTGTCTTCTTGTTCTCGGCTATAAACATTAAAAAACGCTAGACACTCCGACACTAGGGTTCCGTGTATCATGGACAATATACAAAGATGGAATTCATTAAAATTTCCGCTTTGCTAGGAATCGAAGTCAGGACCCTTCGAATGGCGGGCCAGCATGATAACCATTGTCATACGGTCGTTGACCGTATAGGTCAGTTGGTAGATACAAAAAAGGGTTACCGAATTCGATTTCCGGTTGGGGCAGATATTTGTATGAAACATAAATATCTGGAATGGCTATTTCTGTGCCCATAATTATCAGGTATGGGAGAAATATGTCAACAATTATTACTATATTTTAACCGACTTCAAAAAAGGAGGAGGTTCTCAATTCCACTGTATTATTTTATGTTTGTTACCGCAGAACTTTGGACTGGGTGAACCGATTTTGATGATACTTTTTTATTTGAAAGCTGGTGCTGCCCGTGTGGTGCCTTTTTAATTTACTCCACTTGTCACATTGGTATCCATTTGAAAATCAAGTCGGTTGAAGTCGGTTTGTTTACTTGTAAGATTAATTTTCACACCTAATAATAATTATAATAAAATATTTCAATTACTGGTAATAATATATCTATTTCATTAAATTTATGAAAAAAAATTGCGATTTCAATTTATAAACGGCTCTAATTGCCCTTTTGCAACACGAATTGTTTCAATAAGCTGCTTTAACATTCCACATAATTATTATCAAATGATAGAATTCCAAAGAATAACATCTTAATTACAAATTTCATTTTTGTTCATTTCTTAAAATTTGATTCATATATTAGCATGCTATCCCCATTAAATTTGATCTCAGCTTCAAACTATAACCCGGATAAGACCGTAACAATATCAAATTTGAAGCCGGAAGAGAAACTCCCATTACCGGATCAAGTTCCTTTTATGTTGGGGCCAGTGATTTTAATCCTTTCAGCCTCTCACGTGAGGTAATATAAAAAGAAACTTGCCAGAGTTAAAAAGACTATCTAGAGAGTTGAAGAAACGCATGATGATTGAACTTTTTAACAGTTACACTTTTTTAGAGGCGACCATTTTAGTCTTTAAAAACGTGACTGAATTAGAGCAAGGCTCTTACTAACTGGACTATTACAAGCAACTATCTTTCACTAACAATCCCTGACCCAGTCCTCATATGTACCTACCAACGAACTAAACAACTAACATTCTTAGTAACACCCTCTGCTAACTGGACTAACTATCCTAGTCTCGATTTGAGTCTTATTCTGGGTCGGTCACAGTTGTCATGGGTGGCAGCGCAAAGGTGGTTCTACTTGGTCGTTTGCTTTCTTAAATCCATAAAAACCCTTAATTGCAAGTACATGCGCCATAATATTCTCGAAGGTGTGTGAAGTCCGCTACTCCGCACCTGTGCAGCTTGGTGGACTATGGCCTGAACCCCTCACATTGTGAGAGCACACCCGTGCCATGTCCGCCCAGCAGTGGGACAGTTATGGTTTGCGATGATGAATGCGGTACAAGATTTACTTCTTTTCGGGGTCGTTAGCTCTGTACATATACAATAGGCGACGTTCCCAAGAATGTTTTTTAAGATAAAAATATTGCCACATGAAGTCATGAAAATACGAGGAAAAGTATTTAAGAATATGTTAATAATCTGAATAGGATATGTGAATGTGTTAGATAGTTAGATATGTGAAGTTAAAATAGATTTACCTAAGGAGATTTGTATGATAACTATACAATGACTATACAATAAGGACTTGATGGAGATAACTGATACGATTTTTTTATGTATCTAGTCCACAAAGAAAAGACGAACAAAGTGGTAAGTGGTCACCTCGTAAACATCAGTAACACCAAGGGGATCACCGATGCGTTGCTGGCCAAGAAAGAGAGAAGAGTAAGAAGAGGTTCGCTAAATAAATACCTAACAAAACGCTACACACCCATAGCCCCCCACACAATAATTCACAGACACCCAGACGAAGAACAGACAAAACTCATTATTGAAATTTCCACCTCGCTGGGAATCGAACACAGCAATTCAAACAACACTCCGGCATACCAAGAGCCCAGAGTGATCTGACATAACTTATTTTTGCATGGATGAAACCTTAATTTCTCAGTAGCGTCCATGTTCTTTGAATACCCTGCGTGCTTTTGGAAGCTCACCTGGTGACACCTGGACAGGTACCAGGTACGAAAGGCAGGTAAAAATAAGAGCTACTTCAGTTATTTTCACATGGCTGATTTTTATATATGTTTTTAGAATATTATTATTAAATAGTATCTCTCTCTCTCTCTCTCTTGGTCTACATGGTAACATTGGGCCACACGGTTTTCGTCAATTGTAACGCAGTACAGGTAAGCGCCTGACAAAAATGAATACTACGTTTTGATGCGGGTATTTGAAAACAAGGGGTCACTAATGAAGAATGAAATATTAAGTGGAATGTTTGCCTTTGTAAAGTATTCAGCCGAGAGACTGACAATTAAGTAATTTCAGAATTTAGAGCTTATTTTAATCTATCATTTTGCATATTATACGATTAACATTTGGAAGTAAGTGAAGGTAAATTTAATATAGTAAATTTATCATTATGGAAGGTACACCGGATATTTTAAGTAAAAAATAAATGTGTAGTAACTAAATTGTGTATTTACTTTGTTTTAAAGACAAAATTTAATGAAGTATTTTCATTTGAATCAATAAAGTAAGTTTGAATAACTAGCTGACCAGACAAATGTAGCTTTGCAACGTATTATTTATTTTACATTCTAATTGAGTTAGTATGTTCATCGAGTGTAATAACATTTGCTATGGCAGCACTTCGATGTCTCCAATAGTTTGGGCTGTTTCTTAGTAAACATCTCGACAACAACAGCACCAACTACCGGTTCTAATTGTGAATCTAAACGATCCAGATACCTAATAAACACGAAAAAATAATCAAAATCGGTCCAACCGTAGAAAAAGGAAAGGAATAAAGCATTTATTTCGTCGCATTAAACAATAAAATTGTATAATACGTAAAATAGAAAAATTGTACACACAGTATACATAATTATGTATCTAACGATGATTATGGTACATGCTCAGTTTGTGTCAATGTCGATCGACATAGACCCATCAATCACTACTCGTTTAGAAGTTCGGTAACATAGGTACACACGGACAGAAGAATTATATACAAATTTATAATACAAAAACTCAAATGGAAAACACTTAATGCACACACAATGAGCTTATGTATCTTTAAAAAAACAAAAAATGTACTAGTGATATCAACGTAAGCAATGAAAACTTCAAAATTGCTTGATACAAAAAGTATTCATATCGTGGGTACCACCGACTACTCCAGAAGGGTTTATTGTTCAGTAAAAGAGGGTTTATTTTAAAAAATTAGTAGGCCTGCGAACAATGGCTAATTTCATGCTAAGTGGCCCGTGAAAACCGCAACAAAGGTACTATGATACCCGGAATGAAGTCGCTCTGACTTTCTATAAGAAATGTAAAAAACCCGCCTACATTTCAAGCCGAGTTCAACTCGTAGCTATAATAAATTCATGTCAATCTACAGACGAACGAATAATTCATGACAGACGAAAAATAGACTTACGATGGAATTAAAAAAATCGTGTCAACGTGGTCTCGCTCACTTCAAACAAAGAAAGAATAAATCACTGAACAGCCAGCGTATCTTAGAACGCCCTGCCTCGCGCGCATGTTCCAAAATAGTCAAATTGAAGGCGATACAAAGAGCGTTGCCGGTTCCTACTTAAATGGTTCTACGTGCTAGGTTCTACATCTGTTACTCTACAAAAATTTCGACTTCCGCTACTAGTTTAGAAGCTCCTAAACTGAATCTTAGCAACATCGAAATAAAGATCATAAGATGTACAATTGGATTGTTCAAATGAAAATGTAAGTTTGTCACGAACTTCTTTACTAGTTCTAATGTTGCATTATAAATCTATTTTGACTTTGACGCCCCCATATCGGGCAGATGTAACGAGTTTTAATTATAGTCATAGAACTGTCTCGTCGGTAGTTGCAGAACTTGTTACGCCTTGTTTAGTCAAATTTGCTTCAAACTCGGTCATTGTATTGTTAACTTTAGAATTTAAAACAGGAATCTGACCAAATGTCCTAAAAATTGATTGTTTTTAATGGTGTTGTTAGTGGTTTACTGGTTAACCATTCCGTGAAGACTGGCTAGCTACCAGCGAGCGTCTTGATAGAGTCAGCGCCCAAACGACTTGTTGTGTGCCGACTGAGGCTTGAGTGCCAGGACTTTTAAACCGACTTCAAAATCAGTTAATCAGTTTGATACGTATGAATGAATGTAATGTTATTGGATCTCCAAAATATCCACGTATAAAATATTTGTATATTATTGTTTGTTTGCCCGAGGTCTATTTTTTTCTTCTCTCCCTCCTTCCTGGGCCAACCAAAGGAGATAAGAAATATCTTGGTGTTTTGAACAACCGTGACGACTCCGTAACCTAGTTGGTAGTGGCCCTACTTGCGAAGCGAGGGGTCCCGGGCTCGATTCCCGGCCGGGGCAGACTTTTTTGTGACAGATAAATGTTTGTTCTCGGGTCGTGGGTATAAGTAATGTATTATTTGTGTTGTCCATGCCACTTACGACACAGGTAATCCTAGGTCATGCAAGGTTTTAACACATTTAATTAAAATTATTTCAATGTGACGAGTTGACAATTAACTACTCAACCTATTCTATCATCAGACCTCATTACAAAACCGTAATAAGACGTATGTTTGTCAAAGATAAGATCAGCATATAGCGGGTAGGTAGGTACCATAAATACCGCCGGATTTACGGATAATCCGGGGCTTTCGCGGATAAGTTACACGTAATTCGTTTCGTAACGGTCTAAGCTTTGGTGCGAGTTTACGTTTACGAAATATAAATTTAAAACTTAAATTAAATTATGATCGAAAATACCTACTAATATAATTATAGTATTTAATTATTTATTTATTCACAAACACATCTATCTTTGCAGATAAAGCACCTCATCATCCGTCATTTCTTTTGTGATGAATAACTGCCCTCGGTTCGGGAAATGTTGACGTGATTCATTAAATTTACATTTATTTTATTTTTTTACCGATTGAAATAAAACAAATACTAAATGGTACATAAAGCTTACTGCAATGTATCTATGAACTGCATTTAAATCGGTTAAGCCGTTTTTGAGATCAACACGCAAAAACCCTCAAACAAACAGACTAAAATTCAAAACGATCATTGTTTACTATTGCGTTAATGAAACAATATTTATTTATCTAAAATATCTTCCTTGTATTTCGATCAGTACCAGTTTTATTATGCCACAGCCCTTATACGTACCAACGAACTGAAGAACTAACGTTCTTAATAACACCTGCTCACCGGACTAATCATCCTAGTCCCGATTTGATTTGTTCTGGGTCGGTCACAGTTGTCATGGATAGTCGGAGGATGTTGATGCATGCTCGTTTGCTACCTTCCATCTATAAAAAGGAGCTAAGATTAGACAGATACTGACTTCTTCTAAGTCGTTCACTCTTGGCAAAGTGGTCGTGGTCAAGTCTGGATCAATTCTCGTGTCGCGTAGCTCTGTTTTTGGCGGAGTGAGACCAGTCGTTAATATTCGAGTGCGTCACAGATTTTGTGAGGTCCGTCCATCGTGTTGGAGAGTGCCTACGTGATCCAGATCTATCTATCTATCTATCTATCTATCTATCTATCTATCTATCTGACGCTAAACTTCTAATACCCCTGTCATGTGGGGAGATAAAAATGCAGTAGGAAGAATGTAGCTGCAGAAACTTCCACCGACCGCCGTAAGCTATTGCAGAATGTCCAGAACAATTTGTATCGTCTATCCACAATATACAAAGATACTTAATGAACCATAGGCGTTATTATATCGACCGGCAAGCGGCCTTCGCAGCAGATTAGCATAAATAATAAGGATTCCCGCTGTCTGTTTGACAATACAGCTTTATATTACATATTTGCATAACACGACATATTTTAATTTCATTTCGGGACTAATTTAGATGATAGATGAGTTTGTATTAAATGGATTGTAATACAGTTGGCTTCACTAATATAATTATTACGTCAATAATTTTAACTTGCTTCGGTGAAGGAAAACATCGTGGGGAACCTGCACGCCTGAGGGTTCTTTATAACGTTCTAAGATGAGTGTTGAAGTCCGCCGATCCGCACTTGGCCAGCGTGGTGGACTTGGCCAGCCTGTACATGTACTGTCAGAGAGGAGACCCGTGCCAGGACAATTTTATAGGTAATTTGTCGTTTACCGACACTAATGCGGGCGAATCCGCGGACAAAAAGTAGTTATAAATAAATAAGGTCCTAAAGCATCCTTATTAATTTGATTGATTGATTTTAAATGGATAGGTTTTTTTAATAATGATAAGCTTGACCACAATCCCACCTGGTGGTAAGTGGGGATGAGGTATTGGGTGGTAGAGCGAACTAACGAGTAAAGCAAGATTATTGTCAGGGATAGTGAAACTACTTTTATGTTCTTAATTTGACCTAAATAATTAAAGTTCTATTTTACCTTGTTTATTCAAAACGACGCGTCATTTGAAGACACATACGGTCTTTACCTGAAACAAATAAATTATGGAATAAATTAATTAATTAGGAGAAAGGAAATAAACTGTGAAGCAAGGTATATACCAATCTAGTATTTTAATAACCGGAGTACGTAACAAAAATAAAGAATGAAATATTTATTTATTTTAATATTTATTACGGAATTTTATTTTAAAAGTAAGTAGTTCAATTGAAACCCAATGTTTGCAGGTTTATCCTCAAATAAAAAGGTTTTCTTTTCATTTTTACTCAGATAACAATTTTATACACATATTGTGCCATTTTGTGGATTAGACCGGAATAACTCGAAGAAAAGGGCTGGCTCTGAAGAATTAATAATAATCCTTACGCAACGTCCTATTACGTTTTCGTAGGCAGTAGATCTCTACCGATCCGCATGGCGCAGCGTGGTGGAGTATGCCCTAGGCCTCCTCAGTTACGAGAAGAGATGCACGCCTTGTAGGGGTCATTAATAGATCGAAGCCCAGCAATTGATGATTGTAAAAAAAAAATTATGAGAAATCGGAACAATCGCGAGATCTCTTCACGTCTGTAATTGGCACTCACACGACCCTAAATTTTGAATTAAATGCATATTCTAAAATGTATCATCATCACAACCCATAACTGTCCCACTGTTGGGCACGGGTCTCCTCTCACAATGTGAGGGGTACAGGCCATAGCCCACCACGCTGGCCAAGTGCGGATTGGTGGACTTCACACACCTTTGAGAACATTATGGAGAACTCTCGGGTGTGCAGGTTTCCTCACGATGTTTTCTTTCACCGAAGCAAGTGATAATTAAATTTTAATACGAACATAATTTTTGAAAATTAGTGGTGCGTGCGGGATTTGGACCCGGAATCTCCGGTTCGGCAGTCCAATGTTCAACCACACCGCTATCACTGCTCTAAAATGTATTGCGTGTAATAAATAAGTCAATAATTTTAAGCGTAAAGTGAACAAATGCGATACCTATCAATCGATATCGGAAAATCATTGTTACACATACATACGAGATGAATATGAATTGCGCAATGTGCATTACTCATCGTGACGCGCGTGACTAACTCGGCGGTGCGGTGGAGCAAATCTGAATCTATGATGTGATTTGAATTTGCGATGTTAACCATCGGAGGATTTTAATGCACACACTCACACCTCCATTCCCGCCTGGCGAACTAAAAATTCGAATTTAGTTGTGAGCATAGCAAGTGAAAATAATACTCTATGTTCTACCCTTGTCTTGTCGTGAATGCTATGGAAAACTCACATACAAGCACATATCCACTCCACGAACAGAAATTCAAACTCATCATTAAATTTCTGACGCTGGGAATCTAACCCAATACGCTTCGAATTACAGGCTGGCATGGTAGGGAACCATTGCACCACAATCTTCTTAAGTCTATTCGTCGTCAAAATTCTGGACCTTTATGGACGAGAGTGTAACTAAACATAGTTATTTGATTAAGGGGGACACTTCTTCCGACCCTCAAGAATTTGGACCTGAGTTGCGAGAGGATTAGAGCAAATTAATTCTGATTTATTTCACTCACGATTACAAAAACACTAAAGACCCTGTAGACCAATTGCTGGTAGTGAGTAGGGACCCAACCCGCAGAGCGAGGAGTCCCGGATTCAATTCCTGGCCGGGACGGGTAGTTTTGTGACAGATTCATAGATGTTGGTTCTCAAGTCGTGGGATTTCCCGCTCTAGAATTCCCTGTGTCGAGGGCGGCATGGACACCACAAATTACATCGCTAACTGCCACGACCCGAGAAGAAACATTTATCTGTCATAAAATGGCCGGCCGGGAATCGAAACCGGGACTTTTCGTAGGCAGGGTCACTGCCAACTAGGCTAGGGTCTTCAAAATAAATGGAAGCCAACGAGAATAATACTATCTGACCGCGCAAATCTCTCCGCTAAATGACAAGTTGATTATAAAATATTAAGAATCCCTGACCCATATCGCATTGAGGCATTAAGAGAAAAACCATTGACCCAAATGTCGTTAAACGAACATCTGGTATAATGATATCGTGACGGAACCATTAAAATTATACCATTAAAGTTTTGAGTGTAATGACGTAATACGTACGGTACAGCTTAAGGTTTCTTCGTTCTTTGTTAGTTTGGTTTGGTGGGCCTTTTTAGTACATTGTCGTTTCCGAGCGCCATAACGCGAGTTTTAATGCTAAGCCTACCACGCGTTCACCTAAGGGATCCGGCGAAGGTTACCCCCTTCTGTCACCTGGGGATACTTTAGATAGATAGATACCAACCCAAAAGATTGCGTGTATTTTTTTTTTCCTGGAAGAAATATCTGTAAAGCGATGAGCGCCACAATTAAAACTTTCAGAATTGAAAAATATAATGAACATTTAAAGAATCCTTTTAAACATTTTCTCGAGTGTACGTAGGAATACGTGATAGGCACAGGCTGACGAAAGGTAAGCGTTGGCGCTTACTAATAAAAAATATTTTTAGTGACTACAGACAAAATTAGTCCTAACCCACGTTTGCGCTAGTCTAGACCTAGACATCTAGGTTACAATGAGTCAGTCGCAAACAAAGCCTACGGTACATTAGTTACAAACATTAAAATTCCGGTTAAACATTTTTACCTTTCTTATTGCGTGTCGATGTACATCTGTTTATTTTTATTTATTTGAAGCCAAATAGCGAACGGGTACACCTGGCGCCGAAGCTTTATAATTTTAATATTATTTCTTGAGTAACTTTAAAGTTATGAAACTTTAGTGAGCGACTAATACGAAAAGATGTTTTGAACTACGAACGCGAATTCGAAGGATCTCCTTTGTACCCGGGCTCCTCGGGTGGACTGTCTTCCCGTGGTTATTAGGCCTATTGCAGCAAATTTAAACACGTATTCATTCAGACGCACCGTCACGTGACCACTGTTAATATTTAATAGTATGCTGTCCTCTCAACCGCGTCGCGTCACCGCATTATCTAAATTAGAGCCGTGTTACCTCATTGTGTGCTCAGCCTTATCTACACCGTTTAACATACGTGCGTCGTGTACACAGCTCAACAGGTTGGATCTTGGATCTGAGCGTAGCTACAAATGTAGTCCGAGCTCTAAACATTCGTACTGTGACATAGTTTCTTTGTGACCCCCGACGCAAGGAGGCGTTTTATAAGCTTGACGTGTCTCAGTGCCTGTGTGACTGGGTGTGTCTGTGTGACTGGGTGTGTCTGTGTGACTGTGTCTGTCTGTGTCAACGTAGCTCCGCAGAATGGACGCAATGGACCAGGCAAACGAATTTTTTTTACAAAATTACAAGAAAAACTGTGCTTTTACTTTTTCCATATCTCAATAAATGGCTGAGATATTAACGATCAAAGTGCGTATTTACGGCCGTTGGTTTTTTTAAAAACGCAGGCGGGCGGTCACTACTCGATGACGTCATCATTCAGTAGTCGCGCGTAGTTGATAGGGATTTTTGACCGAAATTTTAATTTAAACTCAAGTAAAGCCGCGAGCAAACCTTAGTTATCAATAATAAAATAACATATATAATTCACATACTATCTACTACATCTATGCAAAATTTCAAGTCTGTATCTATAGAAATAAGAAAGTTATAGATTTTTGAACTGCATAGACCCATATTTTCTATAGTTACGCCGTATCGTGCTCGCGGCCGAACTAAATCGTGACGTCATAGCGTAAGCGCGGAAATTCAAAGAAGGGCTTGAACTTCTCGTCTTTATAACTTCGGAAATACTGCATGTATTGAAGTGAAATAAAAAGTTATGTAATGTATATGACCTAAGCTCAGATTTTAGGTGTATTTGATAGTAATATTTTGACCCTTTTGCCTTCTCCATTAGATGCGGTTTTTTTAAAGCTGACGTGATCTACATGATTCCTAGGTATAATTTGTGAAGATCAGTCTGATCTTCAGCTCATTACAGATTTTCTTAGTCGGCGGATTTTTAATGTATCTTACATCCTATTAATATTATAAATACGAAAATTTGTATGGATGTATGAATGTTTGTTACTTTTTCACGCAAAAACTTCCAAATGGATTTTGATGACACTTTACAATAATATAGCTTACACATCACAATAACACATAGGCTATAATTTATAACGATATAGTGTGAATTATCCAAAATATACAACCAAATATTTGCAAACCGAAGGAATAAGTTTCCCGAAGCGAAGCGAGGGCGGGTCGCGAGTAATCAATATAATCTTAATATATATAAATCTCCTGTCACGATGTTTGTCCGCGATGGATTCCTAAACTACTTAACCGATTTTAAATTAAATTGGCACACCGTGAGCAGTCTGGTCCAACTTGAGAGATAGGATAGCTTAGATCTTTAATTATAGTCGCAATTTTATTTTATTGCAAATTAATTATAAAGCGGTACGAAGTTCGCTGGGGCAGCTAGTTATGTATAAAACTTTTGCGTTACTCACTGACTGACAGACAACGCACAGCCGAAACTACTGAACACATGAAGCTTAAATTTGGCATGTATGTATGTTCCTTGGTAAGGAAGCGTTGAGAGGATTTTTGGAAATTTCCCCGAAAGCTAGTTATAATAATAAACGCGTTTACACACACACGCCCGCACTAGGATTCCCTGTATCGTATGACATGGACAACACAAATAACACTGACACAATAACAACACAATAACAGCTGAAATACTAAAAAAAGCAACACAACACTACACCTTAGACTCGAGAACAAACATTTGCCTGTCATAAATATCTGACCTGGCCGGGGCTTAAACCCGGGACGCCTCGCTTCGCAGGCAACTATCAACTAGGCTACAAGATATATAGCGACGGATGAGACCGACCGAAGTAGTGGACGTGGTGGGTAGATGGATAACCTTCTAAGCACTCCATTGCTCTGGAGGGCTCGTAAAACCGTCGGTACCAGTTTTTTCTTTAGATAGTCGTCGTTAAACCTTGTCGGAGGCCTTCGGATGTTTAAAAGCTTCTGAAACTTGGGTTAGCCACTAACTCCTCAACCAATTAATCCGTGCTGAACGAGGGAGTATGCTCTAGGCTGCCCCAGTTACGAGGAAAGATGCTATGCTCAATAGTATGCCATTAATGGGTTGAAACCATGGCCTTACAGGAAAACGGGCAATATACCTATTCCCGAAATTAATTAGACGCAGGAAACATGTCGATAAAAATATTCGGTTTATTTCTAACTAATGCACAAAGGTTATCTTTAGAGAACCGATTATAGGAATTAGAGACCCCTCTGAGTATGAAATTCGACCGTAATTTTATTAATTCTGTTATAGGACATTGCAAACGTCATGTCACGTCATGTCACATGCATAGTAATGTGCATAGATAGAGTAAGTTAGATTAGTGTATGCAATGTTTTATTTATTTAAATTAATCGTTCTAAGCTGCGTACGCGCATGTTGGCCCAGCGACGCGCGCACAAACAGGGATCGTTAGCAACGAATGTAAAGATAACCTACCGTTCTTTTTGTTGTTAAATAAAGTACATTAACATTAAATATTGCTACAATCCTCATTAAAATTGTACCATGTCCTTGGGCTACATACCACCAGCTGGTCATGCCGTCCGCCGTCCGCCACTTCAGCAATAATAAAAATCATAAGTATGTTTGATTAACGCACGCAGTACGATAAAAAGTTATACTGTACACGTGGCTCGGGACAATCAACAAGCTTTTAAGCGACCGACACTGCATTATTGGAGGGTGACCATGCTGCCGCTGAGATCGGGACTCTATTTAAATCGAATCCCATTAAAAACATTTCATGTAAAATATGTAGGTCCCGGAGACTTACAAGCTCATTACGCTTTTACTGGTAAAACGTTATGGAATCTCTAAACTAACTCCACGGTATTATTTTACAAGCCTTACCCTCAGATCTTGAGCAAAAAATTAAGCTTCGCCATATAAAATATGGTCTATACATGTACTTGATTGCATGTTCGTCCTTTTGTAACTCCACAATTATGAGGAGAGACCCATGCTCAATCGTGGGCCATTAATGGGCTGAAGCCGAACAAACCTGTCCCAATGACGTAACATCTTGGTCACCCCACAAAATAAGTGCGTCAACTCTCATAAAATGGCAGAGGGGAGACTCGATTATCAGTCTACTGATAATTCCCCCCTTCCCGAGCCCCTTCTTCCTCTATCACACTTACGTTTGACTGATGGAATAACGACTACGAATACATCAATTCTATAGTGAACAAGGGAATCTCAGGAATTGAAACATTATTTTTGTGTTGGATAGTCTATTTACCGGGGCAATAGGCTATATAACATCACGCTACGACCAATGGTAGCGGAGTATCAATAATAAAATTAGTTACAAAAATAGCGTGCGTAAGATTGACTTAGTATTAATAAGCCAATGGTGCGTAAAGAAGTTCTACCTCAATAAAACGTTTTTATTGGAAAAATATCGATTTCAATTATTTGCATTTTTTGATCCATTTCATACTTGACAACGCAATATTTGTCATTTTGATATTTTCTTGAAGTAGGAAACAATTTCGTTGACAAGACCTGCATTGACGTTAGGTAGTCTAATCACGCGTTATACGGGCGGTCGATACGAGGCTCGTATCGTGCCACGATAAAATCAACTCGTTGTTTCGGTGTGAAGGATGCTATCGACCTTACGGACCGTAAATGTCACTGGCCTGTACACCCACACCCTCGGTAACACCGCGACAACTTGTAGTATCAATACCCCAGGTGTTGAACAAAAGTTTAGTTTGTTGTAGAGTCAAAAAAATTATGTGTATCGACAAATACTTGACTTTGGATTGAATTTGAATTTACAATGTATGTAAGTAGTATTCATGTGAGTTATATGATAGCCAAGTGGTTTGAAAGTGGAACTCCCGAACAAGGGAGATTGGGTTCGAATTCTTCACGCGTCTATTTTCAAAGTTCTTGGTGAATTATAAATTAATTATCACTCGCTTCGGCGAAGGAAACTATCGTGAGGAAACCTGCATACTTTAAAGTTCTCTAACAAAAATTTAAAAATAAAAGAAGTATTAACTAGATAAACTTCATTTTTTATTAATCTATTAAATATTATAACAGTATCATCAATTCGTCACAACATTAATTAATCTCTATTTTTTTTTGTTTCAAAAAATTACAATGCGTTTACTATTACTAAAATGTCCGGTCTCTTAGAAATGCCCATATTTTTTATAATGCTCAGCTAATTTCACGGACGTTACAAATTTTGAAATCGTAGGTAAACCCTCTTAAAATTCAAATTCAAAACCATTTAATCGTGTGTGTATTTTATTACACTTCTTCTATTTCGCAATAGTGTAGTTTCACATAGTAACAGAGTTTACCAGTAACTAGTCAATATTCAAGTTTGATTGTGTCCCACTAACTGCGCTCGTAAGGAAGTCGTGCGAAGGCTGCATTAGAAAGGATGACATTTTCAGAGCATGCGGCGCGACTACATGTAAAAAGTAATAAGTAGAAAAAATCCGAAAATAGTTTCGGTTTTTTTATTACAAAATTGGAATAACTTCAATAACACGTAAATTTAATTGATGTAATTTATTTTGTAAATGAGGTCACTGATGAATTTATTTAGCGCTTCTGTGCTTTGGCTCCAGTGCCACAAGAGACTTTGCCACAAGACAAACCACAAGTGCCACAAGTGGCACAAGTGCCAAAAGAGAGAAGAGAGCGCCACATGGGTTTGCCAGTAAATATAGAATTTTATTGATACCTTTGACATTACTTCCTAATCTCATGATAACGTATTTCAAATGTAACGAAATAACTTGTAAGCCACAAATGAGTATTATTTTACGAATAAGCATACAAATTCCAAATTTGATGTGTTTGTGTTGTGTTTTAAAAATAAAAATTAAGGCTCCCCACAATTTGCTTGTAGATATTGCTCATAAAACAAAAACTCAAAATTGGTGTTAAGTCGTTTTACTCCGGAATGGCTATCGTAGTAGGTACATCTATGGGCCAGAAGTAAAAGGTATTGCTAGACACCAAGTAGGTAACACTGGCGACCCTGTCTCCACCTGTTATGTTACTATGTAATGGTTAATTTGATTGCGTATTTCTTAATTCAAATCAAATCATCATTAAACATATAATAAAATTTTAATTAATCGATGTTTGTACACGGAAGATATTTGAGAACATACTGGGAGTATTTATTAACGCAATATATCCCATAATCAGTCATTCCAGTCGGTTTGTCTGTTCGTTTGTTCCCACTAATCTCAGAAACGGCTAAAGCGAATGTGGGTTTCATTGATGTATTGTATACAATAACATCTTGGGGTACATTACGGTTTATTTAAATCGATCCATAAACAAAAACAAGACAATTTCAATTTAATACAATCCCATCGAAACATTTTTTCAGATGTAGGTACAAAAAATATTAGCAGTCCATTAATAATCGTTTATTATAGGTCAGCCATAGATACAATGAACCCAGACCACAACATCAAAATGCTTGGAAAAGCTACTGTTCTCCTATTGCGAGTACTAATTGACCTCTAACCCAGAACTGCGCGATGAGTCATTCCCTGCGCAAGCGCACGGTTTGGCACGGTACAGTTGAGTCCAAAAGTATTAGAAAATATTCAAATAGAAAATGATGAATGAAATAAAACAACACGGTTTAATGGTTTAGAAGTTTACAAAAATATACATTGTTTTTTTGTTTTACTTAAAAAAATGAAAATAATCATTTTTTTCACATTTCAACTGATAAGCTTTTAGGTGACATCATTTTAAAGTACAAATCTAATATTAAATTAAAAAAGATTTAAATTAAACAGTTGGCCTTCGCAGTTATCGTAAACCAAAAACAATGTAAACAAACTATTAAAAAACGTAAAGGCGCTAAATTTTCCGAACTCGTAAAAGCTAAAACTCGTAAAAGGCTATAAAACCACAGAACTCATTTTATGATGCGTACATAACACATTGATCACACGCAATATTCAGTGAATGGTTTTCTGTGTAACTGTTCCTGTTATAATGTAGTCTATACAAATAAAATGTAAAAAATATGTATACAACACTGATAGCACATATATGTAGATAGTATGTGCTATTAGTGTAGATAGAAAGTAGGTCATAACCCCATACTAGAATTCCTTGTATCCCAAACTCAAACTCAAACTCAAATCATTTATTCCATGTAGGTATTTAGAATACACTTATGAACGTCATTTTTTGCATTTACCACCGTTTCGCTAAGGTGCCTTTAAATTTTAAATCTTATGAGGAGAAAAAGAAACGGCGAAAGAAAACTCCTCGGCACATCTTTTAAAAAAAAAATATATAGTACTTAAAAACTAATTACAATCTTTTTTGCTAGGTACTACCATTTTATACCTAAATACTAACTTGAGCGGAACCGGATGCGGATGTCTACTACCAAGCATCCTTGTCATTAATATACTCATCGATTTTTATTCCCAGGTGCTACGGACAACTCACAGGCAAGAAACTAAGACTCAGACCGAGAATTGAAATTAAAACTCATCATTAAGAATCAAACAAGAACAGGGCTGTCATATTATTATGTGGACTGACTGATGGCTGGTCCGTCATCAACAGAGTAAAAATAAATAACTTACCACTACCCCACACATATTTTCTACATCCCAATTCCCACGGGATGTAGAATAAAATATTTGAATTTTAAAATTGGATTTATTTCCGCAATTATACATTATTACACATACCTTGAACTAGGATTTTCATTGTGTGGCATTGACACACAAATGAGACTTCACAAACACCCACGTCAGGACAACCATCGGTATAAAATGGGCCCACATACATCACGAAATCTCGGACCAAGACAACCTTGATATTTGGTGGCGATAGCACAATAAAATTGTAGAGTCGTAAATTGAATAGTATTTAAATCTATGCAGATCCATTTGTTTTAAGATTCCTTAGAGGCAAGCAACCAAACATAAAAAGCGTTGATAAATAGCAATAAAATTCATGTGTAATGATTTATTCCGTATTTTTAATGTTAAATAACACGTCACTTCTGATAAACACTCGCATTATACGCGTCTAAGTGTAATATTTTATATTATAAAAGTATAAATTTAAGTAAAAAACTTCATTTTTCTTTTCATATTTCTTACAGGTTTGTAAATAAAATAAAACATTACGATTAAAGTTTATTTATTTAATTATATGAACGCAGTAAAAATAAGACTTTAAAATGTTATAATCGATCACAAATAATAACAGTAATAATGTAATAGTGTGTTCAGTGACATTACAATTATAGGCGACGACTGCGTAAACATTTGGCATACACATTATGAAATCAAGTCAAAAGTAAGAAAATCACAATAAAAATGGTTATTATTTGTAGACTAAGTAAAAAATCATACAACAACGTAGAATTCTTTCATTTATTAATTTTATAGGAAATTGGATGGTCGTCTTTATCTAATCAAATCTATAAACAAATCATAAAACTCAAATATCGCAACATAACTTTTATTGGGGTCCGAGTGACCCCCAGCATAGGCCAGTGTGCTGACTCATTGCGCCGGCGCATGGTAAGCCACGGTACTTGTGAGTACAAAAGTTTTTATAAACCTTTCATTATTTTTTTGTAACCGCAACGGACAGACAATATTACGCCAACGTAAGCTACAATATCTTTGTAAATTTTAATTCGAAGTTTTTCATAATAAGACAGATAACTATTATAGGATATATTTTATATGTTATCACGTTTTTTAATAAAATAAAATAAAAAAATATATTACTGAAGTTTATGTTAAGTAACATTCTAAATAAAAACTGTGTATTTAACATTTTGCATTGATTCTATACCTACCTATATTGAAAATAAATTTTAACTAGAACTAGCAAGAATTTAGAGGAAAATCGATATACCTATCAGTAATGCAAACGCAAACAGGTAAAAAGTAATTTGAGGAAAACTAATTTTTATAATAAACACAAGTTATTGAACGAAAAATACGAACTGACTTGGGCCGTTATTAGTGTTTTGGTAAGGTCATTCACTTGGATATGACCCATGACTATTTACTTACTATAAGTAAAGAACGTTTCAAGATGAAGATTATAATAATAATTTGGATGTATGAGTAATATAAGTATTATCGTATAGAATAGAAGGTCAATTTGTCTCGTAGTTGAAATCATTTTTTGACTGTTGAAGCTCGTGACAAGTTTTTTAACGTTAATAACCTACAAAAAAACAGACGAGCCACCTAATAGTAAGTCATCGTCGTCTATGGACGCAAACAATACATTCAAGGCATCACTAATGTGTTTCCGGCTAGCATATAACGAAGAGGAAGGAAAGACAAAAGATTTTTATAAACACAAAATTTCCTAATAGTCAGTCTTGTATTTAAATTTAAAATATCTCTGTAACGTTGGAAATAGAGTATGCCACTAATTAGACTTCATAATTTAGACGGTCCAGCACTTGCAGACATGCAAGAACCACTCCTCTTTCTGTTGTTAAATAGGTACGCGATCCTTTTGGTTAAAAAGGATTTGTATGGGAGTGACATTTATAAATGAGGCAGTCCATCACAGATCTCAGGGGTAGTTATTGATAAACACACGGATTGTTTGTGTGAACTACTCATATAAGAATACCTGTATTAGACGAGAATAAGTTAAATAATAATATTTAAGTATAATTCGCGAGTCATAGACATAATATAAAAAAGCAATTGAATAGGTAGAAGTTAATAAAGTATTTTAAATGTGTGACTATTTTTAATTATTAAATTGTCAGAATATTTGAAAAAAATATTATTATAGTTACTTCGATATCAAGACAATAATCGGACCTCCTTTCATAGAAGTTTGAATATAAAAAAGATCCAAAATTAAAATGTGGAACAATACTCATTTAAAACACCAGCAGTGAAATCACATAAAAACTATTACTTTTCATCAAATGATGAACTAAATTTTTAAACCAATAATATGACATCGTTTGATTAAGGTAACAATAAATTTTCCACAATTTTATTACACTAAGTTCTATGATATTTTTAAACAGTTCCTTGTATACAAACCCGCTAACGATCAAAGCGACTTCTTGACATGAGTGTAATAACTTTTCGTTGCGCTAGTACGCCCGCCTACATAGAGGCCTTAACGGCGCCTAGTGGTCGCTTCCCAACAATAATTAAACTATGTAGGTCGCATGGACGCCCACAAAGACTGACGTTATATCCACCACCAGTACACTCTGACCCACCACCCCCCTCACCTACACCTAACCACCACACAAAGAGCGGAAGGAAAACCAACCGCACAGATCTTCCAATGCTGGACGACTAACGCTCTTCTTATTCAATTCTAGAACGTATAGTGATGAATTGGCGAATCCCTGAGTCGGTTAAAGCGAATTCCAATCAGTTTAAAAAAGGAACACGACAGCTGTCCGTTCGGAAACACGATTCGCAAAGGGCGTTTCTTTTTTCCATTTCCCGATTCTACGAATGCATTGGCTTTTAGTTTTTTTTATTTATTTTAAAAGCCACGTCCGACAAGTTGAAGTAAGCACAGATAGCGTTTCGAAATATTATCTTTTTGTTAACTCGAAAGTCGAGTAAGAAGCGTAACAAAGGATCAAGTGCGCTCGAAGAGACTGTCAAATGAAATCTCATCGAAATAATAGCAAGTCTCGAGAAATGACAAATGCGTAGCTTGACGACAGCCATTTATCATATTCCGTATTAAAGATGACACGGCGCACACTGATTTAACAGTTTTTTTACTGTAATAAATGAATTCAAGGGTAATAAATGGTTTGGCTGCGATTTATCTGTAGCAGTACAGACGGCTCTTTTGTTCTTATCTGTACTGTGTACCTACTGTACATTTATTATGTTATTATGATTAAACTGATGAATAAAACATTATCTAGAGCCAGAGTAACGGCGGCTTTTTAATTTTTTATCGCTGAAATAATAAATAAGCAAAAAGTAAAATAACTAAACAGAATTGAAGTATTTTTGTAGTTTAATAAAATAACCGGAAATAAAAAAAAGTTTTTTTTTTCAATAAGATCAGACAATTTCTTAAGCTTGTTGCGTTATGTTTTTTTTTACAACCGCAAGCAACCGCAAGAGACAATAACATATTGTCATAAAATAAAAAACCGCAGTTTTGTACTGATAATTATTACCTGATTTTGTATATGCAACATTAAAATCCAAAATAAAATTCAAAAATATTGATAACAATCTCGAAATTCACAAAAAAACTTACTTCCAAAGTCCTTGGCAGCCACAAAAAAAATATCACAAAACAGAAACACTGATACGTAATACGCGTGCGTTATTCGAAACGCTGCGACACAACAGCCCCCGGCCGCGGGCAGTAAGCTACTGATCTAATTCCAAACGTATATGTACCGCTGTGAAAGTGACGTAATCGCGGCCATATTGCCCCGCACCCCTCCATCGAGTCTTCCGTTCGCTGCAAAAATGTAATATTTAATCAATTTCAGAGTTGAAGGCTTCTGAAGCTTTATAGGTTATTTCGTGTCGCGCGTTAAGTTTTCTGTGAGCCGCTGACTTATTTTTATAAAGTTGTGTTCATGTTGAACTGTGTTGAAGCTTGAAGTAGCTATTGTTCTTGAAATAATCGTGTTAAACTCATGGTAAACAAAAATCGGTATTATCGAACTTAGCTAAGAACTTCGAGTTTAATCAAACTTTTTGAGGAAGATTTTACTTTTAGTTTATAATACGTATACCTACCTATAAATGAGAAAAAGGAAACCTAAATGAAAGATGTAAATCATTATAAAACAAGGAATAGAACTGTTTTCAAGACCACAGCGCATACTGTTCTGGGAGCCATGGCTCACCGCTATTATTTGTACCGAATTTATGGTTATTATCAAATAAGTTAAGCGCTCATAGCCCGGTGGCTTGCGTCGATCGTAAGTGATCGATAGAGTTAGGCAACAGCGGGCGCGGTCGGCAGGTGTGTAAGCTGCTTCTTGTTTTTCTTTCTAATTTGGTCACAGATGTGTTGCTACCCTTGAGGACTCAGATGGTCGCGTCAAAAAGGTGTAACTGGATCCACAAATAGAAACAAAGGCGACTTATAATTTTTCTTCGACAGGGAACCCGGTAAAGTTTGCAATCCAAGAATGCTCACACAATTGAAAAATATGGGAAAATGTAACTGTTTAATCGCTGAACGTCCATTCGAGTCGGACAAACTTTATTCTAGGGGCGTCAATGGGAGGGTGATGGGAAACCAGGTCGCATACTACAACCAGTACTCATACAGTGATAGTACACGCAGTATTCTAGTGCATGCATTATGAACCTATGAACCTGTGTTCTGACCTGGGATTTAAGGAAAAGAGTGCTTGTCATTATTTCTACGACAGATGTTTACACCTGTAATTGAGATGACAGTAATATTTATAATAGGGCATAAATCATGTAAATTAGTTTGGTATCTTGTTGATGTGACGTAGTAAATAAAGAAATTAAATTATTTTTATTTCACTAGAAAGATATAATGAGGACGGAGTCTTTTAAAGGAGTCTGCCGTCTCCAACAAAATGTTCAAGAATAGACAAATGAATTAAAAAATTAAGAGAAGGGCTTGATGTTGTCAATATGATCATGGAATATTTTATTTCTCGTTATAACAAGATAACATGAAATTAGAATTATCTATCCTTCTCTTGGAAATTGCAGGGTTTTTCGGACTGGCCAGAGGGCCAATCTCTGGTTTGTCGGTTCAGTAATTCGAGTGGAGACTGATTAAATTACTCATATGAACAGATCATTATGTTGGGTTCAGCCGAATCAAACGCTATTGTTGTATGACATTGGGCTTTAATGGAATGTAAATAAATATTACTTTTGATTGTTTCGAGTGGTAAATTAATACAGGTAAACAAGGAGCAGTGAGCCGAGTGGTGGAATGTTGGACTCCCGAAGCGGGGGCCCGGGTACGAATCCTGAGCCAGTGTGGTAGACTAAGGCCTGTGCCCCTTACATTGTGAAAAGAGACCCGTGCCCAGTAGTTGGAGAGTTATGGGATGCGATGATAAAATACACTCAAAAATAAGCTTAAATTTTGGTTACTAGACAAATACATTGAGTAGAAAACTCAATTAATGAATTCCTTAATTAATAATTAGTTCGTATACGAGTAATATGTATTATGTATGTGTAATGATTGATATTAGGTAACATTTGTATGTCAGAATAATGTCTACGGGATCACAAATTTTGTAAACATTTATTTTACCTACACTTTAACAAATAAATAATTTGAATTTGAAGACACTGGCAATTTTTTCTTGTCAAGACTAGCAATAATTGCAATCATCCGCGTGTAAACAGTGGCTTGCAATTATTGAATGGCAATTATTGCTAGTTCATTGCTCTTGCATGTACAAGAAAATAGCATCATATAAATGGGACTTAACGTAAATTTTTATCAAATATCTTCCAAGTAGACATAAGTAGACTTCATTTATTATTTTGTTACCTATATATTTCCCGTCCTAAAATACATGAGAGTTAGGAATTACCTTAACCCAACCCTGTAGGTATGTGACGTCCATTAGCATAGCTAACAACGGACGCGAACCCGGAAGGATGGCATTACGAGCGCGTCCGCAACTCGTTACAGTCCTGTAACGTGTCACTGGATAATTTCTGGCCAATCCTGTTTTGTTAGCCCAGACCCAGATAATGTGACCTAGTTAGTAACAGTAATGTTACTTCGGGGTAAAGCGCGCATAGCCCGGCTTGCATCGATCCAAAGTGACCGACCAAAACTGAAGGTCTCCTTTCTTGAGTGGTTCCATGCTTTGGAATGCACGTAAATTATTATTATCGTTAGATATCGTTAAGCCATGTCGGAGGCCACTATGCGGCTAAAAACTTCCGACAAATTAGGCCACTAACCCTTCCACTGTCCCACTGTTGGGTCTCTTCTGAAAGTGTGAGGAGCACAAGCTATAGCCCACCATGCTGGCCAATTGTGGATTGGCAAACTTTGTTCACTTTTGAGAATATCGTGGATTACTCTGGTGCGCAGTTTTCCTCGCAATGCTGTCCTGTACCGAAGCAAGTGATTATTTATTTTATACTAGCGACCCGCCCTCGCTTCGCTTCGGGAAACTTATTATCAAGTGCTTAAATATAAAGTTTCATGGTTCTTTAAGAGATGGCGCTAGGCGTTCTTATTCTTTAAGTTAGGAAGGTTCACCCCTAGATGGCGCTGTGCTTAAAACCCGAAGAAATCCCATACAAACTTTCAACCTCAATTTAACCTCTTCATCGCTTTTTGTCGCAATAAAAGGTAGCCTATGTCCTTTCTCAGGGTCTAAAGATTGTCTGTGTCAAATTTCATCAAAATCGGTTGAGAGGTTTAAGCGGGAAAGCGACAAAGACAGACAGACAGACAGACAGAGTTACTTTCGCATTTATAATATTAGTAGGGATGCACATAATAACAGGATGAAAAATGGTTAAGAACTTTTATATTTAAGACGACTTCGTCACAAAGAGATAGGACGTCTAGTTTCGTTGGAAATCGGGTAAAACTATATTACCCCTAAAATTACATTTCACCCTCACACGTCGCATTGACTTTTATTTATTTTCCGTTAGTTTCTCTGTAACTCCTTCGCTTTTCAATACTTTTGACGTGATAACGTCTGATAAACCGATGAACGCCAAGCACGAAAAAGTATGGCGTCATTGTCACGTTCTGCCAGAGCCGAGCGTGCAAGCGAGAGCGCGGATCAAGCGCTAGAGAGACGCGATAGGTCCTAAGCGTTCGGTTTTCTTCAATAATAATAACGCCACACACTCATAGCCCCACACTAGAATACCCTGTGTCGTGGGTGCCATGGACAACACACAGGACACACACTGTTCTGTTCACTGTTCAATGTTCTCTTATTATGACGCTATCACGTAAAATTATCGTCCATAAACCGACTCTACATTTTTAACCTGTTATTATTTTAACTTCCCACTAAAAAAGTTGAAAACTTTCAAAAATAGAGAAAGTATTGGATTCACTCCGATTTTTTTTCCATTTGTTGCGTTTATGTATTTGCATTGTCCGTTTAG
Source organism: Ochlodes sylvanus (assembly GCA_905404295.2). Taxonomy (NCBI): domain Eukaryota; kingdom Metazoa; phylum Arthropoda; class Insecta; order Lepidoptera; family Hesperiidae; genus Ochlodes; species Ochlodes sylvanus. The sequence continues at coordinate 1,386,533 of FR990146.1, read as the reverse complement.
TGAAGTTCACATTCATCAGTTCTTAAAATTGACGTACAGGGTTCCGTTGTTCCGTTCTGTAAAAACGCGGCTAGTTCAGTCGCAGGTCGTAACATTGTATAGTCACTGCCGGCGGTAGGAAGCGTCGGTTAGCTGGTGCAAATCTAGCGTTTACGAGGTCGACGCCGCCAGTAAAGTTTTTTATAAACATTCCCAGAAACTGCGTGCTGCTATTCATTTGTAAACTGTATTTTAGCTTTAGCTTTCGTTTCCGCGTTTAGGTACTAGGTTCCAGTATAGCTACGCATCTTAACGCATTTGTGTCGAAATTCCACTTTAAAATGCCTATTCGTCTAAAAGACTGCCAATTACCCTAGTTTAGCCTGGTTTAGCTCACATGGAAGTAGTTTCAACTGGTTTTGATCAAAACATTCCTTATTCTAAACCCATAAGAGTGAAACATCACAAAATCCTTTTTTCTTTAGCCGTCAAACCAACAGACGAATCACCTGATGGCAAGTGGTCACCATCATCACAGACATCAGTAACACCAAAAACATTAGCGATACTTTAGCGGCCAAGAAAGAAGGAAGATGCGCCTGGTGCTGATGTCCATGGGTGACGGTGATCACTTACCATCAGGTGACCCGTCTGCTCGTTGGCCTGCATAGGCTGTAAAAAAAAAACAAAAAAAGAGAGACCACGCGTCCTAATCTCGTCAGCTTTTCAGCAGGGTGCCAACAAATAGGGGAAGTTGGCTTTGACTCAAAGATGGATAGAGCCCCTTACGCCCCAATGCTTAGCTGATGGTTTCTACTCATAACTACCTCGCTGCCAAAGTTCATTTTCGTAAGTCAAGTAGTTTTTAAGATTTCGTGTTTAATCTGTGAGCTATGAGTGAGATAATCAAAGAGCTTTTCTAACAGCTCCTAACGCAACCAATGCAATACAGTACGGTTGTCAATATTTCCGAAGGGTTCTCTGACTATCCATTGTGATATATCACCGTCGGACCATGCCGGAAGCTTACGCTATGGACTTTATCGTCATTAATCAATCATAAACGCGGACATAAACGTCCGAAAGAGATATGGCGACGTCATTGGACGTTAAAATAATACCTTCATAAAAACACATCTGCGCTTTATAATCCTTTGAGTACGCATGCTGATGAAGTTTTTTTATGGTAGCCGGCAAACGAATAGACGAGCCATCTGATGCTTAGTAGTTACTTGCCCAGGGACGCCTAAGACCGAAGACGGTTAGCCGTTGCCGGTAGAAGAAACAAGAAGAAAGTAGGTACTAACAAGTCATTTGGCTGCTGATTCGAGCAAAAGAACATTAGGCGTGTTTTACTAAAAATTTAAAGTTTGTTATGGGGTTGTCGTTAGAATGGTTATCCATGCCACTCGTGACACAAGAAATTCTACTGCAATGGTAAGAGTGTCAACGTGTTTTTTTCTTCTCACCCGATGGTAAGTGGTAACTCTTAGATGGAAAATTGCGTTAACTTGGAAAAAACATATTAGCATTCGGTTAGTTTGGTTTTTAACGGTTGCACCGTAGGAAAATTAGAAATAAGCATATGCTCATCGCTGTTTCTAATTAAAATATCTGCGACAACTAACCTAATGGACTTCTATGGGCAACGATGCCCACTTAATGTTCGTGTGCGGAGTTTGTAAGTAATATGAAAGAACAATTTCCAAGTTGTCGTTGCCAACAATAGAATTCGTTGTTCGATTGTATTGTGACAGGAACAATTTATTCAAAATGGCGTCACATTTTCCCGCGCTTTCGATAGTTCGTTCTACTTTCGCTGCGTTCAAGAAAAGTGTCTAGGACGTTTATTATAATAAATAGTGCATAAAGTGAAAACCGATGTATTCAAGGAAGACTTTGGTAAATCGTTTGAGTTTTGTTACAGTCCACGGGCTGTAGTATGGACTGAAACATATAAATAATGAAGTTTTATGTAATCACCTAAATCGGTTTCGCCGTTGCTACGATTATCAGAAACAAGGAGTGCGCACATTACACCAACTCGACGTCAACTCCACTCCGACTCCACTCCGTTTCAACTCCGACGTTCCGTTCCGCGATCAACGCTTCATCGACGTCAACTCGACTCCGTCTCCACTCCGTTTCAACTCCGACGTTCCGTTCTAGATACATTACGTCATTGTGTCGGTCGACGCGTGGACTACTCGTCTACGGTGAGTCGTCAACGCAACGTCGACGCGTTGGTCTCGAAACGGAACGGCTATGGGTGTAGGGCGAGCCGTACAGGGCTTTTAAGTATAAGTTCGAAATTCAACCTTACCTTCAAAGATATAAGGCTCATAATTGAATGTTAGCTTTGTCAATGTTTTAGTCGCGTTGGCGTCTGTCGGTCGTGGAGTCGTTGTACTGTGCGCACTCCTACAAACGCACAAACGAAATAGAAAAAATCTAAATCTCAACATTCCTTAAACATAAAATAGCAATACGATTTTTTTATATTAATAAATTAATGCTTCACTGCAATCCTACCTGAATAATGAAAAAATAAAGATGTACTATTTTTGACTGTGTTTATGTATTTTTTATTGTTTATGTGGTACTTTGTTTTTTCGTTACCTTAAAGTTATTATGCAATTGTTTACAAAAATAGAAATACTTTATATTTTGCTCTTTTTTCAACAGTAGGTACCTACTATATTTTTTTGCAATTTTTTCAAAAGCGGTAAGCCAAAAAGTTGGCAACCCTGCCACCACCCACCATCGAGTATTTTAACGTAATCTCGAAACGTTAGCAGATTGCGCGATACAACGGAGATGTGACAGGCTGTAAACAATAATTTAGGTATAAAGAGAATTTATGGTCCCTCCCGGAAGCTGTACCCTCGTTCTACTGACAGAGATCAACGACCAACTTCTACGGAAGCCATTGTGACGTGGGTCAGGGTCGTCATGGGATGTTAGGACAGGATCGCCCAGGGAGAAGGTAGCCACAATCTGCAATGTTAGAAAAATCAAATTACTCTTTCTTAATAATCATCTTAGTAATCAAAGGTAGTACACACATCTGTGACCGAATTAGAACGACTCTTACTAACAACTACCAACAGTACTACTAACTATCAGTAACAGTCCCGGCCCCAGTCCTAACACCAACTAACGAACGGACCAACTAACATTTTTTTGTCGTGCCGGCAGCGGAAAATGCTCGTTTGCTATCTTAAGTCCATAAAAAGAGGAGCGGGAGACGACAAATAGCTTTTACCAAACAGCTGCTCGCTTCTCGCCTGCAATGGTACGGGTATCTTACACAGGTCGATGAGGGGTCAGAGGTAAGGTCATGAGTTTAGCGCTGACGTTGGAAAACTGAAATGTTTGAGACAAACACACAAGTTATATTAAATATTTATACTGTCATGTTGTATATCTTCATCACGCTTTGTAGTTTATTAACTTGTAAGTTTTTCCTAATGGATTTAAGAAAGCGAGCGAGCATGCAGCACCACACTTCCGCTGCCGCACATGACAACTGTGAACGACACAGAACACTCCACAGAAGACTCAAATCGGGACGAGGATAGTTAGTTCAGTTAATCCACCAGTTAGTCCAGTTAGTCCAGTCTGACTAAAGAAGTATTATTTACTTATAATATAATTGCTTAATTCCATAAAAATAACATAAAAATAACCATACAAATTGAAGGTGTAAACAGCATCAACTAAATTCATTCAAAGTTGTTTAAGATCATGTCAAAATGCCGGAGGTATACATAACATTCTATTTCCCGGGGAACATTTCATCTCGGGGGATTACGAACTAGTGCGCGGTCTGTCAAAAACGTTCCAATGTAGCGCGCACAAAAGATTATAAAAAATACTAAGTACAGCTTAAGGTACTTGTTTTATCGTGCGCGCGATTTAATAGCGATATATCGATCGAATTAAAAAGTGGACTTTAAGGTGTCGCTTTGTTCCATGCCGGGGAATTTAAATAAAAACTCAGTTAGCATTCCATTTGTCAATGTATTAGTTGGATTCTAAAGGAATTTGAATGTTTGAAAAATGCAATGTTATGCAGCGTGCCCACAAGGTACGCCAATTATATAAATTTTAAACAAGTTAAAAACAATCTCACCTGAGGGTAAAATTTATATGTCAAAAAGCTATAACATATAAATCATACAAATATATAGATATTTTGGCGCAAAATGTCACTCAATGTTGCATTTTCGTTTGAAATGTTAAACGTTTATCTTGTATTAGTTTATTTATTTATTGAATCACCAACTGTACACTATAGCTTCGTTAAAAAATAACATTACACAGAAGTATTATTTTAAGTTCCATTATAATTATAGGCGACGCCAACTTACAATATAAGAGCAGCGATTAATGAAAATGTAAAAAATAATAAAAGACTGAAGCTTACTCGCTGTTGGTGAAACAAGGGCTTATCTAAACAGCCAGAAAATATAAGGTTTCGTTAGTAACCGCTTATCGGCTTGCCTTCGGAATTCCCACCTCGAATTTCAATAAACCTCCCGATCGCAAATTCCGGACTAACGAGGCGCTTTTTTATAAAAGCTCTTCCGGTTTTTAACACTTTGAGCTTTCTAACGTGAGCTTTTAACCGAGTACGGCTAAGGCTAGGTTGGGGTTTCAGTGTAATATAGATTTTACATCTCCCTTTATATTTTGCAGTTATATTTATTCATGGTTCTCAATTCATCTGCAAATATTTGCTTCAACCTATCAATGGCCCACTCTGCACCATGATTCCCTATAGGCCTCCACGATCCACCTCCAAGAAAAGCATACTACATTACGCTGCTCAAGTGCGGATTGGTGGAGGGGTTGGTGACCAACCCAAGCATTGGAAGATTTTATGCCACCCGAAGACCTCCGACATGGCTCAACGACTGTTGCCTAGCAATAAAAACGGGACCGACAGCTCTGCGTGCCCTCTAAAGCACGGAAGTTCTCAAGATTTTTTTGCCACGCAGTCACCCATCCAACTACCGACCGCGCCCGCTAGACTTAACATAACTCGGTCGATCATTTAAGATCAGAGGCGACTCGTGAATTTTTTTATAGGTTCACCACAAAAACAAATTAAGTTCTAAGTGTAAATTAAAATCTCTAATAGATTCTCAATAGGCAGAAGCGAGTGCTTTACGGATATCTTGTCTCCAGAAGCCAAGCACCTCACGCAACATAATATGAAAACAAGATTGCTAAAAACCCATCACCGCCTGCGCCAGCTTCAAACATCAAACATGGGAACAAAATAATTTAATACTGTCTTCACGGGTGTGAGGAAAACGCCTTGGTTGTGTCACTTAGGACCAACTCAAGCCGCTATGAGTGATATGATGTATAGGGTATAGGTACCATATAACTTGATAAGTTCATACCTTTTTTCAATTCTTGTTCGTTCCAATCTATCAAATAGATGGCCTCAATATTTCCCTCCTACGACTGACTCACGACACCGTTTGATATTGAAATACCCTGGAATAAGGTTCTATGTAAATGTATATTTAAAGATCAGTTACTGTAATATTTATTTTTATAAGAAAACTAGCTGACCCAGCGAATATTCCGCCATATAGATTACTTGTAGTGAATGAATACAAAAAGCGCGATTTAAATTTGAGGAAGTGAAAATTTGGGATAATGTATTTTTTTATGGGCATAGGCCACTCACTCCACTACGCTGGCCAATTGCGGATTGGTAGACCCCTTTCACCTTCACACACCTTTGAAAATATTACGAAGAACTCTTTGGCGTACAGGGTTTCTTCATTTTCTTTTTTATGGACTTAAGACAGCGACGAGGCACAACTTTTTCGTTGTCGCCCATAACATCTGTGACCGACACAGAACAAAACTCAATTCAGGTATAAAATGATTAGTCTTAAGAACGTTAGTTGATCAATTCGTCAGTAGGTACGAGACTGGGGCAGGAACTGTTAGCGATAGTTAGTCCTGTTAGTTGTTGTTAGTATTAGTCCAATTAATAATTGTTAGTAAGAGTCTCATTATTATTTTGTTAGTTGTCAAGAAATCTATTGCGTTAATAAATAAATACTTCATATTTTTGCCTCGATTTTAGGCACAGTATCATATTATATACTACAGCTATAACCCTAATGCCACGTCCGCACAGACAGGTGGCTTTCTTAGCGCCTAGAGCCTAGCGAGTCACCTAGCGAGTAGCTCAGTAACACGAACGCTTTAGAATGTTCACGACCAGCCGCACTGCGCGCTTGGCGCCTAGTTAGTCACTTAGCGAGTATCCAAGTAAACAAACGTGTTGGTTTTTTGTCGCGAGGCGCGAGGCATTATAGAAGAACAAAATGAATGAAATCTTAATTGCACGGGCAGCAAACCACCTCTCAGTGCGGCCACCGTCTACCCTAGTAAGTAGCCAAAATGCAAGCCACTGGGCTCTAGGCGCTAAGCAAGCCGCCTTTCTGAGCGGACGTAGCCTAACACAAGTAATGGAGAAGGCAAAAGGGTCAAAATATTACTATCAAATACACCTAAAATCCGAGCTTAGGTCATATACATTACATAACTTTTTATTTCACTTCAATACATGCAGTATTTCCGAAGTTATAAAGACGAGAAGTTCAAGCCCTTTTTTGAATTTCCGCGCTTACGCTATGACGTCACGACGTGGCTCGGCCGCGAGCATGATACGGCGCAAGTATAGAAAATATGGGTCTATGCAGTTCAAAAATCTATAACTTTCTTATTTCTATAGATACAGACTTGAAATTTTGCATAGATGTAGTAGATAGTATGTGAATTATATATGTTATTTTATTATTGATAACTAAGGTTTGCTCGCGGCTTTACTTGAGTTTAAATTAACATTTCGGTCAAAAATCCCTATCAACTACGCGCGACTACTGAGAGATGACGTCATCGAGTAGTGACCGCCCGCCTGCGTTTTTAAAAAAACCAACGTCCGTAAATACGCACTTTGATCGTTAATATCTCAGCCATTTATTGAGATATGGAAAAAGTAAAAACACAGTTTTTCTTGTAATTTTTTATAGATTTATTTGACGTGTAAAAAAAAATTCGTTTGCCTGGTCCATTGAATAAGATTCACCGTCAGATACACCAGTATGAAGTCTTTTTAAACTTGCCATATATTCAGAAGTCGCCCGACCCAGGACGAAGGAATTCGCTCTGAATGGTAAAGTTATTCAAAAGGGTGAAAGGAACACTCGCGTAACTCCGCAGCCGATATTGGGTGAATGTAGTATCAATTGAACTTGGGAAAAGGTTCCCAACTAAAGATATCTCCGGATACAGTTACCAGATGTTGGGATTTTTCAGGACTGGAATTTGGGAACAGGTTTATTCAGCTTTGGAATTTGTCGGACTTTTTGATTTAAAACAAAGGAATAAAAAATATAAAAATGAAATAAGCTTTCGATAAAGTTTAATATTCTTATTAATTTAAAAACTACGACTCATCAGTGTCATTTAAAAAACTAATTAATTTGTAACAATAATTTATATCAATCACATACTTAATTGAACTAAAAAAATGCAACATTTTGTTTTGCAACTAAAATGTTCGAACTTGTTACAAATGTGCAGATTTTCTTTTATATTCATCTCACTAGTAATAAATAAACGCTAACATACTCATACCCTCATCATCATCATCATCATTACAACCCATAACTGTCCCACTGCTGGGCACGGGTCTCCTCTCACAGTGTGAGGGGTATAGGCCATAGTCCACCACGCTGGCCAAGTGCGGATTGGTGGACTTCACACACCTTTGAGAACATTATGGAGAACTCTCAGGTGTGCAGGTTTCCTCACGATGTTTTCCTTAACCGAAGCAAGTGATAATTAAATATTAATACGCACATAATTTTTGAAAATTAGTGGTGCGCGCGGGGTTGGAACCCGGACCCTCCGGTTCGGTAGTCCAACGTTCAACCACACGGCTATCACTGCTACTCATACCCTAGCCCTAGGATTATTAGGCATTGTCCGGATATTCTAATTGTGGTATGGTAACCCCATCCCCGAATAGAATATCTCTCGATAATATTGCGAGCCGCTATCGGTTTTTGTTTTTAATCTTATCCTACTCTTTCCACAAAATAAAATAGGAGTTTCAGTTAGTAACTTATATTATGGATGTATAACTTATAATTTACTTAATCGATGGATATACATTTAGTGTTTGTTTAAATTTAAAGAAATAATAAAGGAGTGCGCACAGTACAACGACTCCACGACCGACCGACGCCAACGCGACTAAAACCTTGACAAAGCTAACATTCAATTATGAGCCTTATATCTTTGAAGGTAAGGTTGAATTTCGAACTTATACTTAAAAGCCCTGTACGGCTCGCCCTACACCCATAGCCGTTCCGTTTCGAGACCAACGCGTCGACGTTGCGTTAACGACTCACCGTAGACGAGTAGTCCACGCGTCGACCGACACAATGACGTAATGTAAATAGCGTCGGAGTTGAAACGGAGTGGAGTCGGAGTGGAGTTGACGTCGAGTTGGTGTAATGTGCGCACTCCTTTAATGTGGCACTCGGAGACTGCCGCGGTAAAGCTATTGCATAGCATTTTTTATCAAATTATGCAATTATAATTATTATTATTATATTATATATTATTAATTATGTTTGTAGAAAACATACGTACCATACCTTAGTATTAAGGTACTAGATGGCGCTGATTGGGGGTGTTAGGTTTTTTCGTTACGGAATTTCTGGATTCGGTCCCCACGCTCAAGGCCCGCAATAAAAGCTATGCAATAGCTTAAAAAAGGTACGTCAGTTTAAACAATTCTGTGTAATTCCCGCAGCTTAATCCTCGAGTGTAGCAACACATATGTGTCTTGCGTCTGGCTGTCGCCGTATTAAATTTTTATTGTTGTCATGTCTATAATGTTACGAGATTAATCGATCAATTGATGTAAAAATCATAAAAATCGGCCTTCGCGTTTGGTCTCTAGAACGCCACACAGGAAAAAACCGACTTACATAGACTGTGGAACACATTACTTTTCCTGACAGAGTTTGGTAAAAAAACAAGCCTGAAAATCTCCCAATAACACACAAATATTAGACCATGCGACACATATGATAAATATCCAATTTCCCAATAGGAGATACCATTCCAATAAATAAAAGAGAAGCCACGGGCTCTGACAATACTTAATTAAGTGAAAACCAGCATCATAACGCCCTGTTCACATCGGTAACGATTTTATGAAGCGTTTTTTGCCTATAAATTAACCTCACTACACGTAGCTTTACGCGCATTTTTGGGGAATTAAAGATAACTTATGTCCTTTGAGCTTTTGTTAACATGTATGCTGAGTTTCAGACTTAACGCGTTAATAGTAAAGGCGTTTTGGAAATATATGAGTGGATGGATATCTGTGGATCCAGTTACACGTTTTTAGAGGCGACCATCTCAGTCCGCGAGTTAGCAACACATCTGTGACCGAATTGCAACGAGACTCTTACCAACAACTAATAACAGGACTATCACTACCCCATTTGCTACCTCAATTCCATAAAAACTAATATGTGTGCAATTTACACGTGCATTTACATTTACACATACCTCTTTACTGTCGCTTTTTCGTTTCATCGACTTTCAAATCACACCGATGCTATAGAAGTTTTCACTTCAAAAAGTCTCTGATAGTCCTCATACTGACCGAGTAACTTTCCAACACATTTTGCTTACTGTCTAACTATCTTAGTCCGGATTTTATCACGCAATTGTTTGGGCAGTTTTATGCCAACAGCTGATCGTCTGTAATGGGTCTGCACCATTCATTTATCATCGAATGAAGCCGCGCGTCACTACAGTTTAATTGGTGTTTTATTGCTGACATACATGGCTATAATGTGCGTCAACTACCCCCCCCCCCCGCACCACCCCTCGCTGCCCCCACCAATTGTATTAGCTTTTATATGACTGCTGGCTTTACGGAAACATTGGTTATACTTTACAGAACGTACTACTTTTAAACCAACTTCAAAATAAGGAGAAGGTTCTCAATTCGCATACCCATATATACAGAGAAACAGACATAATATAAAACCCAAACTGGAGTCCAGCATCATAACCATTTTCGTCCAATATTCCTGACTTTTAACACACAAGGATGCTTGGTAGTAGACATCCGCATCCGGTTCCGCTCAAGTTAGTATTTAGGTATAAAATGGTAGTACCTAGCAAAAAAGATTGTAATTAGTTTTTAAGTACTATATATTTATTTATTTTTTAAAGATGTGCCGAGGAGTTTTCTTTCGCCGTTTCTTTTCTCCTCCTAAGATTTAAAATTTAAAGGCACCTTAGCGAAACGGTGGTAAATGCAAAAAATGACGTTCATAAGTGTATTGAAAAAATACCTACATGAAATAAATGATTTGAGTTTGAGTTTGAGTTTCAACAAAATTTGAATCACATTTAAATTCCACAATATATCATAATTATTTAAAGGTCTAAGCTTACAACTCCACTCCGACTTTACTCTAAAAGGCTTTCAAATATGACCCCTATGTCGTGTTTTTACGGTTGAATTTTCAACATTTACTCATGTTTGTGCCAGAGTTAATACCGGCACGGTTGATCGGCGGTGTGTCTGTTCGTCTCGGGTAAACGCACCTATTTCCGCCGCGCCCTCGAGTTCGACCTACCTTTGAGTAAGGCCTAGTCCATACAGATCGCAAAAAATAACTGCTAGTCATTCTTACGATCGAAAGTCGATGGTTAAGTTGATCTATTTAACTATGGAAGTTGATTTTTTTTATCGTATAAATAGGATGGATACACAGGGGATGTATGTAAGTTTCATTTGATGGCGTCAGAGATGTAGGTACTTATTTATTTATTTAATTTTTATTTAAATAGTGTAACACGACTTTGTTTTATATAGATATACATATTATTATATAGATATAGATAAATAGACGGCAGTATGCACACGCCCTTACAGCATTAGGCCGCGCCCTGACCAACCCACGGGGACAATCGCTCCGTTTTAATTATTTTCTTTATTACCTCGGGCCATAGCGCCGCGTGATAAATGTACTCTAAATATGTAAGTCACGTGATTTTTAACCTTATTTTTGATCGTCGTTATCATTACTAAAGGTTTATTTTTTTCGCGTTTTCTCTAGAATATAGGTAGAGATACACATGCTTGTTTTAAGTACGAAAGCATGCTTTTTGTGGGCACTTGGTACGTACAATCACGTGTTTGTAAACGTGCTTTGCTCGATAGGCATTGGTTGTTTTGGGCATGCACAAAAATCAACAGCCGTGCGTTTATCTTTATATATATAATTCTTCTGTGAGTGTGTATGTCACTGAACTTCTCTCAAACGACTGGACCGATTTGGATGAAATTTTTTGTGTGTGTTCAAGGGGATCTGGGAATGGTTTAGATTCACAAATGGACCCGGTAGGTGGCGTTGCTGTCGATATATCACCAAAACATTTTTTAATTATAAAGCGGTACGAAGTACGCTGGGACAACTAGTAGATTTATAAGACGATATCACGTCAAAATTCGATGAAGGCTTAGAGGCCACAGGGCCAAAGCCATCCCAAAGGCGGCGCTTAGTGGGTACGCAAGAGGATTCACCTCGTGAGTCGTGAGGCGTCGTCCTAATTGGCAGCGATCGTACGATGGCGCGATGCGTTTTCGTCGTGCGATGGGTATTTCAATACAATTACTTGCGAGGTTAAAATAGGACACTGATGAAATCTGTATGTCTGAACCCATCGCACGACGAAAACGCATCGCGCCATCGTACGATCGCTGCCAATTAGGACGACGCCTGAGGGTGTCGCTAGCAATTTGCCAGGGCGCAAAAAAAAATCACGTCAAAAATAAATGCAACTGTAATTATATCTGACTTTTTGGTCACTTGCAACCCGCTATGAAGGAATGCGATGAGAGACCGAGAAGTTTTTGTTTGAAACATAGTAGGTGTATTTCACAGTGTTAAGGAGTGCGCACATTACACCAACTCGACGTCAACTCCACTCCGACTCCACTCCGTTTCAACTCCGACGTTCCGTTCCGCGATCAACGCTTCATCGACGTCAACTCGACTCCGTCTCCACTCCGTTTCAACTCCGACGTTAGTTACATTACGTCATTGTGTCGGTCGACGCGTGGACTACTCGTCTACGGTGAGTCGTCAACGCAACGTCGACGCGTTGGTCTCGAAACGGAACGGCTATGGGTGTAGGGCGAGCCGTACAGGGCTTTTAAGTATAAGTTCGAAATTCAACCTTACGTTCAAAGATATAAGGCTCATAATTGAATGTTAGCTTTGACAAGGTTTTAGTCGCGTTGGCGTCGGTCGGTCGTGGAATCGTTGTAATGTGCGCACTCCTTCATACCTACATATTTACTGTTACACTTCGTAGAATATAACACGTAGTGAAATGTAAATATTTTAATCTTATAACCGCGGTAATGTTTATAAACAAAAGGAGTCTGCTATTTATAGTTAGTTTGTAACCACAATGTGGGTGAACAGTACTTGTGGTAACTTCTGGTCAATAGATCATCTTTGACCATCCTGTTGGTACTCGGCTCTATACCGGAGATGGGTAAAATGTAATCATGACAACAGATTACAATTTCATATGGGTCATTTTGCGCAAAAAGTAATCATCTTTACCTACCGACTACAATTACATCTGGAGGCCCGGAAATGCCCCCGCGAACGCCTTGCGAGAAAAGGTAGTCCAAGCGTTCATGCGGGCATAGTAATGCCTCCAGATGTAATTGTAGTCGGTAAAACTTAAAAAACATAAAACTTGAAGTGAGAGTTGTGAGTGTTGAGAGTTCAGAACATCATCATCTTCCTGCCCATCTCTTCTCTCTTTTTCTCTTTCATTCTTCCCTATTAGCCGTCATTTCTACAACCCTTGTCTATTTCCCACAGGAGCCGGATGAGAGTTCAGAACATAATGTATTGGCCGTAGAGCCACGAGACGTGGACCATTCGACGCAGATTTTTTTTCTGATTCCGAATCTTCAATAAAAAAAATCATAGGTGTGTGGGGGGGGGGGGGGTGGTTACAAAGTTTCCGCTTTTTTGCGTCGAAATAAAAATGGTAGCTATAGTAAAAAGGAATGCATAAACTTCAGCAATTTGCGCCGTGTATGGGCTTGGTAGAAATTAATGACGCTAATTCTAGGCCCGCGCCCCGCCCACCGCCGCGCCTGTGTTTGTTTTGCCAACAAATTAGATTGATTAAAAGAACTAACTATAAATTAATGCGCCGAGTGGAGTACCTATTGCTTACTTTATGAGGTAACCTGGCATTTTATTTACTTATCTACATGTTTTATGTGATTAGCCGACAAAGTAGATGAGCCATCTGATTGTAGCTGGTCTCTGTCGCCCATTGACGTCAGTTACACTAATTCAACATTAATGCGATGTCATCCTAGAAAGAATAGGGAAGAAAGACGGAACATAGGTACTGAATCTTAAGCGGTATTAATACAAGTTTCCTGAAGTGAAGCCAGGAAGGGTTACTTCGCTTTTAATTTACGCATAAAAAATCTCGTATTCTTCTGGAAAATATGTTTCTTTATATATCTGGTACTCTGTAGTAAAGAGGTCTCCTAAACTGCAGCACAGTCCAAAGACATCAGACAGTCAACACAGATACAGCCTGTCCGCTATTTCCATCCTTAAAGGAGGTGAAAGGAGATAATAGCCGGCTTTCACTTCAATAGGATCTTTTCATCCTCGTCTTGGGGTCCCGTGGGAAATTCCTCGCTTTAAATAAGTCCTACTTTTGAGCGGAAGGAAGACGATAGCCGATTTCAACGCTCGACCAAGAGCTTTGTTAATACTCCAGAGTCCGATGAGAATGAAAAGAACACATCAAGGTAAACTCAAATCATGTCCATGCTAAATATAACACCGCGCAACACTCGTAGAGACAATTAAGTCCTGGTAATTCCCAGTTTCAGGGCGAAACACATTATGTATTGCTTCTGATATGTACAGTGGTATCATGTTGGCTTCAATCCATTAATGGCCCACTCCAAGGCACGTTCCTCCTCATGCCTGAGGAGGCCTATTGCTGGAAGGTTAGTGGCCAACCCTAGATTCGGAAGTTTTTAAGCCGATTGAAGTAACACTGATTCATTCTTAGTAATAAATAAGCATATACATTAGATAAGCACGTGGTGCTGCATGCTACCTTAATTCCATAAAAAGCGGTTTGTTGACTAACGCCCTGTGTCATCACACTTCTCCGTCTTATCTAGGTGTATAAGTATATTTTGTTTTATTTACCTCAATTTCTTCCAGGCATGTCTTTTCTCATACCGTTGGGATGCCTGGAAGAAGTCGCGTCGAAGCGATAAGGCCATTGTATTGTGCCTTTGATTTTAAAATGTGCATTGATAAGGTATGCAATCAATAGAGCTTAAATACATTAAATACATTGTCGCAATGACCACTTACCATCTTAGTTTGGTTGCTCGTCAGACCGTCGTCAAAACCTCGGAAAATAAACAGTCAATGCTAGTAAAACTTTAACGTGTCTGCAACTAGCAACATTAGAACCCCACCCTATTCCAAATTAATTAATTTACCCACCCTCGACAACCCTACTACCGTCCACTTAGGTCATAACACCATCGCAGCTAGCTGAAAATTGTGCCATTTACATTACCATATAAGATTCTTTTTCACAAAGCAACGTGTTTGTTATAGTGTTTTTACACAAAATGTTGTGGTACCCTCCATTGATTAAAGAACTTCCGAGAAAACACAAAGACAATATCCAATTTTTTCCGTAATACATTGCGTGGTAAACTAACAAAGCGCAAATAGTTTTGATACAAACCCAGCAATGTGTGTTGATATTTTAAATACACGTAAAGCTCAATGTTAAAGTGGTACTATTGTATATATGTCAATGTCTGGGTACGAGTCCACGTGATGGGGCTCTCAACTTGAAGGCGGAATACCTTTGTAAGGCTGCGTGATGTTATGCCAAATTGACCCGAAAATAGAATGGGATTGACCCAAAAAAAACCTTGTTAGAATTTAATTGTGTTTAATATTCTGAAAAAATATTGTTTATTACATTTATCCGAGCAAGGGAACTTTTTAACCGACTTCAAAAATGGAGGAGGTTATAATATGTTCGACGACTATATTTGTTTTAAGTAGGTATGTCCAGCGATTTCTCAGTAATTTGTGAAGCGATTTTAATTTTCGTTTTTATTTGAAAGAACGTATTTCTGAAGTGGTCCCACCGTCACCAAGTCAGGATCTGATAATGGAATCCCAGGGAAATCGACGAAAACCCTCAAATTTTATTACTTTTCGATTTTGAAGACGGTTTTTTGTTTTGTTAAATTATAGATTCATTCACTGTTGAATAAAGAAATCCATATTTTATGAAGCTGAGAAAGAACTATAGTGACAATACGAATGAAAGGAAAAATAATGAACGGATAGAATTGCTTTTACCCTCAACACGACATCCAGGTGTTCCAAATAAAATCAAAATTTTCTTGTAACCAAATATAGACGAGACGACTACAACGCCACAGCATGCAAAAAGAAATAATGGCGGCAACTCCGCTTCATCTATCATTTTCTTGACGTCGTTGACAGGCGTCGAAAAAAAAATAAAACCCAAACTCAACATGATAGTCATTAGCGGTAATTAAACTACGAATATACAAACTTAATTTTGCACACAACAAACAAAATATTACTCGATAATCGATCTTATTTTCATAGGCAAAAGAAAATGTTTATTTAAAACTCTGTAAGCAAAATGTCACTGGCACACAAGTTTTGAACGCACCGCCCCGATGACGGATCATTCGTCGCTTCTGATTGGCTGCGGTTGAGTTGCCGCCAAAAATTGCGTTCGAAAGACGAATGACAGCCGTCAAGTTACCCCAAGCCTGAATTTGTTAGGTGACATGTTTTAAAAACAAATGTATTGTCGTGTTGAAAGATAGGTTTGATTTGTTTTGTTGTTTAACTCAGGGTTGGCAATTAAATATTTATATAATTTACGCGGTAGATTACAAGTCACTTTTGAAATCATTAATATATAATAAAATTCTCCCGATACTGAGTGACTGACAGACAACGCACAGCCGAAATTACTGAACGCAAGAAGCTATGGTATATTCCTTGGGGAGTGTAGGGGCGGATCTTTGAAAATCCTCCTCCTACGTGATAAAAAAGTGGATTAACTGAAACTTTTTACTTCTTCAGTGCATTCACTTGAAACTTTGTATACAGGTTCCTCAAATGACGCAAGTGAGAACTCAGAAAGGATATTTGGAAATGTATAACATTATTATAATACAACTGGATGTATCGGGGCGGTCTTGAATACTAATCCCACACCCATCCCGGCCAACCAGGGTGTCCTAAGAGGCGACAAGAATCCCCTCTTGGTAGTGGGTCTGAAGCCCGGTAGCCACCACCTACTTACCTACTTAATTCGCCAACAACTTGTTGTGTTCCAGCTGGACCTTGAGAGCCAGTAATTTTCTTTCCTCTTCCTCCTTTCCTGGCCGGCAACGCATTGCTGAAACGAGCATGCAGAACCACCTCCCACTGCCGGCCACAACAACCGTGGCCGACTTAGAATAAGACTCAAATGGGGACTGGGATAATTAGTCCGGTCCTTTGGTCTTTATAGCTCGTTGATGTGCAGTAACTTTGTGTTATAAATTTCAAGCAATTACATGGATCATGGTGACGGCGAGACTGCGGTATCGGGGAAACTCCGACAGCTGACACGTGACAGAATCTAATGAAAATTAAACTATAGAATATGACTCAAATGGGGACTGGGATAGTTAGTCTGGTCCTTTGCTCTTTATAGCTCATTGGGACGCAGTAACTTTGTGTTATAAATTTCAAGCAATTACATGGATCATGGTGACGGCGAGACTGCGGTATCGGGGAAACTCCGACAGCTGACACGTGACAGAATCTAATGAAAATTAAACTATAGAATATGACTCAAATGGGGACTGGGATAGTTAGTCTGGTCCTTTGCTCTTTATAGCTCATTGGGACGCAGTAACTTTGTGTTATAAATTTCAAGCAATTACATGGATCATGGTGACGGCGAGACTGCGGTATCGGGGAAACTCCGACAGCTGACACGTGACAGAATCTAATGAAAATTAAACTGGTTTTGTATTAAATACGAAGATCGGAACGCGTTGCAAACAATTTTAATGTACTGTAATCGTTATTTGGAGGGTATTCTATTATGTGGCTTGACAGCTAATACTTTTCACTGTCTTTTTTGGCCGACAACGAGTCAGTGATGCTCTTGTATTATTGATGTCAGTGGGATATATTGCCCACTTTGAAAAACTCTCAGGTTTCCTCACGATGTTACCTTCACCGAAACAAGTGATAATTAAGTTCTAACACGCACATAATTTTTTGAAATTAGAGGTGTTTGCAGGTTTTGATGCCAGACTCCCCAGTTCGGGCGTCCAACATTCAACCCATTTTGCTATCACGGCTTACCATCTGTAGTTATGTACCTATCCAAACGTATTTCCCCGTAAGCTATGCTAAATAATTGGAAGTCAAACAATGCATTCGGCATCCGTCGCATAGTTGAATCGGAAAACACTTATACGGACACTTAAGCCCAAGTGTCCGCGCTAATGCGATTATGTTGCATTATCAGAATCTGCTTAAGTTATTCCACTTCAGTGACGCGGATTGCTGGTTGAAGGTGTGAAGGGAGACGGATTTGAAATTAATCATTGAAATGAAACTTCTATAGCGACGTATTAGTGTAGTAATGGGCAGTTCAACAGAAATCACAATGTTGTCTTTAATTCTTCGCTTTTTTGTCTTTCCTCACTTTATATTACTAACACATACGTTTGAAGGTATCCGGTCGTAAACGGGCAGTCTGCACGATGGGACCGCTATCTGGTTCCTATATTTAACCAATCGTTAAACCGATCGTTTCAAGTTACCAGTAACAAGTCGTTAAAGACAATCCTTATAATCTTTTCTTATAGGAACTCTTTTTAATTACGCTTCGTAGATAGTTATACTATCCGTATCAAAATGAATCTTTTTTAGAATACATCCGTGTTGGAAGTTGCTGGTAGGTAAAGTTGAAGTTATAGTTGAAGGTGAAAGTGAGGATGAGAGTGAAGGTAAGGCGAGGGTGAAGGAGGGTGAAAGTGAGATGAGAATGAAAGTCAGGGTGAGAATTAGGGTTTAGGTGAAGTTGAAGTTTCAGTCAGGTTGGGTGGGGAAACGGAGTCAGAGTCGGAGGTCGGTCACAATTATAAACGCCTCAGTCGAAGAATCGTATAAGCCTATAAGGGGTCATCAAATGACATCACACGTCAAAGGGAGGGGAGTGGCAGTGTGGCACCATGTGACAGGAGGCGAGACGAGTCGTAGGCTTTCAGGCGTCACATGTGTAAATCTCAAGCTAAACCTCTAAATATGTGATGTCACACCAGGGGACTTCTTGACGTAATTTATGGTTGGTCCCTTAATAGAATATACGCTTTAGTAAATTATATTTTTTATTTAATAATAGATAGTATTATTAAATAAAAAAGTCAAGGGAATTAATGTTCTAACACCGTCACCTAACCGGACTAACTATCCCAGTTCCCATATGAGTCTTGTTCTAAGTCGGTCGCAGTTGTCATAGGCGGCAGCGGAAGGTGGTGCTGCATGCTCGTTTGCTGCCTTAAATCAATAAAAAAAAGGAAAACATCGTGAGGAAACCTGCACACCTGAGACTTCTCCATAATGGCCTAATGGCCAACCCAAGTACTTATCGGAAGTTTTTATGCCGTCCAAAGGCCTCCGACAAGGCTTAACGACAGCTATCTAACCATAACAACTGGACTTAACGTGCCCTTTAAAGCACAGAAACGCTCAAGAAATATTGCCACAAGCGGTCACCCATCCAACTAGCAAGCAAGCCGCCGGGCTATGAGCACAATTTTTAATTGAAAACCAAACTAATAATTTACCTGTCAGGTAGTATAAGGCGTTGATTAAAACCCTGGAAATATCCGTTTCGAAGCACCACGCGTGCAGATACTACATTATTTACTAAGCGATTGAAGCACGAATGAAACAGTAATACCATGATTTTGGAGAAAGTTGGGACTCACGTTTCTTTCTTTCTTTTGTTTTCATTATTGACGGATTTAGTTGGTAGTGACACTGTCTGCGAAGCAAGGGATTCTATTTTCGATTCGATTCCCAGCCGGGGCAGACATTTATATAACAGATAAAGGTCGCATCGGTGATGATTTTAGTGTTAATGATTACTTCACTTATTGATCACTTACCATTAGGTGGCACGTTTCATTTGTCGGCTATTACCTACAGACAAACAGACACATCTAATGGAATTGGAATTGTGTGTGTGCTTTTATTCCGAGACACAAATGAACAAGCAAAGCTCTAAGTTCTATTATTTTGGTATCATACCTACTGCTTTAATTCTTACCTAATTACAATACTTATTAGTAACCCACACTTTCGTCTATAACAATAATTTTTAGGATTTTTGTTTGTCGTTTCATGAGTATGTCTGCGCATTGTTTCCGCTTATCTCAAACACGGCCTTTCTTGATGCGGTTTTCGGTGATCTTTAAACCTATTTGTAAAGGTAAGGAATAAATTGTCCGAAACAAAGCGAGGTCACGTATACTAGTTTGTGCATAAACTACGTACGAGTGTCATGCTTAGTCTCCAATTTATCAGAACAATGGTCACCGTACAAACAGCTACCCTGGCCCGCAGTCCCGCACTAATCAAGAAAGCCGACAATAATTTTGACAAATAATTCGTCAAGCCGCTAGCCGTTCGGATCGTGATTGCGTGTTTAATGATCGGGAGACAGGCCGGCCCATTGTTTCTAACATTAATATTCGCTACATTTCTATCCATTTACGGTCACACGCACACGTTCGACTTATTTGACGTAAATACGTCTTTAAATGTAATCCTATGACAACTGTGATCGACACAGAACAAGACTCAAATCGGGACGGTCGATTAGTCTAGTTTTCACAACTCAGATTTCATAAAGCAGGGACTGTTAGTTAGTCAGTTGGTGTTCGGAATAATCCAATTAGTAATTGTTAGTAAGAGCCTCGTTCTCATTTGGTCACAGTTGTGGACCCTTGTGCACAAAAGACGATCTTATCGCTAAGTAGCCATTTCTTCTAGATAACCTTAGGGAAGATGACAGGGATTATACCTACAGAAATTTAGTTCATATTTCAAGTTAAAAATCAATGTGCGGCGACCTTAAGCTGTCTTAATAAAGTGTATATATTTATTACCAAGCTCCATTATTTCCACAATCGTCAAAATGAATTAATTTTGTGAAAGCAATTAGTTTTGTATTGTTTTGGGTTAAATTTGGATTGGATTATTGCTTCGCTGAATACCCCTGAGCTCGATGGGTTTTGATAATCTTCGTGAAAATTGTAATGAGAAATCCTTATTGTGATAGAAAACCCACGTTCGTTTAGTAATGAATACTTTTCGAGAACCTTTCTGAATAAAATGGTCTCGAAATCTTTTCTTTAAACAAGTATGGAATAATAAAACGTATCTTGTTACTATTATATTACAATAGAATGTTTCAATCTTAATAGATTTTAATCTTTTCTTATTTTATTTTATCTTCTTAATATACGAGCCTTATGGTGCAGGGGTAACCACGCCGCTGGCAACGTCCGAAGAGTCCTAGGTTTGATACCCAGCGAGGCGGAAACTTAAATAATAATTTTCTGTTCTCAGTCTGGGTGTGTGTGTTCTTGTCTTGTGTGTTGTCCATGGCACCCACGACACAGGGAATGCTAGTGTGGGGCTATGAGTGTGTAGCGTTATTTATATTTATTTATTTATTTATTTATATACATAGCTGACTGACAGATAAATGCCGTGCCTTCAAACCGCCATAGCTTGAAATTTAGACAGTAGGTTCTTTTTCTAACCTAGGCACCGAATAACAATGAACTTTTAAGTTTTAATGCTCTAAGTCTAAACGATTCATGAAAGTTTGTATGATATTTGGTTTGTTTTAAACTCAAAGACACGAACAGTCGTTCAGTGACGTCTGAGGCCGTCGGATGTCATAAAAACTTCCGATAACTTTGGTTGGATACTTACCCTTCCACCAATCCTCACTGGAGCACCCTGGTGGTGAGGCAATGACGAGGAAAGATGCGTGCTCTCTAGTGGGCCAATGCCAAGGAGTTACACAGACATAAACGTATTGTGAAAGGAGAGTGAATAGGCTTTTATAAGTTAGTGCGTTCAACACCTTGGATTTCATCGCCACTTGCCATCAGGTGGGATTGAAGTCAAGCAATAACTTATTTAATATAAAAAAAAATTGTTGACCAAGACAGAAGTGTGAACTTATTTGTCTGCTGCTGAGTGCACTAGCAGCACAAGTTACCTTGGACAAGGACGATATCATCCAAAGAATATGTATTTAGCCAACACCAACTCAAAAATAGGTAGGAACAAACCCGCCCACTGCCGCGGCCGCGCGCATCTTGTTCCAAATGCAGTTTCCATGAAACCGTCAGTTTAATTGAATTTTATTCGCAGTTGCTTAGTGCGATTAATTTGTGAGAAATTGTTTTAAATTAAGATGTATTATTGTTCTATTTATTTTACCTTGACGCAGACTTTATTAGCCGTGCCGGGTAAGGAAGAAAAGCAGAATAATCTGCATCTGATTTGCACATATTTTACACAGCTCGTAGCCTAGTTGTTAGTGACCCTGCCTACGAAGCGAGAGGTCCCGGATTCTATTCCTGTCCGGGCAGTTATGTGACAGATAAATGCAAAATAAAAAGGATTGTAGGTAGTAGAGCCTAGGATCTACTACCTATGTAAAATAATTAATTTTAATTGTTTTGCATAGGTATACTTAGTATCATTTCTACCGTGTAATAATTGTTTTAACAGCAATTGTGTTCCACCATTTTTAACCTGTTAACCTGTGCGACCATCTCAGTCCTCAAGGGTAGCAACACATCTGAGACCGAATCATAACGAGACTCTTACTAACATTTACTAACTGGACTATTACTAACAATAACTAACAGGACTAACATTCACTAACAGTCCCTGTCCCAGTCCTCATACTTACAAACTAACCAACTAATGTTCTAACACCGTCACCTAACCGGACTAACTATCCCAGACCCCATGAGTCTTGTTCTAAGTCGGTCACAGTTGTCATGGGCGGCAGCGGAAGGTGGTACTGCATGCTCGTTTGCTGCCTTAAATCAATAAAAATAAAAAGGATTTGTAATCCGGTTCTCCGCATCACCCTGTCTTTTGAAACATTGTCCGTCTTGCTGACTAAATCTTAAGTATGTACTTTTTACCAATTTATAAAAGCGTGATAACAATAGTGCTGCAGGTGTAAAAAGAGGTCTCATTCAGAGCGGGCGTTGCATTGGCGACTCCCCTGGTGTTGCTCGTGTCCATAGGCGACGATGACCACTTACCATCTACGCTCGTCTACATTATCATCAGTCCTTCGGGCTATAAAACGACAAAACTGTTATAGACAAGTAACAGATATAGATTAAATAACAAAATATCATACTACTAGCGCCAACTAGTGTTAACTTTGTAACCTATTCCATAGTTGAAATAAATATGTCAGTCTGTTGAAAATTACCAATGCGTTTTATTAGGTTATGGGCCCAGACTCAAAATTTGTAGATTTTCGGTGTGTTCTTTTGTACAATTAGTGGCGATAATGTCGGGTAACTACGCAGTGAACGTCTCAAAATTAAAGGGGCGAGAAAATTACGATGATTGGGCGTTTGCAGTCGAAAACTTCATGATTTTGGAAGGCGTTGATGTGACCAGCACCAAGGAGTTAACGGATGCAGAAAATAAGAAGGCGAGGGCGAAAATCATTATGACTATCGATCCATCGTTATTTATCCACATCAAGACCGAAGCCACTGTACAAGATCTATGGACTAAACTGAAGTCATTGTTTGACGATTCAGGTTTTACTCGCAAGATTACTCTCTTAAGAAACCTAATATCAATACGTTTGGAGAGTTGTGATAGTATGACCAGTTACGTTAACCAGCTTGTTGAAACGGCTCAACGTTTGAAGGGCACCGGGTTCGAAATAAACGACGAATGGATCGGCTCGCTGCTGCTGGCAGGACTCCCTGAAAGATTTAGTCCTATGATAATGGCCATAGAACATTCTGGAATGAAGATAAGTGCTGATGCTATAAAAACAAAATTGTTAGACATGAGTTCGGATTTTGAGGTTAAGTCGGAAGGCGCGCTAATTGCACGTGCGCCGAAACGCCACCTACAGGGGCGAGCGCAAACTAATAACGGAAGTAGCAGAAACGAAAGTCACATTTCATCTGTCACTGGAAATGTCAATAGTGTCAATACAACTCAGAAAAAACAAATTCGTTGCTACCATTGCAAAAAGATAGGTCATTTTAAAAGCCAGTGCCGCCTATTATTAAGTAAAGACAAACAGAAATCAATCCCAAATGTGTTGAGTGCAGTTTTTCTTACGCAAGAGTTTAATCAAAACGACTGGTACGTCGACTCTGGCGCAAGTACTCATATGGTGTCAAACAAAAACATGTTAACAAACTTATCTTATGAACCGAAAGTTAAAGAGATTATTGTGGCCGATCGCACGAAAGTTCCAGTGTTGTGCTCCGGAGATCTACGACTTACTACGCGAGTGAAAACTATCACACATGAAGTAGAAATAAACAATGTTCTGTGCATACCTTCACTTACCACAAATTTGCTTTCAGTGAGCAGAATGATTGCAAATGGTAACAAAGTCTCCTTCAATAAAAATGGATGTTACATTTACAATGCTCAGAATGTTTGCATTGGTGAAGCAAACTTAGAAAATGATGTGTACAGATTGAACATTGAAAAGTCAAAGCAGATTTTAGCGGCAACTGCACAGACCTCATGCAACACTTGGCACAGACGATTAGGTCATATTAATATGAGTGATCTCGAGAAAATGAAAAAAGGAGCAGTTAAAGGTGTAACTTACCAGGAAAAGCAGGAAATAAGCAAATCAACCTGTGTGGTTTGCTGTGAAGGTAAGCTGACTAGGCTGCCTTTCTCTGCCAGTACAAGTACGACCAGCAGAGTCCTAGAAGTGGTCCACACAGACTTATGTGGCCCAATGGAGAAGAAATCACTCGGTTTAGCTAGATACTACCTGTTATTTGTTGATGACTACAGCCGGATGTGTTTTGTATATTTCCTAAAGGAAAAGAATGAGGCCTTTAAATTTTTTAGAGAGTTTAAAGAGCAGGTTGAAAATCAACAGTCACAGAAAATAAAGATATTGCGGTCTGATAATGGTGGAGAATTTTGCTCAGTAGAAATGGAAAATTATTTAAAACAACATGGTATAATTCACCAGAAGACAGTAGCCTACACACCGGAACAGAATGGCTTAAGCGAAAGATACAATAGGTCAATTGTAGAAAAAGCACGGTGTCTTCTGTATGATGCTTCATTTGACAAACACCTATGGGCAGAAGCTGTGAATACAGCGGTATATCTGAAAAATAGATCACCAACAGCTGCTTTGGAAAATAATACTACTCCATATGAAATGTGGACTGGCAGAAAGCCCAATCTTAGCCATATCAGAGTATTTGGAAGCCCAGTTATGGTCCACATACCAAAAGTGAGACGAAGCAAGTGGGACAAAAAGTCTGAAATGTTACAACTAGTAGGGTATTCAGAAAATACCAAAGGCTACAGATTATATGACCAGAACTCACATAAAATAACTGTGGCACGGGATGTTATGGTCATGGAAAATCTCAAGAATGACATGACAGAAATAACGGTTGAAGAGAGGGAGCCAGACAAAGATATAGAGAATAATATAACAGTAAAGGAGGAAAATTCGGAAAGCATCGAAGAAAATCAAAGTAAAAGCATAGATGATTCAACATATGTTGCAAGTGATGCATCAAGTTATTCATCAAGTGATAAGGATGAAGACTACAGTGATTGCTTAACAGCAGATGACCAGATGGTCGCTACTCAGAGAGATGTTGTCATTCAGCAAGGGAAGCGTGTCCGTCGTGCACCAGACAGATATGCTTTTTCAAACATGTGTGTTGAAGACTTAACAAGTGAACCAATATCTCTACAGGATGCTCTCTCAGGACCCGAAAAAGACCAGTGGTGTAGTGCTATTCAAGAAGAACTTAAATCTTTTAGAGAAAATGACACTTGGGAATTAGTGGACAGGCCAAAAGCAGGCACCGTGGTGAAAAATAAGTGGGTGTTTAAGAAAAAGTGTGACAGTGATGGTAATGTGCGCTACAGAGCCCGTCTCGTCGCTAAGGGTTTCAGCCAAATAAAAGGTATGGACTATAATGAAACATTTTCACCTGTTTTGCGTTATTCTACCTTGAGACTTCTCTTTGCTTTGAGTGTTCAACTAGACCTAAAAATGAGCCACTTAGATGTACCAACAGCTTTTCTACATGGTAATATAGATGAATGTGTATTTATGGAAATACCAGAAAATTCAAATTTCAAAAATTGTGATAATAAAGTTTTGAGGTTAAAAAAGGCTATATATGGATTAAAACAATCAGCAAGGGCTTGGTACATAAAAGTGGAATCCAGTTTGTTACAGTTAGGTTTCAAGAAGTCCAAATATGAACCCTGTCTGTTCATGAAATGTCATGATAATGTGAAAGTGTATGTAGCAATATTTGTTGATGACTTTTTTGTTTTTTATAACTGTGAAAATACTTACAAAAATATGAGAAGTGTCTTAGAGTCAAATTTTAAAATTAAAGATATGGGACAAATAAAAAATTGTCTTGGCATGAATGTAAATGTTAAAAGGAATTGTGTAACTTTGGACCAAGAACAATTTATTGATAATATTTTGAAAAGATTCAATATGATTAATTGTAAGACTTCAGATACTCCAATGGAAGTGAATTTAAAACTAGAAAAGGCTGTTAATGACAATTGTGGTAAAACATATCCTTATCAACAATTAGTTGGATCCCTGATGTATCTTTCAGTTCTCACAAGGCCAGATATTTCTTATAGTGTTAGTTTTTTGAGCCAGTACAACACCTGTTTTAATGAAATACATTGGAGACATTTGAAAAGATTATTGAGATACTTACAAAAAACTAAACATTTTGGCTTAATTTTTAAAAGAAATAATACTGATTTACACGGTTTTGTTGATGCCGATTGGGCATCTTGTAACATTGACAGACGGTCTTATACAGGGTATTGTTTTAAATTGTCAGATTGTGTAATAAGTTATGAGTCTCGAAAGCAAAGGACAGTAGCCCTGTCTAGTACTGAGGCCGAGTATATGGCACTCTCTGAGGCATGTAAAGAAGCCATTTATTTAAAAAATTTAATATCAGAACTTGGTGTGTATGATAAAACTAAACCATTGAGTTTATACAGTGATAATCAAAGTTCTTTGAAATTGGCTGCTAATCCATTGTTCCATAAACGCACCAAGCACATAGATGTGCGTCATCATTTCACTAGAGAGTGTGTTGTGAATGGACAAGTTCAAATTGCTTATTTACAAACTTCTTCTATGCCAGCAGATATATTTACTAAAGCCCTTTGTGCAAACAAACATTATAAATTTGTAGATATGTTGGGAATAGGAAATGTAAATTAAGTATCTTAATTTTTATTTTTGCTAAAATACTAGTATTATTTTGTAAACTGTAAATTAAAGCTGTATAATTTTTTTTTGGAATATTTTGTTAAGAGAGGGTGTTATAGACAAGTAACAGATATAGATTAAATAACAAAATATCATACTACTAGCGCCAACTAGTGTTAACTTTGTAACCTATTCCATAGTTGAAATAAATATGTCAGTCTGTTGAAAATTACCAATGCGTTTTAATAAAAACAAGGTCAAAAACGTGACGATTTGTTAGTTAGATTTATGTTAACGTGTTTCATGAACATTATATAGTTTGTTGATGCTATTCACAGTTTTTCCTGAGCTTGCAAAAAACCGCAATTCGAAAGAATATTGTAGCAGGGTAATTGAATTAGCTGGGTGCAAATGAAAGTCAATTAGTGCGACGGCGGCCGCTGTAATGGAAATAAACTGCATTGAACTGCGGGAAGTGCGGGAACAACTACAAGCGCCGCGCAGTTAGACGACTGCACTTCGAGAATTATTAAAAAAAAATCTAGGCGGTATGGGGTGTTTTGTAACTCCAGCCGCTCAATTCAAGTCAACGGGTGCTATCTTTGCTGCATGGGTGAGGGTTGTGACAATAAAATTCTAGAGCATTTCCGTACTTCGGAGGGCACGTAAAGCCGTCCATCCCAGTTGTTATTGTTACAAAGCGGTCGTTAAGCCACTGACTTTTTTTTTTATTTAATTAAGTCAAATCGGAGGGGTTCGAGAGGCAATAAAAATTCAAACAATTGGGTTGACCAATAACCTCATAATCCGCACTGGATCAGCGTGGTGGTATGCTCGGGGCCTCAGTTACGAGCTCAGTAGTGGGCCACTAATGAGTTAAGGCCAATCTTTTTTCATGTTAAATCGAAACCTATCCAATCACCCCTCACAAGGATAGTTTGAAACAACCTGAAACCGTAATACTCCGTTTTTTAAAACACGTTTGAAGTCACTGTTTCACCAAGCACAAAGCTTGGAACTAATCCCGAAAAACACACATCAACCCTCCGGAGAACAATTCCGAATCAAAGAGCATGTGGAAAAACCTCAATTGCGTCTATTCAGTCTCATGTAGGTTGCCCTGTGGAGAGGGGGTCAGCAAATACAGGTCACCGTGAGTGCAAGGGAGACGTCACGATGGGTATCGGGGTCAACCCATAAGGAGCTGCTTGACCTCTTTTCACAATAAGGATTTTATCACCATCGAGTAGATCTTGAATAACATGAGAGTAAGACACAATGACCCTGTTACTTAAGTTTGGACTGAATTAAAAAATGATAGGTACCTGTATATTATCCAACAGTGGAGCTGATACCTTCTGGTTATAAAAAAGCTGGTCAAAAATATCTTCTTCACTCACCCAAAGATAGTTCACGCGGCCAAATTGACGAGGATCCCATAATTAACAGGGATGTTGTGGATATGAAATTTCGGATCTGGACACAGATACGGGTATAGGAAGAATAATGCACCGGTTTCGGATACGGTAACGGATATGTAATTATTTTGTTTATTCCGTTAGTTCCGCATAGTTTCGGTTACGGATATCAGATATACATTAGTAGTTATGAATAAGCAATAGAAATAATTAAACTGCAAGACCTGCGCGGCTAGTGTCGGCTCGGCCGGGCAGGAACAAAAACCTGCCAACTTTTATAACGGATTCGGTTACGGTTACGGAGCTCTATAACATCCCTATAATTAACACGGGTTATTAAGGACCACGTAAGCGGGCGATATTAAACGCTCTGACAGCTAATTAGCGAAGTTCGTCGTAAATTACAGGTCCTCCTGTACGCTATAGGGCGATATTTGCGTACTCTATACGATTTAAAACGAAACTTTATTATTTATAGGCGTTATTAAAACTTGATTTACCTATTAGCGGCTTAAACGATACGAGTAGGGCTAAGTCGGGGGTAAATTGGGCTATCACTTGGCTTAGCTTTGGCTTTTTTTATTCTAATCCCCATTTTTTTAAATTAATTATAAATTAATGCTTGACCACAATCCCACCTGATTGTAAGTGGAGATGAGGTCTTGGATGGTAGAGAGCACTAACTTAGTAGCAGCCTATTCACTCTTGATTTGAAGACACCCACATTATAATCGGATGGGAACACCGACGCCGGCAATTTGTTCGTCCTTCGCGGTACACATAACAAACCATTTGAGTCATGTTGTGGGTCGATCACAGTTCTGTTGGCATGGTCGGCGGCGGAGGGGCAGTTACATGCTCGTGTGCTATTTTAAATCATTTTGAAGCTTCATAAACTCATCTAAAGTTACCACAATCAGTTCCAAGCTCCAATAAATTCCTCAATAGTCTTAGTCTCGATGACGAGCATGTCTTCAACCCCCCATTAACCCCATTCGGTCCACAATGGCCACTAATGCCGACAGCGAGTCACGCCGCAACGGACGGAAGACATTTGCCCCCTTTCCGATGGCTTGCGTGATGGATTGCTGAACTTGTCAGTTATTTTTATAGTTCTGATATTAAAGTTCTTAATTGACTGATTAATGGTCATTTATTTTTGTTTAATGACGTTTTAGGGATGTCTAAATCAAAAGAAAAAAATTGAATCCTTATAGGATCACTTTGTTGTCCTATTTCTCAGGAACGCATAGAGGTATCAAGCTAAAATTAATATCTAATACTCAGGTCTGTAATCCCTTGGAGCGGAGAAAAAATTAAACTTGTAAGTCAACGCAATCAAAAGTTACGGCCGTTTATGCTGCATATTGTGTTGACGCTCGCAAGGTAATCCTATAGGGCACTTCCTGTTGACCTAGACTTTAAAAAATTGGCCAGAAGTGGGAACTTACAGGAGAAATAACATATGGAATATGTGCGAGCAGGATAGAAGAAATTTAAAAAATAGAATTTCTAGATCGGTTCGACTCATCATCACAACCCATAACTGTCCCACTGCTGGGCACGGGTCTCCTCTCACAGTGTGAGGGGTATAGGCCATAGTTCACCACGCTAGCCAAGTGCGGATTGGTGGACTTCACACACCTTTGAGAACATTATGGAGAACTCTCGGGTGTGCAGGTTTCCTCACGATGTTTTCCTTCACCGAAGCAAGTGATAATTAAATTTTAATACGCACATAATTTTTGAAAATTAGTGGTGCGTGCGGGGTTTGAACCCGGAACCTCCGGTTCGGCAGTCCAACGTTCAACCACACGGCTATCACTGCTCGGTGTATCGGGCTGGGCTGCGGGTATCAGATCGGTTCGACTAAACTTCAGTAAAGAAGAAAAGCAGTAAAGTGAATAGTGAAGTGAAGTGACCAGTGTTGATCCGCAGTTATTTACACTGTCGCGCGTGTTACCCTGTGGGGCGAATAAAAACATCATATCATCTATTGAAGCCGGCCTTATCCCTTACCCACTCCCGTGACAATATTACCAGAGTTCTGAGTCATGATTGTAATTTGCGAGACGAATTGTTCTGTCGCCGACCTCCATTCCTCACTATATCAGCTTGTAATTAAATTGTTTACTGTAATTATAATTGATTGTATTGTCTGCGTGTACATGTGTCATTTAATACTGTAGTATATAACTGATCGATGGTATGTGCATAAATGGAAGATATTTGAGATATGAGAGAGAGAGAGAGAATGTAAGGGGTACTGGCCATAGTCCACCACGCTCGCCAAGTGCGGATTGGTAGACTTCACACAACCTTGAGATCATAGAGAACTCTCAGATGTTTAGGTTTCCTCATGATGTTTTCCTTCACAGAAGCAAGTAATAACTACATTCTAATACACACACAATTTTTGATATTTGGAGATGCCTTCAGGATGCGACGCCGAGCTCTCCATTTCGGAAGTCAAACGTTCAACTTCAAACCATTAATATTGGGGATATTTATCAACGCAATAGATATTTATTTATTGCCTATGTTTCGGATGGTCAATTCGTCGGTTTGACTATTTGTTAGTTTCCGCTAATCTAATACTCTAATCACTGAGACGTTGACAACTTGTGTCAAGCTTAATAGCACTTATGAACCTCCGAAAAGGTATCATGTGTCATGTAAACTTTAATAATAGATCAGCTTTATAACTAAAACATGGTATGAACGCCTAAAATTAATCTACTTTCTGCGAGAGAAGTATGGGGTAACCATGCTTGAAAGATAAGACGGGACATTGTTATCTCATAAGTAAAGGACCAACAATTTGTTGTTTTAATTGTTGACTTCTATGGTGAAATGGTTACTATGCCGGGCTGTTGGAGGGTCCTGGGTTCAAATCCCAGCGAGTCGGTATTTTGAATGATGAGTTTAAATTTTTTGTTCTCGGTCTGCGTGTGTGTTTTGTATTCATATGTTGTCCATGACACCAATGACACAGGGAATCCTTGAGGCTATGAATGTATCGCGTTATCTATTAAATAATATCAGTGATTCTATTTTTCACTATGATGATATAAAAACACATAATATCTGTCAACATTATTACAAATCTAACTCAACTGTTTTATAGTTTACATTCTATATTTAAAAACATTTATACGAGTATACAACTTAATAAAACACAAACAAACGATTGTGTGAGTGTGTGATTCCAAAGAGTTAAACAATAAGCCGTAGGTATAGAATATCCCGCCCGAGACATGGCCACACAATTACGAGAGGTAAATCCTAAGCTTTACGTAGTGTAGTGTTTTAATTACACTTTCAGGTGCGCGTGTCCCTGCCGTCTAATTACACACGTTGTTTGAGCGGTTAAGACGTAATTACGTCAAATTAGAGGCCCGAATGTAAAATGATAACCGAGTGTTTGGGTGAATAACACTTGAGCTGAAATCAGCGTAATAAGTTTAAATAGGTGGTAGAGAGTTCGTCTGAGGTAGTACCACCGCCCGCCACGGTACATAGTACCATTTTAACCATGTAATAATTGTTTTAACACCAAATACGGTTCGAAAGGTTACAGTTTTTTAGAGGCGAACATCTTAGTCCTAATGGCTAATTCTTTGAGCGAATTAGAACAAGACTCTTACTAACAACTACTAACTGGACTATTACTAACAACAAGTAACAGGACAAATTGTCGCTAACAGTCCCTGCCCCAGTCCTTATACCTACTAAAGAACCAACTAACATCCTGACACCGTGTGCTGACTGACTAACCATCCTAATCCCGATTTGAACCTCGTTCTGTGTCGGTCACAGTTGTCACGCACAGCAACGGTAGGGTATTACTGTATGCCCGCTTGCTATTTTTAATCCATTAAACAATCTTATAGGAAATAGATAATAGAGACCGAATCAAAGAGAACATCTACCAAGTAGATTACCAGACAATGTAGCTCCGTAATGCAGAGCCTGGAGCTCTGGACGTTGGCAAATGACCGCTGCAACCCGCAGACATCTGTAAGCAACCTCACGAAATTACTCCTATTAATCCAATCCGTTGTACCCGAGTGCTTATAAACCACAACATCCAGCTTAGATATTACTTTTATCTTACTTTTGCTTATGGCGACATCACACACACGTCACTCGGTGACGTCACGACAAACATGAATCACGCTATCGAAGTTTTTTGCACATACAAATCCCGAACGTTAAAAGTTGGAGCGCGGGAGATTTCCCTTTGCTAAATACTTTTCATCGGCAATTATCATCACAACACACAACTGGGCCACTGCCGGTGCCTCCCACAATGAAGTGTCAAGGCCATATTCCACCACGCTGGCCAAGTGCGAATTGACACCTTTGAGAACGTTATGGGGAACTCTCAGACATGCAAAGTTCCTCACGATGATTTTTTTCGCCAAAGCAAGCGATGATTGTACCGCCATTTGTACCGTAAGTAATTTTATTGTGGTCAATAAAGTTTAATTATATAAATAAAAAGTACCAGTACCAGTGGATTTTTCGATCTTAGTCCAGTCCCAGTCTGTCCCAGTCCTCATACTTACAAACTAACCAACTAATGTTCTAACACTGTTACCTAACCGGAATAACTATCCCAGTCCCCATATGAGTCTTGTTCTAGGTCGGTCACAGTTGTCACGGGCGGCAGCAGAAGGTGGTGCTGCATGCTCGTTTGCTACCTTAAATCAATAAAAAAAGGGTTACTTCGTAAAGATTAAAACGGTAAAGGTTAAAGGTATATTACATAGATTAAATTCTAATACGCACATAATTTAAAGCGCGTAGGATTCGAACCGTGATTCCAAAGTTCACTTACTTGGCTGTCACAGTTATTGCACTGCATCCTCTGTCACCAGCACAAAACCATTCAGGAACACCTGTTGCCGTCACAATTACGTGGAAACTCGCATTGTGCTTTGTGAGCAGCCAGTGAAATGAATGGCTCTACTGAAATGGCCGGAGGGGTTTTAAAAACTGTTTGTGTAGGAATTTCAAAACAAAGAACATTTGTAACAGAAACGGGCATAGTTCGTAGCGTAAAATAACTATACCTACTTTTTCATTGAACTATTTTTTATGGAATTTAGATAGTAAACGAACATGACAACTGTGACCGACGCAGAACAGGACTCAAATTGGAACTAGGGTGGTTGGTTAGTTAGCAGACCATATTAGAACGTTAGATGGTTAGTTCTTTGTCTTCCCAATCATCTTGTAGTGGTTCACAACAAGACGATTGGCTGAAAGTGGTGGTAGCTAGTCAGCCAGGCTATAGTATTACCGCCAAGTCTAGAGTAACTACCTATGAAATTAAACTGGATGGTAGAGTCCAACGACCTCTAAAAATGGTTGTATGTAAAGTCGGTTTACGGACGATAAAGGAGTGCGCACATTACACCAACTCGACGTCATCTCCACTCCGACTCCACTCCGTTTCAACTCCGACGTTCCGTTCCGCGATCAACGCTTCATCGACGTCAACTCGACTCCGTCTCCACTCCGTTTCAACTCCGACGCTATTTACATTACGTCATTGTGTCGGTCGACGCGTGGACTACTCGTCTACGGTGAGTCGTCAACGCAACGTCGACGCGTTGGTCTCGAAACGGAACGGCTATGGGTGTAGGGCGAGCCGTACAGGGCTTTTAAGTATAAGTTCGAAATTCAACCTTACGTTCAAAGATATAAGGCTCATAATTGAATGTTAGCTTTGTCAAGGTTTTAGTCGCGTTGGCGTCGGTCGGTCGTGGAGTCGTTGTAATGTGCGCACTCCTTAACTTTACGTGATGACGTCATAAGAAAACATCGAAGAAAACCGAACGCTTAGCATCTCTATCGCTTGTTCCGCGCTGTCGCCTGCACCCTCAACTCAAGCGGAACGTGACAATGACGTCATACTTTGCGTGCAGCCGATCATCGATTTATAAGACGTTATCACGTCAAAAGGTATCAGGCAACCTCGTACGTTGTCCAGCAAAGTGCACCATGAGCAGGCGAGGTCGACTTGGACTCGAAGAATGATGGAGACCCTTACAGCCCAAATGGCTGCGCATCCGAGGCAGCAGTGTGCACACAAACAAGCCGTGTCTCTACCTTTGTTTGAAGATCACCTACTAAGACCTACTTATTAATACGCTTTTTTAATTATACTCTACCAATCTCAAATTAATCTCTGTTGACGTAAGCCGAAGCAAAACGCGAGTGAGTTATCAGTTACATTAATAAGTTAATCAAATTTAAAAACTGTAAATATAATCATTATCAAATGGCATACATACGAAACAACAAACACCCATACGAGAACAAATCTCATTAATATTTGCACAGGAAATCGAACCTGAGACTCCACAGAACGAGTCGAGTCTACGAAATCCACCTGAATCCCACCGGGGCTACGTGATCAATACGATAAACAGCACATTATTTACAAGAATACTAAAACATTTTCCATTGAAAACAAAGGTATGAAAAAGCGAAGCAACAAGACCTACTAAATAAATACCTTAATCCTCTTAAGAATCGCAAGCCGCTATAAATATCGCCCTTGCAAGGTGGCAAATTACTCCGAATCAAGGCAAACCGCTCCCCGAGGTCGCATTTCTGAGACCCTTATATCAGCCGTACTGAAACAGGAGCTTAAATTGTGCTTTTTTCAGGGATTTTCCCTACTTGTAAATATGTATGGGTGCTCCTATCTTTGGTGCACGGTATAAAAGGAAAGTCTCTGTTTAAAAACGATAGTTTAAAAATATACAGGGTGTTCCGTAATCAGTGACCCAGTTTTCAGGTTTATCAGCTTTTTTAAGGATTTATGTATTTTCGCCGAAATTACATGAAAATATTATTTATTGATAATTCAAAATGTAATTCAAAAAAAATATTATTAATGCAAAATGTCTAAGACGCCTTGTATCTTTAACATTATTTTTAGTTAATTGTTAACAAAAAAAACAATAAATCAAAAAAGTGTAAGCGAAATAAATTCACGTAAAATTTACAAACAGACAGACAATACAATTATGCTGTGTTACAGAACCCTACAGCGAAATAACATTTTCAATAATATTAGATCAGAAGAATTTAGAAAACGAAACAAAGGTACAACTTGTAATTCGCAAACTCCTAAGGGGAATCTGTTTGACGCGCTTCGGATTAAATCAAGAGAAATTGTACCACAAATCCTATCTCGGGTTCTCGAGTCTGAAGCCGGCGTTATGGACGATTCCATCCCAGATGGAATTTACACGGCCTGATTCGATTTGCTATTTCGTGATTTAGCGCAAACGGTAGAAACATTTGAGAGACCAATGTTAAAGGTTTTGAGTTTTGCGTTTATTCGACTACAGCGAAGATATATGGAGGGTTTCAAGGCTTTCAAGCTCAATGTGTAAGATATGTATGTATCTACGCAGGTGTTTATTAAAAAATATATTACGACTTATTTCTATAGCCTGTATGTACCCTTCGCATTGTGTGAGGATATCCGCCTACCGATATTCATCTGGCAACTAACAACACATCTAATAAATAAAGTATTACTAAATTGTAAAGTAAAATCAATTTATTTATCTTTTTATTTTTCAATTAATTTCATTTCATATAATGTAAGTATGTGTACTGTCCCTAAAGATTTGGCCACTTGTAGTCCCGAAAACCATAAAGGAAAATCGTGGTATTAAATTAATTTAATGTTAATAGAGAGAACGAAACAATTCCAAATGGTAATTGGGTGCGTTCTACAGAATTAATTTTGAACATTTATTATTTTAATGACTATAGGCCTTTTATTTTAATTGAAATCTGCCAATATGAACATGTTATGTATCTTTTTCAATTTAATTATTGATACATTCTTCAAAAACAAGGTTTCAGTCACTTTATGTCAACAACCGAAGTGGCTTTCGTGCCCTCCGATGCACGGAAGCGCTCAAGAAATTCTGACACCAGCGGTCACCCATGTAACTACCGGGCTACCGACCGCTGTTACTTAACTCGATCGATGCAATACTATGCTATGAGCGCTTCGAATACATCCAAATACATTTGCATTACATGAAATATTTACCTATTTACAACCTCCGCCATCAATTCAGATTACTGTAACTGAAAACCCGAGCTCACCGTTGTATCTCGACCCCAACACTTCACACAAACCTTGTACCTCAGTTACAATGTCCCGTTGGGTGGAACGGAGGGGGGGTTCTCGATAAGCTGGCGATGCGAGGAATGTTTTCCGTCCCTACTTCCTCGTAGATCCAAGGTCAACGTCCAAGGTTATATTTTGTTTTAAGGAGCCTTCGTCCCCTTTTATTAGCAGGTTTATTGGATCCGTTATCAAGAAACGGACATCGGATAAGGTTTACGAAATCTGTAACCAAAACTAATAGTCGATATAGTTTTCTTTCTAACGTACAGTGTTTTTGTTTCTGATTTTTGTTTTGTAAGGTACATTTGAGTCTCGATGTGCAAAATATAAATAAATAAAATATGGTGCTTGTTGTTTGCTAAGCAGAGCACTACAGTATACATAATCATTTTTATGATCTAAAGAACTTTGAAAGAACTTGGTATACAGTTAAATATCACTTCTTTAGATTACGGTAATTCTGTCATCTCAGTACTTATCTAGCAAATGTCTTATCACAGTTGTTGGCGGCAGCTGAAAGGTAATGCAAATTCGTTTGCCAACTTATTGCTATAAAAAACAACTTTTTTTGAACTTGGCTGTCTTTGAAATTTATATTTTTGACGGGATATTAGTTTTTCTCAAATTTATTCCACGTTCAGACAGCAAACAGTTACATACTTATTATATGTATAGATATAGTTAAATGAGAAAGGTTATTATTGACATACAGTTACATTCTTTCAACAATCGTGATGCCGTTCTGTTCACACAAAGTGCGTTTTTTCTTGCCGCGCTCCCTCACTGTTTTGTAGACCGGCAAAAAGTTCACAGTTTTTTGTG
Source organism: Ochlodes sylvanus (assembly GCA_905404295.2). NCBI lineage: Eukaryota > Metazoa > Arthropoda > Insecta > Lepidoptera > Hesperiidae > Ochlodes > Ochlodes sylvanus. Next base: position 1,349,354 of record FR990146.1, on the reverse strand, counting down.
TCAAACAAACTATTCGCGTGCGGCAGGACGTGACAGAATGTCCGGGAATAACGGGTTCATTCAAATATACAAAACAAAACAATAACTCTATATTTTATACCAGAAAATCAAACATAACAACAAATGGTTTGGTTTTGAATATAGAGTATCTACATAAATAATAACTAAATCGATACATTTAATTCTAATCTAACTCTAATCTAATCTGTAACTGCTCACTGTCTGTACACGGAAGATTTACCCAAAATAATGATTTTTAGTTTTTTTGTCTGCTTATCTGTTTATCTGTTTTTCTGTGGTTTTGTACGCGCTAATCTCAGAAACAGCTTAACCAATTTGGATGCAGTTTTCACTCAAATATTGTGGGAAGCTTCACTTCATTCAGTGTTTTTTTTCAATCGGTTCATGAATTAAGAAGTTATGTAAATTTTAAGAATCACGCCTAACAATGTTCGAGCGTAGATACTAAGGGTCTAAGGGACATGGCTCCCGAAGCGAAACAAGGCGGGTTTACTAGTAATATACATATAACGCTATTGTATAGTACGGCCGGCGGATCTTGGCCGCTCTGAAGTAAGTCTTTCGGATTTAGTGCGCAGGTATTGTACTTTAGAGTGAGATAGCGACACAAACACTGAGCGTGTGACTGAAACAAACAATGCTCAAAGTTAAGCAACAGCGGGCGCGGTCGGTAGTTGGATGGGTGATGATAATATAAAGCTGTTAATACCCATTAAAACAACCATATCCAGTCAAATGTACCTATTTCATATTATTATTTTTAAGTAAATTAATTACAAACAATGTAGGATTGTGTATTTTACCTAATAATTCGGCCACCCTATGTAGTTCTACCATGTAAATGAATTTAGGACAGGACACGGCATGAAAGTGACAGGTGACACGTGTGACAATGACATGCGTAACAATGATGCAAGTGACGCACACATCACTTCGCACTCGGTGTGCACAGTGAGTGACGTGAATAGGTAGCCATGACTGTCGCAGGCGTAGACAGAATACAATATAGACAGCTGGTGAGGTTGGCCAACATGAAATAACACGAGTAATAATATCATAGGTAATAGTATCGTACTAGTGTGACTCGGCCCTGTCCTTGAAATAAATGCCTACTGCCCCGCGCGCTAGGGCCGCCTCTTTCTAGTTGTAGTGAATGTAAGCGGGTAGTAATACGCACGCTTCCTGATTACAAACCCACACGTACGATCGTCCCTATGGCGCTTCTGTGGCTGTTGTATACTTAATGTCTACTAAACTCCGGGGCGCGTAGGTATGATTCGCGTTCCGACCGTTTGTATGAAGATGGAATACTGTGTTGGCTACAAAATATTCCGTTCTTAGTGCCGGGACTCGGGACGGTGGACGGTGGGCTCTAGACGTGTCGGGTGCGGTGCCGTGCCGGTTTTAGAGCTATTTTTATAATATTTCCAGCCGCTTTCTGGAACGTAAAGTGGCCAGCCACCCCGGTACATGATCTGTTAAGGCGAAGCTCGGTGAAATGTGTTTGTAGTACAATGGTCCAGGTTAGACGTGTTTCATATGACGGTGGAGATTGGTTGACGAAAGGTTTACAAACTTCCATAAGTAGGTAGATTCCTTCGTAGGGGTTTGGTGAAGCGATGACGTAGTTTGACTTTCGAAAAGTGTTTGCAAAAACTTCGAATCATTTCATTTCGACGGAGGCACGTTCGCTCCCGCAAATCCAGCCCCAATATGACACATCAGACTATCGCTAACACCGACACCCGAAAATACCATTTATCTGTCACATAAATATCTGCACCTGTCGAGAATCGAACCCGTAACTAATTTCGTAGACAGGCCTACCAACTAGGCTACTGGGTCGTCATTTATTATTATATACCGCACGTGTTAAAACATCTGCAATAACACGCCATCTGGCTGTAATAGCTTCGTAAGAAATTAAAAAACTACCCTCCCCTTAACGTCGGGCCGAAAATAACGCGCTTGATCGTCAACAGGCTCTGCGCACGCGCCGATATTACAAACCGATCGATTGATTTACACGTGCCCCCCTCCGCTTCTTTTCCTATTAAACGTAAACCAAACTTTGCAATGAAAATCTTACCTTTACACATCGGAACAACGCTCAAAATCTAATGTTTGGTGTGGATAAAAAGTAGACTACAAACGATATTACCGTCGTTTAAAACTCAGTTCTAGTTGAAGCTAGTAAGGTGGTTTTTTGATTCGCGTCTAAGGTATAGGTAGGCATGATTTAAAACTCCAGATAGCCATGTGCTCATCTGACGCGACACAAGTAATGGTGCACTAGACTCGATTTAAAACGTTCGTTTGTGATTTTTATGTCCGAGACACACTGTTATTTAGTAGCAAGAGATACGATGTCATTAAAAGGGGCCCGATTTGTAGAACGATTCTGTATTTTTTACCGGCTTCAAAAAAATTACGAGGTTCGATGTTTGTTTGACGCCTATTTTTTTTTTCATGTATGTCCAGCGATTTGTTCGTAATTTGTGAGTCGATTTATAATCATTTTCATATCGTATAAAATACTTAATGTAAAAATGAACAAACGCACTAGTCTCTACTACAATTTTCGAATGTTCCCCTGGATTTCCCTGGGATTCCATTATCAGATCCTGACTTGGTGGATGTGGGACCACCTCAGAAGTGCACTCTTTTGAATAAAAAAAGAATTTTTAAAATCGGTCCACAATTGACGGAGAAATCGGTGAACATACATAAAAAAACAGACGAACATAGAATCTCCTCGTTTTTTGAAGTCGGTTAAAAAGGTGTGTAAAGTCTGTCAATCCTTACTTGGCCATGGCTATGTCTGTACCCCTCAAGTGAGAGGTGACCCGTGCCCAGCAGTGGGATAGTTATGGGTTGCGATGAATGATGAATGAATGATGAGGACCGATAAAACCTTCAACCACTTGTCGCCGCATTATCAATTCTTTGGGAATCCTCACACTTTCCCATCAAACGTCTAATGGCTTTGAACCATTGCGTGTAAGTTTTTCCATTACACCATAAATAATGCGCATTTGAAGTGGAATGATCCGGGGAACCGGAATTATGTCGTGAGTGCACCTAGGCTGACCTAGGCACCAATCTACAGCCTACAAGTGAAATACAAGTCTCTGTCTGAGTGATACAGTGCATTTTCCATTGGAACGATTTGAGCTGTCTCGATCCTAAAGGGCTTTTCCGTTATTCGTAAATGGTATTATTATTAGAGCGTTGTAGTCTATCGTAATACATTGTAATTTATATCTTTGTGCCAGGATAATAAGATTTGGATTAAATTGGTTGTTATTGTCACAGGCTTCTTGGATTTGGGGTGATAGGTTAGGTTTGTAAGGAACAGTTTAATTTGCAGTGACTTCCTAATCTTCATCATAAGCTATCACTGTCCCACTACTGAGCATGGCTTCATTACTGAGGTGGCCTAAAGCATAATCCACCCCACTCATCCAGTGCGGAGCGGTGGAGGGGTTGGTGGCCAACCCATATATCGGAAGTGCCGTCATATCATTTTTTTTTTCTTAACAAAAACAAAGCTAAAATCACATATAAGATAACATTACCGTTTATATTATAACATAAGATAACATAATCGATTAACAATACCATTTCTACCGTGTTTCTACCATATTTTTTAACAGCAATTGTGTTTATATTTTTTAAAAGCGATCATCTTAGTCTTCAAGCGTACCAACCAACATAATAAATAAATGATATAGCTCCACCTTTGTTCTATACGATGGTACGTTAATTCCATTACCCTCACAGAAATTGTAACTGAGCCGTTAATGTAACAAAAGCCAAAAAAGGCGATTGTTTTAATTTCGCGTCTAAGCCGTTGCTCTATAAACGTTTTAAATTATTAGAGCAAGTTGGAACACAATGGGTCGGATGTGCGACCGGGGTCGACGACCCGGCACGGGTCATGCCATGGGTGAGCGGCCAGCTAAGGGTGCGTACACATGAGGAGTTCGGTAGGTCGAGCGACGGTGAAACGCTGTGTGTGCTTGCGCTTTTTTGTCGACAATGACAACTGCTATCTTCTCTAAGCATGCTTGAGACTTATAAAAATCGGTTGTCTGTAAAGTCGTCGGTAAAGTCGGTTCACGGACGATAGTTTTACGTGATAACGTAAAGAAACATTGATGAAAGCACGTTGTCGCGTATTCAACAATGGCGCGTGGCGGCGTTCCAGTTGCAGAACTATTCTAACTGCTAGTTCTGACGTCATGCTCTTACGTCACACTCTGACGTCAGCGCAACGGGAAACATTTTCGTGGGCGCTGCCCATCAATTTATAAGACGTTATCTTCACGTCAAAAAAGCAATGTTACACATAAAGTTACTAATGAATTACAGCGAAAAAATCGTGCGTTTCACCAAAAACGCAGTGTACGACCGCGCCTATCTCCACCATTGTTTTATGGGATCGTACGTAAATGTCGTTAGCCCAGTTATAACGCCATGGCGATGGGCGTACACCATGATACGATAAAAGTGAAAGCTGATAGATCCTACCTCCGATTATGGTGATGAGCGATGGAATTTATCTAGACTGGAAGGTAGTTTTAAAATGGTTTTTCATTTTCTGCTTTCTAGACCTGAGTTTCTACAAAATCATTAAGTATTTTCACACTGGGAGTGTTACGTTTCCTCTCAAAGTAAAGAGGTTGGCGATCGCCTCGCTGATCAAATGAGTGGTGTCAATTTAACTCCTACCGCAAAGCGCACAAGTACGAAACTTCGTTCCATTAAATGGATAATACCGGGCGTTTCGATTGTATAATTGATTAGTTTTATTACGATCACAGAGGTTTCATGCAGTCAAATTTATCAGAGAAATTGTGTAAAATAAATAAATATAAATATTATACTCTCACTCAACCTTAGCGGTAGCATTTCCTGAGTCGCTGGTACCGTGTCAAATTAAAAACAATTTAACCTTGTGAGTATTTTTACAATACACTTATAAACGTCACATGAACGTCTTTTTTTGCTTCTATCACCGTCTCGCTTCGCATAGGTGTTTATCATAATTTTATTATTAAGAAGAAGAATCATGGACAACACAAAAGGCCACACTACTAACACTCACGTCCAAAGAACAAACATTTATCTGTCATATAATATCTGGCAAGGAATCGAACCCTGAACCTCTCGCTTCACAACCTGAGTGAACCAACGGGATCACTAATCATGAAACTTTAACACGAGTCAGACTTGAACCGTGACCCTATACAACCAAACTATTAGCACTGGACCTGTGGCACTATAATCTCAACCTGGCGATTTAATTTGAACGCCACTTACGCTCGTTAGTGAAGTAACTTGAACTGTGTCCAAAAATTAATTAACGAACATTGCATTGCGCCTCCGGTATTTTTATACTCGTCCATTGTAAACCCGCTCTCCGTCTCAAAACCTATGCCTCACGTTTAAAAATATTTAGTACTAGAGGCCCCGCCCTCGCGTCACTTCGGGAAACATGTCCCTTAGTACGCACATTCGGAAATTGTGTTAGACCATAGGCAGAAAATAGCCGTTAGGTCATCCTATGGTGATAAATTCTGCCTTTTATTCAGGTCCTCTATTAGGGTATGTCAGGTACATCAGGATGGTTGGGTTATTAAATAAGTAAAAAACGTTTATAAATGGGGTACTTACATGTATTTTGTACACAATCGTTAATTTAGTAGACAATCGCTTTACGCCTAGACACGCTTCTTCTTAAAACCACAACTGCGCTCTGCAATTGACACCACCATCGAATATGGAGGATTTTTCTGTCGAGAACGTAGTTCGAACTTCTATAATTCTAATTTTTAAAGAAATAATACGAGTCACTCTTAAGTTTAATAGTTATGTGTATAATTGATAACAGGTATGTTATTATTATTGATAACAATTGTTAGGCGTAATTGTTAACTTTTTTATTTCTCAACCCATTGAAATAAAACATACACTAAACGTTAAGTGAAGTTTAGCTCAATATACTAGTGAAACCGCACCCAAATCGGATAAGCTGTTTCGGAGATTACCGCGTACAAAGTCACAAACAAACAGACAACAGTCCAATTGCGTTATTAAAGACCCCCAGTAAAAAAAATTCTCATACATATATTTTCCATGTACAGACAGCGACCAGTAACAAATTTATTATATGTATAAAATGTGGCTTTTCTGAACCTTTTTTGAATAAGGTTTAATATTTTTAAATTACTGTTTTATTGTTTTACTAGTGGTCCCAGCGTACTTCGTACCGCTTTATAATTAAAAAATGTTTTAGTGATATATCGACAGCAACGCCACCTACCGGGTCCAATTGTGAATCTAAACCATTCTCGGATCCACCTGAAGACACACAAAAAATTTCAACCAAATCGGTCAAGCCGTTTAGGAGGAGTTCAGTCACATACACACGCACACAAGAAATATATATATTAAGATAACAATAATTATCTTGATAGCTGCTAATAAGGCCATAGATTTCGATTGCACCTGAACACGTGGAAAATTCACGCAGTAGTTACACCACCTCGTAATTTAATGTTATCAAGTCGGTACGGATTTATTTATACAGATATTATTCGCCGCCAAATTTGGCGTTACAAGGATTTACTGTTTACATTCAAACTTTCGCGATATCGTTTATCTTAATACTGAACTCTGTTTCTGACTTTGTTTGCATTGTTGCGTAATTATTGGGTTCTTTATTTTAAATGAAAATAATTGCTAACACATTCATATCCCCCAATTTTTGAATCACTCGGCCAGAGTTATGGACTGACAGAGTTATGAGACCCGAGACTAGTAGTGGGATGGTTATGGGTTGCAATTATTAAAAAAAATCTGCTAAGCTAAAGACTCACCCATGACGATACCAGAGATGAAGAAAACGTAATCATGATTACAGATTACAATAGGGTATTTGACTACAATGAAAATATAGATCAAACTGTTGTTAGCTTAAAAAAAATATATACATTTTTTTAAACCAATTTAGCCTACACATTATTTTAAAATTATTTGGATTTTTATTAAAAATCGCGGTTTGGCTGAATGACGTCACTTGCTATTACTGCTTACTATACGCAATGACAGCATTGACAGCTTAGTATGGTTATTTGAGCAGGTGACGTCATGACCTTGTTAAAATGGCGTATTAGCGTTTTGGCGGCTTTTTGTTCATTTAAACTTTGATGGTGATTTTTTACAAAGAATTAAGCAAACTGCATAATGTATTATGTTATATTGAACAATTTGAGTTATTTTTCTAAAAGGTGTCAAATACCCTATTACACCTGGAGGCCCAGAAATGCGAGCGCCTCGAGAAAAGGTAGTTAGGGCGTTCTTGACGGAGGCATTTCCGTGCATTTCATGATTACCCACATTCTGCCCATCTCTGGACGACGTCAACCTGTGTTATCCCCAGTGCAAAGCTATAAAGCTTTGCTGTGCTTTTTACACGCTTTATATTAGCTTCACCTGTATGTTTGTTTGTAACCGACTTCTTTGGGCGCGATTTTGACCCACTTTAAACGGCCAGATTTCGTTCAAACTTTGTAGATTTATTGAGGACCGATGACAATACACTAATTTGATAAAATTATTCCATTTTTCAATTTGCAAAATATGATTTTTGTTAATTTATATAATTTTCATCTATAGTCGATAAGGTAAGAAAATTAATTAAAATTTTCTATAATTTTTCTCTACAGTCGATAAGGCAGGACTCGATGTTAATTTTAAGCGTGTTTTTTAGTTTTTTTAAACTATTATATTTGTTGTAAAAAAAGACATACCAACACACAAACGAATTCGCAATATACAGCATTAACTTGATACCTGGGGACAGTTCCCACGGAGGCAAGATTTGTTTAAAACTACATTGTGACTTACACGGCCGTGGAAACGTAGCATTTAATACTACGGCTGGTTACACACTAGACGTAATGATTAGGCTCCTCACACAGAATCATTCGACAACGAATAAAATCTATGCATATAATAAATGCACATATTTTAACTTTGGTAATAAAAGTGTTAAAACTCGATTTATTTGATTCCATTTAAATTTGCGGAAAATATCGTCTCTATTTGTATTTAGAGACGGTATTGCCCCTCCACCAATCCGCCACGGTATTATCGCCTCCACCAATTAGAGACTCCCTAATGATGAAAATAGGGAATGAAAAAAATAATTTAAGTCTATTTTTGTATTGTTGACATTTTGTACTCTTTATAATCATGTTTTTATAATCATTAATTCCGGTCCTTTTTTATGGAAAATGACTGAAAAGCAAGCAAGAGGTCTTGGTCCATATTTATGCAGTCCAGCACCTCGCCACTAAGGATATTACCTCACACAAAATTAATTACTATTTCTGTTAACTTTAATATGGAACCGTCCTTATTTAATAACTAGAATTACAACTGTTTGCTTCAACCCATAAATTGCTCACTACTGTGCATGGGTCTCTCCTTGTAACTAGGGAGGCCTGGAGCATGAGTATGCTCTATGACTAGGAGTCATCATCCGCACTCCGGATTGGTGGAGGGGTTAGTGACCAATACATGTTTTAATGCCGCACTTAGACCTACGACATAGCTTAACGATTGCAATCTAACAATAGCAACCGAGACCGACGGCTTACCGTGCCCTCCAAAGCACGGAAAAGCTCGAGATATTTTTGCCACGTGCGGGCACCCATTTATTCTAACTACCTCTGTTGCTTAACTCAATCTTACTTAGACGCAATACCGGTATATGAGCAGTTACTTGTAATCACTATCAATTTCTGTATCCAATTCCAATAACGTAACCTATAAAAATTGATAGAAGTTACCCAGTACACGCACAGCCAATGAATCTCAAGAATCGAACGCAACTTCTCAACCTATTTTTACCAAGACTTAGTTCCCGATAGTGTCTAGCGTCCGATCGACCGGTCTTCATCATAATTTTATATTTAAAACCCGTCAGTTGCCAACCTTTTGCTAATTTTGGCGCGGTTTACGATCAGCTATAAATCCGCCATATTGACGACACGGCGTTTCAAGATGGCTGCGGAAAGTGTTGCCTATAATATACTGTCAAATAATTGAGAAAAAATAGCATTTAAATTAAGAACAATTTTGTATAATTATACAAATGGGTTAAATAATTCCGTTAAGAATCGATGACAAGTTGATAAAATCGGACAGCTAGGTATGAGAATGGGAGATTTGGTCAGTTCTCAACTAAACTAAAATGGGTAAAGGCATGCAAAGTAACTGTAGGTAGGAACAAAAGGTTTAAATTCCGATTCCTAGATATTTATCTTGAAATTTTCTTGTTATTAGGTAATAGAAAAACATCTGGATCACTCAAGAAAGTATTTTTGGCGCCTAATACGTTTCACGAGCTTCGATAGTCAAATGGTTTAAACTTGGACTTCTGAACACGGGGCCTGGGGTGGAATCCAGTATCCAGTACACACCACTATATTTCAAATGGGTTGAACGACATAAGTTGCGTATTATATAGTTTTACTAGTAAACCCGCCCTCGCTTCGCTTCGGGAAAACCAATTTACACAAAACTTTAATATATTATACATATAAACTTTCCTCTTGAATAATTATATCTATTAAAAAAACCGCATCAAAATCCGTTGCGTAGTTTTAAAGATCTAAGCATACATAGGGACAGAGAAAGCAACTTTGTTTTATACTATGTACCTAGTGATTATGAACTTTTGCTCTGACCAACCACCAAGTAACAAGTCGTGTGCTGGATACTTTAGAGCCAATGCATTCTTATCCTCTCTTCTTCTGTCTTCGCCGGCAACGTTTGCTACTGACGTCCATGAACGACGCCGACAGTGACCACTTACCTTCAAGTGACTGTCTGCAGTCCAAAATCAGATTATCACTCTATTGTCATTGTTAATATGACACCTTTGCAAAACGCTGGTACATGCAAAATATTTGACATTCATTAGTTTATTGGAACGAAGTTCCTTATCGCGCGTTGCGAAAGGGGGCTAGACGGAATTATGACGAAAAGTTGTAACGAAAAATTATCACGAAAAGTTGTAACGAAAAATTATCACGAAAAGTTGTAACGAAAAATTATCACGAAAAGTTGTAACGAACAATTATCACGAAAATTTGTAACGATTGTTTTTTTTGTTTGCCGATAGATGGCAGCAGTGTGCCACACTTGACATTTTCGGATTTGTAGGTTTAGCGTCACTGACGATATATGACGTAGATGACGCTACCAGTGGGAAATATTCATATTGTTTTTAATGTTGTTGGAACGAAGTTTAGGAATAAAATTTTATTACAATTCCTTCACTTATTAATCGAAAGGAACTTCGTTCCATCCGGGTGTCCCTTGACACCTCTCATTTTTTATATATGTATGTATAGTAATTAATTAATTAATTAAATATAGACAATAACACCGACAAGATATAAGTGAGTTAAGTTTAAAAATGGGGAAATCTTAAAAAGATAAATAAAACAACTGGCAATACTGAGCGTTAAACGAATAAGTGCGTAATAACCTGTCACTGCCGATGGCCCGTATATTTTTTACGGCTCCACGAATTTACTGTCCAATTGTAATTATTTGGGCCGAGCTATCGATTATTTAAGCTAGCAACACTTTCTTCACCCTCGTTGTTTATGGCTGAGGGTGGAATGACGAGGAAGTGGATTGGTTTTCATTTTTATTGAAAAAAGTTACGAATGTTCACGATATGTTGTGATTCATGTCACTTGCAAAATCTTTCGCAAATCTTTCTTGATTCTTCCGTTTTGGCATAGATGCCGTGGTGTGCTATGGTTACCAATTTACCAAGTACCTTCGAAGGGTCAGCTGGGTTCGATTTCCAGCAAGGTGGAAATTGGAATGATGTGATGGGAATTGGAATGATTGAAATTGTATTAAGCGACATGAGTCCGTAAGTTCAAAGCAATTTAATATGAAAATATGAGAAAAACTTTTACTGGGGGTCTTTATTAACGCAATAGATCACAAAACAATGATTTATAGAATTTTTGTCTGTTCGTGTGAGTGTCTGTTTGTCTGTGGGTTTGTACGCGCTAATCTCCGAAAAGACTTATCCGATTTGAGTGCGGTTATCACTAGTATATTGTGGTAAGCTTCACTTAACATTTAGTGTTTATTTTATTTCAATCGGTTGTGAAATAGAAAACGTTATCAGCTTAAAGAATCTCGCCTAACGATTTCCGAATGTGCGTACTTAAGGGACATGTTTCCCGAAGCCAACGAGGGCGGGTCCACTAATAAACAATAAAACATTGAAACCATTTGTTATCAAACGTATTATTTACATTAAATTGATAAAATGATTGACGACAATACTGATCTGTGATAAAACGTTGATATCGATCTTGGTTCACGCTGGCCGCGTTCGGTTGTTGGGTCAATTCGTGAACAGTTTTGTAAATGTCGTGATACTTAAATATTTATTGTAATCATAGCCCCGACAAATGAAAGGAATATTCGACTGGAATGTGTCGGTAGTTGGTGTTGCTACCTTACGAACTACTAGATAAGTTATACATGATACATTTTGGATCCGGAACCCTAAAAATAACGTTCATAAGTGAATTGTAAAAATACCCACATGATTGAATAATACTACATTTAAATTTGAAAGCAAACCACTGAGTTATAGGCGCGGAGTAAAATAATACGTACATAGATATTATCACTGTATTGTTTAAGCTTCGTTGTCTTGTTGGTGGTTTTAATGGTATCACCACATGTACCAACATTAATATTAATTTCAGTAAGAAATTTGCTCTGTTAATGTGAATATGCTCTGTTGGTCGTCATTTTGGTGCACTAATGCAATGGGCCGCTAACAGCAGACTTAATTTAGTCGGTCCATCGCATGGGTGATCTACCGTGCGGCCTTCCTGATCGTTACTGAATAATTGAATAAATAAATAAATAAACGATTAAAACGATTACACACTCATACCCACGCACTAAGATTCCCTGAGTTGCGTTGCATAGTTGCGTGAACAACAAAAATAATACATTACTAACACCCATGACCCGAGAACCAAGATTCATTTGACAGCGGGATTAATTTGTCCGGGAACCTAACCCAGGACTCCTCGCTTCGCAGACAGGGTGACTACGACTAGGCTACGGGGTTATTTATTTATTTCCTATTATTATATACCTAGCTAAATATGATGTGGTGTGACCACGCCACAAGACTCGGGTATAATTGTGAGTACTCACTATCAGAGTGTGAATCAAACAGCTGCAATTACCATAAACACAACTACGGTGCTAATGCGAACAAATTACTGATACTTGCAATTATTGTGAGGCAGCGCAGGAAATGAGTTTTATAGCATGGAGGATTAACTGCGAAATATAAGTCTTGCCTTTTTCTGTTTAAACAAACCAGCGGACGGTAGTTACCGTGTAAGGTTACCTGATGGACAGTGGTCATCGTCGCCGAAATCAGTAACTTGATGTTACTGCATCATGCAGGCATCACGGATGCGTTGCTGACCCAAAACGGAGAATGAATAAAGAAAGTATGTATGTACCATTTAAGCGCTCATGCCCCGGCGGCTTTAGTCCATCTTAAGTGATCGACAAAGTTAAACAACAGCGGGCTCTGTCGGTAGGTGGATGGGTGACCGCTAGTGGCTAAATTTCATGGGCGCTTCCGTGCTTTGGAGGGCTCCTAAAGCCGTCGGTCCAGGTTGTTATCGTTTGATAGCAGTCGTTAAGCCATGTCGGAGGCCTTCAAGCGGCATAAAACCTTCCGACACTTGGTTTGACCACTAACTCCACCAATCCGCAGCGTGGTGGAGTATGCTTTAGGCCTCGTCAATTATGAGATGAGGATTGACCATTAGTGGGTTGAAGCCAATATTATTGTGGATAACACACCCCTTCAAATATCAATTGTATTGGTAAACTAGAATCATTACACCTACAGCTACCTAAGTTTCTTATCAGTATCATACACAGGCTATATAAATCGAGAATCTATTTACTTTGGAATACCACCAATACTCACTATAAATAGTTTACGGAATATCGCGCATGCCTCAAATAAACCTTTGTGATACCTAACAATATCATGCAAAAAGTATTCCCAGGAGATAAACTCTCTATTATGCTGAATGGGATAATAAACTTGGAACAATGTGCCTCCAGACGGGGGTGGTCACTCGGCCGTGCCGGCTGGCGCGAAATGCCGACGACTAGCATTTACCTGACATTCCTTTTAACCTTATTTTTGACATTTCGAGACGCCATTTTGAAAGTTTTGGCGGGTCACGGACCGGGTGGGGTAAGGAGATTTTTATCCGTTTAGCTTTTGTGTTATTTTGACATTTTGAAATGTCGTTTTGAGTGTTTTGGCGGGTTGCGATGTAGGATGGTGTTTGGTTTTTTGTTTTATTAGGACGACAAAAGAATTTTAATCAGCCTAACAATGACGTATATCTTAATATCTGGCAATGTTTTGAAAAAAGAAGGTTAGGCCAAGATTGTCGCCTCTAAAAATTGTAACTGGATTCGCACTGATCCAGTACATTTACAAGTGAGGTACAACATTTAAACCCGAAAACTGACGTTGAAACCACTAAAATATAACCAAGGCGCGAAATATCGCCATTTAAAATAACACAAAAATTTCGTGACACGACTGAGGAAAATTAATAATAAAATTCTCGAACAAAGGTTCTTACAAAAATTGTGTTTTATTCATGACGGGCATCCGCGAAATGTGTGTCGTATACGATATTATGTAAATCTTATATGTAATGTATGTAAATTAGAGGTTCCTGTTGGACTTTTGGGACGTACATTGTCTTTTATTGCTGACGACTTTATTGTCGTATGTAAAATGATTCAACCTGTGCCGGTATTCCAGTATTAGGTACAATTCAAGAATGTTAAAACCTGAATCACGCTATCGATGTTTTCTACAATAATACGGTATAATGTTTACTAGTTCCAAGCATAAACAATCGGATCACTGAACAACTAGCTACCTAGCATCAAATTAGCAACTAACTAAAATACTATTTTACGAAGGCATCACCTACGCGTTGTAGGCATCTACAGTTTGGGCATGTATGTGAGTTTATCTGGCTTACTACTGGTATCATAGTCGTATCGTGGTATCGAAGTCGTGTCGCGGAGTCGTGTCGTAGTCGTGTCGTGATCGTGTCGTGACGTCAGGACGTTCTCCCCGCAGAGCGATCGTTTGGGCATAAAATTGCAAATACTCTCGCAACAGCTCCAGCCCGGCCGCGCGATAGATCTGTGCCGATGACCCCGTTACATAATACCTTCCGGTGAAGCGGTTTGTTTGTTTCCAATTAGTTTTTATTAACGAAGGAATTTGGTGGAGGATTCATCGATTTACTAGACTCTATTTACCGTTCAGCAGTGAGGGTCACGTGGATGGTTTGACTCCCTAATAAGGAGTCCTGCATTTGATTCCTGCTTGCGCTATTTTCATAAATTACGTGCGTATTATGTATTAAACTTATTAGATATGTGACGTCACATCAGAGGAGGATGACTGAGGCGCAAAGCGTCAATTTACTTCGTCATAGAAACTGAATGTTCACTTAACGAAGCTCAAAATTTACGAAAATTAGCAATTTGAGCACACCTTTCTCAGTAATCACAGCAAAATATTCAAATAATAAATCAGCACATTAGCTTTGTTACATTTTCTTTGAAAGCCTTTTCTTAAAAGGCTTTTTTAAAAGGCTTTGTCGAATGCCTTCGGGTGGATTAAAAAAACACATTTACTTGTCACATAAATGTCCCTGCCGGGATTGTACCTTGGACCTGGACCTCGATCCTGGACGCAGGCCTACCTCTACCTCTATCAAGTAGGCTCCAGGGTCGTTCAGAAGAAGAAGAAAAAAATAAGCGGCAAAGTGAAGTGTGAAGTGAAGTGAACAGTGTAGTATCGCGGTACAGTGTCGCGAGTGTTGCCCTGTGGGGTGAATAAAAACATCGTCTATTGAAGCCGATCAGACATTCAAGATATAATATCTCTTTGCTTATAATTTGAACGCGTTGACTACCAATTTAACTACCTCTGAGGTGAAACATAATATCGATTAGTTAGCTTGGAATTATTGTATTTCTTGTAAGTATTTAGTAGCGACATGGTTACAAGCTATAATTATTTACAACTGTAATAATTTAGTGAAACATTTGGTATTTAGTTTAGTTTATTACCCACGGTTGTTGGCTTGTGTCGTCGATCTATTGTCATCGACCGAGTTGAGCAACGGCTGGCGCGGTCAGTGGCTGGATGGGTGACCGCTGGTATCAGACATTGTTGAGCGCTTCGGTGCTTCCGAGGGCATTAAGCTGTCTCTCCCGGTTGTCATCATTAGATAGAAATATAGAATAAGTTTTATTGTGTTGAATACGATTAGAATCGAATACAATTATTACAAGTTCATGACAGCATTTTTGGTCTGTACCATGCCAAGTAAACAAGGAACATGGATTAAAATATAAAACCAAAATTAAATTAAGTTCGAAATACAGAGCTATAAATCAAATGAATGCTTTTATTTTACTCAGATGTATGTCATGTATGTTATAATATTTACTTTATGTTTCTTCTAGTACACATTCAAAATAGAAGCTGGTAGCGAAAGGCATGTGTTCATTATAGATGGACGGTGTTGTTGCATTTGATGCGAATATTTGCAAATTGAACTATACTTAGTTACTATTAAATGCTGCTAGCTTATTAGCAAACTACTACTTACTACCGCCCGCCACGGTGCTTAGTATTGTTATTTTAAAAGCAATTGTGTTCCGGATAGCCGGCTACACTTTTTTAGAGGCGACCATCTCAGTCCTCAAGGTTAGCAACACATCTGTGACCGAATTATAAAAGGACTCTTACTAACAACTACTAAACTGGACTATTACTAACAATAAATAACAGGACTAACATTCACTAACAGTCCCTCTCACAGTCCTCATATTTACTAACCAACTAACCAGCTAATGTTCTAACACATTACATTACTTTTTTTTGTATACTTGACATATTAAAAAAATTTAAAAGTTTAAACTTTTACAAAAGTTTAACGTTATTCTGGCTGTCGATAAATTATGATTGCAACGAATTAGTAGAGTAGAGTAGGTAAACTAGGTTTAAGTTTTAATACTATACGGCCAGCATGTCTTCATTACAGAGGTGACGAACGACAATGACCATTTACCATCACATGGTCCGTTTGCTTGTGTCGGATTTTAACAGACAAATTTTTGTCTGTTTTATGTTCCAAAATAGATTCATGAAAAATGCGTTGCGCCAAGTCTGTAGTGTGCATTGCACTTCAAAACATTAACCTAGAATACAAACGGATAGACAAATATTTTCAGATAAATCATTTTATTTACATTTGACGACCCCGTAGCCTAGTTGGTAGTGGCCCTGCCTGCGAAACGACGGGTCCCTCGTTCGATTCCCGGCCGGGGCAGATATTTATGTGACATATAAATTTCATTTTTAACTTTTTTTATATAAAGAACCGACGAGCCGTAATCCTAGGTGTTCACGGTCGCGCATGGACATGATTTTTACCAAAGGCATTGCCGACGCGTTGTGGGCCGAGAAGGAAGAACGAAGAAAAGAATATGTAAATATACGTAAATTAATCTATGCTTTGCTTATTTTTGATGACATGGAGGGTGGGGGAGTCTATATGGTGATTACGTCAGGAAATTTTCTCAAAATTCTATTGAATCAATAAAGAAACCACTGAATGCAAGTACCAATGTTTACGTAAGCATGGGGGGAGGGGTAAGTGATTTGCTTACTTTTGCTGACAGGGGGCACGGGGGGGGGGGGTTAAAATTGCAAAAAATCTGCTTACATAATACTTGAACGGCCCCTTACCCGTATTTTTTTAATTTAAAACGAAACACTACATTAATTAATTTTAAGGCGGTACGAAGTTCGCCGGGTCAGCTGGTACTTTTTATGTTTTTCTCCACTAATACATAAAAATAGTCGTACCTTCACCGAACATTGTCCAAACATTTGAAGTATAAGAGTAACATGCGGTACGTTGTAGTACGTTGAATAGCTGCGATGAAAGAGCGTGTAGGTGTATCGCGAAGGAGCAGATGTACAGGGTTCGATGCCCGGTTTTGGCACCGCCGACCGCCTCTTTATTGGGGGCTACGTTGTATCTACAGGCTGTTTCAGAACATTTTCTCATGAATTAAAAATTTGAGTAAAATATTTTTAGCGTTAAAGTTTAAGGGTGCTTCCGTGAACCTTTGTATGCCAAGTCATGTTCTAATTCCAAGTTCCTTCCTTCCCTCGTTCGTTCCTTCTACAACAATCTTTCACATGTACATAATTATAATTACATAGTTATCTGAACTTAATTTTTTTATTTGTGAAATTAATATAGTTAATCTTTATTGTATGCGAAGAAAGAGACTGTATTCATCTTGAGTCCAAACTAAACTCCTCAGCTCGTATTATGCGGTGTTGAACGCCAAAAAATAATTAAGATCCCCCTATTCTCTTCTCCCAGCCCCATTGCGACTTGGACTGTTGGTTCAAAATTGATTGTAAACAATATTTTTTCGTAAATATATATGTCAAAAACGCAGCACCCTGTATACGCGCGTTTTATTTTTACTTTCCTCATAACGTTAATTCTTTTGTTCTTTGATGTGAGAGCTCGCAGGCCACATGGCCCGCGCGTGTCCGAAATAGAGCGGCCAAGACCGAACCTGCAGAGCGGAGGTGATTTTACTCTAGATAGTAATATCGTAGTATACTGAGTGTGTAACTTCATCCTTCCTAACCCCCGGGAATAGGACGACCCCAGCCTGGGTTGTCTGCAAATTAGGAGGTCCTGGATTCAATTCCTGGTCAGAACAGTTTTTAATTGTAACAGTCGGTTCTTCGCGTTGGCCTGTCCTGCATTTCGGTCGTTGGAATACGGAGTATTCTTCAGTCTTCCTCTGTCCTGCAGTTCCACTGCTTTTACGATTCACAGTAAAGGGTTGAAGTCATGTGTCTGGATGGAGACTAGAACACTAGTGGGCTTTTAATGTTGTAAGAACGGGCCCTCTTAACATTGATCTGCAGGTCGCAGAACCCAGGCCACCTTAAGGGCCTAATCCAGCTTCTTTTAAGCCGATACGTCTAGCCGCAGATGTTATTCGCCTGACGACGTCCCGCCATCTCGCTCTATTTGCCGTCATTCTCTTATGGAGCCAATCCAGGTTCTACTAGAGCGAAAAAAGAAAACATTTACTTTTTATGGAATGAAGGTGGAACCCCCCCCCCCCTTCCGCTGACGCCCATGACAACTGTGACTGACACAGAATAAGACTTAAATTGGGACTAGGACGATTAGTCTAGTTAGCAGACGGTGTTAGCACATTAGTTTGTTAGTAGGTGTTAGTAGTGTTAGTTGCCGGTATGTATTCCAAACACGATTCGTTTCGCTTACGGACAGTAGAACGTGGTAGAACTATCTGCGAAGCGTAAGTAACTAAAAGGTGTTCTTACAAAATTAACGACTCGTTACTGGTAACTCGAAAACGATCAGTTTGACGATTGATTAAATATAGGAATCTGGCATTAGCAGATATCCAGGTAGCCCTGACTTTCAGCGCGACCCATTTTTGCGCAGTTTGGAAGTGACATGACCAAAGATTTGGACACGGGGTTCAGTAGCCTGGACGGACGACGTATTACGATTACCTCATTCCACCAGTCCTCGTAATGGCGGCCCGGCGCCAAGCGGCGTTTCCATTGCGTCAGCTGTTTTAAATATTTATCGTCTGTTAAGGATTAATATGAGCCCCTAGCACTTTTCATAGAAAAACATTTCGTAATCAAATAGGGTACGTAGTTTATCTGGCAAATGAACCCGGGTCTTTTGACGCCCCCTGCAACTAGAATTTATGTGTAATTTATGTAAATTTATCTCTAAATAAGGACTATTAAATGTTATCCTAGTTATTTTTAACCTGCTTACTAACCGGAAAAAAGCTATATCGTAACTCCAAAGCACGGAAGTTTACAAGTTTTGATTATCCCTTTTGCTGCACGTCACTCAACTCCATAGATAACGATACGATATTATTATGATTATAGAAAACAGCTAGTCTGTGAATGCGAAACCCTGGTTTCAAGCGGATCAAAATCGCACAAACCCAGTTGTATAACTGGGAGTATTCCTAAGGGAACTGATTAACTTTGAAAGATTCACGTCCCCTTACAATAAAATAGAGCCAAGCTAAATTTAGTACAGTAACGACGAATTTCATTTACATTTATAAACACAATAATTAATATTTAAAGCAGGGAGCGCAAAATGCAAATGGCATCGCGGAATGGCGAAGCTGTCTGCGTGGAAACTCGGCCATCTTGATACTCGTCTTTATTCTGAACTCCATTGTGTTAGCTGCAAACTATAAACGTGAACGGGTCCTTGGATGCCTTTCCAGAGAAGGTGAAGAGAAAAAGATTTTCTGGGTGGAGGCTCAGATATCATCGTTCTAGATTTTTGAAGGGAATACTTCTATAGTATCGTTGTGATTCGGAATACGATGAAACGGAAATGACGCGCAAATAAAATGAAACGTCAACGTCAGACACATTTTAACGTGGGAGAAAATGAGATAGGAAGCATTGTCAAAATGGCGGTTTACGTAAGCAACGCAAAACATCAATATTTGGACTGACAGTATTCGTTTTTTTAAGGATCAACGTGTATCATGTGTGAATTGCACAATTTTTGTTTTTTTTTTATTTTCCAGTACTAAATTATAATTATTATTCTGCTTAAAAGTTGTCCGATAACTGATGGAAGATTTTTGACTTTAGCTTAGCTTCAACTTATTAATGGTCTAATTCAACCAATTAAGTACCATAACTGAACACGGGTTGCTCCGGTGCGGATCGGTAGTGGGGTGGTCAACCCATACGATAGATAAAGATACAATAGATAAACTACGATGAATAAAAGGAAATAGAGTAAATTACAGTCTTAAAACCCGTCTTCGTAATGGAATCGAATTAATATACAAGATTTTTTTACTGAAAGTAAATTTCTTCAAGCCTTCAAGCAACAAGTTTAAGTAGGTACCTCTGCCGCAAGGACCCAATTCAGGATTTAAATATTCTTAAGATTGTATATTTTTAAAATCCCTTTGTCGCCGAAAGACTTGAATGACTTGGCAGATAAAAATATAGTCCAAGGAAAATTTTGTTGCTAAGTTTAATTTAATTTAACATTAAGTTTAATTTAACACGGTATTCTTGACGTGGAAATAAAGCCGCCAAGCGTCTTGAATAAAGCTCCATGAAGTGTTCCGTACATAATATGGGTAAGACTCAAGTCTTATGCAAGGGGTTCCGTCGATTCAAGCCAACGTTGTTATACCATTGGAGCCCAATGGTCGCAGAACAACGTTACTCGTTCGCCCTCTACTAGGGTTGACACGTGAAGCTACAATGCTGCTGGTCAAAGGTGAAGGTGCTGGTGGATATTACAAACTTGATGATTATTTTAAAGATAAAAATGCTTGGACATGAGTTTGATATTCTAGCTAGTAAGTAGTAATAAGTGCTATCTGTAATGTGAGTAGCAAAAAAAGCTTCTTGGAAGTTTCTTGCCGCTTCTTCTTCCAAGACTACTCACGGTAGGGATTTGTCGAAGCGATGGCGTAGATTGACTTTCGAAAAGTGTTTGTAAAAAACCAACTTCGAATAAATTTCATTTCATTTCATTTCATTTCATTGCATTTCATTTCGATGTATGACGTGTTTCGACAGTACCTCTTCCTATCTGGCCAGTAACGCGTAGTTTAAGGTAGAGTTTTTTGGTCCATCTTTCAGTTCAAGCTGAACTTCCCTTCTCGTGATGCGCCTTGCTTGAGAGCCAGTATCTTCTACGTCGACAACGCATCCATGATGCATTTGTTTGCTTGACCGCTATCCCACCTATTGGTAAGTGGAGATGTGGTCTTGGGTGGTAAATGCACTAGCTTAGTAAAAGCCTATTGCCACTCTTGATTTGAAGACACCGTTAAGTAAGAACAGATTTTGCGGCATTGAACCCCTAAAGGAGGTTAGAGGGGTTGCAAGTTAAAAGTACATCAGCGCGGGACGAATCGCGTGTACATTAAAACTCTAGATGCCCTCAATATGCTTTCAATCACTGAAACAAGTGATATTTAATTTCTATTGCATAATAATAATTGCATATGCATACTGATTACCTTTTTCTGTTCACGTGTGTACATTAGCCTCGAATCCGAACATTGGGCAGACGGGCTCAACTAATCGCCGTCCCCAACAGGTGCTTAGCAGATGCGTTGTCTGCTAGTAAGGTCAGCATAAGTGTCAATGTAAATTTGAATACGATTTTTGTTTTTTTTTGAAGTGAAAATCTCCATAAGCTTTCTGCATCGTTGTGATTTGAAAGTCGATGAAACGGAAATGACGCTA
Organism: Ochlodes sylvanus; assembly: GCA_905404295.2. Taxonomy (NCBI): domain Eukaryota; kingdom Metazoa; phylum Arthropoda; class Insecta; order Lepidoptera; family Hesperiidae; genus Ochlodes; species Ochlodes sylvanus. The sequence goes on along the minus strand of FR990146.1, from coordinate 1,327,786 downwards.
AAAGCTACAGCAAAAAGAGGCAGACACATTTTAATTTGGGAGAAAATGAGATAGGAAGCATTATCCACTTGCGTGCTTTATTAATTAATAAATTTTGAGATAATTGAATGTAGTATAATTAAATACATATTATGTATAATATTATGTAAATTGTTAATGTGTTGGTAAATTTTTGTTTATTGAGCCGTCAGTTCCTAAGACAATATTAACAAATTATTTCAATTTAAATATATTAAGACACTCTTACAACGGGTAAGATGTTTTAACTATGTACAAACGAGGCACTTTCTCCGACACTGCACTGTCTGTCCGGCACTGTATGAAATATCTCCGCTCTTAATCTTAGAAAATTGCAATTTGCTGGCAGGAAGCACCGCTCCTTGCCCATAAATCTCCTGAAGAGTTTATGGTTAGAAATGTGTAGAATAAAATGTCTCATCAATACATCTTTCAAGTTTTATTCTGCTGATGTCCATCAACACATAAAGCTTGGTTTAAGGCGGCCTCCTCTTCAATAACGAGATATGAGCGTTTGTTGATGATTTGTGATTGTGTGTGTGGGCTTAATGGTTAATACATAATATTAAAAAAAATTTGGACGGAATTCTTTGACATATATTTTTTATTTGAGAACGTTAAACAAACACTCAATTTTACCTCAAAGTTACTATAACACATCAGTGCTAACCATATTCAAATCGGTTAAGCCGATTCTGAAATTAGCGGGCACAAAGCACAGACAAACAGAAAAATTCCCAGACAGCGTAAAATTAAAAAAAAAATGTAATTAAAATTCAAAATAATTTATTATGTATGTAGGTACATAGGTATCACCATACACTTGTGTACGACATTGTTTTGTTCTATTACTAATTAGTTATTTTACCTATTCTAAAGATGCTTCGGACTTCGTAAAATGGAGGAGAAGAGACCACTAAAGCAACTCATCAGCACAACTTTTAATACAAAAAATACAATGTGATGTATTTGTGTCTAATAAGCAAATAAACAAAAATAGAAACAAATCCTTTGCCTTAGTAGGAGATAAATGGATTCATAGCTATCGATCGATTATAGTTATTATTACGTTTAAAATTAAAAGTTTAAAATAAAAGTATATAAATAGGAACCAGTTAATTTATTCGCTGACCGTACTTCACTGTATTACACACTGTTGCATATTCACACAATAGCAGCGACTTAAGGGTCCCTGCACACAGGTGTAATGATATAAATGTATCTTTATGACTAGCAGAAAGGAACGTGAAATAATCTTTTCTACAGTATGTCCAAAATAAGACCTTGATATGATGCGTTTAGAGATATCTTTCACTTGGCCCCACCTCGCACTGTAAAAGGGTGCACAAATGCACCTGCTTTACGATTTAATAATTGTATCTTTGTGCATGATTGAAATCTTAATATAATATCATGACTCAGAAGCGTAAGCTATAGTTAAATTTCGATCCTGTTATATTTATTAAGGTCTGTTCAAGATACAAGACTTGACCGGTACACCGTGGACAGTTACGGGTCGCGATAACCAGTTGCATCAAAATAATCTAATATGTAGTTACAAGTAAATAAATTTAAGTAAACGCAAGCACACTCATACCAAAAGCACTAGGATTACCTGTGTCGCAGGCGGCATGGCACAAATCACACGTCACTAACACCCGACAACAAACATTTATCTGCCACGTATCTGCCTCGGTCGGAAATCAAACCCGGAACCCCTCGCTTCGCAGGCAGGGCCCCTACCAACTAGGCTACAGGGTCGTCGCAAGTAGGTACTTATATAGGTAATTAGTTATAAGAATTGTTGGAATTATTGTTAAAAGATGAGCCTAAGAGGTTCTTTCGTCGTTACTTCTCTTAAAATGAAAAATTAACAAACGAAACTTTGCAACAAAATATTTGGCATACATAAGTGTTTTGATAAATAACTACATTATAAATAATTTGAGTTTGAGTATGCTAACCCTGCAGTGCGATCTAGTTAGTAAGTCTAACTAACTATCTAGTTGCTTAGTTAAAGATTATGACTATGACGTGGGGTCCAGTAGTAGTAGATCCATTGTACTAGATGAGTCAGACCTCCCACATTTAAGAGAATGATCTAACTAGATTTGTGACATCAGACGGACTAAATAATTGTTTCTTGTTTGACCATTACATTTTAACACGGTTAAGAGTTGTGTGCTTAATATAAATATCGTCGGCCTGCATGGCGTAATGGTTACCATACCTGCCTGCCTGAGTTTGATTCCCAGCTACGCGGAATTAAGATCGATAAATATAATAATAATAATAATGTACATACTCTCTTTATTTGTAATTTAAAGTATAGGTCTGGGCGTGTGTCTTTTTTATGGAGTTAAGATAGCAATATAGCAAACGAACATGCAGCATAACACAACCCTTCCACTGCCGACCACGACAACTATGACCGACACAGAAAATGACTCAAATGGGGACTAGGATTGTTAGTCCAGTTAGCAGACGCTGTTAAATCATTATTTGAACAGTTCGTTAGTATGTATGAGGACTGGGACAGGGACTGTTAGTGAATGTTAGTCCTGTTAATAGTTGTTAGTAATAGTCCAGTTAGTAGTTGTTAGTAAGAGTCTTGTTCTAATTCGGTCACAGATGTGTTGCTACCCCTGAGGACTAAGATGTCCGCGTCTATAAAAGTGTAACCAGATTTGTTGTCAATGACATCCACGACGAGTATGTTATATATTTTAGTATTTATTTATTACATATTCTACGCCTGCTCATTTACCAGAGAATTAAAAACGTATCTCCCCTCTATCCGAAGCTAATCTATGGTTAAAACCTTTTATGATAGTTATATATTATCAGTGCAGCGGAGTGCACAGTGGAATACCAGCGGCTGAACAAAGAGTTAATTGTGGAGCGGCACAAGGCCGGCTTAATCAAACACTCGGCTATTATCTCCGTATCCGTTACACGCTGCACCTTATGAATAGCGTTTTTATTACTAGCTGCATCGCCAAGAAGTTTGCTTCCTTTTATAAAATACTAGTAAACCCGCCCTCGCTTCAAATACAGCGTTTTCGCTGAAAGCTCCCAGGCGGCCTGATTTTTACGACTTTCTCAACTGTTATCGTCATATTTCAACCAATTTAGACAAAACTTTAATATATTAAACATATATGTAAACCTAAAAAACTCTATTAAAAAAACACATTAAAATCTGTTTTGTAGTTTTAAAGCTCTAAGAATACATAGGGACATACAAAGGGGAAGCGATTTTGTTTTATACTATGTTAAGAATGTTTCTAGGTAGTTAGGTACATACATATAAGGTTAGGAAGCTAGGAGACTTTGAGATGTAGAGACACTAGGGTATGCGTCGCTGCTATCGCAGGCGATATTATTTTTTAACACGCTTTTATTTATATGTATATCTGATGTATGATGTGTGTATGATACTGAACTCCTCCTAAACGGCTTGACCGATTTGGTTGTAATTTTTTGTGTGTCTTCAGGTGGATCCGAGAATGGTTTAGATTCACAATTGGACCCGGTAGGTGGCGTTGCTGTCGATATATCACCAAAACATTTTTTAACGGCTGGACCGATTTGGATGAAATTTTTTGTGTGTGTTCAAGGGGATCTGGGAATGGTTTAGATTCACAATTGGACCCGATAGGTGGCGTTGCTGTCGATATATCACCAAAACATTTTTTAATTATAAAGCGGTACGAAGTACGCCGGGACAACTTGTATAATGTAAATGCGGAAGGTCGCTCATCACGAAATAGGTATCGAAAACCGCTTGAACTCTGAATATGAAATTTGGTAGGGAGGTAGTTTATAATTAGTAAACGTTCGCTAAGAACGGATCTTGTCTATCCCTATGGGGGTGAAATAGGGGTTGGCGGTTTGTTTGCAATTCCGTCTATGTCTATTGTAAAGCAGATACTATGAAAATTGATCTTTGAGATTATGGTATGGAATAATGAAACACTTATTTCAACGTTTTTGGTAAATCAACCCCTAAGGGGGTAAACTAAGAAATAAAAGTTTATTTGAAAATCAGTTAACAGTACCTGCACGCGAGCCAAGCCGCGGGAAACAGCTAGTAATTGATACGAATTACATCAATAAGTAGAATTATTATTTGAGTGATACAACATTCTAGCAGTCCCTAATGACCCACTACTGAACACGAGTCTCGCCTCAAATTGAAGAGGCCTAGAGCATACTCCACGCTGCTCCAGTGCGAATTGAACGAGGGATTAGTGGCCAACCCTTGTGGCGAAAGTTTTTATGCCCCCCGAAGGTATGTATAACATACAGACATACGTATGATGTATACTTATATCTTCAGCTTACAACGTAAGCATTCATTGTCCTATTGTAAGCGAACAGAGAAACGTCGCGAAAGATTGATCATAACCCGGGATCTCTATTATACTTTGTTTGTCTTGCTCAAACTAACAGGGGTTGGGAACTTTTGGTAACACACTATTTATTTATTTATTAGGTCAACACGGCTTCGCTGTGATGCTTAGGTACGCTAAAATATTCATTATTAGCGAGAAAATAAGTTGGTCGTTAGCAACGAAACAGGAACTGTGCCAAGTAAATCAAATACTTGAAAGTTCTCGTCAGAACTTCACAATAAAAAGTATATCAAAACATACTTTTAATAAAATACTACCGTGAGTAAAAATTTCAAGTCCATCCATCAATTATTTTTTCGACGTTAAATTTAATTTGAAAGTTGAATTAAATAAATAAATAAGCAATAACACCCATAACCCGAGAATAAACATATGTCTGCCCCGGCTGGGAATCGAACCCGGGACCCCTCGCTTCGTAGGCACCCTGCCTACGAAGCGACCAACTAGGCTACGAGATCGGGGTTTTAATTTGCTATATTATTTACAACTTGACTCCCGGACATAAGAATGAACAGGAGGCCTTTTTATTTTATTTTCCTAAAAAAAGCCACCTTTTAAATCAACTTATTGTACGTTATAGAAAAGAATAAAAAAAAGAAAAGCAATTTCATTGACGACTACACGTTCAAAATCAAAGCATTCCAACTTCTTTAACTTACTTTACGAAAGCCATTCAAATAACTCAAGACATTCGATAATAAAATCAACAAACAATAAGAGAAGCAAGGCACACAACTGTTCCGAACCCCTGCGCGTGCGCAGATGCCGCGCACGTGTGGCGCGTGCGCACTGGCTCGCATATCTCGCTAATGTAATTAACTGTTCCGAACCCCTGCCCTGCGTAGACACCAGGTTCGGGTCAGGTTTATTGGGGACAAGACTGTAATGGAAAAGTAGCGTAAAAATATTTTAGGGTTGATTTGAGTCAAACAGTATCTTTAGGCGAGGGTTATCGTCAGCATTAAACGGGATAAAGATGGCAACAAGCTCAAATTCCTCTCTTGACTCTAGATATTAACCTAACCTAACCTAGGTTAGGTTAATATCAAGAGTAAATAGATCCCATATCAACAGCGATTGTTCATTGATGATTGATTGACAGACAAAACAATATTTTTACATTACTTACATTTATGTTATTACATATCACCTACAAGTAGATTATCCCACTTATCATGCAACGCATGGTAACACTACGCCAGCGAGATTTCTCCCTTTTTGTTTACAACGTCATTTCCGTTGTTAAAATTCCATTCCAAGTCAGGTGAGCACTCTCGGAAGCCGGGGCAAGTTTGTTTGAAACAAAAACTTGGAAACTGAATGATGGCTGAACAAAAACAACGAATGAATGAATGCTTCTCGGTTAATTAAAATAGCTTGTTGCGCTAAACGGCTCCTGAATGGTTTTGTGAAGTTTTGTTCATGAATGAAGCTTCGTACTACGATAAGCTAAGTGTTTGGTAATGCTGTCATTATCCAACCAGAATCCTTTGAGCAGAACACGGTTAGTGTTGACGACGCAGTAGCGATGATTACTGTGCACTGCCGTTTGAATGGTCCTGAGGTCGATTCCCAGCGAGGCGGTTTGAATGATGAGTTTACTGTTCTCGGTGTGGGTGTGTGTTTGCCTGGTGTCTTTGTTTTTTTTCCGGTACCACAGACACAGGAAATCCTGGTGTGCTATCTTATTATTCATTTGGATCGTGTAAACAATGTTAGCCAAATAGTTTAAACATTACTCTCAAAAAGTAACTTAAAAATCGTAATCGTTGTCGTAACTTTAAAAAATTGAGCGTATTGGAAATTAATTATCCCTAGAAATTAGTTCGCCATAATGTCTTCAAAGGTATGTGAAGTCCGCCAATCTGTATTTGGCCAGCTAGCGTGGTGAACTATGGCCTGTACCCCTCGAATTGTGATAGTTCAGTCACATCACTGTTGTAACAGTTCTACGGGGAAATTCTGAGCGAGTTCATACTTGAATCGATAGGGAAGTGTTTTGTCTTGCTGCAGCCGGTGTGAAGGTCCGCTTGACATTTCTTAGCGTCAGTGCTACGCTACTTTATAATATTTTTATGATGATTAACCGACAAATTATGTTTCTCGAAGCGGAGCTTGTCGGGTTCCTTGTCACAACTACTTAATAATTTTCTGTAACGAGGGCGGTTTTGTACATTAAATACGTCTAGGACAATATTAAATGGAAAATGAAATTCGAAGTCCAATGCTTGGGTTGAGTTTACAGGTAGGAGGCATGCTCTAGGCCTTCTCGTTCATGAGGAGGGCTCTGTGCCTATCAAAGATCTGTGCCTATAGTGGGCCTTTTATGGTTTGAAGCAAATTCAAAATCACAAAATATTCAACAATTATGGAATAGCAGTTCCCTGTTCATTCATAAAGAATGTAATTCGATATATTTTTTTGCAGTTTCCTCCGGCATTTTATAAATTTTGTTTTTATGTAATAAATAAATAATCAACACTGCTACATACACATAGTCCTACACTATGTTTCTGTTAATCATGGATGCCAAAGACAGCAATTATTATATGTTATGTACTTACTATTAAGTAACTATGTATGTATGTAACTATGTACTTAATTAGTGTAATTGGTGTGTAAAACGTTCTAATTAATTCAATAAATAAATAAATAAATAAACCACCAGTTACCATTGCGTCATAGAATCGTCACATGTTGTATGTTTCTGAGATTAAACTACTTCGCTCCAACTCGCTAAATAAAACAATAAAAAAGACATCTGCCAAGAGTCTTAATTACTCCTACCTATCGTTAGTAAAACATTGACAACGGTCCCAGGCCTCTGGAATCAAAACCAAGGCCTGAGCAATCGATACTAAGGTGCCTGAATAATTTATGTATACCTCACCCCTTGAGGCTTTGTAAGGTGCATGCACCAATGATGGACAACATGACAACAGATTTTTACATCAGTTTCGGTGTTTGAAATTGTTTTGTTTATTGAAGTTCATGATTCTGAATTAATATTAAATTATAAACTTGAAAGAACCAAATAAACTTGAAATTGTCATAAAACAGTGGATATAAGTAACAAAATATCGTGATGATATCTATATAACATAATTTTAAGACAGCCTCAAAAACCTGAAAAAACTAACATGTGGAAAAATAAATAAACGACCTCTCATAATAGTCTTTATATTCATTTCATGAATACACTTCTATTGTCAGTTTTTCCATCCTGAAACAGATAACCGTGCAAAAAAATTAATGTAAATCATTTTAATGCATCAAATGTTAGCAATGTTTAAAAAATGCTTCCAAATGTTAGTTATTTTGAACATTAGTTTCAACATTGGTTTAAGCACATGTTACTTTGTATGTAGATGTGCCGAGGGAGAGTTTTTGAAAAGACAGTAAAAACTTTAGCCTCTGTTATTTCAGTTTCGTGAAATTCCACGAGTTATACCCGAACTACTTTGTAGTTTATACCCGAACAATTTCCTACTTTGTACATACTTTTTATTCACTTATAGCAGATATTTAGGAGTGGAGGGACTTTTCAATTAAAACATATGTAAAAGTGCCGTCACTGGTACAATCACCTTAAAGGTATTACGTATTTTACGCCTCACCGAGCGACATGTGACTGGCAAATTGTTTCCAATACCAGGAAATTGTAATTTATCTCCGAATCCTACACCTTACACGTTTGTTAAAGATAAATGGTTCGTTGAGGTTCTACATATTTTAAGGGTCCCCTTTTTCATGTAAATAGCTGGTTTACGGGCAGACGAGCCTATGGTAAGTGGTCAAAGTCGATGGTAGACATCAGTAACACCAAGAGAATCACCGATGCGTTGCGTCGTTGTTGAGTGCCTCACCATTAGCTCTTAAACCATCTATCGTCCAGAAATTCCCCAAAACACAGCTCATTACACGTCACAAATGGGCAGTCATTTCTCTACTTTTGTATAAACCTAAAAGCGGTATAAAAGTCATCTCTCGTGCCAGTGACTCCGTCAAACCGGATTAAGTAACTAAGCCATTGTTGTCAACTAATTGAATTTTACTTAAGTGGTATTACAAAGTTATTCTGTTACATTTGATAATACTTAGTGCTGGAGTTCGTTCAGTTTGTGTAAGGGATTTTAAGCTGAGATAATTTATCGTTGTGACCGAAAATTTTGGTTGTGAAATGAAATACTGATAGCCGAGTGCTTTGAACTTAATTGATGAAATTGACTTGATGAAACCTCCACACCTGAGAGTTCTCTGTAATGTGCGTCGTCTGCCAATCTGCACTTGGCAAGCATGGTGGACTTACACCTATAGCCCTAATTCTGTAAGGACATCCGAGCCCCGCAGAGGAACAGTTATAGGTTACAATGACGACCCGGATGGCGCAATGGTTAACACGCCGGATCGCCGTTCCGAGGGTCCTGGGTTCGATTCCCAGCGAGGCGGAAATTTGAATGATGAATTTAAATTTCCTTTCTTGATCTGGGTGTGTGTGTTCTTGTCTTGTGTTGTCCATGGCACCCACGACACAGGGAATCCTAGTGTGGGGCTATGAGTGTGTAGCGTTATTTATTTTATTTTATTTTAATGATGATGATGAATGAAAGCCCCACACATGTGATGAAAACGAAGTAGGTATATGAAGGTTCTTACCGATCGATGTAAGTAGCCAACAATTCAACAGACGACTTGGCTTCAACATTAGTGACTGAACTTCTTGATGTATAAGACGAGAGCTGTATGACATAATATATTATAATAATCTCTTTATTTCAAACCAATATAGTCCAAACAGTGTGTTAGTAACAATATTCCTTACACCTATGTTAGTACAAAACTACAAACTTAACTTAGAACTAAGTAGAACTAAGTTAGTAATTATAAAACATTAAAATCAAATTTAATAAAAATGGATTGGTATGGTAAATTGATGTGCATTTTTCTTAATGACTTAAGTATTATAAATAATAAATTCTCTGTATTCGCGTGCAGTGAGACCGTTACCTTAATCCTCTTTAGTAAAACGAGTCATTGTTGCAAACAAATTCAATTTCCCATAGTTCCTCGTTGCGCTGCCATTGTACCGCTCAAATAATTGAATTGTAATAATGATAAAGCAGAATTTAATTTACACAATTTTATGGATATAAACTGTGATTTAACTTGTTTTTTATTTGGTGGATTTATTGAAGTTTAACTATTGTAAACCACTGAAATAGTTCTACATAGTTGGTGGATATATTGATAGGTTCATATTATTTATCCTTTATTGCTTAGCTAGGAAGCAGGTCATTTTCGTTTTGTTGGCTTCTATTTTCATTATACATAATCATTCAATATTTATTTAAATTTAAAGTACCATCCAAGTAGTTATTGTGTCATCTGACTAAGGTTGTCTGGAAGAGATCGCTCTATAGCGATAAGACCGCAATTAGTAGGTACTCTGACTCTTAATATTAAGATTTAGTATACACTACAAGACAAGAACACACACACCCAGACCAAGAACGGAAATTTAAATTCATCATTCAAATTTACGCCTCGCTGGGAATCGAACCCAGGACCCTCGGAACGGCGATCCGGCGTGTTAACCATTGCGCCATCCGGGTCCCGGATAATTTATTTATATAAATTATATTATAATATTCTATTCTACGTGTATAATATTAAGTGGGTACGTTACCTAATGCCGTAACAGCTTAAATCCATTTCATCCTAACGTGCAGGCTACGGATAACCCACTTGTTGCGCTGACGTGAACGCGTGACCCAGTTCCGACCCGAACCGGGTCATTATGACCCCACCCCGTACGTTGCCCGCCTCGGAGGTACTTTAATATTAAGGTCTACAACGCCATTTGCGTCGTTTAGTGGAAATGCGTTAGTTCTTTCTACAATAAAGTGTTACACTCATTAGAGGAGGTACAGAAGGACAGTACTCGTACATAATACACATTTTTACATTACTCATTTCATTATTTGTAATTTTATCCATTAAAAAATCATAGATTTTTTAATGGATAAAATTATAGGTTAAAGGTAAAGATAGGTTGTTTTACTTAGTAATAATCATATTGCAATTTACGCCTTTTTTATCAGTGACAAGCTTAGAGTAGTCTGCTAAAGTAGTTGCATCTAAGTATTTTCTTTGCAAAGGTTTTTTTTTATGGAATAAAGGTGACGAGCACCACCCTACTACTGCCGCCCACGACAATTGTGACCGACACAGAACAAGACTCAAATTGGGAATAGGATAGTTAGTCAGAACATTAGTTGGTTAGTTTGTTAGTAAGTATGATGACTGGACAGGGATTTTTCATCTTGACCAGAGTTGACATTGCAAGTTTATAAAGGTTTTTATAAGAAACAATGCACATGCATTCAATGCAAAATACAATGCATCGGCAGTAGGTCATATAATTCTACCGTAAGTCTGTAAGTCTACTAGTCTATTGAATGATAAAAAGTACAATAATATAGTTAACATGAAAAATAAACGGCCCTCGACGGCGCCACGACGGTGGGTGACGTCACCGACGAGGAGTTGAAATTTGAATTGGAACGTTTTATGGATAGCTGTGTCAACTGGGTGGTCGGTGACACCGAATGGTAACCGCTGTTTAACCTACCTACTTGAATGACGTTACTGACAATACTTTCCTAGAAGCTCATTTAAAGCTGGTTTAAAGAGAAAGAAACAATTTATATCTCTTTCTTACATAATACTGCAACAAGGATTTTGGACAAGCTTAATGAAAGATGCAAATAAATTTGCTTTAAAAAATTAACTGTGAATGAATTGTCCATCGACAAGTAGGCAACATAAAATTAAATCATTTGAGTCGGTACACAAATGAAATTAAAATTGCTATCAGAGAGTAGATCTATTTTGTCTCTAATTTAAAAAAGTTTCTGTAAGGAATTTTGTAATATGGTAAGAAAGGTGGCTGGTAGCCAGCGACGCTTAAATGTAATACGTTATTCTCTTATATCATTCGTCAAAAAAAAACAATGTAAATTATTTAAAAAAGGACTGTGCAATAGTGAACAAGTATTGGATGTTTTCCTGTGTGTCAGTAACCGATAAACGAACAGTCAGTCGGCCATGAACACTAACAACACCAAAGACGTTAGCTGTCCATAAAAAACGCAGTATACTCTGAAACTGCGGCCGCAATACTTTAAAACATTTTACGATAGAAGCACAGATTGTTTATCTGTTGATAGAAGCTATTAAGTGCTGGTTTGGACCTAAAGATGCCCCAAAACGTATATGGAATATGATCAGCACTTACCTTTCTCTCCCAAAAACCTTTTTTTACCTTTTATTTCACACAAAAATTAAACTGAAAAGCAACGTAAACATAATATTAGGTTTCTCGTTAAAACTATACTATGATTGTCTCATACGCTAGGTTGAAGGGTATGATTTCTTTCTTTCTTATTTATTTCTAACGGAAGAAGGAAACACGCCGCTCAAGGACTTTATCTTTATCTCGTAGCGTACCTCAAGGGAATTGATTATGTTGACCATAAATAACTGTTGTTACTCGCGCTTAAAATAAAATTAGTTAACTGTCGATTAAACTACGGTTAATAGAAACAGTGCAACCCATCATTGAGTGTACCCCACTGGATAGAAATACGGAACAAGCTGCGGAGGGAAGTGACGTCAGTGTGAGTCCTCACCGTATTTACCAGCTCGATGTGTGAGTGGATTGCTTGCTTAGTGTGCGGCCGTGTCGGTGGAAATGTATGTGTGTGCTTTAGATTTTCTATGTGTTATACTGAGCTGACTTTGAATTGAGTTTTTTAATGGAGTTTTTGTGGGACATAATAACCAAGTTAGAAATTTAAATTTACTTACCCAATGCTATATTAAATATACATAAATGTATATCAATATATCAAACAATAAAATTATAGGTATGTTTTTCATAATAATTCTATTCAATAGGGGATCTATTGATAAAAAAGATTTTTAGAGTTATGTCTCGGTTTGTTTTTAATATCAAAACCGATTTCACCGATTTGGATGTGATTTTCACTATTGTATTGTAGCTTGGGGTAACAAAAAGAAAACCAAACTGCGGGCACCAGTTAATATAAACGGGTTTGCTTAGACCAGGACTTCCCAACCAGTGGGGCACGCCACCCTTGGGGGGCGTAGAGAGATTTCAGTCGGGCATAATAGGAACGTTACCATTTCCGAATAAAAAAATTAACGCAAGTCTTGTATAATTATGTATTGTACCTATTTGAAATTCAAATAAATTGTTTTTGTTGAAAACATAAGGGGGGCATAATTATTTTTGGTTCGGGGAGGCTCGGCGAAATAAAGGTTGGGAAACCCTGGCTTTCAGTTCAGAGCTAAGCCAGAGATTGTTCGTGAGTTCTATAGTGAGCGCAGTAAAAGGATTCGTGTGTCGGGTGAGATTAGGAGGCTAGTGGGAAACTTAGTTTTGTCCCCGATCGTAGACGGCAAACGGCTGCAGCGTGTCGAGGTAATCCCGAGATCGGGGCGAGGACATGTAGCTTGATGCAGTGTTCCGCAGTGTGTAGGTACCGCGGGACACTGGTGTACCGTAGTCATTAGTTGGTGTGCCGCGGAAAAATAAGGGGTGTGTTTTAGCGTTTATATTTTTATTATTTATTGTATCCTCGCTTCGCTTTGGCAAAAGATTCCTACATCAGTTACAAGTACCTACTTTTACTTTTAGGTTATTACTACGGACTGCCAAATATACCTAAAAAACGAGTAATAGGTACCTAATATGTTTTTAGCACTATCAATAAAAAACGCTTTGCATATAATTTACTACTAAGTAATAGTATGAACAACGCATCGGTGATGGCTTTGGTGTCTGTTCTCCAAGAGCGACGGTGACCACTTACCACCTGGCTATTAAAAAAACTAATCCCCACTAGAATACCTAGTGGACAACATGAACATTTATTACGTTGCCACACTGTTGAACATCCCTGACACGATTACAACCATACAAACAATAACATCACCCATATTTAGTCTCTGAAACATCAAAAACTTAGTTAAATACCCACAAATAGGCCGACACCTTCATAATTCCATATTAAAATTCGTATCTTAAATTATACAATAGCACCCGCTACTACAACCACCCATTTACTGTAATTAACATATTAACTAAGTACATGCAAATATTCCCCCAGTAAAATTTATTTCATGCAAGTTAAATTAGTAGTAGGTACCCCAGTGTCCTCGGCTATGATAAAGCCGTTCTAGTGGAAACGTGTGAACAAATTCCGATTTAATTAAGATACCACTTTATAGATTTTCTGTGGTTATAGGTATGCGTAAGATTTTGAATCGATTTGATCGAATCTCATATCCAAAATTCAGCCAGTTATGTTCACTTGCTTTCTAACCCGTTTTTTCCGACTTAAATGACTGGACTATAAATAATTATTTCAATGAGCAGATGGCAAGTCTATTCGCTTGCGATACTCGGCGGAACCACCACGACAGCTACGAACAAAACCGATGAAATTCCCGACGTCTCGGTCAAATACCTGAACATTTCTGTGTATTTAGACATCCTTCAATGAGACTATCGATCAAGCCAATGAAAGATTAAAATTATGCTATAAACTAGATGACTCTCCCTTGGCACGCTAGCACTTAATTTTATTTACCATAGCACTACTAGATTTAATTTGATAGCTCGTCGCATACGGCATGGATCATGAAAATAAGCGAGACCACAACACTGCGTTACGACGAAGATGCGATGCGCTGACGAAACGCAAGAATATCATCAACTACTGCATCTTATAAGAAACTAGTTGTCCCGGCGTACTTCGTACCGCTTTATAATTAAAAAATGTTTTGGTGATATATCGACAGCGACGCCACCTATCGGGTCCAATTGTGAATCTAAACCATTCTCGGATCCACCTGAAGACACACAAAAAATTTCAACCAAATCGGTCAAGTCGTTTAGGAGGAGTTCAGTGACATACACACTCACACTCGAATTATATATATTAAGATATATGAGCATACTTTACTAAGACAGACCGCACTACACGTGGTCTACTTCTACGTGCGCAATAAAAAGCAGAAAAGAAAGTACTGTCTGCGTCCATTTTTAACTATTATGAACTACGATCAGTTGGCATTGAAGATTGAAGATTATGAAAACGATTCAATCGATTCGAAGCGCGATTACCATAACGGTAGCACGTAGTCGCATCGCAGATTCGTACGCTGCGGCACCGCATCCGAAATCTGCACGATGCGTTGCAGATTTATAGGATACTTACATCGCCGCACCGCAATGTAGGTCTCAGTAGGCGTGTTCTAATAAGCGATCACAACGCTCAAAACAACTTTTTTCTGTAGAAACGGGAGCGTTGTGATCACTCAGTGGTACACGCCCGGTGTGATACGAAGAATTTTCAGGTTGCAAACGAAATAAAACAACAAATGAGTATCAATACAAAAATAACTATTTATTTTAAAAAAATTCTAAAGTTGAAATTACTTTACTAAATTGATCCCTTGCAAATAGCACATGCCACAGACAGCGATAGAGATTCTGTCTGTGGGAGCGGAAATATTTCTATATTAACATATTTAACGGTACAAATGCGTATATTTTCAGCACGTTTATCATATACGTCCAATCTGTAATTTTAACTAAACAAAATAATTGACACCATTTCTTAAAAAAATTTACCATTATTTAAAAAAAAATTAAAAAGGCAATAAATATCTATAACAGTTAGAATATAAAATATCTGGGTGTCTACAAATGTCTATTTTTTATTTTCAGACTAGTTTTTATGCGCAACTTGCACTTGGTTACGTCTCAAGAACGTGTAAAGAATACTTAGCTGTTTCAAGGCACAAATTATACAATGTGTAGTAAATTATTCTAAACTCCCCTAAACACTCTTACTTAGTAAATGGAGTAATATTATAAGCCCAATTTGCTCAACTTGATTACTATACAAAATCAACATGATTAAATTACGTATCTTATATTTTAAAAATACAAAACAAAAAACTGATTAAATCAGAAAAAAAGTTCAAAGTATTTTTCACTATTACCTTCTAAACAATTTATATACCGTCATATTTTTTATATTTTTCATAAGCTCAATCCCTATAAATGCAGGCATTGATGCGATTAAAACGACACTTAAAATGAAACATATCATATTAAACTCTATTTTTAGGCCCTAAAATAGAAATTACAAAAAAGACGCTCGGATTACATACAAGAAAATATACTTTTCAAATTATTTTGATGACTATATAAACCTTGCACATGCAGGTAACAACACAGGCGCGCCTAGCAATAGTAACAGTGATTGGGTAAATAATAAATAGACCTACCTTTCGGTTATTCAAAATCGAATCAACAAAATTTTACGCTGCCCAGTTCCGGATACCTCTTTTGGATAATAATAGCACAAGTCTTTTGGATAATCACATCTTTTTTTTTGTAAAAATCATTACATTTTAAACTGTATAACAAAATGTAGATTATCGATAAGCTTGGCTTAAACTCTGATTTGATAGGGATTGAACCTTGCTTTACTTTAAATATCAGTTACAATAGTAATACTATGTTCAAAACACAGGCCATTTCTAGCCTGTTTTATATTACAAAACAAAATAACTATAACATTTGGTATGCTACTTTGTGAATACAAAATTGAATACTTTAAAAAATGGTTTATTATAATGTTTAACTAATCTCAACTTAGTCCTATTTATATCATAAGAATTATATATCAAAATCACTGAGAAAAAATACTATGAAAATCATTAAAATACATTCGACATTTAGATTTCGGACACGATTTAAGAATTGCTATGTATGACAGTATGGAATACCTTGACGTAAATCTCGTATGCATTGCTAGAGCTGGTTATCATCATCATCAGAATTTAATTTCGTACATTAATAAACACATCCACAGTTAAACAATTCCATCTTTGAGTCAAGCACACTTCGTGGCGAATGAGGCAGAGGCTGCATCGAAATACAAGGAATATAAAAAAAGATGTCTTAGCCTATGCTAAAGTACTATTACTTTGAGAGAGAACAGTTTGTGACATTGAATGTGCTCATTAACATTAAAATAAAAAATGTCACATGATATTAACAACGAATAACGACAGAGCATAAGAATGTGAAGAAAGAAGGAAATAGATTCAGAAGAACAGATGGTTTGCATCAAGGAGATCGTCAGATATTTTGTTACTTTTTTGTAACAAATAATGCGATATTATTTCAGAAATTAATCAACAAACTTTTAACATGTTGCAGGTGGTATCTGAAAATCAGTAAATAACATTATTCGACGCTTCGTTTCGCAACAACGCATCGGTGACTCCACCTGCACTCGATATATTTTCACTTACCATCACGTGACTCATGAAGTGATTAAGTAATCACATGGGGACCAGCACTATTAGCTATGTATGTTAATAATCTGATCAGCTAAGTTGAAGACATCGTAAAGTGTTGTATTATCTATAGAACCATAATGTTAATCGGAATTCTTAAAGCGGAATCTAATAATAATATCATAAGTAAATAAAATGTATCATAAATGAATGAATGTAACATTAAAATTATTTCATAAGTTAACATTAAATACTACAATAATCTTTAAAAACTGTTAAATGTCAACATTGTGTAATGGTTTTGCGTTGGCAGTGCTAAACTAGGTATCCAAAATATTAATAAAGAATCCATTGAATTAACTTGATAAATTACCTGTCAACATGATTATACAACAATAATACAACTCGTAATTAAATGGAATTCAGGACAGCAAATTCTCCAACCTACAAATCGTATACTTATTCAATTACAAACGTCAATAATTGTTACAAGACTATTTTTATATTTTTCCCCTATTTTACTTCTTCTAAAAGACGTAAACAATTGACATACGTCGACAAGCAATATTATCTACCAATAACACCAGAAAGAAAAATACGTTTTTGGATGGAGTTTCATAGGAATTTAGATAATAGACATTCAATTTCAATTTTATCACAATTACAGGATCAATCCCCGTTGGGAGAGACGAAATAAAACACAAACTAAACTATACACACAGTTACTACCTTATATATAGTTTATGAATTGCGTCGTGGAGATAATGGTTAATATTCTATATAAATTTCGAGATCAATCCTTCATTTCAATTCTGTCCTGGTGGGATTGAACTCGTGCCACGTAGAAATTGCTTAGGCCAATACTCAAAAATAATACTCAACGCTAATAATAATAACAGAATTTTGCTTAATCGACGTAAGGTTTTTGAAACTTCACGTCGATTAAGTACTATAAAATAAAATAAATGAACATTCGAGAACCGAAACCCTACTTTTAAGCGTTTAATTCGGTTAATCTAATATAATAAATAATCTAATCTAATAGTAAACAAATTATATTTTTTTCAAAATCATATAGTCCCAGGTGTAGGGTTTTCTTTCAAAGAATTTTATTTTATTACGTCATCAGAGCATTTCCGTCATCGATAGTTTACGAAATTATCGCGACCGCGTATAACACAGTTCGTCAATATCAGTTTTTTTTAAATCAGTTTTAATTATTAAAAGCAGTTTACACTACATAATTATTATACTTTCATTTAAACGTATTACTTGGTGTATGGTTTGAACTATAACACAAGGTGTATCATAAAAAACTTGAGAGGTGTCAAGGGACACCCGGATGGAACGAAGTTCCAAGGAATTGTAGAAAAACAAATGTTATATATACACTTAAATATATTATACTAATAATATGTGTCGTTACAACTTTCCGTATGAATTCCGTCTAGCACCCTTTCGCAACGCGCGATAAGGAACTTCGTTCCAAAAATAAAGAATTGGCTTACCACTGTTATAACCTGAATATATGGTATTACTTGTCATATAAACATGGAACATAGTATACATTAACATAGTTTAATAGCACGCAATCAACCTTCATCAAACTAACTTAAGATATTTGATAACTTCCTCCGTATCGTAAAAAATCGCTGAGATTTGTCCTGTAAACAATATCTCTAACAATAACGTCACAAAATTCATTTTTAACTAATAATATCATTTTGTCAATTACAATAATCGATTTTACGATTAAATATACAAACATATACATACATAATTATGTCATGATCTAATGATAGCAATAAATTACCAATTGACAACATTTCAATATTTGAGGGAAGTGAAAACGAAAATACAATTTATATAATTCCATATCCTGAGCCTGAATGAAGTAATATATTTTTATTGCCGTTTTTAAAAAGTTTACTTTAGTTTTTTAAAAACTAAAATACGTGTGATGACATCACAAGTTACAATTCTGTGTATGTTGAAAAAAATTTAAATGTTGTCAATTGTGAAGTGTCTTTGTCGATGGATCATAGACGTATAATGTTCCTGTGTAATTTCTGAGCCAAACATAACATGATCATAATTATCATTTGTTGAGTGCCAAAGGCGTTGACATCGATTGGTTTATGCTAATCATCATAATTATGTAATAATTACAATTTACATTGATTTTATCATTTAGTCTACTATCTTACCACGAAATATTCATTTAATCATAACAATTGAGTGAAAACTTACTGTCAAGATATATCCAACCAGAAAAAACACTAAAAGGCACTCGAAGACTGCCGCGGTAAAGCTATTGCATAGCATTTTTTATCAACTTATGCAATTATAATTATTAGAAGTTATATAGTTATATCAGAACAGCGCCATCTAGTTTGCAGAAAACATACGTACTATACCTTAGTATTAAGGTACTAGATGGCGCTGATTGGGGGTGTTAGGTTTTTTCGTTACGGAATTTCTGGATTCGGTCCCCACGCTCAAGGCCCGCGATAAAAGCTATGCAACAGCTTAAAAATAAGTAGTAAAAAATACAAATAAATTTTCTACTTACAAAACTGACGTCTATTTGGTAATTTTAATAAGCACGCGACATCTTTATTGTATTCGATATAAATAAATTATCATAATTATAAATGAATAATCAAACGCTTGACATAAAAAAATCAAGTAACAATTTTGACAAAATTAAAAAAAAACATCGCTTGTTTTGATGACGTTTAAAACGTTACTTCCATGCTTGATTAGTGTTAAAGAATCAAAATAAATAAGAAATAATGACGAGACACGAACGTGTCAAAGTACAAAAAGTCATTCGATGAATTGTTTATTAACTAATTTCGTGCTTATAATAGGTATATTATTCAATTCAACCAAAAAACAAAATTTCAAAATCAAAAATTCAGTCAATTTTTTTTATAGTCACGCAGCTCATAAACAATTTTAAGTCTGCCGCCATGTCCTAATTAAATATTGGATAATAACTTAATTGTATCATTTTGTCAATTATTTTCATGACGAATTTCAATAATCCTCTTCACAAAGCTGTCGATGTCACCGATTTGAGACCCCGAACAAGAATTGTCGGCGAGAGATCCTTAGTGAATTCGTCTAATACCTGAACAAAATATAACGAGTGAATTTTAAACACATAGAAGCCATGTGCTTGGAAACATAATTGAATAGTAAATTTGTCAAGTATTACGTAAGCAGATTCTTTGCCATTTTTAACCCCGTCCCCATCGTCAGCAAAAGTAAGCAAATCACTTACCCTTCCCCCCCCCCCCCACGGTTACGTGAACATTGGTACTTGCGTTCAATTATTCTTTATTGATTCAAGAGAATTTTGAGATTTTTTTTGTGGAAAAACCAAAAAAGTGAATAATAAATATTTATACTACTGACGTAATCACCACCCAAACCCCCCTTAGGGCGCGTTCACATAGAACGTCCGTTTTACTGGATCCGTTTTAACGGGTCAGTATTTCCGCTGTGTGTGGGTTTTTTTACTGGATCCGTATACTGAATTCTGTGTGAAATCGCTCATACAACTACACACGCTACTGGCATCCAGTATTCCGGATCCAGAAAAACGGACGTTCTATGTGAACGCGCCCTTAGACACCCCCCCCCCCCCCCTCTTGTGCTTACGCAATACTTGAATGACCCTCGAATGTGTTCTGTAAGCGTGTGTAAACGAGCGTGTCCGGGTGTGTCACCTTCAAATACTGTTCGCAGACGGCCTCGTCCGCGGCGCTGGCGCTGGGCGGCAGCTTGGGCGGCTCCGGCAGCTGCACGAACGTGACGGCCGTGCCGTCCGCGCATCGAGACTTTATTATACTGTTCGCCCTGTAACACCGACATTGATATTACTACATATTCAAACAATTTTTGAAGTGAAAACTTCTACAGCATCGGTGTGATTTAATAGACGATGAAACGAAAAAGCGACAGTAAAAAGAGACAGACACATTTTGACGTGGGAGAAAATTAGATAGGAAGCATTATCCGCTTGCGTGCTCCGAGGTCAGGGTCCTAGAGCAATACCTTCTACGGCTAAATGGCGGCTTACGTAAGCAAAGCAAAACATCGATATGTGGACTGACAGTATATTTGTTTTTTTAAATATCAGATCTACCACGTGTGAATTGCACACATATTAGTTTTTTTTTATGGAATTAAGGTAGCAAATTAAGAGCATGCAGCAGACGGTGTTAGAACGTTAGTTAGTTCGTTAGTACTTAGTAGATATGAGAACTGAGACAGTGTTAGTGATAGTTAATACTGTTAGTAGTCGTTTACAAAATATCATATTATCATATCAATTACAAATGCACGTGAAACAAAATGTTATAAACTACTTAAGTACTAAAAATAACGAGATATATAAAAAAGTTAATTACCTCTGTAAATACCCAATAGGCACCTGCTGGTACACGCTGTTATCGTCGGGGTTGATGTCTGGCAATGACGGCCACTCCGTTACCTAATAAAACAGTAACAATAAATTAATTGTATAAAAACCTAAAAACACTATTTTATAATGTTGTAAGGTTGAAATGCCATATAAATTTAGTCACTGTACTGTTACACTATGGTGGAATATGGCCCGTACCCCTCACATTGTGAGAAGAGACCCGTGCCCAGCAGTGGGACAGTTATGGGTTACCATACTACGTGACTCGTCTAGGAAGGGAGGGGGTCTCTAAAAATATGACGCTAGGTCTCAGAGGGCGCGTTTGGTTTTCGTCAGGTATTAAGTAATCACGTATTTGATAAAGATTTCTCTAGATCCTCTAGAGCAGGGTTTCCCCACCCTTTTTTTCGCCAAGCCCCCCCAAACCAAAAATAATATTTTCATGCCCCCCTTACATGACTTGGTGCGCGTCAAACGTCGTGTTGTGACTTGTTAAAGCCACATTCGCGTTAAATATATTTTTTCAGAAATGATAACGTACCTAGTATGCCCCCCTGAAATTCCTCTACGCCCCCCTGGGGGGGGCGTGCCCCAACGATTGGGAAAGCCTGCTCTAGAGCAATCTCGCGCTTTTTAAAATGCAGTGAAGTTGCCAAGCAAGTCTACTAGCTTAACTATTTGTTTCCAAAAATGATTTAAAACCGTATTTATGAATTACTACATGCAAACTCAAGGCGTGGGGGGTCAGGGCAAATACTACGGGTGATCACCGAAGAGGAGGGGGGTTAAGGACTGTCACGTAGTGTGTGTATGTCCTCCGAGAGTATTTTATCAGTGCGCAGTACTCACGTGCGTGGTGGCGTCGATCCGCAACAACTTGAGCAGTTCGTCGAGGCGCTCCTTGACCGGGCGGCCGGGCGCCAGCGCCGCCGCGCACGGCTCCATCACCGGGTCGATCGAGTACGACCGGCTCGGCTCTGGGAACACATTCAACCGGTTCTACGATCACATCCCCAAATCAACGATTTTTAATAAGTGGGTGGCGGCTTGAAGGACCAATTATGGCAAATAAAATGGTATATTGAAAGTGTCGCATTAAGTCAGTTCACAGTTGATACTTTACACCAATAGAATATCTATACATCTAGTAGAAACAGTAACAATATTAAGAAAATATCACTATTGCTAATAATTAAATGATGCCATAAGTAATGCTTTAATAATACCATCATAATTAAATTTATATCTTTTGATTCAGTATAAACGTCTATAAATCACTCTCTCCCCTTCCCCACACACACAATCCCCCCCTCACCGGCGGCCGCCACGACGTGCACGCGCAGCCGCAGCCGCTGCCAGCCGCGCGCCGAGCGCACGACGGCGCCGAGCTGCAGCGCGAACAGCGCGCGCACCGTGAACGCGTGCTCGCGCAGCGGCGCCAGCGCGTCCACCAGCCACACGTCGATGTACTTCAGGGTTGACGATTTGCTGGAACAACGGGGTTGGGGTTGTGTTCATCTGTAACTGGTCTATGTATGTATATAGGAGATATTTAAGAAAAGTGTATATATATAGAGCAAATGGAAGCGAAAATGAATTTTTGCGTGTTGGGCTGTCTGTATGTTTGTATGTATAGCGAGCCGCAATGGAACAGCGTGGTGGATGCTCCAGGCCTTCTCAGTTATCATGAGACCCGTGCCCTATAATGGGCCATTAACTTGTTTGACGACGGCAGTTATATTGCAGAATCTTTAACATTCTTTTCATACATTTATTTCATGGAATTAAGATTAACAAACGAGCGCAGCACCACCCTTCCGCTGCCGCCCACAGAAACTGTGACCGACCTTCAACAAGACTCAAATAAGGCCTACATTGGTTAGTTTATACATATCGAAATCAACTCACCGCTCCACACTAGCCATATCCAGCAAATGGAAGTTCCTGCAGAGACAGACGTTCTTCTTGACGCTGAGCACGTCGCTGATGATGCGCACGTACTGCGCCGCCGACAGCCGCGGGTGGGCGGGGCCGCGCGCCGGGAAGATCACCTCGCCGTTGTCCAGGTCGAACTGGTCCGTCTTGTAGGGGGACTGTGGGCTGTGGGGTCCATTTTAGCGTAGTGATTTCACGAATTTCTATGAATTATTTTTTCGGCTCGAAGGACCAAGTAAATCTTGTTATAATGTCGCATACTCACTCTCTAAAGAAGTCCTTGGGGCTGGCGGTGTCCCTGAACCCCAGCAGCACGGTGTCGGGCTTCATCGCGCCCAGCCCCGACAGCCGCGTGAGGTGCGCCGCCCCGCTGCGCACCGACTCCGCCAAGCACAGCTCCACGAATGCCTTCACCTACCAACGTATGTACCAACATTGCAGGTAACTCGATTATGACCTTGACTGTCATCTATTATCATCTAATTATTCGTCCGATCAAACCACCTATCGAGCGAGTCGACGCCCAATTTGATTCATCACTGTCTCAACGTTACCAGCCGACGCACACTAGTTGTATTGTAAACAAACGTTAACGACATACCCTGAGATGGTCGATTAGCTTGAGCCAATACTTCTGCTCCTCAGCCAGCGGGTCGCCGCTGCCGTCCAGCTCGCCCACCCTCACGTGGCCAAGGACAAACAGACCACCCTGGTAAAGATGCATTCGTATAAGTGTATGAAAAAATCAAAATATATAAACGCATCAAATAAACATTCCTTCATTGACAACTTCATACGACCAAGCAAAGCGCGTTCGCACGTGTATGTACGCTTATAAACGTGTACACTTAAAACCGAGCTCAGGCTTCTTAACAACGCGCCGCAATTCGGATTAACCAAAATACAGATATTTCGGATTTCGATTACCTTTTTGAAATCCAGATTTTAAGATATACAACTCAAGAAATATAACTTCTGTGACCGACTTAGAACAAGACTCATATGGGGACTGGGTTAGTTAGTCTGGTTAGGTGACGGTGTTAGAACATTAGCTGGTTAGTTTGTAAGTATGAGGACTGGTACAGGGACTGTTAGTGAATGTTAGTTCTGTTAGTTGTTGTTAGTAATAAATAGTCCAGTTAGTAAATGTTAGTAAGAGTCTCGTTATAATTCGGTCACAGATGTGTTGCAACCCTTGAGGACTGAGATGGTCGCCTCTAAAAAGTGTACCTTCTTCTGGTCGTTGACGAAGTCGATGAGCGGCGCGGCGTGGCGCGGCGACGCCAGCAGCAACAGCATCTGCGGCCGCCAGAACTTGACGTGCTCGCGCCGCGGGTCCAGCAGCAGGAGGTACTTGCGCACCTGCCGACCGACGCCGTTCCGTCAATTACCCACATACACACAATATAACTATACTATAGTACGGCCGACGGTTCTAGGCCGGTCTGAAGTTAGGCTTTCGGATATAGTGCGCAGGTATTGTACTTTAGAGAGAGATAGCGACACGAACACTGAGCGTGTGACTGAAACAAACAATGCTCAAAGTGACACCCCGCTCACCCCGCACGTCTTGCCACCATTTCGACCCTAAAATTGACTTCTGCGCAGCGATCCGAACGAAGTTCAGACCGGCCTAGAACTTCCGCTCGTACTATACTCATGTGAATGTTTGTCACACTGTTATATCGACTGATGTGGGATACAAAATGGTACACAAATTGTTTATAACATGTTTATAAAATTCAATTTTTATCGTATCTTTTGTGAATGTGTAGGTAGATGTAATTATCTAATTACATCTAGTATAGTATACTAGTATAAAACAAAGTCCGTCTTCGTATCTATAAGCTTCTTCGTATTCGTAGATCTTTTAAACAAGGCACGCTTAAATTGTACACTGACAAAAACAAACGAAATAGCGTGGAGCACTGGCACAAATGAGTAATAGTCTATACACTACACGGTCAGCTGCTGCGAACTATAGGCGCCGCCCTATTGGCCTTGGCTGCTCTGACGAGCGCCTTTCACTTTATCCCTACTCCGCGGCCGACCGTCACGCGACATGCAACACACAGACAGAAAAAGTTTGAGACGATGTAATAAAAGTTTCACTGTAAAAATTAAAAATCCCCAAGCCACCCCGAGCCCCGAGCCCCGAGCCGACAGCGACACCGACCTGATGGAAGATGAGCGCCTGGCTGAGGCTGCCCCAGCGCGGGTCCGCGGCGGCCGGCGACAGCAGGTGCAGCGCGAGCACGAGCAGGCAGCACGCGAGCGCCGCGCCGCACGCGTACGCCGGCCGCAGCGCGAACACCAGCGCCGCGCACCCGACCATCCCGCCGAGCGCCGTCAGCCACGAGAAGTGTTTGAACGTCGGCCTGCGGACGAACGTTCGACGCAATTATTCAAGTGAAAACTTCTGTAGTATCGTTGTGGAACGGAAATGACGCGCAAATGAAACGAAACGGAAACGAAAAAGACACAGACACGTTTTAACGTGGGAGAAAATGAGATAGGAACATTATTAACGCATATTTTAATTTCAAGTTTTACTCTAAAACTAAATAAAATAATATTCACAATACAGTCCAGACATGGATGAAAAATCCTCTACATTCCCAGTCCTGGGGAGATATCAAAAAAGACTTCCTTGGTCCGTGGCTTATAGGCTGCCTTCGTTATATTTGAAACCCATTACTAGTCTAGTTACTGTTTCTGTCACTGTCAAACAGTTTTATATAAAAATTTATGATTACATGACCTTTTAATTATGTATCTGTAGGATTTGTCAAACTGAGAAAAAGTGACCAACCTGAAATTGGGCGCCGACGCTAGGTCCAGGCCGAGGCAGGCCAGGTTGATGGCGAAGTAACTCGTCATGAACAGCACGGAGTTCACCTGCAAACAGACATACACCATTTTATCATCTTAATACACGTAGTTTATTAAACAGACATCTATTTTCTTTTTGATTGTAAAAATATTTGGCGCCAAAAAAAAAGCGGAAATTTTTAAATCGCTAAAACGTAAACGTAATCAGTTCGAATAATACTCGTACACATGTAGGTTTTTTTATGGTATTAAAGTAGCAAACGAGCAGCACCACCTTCCGCTGCCGCCCATGACAACTAGGAAACTACCTAGCACAGGACTCAAATGGGGATACGAAACAGTTGGTTCGGTTAGGAGACGGTGTTAGAACATTACTTGGTTAGTTTGTTAGTAAGTATGAGGACTGGGAGAGCTATTAGTGATAGTTAGTCCTGTTAGTTGTTGTTAGTAATAGTCCAGTTAGTAATTGTTAGTAAGAGTCTCGTTCTAATTCAGTACATAAACACAGTGGACGTTACCTGCGCGATGGTGTTGAGCGAGCCGGCCATGATGCCCACCTGGACCAGCAGCCAGGACATGATGACGGCCACCACCGGGTTGCCCGACTGCGACACCATCGGCCGCAGGAGAAACCCTGCCACAGACAACATATTAATACATTTTTGAAGTTATACTTCTTTAGGCGCATTAGGGAAAAAATATGAGAGTAAATTTTTACGATGCGTCACGAATTATTTACTAATATTAATAGATGTCGTCATTTCAATTTGAAATCCAGGTTTTGGTTTGGTTTTGTTTTGTTAATGGAATTAAAATACTATGACTGATCTAGAACGAGATTCAAATGGGTCTCAATCAATCTCTAGCTACGGATCAAACACTCAACGGGTAACAAGAGTCAATACATTAAAAATTTTATTATTAAAACGCCAACAGTTACTGGCCGGACAGCACGAGACCAAAAAGGATAAAACTTTGCACAGGAGTTCCTTATATGTATAGTGTAGAAAAACACTAATATTTTTTTTAATGAACCCTAAAGGGTTAAAATAATGTAAAAATAGTGAGCAAACGTTTCTATAAGCATAAAATTAAATATCGCCCTATAACTTGAAAGGTCTGTTTAACAAAATTACAACATACATTTTAAGGGTTTTTTTTTAACATTTTTCCCCAAATGTGGTAAAATGGAGGAAAAAGTTTGTACGGTCACATACACGGCGCCCTTCGCTCTGCAGGCAATCATTACCAAGTAAGAAACTGTGGAAGGAGCTGTCGTGAGAAACATAAGAAATTATTGGAATTAGAAGTAAACATAATTCTAAACGTGTCGTCTGAATATTAAGTTATCATCTTCTGAACGCAATTTAATTTTGCTTATCATTATTATTTATTTATATCTGTGACCAATTTATTATGGTTTACTCACCAAAAATGTTGTCCTTGGCGAGCGCCTCCAGTACCCTGGACGCTCCGATAAGATTGGACAAAGCCGCGGAGAACGTTGCTATCACCATTCCTAGAAAAATATTTATTCCTCAAGCAATCTTCTCTATACTAAAGAATAAAAAATAAAAAATAGCTTGCCCGCATCGGCATCCCCGCCTGCTTTTGGTGTGGGAGTGTTTAAGAGTAGAGTGAATAGATATTTGCTAAGTTAATGCGCTTACCATCTTTGGACATCATCACCACTTAACATCAGGTGGGATCGTTGAGAAGGATTAATTTAGAATTGTATAAAAGAAAAGAAAATCACTACAACAATATTAAAGGAATAATCTACATTACAAAACGTTTTATGGGAATCGAACCCAGGACCTATTAAACAGCAGTCCGGCATGGCTACATTGATACACACACAACGTCAGTAGGCACTAGTACTGATGACGTGACGCAGCGGCAGTAGGCACTAGTACTGATGACGTGACGCGACGTCGGTAGGCACTAGTACTGCTGACGTGACGCAACGTCTGTAGGCACTAGTACTGACGACGTGACGCGACGTCAGTAGGCACTAGTACTGATGACGTGACGCAACGTCTGTAGGCACTAGTACTGATGACGTGACGCGTCGTCAGTAGGCACTAGTACTGATGACGTGACGCGACGTCGGTAGGCACTAGTACTGACGACGTGACGCGACGTCAGTAGGCACTAGGACTGATGACGTGACGCAACGTCAGGCACCACCCCCACTGACCGACGGCGATGAAAGGCGGCCACACGTTGATCGGCAGCAGGTACACGTAGTTGTTGAGCAGCAGCGCGCGCGAGCACGTCGCCGCGGTGAGCACGCCGAGCGCCGCGTACGCCGCCGCCGTGAACGCGAGCGCCGCGAGCGTGCCCAGCGGGATGCTGCGCGACGGGCTCTTCAGCTCGCCTGCACCGCCACAATACCACAGTAAAATAGTAGTATCCAATAATATCATACAGTATTGTGACTCGGCGCTGTCCTTGAAATAATTGCCTACAGCCGCGCGCGCTAGGGCCACCTATTTCTACTTGTAGTGAATGTACGCACGCTTCCAGATTACAAACCCACACGTTCGTTCGTCCCTATGGCGCATCTGCGGCTGTTGTGTACTTAGTGTGTACTAAACTCCCGAGGCGCGTAGGTATGATTCGCGTTCCGACCGTTTGTAAGAAGATGGAATACTGTATGATACTATTATAATAATAATAACGCTACACACTCATAGCCCCACACTAGGATTCCCTGTGTCGTGGGTGCCATGGACAACACACAAGACAAGAACACACACACCCAGACCAAGAACGGAAATTTAAGGGGATAAAAAAGTGAATAAACGGATTGTTTGGAAATTGGAGGGCGGAGTCGCGGGGAAATGCTCGTATGATATAAAATTTTATTTGCTACCACCTAATAATGTATGCAAATGTTTTTATCTATGAATATTGTTGGTATTGTTGAGAAATAAATACATTATTATTACTATTTTTATACTAGCGATATTAAAACTAGCGACCCACTTAGCACCTTGCTTCGCGTCGGGAAACTTATTCCTTCGGTTTGCAAAGATTTAGTTATATATTTTGGATAATTTTACACTATATCTTCATAATTTATATGCCTATATATTATTCTGATGTGTAAGCTATATTATTGTAAAGTTTCATCAAAATACATTCGGCAGTTTCCGCGTGAAAGAGTAACAAACATTCATCCATCCATACAAACTTTCGCATCACTATCACTACATAGTATAAAACAAAGTCGCTTTCGCTGTCCCTTTGTATGCTTAGATCTTTAAAACTACGCAACGGATTTTGATGGGGCTTTTTTATTAGATATAATGATTCAAGAGGAAAGTACAATATATTCAAGTTTTTCGCAAACAATTTTGGACTTGGGTACTAAGGGACAAGTTTCCCGAAGCGAAGCGAGGGCGGGTTTACTAGTTTACAATATTAATAGGACGTACCAATCAGTCACCGCGTCAACTCACCGCTCATGTTAGCGCCGGCCATGACGCCCGTGACGCCGGTGAACAGCACGCCGAACACGCTCGCGAAGTCGACCGGCTCGCCGCCCGCCGTGTAGTCGCGCCCGTACGCCGCGTGCAGGTTGTCGCGCAGCGTCGCCAGCGAGAGGCCCGTGTAGTTGAACTGGGTCGCGTTCACGATCGTGTTCGTGTCCGGCTTGTCGATCTGCGGGGCCGTTCAAGTGTTATAGTACGGCCGACGGTTCTAGGCCGCTCTGAAGTTAGGCTTTCGGATATAGTGCGCAGGTACTGTAGTTTAAAGAGAGATAGCGACACGAATACTGAGCGTGTGACTGAAACAAACAATGCTCAAAGTGACACCGCGCGTGTCTTGCCATCATTTCGACCCTATAATTGACTTCTGCGCAGCGATCCGAACAAAGTTCAGATTAGCCTAGAATCGCCGGCCGTACTATACGTAAGCAGATTTTTTGCAATTTTTCTTTTTAACAAAAGAAAAGCTCTCGAAGCTTGTCACCATAAATTAAGTTGTTTAGGTACATTTATGAACATTCTAGTTACTAAGTCAACGGTATTTGATCCAAATCCCGAACCTCGCGTTCGTAACAATATGAGATGTTAGATGAAGCCGAACATTATTAGGTTATGAAAGAAAAAAATGTCTATCATTGAGACGTCACGGCACTTAATAATGCCACGTCTAGGTGGCACCCTTAATTCGAATATTAGGTACTGTATTATTTTAAAACTTAAGTACCAAACACAACGTTTGAAGCAGTCACTACCGCTTTGTTTACATGCAAACGCGGAAAACTTCGATAGCGTGATTCAGGCTCGACGTGACGTCACTGCGACGAACGATCCAAACGAAACCCATCGGCGGCCACTCACCAACCCCGGCGGCGTGATGAAGAAGCTGAGGAAGGCGCTGCCGAGGCACACAAGCATGGTGAGCCAGATGGCGAGGCTGGTCCGCGCGAACAGCGCCGCGCCCGCCAGCGACACGCCCAGCCCGGCCGCGTTCAGCGCCGAGCGGTACAGGAACCGGTACCACGGCCCGTCCGGGAGCCCCGCGCCGCCGCCGACCAGGTAGCCTGACGTCACGTTGTACACCACCGGTTTAATAGTATATTGCATTACAAGTGCGGAAAGCCTGTCATTGCAAAGAGTTCCGACAAATGTCTACCCGAGCCGAGGCGCAGCCGAAGGTGAGCGTTGACAGGCGGAACCAGTTGCAATGACGGTTCCGCACGTGTACTGAACGACTATTTTTAATTCAGTTGCGAAAAAATGAAGCAATTTAATAAAATAATAAACAGATCCTTTTTGGAAAATGGCGCCAACCGTAAAATAATTTAAGCAGAGATTTTTTTGTTTTCTTCACCTATTCTGGGTAGGCAAAGGGAACAAGTTAAAAAGATATTTACGTGACCGTAACCCGCACTTGTGCCACGGGCTTCTGCTAAAGTAGTTGGTTATTGCACGGTGCTAATAAATTATGATACTAACTTCACATTATAATGTATGCGATATTTCGACCCACTTGCATGGATCCCATGACCCGTGACCATTCACGGGTCATGGTCAAATATCGGAAAAACAATTCGAAATCGTGAGTACCCGTATACATTATAAGGTTTAGTGTCCGCGATAATATCAGTTTAAAATAACTTCACATTGTCACAAATGATTATTAAACACAAGATAAGGTAGATTCGTATCGAATATTTAACAGAGGGCCACTCGTAGCTATATTAAATTCAGCCAAGATAGATTGCATATATACAAACTGCCCAAAACGCATGGATCAGATGATCCATAAAGTTTGTTGCGAATAATCCGTTGCATTCTAATAAAAAGTAAATATGTTAAGTAAGACAGTTGAAAATGAACACTTCAGACACTGTTAACATATGTGTAAATGGACAAACAATGCAATGTCTACTCTATCGCGCTCACCATTAGGTCCAAAATTCTCTACCAGCGCCTCGGTGCACGCGGAGATGCAGAGCGCGCTCGACACCACATTGGCGAAGAAGAAGAGGGTTCCTATCGCTCCTCCGAACTCGGGGCCCAGGGTCCTGCTTATCATGACTGATGATCACATTCAGGAATTTAACCACAGACAGAATTTGGTGTAAACGGCTCCATATATCTTGAGTCTACCAAGCTCTACCGCTTCGTGAACACCGCTATTCAACGGAGGGTGTGGTGCCAGGTTGTCTGTTGAAGGTCATTGGGCTCCTTACCACAAGTTTAAGCGAAACGGTACTCATCCGTGGCGGTTTTTTATTTCTCTACGAGCTGTACCCGCGAGTTCATCCGCGTGGAATTTAACAAAAAAAAATCTAAAATAAGAGTAGCCTAAGTTACTCCTTATGACACATCAGAAATCTGCCAGTGAAAGTCCCATCAAAATCAGTCCAGCCGTTCCAGAGATTAGCTCAAACAAACAGACAGACAGACAAAAATTGTAAAAAATGTTATTTTGGTATATGCACCGTGTATACATCTATATGCATTTAGTAAAAAGCGGTTATATTACAAACAGACACTCCAATTTTATTTATTTGTATAGATATAGATTTAGCTTTAATTTAACTGGCTTTCTACTTCATTCTTTTTTTGTTTCGGTTACCCTTTAGAACCAGGACTAAAGCGGCTCCTACTCTTCTTTTAGCCAGCAACGCGTTGGCGATTTTAACCGACCTCTAAAAGGAGGTTCTCAATTCGATTGGTATTTTTTTTATATATGTACACCGATTACGCAGAGATTCATGATCAGATTTACGTGATTCTTCTTTAGTTCGATGCAGAATAGTTGCCATTTGGTCCCATAAATATTTAACATAGTTTGGCTCAGTAGTTTTCATTGTTGGTGAATATTGTCATGGACGACGGTGGCCACTTACCAACGATCGCTTGTTTGCTGGTCTATCAGTCATCCACAAAATCATAAAAATTTGGAACCTTGGACCCTTGAAACGGCGATCCGGTATGTTAGCCATTGCGCCATACGGGTCGTCTATGCGAGTCGTGCATCAGTACGCAGCGCCATCTACCGAGTGCCGAGTGACAACACAAAAGGATACAATAAACACCGCCGCCCTCGACGGCCCCGTTGGTCGATATCGCACATATGGACGTGACAGTGAACGTCACTATCAGATACGCCAGCCCGAACTGGGCCAGCGTCACCAGCAGCCCAGCATTGCCCACCAGGTAACCTGAAATAATAAATAAGTCAATAAGAATGGTCAAACCCGACCATGTTTCGCTTGACTTCGCGTTTCCACGGTTGGCTTGGCTTCGACCCAGTAATCGCCCAGTACTAAGCACAGGTCATATTTAAGAAGGCCTAGAGCATACTCGTAATGGTCTAAGATCCGGCATGAGGAATATATACCCTCATCTGTTATTTACTTGTGTAAGTTAAGTAAATGTTGATTATATAAGTACCCTCATCAGTTATTTGGTCGAAAAAATGTCAAATGAAAGCTTATTTTATTCTTAATTTAACTGTATTAGGTTGCCTTATTAAAAAGTTGATCTAGTCTATGGTTGCCTAGATTTTGTGAATGTGAACACAGTGAATTTTATTGCTCTGCATTTAAACTTTACACTTACAGCATTATAAAACACTTAATTTATTTAAGTTCAATGACATTACTGATTGAATTCGTTGATATTATCTATTATTAAAAAGATGCGCCTAGGAATTTTATTTCGCCAATTCTTTTTCTTCAATCTTGGAGATTTAAAATTTAAAGGCACCTTAGCGAAACGGTTGTAGGTAAATGCAAAAAACGACGTTCATATGTGTATTTAATAATACCTACATGAAATTAATGATTTGATGACTTTTTTTTAGATATAAGCTGCATAAAATATTGGTATTTCGGGCATGTTATGATACGAGACATGATACAGGATCCCGTTACAACTGATAAAGCTGAATAGCGTCCATCTGTTTATCTTTACATGGACATACATACTGTTCATACAAGAACATGCGTTATGTCAACCCGACACGATAACACGGAAACCCCGAAAGCTAGTGACATTCATACTTATTGTTCATCATTCATATTCATATTTAAATGTTTTTAACAAAAAACAGTCAAGTGCCAGTCGATTCGCACACGTAGGGTTCCGCACCACAGATCGATATTAACTCTTATTAATAGTTCATTAACAAGATTAAATATAATTTAGAAAACCCCATTTTTTAAGGTTAATTATGTCGGAGCCCCTTTTTGAAAATCTCCCTTTTTTTATTAGTTACGATAGTGGCAAAAGCAACACGCATTCTGTGAACATTTCAGGTCTCTACCTACTTCAGCTCAAGAGATAGAGCTCTGCTACAGACGAACAGCGGAGGCATATTAATAAGGTTCCGTTTTAACCTTTTGAATACTGAACCCCGAAAACACAAAAGCTAGTGACGTGAATAGTTATTGTTCATCATACTCCAATTCCAATTTAAATGTCTGTGTTTAACAAAAGAAAATAAATATTTGCACAGTATGGTGTAACGTAACGTAACCAAATGTTTTCCAGTCTGCGTCTTTTGTTCTGCCTAAATAGAACTAATATCGGCTTAGCCGTTTCTGAGATTCGCGTGCACAAAGGCACAGGTAAACAGAAAAAAATCAATTTGTACAAAGGCCCACGGTAATAGTTTTTTATATATCATATATGATATGTATATCTCACATACATCTCATTATGTATAGATTACGTGCGTTCTGCAATTTGCAATATATTACCTATTGCTTATTTGTGCCAAGAGATTATTACACAGATCGATCGATAAGGCTGCCTTATTATGCAGTAATCTAAACAAGTCGACAAGCAATAAAGATACTACAGATTATAGCTATACATACCTATAGTAAAAATATAACTGATCAATCTCTGTACAAAGAAGAAAAAGAAAAACTATTATTGGCGGGCTTTTTTAACGCAATAGGACCCAAAACATAAATTGTTTTTAAAGGCCCTTAATAAAAAATGCTGAGATATCACGCATCTATAGTAATAATTAATTATTACGAACAACATAAGTAATACTAGAATTAACAGGATTAACTGACAATAACAGTTCCTGTCCCAATCCTCATACTAACTAACAAACTAACCAACTAATGTTCTAACACCGTCTCCTAACCGAACTAACTATCCCAGTGCACATTGAGTCTTGTTCTGTGTCGGTCACAGTTGTCACGCGGAATGGGCGTTGCATGCTCGTTTGCTACCTCAATTCGATAAAAAATATACATCTTTGAGAATCAATGCATTACCCATTCGTATGAAGATCAGCGCGCTGAACATCGACAGGACGACGGGACAGAAGACGCCGGCGAAGGTGCCGACCTTCTTGACCCCGGGCCGCTCCGACCTGAACTCCCCGAACTCCACATAGCCTGAAAATAGAACACCAACTGTTTCATAATGAACTGTACATTTTTTATCAATAATAATAGAGGTTCAAACATTTTTAAGGAGGCTGGCATAGCTTTGGTTTTCCTTAACGCGCATGATGAACAAGGACATAAAAACAAAAAGAAAATATCAGCTAACCGACATACATACATATTTGAAGATAAAGATCGCTTGAACACAATTATTGTAAATGTGTGTTAACATTAACACATTTTCCAAACGAAACGTGTCAAACTATTCAAACACGAGGCAATTTAAGCATTTAATAATTAGCAAAATAAATCACCAGATCCGGGAATTAATTTGTAGATTCATTAAATGATTTGAGTTTTGAGTTTCTAAATATGTTATTGATATGAATAAGGAATAGCGAAAGAATCTTTGTTGAAACATACAACAAAATATACGTAGGTACAAAGCTGACATTATTACGACATCAACCAATACAAAAAAGACGAAACTAATTTCTAGATATTTAATATTCAGACACGAACATCTTTTTAGGACGCAACGTGATATAATGAATTTTGTGTTGATTCCGACGATCCTTTAATTCATTTGGTAGTCAAGGTGTTCTATAGTTCAGTTGGTGGTCAAGGTAAATGCCCAGCAAAGGCTCCGGGTTTTAATTCTCGAAATATTTATTTCGGCGATTTCATTTGTGATGTCTTCATTGTATATGACCACGAAAGAAGGTACACAGATTCTTATTGCAGACGAATGAGCAAGCGTTTTTTATCGACATTCTAGAACAGTCAAAATGCAACAAAAATTGCATTGCTAACTTCGAGAGCAAAATTTAACACTAAAACTCTTAAACACAACACAAAAAATACGCACCGCTGGATTTCTCTGCCATTGGAAGGCGATTACACTATTCTGCAGTTAGGTAAACACTGATAAATTGTATTGGCGACCTCAACTAGACCTCGCCTACGACCTCGGTCGGATTCACACGGTCGCGACACTTTCGTTATCAACTATTTTAAGGGCCGCTAATGGATATAGAGATGAATATTTTGGTCATATTGAGGCGGCATAGGACATTGACCTTAATCCTACGGAGGCAGACCATGGTGCCGTAACAGGAACAGAAACCAGCCCCTGCATGGTTATAGGTCTTAACATAAATAATAATACTGCGAAGAGAACCTTGCCTAGCAGTGGAACAGTTATGGGATGTGATGATAATGATGAACTTACCTTCTCCAGGTGATCTCGGGGAGGAGCCAGCTCTTCTAAACCTCATGCGAAGCTTGTGCATGAGCCCGGGCACTCTAGATGTGTCATTGACGCTCGGGGAGAGGGGATCCAGAGTTTCAGCCATGTCTGGTGGCTTTGTCACTGAAAAGTTATACCTTATCAACACAAGTCGTCGTCCTAATTGGCAGCGATCGTACGATGGCGCGATGCGTTCTCGTCGTGCGATGGGTTCAGACATACAGATTTCATCAGAGTGTCCTATTTTAACCTCGCAAGTAATTGTAACGAAACAGTATGTTTGAACCCATCGCACGACGAGAACGCATCGCGCCATAGTACGATCGCTGCCAATTAGGACGACGCCTAACACTACAATACGAAAAGTTATACTGTATCAACACTAACACTCAATCATCATCATCATCATCTTCCTGCCCATGTCCCAAATTTATTTGGGGTCGGCGCCATATAAATATGTTCTCACTGCTACACTTCGTCACTTCTACACTGACACCCTTATCTTTCATATCATCTCTCACGCAATCCATTCCATCTTTTCTTTGGCCGCCCTGGTCCTCGTCGTCCATCCACATTCATATCAATTACTCTCCTTGTCACATGCGTTTCCTCTCGCCTCATCACATGCCCATACCACTACATTCGGCTCCTTTTCAACTTTTCTGTTATTTGTGCTACTTTCAAACTTCCTCTAATATACTAATTTCTTTCTTTGTCCATTCTTGTTACTCCACACATCCCCCTCAACATTCTTATCTCCGCCACATGCAATCGTCTATCCGCCACATGCAATCGTCTTCTTTGCAGCCCAGCATTCTGATCCATACATTACGACAGGTCTTCTAACAGATTACAAAAAACACTAGCACTGTCATATGTCATATAATTATTTATTAACTAGCAAGCCCCCTTCACTTATAATGGCAAAGCCAAAGGCAACAGCTACTATAGTACAATTATTTTTTTATGGATATAAGATAGCAAACAAGCATGCAGTACTACCCTTCCGCTGCCGTCCATGATAACTGTTACCGACCTAGAACAACACTCAAATGAGCACTAGAATGGTTAGTCCACTTAGCAGAAGGCATTGTAACTAGGTTTTTTAATATGAGGACTGAGGCAGGGACTGTTAGTGATAGTTAGTCCTGTTAGTTGTTGTTAGTAAGAATCCAGTTAATAATTGTTAGTAAGAGACTTGTTCTAATTCGGTCACAGATATATTGCTATGCTGGAGGACTGAATGGTTGTGTCTAAAAAGTGTAACTGGCTCCACATACTTAATATTGTGCAATAAACTTTTTTTTAAATTGATTTAAGGTAGCAAACGAGCATGCAGCACCACCTTCTGTTGCCGCCCATGACAACTGTGACCGACTTAGAACAAGACTCATATGGGGACTGGGATAGTTAGTCCGGTTAGGTGACAGTGTTAGAACATTAGTTGGTTAGTTTGTAAGTATGAGGACTGGGACAGGGACTGTTAGTGAATGTTAGTCCTGTTAGTTGTTGTTAGTAATAGTCCAGTTAGTAAATGTTAGTAAGAGTCTCGTTATAATTCGTTCACAGATGTGTTGCTACCCTTGAGGACTGAGATGGTAGCCTCTAAAAAGTGTATTCGGCTCCACACCTTTCTATCCGGAACACAATTGCTGTTAAAACAATTATTACACGGTAGAAATGGTACTAGAATAGTAGTACCGTGGCAGGCGGTAGTAATACCCCGGGCGAACTCTAAGAAATCATTCATTATTATTATGTATATGTTACTTACCTGTCTTTATGTATATTTCTACTTACTTTGAAAGATATCACTCATTGCTGAATTTTGTCAAATATCCTTTAAATATGGTTACAGTAATACACAGAGCAAATATTCAAGACACCACATAGTTATTAATGAAACAAAGGGTAGGTACTGTTCCCAGTAATGATGACTTGAAACACTTAAAAGGCTTGAAACAAATCACTTTGCTACAGTGATGTCAGTGATATAAAAAAATCGCATATACCACCAACGCACAATATAAATGCCATAATTTATTAAAGAGCCCACGCCAACAAAAAAGCTTACTTCCCGAACTAACGTGCAACTAATGAATCATTGAATTCTTTGACATATTGTTGTACTTACATTACAAATAAGTGTAAATAGCTACAGTTTTAATCACAGTTGAAGCACACCATAATTTTTATATCAATCATTAATAAAACGCAGTACAATTCGGTAAGTGCTAGAAAAAAATATACGAAAATATTTTTTAAACAATAAACATAGTTTGCAACAACAAAAGCAAACAAAGTTTAACTTTTATTTGAATCAGTTGAATTGAATGAATCAATCAATCAAATCAATGAATCCACAGAATTCACAGGTAGATAGATTGAAATCACAGACTATATATTACTCAGATATTTTAAAAAAACATTTTTTTGTTCATGCGCTTTTACTTTTAAATCAGGTACTTGTTCAACTTCAAGGTATTGTTCTACAAATCATGTCGACTTGTCCATTGTCGAGTGTCGCCCAGCCAGCCAGACTAAAGAATAAAGATATTTATCTTAAATACAGGCAAACGCCAAAAAAAACTTCTTTCTGTATTCCGTGACTTTGTGGTTATTGCCCAGCAGCGACATACCTACACTGTAGGTATAATATTATTTTGTCTGTCAGGACTTATGTACCTATACCTAATAAGCTATACTATCGTGTTGGCTGTCGGCTTATACTCAGTAATAGTGAAGTGTTCTGATTGATTCTGAGATATTCTGTGAACTTCTGTCACTTCTGTGAATGTGAATTGTGAATTCTATCATTCTGTGAATACTGTACATTGACCTATATAACAGGGACACGACATATTGTTCTTTTAGTACTACAAATGCTACTGTCAAATGAGGCCGAAAATCCGCCATGTTTTGTGTCCGTCCAGTTGACATTGTCAGTCAGTTCAGCCAGCCTGTATTTGTCTTGTCAAAAAGCAGTCAAAACAGCCATCTTTAACACAGGTACGCTATAAATAATATTAAAAATATTGGTTATTGTAAATGTTGCCGGGAAAATAAAGGAAGATTTACATTCAAGGTTCTTATGTGCAGTTATAGGTCATGAGTAATTGATGTCATGACTTATATTATAGGTCAGCATTAAAGCCACCATGCTTTGTGTCCAGATGGCATAACAGTGGCACGCATTTTTAAAGTATAACTTTTATACATCGTCTCGAACTTTTTCGTCTGTGTGTTGCATGTCGCGTGACGGTCGGCCGCGGAGTAGGGATAAAGTGAAAGGCGCTCGTCAGAGCAGCCAAGGCCAATATGGCGGCGCCTATAGTTCGCAGCAGCTGACCGTGTAGTGTATAGATTATTACTAATTTGTGCCAGTGCTCCTCGCTATTTTGTTTGTTTTTGTCAGTGTTTAATGTAATAGTCTACTTTTATTATTTCCCATTATTATTCCAATTTTCCAAGTATAAAATTAAGATTGATAAAGCGATTATTATACCCTTAATGGAATATTATTCCAAATTTTTTTAGTTAAATGTCTATAATGTGAAAATAGTTTTTTACCGTGGTTTCATAAAACCACACAATCCTTTTCTTATTTGTTGACTTAACATGTCACTTCTCACTTCCATAGGTTTCATGTTTCTATGTTAGTATAATTGTATTATGCGTGACGTATGTGTCAACTGTCAACTCATAATAGTTACTTTACTGTTACTGTAATTGTAATGTTTATATATAATTATTTATTTACGTACTTTGTGCTTCTGAGTAATAGTGTTATCATTGGGTCGTTCGCAACTATGCTATAAACTATGTGTCCCAAATTTCCCGAGATAAATACGTATATTCATCAGTCGATAATGAGTCACAAATAGGGTATTTAAGGCGCTTCGGAACATGGGCTGTTAATTATTAAAATGTCACCAATCGAAACGTTCGTGTTTCTTGATTTAGAAACCACGGGATTACCGAAAGAGGAATTAAATAAAACGAAAATTACCGAACTGAGCCTAATTGCGGTAAAACGGTGTCACATTCTAGACACTAAACCAGGAGGTTCTCCTCGTGTTCAACAGAAGTTAACCCTGTGCCTCAACCCTCGTCGAACTGTGCAACCGGTCAGTACAAAGGTCACTGGACTCTGCAACGATCAATTGGAACACGAGCCTCCGTTTAATGAAGCAGTATTTGATACTATCAATAGATTCCTGAATCTTCTAAGCAAGCCTGTGTGTTTGGTTGCATATAACGGACTCAACTATGACTTCCCAATTCTTAAGAGACATTTGGTTAACCTTAACGTAAGCTTCTCTGATGATATCATGTGTGCTGATGCTCTCCACTGCTTCTATGATATAGACAAAGGGCTGGCCAAGAAATCTTCAGATGTTCAACTTGTAAATGGGAGTAATTTGAATGAAAATATTGTTTCCGAAGAAGATACAAGGGCCATTTTACAAACAATAAAAGAACAAAATGAATCAACACCTAAAAAATCATATTCCGGCAGTACCAACAATGTAAACAATGGGAAAAAACGGAAAAATTGCACAGTGCCTAAGCACATATCGAAAGTCCGCAGGAAAATTTATTTTGAAGGTGATCTCAAGCCTCAGATATCTTATAGATTGGTTGATGTTTCCTATAGAACCTTAAATCGGTGGGATACTAAAGCACACAGGGCAGAGAGTGACTCCAACACCTTGCTGGAGTGCTCCGTGGCTTTAGCAGAGCAGTTTGTGCAGTGGGTTGACAATAACCACTGCCGCTTTGCAGATGTGAAGGCCATGACTGTTGGTGTACCGCTTGGTTACTGATACTAATAATATTGGAATGGGGTCCTTCAAGAAGCAGTTTGTTGACAAAGATTAGATCTAAGTTTAATTCGGGGCTACCTGAGGCATGCTGCAAGATATTACTACTATTATGATGTTGCTACCAATGCATATATTAATATTAATTGCTATAGTGATAAAGAATAATGAGGGAGAATATTCCCTGTTTCCAACAATCACCAGCAATACCAAAGCAACCCACATACATATATGTATATAAAACATTTGAATGTCAAAATGCTCGTCACATTTGCAAGTATCGTGCAGATACAATCATAAAGTTGTAATGATTTTTGATTCTTTATTGAATTGTTTAGGTCTTTTCTTTATGACACTCAATGTCACTGATACTGCTGATATACGTAGCATAATTATTATTAGTTATATTTTTAGATGTATTTTTCTTTTATTTAATTATTATGTGTCATGGTCAAATTTGCCCAGACATATTCTGTGATATAAAAAAAATAAAAAGTATTTTAATGTTAAAAATGTATTTTTTTTATTCACATTCGAATCAGATCTGTACTTCCGGTGTGATTCAAGCCCAAGTAGTCAGATGGCTTCAACCCATTAATGGCCCACTGAGCTTGGCTCTGTCCTCATACCTGAGGAGGCCTAGAGCATACTCCACACTGCTCCAGTGCGGATTGGTGGTGGTGGTGGTTGGGTTAGTGGTCAACCCATGGAGTTAGAATTTTTTTATGGCACCTGAAGGCCTCCGACATAGCTTAACGACTGCTACCAAATGATAACAAACAGGACCGACGGAGTACAGAAGCGCCCAAGAAATTTTTGCCACTAGCGGTCACCTATCCAACTCTCGCTGTTGCTACTTGCTACCTCTATGTTGATAAGGATACTTAGATACTATATTTAATGTTACTTTTACACAAGTCACATTAACAAACTGTAGGTAAGGATTATAATTAGCATTGGTATTATTAGCGGATAAAATTAATATTTCCTGTTTATCAGGATCTTTGTGGTAGAGGTGTTACATGTTTGGATCGGATGCATAATATAAAGTATGACACTTGGTATAGTATTTAATGTGGTAGTCGGACATAAATATGAGTCTGATTTCAAAGACATGCCGGATGTGCTCAAAGCAGGGTACGTGCTGCGCACGTTCCACTCTGTTCTATGCTGTGTCCCATTCCACCCGCGATGGAGTTGCATGGTCGATAAATCCACGATTGTTGAATTTAGAGCCTGCTAAAAATGACCATGCCAATTTCGCAAGCAGCAATTTCAAGTAAAGTGCTTTGCTCGAAATTGTACATGCTTGTAAGTTGTAAATACTGCCATAGTCTCCTCTCATTCTCATTCGTTAATAGTGTAATCGTTAATTCGTTAAGTGTGCACAGGCGATTATTCCGTAACTATTACAGATATCAAAAAGCTTTAAACTGATATTACAATAATAATTTATTAAAATAAAAACGAGAAATATCCAAAAAAATTACATTAAACTCTCCCATACATTTAGTATGAGATAGTAGAAAGGTTTTACTTTCTTTATTTAAAGTGGATTATTACCTACTCATTTTACCCTTATCATTTTATAATTATGTATGATATGATATTGATGAATTTCAAGTAGATACACACGTGTAGATTAATTATCTTACCACTTCAAATTATTGTATATTGAATAGTATTATTATTGTATAGTATTGATTTGAACTGGCTGAAAAGCAACATACTAAATAAAAACAAAAAGAAAGATACTTTATCGCACTAAAGAAAGTAAAACCTTTCTACTATCTCATACTAAATGTATGGGAGAGTTTAATGTATTTTTTTGGATATTTCTCGTTTTATTTTTAATATTATTATTGTCATTTTACTCATTAGGTAAAGTGCTAAGTGCTTTCGATATCAGTTAAAAGTTTTTTG
This sequence comes from Ochlodes sylvanus, assembly GCA_905404295.2. NCBI lineage: Eukaryota > Metazoa > Arthropoda > Insecta > Lepidoptera > Hesperiidae > Ochlodes > Ochlodes sylvanus. The sequence goes on along the minus strand of FR990146.1, from coordinate 1,284,867 downwards.
ATATCTGTAATAGTTACGGAATAATCGCCTGTGTTACACCCTGTATAGTCAGATAAGTAGGTACTAGGTATGTAGTTCTAGTTAGGTACCTACCATTCGAGCTTTCGACAGACATTTTTAAAACAATGAAAGGGTGCTCCTTACTTCTACACTCCATAGTCACTTCAACTTCAAGCCACAAGGCGGCACCATTAGTCCATTAATCAAATTGACACTTGACAGATGTCACTACTAATCATAGTTATAATGGTATTGGTAGGTAGTAGGAGTAGGTACCTACTATAAATACCAATATTACCAATATTAATCTAATCAATCATCAATCTGCAATCAGTGAATCAGTGATGTGATGTGTGATCATGTGTGTAGAAAGTTCAAATTGTAACTTGAAATGAAATGAAATTATGATTTTGAGTTTTTATTTTTCCTTTTTAAATTTGTTACCTACACGATTTGATTAGTATTAGTTTGATGATTTTTTCACTATCACTAGATATTAATTTATAAAAAGATTAATGTAATGTAATGCCCCTCGCAACCTCGCATTAACCCATTTTTAAATACACTGAGTACACAGCTGAGTTTCAAAATAAAAAAAAAATTGAAGATGGGTTTGAACTTGAAGTTTAAGCAAGGATACCTGGAAACAGTAAATACATGAATATACAGTGAAACTTGGTTAAGTGGGACCTGGATAAGTGAGAAACCTCCATAACTGGAACTCATGCTGAGGTCCCAACACTTTGGCACTGAATTACCTCTGTTAGTGGGACGAGGTAAACCTCTATATCTGGGATTTGTTCTTTCGATTTATCATCATAGTTACCTCTATAACTGAGACAGCGAGTAAATTTTATATGCATAAACCTCTGTAACTGAGATAACATTGTTTGTTTACTCATTCTTATTCTACCCACAAATTCCACACGTAATTCCAAGTACGTAAGTACAAATTTTGAGCTTCAATTACCTTCAGTTTTAGTTTCGCTTTAGTATCATACAGATGTTTATTTGAAAAATGTCAAAACGAAAGCTACAATCATTATTATTACGTGAAAAACTGAAGTTAATATGTATCCGTTTATGAAAGTGGGAAGACACGCGAAGAAGTTTGTGCCGAATTTAATGTGCCAAAATCTACTCTTTGTAGAATAATTCAGAGTAAACATAAAATTGAATCACAATGTTCTGAAGGACAAGGAAAACTAAAACTTATTTTTTATTTTATTTAATGATCGCGACTGTATAACTGGAATAACCTGTATTCTCACCTCTATTAATGGAACCCTCTGTAAATGAGACAGATATTTATTTATACCTGTATATCTGAGACACTGGGTAAGTGGAATACCTCTATAAGTGAAACGACATTGCAGGTCCCTTGATGTCTCACTTAACCAGGTTTCACTGTATTACATATCTTCATGAAATTAGTCATACTCCAGAAATGTTGCAGAGCTTAGGTAAGCAACTTTCACAGCGTACTCGGCGTAGCATTATCAGTTAGTATTATTAATTAAAATAACGCCAATCAAAAATCAAAACGTTCCTGTTTCTTGATTTGGAAACCACGGGATTACAGGGTCATATTCTGGAAACTCAACCAGGAGGTTTCCCTCGTTTTCAGTACAAAGGTCACTGGACTCTGCAATGAAGCAAGCAACGATCTATTGGAACACGAGTGAAGCAGTATTTGACACTATCCGTAGTCCTGAGTTAGAAAATTTTTATTTCTTTCACTTGAAATTTCACTTGAAACTTTGTATATAGGTTCCTCAAGTAGAAGAAAGGAAGTAGAAAGAAAGTAGAAAAAATGTAGGAAAGTAGTACCACTACGGCCAGTATTGGTACTACTTTCAAGGCTATGATAGGCATTCTGCTAAGGAAGGAAATACATTGGTGACCACATTTTTTCCCAACTGACCTCCTCTAATCCAGGTCTGCTCGTGCTAACGGGGATCCTATGGGGATGCACCAACCCATTCATCCGGCAAGGAACGAAGGGGCTTTGCCATGTGCACGCTGACTCCAGATTGGGTCAGGCTTATGCAGAAATTGTGTTTTTGCTGGGAAACTGGCGGGTATGTCCTCTTGTATTGTTATAAATAGCACATGTTGACAGAGGATCTCTGCACTGTCAAGCAACTTTTTAATAGATCTCTTGCTCATTTAGAGAGTATTACTAACAGGACTACCAACACTAACAACCCCTGTCTGAGCCCTCGTAATTACTAATAAACTAACCAACTTATTCGTGGAATAATCCGTAAAACCTCATTTGTTTCCCTTTCCTTGGGGCAAGCACTTGTAGAAAGTAAACATTGTGGAGTCCATAACTAGATTGTTGGTGTTTTCAGTACGTACTGCCATGGCTGATGAATCAAGCGGGATCCCTGGTGTACCTGGCAGCGGTGCAGCGGGCCCCGTTGTCGCTGGCCGTGCCCGCCGCCAACAGCCTCGCGTTCGTGTTCACTGCTGTGACGGGCGCGGCCGTGGGCGCAGAGGAACCCCTCGATGTAGGTAAGGTAGCTATTGCGTATGCATCACTAGTATGTATGACAAGGTTGGGGCGTTCGGTCAATCTTTTAAGAGGTAGCTGGACTGTGTACCATCGAATTTCATCCCGAAGGTACTTTGGGGTGATGAAGGCTTTGAACCCGTCTAGCTGGCTCGTTTAAACAAATTGCCGTATTCCGGCTGAGGGCTGGAGCGACACTGTCTTCTTTCTTTGGCCAGCATACCATCGCAAAAAATGGTTGCCTGTAAAGTCTGTTTATGGACGATAATTTTACGTGATAACGTTATAAGGGAAGGGAGATAGATGCGTTGGAAGCCGAACGCTTAGGGCGATCGTGCCTCTCTATCGCTTGTTCCGCGCTCTCGCTTGCACGCACAGGCTCAGGTGGAACGGGACACTTTTTCGTGCTCGGCCGGTGTTTTGGCACCATGCATCTGCATTTCCATGTATGTCTATCTTTCTTAATTATAATTAGATTATTACTAACGGTTGAAGTCAGTAGGCTAAATTTATTGCATAGTGTGCCAATAATATGAATTATATTTTTTAAATTTTCAGGGTCCTACTTAGGGATTGTCCTGATTGGTGCCGGTACAGCATTATGTTGCTGGGATAAAGCCGAATGAATCCCACCAATGCACATAACACCTCCGTGGTGTATGGCATAGTCCAGGGTCGGCATGTATTAAGAAAAAGAAAATTCTATTTTAAAATTATAAACATAGAATATCGGATGACTGTAACGTGATCCATCACCAAATACGATTGTATTAAATTTAATCCATTACTAAATATAGTTTCTATTGAATAGAATAACATTTACAATCAGATCAGCATAATCTAATATTTAAATAATTTTACCATCAAAGGTAAACTGGGACGGACGTAACGTAACGTTCGTAACGTATGCACATCATATGGCGACTCTGCTGGTGCACTGCTACTGCTGCCGGCACTGCCTAGGTCGCACAACACACCTCATGGACATATTTATTATCTTGACTGGATAATAAGAAGTAAATTTTACAATGGCGTGGGTCACAATTTATAATATAGACAAGTAATTTCTATGCTTTGGTAGCATTCCAGGTGTTCTCTATTGGAAGAACTTGCATGGCATTTGAATAATTTGTGATATTGTGATAGTGCAATTGTTAATAAGAGTATTATTTTACTACTGTTAAAATGTCTTTGTAATTAACTACCTTTTATTTATTTTATTTTCTTTGTATTTAAATACCTTTTGTAATTAGCATACTAAATAATTGTTAGCTAAGTAAGGGACTATACAAATGTACCATTTATTTCTATATGAATGTAAATAAATAAATTGAAAAAAATTTAAATCGTTATTCTTAATATTCATTAAATTTAAATTGGTATCTACCGAATTATATCGATATTATCAATTATGAAGAGTTTAAATTGTTTCATTGTAATCCTGCATTATACGTATCTGTCCTACCCACACTATTTTTTTAAATTATAAGGTAGTAACATTAAACGACAATATAAATGTTTTTCACAGTACTTTATTTGAGAAACTTAGCTGTTATCATTGCGTTCACTCAGAGAACGGGTTAAAATTACTGGACTTAGTGCCGGTGGAATGTTTGGCTGTAAGTGTCCAAAAACTAAGTAGTAAGAAATGTGAGAAAATGTTTGCCCTTATTATAACTTATGATACACTAATCCTAGGGTTATATTCTATCCAATGCTTCCAGCATAATGATGCTATTCCCTCGGATCACCTGAAACAGAGAAGACAAATCTTTAAATAAATATTATGAAGATTTAACATTTTCAAGTATAATGCATGCAAGTAGAGATGTGATCTCTTTGGCAAAGTTTAAGTTTACATAGGCAAAAGCTAAATTTCTGTAAAAATGTGTCATAAATACATTTATTAAAGAAAAGAAAAATCACTTAATTTTATGGTTGAATTTAAGCTGAGAGTGGGAATCTTTTTATCATGAGTTAAAAATTCTACTAGGAATAAACAGTTTTGACTACCACTATATACTGATATCAAATCTATACAAAATTCAATTATGAAAATCTATCTGCTTTATTCATACTAATAATTTCTAAAACAAGATACTATAACTCCAAAAAAAACTAGTTTTCTACAGGAAGTAACTCGGAAACAAAGCTTGTTGGAAACAGACAGTATTTTGCATATACCACCGTTTTGCTAAGGTGCCTTTAAATCTTTGAGGAGAAAAGAAACCTCGAAAGAAACTCCTCAGAAAATAATAATATCAATTCCTAATGTAAATACGTAAAATATACTTTAGTTTATTACTACGGTGCCACCTTTTACTTTAGATCCTAGTATAACCAAGAAATATAATCTCGACAAGCAAAATATAGTAGGACTTGTAGATACATACCACCATTCCTATGTTGTTCCTTTGTCCATCCTTGCACTCCTCGACGGACTCATCGAGCACCAAGTTCATGAAAGGATCGAAGCCTCGTAGAACTCCAGTTACCGCTCGGCCTGCATTCAACTTTATGGACAGCTTCTTGTCCATGAATCTGAAATTTTAATATCATTTTGTACGCCTCGGAAATTGTAGACCACACAATAAGACTTATGAATCATCGGGTGATAAAAGATTTCTATTAAAGGATATCGAATTATGGTAGGTTACAACATGCGGAGACGCCATACAAATTTTGATTTACGAACTTTTTTAATTCCGGTGGATGTGCTTTTGACATTATAGACACAATAAGTTACAACTAGTATAATTGAAACAATTCACTTGCACACTAACACTGTATTTTTCTTATTATATAAAAATAAACGAATGCTAAATCAAGTAAATCAACCGGCACCCGGAAAATTGATGGCCTCTCCTCTACTCTACTGTCTTTATTGTCTGTGCCTCGCAGTGCCTCTAGCCTCTACAGATAAAATTAAATTGTCAGTACCACAGATAAGAATTCATTTTTTTATCACCACAGACGTGTTTTATAAAACTAAAAAGAAATCATAAAAATTATTGCAAGCATTAATCACAGATCAGTTAAAGTGAAATGAAAATGCAGAGTTAATAATAATAGCACAATATTCCTATACTTAATCTCTTTGTTCCGTTAATCTGGCATTCTAAAACTTTTTTTTGTAAATGGCAGATTTTTTCATCTAGCAATTATATGGTGTATGTCATACACCATATAATTGCTAGATGAAAAAATCTTTTCAGATATAATACAACAGGGAATGAAAGATATGGCACGTATCAAGTAATTCACATTGGTTAATATGTATTTGAATGTGCCGGTTAATCGTCGGTCATATCACCATGTCGTACTTTTATAAAGTTAGGTATCAATAGTACCAAACTAATCAACTAAACTCAAATACCAACAAGCAAGTAGACAGCTGTGAGGATGGATGCTGTTATGATACTCATCGTATTCTCTTATTAAACAGCCACGTTTTGTTTTCTAACTATGAACTTGTAATATATTTACGTAATAATCGGTCTAAGTGGAAAGTTTGTGTTTGTGTACTTGTTCAAAAATGGATGAATCCGGTATCGACATGGGGTACGATCTCGCTTCTCTTTTGACGAACGATTTTAACACGGACCAAAGGATCTTGGAAGAAATGACTTCACAGCATCAGCAGGACTTCATGTTTTACGAGCTCAAGTCTAAAGCAGTCCCCATAACAGAAAGGTAAGTGATTAAAGTGATGTAATTCCATATACAAAGTGCGTACGTAAGTACGAAGCACGAATTATTTTCGCCTGTGAATTTGCGAATATTTTTAGCACATAGTTTTATACGTATGAGGAACAATTTCACCGAAGTCGAACCGCCCGCGACCCTGAAAACTGGACTTGGCAAAGCACCCATTTTTACTATCTTGTTTATGTCCATTCTCCGAATCCGAGCTTCATTATTTCTTTCATGAGACAAGTTTACTTTCTTTTTCATGTTGTCTGTGTTTGTATTATAAAATAAAACACACCAGATCACGAGATTCTTGATTGGATTTGATGTTTTTATTGTAATCACAGAAGAAAATTCACAATAACTTTGAAAACACTATTTTCCCGCTCAAATTCCAAAGGGCGCGCGGCGGAAATTATTTAGTGACGATCGGATACTGCACTAAAATGAAATGTAAATAAATTAAACTTAGTGATGTTCTCTCTTTCGGCTGCATGTCGATGATCTCAAGCGTCTAGTGATAGTAGTGATAATTAAAGACACTATTTATTTACATAGTTGAGTAGCTGTTGCGCTCATCTTGAATCTTGATACTTTCAAAATTGACCCTAATCGGATTTTATACGCTCGAAACAGACAAGGCTTGTTTATCGTAACTTATATATGATATTCATATTATCTAATTATTTAAACAAGAAGTTTACTGTTTATGTACGTACATACCTTCAAGTTTTAAATTGACTTTGTGTTTTAAGATTCGACCTCTGCAATCAGAAGTAAGATACGCAAGTAATTAATATTTTATCGCTATCCAAACAAAAAAGTCTTTATTCTTTATCAATATAGCAGTTTGATCTGCGCGTTCACCATAATTATGTTATCTGTCTCTAACTGTAACATTAAATTATGCAAATTATAATTTGCTAGATCGGTTGTGTTGACGTAAGAAATGAAGATGTTCAAGTAGGTATGATCAATTCGTTCCAGTAAGTAATGTCCACTTGTCATTATTAGAAGAAGGGGCAGGACTTGGGAAGTCTCATAACAAGGCGCACGCTCTAAATCATTACTCAAATCGTCATGTGATATCAATTGGTGACCTCCGTAAATATTGTACCGTCGGCTTTTATGTTGGTAGCTTACATGCGTGGACAACCAGCGTTGACAGTTTTTCAGGCGAAGTGACAGACACTACAGACAGACTAACAAACATTTTTGCAATGGAGCAGTCTGCAGTTTATTGTTTTAATTGAGAATATCTTACAATATGTATTTAGTCGTGTTGCTTATAATTGGGAAGGCGCCTAATAATACCAAATGTTTTAATATGGTAATTTAACTAAAACCTTTCATTGTAGCTAAGCCGCTAGATAGCGCTAAGCTAAGCGCTTATAGCTCGGCGGCTTGCATCGATCTAAGGATCTAAGTGATCGACAAAGTTAAGCAACAGCGGGCGCGGTCGGAAGTTGGATGGTTGACCGCTAATGACAAAATTTTTCGGGCGCTTCCGTGCTTCGGAGGGCACGTAAAACCGTCGGTAACAACCGGGTTGTTACCATTTGGTAGCAGTCGTTAAGCCTTGTCGAATGCCTTCGGGTGGTATAAAATTTTTCGACACTTGGGTTGGCCACTAATCCCTCCACCAATCCGCACTGGAGCAGCGTGGTGGAGTATGCTCTAGGCCTCCTCAGGTTTGATAAGAGATCCGTGCTCAGTACGGTATTTTTTTATGTATGTTCACCGATTTCTCCGTCAATTGTGGACCGATTACCAATTTTTTTTAAACAACGTACTTCCTAAGGGGTCCACTGCCACTAAGTCAGGATCTGATGATGGCATCCCAGGGAAATCGAGGGAAACCCTCAATTTTTTTATTACTTGTCGATGTTGAAGTAGGTTTTTTGTTTTGCAGAAATTATGTCTCTCTTCCCTTATCCTTGTGTCCTAGCCGGCAACGCTTCGGAGATGACTTGCGTTAGGTACTAATGCCCATGGGCGTCGGTGAGTACTTACCATCAGGTGATTTGTGCTCGTGTCTCAGCTATTTACATAAAAAACTCACGAGTCCCCAGATCATACATTTGTAATAGGAACTATATTTTCTACAAGCGACGGAACTGTGCCAAGAACTACAGACGGAGATATTTCTTAGAAATGTAAGAATATTGTTCAGTCTGTTCACTATCATAAAACATTCTTGCAGTTAATTATTCCCGTTTTTGACGGATCGTCGCTGTACCCCATGATTTTCAATTCCAATGTTTTGAAGTGAAACTTTTATATGGGAGACATTTTGTAGGTAAAGCAAAAAATAAAAAATATACTCTACTTTTGGTTTTAACGGAAGTGGCGTAATACGTTTTCTTTAAAGATATTAACGTAGATAACAATAATCATAGACTGGAATTGACTGTAAAAACAGTTAAAATAACCTCCGCCTTTGAATTTCTTAGGGACGTAGGGATTCCAAGCACCAATTTTCCTTTTACTCAATTATCCAAAGTAAATCTTACTTGGATTCCATTAATCATAGCATAATTTATCCAATTGGATGAACATAAACAAACGTCAATGTACAATGGACGTTATCGTCGGCAACCGGCGCGGGCAGACATCGGTTCTAGAGTTGAGGGTTATGAGGAACGATAAATACATGCATTTGTTTGAATAAACATCCAGATTGTGCGCCAGTCGGTTCGATTAGGGCTGTCCATTTAATGGGAAATAATGTTTGTTGCTGTTATTTTAACACTAGGTTACTATGATCAATTGAAAAAAAAACTTGAGAGGTGTCAAGGGACACCCGGATGGAACGAAGTTTCTTTCGATTAATTAGTGAAGAAATTGTAAAAAAAAATTGTAAAAAAATATAATATTTAGATTATGTATATAAATACACATACATATATATATATATATAACTATTATATATGTTATACTAATAATATAAAACATGCGCACGCCGCACGGCTTACAGTAGCTTACTATAGCAAAAAGTGTCGTGACAACTTTTCGTAAGAATTTTTTCCGTCTAGCCCCCTTTCACAACGCGCGATAAGGAACTTCGTTCCAAAAATGGGGAGTAATCATTTTTTTTTCAAATTGAAAAAGTAGTATGACATGAAAACATCAACAGTAATAAAAACAAAGTTATCAGTTATTTCATTACATAATGCACTCGAGAAGTTCAGTAAATAAATGTGCAATAAAAAGGATGGATAAAGATTTCCAACACTTGGGTTGGCCACTAACCCTTCCACTAATCCGCACTGGAGCAGCGTGGTGGATGCTCTAGGCCTCCTCAGGCATGACAGACCCGTACTCAGTAGTGGACCATTAATGGATTTAAGCCAAAAAGGATGGAATGGACAGTTACGTTAATAGTTTGTCAGTTAATAGTGAGCGTAAAAATAAAATCTAATTAGATACAATAGTTTGTAGTTTCAACTAGTTGTTTTATTGTGATTTCAAATACTGCTTGAAACGCAGGCACCCTTAAAAATGTTATAATAATTTATCATAAACAGCGATAATCTGGTAGGTTGAATACCGTTTCCCGTAATTTTTCGAAATTATCGTGCTTGTTAAAAATCATATTACTGCTGCGTTTACTGCAAAACACCATCGTGGGGATACCAGTAAGAATATTTGAGGGTCATTGAAGAAAACGTGTGAAGTTTATCAATTCACACTTTGTGGTTTTTCGCTGCTAAATGAAACGTCCCCCAAAAAAGTGAAGACCCGATATCAGAAGTGGAATAGAATGAGAGAAGGGTTCAATGCGCCATACGCTGGGATGAAAGGTTGCAACCCTACGCACGAATTCATTCCAATTAACCCTAGCAGTGTGGTAGGGATTGGTCGTTGATATGATAGTTCATCCAATGGCGCTCTGGATTTGAATTGGTCCCAATTCGCAACAATCAAAACGGTTGATACAAAGCTTGGGATACAGATTATCTTGCAGTCCGACTGATACACTATCCGATAAACATAATTATAAAAGTCATGTTGTAGTCCGGTATTCGGTACACTTTTCAAGGTACACTTACGATATCAGGTAATTTTACAGATATACCTTTATATGAAGCTTCTATTAAATATTGTTTGTTTGGTGTATAAGTTATAAAGGTGTTAAGTGAAAAATATGCGGCGTTTGAATACGCAAAACCGATCCAAAATTTACCGTTTTCCACCGGCACACTGACTACTGGCCCGGGTTCGTCAGTACTTTGCGAAACACTCGTACTTAGTCCAATAACGATTAATTGAGTTACTAAGTGACTTTTCGATGTGGTACCACCATGCCTTACTTGGGTTCTATTCTTGTCCTCCTTTTGGTTGAGTTAATGGAAGTCATTAAACAGTTCCTCTACCAAAAACGACATACTCCGCGACATCTAATTTGAGTTTGCTTTCCACCTTTCTCTTGTCAAAACTGAGTGCAATAAAAATCCTTTTTCATACAACGTATCACATCTGAATTTTGATGCATATTTAAGAAATAAGTGCAGAAATAGGCAAAATATTTAAATTCCCATATTATTGTATTTGTCCTTTCAAAACCGGCTTGAAAAGGATCAAATGTAGCAACTTTACTTTTGCTTCGAGATATCATGCTAATTAGACTTTCACGCTACGTCTGCTGTAGTTAAAACAACATCGTCAGTCTACGTGGTCGTTACGTCACGGCAGTCACGACTATTTTGACTCTAACAGGCGTTACGAGTACCTATTCTATCTTTTTAAACCTAGTATATAACTTCAGATGACAATGCAATATGATAAGTTTGCCCGGATACTACGTTCAGGTTTGGCTCCAGACAAGGGGACTCCTCCTCAAATAAAATAAAACAACTTTAAATTAAGACAAAAAAACAAATATGTCGGAAAATGTTTTACACGAGTGTGCGCACTCCGCACACTTTTTTTTAGTTTGCAGTATGCTATAAACAGTTGCTTCTTGGTTGCTTCTGCATATATTTGTAATAGAATTAAGTAGATAGTGGAAAGAGGTCGGTATCCATTTTTACTTCCAAACATGACTTTATTCATCACGTGCTGTGACGACAGTTGACAATAAGACAGCTCTTCAACGGACATCTACCACGGTATTTATCCGTGATACAGATAACAAAAATACAGTAAGTAATGCCTTTGTCTTTTCTAAAGACAAAATAGCTTCTAATTTATTCGATTGTGATTATAAATGTCAAGCATTTTTTAATGGTGTTATTTTAAATTTGGAACTAAAAAATTCAAAAACATAAGTTAATCGACTATTACTCTTTTCCTAGTATTGGCTACTTACCTGTTTAAGTTTGTTAAGTTATGTTATGTTAAATTTTATTTTTTTATGTTTAAGTTTTTATTCTACTATTTAGTCGACATGATAAAATGTATGTTTAAAAATTACAGTTTTTTAGAACTAGAGTTCGTGATTTAAACCGTGGAGAGATATATGGGTTCCATTTTGATTGGCTTCAAGTGATTAATGGTCCACTACTGTGCAAGGGTCTTATCTCATACCTGCGAAGGCCTGGAGCATACTCCACCTTGCTGCTCCAGTGCGGATTGGTAATGCCACCCGAAGGCCTCCAGCAACGACTGACTGGCTTAACGACTTCTATGTAGCTTAAACAACCAGGACCGACGGCTTTACGTGGCCTCCGAAGCACGGATCTACTAAAAAAATCCTACTAACGGTCCCCTATCCAACTACCGACCGCGCCCGCTGTTGCCACTTAGGATCGACGCAAATCGACGCATCCTAACACCCTTTACCCTGTCCTATGAATCCACAGAATATCGTTTGCGCACAGTTCTGCAGTGATAAGGTTATGACAGTCTCTGATAACTCTGCAAGGTATTTTGGTAATCTCTCACCAAATACTCTTTAACGGTTCTTTGACTTTTCAATTATTTAAAGTATGACGCATTGCTAATGTTTACATGGACCGGATGTGGGGTATTTCAGGCGAGACCAAACGTAAATAGGTAAATAATTGTATAGTATCCTAGTTGGTAGTAGTTTAGTAAGAGTCTTGTTCTAATTCGGTAGTAGATATGTCATCATTCTGTCTCACGTTCCGTAATTCTCTTTCGCATCCATAGCTGCGATACTTATGTCATCAAAGCGAATCCAAAAATGCAACTTGTTTTGTATGAACGTAACGTAGGTATGTACTAGTAGATATCTTTGATTAAAGTTATGTTATTTCTAAACGGTATTATTATGGTCTAATTCCAGTGCTGAATTTTAAACTACTGTATATCAAACCTCATCATCAATTACAATTACAAGGTTACAAGCAGTGATAGCCGAGTGGCTGAACTCCTGCCTCTAATTTTCATAAATGATGTGCGTATTAGACTTTAATTATCACTTGCTTCGGTGAAGGAAAACATCGTGAGGAAACCTGCACACCGGAGAGTTCTCTATAATATTCTCAAAAGTGTGTGAAGTCCGCCAATCAGCACTTAGCCAGCGAGTGTACCCCGCACACTGTGAGAGGTGACTCGTGCCCAGCAGTAGGAAAGTTATGGGTTGCGATGATGATGATGAATAAATTACTTACAATGGAATTGGCTTATATGCTATTCATTTAATGTCTTCATATAGAAACAGGAGTTTATTGAATTGCCGGAGCATCCAAAGAACAATATAATGAGTTCGTCCCCCGTTTAAAAGAGAGATAATAATATTGATGTATTTAAATCAAGAGTGAATAGGCTTTTACTAAGCTAGAGCGCTTTACCACCCAAGACTACATAGTCTTGGGTGGTAACATCACCACTCACTATCAGGTGGGATTGTAGTCAAGTATTAACTTATAAATAATAATAAAAAACTATGTAAAATATTATATTAAGTTAACTTCCTATTTTCACTGGAAAGAAGGACAAAGTAAGAATAGTGTAGAGACACATTTTTGGTTTAAATATAGAATCGAGCGCTTTGTTTTGGATTAGGTATATATGTCTCAACAGTAATCTTAGCAGAAACAGCTATGGCCGAGCTGAAAGTGCGAAATGCCTGCGTTATAAAATTCGTTGTAACAGCAAGCCCTTGAACTTACGGCGTGGTGCTGGCGCTACCAAAATAACCGTGCGGGTAAACACGGCGGCTGCCAAACGCCGAGCCAGTCTGTAGCCGTGCCGGTGTCGTCGTCACAGACCACTAGACTAGTAGACAGTAGACACTGCTTGGCTAACTTGGCTAATGGCTTCCTGTTCTACAGTACCGAAGCGACACAGATAAACATGAAAATTTAACAATCGTATTTTTGGGTTCCATTGCGCTAATAAAGGCCTCCCATAATCATTTTTCTCGTATATCTTCTACTAGTAAACCCGCCCTCGCTTCGCTTCGGGAAACCTGTCCCTTAGTATCCAAAATTGTTAAACGTAACCAGCGCACGAATTTATTTAGCGCGTTATTTATCATTTTGCGAAAAACTTTAATATATTATACATATAAACTTTCCTCTTGAATCATTATATCTATTAAAAAAAAAACCATCAAAATCCGTTGCGTAGGTTTAAAGATCTAAGCATTCATAGGGACAGAGAAAGCGACTTCGTTTTATACTATGTTGTGATGTACAGACAGAATCCGTTACATTTTTAGTTAATTTGTTTAAATTTAAAAAACACTCATTATCAATTACTTTAAACAAGTTTGTTGCAATTCATTCAATGAAATTCGCATTCAAATGTTTCTAAAAGCGCAATATTTCAAAATTCGTTCATCCCGACGACTGCAGAAAACTGGAAATCCAGTATTTCTAGGCACCAACTAATTTTAACAAGTTTGAACCAGTTTGTTAAAGACCTGTCCAAATTGGTTCGTTATGTGTAATTAGACATACAATTTCCATACAAAAAGAGTTCCATTTTCAGTAATGAAGTCGCTCTTTTAATTTTATGAACAAAAAATTCTTCTCATTTATAATAATTTGTTGTGAAGTGTTGTTGAATATCAGTCTGTAAATAATTATGGTTATGCACGAATATTTCACTTGATATTCGATGTTAGTAAAACTTAGGTACAGATATGGCGCATGGCGTTTGTCTTAACAGTTTTCATTTAACCATTATTTAAGCAGACGAAACTGCGTCATAATTCTGTAATCTTACTGATAAAACTCACTGCTTGTTAATAATGTTGCAAAATAGCTTATATCAAGAAAGTAAATGGTTTAAACATTCTAAAGTGTACCTTTAGAATAGATACACGTCATGCTTATTTTAAGCACGACAGCATGCTGTTAGTGAGCATTTGCTACTTACTTACAAGCATGTGTAAATGGTCTGCACCAACCTCCCCTGGCTGCGATGCACTCCACAGTACAGCGCACGAGGCTATGAATTAGTGGGTACCGTTAGAGGTCTCTGGGCTCTTTATGATCCACTTTGATCCCATTGCGACGGTACTCATGTACAGGTTTATTTCAATGGCTAAGTAGCTAGTGAACACCCTCGTGTCCGGGTCACAATGTCGGAGACCCTAAAATAATTCGGTTTCCCATGTTTCTTTTTTGGCCCTCAACGCATCGGACTTTGGCGTGAAAGATAAAAAACAAATCGTGTAATACCCGTAAATCCGATAATGCCAAAAGAAGCAGACAATTATGCGAGTTAATCCGCTATTCGGATAAGTGTACTGAAATAAATTTATTTTGTATGATTTTTGAAGGCCTCCAGGCTGGAATGATCGAATACAGATCACAGATTCGATGATTTACTGAACTGATTATTTGTTTATTCAATATTGTAAAACCTTCTGACACTTGGGTTGGAACACAACTCCTTCCCCAATCCTGACTGGGGCAAGGTGATGGAGTACTCTAGGTCTAGTCACTTCTCATCACCGACCACTTGGCTGTGTGGTCGGTGCTTCACATACTTCGCCACGTACCGTGTAGTAAGCGAGTATTGGCTTGAAGCCATGGTAATAGGGTATTTGACAGATTTTAGAAAAATATCTTAAATTGTTCAATATAACATAATACATAATTATCGATTTGTAATAAATATCCAAATAATTTTAAAATAATGCGTTGGCTAAATTGGTTTCGAAAACTTTTAAGCTAACAACAGTTTGATCTATATTTTCATTGTAGTCAAATACCCTATTTCACTGTGTGACGTTTTACTGGAAAAAAACAAAAGAAAATGTATTTCCACTGCAATATTTGTACGTAACGAGGTTGTATGAAAATATTACTCACAGTAAATAATGCTGTTTACATACTAAAATGTGTATATTGTATTATAATCTCTATGTAGGCATAGTGACATGACAGTGACGTTAGCTAAAATGTAGTTCTTACGAACTTTCTGGTATGGTGGTGTGAAATTAATCGACGTCAAAACGGGGGTGTCCTTCCTTTGAATTTCTTTACATTATTATTTCCTCGGTAGTTCAGGACTGCCCAATTTATCCACCTACAATGTAATAGTAATAATAACATTGCCAAACCAGTCCAACATTATCATCACGAGTGTTATAAAAAGTTTTGTAAAAAAATCGATTCGAATTCAAAAAGAAAAATACGTAGGTACTAAAAACCGAAAATAACTTAATCGGGGATTGAAAATCAGTTTGCTTTTCTCAAATCCGTATAAGTAGAAAACAAACTATTTAACATGCATGATCCGTAATTCTCATCGTTGTGAAATAGCCAAACACCGACATAGTAACCGTAACGACTGATCGAGTCGTAGACGTGACACGATTAATCGTGTCGTGATCGAAGGCAGTGGCCACTGTTTGAGTTGATACTTTACCAGTTACCAAAAAGTAAATAAACACGCACGCAGCCGAGGAATGATATACTATGGACGAAATACGAGGAATGATTATTGCCAAGCCAATTAAATTCAATAAAGGATAGATTGACCAACGTCAGTCGACACGTGCGCTCTTATTGCAACTATATGAAGGTCAAAAATTGAATGGCAGATATGATACCATTCCGCTGAAAAGGTGAGAATAGTATGTCAATGTCATTGGAATCAATATGGTTAGGAACTTAGGAACATAGAACAACGTGAGTTGCGAATGGCTAGAAATGGCCATTATCCATTATCGTCGTACATCGTACTCGCGATTTTTTTTAAAGGAAAACAAAAAAACATCATGTTTAGTCGGTTATGTTTGGTTAGGGGGGCCCCGCACTTCCATAACAATAACAGTAGACTTAAATAAATAATCCTTTAATTAATTTTGAATGTAATGAAAATCTAATGAATGTGTGTCTTCATGTGTGCTTGTGCGTGAGTGCTTGTGCGTGACTGTTTGCTTGCCTGCGTGTGTAATTGATTTTCGTGTTATTTTGATTGATATTGTATAGGCGGTAACGTCGCCAAAGTTTTAGAAGCTAAAATAGATAGCCGTACTTTACATACTTACTCATAGTTGAGTTTACACATTCTAAACATTCTAAAATACGTCGGCTCGGGACACGTCACACTTTTGGCATCGATTGCAAAATATCGTATTTAGTTATTCACTAATGAGTGAAGTGTCTGTAGTGTATTGATCTGTGGAATGAGTGTGCAGTCTATGGTCTATACTCTGGTCTATGCTCTCTTCTCTCTTAGACCGGCTTCCTAGCATGGAGCATTATAATAATTTGTATTGCATTTTAATTATGAAAGTAAATGGCTACTAATTAATGAAGTCTTTTATTAAGTGTCTTGGAAGGCCCGAGACATTTCAAAGTGGCGACGAGGAGCAAAAATGACGAAAGTGGACCGAGTTCGAATTATAATTACATCGTACGCCCATTTCAAGATGGTGACGATATTGCCTGTTTCTTGGAAAGGTTGCAACAATCTTTCTTAGCCAATGGTGTACCTGAGGAAAGAAAAGTAGCAACGCTCATCATTAGCTTGCACGAAAATGTGTATAAATTATTGAAGAGTATTACGCACCCGGCATTACCGGCAACAAAAAGTTTCGAAGAACTCGAGAACGCGCTAAAACTTAGATTCCAGCCACGAGTCTCATACTTTAGGAAAAGAATTTTATTCGATAGAATGCGACAAGAAGAAAATCAGAGTATTTCAATGTGGTACGCCAAGGTAAGAGAAGTAGCAGCGGAATGCGAATTTGGTGTAAACATGGAAGAATTTATTAAGAACAAGTTTGTAACCGGATTAAAGGAAGGTCCGATTCAGGAACGGTTGTGCGAGGAAGCTATCTCCGGAACTGTGGAGCGGCTGTTGGACGTTGCGTTGAACAAGGAAGCAGCCGTAAATAATCGACCGCATCCCTCAGTGAATAAAGTTTTTAGAAAAAATACTGCAACATATCCTACAGTTACAAATCAAAAGAAAACTAAAGAGCTAGTGTGTATACATTGCGGTAAGGGGAATCATCTATTTTCGAAATGCAGGTATAAAACTTATAAATGTAAAATATGTAACAAAACAGGGCATTTAGCAGCGGTATGTAAAAATAAAAGTAACCAGGTGAAAACACATAATATTAATGTCAGCGCAAATAATGAGGCTATAGATATTTTTAACAACAGTGTAAATAACATAAACTATATTTCACCTTTTATTATTCAATGTCAGGCATATAATAAAATGTTCAAGATGGAGCTTGATACAGGTGCTGCAATATCTTGTATTCCAAAGTATGTATATGAAAAATTATTCTCAAAATTTGTACCCTTAGTTCCTACAGAGATTGAGTTAAAAACATATAGTGGAGAAATAATTAAACCAGAAGGTAAGATTAATATATTATTAAAGGTTGATACAATGGAATTATATTGTTCACTAATAGTTGTAAAATCGGGTTTAAAAAGCTTATTTGGTCGCGATTTAATCAAAAAATTTAATTTAAAAGTTCATAGTTTGTTGACAGTAAATTCTGTACAAAGTAATACCTTAGAAAGCATATTGCAAGAATTTTCAGAAGTTTTTAAACCTGAGTTAGGAGTAATTAAAGGGGAGGAGGTAAAGTTAGAGTTGATTAATGAGGAAATTAAGCCTATTTTTCATAAACCTCACCCGATTCCTTATTCTTTCAAGGGAAAAATAGATTTAGAATTGTCTAAGTTAGAAAAAGAGGGAGTAATTACAAAAGTGGAAAATTCAAAGTGGGGCACGCCTCTTGTTCCAGTGGTTAAGGAAGATGGTAGATTGAGGTTATGTGCCAATTATAAAATTACTGTAAACAAATATCTAAAAGATGTTAATCACCCGTTACCTAGGATTGAAGATATTTTTACAGCATTACAAGGTGGAGTAAAATTTACAAAATTAGATTTACGAAATGCGTTTAATCAGTTATTATTACATTCAGAGACAAGTGAATTGTTAGCATGGTCTACTCCAAAAGGCATTTACAAATTAAACAGACTGCCTTACGGTACAAAGCCTGCATCTTCAATATTTCAGGCAAAGTTAGAAAAAGTTTTATTAGGTACACAAGGAGTCGTTAATTTCATAGATGATGTATTGGTTACTGGAGCAAATGATGCAGAACATTTATATAACTTAAGGGAAGTATTAAGAAGATTTAGAGAGGTAGGCATCAGATTAAATAAAGAAAAGTGCTTATTTTTTCAAAATGAGATTAAGTATTTGGGGCATATTATTTCCAAAGAGGGTTTAAAAAAAGATATGTCAAAATTAGATGCAATAATTAAAGCTCGAGCACCCAATAATGTTAGCGAGGTTAGATCATGGATTGGTATGGTAAACTATTATTCAAAATTCATTAGTCAAATGGCTTCTAAGTTGAAACCAATTTATAATTTACTTCAGAAAAATTGTAAGTTCATATGGACAAAGGAATGTCAAAGCTGTTTTGAAAGTTTAAAAAAGGATATTATTTCAGAAAATGTATTAGTACATTTTGATAGAAAGTTACCTTTGAGATTAGCCTGTGATGCATCTCAAAATGGTATTGGTGCTGTATTAAGTCATGTCATTGCAGATGGCACAGATAGACCAATTAGTTTTATTTCTAGGGTGTACACAAAAGCAGAAAAAGGTTATTCTATGATACATAAAGAAGCATTAGCTATTTATTGGGCAGTTCAGAAATTTTACCAATATCTAGTTGGATCAAAATTTGAATTACTTACTGACCACAAACCATTACAAGCTTTATTTGGAGAAAATCGTAGTTTGCCTCAAATGGCAGCTGGTAGATTACAGCGATGGTCTTTATATTTAGCTGATTTTGATTATAAATTAAAGTATATAAAAGGTACTGAAAATGTCAATGCAGATTGTATGTCAAGAATTCCATTAAATTGTGAAATAAATTTATTGCAAAATGTTGAACCAGAACATGACTATATAAATTTTGTTGAGGACCAAACAGTTATAGATTTGAATGTAGTAAGATCTGAAACTAGAAAAGATCCTATCTTAAGTACTGTTTTTAATATGATTAGGTATGGTTTTCCTAAGGACATGAAAAATGAAATTTTAAGACCATTCTTTCAAAGAAAAGAAGAATTATATATTGATAAAGGTGTAATAATGTGGGGTTATAGAGTTATTATTCCTTACAAATTACAACAAAATCTGTTAAAAGAGTTACATACTACACATGAGGGTATTGTAAAAATGAACACTAACGCTAGGTCTTATTTTTGGTGGCCTGGTCTAGACCAGTCAATTGAAAATTTTGTGAAAAACTGTGATCTTTGTATGTCAGCTAGACCAGAACCTATTAAAGCAAGTCATATTTCATGGCCAAAAACTAATACAGCATATGAACGAGTTCATGCTGATTTTTTAGGTCCTATTGATGGTAAAATGGTATTAATAATTATTGATTCTTATTCTAAATGGCCAGAGGCATATGTAATGAAGAGTTTGGATTCTAAAAGTACTGTTGAAAAATTTAGAGAATGTTTTAGCCGATTTGGCTTACCTAAAATTGTTGTGACAGACAACGCAGCAACTTTTTCCTCCAAAGAATTTAGTGAATTTTTATATAAAAATGGTATTAAGCATGAAACATCGCCTCCTTTTCATCCAGCAACAAATGGTTTTGCTGAGAACGCTGTTAAAAATTTTAAATTCAGTTTAAGTAAATCTTTGAAAAATAAAACAAATAGTAATGTATCTTTTGAAACTTTAATGAATAGATATTTATTTCATTATAGAAATTCTATACATGTAATAACTGGTATGACACCCTCACAATTAATGTTCCAAAGAAAACTTAGAACAAGATTTGATTTATTAATTAATAAGAATGAAGATAACATGTTAAATAGAGATAAAATTAAAAAAAGGGAAGAAAAATTTAAGGAAGGAGAGTATGTTTATTGTAGGGATTATAGAAATCCAAATAAAAAAGTGTTTACTAAATGTATTATTGAGGAAGTGTTAGGAGAAAGAACTTATCTATGTAAAGTCTTGAATGAGGATCTGGTGTGGAAGAGACATTTGGATCAGATTATTCGTTCAATACCTCCTGATAAAAGTAATTTTAATTCTTCTGATTATGGTAACAGTAATTATAATTCTTGCGTTCAAGAAAACATGTGTAAACCTAATTATTCTTGTGTTCAGGAGAATGTCAGTAATTTTAATAGTTCTGATATTCAAGATAACTTTGTAAGCGAGAGTGATTTGTTAAAGTATAAGGATTCTGATGTAATTCAGGAGACTCAAAGTGTCCCTGTGGACAAAAGTATTAAGACTAGTTCAGAGGTAGATGTAAAGGTGCAATCTTCAGCTACACCTAAGGAACCAGTTGTTGTAAGACGTTCACAGAGGACAATTAAGGCCCCTGAAAAATTAAATTTATAGAGGGGAGTGATTGTAGTGTATTGATCTGTGGAATGAGTGTGCAGTCTATGGTCTATACTCTGGTCTATGCTCTCTTCTCTCTTAGACCGGCTTCCTAGCATGGAGCATTATAATAATTTGTATTGCATTTTAATTATGAAAGTAAATGGCTACTAATTAATGAAGTCTTTTATTAAGTGTCTTGGAAGGCCCGAGACATTTCAGTGTCAGTCATCTATTGAGAAATAAATCGATTTGCCGATGCATAAATATGTTATTTGAGCATTCACATAAATACTAGTCAATGTATTTGAGAAACTGATTTCAGAAATATTACAAGAATAAAGTAAAGATAATGTAGTTTTTTTTTATTTATTTATTTATTTATTTAATAGTTTATGCACACAAGGATACAATTTACATAATTTGTATAAAGTAATTTTGGTACAAAGGTACTGCTTATTCCTAATGAAATCTCTTCCAGCAGACCTGAGATTGGAGAGTGGCATAGCAAAATGGTAGAAAGACCGTGTACACAAAATACGAGTATACTACAATAAAATGTAGGATATAAATATGAATATATTAATACAATAATGCTACAAATATATATAATACATATCTTATATTACATATATATATATATATATATACATACATATACAAACAAACAAACATACATAAATGAAACAGCGACCAACTTTTAAGCAGCTAAAGATAGGTAGTGTTCTTTGACCCGTTTTTTGAAAATGGAGATCGTATTAGAATCGCGGATGTGAGGCGGCAGCGAATTCCATAGTTTTACTGCTCGCACAGAAAAGGAGCGGGAGTACAAGAAACTTTTATGAGGAGGAATTTGGAGTAGGGATTTTAAGTGAGGTCTACAGGGAGCGTCTGGGCGGCGAGCAAAACTAAAGCGCTCTCGCAGATAGGATGGAGCAGTGGGAGAGCGGAGAATGTTAAAAAGCGAGAATAAAATCCTAGAGTTTCGGCGAAAACGAATTGGGAGCCACTTGAGATCTTTACGAAACTGAGAGACATGGTCAAACTTGCGAATACCGAAGATAAAACGAATGCAAAGATTTTGCAAGCGCTCAAGTTTGTTTAATTGCTCCTCTGTGGCATCCGAATAGCAGGCGTCAGCATAATCTATAATAGGTTGAACTAAAGTTTGAGCAAGAGATATTTTAGTTTTCAAGGGCAGCAAACTCTGCAGGCATTTCAGGGAATGAAAAGCATAATGGACTCTACGGCTAACTTCACTGATCTGGGCATTCCATGAAAGATTTGAGTCGATGATAATACCCAGATCTTTAACAGTGTCAGTGAACGGTATGGCGATACCGCCCAGGCTAATCGAGGGCAACTGTGACATGTCAAGCAAATTGCGGTAGCAATTATTGCCAACTATTATTGCTTGCGATTTACCGGCATTAATATTGAGACCAAAAGATCTAGCCCAGTTATCGATACGATTTAAGTCGTGGTTGATATTGGAAATCGCAACATTTATGTCTGCCACGCTAAAGTGATGGTATATCTGCAAATCGTCTGCATAGAGATGGAAATTAGAAGAGATAATGGGAGTGACCGTGTTAATAAAAACAGAGAAAAGTAACGGAGAGAGAACGCCACCCTGAGGAACGCCCGCAATAAGGTCGCACGTGTCAGAGAAAGAGTTATTGCTACGAACACATTGCGAGCGACCCCGAAGATATGAATTAAACCATGAAATAGCGGTTGAAGACATGTTAATAGAGCGAAGTATACTTTCCAGGATATCAAAATCTACAGAGGAAAAAGCGTTGCTGAAGTCTAAGAGGACCAGGAGTGTCAATTGTTTGCTTTCCATGGCCCAGCGGATATCATCAGTGACTTTAATGAGAGCAGTTACTGTGCTGTGATTGGGACGGAAACCGGACTGGAATGGGCTAAGGAGATTGTTTGAGGAGAGGAAGGAAGCTAGTTGGCCATGGACAATGTGCTCAAGAACTTTGGATAAAAAGGGTAATATAGAAATGGGACGATATTGAGAAACTGAAGAGGGAGATGCGACTTTGGGGAGAGGGATAACGTGAGCTTGTTTCCAGGCGGATGGAAAAGAGCAGGATAATAAAGAGTAATTAAGTATGTGAGTTAAGATAGGAAGGATCGAGGGGAGGATTAATACTATCATTTTTGAGCACAGTTTGTCATGACCAACTGCTGATGAGGAAATGGAAAGAATAGACTTTTTAACACACTCTTCTTTAACACTGGTAATGCTGAAAGAAGGGCAAGAAGGCCTTTTCTGTTCGGAAAGGAATTGGAGTGTACGAGACTTAATATAAGGATCGATGATAGATGAGGGAAGAGAGAAATATTTGTTGAGATCACTTACATCAGCACCCGTACATGTTGTTAAAGGAGATTTGCCAATCCCAACCGACTTTAAAAACCTCCATGCATCTGCAGGGCTACGATTATTAAGAGAATCATGGAAGTAGCGTCTCTTTGCATCCCTACACAGACGATTGCAGCGATTACGCAGTGATTTGAAGCGATCAAGGTTAAATTCCGTAGGAAACCGTTTGTACCACTTTTTTGCTTTGTCACGTTTCGCCATCATAGCCTTGATTTTAGATGTAAGCCAGGGTGCGGGATTGCGTTTAATTTTTACACGTCGAACGGGAGCGTGCTGATCATATAGATTAACCACCAACTTCGTGAAGTTGTTAACCTTCTCATCGATACTGATGCTATTAACCACAGGAGTCCAGTCAATGGCATCAGCGTCACGCTGTAATGCCTCCAGGTTTATGCCCTTGTAACTACGAAGAAAGAGAAATTGAGGTTTGCATTTTGCAGAACGAAGGCGATATGAAAGGAAGACCAAGTCGTGGTAGGAGAAAGAAGCGGTTAGTTGCCCATGAGAGGCCACATTTTTGGCTGAGGAAACGATCATCAAATCCAGAAGCGAAGGCGTGCAGTTTGGAAAATGGTGTGTCGCAGACAACGGTAAAATGTCGAGGTTAAGAGATGACATAAGGAATTTTAGCTTTGATGCACGCGAATCACATTTTAATAAACAAGTATTGAAGTCACCCATCATAATTACGTGCTCGTATATCGGACAAAGGTCACCTAAAACTTTCTCTAACGTATCAAAGTAATTAATAGAAAGATTTGGACTATAAAATACGGAGAGAAGAATTTTGGTGCAGTTCAAGGTAACTTCAATAAATAGAAACTCAGCGGACTCAGAGTACTCAGATGGAGACATGCTGACGACTTTGTAGGGTAGATCAGCGCGCAAGTAAATTGCAACGCCGCCGCATCCTTTACCGATCCGGTCATTGCGGATTAGAACAAATCCAGGTAAAGCGAATTGAGCGGAAGGCAAGGTGGGCTTAAGAAAAGATTCAGATATAAGCAGCGCGTCAAGATGATCACTGCTAATGGATGCCAGAAGATCGGAATAGTGCCGCGGTATACTCTGGGCATTAATGTGCGCTATATTAAGATTGTTGGAATCACATAAAAAGGAAATCTGTTCAAGCAGCAAAAGATTATTTGAGTTACTACTAACACTAACAAAGCTATTGGTCGAAGAAGAACAAGAAAAAAAGCTTTCATCAAAATCATGTAAGTCTGCCATAATTACATAATATGTATGTATTATTATAAAATAGATAAATACCTATAGATATAATATTAATATTAATAAAATACGATATATAATAAAATATAAAATTATATTAAAATAAAAATATGTCTAAAAAAAAAAAAACAACATACTCGCTAAACTCACCACTCACTGGAGAAAAAAAAAATTTTGTACAATCACAAACAAAGGAAAAAAGGAAGGTACTGAAATATGGAGTACTTTTCCAAATTATTACAAAAATAAAATCTTTAACTAAATTCTAGTAATGGAGTACTTTTCCAAATTATTACAAAAATAAAATCTTTAACTAAATTCTAGTAAAGTAATCTCTAAACAAAACATATTTGGCATAGACAATCGGTACTACAATATTTATACACAATTTCCGAACGAACAACAAACATCAGTTGAAATGTCACCTTGTCATAGTGACAGTGTGCTAACTGCTAAATTGATTGCTACAACAATACTGTGAAACGACGGTGAAATGAGAACAAATTATTAATATTAAAAAACTGAGGTAGACACAAAGTAAACGAAATGTCGGGTCAAACTATACAGTGCTAGCGAAGAATAGTTACTACTATACGACAAACTGGCAACAAACGAAAAAGAACCTTATTATCGTCTAGCAGCCCTCCTCGATGTCGTTGGTTTGGATGTTGGTTGCTCCTTCGAAATTGGTTTTGTCTTCGAACCTTGATTGACTTCCTCACGCTCCGAAGTAGAAGGAAATTGCGAACAAAGCAAATTTAGTTCAGCCATGGATTCTATTTTCCTTCTAGAATTGTCGGGAAGTATTATGACTATCTTGCCATCAGCAGACCAACATTGCTTGATGCCGAAATGCTTGCGAGCGGACATGAAGACACTATGCCTGGCTTTAGTGAGGAATTCCGTAATAGTCAGTCCAGACCCCTTCAGAGCAGTTTTATGTTCCCAAATAAGATGTCTATGCTCCGCAACAGAAAATCTGACAAGAATGGGCCGAGTCTTACCCTGAGAAGATCCCAGCCGGTGGCAAACTTGCAGGTTTTCCTGTTTTATGTCAGGCAGTGCCAATTGCTCTCTTATAACTTTATGGACCACGTGTAGGACATTTTCATTGGCGTTTTCAGGGATACCGTGGAATAAAAGTACTTTCCTTCTCATAGCAGTCTCATGTCTGTCAAGCCCAAGGGCGAGAACCTGAAACTGACTTTTTATACTGGAAAACGCGTCCCAAACAAGTGACTGGAAATCCGAGAAGTCACGAGCCAATGATGTGACGTCAGGGGTCACTGAACCGGAACCAGAGGCAACTTTTTTCAGCTTCTCGTCATATTCAAGCATACGAGTACTAACCCAGTCTTCAAGTTTCTTCATGCTCTGAGCAAGTTGGATGTCCATTTTACAGTGCAAGTGTTTAGTGATTTTACTTGGTGAAATTAGGAGAATTTGATTTCAGTGTGTATAAGGTGGGTTCAGCGACAAATTAACACATTAGTAAATAGCTAAATGAAAATAAACAAAATTAAATATATGAAAAACTAAGAGCGCGAAAATTTACGTGTTTACGATCAGACTACCCACACAGGAAGTAGTTTTAATAGTAAATCGATTAATTTTTGGATTGCCGATTGAGATAATTCGTAAATAGTTGCAGTCGGTGCCGAAAGTTGCACGTGCTTCTGAATTTTCGGAACGCATTCAAATCTTTCGGCACAGCTAGTCTGTGCTGGGCTATGTAATCTTGTTTTTACAAGCTTTTATTTTACTTACAATGTTTGTATGTGTGTGCCTAGTGCCTATATCTATTGGGGTCAAAGCTTGCTAGCTGGATTAGACCTAAATACTTCCTCTTACTCTACGGATTTGCAATTTCGTGTATTGCTTTAGTTTCGATGCTAATGCAATTTTATGACAAGCATGACCTGATATCTGTTTTGACCAAAGGTTGACTGGTAAAGAATGCTTTTAGCATTTAGTCCGCCTTTTATACCACATTGATTTTGGTATAATAAAGTTTAAATAAATGACCAGATACTTCGCTCAGGATTGGCTCCAGGACAAAGGAACCACTTTGCATTTATTTTTTCTTTGCAATTCTTTGCAGTTTCCAGTTTTTCAATCTGTTAATTTACTACTAATTTTAGCTCAGTGACCTGTGACCTGTTCTAAACGAGAGATGTTATGCTGTCTGTGGTTCGATGCGATATCCGCGCCCTAAACATGGGAGTGATAAAACATCTCGCGCCAAGTTTACGGGGCGTGACTCATTCCATGCTGCGACGTATTAGTATTAGTGCTCATTATTATGTACTTGGTTATTGTGTCTAGCTTTGTTCGAAGTTGAAGAAGTTGGTTCCTGGCTTTGTTAATGGAGAACATGGCGAACGTACTCAGGCTAGGTATACTTCAAGGTTCTCTGTGATACTTTCAAAGTCAACCAATTTATAGTGGACCAACGCCAGCTCTTACTCGTATTAATAGTAGACGCCATGATACAATTAAATTGTGATTATTGATGAATTTTCGTTGATCTGAAACATTGTCTGTTTGTGTTAATTGTAGTTTAGCCGCTTAACCAAGTAATTACTATACGTTTATCAGTAATTTGATGATTTCATACTAATAACAAAAATGAAATAGCACTGATTTATCAGGAATGCTCCTGAAGCCTGGCGTTCCTCCAACACATTATAATATGAGCATACTCATATATCCATACAGACAAGTATTTTTAAACATTCGCTATTGTTCGACGCTGTGTTTAATGCCTACAGAATACCAAATACGTCAGCTTCATGTACACATGGTATGTGGGTACCTAGTCGTTGACATCAGTAATGCCAAAGGTATCAGACGCGTTGTCGCCTGGTAAACAATTCTGTCTGTCTGTCTGTCGGTGTGTCTGTCTTCGACACTGCGTCTGAAAAACTAGTAATATACTAGTTTTTGATCCCGGCTTCGTCCGCTTGGGCCTCAGTAAACGACAAAATACCGTTCAAATCATCCCAAATAAAACTATCCTATGTCCAATCCCTGGTCTCAGGCTATCTCCTTAGCAAATTTCATCTAAATTGGTTAAGGATTAAGCGTCAAAACGTAACAGAAAGACAGACTGTAACTTTTTCATTTAGAATAATAGTATGGATTACACCAGTGTTCCGCAAACTTTTTGTGTTCAAGGTACATCTAGGGAAACAAAATTTTTTTGAGGAACATTATTCTTTCTTTTCTTTCTGGCAACCCTATAGCCAACCTGAGGCGAACAGTTCTGTATTGTTTATAATAATCATTAACTATACACTAGTTGCATTTCGCATTACCGTAACAACGTGCATATCGCTCATGCATTTATCTTATTTATAGGACCAGGCTCAATAAATCAGTATGGATAAATTAGAGTACGCTGTGTGCCTGATTTCGTCTGCTTACCTCATGTAGGGTTGGCAATTTTATAAGAAAATAGAGAAGTGGGCGTTTACTTGCAAGAAAGCGGATATTCCGGTTATTACCATGGTTCGTCCGTAGCTTGTAGTATTACCATTACCAAATTCGGTGTGGAGGATTTCGTGATACTTAAACTTTAAATCAGGACGGCGAACGCAGCAATTGGAACAGGATTACGTTGTTCACTGGAGATAATAATTATTAAACTTAAACAAACTTTATCATTATTAAATTAAAATAAGAGTGTTAAAAAACTTAATCCTTCTGTTGTCAGTAACGGATTAAAATCAACAATTAAGTGCTTAGGAAAAATACAGAAACTGACAAATTAGTATGATAAATTTTATTATTATGCATTTTATCAGTAGGTATAGATTTGCAATGTTATCATTAGGTATTTGGAGCGTTCATAGCTCGTTGGTGTTTGTGGATCCCAATTTTTACTTATAATGTCATTGATCCCAAGTGATTGACGGTGTTAAGTAACAGCGGGCGCTCAAAAAAATTTTGTGTGCTTCCGTGCTTACAGCGTGCTGGGGTATGCTTTAGGTCTCTTCAGTTATGAGGAGAGACCCGTGCCCAGCAGTGGGCGTTAATGGCTTCAGGTCATAGATTTGCATCATGATATTTGATGCAAAAAACATGTTCATCAGATTTAAACTCAAACTCAAACTGAAATCGTTTATTGCATGTAGGTATTTTTAATACACTTATGAACGTAATTTTTTTGCATTTACCACCGTTTCGCTAAGGTGCCTTTAAATATTGAATTTTTAAAAAATCTTTGAGGAGAAAAAGAAACAATAATGCTTACTACTACATTACAGATTTTATACCATTTCAGAGCCCATACACTTTTGAGATTTCAGAAGATAATGTATATGAAAATAGGGTTAATTTTAACGCTATAAAAAATTTCCTATTGGTCGTAGAGCCACGACACTAGGACCATTCGACGCAGAATTTTTTTCTGATTCCGGATTTGCAATGAAATAAAATTGTAGTAGGTGTGGGTTACAACGTTTATTTTTTTACGTGTAATATGACTGTTTATAACTGTATTGAGTCGCGCGTCCCGTAGTAAGATTGTTTTCCATGACGAAAGCGATGACTAAAACAGATAAAAAACATTGATATTGATACTTTCATATTAGGATCGTTGTGCCACATTCCTAATTTGAAAGGTAAACAACGTTCTGATGGTAGCTCGATCTCTTGTCAAATAGATGCAACTCGAGAGATTTCCTCCGGTTCGCGATTCGTCCTAGTTCGTAACCCTTGTCATAGATGGCGCTAGTCGTATGATGCCAAAACTAATTTTGTAAAGTTAAATAGTTTAGTTGGTAAATAAGTTTCGTATAAATGCGTTTAGTGATTAGAGTCCAGGCCAACCTTTCTGTGGTGCACCCAGCTGGATAGCGGACAATGGAGGCTATGGCGCCAAGTGTTCACTGTTGGACGTCTTTGGGTTTCTGGTCTTTCTGTTGGGGATAGTTTAATCCTGATGGTACAAACCTACTTATACATACATTTAATTTTAACTTGGCCTATTACCCACTGTGAGTTGTTTTTGCGCGTGGCAACGTGGGACAGCCAGCATTAATGCGGGTTGCCTGCTTTCTTTTCGGTCGCCAACGCGTCGGTTCTTTGTCTTAGGTACCTTTGGTTTTTGATGTCCATGGGCGACGTGCACCATTTACGCGCTTGTCAACAATTTACATAAAGAGTAAAAAACAATTAATTGTCTGAACAAACTAAACTTATGAATGCGAATTGTATACTTACGTATCTTTTATTGAAATGTTTAAACCTAACCCTTGAATAGTTTTAGTGCAACATATATTATGTTAACTCGATCGCACATGATCGGGAAAAGTCGGACCGGGTAAAACCGGTTGTGCGATTAGTATGTGAGGGCGGTTCTGGGCTCTCATCTTGACCCGGTTGCGGTGTCCTTAACTTGCGTCGCCGGCTCCATGTGGGGAGCGGTCTAGATCGCGAGTTCTAAACCTTCGGTAATATCGAATGTGATTGGTCTGCTTTTCTAATAAACCGTGGAATAATTGTTTTACAAGCAATTGTGTGTGTAGAAAGGTGTCGATCTTATTACACTTATTAGGGGCCATCAGTTCAGTCCTCAAGGGTAGCAACCTAGCAACATATGTGTGACGAATTAAAACTAGAGAATTGTGTCACGAATTAGAACGCGTAATAAAGTGATCACTCGAGTGACGTTACGTCATTAGTTAGTAATCGTATTGTGAGTAGAACCCAGTTTTAAAATTTCCTTTCATTCATACCTTGGGTTTGCCACAAACTCGTCATAAAGGAAAACTCGATCTTGTTGCCGTATTTGGAAAGAGCAGGTTGTATTAGTCATGGATTTTTTTAGGGTTACGTTGTAAAAATACGACCCTTATAATTTTGTCATGACCGTCCTTCCGCCTACAGTTTAGCTCAGAGACCCGCAGTAATAAGGTGAAGCTGTAATTTGGTATAGGCATGGTAAATATTCATCACGCCGATGAAATGGTAGAATGAATTAAAAAAAACTTTTTAGGATCTTTCCGCACGCGTAAAGTGGGGATGATTTTTTCTCCTTTTCCTCTTTCCAAAATGTGGGTTTGCAAACGACCAATTTTCTTAATTCTTTCTCGGTAATAAACACCATACACCAAATGTTACCACCATCTGTGTTTGTTTAACTTTGCGTCGTCCATTAGTGCAGGATATGTTACGGTCGACGTAATGCGAACACCTCATACCGTTTTGACACACTCGTTCGCTCTAGAAGGTGTTATTACGTTGGACAGCCTTAGTTGAAATAGAAATGTACTGCTTGCGATTTGTCTCCCGTTTTGAGTGCGCAATGAACTGCGTTTCAAATCTTATTTAAAAGGACGTTTAGGACTAGCATTTTTGAAGTGAAAACTTCTATAGTATCGTTGTGATTTGGAATTCGATGAAACGGAAATGACGCGCAAATAAAACGAAATGGAAACGAAAAAGACAGACACATTTTAACGTGGGAGAAAATGAGATAGGAACATTAGCAAGAGTTAGAACTAAAGTTCGCTGCAACGCTAAAACAATAGTTATGACATCTAACCAAACTATTTTTTGAAGTTTTCCATTTGTACCATCATCCCTGGACACTAGCATAAACCCCCAATAGTCTTTGAGTCGCGGGTGTATGTGTTTGTTATATTACTTTCCTCAACGCGTTATCGTTGGCTCTCATTGTACCAATGTCTTAGTTTACATGCACTACTTTTAGCTTTTATAAATAAATTTATCGTACTTGCTAAATCGGTACTGATTTCTTTGTCTGTTCTTTTCAGGTAAGAGGCAGACAAACTAAAACGAGATTTTTCATTGCGTTGGCTCCATATTGGATGGCTCCCCGTAGTGCTTGTGGTAAGTAGAAAAGGTAATGTACCCAAACTTTTAGCAAAGATTTTTACTTCGAGTTGTAATCAAAAGTTTTTGGAACGAAGTTCCTTATCGCGCGTTGTGAAAGGGGGCTAGACGGAAAAAAATCTTACGAAAAGTTGTCAACGACATTTTTAATTCTTACGAAAAGTTGTCACGACATTTTTTGCTATTTATTATTATTTTTTTATTTTTGTTTATATTTTTTTTATTTTTTTTATTTATTTTTTTGTTTTTTTTTTTTAATTTTTTTCACTGACGATAGATAACGCTACCAGTGGGAAATAATTATAACTTAAAAAATAAAATTTTATTGCAATTCCTTCAACCTTCACTAATTAATCGAAAGAAACTTCGTTCCATCCGGGTGTCCCTTGACACCTCTCAAGTTTTTTATTTGTGATCATTTCCAATTGATTTTTTTTATTTCATATTTTTATTATATTTGTCAACGTTAACTTATGTCGTATTTGAATCAAAACGCGATTCGCAACTATATTTACAATTTGTAATTATTATTTGTAAAACTTTCTATTTAGATTTCAACATTTTTCTTTTTTTTATAAGTTACTAGTGGTCCCAGCGTACTTCGTACCGCAAAAAATGTTTTGGTGATATATCGACAGCAACGCCACCTACCGGGTCCAATTGTGAATCTAAACCATTCTCGGATCCACCTGAAGACACACAAAAAATTTCAACCAAATCGGTCAAGCCGTTTAGGAGGAGTTCAGTCACATACACACGAACACAAGAAATATATATATTAAGATACGACCACAAACAGACGAAGCAATGACAAAACTCATAATATTAGACAAAATAATGTAAAAGTGGATTTGTTTGTTGTGTCGTCACGACTTAACTACTAACTTGATCGGCCTGTTGCATACATATCGTCACGAACAGAGAAGGATATAGAGTAGCTTATATCCAATAAAAGTTTATAGACAAGCAAAGCCGGGTTAAAAACTAGTATATATGTAAAAAAGTCTCAATAAACTGCCATGACTCCTTTAATTCAGCCATTGTTCGGGTTCCCGCTATCTGTGTTAACAGAACCAGATCTAGTGATAACTGTGACGGGCGTGATAACGGTGACAAGTTAATATCACTACGCCTACGTAAACAACATGTGGAAATCATGTGCTCTTGTTTTGCCCAGCTACAGCCTGGATTACTTGGGGATTGTATAGTCCAATCTTGTTATTTTGGACAGAGAATCTTTATCTTCTTCGAAACTGCTTTTCTTTTTAGTGGCTAACTGCCGTTATGTTGCCGGCCTGTTGTTATTTTGAAATGAGTACTTATTTGTATCTATGTCTTAGGTACCGGTGGTTAACTGTCAAGCTATCCTGAACCAGTAAATAATAAACAAATTAAACATAAATAAATGCTGACACACTCAGACCCCCGCACTAGGATTCCCTGTGTCGCGGGTGACATGGACGACACAAATTACTCTTCTGACACCCATGACCTGAGTACCAACGTTTATCACTACATCACTACATAGTATAAAACAAAGTCGCTTTCTCTGTCCCTATGTATGCTTAGATCTTTGAAACTACGCAACGGATTTTGATGGGGTTTTTTAATAGATATTAGCGATGTGTTATTTGTGTCGTCCGCGACAAAAGGAATCCTAGTCGTTTATTTAGTAGTTAAACATCATTCAATCTAACGGAAGCTGGTTGTATTAATAGAGTTATTTTCTCACCAATTACACCGAGAGCTATTTTCCTAGAGCCGTGACAAATAGACAATAGACAAATAGTGAAGCTTAGAACAACTGAACTAATTCGCCTGGCGCCTGCGAGGAGATAACATCGAATCGGTGTTGATAGACACATACAGAATTGATATATTGCATATATTACGGTAGTGGTTTTGTTTTATGATATATGTTTTGTAATAATTTATACATACTAATAGTATTGTGTAGAGAAACGTGCAGTCGATCCACTTTGCTGGTAAGTGGTGACCGTTGGCCATCGGTTTTCGTAATGTTAAAGGTATCACGGACAATACTGTGCCCGCAATTAAATTTCAGCAAAATGGTGTTTCCTGGTGCATTGTTCAGCCAGGATTTGGCTTTGGTTCAAGGATGATTAAAGCACAAGAGAAATCAGTCACACAAGGCAGAAAACTGATTATACAATTTTAGTTTTACCACAACAAATAATAAAATAAATAGCGATCTCTCTGAACCAATCAATTCACAATACAATCTATGGTTCTAGAATCACGGTACAGTGAACTATTTTGGTCAGAATCACTTCTGAGAAGCAGCGATTGTAACAAATTAACTAATAACGAGAAGTCGCAGTCAGCTTGTTGACTTGTGCTGTCCAATCAGCTCAATCGGTTGCTAGGTTTCATAAATATCTGTGAGAAAACCTATTCTTTTGTTAAACATAATTATAAAGGTGTTGCAATCAATACAATATTTGTCTTGGTGTCTTGGATACGTAATTTAAATTCTGTAGCAAATCGTTCACTTTGATTTGATTTGATTTGAATTTTTAAGTAGATATAAGTGAAGTAAGCTTTGGTGGACCTAATGTAAGTTTTTTGTACGGGCTATCAAGGGGCCGTTCAAGTATTACGTAAGCAGATTTTTTGCAATTTTTAGTGGACATCATGTGGTCCGTTGGCTCATTGGCTAGTATCATAAAAATAGGCAAAATCTTCAAATCTTTATTTCACTCTGAGGAATTAGCTCGATGACTATTACAAATGATTGCTCGGATACACCTCATCCTAAACCAGTGACAGGCGTGTCCACAGTCCACACCTCGGTTGTCAAGGTTGTGACGTAGAACTACGTCACTCCATGCGTCAGTAGTGATAGTCTATTATTAACATGTGCGTCTGCCAACGACATTAATAATAACTATTATACTGTGTGTTCTGTTTGAGAGACAATGTATCACCATTTGGAAAATTCGATACGCCCATTCATTCATTTATCAGCCTTTAAAAGTCCACAGCTGGACATATGTCTCTCCCAAGTTGCGCTACTCTGACCGGTCTTGAGCCTTCTGAATCCTCTTCCACCTCCTAAGTCCTTTCAAGTAATAAAGCAAAATATCTAATAAAGCAAAATCAAACGAAGGGGAAGCTACGCCTACGGGAAGCTACGCGGGGATCTACGCCTTTCAAAGCATGTTACGGGGCTAAAAGAGTTGGTATGGACTCCTTGAAGTCTTCCGTAAACTATGGCGACGGGACAGTCTCATTTTAATTTGCATTCATTGGCTCATCACGAATCTAGCAAGAGTTACCTATTTTCTGTATTCATAAAGATGATCGCGAACAACCCTAATTAACTACTTAGTATTTCTTAAATCTCCCTTCTCATATTGTACTCGTAAAAAACATCAATCCGCACTGGAGCAGCGTGTTGGAGTATGCTCTAAGCATCCTCAGTTACGAGGATAGGACCGTGCTCAGTGGTGGGCCATTATATTATGTAGTAGGATAAAATGTGATTGAGTTCATTGCTTAGGGTGACGTTTTCTATCAAAAATGGGAAAGTAATAAGTCGTAATATTCAGCTCATCCCACACTGACGTCAGGCAAGCCCACACATTTGTGGGCAAGGCTATGACGTATCTTTACATCACTGCATACGTCAGCAGAGATAGTGTATTCTTACCACCAGCGTCTGGCATCAAAAACAAGACGACGCTTTTCTTGATTGTTTATAACTGTAAAATATTTTGGGATATGACACTGTCTCATAATAATTATGTATAATTATGCTGTCTCTTCAGTATTGTTTTAGAATTGGAAGCAAGTGTCAAGCAAGCAAGAAGCAAGTCTATGTTACTTCAGTGCTCTTAAAACCTTCCTTTACCTGTACCGGTTTATCGAATAATGTGTTTTTGGCTCTTTCATTTTGCAAAATTGTTTCTGTTTAAGTTTCTCCTAAATATTGTTTTCACTTCACTAACAAGTAATGGCGCCAATGTTGCAATCCCGATTTCACTAAAGCTCAATCAATCCTAGTGTAAGTCACTGTCTCCCATCAAATACGGCGACGTTTGCGACCGACTCTGCTTCGTGGTTTCATATAATTTCTTTCAAAGTTTTGTTGGTACGTAGTATCGTCGTATCTTTGACGCTTTTCATTTCAAGCTCTAAATTTGACGACGCAAAACTGATTATGGGGACTATTTAATGCGTTATGAAATGTCCAGTCTTATGGTTACTAATTATAAATTCGTCCTGGCCTCAAACGTATCCCACCGCGTCACCAGGCAAGGTTATGACGTAGAGCTCATCACCAATTTGTTCTAAATGTATCATGTCTACGAAATTCGCAAACTTCGTGCCAATGTCGTAATGGTCGGTTTGGTGTATCCTTGACGTCATTTATAGTTTCTCCAGGCGATAGCTAATTTTTCTAGTATGTATTGTATTAGGTATATGGATGAACACGATTACAATACATACGGTATTCTGATTGAAGTCTCCTTATTTCCTACGATTCCTTGAGATTAGTTACTTATAGATGTGTGGAAATATTAATTGATGTATTTAAAATCGATTTTTAAAATTCTTAGACCGAATGACATATAAAAACAGCTAAAAATAATAATGAGATTTTTTAAGTATTTGATATACATTTGCTTTGTAATAAAAAAACAATATAACATGCGTACTTAATAAGGATAACTCGATAAGATAACGATGTTATAAATATCATAATGATAATATTGTAGTATAAAATATTAAATAAATACAATATATATACCAAAAAAGTTCAGTTCTGCTATAAAGTAAGGGAAGAGAAGTGTTAACAGCAAAGAAATATGAAAACTTTCATATAGACGTATTAAAATAAGGGAAAACCATTTGAATTGTTAAAACAACAGCATTAATTTTAATTGTCCAATATATGCTATGATTACACGCCAATGGCCATAACTTTGACCTCAAAGAGGGCAGTTTATTTTAACGTCTCATAAATATGCTGTAACACCGAGGCGTGGCTACGGAGTACTACGGACATAAACAGTGCATGGCTCCTTGCCAACTTACGGGGCTTTGTGTCTGAACATAATATTTGAAGCGGAGCAAAACGTGCACAAATACGCACTAATTATAAATTTTCATAATATTCTATCACAGTAGCAAACATTTCTGAATAAATGCTATCTCGGGTCGATTTAATGGATCGATCTGGTCGGAATATTAACAAGAAAATGTAAACCGAAATTGTAAATAATGTAAAACTAACTGTGAATAAGAATAAGAACAATAGGAAAAGGACTTTATTGAATAATTAGGAAAGGAAATTATTGAATTATTTGATCATGTAAAGATTATAGAATACTGTTTAAAATTATAGTGCATACACTTAGTTACAGATCATACATTTGCAACGCACGAAACTGTAGTAGTTGATGTGTACGTAAACACGGACAGCAATTACGGAGGCTGCGATGCACGTGTTCCGTCGATAAATACAACAGCCATTCGCTTACTTGGAGATGTTTAATGCTGATATAGGTGTGGATTCTTCATTATTTAAACACGCTAGAAAGAAATAAACATTTTGTTGATACAGGCTAAGCAAATTGAAAAAGTGAGCTTAGTGGTACAAATAGTTCGTTAAATAGTTGGTAATATAAAACTAGGTGACCCGCCAGATGTTGTCCTGTCTTAACTATGTGCACTAAGAAATGCAGTTTTTTTACATCCTCTTTGACGATATTTGCAGCACGCATTCTGTCAATGTTATGTCAAACGCCATAAGGTTACATTAAAATGTATATTGTCAAAAGCGCTAAGGTTAAATTAGAAAATCATTAGAAAATTTTATATGGTGGTTAAGTATTCTAAAATTTTCTAATTTCGGCGCAATTTTCTTGGTTTTTTTTTCATAAGAACCTTCTTCTGACAATAACAAGCACAATAAAGAAGAATTAGCGAAATCAGTCCGACCGTTCACTCGTGAAAATCATCGCTTAAGAGGGTAAAAGGGGGGTGCAAAGTTAGTATAAAAGTTATCTGATTTTCAAAGATAATTCAATACAACGTCATATTTAGTTTATAAAGTTCCTAATAATAATTTTTGCCGATATCCCTTTTTGTCAATTCAATCCCTAAGGGGTGCAAATTTAGAAAGTATAAATTGGCGGGCAAAGCCGCGGGGGAAAGCGAGTAATTGTTATAATTAATAATATTGAGAAACGATTACAGAAAAGAGAACTAAAATTTCATGGAAACATCTACTTCAAAGTTGAGCATTTGAGCATTATCCCAGCACCAAGTTTTTGGAATGCGACGTTTGTGACAAAATTAATTAACAACTTGATGAAGATCAGCGGTTACTAAAAATAAGAAGTCGCGGGACTTCAGAGTTGACCTTATTAAATGGCAACACTACAGAGAAGAGGAGAGAGTTCATTACATTATATTCTCTCGCTCTTCTGAAAAGCGTTCCAAAAGTCATTAGGGATATTTTCTATCTTAGAAACTTTCATACATATGCTTTAGAATATCTATTACTACATTGAAACAGCTCACGTCATTGCGTATTTTCGCGGTTTACGTCCGCAAACCTTGGTGCGGCTGACCGGTGTGTCTGAACGTATCTGTGCATAATTTTAGATTCAACCCTAACCGTCTGGCGTCTGGCAGAGCCGTACCAATCACCTTTGCCTGCTCGCTATTTTAGAGTTCTCTCGACCGGCTTGCCACGCGTTCGTTTAAACTAACTTCTTTCAATGTATCAGTAGTCTCTTTCAATTTGAAAGGGATAGAGCTACATTGGTCTTTATTTCTCCCATACTTATCATAGTGCGGCTCGGTTCGAATAGGATAGTGCAAATATTTGGCTAATGAATCGGATTGGAATTGCGCGCCAGAAAAACACATCGAAACAAACATGGCGACGGACGCGACGCCAGTTTTTTAATGTTTTCCCGCGCGATATTGTTTTGTTTTTATTAATTGACTGACCGTGTGTATTCAGCCAGGAATCAGGATTGCAGTGTTGTGTTTTATAATATATTATAGTGCTAGTTTCTAAAACTGACAGTGCGTTAAGATTATTTATGTGCAGTGTAGTTACATGTTTGTGTGTAAACATTTAAAAATGACAGTTATTTTCCAATATTTCTGAGTTGGTTGATCGGGTAAATTCGGGTATTAATTAATAAGTAATTTGTGCAAAGAAAAATTGTATGCCTCAATACATAGGTAAACGTAATAAATAAACGTTATAAACGTGTTCTGGTCAATCTCATCTAGAAATGTTTACGATACTTACAAATTTTAGTAGTGATCTATTATTTGTTAGTTTCTTATTAATAACATTAATTCACGTTTTTAATATCGAAGCAGCATCTAACCTAAGCAGTAAGCAAGGTCCTACTAGTAGGAGGCCACAGTGGTAATTATAATTAATTATAGTCCTACAGGCGCCCATCACGCAAATAAAAATTATATCTTGGCTACAAGTCCACTCTGGATTGTAACGCGTTTTAATTTTGCAATTTCATCGATAACGTTCTTTTTTTCGAATATTCGGCTTTCGATTTGATATTTTCTTGTTGAGGGCCTTTTAAATCGTAACAATACTATAAAATCTATTGGATCTAACAATAAAGATAATATTCTCTTACTTGACAGGCGGCGCACCAGTCATCAATAGGCTTACCTCTTATCACTAGACAATATTGTATATCTTACTAAGTCATGACTAAAAATAACGTGCAGATAAATTTATTTCTGATGACATCTTATTTTATCAATTTACCTACTTGTCCGGAGATCGAATGGAATTGCTTAAACCTTTACCTCTTCTCCTCTAACAATAATATTTTGGATGTAGTGTGGTCGTCATCAAAATCAATCACCCGACATGGTTCATCACCAGCACTTGGTCATGCTCTTGGCATGCTCTAGATATTCCTATGTAAATCTATGGGAACGATGGCAACTGATCGTCACTGACAGCTCCTTTGATTTGCCGATATCCCTAATCAAACTTTTTGTTTTTGTTTTGTTTGAAACACTAAGAATGTTGTGCACAGGAATTGCACTAGGTAGTTCACCCATCCCCGTTCTTCAACTAAACGAGACGTGACGTACGACGAGTTCTTAGAGAACATCCCACCGGACGTGCGGACGGTCGACGAAGTTTTCCTTGTCATTGTGGAATAGCACGTCTGCATCTGATATGGGAATAAGTCTCCAAAAAAAAGAGTTACTTTTACTAACTTAGTGCGTTTACCATTCTGGATTACATCGTATTAGTCGTTACTTACCATCAGGTGGGATCGTATATGTTATAACAATGACATTAGACCTGAAATTTGCAAAAATGATCTGGATGAATTTCATTGACATACAATCTACGGCAAATCTAGGTACCATTAAGATTATCTAGGCACTGGAACGTTGTCCACAGTACCATTTATACATAGTACTATGATATATAATTGCATTGCGTAAATGTTAAAACGGGTTCAAACCCCGCACGCACCACTAATTTTCAAAAATTATGTGCGTATTAAAATTTAATTATCACTTGCTTCGGTGAAGGAAAACATCGTGAGGAAACCTGCACACCTGAGAGTTCTCCATAATGTTCTCAAAGGTGTGTGAAGTCCGCCAATCCGCACTTGGCCAGCGTGGTGGACTATGGCCTATAGCCCTCTCATTGTGAGAGGAGACCTGTGCCCAGCAGTGGGACAGTTATGGGTTGTGATGATGATGAAATGTTAAAGATTCCAAAGGTAGCTTAATCCATATCTGATATGTTCAAACTAATTTTGGATTCCATATCTTCAGACTACTTTCTGATCTGTTATCTAAGTACCATTCGTCTGCATTTTTTTTTATCTACGATTCCTAATCCTAATCCTAAGATGCACTTTATCATTGAGCAGAAACGACTAGACAATCATGTAGAGTGGAAACTAAAGTGGTAGTGGTGCTGAAGGTGGTCAAGGGGTGGCCGAGACGGTCATATGTATGATTTTTTATTTAATTATACTCTGTGTAGCAATGATATTATAGGTAACAAATAAGTAGATTTCACATTAGCGCGCGAAACGCGGTACAGTAAAATTTGGCTAATTTGCTTACTTTTCATTTCGCTCTCTTTCGGTCTCATACATTTCGTAGTTATCTATCACATCCATAGTGTCATCGGAGCGGATCCAAGAGTATTAGTCGTGTTGTTAGAACTTGTTGAAAAGTTTAGTATCCGTGATGATAAATAGAGATGATATTGAGATGATAAATAATACTTTAAAAACATCGTCCTACTTTAATACCTATAAGAAACACGTGTTGGAGGTGTAATGCTGTTATATATGTATGCTGTTATATACTTAAACTAGCTGACCTTGCAGACGTTAAATTGGAACATATTTTGTATTCTAACCTCGTCAAATTGGATAAACCTTTAGGAAATGCTCATCAAATACAATAACTTTTTCTATGGCAGCATTTGGAGTCTCGCAATAGTTTTGCCACCTACCGCTTTCAAATGTGAAACACAAAACATTTCACAAAAATCGGTCCAGCCGTTTAGGAGGAGTTCAGTAACATACACACGCATAAAAGATATATAATTATGTATATTATAAGTGCAAGTTTCCTTGGCGGGAAGGAAGTTCTACGCACGTCTTCCGCGCGGAATGTTGCAAAAATGGTTTTTCTCAAACTTATGTGGTACTTTTAATGGTGGTAGAAGATAATTTAATCGTATATAACATAATGCATCTGATAACATCTAAAAAATATCTAACCGATAACCAAACCACTAAGGATAGAGGATAGGATAACGCGGTATAACCAAGCTGTCATTACTAATTCATCCGGTAAATCTTGAACGGTTAGAGTTAGCTCACCATTAATAATGTCGACGGCGCCGGCGCGACTTCAAGGCATTCGCGACTCAACGGCGTTTAACTCGGCTACCAGTAAGGTCGAAGTTCCTCTGATTAATTATAAGTATAGAATTTCACGTCTCCTCCTCGATTTACTTCAGTTGGCTCATTTGTCACGCT
Source organism: Ochlodes sylvanus (assembly GCA_905404295.2). Classification (NCBI taxonomy): domain Eukaryota; kingdom Metazoa; phylum Arthropoda; class Insecta; order Lepidoptera; family Hesperiidae; genus Ochlodes; species Ochlodes sylvanus. Next base: position 1,243,331 of record FR990146.1, on the reverse strand, counting down.
GTATAAGTTGTCAACATGCTTTGTGTAATTCCTTGCAACGGTTTTGGCCACACCAATCAAGGTCTTTTTAATTCTACTGATCAAGAGTCTGTTCAAATTTTCTGACTGAATTAGAACTTTTGAGGCGATTTTACATTTTGTTATAGCATTTTGAATCGGTCTTGAAATGGAGACCATTAGGTACATGTAATACAATTGAAAAAATGGTCCTAAAATGGTCCATGAAAGTCGTAAATCCCTTTGATTTTTGACAAAATTCTTTGCCTCCTAAACTCTTGTCTTCTGCGCCTATTGCTGCTCGTTGCATACTGTTACAATATCTTTACGATATTGTAACATTTGATGCTTGATTGTAGGAGGATGCTGGTAGCTAATGTAATGTGTAATGTGTAAGGTGATAGGGTTTTTCTGCTGCCTATTATCGCCACTGATGTGCTACAGAGTTCAGTGATGTCCATCAAGGCTTGGCACCTCTCGACTGCTGTTCAGTCTGGTGCTCAAGCAAGGGTGCTTGACATGAACTCAAGAATGGATGGAGCTCCATAGATTCCTGGAATTAAATTGAAAGGTTGTCTGGAAGAGATCGCTGTTTAGCGATATAAGGAAACAAAGTTTTTTGTTTATCATTTGAGTTTAATGATGGCCTCAAGAATAATAGTCCTCCTATTGCCTTACTCAACTTTAAAAAAAACCTAACATTGATGCAAGATTATTGAGGAAGTAAATAATTATAATATACGCGTATATTTTCAAATTATTCGTATACAAGTGGCATCTCCTATGAGGTTGATGTGTGTTATGTAAATGAATATTGTCCATAACAGGACAATTAACAAAGAATTCTATTAAGTTTTTTTCTAACTTAGGAAACTTCCCAAAAACATTTAAAGTTATGTTATGTTCAATAGCTGACTTCATATCTTACCACGGTAAATAGTTTTATTACCCAAACCAGTAGGTAATAAAAATACAAGCAGAACAAGTAGAGGGCTAGAGGGATCTGAGGGACTGTCCCTCTCAAAAGATAGCATCAATAAGATAAAAGTGTTTATCTTTCGATTCTGAACCTAAGGCTTGCATCATGACTGATTGACTGCACAGTTTTCAGAAGCAGTTTACCTGTTACATACCTGGCAGATATTATGCGCGGGCGCCGGTGCGGTATCATTGCGCTATCAAGTCAAGCCCGCCAGTGTCATTCAGACCGCGATCGCGCGCGGACGTGCGTCCCGCCCCCATAAACACGTGCTTATGTGAGTAAATAAACGTGGACAATTGTCAATTGGACTCCGTAATATTCCGTATAGTGTGTGCTCGGTGTTATTGGATTGCTTGACGCGGCGCTCGAAATCGGTATGCTCCGATGCCATTGTTGTTTTATTACGAATTTGTCTTAGAATTTTAGACAAAATTTTAGACAACGTCTTTTATAACTAATGTGACCTGTTGTACAGATCGCATACATACATACATGAATTCGTAACTCAGCGATCATTGTTTGAATACACTGAAAGTTCAGCGTAAACACGTTTCTGTAACACAAATAGATAGTCCGAGGAGATACCAATAATCTGTTTTGAATTAATGGAAGCAGCGTTCTTGGAAATATCTATATATTTTTTTATTACGTGGAATGATTAGAACCACGATTACTTATGTTAAACATGGAGCGCTGTTATGACATTTAATTTTATATCGTAATGAATTGTTTTTTCGTTTTTTAATTCCTTGATGTCGATGCACATCAAGTTGCGATTTTGTTCGTTTGCAACTTGACATAATATTCATAAAAACCTGACATAAAACAACTTAAATTCTTGACATAAATTCCCTGAAATGACGTAAAAATCGTGATTTGTGATCTAGCTCTTGACTCTAGATTCTATTTCAAGGCGTCTTATTAGACCTCGAGTGTTTACAAGAATTTGACCTTTGTAATGTCGCTACGAACTTACAGGATCAATAATAGAAGCCTAAAAGAATCCTAAATGGAGTCAAAGGAAGATTTCAAATGCAAACGGGTACTCACGATCATGTTAACGCAACTGGGTCGAAATATCGGTAAAACAAAATCGTACCCGTTTGCATTTAAAATGTTTATATGTCCACGATGATACAAGTTTAACATCATTTGGCTTCAACCCTTTAATGGCCCACTACTGAGCACGGGTCCTCCTAGAGCATACTCCACCAGTTCGGATTGGTGGAGGGGTTAGGGGCCAACCCAAGTGTCGGAATTTTTTATGCCGCCCGAAGGCATCCGACAAGTCTTAACGACTGCTACCAAATGGTAACAATCGGGACTGACTGCTTTACGTGCCCCAAAAACGCTTCATTAATCATCATCAATCAAATAAATTTAGGAGCAGGATATTGAGGTGTTTATAAACGTACTGATAAATGCATACATGTAAGTGAAATTTTAAAAGATTAACCGGCGTTATACGATTGACGTATTGTTTTGTTTTAAAGCGCGTCTTATTACCACTGAAATAGTAACGTTTATCGTAACACGTGTCCGATTTATTCATAAGTGTGATAGAAGTGCAGGCTTCGGGGCCGTCTTCATTTCGCCAGTATTACGCTATGAGGTAAACTTTAAGTTATCCTGTTTTGACGCAATGTTTGTGTTTTGATGAGTGAACAGAACAGGATATGTATTTGATTATTAATTTAAGGTGGTTTCTAAGGCATGTGATGATAATGTTTAGTAGGTAGTACCTATTGCTTACCTGGTAGTACCTGTGGTAGGTCTGAAACCTACCGGGCTAGATAGTCTAGGTAACACCTTCTTGCGTCAGTCAGCTACCAAACGACTTGTTGTATTGCAGCTGGGTGCTTGATTTCTTTTTTTTCTACTTCTTTGTTCTTTTTGGTTTACAGTATCACATCGTCATTACATCGGTTATGCTTTTGGTGTTAATGACCTTGAGTGACCGGAACTGTACCAACAGATGGTTCCGCAGTTCATTTGTCGGTTATTTCCATAAAATAAATCATTCTGTTTTATTAAATCATCATTGTATCACTTTGTATGATATACATCAATACTCGTCAGACACTACTGCATATAAAAACAATTGAATACGTTACGAACCATCCTCAATGCGTGTGTACGTCTGTTCATCAATGAAGCTGGAATGTATCGCATCAAATAACAGTCAATTGGTTCAAAATCTACTTTAGCATTACGAGATAGGGTTCAAATTAATTTGCCATGTTTAAAGTTGGTTTGATTCACGCATTGTAATATGAACTCTATTTTATGCTGCATAAATATATAAATCGATTGAATTGATCGCGAGTTTCGAATTACGTTAATGATACTCAATTTTATATTCACTTAAATATGGTCCATTATCGAGTATATAATTTGTTAATTGAAAACGAAAATGGTTTTTCGACATTTACGCGGCTGTAGAACTTAAATTTACTTGTAATTGGCGGATTGGCGATCCAATTGACAGAAAGCGAGATGATAAATGAAAATTTAATGTTTGAAGATGACGTATAAAGTTTTATGTAACAGACTAAAAATATAAATCCCTGTTTCGTACTTTTATGGCCAGGTACACTGACATTTAAGTAAGTACCTAAATGTTACACTTAGCTGTGTTATTCAAAATTATTCAGATATTTTCAAAAAAAGTTCAGACATTTACTTACATAATAAGGATATGCATTTGCTTTGTTTTAAATTCAGTACCTACATTTAAATTACAAATTAAAAGTTGATTGGTTTTAAGATGACTTTGATGGGTAATATTTTAATCCCTACTAATATTATAAATGCGAAAGTAACTCTGTCTGTCTGTCTGTCTGTCTTTGTCGCTTTCCCGCTTAAACCTCTCAACCGATTTTGATGAAATTTGACACAGACAATCTTTAGACCCTGAGAAAGGACATAGGCTACGTTTTATTGCGACAAAAAGGGATGAAGAGGTTGAAATAAAGGTTGAAAGTTTGTATGGGATTTCTTCGGGTTTTAAGCACAGCGCCATCTAGGGGTGAACCTTCCTAACTTAAAAATAAGAACGCCTAGCGCCATCTCTTAAAGAACCATGAAACTTTATATTTAAGCACTTGATAATAAGTTTCCCGAAGCGAAGCGAGGGCGGGTCGCTAGTCGTTTAATAAAAGAAAACTTATTTAATTATTACGTTTTTGTTTAGTTTTAATATCTGAAAAAAACCAGTAAGCCAAAAGTCCTGACAAATCCAGACAACTGGCAACCATGATTTCAAACTTACATCATCGCGGACACCAAACATTTTAAATGCAAACGGGTACTCACGATTTCGCATATCGGTAAAAAAATAAAATTCAAATAAAATATCTGATAACCCTAATCGCTACATGTTTTTGTTTGTATGTTTTTTTAGTGTTTACTTGACAGCGTTTGCGTTATTATTAAAACTAAATTTACTTTATCACCATATTAAGTAGTCCTGGTATCAACAATACCGGTTTGGATAAGTAGCTAACTTGAATCGTAATTGAAATATTTATAACGGTGCTGTAAAAAATAACAAGTTTGGTTCCAATTGGCGAGCGCTTATTCAGGGTTCAAGTCTTCTACTGAAGAAGAGACATTACGTAGTTATTTTTTATAAATACCACTACACGCTTTGATTATAAACACGTCTTCACGCTCATAGCCTCACACTAGGAGTCCAAACAGAATGTTGGAAAAAAAATATTAGCCGGCATCTCTCTTTTGATGACCTTGATGACTCCCCTGATGTTTCTTTGTTATTATAGCGATAGAATAAAAAAAAAGACGTGCATAAGCCGCCTCATTGCCTCAACAACGTATAACACGTTATTGAAGCACAGAAGCGAAGTGTATCAGTGATACTTATATGAATAAATGATTTGAATTTCAACGGCCTCCGGTAATTACTAAGTAGATGGCACTTGTTTGCCAATGAAAATTAACATAACATTTCAGAACATAACATAACATTATTGTGATTCATATCAAACTCGACGATTCGTTCTGAGCAATACGAGCGTATCTCGGGCATGAAATTCGCTTCAGTTCCGTCATTGTTCGAGATATGAAACGCAGTAAATAGGGAGGCCGGGGCTTGTTGCTTCGACTGGTGCTGTTGACTGGTATGTTTTAATTAACAACATGATGTGAAGTGGTAGATAATTTAAACGGGAGGAAGTAGTGATGCCTTTTTTATTGGTAATAAGTGGGTTCACCGATTTCTTGTGACTTGCGTTTCAAGAGGCGCCACTGAAGCTAGGGTCGTCCTTATTTGCTCGTTTGCCAGCCTTGATATCAAGTATCCCTCCTTATGTACTTAGCTGATGACCCTCGCTTGGTCCTGTTTAATGTCACTGGACTTCGTACCATAGGGGGGTACCCTTTGACTTTACCAATTCATGGCATCAGATCTCTAGTGTGAGGTCGGTGGTTGAAGTCGCAAATTTATACTTATCTTCAAGAAAGTAAGCGAAGGCGAATTTCAAGGAATAATTTTGCCCAATGATCTATTTGTTTTATTGTTAACGGTTCTTGTTGTTAAGATTAAATGTCAAAATTGCTTCGTTTATTGATCAACTTGGTATACTACACGCTGGGGAGATTAACTTGGACCTGAACACAATAAAGGATCTTTCCGTAGGTGAGAAGTCTTAAAACAAAGTTATGAACAGCGCAATGGATGCAGTAGACAAGGTATAGAGTTGAACGAAGTCTTATTTCATGGAGAATAAGCAATAAGTAAAAATTGTCTCAAAGGGGGCGGATACTCGATATTTTTATTGCAAGTATCTGACGGACAATGACACAAACATATGCGTACAAGGTTGTTAACTTTGAATAATCAGCGCGGCATAATTGCATTTTATTAATATGATAACAACATATGATTTAACCATTTATTCTTGGGTAGGGCTGCCATCGGTCTGGGAATTCCCGGGAATATCTTAGACTCCACTCCCATATGCGCAGAGTTAAATCGACGCTTTGCATTATTGACACTTTAAATTTTTTTTAACCTTTAACAATACTTATATTTACCAATAACATTAACAATACAATTGAATTATATCTCAATGAACTAACGTCCTAATTTGTACTTACATATATCACGATGCGAGAAAGTGCGTGTTTTTGTTTTGTGAAACGTTTATATTTTTATAAAAAAAAATTTTTAGGGAAGGAAAGACCGGGAATAAAACTATGTCATCCAAAGTTCGAGATTTTAAAGTTAAAGTCCGGTTTTAAAGTGATGACAGCCCTATTCTTGGATAACTATTAACAGCTATTACCACGACATATTTAATTAGATATGTCGGTAAAACCTTGATTTCCTTTGAAATACGGGTACTAGGACCTCAGCGTCAGCATTGAGAGTAGAATGTGTGTCAAATTATATGCGTTTATTATCCGTCCTCATACTGAGTAATTGCAATTATATTTATAACCGACATAGATAAAGTTTTTATGATCGCTAAGCCTCGTTGACTGCTAATAATACACGCTTGTGATGTATGCTGCTGATTTAAAATTCACACTCGAATTTTTTCAGACAGGATTCTTAAATGGAAATCTCTTTTTTATCTGTAGATATTTTGTTATTTATTTGTACAAGATAAAACAGTTCTCCGCGCTAACAATAGTTGCATGTGAAAAGCCCTAATTGACAATTCGCTCAACGAGCTTAATTAGGGCCATAATAAACAGCGCACATTTGACAAAGGAAGTCGACACATGAACACATGTAATGTAATGATTGTGGCGTTTGACCAAAATAGGTTTTGGTTTTCAAATTTATTATCATAACTTTTTCAGTAGTTTGCTTTTCTTTTTGGATTGGGCCGGACAGTGGAATTCAATATTTGCTAGAATATACAAAAAACCTATTGGGTAGTGAAGGCTTAAAGGCGTAACAAAAAAATAATATTTTTAATATTTCATCTTTATTAATGCACCTTCTAAAAAATCGGATAGTGCAAAGATGCTAACAGCCAACAGCTATAAGTACAAAGCAGAAATTATAAAATCAAATTGAACAAAGTCAGATATACTTACAACTAATGTACCAGAACTCGTAGTAAAGCCAGTACACAATCTTAAAATGACTCGACTTGATCTAAAAGCAGTAATTAAAACTAGAATGTGTGGAGCAGATTAACAAGCTAAAACATAGCCGTTGCCTAACAAGCCATGTTTGTTGCTCATTACAGATATGATTACTCTCGTTTCATTGGCCATGAACCCGGGACACGTCATAGTGGAACTTAAAAATTCGCATGTAACATATTAGGTATATAGTTTTAACGTTGTTGATATCAATATGAAAGTCTATAAGACTTTTATGGATTTTTAATTTCTCGCTCTGGAATTTAATTGAAAGTCGCTTTTCCCAAACCTAAACATAATATCATTTCATAGAACAACAATCAGATTATTTCGCATAAAGCATACCTAATACGAGTATGTATAGTATTTCAAATACTAGGGATTTAGAAAAAAGGACTAATAGTTTAAAAAGGAAAAAATGCGGGTCTTCTAATAACTATTTGGAAATTATATGTGTACATAAATTGTTGGACATTATCGTAAGTAAAAATTTCAGATATTAAAAAGTTAAATCAAATATAAAAATCAAATTAAATGTTACAAGCGATTAACAACTTTTTTACTAATTGTGCAAAACACATATTCACGAGAAACAGATAAACTTTTATCAGTAGTTAAAACGTTAATATGTTTATGTTATTGTATTCAAAAGTGAAAATATTGAGCTAACGTGTCTGTCTACCTTCATAACTATAACACAGGCACATACCACATATTGCCTCACACGTGTCACTCCTAGTTGTAAGCTGTTTGTTGCCATTACAAATATCACCCTGCGAGACCGTGACCCCGCTTGAATACTTCGCGATTAGTATCGCTGTGCCAATGGTTGTGATCTATGAACGCAAAGACGCCGTCGTATGTATCGAAGTAAATAAACCTGCGTAGTAATCTTGCGTGCTTGTTTGTTAGTCTGTTGGCTGTGCTCTTTTTAAAGTCAATAGACAAACGAGCTTCGGAGCGCTCGTCAAGCCGTCGGTGTCGGTCCCAGTTGTTACCATTTCGAGTTCCAGATTTTGGAAGAGAAATTCTTTATGAGCAGCGGTCTGAGCTGAGCGAGCTGAGCTGAGGTCTGAGCTCGGAGCTCTGTTCTTAACGGTGTAACTCTCCACATCTAAATAGTTTCTCTCACTTGAATAGTTAATAATAAATAATGAGAACCGGCCAGTTCGAAAATAAATCCTAGTTAACGCGGATGATACCTGAGGCAAAAACTAGTAAAACGACATTTCAAACTTAAGATTTCGATTTCTAGATTACTGCGTGTAGTTTTCTTGTGTAAGATGCGATTTAAACATTCCAGTTTTAAATTTTCCTCAATACGGTTGTTTCTTATTCGCGTTTAACGGTCGAGTCTGAGAGTAGAGCGAAAAGCTTACATTGACAATTTCGTAGTGATATTACCATTGACATGGTTTTGGAGCCACTGCCTCACATTTACGTGGCCTTGTAAGTGTTTTACGTTTTCTTTTTAATAATATTGTTATTAGAATTTATTTTGTACAAACGTATTACCTTTTCTGTGTAATGCAAGAAGGAATTTAAAGCTCAAAATCGCCTTTAAACACAATTTCATAGCGGTGTTCCTCAAGGAGGAATATTATATCCAACTTTATATTGTTTCATGTTAATTTCCTCTGAATAATTTCCGTTCTCAAATTCGAAAATGTAATGTTTATGATAGGCACTGTATGAAGTAGAGTATGCGTTCCATTTACCTAATTTAATCTGAATAAATTGATGTTAGATTAATATATTAAAAAGGTACAAATTAAATCGTAAAAGGCCTACGATTTCTCATAATTTAGCAATCATAATTGTCGTAACATACGCAGAAAGTTTATCACCGGGTAACGCCCGCCGCATATCGTCACTGATAACAGTTGAATCATTTAGCTTTGTTCAGCATTCGCTGCGGCAGGAAGCCTGATGAATGCTTCATAGGTTCTAATCATAGGTCAATAATTAAATTTGAATCTTTTTTCAAATTCAAATTGAAAATAATTTATATATCAATACATAATATATTTATTTATGATCGTCAAATATTTTGTATCTACCACCGTTTCGCAACGGTGCCATATTCAATATTTAAACTTTAAAGAGGAGAAGAAACGGCGAATGGAATTCCTCGGCACATCTTTTGAAAACTATACTTATTTCAGCAGGGTGCAACACAACTAGGGAAGTTTGGTTTGGATTCAACGATGCATAGATCTCTTTAGTTGCTGTATCTGTTTGTTTATCAGCTACGTACCTACATAAAATGTCTCTTACAACTGTTGGTAACGAACCCGCATGGTATTAGATATCGTTCTCATTAGAATTTTACCATTAAAACTTGTAATTACTTAACATTCCATACATGATACATTAAATGCTACATAGTTGTGTTTGAATGTCAATTTGCATTACCGGGGACTGAACCCCGAACTCCCGGTAGATCGTTACAAATTTGTTCAAGCTTAATGTGATCTTGAATATAATGGAATATTTTTCATTTTATTAAAAGATTTTTATTATTATTTGATGTTGAGAAGTTAACTAATATACAGGGTGTCCCGTAAGTAGTGGACCAACGGGTTATGGGGGGTAGTGGGACTTATTATCTAACAAAAATACTAAAATTTATAGTCCTAGGCCTTGTAGTTCTTGAGTTATGCTTTTTTTTTCAAAATGTGGTGAAAATATCATCCAAGTAAGCTGAATATTAAATTTTACCATATCTGTTTTTTTATTTTATTGTTATTTTTTGTTCAAGGTAGTTAAGAATACATAAGTCTTCCTAATTAAAATGATACTCAAGCATAATTAACAACAGCAAGAAAATTAGACCAATAAATAGGTAAACATTTTACGTTTAAAAGTTTACGAACAGAAGTTTGAACAAAGAATGTGTAAAAAAAATGTATGGTAACCCTGCGAAAAGGTATAATTATGTGGAATAAATTAACAAATTTCTTATTTTATTCAACATCATAAGATATTTTCAGGAGAAAATAAAAATACGTTTTATTGTTGCTTAACTTTGTCGATCACTTGAGATCGACGCAAGCCGCCGGGCTATGAGCGCTTCAATGATGAAGAATCCAATCCAAGTTTACGAAGAAAGTTTATAAGAAGGTGTTGGTTATGCATAAGAGCAAGAGGAAGGCATTTTGAGCATTTACTGTAACAAAAAAGTTTAATAAAAGGATTTTTACAAAAAACGTATTTTTATTTTCTCCTGAAAATATCTTATGATGTTGAATAAAATAAGAAATTTGTTAATTTATTCCACATAATTATACCTTTTCGCAGGGTTACCATACATTTTTTTTACACATTCTTTGTTCAAACTTCAGTTCGTAAACTTTTAAACGTAAATTTTTTACCTATTTATTGGTCTAATTTTCTTGTTGTTGTTATTTATGCTTGAGTATCATTTTAATTAGGAAGACTTATGTATTCTTAACTACCTTGAACAAAAAATAACAATAAAATAAAAAACAGATATGGTAAAATTTAATATTCAGCTTACGTGGATGATATTTTCACCACATTTTGAAAAAAAAAGCATAACTCAAGAACTACAAGGCCTAGGACTATAAATTTTAGTATTTATGTTAGATAATAAGTCCCACTACTCCCCCTAACCCGTTGGTCCACTACTTACGGGACACCCTGTATAATTAAAACGTCTGCAAAACACACAAACTATGCAAAAATTATTTAAATAATAGCCGATTAATCCCGCTATTCAAATAATTACGATTTATCGCCACATATTTTTATAATCTTACATCTGTGTTACATATTATCATACAAGTTACTACATGCGTTTGAGTCAACAGTTCGCAATAAGTTTTACAAAAACACATTATCTCTCTCTGACACACGCACACAGACATACCGTATGTACTTACAAACACATAAATAATAATTGTTAAAATAAACAGGCGTGTCGTATATTTCTTTCACTGTTATTGACGATTTTCCTGTACTGACGCCGCCATAGCTTTCGCAACGCGACAACCTGAAGCAATCAACATGTTTTTATAAGCTGAATGTTATTTATCTGTTTATTATAAGGAGTAGGAGTTAATATCATACTAACTACGTAACTGTAACCGAAACTGTCGGATCCAATGATATTATATTATTATGCAAAAAAGAAGTAAGTAGATAGATATGTAATTAAGCGCGCGAAAAGCTGTACAATTAAATTTGGCTAATTAGCTTACTTTTCATGTAGGTATCTCTTTCTGTCTCATACGTTCCGTATTATCTTAAAAAAAAAACTCAAAACTCAAATCATCAATTATATCTTTGGTCGGAAATGAAGAAGTGAATAGTGCTGTACCCGCAGTAATGCGGTTTTCATGCTTCGTTAATATTTGCTCGGGGTACGGAACCCTAAAACAGCCATCTCATACTCAATAATATTACTGCGCTAATCTATCGAACAAACATTTTAGACAAGTGAATAAACAAGGACTTATTAATATTTTTTGCCCGAATTAGAATCGACTTAGATTTATAACGGGATGTCATTGGAGTGACAGGTAACGGTGACGGTCGACGGTCGGCTACCACCACACCACCAACACTTGCAGCTCGCCGTGTAAACATGTTTCTCGTTTCAGTCATTATTGCGAATACTAATCGTATAAGTAAACCCGCCCTCGCTTCGCTTCGGGAAGCGATTGTTAGGCGCGATTCTTTAAACTGACATAACTTTTTTTTTTATGAACTGATTGAAATAAAATAAACCGTAAATGTTAAGTGAAGCTTACCACAATACATTCAAATCGGTTTAGCCGTTCTTGAGATTGTCGTGTACAAAACCACAGACAAACAGACAAAATAAATAACTACTCGCTTGTGTATGCGACTGTCGCGCCTGCGCACGTCTCATTTAACGCTTTTATTCCACGCATTTTTTCTTACGGTTTTACTATCACATATTTTTCAGTTCGGTCGCCGCAGCAAAACCTATCCCCTCCAAGCCTGCCGTAAGGAACTTCGTTCCAATAACGGCCCCCCACTAATATTCTTTTTTATATAATTTCCATTTACAGACAAACATATTTTACAGACTTATTATATTATGTATAGATAGGTTTGTTGGTGTTACCATTTATTTGTATGGTGCAGGTCAATGACTTCGATATTTGTTAGGAACTAATTTAGGTTCATTTAAGCTCATTCAAGCGTCTGCCGTCTTGGCCATCCGCTGGATGTGGGCTATGTGACGGCACATTAAATTCAACATCACGCTTTCTAGAGGACATGAGGTCTTAAATAGCAAAATTTTGTAAGGTACTGTGTTAGGTATTTAATGAAAGAGCTTAATAATATACTCGTAATCTATTCAAATAAGAAAAATGTCACTGGTCGTATGAGAAAGTTATCATTGGTGGCTACTATTAACCCAATAGAACCCAAAATAATGATTGTTAGAATTTTTATGTTTGTCTGTGCGTTTGTGCGCATTAGACTCGAAAACGGCTCAACCGATTTGGGTGCGGTTTTCACTAATGTACCTAAGTGGTAAGCTTCCCTTAAAATGAAGTGTATGTTTTATTTCACTGCTTAATTTATATTAACTCGTCCGTTGTTCAACAATGTGCATCGCGAGCAGGGGCGGTGATGGATCGAGCCTGTTCATGTTCAGAACTTTTATACATGGGAGCGTTGTAGAAAACCTGGATAGCGTGATTCAGGCCCGGCGTGACGTCTGAGCGACACTAAGTGCAATATGTATCGTGCAATAATGACATGGGGTTCCACAAAAAAGATACTCCTTCAGAGCCGGCGTTGCATTTGAGACTCCAATGGCTCGTGTCCAAAGGCGACGATGACCATTTACCATTCTGACGACCACCTACCATTTACCGTCTGCTTTTACGTCAGTCCTTCAGGCTTTACATAAAAGTCGTCTCTGCATTTGCTAGATGTTAATAGTGAGGTTTAGTTTTAGGTTAAGGTTTAGTATAAATACTGCTACTGCTAATTGTACCATAGTACTATTGACGTCGATCCTAACCGCCAGTCAGCTGACAAGGCGCGGCTATCGTCGATATCTTTACAGATTCGCCAAGTGATTTCGGCCTCGATACGAAACGCGAAATAACTGATAATGGAAAAAAATCAGGGTACTTGACAGTGATACGTCAAGTCAATGTTCAATCGGACATCTGCGAACACGTAGAATTTGATTTGTTTTGTTTCAATTACGTTTGCTCGTCTGATCGTTAACTTATAACACCCCTCTTGTTACGTCGGGGGCACTGACGGGTTTTTATTATATCGACAAGTTGTCCCGGCGTACTTCGTACCGCTTTATAATTAAAAAATGTTTTGGTGATATATCGACAGCAACGCCACCTATCGGGTCCAATTGTGAATCTAAACCATTCCCAGATCCCCTTGAACACACACACAAAATTTCATCAAAATCGGTCCAGTCGTTTGAGAGAAGTTCAGTGACATACACACTCACAGAAGAATTATATAAATATTAAGATGGTCGGGGGTTAAACATCAAGTAATTTGCATTGACGACGATCCCGTAGCCTGGTTATTGTTTTTGGGACTGATGTCTACAGGCGACAGTTACCACTTAGAACCACTGGCTCGTCTGCTCTTATGCCAGCTATTAACATGGATAAAAATGTATATTATCTTTATATTATTAAATATTGCATTTTATTATGTTTAAATATGTTTTATCTTAAACCACCGTCTTAATAGTCATAAGTGTCTTCACACCGGTCACTAGGAACTTCACACTCGAGGGCGCACCAATGATTAGTGTTTTACTTGACGCCCGAGTACCTTAAGTACTATTGTAACTACTTAAACGTAATTATCGCGGTTTAGATGTCGGTAACATAATCCTTGAGATTAAGAAAATAAAATACCGTGATGAGCATTATGTGGCTGTGTCGGGACACGTGGCCGTTGTTTTTTAAATGAAACGTTTATATCAGTGAGACTTTTGCCATCGTCGTGGTCGTCCCAACAGTGAGACAGCTTGTATGAGCCGCAGTATATTGACATCCATTTTGTAAGATTTATGTAGTATATTCAATCCATGCATTCGATTAGTCAGTCATAACGTTGTATATTTACGAGTCATATTAAGATTGCCAATGTTTTTCTTTATACATACATAATATATGTAGTAATGTTTATCGATGCTGTTCATTCAACTCTTAGGCGCAAAACGGACTCGCTCTGGAAGTAGCCTAGGTGGTACTCGTAGTGACCGGCCTGCGAAGCAAGGTCCCGGGTTTGATTTTCGGCCGGAGCAGATAAATGTTTGTATTATTTGTGTTGTCCATGCAACTCGCGACACAGAGAGTCCCTAGTGCAGGGTATGAGTGTGATAGCGTTGTCTTAATTTTTTTTTATTGTTTTAAGGTAGCAAACGAGCATGCAGCACCACCTTCCGCTGCCGCCCATGATAACTTTGACCGACTTAGTCCGGTTAGGTGACGGTGTAAGAAAATTAGTTGGTTAGTTTGTTAGTATGAGGACGGGGACAGGGACTGTTAGTGAATGTTAGTCCTGTTAGTTGTTGTTAGTAATAGTCCAGTTAGTAAATGTTAGTAAGAGTCTCGTTATAATTCGGTCATAGATGTGTTGCTACCCTTGAGGACTGAGATGGTCGCCTCTAAAAAGTGTAGCATTAAGTGTGGGACGGGAAGAACGGGCATCATTGACGTAGTGCTTTGGTATCGCATGGGCAGCACGGACTTGGCGCCAGATTATCTTGTTATTATGCTTAGGTATATCCGCCTATCGAAATATCATTAGTTTATTGCCCTGTAGATGTCCTCGCAGCCGGTGGTTTTTGTTGGTGGTGGTTTGAATGTGCTCTCCTGAACAGAGGACCCAGGCCGGGTTAGAATTTTCCCCGCACTTCTATTTTCGAAAATTGACTGCCTTTTAGAAACTAACCGTACTTCGGTGATGGAAATCATTGCGAGCAAACCTTATGTTCTCGAAAGTGTGTGAAGTTTGTTAATCCTTACTTGTCTGGTCTATACACTCACAATGAGAGATGACACCCAAACCCAGCAGTGGGACAGTTATGGGCTGCGAAGAGACATCATCATTGACGACCCGGATGGCGCAATGGTTAACACGCCGGATCGCCGTTCCGAGGGTCCTGGTTTCGATTCCCAGCGAGGCGGAAATTTGAATGATGAATTTAAATTTTCGTTCTTGGTCTGGGTGTGTGTGTTCTTGTCTTGTGTGTTGTCCATGGCACCCACGACACAGGGAATCCTAGTGTGGGGCTATGAGTGTGTAGCGTTATTTATTATTATTATTTATTTACTATTTATCGTCGCCATACCTACATACCAATGCCTGCGTCTTGTCTGTCTGTTTTACGCCTAAGATGATATTTGCATTTCTCTCGGCATCCGCTTTCTACTGGATATGGAGAGATTCAAGGAGTCAAGTTTTGTTTAAAGTATCACACATTACGTCAGCTTTTCTGTTTTGGGACCATAAATTCGCGGATGCTGCGTTTTTTGGTGTGTGGGTTGATAGCTTGATGCATTGCGGACTAGTTTGTTTATTAATCTGTTGTATCAGGGTTCTCGTTTATTAATCTGTTGGGTTGTTTATAGTAGACAACCCTGTACAACAGATTAATAAACAACCTAGTCTGCAATGCATCGAGCAATAAACCCAACGCTGGATTTATCCATTAAGATTTTTTAAATATTATACTTCTAAAGAATCTACTGGTAGAATTTTACTGGTAGAACATTAAGCATCAAGTTAGCCATTTATATTTTTTTTATATCGGTCAAAGAAACACAAAAAGTAGGTACATCCGGCGGGGCCAATCAGCGGGCAACGGCTAGTTTATAGATCTTTCGCATAATATCTGTTCTCTGTTCGTCTGTTGCCATGTAATACAATAATAAATATGTCCCCTTCATAGACAGCAAAAAGTACTGTAGGCACATACTGCAGCCTTCATAACAGTTATTAGGTTTATAAAAAAACTAATTTGGAAATTTTTTGTGAGCAAAGTGGTAAACAAAAACTGTACGGTTTACCCGGCTAGTGATTAGAATGATAACAAAAACCTTAGCTAGTTACCGTGATACATAACTGTTACGCGGCGCAGGCGCAGGTTGGACAGAGGTCGCATCTCATTAATGTAGTGTAGGGTGCAGACAGCGCCGTTGTTACGCGAGCTGTAGCGTCAGCAAAAAATGATTGATTTAACAGAGAAACAAAAGAATTCTTCCAGTTGTTAATATTTTAAGTGTTCAATTTAATCAGACTTATATACAAGGAGTTCCTTCGTGTGTTAGTATTCTGTTTTAAAATTCGGACATAAAAGAGCAGTGTATATTATTTTTGTTTGTTGCAAGATCGAACAATACACAAAATTTCGTTATTATGTTGTACCTACTTATTAATTACGTTCCGTGAAAGTTTCTCAATATAAAAAAAAAATACATAATAATATATCATAAAGTTATGTCAATTAGTAAACGTCCTGCAATCTTTCTCGTGGTTGGTGACGAACATGTCTCGGTTATTTACCTAAATGTAAATGCTTGTTAAAATTGTGATGATTGCGTTAAATGTTGCCGTGGCCACAAAGTTTGTTTCGCGAAATCACTTAATTATTTTATTCTATAAAAGTGATGTTATTTTAGGTATTCTCATATTCATAACTTTAAAAAAGATACCAGTAAATACATCAAAGTTAACTAGTGCTCTTTATTTTTTTCCTCCTAATAAAATGGGTCACGGACCACTCACTATCGCGGTAATGTTATAATTGTGGGTCAAAATCTTCAAGTTCTCAGTACAATTATCTTAACATCATCTGTTAAGATAATTGTGGAGATATTATGTCGGTTACTCAAAAAAGGACGTTGAAATGTTTTTGTATTTTTCATAGTCGTTTCTTTGTGTAGGTACTTACGAGTACGTACTGGCGACCCACCCTCGCTTCGCTACGGTAAAAAGAATTTAAGGATTTAAACTAAAAATTGTAGCGAGGCTATCATATACAAAAGTAGATATTTTTTAAAATTCAAATTGCAGTTATAGAGAAAAAAACTATTCAGCTTTATTATCTTAGTACAGATAATACACAAACGCAATTAACAGTTCATCATCATCATATAACTGTCCCACTGCTGGGCACGGGTCTCCTCACACAGTGTGAGGGGTATAATGCCATAGTCCACCACGCTGGCCAAGTGCGGATTGGTGGACTTCACACACCTTTGAGATCATTATGGAGAACTCTCAGGTGTGCAGGTTTCCTCACGATGTTTTCCTTCACCGAAGCAAGTGATATTTTTTTTTTTTTTTAATTAACAGTTAAACTTGGCATATTAAAATTACAAACGTCAGTTTAGAAGTGAAAATCGGCATATATTCGTTTCATCAAAGAATATTTCTCTCAGTCCTAGGCATCCTCAATGACTCTAGCAATGGAGCAGCGTAGTGAAGTATGCTCTAAGCCTCCTCAGGTATGAGAAGAGACCATTTGTAGGTTGAAGCCAAAACCACCGGTCCACACTTGGTACACATTAGGTGTTTTAAATGCGGTGGTATCAAAGACCGCGTTTCAAAACGCCTATGTAGCACTGTAGTAGTTAGACTACGGGTTGCCTAAAGGTGAGTTTCCGCAGGACGCGATCGCGACTGCCGACAGACGTCACCGACGGACGGACAGCAATAGCAGATGACAAGGCGGCAGTCAGCATTACTTTGCAGTGTTCATTCGCTTTGCGGAATCGCCCCTTTGCAGGCAATGTTAGATTTTTTAAAATAACGCTACACACTCATAGCCCTACACTAGTATTCCCTGTGTCGTAGCTGCCACAGACACACAAGTCAACAACACACACACACCCAGACCCAGATCAGAAATTTGAACACATCATTCAAATTTCAGCCTTGCTATGAATCGGACTCAGAACGTACAGTCGATTTCGTAGTTTGAACAGTAACCATAATAATAGTTATAGTCATATTATATTAATTGATGTCATTCATACAGAAATAATCGCTGGTCGCTAAATACCCCAAATGCAAAATAAGTCAAATGACTTCAGAGTTCGTTATAATTATGCAAAACCAACATTAATATTTCATGGTGTGCGCTTGAGATTTACCTATACCTAAGCCAACACGTAATAAATGGTGTAATGGGTTTGAAAGACAATCGGTCACTTATTTATTATTCCAACGTCCTTGTAGTAATTATGTCCAGCCCGACGCCTCGAGGAAAATCCTCCGTTGAGAGCAAAAATTAAAATACTGTTTCCATTGTCACGTTCTGAGTGTACGTGCTTGTATCTAGTGCTTGTGTAAATGGAGTATGAAATCTTTTTTAACCGACTTCAAAAAAAGGAGGTTCTGTGTTCGTCGCCTATATTTTGTTATGATGTCCAGCATTTTCTCTGTCATCTGTGAACCGATAAAAAATAGATTTAAAAAAGCGTACTTCTGAAGTGGTCCCATGGCCATCAAGTCAGGATCTGATTATGGAATCCCAAGGAAATCAAAGAAAACCATTAAATTTTATAGGCACGTACCTGTGTTTTTGTCGGTGTTGAAGGTGGTTTTTTGTGTTGTTAAACTTTAATAACGCGATAAAATAACACCCGGAATGGACGGTGCATGCTAGTTTGACAGTTTTATTAAAAAATGGTAAAGTGACTTATTAAGTATTGGAGTGCGTTGGCTATGATTAAATGTTTATAAATGCGAAAGAAACTCACTGTCTGTGTGTGTCACGACTGTCAGTCGGTTTGTCTGTATGCAACATTTTCACGCTTAATCCGAATTAGATGAAATTTGTTATGTAAATAGTTTTAGCTCTCGAATGGATATATGGTAGTTTATATCCCAATTATTTATTTAGTCGTATTCCGACTACCACATGGACGAAACGACAAGCAAAGACTTGTTGTAAATATACTTGTTTCGTTTTTATGTTTCTCCAAACAGACTTGCTCACTTCTTATTCTTACTGTTATACTATCTACATAATTATATGATTTTCTGAACCGACGACCGTAATACCGTCGTCAACGCAACACGGTGAGCGACGTCAAATCGCCGGGAGGACATAGCCCGTGGGCACGGCGTCGGTTACAGGTTGAAACCCAAGGTTGAATGATTCACGGAGAGAATGTATTATCTGTGCTGACGTCGGCTAATTACGTACGATAGTAAAACAAACTTGGATACTATCATAATCCCTAATTGTTTTAGGTACGCTATTTGTTATCGCATTGCGTATAATACGTAAAATTATACGTGTAATAAAAAAACGTGACATAACCCTACGGGAAATACTAGTATTATACCATAAAACCCCTACGAGAAGTTTAACACCATTATATTATTATAACTGTGATTAAGTCATAATCAGGTAACCTTGAGTAGGTAACTCGTAATATTGCTCATAGACTCGCAATACACATAGTTGTTTCAGATAATGTAGGTACGTGATTTTGTTTTAGGGCTCAACATCAGAAATTCAAGAAAATCGCGAATGTATTTTTGAAGTGAATTACTTGTTGACTGTTTGGCTTTGAATTTTTTTTAATAGAAAATATCATTAATATTTATTTTCATTGTCATCATAATGATTGCAATAACGCTGCACCTTTGTTATAATTTGTTGAAATAAAGATCAACAGCGATTTTTGGAGTACCTCTCAAACTATCAGCAGTTCATTTTTATCTTCTACTATATAAAACCCAATTTCTCTATAAAAAACCCAATTTCGGACTACCCGAAAATAATGGCACACTTAGGTTAAGTACTACCAGGTTCTTTAAACGTTTTATATTTATACTCTTATCAATATTTACATTTCAACTCATCCATTCCATCGCCTAACTGACCCAATTCACTAAAGTCCGTTTTCCGCCAGTCCTGTACAATTTGTTCATTTTGCGCATCCTCAATTTGTATCCAGAGTGCAAGTAACCATCCATTTTTTGTGGAGGATGGAGTGTGCAATTGATAAGGTATTTCAATACGTTCAGTTAAAGAAAACAAAAATCCCGCACTCGAGTAGTAGTATTACACAGTAGCGTTGAATAACGAAAAACGTTGAATTCTTAATATTTCATCTATCCATAATCTCTGATAGAGTCAGTAGGAATAAGTAAGGAAGAATAGAGTAAGTATAGAGTAAGAATAGAGTAAGGAAGAGTAATAACACTTAAAACTACAATGCAAGTGATTCTTTGACAGTTGCTAGGTAAATTACTGAGGGTCATAGATCTTATTACCTATTATTCAAACATGACCAACGGACAATCGTGATTGAATGTCAAAAGTTTCACCCCGCTACCGGAGTTTCCTCGTGATGATCCATCCAACTGGGTTGAATTATCCGAATATATCACAAAAATCGTGAGTACCCGTTGCATACAAAAACCTGTAGGGTTCCTTTTTTCGTTATTCTACTATAATTTACAGACATAATGTAAATGCAAACTTGTTGTAAACTTGTATGTAAACATGTATGTAAACTTGTATGTAAACATGTATGTAAACTTGTTGTAAGCGGCTCGTTGAGGGCCTTCACCTTAAAGAAATCGGGCCACTTGTCGCACAGAGACCACCGGAGCAATAACTGCGCGGATGCGTTGTTACAGACGACACGGGAGGATGACTTTTTTACATGAGATAAGTTAATGCTTGACAACTATCCCACGTGATGGTAAGTGGCGATGAAGTCGAAGATGTTGGATGCACTAACTTATATTTTTAACTTATTGGTATTACGAGATAACTTTTGAGGAGGCCTATAGCATACTCCACCACGCTGCTTCAGTGCAAATTAAGGTTTTCTTGAATATATTGTAATTTAACGTAATTAGTAAGTATAATTGGGGCGCTGACAGTCAAATCTTTTGTGAAAATACAGTTTCTAAACCTATTAGTCCTGTATTATGTTTAGATTAACTTTGGATTTTCTGTCTATGATGACCACATGTGAATGTCACGCATGCGATGTCATCAATATCACCAATTTGGCTGTTTTCGAAATATTATTATATTTTTATGGTTAGTAAATATTTTCTAACTTCAAATAAAACTTCTATACTTATGATTTATGTAAGATTTATTAAGTAGACCATAACTGAGGAATGCGTAACTACTCAACTGCTTCTGAAATTTATCCACAATAAACCGACGTGATTGATAAATTTATAACATCTTCCGTTTGAGCACAAAATTGATAAAGCAATGGAAACGTGCAAAAAATTTTCGGATCGTTTAATTTCGTCTAACGTTATTAATATATCGATAATACGACTGGTACAAGTTACGACACGTTTGTAACGATTGCTCGAACAAAACTTCGTATGACGTGCGTGGCAGACAGTGATAGATTGCGTACTGCTCTCTCTTTCATCGCCATAACTTCTGTCGTATTGGAGTGGCTTTCAGAAAAAGCAGGGGTTTATTTTGAAGCAGATTCATACTCTATTATTTACCGGAACACCAGGGTATCCAGAATCCGCCCCCCTCTGCTTAGTGGCATTGGTTTCACGTATGAATTATGTTTTTCTGAATATTATTAAGTGAAGAAGATGAAGGAATGTATCTTGAGGAAACCTGTACACATGAATTTCTCAATAATGTTATCAGAGGTGTGTGAAGTTCGCCGATCCGCACTTGGCCAGCGTGGTGGACCATGGTCTGTACCCCTCAAACAGTAAGTGGAGACCGGAGAACTGCCGTGAGACGGTTACGATTATGGGTTGCGATGATGAATATTGAGAATAGTATTATTAATATCACACTCTACCTACTACACCAGAGTCAGTCGTCACACGACTCATCGTATTGTCTTATATAATAAATAAAAAATGCATGATTGGGATTTTCCCTGGTACTTTAGTTTTTATATTACTTATATTTTTTATCTTCCTTATCAAAATGCAAAATATTGTAACCGTATTACTTGCTTGCTTTGCTAGATGGATATGATATAGAGATTTCTCTGTTATCTTTTAATATCCACGAATCTATTGCGTGGTTTAAGATAACTGTGCAGACAAAATTCAAACTTGATTCATTGGCGATTGTCGGTAGTCGGTAAACATTTTTTATTGTATGACTACTCACGATATTTTGTACGCTGATATTTCGACTCAGTTGTACGGATCGTGGTCACGGCTAAAAAGGCTATCATCATCACCATCATCATCGCAATCTATAACTGTCCCACTACTGGGCACGGGTCTCCTCTCACAATGTGGGGGTACAGGCCATAGTCCACCACGCTACCGATTGTGGACTGGCGGACTTCACACACCTTTGAGAACAATAAGGTGTGCAGGTTTCCTCACGATGTTTTCCTTCACCGAAGCAAGTGATAATTAAATTCTAACTAGTACATTTTGAAAATTAGAGGTGCATGCGGGGTTTGAACCCGGGCCCCCCGGTTTGGGAGTCCAACGTTCAATCACACGGCTATCACTGCTGCACACTGATGCTGTTTGCAATAAAATAATGTATCGTATCGTAGTATTAGGGCCAGTTTCACCGGTTCCGGATAAAGTTCCGGATAGCCCTAGGAATTTAACTCCCAGATAAACTACAACTTTTGGCTTCATAGGTATCTGACAGAAGTGACAGATAAAGTGTTGGATAGGTATCTGCCAGTTCAAGTGGCTGTTAAAGGCGTTATCTGACGGATAAAAAATGTTTCAAGTGGCGTTTCTATAAACACATTTGCAATTTGAAGTTTTGAACTGTAGTAAATCATATTATTATAAATCCTACTATTTTCGTTCTATAATGATAAAATTATACTTGAAAATATTAAAAAAGTCGAATTGGATTATTTTGAACAAAAAGTATTTTATTAATTAAGTTTTCAAAATAATTTTCAAATGACTATTGTCATTTGAAAATTATTTTGAAAATTTACGTAGTAGTAACGAAACGCAAAAATGCGACGTTGCCGCTCCGTCAACTGTTAAGTGGCAGATAAATTCCTAGGGCTATCCGGAACTTTATCCGTAACCGGTGAAACTGGCCCTTAATCTAATAAATTGTAATATCAAAAAGAAAAGTGATGTTTTTTACCACTTCTCAATCTAAGTTTTGAGGTAAAATCATCTCAGGGATTACGATTACGAATAATTTACCAGTCACTGAAAGTATTCGGTTTTATCGACTTAACTGGAGGTCAGGTTGCAAGTAAGCTATAATTTTTAATGAATAATTATTTGGTTATTAATGTATTTTGTTTTATTAACTAACCATGAACTATGAATATTTTTATGTGATCAATAAAAAGTAATAAAAAAAGCTGTAATTTAACTGAAAGTTCAAAGTTGACGGCGTAACTTACAAAATGACATTGTTTTTTTTATGGAACGAACATGCAGCACAACCCTTCCGCTGCCGCGCCTGACAACTGTGACCGACCTAGAACAAGACTCAAACGGGGACTTCCTGTCCGGTTAGGAGACGGTGTAAGAACATTTAGTTGGTTAGTTTGTTAGTAAGTATGAGGACTGGGGCAGGGACTGTTAGTGATATATGGTCTTGTTAGTACTTGTTAGTAATAGTCCAGTTAGTAATTGTTAGTATTAATCTCGTTCTAATTCGGTCACAAATGTGTTGCTAACCTTGACGACTGATATATTATGGTCGCCTCTAAAAAGTGTAACCGGCTCCACATGACGGTGAGGGATCCGCTTAAAATTCGATAAAAATAAGTTCTACACTTAATACATAACGGCTTGCTTTTATAGATGTAAAAACAATGAACATTAAATATAGCAAGGATTTTTTGCTATATTTTTAATTGCTGGCATACTTATGATATTATGAGCGATTATCTGTTTTATGAGTGTTTTTCTAGGTTTATCACATAACCTATTTATAGAACAATATCTCAGTAGCTAACGACAAAAAAGTTTTTTCCTGTGCCAATGCCTTTTTTCCTGTGTTTGTCAACATAATTGTGATTTTGTTTTTGTTTTTATTATTAGGTATTTTAATTAACTATATATAGCACGGTAATAGTATCACGTGCCTATGTGTTAAAAAATTTAAAGTGCCCACAAGAATGGGAGCTTTCGAGTGTTTTTGAAATCGTGCTAATATTATAAATACGAAAGTGTGTTTTGTGGTTGTTTGTTCTTTTTTTTACGATAAACCGTAGCAACAGATCGATGTGATGTTTGGTATGGAAACAGTTAAAGGGCTGGAGAGTGACTTAATCACCGGTTTCATGAATTCTTAACACGCTTGTTAACACGGTACAACGTGTTATTTACAGAATACTTTCCTGTGCTACTGTATATTGGTGTACAATATGTTGTTGTTGAAGTGTAAGGTGTGAGTGTGGTGCGTCACTGTTATCAGCCGAGACGGTGGCGGTGGTATCAAGTTGCGCAACAGATTAACAGAAATCGGGGGCAGTGCTACTGCCGAGGTCGACGGGCACTCGCGCTCGGGGACGGACTGGTTGGTGGTCGGTTCGGTTGTTTGTTTGTTTGTTTGTTTGTTTGTTTGTTTGTTTGTTTGTTTGTTTGTTTGTTTACTTTTGAATGTCATTTACACGTGAGCATATGATGCAGCGTGTAGGTGCGGAAAAATTTGTTAATTTTGTAACATCTTCACCGACATTTCCGGCCGAATTTTTGTAAGTGTACAAAGCCTCATCCCTCGTGGATCAGTTCTTCCAAGTAAATTTCGAAAATTCAACCGTAATCGAAACGAAATTAAGTTCATATTTCAATCCTTTCTCGGAGTTGAAACTGAATTGAGCAGTTGAGTTGATATAATGTGCGCGGACCTTTACGCACGGGGCGGTCCACCGAACGACTCGTATAACATGTCGTAACACTACGCATTCATTGACTGCCACTGGCCACCATTCGGTTAATGAGAAAATTTGTCATGCACGACTGCTGGTAGTGTTGGTGTTGATATTGGTACACTCCGGGCATGTTTGTTGGCCTTTCTTGGTTCTTTTATTGTATGAACTGGTCAACCTGCTTGTTGGTCGCGAGATGGAGATTTCTCTTTCGTCTTGTTGGTGTATTTTGTGTGTGTGCTTGTGTTTTTGTGTGTGTTTGCGTGTGTTTATTGAAGATTTAACATTACTTTAAAACGGTGCTCTTGATTTAGGCCTATCCAACGGTTGTCTGGTACAGATATAAGTACTTACGGCGGAAATTCGCTAATTGTTTGTGAAAATTTTATGAACATTGTTGTGTTGTTTAAAAAAATGTGCAACAGGGAACAGAATTATTACTTCCATTTTCACCGATATCGTTTGCGTATCGTTTGCCAGTATCGTTATCGAGCAGTGCCAAAACAAGATTATTTACATTACGCCGACACGGAAACGCACCGCGAATCCATAGACAATATTACATAAATGGAGCGTAAAGATGTTTTTGCATCGAAATAATTGTGAATGAGGTCGCCGTGACCTTACTTTTTACCGCTTTTTCCGCAGCCAAGGATGACTGACAATGAATCTTAATCGTCGGTGCTTCGCCTGTCCTATTGTCGGTACTCGGTATTGATTATGGAGGTCATGTCTTTTTGCCAAAATCTGCTTTTTGCACTGGTTTAGAAACGGATTTGGATTATACTTCGTATTATGATCTAGTTGGACGGGTTTGTCGAATAGGTGTTAGTGTCATGGTCTAGACTAGAATGAAGAAATCAGTTGCTTTAAAGAATACAAGTGCACTGACTATGCCGACGCGGTGCTAGATGGTAGTCTCTTTTACACACTTAAATTTAATCATAGTACCTACGCTGATCCACTGCTAATTTGCCTTCTATAGATCATCATCGCAACCCATAACTGTCCCATTGCGGGGATCAGGTCCCCTCTGACAATGTGAGGGAACAGGCTGTAGTCCACCACGCTGACCAAGTCCGAATTACCGGTCTTCACTTACTATTGAGAATGTTATGGAAAACTCACAAGTGTGCAGGTTTCCTCACATTTTTTTCATCGAAGCAAGTGATTAATTAATTTTAATACTTAGAAATACGTACAGGAGAATAACATTTGAATATTAGAGGTTAGTTGCCCCCTGTATTCAAAATTACCCATAGGCACTTCACTTTGCTTTCAATTTCAGATGCATGCGTAGAATCCTTTTTTTTCTAGTCCTTTATGTTCAATACAAGCTTGACTCGATTTGAGACAACATTGGAATTAAACAATGTAACATTTACGACAGCGATGATGAAATTCGAAATTTTCAAACTCACCCATTTTGCCACTAGCGATCATCCAAGTTTCAATCGCAATCGCACCCCTTATGGGTCGTTTTTGCTTACGATTAGTCCAAGGCATGTCATATAAGCCGTGTGCCATGTACATCTTCTATGTAATTTTTAATTACAACGAAATAAAGACTCGTTTTACATCAATGCACTTTTCAGTTGCCAACAGTGTAGGTACTCACGTTTTATCTTTATTGTTACAATTATATTGTATACGTTTCACTCCGTTAAAAATATCTCGGGGTTTTACAGCGATGTAGGTATTTGTTTGAAGAGGTATTACCCAGTGCAAATGAAATTAGAAAGATATGCTAAAAAGACTGATCTTGGAATGAAAACTAGTGTTTTCGCCGTATTCGACGGTTTATAATGACTCCAATCTTATCTAGTGCCGAAAAACCAAGGTGTAGGAGCCGACAGAGACCTGTGCTTGATTGCAAAGCTTCGCGTAAGGATATATGTTGGGACAGCAATTTAAAGGCTGTTGTATCCTTGTATCACTTAGGTATATCTTATAGGATTACATAGGTACATAGGAATGCCTTGTGATTTGTCTTGATTTCGATTGTCAGTATTATTATTAAGTCATTAATGTTATTATGTACTGGTATTATTATCTTTCCGTTAAGGCTACATCTCTTGCTTGATTCATAACTCGGAAGGAAGCTCATTTCACAGCGTGTACGTAGCAAAAAAGATCTTGTGTATCGGACTGTGGATGTTCTCCACTCTTTATCTTTCTTCTCTTTTCTTTTCCGACAATGATATCCCTGGGGACGCTGACCACTTACCATAAGGAGTTAAGGACTATTCGGATCGTCGCTCGGTTGTGGGTTATGAAGGCGGATTGTAGCCGCGCGGGTGGTCGCTACCACATTAACGTAGCGTTATGGGACCCTAATAGTAGTGGGAAGCGTGTTGTGGCTTCGGAAATGTGGTGAAGGTCGCGGAACAATGCGTTACTTTGTTTTATTAGTCCACGTGTGGCGCACGCGACTCGTGACATGAGGCACATCTGTGTTTGCTGGCTGGCTACCATCTTTATAGTAATGAAAAATAAATTATAATAGGACTCCCTGTGTCGCGGTTGGCATGGACAATACATATAACATATCACTAACACCCGAGAACAAATATTTATCTTCAAATAAATATCTGCCGCCGGGAATCGAACCCGGGTCCCCTCGCTTCGTAGGCAAAGCCAGTAACAAGCAATTGCGTTAATATAATTTGATTTTATCAGCAATGTAGCTATGTGAAAGGTTATAGGAAAAGTAGATAAATGGTGTTGCTATGCTATGTCCACGGGCGACGGTCATTACTACCATCAGATTGCTCGTCTACTTGTTTGTCGGTTATTAACATGAAAAAATTGTAAACAAACAAATATGTTTTGTTTGTTTACGATCGATTGCATTCAAGGACTTTCGTGCTTGAGAACATTTTCCTCAATTACCATCAAGTTTTCTTATTATATTCTTTGTGACTTCCTCGTTTTCATCCGATAAATTAGTTGAGTACGTCGTGTGCTATAAATTTGTACTTGTTGGTTCTCAATGCATTGCAATAAGCAATATTCTATGCTTATTCACTTATTGTGTATGTAATAAGTAGAACGATCTATAACGTGCGTACGGATCTACTAAGTATCTACCTATTGATATTGCAAGCGTTGTTCTTCTATACTGAAAACAATAAATAATGATGTGGGTGTCATCACTGTCATCAAATCAAGTGTGAAAAGATTTCTACTAAGTTGTTGCGCTTTGCCACCCAAGACTACATCACAATGTCATCAGGTAGGATTGTTGTCAAGAACTTACTTATCATACCGATATAAAAAAGTAGGAACCGCCCTCGCTTCGCTTCGGAAAATACATCGCTGAAAACCTAATCCAAATCGAGCTAGCCGTTTCAGAGGTTGGCGGAAACGAACGGTCAAAGTAACTTTACACAGTCTTGGTAAATAAGACTGGAGACTGGTCGGAAATCGGGAAAGTTAGGAAATGTTGATGAACAACACGAAGTGGGTACTTCATAACTCATAACATACAATATCGAAAAATCATACACGTGGTTGCAGACGATGTCTCCAGTTGTATTTTATAATAAATAAAGTTGTATGTTTTATGGTACAGCATTAATTAATGCCGGTCATAACTGTCGCGTTTTATTAATAGTTGAGAAGCATTTATGCTTTTAGTGTTATGTACTTCTGGTGAAATCACTGTTATGTTGGCAGTCTTTCCAAGCGGTCGATTGGGCAATAGCGGCAATTAGGATCCGAAGACTCCGTAGCTCAGTTGGTTGACTCTGTCCCGGGTTGGTATCCCGGGGCAGACATATGTGACGTATATGTAATTGTTTGTTCTTGGGTCGAGTGTGTGTTGGCTTGTTTGTGTTGTCGATGTCTCCCGCAACATAGGGAACTTTCTGCTGCTACATATCTTGTTAGTAGGTCTATTTATTTTTAATTGGCTGGCTGGCTTCAACCCATTAATGGCCCACTACTGAGCACGGGTCTCTCCTCATACCTGAAGAGGCCTAGAGCTTACTCCACCACGCTGCTCCAGTGCGGATTGGTGGAGGGGTTAGTGGCCAACCCCAGTGTCGGAAATTTTAAGCCGCTAGTGACTGCTACCAAATGATAACAACCGGGACCGACGGCTTTACGTGCCCTCCGAAGCACGGAAGCGCTCAAGAAATTTTTGCCACTAGCGGTCACCCATCCAACTACCGACCGCGCCCGCTGTTGCTTAACTTTGTCGATCACTTGAGATCGACGCAAGCCGCCGGGTTATGAGTGCTTCTATTTTTTAATTATAAATATATTTTTAATTATAATAACAAAATTATGATAGTTCATTTTTGAAAATCTTTTTCGCACGGCTTACGCATCCCGGATAGATCGTACGCGTATCCGTGTCATTTCCGCCTCGCCTAAAATCTTTCTTTGGCTGTCTACTTTAATACAATACCAATAGCCTATCTATTATATCTTGGTGTTTCGGTATGTCCTGCTAACGGCACTCCTGTTTTTTAATAACTTATCGTTACGTAAATTTGATAAAGGACAAACGTTCGGAGCGATACATAAATTTTAGGGATACAGACATTGACTTATTATTACTGTGGATGTCGGGTCCGCGCTAAAAAATGTCCGAGCAAAATGAGCAACAAAACGCAAGGAGAGCAACAATTTCGCGCTCACGACTGCAGTCGAAATTAAACCGTGATGTCAGGATTTTAGTGTTTAAATTACCTTGTTAACTGCGTGGCATGACATGAAATACTGACTGGGACGTTTCGCCATTTGAGTATGAGATTAGATGTCCATAGTAATAATAAGTCAATGGATACAGATAATAAAATAATAAATACCAAACACTCAAAGCCCCACTAAGATTCCGTGTCGTGGGTCCCATGGCATGAACAACGCAGAAAGAAAAAGGGGACTAAGGTAGTTAGTCCTGTTAGCAGACGGTGTTAGAACATTAGTTGATAGTTATTCCTGTTAGTTGTTATTAGTAATAGTCTTATTCTAACTCGGTTACAGATGTGTTGCTACCCTTGAGCACTGATATGGTATATATGATATGACAGTGACAGATGCGCGTGTTAACCGACGTACTGATAAGATACCTGGATACATGTAACGTTGTGTTTATTACACAACTTATCTTATTTTCAAGATGGCGAAAATATGTATTGTTTTTTTCACAGAGTAGGAAAACTCTAGAGGCTGGATTTTAAAAGTGTAATAAGTTTGGAATATTAAGCGTGTGGTTAGCGTAGTTCATTGTTACACAGGGTTAGTAATATTGAGCGGATCGTTATCTACTGATAAACATTATGTTTGTATTTGTGTTCCTACAAAACTAATAGCACTCAATCATGTAGGTATTTTTCTATGCACTTACGCACTCCATTTATTCAATCTACCACGAGAGTTACGAGAAGAACTAAAATAATTATGTTCCAGGCTATATTTTGACTTGTAAAAAACCCATCCAAAACCGCCCATACCTGCTGCCCTCAATTGGGAGCGATAGTGAAAAAGATACATACCTAATACGATTCTTCTAAGTAAAAAAAGTCTACAATTAAGAGGAAATATCAATATTATTATTAAAATTGTTTAAAACAATACCAAAAGTTAGTATTAGAAAAGTTACAGCAAATAGGAAATTAGTTATGGAGTATGTTGCTATGTCATAGATGGGGTTTAACTTACTAAAATTAAATGTAATATTAAGTCCGGCAGTCTCTGTAGAACAGCTACTCTGCGCCATCAGATATGAACCGACCTTGTACTTTATGTAATGCTTGCTCTCATACTTTTCATGTTTTACACGACCAAGGAAATACGTTTAACATTACATTGTTGTACGATGGATAACACTAATATCATTTCTTGTATTTCCACAATGTAAATAACGGATACATACATTTTAGTTTGCTTTTAAGCTAGCTACGCTAGGGTTGTGACATGACAAATTTTAACCAACTAATCTTCTAACACCTTTTGAACTAACTAACCAACGATTCTATAATAGTCCCGATTAGAGTCTTATTTTGTTTTGGCCTGGGCGGAAGTGAACAGCGGAAAGTATGGATGAGGTATAAATAGTTGTGTGTTACTCAAACGCACATAAAAAGCTAAACGTATTTGGATGAAATTTGACATACAAAATTTCCCCGCGGCCAAAGTCGCGGGCAACGGCCAATGCTAGTATTCTCGTTGAAAACATAGATTAACTAATACACACATACCCTACATAAAAACTAAATTCGCCAGTAGGTGAGTAGGCTATTGTACCGTGATGAATAATACCGCGGCGTGTTCGGGCATGTAACGTGAGATAAACAGACTGTGTTAATGTTTATCTATGAGATTGAGGGATTGCCGGCAGCGGCGCCGCGCTATCGTTAGCCAGCGATTGTCAAAGTATACTTACCATTTTTTTAAAATATATATTGTTAATTTATTGTCTGTACTTTTTTTGCATCATGTAAAAATTTCATTTAGAATGCTACCTATTTTTTCATTATTATTTTAGTTTAGTCGTCAAATGGACTGGAACAAAATGTCAAACTATAAAAAATTTAACATTATGAAATGTTTTTTATATTTCATAACGGTCTCCTGTACTGATTCCAAAACAGAAAAAATATTAGGTGGTTAATTAAATAAATAATTGAATAAAAATAAACAAAGATAGCTTGGATAATAAAAATAAATAACGGTTTTATGTTTTACGGCACAAGTAAATGTTATTGGGATTAAACTGAGTGATAATTGAGGAGGGAACTTGCTTCATTCGGGATCGGCTGTTGTTCACCATTTACTAGCAGAAGAAGTCGATACGAATTAAACGATAGACAGGACATTGTTGTATTAAAATAAAGAAAAAAATAATTAAAAAAATTGTTGACGACAATCTAAAAGGTACTTGAAAATTTATTAGAATATCACAAACATAATTAAAATACTTAGTAGCAATATAATAAATGTGTTACAACTAAAGCCAAGACTAGAATAAAAACACAACAGTGTCCTACTATTTAATGTAAAAGTTATAAATTAATCGTTAGTACAAAAAAAACAAATCAAATATTTTAAGCATACCTACAGTTTGAGAAACATGGTCATCTCCATTATCACTATTATCATTTCACTTGACACACATAATTGTTACTAGAGGTCGCTAAGCTCGCCCGCGGGTACACTCAGATTCTCCACAAATATTGTGTACTTGCTACAGTTACTGTTATAAGAACAAAATAGCTATTTCTAACTTTCCTGGGCCTGGGGCTGAAACTGGGCCAGGCAGTTAAAAAATTCTACCTATGGAACTGGTGTAGAAAAACGTAACCAATGCCCTACAAAATTGACATAGGATTGAACCTAACCGGAACCTAAAATGAAGTGAGTCAAGATTCGAATCTTGTTCTGTGGCGGTCACACTTGTCATTGGCGGCAGCGGAATTGGTGCTATTATGTTCATTTGCTATCTCAAATCCATACAAAAAAAATGGTTGTTTGTAAAGTCGGTTTACGGACGATAATTTCGATATTCGGGCGAGTATCTAAACGCGGTGTTAGAGCAAGCAAAACCAGTTGTATGATAATAAGCTGAATTCATCCCGGATTCAATTGAGTCACGTTGAACGCAAAGCGGTCAGTCACGAACGGGTATTGTGAGCGTGTTTCATATGTGTGGCGGCGCCTCCTTACAATACCAGCGTAAGTAATACTCGGCTAAATAAATATATTCATTCTTACCACTTATAACGATTAATCCTTTACTACTCTGCACCCGGTCGGTGGTCAAAAAGTCTCAGATTCGATTGTCGACTATGCAAGTTTGTGACTGTTAGTTAAATAACCGAAGAGAATTATAATTTTGGATATTAATTAATATCGTAAGTGTGATATTTTTGAAGGATCGTTGTGATTTGGAATTAGATGAAACGGAAATGACGCGCAAATGAAGCTAAACTTAATACTTGGACTGACAGTATTTGTTTAACGATTCACTTCTAGCATGTGTGAATTGCACACATTTTGATATTTTATTATACTTATGCCATAATTGTATGTATGGATCTCCCCCCTAACATACTCCCCATATATTTCGATTTCCTTTGTTGCAGTTGGGATAAGCAAACACAACTAAGACATTTTATTTGTTCACTAGCCAGTGCCCGCGGCTTCGTTTTATAATCATAAAAGTTTTACCACTTCAGGAGATGAATTTTTAAAAATCCTTTCCAATGTACCCGTACACTAATTAAATAACCTATGTACCAAGTATCAAGCTTCTATGACCCCTGGTTCAACTGTGCGTTGTCTGTCAGTCAGCGTTTATTAAGTATTAATCAGGTAAATTATTGCATTTTAAACGCAACACTTAGTTATTATCTATTTATCCTTTCAATTTTTCAATTTTAACGTTACCTTGAACATAATACGTCAGTAATAAGTAAATTGGTCACACACGACTTACATAAGTTATGTACATGTCGGCTTGTGCTAGTAAGTGCCTTTTCACACGTGTTGGTTGGTCGCGGCAGCTTGACTAAACGCTATTGAGTTGTACTTGTATGTTCCGGACTTAATCTATGGAATATTCGAGATGTTTTCCATATGTAACTTCTTGGGGGTATGGAAGAAACGTATAATGTATTGCCATATCGTTACGTTAAATGGGTAATGTTACTTCTTATAATGTACTAATGGACTCATTTGCACACGAAATTGGGAATTTAAAAGAATCGAGTTCAAACTACAATTCATTTATTTATATGTCGGAATAGTTTGGCACATTTTTGACACATTTTGTATACGAAATTTGTCAAATTATTCAAACACATGTCGACAAAGCGTAGCTCATGATAAACTCGCTAATAGATATTTTTCAACTTCTAAGAGGAAACCTTTTTAGTTTCTTAGGTATCGTTTCGTAAGTTTATTATATCTAGTAGAGATATACTATATTCGATTGTGATTAACGTAATTAACCTATCGAGTACCTACAATTTTAGATTTTAGATGTTGTTCGTACGAAAAGTCGTATCGTTCTGTATGTCAAGTGAAAATGGTGTCGTAATAATTCGGCCCGCTTTTGCGTATTTTGGAAAATGTCGATAATTTTGAAACTGCCAACTTATCAAACCTTGGCCGTGTCACGACCTCACGACACGACGCAAATTGATATCGCACGTTCGTTACGTAGCGGGTGCGTCGCTAACTGTCGCCATCACGACTTTGTATCGATTGCTTAAATAATAGAGAATTGGGTCAAAAAAGGTATGTTTAATTAGGAGCTTGTCATGATAATTATGTGTAACGCATATTTCAGTTTTACGTGATCGTAATTCATTACACGTGATTGCACCTTACTCCGCCGCTTTTTCGTTGAGTCAGGGTTCAATACAACTCTAGGATATACTGGCCATTCTCAATATTCTATCTATACATACCTAATACTCAATTCCTTAATAAAGTTGTCAAATTATTTGTAATTGTACCAACGAAGAAATTAAAGATAGATTATTGAAAGCGGCCGTAATTTTACCCAAACCAGATGCATATGTGACTTGAAGAACTAATACAAGTAGCTATTGTATTTACAAAGGATTTTTATGGCCTAAATTTCGATTCACTTAGTCCTTACAAATTAAAATAATGATGATAATATTACGTAATTAGTTAATGGCGTAAATACAATGCATACTATACCGTTCAACATATTGTGTGTAACCTATGCAAGATATGAAAGGAATTTGAATGGAATGAAAAAAGCTATTGTGCAAGTTCAATCTACGATGTCATTTTTCCGTTGCAATTTGCATGTCTACACATTACATATCTAAGGGTTCTACACGAGTAATCACACTGACAACACGGCAGTTTCTACCCAAGATGGCCCTGTCGAATATAAAAAAATGCACATAAATCAAATACTATAGATAAATATTGTAGATACTACAAAATATTATGGACATTGGACATCTGTATAGGTCTACCTCAGAACCTACCCTTCTTCTTGAAATTAAGTGTGAAATTAAACATTTTGGTTGGAGCAATAGTAGAGCCGATCAACAAGTGAGTATTCTTTATATGTATAAGTAGAGTATGTACATACATAAAACTTGTCTGTCATGTACAGCCGATTAAATATAAACTATAGTAAAATTGTTGTAGCTGCATTTTTGCATTTTAATAAATAAAGACACTTAGATAGGTAGGACCATTAAACATAGTAAGGGTTAAGTATGTTAAAGACGCCGACCATTTATACTGGACTGACACAGCGTTGACGTTGCAGCACCGCACGTCATCTCGGAGGGTTTGAGTATTGAATGTGTCGGTTTATTTCGTTTGATAATAAACAATTTGTAATACCACTTTGTACTGCGTTGACTTTGGATAGCATCATTCCTCTTCACTACGTCTCTCTGCTTCACTTGCGATCGCGTGCGTTGCTACGTAATAAAATGCCGCGTCATCGCAACTCATTGCGGTATGACAGTAAACTTTATATCTAGACCAACGTAACACAACGCCGCATTGTGCGCTCACTGTAAGACGAAGTAACTAAGTAATTAGTTTAATTAATTAATGATTAAGATCGTTTAGCCGACGTCAACGCGGGTACATCATTCATTCAACGTTTTTGCGATCCATTGCACAATGACGAATGAAGTGGCTATATAATTGGTGTAATCTCTTATCTATTATGTAAAGAAATAAATTATGTGGATACAAGTGCTTCGCGGAAACGTAAAGTGTTTAACTTACATAATAATAAACATTAATATTTAAATTAATACCTACTGTACTGACTCATCGTGGTGTACTTGTGTTGTGTTAACGTTGTCAGGGATTTTATAGCGGGATATTAATTTAGATTTTATATATATTTTTTATGTAATAGTAGATGCATTCTGTACTGAAAACCAGCAGAGTCCAGAGGACAGATCTTTTTGTATTGTGATTATACAATATTTTATTTATAGCTTTATTTTTTTTTCTTTTCTGTTTTTTTATTTTGTATCTGTAAATTCGTTGCCAAACGGGCAAGGTGTTAAATGTCTTTCTGCTTTCCAGTAACGCAAATTTTCATAGAAACCTTTCCGGATCTGTTCACGGCTGTATTGATTTATGTTTTTTAATTATCCTCGATTAGTCATCGCTTCAGCCAATTGTCCAACGAATTTGAATAATAACTTGTGGTTGAGCTACTATGTAAGTTGAAACGTGGGTTATAAAACCGAAGTTTATTACACAGATTCCGATAAACAAGATTGGCGAGATTTACTTTCTTAATTTTTTCTCTGTTCTTTCTATGGCAACGTGTCGCCGATGCATTTTCTTTCTGATTGTGACGAGCTGTATGGTGTAACGGTTGCAATGCCGGAGTGCCGTTCGATTGGTTCTAGGTTTGAATCCAGCAACGCTTAAATTTAAATTTCTGTTGTCGGTCTGGGTATGTGTTGTTGTCTTTGTGCGTTGTCCGCGGTTCCCACGACACGGAATCCTAGTGTGGGGTGTAGGGGTAGGGGGGGTTTAGTCTCCTCCTACACACTTGTAGCTTAATTTATTATTATTTACATATATATTTTAAATCTTTATACAATAATTTCACGAGGGTCAGTTTCCATTGACATTAAATTAATGATTCATTTCTTTTAATAAACCCAATTTTATATATAAGATGTAGCTCTCTGCTCTTCTCCATTTAAACTTTAACTGTACCAAATCTCAAAATCCGACGTGCGTACATTATTCTTAAAAAGGGGTAAGCACCTACAATAATATAGATTAAATAATTCAACACAATCTAGAGTATTTATTACACAAGTTTGCTTGCGGAATCAAAGCAAACAGTTTGTATATCAAAGTACCTGAGGATTACACCGCGGCTTACGTACATACGTACTCAACATTATCTCTGAAGTTACGTCGCGTCGACGTCGCGTCGACGTCGTTTCGTTAGCGGAGCGTGGCGCAATTCCCATCACGTTGAGAACCACTGACATTATACTACACTGAAGTTTTTGTAATTATGCATTAATTGAATTGTCTACATCAATCAATCAATCAATATATTATATAAAACTCTTCCGTTACTGAGTGACTGACAGACAACGCACAGCCGAAACAACTGAATGCAAGAAGTTGTTTAGCATGTATGTTCTTTGTCGAGTGTAGGGGAGCACTAAGGCTAGGCGTATGCTGGAACGCAGGCGACGCAGTTCCACGCAGCGCAGAACTGAGCAGATTTTGTAAAGTATGGAACGTCATTGAGCTACGTATGCTGCGACGCAGGCACGTCAGACGTTGACATGTGTCAGTCCTGCTCTGCGTTCCGTTGTAGAGCCGGCACAGATTTCAGCGCGACGCGCGGCATAGTTTTGTTGCAATGACAGTCATGACAGAACGTTTAATAGAATCATTGTCAAACGTCTATTCTTTGTACTAGCTAAGATGCGAATGAGTTGCGTCGCAGCATACGGAGGGGGCACATGTCTGCCTCAACTGCCCTGAGGTGTATAAACTGTGATTTGCTGTATTGCGTCGCCTGCATTCCAGCATACGCCTAGCCTAAGGCCGGCCATACACGGACAGCTTGAAGCAGTCAGGACCGACTGCTTCAAGCTGCGACTGCATAGTAAACTACTACATACACACACGAAACAGCTCGAGCAGTTGTAACTGCTTTGGGCGGTTAGCGGCACGGCGAAATTCAAGGCCCAATTCTGATATCTGGTCGTTTATTATAACATGACTAAACAACGCTGCACTCCTAAAAAACAAATTGCCAAAATTCGGCTTCCTTCATCGATAAATCGAAAGATATATTCGTAGTACCGTACTCAATCTGCGTGTTTAATTGGATTTACAGCAAAAACACTCGGGTCAGAGTGAGATTGGCCAAAGGTTCCATACAACCATAC
The DNA here is from genome assembly GCA_905404295.2 of Ochlodes sylvanus. Classification (NCBI taxonomy): domain Eukaryota; kingdom Metazoa; phylum Arthropoda; class Insecta; order Lepidoptera; family Hesperiidae; genus Ochlodes; species Ochlodes sylvanus. Next base: position 1,205,481 of record FR990146.1, on the reverse strand, counting down.
AGGCAAGTGGTACTGGCTGAAGGTCTGGCGAAACAGACGACCATCTGATGGTAAGCGGTGACCGTCGCCTACGGTCTTATCTTATTACAACACATACATCCACCGGTCTACAATTAATATCATGAAAGTGGTATACAACCACGGCTATCTAAATAATTCACACAATCACAATTAGTGAGACTTCTACATATAGTTCTCAAAGTTGTGTGAAGTCTGCCAACGACTAGGGCTGTACCCCCTCCCGTTGTGGGAGGAGCCCCGAACCCAACAGTGGGACAGTTATGGGTTGCGATGATGATTTTATGTGTTAGTTGTTTATTTAATAGAAGATAAATATTCAATAAGTAGGTAGTATTTTCAACCTACTCATTTTCTTATAAATAAAAAAAAATAGGCGAGAATTTTTACTTTTTAACTTTTAACTGTTTTCTTATTAACTTTTTTCTTGCTTTCTTACCTCTACCTCCTCTAGAACAAACTCTCGGATGGACAATAATGTATCCTAATTCCGATCTGACTCTTGCTCTGTGTCGGTCACAGTTGTCATTAACAGCGGAACGGTACAGCATGCTCGTTTGCAATCTTAATTCCATAAAAAATCAAAAACAAAACGTGCGTCTCCCCCGAGCTCGGAGCCCACACTGACACCTGTCTTTATCATCACCTTGTATTTGTATATTGTTTATCATGATAACACGGAGTAATCAGTTCCACTCGGTCGGTCGGCGCGGCTTGACGCGTCGTTGGACGCACACCGCGGTCGGTGTCACGGAGTTAGTGATGTGCTTCTAACATCGTCCACGCTTTATTACGTAATTATTGTAGGTCATTTAAGTGTAATGGCTGTTTGTTTGTAGATCTATTTCTGTTGAGTAATAGACAAAAGCTTTAAGTGTCTTTGAATTTTTGGAGTTTATGCATCGATTGAAGGGTCTCTGGATGTATTTTTAATTAAAGGAACTAGTAGGTAGATAAAGCGATGGTAAAATATCGTTTTTATATGTTTTTTATACATCGTGCAGAGCAGTTTAAATAAATGAAATTCGGTATACATTACATAAATTGTTTGCTTTACAAATGCAATATTTTAAGGGTTTATAAAAAAATTAAGGTGTTTTTAAGAGTTTGAACTATAAGGATTAGCCTAAAAGGGGCCAGTCTTCTTTATCCCCCTTAAATTTTGATTCCAAGGCAACTTAATATTATTTTAGTTACTTTGGATAATGTTTCATTTACTCAACGGGGCGTAATTTTAAGAATGCTTGCTAATGTATAAAAAACTTTATTATAAATAACAATTTTAAAATATTCATAACCAGAGACACGATCTCCACACATCAAATATCTGTGTGAATATGTAAATGTTTGTGTGAATATTTTCTCTGCTTTCCTCCCTCAACACGAGGATTTGAAGTGGGGTTAGTGTATGAGTGTGTTCGTTTATTTTATAATTACCACTCATCATTACCTCATCAGTCATTATCCCCCAAAATGAGTCAATTACTCATTTCAGTATTTAATGTACCGCATCCAGTCATCTTTTTTACTTGTGGTTAAAATTTATATTGTAGTTTCATGTGTCTTGTCATTTAAATTAATAGGTGTATTTGTTGTTTAAATTCGATAGGTTGTTAATTTGTGCTAGAAGCATTAATTTTGTTTAAAATAATAAACTAAATAAATTACTGCTTAATGTTCCGTAATAGTGTTGGTTCCATTTCCGACGTCAATATACTTTATTTCTCTTTGACTTTCATAATATACATGTATATTTGTTGTATGTATACATTGTATTCATGTATACATGTACACTGTTGCGCCCTAGACTAGAGGGTCTAGAGATAATACGTTTAGGGATCAAATAGGGATTTGAAACACATCTTAGTTTTTTCTTATCATTTCGATTGATCATTTAGATTCTTTAGCGATTTAAAGTTGGCTAGCAACCATTCTTATTTTCATTTATAAATGTTTATAAAGCCGTCAACTTTTACATTATTAATATACTTACATTTTAGTCATTTGCTCGATCGTTGTCAGTTGCCTGCACTAGCGTTTTACCTCAGCTTCGGTCATTTCACGCTTGTCTTCCTCTCCTTTATAATGAATTTGCGTTGACCTTATTTCGGACACACTACGGTGTGTGAAAAGCGATTGCGATGTTATCTGTGTCATGTTATAACGTTCACACACACACACACATTTCAGGTCAAGAGTAAATAAGCTTTTTCTAAGTAAGTTCGCTTCAGCTTCTAAGGATACATTGCCACTTGCCATCCGGCGAGATCGTAGTCAAGCGCCAAATTTAAAAAATAGTTCAACTTCAGAAATTTTGTCAAAACATTTTTTCGAATTGGTTTCCCGAATGAATCAATGAATTCAGATATTACGAGTATACGAATCATATAATATACATCCTTACTAATATTATAAATGTGAAAGTAACTCTGTCTGTCTGTTACCTTTTCACGCAAAAACTACCGAATGGATTTTGCTGAAAATTTACAATAATATAGCTTACACATCAGAATAACACATAGGCTATAATTTGTAAAGATATAGTGTGAATTATCCAAAATATATAACTTAATCTTTGCAAACTGAAGGAATAAGTTTCCCGAAGCGAAGCGAGGGCGGGTCGCTAGTACTTGATAAAACCACATAAAATCCTAATTAAAATTTGTCTTTTCATTTTTAATAAATGAAATGCATGCATATTAAACAAAAGTATTCGTAGAAAGGTCGCTAATTTCAGGACATTCAGGGTTTTGAACTGTCACATGTCTCTGGAATTCTTAAATTCCAATAGTTAATAATAAGTAAGTAAGTATTCAAGGTGCACGTGTACAATTTTAAATATTTGGCGCGATAATTAAACTACGTTTTCGTTTTGACTAATCGGTGACAATTTTGTAACAATTGTCTTGAACGGAGGCAGTTTGGCTTCGAGGACGCGTTACGTCACTACTGATGGCCGGTTTACACTATGACAGTGCTGTATTTAATTGTTACATGTATTTTAGAAAGATTTTTAGTCACGTAGGTCACGAATAATTATGGATCTTATATCTAATGCAAATTTTCAGTAACACTTATCAAAATTAATGTTACTGAAAATTTAGTACAAGAAAATAATAAAATCAATTACGCGTAGGGGAGAACAGGACAATGAGAGCTAGGGTAATACGATTAGGGGCTACAAAAATGTATACACGCCTACAGGTTGTACCGTTCGCGTTCGTGTAAATGGTTCCTGGTGTTCAGTTATGTCGTTATGTTTTCGTCGGCAAAGTTACCAAATCCCGCACTAAAGTACCACCACCTTTATCCTGCATACCACCGCAAAATCAAAGCAAATCTGTAAATAGACAGCTACTTAATTTTTTTGTTGTTTATAGAATATACTGCAACTTTTCACGTGGGTTTAAGATTCATAAGAAAGGTTTAAGAGTAGGTATGTGGTAAACATAAATAATACACATTACAACGGGTAAGAGTAGTCTCGGGTGCGATTAGGTAATATTTGTGAAAGTTAGGAAAAATGTTTTCAGTGAAGGCAAGGCGATTTACTATTTAATAGTTTAGAACGGTGCTCCGATTGTTAGTCGCTGTTCCAGTTACTTGCCCAAGTTATCAATCACTGTCTCCGTGTAAGCTAGCCGTGTTAAATATTAAAATTTGAACTGGTTCTGCTTAATTACTCAGTTGTTATTGTAATTGTTATTCAAAGCGATCGCAGTCTTCAGACGGTGCTCCTTTACGTATGTTGGAATTGAGTAATGGTGCACTCGTAATTTGCATTAGGTGTAATATGCATTCTGTCCAGGTATTTGATTTGTACTATAAAAAAAACGTAAAAATGAAATAAGAATTCTATAAGCTTTTCATCTTCTTGTCAAACTATAAAAAAAAACCAATCAGTGTCATTTCTAACATATTTTTTAACGCTACACACTCATAGCCCCACACTAGGATTTCTTGCGTCGTGGGTGCCGTGGACAACACACAAGACAAAGAACACACACACCCAGACCAAGAACGGAAATTTAAATTCATCATTAAAATTCCTGCCTCGCTGGGAATCGAACCCAGGACCCTCGGAACAGCGATCCGGCGTGTTAACCATTGCGCCATCCGGGTCGTCAACTATTCAATTGTCGATTAACTTGTAACTTCTTATTTAAATATATTTAATTTAAAACAAATGTATCTCAAGTGTATTTTCCCTTTCGCCCTTACATTACAAAAGTTTCTGTACCAAAAAATTACGCAAGGCATTCGTTTTTCGAAATTAATTATGTAAATTAGAATCTAACTCTGCAAAGATTAAAAGAAGTTTTAGGGTTGGCAACAGTACTTTTTTATTAAAATTCAAAAATCCTCTAAATGAACCAGCACATAAATAATTCTTAAAAAAACATTATCATTGTTCTGATCGTCGCAGCCGCTTAGCCGCCTCCGACCGTGTCGTGATCGGAAAATATTAATATACATCGCATGACACAATGAATCGGTGTTTACCGACGATTCCCACATTACTGTAATCTTTAATGCGGACTCCGCTGCATGCAGGGTTGCCAAGTGGGTTAGATTAGATGAGACTAGATTTTTACTTCAGATTTATTAGTGTCAATAACACTAGAACTTTAAAAAAATTAAAAAATGGTTGAATAACACTAAAATATTCCGTGGCGGGGTAAAAGATGGTTCATGTTGATGGGAACATAAATCCGTTATATGATTTATCTAATTGAACTACGGATAAAAGTATGCTTTTAATCTTTAGTTACGTGAATTTAAAGTACATTTGACAACCCTATTTGCAAAAAACAAAAAAGACAGCATTATGCTCCTTAATATTTTAATTCATGAATTAATTAAGTAAGTCGGTAATATGAAACCAGCAATAGTATTAATTACTAACTCTTAATTATTATCAACTCTTAATTCAAGCTTAAAAAAATACTTAATAATTCCTTTCATGCATAAATATGGTTTAGCAAGTTCAGATAATATTTGGCTGTTTACAGCATGCACTGTAATTACAAAACACTTTAATGTTCGTTTTAATTAATTTATGTAAAATATTATTAAATTTTAATATTAATGGCAAAATTTCAGTAATCACAATTGGCATTAAATTAGCTTAAATCAAATTGAACAAAGAAAATTATATAATCTATGTTCAATTGGTTTATGCTTACACCCTGCTTGTGGTACATTGCCGATCATCAGCTAGACCACGACCCGGAACCTAGTTGGTAGTTACCCTGCCTGCAAAGCGAGATTCCGGGTTCGATTCCCAGCCGGGGCAGATGTTTGATGCATTTATGTGACAGATAAATTTAATGTTTGTTCTCGAGTCGTAGGTGTTAGCGATGTGTTATTCGTGTTGTCCATGACACCCGCGACACAGGGTATCCTAGTGCGGATATATAAGTGTTAATTTACCGAGCAGCCCAGTTAGTAGTGACTGTCTACGATGCGAGGTGTTCTAGGTTCATGTCCGGGCTTGGACATTTGTGTGTCAAATAAATATTTATTTACTTACCATACATTACATAGATGCAGGACCACAGTTCTGTTTAAACTAGTAACAAATTTGTATACTGCAGTAACCAATGTAGTGTATCCTGGCTTCAGTCCAAGCTTTACCTTACCAAGAGAAATAAATACCTGTATATAGTTTGTCGTAAATAGATTGAAATTACCTTGAAATTTGGTACTGTCGGTGGCCGGTATACCGAGTTCATGTCCCGATTAGGGTGATCGTTTTATCGACAAATATCGGTATCTCAAGCCTCAGCTAAACTTGATAAATGTACCATCTAATTTTGTATCTAGGATATGTTTGAATTTGAAATATGTTGACAGATAATATGGCGAAACAATGTTTAGACAATATTTTTTCAATTGGATGTGTAAAGCGATTAAAATAAAAGAAACACTATCATCATCATCGCAACCCATAATCTTCCCACTGCTGGGCACGGGTCTCTTCTCACTATGTGAGGGATATGGGCCATAGTCCACCACGCTGGCCAAGTGCGAATTGTCGGACTTCACACACCTTTGAGAACATTATGGAGAGCTCTCAGGTGTGCAGTTTCCTCACGATGTTTTCCTTCACCGAAGCAAGTGATAATTAAATTCTAATATAATTTTTGAAAATTAGAGATGCGTGCTGGGGTTTGAACCCGGCCCCCCCTGTTCGGGAGTCCGACGTTTAACCACTCGGTTATCAGTGCTTACAACAAACACTAAAATATTAGCTAATTTACGGGATCAAACGCACCGACAAACTCAAAAATTCTAAAAATAATTATTAGGTTACGTGTTAATAAAGGTTAATATTGACTAACAGTTTTTCCCTCAAATATCTTCCATGTGCAGACATTGATAAGTGTTATTATGTACGGAATAGTTAGGACGTTAAGTAGAGACGTAGACGTATTGACAGTAAGGACGGCCGGGCCGGGAGTGACACGTGGGGCCTTAGGCCTTAGGGCGCGTTTATATGACACGCATGATAATAGCGCGGCCGCGCGCTCCTGGTGCATATCAAATTAAACTTTATTGACTAGTTCACAACAAAAAATTTTTCCCCCATCTCAGCACGAAGCTTCCTTAACCCTTGAGTCCCCTGAATAACATGTTAGCACAGCTACAAGCATAACTATACACTGGCTGACAGTGGGTCACTAAAAAACAAATGACGCTACCGTATAAGCAGTGTTTACTGAACTCATTTTGATGCAATTATCTTATCTCAGGAGTGTGATATTTATTTGTGGTATTCTTTATCGGCTTTGGGTGTACATATTTGCATTGTCTCGGAGTACGAGTATGCCTGTTGTTAAGAGCGCGGAACGTCAAGAGTTGCGTTTGACGTTCTCGGCGTGATTCATCACCACGTTCATGGTTATTTAAGGGTCGAATGTAACAGTTAGAGCCGTTTACAATCATCTATCCCTTTATTATCCCTGGTATACAGTAGATAAAGTATAACAACTTACACTATAATGTTTTGACATTAACAGTTGCTAAACTGACTTGTGGATTATGGACAGATAGAATATTGAAAACGACCGTAGGTATTTCTGTATATCTTGTTGTCTGTCTATCCACGATGAACTTCACTTCAGAGGGTCAATGCGTTTAGTTTTAGGGTGAGATGTTTCAAATTCAAAATCATTTATGTAGGTATCACTGATACACTTGTACAGACTAATGTTCCTATTAATCAGATCAGTCTTTCTCAAAGTGGGCGAAATTTGGTGAAAACTTTCCTTTCTTGTCTCAAATATACTTTAATTTTTTTTGAGTAAAAATATTTATTTTTGCACCTTCTGTTGACTTAATATCGAAAAAGCAGCATATTTTTCAATCGAAAATTCTCGCGTCAAAATTGGTCTTTTTTTTTTAAAGTCGGTGGGTTTTTTGTTCGTTGAAATCTCTTCTTTCTGATGGTGTAAAAAAATATACATTACTATGGTAAATTTTCTCAGAAAATGCGCTTATACTGCAGTATAAGCATTGCATATTTTTTTTGCAAAAATTATCTACCCTGCTCTATTACCAATATAATATTTCGTAAAACTACAACAGTAGGAACGACGGACAATAGTTATTGCTACATTACATATTTGTGTTGTATAGATTATTTCGTATGACGTCATTATCGCTAATGTAGGTTACATACCATCTTACAGAGCCTATCACAACGAAAGATGATATCTCGATGATTGATATTGTCGTCACAATCACTTAGGCCTCAACTGCATGCCACTTTTCCACCGCGAAACCGAATTTGTTATTTTTATTATGTTGACGACACACACACTCACACTATTGGTACTATGATCGAGATCATACTCTTTTTGTTTCGTTACCTTGAGTTACTGTAACTTGTCTCGGTGGATGAGCGGCACACCCAACACAGGATTCCACCTAGTACAGGGGGCCCTTGCAAGTAGTATGTTAATGCAGATTGTGAATCAATAAAACATTTTCAGTTTAATTTTTCTCTAGTACAGGTGGTGTGAAGCGCTCATAGCCCGGCAGCTTGCGTCGATCGCAAGTGATCGACAAAGTTAAGCAACAGCGGGCGCGGTCGGTAATTGGATGAGTGACCGCTAGTGGCAAAAATTTCTTGAGCGCTTCCGTGCTTCGGAGGGCACGTAAAGCCGTCGGTCCCGGTTGTTATCATTTGGTAGCAGTCGTTAAGCCATGTCGGATACCTTCGGGCGGCTTAAAATTACCGACACTTGGGTTGGCCACTAACCCCTCCACCAATCCACACTGGAGCAGCGTGGTGGAGTATGCTCTAAGCCTCCTCAGGCATACCTGAGGAGAGACCCGTGCTCAGTATTGGGCCATTAATGGGTTGTAGCCACAGGCGGTGCGTCCGTAGCGTTAGAACGCTACATACGGCCAAACCCTTGTTGTACCTACGTAGGAATTAAGTACAGTATTGTGTGCATATGTCTTCAGTTAACGGGTACGTGTTAAATATATAAACAAAGGACCTTATCATGATATGGTTGTACTGTTTACTGTTGCTCTTTTCATTATTTTAATAAGATCTAGCCTTCCGTGTGGACGTTAACAATATGAGTAAAAACAAACACGGTTTGATTATACATAATACTCTCTAGATGAAGCGTCACCCTCTGTGAGGAAAACATGAAAAATGTTTCAACCAATATGAAGGTTTTTAAAGTATTGAATTTCTTGACGGACCTCTTCTGTTTTACAAAATTTCAGAAACAAATGAACTAAAGCCAATCTAGTTCTCGAGCCAATGGAATGAAATCTGAACAAGATTTCAATCGGTTGGAGTAATGTCGAAGTTCAAAGTCAAATATACTTTATTGTCGACTATATGTTTAGAAGATTTGGTCAGATACAATAATACCATTTTATATTGTATCTGACCAAATCTTCTAAACCTATAGTCGACAAATCGACAATCAAAAAATCGACAAAAATTCATGGCATTCGAGTAAGCAGTTCGAAGATGTAAAAGTCAATGGTTTTGCTATACAAACGTATTGCTACGAGTATAATGATTCCCTAGTACTGAGATGAAGCCCCACATTCCCGTATCAATAAAAAATGTTAATAAGGATTAAATTTTATCCGATGATTGATTTTCATGCGCCGTAGTAATTGATAATTACTTTGATAACGAATTATTATACGTCCGTCTTAGTGGGGCAGTAATCCGGTTAGGCCTTCCCTAATGCATTAGTGGCACATTGCCACATATTAAATAATAGTTATGGATGGTAGTGCTTAAGGAAATCTGTGCGCTTGGACAGGAACCATGCGAGGAAACAAAAGATGCGACTTTTACATGTAAGAAGTTTATAATCATGTAGTAGCAAGCTTGAAGCAGTAAGGGGCTTTATCCATGCGAAGATTTTACGTTAAAAACCGGCTTCAGACGCACGCAGATAGATGGTACGCGGTCACCGCCGCCATCAACATCTGTCAATACAGTCGTCTGCTCGTCACTCGTGCTATGCCGGTAGAATAAGGGGTGGCCCTCCAATACTTCGAAACGCGTAAAACAATGTCACGGTCGATTTTAGGAGGAGGATGGCAGCAGGGTAAAAATCCCTATGCATGTTATACCGTCGGGATTAAACTGGATGATAGGAGGGATAGGTCAAATACTAACTATAAATTTGTAGGATCGTAACCCGGTCACCGTGCATATATGGGTAACTTTAAATTACAACAGCTTAAAGTACCTAATTAATTACCAAAAGCTGCTAACACAAAAATTCCGATGACGACAAACCATCTAATATTTGGATTGTTGAAAACCTTGCCTGCAAGTGTACTACCGAGCACCGTTGATAGGCCGTTATCTCGATCTGTGCGATCAGGGCCGTGTCGCCATGTATCATCATTCATCACCTGTAAATCTTGACGTGATTTCGATGTGATTTCGCGCTTATGTGCCATTTTGATAAGCACTGTCACCATGTAAGCATTGTGTCAAACGCATCTGTTTGCGCAACTCGTGTTACGTAAAATATTAAGCTTTTGTCTCCTTGTAACTTCTTTGGATTTATTTTAATGTCTCATAGTTTCCGTATTTTTAATGACTTTAAATTATTAGTCATCTAAAATTTTGTACCGATCTTTATCCTAATTGATTACTCTTACATCAAATTCCATATCTTTAATTACGTAACACGAAACATAATCTCGAGCGCCGTATCAACTAATTCTTTATTGTGTTTTAAAATGAATTTTTACTTATCGTTTTACGACTAAATCACAAATGATAAAAACTATTTCAACAGCTAATCGCGGGGAACAGGAGTATTAAGTAGTATTACATCGTAAGAACCAGTGATTTCAGTGCAAGTGATTTAAAATCAGTATTAATGGACTTAAGTGATATTTTTGAAGATATACAATGAAAATGTGTTGCCAAACCAGTGGACTAAGTTAGTTAAGATGTCAGTGAGGTGACGGAGGGACCAGCCCGTGGGCTGTAGTGATATAGAACACGAAAACATTCCTCTACTAAAAATTCTGACCCAGGGCCCGGTGGAGAACAGCAAGGATACCTGCAAAATGACCAAGGGCCCTCGGAAAGTGAAGCTAGTCATTGTAGTCAACAATAAGAAAGAGTGAGTATGCCTTTTACTATTATGCCTGCACACGAATACCGATTAATGGTTCTCATAATGCAAGATGTCTTATAATGACGCAAACGCAAACGTCCGCGTTGTGTTTTGTCTTATTGATTGATTGCCTTTAAAAGTTTAATAACAGACGCAACTTCATGTTTTTCGCCTTAGATTTCATCGCCCATGTGAGACACATTTCAGCAACCTTCAGGTGTTCAAGATTCAGTGGACGACTTTAATCTCATAATAATCTGGTTCTTCGTTAGTCATTAGCGTCCGGCGGATACGAACGATTTCCCCCTCATTACCTCATATAATTAAGTTGATTCAACGATAAAAATTTGCATATAATAGTTAGTATTTACGTTGCTTGTTCATTCATAAACACGGTACGGTAAACCGTAAAGAGATTATCATCTCTCGGTGCAGTCGACGCTTCATAAAATTATTTTTATTTAATATACTAAAATAAAACGAAATTCGTGCTCTTAGCTCGCTATGATCTTCCTAGAGTATTACATTTTATTGCATACCAAATTAGTCAACTGGAATAAAGGGTCTAGGAGTATACTAAACTTTAGGAGTCTCCCCAGCATAGATATCACGACCGCAGCTTTTTATGAATTGTCTTTTTCTTTCGTTACTTTTTCTTACAGTATGGGAATAGAACCCATGTATATTAATAATACTATACCGTTTTTATTTACTTTAATATTAAACAGTGATTTGGGATGGACTGATTACGTTTATTCTTCATCTTATTTCATCTTTTTTAGTAAGAATTCATTCTGTCTTTCTTTAGACTTCCATGTACCTAATTAGTGTTTTAAATATTATGTCATGTAATTCCTTTCTTATCCCTACAATCAATGTTATAAAATTTCCATGATGGCAAAGCTTTATATCTACTGGATTACACTTATCGTCTATATCGAATATCGAAGATTTAACATTTTTACGGTTGCTAGGAAATCATTTAAAAACCACTCGATCAATGACATCAGGATTAGCGCCTTAAAACTGAGTAGTATCTGTCTGGAAATGACGTGAAATGCGTGTACAAATTGTGGTATTATTATCGAATCAGCCTTGAATTTCTTCGGTAACTAGAATGCATTGTTGTACGGTAACAGTCGTATCTGTATTACATTAGTGGCAGTGGTTAAATCAGTGTTTTATTTGTCTTTCTGTCTGGTGTGAACTGGCTACTTCAAGTTGTTTAATCGGTTTTGTCTCCCTTCAATTATTGCACCACTTTTCGAAGAATGAAGTTCTATCCATGCAAATTTAAATTGAATTCGATCAACAAACAACAAATCTTAATTTTTTACTATTCGTAGGTTAATTGTTTAGAAGTAGCTTATTCTGGGCAGTTATTTACTATTTTTTCTTTCGTTACTCTTCTTTTTTCTTGCCCAACAACGTATCGGTGATGTCTTGAGTGTTACAAATTTTAATGTCCCTGGGCGGCGGTAACCACTTACTATGAGGTAGCTCGACTACTCGTTTGGCGGCTATTTACAAAAAATAACACTGATTTAAGATTGGTGGCTATTGTTGAAAATAAACTATTAACATAAATAAGAAAAAAGAAAATAAACTATTAACATAACTATCCTTAAATAAGAAGACAAAGGCACTAGCTAGATATTTTCTATCTAGTAGTATCTTCAGAATTGATTTATCTCCGAAATGTTATCTGACTTTATGACATTTGATGACAACGCGGAAGCGGTTTACTCTACAATTTGTGACGCGATGACTGGTCAATCTCACGCAACGGTCGTCCTTGGTCATCGGAAGAGAATCATTTGACGCGTGGATGGAAGGCCGAGTTAGTGTAAGTGGCGAATTGACTTGTGTACGCGTAATTACTTGATTACCTTTACTTGCATATCACTTAGATGTTTATAGTTTCGCTTTGAATTATGTTGGAACTGTGACTAATGAGGCTTTTCATCTCAATAATTAGGATTAGCAAAAAATCTAATTGCATCCTACTTCGAAAGGATGGTAGTTTAATTTAACAAAGAAATGTGTGTTATCGTTTGACTCCCTGTGTCTGCCCCGGACGGATCGAATCAGGGATCCCTGGCTACGCAAGCAGGCACTACCAACTGGGCTTCAGTCGTCAATTGTCTCACACTGGCAGTCGACTCTAACATCGCGATCACTAAATAATCATCATCGCGACGGTTACCACATCCCACCGTCATAAGAAAGCATTTAAAGTTTTAAATTAACGACCGGTAAAGCCTTTGGACAGTAGTAATATCAGGGGCGTCCCCGCCCTCTCTGCATGCCGGCCGATAAGAACACAATGAACTTGTTTGTCAAACTTTTAAGTTCACAGAGACGTGACTAAAATGTTTTCATTGAAGAGATAAAAGCTTTTGCTTGGGATAAACATTATCTACATAACTTTGACAAACTATACAAGTCCTCTCCCTGTTATTCTAATTTCTAAGAATTCATGTTTACATTAATGTATCAGTAGAATTTCCTTACGTTGTTCATTATTAAATTTTTCATTCCACTCAGTTACATTTCAGTCTTAATCTGTCACAACATTAACATCAGTAAGAATTAAACCGAGGCCAGCTGCAACAGTAGTCTGTATCGCAATTCCCATGTCTGAATCATTGCATACCTCAATTAGGTCAACCCTGATCGCGTGGTGGTCCGTCACATGTATCGTCACGCATTTCGTTGTACGCTGGGTTAATTGTCGTAACCTCAGCTCTGGGATGCTTATTAGTTGGTTTGGTGACGCCGCTAGTGTGTGACCCCGGGTCGTTTGTATCTATCTTTATTTATCAGCTGGCTGTTTGTGTTAGCGTGACTGTTGAAGTATTTGAAGTCTTTTACAATACTTGTTATCTGTTGATGGTTCATGTTTATCGTCATCAATGTAAATCACAGTCTCATTGCTGGGTTCGGGTTACCTCTAATACTACGTGGCACAGGCCAGAGTTCGCCATGCTACACATTGCAGACTTGCTTCACGATTCTTATGGAGAATTTTAAATGTGCAGGATTTTTCAATATGTTTTCGCAACATGTAAGTACCTAATTGGAAAATATCGATGTTGTACAAATAACTAGGGTATCTCTGCTTTCAATCGATTAAGGTTTTAATGGTTTTGCCGTTGCTTTTAAAGTCATGTATCTTACTATGTACTAACTACCTTCCTTCTACCTACCTTCACTACCTACCTTAACTACCTTCACTGTTCTTTTTCAGAATCTTCAAATCGTGTGTTTGAAATATATCTTTATTACTTCATTACAAGTACGTTCTTTTCACTCGACACTACATTAGTATGCAGCATTTTCCTGTCATTTACTAAAAAGTAAAATGATACAGGTTTTTAAAACTACCGCAAGCGTTCGACGATAAAATATTTTTACTGCAGTTTACATTTACATGAAGCAAAATAATTCTAAAGACCACTAAAATAATGAAATCTGTATTATAGAAGTTATCAGCTACAGATTTATTCTTGATTGAACTCTTTTTGTAGCTACTACGAATCGTTTTTTTGCAGCTCTGTCAGAGATTGTCAATAGAACTAGTTTTCGGTTTGGAAAATCGTTTGTAGTTTCAGGCCAACAATGGGCCAAGTCTGTCGTGATTAGTCTAATGACAGGAAGCCGGTCTCGGCTTCCGCGTGCGAAACAACAGCGACTGTTGACGACCATCATTACTCATCAGATTGTACTATCATGATCGTGAGAGTTTTCTGTTTGTTTTAATCACTAAACATATCTACTTATATTTTTATATTTTAACTCTGGTTATCGTAAATTAGTAAAAGAAAATTTGGATGGATGGATTTTCCCCTTATACCATTACCTATAACAGTACAAAATTTACTTTGATTTTTACGGTTTTCACAACGGTTTCGTCCACATCAATTAAGCTAGAATTACAATAGCATTTGAACGAGTTAACTCTTATTTTGATACTAGCTTGTCGATTAATCCATAAAGTTATTATCATCACAGATCTTTGTGGACCATAGTAGCTCACAAACGGTGAATAAATCAAAATATGAAATTTTATGATCCGTAGATTAGCATTATTTGAAGTATCGCCACTAGCGTTAGTTTACGTTATCTTATCCTTAACTTTAAAGTTATCAATAAGTTTACTAACGCAAATGCCATGGAGTATTATCTTGACGACATATGAAGAGTAAACGAAATTACCGTTTTTGGAAAAATACCGGTTGGAAATTTATTTACATTCTACTCACCTGCTTGTTTAAATGCGTGTTTGTGTTAGTTTTATACAGTCTAGACGTTTTGACACGCCTCATAAAAACAACCTTGGAACGTATCTTCGCTTTTTGCTGCATATTTTTCGAGCCAGTTCGACAATTTTTGAATTCTTTTAAGTGCCTTGAATCCTTTTCTAAACCTGCAAGTTTTGCAGCTTCGTCTTTTTATAGAAGACATGCTGAAATGCTCCAACAACAGAGTTGGTTATAAACTTCGTAATCTATGGATTTTTCGATTTTGTTTTCAGGAAATTGCTTTGCTTTTTAAGTGATTTTACTTTGACACGCATCATTAGTCCTCTACATTTACATAATTACTTGTCCAATATCTTAACAAATGAAGATGAGCAAATAATCACAAATCTTTGCAAAATTATAAAATCGTTGTTGTTTTCAAGGTAACTTGGCTAGTCCTAAAGATTTCTAGTACATGCTGTGTTTTGTACACCTGAGGTTTCTGTAATTAACAAAAACTGAATCTCGTGCGCAAATGGTGATTTAAGTTTTCTTGTGGATATTTTTTTTGTCATCTAATTAAAGATAAAGTTAAATACTTAACACTGCAATACCTATTATCTTTGTGTTTAATAATGCGGATATGGTTACAAAGGAGGTTATGTTTTTCATTGTATATCCGAAGAATAAATAACAAAAAAATGATAATTTAAGTATTGTATTCTTTACTACAGTTTATCATGGCTATAATTATTCTCCGTTGGTTAACAATGACGAATACAAGAGTACGTTTCTAAAGTTAACAATCGTAATTCGAACAAAGTACATACATATTATGTGTTGATTTTAAGTGATATCAATTAGTTTGTTACTTAAATACTAAATGGTACAATGTAGGGTCAGTAAAATAAATACAATGGCTTAACGACAGCGCAACACGTTTACTGAGAGACAATGGATATGTAATAATTTTTATGAGAGTAAGTTGTAAAATAAAAACTACATGTAGATGAATTGAAATGCATAACATATAACTACGAAGGCATATCAGAAAGGGATTTAAATTCATTCAGTGACCGTCCAGTAATGTGGTCATTCAGCTATTTTCAATCGAATGAGAGTTGAAGAAGTTCGTAATAAATAATACCAACCTTTGCTTCCTTTCATCTTCATTTTTTCGTGGCCAACAACGTCATGCATGATGCATAATTAGTGTTACTGGTGTCCATTAGCGTCGGTGACCATTTACAAAAAATAAGTGAACGCTTAGTACCGATCCCACCTGATGGTAAGTGGCGATGAAGTCGTTGATGAAGAAGTGAAGAAGTTAATGTTAACCTAGTAAAACCCTATTCCCTCTCTTTTGGAAGACCTTGGTAGGCGGGAAATCTGGCCTTACCATAAGGTGGCTCGTCTGCTAGTGTTCGGCTATTTAAATAAAAATAACTTGATGGCAGTCGTACTCTATAAGAATCGTGTTATATTGTTGACAGAAATAACCACAGACACGTTAAGAATAGTAGGGAACGTACGGCTTAATCTGTTACTAGTGTAGATAAGAAGATTGAGTGGAAAGGAAAATTATCACCTGCACGACAGCTTAATCAGATAAATCACAAAGCGTGTCAAGTATCATACATTTATTTTTATTTTTAAACCAATATTAAGTTCTTGGAATATAATGGCTTGTAATAGCGCCTCTACACTCTCGTGCGAGAGCACTCGTCTATGTCTCGTCCGAGCGCCTCGCCCGAAACATGCGCAGTCGGGAGCGTACTCGGCTGCGCACTCGTACACTTCAGTCAGGCGGTCAGGCTCTCTCACTCTCTCAGGCTCAGTTGCAGTTGCGGACGTCGAGAGGATGGACGTCTTAGAAATTGCATCCGCTTTTGCAATATGCGCCGCTAATTATTATAAGAATGTCAAAACATATCACGACAAAAAATTAATTATTAATTAAAATACTTATTTTTAATTTAATGAAATATAGTTTGAATCTTTTTATACGTGGAGTGTACTCCATCACGCTGATTAGTGGAAAGTATAATAAATTACATGATAGATAATTATTGTATTTTGGAGTAGAGAACGAAATCAGAGAAAATGGTCTAAAAACCTGAGTGTACTTGTAGGTGACTTTAATGCCTATCACTTACAAACTGATAACGGTGTTTTTTTTTATATTTGGTTTAACGCAATAATATTCAAGTTTTGGAAGTGATTAGAGTGTATTGTACAATAAGTATACAGCCTGTCCCAAAAGTTGTACGACAAACTGAAATGGAAGATAGCTTGAACATGGACCTATCAGTGGTCAAAAAATCACTTCAGTAAAAGTGGCACCGTTTTCGACATATTGACCTTTGTTCTGTTTTTCGGAAATTGGGCACTCTTACCCTACTTTTATTTGCTGAGTCCACAAATGAGCAGATATTTTAATGAATTTTTTTTCACGTACTCTCAGATAGTTGGTCTACAATTTCGAAATATAATTTATTTAAAAATATTAGAAATTACTGAGAAATTAGGTTCTGTTTTGAACTTTTTATGTTTTTGATTTTCTTCTATTCAGTTTCGACTAACAAATGTGGAAAAAAATTGTACTGAACAAACAGTGCTGATTACTTTAAAAACTTGGCTGTTAAAAGGAGATTTCAAAAAGGTTAAACACTTGCTACTTTAAAGGGAAACTTTTAACGCTATAGCCATTTTAGTGTTGAAGGGTATTAATTTGCAGCTAATGTGATTTTATGTTTTAATGCTTTTGAGTGATCATTTTATATTTTTTTGTAATAAATTTGACTTAAAACATTTTATTTAGTCATATTTTATAAGTATTAAAACACGTTAAATCGTTGTTTATGTTTTTCACATAAACATTGTCTTTAATCAATCAATTCAATCAGTAGTAGCTGAAATAGCACAAATGGATACAGGATCTTTAGAAAATTAATTTTTAATAAGTGTGAATTATTTGTTACAGTTGAAAGGAGACAGTTTGAATACTTATAAAATATGACTAAATAAAATGTTTTAAGTCAAATTTATAACAAAAAAATATAAAATGATCACTCAAAAGCATTAAAACATAAAAACACATTAGCTGCAAATTAATACCCTTCAACACTGAAATGGCTATAGTGTTAAAAGTTTCCCTTTAAAGTAGCAAGTGTTTTACATTTTTGAAATCTCCTTTTAACAGCCAAGTTTTTAAAGTAGTCTGCACGGTTGATCCAGTACATTTTTTTTCCACATTTGTTAGTCGAAATTGAATAGAAGAAAATCAAAAACATAAAAAGTTCAAAACAGAACCTAATTTCTCAGTAATTTCTAATATTTTTAAATAAATTATATTCCGAAATTGTAGACCAACTATCTGAGAGTACGTGAAAAAAAATTCATTAAAATATCTGCTCATTTGTGGACTCAGCAAATAAAAGTAGGGTAAGAGTGCCCAATTTCCGAAAAACAGAACAAAGGTCAATATCTCGAAAACGGTGCCACTTTTACTGAAGTGATTTTTTGACATCTGATAGGTCCATGTTCAAGCTATCTCCCATTTCAGTTTGTCGTAAAACTTTTGGGACAGGCTGTATATATGTATAAAATTTCGTGTCACAATGTTACTTACTCCTCCGAAACGGTTTGCCCTATTTTTATGAAATTTTATAATGCATATTCAGTAGGTCTGAGAATCTACTTCTTACAGTTTATTTTTCATACCCCTAAGTGATAAGGGTTATCCACCCCTAACATTTTAAAAGAAAAAAAAATTTTTGCGGGCAAGGGACGCCTATCCCGCGCACACGCAAAAACAGACTGAAGATCCCATAGCTCATTGATTCTCGTATTTCCTTCCAGTCATTCATCATAAACCAACAAGACCGAGAATAATTCAAGAGTGCTACAGACAACCCGAATTATATTAATTAAGAAAACTAAATTCATATGGCACTAAATATTCCTTACAATATTTTATAAACAAATTATACTAATATTATTTCTAATGGATGTTTAATTGCGGAGAAATAATTTAGCAAATATAAACGAAGTAGTCCTCCACCAATCCGCACTGGAGCAGCGTGGTGGAGTATGCTCTAGGCCTCCTCAGGTATGAGGACTGGAGAGACCCGTGCTCAGTAGTGGGCCATTAATGGGTTGAAGCCAAACGAAGTAGTATCGGCATAGACAAAGTGAATGTAATCTATGGCTGGAATTTAATATAATCTATGGCAATCTATGGCCTTTGACTCGGGCGCAAAAAACCGCCACGGGAGCGAGAGCAGGCGAGAGCGAGCGTGACAGCCCGAGACATCACGAGGCGAGGCGAGCGCTACCCATTACACTCTCGAAGTCTCGTACGAGTGCACTCGGCTAGCAGTCTCGCGGGAGTGTAAAGCCGCGGTCATGGGAGCGAAAGCAGGCGAGACATCACGAGGCGAGGCGAGAGCTACCATGTACACTCTCGTACGAAGCACTCGGCTAGCAGTCTCGCAGGAGTGTAATGCCGCTATAAATGTTGCTGTTGCTGCTTCTGCCTGTAATCCTGCTTTTGAAGGGAAAACTTCTATAGTATCGTTGTGATTTGGAATTCGATGAAACGGAAATGACGCGCAAATGAAACGAAACGGAAACGGAAAAGACAGACACATTTTAACGTGGGAGAAAATGAGATGGTAACATTAACAAGAGTTAGAACTAAAGTTCGCTGCAGCGCTAAAACAATAGTTATGACATCTATCCAAACTATTTTAAAGTTTCACTTCTAGCACGTGTGAATTGCACACATTTTGATTTTTTATGTAAGTAGCCGATAAACGAGTAAACGTGCCACCTGATTCGATTGACCTTGAAAACGGTAAGTGGTCACCGTGGCCCATGGACATGAGTGACACCGAAGATATCACTGATGCGATGCCGGCAAAGCATGAAGGGAGAAGTAATAAAGTAATGGTTCTTAAGCCCCTTGCCGAAACACAAGTCGTTTGACGGCTGTCGGGCAACATGGTAGATGTATTAAGTTCGATATCTCTATTTAGGCCAGGTATTTATTGCGAGAACTTAAAACCATTTTATATGTCGATTGACAATTCTTTGAAATTTCTACTGTGAAAGCACCAACATTGTTACTATTTATTCTGATATAACATCACAGTTCATACAAAATATGTCATAGTTATTTAATGCTACGAGCAACCTGGTGAAGAACGCTGTCGTAGTAGATTAACTTTATGCACAATGAAACCGAACTTATGCTCAAATAGCGTAGCACAGCATTTCCCAAACTATAAGTGCGGCCCACTATAATTATAACCCCGGATTGCGTACCTATTGGAGGGAGAGGACAATACAAGGATCGACATGACTAAAAGTATCTGATACTGTGTATTAAAAGTCTGGTAATGGCGTAGTTTGACTTTCGAAAAGTGTTTCTAAAAAAGTAACGTCGAAAAATTAGGGAATATCTTTTTCCGTATGCAAGTAACTACGAGTATGTCTCTCTTGTGTTTTTGTGAATTGTAAATGGGTAAATAGGTGAATCCGGAATTCGACATTTTTTATGGGATGGGTCGCGCGCGGTCTTTTCCACTTTGGGGATCACTGGCGTAGCCGTAGCAAAATATTGTGCTTAACCACTTTTCGGAAGGTTGTATATCGCGTGCAAGAAGATATCATGGATAACAAAATCGTCGATTAAGGTCTGCTCACATTACACCAAATCGACGCCAACTCGACTTGTAATCAACTACTAGGAAAGCAGTGAAATATGAGTCGTGTTTTTTAAGGTTGAATTTTCGGACGAACGCAATTGGTAGGTACAACGCATCGAAACGCGTGGTCCATTTCTTTTATGTTAAAAATGTTATCGTAAGCAACACGTTATACAGCTCATATTGCAATGCGTTCCTATGAGTTGAGTCGTAGTGCAGCTTAAGTCAAATTGGTAAATTGTGCTAAAACCTTTATTCTGTCTCCGCGCAGTTTTAAATTTACATCATGTTTTTTATGTTTTTGACATTTGACTCCAACTGCAGGTAGGTCAATTACTTGACTTCTGATCTGTAGCCGCGGTCATCTTAAGACATCGCTAAGATTATTTACATTACTCACGTCACGTACATCAAATTGAGATTTGGAAGCGCTACCGTGCAATGAAGGTGAAAGATCTTTAGAAAAGAAGCTAAGAGAAGAACAATGGAATTAACGTTGAATTAAATTGCAGTACGTAAAGTAAAAGGTAGTACTCGACAGAAAATCAAATAAAAAATTTGTGATGACAAGATAGACAGCACAAACAGGAAAGTCTTTTCAGTTATCTTAATAAAAAAGATAAAAGAAATAGTATCTAATTGCACTAAAGAAATTTTAAAACGAGCTTCAATGCAATTTTGTTTTAGATATCGATGTAATAAGGGAGACGCTATCAAGCCGGCGTCCTGTCTGTGTTGGTATTTCAATTACATTAATATAAATCCAACGTCCTTGCCGACATCGGCTAACTACTAACTCGGTCGTCACGACATGCCTGCTTATGAAAATCACAAATATACAGTTAGTTGAGGGCCTCTTACGTAAACATCTTTTAATATTATAAATGTAGGTAAATAACT
The DNA here is from genome assembly GCA_905404295.2 of Ochlodes sylvanus. Lineage (NCBI taxonomy): Eukaryota > Metazoa > Arthropoda > Insecta > Lepidoptera > Hesperiidae > Ochlodes > Ochlodes sylvanus. The sequence continues at coordinate 1,183,980 of FR990146.1, read as the reverse complement.
ATTTGCCGTGCCAAGGACTTTAAAACTTTCTTAACTCCTTTCTGGACCACGAAATACTTTTAACACTCGATTTCATCATTCTTTGTCGAATAGCAACATGTGTAGGTTGGGGATTTGAAACCTTGCCAAAAGTGTGGAAGGCTGTTTTGGCACTGAATGAATCGTAAGTCTGAACACTTTCACACGATAACCGGTTAACTGACGAATTGTAATCGGTTAAATCGACAGTTTTAGATCTATGCTAGGTCCTTAGTCATGGGCTTAATTTGTTACTACAGATGAAGTCTCGAGTCTCAGTCGCAGGCGAGCACACCGCGTTCATTCAAATGACTTAAACACCTGTTTGACATCACATTCCTCTCAACAATATCCTACAAAATTAAATATATCTTTACTTTTTATTCTTTCATCTAAAAACAATTGCCGGTTCCAAATTCTTGCAATAACATTGTCGAACGCTTGTCAAGAATAGAAAGCATTGTTGAGGCGTTACATTAATCAAACTTCGGTAGCTCACGCATTGTAATTCCAGTCACAGGTAGCATTTCGCGATTTTGGGATGCACGCGACCGAAATATTGTATCGAGTTACGAAACCTCACATGCCAAAGGGTCAAATGAGCCATTTCAAAGCTGATTCTGTCGCCCATTAGATGTTTTTTATTGACAGCAAAATAAATATTCCTATTGTTACCATAATTACTTTGGGTACTGCTAGTACTAGTGATATGGACAATTGTATTGTAAAGTAATAAAATTTTCTCATTATCATGAATACTATTGTACTTATTGTGTGCTAGACTCTCATTTTGTTAAAGAATTGAGAGTGTGTCCATTGGTCTGGCCGAATTATGGCATTGACTATTTCTCTATTTCTTTCTCCTCTCGTCTTACTCCGAGCTCAGCCTTGTAACAATTTTATTGATAGTGCTGCTGTTGCCGTCGATGGCGTAAGTAGATTACGAGAATTTTTTGATTTAGATTGGCCCTAATCTTTTGTTAAAACAATATTAAATAACAACAAATATTTTATTCTTCTCTCTATTTATTATGTTTTGTTATTTATTGTCTTCTTATTCCTATCTTGCATGCTTTCGATAACCATAGTACAATACTCGAGAGTTATCATTGATCTAGGATTATAGATCAATCATATTATCTATTCAAGCATTTGTCATTCTTACTATTGTTTCCGATAAATCTGTCTGCTATAAATATACCATCGACGGTAGGTAACGTGTTCCAACTAAATTATCTTGTTATCTCGAGCTTAGTGTCGGATTATTGTTTTGAGTTTGTAATTATTTTGTAAATCTTATCTACACGAAGCTGAAAAACACGCCATTCAGTACACAATGTTGTCGGTTGTAGGTGATTTGACATGCCTAATTAGTGTTCGTTGCCTTCGATCTGATGGATTTTATTTGATTTTGAATATCCAGGTATAGGATTGGATTTTTGAAATTTATCTATAAATGGATTTCTACATGTAAATGTTTTCTAAATCTCAGGAATCTGAGTGTGTGCGTTTATTATTAAAAAAGGATATAAAGATTTTTCTTTAAATAAATCTTAATTTGTACTCAGTGTCGTAGTTTGAATTAATTAATGCTTCAATTAGAGCTGATGATTTAAAGGAACCGAAGAGAGAAAGAGAGAGATAGAAACACTTACAAATGGTTATATCGGTCCAAGTACAAGTCAAACGGTTGTAGACCGGGCGCTGGATGGAGTTGAGTGTGCAAAATGTGAGGACCGCATTCGGTGAATGGTTTTGAACTCAGAAAAGCATGCACATAATGATTCTGAATGTTGCCAGGAGGTATATTGGTCTATTTTTTTTTCCACTCCGCCCCCTTAGCCTTCAAGACAGAGACATAATTATAATAAAAAATTGTACTAATCAAGCTTTTTTTTATTTTGACAATCGTTATTTATGAATTTGCATAACGAAATACAATCAATACCTATGTAACTTTTTACAAGAGCCAGCCATTATTTACAATTGGACGTACATTTACAGGGTTGAATCAACAATTCCGGCAGTGGTTGCTCGTTTCGTTCGTCATTTCTCGTGGGTATAATTTACCATCTTTCTTTTCCTAAGCCTAAAAGCCTAAGCTTTGCCTAAGAAGGTGTAATTAAAAGGCTGTAGTAAAACGTTGGTTTTTAGGATAAAAAAACGGATTATATCGATTTTCGAAAAAACTACAAGTCCGATGGAAAAAAGTTTAATGGCAAAGTTGTAGTTAATATAAAGATCTACAACTTTTGTTTACCTTTTTTTTCACATAACCTCAAAATGTATATGAAAAATTCAAAAAACCAAGTTTTTGGTTTTTTATTTTTAACTTTTCAAAAATTTGTTCCTTTTTCACCAAATTTGGTGAAAACTTACCTTTTTTTGTCTCAAACACACTGTAATTTTTTTTATTTAAAATATTTATTTTTGCACCTTATATTGACTTAATATCGAAAAAGTACCCTGATTTTCAATCGAAAATTCTCGCGTAAAAATATCTTTTTTTTTTAAAGTCGGTAGGCTTTTTGTTCCTTGAAATATCTACTTTCTGATGGTGAAAAAGAAACATACATTACTATGGTAAATTTACTCAGAAAATGCGCTTATACTGTAACTAAATCAGGTACATTTCTCAAACGAGTTTGGAGATTTGTTTGTTTGGAGAAAGGTTGCACCTTTTTGACAGGAAATCTCTAAAATCAGAACTCGTTTATCATTCAAAATTTCGAAAATGCAAATTTTTTTGCATGCAATAAACGTTAATCAGCCTCTAAAAATGGGGTGGGTGGGGGAAAGGGAAATGGACCAGTACAGCTGCCGGCAACATGTGATTTTCTATTATTTAGGGTCTCAGGTAAAAGAATTTGAGCATAGTTGCCGGTCCTCACATTTTGCATACTCAACTACCTCTGGCGCCTGGTCTATTGAGGAAAGTGCAGGATTCGCGCGAACTTGCCGCCAATAGGTACATACGTGAGCTTCGTGACGCAATAATTCCATGTCGCGTGTAGGGTGACAACAGATCATGATACGTTTTGGACATAAATACTGGAACAGTATAAATGTTTGGCTCGTTTGCCGAATTTGCTCATTGAGTGAAATAATGAGTCGATTGCAATGTAGCTTCACTCGTAAGTTCAATGTGCGTTGCTTCCAAGCGATTGTTCAACAACACGTTTTCCTAATTAATCCTACTCGTAAATTTATAGTAGTACTACATTCTACAACATACATAGAGCTAGTAACGTCATAATAATGTGACAACGTCACAGATGTCGACGGAGTTAAGCGGCCTTCCTTTTTTCGCGTAAAAAAATCTGTGATCCTTATGACAATCAGCTATCGGGTATCCGACATAGCTCGAAATCTTTTTCCAGACCATCTGATTATTTTCCAAGATTTTCCGAGTTATCAAATAGCGACTATCCCAACATAATCCAAAGGCACAGACCCCCTCATCATATCTTAAGTACATTATTTACACTAACACATCCATATCACACTTGTACACATGCACGTTGATGTCAGTTGAGCCGGCGGCGGGCCTTGACCGCCAATTCCGCCAATAACAATGCTGCTGGTGGTTTTCGCACGCGAATTTCACCTTTATATCTATTGTGATAGGATTCAGAGAAAACGAGATCCACATACCTTGAGTAGGGCTGTTCGCATTCTTCAAGAAAGGATTTTACGTTTTTGTATGATCTTGTAAGTTGTTATAACTGCATAATTGTGAATGTGTATTAAGTTATTATGGCTGATTGATTTTTTTTAGAGCATACGGCTAAAGATAAAAAAAGTAACATCGGTGCATCGAGCAAATAAATACTAACCTAACCTAAGATGTGTTAGTAGATAATGTGTAAGGGTCAAAAGTGTGTGTGAATTTTGCCAACTACTCGGCATCGCGTTTTTTTACCTATAGTAACAATCAGATTAGTAAGTAGAGATCTAGTCCAAGTTAGTAAGTAGTAAGTGATGTTAGTAATAAAGTAGGAAAAGCCTGTTTCCCTTTTGTTTAAAAGGTCATATCACGCTGTGAACTCCAATCTCAGTCCGCATGGCGTATCTTTTGGAAGCGGTGATGTTCTTCTTTTACGTCGCAAGTCGCACTGAGTTAGCCGTCAAAGTTGGGGTTTTGGTCCGATATCATATTCATTACATAGATAAAGGTCTGAAACAAAAATTGTAGGCCCTGATTTACCATTTCACAGTTTGAAATGTTAGCCGAATAAATATAATAAATACGAATAAATATTGATATGTAACTAAAACGGATTTTGGTAACTATCAAGTACCTAAGTACATATTAATAAGATAAACAGATAAGCAACAACCTTACCTGCGACGCAAGGACTCGAGGTTGACGGATTGACGTGTGAAAAAGTTCCAAAAGCGATACAGAATTTATTGCTGGTAACAATCGCTAACGTCATTTTGTGCCATAAGGGCAGCGGTGCTAATGACATACTTTCTCTTCTTTTGTTGAAATTTATAGTGTTATTGAAACTGTGTATAATGATAACTGAATGAGAGCGTACCTACTGCTGGTGTGTTGTCGTTACAGCTATCCAAATGCTGGGCTTGACTCTGATTAAGGAAATCGCTGAGGTGTTTCTTCCGCCGTTTCTTATTCTCTATTATAAAGCACCTTTTGGGAAACGGTGATAGAATAAGCGTGTACGTAAGAGCATATGGGATCCATGGGGAGTGGTAGGTTAGCGGCTTATAATAAGTACAGCCTTTCATAAACACTATTAAGATTAAATTCATGAATAGTGATGAACAGTCAAGCAAAATTCTAATAGGGAAGATTTGGCGTTACCGCATTACCCCTTTGTTGTTCAGCGGGGTGCACCATTACTAAGAGAGGGAAACGTGGCACCAAAGACAGTTCCTCACCTTTCCCCTCCTAAAATCACATCATAACTGAACTGTTCCAAAAGCGATAGTGTTCTTTTTAAATAAAAGTATAACACTAATATGTAGCGTACATAAGATAAGGATCATCAGATAAATATTCATGATACGACTTTGAAAAGAAGAACCTCTTCAAATGGGATTTCCCTTGTTATTTCTTTGCAAACGCGTCCATAAAATATGACATGGACATTGCAGTAGGCTTTAAGCCTGTCATTAAGCTATTGTCACACAGTGTGAACATCAATTGAGGTCTGTGATGGATGTGTCGGTAATTCTAAGCACTGAATTGCAATTTTTCGCACCATGACCCGCGATCAATCACAATTGCAGAAAGACAGCGCTGATTGTAGCTTGTAAAGCGATCAGAACCACTTGTCGACTCGAGTAATGTCGTGGAGTTTCCGCGATGCTCAAGTTATGAAGTTTACACTATCTCTTAAAGGTGACATTGTTCGAAAGCCACCAAAATGGCGCTGTAGGTAAGGTGTATGATATGAACTTAGCAGTTGCAGACGAAGTGAAGTTTGCTCTGAGTTGAAAAATGTAATGATATTGATGACCAGGGTAATTTTTCGCTGCCAGGGTAGTTAACGAAACAGCTGTATTCAAGACTTTCAAGACTTTATATTTCAAAAAACTTGGATTTCAATTTTCGAAAATGAAAGCCAAGTATTCCGGATCGTTTACCCGGAGACGTGACTGTGTAGGTCAGCTACCGTTGCTATGGCGACGCAAATTATGGCGCTGCGCGTGCGCAGCTCGTAATGTATCTATCTGTTAGTGACAACACTCGTTGATTGTATGGATAAGGTATGATTGACAAATGTTACCACAAAGTCATCTAAGGAAACCCCGCCCTCACATTTTGGTTTACCTTATATTCGTATGTTCAATGAAAATATCTTTGATTATTTACTCAGAGAGTAGTTGATCTAAGGAAATTGTTTAATATAATTAATACTTATATACTCTTTTATAGCCTAAGGGCTGACAAAAAAGCAATCAGATATAAACCTGAGTGGTCACTTTTTCCCGTGGACTTCAGTAACCAATGCAACGATGATGAATTTCATGTTTTGGTGATAAGGTTTTAAATCAGTGTGTTGAAGGCATATATTATCTTTAATAGATAGAGCTTTGCCAAAAAAAATGCACAAAAAGGCACTAACTGTTAACCTCTAATAGCTTTGATAGCGACAATATTATTTTGTTTCCATTGTGAAACAAAAGATAGTCGATTTGTCTGATTCAATCAATTGTCGGTACGCAGCTGCATCGCTGCATCAATGACGTATCGATTACTGTCACTTGGCCATCATTTGTGACGCCCACAGACATATTGATAAAAGATTTGTTCAACATGAACAAACAAATCGAACTCGGTACCCTTCGCTTAGTACGGTCACTACTATTTACTACAACTACCTAATATTACTACGTATAACCGAAGAATACGCAATATAAGAAGTATTTTTTGTGATATTACTGTTTCTAAAGTGATTATACCAGGGCAGCATAATCGTTAAATAATAAGCCCTTTTAATAATAGCCCTCTTTTTCTTAAAAAAAACTACATTGTTCGCTTTAAGTATCTTTCGGATATTCCCTGCGTTTCCCAGAGTGGCATGAGGTGCTCTTTGTGCACAACAGCATATGTTTGATTTTTTGTTGTTATGTTTTATTAGGAAATTATTTTATCCAATGACATGTAATAAATAAATATTATATAAACAAAACTACAGAAACGTCTTATTTTAGTTTCTAAAAGTTTTAGCCGTCGAAGATCCCGAAGTTTTTATTTCCGGAATCCCTAAAAGTATCTTATGAGATTTGTGGGAATTCTCTGGAATCTTAGAAATCCTATCCAGGTTTTGTGGGGACTTTTCATAACATGGTCACTAAGAGTGTGTTTCGCTTGTTCCAGCCCGCCTACGTTTAAAACCCTCACGCCCACCTCCCGCACCCAGCTGAAGCAGCAGTTGATGAGAGAGCATGCACAGGAGCAACTACGCAGGGAGTCTTTGCAGGTCAGCTGAACAATAATCTATCTAGTCTATCTGAATCTGTATATTATATACATATACATACGTGAAGGGGATAGTTTGGTTATAAGTAAATCTTTGTTTTTTAAATAATGCACACTCGTATTACCTGGTCTTCTAAGCGTGTACACTTTAGTAACACAGTAACATCATACCCAGTAAAACGGAGACTCCAAAATGTTTGCAGGCACAACAGGCAGGTCAGTCAAAGGAACATGGAGAAGAGAAGAAGAAGTCAAGTCCTACGGAGGTGCCCCGGATCACGCCACACGTGGAACTGCCGCCACAGGTGTTACAAGTGAGTATTGTTATACACAGAGTATGAAAAGAGTACACAGAGTAGGTATCACTCAGGGTATGTTCCATCACAAAGTAGATAAGTGTTCCACTAAGCGATCACAACGCTTTCCTCTAAAAGGAGGTAAGCGTTGTGAGTGCGTCCGTAGAAAACTACGGACCGGAATGTTATGAGCGGTGGGCATTCACGTTGCAACGGTCGCACGGACCGTCGCACAAACTTCAGTCGTATGCGACAAAGTTCGATCGTAAATGGACTGGTCGTAAAGCAGACTGTGCGACCAGTCATATCGCAGGTCCGTTGAAGTAGTCATCGAACACCAAGTTCGTGCGACGGTCCGTGCGACCGTTGCAACGTGAATGCCCACCTTTAGTCACTAAGCGATCACAACTTCCACTAAGCCTTAGTGGAACGCACCCTTACTCATTCCTTACTTTGTCGTTCTCGACAAAGGTATCTTATCAAAATATTATTTATACCATCCCTGATTTCGCTCTGCCCCTCAAGATTACATTGCCACTTGCCATCGGGTGGGGTTTGTAGTCGAGCATTAACCTATAGGTACTTAACAAAAAATGTCAACAATGTCCGTGTTGACCGCAAGAGACCTTACGTTGTATGACCGTTGTGTTCCAGGTGCGAACAGTTCTGGAGAACCCCACCAGGTATCACGTGATACAGAAGCAGAAGAGCCAGGTGCGGCAGTACCTCAGCGAATCCTTCACGCCGCAGCAGCAGGTGGGATTATTTGATTTACATTCTAGAATATTTTTTTAAAGTAAAAAAGCTTCTGAATACTTATTAGATCTCTAGTTAATCTGAACTCTATCGCACGTCAGTTAAATAAAGAGAAATGCTTAAACTTACCCCCAGCATCCTTGTTGTAAAGGCATGGATGTGTGTATATCACACATACATGACACATCAGAAACACCCACAGTCCGAAATTATGCATGTATCTGTCACATAAGCGTCTGCCTCGGCCGAGTATCGAACGCGGAACCTTCCGCTCGACAGGCAGAGCCATCATCAACTGAGCTATTAGATCGTTCATATATTTTATTTTGAAAAGCAATAAATAATTAAATTGCGGTTTTTGTTAAACGACTTTTGTTTTAATGACAATAATATTACAGTCTATTTTGGCACTCCTTTGTTTATTGATAATGTAGGTATTAAATATAGGTAATCGCAAAGATTAAACTATCGTAAAGTCATCAATCTAATTCGTGGATTAGTGTTATTATCTCGTGATTTTGACTGCTGTACACGTAAGTAGATAAATTGTAACAAGTGTAGACACGTTTTTGATAATTGGTAATACTCGTAAAACATATTTTTTTATAACCTATATTATGTAACAAAGTCCATGAATTCCACCGGGCATTATAGTCATTATAGTCCAGTCAGTTAGCGCCATCTAGTGTCAATCTAATTAAACTTTTCTGTAACATCCTGTCTGTAACATCTTTATGTAAACCCGCCCTCGCGTTGAAAAACCGGTCTCTCAGTCAAACTCAAAACCTCTTGAAAAACCTGTCTCTCAGTCAAACTCAAAACCGACACTCAAAAATTGTTAGAGGTTATTTTTTAAAGTGAAAACTTTTTTATGAACTGATTTAAATGAAACAAACAAACTTTTAAGTGAAGCTTACCTCAGAATATACTTACTGAAAACCGCCTCGAAAGTTGTTACTGAGATCAGCTCGTACAATGGCACGAGAAAACAGATAAAATTTCTTAAAATTATTGTTTTGGGCTCTATTAAGTTAACAAAGGCCCAATAATAGTTTTTTGCATACCTATATCTTCCATGTACGAGTACAGACAGCGATCAGTTAAATTTTTATGTATAGATATAAATTGGTAACTGGATATCTATTGTTTTACGATATTTCTATTTTCCAATGAAAGTTATGAAAGAGAATCTCACTCTCTCCTAACCCAACTCTTGGCTGTAGCTTAGTATAGACTCCCCACTGAAAGCAGTTGTCCCGGCAGGTGACAGCCGCGCGGCCGCCGGTGCAGTCGGCGCCCGAGCTGGGCGCTGCGCCCCCCTCGCCCGACCGCGCCTCCTCCAGTCTGCTCAGTCCCGGGATGTGCTCCGTGGGAAACTCTGAGGTAAATATCTTTCCGTGAAGCGTGACTCTCGGGTCGACTTATGCCCGTAAAACATCAGTGCTTGCCTTTGGTTGGTAAGTGGTGGGACGAATAAAAGTCTATGCACATTAGACCAACTCAACTACCGACCGATGCCAACTTTTTTTTTACTTATAAGGTAGTGCTTGACAACAATCCCACTTGACGGTAAGTAGCGATGTAGTCCTTGAAATGTTGAGCGCACTAACTTAGATAAAAGACGAAAAGATTCGACAAAACTAAAATTCAATTATGAGCTTTATATCTTTTATCATAAGGTTGAGTTTCGAACGTATACTAAAAGACTAAAAGACTCGACAAAACTAAAATTCAATTATGAGCTTTATGACATTTACTATAAGGTTGAATTTCGAACGCATACTCGCCAATAGGACACGTGTTTTAAGTATACGTTCGGTCCGGTCGGTAGTTGAGTGGGTGTAACGTCTAACATGGTCGGACGAACAGACGGACGAGTTCCTAGACGACATCCTGTCGCTGGACGGCGGCGGGCCGCTGTCGTCTTCGGAGCCGCCGTCGGCCGCCAGCTCGGTCGCCGGGGACTGCGCCCTGCTCTCCGACGCGGACATGCACGCGCTGGCCAAGGACCGACAGAAGAAGGACAACCATAATATGAGTGAGTTGGGATTATCAGCAAAATTATTGATTAGATCAAGCTGTACCCGCGACTTGGTCCGCGTGAAATTTAATTTTAAAATTTTCAAAAATAAAATTAGTTTAAGTTACTCCTTATTACATTAGCTATCTGCTAGTGAAGGTTCCGTCAAAATAGGTCCAGCGGTTCCAGAGATAAGCCCAAACAAACGGACAGACAGACAGACAAAAATTGTAAAACTGTTATTTCGGTATATGCACCGTGTATTCAACATCCATATGCATTTAGAAAAAGGCGGTTATTTTAATATCACAAACAGACACTCCAATTTTATTTATTTGTATAGAACAGTAATTGGGTACTAAGTCATTGTTTCCCGAAGCGAAGCGTATTCACTAGTCCTTTATAATAAGGTGTGTTAGCACACTACACTACGGTACGGTATTGAGGCTGAGTCCTGAGTCACGACGTCGTGCATGCGGAGTCCGCGCACGAAACAACTACTCGACTAGACCGAGTGCGCGCCCGCATTGCGGACAAGTTCAAACACGTCGAGTATTTGTTTCGTGCGCGGACTCCGCATGCGCGACGTCGTGACTCAGCCCGCGGCCTGACGGCGACACGTCACACGTCCGCAGTCGAGCGCCGCCGCCGGTTCAACATCAACGACCGCATCAAGGAGCTGGGCACGCTCCTGCCGAAGACCAACGACCCGTTCTACGAGGTGATCCGCGACGTGCGCCCCAACAAGGGCACCATCCTCAAGAGCAGCGTGGACTACATCAAGTGTCTCCGCGACGAGGTCAACCGGCTCAAGCAGAGCGAGCAGCGCCGGAAGCAGATGGAGCTGCACAACCGGAAGCTCATGTTGAGGATACAGGTAACGGTGACGTCACGACCAGCCTGAATCGCGCTGTCGAAGTTTTCCAAGCTCGTAATGTAGATCCTGCCCTCGACGCCTCGTCTACAGAGAGATCTCTGGCGTTGAAGTAGATTCACGTAGAAATACACGTATATTATTATTTCTATCATCGCACCCCATAACTGTCCCACTGCTGGGCATGGGTATTCTCCCATGATGTGTAGGGTGCGTGACATAACCCACCGCACTGGCCCATTGGCGGATTTCATACACTTTTAAAAACATGTTGGAGAACGTTCAAGTGTGCGGGTTTCCTTACGATGTTTTCCTTCACCGAAGCAAGTGCTTATTAAATTCTAATACGCACATAATTTTTGAAAATTAAAGGTGCGTGCTGAATTCGAACATAGGACCTCCTGTTTCGGAATTCCAACGTTCAAACCGCTTGTCTTACACTGCTGTATTATTTCCATTGTTTACATGACATAACTTACATGACATGACAATATTCCAATTCCAGGAGTTGGAGAGACTGGCGAAGCTTCACGGTCTGCCGGTGTCCGGGGACGGCTGGGCCTCGCCCCACACGGACGACTCGGGGGTGGAGACTGCGCCCTCGGAGCCCTACCACTCGCCAGTTAGGACTGCGCCGGTGAGTGCGTTGTTAATTGTTCCTGGCTTATAGTCACCACTATGTTGAATAAAAGTATCCGTTACTAAGAATATCCTTTTTAAGCGTTTTTACTATTCCCTATTAACCGACTTCAAAAAAAGTAGGAGGTTCTCAATTCGACTGGATTTTGTAGTGAAAACTTCTTTAGTATTGTGATTTGCAAGTCGATGAAACGGAAATGACGCTCAAATGAAACGAAACGGAAACGAAAAAGAGTCCAAATGGCGGCTTACGTAAGCAAAGCAAAACATCAATATTTGGACTGACAAAGTTTCACTTCTAGCACGTGTGAATTGCACACATTTTGTTTTTATGTGTTACCTCGTGATCTTTTACTGGGTGAACAAATTTTTATGATTCTTGTTTTACTTTAAAGCTGGTACTTGTTCTCACGAGTAGTTTTTGAGTTGTCGCTAATAATGCGTATTTAATTGACTTCGAATACGTTGATGATGCTATTAATTTTTATAAAGAATATATTTACTTATAAACAATTCCATCTGATAGTAAGTGGCGATGAATTCCAAGCTGTTGAGCATACGTCACACTGCCATGTATTCGGTTGCAGGAAGTGGTGCTGCCCAAGTCGGAGCCCGCGCCCCTCATGGAGGTGAGCGAGCCTCCGCCCCCGGACCTGCTCCGAGACATGCCCTCCACCGAGTGTCTGTCAGCCCTCGACGCGCTAGGTTAGTACACGTTATCTATGAACACCCATAGTACGTTACATTACTATGGGTGTTCAATACAAAAAAGGAGATTTTTGCGAATTTACGTTTTAAACAATGTTCTCTTGTATATCAAATCAATGACCTTTAGTGGAGTAGTTTAATACCGCGCGCTCGATAATTACATCAAATTTTAAGCACACTTTTTAATTAAATATTTGGAATGAGAATCGAATACTGAGTACCCCCTATCAATATGTCATCACCTTTTACGTATAAAATCACCTTGTACGTATGTATTAAGATAATGTAATTTTTTAATCTATCTATGTATATAAAAGGAGAAGCTGACTGACTGACTGACTGACTGACTGACATATCAACGCTGGGCCTAAACTATAAGGGTTAGAAACTTGAAATTTTACACGGGGGTTCCTTTTATAACGTAGGGGAGCACTAAGAAAGGATTTTTGAAGATTCACCCCCTAAGGGAGTAAAACGGGGGTGCAAAGTTAGTATGAAACTTTGCCGTTTTTGAGGGTATTTGAATGAAATTCAGTATGAAGGTATTTCATTATGAAACATGTTTAAAATTTTTTTTCGAAAATCATCCCTTAAGGAGGTAAAAGGGGGGCGCAAACTTAGTACGAAAGTTCTCTGATTTTATCAACTGATTTTATAATTTAGGGATTTTTGGCGGGCGAAGTCGCGGGTATAGGCTTGTTAACATATATACCTAATGTGATGAACTGTCAATGTTTCCAGACGGGTTGAAGCTGGGCTCGTGCTCGCCGCTGGGCCGGGAGGAGGGGCTCTCGCTGGGCTGTCTGGAGCCCGACCTGTGTCTGGAGCCCGTCGGGGACCACCTCTTCAACCACAAGGACATCAAGGTACGCACCTACATTACATCGATCATATTTGAACTTAATCTCATACTTTGCAACTTATAAATTATTTATATGAAGTGAGATAACCATATAACTAAATAATTTTAGTGGTTATTTGGCATTATTTTGTCGTATGACGTTAGACCAGAGTTTGGAGGAAACTAAACACTTGTGTATGTTAGTTCTACGAAGTGTCAATAGATGGCGTTTTCTTTATATCCACGTGTGAGACCACAGTTACTTAATACGACCAAACCCATTGACTTATAATTACTAAGTCAATGACCAAACCAAATAATTTCTCTTTCATTAATTTTATTTTAAGCAAAACAATTAATTTAAATTAAAATAGAACGCTTCGTTATACTGCGATGATTAATTAATTAGCATTAAGCTCGCCATTTTAACTATAATATTTTTATATTGTGGTCAATAAAGTTTACCATAATAAATAAATGAACTACTCAAATGAAATACTCAACCACGCTGCTCCAGTGGGGATTAAAAATGTTTGGTGTACAATAGTGACGAAAATTCCAGATGCGTCTGTCGCCCACGCGTGGGCTGCTGGGCGGCGAGAGCAACGACGCGGTGCTCAACCTAGCGCAGCTCGAAGACTTGATGGACGACGATTCTCACAATCCTGTCACGCAAGGTGAGCTCCAGTTGTCCAAAATTTGGTGTGACCACCTTGATAATATATCATTGGGTGGCATGTCAGTTCCCTAGATTCTAGATGGTGGAAACTGACGAAACTACACAGTGAAAAAGTCAAAATGTGTGCAATTCACACGTGCTAGAAGTGAAACCACAAAAAATGTGTCTTTTTCGTTTCTGTTTCGTTTCATTTGCACGCCATTTCCGTTTCATCGAATTACAAATCATAACGATACTAAAGAAGTATTCACTTCAAAACATCGACTTTTTATACGACAGATGTAAATGGAAATAAAATTCAAACTGAAATTGAATGGAGCCTAATGAGTTTAAACCGATTTAGAGAGTTTTAATCAATTAAAACTCATTCAATCAATTGAATGAGTTTGTTAATGCGAATGAATTGATTGATGTGAATGAGTTTATTAAAATGAATGAGTACATATGTATGAGTGATCACATATAAAGTAACAGTATTGACAAGTGTTCCCTGGGTGGTGGTCCCAAGGTACTTGTACTGTATAATAAGTACAAGAATATATTAATGACAAAGATGCTTGGATATAGACATCCGCGACCGGTTCTGCTCATGTTAGTAAAATTTGTAATGTAGCATTTTTTTTTAAAGATGTGCCGAGGAGTTTCTTTCGCCGTTTCTTTTTCTCCTCAAACATTTAAAACATCAATATTTAAAGGCACCTTAGCGAAACGGTGTTAAATGCAAAAAAATTAAGTTCATAAGTGTATGTATCATACCTACATGAAATAAATGATTTGAGTTTGAGTTTGGTGTGGCCGCAGGCGACCCGATGCTGTGCTCGTCGCCCACATCGCTGGGGCTGGGCGGCGTGGGCGACGCGGACCACTGCGCGGCCATGCTGCACGTCGACCTGGCGCACGGGCCCGGTTAGTATTGGGCTTGTAATTCAAAATCAAAATAACAAAGAAAAATATTACCTAGAAGTGTAACTACCAATCAACAACAGCGTAATGAATACCAGGCTGCGGCCTAGTAGGCAACGTCGGCCCATTCGTCGTTCCGTTTTTTGTTTTTTACTGACACTGAAGTGAGCTGTCAGTTTCTTAGTTTGAACTAGTTACCCACTCTGCGGTCGAAATTCGACCGTAATTCATTCTGTCAAAGGGTTACTTAACATTGTCTCTGTGAACGATGACCCTATGACACATTTCAAAACGTCGTGTCAAACGTATGGCAGTGGGAATAGAATAACTTAAATTAGTGTGTGTAAAGTTTTATTTATTCATTACATGTATTTTTATGCGTTATTTAAAAAAAATAGCATTCTGCACTCCTCCATATAAACAATAAGTGTGCCAAATTTATACTCCTCCGTCCGCGCAATTTTCGTAAAAAGGGTACAAAGTTTGCTTCACGCAATACAATGATTTGAATCACAGATACCTCCTCCCTCATGTCGGAGTCGCTCTCGCTGGGCGGCATGGCGCTGGGCGGCGGCTGCCTGCCGCTGCTGCTGGGCGGGCCGCACCACCACGCGCCGCACTCGCCCCACTCCCACCGCCAGCACTGCTTCCACATGGACCTGGGCGCCTAGCACTGCGGCGCTGTTGGTTGTATTGATGGAGAACGAACGTTTATGGAGAATATAACTATAGGAAATTTATACGGACACAAATTCAGACACTAACCGATGTGAACCTGAGCGATGAGATCTTAGCACATGGGACTCTGTATAAAATTGGTTATATAGATGGAGAAGGAATGATGATGGAGAATATAACTATAGGACAAACATTCATGTAAACCTACAATAGACCGATTTTGATCTGGACGCATTGCCTAACAGCACATTTATAGGATTCTATTTCTCTGCTTTTAAGTATTTATTGTAACTGTCTAACATGGTTATATCGTTGGAGAAGGAATGTTAATGGAGAATAGCACTATAAGACAAAGATAATCAAATCACGTCTCACTAATTTGTGCGGTATTTTATTTTAACAGAAAACGTTTAAATTGCAACGTTATGTAGTCCTTTAATGAACTATACAAGACGTACAGGATCCTAGACTAGAATTATGTGCTTCAAAGATGTATACTTGATTACGGGTTGGTCTGGGACATGCGTAATGTTATTTTGGGCGCGTTCCACTCTCTTTTCTCTCATTCTAAGGTCTAGGTACTACTCATAACAAGCTAGATGTGTTCTTTAACACAAGTAATACCTACTAAAACATTCAGTCAAACGTATATTCATTAAATGTACGAAGTTTAGTTTCAAGATGACACAATGTACATATTTCGTCCAGTCCGGATCTTTTAATATTTTCCCACCAAAAGGGCAGATCTCAGAAGCTGTCGTGTGATTGAAGAGAGCAGAAAATCTATTTCTCTCTCTCTCTCTTACACTGAGACGTTCATTTTTGGACAGTAATTGATTCTTTGGCGTCATAACGTCTTATAAATTGATGGGCAGCGCGTACGAAAAAGTTTCCCGAAAAAGTGACGTCAGAGGTAGCAGTTAGAATAGTTCTGCTACTGGAACCCGCCCACTCGACGGAAGCCATTATTAATAACAAATGTTGAATACGCGACAACGTGTTTTCATCAATGTTTCTGTATGACGTTATCAAGTAAAATTATCGTCCGTTAACCAACTTTACAGACAACCGATTTTTTTAATTTGCTATTCATTGACGTAATAAAAATATATTGACTTTTATTTTTAATATGTAGGTAACTGTTTGCTTGTTAGATATCTCTGAACTCAAATAAATGAAATTTGACCTCTAAGCCTATATTGTGTGACACTTGCTTAGTGTTATAGCTTATAGGCCTTTTTGTATTCTCTTCTTTGTTTGCCGGCAACGCATCGGTGATTTTTTCGGTGTTATTGAAGTCCATTGGCAACCAACAAGTGGCTCGTCTGATAGGTCCAACGATACCGGGGACTTTTTAATACCATCACGGGAAAATACCATCGAATCGGACGCGACGAAATCTACAGGAATACCATAAAGCTCTTATATACGAGCCGAATAACTATTTTTATGTAATCAACGGTAGCCCGTTGGTACCTCGGCCTGGCCCAGCGAAGGCCTGGCCTCCCGCCGGCCCGGTCCCGAGGCCTCGAATTAGTGAATGCCTTCCTAGTTAGCTGTTCGTGATAGCGTAGTTACCAGCTCAGTGTATTTAAACTTTAACTTTGTAGTTAGATTTTGGTAAATGTGTGTGTGTGTGTGTGTCCGCGTGGGGTACTGATGTCTGGGCGGTGAGGCTTTGGATAGGTTTGAAGATTTCAAACTATTTATGGTAATTACTGAATTTTTAAACGTTCTCTGACATTGGCAACTGTGACGATCTGAAGTCCATTTTACTTAACCTTTCAAACTGTCAAATGTTGACAGTTTTAAGTTTTTACAAGCTGACAATTAACTGCCAAAACGTGGCATGCCTTTAAAAAGTGATAACGACATCAAATTAGGTCCAGTAGATTATGCCTGCACATTCTTGATAGTGAAATTGAATCGACAATACTGTATTTCAGTAAATAGTCGTCTTGTAATTATACAACGGCGGAGATTTGTGTATAAATGGCGCTATTAGAGTTTGAGCGACTGTATAGTAACATTTTGTTTTGAAATCTAGGTTTAAAGTTATATTATTTAACTAGTAAACCCGCCCTCGCTTCGCTTCGGGAAAACCAATTTACACAAAACTTAAATATATTAAACATATACACTTTCCTCTTGAATCATTATATCTATTAAAAAAAACCGCATCAAAATCCGTTGCGTAGTTTTAAAGATCTAAGCATACATAGGGACAGAGAAAGCGACTTTGTTTTATACTATGTAGTGATTGATAATATTCGATCTGAATAAATAATGTGGAAAATTAATTAAAAAAGAGCATTGTTAATGAAAATTAAAGTATAATAGTACTTCATGACGTGAGGTCACAAGTTCACAACACCTGGTAGCGCCATCTGGTAACACATTGAGAAAGCATTGGTTACCAATGTCATAGACAATATTATTGTTACAAAGCAGCTATCTCAAGTTATAAAATTATAAATAATAAAGTGACGTAATTATTATACCTATTTACAGTATGCTTGAACAATTATCAAATCCTTCGCCTCGTGTTGATGTGTGCGGAAGTCGTGCAAATAAATATTTTCAGTTGAGTGCTAACTTGACACAAATTATTTAATCGTATTGTAAGGATTTACTATAAATTTCTAGTATTTTACAATAAATGGCCATGATCTTTGCATTATTGCAAAAAGTGACTTATTTAAATAAAACAAGTATTATGAAAAATACATGGTGCTCTATTTCGAGGCATATTATTATCAGTATAATGTTTTATGTATAATAATGATTATTAAATAATGATCGTAGCAATATTATATTTATGTATAGGTACGGTAAATGAAGGACCACGATATTTAGATGATTTTATACACAAATGTGATACATTAATATTTTTAGATGATATTTATTATATACTATATTTTTATATTTAGATTATATAGTAAATAAAGTGCCTTGCTCGTAGCCGATATTTTTTGAAAACGTGTATTTTTCTGTTTAATGTAAATATTTAATATTTATAAATTTTAAATGTTGTTAAACCGTTACACTGGTTAAGATTCACACGGACGGAGGGAGAGTTAAGTTTGTCTAATGTAAAAATGTTAAAATATCGCTAAATTACTTAAATTCTTAACCAGTTATGAAACGTTTTGATCCTTTGAACCTTTGTATGAATTTGTATTGATATTACAAATTGATCATTATTATTATGATATTAATAATTTGGTGTTTATCATCTCGAGTTAACTTGTTACGTGAATACATCGACGAACAAAATTTAATAATAAAGATTAGGACGGCGGTCGCACCGAGCCGTTTGTTGCAATAATAATAATTATTATGTAATTATAATAATGAATCGTTCTTTGTTATTATTATAATTGTGACGTATGCATGCGATATGTTTTTGTATTTCGCTCGATAAATTTGTAAGTCATACTTTATTTTTTATTATATCAGAAGTATAAATACAAAATTAAAGGTGTTGTTTTTATTATTTTATAATAATAATATAATGATGTAGTTTGTGCAGTATTTTATTGCGAGGCATTACCGGTGGTAGAGTAGTCGAGCGAAGCACAGGGACATAATATGTTATTAGATACGTGTGTTATTTAATATTATATGAGATTATGTGAAAAATATTGTTGAAGTACAAAAAATGAATTACAGAATTTACCAGAATATAATCGCCTTTTATTGGGACTTGCGTCGTACAGTTATGTTGACATGGATGTGTACACGAGACGGTACCTGGCTTGGTCGTAGGATGGTAGCTACTGTTCTCTTGTTGGAGTCGGCTGCCGAATGGTCGTGTTCGGGGTCGAGGTGTGAGAGCCATTGTCCTGCATGGCTTCAACCCATTGATGGCCCACTACTGAGCACGGGTCTCTCCTCGTACCTGAGGAGGATTAGAGCATACTCCACCACGCTGCTCCAGTGCGGATTGGTGGAGGGGTTAGTGGCCAACCCAAGTGTCGGATATTTTTAGGTATCCGACATGGCTTAACGACTGCTACCATATGGTAACAACCGGGACCGACGGCTTTACGTGCCCTCCGAAGCACGGAAGCGCCCAAGAAATTTAGCCAGTAGCGGTCACCCATCCAACTACCGACCGCGCCCGCTGTTGCTTAACTTTGTCGATCACTTGAGATCGACGCAAGCCGCCGGGCTATGAGCGCTTCATCATTTGTCCTGCGTGGTGTTACTGAAGTCCATGGGCGTCGGCCACCATTACCGACCACACAGCCCATGTCACCCGCACAAATGTCAGGCAAACTAATTCGGCTAATTGTTGTAGTTTTCATTTCTATTATTTACGTTCTATAAATTATCTTTCGCATCCATAGTTTATTTTATTTTTATTTGGGAAACATACAAAATCAAGCGTTTACAATTCAGCTTACATATAAAACAGTTTTCAGTAAAGTTTACAATAGTTGTAATAATGTCATCGGTGCGGTTGAAAAAGTGCAACTCGCGTTGTATGAGAACGCCACTCATTATAAGTTTTTTTGACACTCAATTTAAACTGTTTTTCTGATCTGAGAAAACTTGGGTATTTTATTGTAAATATCACATTGAAGTATATGTATTATACAATCTCCCTAAACTGCAACATAGCAAGCGTCGGAACAATCAATGACCTATTTGACCATGCAAAAATCCTTGTTAATTCAAAATGTCCCTTGCATAAAAACTTATTAATTCGGGCCGGCGCGGCGGCACACTCCGGCGGATAATGGCGAGACCTGCATAGAATGCGTTTTTCCCCCAAAAATGGTATTTGGCAACGATTATTTTTATTCATCCGCTGGCAACACAATGGAGCGTTTCAAATTTCGACGAAATTTGCGTTTTTGCATAAAATACGAGCGCAGGCGTCGCGTGCGGCGGCCATTAGAATATACGGTGGCCATATGCAGGTTATAAAACGGGATAACTAAATGGTTTATTTACCTGATACGAACACGGGCGCCGGGCGCAGGTCTAATTCACGCGCCGCGCTCCTTCTATGGCTCACATTTGGCATACACATTAAAGAATTATGTCTAACAATTTTGGAGTGTAGGTAGGTACCAATAGACAGATTTCCCGAAGCGAAGCGAGGGCGGGTTTATAAAATCGTCACATACCTAAGTGTAGGTCGTTCTACAGTAACAATTGTTTTACTGTTGTTGTGTTCTGTACCGGTGTTGAAACCGAAGTAACTCGTAAACGAAAATCAGAAATTACACCGTAGATTACATTCAAGACTCCACAAAATTACCTACACGAGTTTGTTATTTTTATTATAATACTAAGTATTTAATAATATCAGGTGTCTCTCCACTCTCTCCGTAGTCTCATGGTCACCCGACAATCCATTGTAACGAGAGCACATTGTACTTCGATTGATAAAACCGATACAGTTTGCGAGTTTTTTCTACAAATTTAAATCGAGTCCCCACCGGCCGGGCGGGCCCGGGTCACAGCGCGCCATTTGCATCCGCTTGCATATTTTAATGGCCGTAGGGAATCGAAAATGCAATCAATTTCGCTGCTTTTGTAGTTTTATGTTTCACAGGGGCTTTTTGCATAGATTTTATTTTTCACGGATTTTTACTAAATTACCTATTATCGTAACGGAGATAGGATGTAGGGTATTTTTATTATTAGGTAAGCCGCAGTCAAATCGCTTGGCAATATAAACTCTTAACTTACATCACATTTCTTAAATGAAAACACAATTTCTACACAATAAACTCTTGTCGCTACCCTTGAGTAAGATGGTCGTCTCTAAAATGTGTAACCAAATCCACACCTTTTCGACTGGAACACAATTGCTGATAAAACTATTGTTGCACGATATAAATGGTTTAAGCCTATAAGGTATCGTGGCGGAAAGTGGTACTTCCTCGGGCGAACGCTATAGGCTCTCCTCACTCTCTATGAAAATATCCATATATTTATTTATCTATATATCCATATTCATTTACTATAAGATTCAGGATGGATACCTCTAAAACAAAGAATTGTTATTACGCACAGCAAAACTTGCATAAAAAGTAAAAACTCTATGACGCAGCTTGTCACCCGTCACCAACGTCGGTGACAGGAAACTATTTGTTAAAATTATTTATTTACCCGAATATCCCATGAAGTAGCCATGATGCAAGCTGCACCCATACCGCCCGCGCCGCCGGACTCCTTCACCGAAGTGGTCAAGCAACCCTTACTTGACCGTGAGAAGCCTGATGTACAAGTAGCCGAGGTAAGCACTGTAATGATCACTCTTCGGATATGTCGATTCGTTACACAACAGGATTCCACTCGGCACAGGCGTTTCAATCATCATCACAACCCATAACTGACCCACTGCTGGGCACGGGTCTCCTCTCACAATGTGAAGGGTATAGGCCATAGTCCACCACGCTGGCCAAGTGCGGATTGGTGGACTTCACACACCTTTGAGAACATTATGGAGAACTCTCCGGTGTGCAGGTTTCCTCACGATGTTTTCCTTCACCGAAGCAAGTGATAATTAAATTTTAATACGCACATAATTTTTGAAAATTAGGGGTGCGTGCGGGGTTTGAACCCGGAACCACCGGTTCGGCAATCCAACGTTCAACCACACCGCTACCACTGCTTTTGACTAGTTCTCTTTAAATATCTGCCCGCACCCAGAATTGAATTAGAGACCGGCAGAAAGTGGTTGGCAACACTGATAATATACATAATTATATGCTTACAACTGAGATAATTGCCCGGAAGAAATCGCTATGTAACGATAAAGCAGTCTTTTGAATTGTATATTCTATGTAAATTGTAATATTGTTTTAAACATGCATTTTTTGGTACCATCATCATCTTCGCAACCCATAACTGTCCCACTGCTGGGCACGGGTCTCCTCTCACAATGTGAGGGGTACAGGCCATACTGCACGCTGGCCAAGTGCAGATTGGCGTGTGCAGGTTTTATCACGAGCGACGTTTTCTGTCACCGAAGCAAGTGTTAATAAATTCTAATACACACGACATTTTTGAAAATTAGAGGTACGTGCAGGATTCGAACCCGGGCCCCTGGTTTGAAGTCCAACGTTCAACCACTCGGCAATCACTGCTGCTTTATAAAAACTCCAAAGGCTTCTCATGCAGGAGTCCCCGGTCCCACAACTCTTAGAGGAGCTGACTTCGGTAGACCGGCTGCTCATTACCAAAAGGCTCAGCGTGAAAAGTGTCATGTTCCTCAGAGGGAAGAAGAACCGATACCTCGTCAGGACTCCCGACCACAATCTGGTGTACACAATAGAGGAAGAGAATAGGTACTAATATTATTAAGTTCCTGCGAAGCACGGCTGGCTACCACCCCTTGGTTGAGACACCGCCCAAAGATTGGTTTTCCGACTGGTACCTTTCAGATTGCTTCTTCGTTTTTCTTTGGCGGACTTTGCAGCTTTACTTACTGCCGACTGCTAAGCGATGTACGCAGTCATAACTTCCGACTTAGGTACCATCAGTCACCATCGGAGTTCACGTTTTAAAGAATCTGGACGTGACATTTCAGCTTCTTTTAAGTTTTAATTGCTATAGGCTAAAAGTGCCAGACGCACTTTACAAACGTAAAAAAGTCTCCGACATGGTTAACAAATTATTATTACCTAACGTTTCAAGACATAAGATTTCTATCTATCCTCTTCTTTCTTTCTTGCTGATTACGCATCGGTGATGACTTTGGTGATGGCGAAGGTGACCACTTACCATCAGGTGGCTCGTCTGCTCGTTGTCTTGTGGTGATGTCGACTATCCCATACTTCGTTCTACGGAAAAGTTACATTTGTGACCTCGTTCCAGCAGTTGGTGGGTAGGCTATTTCTGCTACGGTCTGCGGCCGCTGCAGCTGCGGGTGACCAACAGTCTCGGCGCCGAGGTGATGCGGATCGACAGGCCCTTCGCGTGCACCACGCGCGTGCTGCCCTGCCAGATGCAGTATCTTGAGGTGTTCGCGCCCCCCGGGACACGGATAGGGACCATCGAGCAGCAGTGGGCCCCTGTACGACCCATCTACATGGTGCGACGTGACGATGGTGAACAAGTGTTTTGGATTCGAGGTTGGTAACAGTAGCTCATAGCAGTCATAGCCCGCCGGTTTGTGTTCTAAGTGATGCAATTGCGGGTGCGGTCGATTGTTGGATGGATAACGTCTAATTGCAACATTTCTTAAACGTTTCTGTTCTTTGGAGGGCACGTAAAGTAGACGATGCCGGTTGCTATTAGTCGTTCCACCAATCCGCACTTGGGCAGCGTCGTGAAATTTTCTCTAGCTAGGGGTATGAGGAGAGACCCTTGCTCAATAGTGGGCCAATATTGGGTTGAAGCTATTGAATAATGGAGAATAGGCGTTTGCGAGAACTCCGGCCGGGCTATGACGTCATGAAAACTGTTTCTACTACGCTCCAGGTCCCCGCTTCACACTGGGCTGCTTCCGAGACGTGCAGTTCCATATCATGCGCACGGACGGGCGGCAGGTGGGCAGCACCTGCAAGCGCTGGCAGGGGCTGATGCATGCCATGTTCTTCGCGCCCGTCGCTGACAGGTAAGGACGTTTAAGATAGCAAAGGAGCATGCATGCATCACCCTTCCGCTGTCGTGACGACTGTGACCGACACAGTACAAGACTCAAATCGGAGCTAGGATGGTTAGTCCAGTTAGCAGAGCTGCAGTGTGCGGTTAAGAACTTTACTTGGTCAGTTTGTAAGTAGTAAGTAATTATTGGGTAAGAGTTTCGTTCTGATTCAGTCACAAATGCACTAAAATAGTTTTATAAAATTTTAAAAAGTTTTTTCTATCCTCTTCCGTCTTTCTTGGCCGGTATCGCATGGGTAATGCCTTTGTTTACTGATATCCATGGGCGAGTGACCAGTTGCCGTTGCCAGAACTGGACCAAATAGAAATGGGACCACACGGGAAGGACCAGCTTTCAAATAAAAAAGAATCATCAAAATCGGTTCACTCAGGCTAAAGTTCTGAGGTAACAAACAAAAAAAATACAGTCGAATTGAAAAACTCCGCCTTTTTTGAAGTCGGTTAATAAAAAAGATCTTTGCTTCCAGGTTCGGCGTAGCGTTCGACCGCGACCTGGCAGCCTCGGAGAAGGCTCTGCTGCTGGCTGCGACGCTACTCCTGGACTACATGTATTACGATACTTGATGTTCAACATGATATTATACATTTTTTGATATTTGACAAAGAGTATTTTATTATCCTGTTGAGTTTGTTATAGATTCAATGAATATTTGAAACTATTTTTGAGAAAACTATCTAGGCGCGCATTCTTAAATGTAGAGTGTATAGGTAACCAATTAATCAAAACATATTTTGTTCATAGTCGACAAAAGATCAGACGAGCCATCTGGTGGTACCTAAGTGGTCAACATCGCTCTTGGACATTATCAATACCAAAGGAACCAAGCCACCAGCCGGAACAGGTCGCTTGGCGGCCGACTCCAGGGTGCCAGGTAGCCAGCCAAACCCTTCGACCGACCTAAAGAACCTTTAGGATTAAACTAAATGGTAGAGTCCAGCGACCTCTGAAAAGAAGAACCTGGCGCCGTAACCTCGTCAGTTTAGAAGGGTGCATATTTAGCAGGGGATCGGCTTACGACTCAAAGACGAATGAAGCTCCTTAAACCCCAAACTATGTAAGTAAAACACAAATGTTGTATTGATGTCCTAAAACATACCTACTTAATACTTAAAAATGTACCTTAATGGACATACTTAAAATGTTTTGAAAATGTATTCTTTATACTAACTGGACAAAGTCACTAAAATGCTCCCGGTACGTAGGAGAATAAAACAACTGCGATCGTATTCAGAGCGAATTCAAAAAATGAACTTTATTGCATTTTACTTATGTATCCTACAAACAAACATCAATAGCGTGATTCAGAATGTATTTTACTAACGCCATCTATTGACAGCTTAAGAAACTAAATTGTACTGATAACATTGATCACCATCTAGTGGCAGCTACGGAAACAAATTAACTTGCTAACATTGAACATTCCGCCCACCATGGACAAATCACAGAATGTCCATAACAAAGTTATATAATTACAAACACATTGCAAAAGGAAAAGATACAGCTGTAATACATTTGATTATACAAACTAGCCGGCCACCATTAAGAATGTAGAATAAGAAGCTAAATTAAATCTGTTGACATTTAAAAAATAAGACAATACAATAAAGCACTGATACTTTTGATCAAACTTGAAACACAAAGCTAGATTAAACCTAGATAACATGCATTTATCACTAACAAAATCAAAAAATATGAATTAAAACAAACGAAATATACGTGAGCTACAGGGTTCCAGGTTATCAGTCTATCCTAAACAAGAAAACTTTAAACAGTATAAAACAATTTGCAAAAACATATAATAAATCTTATTCAGTCGTAACAGGTAACACAATTAGTTTTGATACAGGTCGTTTAATAATCGAATTTTTACACCGCAATGATACAACGCGCGTAAGGTTGTCCAAGCCAGTATGCTTATGCGTAATGACACCATAAAGCCATCGAGCTGGTGGAAGATCGTTTTCTTTCACCAAAACTACATCTCCTAGCTTAGGCTCAGGAGTTTTCTGGGACCACTTATATCGATGATAAAATTGCGTCAAATATTCTTGTGACCACCTACGCCAGAAATCCTGCACTAATCTCTGTGTGAGGTGCCATCGTTTTAAACTACTTACGTTAGATGACTCAAAATTACAATCGGGAGGCAAAACAAGGGGTTCACCGACTAAGAAGTGTCCGGGTGTTAACGGTAACGGATCCTCAGAATTGCTGCTGATTTGTGAGAGTGGCCGAGAATTTAGACAAGCCTCTATTTGAGCTAAAACCGTTGCCATCTCTTCGAATGTCAAAGTATGGTTGCCTATAATTCTTTTGAGGTGATGCTTGGTAGACTTTACTCCCGACTCCCAGAGACCGCCAAAATTCGGGGAGTGTGGGGGAATGTAATGCCAAGTCGTGCCGTTATTCCCTAACCACTCTGCAATTTCACTGATTACGCCAGACTTTTCCTGAGAAAGCAAATTTTTCAATTCCTTATTGGCTCCGACGAAGGTAGTGCCGTTATCGCTCCAGAGGTTGGAACAGTGACCGCGTCGGGCTGTAAATCTCTTGAATGCAGCTAAAAAGGCGTCAGAAGTCATGTCGCTGACGATTTCGAGATGTACAGCTCTCGTAGACATGCAGACGAAAATACAGATGTAGCCTTTAGTTGAGCGGTAACCGCGACCCTTCGTAGATCGGACCGAAATGGGACCAGCGTAATCGACACCGCTTCTCGAAAATGGTCGGCATGCAGTTGCTCTCGCTTCTGGCAGTTGACCCATCAATTGCTGGTTAATATGAGCAGCATGACGAACACATGTTACGCATTTCCTAACAAAGTTTCTTACAAGACCCTTAGCATTGATCACCCAATACTTCATCCTTAAGTAATTGAGCATCAACTGTGGTCCTCCATGTAAGGTCTGTTTGTGAGCATGAGCTACAAGTAGATCAGTGAAAGGTGACCCGTGAGGAATGAGCACAGGATTTTTCATCGCTGCTGGAATCGTAGCATGGCGCAATCGACCACCCACTCTAAGAACTCCTTTTTCGTCGAGGTAAGGATTCAGTGAGGTAAGTGTGCTTTTATTTTTTACCTTTCCTAGTTTCATTAAGTTTTCTATATCTTCCTTGAAATACCGCGCTTGACACAATCGTATACAGGTAAGTAACGCTTCACTTATTTCATCGGAATTTAACCAAGTAGTCTTAATTTTTGTTTTATTTTCAGGTTTTAACATTAGAAATCTTCTGCAGTAGGCGACAACTCTGGTAAGTTTGGTCAATGACGAATATTTAGTGAGAATGTCTTCAACATTACAGGTAACTATATTATGATTAACAACCTTCTTTTTTCTTTCTTCTAAATCTGTTTCCTTAATGTTCCCTGTGTTATAATTTAGATTTTTATTTTTCAGCCAACTTGGACCTGATTTCCAGAGCTCCAGTTCTACTGATTCAGACGGTGAGATGCCACGGGAAGCACAATCCGCGGGATTGTCTGAGGATTGAACGTGTGACCATTGGTGAGCATCCATGAGTGTAAGTATTTCCGACACCCTGTTAGCCACAAAGGTTTTCCACCTACTGGGATGGCTTCTAAGCCACGCCAACACCACAGACGAATCAGTCCATGCGTGAACATTCTCTCTGGTGATTCCCAACACATCCGAGACTTCATGAAGCAGTTTAGCAAGCAACGTTGCTCCACAGAGTTCTAACCTTGGAATGCTCACTTGCTTGATTGGGGATACCTTAGTCTTAGATGTCACTAAATTAACGTGAGCCACGCCATTCTCATCAATAACCGTGGCGTAGACCACAGCTGCATATGCGTCATTGGATGCATCGCAGAATCCTTGGAGCTGCAGATTCTCTCCTACGTGTACTCCAAGCCACCTAGGAATACAAAAATTGGTAAGCTCACTGAGACTATGACGATATGCAATCCACTCATTTAGGAGTTGTTGTGGAATAACGTCGTCCCAGCCAATGCCAGACAACCAAATTTTTTGTATGAATATTTTGGCTGTTATTACACATGGCGCGATCCATCCCAATGGATCGTAAAGTTTGGCTATATCCGATATAACCCCACGCTTAGTCACCGGTTTCTCCAATTCAGGAAGTTGTACAGTGTATTTAAATTCATCTTTTTCTCTACTCCATGTCAATCCTAAAATTTTCAAAATTTCATCTGATATCAATTCTAAACTGTCACCTCTTTCTGGTTTTTCTATTTCAATTTCATGTAACAATTCAGCACTACTACTAGACCACTTTTGCAATTGGAAACCACCGCGACCAAGCATAAGATTCATACTCTTATGAATCTCTTTTCCTTCAGACACACTTTCGCAACCCGTCATGAGGTCATCGACATAAAAGTCCGTCAGCACGCGCTCTGATACAGACGGAAAATTATGACCCTCATCATGCGCCAGCTGTTGCAAACATCTAACAGCTAGGTAGGGTGCTGAAGACGTACCGAATGTCACTCGTAAAAGACGAAAGTGCTGTATTTCAGATTCCGGACTATCACGCCAAATGAGTCGTTGATAGTCAGCATCATCATGGGAGACCTTGACTTGCCTATACATTTTGACAATATCTGCGACCAAAGCAATCGGATGGCGGCGCCATCGCATAATTATGTGTCGCAGTTCAGGTTGTAGTGTAGGGCCTACCAATAAGTCATCGTTTAATGATGCACCATTGATACCAGGGCAAGATGCATCAAACACAACTCTCAGTTTAGTTGTGCTTTTGTCATTTCTCAACACGGCATGGTGAGGCAAATATACGGCACCTGTTTTACCTATTTCTGACTTAGGAACAGGTTCCATGTGACCTAATTCTAGATAGTCATTAATCACGCTTGCATAATGACTTTGAAATTCTGGGTTGTGTAGAAACTTCCTCTCTAAAGCGTAAAAACGTTTGTGAGCTATGTTTTTTGAACCACTATACTTACAACTAGGATCCTCAGATTTGAAAGGGAGTTTGACTATGTATCGACCAGACTCATCCCTTTTGGTGGTCTCAGAAAATATTTGCTCACATTTCTTCTCATCGTCTGTCATAAGATTTTTACGCACCAAGGAATCATCAGATTCCAGTTCCCAGAATCTCTTGAGGAGATCATTTTCGTTGATCCGAACGTGTAAGCTCACAACTGAGTCATCACCTGTCTCAACACTATGGTGATTGGGTCCATGCACTTCGCCAGATAAGATCCATCCGAGCGTTGTCTTTTGTGCAACTGGCTCCCCCGGTGAACCTTTGATAAGACCTTCCAACAGAATCTGGCTATACACACCCGTGCCTAATATCAGATCAATCTTATTTGGTTTTCCATAAGATGGATCTGCTAAGTCCATAGTAGAGAGTGTTGATGAAACATAAACAATTTTCCTTTCAGGAAGGAGAGACGTAAGCTTATTTAAGACATACGCCTTGGTACTAACTACGAAAGATTGGTCGAGGCGTGAGTGAACCTTGATTTCAACCAATGCCTTACATGGCAAAGTATCACTCGCGTCATCACCCAACCTGGATATGCTCGCCTTCATCGGGACCTTCCTTACACCAAGTAACTGAACGGCTGACTCCGAAATGAATGAAGCCTGAGAGCCCTGATCAAGCAACGCTCTTAAAACAATGGTCGTTCCAGCTACTGTTTCGACTTCAACTAAAGCCGTGGCCAATAACGATTGGCTTTGAATGTCCGAAAAGCAAGATACTACGTTAATGGAATCGCTCTGTGCTGTTGTTGCTGCGGCAGCAGAACCGTTATTCTCGTCGACTGACCTTTTGTTGTCAACCGATTTTGAAGCAAATTTAGTGTGTAGTAATGAATGATGTTTTTTACGACAAACACGACATCTAGAGGACTGGCGGCACGAATACACCGTGTGATTTTCACCTAAACAATTGTAGCATAAACTATTAGCTTGAACAAACCCACGGCGCGTGTCAACATTTTCATTCGCAAATTTTTTACAGTTACATAACTTATGCGACTCAGAGCAATAAACACAAGATGGAGTGGCAATATGAAGTGATTTTACATTTTTAGTATAAGTGGGTTTTGTCTTGGCATCGAGGAACTCAAGGGATCTAAACCGATGTTCCATGAAATCCGTGAAATTAGATAGTGTAGGTAATTCGTCAGACAACTCGCTAACTTTGACCTCCCATAATCGTCGCGACTCCGAATCTAATTTTGAAGTAACTATATAGATCACAATTATATCCCATGACTTTGTGTCTATACCTAAATTATTTAAAGCGTGTAAACATTCGGTAGTAGTGTCCAAGAGCTCTCTTAATGCCAAGGCAGATTCAGATTTACAAGTGTTGTGATTAAACAGACGTTTAAGAATACAATTGCATAAATATCGTTTATTATTGAACCGTTTTTCTATTTGTTGCCAACACGCTTCATAGTTGGCTGCCGTTATAGGTATTTGCCGAATTAATTGTTCCGCTTCTCCAGTCAAATATCCCTTCAGGTAATGTAGTTTCTGTACATCATCAAGACTATCGTTTGAGTGCACTAATGACGTAAACAAATCCCGGAATGTGGTCCACTCTTCGTATTTTCCCGAAAATGTAGGTATGGTAATTTTTGGTAGTTTGACTGATGCAGAAGATGTTACTCCTTCGGTCGACGTATGCGTAATACTACTTGCGCGCTGTCTTATTGTCTTACTTAAATTCTTTTTAAGTTCGCATTTGTAATCAATGTATATGTCCTCGGATTTCTCATATAAATCATTTTTGATATAATCCGTTGTCTCTAATTCGGCCTCGTCATAATCTTGTATGAGAGACTGATGTTCATTTTTAAAATCAACCCATAATTGTTCTAAGTTCTCAAGTCTTGTTTCAACATAAGTATCCGTAATACGCTCTCTTGGCGACTTCTTAAAATTACTAAATGCCTTTGAAATTCTAGAGTATAAATTCATTAGCAACTTCAAATTCTTCTCCATGTTTAATTTTTATTAAATTCCAAATTATTCAATGGGTTGATAAATTAATGTTAATTATTAACGTTTAAATAATTAATTTCCAATCATTAATAGGACACATAGATTAATCATCAATTAATTAACTTAGATGCAACTTTATATAAGATAAGACAGTCAATCTCTTTATAAGACGAAATAAGACACTCCAATAATATTCGAACAGTTCCAAAATGCACAAAGACACAGTTAATCACTTTATAATAATAGTCAAAAGTACTTACAGTTTTTTCCGGACACTTGTACTCACTTACACTTTACACTTTATACACTTATACTTCACTTCACTTTGCACTTGCTGACTTCTTCATGCCGTCGTAAGCTTGTTCCTCCTGTGAACAGTACTATCAGCAGCGATCCGCTACTGTATCAGCACTGTGTGGACTTTACCAGTCGCCTAGATACCGTTATATCCGGCTCGAAGGACCATGGACAAAGTCACTAAAATGCTCCCGGTACGTAGGAGAATAAAACAACTGCGATCGTATTCAGAGCGAATTCAAAAAATGAACTTTATTGCATTTTACTTATGTATCCTACAAACAAACATCAATAGCGTGATTCAGAATGTATTTTACTAACGCCATCTATTGACAGCTTAAGAAACTAAATTGTACTGATAACATTGATCACCATCTAGTGGCAGCTACGGAAACAAATTAACTTGCTAACATTGAACACTAACACTTTGTATACTTAGTAGCATTTGGCTGCAACGGTTATCCGTTAAACATGAAACTAATTTGAGAGAGCAAATTTAATAGCGATTTCATTCAACGATCGGAAATAATGGCTGGAACGAGGAATAATAAAAATCAAATCTAGTAAAATGCAAAACGAGAGCGTTACGAGCCAGGCGATTATGAATATAAACTCCATTACCATTCAGCTGATTATTCCTCAATGTCTACGTTTTGGACATTAATATTAAAGCAGGGGACATCTCGTTCGTTATACTTTAAATGCATTTTTCTCTTTTACACAAAAACGTCGATTTCCCCTTAAAAATTAATGTCCTGCACGATCCTCCCCTATTTGCATTGTGTTTAAATTTTTTCTCCGCGGCAGATGTCCGTAAAGTAAATGGCGCGAAATTTTGACAGAACGTATAATTTTTGGCGGCAACAATGACATCTAGATGCGCGAGTCGCGGCGCCAAAAAAAGTAATATCGGGTATTTTATCGAACCCTTTTCCAAAGGATTGAATTCAATTACACGATCGCGCGTCGGTAAAAAAGTAATAATGGGGTGTTTTTACAGATTTCTGGAAAATGCCACGGGGTTTAAGAGTATGTAGGTCACTGGGTGTATTTAGTGAATTAAAGTTTTTTGTATCCTTTTTATGGGTATCAAACCGTGGCGCGTGTCTGTCACGCTTTGGAAAAGCAAGGGTTTAAAAATGAACAAAAGCTTTAGAAAATGATTTAGAGATATTTTTTTCTTTTTCGATAATCTCGTAACGGATTTCCTTTTTTATGATAGTGTTTTTATAAAAAAACTGTCGTTTTATAATATTGTTAAAAAAATGTCAAGATCGGGAAATTATTTAGTGATTGATTGCTTATTGTGCGTTATTGTGCGTTAGCACTGCAGATTTCTGCAAAAATATAAAATTATAGCAGGGCCGAATTAACTTACTTATATCTTTTTTTGGAAATTTCATTGTAGGCTTAGTTAGTTGAGTATAAAATTATGTGTGAGAATCACTCGGGATATCACTGAACTGAATTTATTTTCACTCCTTTCTCATCACATAACTCTCTAAAATTCGGTTTCATCCAACATTAGGTATAGCACTTGCAGCTAATTATATTAAATATCGCAACACATTGGTTTACAATTTAAAAGGATATTGACAATTTACAGAATCCCGCCCTAACATTTTATCCTATTTGGGTACGTACATATATGGGTGCCTGCTAGTGACGAACATTTTTTTAGCCTTAACGTGGTTCCTAGACTTCCTAGAGCACGTAAAGCCACAGCTTCCGCTTGTATTCGTAGGATAGCAATCGTTTAGCCTATAGGAGGCCTTCGGGCAGCATAAAGACTTCCGATGTTCAGGTTAGCCACTAACCCCTCCATCAAACCGCACTGCAACAGAGTGGTAGTATGATAGTAGTGGTAATGGGTAAAGCCAATGATAAAAAATCGCTTTTAGGGCACTTGTTTACAAGCTATGCTGCGTGTAAATTAAGTATATGAAAATTTCTATTAATCAAACAACAAATGTTCGTTCATTTAGCGATCTCGTCAAGAAGTTACAAGTTCCATATAACTAGAACGGAATTCTAATGAGCGATATCACCGCGTTTACGTAGTTATGTACAATTAAAGTTATGCGTAATGTTGATATACAGTGTTTACAAGAACAATACGCCTTTTTAAATTATACCTATATTCTGTGGTTTGATGTTACTTACGTCACCCAAGATGCTAATGTTTATTGAAATCAATATCTTTGTTTATAACAGTTTTGTTAATTCCATTTCAAAGTTGACCGGAACTAATGATGAGAGATCGGCTATAAACATACACTACATAAATTTTACACACAATAACATACTTTCATTTAAGTATTCTTCTTAAATTAATTGACTTTCGTAAAGTTTATACTTTACTGCGCAAACAATCTCACGTTACACGTTTCTTCAAGTAGGTTCCTTGAAAACAAAACAATGAGTATTTTAATAACAAAAACGTATTAATTCAGATTACTATTAATTAACAACGCATGTTTACAGTTAAATAGCGAAATTACTCACTTGTTATTGTCAACAAGTTGGAACAGGTTTATCTGAACTTCGTTAGACATAGGTAACGTTGAAATAACTTCAAAACTGAGAACTTGTTGTTGTTTATATTTATTTATGTATGTATATATTTTTATTTATTTTTCTTCATAACTTCAATGTAACTTTTACTTCCATGTATACCGCCTTACCGTTGTGTTCACGCTGCCTGAAGGTTGACTGGGAGAGAATTCTTTTAGCATTAAGTCCGCCTTTGTTTCTATACAAATTTGTATGGTCCAAAAGTTTTATAGAAATAAAGAAATAAATAAACTTTCTCAGTTCCTACGAGTACTACTTACTACTAGTACAAGTACTACTTACTCATACAAACATTTTAAAGAAGCCCTAGTCAGTTTGGTCAGTCAGTCAGTCAGTCAGTTTGGAGCTGCGAGGAGATACCATCGAACCACATCTTACCATAGGAACGATAGGAAAAACACAATATTAATCCGGTAATTCAATAAAATTATAAATAAATAAATCACACAAAGCTATCACGACCCCGCCATTGCAAGTTCCCGCCAAAACGCTCTTAATTAAAGATTATGTGCGCGTCAACTGTCGGCTTTAGATTAATAAAAAAACATCTTTTTTGACAAAAATCCCTTTTTATTAAAAAACGACACCCATTTAAAATGAAGGGTGACATTGTTGGGGCATCTGTCAAGCAAGTTTAGGGGAAAAAGGGGAAATGGTTGAAAAATGGCATGGTTGTTAAAATATAATGACACAACATTGGCAGCGACACGAGGGTTAACTCCGTCACGATGTCAACATGGTGGCTACTTAACCCGCGACGTGGTTCAACTTAGTGTTAAGTTCATAAATTATACAGATTATAAATTCGACATCTGATATTTTTTTTTAGCTTGATTTCCGTTATTTTTTTAGTTTTAACTCTGTTTATTAAAACTCACTTGATTCATACCGACAGCATAAAGATTTACCTAGACCTAGGTAAGAAGCTTCCGACATAGTGGAATGGGTGACCGCTAGTGGTAAAACTTCTTGGGCGTTTTTCATTCATATTCATTACCATGTTTGAAGTAAAAACTTCTTTACGATGTTTTTTTCGTATTAATCTCTTACTCCGACTCCTTTTGAGACTTGACCCGATTGCGTCTCGAGATTTCGAATTCCACTTTGTATTTTGTTGTTGCTGTGGTAAATTCTTCAGCCATGAAGATGAAATTAAAATTAATAACAAATTATACAGGATAAAAAACTTAAGACTTGCTTTCTTATAGAAAAGCTACCTATAAAAACTAGAAACCTAAAAGTTCTTAATTCCCAAGTTGTTACACAATTCTCAAAGTGTGTAAAGTCTGTAAATCCACAATGGCTAACGTGCGCCCCGAATTATGAAAACCAAGCGCAGCAGTGGATCAGTTACCTACGGGTTACGATAATATCATATCTTAATTATCGTCTGTCTCTGCCTGAAAAGTGTCCACATTAAAAACAAGAAAACTGCAATTATTTGTATATTTAATTTATTGAATACGGTAGAAATGCTTCGTAGTAATAATGGAAAACAAACGAATAACAAACAGACGGATCTAGGAACATATACCGACCGCACACACAACGCAACACCGCACACACACACAAACTGGTATTACTCAAACAAGTTACGATAAACTTGTGGAAACTTTTAATTGGCCTTAAAATAATAAAATAAAATAAAATAATAAATAAATAAATAAATAAATAAATAAATAAATAAATAAATAAATAAATAATTAAATAATTAAATAATTAAATAAATAAATAAATAATTAAATAATTAAATAATTAAATAAATAAATAAATAAATAAATAAATAAATAAATAAATAAATAAATAAATAAATAAATAAATAAATAAATAAATAAATAAATAAATAAATAAATAAATAAATAAATAAATAAATAAATAAATAAATAAATAAATAAATAAATAAATAAATAAATAAATAAATAAATAAATAAATAAATAAATAAATAAATAAATAAATAAATAAATAAATAATTTTCATGAAAACAACTTCTATATAATAACTACCAGATAACTGTAATTACTGAAACATAACTATTTAACCGGTATTATCTATGTAGATACATCGTGCACAAAAGTGTTCTACTTCATGAATATTACAGACACAATTAAGGTGTAAAAGTTAGTATTGTTTAATATTATTTTGTTTATTTGTAAATATGGTTATTCTAAAATATATGTAAATAATCATTACATTTTCAAGGAATTCTCAAAGTTTTCAGGTACACGTTGCAGGTAGGTAGGTAAAAAATAAGATTTGTATTGAATAATATTAAATCCAAGTTGTTAATTATACCAAAATAAAATGAAAATATGTAAAAAAATATTTTTAATTTTTTTTATATTATTATCTCCTTGTAATTAGTATTTTATATTATTATAAGTGTCTCAATATACTGTATAAAGTAAATGAAATATTTATAAAGTAAATAATAGTATTGCATATAATTAATGTAAATTATTAAAAGTAAATTATTAAATTCAAGCCAAAGTATACATAAAAAAACTATTTGTAGTATAAATCCAGTACCTATGGGTTTCAAGAATGTTTCTCTCTCTCTTTCATGAACAAAGAAAAGTGAAGAAATATTTAAATGCAGTGTTGCACCGTGCGTGAGACATAAGATTTGGCGTCCTCCTTCGCCGAGATATCGTGTCTTTATTTATTATTAAATTAACTATTTTACACAACATGGAAGTCAATTTTAAACTATTTTTATTTAAATTTATTTTCAAAGCTATCATTGAGGTAGGTTATATTAATACTTAGTAATAACAGATTCGCCTAAATCTGTTAAATATTTTTTAAATGTTAAATATTATATATTTGTTAAATATCTTCCTTGCTTACTTATTTATTTTTAATAGGAATGTTTATAAATTGACTTCCACGCCAGCAAAACAAGAAAAATAATTTGACTAGAAGTAACATAGTTTTCATATAAATCGAAAAAATATTACCTTTTACAATACAGTCGCACGAAAAATAAATTATATTAAAAAAGACTAGAACACGTTCAATACTTCAAAATAAATGAATTCAGGAATGCACAAACGAAATGCATCTGTTTTCCAGCGATTGTCAAAGATGTATCGGTTTAATAATTAACATCTCACGTAAAACTTTGACAGTCACTGGAAAATCTTATAAGTAGAGACAATAAACTTATTGTACACAATATAATTACAACTAAAACATTTAGTTAAATAAATATGTACCACTGCTAGGAACATAATAGATACAATTATTAGTAGATGTAGGTATATAAAATATTCCATTATTTTTTCTAAAAATCAAATTAAACCAAAATAATGACCTAAAATAAAAATGCATCAAATTCCATCTTTTAACTACAATTACAATCATTTCTATAGAAAATTACGTATTTTAGTACTCTTATAGACACATTCAGCTAAACATTCCGACTTATCGATTCAAATACTAATTTGGTTACAAAAGACTTACATAATTATATATTTCATTATCTCTCTTCTAATGACCAAATAGTATTTGTATCGAAATTAAATCGGCTTAATAAATTTATTCAACTGAGAAAAAACATGGCAACATCTAAAAAAACATGATTAAAAAATCACTATGACGATATTATGACACAAAAATTCATTCAAAACTTGAACGAATCTTTACTCAATGAACGAATGAACGAACCAGCGGTACATTAGGTACAAAATAAGGCTCAAAACAGAAGTGCGACTGTACCAAACTGTTTACAAACATTGTACCGGAGTGAATCTAACCCTAAACTCAGCTGTAGTCTCACCTGTATACGATACTACTCTTAACATTAATTTGTACTGTATCTTTGTATCACCAAGCTCCATTGATTTACATTTGACTTTGTACTCGAATTATTACATTATATAAAATTATTGGTCTATATCTCCACTCGCGGTACAATGTGACCTGAACACAACTTTATATTTCACTACATCCAGTGCCCCGATCGGATCCAATCGGCCGAACTCCGAAACAGTAAAAATTTCGCGTTTTCCTCTATCCATGGTTCCAAAAACGCACTCCTCAACAAGGGAGGTCGAGCCGTCGAATGGATCGGGGCCTCGCGTACATTTTTTATTAATTTTGTTATTATTTAAAACATTATTAATATAATTTGTTGTATCGCGCGCGCGGGCCTCGGCTCCGGACGAAGGTTGCAGTTTGGCTGAAGGAAGACTCATAGGAAGTAAACTCAGCCATCGAAACAATGTTTAGGAAACTTCACCGTCAAGGAAACAATTGATTCAAAATAACAATTAGGATTCATACGGGCCAACCAGTGCCCAACAAGGAACTCTTTAGGAACATTATTTAACAAAACTTTTTACTGTATCTTCACCCGATTGCGACATTTAAAAGCTTAAATATTATCTTTAATGTATATTTAACATTAATGACCAACTCGGGACACTATTACTACTGTAGCTTACCCTGATCCACAATTACATTACTACAATCAGGAAGCCGTGGCTCCGTCCGAAGCCGTCTCTCGCGCGACCTCTAGTGTTAGATTAAATTACTTACGTACATACATAGGAACTTTCTTTAGAAGCTGCATGGTTTGTACAAGCTAACCTCCACACTGAACTACCGAATAATTAATTATTAAATAAATCTGTTATCTTCCAATATATTATAATTAACTTATATTTGTCGACGACAGTAACATTATCTCGAACATCTCTCGCGCGTCGGGTTAATCAACAGTTAGTTATCTCAACAAATTATCATATTATCATTTATAATAACTGTTTCGTAACAAAGATTACTTTCACTATTATACTCTAGATTAATCTTAGTTTCGGATTAGTACTCCGTCTAGGCCTGCCTCTATTTACCTGCCGTTATTGTAAAAACCGGTTCAGTCTTAGTTCAAGTTAGAGACGGATCAACTATTAACTTTATCTCGCTAGAATTATGATTAATTTGTACTTATAAGTTGAGGGTGGTCCACTGTTCAGTGTTCGAGGTAGGTATAATTCGGGGCGACCGGATCCGGCTACCGGCGTCTAGCGCCACGCGCCAGGCGCGACCACAAGAGATGCGAGACGTCGCGGTGACGTACAACCGTACAAATCATCAAACACGATACAAACAAATGTAAAAGTTAAAGGCCGGCCGAACGACTAAAGGGGACGAGCTGCGCCCAGCCCCCAAACAATGACCCGTAATGATTGATGTGTTACACAACAAAACGTCGACACGTTGACCAGCCTCACATACCTATCGGATTAATACTAAAATTACGTTTAATGTTGATCACTGCCCAATAGTACGTATCTTTGTGCTTATGTCGTTCCTAGACAACGATAATTAGTTTCGTACGTTAGCTAACGAGCCCGCGGTCTCCGTCCGCGGCGACTAGAATATTTGTACTTTAGTGTAACTCCAAAATATATTTATACAATAACAGCCTAATAACCTAAGGTGAGGTAGAGCGGTTGTCGCGATACACTACGTGGTGGTGGGATGTGGGACTGCGTCGCCCGGGTGTCGTGCTGCAGACCGACTGCGGCGCTGCAGCGCCAGTGATCAACATCGCACCGGTCCTACGACGCTAACGTGAGAACGCACTCACGGGTAAAATACATATCCATTAAACAATAATAACTACGCCTAGGGTGTATTTCTTCTCCCGATCGAAATCGACGTTTCAAAAACTCGTCTCGGATCGACCCAACGTCGAGGAGATAATAAACAAACAGACTCATAAGCGGCAACGTTTCATATATCACCCGTCATATAATTCTCAATATACGAAGTAGACTCTGTCAAAAATAAAAGTCGGGAGCCGCCGCGCGGTTGGGCGCTCGGGGCGCGGGCAGCGGGCAGCGGGCGAGCGCGTCGCGCTGGCGATCGCGTTCTGAAGGCACACAGCGTTACATGTAGTCGGTATCGGCGATCAGCGCTCGGAGCGCTCGGGCGCCGGCGCCGCGCGGTGTAGTCTCGGGCGCGGCGCGGGCGTCGGCGGGGCGCGCTAGGCCGGCGTCAGCGTGAGCGTGACGGTGGCGCGGCGCGTGGCGCGCCGCCGCACCGGCAGGAACACCAGCGCCGGTAGCAGGCTCAGCGCGCCGCCCGCCTCCTCCAGCACGAACGGCTGCATCGTCAGCGGCGCCCGCGGCGCGCGCGGCACTGCCAGCAGCGCGCCGCCGCCGCCGTGCGCCGCCCGCACGTGCGCCTCCAGCGACGCGAAGCTCTCCGCGCGGAACTCGCAGCGCGAGCACGAGTACGCGTCCTCGCCCTCGCCTTCGGTCTCGCCGTCCCCGACCTCGCCCTCCGCCTCCCCCTCCTCTGTCTCAGGGCGCACCGCGTGCGCGCGCTCGTGGGCAAACAAGAACGCGAGCACGTCGGTCGTGAACGGGCAGAAGGCGCAGGCATAGGGTTTGTCACGCGCGAGAAGATCTAACGGGCGCGGTGGCAGCTGCGGCTGCGGAGGCGGCGGTGGTGGGCGCGCCGGCGGCGCGTGTTCCGCCAGCAGGTGCGCACGCAGGGCGCGAGGCCCGCGAAACCGTCGCGCACACAGCGGACAGGGCTCCGCCGGCGCGGCCGCCGTGGGCGCGGGAGGAGCGGGAATTCCGTGGGTGTTATGTTTGTGCACGCGCAAGAAGTACTTGCTGCACAGCTCCTTGTGACAAATGTCGCACGTCACGCCGCCGAGCTGCGTGCCACTCTCCAGCGAGATGCCGTGCATCCGCTGCATGTGAGTACGCATGAAGTACTTGTTGCAGAGTTCCTTGTTGCAGATCTCACAGAAGCTGGAGCCGGCGCCGCCGGACCGCCGCTCGTCCTGCGGCGGGGGCGACGTGGACGGCGGCCGCTGCGTCTCCGGGGGCTCCTCGGCCAGGCGCTCCGCCGCGAGCTCGTTCAGCTGCGAGATCATCGTCTGGAGCTTCCTGAGCTCCTCGCTGGCCGATCCGGGGGACGCCGTACCTCGTTCCTCGACGATTAAATTTAGAGGACTCGTCTGTCCTTCCCGGAGCGCCGCCTCGAAATCCTCCCTGTCCTCGTCTCGCTCCCTCTTCACTTCGGTCGCTTCCTCGCCGTCATACGGGGGCGGCAGGGACAGGGAGCGGGGCGGGGTGTCGGTCGGCGGAGTGATCGTCGGCGGCAGAGCGTTAGGCGGTGTCGCCGAGGGTGGTGAGTGGTCCGCGGCCGGGGACCGATAGGGGGGCACTCCGTGACGTCGCTCCCGGTGCGTTCGAAGAAAATACTTATTGCAGTACTCCTTGCAACAGATCTCGCAAAAAGCCTCTGGGTTGCTGACACCGAGTCGACGCAAGACGTCGGGCTGGAAGGCGGCGTCGCGAGCGCGCCGCGCCGAGTCCGGGGAAAGCCTGCGAGGCGTCCCCCCGGACTCTTCGTCGGACGCTCGGCGCGGGGGAGACGGCTGCGGCGGGGGCAGCCCGGGGTGCGGCTGCGGCTCCCCGTCGTAGATCCCGTGCTTGTTCGCGCGATGAGTCTTGAGGAAATACTTGTTGCAGAACTCCTTGCAACAGAGGTCGCAGTACGCTTCGGGATTAAAGATGCGCGGGGGGTCGTGGCGCGGGAGCAGTCGGAAGGCGGCGAGAGGGTCGAAGGGGGGCAGGGCAAGGTCCCCGAAGGCGAGCGCGCTCTTGTAGATGTCGGCCATCTTCGCCGTGATGTCGAGCGGTGGGAGCTGCGCGCGCGCGGGCGCGGCCTGCTTGCGGCGCTTGCGGCCGGGGCTGCCGCCGCCGTCCTCCACGCCGCCGCCGCCGCCGCCACCGCCGCCGCCGCCGCCGCCGCACTCGCGCTCGCGCTTGACCGCCGGCGCCACCGACATCGCGTCACCGCCGCATCTGGAAATTGCAAAGTAACCCCATTAATCTAAATATTCAAAAGCGAAAGGTCACGCTCATCATGAAATATCGAAAATTAACGTATGTAAGTGAACTGTGAAATTTGGCAAGGAGGTCGGTTATAGTTAGTAGACGTTCGCTAAGACCGGATTTTATCATACCACCTTTAAGGAGGTAAAATAGATGTTGAGAGTTAATTTGAAATTCCGCCGATTGTAAAGCAGAAATTGGTCTTTGGAATTATGGTTAGAAATAATGAAACACCTGTTTCAATGTTGTTTTTGTTAATAAACCCCTAATGGAGTAAACTGAGGGATGAAAGTTTGTTTGAAAATCAATTAAGTACCTCCAAGCGAGCAAAGCCGCGGGCAACAGCCAGTCACTTATAAACTAATGTATAAACATAGCTAAACCGAAAATAACTAAAATAATAATATGTAGGTAATAGAGTATGTCCGACCGCAGTTAGCAATCTCAACTTTATCTTCTTCCTATCTAGTGCAAAAAAGTTTCTTAGATTCTACGGTACATTGATATTTTTTATGAAGACAGTATTAAGAAAACATTTTGGTTGGAAATGGACTACCCGACTAATCCACAACATAAAATAATGAAGGGTCGTTGCGTATTATACTAGGACAGGTCCTTCAATAATATAAGCGACATAGCGCACCAAAACGAAAACCCAATAGTGTCATAAGATTCTTACTGGATTCCAATTAGAAAATATAATGAAAAAGAAACAAGAAAGAAAATAGAAACGAGCAATTAAAAATCAAATTAACGGCATTAATTTAATTTATAAATATGATTATTTTTTATGCAACTACCCAAGAATTAGCCTAATAACAAGTTAAGTTTTATAAACAACAATTTATTATTAATGTCGGCTCAATTCCTAATCTTGAACGCGTGGATATCGCTCAACCAATCATTTCGGACAAGGACTACATACATTGATTGTTTTGACTGAGGTTTAGACATCTTAATTTTAAAAGTATGCAAAATTAACGTTTTCTAATGATACAGTGACAAAGACATTGACCGTGATGCCGTGATAATCATACCGTAACAGATCGTGATATTCAACTCATTTTACAATTATTTAATGAATGTTTAAGAAATAAATACAAAATTTGTGGAAAGTACAGCTTGTACAAGATGTCGACGATTTGCGTCGTAAAATGGTTTCAGGCCACAAAACAAGTACATACACCTAAGGCGGGTGTGATTATGTATACATTAGTGTTAAATATGTCAAGTGTATCATCGTATATCATTCAGTCAATAAATATTGTTTGCTTACCACCACAGTTTATAGTCGTGACCACGATTAATGTCAAAATATCAGTGTACCTACATTACATACATAATTGTGAAATGTCTACAATTCGTAATTAATTTATTAGGCATTGATGAAATAAATAATAATTAACTACTTGTGTTATATTTAATGAAAAGATGATTAGAATAGATGACCGTAACAAATTTTGTCGCATAATCGCATTTCGACGGATGTGAAAATGGCCTTACGATTATTATCAATTGATAAAAATTACCATTGTTTTTTCAGCTAAATATAATGGATATTTAATTTTAATTTTATATTGTTATTGCTGTTTTCTTATAAAAAGTGCATGAAGAAAAAATATCTGTAGTAAAAATGTATCCTATCCGTATTTTGTATGCTGATATCAATTATTTTAGATTGATGTTGATTGAGTTGGACGGATCCAACTAAACAGCCGTGGCCACGATCCTTGTTAATGGGTTTGCACAATCCGCGATGAGTTAATTTTGATAAATTCATGGGATATCCTGTAAGCACTCAATTGACCCTCACCTGCTGTTACTACCGAAACTCTCATCCATTTTGGCACAGCACTCACTTTCGAGTTCTTATCACCATT
Source organism: Ochlodes sylvanus (assembly GCA_905404295.2). NCBI lineage: Eukaryota > Metazoa > Arthropoda > Insecta > Lepidoptera > Hesperiidae > Ochlodes > Ochlodes sylvanus. The sequence goes on along the minus strand of FR990146.1, from coordinate 1,140,390 downwards.
ATCAAAAATGTCAAACTCGTTAAAACTGTCAAATTTTAAATTAGGAACACATCCGAACCAATCAAAACACACCAAAATGACAACCAACTGACAGATTCCGAATTTAACTTTTACTCTATTTTTTTTTATTTTGGCACGTGCTCCCGGCTGCGCGTGCGCCTAAAACTGACGTGTTTTAGGTAAAAACGTATAAATGTAATTTTTTGTGGAAAACAGCAAAAATCTCACCCCACCCTATCACCCCTCAACTGTCGATTATTTCTGTGGGGCCGGTGCATTATGGATAAGGGCGGTTTACATGTCCCAATCCGTGAACTAACTTTCGTTTCATTTTTTTTATTTTGATGTATAAATTAAGAGGTTTCATTAATTTTGTAGTGGTATGCCTAAGAAATAAAATAATAGGTACGTATATTTACGAGTGTGTAGGTATATTAAAACAGAAAAAAAATATAAGTCATGATTCACTTTCAAATTTTGTTTTTGTAATATTTTAAGATACCTAAATTAAATATAGGTACTTCAACATAATATATTTATTTATAAAAAAAAGCTACACACTCGTAGCCCTACACTAGGATTCCCTGTGTCAATGTCTTGGCGGTCATGGAAAACACAGAGACAGAGTACAGAAATTTAAATTCATCGTTAAAATTTCCGCTTCTCTGGGATTCGAACCCAGGTCCAAACAACAGTCCCACGTGGTAACTATTGCACCATATGGGTCGTTAATCCATAAAAGTCCGTAATTAATAATTTGTAAATGCTATTAAAATAATTAGATGGAATCATTAAAACATTTAAAATATCTTTATTAAATGAAAGCTATCGCAAGTTCTACCGTATTCCGCACAACAAAATCCGCAGAAGAAATATCGCCCCATATAAACCCACCCTAATAACAAACAATACACAATGCTTTCCGAAAATTTGGAAACACTATCGTAAGGGCGCGTTACTCAGTAAACACACCCGTCTCTCTCCGACACACACGTTAACTATACACCCGTCTCACACGTCAATAATTCAATCGCTCTATCTAAAAACTGCTATCTCGCTCGCACAATTATGATTAAGAGTAATGGAGCAATATGTTTAAGTCCATCTTGCGATCCAATATTATTTTTTTAGGGAAATATTAGAAAAGTTTTACGATGTGTTATAATTTTAGTACGTTGCCTACGCCATGTTGTTCCGTTGTGATTTTCTTGTAAAGTGAAAAGTTGCCATGCTAAAGTTTTAATTACTTTATGGGAAGGTAAAATAAATGAAATATGCGTAGATAATGCTCGAAATATAATTTATTTAGAACATTTATTTATATTGAGTTATAACGTTTTCGATATGATCTTTTTTAGATTTCCGTAACCAAACGCAAACACTATTATGTACAGTTACCGATTGGGTTCACGTATGTGTATGACGATAATTAAAATGATATATCTTAAGTTCATTGCGATTGCGGAAAACGAGACCTTATTTTGTAAACTACGATATTTGTCGCCTTTGTACCAGCGGGAGGGAGCGCTGACATTTGTGAGCCCGCCGTGAAATGTCGAAGGGTTCGCATTTTGTATTTCGAACACCAATATTTCCAAGTTGTCCGTTAGAACATCTTACGGCCTCATCGCGGGCAAATAGTACACGAACCACCTGGTCGTAAGTGGTCGCCGTTTCCATCAGTAACACCAAAGGTACGAACAGTCCTCATACTTACCAACAAACTAACCCACTTGAGTCTTGTTCTAATTCGGTCTCAGTTGTCATGGGCGGCAACGGAAGGTGGTGCTGCATTCTCGTTTGCTACCTTCATTCCATTAAAAATAAACACCGATGCAAGGCAGAGAAAGTGCTCAAGCCCCTAGTTGGAAAAGGACAAGTCGTTAGGCGGCTGTGCGAGCAAGACGGTGGTAGCCGGCCAGCCGGGCTTCAGCCCTGCCAAGGAGGGTTTGGCTTTACTGCCTATCACCCTGGTCTGTCGGCATGAGATTCTGGTTAGTGTTCAAGGCCGCCCCAATACCACCAATTTGTTTATGAAGGCGGTAACATTATTAATAATCAATGTACCAATTAAATAGTTCACAGGTGTTGTTTTACTAAATTCGTGTAATCTGATGGATTAAAATTCGTTCTTGTAAAACCTTCTCTTGACATTACTTGCACACAGCCAAAAATAGTCAAAAGTTTGAGCCGTTGCTTGAGCCGTTGTGACCCGTCAAACTGTGGTGTCTAAAAAATCTAACGGTTGTTTGAGAAAACACCTTCATACACACCTTATTTACAATTATGACTATACTAAACAACCAAAAATAATCGCCATATAATCTTGAGCCATTCTCAAGTTATGAACCGTCAAACTTGCAGCAAGTTTTTATTTATAATCCAGAATATAGATTTAATCTAAAAATCTGGTTGTCCACATTTATTTCTTTACCTAAATTAAATCAAGGGATGGTAATATAAAACAGACAGATCAACGGAGAGCCGAAACCGCTGTATCTGGAAGCTTAAAATTTCTACAGTACGATCCTTGTATAACGTAGATTTTAAGATATTCCAGCCCTAAGATGGTGTAATAGGAAGAATGTTTGTATAAAAGTCATTCAATTCGAAGTCGAAAGTCATGGGAATTTATATTTCTGATCTTTCGGTTAAACAGAAATGGACAAATTAACAGATTGTCGGAAATTTATAAATCAATAAATAAATACTTTGGAATGTGGGTTGTTTTGGATCTACAGAATTATAGATAAATAAAATAAAGCTCTTATTGGAATTCTTCTCTGTTTTTGATGTTTGTGCAAAGTTGGCGAAAAAATCATTAATGTCTGTCAGAAAGCTTAACTTCAATATTGTATGTAACAAGTAATATGCTGGCCGTATTAGGGCGGCCTAGGACGCGGACCAAAATCCGTTAACCGCAGACCATGGCTCGTAAGAGGCGGCAGCAGCCGTCCCCTGCTTTGAGGTACGGCTGAAGCCTGGAGCACTTGTCATGTTCCGGCTGGGAGCTGCACAGCACATTAAGCCGTCGGTATCGCTTGTTATTGTTGAATAGCAGTCGTTAAGTCATAACCCTTCCAGCGGCATAAAAACTTCTGACATTTGGGTTGGCCACTAACCTCTACACACCAATTCATCAATCTGCACATGAGCATTGTAGTGAAGTTTGCTCGGTGCCCGTTCAATGATAAGGAGAGACCCGTGCTTACTAGTGGGTCATTGGCCATGTTGCTCTGTACTGAGTTGCACAGAGTAATTGATTTGTATTGAGCGACCTAATTCCATAAACAAATAGAATATATATGAAGCGGAGTGTTAGCGGCCAGTATCTCGCTCGACAAAGCTCGCCTCCACTGAATCATCCGCTCCAAATTTTTCAAGAGGCCCATATTTTTATGGTGCAGTCGTTAACTTTGAAATATCGGGCGAGGGTGGTGGCTGGTGGGTGGTGGGCAAATAAAATAAAAATAAAGGTCGATTACTCCCGCCATTTTATAATGGCCGTCGGAATGACATGCGGGCGCCGCGCCGGCGATGCGTGGAGTCGCGGCTGATTATGTAATCTGATAAAAGTATTCTGTATTTTGTCCGTATTCGTGCTGACTGTGTGTTATGGGATTTTGCAGATTTACTGTTATTAGATAACGTATGAGGTTATGGATTTTAGTATTGTTACTGACTTCTGGGTTTCCTTCTTGGTGGTAACGCGTTAGTGATGCCGAAGGCTTTATGCTGTATGGTCTGTCTGCTCAGTTATTGTCTTTGAAAAAAACTGTTAATGATAGTTACTAACTCGGAGGTTGTGTCCTGAATTTTTTAAAACGTACTAGGTAGCGAAAAATTTTTGTATGGATGAAAAAATCACCAAAACAAACCTAGTACTATTTTTTCTTAAAAAAATGATGTTTTTAAGTATAACGATAATAAATGAAAAATCGCAAAGAAGTTTAACACGCTCACTTTTTTCATTAAACTAGAAATAGAAAAAACAATAGAAAACTACATAATGGTCCTCTTAAAATGTATGGAATTGCCATATACTACAGTCTAAAATAGAAAAACAAACATGAAATAGGTTTCAACTGACCATTTATTGTACTCTGGGTGGTATTTGTTGATTGTAAGATGGGAGGTGTTGGTAAAAATAAGAATTCCTTTCTTTCTTTCCTCTTCCTTATGTCTTGTCCATCAACGCATCGATGTTGTATTTGGTGTTACTGATGTCCGTCGACCATGGTCATCATTACGTGGTCACTACGTCATGATGTCCTTGGCGTGTCACTTGGTGACCACCGTGGTGCATTATGTATATGATGGTATACATTTATGTTCGTTTGTCTGCTATTAACAAAAAACTTTGCGATAACGTCAACTCAGTCACATGTTTTAAACATGTTAAATTTCCGAAGGCGTTCGTTTAAGAAATACATTATATTTTTAGACTAGGTACTTCAATTTCTTAACTCAAGTGATTTATTTGATTTTGCCTCGCAATCTCGTTTTCTAGGCTAGTAATTATTAGTAACCTATTAGTGCACACGCGAACCGACCAAACACCAGTAACTATAACTAAACTGTGGAGACCTTTAGGCCTTATCGTAAGATCTAAGCAACTAATTTAGATGATACATATCTCAAATTTTCAATACATAGAATTATCAAATTAATTATAAGTCGTTACAGTCAACGACTAAAAAGGTGGTATTACGCCTCGAAACATACGCACCATAGCATATGTAAGTACCCCACTGCGTCATACTATGGAAAAACTCATTATAAAGTTGACATTGAATTTAACCGTGACATTCTTTTCAACATTTACATTGTATAGGTATAACCAAAATAACTTCTTTTGTTTCTTAATCGGAAACAGCTTTTGGAGTTGCTGATATCCATATTATATATTTACAGATTTAATGTATGAATGTTTTTATATATCGTATCCAATTAATAGTATTATTTATTTATATCACTTTATATCTACCTACCCATTTTAAGAAAACCAAAATTATTTAAAAAAATATTCGAAAATTACGATAACCTTGCGGTTAATTAAAAAGGAAACAAAATACATTATTTTAATTTGTAAACATAATTAACGTAATATTAAATGCTTATACGAGTACTTTTAATATTAGATTGTTACAGTAATTAATAAATTACACGCGAAATATAACACTGAATAAATAATTTAACTAGGCGGGTCTTCAATTCACATGATAACCATTACATATATTTGTTACTAGGCAACAACCTAGAAAGGTAGGTAGCCTAGAAACGTAAAATTTGGTTTGATTTTCGAAGCGTATGATCCATTTTAAACGTTATAAATAACATTTAATCGCGTATGGAATAGTTAGTTAAAATCTCTTTTACTTTACTGTTATAAGGGTTCGCACTTTTGTACAAGATATAGGTAAAGTAAAATATGCGATGACTTAAGTTTTAAGTAAATTTTATTTTTTGCCGTATTTTATTTTAATATTTTGCTTTTATTTCATACAAGAGAAATATTTGAACACTTTTTGTATACCTGAAATAAATGTGGGTTTTAAATAATATCTTACAATGTTTGACAAACAAAGCCCTCTCCACGGCTCCCCTGTTCGTGGACAACGCGTGTTTGTTTTCAATCAGCGGGCGGGAGTCGAACCCGCGACCGGCGAGCGGCGGTCGCCAGGTGCGCCCAGGACATCTTTACACATAATTGACACCTCCACTCGATGTATTATTGACATTTAGCGGCCATTAATTTCGTATGCTCATAGTTACAACGTTTGCCCCGTTTTTTACACTCGGTTTTTGTAATATCTCTTAATGTAGTTAAAAGATACTGAAAAGCTTATTTATCTTTGGTAAACGATATACCCTCTTTCTTATCTTTGTTTAATGAAACGAAAAATTACAGGATATTTTCTATGCTACAATCAGGAACTACAGAGTTTATACTACAGTCTAAGTCTAATAGATGGCGCTGTTATAAAATAACTATTATTTTAAATCGATGTCTAGAACGAGACCAACTTACCACCTAGTCTTTTCACTTGTCGGTTATTTATCTAAATAAAAAAAAAATGTGGCACTTGGAGACTGCCGCGGTAAAGCTATTGCATAGCATTTTTTATCAACTTATGCAATTATAATTATTAGAAGTTATATAGTTATATCAGAACAGCGCCATCTAGTTTGTAGAAAATATACGTACCATACCTTAGTATTAAGGTACTAGATGGCGCTGATTGGGGGTGTTAGGTTTTTTTCGTTACGGAATTTCTGGATTCGGTCCCCACGCTCAAGGCCCGCGATAAAAGCTATGCAATAGCTTAAAAACAATTCAACGAGCCTTTCACAAAATAGTATCGTGTATATTCATTCAGTATATTTAATATCTGTGTGACACACCCCATTCTCTCACACTTGACCATACCTATTTAACAACATAACAAGTGTATTCCATATATTGTTCATATTTATAACAATACATTTTACGATCCCAATTGTAGTAATCATTTTAATTCATGTTTATTGTATAGGTTCGGCCTTTAGTGCCGGTCAAGCTAGTTTACGGCTTTAATTAATTCTATTAGTGTTTAAGTAGAGTGTAACCCACATTTATGCCCTAGTAACACTGAGTCCCAGGGGAGCGTTGGCCATGCTGTTCCAGTGCCAAAGGTGATTCGAATGTGACTCCTCAACACTAGAACCAAAACTCCTAAAATAATGGCTGGTGGTTTATTTCGACCCATTAACAGCCCATTACCGAGCACTTGTCATAACCGAGGAGACACTAGAGCACACGCCACCACGCTGCTCCAGTGCTTCATTGGTCAAAGTCAAGGATATTTACATGTGGACATAAGGTACAGAAAGGTAACAACCATTTTATGAGATCGCTAACACCCTGCCACGTACAATAAATTGAATGAAATTAAAAAAATAAGTAAAATTGGTGAAGGGATTAGTGGCTAATCCAAGCGTCGGAATGTTTAAGGCCTCCGAGGACCTTCCGTGCTACAACCACGCTAGGAGGGATGCTGCTGTCGCCGCTTACGACACCCCTGGTTGACATGAGTACGAGGTCAGTGATCCAAACCACCCCAATACGGCCAAAGAAGAAGCTTGATAAAGAGGCTCCAAAGGTCTCAATAACTGCTGTTTGGCAATCATAATCAGCCACAACATCTGTTCGTAAAAACACCCAAAGATATATTTAAACTATAGATGCGAGACGTTCATACCACGCGAGTTGCTCTATTGGATCCACTCCTATGACATTATTGCCTTATTGGTAACAATGGAGGTGAAAAGTAATTACATAACGTATGTCACAGAAAGGAACAGCTGCATGAAAAGTAAGACAGTTAGCCAAAGAATGTACGACTTACGCGCGTTATGACATTATCTACTTTTTTACTTAATATCATTGAAAGCACCACCTAAAAAGTTTCCACCGGCCGAAGGCTGCCCGATCACCCATTCTCCCATGTTTATTATTATACCCGATAACATAATCGATGGGCGATTCGGTACATTTTTAATTTTACCTTATCGCCCACATTATCTTAAAACTGTGGCGGCTGCCAGATAAAAATAAAAAATATATTTTCGACACAAAATCAATACTGGTGGAACGTGGAGTTGGCGGTTACGGCCACATTCCGTGCTCTATAACTTGTGATACAGTTCGAAAATGTACAGTTTTTGATAACAGTGAAGAGTTTTGAGGGAAAAAGAATTTTATTTATAACTACTTAGTAAATTCGCCCACGAAAATTGTTAGACGTGGTTTTTTGAACTGATATAGGTACTTACTTAATTTTTTTATTTTTGAACTGATTAAAATAAAACAAACACTAAATTTAAGTGGAGCTTGTCACAACTCACAGTTAAAACCGCACCTAAACAAAATGACCGAGTTGAACAACAACAGTTAATTAAGCAATAGCGGAGGCATTCGGGCGGCACAAAAAGGTTCCTTTAAAACCGAAGGATTTGACAATCAGCTGTTAAGGTAGCGGGCGCCATTACAATATTGTCGGATAACTCTATTTTGGCGAAAGACTGCGTGTAATGGCGTAAAAATGTTAGACAGAAGATAATTCCCCGACTAGGGGATCTAAACCCTCAATAGTGAGGAAAATGATGCAAGGAGGAGAGTAATTAGGTAGTGATTTTATTGGCAGGATAACCAAGGCCTACAAACTGCTGCTGCTGCTGATCGGGAGCCGTAGCCGATTACACTTTTTTAGAGGCGACCATCCCTCATCCCCACCAACTAACTAACCAACTAAGTTGACTGGTAGCCCTCGGGTTACAAATCAATATTATGCATTCGATTTCAAACTCATAAAGCCACGAAATCACGCTGCGAAATGTATCGATATAATTTGAATTTGTTTGGTAACTAGAAAATACTTTTGTAACGAATTATAGTCTCTTGCAGGGCCCGTGTTTTCATACCCAGTCTTAAGACTACAAGTTTTCTTGAATCCGCGCTAAGTGATTTTGGATTTGAATTTAGGCTTACGATTTTTCACAGCGATTTACAGAATGTAGTTAAATTTTCCTTAATGAGTTGTAGATGCTTCAATTGAATGCCTTATTAGCGCACGAAAGCATTCGTGGGGCGCATAAAACGAAATAAGTATGAACGATAATGTAAAGTTTTGTAAACAATTTTTCGAGACAAAAGGTATAGAATTCAAAAGGAACAGAGTCTTTTACAAAGTTTATTTGCTTTGATAATATTTATCGAAGTTGGAGTCAGTTACTGGTTGGCTTCATCGCTGTAGTTGACAACGCGTTAGGTACCTACGTCCCGTTTACATTTTTTACTTACTAACAAATAGTCTTTTTTATAGAATTAAGGTAGCAAACGAGCATGCAGCACCACCTTCACCAGAATTATATGTGCAGTAACTCAGTATTTAAATAATACTTTCCTAGTTTAAAATATAAACTTAAACTATAGTTTTAACTGTATACAGTGAGTTTAGTTACTACATGTTTGGCAATGGTTATGTAAATTTAGCAATACTTGCAATATATAATATGTACAGTATTAGTGTCTCCTTAAATATATACGGGTAACTTTTACTAGGGTGCAGTGTAAGAATATCTTCAGGGGCCCAAAGGCTTGCATTTAACCTAAATATGATGTAATCATATAAAGACCGTTTACTGAATTGTCACAATCCATCATTCTCGGTCCAGCAACGCCCGAAGGACGATGCACACTCAGCAGAAAATTATACACGATTTAAAAGTTGAATCGATTTTTCAGTGCTCCGAATAATTTAACGCTTCGCTTCGCGTGACGAAGGTTTTATATTAAAATTTCATACTGGCCTATAAATATCTGTAAATGTAAAAACAGCCTATAGCTTGGTTAAACTTGGTTTTTATCCACGAAGCAATCTCTACTTCTATGCTAATATCACAAATGCGAAAGTAACTGTCTGTCTGTCTGTCTGTCTGTGTGCTACGCTTAATCCGCTAAACCGATTAAGATGACATTTGGTATGGAGATAGCTTGAAACCACAGGACACAGGATACCTTATTCCCGGTAAAATGTTCACCTATTTCTATGCATAGAGTAGCAAGAAATAAATTGATAAATTCGGGACGGAAACAACATTTGTTCTGAGTGTATTTACTAGTGTCAAAGTAGGGATTTTGTTTGTCGAAACGGAACGGGAACATGTTATTAGTATGAAATACAACTCGCTTGGCGCGAAGACAGTTTTATTATCAACTAACCCTCGCTTCGGGAGGATCGCGGAACAGGGGAAACCATGTGAAAAAAGTGTGCTTTATGTAACATATCTTTTTATTTGTAAACCGATTGAAATTAAACACTAAATGTTACTTCATGCTTCTAATGTGCATAAGTAAAAACCGCATCTGAATTGGTTGAGCCGTTTCTGAGATTAAGGGAACAAAGGCACGGTCAAATAGACGAAAATTGTATAAATAATTATCATGAAAAACACGTTTATACTCGTAACACTACTAGTGACCCGCCCTCGCTTCGCTTCGGGAAACTTGTTCCTCGCGTTTGCAAAGATTTAGTTATATATTTTGTATAATTCACATTAGGTACATCTTTATGAATTACAGCCTATGTGTTATTCTGATGTGTAAGCTATATTATTGTAGCGTTTCATCTAAATCCATTCAGAAGTTTTTGCGTGAAAGAGTAACAAACAGTCATCCATACATCCAAACACCCATATATCCTCACAAACTTTCGCATTTATAATATTATGAGTAGGGTAGGATAATTGTGTTTTTAAAATACCTGCCTGGCCCCCTGTCTGTATAAAGACATGAATAGAATAGAATAGAAATATTCTTTATTGTGCAATACAGGAATTACAAATTTGTAGGTATCTTATTGACATGAGAGTTTTATAAGATAGATTTTTTGAATGAATAAAATTATGCTATGCAGGTACCTATGCTTTACGAGTATCATACAAACACATTACCATCATGGAGCACATTCAGATGTACAGACATCCTCACAAACTCACAATGTTCTCTTTTACCGAAGCAATGATATAAAAATAAAAAATGCATACAAAACTCGAACTCATACGAGTATCTACACAACAAAGCAATTTTCAAATAGCACAATAAACCTACAAATGAAAAGTACAAAAACTATTTCGATAAAAGAACATTCCCTTTGTCTTGCAATCGTTGTCCTTCGAAATACTTCCAAGCAACGAAAATTTAATATTGGAAACCTTCAGGAATGACGGATATGAGGCCGCGTCTCATAAAACATATATATTTGACGTTTATTTCGTTACGTACCAACGTACCTATCCCAGTTTCGCTGGATGGCGTGTACTATTTTTATATTTTGGAATATTATTGTGTGCGTGAATTCTCCAAGTGTTCCCCATTTGTCAATGTTCACTTACTAGCAAGTGTATCGCCGTATCGCGCTTACAAGTGAAGTGTGCAGGTGGTTTGGATAATACGGCATCAATTTTTGGCTAATGTATTGCTAGATAATTTTTTGAATACATTGATCACAGAGTAGTTATTGTTTTAACTACTCTGTGCCTTGATGGCAGCGGAAGGGTGGTGCTGCATGCTCGTGTGCTACCTTAATACCATAAAAAAATAACAATTGCAAGTAGCCAAAAAGTTGAATAAATTTTGTAATATGCGATGGAGGATGCGATATGTACAAAGGGAACTTGACTTATACTTAGGTGAGTTCGTTTGATTCTATTACTTGGCTTGTTAGGGCTAGTCCAGATCAGTATTTTTTCAGCGCGTTTAACGTTCGTTTTGGCATATACGCGTCTCATGCGAGCGTAGGCGTCTACGACTGCTACGCGCATATTCGAACGTCCGGTTAGTTGAAGCACAGAGTAGTTAAAAAATTCCGTTTTTAACTACTCTGTGGTTGAAGCGTGTACGCTCGTAAATCGACAGAAAACACAGTAATCTATTTCTCAAGTCCGTTGTAGAAACTTAGAAGTAATTCTGCGGTACTTTACGGGTATTGAGTCAATTATAACCAGAAGTACGTAGAGAGCAACCATTCACAACACGAGTCAGTTCTAAGAGCAGATTAAATGTGGTTGCACAGAAGTAAAGGAAACTTGTTAATAAATTATTAATTGTTTTAATATTGTTATTGAAAAGAAAAATAAAATGAATTTACTAATTACTATTACTACTAATTACTAAGTTGGGTGTGAAGCCGCCATGCACCTCTAATTGAAGAGTAATTTTCGTATTACAAATTACATCACGACCTAGGATTATATTTACTAATCACATAACACCTGCCTCGCTTAAGATACGAATATGGAACTATTCACTCGGCAGGGTCATCGAGTGACAGGTATTAAATCGACCATTTAGCACTCGCTCACGACCTAAATCATTGAAAAATCCAAGGCTGTGATGATAACAATGAATTAGGGATAAATATTGTTGCAAAAAAATTCGACTCGAAGGACCATAATGAGAAAGAAAAGAAAGCCCACGAAAATATTTTACGTCAGCACAGGGGCTTAATAGAGTAGAAGAAATATATAGACAAAGACAACATTGATACGGACAAAAAAGAAAGCGCAAAGAGTTGACGAACTTCCTTACATAAATATCGACTACACAGCACGGGGCTAATTTTCAATATCTACAGAGAAATTGGGCATTTTCTAAGCCGGTTTACTTAGTATAGGCTGACTAGTGACTATGTACCTAGTGTAGTCTATATGTAGTGAATTTCCTTAACATATACCAATAGAAGCCTAAATTTAAATTCCTAGAATAGGCAGCATCTAAACAGACAATACGATCAGAATGGTCGACAATTAAAACGACTGTCCGCTCCCCCCGCTACCGCCGCCATATTAATCTAATCACACTCGGTTTTCGCCAAGAATGTGTGAGTCTACGTCTTTAATAATAACTGGGGGACGCCACCCCGGGGGGCCTCCCTACCCCACACTAGTGAAAAAATATATCTAAGGAAAACAATATTATAAATTGGAGTTTCGTATGTGTGCGGCGCGGGGCCGTATTTTGCTCGCATGCCTTTTTATTTCATTTTACTTTATTTTATTTCTCGAGTGACGTACTATTTTCAGTTTTATTCGTTGGCGGGTTCGTGGCATGTTTTTCGGGTGTTCGTTACGCAATATCAACCCTTTGAGTCGGTGATAGGGGTGAGAGTCGCGTGCCAGGGCGAGTTGTTTGCTCGCCGTTATGTAGTTCTTGTTTTGTATTCCAAACCGAGTTTACTCTAATTTAAAGAAACGTTTCGATCTCTTTGTTCTGACGTTGATTAAGAAATTTATTTTTTGTCGGCCGCCATTTTTCCTTACGCTTGGAACGGAACTTTATGGTTTTATTGCGAGTTCTCGTTAAAAGTTTCATGGAAACATATAGCTAGTTGACTGAGAGAGAGAGAGAGAGAGAGATATGTGAGTGACGTCATAATACGGATATCGTTAAGAGTATCATAGTTGAATGTATAATTCGTGAATAAGTTATTAATTCGCTTTAAATTACTTATTGTTTATCTGGGATGCAACATTAATAGCGGAAGTAGGCTTTGGTTCAAGGATGGATGAACTCTCATCCTATAAACCCATAACATTTAGTAATTTAAAGTATGTCTTAAGGAGCTAAGCTAAGGAGCTTTAATGTATCGAATATATATCCACATAATTTTAAATTTGGATTGAATTTAACTATCTATTCACTCCCAAGTACATAATTAACAAACAAGATAACGGAATCACTACTAAATTAATATTAGTACCTACACATCGTATCGTCATTAAGTGTATTTAAGTAAAAAAGTCGTAAATGGTTGCAAATAACTTTATTATGGTATCGAACCTTTCGTATTTAAGTATTTCATTGAGCACAGTAAAATTATATCAACTTTTAACTTTGAGTTTGAAGTTCAATTTGATAATAGAACTGCGGTACGTATTGAACAAAATCGATCATTTTGGTTTAAAAACAAAACACTGGGTTAAAAATATTACATACAAGGTGTATTTATTACATCTACATCCATCTTTGAATCCAAGCCCCAACCCAATCCCCTGTTTGTAGACCTTATGAACAACGGACGAGGGATTGTACCGTCTCGTTTAATCCAGAACGTGTTCTAGGCGTGGTGACACCCTTTTGCTGGAGTCCCTCAAACGACTGTTCATGATCCGGCCGGGACCTTGAGAACCAGTATTTTCCTTCTTTCCTCTTCCTTCTTTGTTACCCGACTGATAACGCATCGTCTTTGGTGGTATTGATATCTGTGGGCGACGGTGTCCTGTTACCATCGGGTGGCTCGTCTGGTCTGAAACCATGAGGATAAAGAAACCTAACGCACAAAATTACATTGATACTTCTCTATACAATTGGATTTTCTTTGGAACGAAAGCTGTAATATTAATTCTATGGATATCTAATGTATTAATTACTTATTCCTCAATGTTCAATGACGTAATTAATAATAACAACAAATATAAAAAAGTTTGATATGGATGGTCTAAACTAAATAATTATTTTAGAGATAGCCCAGCGAGCCGACAGCACCCTGTATACCGCTCAATTGTACGCTCACTGCGACACATGACATAACTTAACATTCACAACCATTATACATTTGATGTAACAAGATGAAACTCGGATATTGGCGACATTCCGAGTCGTCCGCCACTCGCAATAAAACTTTGATTACCCCTACATTTGACAACCCTTGGAGTAAAGAGTACTCCATACTGCCAGCGGCAACCGCAACTAATCAATGAACGTTCGTATATACCTACCTGACGGACCCGAGCGCAGTAGTGGGCCATTATAAGGAATATAATGTGTTGAAGCCATACCCTGCCTTCCTATAGAATTACCTTTGTTGGGGATAACATGAACGTAAAATATCAGAGACAGCAGTTGATAACTAATATCTACAATAGGTAAATAAATTGGGCTTAACAATAATCAAACCCACTAGAGGCTGTGTAAATAAATAAATACCGCTACAAACTCATAGCCCCACACTAGCAATTCTTACGTCGTGGTTGCCATGCCATCGACAACACATAAGACAAGAACACACACCCATACCGTGAACAGAAATTTAAATTCATCATTCAAATTTACGCGTCGTTGGGAGTCGATCCCAGGACCCTTGGAACGTTGATCCAGCGCCAATCGATTAGTCATTGCGCCATATGGGTAACAACTGTACTTTTAAACTAAGAAACAGGCAGATTCTCATGATGCACAAATCCAAGTAATACAACAAGAAGCACAAGGACTCTTATGTTCGTCTTCACCCCTTATATTATATTAGTATATTAGATTAACTTCGGATACCTCAGCCTGTAACTGCTTTATATCCGGTTGAGTGGTTGGTTTTGTTCCTCTTCTCAGTGATAAAGCGCCTTTCTAAAATGGCCGTAAAAATGGGCTTAAATGTATTCATAAAATACCCACATGATTAAATTCATTTGAAATTTAAAATATTTTTGAATACTTCGTGAACTAGTTTGTTATAAAATACGTAATAAATATCACAACACATATTTCTTAAAGACTGTAGTAAGTTCAGTATGAGCATTTTTATAAACGCAGCTTGTTAAACGCTGGTCGTGTGAGCATCTCTTACCCGTGTTGTTAGCGAGTTGTACCCCATCCGTCGCCCGTCCATCCGTCTTGTCCTATCCAGCTCAATTTATTTGTGGTGACACTGACGGAAACGGGCCGTTTTAAATATAGAACACTTTCTTCTACAGTTTAAAATTTTAATGGTTTTTATAAGTATAAACGGCCAAGTCGCATCGGACTTGCGTTTGTCGGGTTCTGTAGCATGAGTTATTAGGTTTTTGTACTTATTCATTTGAGTTTATAGATTTCGTGTTAATGTTTATAGCTTTTGTTTGCAAATACCTGAAAGGTATAGAGGGTGCTTGTACCAGTAATGGACTTTAATACTCTATTTAGAATAACCTTACAATATTTTTTAAATACTAAAGTGGTAGTTTGGAATCTTAAAAATAATTTTTTTATCCGCCTGCGCGACGCAAAACAGGGTAATGTGTTTCTTTTTGGCGCTTCAGAAACCAAACGGGTGGGCCGACTTTGGTGATTATCACGTCAATCAATTATTACACGAGTATCAATAATAGGACAATAATTAAAATTGAATATGATGATAAGACGCCATATTTCAAATCAAAATAAGTGAAAGTCGACTATGTTAAGTAGGGTATAATAGAATAGGTATTTGGAAATAATCTTTAGATTTTTATTATAATTTTTCATGTGGAATAAGCATTCTACTTTAATATTTATTTTTCAATTTAACATCATCATCACAACCCATAACTGTCCCACTGTTGGGCACGGGTCTCCTCTCACAGTGCGAGGGGTATAGGCCATAGTCCACCACGCTGGCCAAGTGCGGACTGGTGGACTTCACACACCTTTGAGAACATTATGGAGAACTCTCAGGTGTGCAGGTTTCCTCACGATGTTTTCCTTCACCGAAGCAAGTGATAATTAAATTTTAATACGCACATAATTTTTGAAAATTAGTGGTGCGTGCGGGGTTTGATTTGAACCCGGTCCCTCCGGTTCGGCAGTCCAACGTTCAACCACACGGCTATCACTGCTTACTGCAATTTAACATATTATTTAAGTGTTCAAAGTTCAATTTTAAATTATAATAATGTTTGTGCGACTAAAATATTCTTGCACGCCTTATAAACTAGGATAGATCCATTATTCCGGTAATGTCATCGAAGCGGATCAAATAGTGCGACTCACGAACTTATACGAACGTTACGCATCTATGGTCATAATATATTTGCCTGAAGGCCTATACAAAGGTTGATAACTGAAATTTTACAAGACCAAATTTGGTCAACGGACCGTCCTGTAGTTCCGACCGCGCCCTGTTGAGTAATAAATCGACTCCAACGTTTAACTAGTGTTAAGTTTCTTCCGCATCCAGCCTTGATTGCTGGACATAATTGTTCTAATTGGCCACTTTAAAGGTGGCGGTTCGCGGCCGAGACCGAGACAGGAGACCGCGAACGTCACTTTGTATAGGCGCGACAGACTGTCTTGGTCTCGGTCGCGAGTTGTCGCCTATACATTGCCTATGGTCAAGTGCCGGTCGCGGTCTCCTGTCTCGGTCGCTTGTCTCGGTCTCCTGTCTCGGTCTCGGCCGCGAACCGCCAGCTTTAACTGGCCCAGTTCAAAATCCACCGTACTTTCAGTGACGCTTTCGTATCCTCTGATCTCTCCGAACCGACACACTTTCCGCTGCCGTCCATAACAACTGTAACCGACACAGAATGAGACTCATATCGGGACTAGGATGGTTAGTCTAGTTACCACAGTGTACTATTAAGAACGTTAGTTAATCATATGATTTCAAACTGATATCATCGCGGACACTAAACATTTTTGAATGCAAACGGGTACTCACGGTTTTGAACCATTCAAAATCGTGAGTACCCGTTTACATTAAAAAACGTTAGTAAATCAGTTCGTTGGTACGTATGTCGACTAGGGCAGGGACTGTTAATGATAGTTAGTCCTGTTAGTTTTTGTTAGTAATAGTCCAGTTAGTAACTGTTAGTAAGAGTCTCGTTTTAATTCTGCAATAGATTTATTGCTAGTCTTGAAGACTAAGATGGTTGCCTCTAAACGTGAAACTGGATCAGTCTAGTCTGCACATCCTATACTTGTGTCACTAGGCGTGGTCACCACGAACCCTTTGTTCTCCAATTATTTGTCCTAAGAGCTAGTACTTATTATCATAATACCTATTGTCATTTTAACCAGCTAACGCCAAGAGTTTCGTGACTAACCCCAGCGCCTTCAAGAATTACTTCATTGCGGATCACGTATAGAATGTTAAGTTTACGTAAACTTAATTACTTAGACGGGATATTCTCACCACCCGATCGTGCGTGGCGGACGGGAAAAATCATTAGAGCTATCGAACGCTCCCCACGCGTTACATATTCCTCATATATATCGATCCCCCCCGCGGTCTGTCGCAAAATTATCGAAATCTAACAAAAACATCCCAAACCAACTCGCAAGAAAACTAATAACTGGACTTACACCCCCACTCACACTCGCGAACTCACACACACAGCGCGCGCCCTAATTATATACGTCTACAACCGAAGAAAATAAAGATCGAGGAAAAATTTTACAAGAAACAACCGTGCCGGACGTAGGAGGGGCGTTGACCGCTCGCCGTCATTAAACCCCCTTCCCCCTGGGGGGCTAGTTCCCCCCTGGATGTTTAATAATATGAAGAATTGGAGATAATTTGCGCGAAACTAAATAAGAAACGCCGGACGAAAATTGAAAGGTCGGGCGAGAGAGCGAATACTTCCGTCTCGCTCGCTGCGATAATTCTTTCCACTTGCGTTTAAGTTCTGTTCTACTTATTACGAATATTTCATGTTAATATTAGTCACGTAATTAAATAATATTCTTTATATGTAGCTAATATTACACTTTGACTTTTGATAGAGATTGTTAAAACAGAAATAGTTCGGGAAAATTCTTGTAGGCTTGTTTTGGGACTTAAATTGACAAATCGTATCTTTAAATCAAATAAGAAATACTTATTATAAGTACCGCGGAGGAGTGAAATAAATTGCAAGCGTCGGTGTTCTCGTTTGATTATAATGTTGGTGTCTTCTAATCAAGAGTGAAAAGGCTCTTACTAAGTTAGTACGCTTTACATCCAAGACTATATCACCACTTACGTAGCTTGCGGGCTTGTTGTTATCAATAAAATAAAAAGGACCTATTGTAATCACCTAATAAGGTTCAAAATTCTTCAAATTAATGCACTTTTTACTATCGGTCTCAATGAGCGTGTACACTCATATACCCGGGAGTAGACTTGATGGTGTAAATTAGAACTTTTAGCAAACTGAAGACAAAGATGCATGGGAATGACCAGCTCTGCAAAGTAACATAGTTAAGATTAGTGTTACTATAATTCTGTATTAAATATCTGATATAAAATTGTATTTTACTTTTGTTTAAAACATGTGCTGAGGAGTTTCTTTCGCCGTACTTCTCTTCCATTATAAAATATTTTAAAGCACCTTTGCGAAACGGCGGGCGATAGAATCAAAAAAACTACGTCCGTAAATGTATCAGTGACAGCTATATGAAGAAATGATTTTGAATTTGTACTTAAATTTAAACGTCCCCAGTATTGAACTTTGACTTTCGAAAAGTGTTTGTAAGAAACTTCGAATAAACCTCATTTCATAATAATACATAGGTTGCTAATGAAAGCGAGTGCTTAAAGATTTATTATAAACACGCTTATTGACAGTTGCCGTGATCGCTCGCACTGACAACCTACCCTTACCAAATGACGGAGCGGTCATCAAAGCTTGGCTTTACAAAAATCCGCTATACGATTCACAATTAAAGGCATCGGCTTATAAATATGCATCGACCCTGGTGAGCGCTGACCTCAGCGATTTATGTTCCCCCAGGACGCCGGTCGAATAAAATCTTCACTTAACAGATGGGCTTGTAAGCTCATTCGATTTGCGACAGAGCTTGGAGACATCAATAGATTTATTCTCATGCGAGTATCCGCGTCGGTTTACTATCAGGCGTCAATGTACTTTGTATTAGACAACTAGCAAACCCGGCGAACTCCGTTTCGCCACAAGATGGCTTCGTTTTATGTAACATTTCGTTTGGTGTCCCGCTTTTCTATTGAAATTTTTCGTGAATTTTCTTTGCTATAAACCTCACGGAGCCCGAGACCTTTCCAACGAATGCAAAACCGTGGAAATCGGTTCGTGCGTTCTGGAGTTATAGCGTCAGGAAGGAAAACCCGACTTATTTTTATATAATAGATATTACATAAAAAGCACGAGTCGCACTCGCAGACGTAGTCGCGTACCAACGAGCGACTCTACTTTTATTTGATTAATAACATGGTAGATTGTAGATATTTCCATTTTAAGGGTACTCCTAGATAGTGGCGCCCTTTGGGATCTAATTTTTTATTATTTGTTATGATATCAACCGCAGTACCGAACACGAATTGTGTAAAAATGTAAATGTAAAACTTCAGGTGTCTACCTATATCCCATCAAGAGATAGTCCTGTGACAGACATGCAGACAGCGGAAGCATATTAGTAGAGTTCCTTTCATCACCCCTAGGGTACTGAACCCTAATGAGCGTAAGGATACTCAATGGTTAAACACCAACATTACTTGACCTAGATGAATGGAGGTACTTCAATGAATTTTTATGAATAGGAAACGTCAGCGAAGATCGGATTGTGTAGTATTCCCCACCTCAATGGTACTAAGGGATGAAAGTTTGTTTGAAAATCAGTTAAAAGTATTTCCGAGGGTTAAGAGCAGGCAACGAATACTTTTCTTATATTTAAATAACCGTCCCACTGGTGGGCACGGGTCTCCTCCCAGAATGTGAGGGATAGTCCTAGTCCACCACGTTGGCCAAGTGCGGATTGGCGGACTTCACACAGCACACACCTTTGAGAACATCTCAGAGAAGATGAATTTCCTCACTATGTTTTCTTTACGGAAGCAAGTGATAATTAGATTTTTATACGGTCATAATTGTTGAAAATTAGAAGTGCGTGTGGGATTCGAACCCAGACCCCCTGTTCGGAAGTCCAACGTTCGAACCACTGGGCTATCACTGCTACATAAAAGTACTACCCGAGACCCGAGATCAAACATTTCCCTGTCATTATGTCGAAATCGAACCCAGGACCTCTGGTTCGCGAGATAACTAACTAAGCTAAAGTATCATTTTGCAAAAGTTATGTCAATGCTAACCACGGAATCAGGAGTGATTTTGTTAGTGAGATTCAAGAATCCGACTGAAGATTTAGGAATGACCGACTTGAACCTCCAATGTAGGCAATTTTTACAACTGGATCGAATTTCAGGTTGAAACCACGCGGACGAAACTATAAATAGCTTTCGACCTTTGACCTTGCGTCATTTGCGTGGTTTGCACATGGGAAAATGAAACAGTGTCTGGATAAATGGCATAATACGTAGCTTAACCAAATAATTTCTGCAAAGCAAAAAAACTACTTCAAAATCGGCAAGTAATAAAAAAATTGAGATTTCCCCGGTACTCCATCATTAGATCCTGCCTTGGTGGCAGTGGGACTACCTCGGAAATACGTTCTTTGAAATAAAATAAAATAAAAATAAATGTGGCACTCGGAGACTGCCGCGGTAAAGCTATTGCATAGCATTTTTTATCAACTTATGCAATTATAATTATTAGAAGTTATATAGTTATATCAGAACAGCGCCATCTAGTTTGTAGAAAAAATACGTACCATACCTTAGTATTAAGGTACTAGATGGCGCTGATTGGGGATGTTAGGTTTTTTTCGTTACGGAATTTCTGGATTCGGTCCCCACGCTCAAGGCCCGCGATAAAAGCTATGCATCGGTCCGCAATTGAAGGAGAAATCCGTGAACATAGAACCTCCTCCTATTTTGAAGTCTCTTGGGCCTCTGGTCTGCCCTGGTTTGGATTGGAGTCAGTAATCTAGTCCTAAATTATAAATTTGATTTATTTTATTGATAAAATGTAAACATCGCGAATCTTAACAGCAACCACCCAGTTGCCTTAATCAGTTAAGAGCCGTATAACAATTGTATAAAGTATTATTGCGGCTTCTTTCGTATTCAAACACACGCTTTGAAACCTAACAAAATAAATTCAATGACACAGCAATCCTCCACGGATGACACACCAGCATTCTTCGGTGACTATTCACTCTATTTAGGTAATATAATTCACTTATAAGCACCAACGCGTGACTTCAGACTCTACAAAGAAGTATGCCTTGAGCTATCGTATTCCATACCAGTATTTTATTGCAAAACTTCACAATTATTTATACCAATTATTCAAATTGTGAAGTGTAATGAACACGCGTTTGAGATATTTCGATGGGTGGACTGAAAATCGGCATTGGTATTGGTTATTGCTGGCATTTCCTGTAGCGATTTTTGTCTATTTATTATTACTATATTTCTCATTGTCGAGGAGTCCCTGGTCAATGCTTCATACTTTTAGTATATTGATATAAGCTGTACGTTGTACTTATGTCAACAAAGATGGACAAAATATAATCATGATTACAGATTACGATTACATCTGGAGGCATGGAAGTGTTCGCGCCAAGACTGCTCTAACTACCTTTTCTGGAAACATTTTGTTTTTTCAGAATCAAATGTATTTATTATAACAAGTTTCATTTGTGTACCTAAAAGCTACTTTAAATTTTATTAGCACTTAAAGAAAAAAATTCGAAATTTGTCACTGACTCCTGACCTTACAAAATCCCTAGGATACTTCCCGAAGTCCTGAAAATCTGACCTTTTAACCTCCCTAGCTTTAGCTTCAAGCTTGAGCTAGGAGGGTTTGAAAATACAAAGAATTGTTTTGTGAAAAGGTAGTTAAGTAGTGCGTTCTTAGCAGGGACAATTTCGTTCCCCAAGATGAAGTCATAGTTGACAGGCTTATCTGTCATTAAAGTAGGTATGTCAACTGTCACCTGTCAAAAGTTTTTCCCCGCCACCGTAGTCTCGCCGTGGCCATGCTCCATGCAAATCAAAATATCGGTATAACGATTCAAATTGGTGAACGAACAAAAACGTCACTAAACGAGCAAAAGCGTCACTAAACGAAACAAAAACGTCACAATACAAAATAAAACAGCTCAATATTATCAAGATTTAGTTTAAACCGAACATTGTAACACTGGATTAGTGTTACTTATGAACTGTTATTAATTGGATATATTTGTCACGCGATTACCAGTGACCTTAATAATGCCGCCACGACTTTGGTACGACCTTTAGTTTTGAGGTTATCTCGCTGCAAACAGTGTATGCAGTAACTTTAAGTTATTTTAAGTAAACCCGCGGTGTTTCGAGTATTTTGATTCCTGCACGCACCAAATAAATTTCAATGTAAAACAAAATGAAATTCAATTTTATTTTTGAAGTGTAAACTCAACGTGGGAGAAAATGAGATGGGAAGCATTATTCGCTTGCGTGCTCAAAGGTAGGGGTCCTAGAGCTATACCTTTTACGGCAAAATGGCGGCTTACGTAAGCAAAGCAAAACGTTATTTGGACTGACAGTATTCGTTTTTTGACACTCTTATTTGGAAATCACACAACGCAGACGTCACCGTCACAATGGAGCAAGTACGATGTGATCGATTTTTGACGTGATAACGTCTTATAAATTAATAAACACTGGCAGCGAGCACGAAAAAGTGTCCCGTTCCACCTGAGCGTGACATCAGAGCTAGCAGTTAGAATAGTTCTGCTACTGGAACGGCGCCACGCGAGCTTCTTCGAGAACTTTCACAATAACCCCCGCCCACCTCGACGAAAGCCATTATTTATAACAAATGTTGAATACGCGACAACGTGTTTTCATCAATGTTTCTTTATGACGTTATCACGTAACACTATCGCCCGTAAACCGACTTTACAGACAACCGAATTTAATCTATCCGTCCGTCGTCTAGGCATTAGAATCAGTATTTTTTGGAAGAATATTCGTTATTAAAAAGTGAATTAGTTATTTAATACAAGAAGTGGCCGCAGTATATACGGCAACGGAACACGAGAAGTTTGGGGAATATGCAACTCTTTATGTCAATAAGAGAAACTAACTAACTAACCTAAAATTAGTCGATTTGATTGAGTACTTGAGTAGCCCGCGCGCGCCGCGTGCTTTGCTACACGCTTGAAGATTCGCCGCGGGGGCAGCGGCGAGCAACGCCACTCTTTCCGCCTCGCATCCCTATGAACAATGTCTTATCTTTAAATAAAGATGAATCGCTGATTTTGTTGCTAAGCGCAAATCTCCCGATTTCGCTAATTCTTTTTTTTAAATATTCCTTAAAGAACGAGGACGGTTGTTACGGAGATAAAAATTTAAAAATTGCCTGAAAAAGTCTAAAAACAACACTTTTCTATATTCCCACACAAAAGATTCGTAATAATACTTAAAAGTTAATTTGAACTTTAATAGGTATCATGCATACCATAAAGTTTAAGGTTTAGTGGAGGGGTTCCGGGAAGGTGTCCCGAATAAGTATTAAAAAAATGATAATTAAAGAATCGACTGTTAGGCGGTACGAAGTTCGCCGGGTCAGCTAGTATTGCCATAAATATATTTGATAAGTGCCGCTACACGCGCCGCCGCACCGTGAACAGAAAAATCGTCCGACGCGCCGCGAGACGGCACGCCACACGCGACGCGCGACGCCCCGCGTCTCCGTAAATGAGGCCTAACACTACCCTTGCACCACATCCGCAACGCGTTGCCAAGTCCCTAAACTTCATAACAGTTTTTTTTATAAATATCCAAGTTGCTACCAGACGAGCTATCTGATTGTAAGTGGTATCTATCGTCCATGGACACCGTTGTGCTGCCAGTCAAGAAAAAAAATGAAATAACCTAGTACCGTAAGTTCACAACAATAGTATGACCCGCGGTTATCCGCGTATTATCTATGGACCGCGTCTACAGATAATACTTACGTTTACGAATTAATAGCAGTCTCCTCCCATTATGGTGCGGTAAGACTCAACAGAAATGCTTCCCAATTTTCCGGTAATTTTTCTCAATAGTGCCTACACACACAGGCGAAGGGGGGCGGGGTGGCGACGAACACTGGTAAACTAATTATTGCTGGGGGAGGGGTATCGACCCCTAAGATTTTTCTACATTCGTCGAGATGTGTGCGTATAGAATAGTACTTGGGTGGATCGACTCTAAAATCGCCCAGGATTCGCGTGTCTTTAACGAATTGTAGTCGAGGTCGGGCAAGGTTTGCGATGAATGCATTGCTTTTTAACGAAAAAGGCAATGTACATGTATCTATTATTCAAGGTCACTTAAATAATTTGTTAATTACTTAAGTATTACATGAATAGCATCATGTATACTTAAGTTTACATAATTATATTCTGTTGCGAGCTTGATCGAAGTATAGTTACAGAGTAAAGTATAGTCGTTGTTTGAGTCTTGTTCTGTCGGTCACAGTTGTCATGTGACAGTTGAAAGGTATGTATGCTCGTTTGCTATCTTACGGCGCATTCACATAGAACGTCCGTTTTACTGGATCCGTTTTAACGTGTCAGTATTTCCGTTGTGTGTGGGATTTTTTACTGGATCCGGTATACTGGATTCTGTGTGAAATCGCTCATACAACTACATACGCTACTAGCATCCATTTATTAAGAATAATCAATAATGTGTGTAATAACACATATTATAAGTTTAAACTTTAAAGTAATTTACAATCCTGTTAATAGCGTTACCTAACTTGTATCGACTTTTCGAATTAATCTAATTACGTTTAATTCTCGCTATAATTGGATGGACACTAATCTTTTGTTTTAAACTGTACCGTAGGTATATGTATGTTATTTCGTGACTACCTGTACAAGGAACATAAAAGTATGTGTATCGACAAAGATATTAAAAATACTATAGATACATACGTACGTATTAAGGTACAATGCAAGTCGCCCTTTTGAATCCGCTCTGATGACATTTCTGTAACTATGGATATGACAGATAATTACGAAACGCATGATACAGAAAGAAATAGCTACATGAAAAGTAGGACAATTGGCATAATTTGAGTGCCCCACTTGTCGCACGCTAGTGACATATTTACTTCTTTTTAGTACGCTTTTATTTAATTACAATATCATTGTAAGTATATTGACATATCTTAATATATATAATTCGAGTGTGAGTGTGTATGTCACTGAACTCCTCCTAAACGGCTTGACCGATTTGGTTGAAATTTTTTGTGTGTCTTCATGTGGATCCGAGAATGGTTTAGATTCACAATTGGACCCGGTAGGTGGCGTCGCTGTCGATATATCACCAAAAAATTTTTTAATCATAAAGCGGTACGAAGTACGCCGGGACAACTAGTTAATACGTAAAGCAACAATTTTGTACCCCTTTTTACGAAAATTTCCAAAGGAATATGAAATTTGGTACGGTTAATGTCTATATGGAAGAGTGCAGAAACCTAATCAACATCCTACTAATATTATACATACGTAAGTTTGTGAGGATGTATGGATGTATGTCTGTTTGTTACTCTTTCACACAAATGAATTTTGACGAAACTGCAATAATATAGCTTACCTACTCATCAGAATAACACATGGAATAAAATGTATAAAGATACGTTTTTAAAATAACATAATATTAACTTTTAACTAAGTCTGTTTTTTAACTAAGTCAACTTAATTGTAGGGCCCCCGATTTATAATTTATATTAAACTAGTAAACCCGCCCTCGCTTCGCTTCGGGATACCTGATTTTTTCCGACTTTCAAAACTTTAATATATTATACATAAACTTTCCTCTTGAATCATTCTATCTATTAAAAAACCCCATCAAAATCCGTTGCGTAGTTTTAAAGATCTAAGCATACATAGGGACAGAGAAAGCGACTTTGTTTTATACTATGTAGTGATGATTTTTGAAGTAGATTACTTTATTATTACTATTTTATTTCAATAATCATTACGATGCTTTAGTTATCATGAAAAATTTTTGAAAATTCATTCCGAATTTCCCACGGGTATTAGGAAATTGTAACTTGGCATTATAATTTTGCATAGTGCCTACACTCGTTGCCATAGTAACCGGTACAGCGGTACTACGAGACTCCGAAGACTGAAATAAAAAGCTTATAAGACGTGGTGTCAATGACCGAAGGTATTCAGGGTTTTCCATAATAATATTTTATTTTATAACGTCTTAAGAACCGTTATCTATACATATAAAAAAGTAATTGACAGATGTCTGTACGTGAAAGAGCAAGCACCGCAATAGGTACTCACAACTTGCTATTTTTAGTCTGGCAACGATTGCGAATAAACATTTATCTTTCTTTCTATTATTTTTTCTGTGCTTTTTCTTTCGACTGCTTAACATATTTGGATGCGGTTTTCACCAATGTTATTAGTGATTTCAGTGTAACGTATGTTTTATTTCAATCAGCTCATAAATCAAAAATATAAATATAATTATCAATTTCAAGAAATCCGTCAAATTGTTAGGTATATCGTTTTCGAGTCGGTATAAGTACATATAATTATGTATCCCGAGGCGAAACGCGGGCTGTAACTAGTCTTAAATATTGCGGTTGAATCTGTCAGTAATACGAATTTGTAATAGTTCAGAATTCCTTGATAAACCGATCAAACATCTATAGACTGAATAACACTTTTTTTTAAAGCTTTTATTTTTTACTGGTTACTGTGGCCAGCATCCGGGTCCAAGAGCAGATCAGTAAATTACAATGTTTACAAACAATAGTAGGTACAAACTAAGCACAGATGAGCAAAACGTAATCATGTTACAGATTACAATTTAGAAAGGAAATTAGATAAAACGATGGTGATATATCGATTTAAAAATTTAGCGTACATTGACTTTTGTCAAAATCATATCGATTTTAAGAGAGCGAAATTAACAAAATAAATTAGATGACATTTACATAAACAATTTATAAAAAAGTGTAATTAAAAATTATCATAATAAGAAAAAAATTACACATTTATTTCAAAATAATATTTATATATTATAATTATGGACAACATTCAGATAGCAAACGAGCATATAATTTTAAACTGATATTATCGCGAACACTAAACATTATAATGCATACGGGTACTCACGATTTCGAATTGTTTTACCGATATTTCGACCCAGTTGCATGGATCATGGTCACGGCGAGCAAACGAGCATGCCGCACCACTTCCCCGTGCCGCCCATGACAACTGTGACGGACAGACGGACACAACAAAACCATATCGGGACGAGGATGGTTAGACCAGTCAGCGGAGGGTTAGAGTTAGAACGTTAGTTGGTTAGTTCGTTAGTAGGTACCTACGAGGACTGGGGAACATGACACTTGTAAAACAACGAACCTATCAATAATTATTACATTACATCATGTCCAGAAATCCCCGCCTGGGGATTTCCTTCCAATCTAAACTAAACTGCTTTCATAACTAATTTAAATGGAAACGCCGTCATTTTTGTAATGGATGATAATAAAAAACTTGTTTATCACATATTATAACTGAAGTTTTTATATCTATTTTTATCTTAATATCCGACAAACGAACTCAATCACGATTACTTATGACCACCGACCACACAGCCAATAGACTCCTGATAACAGGCGAATGGCTTCTGCCAACACATCTGGCTTATAGTACCGATATAAATTCGCGCCATCTCATTCTTTCCTGTTGCTTAAATTAATCTATTTCTTTCCAACATTTCGTGTGACCTTGAATTAGCCAGTCACCCCGCTTCGTGTTACCTCAGCCAGTTGCCAGAATGCATTCAATACGGAAAATCAAACATTAGGTGTCTATTGGCTGTGTGGTCGGTGCTTATGATCGACGAGTTAACCGTAGACAAGGAAGGATATAGACATGTAGTGTGGCCAACATGATAGCACGAGACAGTGCGATTGTCTGTGGCACAAGAAAAATCGCTTTTTGACTCTACCAGCGCTTCGGAAGCTCTATCATCGAGAAAGCGAAACGGCGATAGAAAAGGTTGTTCGATATTTGAACATTATGGATTGGACAGATTGTATGATTCGACGGATTAGCTATTACTGGTATTACCTTCGGTAAAGCCTCCCCTACTTACCTACAACATTACCTGCAACATTCTCCCGTTGTATACTCTATTATTATTCGGTCGAAATGGCTATTTCATTGAATTATTGTAGCAATCGAGCATGCAGCACCATTTTAATTTTATCATACGTTATCATAATTTTCATAAAAGTCACCAAACAAATCATTTTAGGCATAAAAGAACAATTAATGAAAATATAATTGCAAAAAAAATCTTTCTACATCTTTTTTAGAAATTTTAAAGTTGTTCAGGTCGAAAATTCGTAAAAATACAGAGAAAAATCATAACTCGAAAACTATGAATAATCGCAGAACTGTACATGGGGGTGATTCGGGTAACACAAGGGTGTTCCATCTCTGGACTTCCGCTTGACATTGTTTTTGGGACATGCTGTATATTATGCAAAAATTAGATAACTGCTGTTTTTATTTAAACGTCATAGGCCATTGGTTCAAGTTACAATGATTTATTATTGTCAGCTTCTCCAGTAACAAAAAATGTAATTGCTATAATATCTACATGTAATATCTACAACAAAAACTTTGTACTTTTTATTGTTTTTTGTCAATAAAAATCAGTCTAGTTTCGTTAAAAATCAGTATAGAAGGGCCCGGGTTCGATTCCCGGCCGGGGTAGACATTTATCAGACGGATAAATTATTGTTCTCAGGGTGTGGATGTTAGTGATATACTCGTATTATTTGTATTGTCTTGCAACCAGCGAACAACACCTGCTTGTAACTGCTTGTGGGGGTATGAGTATGTAAGCGTTTATTATTATTAATAACAACTTTACTTCCGTGGAATAAGTGATGTCAATTCCTCAATCAGCTGCCCTGCTTCGTTAGGTATATGACGCAGTGCATGCGTAACTTAGGTCTGCGTACCTCTAGATATCTCAACGTAAAGGATTTGTAAGCGTCAGTACTGTGTAACATTTTTATTTAAACTATAGAACTTATTATTGCAGCCCCAGCACCACCCTTCCTTAAAGTCTGAAACCCATGACAATTGACACGACACAGGAGATTCTAATCGGGACTAGAATGGTTAGTCCAGTTAGCGGAGTGCTATTAAAAACGTTGATTGGTCATAGTCATGTTTTAGTATAATATTAGGTAGATAAAATTAATTTAAACAGTAGGTAATAAGGACGGTAATATATGATACTACCGTGGTATAAGGACTGGGGCAGGGGCTATGTGTTAGTCCTGTAAGTATTTTTTAACACTGCAATTGGACAAAGACAATAGAGACTTGATTATTCGGACCTCAGTTATACGGATTCGCGATGCTAATATACATAATATATACAATATATATAATAAATATATACAATATATATAATATCTGTTCTATCTATCTATACGTATAAATATGACACACACACACACACACACAATATATTTAGCGACTGTTATTACATGATTATCTAGGAAAATGTAAATCCGACTAAAATGTAAATCCGTAAGACTAGATTGTAAGTTTTATATAGTTGTATTAAATTATGCTGTGGATTTTGTTGAAAAAAAAATGATAATACAAATTCCTGGTCGCCTCAGGGTCCGGGTACCGCGCTCACCATTACTAAAAGTGTTGGGATTCTGCGAGTTGACATCTTCAGCAAATTAGTAAATCAGGTTTGTAAAAAAGAATGACAAAACGTAAACTTCGGACGAGGTTTTAATTATTACTAGGTGTCCTGGCGAACTTTGTACCGCCCTATAAATAACAAATGTTCTGGTAACTTATTGTTACACTAACTATAACGAAATAAAAACAAAACACTGTCATGAAAAAAACAAAACAGTATAAGTTCGTCTAAATTATTTATCTGGTACTTTATCTCGTGTCAAAAACAATATACACTGTCTCGAAACAAAAACTAAACAATGTCGTTAATAATTCGACTCAATTGTGTTGCTATGGACTAACAAAAATTTTTCCTTAATTTTTTTAAATATTTTAATACATCTTATCCTATTCCGGACGAAGACAAACCAAAAAACACCAAAATCATAAAAATTCGTCTAACCGTTCTTGAGTTATAAATATTGTAACTAACACGACTTTCTTTAACTTCCTTCTACGGGGGCTATACCACAGAGTAGTTAAAAATTCCGTTTTTAACTACTCTGTGGCTATACTCGGATGTACAAACTACAAAATGTCGCATTTACTCGCACCTAGGTACATTCAATTATCCGGATTTTCGATTACACGGATACTAACATGACAACAATTGGTCCGGTTAATCGAATTTCTGTTGTCCTACCTCTCAAAGGTACCTACTAAATAATTACTACCTACTAATAATGAAATAAACATCTATTTTAATTAGTCATTCACCTCCCCAAAATCACTAATCATCAATATTTTCCATCCCCCTAACAAATGATAAATTAAATTACGCAAGTAAATTACATCGAGAGTCATCGTAACTATAAGAATAAAACCAACAAAATTATTATTATTATATATTATAACAACGCTTCATAAGCAACTAATCATTACTCATTCAGCGGCTGTAACTGACGATTTCGAATATGCCCTATCGTATCACCGTCAGTGGTACGCACTGTAACAACGGTAGAATGACTCAGGGGCTCAATGATTCACCACGGGGGCAATATATATAGGCGGGACACCCTCCTATTATCATAACCCCGCTGGCTGTCGACAGGACAGCACCTCACAATGGCGACTTTCCTCACAATCGTGCTACTGCTGACCGCTAACCTCGTCCTCATATCTGCGGACGACTGCAAGTGTTCAGAAGAAATACCGCAGCAACAGCTGGAAGAGCTCTGGAAGTTCCTCTCAGAACACAAGTCGGACGTCCTGCCCGGCGAACTGACTGAGTACGTGCCCTGCAAAAACTGCATAGAACAGAACAGAAGGAAGCGAAGGATCGAGGAGAATGTTGTCGGAGGATTTAAACGAGAAGGACGCAGTGTCTTCCCTCATCTTCATAGCTCCGGACGAGTACCATACGGAGATAACTCCAGAAATAAGTGTCCAATCGGCTACAGGAAGTTATTCTGGAGGTGTCTTAAGTACTAGATTTATTTAATTTTGATTATTGAGTTCGAAATAGAGTTTACTTAATTTTCAGTGACAAGTTTATGAATTTCAACTGTTTGTAATTGTTGGTTTTAAAGTGCAGTGGTTAGCAGAGCTTTGAAGACTGTATATCGAGAGAGCGTTAATCGTGAGCGAATGAGAAAATTTAAACGCGGTCAGAAGTTGCATGAGTGACCGCTAATCGCTATTTGTCGCATGAATACTGTATGGATCGATCCAAAGTAGATAGAGTAAGATGGTCTCATAATCCATCAGGCTTTGCCAATTAATTTTTATTGTTTGCAACAGAGACATAATACGATGCTATTTTAAAAATATATAAGGTTAATCGTATTTAATATGTTTTTAATTTATTTTAAATTATAAGTAACTACGGAAATAGTGGTGAAATGCCATCTGAAGCTTTAAAATGTTTTAATTGTATTAATTAAACTTTTCTCGTCTAAGTTGTAATAATTTAATACGTTATTATAATTATAGCGGTGTTTTAGAATAAATGTAATTTAAAATAAGCATTGGCCATGTATTATTTTTATTCTTCGTACTCCACCCTTTGACAACTTAAACACTTGAGCAATAAATGAAAAAAATGATAAAAAAAAATCCAAGTCACAAATAACCAATTGGAAAATTATTTTTCTAATATTAAACAGGTTATTTCTCATTTTGAATTTATTAATTAAGTAGTTATAATCATACCAGTCGAATAATCATACCTTTCTTACACTTGAACATAATGGAGGTAGTTTTCTGTTGCTGGTAGAATAGCCTGTGAAAAAGCTCGCTAATGGCACAGATAATATATTTATGTAAGAACATTATGGAGAACTCGGGTATGCAGGATTCCTCTTTACTAAAAGATACTCGCAAGTTTACGACAAATAAAATTATCAACATCAGTCCACGCGATTGGTCTCTACACCACAAAGAAAACTTACATAAATGAACACATTACCCTCCTTTGCGTCGCAGTGGAGTAAATAAGGTCAAATGCTGCGCACGCGCACGTCACAATATTTCAATGTTACGCGACCACGCTATTTGATACGTTTGTTCCATAATAACGTATTTTCCTTAAAGATATCATTGTCCACAATACATTCGCAAACGTGTACAGGAAATATCATAAACTAGTTTTTGCCAGCGGCTTCGCCCGCTTTGGAAAACAACAAAATGCCGTTAAAGTTATTAAGGAAAAGGGACATTTTCCAAGATATAAACTATTCTACGTACTTTTCAGGGTCTGATACTACCTCAAACCCAAAGTTCATAGTTTCATACCAATCGGTTCAGCGGACTGAACGGGGCAGACGGACAGACTTTTGCGTTTATCATATTAGTATGGATTTATATTTCACCACAAACACGTAGTCGAAGAGCGTTGTATCATCTTTAGAGGAAAACCAGAAGAAATAAGCTTATAATACATCAGAATAACACATAGTATATAATTTCTAAAGATATAATGTGAATTATCCAAAATATATAAACCGAAGGATTAAGTTTCCCGAAGCGAAGCGATCGCGGGTCGCTAGTATTAAATAATTTGAACAAACATCGAACCACTACCAACTAGGCCAGGTCGACAACCCAAAAAACCCAGGGACTGCAGTGTCCAATGGCTTGTCAAGCTACACGAAATAAAAACCCACCTTACGCAACCGTCTCAATATAATGAACCGCGTAAAACACGTTCCGGCAAGCCACGAGGAAAAACATAATTGGATTAACTGTTTTGGTGATAACACTGTTTTATTTAATATTTTATTATCAGTCTATTGAGATATGGTTATAATGAAGTAAGCAAGTCTATACATAAAACGAGTGCGCACATTACACCAACTCGACGTCAACTCCACTCCGACTCCACTCCGTTTCAACTCCGACGTTCTGTTCCGCGATCAACGCTTCATCGACGTCAACTCGACTCCGTCTCCACTCCGTTTCAACTCCGACGTTCCGTTCTAGGTACATTACGTGATTGTGTCGGTCGACGCGTGGACTACTCGTCTACGGTGAGTCGTCAACGCAACGTCGACGCGTTGGTCTCGAAACGGAACGGCTATGGGTGTAGGGCGGGGAGGGGCCGTACAGGGCTTTTAAGTATAAGTTCGAAATTCAACCTTACTTTCAAAGATATAAGGCTCATAATTGAATGTTAGCTTTGTCAAGGTTTTAGTCGCGTTCGCGTCTGTCGGTCGTGGAGTCGTTGTACTGTGCGCAGTCCTTAAGTCTATAATTAAATAGAGCAAGACGACGAATAGTATAATATTGATGCATTTAGGGAACATATTGAACAACTTTTAATATTGGAACGCCTAAAATATTTTTGAATGCGTAACGGGAGCGTTACGAAATGTGTGATCGGGCGCGGCGAACGGTAGTTGAGAGGGAGATATAAGTTAGTGAAGATAGAAAGAGAGAGACTTACGTTTCTTATATTACTGTAGGGGCAAGAGAGAGCAGTGCGCATTTTATTGCGCAAGATATTGAAAAAATAATGTTACCTAAAAGATGTTTTTAATTCTTAGTTCGGTAGTTAGTTAGTTCTTAGATGTTTTTAGTTTTGCACTTTTTGCAATGACACAATCATCTTCCGCAGAAGCGAAATAACCGCAAACTCTCTTCCTGACTCAATGTTCGTCAGATTCGTACATTGATAAAATATTTTTTTTTAGATTCCAACGTGCCAAGCATAATTATGTTCTCTAAATTTGTCATCAGGTCTGCGACTAAAAACTACATATATTATATCAAACTGTTGTCTGTACTTGGAAGATATTTAATAAATGGTTAACTAACAAATTAGATCACAATAATTAAAAAAAAAATCTGCTTGTCTCGGCTTTTATTCCCCCTAATTTTACTTATCTACTTTGTGCCCTAATCTAACAATTGCTTATCCGATTAGGATGCAGTTTTAGTTAATGTATTTTGTTTTTTTTAATCGGTTCATGAATAATGTCAATATAATAGGTGGTGGAGCCTAGAGTTCGCCCGGGGTAGTACCACCGCCCTTCACGGTTCCCAGTACCATTTCTACGGTAAAGGTGTGGATACGGATACAATTTTTTAAAGGCGATCCTTATCAAAACCAGGCACGTCACCAACGCGTTGCGGGCAGCGAAGGAACAGATGAACCCGCTTCCTGAAGGACCCTATGTGCACTGTGGGGACACTAATGTAGGAAGTTCGTTCCACAGTGCACCAAACTGTGGATAACAAACTGTGGACGAATGCCAGGTATCCAGGTGATAGTTTCGTACAGGTCTTAGTAACAGACTGTACACAACCCATTTCGCTTCCGTAAACCTGCGCCTGTAAGTCATCATCATCATCATCATCATCATCACAACCCATAACTGTCCCACTGCTGGGCACGGGTCTCCTCTCACAGTGTGAGGGGTATAGGCCATAGTCCACCACGCTGGCCACGTGCAGATTGGTGGACTTCACACACCTTTGAAAACATTATGGAGAACTCTCAGGTGTGCAGGTTTCCTCACGATGTTTTCCTTCACCGAAGCAAGTGATAATTAAATATTAATACGCACATAATTTTTTAAAATTAGTGGTGCGTGCGGGGTTTGAACCCGGACCCTCCGGTTCGGCAGTCTAACGTTCAACCACACGGCTACACTGCTCACACAACGCACACGCGCCTGTAAGTACGCACACCTAAAACATTGCTACTCATTTATGTCAGGCGGTATATAAATTTCGTGTTTATTATTATAAATTTACTCACATATAGTATATGTATGGATTATACCTGGGTTGCCTGGTACAGAATGCCATTAGGCATTAAGTCCGCCCATTGTACACCCTTATTTTTAAGGTTTACAATAAAGATTAAATAAAAAAAAATTACATCTGGTAGATCACTTAAAGCCCTTATAAGAGTTGCTTTAGGTAGACTAGTGTTGTAAGATCCCATACTGACATACGATTCTTGAACGCACATGTCACAGTAATTAAAATTTATCATTCTTGTATAATTATAAATAAGATGTGCCGGTATTCCCGCTATGCTTAATATTTTAGTTTAGGTAATCAATGTTGCTTTTTCCTTATTTTGATTGAGGGGAAAAACAGAAATTGCGTGCCCTTAATAAGTTGTTTACATATTAAATGAGATTATTAATTAACTATTTTTTCATTTAAATTTCATCTAAATGTTTATTGTGTGGTTTTAAAATAAGCTACAGTTTTCAAAACAAATAAATTATTATGATTACGTTTTGGCATGATTGCTATTTACCAAGCGCTGCACCAATAGGTAAACATGGTATGTTGTGAAAAAGAAAAAATGTCTCGACGAACTGGTAGGAATATCGTTGCATAGCGTAGACAGAGACAGATATATAGACATCTGGTGAGCGTGGTCAACATGACGAGAACAAGAAAGTACAAATTATCCTCAATAAAAATGAAAATTCAATATTTAATGTGGTTCGCGAAACGGTTGTAGATATTTTATTAAGATACGGGTAACTACTCACCGTAAGTATTTTGCACTTCGATATTCGAACCCGTTGAATGGCAATGGATCGTAGTTACGGCTGAACTACTGTGGCACGGATCTCCGTTCTAAGAAAAAGTATCTACTTTTGGCAGGTGAAGGCAACGTAGTACAAAAATACATATCGTGAGTACCCGTATCATAATAAATGTGTACATTCCGCGATGAGTTAAGTTTAAAATCATACTTTGGTAGATGTCACATATTTGACGTAATACATAAGTTTATTCATAAAAACCAAACTGAAATGAAAAATTGAAGTTGAGTTCGAAATACGAAAAAACACTGTGCGAATCTCGTCAACACATAGTGCGAATCTAACGGCCAAGTCGTTTGGATGTTCGTAAAAAAAACTATAGCTTAATTATTAAAGATTATTTATTACCCACAAGCAAATGATCGAAGGTTATTGTTTCGGACATTCAGGCTGTAAATAACAAAAGGGTGAGAGAGCCCACTACAATAACATATAGAATATCATTGACAGTAGTGACTGACAGCTGAGGTCAGCAGTCAGACGACGACGTGGCGGGAGACTCTGATGAAAGGAACATGTCAGAATAACAATAGATGGACTATTCCCGCCATAACAAGATCTGGACTCTCTGACATTGAGTAGTAAAAAATATATATATTATTACTAGCTGACCCCGGGAACGTTGTTCCGCCATATATGTAGATACAAAAAGCGCGAAAGAGGCAGGGGTAGGAAAGTGAAAATTTGGGATCATGTGTATTTTTTTATGCCACACCATAAAAAAATAACCATAAAACATTGTCCAAAAAATGAAAAAAAAAAATTCAGGGTGGACAACCCTTAACATTTAGGGCTATGAAAAATAGATGTTGCTCGATTCTCATACCTACTCGATAAGCACACAAAATTTCATGAGAATCGGTCGAGCCGTTTCGGAGGAGTATGGTATAGTTACCATTGCGACACGAGAATTTTATATATATAGAGATTTACTTGACCTAAGTCTTCGGACTTGTGTATTAACTAACGCATTGGAAGAAATTGACTAACTGAATCATCTACGCCCAGCCCAAGCCGGTAACTACTAAGCTGAAACTTTGACAGGTTTCCTGTATTGGATATTATTTAATTTTCAGGAGATAAGAGGATAGTATTACTCCCAAAAATGGGTGTAAATATAAGAGACTTCAAAGAATCATGGCAACATCTGTGATCAATTTATATCCTTTAAATGGTAAGTATTTGAACTTCTCTAAAAATATTTTTTTGTGTACAAATTACGAAATTATTCTTTGATATGTAAGTAGGGAACTAATTAAATTATATTTTCAGGATTTCACGAAATTCCCACGCAAATAATTTAAATAATCTTAGACATGCAAGTGGGTAGTCGCAAATAATTATTTTCAGGATATTTTATGTGATATTGAGACGATGAGTGTTTGTTTAAGGAAAAATTAGGTATTTTAGATACTAATATTTATGAGTAGGTAAACATTAAAGTAAAAAAATATAATATATAATAATAGTTTGCACAGAGTCATGGGAGATATCAAGGGTGTCCATTGAATGGTTCTTCGCATCGCCAGACGACTGAGCGATTGCGTCAAGACTACAACTTTACTGCTTAATTCTGCGACATGTGTTCGCCAGCTCAAAGAAGTAACTATGACCAAGCCCAGGTTCTTTATAGAGTCACTTAGCGGTATGTGATCGGACGACGTGGGTGATAGGGAATACTTGTTTCTAAGCCAATCAGAGCACCACAGTCCTGTTATTACCACCAACACACCACCATTACCGGACCATACCAGAGCACAACGTCATGTATTGTAACAGCTATTGTAAAGATATAATTATCATTTTAAAATGTTTTAGACTGAATCATCATTGACTTCCCGTAGCCTAGCCCTGCCTGCGAAACGAGGGGTCCTGGGGCTCTATTTTTGAATTTCACCGATGACTTATCATATTCGTATACGAAACCTTTTCACTAGTGATTTTCGTAGCGAGTGGTCACAATTACTGCATTTTTGAACCATTCGAAACTATGTTGCGAAGTAATTAAATGAGTAATATTTTAATCGTTTCACGCAGAAGAAATGTCAATAGGTACTAATCGGTAATGGAAATAAACACCTATAACGTGTCTTAGCCTGAAACGGAACGTTAAATAACGACTTGACATTTAACATTTCATTTCAAATTGTGACATGACGTTTGACACATTCTATCGAGCGAATTATGAATTCGAATGGTCAAGACCACTCGTTAACAAACTCGTCTATGCGAATTTCAAAAATAAGGAAATATGAAATTCGTATACGTTTTCGAGATTTTCGTATACGAGTGAAATTCAAAAATAGAGCCCCTGGGTTCGATTCTCTGGCGAGGCAGTTATATTATCTGAGAGATAAATGTTATGTATGGTAGTGATGTGGAGTCGTGGTTATTTGTGTTGTCCATGCCACGGTCCATGCCTAGTGCGGGGGTATCAGTTTGTAATTGTAAGCTGTGTTATTAATTTATATACAGTGTTATGTATATATGTATGTACTTCTTACTACTACTTCTTTCCTTTTTTAGTCTTATTTTTCTTTTCCATTATCTATGTACACTCTGCCATTTGAATGTTTTTCTCTTTTGGTCACAACTTTTCAGCCTTTGGTCGTCTGGAAGAAATCGCTTTAGCGATAAGACCGCCTAGTGATATTTTGAGTCTTCTTGTCCTGCTGTACTACTACCTAATATGCCAGTTGAATGAAATGTCTTGTTCATGATCGTTGCAACTCTTGAATCCTTTGAGTATTACATAATGGGGACCCCAAAACCCTGATGCAAACTAGCTTACTACGGACCCAATCCAATGTATTGAATAATATAATTTTTGTTTTGGATACCGAACTCCTTCGTATTTCCTTTTAGGAAACCTAACATTCTTGCAGCTTGCTTTTGAATGCAAGCAAAACTCTGGTTCCTTAGCAACGCGTCGGTGTTTCCTTTGGCATTTCTAATATCTCAGGGCAGCGATGACCATTTAGTTCGGTTTTTTGTCAGATATGACCGGAAATGTCAGCATAGGATATGTCTAACGCACCAACAAAAAACCTTAATTTCCATAACTCAGATAAGCCACCTCTACGTCCAATCCGCTGGAGCAGCGTGGTGGAGTATGCTCTAGGCCTTGGCTACAATAAATATACTGTGTCGCAGTGGCCTTATGGGAATACCATCCATGCCCAATCTCGCAAATAATAATTCTCGAGGCCTCCTTAGTTAAGACCAGAGACCCCGGCTCAGTGGTGGGCCATTGATGCGTTGAATCCAAATAAACTTAACTCTGGTTGAAACTGATTCAGCGTATCTGGTCTAGATGTGAGTGTGATTGCAGCTAGGGATGGATGCGGGATAAGGATAGGATTACCCAAACAACTACTAACCACGTACAAAACAGCAGGTTGTCTTTTAGGTACCATGGCACCAACGAGACTTGTTGGTGTGCGCGCCGTAGAACGCGCGGAGCGTAGCAGTACGTAGCAAGTGACGTAGACTTCAAAACGCCAAACGTTCATTTATTATTCGTTACTGGATAAGGAAGTAGAGAATAGCTGGCTTCAAGCCAATTTCTCATACTTTGTGAAATTATAGGCGCGGGCAGGATTCGAACCTAGGCCTCCAATTCAGAAACGGTAAAGATTTAACATGAGAAGAGTGGAGTATGATTAATATTGTAGTCTAGTGTTGTTTTATTTATTTATTTATCTTTCATGGAGAACTTACACCTAGATTTTAACATAATGTCAGCATTCCAGTACCCATGCTGGCCCAGAGCCGGACAGCTAAACCAAGATTTGTGGAAAAATTTATAAGAAATATCGTATAGCAAGATAATGCAATGCATACAGAGTTATGGACATTTTCAATATTCTATCTCACCAAGTTGCCTTGCAACTGTTAAAAAGTCACATACTAGTTTGTTATGACTTTACCTCCAAAACTATCCAGCGATGATGAGATAGAATATTGAAATGGCTCTACGTAGATAGCGGATATCGACATTACAATACAAAAGTTACTACAACTGTTGCGATTTGCGTCCCAACAAGTCCAAGGTTCGAATCCATCGCCAAGCGCTCTAAAAGTAAACCATCATAATTCCTTCCCCGAGTCATTTCGTCCGGAACACGTCACCGGCCAATCGCTCCCCCAATAAATGAAATTTAACAGAATGAGGGAAAAAATCAATACCACAGTCACTAGTAGCGTCCACTATCGGCCCTCCTAATTTACTAGCACGATAAAAACAAACCGACTATGTGTACGCTTTGGATATACTAAACACTATAATATTCATACCGCATTATGAGCCTACCCTTATATAACTCATAAATAATTCTACTTCGATTGATTCTACAGGCAATAATACTCACGGGTATAGTAGACGTCAAATATTTTGAAAGTTGAGCATCCTAGTTGCAGCCGTCGCCGAGCCCGCCAAACCCACCGGCCAGCCAATCCGCCATGTTGTTTCAAACGTCAAATTTAAATTTGGAACCGCGAACTGTCAAACCGACCGAAACTTGGCTCAAAACTTGAACGGTCCCTTCCCGAGCGGTACCCGTTTGTAGTTTCAAAATATGTCTATGTTGTAATTACGCCTATCTATAAACACTTTGTTGTATAAAACGGTATAAAAATATTAAAATTATGAACCGTGGAAAACTTGTAAATTAAAACGAAATATAAATATATATTAATAATAATAAAAACGTTCAAGCCGCTCTGAGTTCGAGCGCCTACTGACTTAAAATTTTTGGGTATAAAAACATGCTACAATAGCCTTCGGGGGAGCGAGCCCTCTTGATACTTGCGCGGAGGGAAGTTCGGCACATGCGGAAGTAAACATTTTTTTTACCGCTGTTTAAGCCCAGTCCTAGCACCATGGAAGTCACCAACGCGTTGCCGACCTACAAGCACACATTATCTCAAACCGTCTTACTCTATACAACTCATGCTACTCCAGCTATTTTATGATACATCTTTGCACGAAACGGTAACAACCTGTAACTCATTCCAAATAAATTGTCAAAATATCAAATAACTAGTAACCCGCCCTCGCTTCGTTTGGGAAACTTATTCCTATTTTAATCACGTGGATATTTAAATGTTTCAACCCTTGCAACGGCGAAGTTATCTAACATGCTTAACATAATTATAAGAGTTCTTCATTATATTCCTAAAAGTGTGTGGAGTCTACCAACCCCTTATAACCATTTCTTATTAATCAAGTACAATGAGTACCTACTCATTTACTGACATTTTAAATGTATTCAAAATTTGTTAGTAAAGAAGAAGAAATATGCTAAGTAATGATTATTATGGTACACGTATACCATGGGGTAAAATTTATCTGAGTCACGAATTTCAGTGTCACGTACTTAGTTTTGGTTAACCACTTCCTTTGCGTGGGGAGATCATTTAATTGAAATAATTACCTAACCGTTATAAATACGCAATAGTAACAAGTAATAAATCAAATAGCAAAACCTTTTTTTATGAAAATATGTTACGGCTTGACAACAATGCTATCTGTGGTGACGATGTGTAAAAATGGTGAGTTCTTAGTAATAGCCTCTTTTCTTATATACTCCCACAATTTAAACAGAACTTACCTTTAAATCATAATATTTACAACCGCCTGATAAAATCTTCAACAAGAGATCTAACCACCGATTTTTACTTGCATACCTTTTGTTGTACTGATGTAGATATTAAGTGTTATCGGTGGTACTTTCTGCATTTTCTAATTTCTAAGTGCAATATTAACTGTTGCATAAATTCTGAAAGGTTAATATTTTTTTTTTTACAAATAAGAATATTATATCTTTTCTATAACTGTTATGTTATTTAACAAAAATGATTAATTATTATTGTTTAAAGACAAAACTGAATTCGATCGATTCCTCATATTTTCATTTATTATTTATAACACGACAGTAACAATATAAATACATTTATAAAGTACAAAAGGCGGTCTTATCTACATGGAATCACTTAAAGACAACTTTAAGATATAGAATGAGGAATAAAGATGTAAGATTCATTCTATGTTCCCTTTAAAAATTACTAACCCAACAGCAAATCACGAAGACAACAAAACTTTAATTTTAATTTAATTTTACTTTATTTTATTTCTTTATTTTTTGAACAATGAAAATAAGAGTAATATATTTGTAAAAGTGAAAGTTCAAGACCAAGAGCGTGCGGTCGCGGTATCTGAACGCGTGTGTGCGTGCAGGGGCCGCGGGAGTGTGGGTGAGGGGGGGCGAAATTTTTCGTTTTTCGCCCACTTTTCCGTCCTGCTCTAGTTTTTCGTCTCCCTCATTTTTTCCTCGCTCGCTTTCTTCCTAGTCCCACCACATGTGTGCCGGGTACAGTGTACTACTGTCAAAATACAGAGAAAACACGCATTTCCGGTTACAAATAAATGTTATTTAGAAAGTTGAGTGCCATTTGTCATTGTTATGTGATAGAATATCGTGACCTTTATAGACTCTAAAGATTATCATTTGATTACTTATAATATGTTATAATTTACCATCCATAATAATTTTAGATTTGCCATGAAAATGACAAATAAGTTCATATACATATGTAACTATTTCTACAGTTTATGTAGATTATCTATATATTAATACGTGAACAACTTTGTACCCCTTTGCACGAATAATGCACGTACATTATGTAGGAGATGGTAAATTAGTAATTATGGTTAAAGTTCACATAGAGTAAAGGTGCAAAAGCTTAATTTTATGTACATTATATGTTATAAATACATTTAATAAGGTAAAAACGTCTACATAAGTTAGCGCGGGAATCATTAGTTTGAAAAAGCGAACTAAATTAAGAAACACAATAAGTCAGTTAAAAACAATTCATATTTACTCGTATTGCTGCCAACAAAATAAATAACTAAAAACTAGTACATATCAGGAAAAATACGAATTATCGCATACACTTTTCAATAACAATACACAAAACTAAACCAAAATTAAATACTTATTTAATTTTAACCAAAAGTACCATTGAACACAAACCAATTTGTTAGTAGCTTAGTATACGCACATGACATAAATCTACCCTAACAACGCTATTTTATCTGTTGGTTGAGCGCGTACTGCCGCGCGGGTACTCCGCCCGCCCTCGCTCCTCTACGGCGCCTTACAACTATACAGGCTGTTCTGTTATATTTTAATTGTGACGAAAACATTACTTTTATAAAAAAAAATTTTAGCATTTTCTTTTCAGTTGTATCGGCTAGAAAATTTGGATTTGCAATTTATTTGTATTACAATTGCACTGTAAATTTAAAATATTATTCATGCGTTATGTACACTTCATGCATATTTTTACACTTAAAAATAAGTGTTGATCCAAAAAAATATAATTAATCGAATTTACTAAAAGTAAAAACTCAATCAACAGCAACCTTATTCCTAATTAACCTAAAACCCGAATCAAACCCCAACAAAACCCAAAAACATCACATAAACATCAAAGTAAATCGAACCCGGGCCCACAAACGCGCCCACACCGAACACCCTGTACACCAGAACTAGGAAACGAGGGAGTAAGTACACGCGCCCCCTCCCCTAAGGGAGTACATGGCAAATACGCGAAAGCAATAGGACTTTTAAAAATTCTCCAGAAATATGATTTATGTGTTGACGGCAAGAACGCCTCTCCTTCAAGGCCGGGGGCCTGATTCGATTTTTTAAACCACCCGGGCCTCGCTGCTCAACGGAAAGAATTCATATTGTTTTTCTTTAAAACTCAACGCGACCTCGAGTTTTCAGCCATATCGGTCTATAGCGATAGAACAAGGGCCACGGGTACATGTGCCTTTTCGTTAATCACGCTTAGCCTTTGACTTTACGGCCCTATCTATCCGTAATCTACAGTAGCTAGTTTGCCCGTACAGTTGAACGGATCAGGTCAACTTGAGCTACGCTGGCAATCTGATAATGCAAGGTCGTGGATTCGATTCCCGGGACAGATATTTCTGTGACGGACGAACATTTGTTCTCTGCTTGATTTGCATGTCGTTAAGTAGACGACCGTAGCCACCGTTGCCCATGGATCTGTGATAAATCATCACGCACGCGTTGCTGAGCAATAAACAGCTTTATTAACATTAAGCTCGATATTTGTAACGTAATATTTTATATTGTCGGCAAGAAAGTTTAAATAAATTATTGGTTGTCAAATCTAACACCAGCCTAATACCAGTCTAATACCAGCAAGTATTAGCTATTATATGTATTTCAGATAGCAGACGAGCAATGGTACAACTGTTACCGACCCAGAACAGGACCCACATCGGGTCTAGGATAGTCTAGTCTAGTTAGCAGAGGATGTTATAACGTTAGTTGGTTAGTTAGTTAATAGATAAATGAGGGCTTAGGCAGGGCAGGTTAATAAGGTATTTTAATAAACGTTAGTTAGGTATCTAGTATTTCGCGTAATTTATACATACACTAAAACTTTACCTGGTCCCCTTAATGGAAGATATTTTAGAAAAACTATAGTAAGGATATTTGTCAACACAATAATAATAATAATGATTTTTAGGATTATATATTGTGTTTCGTTTTGTATTATGTAGGTATTAAGTTAATAAATAAATAACCGTCAATACACTCATACCCCTGCACCAGGATTCCCTGTGTCGCGGATGGCGTGGACAACACAAATAACACATCATTAACACCCATGACCCGAGAACAAACAATTATCTGTCACATAAACATGTGCACGGCCGGGAATCGAACCCGGGACCCTTCGCTTCGCGGGCAGGATCACTCTTAATAGTCACTACCAACTAGGCAAAAGAATTAGTTACCGCTAATCTCAGAAACGGAACGATCGACAACGCTAATGTATTGTAGTGAACTTGGCTAACATAATGTTCCTTTTATTTTAATCGGTTCACTGACAAAAAATATATGTCCTTTTAAGAATCCCATCTAAATATTTATTAGAAATATGTCCGCAAGTTGATTCGGTTCAAATACTAAATTTACGTAAGGGTGAAATTTTCCGC
Source organism: Ochlodes sylvanus (assembly GCA_905404295.2). NCBI lineage: Eukaryota > Metazoa > Arthropoda > Insecta > Lepidoptera > Hesperiidae > Ochlodes > Ochlodes sylvanus. The sequence continues at coordinate 1,095,422 of FR990146.1, read as the reverse complement.
AGCGTACCGAGGGTGGGTTTACTGGCGACGTGCATACTTACAGTAAGTAGTAAGTAGTAGCCAAAGTAAGTTACTTACTTTGACCGACCAACAGACGACCAACCCGATACATTCGTAACACAAAAGACATCACCGATGCATTTAAACAAGAAAGAAAGAAACAAAGAAATAAAAACTGGCCATCAAAGTCAAATCCCGGTCGCGTCGTGGCGTGAGGACTTGAGGAGATAGTGATTATCGATGGGTTTTAAATGCCTTAAATTAGGATGGTACCCCTCAAACAAGATACAGTTTAAAAATCGGGCTCTGAAATAATCTCTTGAAAGCGCTTTTTCTATCTTTATAATTCTTTTTGGGGTTCCGTACGTAAGTAAAAATTCGCGCGGTGGTACTGAACTCTACTTAGAGTAGACCTACGAATCAGTCTCGCACTTAACCGGTTTTTTTATCATGAAATTTAAAGATTCATTTCACCTGAAACAGTCGTCTGAAACAGTCACTGAAACGGTCGCAGTGGTCACGGACCATGCAATTGGTTTTAAATGGCAGTAAAAATAAAATTATAAATTACTAATGCCCTTACAGATAAAATGTTCGAAGGGATTGAACAGACAGACACGCAAGTCTGTAAGGGTTTTTCTTTTTGTAATATATCACAACCTTTAAATACTAACCTAAACCTGAAATCCTAACATTACAATATGCGTGTGAAGTCCGCAAATCCACTCGGACAGCGGGTGACTATAGCTTGTACTCCTCAAGTTGTGGGAAGGGACACGTGCCCAGCAGTGGGACAGTAATGTATTGCGACGAATGAATATTGTAATGTATCTCCGTCGATATCGAATATTGTCTCCGCAGTGGCGTTAAAGACGTTCAACGCAACTGCTCTTGCTTTCCAATGACTCACGTTACTTCACCACATCAGCGTTTAAAACGCAACCGTCTCCGAAGTCCACTAATGCCCGGATCCTATATTTAATCAATCGTTAAACCTATTGACTTATTACTACTAAGGACATCGGTTCTCATACTAAAATAGCGAAAAAAATGTCCCAGTCACAGCCATCGCAAGAATAGAAATGTTAAAAAGGTAATTTAAACACTAAAATCATTATATCACGGTTTAATTTCGATTGCAGTCGTGAACGCGGTATTGTAGCTCTTTTTGCGTTTTGTTACTCATTAAGCTCGGACATTTTTTAGCCCGACGTCCATAGTAATAATAAATCAATCGTTAAAGCGATCGATTTCGAGTTACCAGTAACGAGTCCCTAAAGTCGTCCCTTACAATCTTTTCATATACTTAGAACCACTTTTTAGTTACGCCTCGTAGATAGTTCTATTATCCGTAAAACGTACTTATTTGTAAGACTTCTCTGACAACATGTTTCATAACATTTTATTATCCTCAGATATTTTGCAAATCGGTACACGAATACACGTGTCGTAGTTTAATGTGCCCATTTTAATGTTCTATAGCGTATTTTGGGGTTTCAGGAGGGTTATCGTCACGAATTTTGCTTTGGTGGAGCCATTGTGAGGATTTATAGGTACTGAGGTCGTTGTACGTTGTGACCTGTCCCGAAATGGCTTCAACCCATTATTGGTCCTCCACAGGTCACGGATCCTCATATCTCAGGACATCAAGAGCGTTCTCCAACACGCTGCTCCAGCGGATTGGTGGAGCTGGTGAACAACCCAAGTGTCGGAAGTTTTAATGCAACAGAATGCCTCCGATATAATAACAATCTGACGGCTTTACGTGTCCTCCGAAGCACGGAAACCCTCAAGAAATGTTTGCAAGTTACGGACACCCGATTTGGTCCGGTCCAGGTCCAAAGAAAGTATGTAGTTCCATATAGGTTAGAAATTGTACCTCCTCTGTGAACTGTACGTATGTAAATGTTGTCGCCATTTCTCCTAGTTTTAAAGTACCTTTCCAACGGTAGGTGTATGAATATATTGACGAATCAGACATGAAATTTGAATGTATGTATGTATATGTACGCATGTCATACGCACAGCAAATCATAGGAAAATAGCAGCAAAGTGCGCACAATGTTAACATGCCTGTTAAAGCCAAGAAATGGACTCATGGGAAACTCCTTTACAATATATAGATAGTTGTCGAAAATACATCTGAGGCCATAACGCTAGCGGGGCAGTGAGTTATATTAAGAAAAGAAAAGGACCTAAAGTTGAGCCCTGACTGACACCAATCAAAACCGGGGATCCTGACGATTTAGCTCCGTTTATACCGAGACTCTGAACTATACGATTTAAGTAAGATGATGTTAGATTAAGTGCCTTATCGGTAAGGCCATAATGACCTAATTTTATAAATTGACATAAGTAATAAAGTATTAATTTCCTAAAAAAATACCGACTTTAAAATCCATGAAGCGGGGCAAGGGCGGTTATTTGTACTTAAATAATTCTATCACAACCCGATCAGATGGACTGACAAGCAGAAGAAGACAGCAGGCATCTGCTGGATTCAGAAGGCTCAGGACCGGTCAGACTGACGCAAATTAAGGGAACCTAAATTCAACAGTGGACGCATGAAGACTGATGGAAGGATGCATTTTAAAAATCAATCCAAATGAAAATACATGCATTAAAATGCATACATGGCCTATGGCTCTTCTGCTCTTTTGTTGTAAAAATTAACTTTTAATTAGCTAGTACACATAACATAAAATACAATAAAAAAAATATAGAAGCAAGCTGTATAACAACATAATTATATCCATAAATTATATTAGTTATTTATTCCTAAGTTATTTATTATACAAAGTCATTTGACTTCTCAAAAGTGCTACAAAGCGCCCTGTTTGAATTAACCGAATTTTGTTTTTTTTTTTAATGGAATTAAGGTAGCAAACGAGCATGCAGCACCACCTTCCGCTGCCGCCCATAACAACTATGACCGACAAATAACTAGACTCAAATCGGCACAAGGATGGTTAGTTAATTTATCGGACGCTGTTAGAACATTATTAGTTGGTTAGTTCGTTAGATGGTATGAGGACTGAGGCAGGGACTGTTAGTGATAGTAAGTCCCTTTTGTTGTTGTACTAACAAAAACTAAATAGTCCAGTTAGTGATTGTTAGTAAGGGTCTCGTTCTAATTCGGTCACAGACGTGTTACCCTTCAGGACTAAGATGGTCGCCTCTAGAAAAGTGTAAGCTTGGTTCGAATTTGAAAAATGCACAACCTCGCTCGTTTAGTGGCCACAGCCAGTAACCCCTATAAACGCCACCCTTCTATTCCCAAGACGCTTATTTTGCTCGCTTTAAAATATATTCCCAGTGCCCTATATTCCGTTGATAACGGCCACCCCCTCAAAAATAACTTGGCTACAAATCGGGATCCTCTAGGTTTCCTTGTAACCCTTTCGTCAATTAATTTTTGGCACTTTGTAATAAATGTACCTAACTATCGATGTTTGTACACGAAAGGGATGTGAGAAAAATATTATTGAGGGTGGTTTATAAACAATAGATACCACAATGTTTTTTAGGATTGTTGTTATTGAATTAAATGTAGTGAAATTGTTAAGTACGCTTAACAATAACAAAGTGCTTGGTTAACAACCAAGACCAACTATGGTAGAGTTTGTATTCTAAACTAATTATGTATATAACAATAAACAGATAGAGAAAGGTTTTATAAAATATATCAAATAGAAGTATATGATACCATAGCGTAGAGGTATTAAGGACAACGAGATCGATTTCCAATCAATGTGGATGGAACTTCAATCTTCGTCTCTCGTTCTCACTTGGCAAGTCGTGGAGAACTTCTACGGTCCGATTCTCACGATCGTTTTTGCCTCATACCTGCAAACTGGAATGGACCTTCTGAGGTGTTCTCTGAGCGCTATGACATGGGGTTCTTCAAAAACGGTGGGAAAAGAGTTCTCCTTCAGGGTCGGCGTTGCACTGGTGACTACCCCGGTGTTGCTCGTGTCCACGACGACGACCACTTACCATCAGGTGGCTCGTCTGCTTTTACGTCAGCCCTTCAGGCTATATAAAAAATTGTCTGTGCGCTAGTTTCGGATATATCAGATAAGGGTTACCAGTTTTGAAAGCGGTTTTCACTGACTATTTTGGTAAGCTTGAGGTAAGATTTAATGTCTTTTTCCAATAAGTCCAAAAATAAGAAGGACATGACCATTAATAATCTTGTGTAAACATTTCTTCGAGCGCGCACTTATAATGTCATTGAGCGTAGTGAGCAATAGTTAAACAAAAGCAGTACTAAACTTACTTGTTGGTTAATTATAAATGCTTAGCAAACCGTAGCACTTATACCCCGCACGAGAATTCCCAGTGTCACGGGCGGCATGGAGAACACAATGAACATTTACGACCCAGAAAAACATTTATCTCTCACATATATCCCGGTCGAATTGAGAAACCCCCTGTTCTTAAGTCGGTTAAAAAAACTCAAAACCATTAATTATCACGACACGAGTACTCACGATACATAAAATACCCATTATCTGTAGATAAGTTAAACCAACGCTACCCACATTGTTTGTATTATGGCAGTAGCTAGGCCTAGGCCAGCTTACTGACGATTATGGGTGGATGGAATAGAAAATCGCTACTAATCAAAGATATTATAGCTATAGATGCATTACGTTTGAACAACACGAGTCCGCACTTTTTAATTCTCTCCTATGATAAGGTACTGTAATTATGGATGCAAAAGATAATTACGGAACGTAGGATATCATTAGTAAATGAAAAGTATTATGAAGTTAGGAAAACAATTAGCTGAATTTGACTGCCTCACTTTTTGTGCGCTAGTGACATTAATATCTATTTCTTTGTTATTATCTTGTTATTATATTATTTAATGGATCGTGATCACCTTGACAGCTTGACAGGCTTACAGATGACATGAAACTCCCTTTTCCGCGACATTTGTCAACTCTCATTCTGTCAAATTACTCCACGCTCACCTGCGGCGCTACTCTAAAGCCGTGGCTACGTTCACGACTGTTCACTCCCATCGTGAGTACCCGTATCAAATTATACCCGTATGACGATATGTTACCGTGTTGGATTGCCGAAGGGAATGGATTTGAAATCTGTTCTTGGTCTGGGTGTGTGTGTTCTTGTCTTGTGTGTTGTCCATGGCACCCACGACACAGGGAATCCCATTGTGGGGCTATGAGGTAAAGTGTTAATACAAGCAACGACAAATTTAAAAGCTTGCTTAGCATAACCAGATTTATTGCAAACATAACAAATATGAAGTACCGCGCAAGCGAATTCTTAATACCGCATTAGCGAACGAAAAAATAATACTTCACCAACCCCCGCTTCCTTATTAAGATGTTTAATTGAGTTTCTCCCTCGCTATATACAACACACACAGACAGCAGAGACAAACACTGCGCCCGTGAATAGTTCGTACATAGTAATAAAGTATAAATGATGGAAGTTACATATAGGAAAATATTATATATTTGTCCGCATAGCTACAGCGGTATATATGCTTGATGGAACAGGAAAGACGTGGAAACGGCATTGTTTTGTTTTTACACGAGATTTATTTATAACTAACTTAACTGTTTAGCGATAAAGTCGACTTGTTTGTTTGTGTGTATTGAAATTCATTGCCTGTTTGTTTCTGGAGTACAAATAAAGAGTTTATCTATCTATATTAATTCGGCTAAAATAACGACGTTAAGGCGCGTTGTTAGTGGTTTCCATGACGGACTGCCGTTCGATAGGTGCTGAGTTCGATTGCCGGTGAGGCGAAAATTCAATTAACGAGTTTAAATTTCTGTTTTCGGTCAAGAAAGGATTTCACTTCATTCATACATATACCTACTAGTAATCTTTGCATGCCAGCTTTCAAAATACGTCCGTCAATAAAAACGAAACAAATACAAACAAATTATCATGACAACTCCACGCCACCTCTGTCCGGAACACACATACGAAGAGCGAGGCGCTCCGTCTTAAGGACGACATATGAAGTAATTTTTTTTCCAACTGCCGCACACTCGAATACCGACTCTACCATCTAGCAATAAGGTCCAAAACCAGTCAACCCGCGAAATATTTTTTCCATTTCATATTTACGAATATGGCCCAAATTCCCCAAAAATTAGAACCGTGAAAGCGAGGGGTGGTTGTGTGGGCCGTAAGAATTTACACACACGTACACTAGGGGTGGCCGTCGTAGATAGTTTTAGAGAACGAATATACGCACAGATCTGTCAGGGACTCTTGTTTGATTTATTTTTAATTTGGTGCCCTTAATTGGACGCTGTTAATGTAACGTGTAGGTTTTAATTAGTAAAACTAAGTAGTACAGTCGAACACGCGAGGAGGCGCCGGGCAGAGGGCTTAGGACCGGTCGGAGCGGCGCCAGGGGAGGCCTATGTCCAGCTGACTTCAAACAGATCGTCCATCCATCCATCCCATAGTTCGAGGACCGATAAACGTTGGGAAAGAAAGGTCCGCGAATGGAGCGAAGGTCTTGGAGATAGGGCAGGGCGGCCCGTCACCAGGTGGACTGATGACTCGAAAAGGACATCAGACATGCGCTGAATTCAGACGGCTGATGGATATATGTACATAGGTAGAAAGCACTCATAACCCAGCTTGCGTTAGGTAATGGACCGATTAAGAGGGTGCGGTTGGTAGGTGGATGGGTGACCAGTAGTTTCTGGAGCGCTTCCGTGCTTCGGAAGGCACAAAAAGTCGGTCCTGGTTGTCATTAGTCGTTCAGCCTAGTTCGGCCCGGACGGACGGCATAAAAACTTCTGACATATGGGCTGGCGTAACTCCGGTAGGTGGATGGGTTCTACGGGCAATGGTATCGCGTCTAGATGTCACCTAATTGAATTTTGATTACTGTCATTTCTTTTGTGATACTCGCAAGATTAAGACCAATCGTTTGACATAGGAATCATCGAAATCGGCCCACACGTTTGGACTCTAGACTGTCTAGAGTGCCACAAATGAATAAACATCATTACCTCCTTTGCGTCGCGCAGTCGGTTAATTGGCGTTACTGATGTCAATAGGCGACTGTGAAAACTTAAAGGTGGCTCTTCTAGGTACTTACTCATTTTTAAAATGTCCGCTGAGTAGGTTTCTTATATGAAGCCATCCTGTAGTTGGACAATCAGGGTGTGATGGAGTTTTGCATGATCAACAAACAAATAAGTGGAAGGATTGGAGAATGAAAAAATACAATATTACATATCTACTTGAACTGGTAGCGCCACCTAACGGCTAATAATATCAACATCAACTTGTTAGCATGGTAAATACGGCAAATGGTAATAGTTATAGTTTTCCATTGTAATGTTAGATGGCGCTGTGCTACATTTCTGTTTTGCTATAGAATATACTTGGCTCATATTAGTATATTTAATGTTCAAGAGATGGCTTACAGATAGCAAATAAATATAAGCAATACTTTGACTAACGAGTCGCGGCACAATGAAAGCGCGGCAATATAAAAAAAATATTAACTGGCAATATCAATTATAGTCTCAGAAAAGGAATTATTACTTTTGTATATAATAATTATTTTGATACGAGTTGTCTTATGGCTTTTCTCATAATGATCTGCGAATAAAATCCACAAGCTGCACGTGTAAAATATTTGGCAAAGTGCCCTAAATGTCGTAAGGTAATTAATAGGTAAGTACTAGATTTTATTTATTATTACTCGTATCAAAGTAGTTATTATAATTATACAAAACAACTAAAAGAATCAATTCCTTTTTTTAGCCCAGGTATAGCAGTCCATACTCCAAAGTTCTATCCACAGACTAGGTAGGTATCTAAATTATTTTTTGGCACCAAAGACAAACTTGTATTTTTTACGCTGACTTTTGGAAATAAGACAATTGATATAAATCAAACAAGATCAATAATTATGAGTAAATGAAAACGATGCTTTCGCCGTTTAAAATGGAATCCTACAGTTTTAAAAGTTTGCCACCTAACCATCGTAGATGGAAGTCCCGGAAGTGACGGAAATAGTTGTCCAAGAAGCACCAGGGTGGATGACGTGCCCCAAAATGGAAATAAACCATCCCGGTTTGGCATATTTCTGTCCTTTAAACCAGCTGATTGTAGCGGTAAAAAAAGATTCCTTACACGATGTAATAGGCAAAAATGATGTCAGCTACACAATTTTTAACACCGAAGGGCAGAAGGTTTTCATTGCCGTCCAAGAGAAAAAATGCAGAAAATATAACATCAAGGTTTTCAACGTATACGGAAACGAAGTAATACAACTGAAAAAACGTTTCAAATTATTTTACAACAAAGCAAGATTTTGGGCACCACCAGGAAACTTCCTGGGATCCGTCGAAGAAGTACTAACTCGACTGACCTGCGTTAAAAAATTCGTCGTGAAAAACTCACTGCAAAAAGCAGTTTTAATAATACAACGACGAAAAATACCTTTTCAATATGACTACGACATTTTAAGCGATGGGGAAAAAGTTGGACTCCTGACCAATAGATGGCGTTTTAGAAATATTTTAAACGTCAAAAGTTTTGGAGTAACCTTCCCTGTCTTCATGAGCGTGGAATATAAAATAATGATGTTATGCGCTTGCTTTTTTATCGGTTGTTTAAAATATTAATATATCAATTTTTACGCTAAAACATTAATCATAATAAAAATGAGATCTTCACAATTGTGAGAATTTAAATAAAGGACTATGATCTGTGAATAAAAGGAAATGTATTATTATAATAAGTGTCCTTCAACTTTAGGAAAAATGATGTGGTGTCGTGGGACACCAGGTAGGAACGAAGTTCCTTCGGCTAATGTAGAATCGACACAAATTGCAAAAAAAATCGTGCTCAATTTTATGTAGGTTTTCTTGATTTTTCTCTTAAATTTTGCTGATTAGTTTTTATTTAAGTACAAGAAAGTATTTAGGAAATTCAGTATTTTAGGAAATAATATAAAATAATATAAAATATAATATATAAAACAATAATATAAAACCCATGTGTATCCATTGTTATATAAAAGTATAGAATAGAAAATAAAAATGCATAAATTTCATTTGTGTTTTATTTAATATATAGAGAATCTTGTATATTAATCAAACCACAAGCTATAGTAAAAATATGGTGAAATGGTATATTTGTCTGTTCTTGAATCAAGTTAACTAAATAATAACAAGTTAAATAATTGCCAATGTAAGAACGGGGGCTTTTTTTAATTTTATTCAAGGTACACTCTAAGGCATTTAAATTTTCTCGTCTTTTGTCATCCTGTATCATCTCACTACAATCTGAAGAAGAATCCATTTGAAAAGATATTGATGATTCTGTGAGAGTTACAGAGGGAGTATAAGATGTATCACTATCTGATTGTTCTATTTTTTAACAATTTTACTCAAATAATGTCGACTTGATCTTGATGGTTTACTATTATTATTATTATGCTTGATTTTAAATGGAGATGTAGATACAGAATGAAGAAACGGCTTTGAGGGTGATGTCATCTGATTTACCAAACTGACTTGTGTTTGGTTGGCTTTACTTCTGATTTTTTTTAATATGTTTACTCGAATTGTTTTATCTGATACTCTTGATTGGGGAACTTCTGCATTCTGCTGAACTGTAAAACAAATATTTTATTTAAATGTCATATAAATCAATCAAATAATCATGAACATAAATCGCAGATTACTAGGTCACAGAAAAATCTAAGTACTTTTGATTGTACTTAGTATGTAAGTGTTTAACACTCAGAATAAAATTAACTTTTTCAATGCTATATTCTAACACAAGTTCATACTATATATATGTACCTGACTACCGGATGCAATTTCTTCAAAAGTTGATTGTTCTGTAACTATACATTTTTCTTCAAATTCCTGTTTACACTCTTTAAGAATCATCATTCTTCGTTTCTTAGCTATGTAGGATCGCTCTGTTGTATCAGAGGTTCGTGTTTTCCTGTCTGGTTGGCATATAAATTTATGAGGCATGCATCCTGGTTTCATACATACTTGTTATACTGACCCCATCACATGATACTCTATGTAATTTTCCATATCATTTGGCAACTGAAAAAAGAAAAGTAAACGATTGAAACAATTGTTATTAAGAATGATAGCCAAGACCAAAAGAAACATAACCTCAATAAATTAGTTATTTTCTAAGTAGCCTCAATATTTCTACTTTTTCACATCGAAGAAACATTTTAAGTTTAAAACCATATGGATAAACAATATGGATAATATACTTACATCAAAGTAGTCTTCACAGAAATAAATTGTCGAATTCGTGACTATATACGTCGTTCGGGTTTCGCCGCGCGAGCTTTAACCACTTAATTTATTGTTTGGAACGTTTACAAACACTTTGTTGGGTATTTTTATTGATGTGGTATGACACTGCGGTACTGCACACCACTTATAAACTTTGGAATTCATCTTATCACCCGACTTATTTTAATATTTTGTTTACTTTCTTCGCTACGCCATAGACACAATGACATGTTTACCTAACCGTGACGTCAGAGCCGTCGCCATGACACATGTGAGCTGTTTTCGCGCCGTATTTAAAAAATATTAGAAAAATGGCTTTATTATTCGTTAACTTAAGTTTATTACCGAAATAAAGGTTTTTTCGTAATCAGAAAATGTATACCCACATTACGGAATAAAATTTCAAAATCTTTCGTCACGCCTATTATATGATATGAAAACTAATTAAGGCAACGGCGAACGAAATGAAACAGGGAGAAAGAGAAAGGTAATATATACTACTCGCTTGTGTATGCGACTGTCGCGCATGCGCACGTCTCATTATTCCACGCATTCTTCCTTACGGTTTTACTATCATATATTTTTCAGTTCGGTCGCCGTAGCAAAACCTATCCCCTCCAAGCCTGCCGTAAGGAACTTCGTTCCAATTAGGAACATTTTGAACTTTAGGAATGTTTTAGGAGCGTTTTGCGTTAAACATTTAACGCTATTATGGTGTGGTGGGGGAACGTGAGTCACAGGAATGGAATTGAACGATTAGGTTGCGTTGAACCTTTAACGCCACTGCGGAAATAATCATTATTACAAATTAACGGAAATATAGTAATACACTTTAATTTACTGTAAAAAACAAGTTAAATAACCGCAGATTTGAATTTATATATTTCATTAATTTCATTCTGGCGCCCTTTTGTATCAAAATGCGTTGTCGAAATTGATTAGGTCTAGGTGTAGCGAGCGTCTCTCGGCGCCCCCAGACATCCGGCACCCGGGTGCCCGCACCCTCTGCACTATAGGTAAAACCGCCACTGATTATGTTCGACGAGTATATAATTTTTTTTTATTACTTTGCGATTATGAAGTCAGTTTTTTGTTAAATTATTTGTATATTATTAGTTTACATATCTACTTTGTGTGAATAGATTATTGACGAGAAGACATAATAAACGCAATAATATTACATCCATCATACGTATTAATCGGCATCCAGCCTCTGGGTCATCTGATAGTAAGCGATCGCCATGACGCCATCGCCCGTATACATTAACATCAGGGGGTCCCCAACGCGCTGCCGACCTAGAAGGTAGGTAGCGACGGACCCGCTTCTTTTAGGACCGTATGTTGTAACACTGTCAGAACACCAATGTAGGAAGTTCGTGCCACAGTTTACAGGTACGCGGGAGGAAATGACGTGGAATCCGAACTGAGGACGAATGCCAGCTATCCAAGTGGTGTTGGTGGAACCTGGTTTTACATCGTGTATGCAGTAACGGAAGTGACATGTACAAGGACGATTGAGAAGACTTGCAGTTTCGCGGTACATAAAGAAAATCAGGGGCCAAGCTACACATTATTTCGCTTCAAATAAATGTCAACTCTATATAAATTGGGACTTACCCAAAAGCCGGCATACGCCGCGTCGCGTCCCTACTCCTTCAGTGTGATGTGAGTGGTGCGAGTGTTGACCCTTATTCATTATTGGTGTTCCCGCATTCTATAATCTCACACCCGATTAAGCGATTTGGATAATATTGTCACTTCACTAATGGATAAAAAAGTACAAGTTGACATGAGTTCAATCGGAAATAATAGATGTAATGTGTGTCGAGTCAAAATGTTGTAACAAAACGTTTAAACTATTTTGAAGTGTAAAATACCTAAATACATACACAGAAAATAAAACGACTTTTTAGATACTTATTGAACGTGTATTAATTGTACTTAAATCAAATCGCTTACAAAACTCAGTCTTCTATCGGAAAATTCAAGTAAACTTACATTACAGGCGGGAAAATTAATACTAGGTACACTTATAATTTAACGCCTCTTCTTCTTCTGTGGAGTTTTAGCTTCTTCTTCGGCTTCTCCATTGGGCTGGTCCTCTTCATCATGAGCTTTCCTCCTCACTGGGCCAGTTTGAGCTATGGGTACAGACCTCTCCCCGTCAGCAATACTTGGAATTTTCGGTGCAGTAACTGTTAGGACTCCGTCAGAAGACAACTTGGACTCCACAGTTTCTGGATTGCATCCCTCGGGCAATGCGTAGCGACGTTTAAACTGGCGGGAAATATATCCATGTTCATCCTTTTTTTCTTCATGTTTGCCTTCAACAATGACGTATCCGTCGCTGGTCTTCACTGAAATCTCCTCGGGTGCAAAATGCTGGACGTCCAAGTTAACCTGGAACTTGTCTTTGTCCATTTTGATCGTGGAACCGGCGTCCTTTTCCAAGATAGACAAGTTGCGCCACGGACGCATGTAATGACGATGTCGGGCCCGTATTAGAGGCCGGTCGAACACATCCATCAGAAAATCATCCGGCGACAAATCCAATCCGAAAAGCTGATCTCGTATTCTCCTTGGACGTAATTCAAGATCGATTAGTGATGGTAATAGCGCCATTGTAGTGTTGTAGTAGTAAATCGCAGGGAATAATCGCTTTCTAGCTCTCGCTGTGTACACTTTCGCGTTAGTTCAATATACTGCCGCTGCAGGCGTCGAGCGTTGCTTTTATATCTGCAAGATACGTTCCATACCTATCTAGAAAAATTGAGATTGTTCTTGAATGTGTATGCACGCCACCTAGTAGCTAGTAGCAGAATCTGTTATAGCATTAAGTTTAAAGCTTTCATGTTAGTATAACTACTTTACGCTAGATGGCGATGTAACAAGTGTTATTTTTGTAAATTAAATAGCAAAATTATTTCTAAAATTCGCTAATAAAATAAAACCTTGCATTTATTTACGTGTTAAATAGTTTCCTCGCGGTATGTACAGTATGAACAAAACAATAATTACGTATTAAACAAAACTCAGTGTAGGCAAGTGAACGCAAGATGGCGTTACTATACCATTATTTGAGCTTTTTCTAGAACTAACATTGCCGAATTGCGAGAACCGCAGATCCAGAAACTTCCATAAATTACACGTCCTCATCCTCTACACCTTATTATAAAAATATAGATACTTTGTTTATAGGGCTATCAATGCAGCGGGTGGTTTAGCATTAGCAACTACACTCGGGGTAGCTTTCTGCTCGCCAAAGGAAACAACAATAGCGGTTTGATTCGCAGGAAAATAACGCCAACCTAGTAGGTACGATACCTACTTACGGTATCTAGTACCTGTCTGCAGCCTAGATTAGTTACCTACCTGTATCTATTTTTTTTAGTTTTACATAAAGTAAGAAGGTAATGACAACAAACATGGAGGTAGAGACACTTCTATATCGATGGTACTACATCTACTACTACATACTTAGAAAATAAAGTTCAATGAGCACTCTACCTTACCTGCAAAATTTATTCCATTATAATGGGAATAAATTTTGATATTTTTTCATTAGGGTTGTGCGACAATGTTTTATTTTAGGACCTTTGTTGAATATAAAAAAAAATAAGTTTAAAAATAGTTTGTAAGTATCACAATGTAAAAAAATTGACGTGCGAGATTACATCTGGTATGGTAATACATAGCTATCTACAACAATCATCTGTGAGTCCAGAGATTTTTGAAGTGAAAACTTCTTTAGCCGCGTTGGGCACTTTTTGGTAGGGGAAAATCTTGTGGGTTCGCGTCACCGACATGCTGTGATGTCTGTTACTGCTATCTGCTTACTGTTGTTTTCACTACTGTCGGCAGTCCTGTTAACTGCCTCCGATTTAATTTTAATGTAAGGATATGACCAGCAAACGAGCCACCCGGGGCTGTGGACATCATCACCAATGGACATCAGTAACATCACCATCATGAAGGCATCACCGATGCGTTGCCAGCCAAGAGAGGAGAGATAAGAATAAGGAGAGAAAGATCAAATTGTTATGTCTGTTACTTAGTTGGACTTGAACTCTCAATTGAAACTGTTCTCAAAAATTTTACCTATTCTGAATGAGTCATAATCACCACATGCATCGAACTCTAGAGTTTCTGCCATGATAGAACACTACGTAGTAGATAAACAAAGAGTGACTAATTTAACACTGTAACGTTCTCGAAATTTCCAGCAGTAGCGCTGCAGGTTGAATGTTTAAATAAGTCTCAAATAAAACAATATTTTAATACACTCTCCCATTTATTTGCTTACATAAATACATATTAACAAAGTTATTTTTTACTCGATAGAAGTTGGCACGTGCGGCATCTCAGTTATTATTCAAATATTTTAACGGACTTGTTCAATAGGTTACAAATCTAAATTTTATTAAAATATTGAAGGAACGGTTCAATCGAAAGCATTGAACTATGGAAATGGTGATGATACGGCAAAAAAATGTTAACCTAATATCAGCAGTTTGTCATTGGAAATTTACTCTTCAGACCATATCTTTAAGGTGGTTTTAAAATCTTTTGAGTTATAATTTTTACCATGGCTGGTTATTCTAAATCGTGTGTATAACCTGAAACATACGTAAAACAACAGTAAAGAATAATGTGAATAGATAAAAATATTTGTGACAATATAAGTATCAACGAAGGCAAAGAATTTAACTAACTGTCTAAGTAAACTTTTGAAATTTAAACAAGTATATATTGTCATTTTTAGGTTAGATTTCTCACGCCACACCGCGCCGGTTATGAATCGATACTCACTCGATGAATGAAATCATGATGCAAGCCGCATTGCATTCCGGACATTCCGGTATATTATATTAATCTTGATTTTTGATGACTAAAAGCCGTTTAAAATTGATGTAAATACCTTGATTAACTGTTTGAGTATTAACAGTAAACAGTTAGTTACGTAGATAAGGTAAAAATATGTCAAGTAGATTCATATTCCATGATAGGTAGGTTCTAGTTTAGATAAGTTACTGAGATTTCTAATAGAACTAGTGCATTGCGCATTGCTATGTATAGATAGGTATCTGTTTTAATCCTTGACTAGGTAGGCATTTTGTTTCTCCTTTGTTACAATCGTTGAATCCGTGAATGAATTGCAATTTTAGGTTCTAATAATAAAATGAGATGGCCGTTTCTACCATCGGTCCATCCATACAGAGTTAGTTAATTTCAATGAGATTAGACCTTGTAACTCAGCTTCCTAGATTGCTAGTTATTGATTTTCTCTATCTCAGACGTCTATTCGTCTCCTGGCCTACTTACTATCAGAATAGAATTGAAATGCTTTTGATGTTAATGACCTGACCTGAGTTTGGCCACTATTTAAAACTATAGGCCAAACTTAAACGTTGAAATACCTATATAAGCGTCATTTCAGTGCTATATAGATTCTTGATTAGTAAAAAAGTTATTTTAATTTTATATTTCATAAGTACCACGTGTTTTAGCGTCGCATCTAATTCATGAATAAAACTTAGCATGCACATCCCTAGGTACATGTCTCATTTTAAGATCTGTCATTTGCAGGAAGTTGTAGGAACTAAATAATACTACTAATACTACTTCCCGCCAATGTCATACTCTTCATCATTGATGCTTTGATCCATCCATACAGAAAATGCAGTTGCCGCAAAAAATAAAATCAATACGGCTTTGAAACATCTAGAAACACTTCTACGGTTGTACATAGATATAATAATTCCGGATGCCAGCAGCGCTGTATGCGGCGAATAGCGATAACATTTCACCGGAAGTGCTCGGAACATTCCAGACTAAATCATTATGTTACCGAAATAAACATGTTTTTGAATGGGAGTACAAAACATGATCATATATTTGGTCACTATATGCTATGACCATACTATTTATTCAATAATTAATCAAGTTTTCATTCAGAAAATCACATTATTAGCTCTTTTTGTAGATTGTTCTCGAACATTCCAGAAAGTTCTACGGAAAGGACGGCAATCGATCCGGGCGCCATCTAGTAGAGAGTAGCACATGCTATACTAGTGGTGCCGATGTCCGCAACCTTTTTTTATCATCATAAATTTTAACAGTGAAAACGAACAATATGCACAAATATTATACTGATTCATTTATAAGATTCTATACTTGTCAATGATATGCCAAATATACACTGACGAGTTAAAACTACACCAACTATTCAGCAAATTGGTAACTCATTGTTTGTCAGGTTTGTCTGTTAATTTTGTTGGTAACAGAGATCATTTTAAACTAATGCTTTAAAACTTTAGTGTTATTGTAAAATATTATAATTCCCATCAAAAAGAATGTCACAAAAGTTCGTTAAGTACACATGTCTAAAAATATTTTTGGCTGTCAAAAACAAAGCAACAAGGGGTTTTGTAGGTACAAATACTAAGTGACCACTGCAACATACGGATGTCTATGAGCACCATCAAAGAAAATTATAGCCATCCAATTTAATTGTAACAATTAAACTGTAATTAATTGATGTTCAACATCAACTCTACTTCTATTAATTACAGATGCATTGTTACTTCTGAATATTCTAATTATAAAATTAGAATTAGCCTTATTTGAAACTATCATTGATCCCTCCTTAGATGAAGTAACTATTAACTAACACAATTTCCCAGGTTTACTCGTGGTCTTGTATTTGAAAAAAAATGTAACGGTTACACACCAATTCATTCATTATTACATGATTTGTCCATCAGTAAGACATTATAATCAATAATCTGAGTCAATAATCATCAACAACTATATATTAATTATTTCAGAAAATAAATGGATCTAAGACCAATGCAATGGTATCACCATACATAGTAAATATTATATTATTATCAATCACTTCTAAATGAATGCTACACTTATGTTACCTAGCTCATGTATTCCAAGTAAGTGTAAATGTACATACTCACATCTCATCAAATAATAAGTCTGATAACTAGTTATTTTATTAGTAATTCATGTAAGTTAAATCCACTCTCATTAAACACAATCATGGAAACGAATAAACCACAGATTAACATTAAGTATGTGTGAATAAATTGCGTCTCTAACTCTAAATATTAAAAACATGAGTAATTGTTATTCAGTGCCAACAGTTTCGTACCTCTGAAATGTAGGGCGCGAAATCCAGAAATTTCTACTCGTTCACAGATGTCGTGCGCGCGCCGAGTCTATAAAAGCGATTTGACGGTTCCGCCGGGCGTCATTTGAAAAATACAAGCGAGATAAGTCAAGTGTTTTTACGCTGCGCATTCCACGTGCTATAACCGCGTTTTTAAGTCAGTTGCAAGAACGTTTTACAATTATAAAATAATATATTGGTGAATCAAAATGCCGGAAGAAATGCAGACACAGTCGGGCGAGGTGGAAACCTTCGCCTTCCAGGCGGAGATTGCCCAGCTCATGTCGCTGATCATCAACACCTTCTACTCCAACAAAGAAATCTTCCTCCGAGAATTGATCTCCAACTCTTCAGACGCCCTGGACAAGATCCGGTATGAGTCACTGACTGACCCATCGAAGCTGGACAGCGGTAAGGAATTGTACATTAAGATCGTGCCCAACAAGAGCGAAGGCACCTTGACTATCATCGACACCGGTATCGGTATGACCAAAGCCGATCTCGTCAACAACCTGGGTACGATCGCGAAATCTGGCACGAAGGCGTTCATGGAGGCGCTCCAGGCGGGCGCGGACATCAGCATGATCGGTCAGTTCGGTGTAGGTTTCTACTCATGCTACCTCGTCGCTGATAAAGTGACTGTTCACTCGAAACACAACGATGACGAGCAGTACATGTGGGAGTCTGCTGCCGGTGGCTCTTTCACAGTCCGACCGGACCCTGGCGAGCCGCTGGGCCGCGGGACCAAGATTGTGCTCCACGTAAAGGAAGACTTGGCCGAGTACTTGGAAGAGAACAAAATTAAGGAAATCGTCAAGAAACACTCCCAGTTCATCGGTTATCCCATTAAGCTGATGGTTGAGAAGGAACGCGAGAAGGAGCTGTCTGACGATGAGGCTGAAGAAGAGAAAGATGATGAGAATGAGGAGGAGAAGCCAAAGATTGAGGATGTAGGCGAGGATGAAGATGAAGACACCAAGGAGAAGAAGAAAAAGAAGAAGACCATCAAAGAGAAGTACACAGAGGATGAGGAGCTGAACAAGACGAAGCCAATTTGGACTCGCAACGCCGACGACATCACCCAAGATGAGTATGGTGACTTCTACAAATCTCTTACCAATGACTGGGAAGATCATTTGGCTGTGAAGCACTTCTCAGTTGAAGGTCAACTGGAGTTCCGCGCTCTGCTGTTCGTACCACGCAGGGCACCCTTCGACCTCTTCGAGAACAAGAAGCGCAAGAACAACATCAAGCTGTACGTTCGCAGAGTATTCATCATGGACAACTGCGAAGACCTCATCCCTGAGTACCTGAACTTCATCAAGGGTGTGGTCGACAGTGAAGACTTGCCCCTGAACATCTCTCGTGAGATGCTCCAACAGAACAAGATCCTCAAAGTAATTAGGAAAAATTTAGTTAAGAAATGCTTAGAACTGTTTGAAGAGCTCGCTGAAGATAAGGAGAATTACAAGAAATACTACGAACAGTTCAGCAAGAACTTGAAACTGGGTATCCACGAGGACTCTCAGAACAGGTCGAAGCTGGCCGACTTGCTCCGCTACCACACCTCTGCGTCTGGTGACGAAGCTTGCTCACTCAAAGAATATGTATCACGCATGAAGGAAAACCAGAAACACATCTACTACATTACTGGTGAGAATAGGGATCAAGTTGCCAACTCATCCTTTGTTGAGAGGGTCAAGAAGCGAGGCTATGAAGTGGTCTACATGACTGAGCCCATCGATGAGTATGTAGTCCAACAAATGAGGGAATATGACGGCAAATCGTTGGTCTCGGTTACCAAGGAAGGTTTGGAGCTCCCTGAAGATGAGGAAGAAAAGAAGAAGCGAGAGGAGGACAAAGTTAAGTTCGAGAACCTCTGCAAGGTGATGAAGAACATCCTAGACAACAAAGTAGAGAAGGTTGTTGTATCAAACAGGCTTGTAGAATCTCCCTGCTGCATTGTCACAGCACAATACGGTTGGTCTGCGAACATGGAACGCATCATGAAGGCACAGGCTCTCCGTGACACGTCAACCATGGGCTACATGGCTGCGAAGAAGCATCTCGAGATCAATCCTGACCATTCCATCGTCGAGACACTGCGACAGAAGGCAGAGGCGGACAAGAATGATAAGGCCGTTAAGGACTTGGTTATCCTATTGTACGAGACTGCCTTGCTGTCTTCCGGTTTCACCTTGGACGAGCCCCAAGTTCACGCTTCAAGAATCTACCGCATGATCAAGCTGGGTCTTGGCATTGATGAGGAAGAACCCATTCAGATTGAGGAGGCCAGTGCTGGTGATGTGCCACCACTAGAAGGCGATGCTGATGACGCGTCACGCATGGAGGAAGTAGATTAAATCTCTAAACCGCCTATTTATTAGCCATTTGTGATAGTGAACTCAATTGCATCTGGATGTTTTTTTTGTGCACTGGTGTACAGCCAAAGACTGATTTAGTTCAACAAATTCCATTAATTAATTATTAATTAATTAATAACAAATATAAACTTATGTTTAACAATTCTTCTGTTTTTTATTCCTGCTCCTCTTATCTAACAGATTAATAATTCTGATCATAGATAAGTTTCTATATAAAGTTCAGTCAAATACTTACATGTAAATTAAATGAGATTTTTGAACAAATTTAATTAGAAATAAAGAAACTAAAAGAGTTCTAATACTTCTAATGATAAGCTTTTATGAACTTCATTAGTTACTATTTTACATAGTACCTATAAAATTGATCAGGACGAAAGCTTTCTTCATTCAATAATTTCAATATACATTAAATATTCAGTAGCAGTAGTATCGATACTATCGATAGTATTGCCACTACGTTCTATCGATTTCGATAGTATCGACACTATAGTGGACTATCGACTATCGAGCGGCAACACTAACAACTTTTACAAGATCAATTGCATACCTACCTACACGCAATTTTATGTCTTCATTGTCACTAAAATTTAAAATACTCCAATAACGTAGTCGGGTTTTAAGTTTTTTACTTATTATTCAATCATCAGGGGCATCACCAACGCAATGCCGACCAAGGTTTATGTTAATAGCCAAAAAACGAGCGAACTAGTGGAAAATGTTCGCCGACGCCCGCGGATATCAGCAGCACCGCCTTACCGACCGAGAAACAAGGAAGATGGAAGAAAAATAGATATATCTTTATTTGCAATATAAA
The DNA here is from genome assembly GCA_905404295.2 of Ochlodes sylvanus. Classification (NCBI taxonomy): domain Eukaryota; kingdom Metazoa; phylum Arthropoda; class Insecta; order Lepidoptera; family Hesperiidae; genus Ochlodes; species Ochlodes sylvanus. The sequence goes on along the minus strand of FR990146.1, from coordinate 1,074,755 downwards.
GTACATTGAGTCGTAACAACATAACAATATTTTAGTTTACATAGGTACTATACATTGCAAAAAGGATCCTGCTCTGCATCTTGCTGGTAATACAAGTAACTAGCGCTGGTCTTTCGCCAGATCCTCCGGGTGACTCCACGGAACACAACTATTTAAAGGAATATTGTTTCTATTTAACGACCTTATGTTTTTGACCATGTACCGACTTCGCTTCGCTAAACGGGATTCTTTAAATTCACATATGTTTCATTTGTGAACAGATTTAAATAAAACTATCACCGAATGTTGCCCACAAGGATCATTCAATTTATCATTGAAATCGCATTCCAATCGGTTAAGTAGTTTCTGAGATTAGTAGTAACGAACGTACAATCGACAATATACAAAATTTCTAAAAAATATTGTTATAGGACCTATTACGTTAATAAATACATCAAATACATGTAATAATACTTTTTCTCAAATGTTTTCAATACAGAAATAGCAGGTACTATAGCAGCGGCACAAAATTAAGGCCCCTTTGACACATTAAAATAGTGACGTGAAAAATGTTAATTTAGTATCGAAAAAATATGGTCAAGTGCGAGTGGCATCGATACATTTTTGGAATAAAAAATTTAACCACCCTTTTTAATTACATATTTTGGAATGAGAATCGAATACTGAGTACCCCCTATTAATATCACAAGAGCCTTACGAGTCACCTTATATTTAAGGACTTCTCGGCTTTGAGCTCAGTACTGGGCCTTGTTGGGTTGATTTGATTTATAGTATATTCATTTTGTAATTGACTTACTTATTTTATTAAAGGTGGCACTGTATTTTGTTAGTAAAAACGTGAAGGAATTTGTTCGCGGTACCATATACTTTGTTTATATGGTCCCGCATTATTCCATAATATGTAAATATATAAATTGTTTCAATATCCATGTAATTAATTCACTTTGGGTCGTAAGTTATACATTCGTGACTTTTTGCACATCACTATTGACAATGAAGAACAGCAATTTGCTCCTTCAAATTTATGTAATAATTTATATGAAACTTGATGATCGGACAGACGTCAAGTAAACGTCATAGGGGCCTTCGTTTTGTGCTGATACTACAGTAAACCCACGCTTCGCTTCGGGAAACATGTCTCTTAGTACTCATATTCGGAAATTGTTAGGCGTGATTCTTTAAACTGATATAACTTTTTTTTATTTATTAACCGATTGAAACAGAATAAACACTAAAAGTGAAGTGAATCTTACCACAATATATTAGTGAAAACCATAGCCAAATCGGTTAAGCGGTTTCTGAGTTTAGCGCGCACAAAACCACAGACAAACAGTTTTTTTTAATCATAGTTTTGGATTCTTTCTGTTGTGACCCCGAGTAAAAGATTTTCTCATTACTTATTATCTTCCATGTACAGAGAGCAATCAGTCACAGATTTATTATAAGTATAGATGTTCTTATTTTATTTGGTAAATGCGTAAATAAATAAAAACAATATCGGTAATGGTATATTTTGATTTCAATTCGTTATTTAACAATCTTAGCATCTAGTTAATTTATGTATATTTTTTCCTATTAATAGACTTTTTAAAGTTTATTAAAGTTTGTAATATTTCTATCCTTAATTGAAGCTTTTCCTCTGATGAAAATTCTCTAAGAGAAGGTAGAAGAGAGGATAGAAATGCTTCATCACCGTCAGCGTCGTGTGACTTCGACACTTTTCTATTACCCAGCAAATGGATGTCTTCTCTTATCATTTGACTTTGGCCATCATCAATTCTGTGCATTGACTTATTATTACTACTAATTCTGTGAGTTAATCTTTTCCTCTTCTTTTTTGGATCCATGGAGTAATTCCCACTCTGATTTATTGAACTGCTTCCGTCACTAAATCCAGAGAATTCCGAGATTCTTTGCATCTCACACGACACTTCAGATTTAATCATGGATGCTAGTGGCATCATGGGCTCTTCGTAATGTTCATCAGTTACATCCTCTGTCTGTCTCTCACTTTTGGACCCTGAGATATCTTCGTCACTTATGTCTAACGTATCCGAGACTTGATCGTTATCTAACATAGATTCGTCGTTATATATCTTAGTAAATGGTAACAAATACTGAAGATCGTCGAAATAAATGTATTTTCTCTTTTTTCTGTCTTTAACTGGTAACATATTTAGTCTAAGTTCTCTTCTAAAACATGTCCTCAACGAGTTCCATTTTTTCACAACTTCTTTTTCTGTAAAATAAAATTATTATTGATGTTATTCATTTGTGTTTATCAATGCACCTAGGAGTGTACTGTGTAAACAATGTAGCCGTAGACATCGAAGGATATAGACATCTGGTGAGTGAGTATATATTACAGTAGTACTACTGTTATGTAATATAAATAAATAATACTTAAATAAATAAACTTGAGAGGTGTCAAGGGACACTCGGATGTACAGTAGTACTACTGTAATGTAATATAAATAAATAATACTTAAATAAATAAACTTGAGAGGTGTCAAGGGACACTCGGATGTACAGTAGTACTACTGTAATGTAATATAAATAAATAATACTTAAATAAATAAACTTGAGAGGTGTCAAGGGACACCCGGATGTACAGTAGTACTACTGTAATATAATATAAATAAATAATACTTAAATAAATAAATAAATAAACTTGAGAGGTGTTAAGGGACACCCGGATGTACAGTAGTACTACTGTAATATAATATAAATAAATAATACTTAAATAAATAAATAAATAAACTTGAGAGGTGTTAAGGGACACCCGGATGGAACGAAGTTCCTTTCGATTAATTAGTGAAGGAATTGTCTCGTTGAACATACCTATGTATAATTAAGATCATATCAGCTGTGTAAACTTGTAATTGGCCTTTAGTATTTTTATGTTAATCTTTATATTAATATAATTATATATTTGTTATCTATAGTAGCGGCACGAAACGAAGGCCCTTATGACATTTATTTGACGTCTTGTACATAGTATAAAACAAAGTCGCTTTCTCTGTCCCTATGTATGCTTAGATCTTTAAAACTATGCAACGGATTTTGATGCGGTTTTTATTAATAGATATAAGGATTCATGAGGAAAGTTTATATGTATAATATATTAAAGTTTTGTGTAAATTGGGTTTCCCGAAGCGAAGCGAGAGCGGGTTTACTAGTTATTACATAAATTTGAAGGAGCAAATTGCTGTTCTTTATTGTCAATAGTGATGTGCAAAGAGTCATCGAATCAAAATCTAATCTAATGTGTAACTTAGGACCCAAAGTTAGTTAATTACATGGATATTGAAAAGAGGGAGAACTGTAAGTTTTCCGTAAAATAAATAAATACTCTAAGCTCTAATTGATATTACGAGATAATCAACAAAGATAATTTAAAATCAGAATCATAGATTAAACTGCTATTGATATTAGACGTATAACCTCCTTTTTTGACGTCGGTTAAAAATCGGGCGAGAGTGTATAACGAACAAGTCCGTCACCGCCAATGGATGTCCGTTTGAATTATATAACCTATATTTCAATGTATAGACTGCTGAAAGCCGGCTGGCTAGCCACCAGTCACCAGTCTCTTGCTCGGATCAGGGGTCCAACGACTTGGGTGGGGCTGGGAGCTTGGGTCTGTACTTTTTATTTATGGTGGTTGAATAAAACATATTTATTAGTATTGAAAAAAACTTACCAAACTTTAATTTATGTTTCATATTCATTGAATTCCAAACGTCCGCGGTCTTTAAACTAGAGCACACTTCACCCCAGAGCTGTTTTTTTAATTCCCTGTTAGGATATTCCTTATTTGTCGTATCGTATAATGGCGGGCGGTTTCGTACTTCTATTATCAATGCGTCGATATCCACTGTCAAGTCGGCCATTTTACAAATCTAGGAACACAAAACGTAGTGATTATATACTCTTTGGGAACACAGTCTAGTAAAACAACTAAAATTTTAATTTTGTCTGACAGACAAGAGTGTATTAAAATCGGCTTGCGGACCACACGACGTACAACAACACACACAATGTGAATGAATGAGACAGAGTACAGACAAAGACAACAGTCGTGAAAATGCTCGGCAACAGTCGGCCGCGGTCGGGCGCGATTCGTTGTAGCTTGCTTTGCCGACCGACAAAATGATGTTCGATATCTCTCTCTTCGGACATTTTGCTCGGCGCGATCGATGCTGCGGTCCGAGGGCGATCGAGTCGGGGCGCGGCGCGGCGACCCGGCGACGCTGACACGACGTGTACCTATTTTGTAGCATACTTTAGTCTACATCAGTAAAAAAGGTCCTCCAAAAAAAATTATGTACGTCGATTTTTAGCTTGGCTTAGAAATAGCAGTAGGTGTAGTTAGACGCTTAAAATTATATCTTGAAAACAAATTAGTAATTAAAATAAAACCTTATTAAAATTAACCTAACCTAACTACCGAAACATTGATAACCGAGTGGTTTGAACGCTGGACCCCCGAAACGGTGGGCCCCTGCACGCACCTCTAATATTCAAAAATGATGTGCGTAGTAGAATTTAATTATCACTTGCTTTAGTGATAAAACTTCACAAAGGTTGTGAAGTCCGCCAATCCGCCCTTGGCTATAGATTTGGACTAGGCCTGTACCCTTCACATTGTGAGCGGGATACCCGTGATCAGCAGTGGGTTAAAGGCAAGGTACCTTTAAAATAAATGGATAAAAACAAAGCATTTATTGTTATACCTGAGGAGGCCTAGAGCATACTCCACCACGCTGCTCCAGTGCGGATTGGTGGAGGGGTTAGTAGCCAACCCATCTGTCGGAAATATTTAAGTCGTCCGCGACTGCTACAAAATGGTATCAACCGGGACCGACGGCCCCGGCCAAGAAATTTGGCCACTAGTGGTCACCCATCCAACTACCAACAGCGCCCGCTGTTGCATAACTTTGTCGATCACCTAAGATCTAGTATAGTATAGTATCTAACTATCTAGTACCTGCAATAGCTCATTATGGCAACCTACACACTGATGCACCTATGCAGTGATTCTACAATTTGTATAGTAATATGTAGGTACATCGACGGTCCGGCGCACTACGTCACACATAACGTGTTGCTGACGTGAGTCCATAAGTTTCCCCGTACCAAAAACCGCTCAACGCGCCTAAAGAAGTTTTCACTTCAAAATTGCAGTTAGTATGTTTAATAAATGTGTAAATACTGCACGGTGGACAGACGGAATTCTTCTATGCAAGTTCGAAATGTTCGAATGAATGAATGAAATGAATCGCATTTGGCCGGTTTCTTATTAAAAAAAAATAAAAGAATAAAAAAAATGTTTAATTGATATAAACATCCATAAAAAATTATCAACGACTTTGTGAAATCCTTTTCTGTACCGTGTAGAACTAAGTACCTATCTGTATTATTTTTACGAAGCTGTGTAAAATCTGCTAATATGCACTTGGCTAAGATGTATTATAATTCTTGCTACGGTATTTACCGATCCAAAACAATTTATCGTTGTAATAGTCTTAATACTTATCAAGAAGAAAAGGAGTTTAAAACACTATTCATAGATTGTTGTCCAAGTACACTAGTCGTCACTAGATGGCGTTAATTTATTATTGCTTTCATGCATCGCCCGGAGTGGCATTCGTGAGAAATAACAATGATGTGGCCGGCTATTTTAACTTTAAATTGATGTTGTTTACAAACATAATTATGATATGAGTCAGGAGCGGCTCAAGCACATGTAGCGCTCGTGTGCAAATGCAAAATGCGCGGTCGAAATGGATTAGCCGATTAGGTCTAGGCTCTAGGTGTCGCGAGCGACTCTCGGCGCCCCCTGACACCCGGCGCCCGGTGCACCGCACCCCCGCCCGGCACTATAGGTAAAACCGCCCCTGATATGAGTTACAGCAGTCACTTAACATTAGGTGAAATTCATTCTTGTGTGTATATTTATATTATTTATAATTAAAATAGAAATAGATGGAGTACCTACGTAGCGTAGGTACTTGGAAGGTTGGATCCCTCGCTTCGCAGGCAGTAAGTGTGGGCATTAACAAATGAGATACATGGTCCACACATGAATTTAAATATTTGATTAACTATCTGTGTTAATTATATTGTGTTGTATATTATGTTGTAATTACGTAAGTGCGTTTGTGCTCGTGTAAAGTTGTTTTCTTAAGAAGTGTAAATGAAAAACATATTTAATTTTTAGTAACTATTTATTTATAGTGATCAAGTACTGCAGGTACAATAAATTAACTAAAATAAATTAACAATAAAGTAACTGCTGGATTAATAAATTAACAATCAGTCTTAATATCACATTTCAGAATACTGGTTTAGAAGTTATTACTTTGGAACTTGTATGGTAACTTAACGGTAACTTTAATCGACTTCCTCCACAGTTGGTCCATTGCTCGGGGCCGATTGTGGACCCTGGCCTCCGCCGTGCATCTTGGTCATGACCGGGGAGCATACTCGCTGAAGTTCTTTCAGCCGATGTTCATACTCCTCCTTGTCAGCCAGGGTGTTATTGTCCAGCCAGCGCAACGCTTCGTCACATTCGCGTCTAGCATTGTCCTTATCCTGCGAGCTGAGCTTATCCCCCGCGTCATCCAACGCCTGCTTCACACCAAACACGTAGCTCTCCAACTGGTTTCGCGCTGCTACTCTTTCTCTTTGCCTATCATCTTCTTCCTTGTATCTCTCCGCTTCCGACAGCATCCTATCGATATCGGCCTGCGACAACCTGCCCTTGTCGTTCTTAATAACAATGTTCTTGCTGCGGCCGGTGCTGTTCTCCTTAGCGGACACGTTGAGGATGCCGTTAGCGTCCAGGTCGAAGGTCACATCGATCTTGGGCACGCCGCGCGGCGCGGGTGGAATGCCCGTCAAGTCGAACGTTCCGAGCAAGTTGTTGTCTTTAGTCATCGCTCGCTCGCCTTCATAAACTTGCACCGTGACGGCCGGCTGGTTGTCGGAATACGTAGTGAAGGTCTGTGACTGCTTGCAAGGGATCTTGCTGTTGCGCTCGATGATCTTCGTCATCACTCCTCCAGCGGTCTCGATGCCCAGCGACAGCGGCGCAACATCCACCAGCAGGACGTCCTGAATCTTACTATGCTGTTCACCGCTCAAGATGGCCGCTTGAACCGCCGCACCGTAAGCTACCGCTTCGTCGGGGTTGATGGATAAGTTCAGCTTCTTGCCGCAGAAGAAGTTCTGGAGAAGATTCTGGACTTTAGGGATGCGTGTCGACCCACCCACAAGAACAACGTCGTGGATCTGGCTCTTGTCCAACTTGGCGTCCTTCAGAGCCTTCTCGACGGGTTCCAGGGTGCCGCGGAACAGGTCCGAGTTGAGTTCCTCGAAGCGGGCGCGGGAGACGCGCGTGTAGAAGTCGATTCCTTCGTAGAGCGCGTCGATCTCAATTGTCGCTTCAGTACTCGATGAGAGGGTTCGCTTCGCACGCTCAGCTGCGGTACGCAAGCGGCGAAGTGCGCGAGGATTGCTGCGCAGGTCTTTGTGGTACTTGCGTTTGAATTCATCCGCCAAATGGTTCACTAGTCGGTTGTCAAAGTCCTCGCCGCCAAGGTGAGTGTCTCCTGCCGTTGATTTGACTTCGAACAGCGAGCCCTCATCGATGGTCAAGATGGAAACGTCGAAAGTTCCACCGCCAAGGTCGAAAATCAGCACGTTTCTCTCACCTTTCAAGTTCTTATCTAAGCCGTAGGCCAAAGCTGCGGCCGTCGGCTCATTGATGATTCGGAGGACGTTGAGTCCTGCTATGGCACCGGCGTCCTTGGTGGCCTGGCGCTGGGAGTCGTTGAAATAGGCCGGGACTGTGATGACGGCATCCCGGACTGATGTGCCCAGGTAAGCCTCAGCGGTCTCCTTCATCTTCGTCAGTACCATGCTGCTGATTTCCTCTGGTGCGAACCTCTTCGTCTCCCCCTTGAACTCGACTTGGATCTTCGGTTTCCCGCAATCGCTGATGACTTTGAAGGGCCAGTGTTTCATGTCTTGCTGGATCTTGGGGTCGTCGAATTTCCTGCCGATGAGCCGTTTAGCGTCGAACACTGTGTTGCTGGGGTTGAGAGCCACCTGGTTCTTCGCCGCATCGCCAATCAGTCGTTCCGTGTCCGTGAAGGCGACGTACGACGGCGTGGTCCGGTTGCCCTGGTCGTTGGCGATGATTTCCACGTTCCCATGCTGCCATACTCCGACACACGAGTATGTGGTACCCAAATCAATTCCGATAGCTGGCATTTTGTTTGTATTTACTTCCGATAACACTAACTTATAGTCGCTTGTATAAATTAAATTCACTTCGGTCTGCACCGAACTTCGTCTTCTCAGTATCGCGTTTCAAATTATTATGTCTTCCCGCCGCTCGCCGCGCGCTTTTATATTGTGAGCAATAAGAATCCAGAACGATCTACGCCATACTCGAGCGGGCCAATGAGAACGGGGCTAGCGTCGAATATTCTCGAACCTTCAATATATGCTCTGTTGTGGGAAAGAGACAAAAAATCGGTTGAGCGAATCAGCGAACCGCAGAACGTAGGGTTGCCCGTCCTAGGATATTTACACACATGGCGGGAAATTAATAATGCGAGTGTATTCGAACATAATTAGATAAATATAATACTGTTGTTACTGGAAACCTTTTATTGGACTACAGAAATAAGATATTAAGATAATATTTAACCAGTAAATTATTTTATATTTCTACGATTTATAAAACTGTTAAAATAATAAATTATTTTACTCGTAAATTTATTTGATCCTAAATTTAACGAAAATAGTTTTTAAGCGTTTTTGTCTACTTTTAAAGTCAAACCCTTTCTTATAGCGTTCAGTCGTCAACATTATAATAAATGTTTAAAAATATTAAGTTGCCACACCAGCACACCTCGAACTACCTAGAAAGGTCTCATTCTCAAACTGCTACGACGGAGCACACAAGAAGGAAAGAGACGGCAGATCGTCCTTCCTTTTGTTTACTAATAAAAGAAAAGAATACAGTACTTAGTGAATCCGCTAGAAATTTCTACGTTCTACGTCTGTTACTCATGTTATTGCCATGCGAATTAAAGAAAATATGTCAACACTCGCGCCTATTTTTAGACACCGTTAATATTAGTCACTGTTCCCATCAGATAATGTGTTATGTTTATTATTGGCAAGGTTTTGATTATTCTGGAACCCATAATATTATGCTGACGCTAAAATAGATATGTATTTACTATTGGCTGTTATCCATGGGCGGTTTCCCGTAAACTCGTAATTGATGAGGACTGGAGCATACTCCGCCACGCTATTCCAGAGTGGATTCAATATCTCATCATAGACAATAATTATGACATGTTTCAGAAAGATATTTATTACATCGGGAATATATTATTGAGATTTAGTTAATAAATACATCAACCCGTGACGACCCGTAGGCCGTATGGCGCAATGGTAGCCAAGCCGGACGGCAGTTCGAAAGGTCCTGGGTTCGATTCCCAGGGCGGTATTTTGAGTGATGAGTTTAAATTTCTGCTCACGACACAGGGAAGGCCAGTGTGGAGCTATGAGTGTGTAGGGTTTTTTACTTTTTTTTTACAAAAAAGCAAAGTGGCTTCTCGTGCTTATGTACGTCTCGCATCCGGTTCCATAACTGTCCCACTGTTAGTCTCGGGTCTCCTCTCGCAACGTGACTGGGTACAGATCACATTCCAGCATGCTGCGCTGGCCAAGTGCAGATTAGCGGATTTCACTCATTTTGAAAACATTACGGAGAACTCTCAGGTCTCTCAGGTGTGCAGGTTTCCTCGCGATGTTTTCTTTACATGTTAAGTGATACGTAATTAAATTCTAATACCTACATAATTCACCCGTGTGTCCATACGAAGCAAAAGTTTTGTGTTTGAGTTTGGCGCACATGTCCACTCAGAATAATGTCACGCTGCTCGCTATACTTGTATTTTTCTTAGACAGAGCTTAAGACCTTCTCATTAAAAAAGGAGACCTAAATATTGAAACAGGACAATGCTCTAGGATTCACAAAACCCCATGATCAGACAAAAAGGTTAATCTGTCGCATTAAATGTCACCTCCGGGAATCGAACCCGGGATCTCTCATGTTTAAAATGTGAATATAAAAAATGGTTTTTGATAAGTTTTATATTTCACTGTACACCAATAAGGATGCGACTGCAATTATAAAGAGAGATAGAACTACGGTCCTTGTTACTTGTTTACACTTTGCCACTTGTTTACAATTTACAGCCAAACCAAAAGACGCATTCGGTTGGTTTTTGCTAGAAATTTCTACCCCTGGCCTCGCCTCGTTTACCGTTAAAGCTATCGTTTGTTATGTTGTTGTTGACTATACAATACGTCATAAATGTGTGAGGAATATTCTGGAATCAACGTTTTCGCGCGTAATCGCATCGCGTGGGTTGATGTAATTTTGTTTTATTTTAGAATCCGTTGGAGATTACAAATATGGAGTTGATAAATATTAGAATAGCAAATGGACCGTAACCTACTTTGTCTTGTTGCGAATTAATCTGTGATTCAGCAATTTCTTTAAGATTGTTCATTTTGGTTTATTAAAAGAAAAATCAATAAGGGGCCCGCAACAAATTACGTTAGATTTACAGTAATTTCATAATTTTACAGTGTAACCCCAAAGGTGTGACGTGTAATAATTTTCTATTTCAACGTTTTTATTGTACGTTTTAGGCTTTTAGGTTTGTTTATATTTGAGATTTAAACAAGTGACGTCAGGAAGCTTATGTGACGTCACGAAGCTTACACATCTCCCTTCATGATATGGACGTAATATGGATAATTACGTGTTTTACGCCAGCAAGAAAATATCGAATATTTCCATTTGAGTACACTATTGTACGTGTACCTACTCAAATGGAAATCTTCGATATTTCGACAATGAATTACTTACGGGTAGGTAATACGATTTTACAAAGAGCTATTTATCTATATAAATAGCTCTACGTAATACCAGTACTTATTTCATTGTTATTGTGCAGATTTTGAATTAATGTCTTTTTAAAGAATCTCATCTACACTCATATTACTCATATTCCCAAAGCCCACTGCAGTACAAAGTTCATCTCATTGCCTCCATGTTTAAATATTCAACGACGACAATCCGAGTTCCAAAAATCAATACCAGTCCGTGCATCCGAACATTGTCGAGCGCCCTAGGTCATCTAGACTTCACTACACTTTATAATAAAGCGTCATACCTAGGTATTGATCGGAGTGAGATTTCAGGTCGCTTGACACGCCCGTTCTGAACGAATATTCTGGAGTTCTGGTAGAAACTCATATTCACTTAATACTACTAAAGTAGCAAAAACATAATAGTAAAAACTTGACAAGGAATTATAATCCTCGTCATACCACCTGGTGGTGCAATGAGGACTACACTATTGGGCTACACTTTAGATGATTTTGTGGTTATGAATCTTAATCCATCATTGAGTGCGCCTCCCTTGCGCTATTCTTGCGCCGTCAACTACCTCCCATTCTCGCGGTGTTCCCTAATCCCCTGCTTAGTGTAAACAGTAATCGTAGGTGGTAGAGTTTATTACCTGGCTAGCTACCACTCTGATTCTAAATTTAGTCGTGCAAAGTAGGTATTTACGTGTATGTAAGGTATATTGCAGAGTCGCAGGGCTAGTAATAAGTTAATAACATAGTACAAATATGGTAATAAGCTGCTTTCAAGCTTCCGTGTTGGACGTCTCCGTATAAAAATAAAATGGTCAGGTGTTACAAAGATCTATGGGGAGTGATTACCACATACTATAGTATCAGGTAGCTGGTCTGCTCGTTAATGGGATGTTTACATCAAAATTGTAATATCTTGGATTGGAATATTGACTTATTTAGTAATAATAAGTCAATGTCTTGGATGGTACACTCAGTAATTTCAAAAGATTTCGATGTAACATTACTTTTCTAATAAAGAGATTTGAGTTTGACACAAGGCTGGGTTAGGTTTCACCGTGCACAGCCGGTACAGATCGACAGCAGGATCACAAAAAAAATTGTCCTTATATAATTAAATAAAGTTTGATGACGCGTTTACAAATAAATCAATAGTGATAACATCACAGATACACTGTGGTTTAAACTTTAAACACTGCATTGACTACATGCAGTAATTGCAGTATTCTGTCGGATTAACAATTTGCTATTTAATACTAGATGGCGTTGGTATAAATACGTTCGTATTATACTGATTATACTTATAAGTACTTAGGTAACTTATATAGATTTTTTTTCACGGACATCTATTCTTATTAAAAACCAGTAGTGCCATCTAGTAACAAGTAGGACCACTAGGATAAACTAAGTGACTAAGTAGTTTTTACTGTTGGGCACTAGGTGGCGTTTCTGACATCTATTCTGATTGCAAACCAGTAGTGGCATCTAGTGACAATTTTGACAACTAGAATAAACCAAGTGACTAAGTAGTTTTTACTGTTGGGTTCTAGGTGGCGCTTCTAACATCTATTCTTATTGCAAGCCAGTAGTGCCATCTAGTGACAAGTAGGACAACTAGGATAAACAGTGACTAAATAATTTTACTGTTGGGTACTAGGTGGCGCTAGTAATCATGCACGCACCTCGACTCAACGAATAATGTCAAAACTAAAATAAAACAGAAATCACTTCATTCGATTCAGAATATATACTTTTTTCTAGCTCAGATAGTGTCATGGGTGTGGTTCAATTCTTTGTAATGCGCGATTTGATAATGTTTAGAAAATCAATAGAACAAATAATTTATGATTAGTTGGTATAATGTACACTCACGTTTATTTTTAATGACGTTTATCATAATATGGTGCTTATTTTAGTTGCGACCGAGCCATAAATCTTTGGGGAAAGCTAACAGATGTCAATGGGAAAGCTGCATTCTTATTGAAAACAATTGGAATTGCGAATTGATAACTTGAATTTGGTTGGAAATTAAAAATTTTCTTTGATTAATTTATGCGAGCTCGAATGAACTCGATAATAAAATCGATATAATTTTTTCCGCTTGTACAGTCACGAGCAAAAATAAGTATACATTGTCACGTTTTCTAAAATATCTTAACATGAACAACAACAACAACAATTCGTTCTATATTGTATATTATACCTTATTTTGACATCGTTTAATGGTTAGTTAATTTAGAACGAATTGTTGTTCACTTCTTTCTAGATTGGTACAAGTTAAGATATTTTCGAAACCGTGACAATGTATACATATTATTGCTCGTGACTCGGGTCCGACGGCTTAGCGTGCCCTACGAAGCACGAAAACGCTAAAGAAAACGTTTGCTACTAGCGGTCGCCCATCCAACTACCGACAGTCCACTGTTGCTTAAACTGATGACTGATCGATCACTGCAAGCCACCGGGCTATGAGCGCTTCTTACCACCCAGAGCGCGTCTACTACCCATTGACCCCGCTGGGTGCTTGCTTTTCAACCAGAGATGTGTTATGCTACGCTGCTATGGATGCGTTTGATATCCACCTAAGATATTCATTGGTCCACATAGCATAGCACTAGTGTGTTAGAATATTAAATAATAAAGCAAACACCAAACTGAATTGAACACACTTTATTCTTGAAAATAACCCGAATCACAACTACTTTTGCTCTCCGTTACAATACCGAGTGAAAAAAATATACAAAGTGGGTAAACTTAAAAAAACAATATTCAATGTAAAACCCTTAAGATCATTTTTAACAATATAAATAGCTTTAAAATAATATATAGCTGTCACAAAATACTTGTGATTATTAGGAAATGATAAACAATTCAGAAATAAATAATAACCATCTTCAAAGAAAATACTGCATATTGATTGCAAAACGTTGCTAATCGTTAACTTGCAGGCGCTTACCTTAAAATAATCTAACAGTTCGTCCATCCTGATAACTGTACACGTCCGCGTGTACGAAAAAAAAATAAGGATGATTTTTATTTACTTCCGAGAGAATAATTATAATTTACAATTAATAAATGAGAAAAATACAAATTAAAATGAATTACTTTCATTTTACTGATACATGATATAACCCTGATACTTTCCCCTATTCTAATGTTTACATTTAATTTATGGTTTTCTGTTTAATAAGATCACCGGCATTTACTCAGATTACTAGTTGTAAGTATAGTACACATTGCCTTATTAATTGCACTTCAGAGTAATACATTTATGGTACACATTACATATTTATGATCAGCGCACATCGCGCATTCGCACTATTAGCACACTTTGTGCATTTGGCCTTATAGCACACTTTGTGCATTTGTGCTTATAGCGCACTTTGCGCCTAATCACCTATAGCACACTTTGTGCATTGGTGCTTATAGCGCACTTTGCGCATTCACACTTATAGCACACTTTGTGCACAGGTGCTTATAGCGCACTTTGCGCATTCACACTTATAGCACACTTTGTGCATTTGTGCTTATAGCGCACTTTGCGCTCTTGCACATGATGCGGACTTAGCGAGTATGTGCCTAAAGCGCACTTTGCGCTTTTACATTATGACTCTTACTCATTATACTGACGACTCGTTTTATATGAACTGATTACCATCATCAACATTACAATTTAGGTTATATTCATCAAGCGATTCTTATTAGTCAAACTTCTCATTACACTCTACCTCCTTATCTATTTCCTCTATTTGTTCATTATCTGCAGCTTCACTCTCTGATGAATCGTCATCACATTGTCCGCGAAAACATAGCCACGGGTAAATTTTATCAACTGCATACACTCCTCTATAAAGAGATCTACCCTTCTTTGTCAATGGAGTGTCTACAACTTCGTATCTGTCATTATCAAATATTTTTGAAATCCGATATGGACCTGACAATTTCGGCAACAATTTCTTGCTTTTACCTACACTATGACTTTCTCTTGCTACTCTTACAAGTTCTCCTATACTAAACTTGCCTGGACTTTTTCTTTTCTTATTAAAATGCTCTTTTTGTTTTTCTTGTGATTCTTCTATGTGTTTATCTACCTCTTTTCTGATTTCAGTAACTTTATTTATAACTCTATTTTCATCATCACTTTCATGGTCATCCAACTCTAATTCGCATAAAATACGACCTTCATAGGTGTTGACGAGGTTTGAACCAAACAAAATTTCCGATGGGGATTTCCCAGTACCTTTATTTATGGTGTTATTTAAGCCCCATTGGACTTGCAACAAACGATCATCCCATAAACGTTCATCTTTCCCGTGATTTTGAGCAGCTAACGAATCTAAAATTGTTCGATTATATCGCTCCACCTGGCCATTTGCTCGTGGTGAAGCGACGGCATTCAAAATATGTTTCGTTCCTATTTCATTTACAAAAGTTTTAAATTTGACGCTAGTAAATGATGTGCCTCGATCACTGATCAACCGTATCGGTACACCAAACATTCCAAAATAATCTCTTAACACTGCAATTGAAGTATTAGATTTTGTGTTTTTGACAGCCCTCAAAACGATAAATTTTGTATATGCATCTATAATAACCAGAATATAAGAATTCCTTCTTTTACTCATTACAAAAGGCCCTACATGGTCAATGTGGATTGTATGAAAGGGTTTTGGGACTTTTGGGATAGGGTGCAAATATCCTTGTTTTCTACCTGCTGGAATTTTATTATGAGCACACTCCAGACATGCATCGACGTACTTCTTGACAAATCTACGCATACGCGGAAACCAATAATGATCTTTTATTCTCTCAATAGTCTTTTCAAAACCAAAATGCCCTATCTCGTCATGGTTCTTTTGTAAAATCTGCCATCTGCTACCCTTTGGTACAACCCACCTTAACCCGTTTTCTGTTATTCGGTAAACCCTATCTTTCTTGACAACGAAATTTTTACGAACTTCTATTACGTCTTTGTAATCTGTATTAGAGAGAATATCTTTTATTCGCTGTATTTCAGAATCACCCAATTGTACAGTCGCAAGCCAATCATCATTGATATTTAATACGTCATATGCCTCAACTTCACTTACTACGCCAACCTCTTGGGACAACGGAGGATTTCTGCTCAACGCGTCAACATGCACCATTTTCTGACCAGACCTGTATATTACATCACAATCATATTCCTGAATGAGACTCCACCATCTTGCTATCCTCGGAACCATATCCCTTTTCAAGAAAGTGGCTCGTAAAGAATTACAATCGGTAACAATGGTGAAATGCATACCAAGTACGTAAGGTCTAAATCTAACCAATGCGCATATGACTGCAAGGGATTCCAGCTCGTAAGATGAGAAATGAGACTCTTCAGGAGAAGTTTGCCTACTGTAAAAAGCTATCGGCTTAAAAAGTCCATCTACCTGTTTCTGTAATAACATAGCACCTACACCATGTTTACTTGCATCCGTATGAATTTGAGTTTCTAATTTTGGATTATACAATGATATCACAGGTCGTGTCGTCAATGCGGCTTTTAGTTTTATGAACGCATTTTCTTGTTCCTCTGCCCACACCCACCGAGCATCCTTCTTTAAGGCCTTTTAAAGGGCGTGCAATTTCTGCAAAACCTCGTACAAATTTCCTAAAGAAGCTCACTAGGCCTATAAACTGCCTGACATTATGCGTATCACGAGGATGCGGAAATTTCGCTACAGACTCTATTTTACACATTCCCGGCCTTATACCATCTTGAGCTACCTCAAACCCTAAATAATTTACGCGATCTTGAAAAAAATAACATTTCTGTGGTTTTAGTGTCAATTTAGCTTGTCGTAACTTATCAAACACTATCCGTAATTTTTCGATACCTTGCTCAAAACTTTCTGACGGTACCAATATGTCGTCCATATAGGCCAATGCTGTATCAAATCGAGCGTTTCCCAGGACCAGATTGACAGCCCGCTGGAATACAGCAGGAGCGTTTGCCAAACCAAACGGCATTCTGTTAAACTCAAATTGTCCGTCTGGTGTAACAAACGCTGTTTTTGCCTTTGATTCTTCATTAAGACCAATCTGGTAATAGCCCGATGCCATATCTAATGCACAAAAATAATGATTACCCGCTAGTCTGTCAATCTGATCCTCTATTCGTGGAATTGGATAAAGGACTGCGCACAGTACAACGACTCCACGACCGACAGACGAAAACGCGACTAAAACCTTGACAAAGCTAACATTCAATTATGAGCCTTATATCTTTGAAAGTAAGGTTGAATTTCGAACTTATACTTAAAAGCCCTGTACGGCCCCTCCCCGCCCTACACCCATAGCCGTTCCGTTTCGAGACCAACGCGTCGACGTTGC
This sequence comes from Ochlodes sylvanus, assembly GCA_905404295.2. NCBI lineage: Eukaryota > Metazoa > Arthropoda > Insecta > Lepidoptera > Hesperiidae > Ochlodes > Ochlodes sylvanus. Next base: position 1,057,412 of record FR990146.1, on the reverse strand, counting down.
GTTGACGACTCACCGTAGACGAGTAGTCCACGCGTCGACCGACACAATGACGTAATGTACCTAGAACGGAACGTCGGAGTTGAAACGGAGTGGAGACGGAGTCGAGTTGACGTCGATGAAGCGTTGATCGCGGAACAGAACGTCGGAGTTGAAACGGAGTGGAGTCGGAGTGGAGTTGACGTCGAGTTGGTGTAATGTGCGCACTCCTTTATGCTGTTTAATAGTTTTCTTATTTAACGCTCGGTAATCCACGCATAGTCTTTTATCCCCTGTCTTTTTCTTTACTATTATAATAGGTGAAGCATATGGAGAGACCGACTCCCTTATAATATCATGCTTTAACAAATCATCTACCATATTTCTGACTTCTTCTCGCTCTGAGTGACTCAGCCTATAAGGACGATAGACTACCGGGACATTATCACTTAATTGAATGTCCATAGTTGTTACGTTAGTGTGTCCCAATTCAGATAAATTTTTCGCAAAACAATCACGATATTCATCAATCAACTCTTTTAATTTAACTATCTGTATATTTTCAATGGGTCCAATATTTAATTCGTCAACAGTAATGTTTGATAAATTCTTATCCGACTTTAGATATCCTATAGTTTGTATTTCAACTAAATCAGTGCTATAATCATAACCTCGCGAAATAATCTCATCCTTGTTAAATATAATTGGTTGATTAATAAGATTTACTATGGTTACATATGCTATGCCATTCATAACCGTACACTTACCTACTTCAACTCTGTATGTCCTTCGATGGCCATTTTCAATCATAAGTTGCCCAGAGTAGTAGTTGTCTACGTAACATTTAATTGAACCACTGCCATATAACTGAATTAACGTACTACACTTCAACGATTTAGTTCTTCTTACGACGTTAGACTTGTTTGATTTAATAACTAATTGGGTGTTTGTTTTATAAACGTCTATGTGAGACTGCTCGGTCGCAGTCTGCCCTATCAAAATATCATAATTAAGAAGACTATCTGGCACTATAACTAAATCAACTACTATAAAGACACCATCTATGGACAGCTCCAAATTACATATACCTAGAGGATTAATAATCGTACTTCCAAATCCGCGTAACAAGGGTAAATCAGTACACACCCAATCTTCACTTTGTACTAATTCTCGTGCTTTTGATTCACGAATCAAACAACACTGACTCCCGAAGTCTACGTATCCTGTATAAGTGTTCCCGCGAATGACTATAGGCTTTCTAAATTTTTCATCAAAATCAACCGCACTAGTACAATTTAGTCATAAGGACTTTACCTCGGTTACACTTTTCCTAACTTCCCTGGTACAGTTGGGATTATCATGACCTATTCTATTACATTTTTGACATTTTCTAAGCGGTTTCGTACAGTCGGTAAAGACATGTCCAGGTTCATGACAGTTAAAACATCGAAGGCCTTTGATTACGTCTTCCTTTGGTAAACGGCGTGGGTCTAACAAAGGTTTCGCTGCCTTCTTGTTTATGCTACGGTCCGAGCGTTCATGTTTAACATTTCTCAAATATCCTAATAATTTATCGATATCTTCAAAACCAACGGCTTCGGCGCCATATCGAACCGATCTATCCTCTATTCCGTATACTATACAGTCTATGGCATCCCTTCCCAAAATGTGACAACGATTAAGTGCTATTAATTTTTCGTAATAATATTCTTCAAGGTCATCCCCGAATTTGGCTTTTATGTTAAGCATTTCAGTCAACAAATGCCCGTAATTTTCATACGTCGGAAAAGCAGCCTTAAGTTTTTCCTGCCAAATTTCCCATGAATGCATAACCGATGACTGCCCTTCATACCAACGCTTGGCAGTACCCATAAGTTTCGGTAGAGAGTAATGAGCCGTTTGTTTACTATCCCAACCGTAAATTTCAGCACATTCGTTGACTTTATTTAACCAAGTCACTACAGTTTGATTTTTAGCTTTAGGGTCAAATTCAGGAATCACATTAATCGACGTATATTTATCTTTATGTGTTGGATTTACGGTTGCTAATGTCTGTAATGTCTTATTTAAAGTTTCAATTAAATCTATACTAACATGAGAAATATTGCCACTGCGTGCTTCATGAGCTACAGGTGGCGTATAGGATCGATCAATACCACAGCCGTTAACACCACCCATCCTTGATGAATCGTCAATATTGTGTGATTCACCAATTGAATGTGCACCTTGATTTGAAAGAGATATACCGGGTGACTGCCTGGGCCGGCTTGGCCTTTTATTTTTATCGCTTCGGTTCTTCTTCCTATATCGCGATCGGCTTGGCGCGGAAGTACCTGAACTATTTGAATCAACTGACATACCTCGAGAAATTGATTCCACTCGTGAAGTACGCTTACTGGATTTCCGCTGGCGTTGCCGGTCTCCGCTTCGAGAACGCGAACGTGACCCCACACCTGGCCTCACACTTGGCCTCTCATTTTGTTTGCGGGCAACTTTCGAACCACGGCGTCTACTCCGTGATCTTCCTTTTGACTGAGAGATTGATCCCCGTCGCGAATCCAACGTATGTTTTGACCTCGATCGCGACCTCCTGCCGCGGCCCATTTTGTTGTTCCGAATATGATTTACGCAACAAAATAGTCTTTCCAAAATAACCGTTATTTTAACACTGGACGTAAAATGTTGACCGATAACGGCGCAGATTACTACACACTTCTGACTGTTAGAATATTAAATAATAAAGCAAACACCAAACTGAATTGAACACACTTTATTCTTGAAAATAACCCGAATCACAACTACTTTTGCTCTCCGTTACAATACCGAGTGAAAAAAATATACAAAGTGGGTAAACTTAAAAAAACAATATTCAATGTAAAACCCTTAAGATCATTTTTAACAATATAAATAGCTTTAAAATAATATATAGCTGTCACAAAATACTTGTGATTATTAGGAAATGATAAACAATTCAGAAATAAATAATAACCATCTTCAAAGAAAATACTGCATATTGATTGCAAAACGTTGCTATTCGTTAACTTGCAGGCGCTTACCTTAAAATAATCTAACAAGTGGAAACGGGTTCCACTAAGCTATTTTTTATATACGGATGGATGCGTGTACAGCTCAAGCCGCGGATTTTCCTCGCACAGCGACCTCGCCTCGGCGCATCTTCATAGGACACCTATTCGATAATCCTATTAATATTATAAATGCGAAAGTTTGTATGGATGTATGAATGTTTGTTACTCTTTCACGAAAAAACTACTGAATTACACATCAGAATAGCACATAGGTTATAATTTATAAAGATGTAGTGTGAATTATCCAAAATATATAACTAAATCTTTGCAAACCGAAGGAATAAGTTTCCCGATGCGAAGCGAGGGCGGGTCGCTGGTATTTTATAATACCATATACCAATAATACATACCAATACCAATAATATATACCAATAATTTATGTAGTATTTCCATATTTTTACCGATGTACTTCTGTTTGAAATGTACCATTTATAGCCAAATGACATATTTTACATAATGTAAGTATTTATTTTTAAATAATGCACATTCGGTTGACTTTGGCGTATTTATTGATAAAACATAATATAATTATTATAACGTCATTTTCGTAAGTAGGTACCGAACGAGGTCTAAACATTTTGATAAAATAGGTGGGATACCTAGTTTATATGTGAACTAGTATTCTGTCGATAAGAGTTACAGCTTAGTATGTAAAAAATATTAATTATAACTAAGTAGGTATTATTAATTGTAAGTAAAAAAGTACCTATTTTATTAATGAACCATTATTTGACAGTCGTCTATTAGTTCTGGTACGTACAGTGATAGAGAGTACTTAGTTACAGCACACACAGCATACACAGGCACAGGTTAAGTAGGTACCTATTTCCATTTCATAATTTTAGTCAGAGATTTCAACCTATTTATAAAATAATGACATAGCGCCAACATCTTTACTTTTCATATGACGTGATGCACACATGCAATCGATACAATAGTTGACACACGGCTACAGCAATACGTCTACACACAACACGCGTTATCTCAATATCGTTGATTAGTTGAACAAACAATTAATCTAATCGTGTAATTATCTTACAAATATCATTGCCAAGAGATATTGCACAGCTCTCCGCGCCAAGAGGTAATCCATTCAGTCCGTCGCGGGAAAATACGCTGAAATAGGTCCGTGATACGCGCTCTGTCTCTCGGAGTTCTGTAAACATGATTGGGAATTAGTTTTGTTTTTTTTAGTATTTTAAAATGGGAACGGAGGAGCATACAGATAGTGAAAAAAGTTATAGACCTTTTATAAGACAAGTGAGTACTTTTTAATTTGTTTTAGTTTTGATGGAAAGTTAAGTGGTGATTTACAGAACTTTTTTTTCTTATTTTCGTTGCTTTGTACCTACGTATTATACTCGTAGCTCGTACAACATATTTTGAGAGTGATTATTTTTGTTTCGTGTAATAAGTAAAGTTTAATTGTACTTAATTTTTTACAATGAAATGAAAAGAACAAATGGTTGTAGGACTTGAAATTATTTTTTCATAATCTGAAATTCTGTATAGGTTGCCAGATTTTTCAAATATTTTGTTATTTATTCTATTGTCGGACTGTGTGGTAGTAGAATTACTTTTTTACGAACCTAACGAAACAGAAAAATATAATATATCTAGGTACCTACCGTAAAAGTTACGTCAACGTTAAAAGTGCCTGCAATATTTTTAATTGTTTAAGTGCACAAAACAGTATTTTACTTCTTCCTTCTTTCGTGTTGTTGTTTCCTTTGTTTGTTTGTTGTTTGTAATAAACCACCCTTTGTTAAGGTCAAAAAACGTAAATACAAGAAATGAGTCAAACGCTTTATTTTGTTGAGTCACTTCCACGCGTGAGCTTCAAAGCGAACCAAAACACGTTCGGCTGCCAAACTCCGCGCACTCGCTTCATTGTAGTTGGAGATCAGTTATTAAGGTCAATAGTTTTACAAGATTTTATAAATAATTCGTTACTCTCAATATATTCTGCATTAGTAAAATTATGTACAGTGGCGTAGCGTGGAGTAATATAGAGCATCGCATAAAGAGGCCTCGCGAGGCCCTTTCAGGTGCGAGGCCGTGGGCGAGGGCCCACTTTGCCCACGCCTAGCTACGCCACTGATTATGTACGACTGTACGCATTAGACGTATTTTCACTTGCTTCGGTGAAGGAAAACATTGTGAAGAAACCTACAAACCTGAGAGTTCTCCGTCATGTTCTCAAAGGAGTTGTGAAATCCACCAATCCACACTTGACAGCGTAGTGGACTATGGCCTGTACCCCTCACGTAGTGAGAGGAGACCAGCAGTGGGACAGTTATGGGTTGCGATGATGAATTTCCCTCGCTTCGCTTGCGGGAAACTAGGTCAGAACATATTTAAACAAGTAGGTGATCTTGTATGGGATTGCATTTTTTTTAATAAATAAACATTGGTCGCGATCTGTAAAAGCGCTGTGTCTTTTCTGTGCTTCAGAGGCCACTATAGCTGTCGGTCCCGGTTGTTTTTGTTAGATAGCAGTCGTGAAGCGCTGTCCTGAGGTCCTCGGGCAGCATAAAAAATTCCGATAATTGATAGGCCAATAACCCCTCCGCCAATCCCTCTCATTTCTCAATTAAGATATACCTAAAACTCATCATAAGAGATGACAGACGATGACAGCGGACATCCGCTGGGTTCAGAAGGCTCAGAACCGGTCAGAGTGGTTAGGAGAGGCCAGTCCAGCAGTGGACGTACAAATACTGATGTATGGATGGATGGAATAAGCGATAATACTTGACACTCGGGTATCATGATATGGTCCAGGTTATCCTGGACTGGGGCAGGATACTTTATTACCAGTAATATGTTCCCTTGGAATAGTCTCATCAGTACTTTGCCATTTTAAGGCTCCACCTAAGCGAAGCCGCCAGCAGTAACAAGAATGATAATGATACAGAATCTGATCAGAATCAGATCGAATTATAATCGATAGAGTGGCTATAATTGATAAATGTGACCTTGATTGATAGATGGAGACGAAGATAAAACCGATATAGATCAAACTATGCGTACTAACGGAAGAGATTACGTCCCTAATTAGTGCAATCGATAAAAACAGTAATTGGACGTATTTCTCCCTCATTGGTGGTACGATGAGGACTACAAAAAATACTCTTCGATCAGTGTTGATTACTGAACGTTGTGACGCAAAGTCGAATCTCTGAGCATTCATGGCGAGTTGTGAAGTTGTCTCGATGATGTAAATATCACGTGGACAATTTAGTAGGCGCATTTAATTTGCAGAAATACATCTAATTGCGAACACGTGTTGTTGTCGCAAACCGGGTCAGAAAGTTAAATGAAATATGGTCATAAATACCTTCATAGATAACATTACATATTTAACTTTCCGTGAATCTGACTGGCTCGCTATCGATAACATACACCTTTTATTTAAGCCAGCCGCTAAACCATTTTTCAGATTCCATTCCAGTTACATACTTACTTAATTACTTTTTACTCTTTTTTTTCTTTCCTAGTGGAGTTCGGAAACGACGTTAAACGCTACCGTGAAGGCGGAATGTGAGTCACGGGAATGGAACAGAGATATAATAACAATACACTTTTATTTACAGAAAAAACATTCGGAGACTGCCGCGGTAAAGCTATTGCATAGCATTTTTTATCAACTTATGCAATTATAATTATTAGAAGTTATATAGTTATATCAGAACAGCGCCATCTAGTTTGTAGAAAACATACGTACCATACCTTAGTATTAAGGTACTAGATGGCGCTGATTGGGGGTGTTAGGTTTTTTTCGTTACGCAATTTCTGGATTCGGTCCCCACGCTCAAGGCCCGCGATAAAAGCTATGCAATAGCTTAAAAATAACCTCTTTGAATTGCATAGTGTGAAGTTTCACGTCATCTGCGCGTAGTGACACGCACCAGTTTTATTTTTTGACGGGCATTGTGGCCTGATGGCAATGATGCCTATGGTTTCACTTATATACTTTGTGCTACGGGCGACAGTGACCATTCACCAATTTCACCATAAAGTGGCGCGTCTGCTTCGTTGTCATATTTACATAAAAATAACGTAATGTTGAGAAAACTACAATTTTGTTCTGCACGTCGCAGTTGGCCTTGTCATTTTATAACACGAATGTTTTACGATATGATTTCGAGTGGATAAATCTTCGGGATTAGTCCATCTAGAGACAGGGATAGGATAGGCCACATAATGATAGCAATAACCCGTAATTAGCAGGTAATCTGCTTATCAATGAATTGTTTATGATCGCATAATCCATAAAGTGTCTATACGGATATAAAAATTGATGTCACCTGAAGAATTAATTTCAAATAAGGCCAAATATACCTAATAACGAGTTTGTCTCGTCGTTAACAAAACGGGTCGTACTGAAAAGCAGCGGCCTTGGTTTTAGTATACCATGGCCAATGCTGAGTGCGATCCCTTTCGTCAAGCATGTAGTTGTACTTCGGCAATCTGCTTTTATGCTTTTATGCTTTTAAGTATAAGCACTTATTTCTTTTTGTTATTTGTTTTGCATGTATTTTTTATAGTAGATAAGTTTGATTTGTCATTATGCATGTACTTACGTCCTTTAGAATACTCGACTTAAAACTCAAAAAAAACTCAAAACTCAAATCATTTATTTCACGTAGGTATTTTGCATACACTTGTGAACGTCATTTTTTGCATTTACCACCGTTTCGCTAAGGTGCCTTTAAATTTTAAAATCTTAGAGGAGAAAAAGAAACGGCGGAAGAAAACTCCTCGGCACATCTTTTAAAAATAGTGGTAATAAGTTTTAAAAATAATAAAGGTTTTTCGTCTTCTTCTAAATAAATAGCTAAATAAATTTATGGATTTAAAAAAGCGTACTGCGTACGAGCATGCAGCACCACCTTCCGCTGCCGCCCATGACAACTGTGTGTGACCGACACAGAACAAGACTCCAATTGGGATTAGGATCGTTAGTTCAGCTAGCAAAGGGTAGTTATTAAGGATGTTACTCGTAGTAGTCGTAGTTGATCAGTTCGTACAGCTACGTATGTATGAGGATTGAGGACTAGTGTAGGGATTTTTAGTGGTGGTTATTCTAATTGGTATAGTTATTTTACGAGTATATCACGGCTTACCTCATGTGTTATAATTGTCGGATTCGCCCGACTAGTTTCGGACCATTCCGAGGTCCTATCAAGAGCCGTCGCCGACGAGAGCTCGGTTCCGACTCTAGTCTAGAAACTAGTCGAATCCGACAATTATAACACGTGAGGTAGGTGATATACTTGTAAAATGGATTCAGACACTCACGAATCGTTCAGTACTAAAATGGTATAGTTATTGTTTGTAAGACTCAGGTCACAATGTGTTGCAACAATACAATACAATACAATACAATACAAAAACTCTTTATTGCATACCATTTTACAAAAATAAGTACAATTACATCTTAAAACATTTCTATGATGAATCGGCTAAGAAAGGTAGGGGTAAGAAAGTTAGTTGAGAATTAGTCCAGAACTCGTCACAAACAGTTATCTAGAAAAATAGCTTTATCAACGCCCGATTATCACAGCTGTCGCTAGTTGCCATGCTGACCTCGGGCTGTTGACGACACGTTTCTGACATGATTGATATCGGCTCTGATTAGATTTCAGAACAGACGGCACTGACGGCCGCAGCGATGAATTTGAGTATCGATGAGATTTGCCGCCTATCTTGATAGTGTTGTAAATGGCGTGCTTGTTTTTTTTTATGATAAGTGATGATATCAGAAGCAGAAGTAGGTAGCTGAGTGGGATGATCAGCATCCTAGTCTTGGAATGCATTCGAATGTGTAATACAAATTTGAATTTGGAAATGTTAACGCATTTTACGTCAATAGCTAATAAATAGCGTAAAGCCGAAGCGCTCATAGCCCGGCTCGCCGGCTCGTGTGATCGGCCGAGTTGAACAACGGCGGGCAGTCGGAAGTTGGATGGGTGGCTGCTAGTGGGATTTTTTTTAGTATTTCCGTGCTTCGGAGGGCACTTAAGATGTCGGACCCGGTTGGCGAGAGTCCCGGTTCGCGAGATTGAAATACCTACTCGTATTTACTTAGTTTGAAGATATTTAATTTACTTGTTTATCGACACAGGTAAATGTCGAGACAAGCTTTTATGTTATATTGTGTAATGACGTTATAATTTGATAGTAAAAGTTTTCAAGAAAGGCTATTTTTTGTTCCATTAGAAATAATAAGTCAATGATTGCATTAAATAAAAGCTGGTTTTTAAAAAGTTTGTTACTTTTAACTTATTATTGCTTAAAAATTGAGTTGCAAGATTCCACTCGAACAAACATATATAATGTAGTTACATACATACATACATTGCAAGTTAAATAAAGCTTTTTATTATATTTATCTATATTTATTTATTTAGTTATTTATTAACGTCATATCGGAGCAGCGGATCAATGTGATTTTAGTGTGGATATAATTGAAGGGTTAGACAGTGATATAAGTTTCTATTTCTCGCGAAAAATATATAATTTTCACGCGAAAACATGTTTTACTCAAATTATCGCTTTAGTTGGCGTCTCGGAGCGTGCGATATACACGTGCGATACTTTGCACACCTAAGCAATAAGTTTCCCTAAGTGAAGGTAACGCAAGTTGTCTAGTTTCAGAAGCCCAGTCCTCAAGTAAAACACCGACAAACCAGAAGCTATCAATACTTTATTAATTGCTTCGTTTCAATAACCTAATTAATAAACATAATTATAGTTAAGCTCTATAGATAACGCGGGTATCGTATTAATACCGGATAATAGGTACTTAATTGCTTCGTCACTAGCCGATAAAACTCTATCACTTCAGATAAATGCCGCTTTGTGCAAAATGCCCTGTCACACAAAATAGTGATGATTTTTACATAGTGACAATTGAATTGAGCCCAGCAGTGGGAAATTTGTAATTATGTAGTTGTATGCACTATTTTTAAAAAGATGTACATAGGAGCTTCTTTTGCCGTTTCTTTTCACCTCTGAGGTTTAAAATTTAAAATTCAATATTTAAAGGCACCTTAGCGAAACGGCGGTTATTGCAAAAAATTTACGTTCCATAAGTCTTAATTAAATACCTACTTAAAATAAAGGATTTGAGTTATAGGTTGCGAATGTTGCGATGATGATTCATATAATATATAAATACGTAAATACCTACTTACTGAAATGTTGTCAAACCGAATGTAGGCGAACAACGTATTTTGTGTAAAAACGATATTTTTAGACTTATCTTTTAATCTAATCTTCTACTTTGTTACTAAGTGCACATTAAGGACATCTGTTTGCATTATTTTACTGTAAGATTGTCTAAAAAGGTTTTATTTCGATTTTTTGTGTTTTGGCTTGTACCATCGTTACAAAAGAGATGAGGATATAATGTCACGTAATTCTTGTGCACTCTCCAAAATTCTGTAGAATACCGAAAAGCTCTCATGTTCCGCCTTTGTGTGGTGCTATGGAAACACAAACCAGACCAGATATCAGCAAAATGTAATTATGACAACATTACAATTAAGTACATCTGGAGGCCCGGAAATGCCCCCACAGCGCATTCGAGGAAAGGTAGAGCGTTATAGGCTTGTATTTCATTGCCTCCAGATGTAATTGCAAATTGCAATCCTAATTCTACCTACCACTACCATCGCTAATGGTTCGGAAATCTAATAGTGCAATTCGTTCAACGGACTAAAACAATGGTTCAGTACGTCGCTACACAAGTCACGCGATAAGATTGTAGCAACTGGTTCAAAGTACTTCACTGATAGCTCATTGTTTTTCAATAATCAATCGTTTTAAGTAGGGGGCGGTGTGTGAAAGATAGTTTTATTATCTGCACTGAACAGTCTTAATGTAGATTTACCTAATTGTGAATAGGCCAAAATATGTTCTTAGGATATTGTCTATCTATCTATCATACAAATCGATTGTTTATCATGCGATAATTGTTATAAATCAGCTCTTTTAGATAAATCATCATCGCAACCCTTATTTGTCCCACTACTCCCACTGCTGGGCTCGAGTATTCTCTCATCATGTGAGGGATGTTTTTGCCATAGCCCACCCAGCTTAGCGCTTAGGGCAGTTTGGCTGACTTCACATACATTTGAGGACATTATAGAGAACTTTTCGATGATTTCCTTTATCGAAGCAAGTGCTCATTAATTTCTAAGTAATACAGCCGTCATTTTTTGAAATGAGAGATGCGTGCAGGTTTCTATTCGATGCCCGCCCTGATCAGGAGTCAAATGTACACAAACTAGTTGTTATCACTGGAAAATTATTTTTCGCATATTTTAATAAGTTTGTAAACTATCCCAATAAAAATAATTACCTTACCCAGACTATACCTACGCTTGTATCGACCTAAGTTTCGAGTTGGAGCATTACGTTACAACAACCCACACTGATTGACGGGCATTTGCCTAAACCGGGTTTTAGTCATCAATAACAAAGAATCTTCTCGACATTCCAGTGTTTCCTGACAGCGAGCGTGGCATTGAACATCGTGGGCCATGGCTGCGTTATCGGGTACTCCGCAGTCCTCATCCCCAGTCTCCGACGCTCAGATTCATATATCAAGGCCACCCCGAGTGAGGAGTCATGGATCGGTGAGTTATGTCCCGTATGGACATTATGTATACTTTTATTGAAACACCTTCAAACAGGCAGACGAGCCACCTGATGGTAAGTGATCATCCTCGCCTGTAGACGTCAGTAACAACAACAGCATCAGATGCGTTGGCAGCGCCGACTGTCCCACTACTGGGCACGGGTCTCCTCTCATAATGAGAGGGGTACAAACCTACTGACCACTGTCCATCGTGCAGGCTAAGTGCGGACTGGCGGACTTCACACACCTTTGAGAACATTGTAGAGAACTCTCAGGTCTGTAAGTTTCCGATGTTTCCGATTACGATGTTTACCTTCACCGAAGCAAGTGATAATTAAATCTCCAAATAAATGGAGGCAGTTTTAGATATGGTAAGATGTGGTTTTTAGAGAAACAGAAGTTTTATTGAAGGAAATTCCTTTATATCAGAATAAGCAAGAATGATGATCCATCTGAGTTGAAGAATGATTCATTCTTCAATACTTTTACCACAGGTAAAGGAAGAAGCGTTCATTTTAACTATGTGCCACGCAGAAACGATTGACCAATAGTGACTAAAATTTTATAAAATTAGAACCGACTGCGTCTGGATCTTATCGTTGCCAAGCAGCCATAAAACATTATCGAAGGCCGTTTGAAGTTGTTAATTTAAAATTTCAAGTTCACTGTCTTCGCCGACATTACTTATAGGATTAAGGAAGTATATGGTATTTAAATTTAACAGTAACTTTTTCTGTTTCCAGCATCAATCATTGGATTTGCGCTCATCACCGGCAACTTCATCATCACGCCGTTAATGGACACTCTCGGGCGAAAGAAGTCACATTTGCTCACTATAATTCCTAACCTCATTGGATGGTTTATGCTCATCCTTGTGAACAGCGTTGCTGGTCTCATCATAGCTCGCTTCCTCCAAGGTATCGCCATGGGGATGCTTGGACCACTCGGCTCGATAATCATCGGAGAAATGACAGACCCGAAGAATAGAGGAGCATTCCTTACCAGCGTTTCCTTATCTTTAACAATTGGAGTCATGTTCTCCCACGCGCTAGGGACATATTTTAGTTGGCAGCTAACAGCTCTTATTTGCTCCTTCATAACCTTTACGAGCTTGATCTTAATCATTTTTAACCCAGAGTCACCTTCGTGGCTAATCGCGAAAGGCAGCTACGAGAAAGGCGAAGAAGTATTCTTCTGGCTGCGAGGTCGCGATAGCGCTCAGGAAGCTGAGTTGGAGAGCATGATATCAGCTCATAGGATGACGAGAAAATCCAGCTTCACCGACAAGACACTCTCTTTGGGTGCACGAGCTAACCGCCTGTGCAGCTACTTAGGAAAAACAGTATTGAAGCCCGAGTTCTATAAACCCATCGTAATAATGTTTTCTCTGTACACGATGTTCCAATTCGCTGGCATCAACGTCATCAGCTCGTATGCCATGGACATCATACACCAAGTGGTCGGGCCAGACGCAAACGCCGAGTTTTTGATGGTTGCTCTCGATGTTGAAAGATTAGTCTGCAATATTGTCGCCGTATTTCTGATGAAGTCTATGCGACGACGGACCTTGCTGTTCTCCAGTGCTGCGATTTGTGTGTTGTCATATTTAGGAAAAGCGGCCTACGTTTACGCAAAGCATAACCAGCTTTTAACCTACGATAGCCATTGGATACCTATAACGTTGATAGCTATTTATATGTTTTCATTGACTGTGGGTATATCTTCGATACCTTTCGCGATATCAGGAGAGATATTTCCATTGGAATACCGAGGATTGGGTGGAGGCATTAGTGTTTGGGCGTTGTCGCTGAACTTCTTCGTAGCAGTCAAGTGCTTCCCTGTGCTAAATAATGCAATTGGACTCTCTTTGACTTACTTTTTGTACGCTAGTGTCGTGATATTTAATTTGGTAATACTTTACTTTATGTTGCCTGAGACAAAGGATAAAACGCTTCAAGAAATCGAGGACAATTTCCGAGGCGTGACTCGTGAAGACAAAAGGTGCGCGGAACCTCTAAACGGCAAACACAATAGTGAAATGCGCAGGGTCAGTTCTCATATATTATATTAAACTAAACATATCGTTAAATAAGTTACGTTACTAATAAAAAAAGAGTTAATTTTATACGGAAACTGAGATTTTTAGAACAATTTTATAACGGCTGATATTTATTATAGGAACGATAATAAACTTAAATTAAGCTCTAATATTGAAATAGTAAATGATTAAGATAAATAAAAAAATATTACATCTGTGGCATTTTTATTTATAATGTTCTTAGACATTATATTGTACATTGTATAATACAATCTACCTCTAACAAACTGATTCCATAAAAGTCATTTTAATAGGAACTTCCACTTTCTTCTTACACACATTTACTCTCGGTATAATCTTCTATCTACGGGGCCAGCTATCTTTAGCTGCAGGGCGTTTCCTTATGTTTCATGTCTTCCGATCAACCTTCTTCTACTCTGCCTAATTCCAACATCTTATCCCTTTCACTGACATCAGTTTTAGTTTCAATTTTGACACCTCTAAAATGACATTCTATCTCATAAAGAGTCTTTCCTTTGGTTTCTGGTAGTAAGAAAAAGAGGAATATACCACACAGAGCTATAGATACACCATACACGCAAAATGTGCCGTTTACGCCGATTTGTCTGAAGGATGTGGGAGCCGTCTTCACCATCACAAAGAACATTAACGATAGAAACATTCCAGATATACCACTTCCAAGACTTCGATATTGTAATGGGAAAATTTCTCCAGCTATAGCCCATGGAATCGGCAGGATACCTAAAGTCTTTCCAAAAATATAAGTCAGTGTCGGTATGACAGGTATCCATGAGTATTCAACCGGCAAATGGCCAAGATCTCTTAGGTATAGCAACAGTGCAGCAAGGAGTAACGAAACAAAGCTGATAATAATACCTAAAAATAATACTGTTCGTCTATTCAGTTTATTGACTACAATACAAGCAATGACCGCAGTGATAAACCTCACCATATCGACTATTAACATGCTAGTGTACGGCTCAATCGTTCCTCCGGTCACTTCCTTCATCATCGGTACTGTATAAGATGGCACCACAGTCATCCCTGATATTTGAAAGAGAATAAACATGAACATCATTATCACAGTTGGTTTGTAAAACTCCGGTTTGCGCAAAATTTGAGCCAATAACCTCAGTTTGGCCACTTTTGGAGTTGTGCTGACTCTTCTCTTTTGACTATTCAGCAGAACTTCGAGCTCTTTCTCCGAATCTTCATGGTATCCTCTGAACCAGTGAAAAGATCTTCGACATTCGTCGT
The DNA here is from genome assembly GCA_905404295.2 of Ochlodes sylvanus. NCBI lineage: Eukaryota > Metazoa > Arthropoda > Insecta > Lepidoptera > Hesperiidae > Ochlodes > Ochlodes sylvanus. The sequence goes on along the minus strand of FR990146.1, from coordinate 1,042,384 downwards.
ATCTTCCAACAGATGCAAGGTATGGCGGAGTTTCAGGAGCTAGGGAAATAAGAACAAGTGAAGCGGCGTAGCAGCTTCCGCAGGCTATAGCAGCTTGTCTCCAGTAGAGAATGGTTCCGAAGATGTGGGCGATAAGCATTCCGAGAGAGAATGAGAAGGCTATAGTTGCTAGGAAAGCTCCTCGATGCTTCGGGGCGGAGTACTCCGCTATGGACACTGGAGCGGCTGCAGCTTGGATGCCCATTCCGAAGCCCTGAAAATAAGATGATAAACATCATAATCAACTGTATGAAAATAAATTTTATAGTCACTGACGCTGAATTGCTTTAATGAGCTTAAATGGTTCAAACAGTCTTGATGTAGTCAATTTATGGCCCATTGTCCTTGGGCCATAAATTGACTACATCAAGACTGTTTGAACCATTTAAGCCGCTGAATAACGGTTTTCATTAATAATTGTGACCGTTTCAGCTTCTTCGTTACGTTCTACGTAACTCGGTTGTTGTAATGTTGTGTCGCAGTGAAACTTCAAAACATGTTTACAAAATCAAACGAGTCTTTATGCTCATAATGTGATCCGTAAATGGCTTGTAAATTCTACTCGTTTAAATGTTGGGAAATGGTCGTCTATAGATGACCGTAGACCAGTTTGTAATGATCATTAATAACTGACTAACAGTGTTGGTTTGAATTCAAACAAATTAACGACGAAAGTTGCTTTAATTTCATATATTTTCTTTAAATTCACGAAAATACTGAGATGATAAGTATGGACTTAACTTCTTAAACTAATTTTCGTTTAGGGAGATGGAAACACAGAGGTTTAAGTGTTCACAGGAGATATTGTGGCCTCCCTATATAAGCTGGATGGCTTCCGACGTGGTTTTAATGGCTACGAGTCCCATATAACCCGCAACCTGTAGACTATGAAAGTTTCCCCTTCAGAAAAAAAGGACCAGTTAATAGGCCCATGAAAAAACCCACGTTCGAGGGTTAGATACACCATAACGATAATCATAACTACTTACTTCAGATACTACTCAGATAATTATCGACAAACAGACTAAAGTAATATCGGTTTCAACTTCACTTCAGGAAGTTCATTGAATTAATCGAAAGTCTCTACACGTGTCGGCAATATGAGCACGCGGAATTGTCACATGTTTTATTAAAGTTATGTGACTTCCAATTGAGACAATTAATGTCCAAGATTATTGTACTGTTATTTATAATGGTGGAAATGAGAACAGTACTAGGTGTATATCGACACAAGACAAACCAAGACAAATAATATTAATCAGATGAAGTCATAATAATTATGTATTAGAGACCCACTCTACACTCGTAATTCGACCTATTAATTGTCAAATTACTCACTCGTTCTATTAATTGTCAAATGGTTACCTAAGTACTTGATTCAAACTTCATGTTACGTCGTATCAAATGCATTGTGGTGTGCATATATTAATGTTTGTAATGTTTTATTTATTACTTTAATGTATTTCTAATGCAGTAGGTATCAAGTTACAAAAATGTTAGCTTTCTGCACTCCTTGTACATTTAAACTCTTTCATACTCCTCCGACGTTATAATTTTTAGTAAAAAGGGATACAATTTTTACACCTAACACACACGACCCGAGAACAAACATTTCTTTCAAATAAATGTCTGCCCCGGCATGTAATCGAACCCGAGTCCCCTTTCCGCCAGGGTTACTACCAACTAGGCTACGGGGTCATCCAAAAATCCAAACAAAAACAACTTACAAGTAAGTTGTTACTTACAAGTAGAAATCTGCTGATCAGTAAGGCAGTTGGTCCCTTCGCAACGAGCAGGAGAGCCCAGCCTCCCAGACACGGCAGGGTGCTGAGCTGGTTGGTGAACTTCCTGCCGAACTTTTGGAGAATGAAGGGAGCTACCACGATGCCGGAGATGAGGGCTAAGCCGAGAACTGACGCTGTAAAATGACATTGTAAATTATGAGATAAACTTGTCTTTCAAGGTTGAGGCTTTGATAACATGACAGAGTATCCACATTTTTGCCAAAAACTCGAAGGCGTTTAGGTATATTTGGGCATATGGAGCCGCTTAAAACAAGACTTATTAACCATTACTAACTGGACTAACATTGTCTGATAATGATAACTGAATTTATCAACCCAATCCCGATCTGAGTCTTATTCTGGGTCGGTCCCGGTTGTCATGGGCGGCAGCGAAGAGTGCTGCATGCACGTTTACTCTATCAAATTAAGACTTAATTAGTCTATAAAACACCTGAAGTAGGTACTGCGTTTATGACTCAAATTATGGCGCAATTTTATATTCCGCTCATTTTCCATTATTATGTACAATCTGAAATAATAATGGAAAATTATACGATAGATAGTTACTACACAATCAAAAGTCTGCGAGACGGACGACCTGAGGTTACGTAAATACATGTTTTGTGAGTCGTAGAGCGTCATTATTTTAAACGTTATAGCCATTATTGTCAGTTTTGTTTACGTACATACCTCTTCTTTGGTTCAATAACGTGACGAATTGTAAAGTTTTGCTTTGCAAGATAACGCGTTATTGAAGCAAAGAGAAAGAGGCGTGTATAAGCTATTAATAATTTTTATTATGGAATTAACGTAGCAAATGAGCAAGCAGCACCACCTTTCCGATGCACGCCCATGACAAATGTGACCGACCCAGAAGAGTATTAGAGTAAGTTGATTAGATTAGTGTTAAAATGTTAGTTGGTAAGTTCGGCAGGTACTTACTTACTTAGTAGGTTTGATGACTGGGACAGGGAGACAGGGACTGTTAGAGATAGGAAGGCCTGTCAAATGTGTCATCAAGTCAAAAGTTTCTCCGCGCCACCATAGTTAATTTTGCGAGTTGCTGTTAGTAACAGTCCAGGTAGTATTTGTTTAGTAAGAGTCTTGTTCTACTTCAGCTACAAATGTTGCTAGCCTTCAGGACAAAGAAACTAAAAAAGTGTAACCGGCTCCACACCTTCCTAACCGGAATACAATCGCTGTTAAAACCATTTAAATTGTGTTTGACTACATAACCCTAAAATGGAATGGTCTCATTGTTGGTCTTATCGATTACTCCAGCTTCGAAATCTTGTGGACGAAAAGGTGGATGGTTGGTGGTGAAGCTTACCAATCCAAGACTCGTGCTCATGCGTGAGCTTGACAGCAGAGCCTGGCTGCCGGAGCTGCTCCAGCAGCACCCCAGGGTACGCGATATTGGCGCCGGTGCCCGTCATGTACATCACCACGCCGCTCACTGCTAGAAGCTGGAAACAGAGAAGATAACTCGGTTATAAGATAAAATAATTTCGCCACGCAAATGTCTTTCGAGAGAATCAGCTCATGTCATGAGGTGTAAAGGGTTACTTTACACCTCAAGATGCTCGAATTATTAGCATATTTAGTACATATTTAGCATAGCAGCATATTTAGCACATCATACACAGCATAACTATGCTGTGTATGATGTGCTAAATATGCTGTGCTATTAGTAGTCAATCGTTTAAACTTCTATCTTTTGAGAAATTCGGGGATAACTTTAAGACCACTCCAATTCTATCAAAATAACAATTTTAACTGTTTTATTTCACAACCTCAATATCGTGAAAATTGTAAGATTACTCTTGCGGTTAAATAGTCTGATTTATCACATGAATATACATAGTAGAAATACCTGTTTAAAAAATGGTGAAACCCGCTGCCCTCCACAGCACCCACCTTCAGCGGTGTTGTCATTCTTCTCCAAGGTCTTCGCCATTACTTTATGTCCCGGCTTCTCGGGCATCGTCTGGTTGGTAAAAGAACGCATCTACTTACATAAGTCATATTAAGTGATCAAAGTTAAGATAAAACTGCTAGCGACATCCGTGAGGCGACAATGCATCAACATCAATCAATGAACAACAGTCCCAGCAGGTGGTAAGCGGCGATGAAGTCATTAATGTTCCCGACAAATCTTGAAAGCAGAATTAGAACTACTCCTTATTCTTATTTGAAATTTTGCATATACAATACAATACAATACAAATCCTCTTTATTGTACACCAAAAGTTTTACAGAACATTCTAATAAAGATGTTTATTTTATTTATTATATTTTATTTATTTAAATAAAATAAAATAAAATTATAATGAGACTCTTGATAACAATTACTAACTGGACTATTACTAACGACAACTAACAGAACTAACTATCGCTAACAGCCCCTGTCCCAGTCCTCATACATTTTGTAAGTAAGTAGCAATCGAGCATGCAGCACCACTACAACCCTGCCGCCCATGACAACTGTGACCGACCTAGAATAAGACGCTGGAACATTAGTTGGTTAGTTTGTCTAAGTCTAACATATTTACTTGCGTGCTCGTTTGCTGCGTTAATTCTATAAAAAATTACCAATTCATAATCTAATTTGCAACAATCCTTGTAACCGCAGAGGCTGTGGTCTGCGGCTCAAGTCACCTGACTCTGATAATGCTCCGTGCGAAACACGTGTTTGTGCTCGTGTGTATTTTTACTTATAAGTTGCTGACACGCCAAACGTTGTCCTGCAACATACATATATTATTTATATCTCAGGTTGTCAGCCGTGTATTAAAATGAAACACCAGTTTTTAAGTTAACCCCCAGAAATACAACAGTGAAATCGACTTTTGGATTCTATTGGCCCTATGAAGATCGATCACACATTTATTTCTCAAATTTCTTCTAGGTTTATCTACTTTCATAAACCAGTTCCGTATTTATTATACGTATTGTAAGTATATTGTCAAAATTATGCTGTAATTTTTACAATCATCACTTCAACACATCAATCATCACTTATCTAACATCCCGTCTGATTATTCGTCGACTAATAACAAGCCAGAATTTAAGATAAATTAGTTATACTAAAAAATAATAATACGTTTAACCTTAAGGTTACTTCACTACAGATAAAAACATGTAATCTATTCCGCGTATGTGTTGCTATTATTTTGATTATAATATTTTGTTTATAACAACGAATGAAGCTTCTTGATAAAGATGAATTGTACGTCACAATAATAAATTATGTAATAAGATATTACGTCGTAGGTCGACGTGAATATGTAGAGGGGTGTAAGAAGTTACCGTTCACTACCACCAAACTCATATTCCGGCAGGCCTACAGTCAAGGCTTACTGTAGAATCAACAGAGAAATATTTTTACATACAAAACAGAGCTTCTTAGCCAGCAACGCGTCGTAAACGCCTTTCCTTGTTACTGACGCCATTAGTGACGGTGATTTACCATAAAATAGACTGTTGCTATGTTGCTTATTGGTCTAAATAAAAATTTAATAAGTTGAATAATTAAAACATGATTTACTAAAGCTAAGTTTACATTAAAAATGCAGAGCAATTTTAGTCACTGTGCTGTTACCCGTTGAGGAATTCCCTTACTTACTTTACTTACTTAAATACTTACCTTGACTGGATGCCAAAACTGAGCGTAGTATCCGGTCGCTTGTCATTAAATTGCATTGGCATCCGAACTAAACCTACTTATACGAAAAATTTAAGTCCGTAGAGTAAGGAAAAGTAGTTTTGATTCAGCTTGCAACATTTAACCCGAACATACAGACATTGCAAGTTAAATAAAAGCATGGGTAAAACAATGTCAAACAATGTAAAGCTATCGAATACAATGAATACCTATTCTGGTATTGTGAATTTTAAAGATAAAGTGGTATTGTGAATTTGTGACTTAGGTACTTATAGGTACAACTTTAGAACCTAAAGAAATACTATTTAAAATCGAGAGGTCCGGAAATGTCCTGTTTGTCTTCAGTTGAACAAAAATACACTTACTAAACAGTTTATTTACATAAACCATAAATACCGGAATCCCGGTATTAAACATTTCAATACCGGTATGGAAAAAAACGCAAAAATATCGGAATATCGGTATTGGTCAATACCGGGATCCCGGTATTGGAAGCCCTAGTACAATAGAGCGTAGTAGGTACACCACGCTGGCCAATTAGATCGGCATGCTGCACACACCTTAGAGAACTTTATGGAGAACTCTCAAGAGAACAGGTTTCCTTACAACAACCTTCATAATTCAAATGGGTGGAAAGTGGAAAGTCTGGATAACTTAGGGTTAGGTTTTAATTACGCGCAAAAAGAAACAGCTCACTGCTAGAATGCGTCGAAATCTGTCACTTATGTTTTTTAATATAACTAATTTGAATCGCTCGTCGTAACCTTGGACCCTTCGCTTCGCTGGCAAATTCACTACCAACTGGAATACGGGGTCGTCATTAAAATTAAATATTATAATAGGTCAGTGGGCTACACCGACCACGCCATCAGCCGACTAAGCTCCTTGCATAACATTACAACTTTCACCATTACGCATCGACAGACGTATTATTCTATTATCTCTTGTATTTAAATGCAAAGAGAAAACATTGCATGCCTATTGTGATTCTTCTTCTAAAAGTCTTATGTAAATAAAAATAAATCGCCATACACACTCATAGCCCCATACTGGATTGCCTGTGTCGTGGGTGGCATGGACAACACAAATTACCCCAGCAAACATTCATCTATCACATCGTGAAATGTTAAGCATGTTTCGATGTCAATGTTGGATAACCACTAAAAGACGCTCCTTCCTTGGCCGTCAATTCGATGATGCCTTTGATTCGATTGATTCGATAAGGTCCGATGTGGTCTGGTTTGCTGGCAGTTTAAATTACACAATATATCTTATGGAATCACTTTACGACAAGGAAAACATTAACACTGTTTTGCTCCTCATTATATTCCGTTCTGCATACTTATTTAAAAACATGAATAACTACAAAATCCTAACAAAAAATATGAAGATGAACGTGCGGATGACGCTGGTCTTACGATATTAAAGATGAGGAGTCGGATTTAAGACCCAAAGTCAAGGTTAGCAAAGAATATAACACTGCCCGCTGGCGCTGCGATACTTATAGGTGCGGCACAAAAGGAAGGCCCCGATGAAGTTTATTTGACGTCTGTCCGATCATCAAGTTTCGTATAAATTATTACATAAATTTGAAGGAGCAAATTGCTGTTCTTCATGGTCTATAGTGATGTGCAAAAAGTCATAAAATTGATCGAATGTATAACTTTAAGACCCAAAGTTAATTAATTACATGGATATTGAAACAATATATATATTTAAATATTATGGACTAATGCGGGACCATATAAACAAAGTATATGGTACCTCGAACAAATTCCTTCACGTTTTTACTAACAAAATACAGTGCCACCTTTAATAATTAAGTCAATTACATAAATGAATATACTATAAATCATCTCAACCCAACAAGGCCCACTACTGAATTCAAAGCCGAGGAGACCTTAAATATAAGGTGATTCGTAAGACTCTAGTGATATTAATAGGGGGTACTCAGTATTCGATTCTCATTCCAAAATATGTAATTAAAAAGGGTGCTTAAAATTTTTATTCCAAAAATGTATCGATGCGACTCGCACTTGACCAAATTTTTCGATACTAAATTAACATTTTTCACGTCACTATTTTAATGTGTCAAAGGGGCCTTAATTTTTTGCCGTTACTATAGTACCGTTTCCACCGTGTAATAATTGTTTTAACAGCAATTGTGTTCCGGTCAGAGCGGTGTCGATTTGGTTACACTTTTTTAGGGCGATCATCTTAGTCAAAGGTAGCACATGTGACCTAATTAGAATGGAGAATATTACTAACAATTATCAACTGGACTCTAATTATTCCTAACAGTCCCTGACGAACTACCAACTAAAGTTCTTGATCACCTCTGCTAACTCGACTTAAGTCTTGCACACACGCAGCTTCTTGTTCAGTAGTTTCAGTCTGTCTGTCAGTCACTCAGTAACGCAAGTGTTTTATATACGAGTATATTGATGATTGTACAAATCATCTCAACCCAACAAGGCCCACTAATCAGCATCAGCATGGATCTCCTCTCCGAATAAGAAGTTGAAGGCTATAGTCCACCACTCTGGATAAGTGCGGATGGACAGACTTCACACACCTTTGAGCAGGGGCGGATCCACCGTTATGGGCACGATGGGCATGCCCACAACCCAAATTACTTGTGACGTCACATTTTCACCTTTTTTAACCTAAAAAATCGGTTGACCCTACAGGCAATTCCCTTAAATTCCCGTTAAATTGATATGTCATGAAATTTCGAAGTTATGTTGAAAATAATAGTACTCATTTTCAAAAATTTTCGTCAACAAAATCTCGGATTAACCGATTTTGAAGCTCTTTGCAGCATTCAACGCTGTTTTTTTTTAAATAGATTATTATGGAACTGATCAATACAGTTCGAAAGTTCGAAAGTTATTTGAAAATAACCCTGTGCTCTGGACGCGCCCAAAAGGGCTTTCGGCCCAGAGGAACGCGTCTAGTACGGCATTATAATTCAGGGAATTCTGGCGTTCGTACCTCTGGAGACAGCTTTGTTTCGTATCGGGTGATCCAAACGCGTGCACTGATTCGGTAACCGATGTGATATGACTGGTATGGAAGGTTTTATCCCCAGCTTTGTCATATCTTTTGGTGGAAAAACCAGCCCTGATACAGCGGTTCATACATTGCCGCTTCAAACCGCAAGTATACCGCTTACCAGGCCTGAACATCAGCGTACGCTTCAAAGAATCCATCTGCGCCAGAGCTGAAGAGAAAGCTCAACGTTGCCACCCGGTCAGCAAAGAAATGTCCAGGGCGAAGGCTAAGTTTATCGGCAGAATTGGCGAGCAGAATGAGAATACTGGTCGCTAGCCAAGGCTGTTGAGGGCAACTTTGTCCGTTCATCCGTTTCCATACGGCAAAGGGGAAAGCCGAATTCTGGGCACCCTCTTTGCCACCAACTCGACCTTTGACGATGGGAGGACCACATCACCTAACATCCCACGATATGAGAGCTCACTGAACGATATACTTTTTACTCAAAAGTTCATCAGACGATCATTACAGTCCCTCGATACTCCCGAGTTGCCGCTTTGCGAGCTGCATTTCCACCAATGCTATGCTAAGAAAATGTGTCATGCGAGGATGTGTAGCTGTGCTGTGGAAATGAGTGGGCGTTTCCACCAAAGCTGTGCGAGGAAAATGTGACGTACGAGGATGTGTAGCGGAGCTGTGGAAATGCGCATTAATGTGCAGTGCGAACCGTGCGAGCATGCGTCTATGGACTGGCTGATACAGCAAACCTCACAACGCATTCCTCGCAACACATTTCTCGCACACTCTCTCGCTTGTTTTGTACCTAAAAAACCTCGCTCCGCTAAGGCTAGGTAAATGAAGCAATTCTATTGGTTTTTCAAAAACACATTCCACGCTACGCATCCTCGCACATCATTGGTGGAAATGCAGCCTTAACGCGCCTATTCTCGCTATCGTACACCACAGGAATAATACCGTCTTCGTAGAAAGTAGCCCTAGTTCATCCCATCTAGGGTTTTCGGGCCCGGGTACCCGGGTCGGGTATACCCGGGTATTTAAGAGTTTTCGGACCCGGGTAATATATGACTTAAGACCCGGGTACCCGGGTATCAATAAAATTATTCTATATTTCAGCTATTTCCGTAATAAAATAACGGCAAAAGTACTTAAGAGGGGGCATAAAGCTAGGAAAAATCAAATTTCACCCGCGCTTCACGCGGACCATCGTGACTAGTAATAACCAAAAACTTTGAGCGACTTGAGATAGACGATAAGCTTATTGCACGGAATAGGAATGCAATAAGCGACAAATGTATTTTCTTTTGATTAGGTATTCCTAAATTGATTTTGAAATCGCTAGTCTAATCTCTTCTTGAATACAACTCGTAATCAGCATTATATATTATTTATATTAAAATATTGACTCTAAAAATATGCACCATATTGAAAATACATTCATTTTCGTTGAACAATCTAAGATTGCCTATTTTGCTTTATACCCCCTCCTAAATTCGAGATCTCATTTTTGTGTCATATTTAATAAGATTTAAGTGTTATTTTATTCGAAGTAGATAGATGCCTTCGTCTATATATAACGATAAATAAATAAATAACGCTACACACTCATAGCCCCACACCAGGATTCCCTGTTTCGTGGGTGCCATGCCAAGAACGGAAATTTAAATTCATCATTCAAATTTCCGCCTCGCTGCGAATCGAACCCAGGACCAGAAGAACGGCGATCCGGCGTGTTAACCATTGCGCCATCCGGGTCGTGAAAATAAATAAAATCTATAAAAATAAATAAAATTGGAGTGGCTGTTTGTAATATTAAAATAACCGCTTTTTACTGAATGCATATTATTGTATACACGGTGCATATACCATAATAACATTTTTTACAATTTTTGTCTGTCTGTCTGTTTGTTTGAGCTAATCTCTGGAACCACTGGACCGATTTTTACGGGACTTCCACTGGCAGATAGCTGATGTCATATGGAGTAACTCAGGCTACTTTGTTTGTGATTTTTTTAAAAGTGGGTATCTTTATAAAAGGTTTATTTTGGTCAGTTTGTTGTGTTGTGTGATTTTGCATGGACAATTTTTAAGAGTATTCCTACAAAGAGTTGAAAATACGTAGGCAAAATATATGAGTTTATGGAGAAGGCATTTATTTTTGATTTTTTTTCTTGAAAATATTATCACAAATGAGTGAAACTCATGAATTATGTGAAGTTTTATTTAAAATTGAAAATACCCGGGTACCCGGGTCTACCCGGGTATTTAAGAAAAAAATACCCGCTACCCGGGTATCAAAAAAGTCCGGGTATGCGAAAACCCTAATCCCATCCCAAAAAAAGGTGATCTCAGTGACCCGGCCAATAACAGGCCGATAGCGATAATTTCCCTACTTGAGAAGTTGATGGAGCGTGTAATAAATACACAGTTCCCCAGATATCTAGAGGATCGCCAGCTGATCAGTGATTGAAAGTATGGTTTTCGTCACGGCCGCTCAGCTGGCGATCTTCTGGTTTTTTTAATTCACCGGTCGCGCTGGTCTCAAGTTTTCGATAGCAACGGGGAAGCACTAGCAGTCAGCCTAGATATCGCTCAGGTCTTCGAACGGGTCTGGCACAGACTTTTCTCGCGAAAGCGCTTACGTTCTCCCTGAGAAGTTGTGCAGTTGGGTAGCCAGCTTTATATCTGAGCGACTTATTAAGGTCGTAGTCGACAGTTGTTGCTTCCCTTCAGGCTATCAGATATTACTGACTACACCAGAAACATCAAAAAACAATTTGGAATTTAATCAAAACTATATTACTAACTATTCAGTTGGTCGAAATCGGGTCTGACTTCCTCCAATAAAAAAAATATATTATTTCCATTCCTAAGACCAAAGCGGAAAAAATGCAATAATCAATTCAAAAGTCACTCATGATTGTTAATGAGCGAGTTCGTGCTCTGACTTGCATTTGGCCGATTTTCGGAATTCTGTGCCCACAACCTTTTTTAAGGGCTGGATCCGCCCCTGCCTTTGAGAACATTAAGGTGAACTCCGGTATACTAGTTTCCTCATGATAATGAGGAAACCAGTATAATAAATAAAATTCCTCATGATGTTGTCCTTCACCGTTAAAGCGAGTCAGCATTTAATTGCTTTAAAAATGATTATGTAAGAGATGTCAGTGTGAATGATTTAATAGCAAATGAACTTATAATGAATGGTAATGGCAGCAGCGATGACAGTGACGAATTTTATTAAATGTAGCACGTTTTTTCGATCTCTTTCTATATTTATGTGTTTGTTTATTGGGTTTAAATAACATTATTGTATATGCATTTCATTCCAATGTTCAGTTCATTCTAATACAATATGTAAAAATTAATATATTCGTTTAATGAAAACTTTTAATTAGTTATTACTTATTACTCCAAAAATTTATCGATGCGACTCGCACTTGACCATATTTGTTCCATACTAAATTAACATAATTTCACGTCACTATTTCAACGGCCTTCGTTTCGTGCCGCTGCTATAATATATTATCGGTCTCACAATTAGTCATTGTTAAGATACAACGATGAGAGTTTGAAACAATTTTATTCATCTTCCATGAGGTTACAAACTTAATAACTAAACGCAAAAAGTATACATATCGACGATCCTACGTACAGACCCCTAACTACAAATGACTAATTTTACAGGAGAGAGCTTTAAAGTTTCAAACACGTGTATTACCTGTTCTTCTTAATGAAGAGTCATGAAATTTTGTATAAAGGTTAAATAAGTGACATATTTTATAATAAATAAAAAGATAGGTTATCAAGCTCACTTTTTGTGTATAATTTTTTTATGGAATTAAGGTAGTAAACGAGCGTGCAGCACCACCTTCCCGCTGCCGCCCGTGACAACTGTGACCGACTTAGAACAAGACTCATAATGGGGACTGGCATAGTTAGTCCGGTTAGGAGACGGTGTTAGAACATTAGTTGGTTAGTTTGTTAATAAGAATGAGGACTGGGACAGGGACTGTTAGTGACAGTTAGTCCTGTTAGTAGTTGTTAGTAATTGTAAGTAAGAGTCTTATTCTAATTCGGCCACAGATGTGTTGCGACCCTTGAGGACTAAGAGGGTCGTCTCTAAAAAGTGCGATCGGCTCTTACTTGCCACATACTTATGTATAGATTGGAATCATCCCTATGAGTCATAGCTTAAATGGTACTTATTTACTTTTAGGTGGTAGTTTCTGAAGTAATCGAAGTCGTAATTGGTATTTATGAAATTGTACGTGGGGTATATGGAAAAAACGTCATACGGGCTTCAGGCATGTCCCGCAAGTGGTAATTGCGGGAGAGGCGCGCGGTATTCCCGCGACGGATAGTCCAACGTACTGGTTAAGGGGAATTTTTGTATAATTTTTAATTACGGAAAAATCGGAAAATGTCGTGTGCGGATTCAAAGGTAAGTTTACCGTCTAGACTTATTTTTGTTAAACTAAACGATAGTTTAATGCTTTAGGGTGTCCTAAAAGTCACGATACAAAAGTGTAAATCACGTATCTACCACTTAAGGGATTGTACGTAGGGATCGACGATATTATAATTTTAAATTATACGCATGACAACGTAAATCTTCAGACTTATAACCGGTAAAGGAAATAAAAAATCGTCAATTCAAAACACTTACGAAATACGTGTAATAAGTGTCTATGTTCAAATAACACTTGCAAGTATCCTCATACACATAGTCGCTTGTCCGTGTAATAAGTGTCTTTGTTCAAATAACACTTGCAATTATCCTCATACACATAGTCGCTTGTAAATTCACTTTATAAATAGTTCGTAAAACACTAAGGCGAGGCGCACACGCGCAAATCGTTCTGCACGCGAACCGAGACTGGTCTCGGCTCGGGTGACTCGGGTGATCGGATCGGGTGTGTGATTTAAATAGGAAATGCTAAGTGTCTTAATTAATACGAAGAGGGCCCGTAGAAGGTTTTTTGCGAGAGTTTTGCACCGATAAAAACAATTTTAGGAGTTGCTAATAAATTGTGACTCTACTAAACCTTATGTAGAATTTTAATGGTCACGGAAAAGACAATCTAAGTATTCCGTGGGAGTGATGTCCTAATACTTTGGACGTCACAGTTGGTCTCTCGGGTTCGAATTCAGCACGAAAGTTTAGTTTTTTATTAAGAATGAAATTTGTAAGTATGTAATAACAAAAAAATTGTAACCTACCTTACTTTTGCCGTCGTCGGTTAAAAAGAAGGTTTACCCAATATATATCCCGCCTGTATCTAAAGACCTACAGTAGGTACACCGCCATTCTTCAGCCTTCTAATGGTTTGCGGAACGTTGTATTAATGAAACATTTGCAGTTGAAATGTTACATCAGTCACTTAAGACTGTAGTGTATAAATTACCATGCATTGTCATACAAACTAAACGTGTATACAAAATTTCAGTTTCAGTTAATTTTATTTTACTTGCAATGAACGTATAAAAATGAACTCTATGAACTATGAACTCTCATTTAAAATGAACTCTATGCTGTCGACGCACAGCGAGTTGTTGTTTGGCAGAGCGTACTTCCGCGTCCTGCATACAATGGGAGGGCCAAGTTCACCATCGTTTACCAATAAAACAGTTTACAGTACAAACTACAAAACATCTTGGTAGTATCGCTTTACAAAGTTACACTCGATACTTTGTGTATACGTACTAACCTTTGACTCTACGGCTCAGAGTATACTCTAAGCTCTACGGCCTCTACTTTGTAGTCGTTCACAATCAAAATAATATTATCGTAATTCCTTATGATGATAATATAAGATTGGGTTGTAACTTATTTAACGTTCGCAAGTATTTATAAATACCTACATGAAATAATTGAGTTTGAGTTTATGCGTTACTTAAGCCACATTTCTAAACAAGTTGCCTTCAGGCCTTAGTCCTAGGAGTCATATTTTACCTCCTTGTCCTTATTATCTAAATAGCTACAACGAGTTACCTGACAAACCCTTTACCTTTGAATTACTTGTGAAGGCACAATCTGTACAAGCCAAAAGCCAATGGGACAACTTAATTATTCTCTAATTAATCATCTAAAAAGGGTGGTTGTATTGTTTGCATTTTGTAAAATTGACATTACATACAGGTATCAGGTATCTACGCGAGTTTTAAAAATACCTGTATGTGCAGCGTTTATTTGGTAGGTTTTTAACGACTATTGGTCTCTAAAAACAGGTTCGGCGCGGAGAAAGTTCAGATTATCAAATGCAATTCGCACGAGAGCCTTGCGAGACTTGACGGTCATCACTGATTAGATTATCACGACCAGTTCAGCGCTTTGCAGCCTGCCAGCTATTAGGATGAACAAATAATTACTAACTCTAACAAAATCGCCATTTTAATCTGTCCGTTCAAATGTCCTACTTACAGTATTAACTATTCCACAAAATGACGGAATTGATTAACACACAAAAAATTTCAACCGAATCGGTACAGCCGTTTTTGAGTTTTAGCGTGACTAACGCACAGCAATTCATTTTTATAATATATGATATAGCCTATGTCACCCGGGGATAGTGTAGCTCTCCAACAGTGAAAGAATTTTTCAAATCAGTTCAGTAGTTTTGAAGCCTATTCGATGCAAACAAACAAACAATCAAATCTTTCCTCTTTATAATATTAGTATAGATATAGATATAGATATCAACTACATTGCTTTAGTATTAGCAATAGTCATTATTTGAAGAGCGCACACTATGTAGAAGACAATAACCTAATTATCGTCATCACCACCATTAAAGTCCTGTTCTCGGTGCGGGTATGTGTTCTTATCTTGTGTGTTGTCCATGGCTCCCACACAGGGAATCCTAGTGTGGGGCTATGAGTGTGTAGCCGTAAAAGATGTAAGTTTTATAAAATAGAAATATAGTACGGCCGGCGGATCTAGGCCGCTCTGAACTTTGTTCGGATCGCTGCGCAGAAGTCAATTTTAGGGTCGAAATGGTGGCAAGACGCGCGGGATGTCACTTTGAGCATTGTTTGTTTCAGTCACACACTCAGTGTTCGTGTCGCTATCTCTCTCTAAAGTACAATACCTGCGCACTATATCCGAAAGCCTAACTTCAGAGCGGCCAAGATCCGCCGGCCGTACTTTAACACACTTGTTTAGTTTATAAGATATTATGAATAAGGTCAGGTAAGTGCTCTAGATTAGTAATACCTTTGTTAGCAAACGTCTAAGGACATGCTAGGAAATTGAACCTTCCGGTCAAGTGTGAGCCGTCCCACCAGGAAGTGAAATTACCATTATCGTGGTCTGTAGAAGGTTGGTGAGTAAAAATCCATCCTAACCGAGATTGTATTATGAGGTAG
Source organism: Ochlodes sylvanus (assembly GCA_905404295.2). Taxonomy (NCBI): domain Eukaryota; kingdom Metazoa; phylum Arthropoda; class Insecta; order Lepidoptera; family Hesperiidae; genus Ochlodes; species Ochlodes sylvanus. The sequence goes on along the minus strand of FR990146.1, from coordinate 1,026,517 downwards.
GAGGTAGGTAGGTAAAGGATATTATAGACGAATATATAAATGACAAGGACGCCTGATAATAAATTGTGCTTTGTCCTGTTGTGCGTCGATTAAAACTTTACTCTGCAGTGTTGAGTACCTACCTTTTTCGCCCATTATTCAAGTAGTTAATTAGAGGACTGTCATACATGCCCTGACTATTCAATAGCAAAAAAGGCTGACATCCAATAGCAAAAAGTACGAACGAAGCTGTCACTTTAATGTAATTGTTTTTAAAATTTATATTTTAATTAAGTATTTTACTTACGTACAAACGAAACATTTAAATAAATATGAAAATATCATTTCAGATTCCATTTCTTTATATAATATAGCCAATACTACTTTATTAGGTATACCTTAGAGTATATATTACGGTAGTATAGAGCACGCGTATTGCACAAAATGTTCAGCTCGCAGCGTAGGCAGGTGTGCTATAGATATTTATATTGAGAAGTGTATGGCAATTAGGGATGTACCGATTACATTACGTCACTATCGACTGTCGAAAATTATGAGTAATAGAAATGTAATCAAATCGTGTGGCTTGTTATATTAAAGTTTATGAAATAAAATATCGGGTTTAGTGTAATTTTTTTTATTACAAAATCTATATATAAAAGGAGAAGTTGAATGACTAACTGACTGTCAGTCAGTCAGTTAGTCATTCAACTTCTACTATCAACGCAGGGCCTAAACTATAAGGGTTAGAAACTTGAAATTTTGCACAGGGGTTCGTTTTATAACGTAGGTGAGCACTAAGTAAGGATTTTTGAAAATTCATCCCCTAAAGGGGTAAAACGGGGGTGCAAAGTTAGTATGAAACTTTGCAAACAACAATCAAAATTCAAATATTTGCAACAAAGTAACTAATATTTATTGAAGTAAAATAGAATGCTAGTGTAAATTGTAAAATTAAAAACATAATTATAAGAAACATCAATCAAAATTCAAATATTTGCAACAAAGGAACTAATATTTATTAAAGAAAAATAGAATACCAGTGTAAATAGTAAAATTAAAAACATAATTATACGCAACAACAATCAAAATTTACATATTTGCAACAAAGGAACTAGGTAATATTTATTTAAAAAATCGTTCTTCTTCAAAGTTTTGTTTTAGTTGAATATGGTAATTTTATCAATAGAGTAAGAATTCTGTATAAAAACCTGTATCCAGTGCTAATCTGTAGCGCACATCGAAAATCTGTATAAATACGAAAAAATCTGTATATAATTATGGCAACGCAAATTTTTTAGACTTACTATAAGTTAAAGCATTAACTACTACAATCTATCTACTGACTACAATCCCACCTGATGGTAAGCAGCGATGTAGTCGAGGGTGGTAAGGCGCAATAACTTAGAAGCCTATTCACTCTTGACTTGAAGATACCTACATACATTGTAATCGAACGGAAATACCGACGCAGGCAATTTGTTCCAGTCCTTCGCGGTACGTATGATGAATGATGACGCAAAGCGTGACTTCCGTACTGGAGGGATGTTTACGACGAAGGGATGAATAAACGCCGTGAGTCGGGTCGTTCGATGGTAGAAAGGATTAGTAGTTATTTAGATGACTTAAGTATCTTAAACCTAATAAACAACAACAATTAAACAGTGACAGTAACTCTTTTACTACATTACTACTCTAGTTTACGCTATAATATTTTTCGCATTAAAATACTAAAAAGTACTAAAATCGTACTAAACACACACCAAAAATATTTATAATAAATGTTTAAAAGATTTTGAGTATTAATATATAATTGAGTTACATTAATAAAATATATAATACATTACATTAATATAATATATAATATAATATATTAATGTAACTTTAATATTCAAAATCCACCTATATTATAGGTTACTAATAATTATATAGGTTCATAGCTAACATTTAAAAAAATATTTTAAATATCGAATACAGCGTTGGTTGCGTCACATCACCGCTCTCCACGCTTCACTAAGCGCGGGGAACGGGCGCGCGGGGAGTCCTACGCGTGCCAAGCGTGCCCGCCCCGCACGTCTCTTTCACCCCCGCGATGCGTGATTTGTTTTCATAAAAATAAGTATATAAATCGACTTACCGATGAAATGTGATACTGGATTTCAGTTTTGTGTGTTTCCTAGTATCGTGTTTGCAAGATTGAACTGCACATTTGACCATTTTGATACGTAAATATTCGAAAACTCTCTGTAGGAACGCACAGCGCTAGCACTTAAGTTCACTCAACCACGACTACAAGCGCTCGCGGCGGGAACGTCGTGTTGTTCTCAACCGTCGTAGGAGTTCCCACCTCGTTGCGCGTGCTCTATACTACCGTAATATAAACTCTAAGAGGTATACTCTTCAACTTAGAAATAACGACAACAGCTAGGTATATTTTATCAGGCATTTAATAAACATTACCGCATTTTATTGTTTAAAGGATCGATTCTCCTAAAATGAAAAACAATTTTATTTTGTAATTTTGTAATAGTGACCGAAAATAAAATGTCATTCAGAATTCTCGGAATTCTTTATTCAAGTGTTCTAATGGTACCACCTACTCCGCGGTAATTTTTTCCAAAGTTTTTTCTCCAATGATTGATTGTGAGACTTGATAAAATTTTAATTAACTTCTCAGTATTAAGTTTAATTAGAAAATCAAAACAAATGAGCTAGAGTTGAACAATGGCGCAATTCGAAAGGTGTGTCCTCGTCGTGTTATTGAACCCATCACACCAATTCTAATTAACTACGTAGTAATCGGACTACAACCCATACTGATACTCTACATTATTATCATTTAAATAAACAATTGAAATTAATTATCCCAAGCAATGGTTGTCAGGAAGAGATCGCTGTATTATTGATAAGGCGTAAGGCTGTTTATTATTGTACTTCAGTTCCTTGAGTTTTAAAGGGCGACTCAATAGCCTAATGGATCTGGAATGATTCCTTTATCTATGATGAAGGAAAAATGATGACGATACTCTGTGAGCCATTCCTTCCGTTCCCGCCAAAATCGATTTTGAAAAAATACGTCAAAAAAAGGAACATTATTTTCATTACATCGATTTGATTAAGTTTATTAATTAATAAAATAATGCGAACGTATTAAAATTAAATTAATTGAAAAATAGGAAATAAAAAATTATATTATTATTTACTTTAATTGATTTATTGTCTTGGTAAAAGTTATACCTAATGGACATGGATTTAAAAATAACTTTCCTATGTACAATTTGTTGTATGTTCACAAAGATGTCGATAAAAAGATAACGTTTTATGTATGATCAATATTTTTATTCTTTTATAAAAAATTAAATTTGTTTAAGTACACACACGCACATCGTAAAGTACACCTATAGCATTTATTACATTAATAAACTTATATATTTTTTCTTACTGCGACTGTAGGTTGCTGTACCATAAATTCTTATTTCGTACTTTGGCTTTGCTTACCTACTTGCTTAGAATAATAACACTCTTAGAATAATAAAATATAGAAAGACAGTCTTCATACAACCGCTCTGTCTAAAGTGAAGCACTAAACCGAAACTTTCCCGAAAGCGGGGAATGATTCGGCTGCGGATAACCATTTATGTTTTAAGCAATAATACATAAATTTATAGCTTTTCAGATATTTTGTGACACAATTTAACTGGACAAATCGTCAGAATTCTTTTTTTTTCGCGAGACACGTTTGGCGTGCGTCATGGGCTGCCCGGTGTTTGGAGTCATTTCTGACTCCAATTAAGGTGCTTCTAAACGGCCGCGCGGACTTCGTTTCTATAGTGTAATTATTCTAAGCCTACTTGTAAATATTATCGTAAAACATTTAAAATTTATTTTTCATTTACAGAAAAATAAATACTTAGCATAATGTGTAATACTTGACAGTTGATGTTTTCTGTGGCCCGAAATTATTTGGTTTCTTAAATATTAAATAAAGTAATTGGTAACTTATAAAACTATATTAAAACACAAAACATTTAATCAATCAAAAACATTAAATCTTTGTTTATAAAATTAATGACAAATATAATAAAATATGACTAGTTTAATGACTACTGAGTTACATCAAAACAATAATCTATTTTATTTTCATAATAAAAAAATACTAAATGTAGGTATATGGCTGACGTTATTTAATTGTCTTCTTGTTAAATGCTTAACCCTAATTACATTCTATGTTAAAACAATGCCACTGTAAATGTCTTGAATACTTCAATTTTAAACAATTTGTGGAATCATAATTGAGTATCCCGTGTTTTTTTACATTATATAGGTATTTTTTGTATAATCAAAGTATTTTAAATTGATTCCAAAATTACAAAATAACTATCGTACCGGTGTTATTGAGATTCGATGGAAATTCAAATTTTTCTTACGCATAAAATTAAATTTTCAAGTGACTTATATCGTGGAAATGTCACTCTTCCTCCAAAATCGCCTTATTTATTTTACTAAAAAAAAATTAGAAGTCAGTGAATGGAACTGAAACATTTCCAACGCCATCTAGCGGGATCGGCCGGTAGTACTCCTGCATTTCGCCCCAACCGCGCGGCGCCACGTTGAAGCTCGGGCCGCTGACGAGAGGCAGTCTCGGACTCTTCGGGGAAGCGTATACGTCGTTCAGCTTCGTCGGTGCGAGAGGAACGGGGATCTCTACGTCTTGGAGGGTTATAGTTGGGGGCGAGACAGGGAATGGCTCCATTTTCGGGATGTTCGAAGTGTGTTTCAACGCTGACTTGGGGTACGTCTTCTGGTTCCGCAGGCTGGAGGGCGGGCGGTATGGCGTGTCGTGGTTGGCTACTGGCGATGGCGTTGAGCACATGTTGGATGTATTGCGACCTGGAGAGCACGAAGATTTGATCGTTATTTATTTGTGGAGGGGTTAGGGGATGATCGAAATGCATGTTTTTATGTAGTTCGAAGGTTACATAATAATAATATAACGAATCAAAATTCATTGCAATATTAGTCTAAACTCTAAACTATACACAATTAGGTAAATATAAGTAAAACTACACAGAAAAGTTCTCTTCTGGATACATTCATGTTAGTCCAAGCACCCCGCACCTTGACTTCGGGAAACCCTACCTCGTCCTTCATGCACCCATTTGACGGATCTCTTCTTCCTGTTGACGTACATGCTCTGGCCCTTGCTCATGTGGTTGCTGGAGTCGCTCAGCGAGCGGGAGATGGCGCGCGCCAGGTCCATCTGCTCCTTCACCGTGGGGTGCACGCCGGGCACGTAGAACGCGGAAGACGCGAATGTCTTCTCTGGATCACATGGAATATAGACATTTATCGATGTAATATCGACTAGATTTTTTTCTGAATTTTATTTGTCTTATAGCGACAGAGCATTTTACTATTCGTGTGTTGTATCAGGTCAATTTTCTCAAATTTTTGAGTTGTCTTAATTTTGGTCTAGGTGTGCGATATGTTGTTTTATACGCTTTTATAGGAGGGGATGTGTTAGAAGTTTGTTTTTGTTTTGGAAGGAATATTTTATATTCAAAACTATATATAATACTTACAGTTATCTACGAATACCTACTTGTTTTTTTAAGAAACCTTTTTTAGTTGTAGTTGATATTTCTTAATATTCACAATTTTCTTGACCTAACATTGAAATTAAAGAGGAACTGATAGTTAAATGCCTATTTTGTAATATTTACCAAATTTCTTGTCCTTTTTGATGATGTGTTCCTCAGCATCAGGCGCCGGCGTGAAGATCTTGCTGCGGTCCACCACCTTGTCTCCCACGATGATAGGTTTGTTCATCATTTCCTCCTGGAACCACATCATTTTATCTTACATACAATAAAAACAACTGCAAACTACACATAGAAAAATAAGTGTATAGTGTCATTTTAGATTAAAATAGAAATATTTTATGTTTATGCCAAAAAGGAGATACTTCTTTATACAAAATTTACTAAGTAGGTACTTTCATTTACAGAAAGTCATTAGCATAAACAGTAGACTCAAATAGGTCGCGCTAAAACTAGTGGTCATTCACTATGACAACAGTGCGAGATGACTTAGACAATTTTTATTTGTTTTTTTAATCATATAATTAAGTACATTTTTCTAATACAATAGTACCTACTTAAATTGTAGTAACTGTGTACTTACTTACACTACAAATTTCAGAATATAGTCTAAATCGAATAGTGTGACTTATGAACACTTAAGTTTTATCTGAACAAGTCTGTGTTAAGTAGGTACGTTTAAAAAACGTGTGTTCTACAAAAATTGTGTTAACATAAATAAAATATTAAATTAATTACGTAATACAAAACAAATAAGTACTACTTATCATAACTCTTATAGGTAATATCATACATATTATTATCTACTATTATTATTTATTATAGGTTACTTTTGTAGTAACATATACTTATACCATAGTTAGTAAGACTACTTTGTGTAATAATGGCATGCTGTAATTAGTTAAAGTGTGTATAAAACTACATTTAATATTAGATAATTGTTAATTATTTTTCGTTGCGGTAAAGCACTTTTTCGGAAGTATCTATGTATACTTAGTTAATTTACTCACATCATGACATTTAGTTAGTAACTTAAAACGTGTTTCTTAAAAAATGTTAGTAAGTTATATTTCAGTTTTTTCACATTATTTTGAACTGATATGTTTTTGTTTACAAAGTGTATCAAAAGAATCGTCGCAACAGTCCGAGAAAAATATTGTATATAGGTACTCACGATTATGAAAAGTATGATAATTCGTAATAATATGTATTTCATTGCACATTGTACTTCAAATTAATTCATTTTAACAGCTGTACTAAATTAACGAGTATTTTAATTTCTGGTTTAAATATACCTAATTGGTATTTAAGAGTACGTACTAGGAAATGTTAAAAATACTACTATATTATTCTACTCTATTTTTGTGAGAATATTTAGCTACTCTACTTTTACTTTATATCTCTACAACTACTATAATAAGCAGTTAGTAGAATTACTATTTTATAGGGTTTATATTCTTACAGTAACAGTATAATATTTATGTAATTACATTTTTCTGTTCCCTCGCACCCGAAGAAGTACGTCTACGACTGCTTCCTAAAGTCGTTGTTAAGTCGACATCATCGGTCAACGCAATATCCCTACTGTCCGAATTAAACCCTCCGTCTATACCCACTGTGAGAATTAAACCCTCCGTCTATCCCCACTGTCAGAATTAAACCCTCCGTCTATCCCCACTGTCAGAATTAAACCCTCCGTCTATCCCCACTGTCAGAATTAAACCCTCCGTCTATCCCCACTGTCAGAATTAAACCCTCCGTCTATACCCACTATCAGAATTAAACCCTCCGTCTATCCCCACTGTCAGAATTAAACCCTCCGTCTATCCCCACTGTCAGAATTAAACCCTCCGTCTATCCCCACTGTCAGAATTAAACCCTCCGTCTATCCCCACTGTCAGAATTAAACCCTCCGTCTATCCCCACTGTCAGAATTAAACCCTCCGTCTATACCCACTGTCAGAATTAAACCCTCCGTCTATCCCCACTGTCAGAATTAAACCCTCCGTCTATCCCCACTGTCAGAATTAAGCCCCCTGTCTATCCCCACTGTCACAAGCGGCCATCCATAAATAACGTCACACGAATTTCATGATTTTTTATTATTAATTAATTTAGTGTTTTAATACTTCGATATCAAATATTATATTTTGAAAAAATGTTATGTCACAAAATTTGGGACTCCTCCCTACACCTTGTCACACAATGTCACACGTCGACCCCCTCCCTCCCCCTTAATTTATGGATCCCCCAGATACCCCAGTATTCCCTCATACATTGTTTGTCATTCGGATCATAGAATAATGTATGTAGTGTTTGCACATGAATTCCAATGGTATTTACAAGAACATGTCAACACTTTTCAGTTTAGCTTACTATCACTGGCTGAGCGGGGGGCGGGGCCAGCTGCGTCGGTAATTCGGCTTCGTTCTGCGACATTGATACCATACATTAGGTTTGAATAGAGAACACGAAGTTACTTTTAATAATAGAACGCATGTTTTAGTTACAGTTACAAATATCTCTGAAATAATGAGCTGAATTTATTTATGAAATTTTTACGTTTGATTTGCATCGTATCTAACGATGAATTGATGTAAGTGTGATAGTGGTGTTTTATGAAGATATACGAAGACATACTAATAATAGTTATTAATTATAGTATTATTTATAAGCCAACAAATATATTTTGTAATTGATTGTAATGTAACATTATTATAACAAATTTGAGTTGAATGAAAATGAAATTAATTTTATTAAACATACAATGGTTTGATAAATTTTGACAATCTTACGGGCAAAAGATCAGCGAGGGACAGTACAGCGTCATTGGGTAGTTCCACGTCATTCTGTATAACGGTAATATAAAATACATATTAATTTTTGATTGGTAACCCTTGTATGAAGATGATTCGATCGCAAGATAAACTGGTGATAAATAAAACAATAACATTGCCACAGATTGTATAGATAACCAAAGCAAATACCTGCGTAGGAATAAGCATTCGAAATTCAAATAAGTATTAAAAAAGTATAAAGTTTCATAATACGTATGTAAGTTATGAAAATGTACCTATAATTTATACGATGTTTTACACGGAGTTTTAAAAACAAATAATTTGGTTCTGCAGTAATTCTATTGTATTTGTAAAATAATGTAGGATGCAGGCGATGATTAAATTCTAACATAATGGGCCAATACTTAAAGAAATACGTGAAATTATTGAGCTTAAAATGCAACGAACAGCGTGAGTGCAATTATCAGTCTTTATCCTATAGATTTTAAATGGAAACTCGATTGGTTTTAAGTTTACGTTTGACGTTTTGTGTTAGACTTTGACAGCAGTTTTGGCGCGTAGCCAAAACAGGGCGATGCGTGCTGCCAACATGAACGCCATGCCAATTTACGATACAACTTTTATTTTTTTGGAATTAAGGCCAAAGCTGTTCTGATACTTTGCTCGAGAAAATAAATATTTTGACACTTCACATCCTACGACGAATAATTATTACGTATCAATTTTCGTGTATCTTATTATTGCAACTTTGATTGATCTTTAACATTCTGTACAAAACGCTACGTTATTGATTATAGATATAAAAACACTGAAACCCGTCACTATGCTGAATTCACAAGAGGTCTGCGATTTGGAACACATTTGAAGAGACAGCGAGCTTTTTATTGTGGCATCGCAACCAGAAGTGGCTGGCCATTATATTAACGATTTCGTATTGTATATCTTAAAGGTTAGTAGGTACATTAATTGTTTTGACACAGCTGTTCAATTATTTCTTCCATTAATCTCGTGGAGCAGCTGCAGTATTTGTATTCTATGCCAAAGTGTGATGCATCTGGAGACATGTTTTATACGGATGTGATGTAGCCAGAAAAAACGTAATTTATGGAATAATTTCGGGTTATATTATTGCATTATCTTGGGGAACCCTAATTTTTAGGAAAATAAAATGAGTCCTACGTTATTGAGTAGGTACCTAATAATATAGCAGTATACCTACTGGTGAAAACATTTTGATTTGAGGTCGCAAGTGCCACTTTTCAAAAGATATTTCTTTCTCTTTATCCGCTGATATTTACTGTCCTCGATTTCCGACAAATTTAAACGATTGGACCGTTGTGTTGGATAGCTTATTCATACATTTCCCAAACTGTAGGCGACACTCGCAAGCCACTGGCATGTGGGCACCGCATAGATTAAGAGGGCTCTCTAAGGGCTCAAGGTTCACGTATTTGAGTCACAAGTGTGTGTACCGACTCACAGGAGACACAACACAGTTCAGTTCAATTTGTTACTTGCCTACTTCGTGTTCGCATCCTCACAGTGTGACTCGGAGTCGGCGAGTGACTAAATGTTTCGAATGACTCAAATTGACTCCCAACTACCCTCATAGTGTGTACGCCGCTGTCCCGTCATGTACTAACGCAGCTTTGAACGCACACAAAGATTTTCGTTAGTGGCCTGAGGACGATACTATTCGTTTGTGTGCGTTCGACGATGCTTACGTACATACCGTGCACACAACGCCACGGCACCAACGAGTGTGATAGAGAAGTTAACCTACGATTCTTTATGTCTGTTATCGGAACAAAGTTATAGATTTAACTAAAATCACATGGTCTGTGTCTACAATATAATATCATAAACAATATTGTTATTAAAGTTTACAACGCACAAGATTAGACGTCTCAATGCCAGGCACGTTCTTAATTTTGTAGAATGAGTGCATACTTATAAATTATTTTGAGTTGGAGCCAAATACTTGTAACACTCGCGGCTGTGTAATACAGAAGTGTTATGGGAGTTATGGTTGCATTACATTTAACTACGCCGATAGAGTACCATGGACGGAAAGCTGATATAGGCACCATAGATTTATGTTATACCTCCAAGTCTTTAGTATCATAGATACACATAAACTGGGGTAACCACGCATGCTCGTTTGCTATCTTAAATCCATAAAGAACAGTATTATATATCATCGGTAACAGTAATTGTCCCATTCTTTGGGTAACAAGTAAGGATTGACAGCCTTCACACACCTTTGAGAACGTTATGGAAAACTCTCAGGTGTGCAGGTTCCTTCAATGATACAATATTATAAACGTAGATAATGACACGCGTTACGTCGAAAGTGAAGCAGTGAAATTCCTCTAATTAACGTAATTTTTACTAGCCTTCCTAAGCTAAGTTTCCACACAATATATTCTTTCACCGTCGCAAGCAATAACAAATTTCTAGTATGCACATAATTTTTAATTACATGAAATCATACCTTCCTGTCCGTCTAACGTTAAAACCAAAGCTATTACAGCCGAAAACTCCGCTTCAATATAACAAAACACTTCATTATATTGTTCGCTAATTTTAACCCTGTTGTTTTCTAGAGTGCTCATTAAGTAGAACTCTCGTTGGTTCACTAGTCACTACATAGGTCATGAATACGCGTTGGCGGCGCGGGTTCGATGCCCGGTCCGATTGGGATCGCGGCTAGGTCGCCAGTTTATATTTAACCACTTCACACTGAGGATATAACTAGGTATATATAATCCGTAGAGTACTTACGGTAGAGTAGAATAATATGGTACTCTACGGTTTATTTTGATTGAGTCAATCGACGGGTTTGCCTGTTTTTAATTGATTGGGTGGTACGTAGTACAAAGGCTTAACGACCTTCGACAGAAGTTGTTTCCACTGATCCGCACTTTTTTAAATTTTAGTCTAAAGGGCTGACGTAAACGAGCAGGCGACGAGCCATCTGATGGTATGTGGTCGTCGTCGCCCATGGACACGAGCAACACCAGAGGAGTCACCAATGCAACGCCGGCCATGAAGGAGAACTCTTTTCCCACCTTTTTTCTAGAACCCCACGTCGTAACTCTCCGGAAATACCTCAGAAGGAGGTTCATTGCATACGTGGAAGTTCATTCATGCACCGCTCGAGTGCTGTAAAGTACAGCTCTACCCGTGCCCTGTAAGGGCCAGTAATGGGCCTAAGGCCATCAGGTATGATGAAGAGGATAGTGGCCATCCCAAGTATTGCAATTTTTATACCGCCTGAATGCTTCCAGCTTTAAAGACTAGATACTTACATATATGTACTTATCTAATAACTATATCAACAAGGACCGACTACTTTAATTGCCCTCCCACGGAAGAGAGAGAGTGCTGTTCTGTGTGCCTTCTGCGGCACGGAAGCGCTCAAGAAATTTCGCCAGCAGCGTTCGCCAATTTAACATCACCTAATGGCCAATCCATTATAGACGACGGAAGAGACTTGGTACACTGACTAGTTCTATGAAAACAAAATGAAAAACACTACGTGACATTTCGCGAACTCGTCCGTTAGTGAGTGACTAATTTATTAGCATCGTAAATTCATATCAAATAACTCTCTCAATATTATCTAGGATGCCATGGCATTTGTTATTCTTAGAATATTTGGTGTATTATGTATAACGAATACCTACTTAGGCAAACTAAAAATTATAGCGTAATGCTAGATAGCCTTCCTCATCATACACAAAAATATGTTTTCAAATCCGACTTTTAGCTCCAGAGATTTGCGCATTGAAACGAAGAAACAAAAAACTTCAGCATTCATATATTAAGTAGGTATAGATCGGAACCTACTTTATTACTTATTGAAAAAAATATTACAAAATTTATATCGAACTAAAATTATATACAGGACAGCCTTTATAACACACCTCCAGACCCGCACCCGATAGCAACGAAACTATTTGACTGATTGACTGTTTGACTGAATACGAAACTTAAAAAATACCCTTTTTAACAAATAATCGTTTAAATTACCGTCTGTCTTTTACAGTAACACGCGTGTTCCTCTGAACAGTCGTGTAGTTATATATTTAGGCCACTTCCAAACAGGAAAAATCTGTGAAGCACCCATTAGCCTATTTCAGCCGAAAACGATCGGATGTTGTCTGTAGGCCGGCCTAGCTAGCCGGGGTTAATATCCTCTACCTACTTAAAAACCATTAAATAAGCTTTAACTTTCAAATAAACTATTTTTTACTGGCACTTATAAAATGGCTGCCTGTTACTAGGCTAGTTTTATATTAAAATTACTGAAAATTTTACTTTTCGATATAGCGAAGTCCCCGTTACTGTAAACATCTAATCTTTTTTTATTCTCTGTCTCAGCATCATGAAAAATTTCTAACGTTTCGATTTTCAATCAATCCGTAATCGTCCGTTAGTTTCCCGGCAACTGTCAAAAAGTCTACGTATTAACTTTATTAGAGATTATGGCTAGACGGAATATTGGGAACTGCTTAAACAATCTTGATTTTTTTCCAATCAAATGCTAAATTAATTTATATAAGGTGTTCTTTAGAAAATTAGAGATGCGTTGGATTCGAAGTATTTATTGCTATAACTTCCATAGTAACATACTCATAGTAAAAATGTTAAGTGACTATCCTAGATAGCGGAACCTTAGTAAGGGGGTCCCATTGGCACCCTTTGGGTACGGAAACCTGAATACAAATATGGGTTCGTTGTCAATTGAAACAGCGTAGTAAAGTATGGTTTAAAAGTCAGTAGATAAGAGCAGTCAGCATGAATCAGGAATGAGTAATGAGTATTCCATAGTTTATTCAACACGTGATGACGTGATTAAAGTGGGTAAAGAGCAGTTATGTACCCAATTCAAGGGAATGTTCACCCACGTCTATAATTGCATTCACTCGCAAAATAATGTTTTAATTTTTAGTATTTGATAACATTACTTCGGTAAAGACTAGACATCGTGAGGGAATCTGCTTGTGTGGCTGACTGATTTTGACATTTAGTTAAATAAATTACATGCCTTTAACCCTTTAAGCATTTAATCCATTTGAAATTGACTTGTGAAAGAAAAGCACTACCTAAAAAGCTCCACGTTATGAGACGTGCAAATGTTTTGTTGTACGTATACCAATTGATATTGTATTCACTTATGTTAGTAGTTGGTACGCCTTTAATAAATAAAGAGTAGGTACTCCATAACATTCAGCAGTTGCAGTTCAAAGTTGTTTGAACATTAACTACTGTACAGGGAGTCTGGGTTGGAATCCTCTAAAAACATCTCTAATTTTCAAAAACAGTGAAGAAACCTGCACCAGTGAGAGTACTTCACAATGTTCTCAAAGGTGAGAAGTCCGCTAGTCCGCACTTGGCCAGCGTGGTGGACTGGGTCCCCTCACAATGTGAGAGGAGACCAGCGGTGGGACAGTTATGGGTTGCGAAGATGTCCATAACACAGCCAACAGGGCTTGTTGATAGTTATGCGCGGGTTCGGGCTTGTCTGGTTTTTATGTTGTTTACTTTAAAGACGATTACAACTGCTACCACATTACCACGGGCATGAGTCAGGGGCGCCATGATAAACTGTTTTACAATAAAAATATTAAAATAACCACACACTCACGGCCCCACTCTAGGATTCCCTGAGTCGTGGGCGCATTGGATAACACAACGGCAACAGCACATCTAGACCGAGAACAGTATTTTAAGGTCATTCAATTTCCACCTCGCTGGGAGTCACACCCAGAACCCTTGGACGGCAGTCTGGCATGGTAATGATTGCGTCATACGAGGCGTCCTTAGGCAAATTGTGAATGTGACATATGAATTGGCAACATTGGCATGGCATTGGCATGGAAATATGAATAAGCGTGGTGGAGTATAGTCCATGCTCTGTAGTGGGCCATTAATGGTTGAAGCCACATACGAATATTAGGTATAATGTTGGAAACAGAATTAGATAAATTTTGTTCATTCATTCATTTCTAACAGAAATCTATTCTAGCAGACCTTAGAATTGAAAGATGTTAAGAGAATTTAGGTAATGGGGATTTAAGTTGACGGACTTTAAGAATTTATAGTCTTTGTTTTTTCCATGGTCCTTGCGACCTCAAGAAAATCTTATAATGGCTTCCACTACAAACAGTTAAACTCTTTTTAACTGTTCAATTATACGGTGGTAGTTGTCAAACAGCCTTGAGACTACCGAAATAAGCTTACGACTAGTAAAATTAAATGGATCACAATAATATTACAGTTCTCAAAGCCCGCATCAACAAGATAACTGCTGTTACACGATTTACGAACGTGGTTTGTGGTCGATAGCGTTCAAGGAACGGTCTATTTATTCAACCGATCCCTCTGGAGCCAAGCCAGAAACGTCAAATGCACTCGCTGTAGGCTGTCTTGTCGTAAAAACTAAAACGCAGTTGATTAGAATTTAACTGGGGAAAATTACGTTCAGAGAATTTATCTGTAACTGTCGAAACATTGTCGAAAATCTAGGAGAAAAGTTTACATTATTGACAAAGTTTACCGACTTTTTGTTTTCTTTTGTAATTATATGTTTGGTATCTCATTAACGTTAGTGCGATATTAAGCTAACTACAACGCCATTATAATGCTGAAATAAATATGTGTAATAAGATAAACCATGTAAATAAATAGATACCTAATATTTATAAACAACATTGGACCCAAAACGCTTCCTTGCGGCACGCCGTAGCATTGTTAGAAGCGGCTGCAACTAATCGAATAGAATCAACTTACCCAACTTACAGGAAACAACTTATAACTGAGGTTCGTGAGGAACTCTTTTTTTTGTGGATCGAACATATCCGACGGTTTGAAGCCTCTCTTGGTGATGAGGGCGCTGTTCACGCTGGAAGAACTCTTCACGTCGTCGAAGCTATCCCTGTGGACGATCCTGTCGTTGATCTTGTGGACGCTCGACATCTTGTTCGAAGAGTACTGGCTCTCGCTTATCGTCATCATGGTTGCGAAATTCGGTTATCACTTTACGGTCAACGTCACTTTCCACTTCACTTATAACACTTTCACGTTTTGTTCCCTGCGTTTTGTTTACGTCGAGCACCGTTGACGTCGTACCAAGGTTTGGGGCATTTAAAACGAAGACGTGAGTAATGTTTGCGCGTGGATTCTCTTCGCCAAGCAAATAGCTGTATTCTCTTTCGTCTGCAATGTAAATTAGATCTTATTACTCGACAATTAGCGTTACAATGTTATACAAGTCTGAAAGCGTGTAGGCTGTACGTCGCTTCATTGCGCATGACTACCCGAAACCTACATAAAAATTCGTGATTTCTCGCCTTGTAAAACTTTTACGGTATTGTAATAAGGTCGGGTATGCGTTGAAGTATTGTGGGACGGAAATAATTTCTCTGAAACAGTTGCTGGGCATTTGTTAGTGTTTACGAGACGAGCGATGAATGGTATTTTCACGTTAAACTTTCGACTGAACCACCAATTTACATGGCATACTTATAGCTATTGTTTTAAATGGAAACATTACTTCTGAGTACTTCGTTTTTAGTTCAATTTGTTAACTACTTTCTTTTAAAGCAGTGTTTATTAGATATTTTTCTTTTATAGCACATATAATTTCTTTTTTATACGACAAGTAGTAGTAGTAGACAAGTTTAGAAACACTTCCAAAAACAGTCAATTTCGCATTATTTTTACTTCGATTATATTTTTCTTAGAAATTTGAAGTTTGGCTTTTATGAAAATTTATGGCAACGAATAAACTGTCATGGCATCTACAAGACACTTCAACCATTTATGAGAAAAGATTCTACGTCCATCAAACTGGGTCGAAATATCGGTATAACAATTCAAAGTCATGAGTACCCGTGTACATTTAAAAGTTTAGTATCGGCGATGATATAAGTTTAAAACCATCTGTAAGCATTGCCTTGTCCAATAGCACCACGCGTGTGCACAAGGGTAGACAAAGTTTAGGTACTACACCCCAAACGTTAACATGACCCACTTGGCGGTTGTTGAAAAAATAATTAAAAAGCGTGCTGGGCACCTATTTTGGCGTGTTCGTAATTAATCTAATACATGTCATCATCTCTCATCACACGAAGGGGCGTCCAAGGTGAAATTCTCTATAACCAATACGTTATCGGCTCCTAGCAGCCAGACCGCTGTCAGACACCTCAAGCTATTTTGATGTTTATGTCGCTGACAATAGACCTCGTTTGGACAGTGACAGTTGACCGCGACCTTCCTCCCGCCCTTGCCATGGCCAGGGTTCGCTTGACCACTACATAGTTAGTGCTATTATTATGAATGTTTTGTCTGTCTAGTCTAGATACTCTTTATGGGAAAACAGGGAATTGACAGAATCTCAGAATTGATGGAACGCAATGTTATGAAAAATGTAACGTAAATTATGATACAGATTCTCGAAAGTGGAATTATTAATTATTGATGACTTTCTTAGAAATATATGTAATATTACTCAGATATACCTAGTAAACACGGTTCAATTAAACGAATATTGCTCGCGGTAAACACCTAGCTAATAGGTCACGATGAGTTCGGGAAAAGTGTTGCGGGCTAATGAAATAAAACAGTTAAAAAATAACAGTTGGTCAGTTTGGTTTTTATTATGATCTAAATTTTGAAGTGCCATACTGGCCTTTATTTATTAGGCTACCAATTAAAATACATATTATAACATAATAATATTTGTTTATTACTTCATCTTTATAAACTAAGACATAGGGCAGGGTTTTACTTTCGTATAAAGATAAGATAAATAAATGACTTCAAAGTCCACGTCATAAACGCGCCACAATTTGAGTTTGAATAACGCCGGATATTTATTTTTTGTAACATATTTTTTCCTATTTAATTGTTGTATTTTTGAAGGATTTTTAGATTATGATGTAAATGTTCTATTCTGTGAAAGAATCGAATGTACCTTAGGTGAGATGATAAATGAATTCAAAGAAAATTTCTGTACCTACACAATAATTGCACCAAATTATGACACATAATATTAATACGGTCTAGCCGTGCTAGACCGTATTAATATTCACATGTATAATTTACATGAATCACTAATAACGGACACGTGTGTACACAGTTACCGATAAAAAAAACACGGCAAAGACAGAAGACGTCCGGTCCGTGAGTGAAATGACTCACGGGTAGGTGAGGATGATATATTCAGTATTAGGTCTGTAGCACTGAATAGGTACGCAACCTTCAATATTATTATATTATAATTTTATTCATGTGTATGGTGATAATAGGTGCTTGAAAAATATAGGTTAGGTACCTATATTCTTGTCAAATGTTTTTTATAACTAAATTATGCATTATATAAAACGGCATTAGATAAACTGTAACCGATCACGGAAGACATTTGACAAAAAGATAATTTAATATTGTAATACATAAAAGATTTTTTTTATTTATATTTGTTTGTCGGTTTGTCTGCTAATTTGTTCCCATTGATCTCGGAAACCCTTTCATCTGCTTAGATGGCGTTATCACCGATGTAGGTACTATTGCAGTAAGCTTGGGTTATGTTTGCTTTATTTCAATATTGGTTCATCACCACAACCCATAACTGTCCCACTGCTGGGCACGGGTCTCCTCTCACAATGAGAGGGGTATAGGCCATAGTCCACCACGCTGGCCAAGTGCGGATTGGCAGACTTCACACACCTTTGAGAACATTATGGAGAACTCTCAGGTGTGCAGGTTTCCTCACGATGTTTTCCTTCACCGAAGCAAGTGATAATTAAATTTTAATTTTTTTTTTAATTTAATTATCAATATTGGTTCAATATTGGTTAATGGTTCACAAATAACAAAGATATTCTTTTTTGAATAATCCCGTCTAAATATCGTTTCGGCGGTGGATGTCTGAAGCGAATTATTACTAATAGTTTCTGTAATAAATTACGTGTTACATAAATAAAGACTGTTAAGGCCTTAAATTAAATATCATTTTGTATTTAATTTAACTCCTTCTATGTTAAGGTGTCCAAAAGTCTCCATATTCTTAGTTTTAGGCAGACAGTTATAAAAAAACTCGAATGGAGCCTAGAATTTGTATGAAAATCAGGGAAGTGCGTAACGCCATTGCTTGTATTAAATTAGTAAATTGTGAGATTATAATTAATTAGAATTTTGATGAGATTATAATTAATTAAATTATGAGATTATAATTAGTAAATTATTACAATGATGGTTCTAGTGATGGCCTAGTGAAACAGAATTATGCATAACTTTTACCGTTAACAGCATCTAAAAATATATTATATTTGGTATAAAGTAAAACCTTAAACTATTAAACAACCTAGTTTATGTATTTCGTAGCGAACAATATAACTTTTATCGTAACATTGGCATTTACGAAAAAATCGGTTTGAATTTTTTTTTCTTTTACCTAAAGAACGTCACTTTTTTCGATGTAGGAATACACGTGAATCAATTATAAAACTTCATTGAAATCGGTCAGCGATATAATATCATATAATAGGAACACGGAACCCACGCGCAAACTTAAAAAGCACTCGCAACGGTCATAAAATACTTATTGATTGATCACAACACAAACACTATATATAAAACTGTCTGCCTGTCTGCGTGTGCGCAGCTGCGAATGTTCGAACTAACTAAAATAACGTCTCTCGTTGCATAACGCGAAGAAAAGCTCCGCGGAGACAAGGGTCGCTATGTCCGGGACATTTTCTAGGATACGTCTCGATTTTCATAAACTTGTTTGTTCATAAAACATTACACAAACAAAAACAATGAGGACAGATCGATTGACCTTATTACAGTTACTACAACTACGAACAACACATCTTAAAAAAATTTGGTTACTTACATAAACTACTAAAATTATTTAAGTAACTTAAAACTTCAATATTTACTCTTACATGGCATTACCTAACTTCCCCACTACTCTAAATAAATGACATGTCTACTCAAACGTTAATAAAATTCAGATTCACTACAAACGCTACATTCAATAATCACACTTCGCAGTCGATTTAAAAACAAAAATGTTGTCAGCAGAAAGGGTATATTGCCAATAGTTTTGTAGAACAGTTTCGTTGACAAAATTAGTGGGATTATTTTTCCTTCGTGAGTTGATGGACGCTTCTCAGCGGGTGTCAGCAGCATGGTAGCCCCAGCTGGACGTGGCCACTGCCAGAGGCTAATTCGGTCCCGCGAGCGCCGTTGTTTCACCATCGCGCAGCGCCCGACAGACTGCCGAATCATATTTACACTTTACTTGCATTTTTTCATCTTAGTTGGCCAGTCCTTTAGTAGGTATACGGACTGTGACAGGGACCTTCTTAAACCGATTGTGAAGTCATCGCAGTATTATTATAGTATTGGTGTCCACTTCCATGTTGACCACCTCCAGGTGGCACCCTCTGTTCATTTGTCTGCTAGTTACGTAAAACAAAAAGAGATGCTCTGAAGTCCACTATCGATCCACAAAGCGGAAACGTTGTAACCCACACCTACGACAATATTTTTATTAAAGACAGAATCAGACAAAAGCGTCGAACGGTTCAAATGTTGTGGCTCAACGACCAATAGAAAAAAATTACAGCGTTAAAATTAACCCTATTTTCGTACATTGTGTTCAGTCTCAAAAGTCTATCGGCTCTGATAAATATTTTCTATTTTGAAGGTTACAGCTTTTTTGTGTCGATGTGTTCAATGTGAAATATGTGCGTTTGATTGAGCTAAGGCAATTCAAACTTGCAATTTTTCCTGGCAGACGCGTTGCGCAACACTAATCTAGATAATAGGTACCACATTCTTTCAGAATACCTACCTACGCGACGCCGGTGATACTAAGCGCCTGCAACACTGCTCGGTGGTCACAGAACATTTGTACTAGGAGTCGGTGGTCGATTGCAGGATTCCTATGTGTCACGGGAGACAGAGACAGACTGGTCCGTGGTATGTATGTGTAGGTATATTACTTAAGTATTAAAAATTGCTTAAACAGTCTTGTCAATTAAAGTTTTTTTTATTAAAGTCCGCTGGGCTTAAAGCGGAAAATAGCGAGTTTGAATGTTTTCCTGAATCCGGCGAGGCGTGCTAAATATTTTAAACGAAGAATCTGAAATTAACTAGCGCGGGCGCTAATTGATATAATGGATTAGGCGTACACCAACTGGCTGTAAGATAGGGTTGGCGCTTGCCACGAAGCGTTTATATTTTACCCACCGATCCATTGAGTCGTAATCTAGGCATACTCATTTAATCCCGACGGTACTTATGCATGATAGAGTATTTTTATTTTACCCGCCTGGCATCCTAATACTTTTTACCTAAGTCAATCGTGAATATTTTTTTCTTGTTTCGTTTGCAGTGTCAGACAGCGTAATAATGACAAAAAAAGGAAATATTCGACCTAATAATTTAACATTGTCAGTAGGTAATTGTTCATTTGGTTCGTCATTTTCTTTTCTTGACCGGCAACCTTAGTATCTATTATTGAAGTGTTACTGAAGTCTATAGATGACGGTGACCTTTTACCATCCGGTAACTCGTCTGGTTCTAGTAAAAAAACTTATGTGTAGTTTGCGTCCACACCGTCTGCAATACAATACAGTTGTCAGTGTTGTGTTGACAACTGCACAAGATTGTGTTAACCCTGATATTTCCCAAGCGCGGATCAGTGAAATTCATGATACTTTGCCAAGCTCCGAAACACACTAGTCGAGGCGCCATCGAACTACCCCCTTCCACCGCACCACCTGAATTACTGGCCATCGGAGAGAGAGAGATAAAGGAAAACATCGTGAGAAAACCTGCACAGCTGAGAGTTCTCCATAATGTTCTCAAAGGTTTTTTTATAGCCTGAAATGCCGACGCAAAAGCAGACGAGCCACCTGATGGTAAGTGGTCATCGTCGTGGACACGAGCAACACCGGGGGAGCCGCCAGAGCAACGCCGGCCCTGAAGGAAAACTCTTTTTACACCGTTTTTGAAGAACCCCATGTCATAGCGCTCAGAGAATACCTCAGAAGGTCCATTCCACAGTTTGCAGGTATGAGGCAAAAACGATCGTGAGAATCGGACCGTAGAAGTTCTCCACGACTTGCCAAGTGAGAACGAGAGACGAAGATTGAAGTTCCATCCGCATTGATTGGAAATCGATCTCGTTGTCTTTAATACCTCTACGCAATGGTATCATAAAGGAGTGCGCACAGTACAACGATTCCACGACCGACCGACGCCTACGCGACTAAATAAACTTTGATGGTACGGTTGAATTTCGAACTTATACTTAAAATACCTATACGGCTCGCCCTACACCCATAGCCGTTCCGTTTCGAGACCAACGCGTCGACGACTCACCGTAGACGAGTAGTCCACGCATCGACCGACACAATGACGTAATGTACCTAGAACGGAACGTCGGAGTTGAAACGGAGTGGAGACGGAGTCGAGTTGACGTCGATGAAGCGTTGATCGCGGAACGGAACGTCGGAGTTGAAACGGAGTGGAGTCGGAGTGGAGTTGACGTCGAGTTGGTGTAATGTGCGCACTCCTTAATATGCTTCTATTTGATATATTTTATAAAACCTTTCTCTATCTGTTTATTGTTATATACATAATTAGTTTAGAATACAAACACTACCATAGTTGGTCTTGGTTGTTAAGCAAGCACTTTGTTATTGTTAAGCGTACTTAACAATTTCACTACATTTAATTCGACTTATGTATGTATGTACATTAGCATAGGTATCAATGGTAGTACCTAGCAAAAATATTGTAATTCGTTTTTAAGCACTATTTTTAAAAGATGTGCCGAGGAGTTTTCTTTCGTAGTTTCTTTTTCTCCTCTAAGATTTAAAATTTAAAGGCACCTTAGCGAAACGGTGGTAAATGCAAAAAATGACGTTCATAAGTGTATTCAAAATACCTACGTGAAATAAATGATTTGAGTTTGAGTTATAGAATCATCTACATAATCCAATTTTTATTATTAAAGTTAATAATGTTGTAAAATTTTACTATGTAATTGTCAAATCTTTGTCACAATTCGAATTTAAATTATTACAACCAGTTCTCTGCCTATTAAAAGATTTTTAATAATGACTCAAACAAATGATTCCTAGTATTTCTGCAAGGTGTCCCAAAATAAATAAAAAGCATTAAGTAAAATAAACAAATTTTAATTTATTGATAATAATAACTAAAAAAAAATATTTTACACAATACAATATAATTAGTATTACACCACTAAGAATAATTATTTGTTAACATATCAAGGTGGACTAGCAAATAAAAGTAACTTATACAAATTCTTTACCTTTTAGTGTCAAAGGATGTATTTACTTTACATAATGTAGGTATATTTAGAATTTAGTTTTAATAGGCAGAGAGCGGTGTCGCAAATAGGTATATTACTAACACATTCCATTTACTAAACACTGCATTAAAATTGTTTCAGCCGAGTATTTCGAAAGGACCGACGCGCACCATGACGTTTCTTTCATATAGTAAGTTAATGATTGACTACAATCCAACCCGATGGTAAGCGATGTATCGTGATTCGTGAATGGTAAAGCACACGAACTTAGAAGTCTATTCACCCTTATTCCAGTTCTAATTGGCGTCCTCGTTTCTAAGCAGCCCTAGTGTCAGAAGTCCTTACATCGGAAGCCATACTGACTGCTATACACCGTTTAGCACCAAACCATAGCACAACGTGCCCTCCGAGGCACGGAAACGCTCTATTTCGCTACTAATCTCTTATTCAAGTACTATATTACTGAAGTTGTTCGCTTACAATCAAGGAAACCTTCAATCATGTGCATACCTGGGCAAGCAACTAAATTCTGCGATGTTTCGCCATGCGATTTGATTGCAGAAGGTTATCATCCACACGAGCGATAAAATAGGATAATAAAGAATATTTTAGTATTTTTAGATTTTGCTGTGATCACATTGGTATATTGTGTGTTCAACCGATGATAGGAACCTATGGTATCAAGGTGTGTGTATATTTGTGTGTTATTAAAGTGTAAGTTAATGAGATAATATTGGTACATAAGTACAGGTAATAATAAAATTCTCAGCAAACTTGATAATTAGTAATACACCTATTATACCATGCTCTCTAACCACACAGGCGAACGTACACGATACCATACTAGGTGATAATTATCATAGTTTTACGATAGATATTTAATATTAGCCTAATATTATTATTAGCTGTTTTTAGCGTCACATAATAATCAGTTGATGCGTTGCGCGAAAATCTGGCGGCTATCGGGCATGTCAAGATATTACACCTCAATTATATTTGATTTTAAAATACGAACACACATAATTTCATGTTAAAAATATAATACGACTACCGTGTACGCTCACCCTTCTAATAAATCAATATATATCAGGGAGTTCATTATCAACATTCAAGACGCTCAGATACATGCGTCTCGTTTTAAATATCATAGTTTATTAAAATGGCAGTCCCTTCCAATGGTCTTTATACATATTAAATATCATAACATTATTCTCATTAAAATATCGTATCATACACCGGTCGGAAAAGAAGCCATTATGGTAGAAAACAATTTTATTATTAAAAAAGTCTTACATCCTATGCGTAATTCTAGCAAACTAGAGCATACTTCATTATCTGCTTTTTTATCTGTGCACTTGGCTGTAAGAGCGAGAACCCTTTGCCTTGCATATGCCGTTAAAAAATCTAATGTTGGACAGATAAAAAAGTATTAATGCAAAACACCCTTAAATAGACAAATAATGCATGCGTGGAATTTACAAATACTTCTCTAAGAGTGGAAATTATTATAAATATTCGATAACCATAGAAAATGGTGTCTATTTAACACAGACTTGGCAAACGACTGATATGCCATTTTGATTTTTTTTCATTGTGCGACATCTTGCCAGCATCGTTTAGTAGAAAAAGTTAAAAAAGGCGGGAATTGTTTTTTACAGAGTAGGAAAGAGCAGTTGTGCAGAAAACGATATTTAATATTGAGCATAAACTGTGAACCTACAGATGGTATGATTAATTACAAATTTTTACCACAAAAGCATGCTTAAACCTTTACCGCCATCCCTCAATGTTGCCATCGCGCACGCCTTAAATATAAACACCTACATTACGTCATAACCTATAACCTATTTATAAATGTAGTAGCTTACAAATAAACAAACAGCGTGACAGCCACGAATAAATCGTCAACGAAAGCTGGGAATAAAATAAATTTGTGCTTAAAAATCTTAAATATTTCAATCATAGCGTAATAAAGGGGGTTATATCAGCCCTCAAAGGACTGATCAGTGTCGCTACACCCACACAAGATAAGTTTTATATAAACAAGCTTAGTGTAGGTTGGTTAAAATGTATTTATATTCTCCAACAGATGGCGCTGAACTAAATTTGTATTTTGGACTTTATCATGTGCAACTTAAAGTTGGGTTTACCGTAACACTGAGTTAAGCCGTAAATTGCTTATTTATGGTTCATAGAAACGCCCCGTGATAGTTTTAGTTGCTTCCCTGTCTGCAACGAAAGAGCAAAGTACCGAGTGTCACGGCAGTAAAAACGAGCGAATATTTTCTCTAATAGCGAAACAGAAATTTAAAATGCCTTTAAATATATTTAGAGCCTATACCTAACTTACGTCTATAATGAACTCGGATGCGAGGATGGTGCAGCATCCGTATACAAATATCTATTACCTGTAAAATAGTACCACAGATATTATAACGATGTACATACGTTTGTATATTTTACTGACGTTTGAGAACGTTACATTTATTTAACCACAAAGCAATTTATAGGCCAAAGCTATTTCACATTTTGTTCAACATTTTATTTAGTTTTTTTATCGACAATAATATGAGTAATATCCTACCTAAGGTCTTCCACAAAAGCTTTTGAACAAATCATTCGCACAAATTTTGTTATCCTATTTTCTACCTAATATAGTTAATCTTTGGGTTTACTTTACTTTCTTTATGAGTTCTCTATCTGTCCCTTTCTCTAAATAAGATTGCCATACATCTGTGGTACTAAAATACTAGTGTGCATAGATTAATGCGTTTAAATAGATGATGCATAGAAAAATAATAGTTTACTTTCAAACAGATGGGAATATTTGGGCGCTTTTTAAATTTTGCCGTAAAAAATCTGTTTCGAAAGTTAAATACTTGCAATCTCTTTCATTATTACGACAACTGTATAAGAGAGAATGCTCAACTATTATTTTTACGCATCATCTTATGAAACCATGATTAATTTCTGAAATGAACACACAAGATCGAGACGGGCTGGACAAAGCCGTCTGTAAGTACAGTTCTAGTCGTGGAGACGTCGATTTCTTTATAAAAATCGTGTTTTTATCGATTTCGTAGTTTATATATACCACACCTACAGAACTCGGATGAATATAATAACGAGCTTTAGAAAGAGATCGGCTAGCTTCGTCTCTCTCGAACGACCTAACGAATAGTCCGTCACATAATGAGTGACAGAGAAGTCCGACTATCTCTTTCTAATGTTCCAATGTATAAATGGCAGTTCCGTACCATAACTCCTTGAAGCGTTTAATAATGTTACGTTTTTATTAGATTTGCTTTTATACTTCCTGTTGTTTTAAGTATACTTTGACAATATCAATCGTCTTGATTTGAGTTTCTCAATTTTAATTTTCTACAGTCGCATTCGGTATATCTAAAAGCTGTTATTATTGGTTTTCATTAATAGTACGTCAGAGAGGGATCGCAATAATACAGAGGGAGACAGTGATAAATCAATATATTACATTGTCAAAGTATAAATCATCTTAATTAAGTCCTAAGTGTTCAAATTCCATTATTAAATGTAATCAGTGAACATTCATATACATGGACCATTGATAGAGCCACTGCGCCGGCCACCGACAACCGGCATCTATATAAACGCACCCGATTCCATATAAAATTATCAATCCGTATAGTTATGCTAACATATTAGTAAGTATGCCATCGAACTATAAATAAGGTATAAAAAACTAAATTGTGTACATTTATAGAAAAATTATACAACGACATAGCACAAAATGTTATAAAAATGCATTGCGCACGCGTCTCTTTTGCTTTGCACTGCCTTTACTGGGATGTCCGCTTACGAGTGACGTCACGCACACACAACTATAACATTCTGAACTTTGCCCAACGAGGATTAAAACCAAGTGGTCCATGTATACAGACTTATTATACAGTACAATACCAATACATCCAGAACCAGAAAGTACAGTAAAATCGTATAAATAACCCCCACTCGACTCTGCCTACAGAGATCCTTTCAATAGTAATGTTTTTTTTTTACTTTCTTACAATAAAAGTTTCGGTGACACCATTAAACCTAACATACAATTACATGTAACTCATACTATAGCAGAGTTAGGAAAAATTACAATTATACATATTACCACAACGATTGTATCGCAACTGTGGAAGCTGTGCGGCTAAGATTAGGGGCGTGGTTATACGCAACCATAGACTAACAAGAAGCGATCGAGCGTAGATAAATAAAATATGAAATACTCGAGACGCATTTAGCAATCAAAAAACGTCGTAAATTGAAAAAGCCATTTGAATACTCCCGTCAAAGTCGTCAAGTTTAATTCTACAAACGTACAAGTCCATGTATGACGGAATAAAATATTGTTTAAATCAGTAGATTTTTAAGTTTGCTATTTATATACTCCCAAGCTCCAGACTTGATTTTGTCGTTTGTGAAATACAAAATTTGAAAACTTTGTCAAATAAAGAAAGCATGTTGACTCTTTCTTACGGACAATTTTCTGTCTCATTTCTTACTTTTCGATGCTCCATCTGTTCTTCCCCCTAATCTATGGACGACAATGAAAAGGGGCGTGGCCATACAAAGTACGTATCGACCAATCGCGTTCGCAAATTCGAAACGTCGACCAATCAACGTTGTGCGCTACACGTGTGCGTTTCGTCTATCGTTATGCGTCCACACGTCCACACCAGCTTCCACATTCACGATAACTCGATATATTATCATAATCATTTATTATTATAGTGACGAAAAACATATCATTCAATAAATTAAAATGTTGATACACATTAATAATAATATTTGGTTCTTTAATTTTAAAAGGTTAGGTGATTATTTTTTTTTATTCATTAAAATACTTGTACGATGTTCTGTTGTGCGAAGTGTTCGAATCTGTAAAGGGAAATTGATGTCTCGTTATTAAAATTGCGATAGCGAAGTACTACACAAATATAGGACTACCCTTTGATTCTTAATTCGATGGAGTGACATAATTATAGTATATTGTATGAAAAAATTCTTTAGTCAATATAGAATTGTCTCTTTTACACTTATACAAAGTAAAAGGGACATATTTATATTATTTATTTCGTTGTTAGTGGGAGAAAACAATAGAATGTAGTTGGTGCTGCGTTTGAATAACACCATCCCCACAAATTGTTTATGCGCTAACGGTAAATGTATCAATTAAAACTTTATTCCTACAACAATTAATTTTTAGCGGCATTAATTATAGGTTCTTGTAAAATCCTCCAACTCTTTTACTTATCTGTATTAAAAAAAAGGTTTAAAACTTTGCGTTTGCCGTACAATACTTCACTCCACCGAATTGAGAACCGAAGGTTAAAGTAAGAATTGATAAATTAATAAAAGGATGAACTATGGAAATGTGTTCCTATACGAGTCGGTCACTCCGAATCGTGTAATGTGGTCTATGATCATTCATTCATAACCAACATGACGGAAATCTAATCCGTTTCGTGGTTGGTTACAATATTTACGACAAGTCTTAGGACTCATGTGAAATGTGTGAATTGTTATTGTCTATAAAAACAAGTGACGACCTACCCTAGATTTCCTGAACAGGATTGTAACTATAAAACCGTCCCACTGTTGGGCCTCCGTCCACAATGAAGGTGAAAATTAATTTGTAAGTAACGGTAGTTCGGACGTCTCTCCTATAACATTTTGCATTCACCTTTCTCTTAATGTCATGTGTGTACTACAAATCAATTTATCACTTGTTTTGTGAAGGAAAAAAACATTGCAAAAAAACTTGATAGTTCTCATAAAAACTCTGAACAGGTACGTGCAGTTTCTCAACACACTCACAGAGACGATTGGTCCGAACGTTTACCACCGAGATAAGTGTGACATAAACCCATCAATGGGACAGTTTCGGATCACAACGACAATAAATAATGAGGCCAAGCGTAAACTGAAGCCAACTCACCGAGTGACAGAAACATAACCAGGCAGTAATCTTCCCCTCCACAGAAAGGCTCCAAACGCTACGCTAATCATAAATCGTTACAACATATCATTACATTACATACATATATAAATGTATATGTGAACAATGTGACACACACACGCTCAAGTACACGATACCATGCACACAGTAAACTACACTCCTCCCTATTAGCGTAAATGCTTCAGTTTTGTTAAAAATTATCATTTATGTATACATACAAAATAAATAAGCAATTATAGTGATATCGCCACTTGGTAGTGATCCGATATTGAACTCAAAGTCGACGGGGCGCGGTTGCTTGTGCTTCGTGGGAAGTGATTCGATCAGATCGGTGTCGTATCAAATCAAATATCGACCTTAACGCGCACTAAATACAGTTTACATTTCAATTGCGTTCGGTTGTTTATACGAGTGCATATAAAACATAAAATATTCACATAGGAAAAGCGTTTGCGCGTACCGCTCACACACCGCGAAATGATCAAGGAGCGACGATCGCTTCGAAATATAAAAATTATTAAAATCGTGACGCCATCTTGTGACGCGTCCGCCATTTTGTTAGACCGCACAAAGGGTATGTTGCGTTCGTCGCAATGGACAGCAACCGTTTGCTACTGAGAGACAGACTGAGACACTAGATCACTGTATAACATAACACCCAAACAATGTTATTTCAAGATGTATTATGAAAATGTTTTAGGACTAAGGAATCTATATTTGACTCCTAGTTTGCTATAACATTAGTATGAGATTATAGTAACTGAGACCCTTAAGAAAGTTATTAATACCGTTATGAATTCGGAAACCCACAACTATGACAACCATCTCAAGTCAATCTCTTGTCGAGGACTAATTCTGATTTAATTCACTAAAGGTGCTAGTAAGAGTCTTAGATAGATATCAATGTCATCTGAAGACTTATCGCTCATTCGATTATTGAACATTTTTATAATCAAATACAATACATAATCGCACTACTAATAATCCGAAATCGATTGTTAACTTGTCGATTATTATTCGATTATCGTGCATTTTTGATTCGAAATTGAAATTGCAGTTTTATCAATCCCAAGTCGTTACTAGTGATACATATCTCGTAATCTCCGAATGTCTCTCGGCGGCGAACGGTCGCTGGGTGGTAGGCTAGCGGGTGGTGGGTGACGGTGGCGGGGTGCGGCGCGGTGCGGGGGGGTGGGTGGCGGCCTAGTTCCAGATGCGCAGGAACGAGTCCCAGGAGCCAGTGGCCACTGCCATCCCGTTCTCGGTGACGCCGAGACACGACACGCGGTTGTCGTGGCCGGCTAGGATACCTGCGAACAGAAAATACAATGTTAGTTTACATAAGAGGGTAGGTTGATAAGAGGATAGGTTGATAAGAGGATAGGTTGATAAGAGGATAGGTTGATAAGAGGATAGGTTGATAAGAGGATAGGTTGGTAAGAATCCTAGGAAATTGTATTGGGCGAGACTCCATACTACTTGACCATCTATTTCTTTTACATAAGTTAATGCTTGACAACAATCCCACCTTATGGTAAGTGGCGATGAAGTCGAGGATGTTGGACGCAGTAACATATTAAAAGCCTATTCACTCTCCTCTTGAAGAAGAAGTGTAACTTACAAAGTAGAAGTTAGCGCTTGGCTACAACTCCACCCTTTGGCAAGTGAGTACAATCGCGAATGGTATCAGTCTTGTGCACTACACAACAATAAATTAAATGTTTTATAGGCAACATTTACAAAGGTTAAAGGGTCTCCACCTCTGTACTGCGAAGTACCTTGTTTTAATGTTCTATTGTTAGAGGTCTTTGGGCTCTTTACCTCACAGTTGAATCCCGACGGTACTCATGCTGAATGGATTTTTTACCTGCCCGGCTAGAGTCGAAGAGTCAAAAATTATATAGATTCCTCGTCCCATAAAAAAAAAATCAAAATGTGTGCAATTCACCCGTGCTCTAAGTGAAACGAATACTGTCAGTCCAAATATTGATGCTTTGCTTTGCTTACGTAACCTGCCACTTTGACTCTTTTTCGTTTCCGTTTCATTTCATATGCGCGTCATTTCCGTTCCATCGACTTGACTCTTTTTCGTTTCCGTTTCATTTCATCTGCGCGTCATTTCCAAATCCGTTTCATCGACTTCCAAATCACGACGACACTATAGAAGCTTTCACTTAAAAAAAAAACAAAATTTCAAACAAAGAACACCGACCGGCGCGCTCGCTCTTCATCGAGTCCCACACGTTGCAGTTGAAGTCGTCGTAGCCGGCGAGCAGCAAACGGCCGCTCTTCGAGAACGCGACCGACGTGATCCCGCAGATGATGTTGTCGTGCGAGTACATCGCGAGCTCCTGGTCCGCGCGCACGTCGAACATGCGACACGTCGCGTCGTCCGAGCCGGTCGCGAACGCGAATCCCGACGGGAAGAACTGTCGAATTTTGATTACGATTGTTTACGGCGATTGCCGAATCGATCTATTTTACTACACAATTATTTAAAACATAAAAGATTTTTTTAATATTGGTCACTAAAAGATGTTGTTAGGTTAGCTAATTACGTGACAACTTAACACAGAAGTAGTGACTGAATAAATTTACTCAATTTTTCCTCGACTTGGCGGGGGCACTGCCGTGCACAAACGTTTACGAGCTTATAAAAAAACATTTATATCTATCACATAATTATGTGTCGAGAATTGAACCCAGAATCACTCGACCATAACCACTTTTGTTATTTATGAGTATTAAACAAAAAAAATTGCAACTTCGAATAAAAATCATTTTTCAAAAGTCAGAAGTTACAAATTATGGTTTTTTTCCAACTCTGTAACTTACATTAAAAAAAAACACGTTCATTTTTAAATTTCGAAAAAACAAACATAAACACAACCACCACCAACCGTTACGGCGTTGATGTCGCTCTCGTGTCCGGGGAACGTCTGCTTGCAGAGACAGTCGCGGATGTCCCACAGCTTGGCGGACGCGTCGCAGGCGCCCGAGACGAACGTGCGCTGGTCGGGCGCCAGCGACAGCGACATCACGTCGCCCGTGTGCCCGGTGAACTGGCCGCACTGCTGGCCCGTCTCGATGTCCCACAGGGCGCTGAAACACGTCGGTACACCTCAATATACGTCGGTACACCTCAATATACGTCGGTACACCTCACTATACGTCGGTACACCCCAATATACGTCGCTACACCTCACTATACGTCGGTACACCTCAATATACGTCGGTACACCTCATTATGCGTCGGTACACCTCACTATACGTCGCTGTACGTCCCGACCCGTATTGTGTCGGACCGCCTTTCGAATGTTCGGTTGCCAGCGAGACGGAAATTTGAATTTTGAGGTTAAATTTCTGTGCCCAGCCTGGGTTATCTGTTGTTGTCTTTGTGTGTTATCCACGGCACGGCCCACTACCATGGTACGACCCACGACACAGGGAGTCCTGGCGTGGGGCCATGATTGTGTAGAGTTATTTATTTATTTATACTGTAAGTAATGGTTCTGTTTGGTTCCGCAGCGGCGCACATGAACAAACCCCGTTGGTAACCAATGTGTTTAAATACACAGACTGGGACGGCACTCACCAAGTCATGTCCCCGGAGCTGGTGAGGATCTGGTTGTCGTCGAGGAACCGGCAGCACGACAGGTAGCCCGAGTGGCCGGGCAGCTCGCGGGACACGCGCACGTTGCCCTCGCGGGTCTTCAGGCTGCGGACGAACAAACATCGCACCGTTACAAACAAACAATATTTATCATTGAACGCAAGGCAATGTTAAGAGGTAGACGTAAGGCAATTTATGTTTCTTACAAGGCTTTTTTCTCATAACAAAACATTTGATGACTTCGCTATTCTTTTCTCCAAAGATAGAGATAACCATTTACTATTAACATTAAAAAAATGTACCTATAAACCAAAAATTATTGTCGTCAATGAAGTTTAAAAAGATACTTCTTAATTCCCTTCTTCCGCCCAAGCCTGCTAATCGAAATAGTTGGACACATTTTTGACTCATTTTGTAGGTATACCAAATGTGTGAAACTATTAAAACACACAACATTTATACATAAGCAGTCTCGGGCGCTACGTCTCGTTCAACAATCCGGAAACATCGATCTGCCAAAAAAAATTAATGTGTGTGTACTTATGTACACGCTTTAGAAGTTATACTTTTTTGGCGTAACAAGATAAAAATCTTTTCAAAAATTTCATTTATTATAATAATAATTATAATGAGAAATATTATTATTATTTTATTTGTATCTATTATTAATATCTACTTAATCCATACTAACGAGTTCTATTATTCTACTATTATTTACTAGATGGCGCTAGGCCGATGGCGTTCTTATTCTTTAAGTTAGGAAGGTTCACCCCTAGATGGCGCTGTGCTTAAAACCCGCTTCGAATAAAACAATCAATGTAGTATTTTCATTCTAAATTATCTTTAAATAGTTATAATTTATGAACTGTGATATTGCAATTAAATAAATTAGGCTTAAATTGGTCTTACCGGTCCACCGCTAGGTGGCGATGCTATATATCAATCGACTCAACTTTTGATTCTGAGTCGATCGGCATGACCTTCAGCGTCCGGAAAGGTCAAATAAAAAAGTTGCTAGAAAACGGTTTTCTCGATAGATGGCGCATGTTTCATCGGTTTCTCATGTCAGCGCATGCTCAGCCACTCCTCCCAACGCATGCGCAATTGTATTCTGTGCTTTTTTCGTCGAAATCGCTAATTTTTACCTGTTTTTTTTTGTCAACAGTGTTTTGACGTGCTGATCAAGAATATCATAGTCAAAATACCCGCAAATTTGATGTTCCAGGTCAAAAGGGCAAAAAATAGGCATTAGGTTAGGTTAGGTTTGGTCACAGTACCCCGAACTGTGCGCAAAGTGAAAAATAGGTTCAAGGTTATTTTTTTTTATGATGAGTACCCCGAACTGCGCGCAAAGTGAAAAAATGAGTACCCCGAACTGCGCGCAAAGTGAAAAATAGGTTCAAGGTTATTTTTTTTTATGATGAGTACCCCGAACTGCGCGCAAAGTGAAAAATAGGTTCAAGGTTATTTTTTTTTTATGATGAGTACCCCGAACTGCGCGCAAAGTGAAAAAATGAGTACCCCGAACTGCGCGCAAAGTGAAAAATAGGTTCAAGGTTATTTTTTTTTATGATGAGTACCCCGAACTGCGCGCAAAGTGAAAAATAGGTTCAAGGTTATTTTTTTTTATGATGAGTACCCTGAACTGCGCGCAAAGTGAAAAATAGGTTCAAGGTTATTTTTTTTTTATGATGAGTACCCCGAACTGCGCTGAAATATGTATAGTATCGCCCCCTAGCGGTGGACCGCTAAGACAAATTTTTACCGGTATAGTATCGCCCCCTAGCGGTGGACCGCTAAGACAAATTTTTACCATAAATTATATGTGTATCAAATCAAACTAAAAAATACTAGAATATACAACTTGAACATAGTTATCAATTTTCATACCACCTAGAACTAACTTCATGCTGTTAAATTTAGTTGTCGCAGCCAACTTCACATATTAAAATTTCACTCTCATCATTTTTTCATAACGCGCCAAAAGAAGTATAACTTCAAAAAACAAAATTATAGCACCCTCCACACACCCACCTATAGATCGAGCAGATGTTGTCGAGCCCGCCGCACGCGACGTACGAGCCGGACGGTGCGTACGCGCACGTCATCACCCACGACGAGCGCAACGGGATCGCGTGCACCTTGTTCGTCGTGTGGCTGTCCCACACTATCAGCTTGCCGTCCTGGCTGGCGGACACCAGGTTCCTGGGGAAGACGTGACGTCAGTATACAGTACAACAAAATATCACATCATTACACAAAAATATTAAGCAGTGATAGCCGAATTGAACGTTGGACTGCCGAACCGCAGGGTCCGGGTTCAAACCCCGCACGCGCCACTAATTTTCAAAAATTATGTGCGTATTAATATTTAATTATCACTTGCTTCGGTGAAGGAAAACATCGTGAGGAAAACAGATAACTCATAATCGAATTCATCGTCACTTTCCATCAGGTGGAATTGTTGTCAAGCATTAACTTATCTCATGTTAAAAAAAAAGCTTTTAATCCCTCGTTTTGGATTTAAAGCCTCTTTTAAAATTTCATAGTTTTGTTGCGAATAGCATACAAAATAAGAGGCATCCAAAATGCGACATTACAAACAACCAACACCTAGGAACGAACGCATACAAATATCTGCTTCGGCGGGATTCAAAGTAGCCCATCAAATCGTAGCCAACCCAAACTCGACTACACAACGTATTCTTTCCGCGAATAATTCACGAAAACAGGTACTGCCTACCTACTACTACTCCCATGACGAAATCGCTCGATCGAAATCGAAATATTATTCCGAGCTACCGTACGACCCGACAGTACAACAAGACGTTAGAGCGAATACATTGTTATTCTATGAAAATGTAGGATCCAATGAGTACTCGGAAACGGGGTGGATGAGGAAAACACATCGATCGTCGCCGTCGACCGCCGCGCGCCGAGCGGCGATACCACCCAACCGACTACAACTGAAACTAAATAAATTTTTACACCTTCCCGTTAAGCTGTCGTCGTAGGAAAATTTTGTATGCTTCCGCGTAAAGTTTTCGTACGATCCACGAAAATTTCTAAAGATAGATAGACAACACTTTACATTGCCGTTCACTTTCCACGTTCTCTGCGATTGCATGGCAATAGCCCACTGCAGAATTCGCGACTTGGGAGGCAGCTCATCAGACCTGATCAAATCAGGGATCTGGAACTCACGGGTATCCTACGAGTCATCGCGACGGTAGATCTTGGAGACCAGACGTAGCGCTAATGGGTCTGGCTAAAAAGATCAAAGACAATAGAAGAAGTGTGGCCGCGATGGCCTTTGGTTTGCAATACCATGTTCAATTTCTACAGATACATGGCCCAATACAAAAATCGTGATATCCCATTTCGCAGTACAGTAAAAATGGAAATGAATTAATACAGAAATATCCCATTATGTTTACTGCAGCTCATTTCAACGGCTTTATTACTGCATCGCTATATCCAGTGCCTGGTGCGTGGGAGACGTTGAAGTCCGAGCGTGTATCGACACATCCTGGCAACGAATAGCTATGCTATAGCATCTATCGCACGCCTATTAACTGGCTCGTGTATCAAATAAAATCTATACTTATAATAATATATTATAAAGGTAAGGAGGTTGTTTTGTTTTTTTGGTTGACGTCACCGGACGGGCTAACCTCAGGAACTACTGGTTTGAATTGTAAAATTATTTCTGTGTTGGATAGTCCATTTATGCTTGTATGCACGTTGCCGTCGCAACTCTTACCCACAACCAAATTATCACCGCGTGCACCAGGCTTTGGCAGTTTTGATAGTCTTACTGTAGAACTATTTTTACACCTAATTGAATTTGCTTTTGCTGCAATTCGTTAGACTAATGTCAGGCAGTCTATCCTCTTGAGTTGAGATTTAAGAAGCTACCAATTCATCTGAACTGAGATGGAGCAATCGAGTCCTTATATTTTAACCTGCAACTACCAGAGGTAGGTTCAAACACAGGGAAGACAACGAAGAGAATCTTTGGAACGACTGGACCGAATGGACTGTCACTGGCAGATTGCTGATGTCATAAGGAGTAACTTAGGCTACTTTTATTTTAGATTTTTTTTTAATTCCACGCGGACGAAGTTGCGGGCACAGTTCGTTTGCCTACGAGTGTATTCGAGCTATGCCATTGTTGCTCATTTTTGCATTTCTCAAGTTAAATTAGATAAATCAAACTAAATTAGCACAAAGCAGCATATTTTGTTATCAGACAGAACAAATTCACGTATTTTCAGATCGAAATCATCAACACGTTTCAAGATTTCTACCGCAATAGGTTTTAACATCTCCGTGCAAATTGTCGTAATAAACCGTCAATGACCACACATGTAGTATGTACTCGTAATAAATCGCGTACAAGAACTTCATTTTGAAATCCTGATCAACTTTGTTGGCAACTTAAGGATGATTCAGGTCCTAACCTAACCTGAGGTTAGGTCATTTAACTAAAATTGCGTCATGGAAAAAAATATAACAGCATCAAATGCACGTGAAGCGCAGAAATTATAAAAAAAGAATATAGTGTATTTTCCTTAGCTTGGACTATAATTAACGCCTTTGGCGACACTAATGATATCGTAGTAATGATCAGGCATTACGTCTAGTTTAATTGCAATTAGGATGAAAAGTATTTTTTACAAAAAAAAGTTATTGTTTGATCATAATTCCATCTTATGGGAAATGGAAAAGATGTCAAATGCTCCTTCCTATATACGTAAAACGATTCGATAGTGGAACTATCTACGAGGCGTAACTAAAAAGTGGTACTATAAGAAAAGATTATAAGGAATGACTTATACAACTCATTACATGTAACTCGAAAAAGTTCGGTTTACAGATTGGTTAAATATTGAAACCGGGCACAAGACGTTTTGCTGTGCCGTGCCTTTCCTTGAAAACTCCCAGCGTGCGGGATACGTACACTCTTGGTACCGCACACCGAGCCTCTCGACGGCAGCAGCAGGTGGCACTCACCTGGAGTCGCTGCCCCAGTGCATCGCGTAGATCTTGGCGAGGTGGCCGCGCAGAGTGCGGCGCGTGCGCATCTGGATGCGCCCGATCGGCTCCAGGTTGGCGGTCGCCTGCGCGAGCGACGTGTCGCACGCCGCTTTCCTCGCATCCTGGACGACGGGAACAAAAACATTATTGCGTTGCCTAAGCCAGGGCTTCCATACCGGTGGGGGGCGTAGTAGAAATTTCAGGGGGGCATACTAGGTACGTTACCATTTCCGAAAAAAAATATCTACTTAAACTGTGTGTAAATTAAC
Source organism: Ochlodes sylvanus (assembly GCA_905404295.2). NCBI lineage: Eukaryota > Metazoa > Arthropoda > Insecta > Lepidoptera > Hesperiidae > Ochlodes > Ochlodes sylvanus. Next base: position 988,864 of record FR990146.1, on the reverse strand, counting down.
GACGCGCAGTACATTGTAAGGGGGGCATGAAAATAATATTTTTGGTTCGGGGAGGCTCGGCGAAATAAAGGTTGGGAAACCTTGGCCTAAGCAGTGATAGTCGAGTGGTCTGAACGTTGGGTTCAAATCCTGCACGGACCCCTAATTGTAAAAAAAATATGTGAACACGAAAACATCGTGAGGACACCTGCACACCTGAGATTTCTACATAATCTTCGCAAAGGTGTGTGAATTGTGCCAAACCACAGTTGGCCAGCACGATGGACTATGTCCTGTACCCCTCACAGTGCCCAGCCGTGTGACACATGTGGATTGTGATGATGGCCAATTCCCACGAGATTATGAGCTATGCTGATCGAACGCCCACAGGATTAAGGGCTATGCAGTTATATGGGTTAACAGTAGCTATCAATCCAAGTCTTTCTGCATCTTAAGTAATTTTACTACTAGTTACTCGGTCGATAGCATAATTGTGATGGACAACCCATCAAGTTACGTGCATATAAATAAATTACTATTATTTTTTGTACTACGCGTATATGCCAGTGCAGTCAACCGAGCAAGGCCCGTTCACGTTGGTTGCTAACTCACCTATAATTTATCTCTATTACTTAAACATAACTCGTATCAAGCAAAACAGAAACCCGATGAGGGTACGCCCTCGTAACGGTTTTTACAAGGACAAGGAGAAAAACAGAAGAGAACATGTAACAAGGTACCTACAATGGTCCAAGATAATTAGGTGATAAAATATAAGGTTTTCCATTAAGGGCGGGTCGATTTTAAAATTGAATAAAACAAGTTGTTTAAGAGATATCAATAAGATTTTATCTTTATTTGAGAGCCCTATTAATGACATTTTGGGTGAATATAACATTGTTCAAATAGCCGCCGCGGCTTCGCTGGGTGGCGTGCATTCGAAAAGTTCAGTTTTCGATGACTTTGGCGTATAATTCAGGCCGAATTTGACCGATGGCATCGATTATGATGTCTTTGAGGGCCCGTCCCTATTGGAAAACCCTATACTATAAAGTCATTAGGCTATTCGTCTGTTTATGCACTAGACGACGTTGTATGAACGTTGGGGGGCCGTGGGTGGTTCCGAGGTGTTACTTGTTGCCGCGAGACTGCGAGAGAATCCTAGAGGTCTGCTCATTTTATATCAACTCAACTCGGATTCAATTCATAGGAAAGAAAAAGAAGGAAAGAAAGAGAAAGGAAGAAGAGAGAAAAATAAAGAAAGCATTACCCTAGTTCCCATAACAACTTCCGAACTAATGTCCTAACATCGTCTACTACCTAACCATCCCAGTCCTGATTCGAGTCTTGTACTGTGTCGGTCACAGTTGTCATGGGCGGCAGCGGAAGGGTGGTTCTGCATGCTCGTTTGCTATCTTAATCACAGTTTATTTAAGATTATAATACAAAAACAGTAAAAAAACCTGAAATGATGGGAGGTTCACTGTGGGAGCAGACCCGTGTCAAGCTATGAAACTATATGGGTTACGATGATAGATACCTCTATTACTGCCCTTAAAGCGTCATAGATTATACATACCCATGTAATGTCGTTATTTTAGATAAAAGACAGATCAGGGGTTAAGCCGTCGCCTGGCGGATAGACGTAGGCCGTAGGTAAGGCGCAAGTCATCATTACAAGATATTTATTTACTTTGTCATGAACCGTGAGTAAGGGAATTTTCGTAAACGAGTCAATGTTTGGACATGTGAATAGTTCTATCCATCGTGGTAGGTACCTCATTTATTTTCCCGGGGATCCATGTGCCGGGAAACAACATATCCCAGATATTGACCAATAATAGAACTTAACTTATAAATGTGTCAAGCAACCACTTACCACTCTTCAAAGGTTTTTGCGTTTCAAGATACGTTTCATCGTGTATACCGACCCAGTTACGTTTTATTATTAGTATAGATTAACTGTTAACCAACATTGAACGTTTCAACGCCGGTGTAAACTCATAACATACGTTGTGGGAGGAACAATGTTACGACTTACGGCTTAGATTTATAACGCGATGACGCTCTTGATCGTATTGAGATTAATCGAGAGAATGAATTACCACGTGACGACCTGTATGGTGCAGTTCTTACGATTCCGGACCGCCGTTCCTCGGATCGATTCCCAACGAAGTGGAAATTTGTATTATGAGATTTTTCTCTTCACGGTCTGGGTGGGTTTTTATTTTTTTTTTGTCCATGGCACCCTTGAAATAGGGAATCATAGCGTGGAGCTAGTGTGTAGCGTTATTTTGAACGAAAACGTGTGTGTGTGTGTGACATAAAAAAAAAATACAATCACGTCGCGCAGACCAGAAGGGCGATTTTTTGTAAAATTAATTAAGTCATGCGTGAAGTCCAAAAGAAATTGTCTAATAGTCCAAAATAAACGACTTAACGTTTAACAATAGAACTTTATAGCTATAGTAAGATTACCGAGTTGCTGAAAGTAATTTTTCCAAGAAACATATCGCGCTCTATCACCGATTAGAGGATTAGAGGCAAATTTAATCTCATTGTTTTCGTTCCAAGGTTCCATTTTGTGTTTAATATTATGTTACCGTGAGGCGCGACTGACTAGCTAGTAAGCTAGTAGCTAGTACTGGCTGTGGCTGACACAAGCGAGAGAGTGGTAGCTACTCCTACATGCCCGTTTACTAACCTAAATCAATTAAAAAAATTATTGTATAAAACTTTCAAGTATACTTAATTATCTATTCGTGAATTAATTACTAAATTCCTATCGTGACGCTGCCCTCTCCATCCATGTTTTATCGGTTTGGGACACGAATAAAACAGAAAGATAAATCACAGAGGCTAATTTGTTTCATGGGGTGCGTTGACCCTCAGGGACGAAAGAGATTTAATTGTTGTTGAATAATCTTTGGATTAAGACAACAAAGTCAACAACAAACTAAGTCAACAAAGAGCTATAAACTCGTCTTTGCAAGACAGTTAACGTGAAGGACTAACAGTTATGTCACACTGAAAATTATTTGCAGATTATGCAATTTTTATTGCTGTTTGTCGACGTTCATAAAGGCTCGAAGGACCAATATTTTTTTCCATTTCAGTTTACCGATTTTGCAACACGTTAATTCAAACTATTAGCAATCGACTTCTGTCGATTCGATTATTGGAAAATAATCGCCTTTAATCGATGTAGAACCCCTTTAATTTACAATACTCCAACTTATCTGACTCTTCTGGCTATTCCAGCGACCTTACATTAGCATCACAAAATCGTCTGTTTTATTGTAACAACATCCTAAATGAATTTTCACCTCTCAATATCGAGAGTACACCGCCAAGTAAATACCTGGGCGTCGTGCGGAACGTGTATCTTAGCGAATTGAGAGCGAAACAAACTGATTGCTATCATCCCACGCCCACACGCATCTAATCCATTCCACGGAGACGCGTAAACAACTCGAGGTTGGTAACCCTTATTTTAAGTATTCAATGCTGATTGTAAGGACGTAGGCAAGGAATAAACGGTCAGTAATATGATACTGATCCATCAATATTTATTTCTCAGCAACTTAATTGATGAAAAGCCTGGATTTTTGCGATCCATCAGTGTCATCATTTATTGATCGGCTTTTAGCGCTCGCATTATCCTTGCAGATCTCATTCTGAAACAGTCTTATTTTTGAAGGTCCATTTACAGCTATATTTTTCTTCACCAAAAAAGCTACACAATTACAAATACAGACATAACATGGAAATACATGACGAGTGTACGTCCATAAATCCACGGCAAATTAATTCACTTGGTTAAATTAAGTCTACTACATTGGCAATGTCCCAAGCGAGCTGTACTAAGTGTAGGTAATGGGATTTCGTTTTCGTTCGAAAACAGTGTCAAGTTCATTGCGTGAAGATGAAGACATTGCCGTCAGGATCACGATGTTGCCTAGACCAACTAGACGTCTCCATGACTTAAACTATCATTAGTGTCTGTCAAGTGTCCGCTGTCAAGAGTTTTTGCACGCTTTATCGCCGTAACCAGGGTCCGTGTAATTGGATTGGATCAACAACAATACGAAGGCTAACGACCTTAAGGGCTATATTTCACCGGGACACCATGGCGGCGCAACCAGTCGCCGCTACCAATAAAATGTATACAGCTCTATAGAGAGTTACTCACCTGGTGTCCGTTTGGTTGCGCAACCAATTTGGCGGCGCGACCAACTCGGACACGTGCACAGAATGTTACTGGTTGCGCCGCCACGCTGGTCGCGCCACCACTAATTACTATAGCGCTACATGGTGTCTCACTCACTCGGCCGCCAGTGACAGTCTTCAAGGTCCATTTTGATACTGTCTCTGTGTGGTGTGGCAACTCTGGTGTCTGTATGGTGTCTAGTTTGGTAGCTTACGGACACCACGGTGGCACAACTGATCGCGCCGCCATGGTGTTCCGGTGAAATATAGCCCTAAAACTATCCCTCAAAACGGTAGACCATTCGTCTCTTTTTTGTATTCTTTACTTACTTTTTATAAATAAAAACCCTCAAAGAAATATGGAGGATTAATTGGTACATTATTTAATTGTTATTTTTCTGTAATAGCATAACCGATAAACGACCAGACGAGAATGGTTAATTGCCATCGCCCGTGGTCATCAGTAATACCAACTGCATCAGTATCACTGATGTGTCGCCGTCCAAAATACAAGCGGGGTATTCCCCACATTAACATCAAAGCGTAGGCTCTCCAGAACACTCATCAAGCAGAACTTACTATCGCTAAGGCACCAGTTAGACGACGCCATTGCTTTCGCGCGGAAGCGTGTCATATAAACGCACCCCAACAGTCCCTAAACCAGACCTCATTATCTACAGGAACTGACCACCTAACGTTCTTAATATTACCCGTTACTAACTGGACTAACCGTCCTAGTCCCGATTAGATTCTTATTCCAGGTAGGTCATTGTTGTCATGGGCGAATGGGCATAGGCAGCAGCGGAAGGATGTTGCTGCGTGCTCGTTTGCTATCCTAAAGCCATAGAAATAAAAGAGTGTATCTCAGGCGATTACCCGTATAGCATTCTTGAGGGTCTCGGCCTCCTGGCGCAGGCTGTCCAGCTCATTCATCGTGATGCTACCGTTGTGTTGACTCCGCTACTGCCGCTAAACCGCCGGCGCCGCCTCACGCTACGCACACACCAACCACCTGCCGAACAATACACCCTATTAAAATTATAAATGCGAAAGTTTGTATGGATGCATGAATGTTTGTGGCTCTTTCACGCAAAAACTACCGAATGGATTTTGATGAAACTTTACAATCATATAGCTTACACATCAGAACGACACATAGGATATAATGTATAAAGATATAGTGTGAATTATCCAAAATATAATATAAAAAAAAATCTTTGCAAATCGAAGGAATAAATTTCCCGAAACGAAGCGAGGGCGGGTCGCTAGTATTACATAAATTTATACAATACAGTTCACCGATATTAGTCTTAAAATACATGGTCGAGAACGTTGATGCAACATACAAAAACAATAATAGGTTATCTTCAAACTACCAACGAGGCTTGTTTATGCGCACGCCGCTGCGCCAAACAAAATCAAATCCATCGTCTTCAGGCTTCAGACTTAAATCGCTGCACGCATTTTATTGTACATACATACGTAACGAGCCAGCGGCGCCGCACACAAGAAAGTCTTGTTGGAAATTTGATTGGTAACCTCACGTCACATAAAAATCTACCCCGGCCGGCAGTCGAAGCCGGGACCCATCGTTTCACAATCTACGAACTAGGCCACGGAACAGTCGAATAGACGTATTCAAATGACCGTATAGAAAAGTGTTCATAATTATTATCTTTGTGAAGTAGCCAAACCGAATGGCATTAACAAACAAACCTCTTGCCGCCAGCCTTGGAACACATCGCCACTGAGCACTGGCGGAGTTAAACTTGTGTTATTCCAACACAAGTTTCAATACTATATTTGCATCACCGAAAGAATACAATTCACGCGTAAAATATAAGTATTCCTAGTGTCTTAACATTTATACAACTTAAGTATTCACTAGTAACCCGTAGTGGATTTGCATCGATACAGTACAGATACAGTCGTTTGAAATAGAGCTTGTATTCTAAAAGCATGTTATGTTTGAAACTCGTAGAACCCTAGTAATAAACTACTATTGAAGATTAGTTACAGTTCTATATAAACGTAACAGAAGTTAATAAATTATGATGAGCATCGTAGGATGAAAGGTACTTTAGTGTTACATTGTTATTACCTTATCCTAAGATTAAGGATACGATAGATTATTGAAAATAGTCATTGAAATAACAATATACTAGTCCAAAATTATGTTATGGTTAAGAAAAGGTAATGGTGGTAGTTCACCAGCCAGGGGCTATAGAATGAGGACTCCTTGTTACATCCTAGTTCTGAAGACCTCTATCCCACTTCTTATGATTATAGTCTTACATAAACTTGCTTTCACTTGTCTACAGGATTCCGTTGCCAATTAACCTCACGTTAACTACAATTGGTCGTTAAGGCGATACTTCTTAAATACAAAATGTGATGCTTCTAGTTAACACAAACTAAAAATAACGGAACAAGACAAAATCGACGAACATACGGAAGAAACAGACACGTTAAGATAGAATAATCTATTTGAGGTCGGTTAAAAATAGTTCCCAGACTATATTTAGTGGGCACACAAATAGCAGAACACTACAGACTAAATCTAGAATCTACCTATAACGTCTACAAGAGCAGAACAGTGTGTGTAGCGCCATCTTATTCGGTCAACAACACAACGACTAGCGGTAATAAAGACATACCTTAAGCTTATGCAATAAAGTCGGAAATTAAACAAACAACGGTAGGGCCATTCAAGATGAGGGTACTTCTCAAGGGTCGCAAGGTGTTTCTGTTGTTAATTTAAAATGCACTGAATGCCAATGATATAGCGATCAAATTGGATTGCGACATCACATTTCTACTCTGCACCCAATGCATGTAGTTTAGTGGTATGTAAAGAGATAATTTTTCGATGTGTACGAGATCATACCACAACATTATAGCGTTACATATACATGTGTATGTATATGTACTGTACCTTTCTGTGTAGAAAGGTACAGTTTTTTAATTAAAATTTAATCACCAAATGCGAGTGACTGAACATTAATTAAGTACGGATTATAAGGTGTTTCTTTTACCCTGAGTCCCAAAACAAATCCACAATCCAAATCCTTGCTCCACCATGGATCTTCTTGATCCAGCATGGAGCATCCGCCTTGATGACCAACACAGGAATCTATAGAGCCAGGAAGGCAGTAATGAAGGGAAATAGGAAGGAATCAAGGAAGAATATGGAAAGGCCATTGGAGGGTTTCTAGGCCCTGAACCACTCTGTTACAACCTAGCTATCAGTTAAGAAGCGTGGATTTTAATGATTCTTTGTATGTTACGAACGCCCATTGTCGGCGATGGCCACTGGCCACTTCCCATTAGATGGAGCGTTCGCTCGTTAATCGTGTCTTAAAACAAACAATAATTTATCAGACAGTAATAGGATTCGAATCTCGACCACCCGCGTGGCAAGCAAATTTTAGTGAGCATTAACGACCTTAATCACCGTCACATAAATCATAAAGTAGTTTAAACAGACTTATTTGGAGCTCCCAATCTGGTGGTCTATAAATGAAGCCATACAGAAGTATCAAATTATTTCTTGCAGCTGAAACTTGAACACAAAGTATAAATATAATAAGGTGCAAAATAGAAACATGCGCTGCGAGTTGTTTTCAAGTACCCAAGCACTCTATGCAAGAGAAGTCAATACCTCTTGTCTTTGAGTGCACTTATATTAGTAAGTAGGTTGAAAGACGAATGGAAATACGTTTATTTCTCCATAATTCTGCAAATTAAACTCCTCTTACCAAGATGTTAAACCTATTAGCAGCATTGCAAGGAAAGGATTTCTCATCGAAATGCATTAGAGTGATTAGAGAAGCAGAAGAAGAAGAAACATTTAGAAACATAGAGCATACTCTAACATGCTCCGATGCGATAATGAAGGGGTTGATAGTAAATCTAAATTTTGGATGATGTTATGCCACTTGAACATGACATAGTGGTCATGTTCGGCAGCGGAAGGGTGGGGCTGCATGCTCGTTTGCTACCATAATTCTATAAAAAAAAACTGCATCGCGACCTACCAAGGATCCCAAAGAGGGCGGAGTTCAACAGTGGGACAGTAGTTGCATGATGATGACGATGATGAAAATAAGAAATATAAGTGTCCTTAAAACTGATTTATTGTAACAAAGTAGTAAGCCGTTTGCATGATTTGATAATGTCTCCAGCAAGCCGTCATTAGCGCTATCAAGTGTTCAAGGAAACGCGTCGTAATTGTCCTCTTGCGTCACCTTCACTGTCGCCGACGCCGCGTCGTCTTGGCCGCCGCGGACGGTGAATGGCGGTGTCAAAGAGGAGCACAATCAAATTCAGCTCTGCATAATTGAGTAAAGGCTTTTCTCGATATATCTAGATGACTATCGTAATCACGTTAATGTCAAATTGAACTAAAAAAGAAAAAATTAAATGTAGTTCAAAAATAAATTAAAAACACGCTTTTATAATGGCTTCAACCCATTGATGGCCCACTACTGAGCACGGGCCTCATACCTAGGAGGCCTAGAGCATACTCCACCACGCTGCGCCAGTGCGGATTGGTGGAGGGGTTAGAGCCAACCCAAGTGTCGGATATTTTTAAGCCGCCCGAAGGTATCCGACATGGCTTAACGACTGCTACCATATGGTAACAACCGGGACCGACGGCTTTACGTGCCCTCCGACGCACGGAAGTGCTCAAGAAATTTTGCCACTAGCGGTCACCCATCCAACTACCGACCGCGCCCGCTCTTGCTTAACTTTGTCGATCACTTAAGATCGACGCAAGCCGCCGGGCTATGAGCGCTTTTATAATAAATGGAACTAAAAATAATTCTCAATATAAGTTTAAGTAATGGGCAAAAAATATAAGTATTATGCCATATATTCCGTAAGTATATCTATAGTACGCTCCCCACGCTTAGTATTTTTATATTCTATTTTACGCCACCCCACGCTAACACACTTCTTTTGTTGCGGATAGAATCGCGACAAATAAGACATCAAAAACACCCACGATCCAAAAAAACATAATTATCTGTTACATATCTCCCTCAGTCAGAAATTCAACCCGCTTCGATTGGCAAGCAGGGTCACAACTCACAACACTCACAACCTACGGGCTGCAGATAATAATTGCTCCCACTGGTGTAGACAGAGGCCGAACATGTTAAATATTTCAGTTCAAACATTTCATTCTCTTCTATTTGCCTTGTCAACTGTTCAAAATCTATTCATGTCATAGATTAATAATTCCCAACATGGGCTTTCATAAAAATATCATCAATTTGACCCTTAATCTAGGGGAAAATCGGGATAAGATTACCTATGGACAGGTTCTCGAAAACTCCTTCTGTAACCATCCTGCGCATATAGGCTCCGAGGCTCTGAACGGACCACCAGTTTCGCCCAAACAAGACGCCCAGCATTAGACTAAACATCCTAGTTCCGATGCGAGTCTTGCTTTGGGCCGGTCATGGACAACAGTGGAGGAGTGCAAGCTGTTTTCCTATTTCAAACGAATCTAACAGTCACTATTGCAAATCATTCAAAACAAACGCATGATTTACACCGAACCCAGTTCCGAGAGCGCAGTTGTTAAAATCTCCATAAAATTTACATCACTATACCGGCCGCGCCCGTACAATACGGCCCGACGTGCACACGTCAATGTGGACGTTCACGGCCTTTTTACTGTCGTCGTGTTTTGTATTAATACTTCGGAATATTTCGCGTAAACACATTCCCTTCATTGGATGTACAGGATACACTAATTTCAATATTCAGAAGAATTTGAAAAACTATAATAATATAATAATATTCGAAAGGTTAAGGATAAGGAAGGGATAAGAGGTATTAGAAGGAGACTCTTACTAACAATTACTAATTCGACTATTACCTACTAATAACAACTTACAGGACTAACTATCACTCATACTCACTAACAAACTAACCAACTAAAGTTCTAACACCGTCTGCTAACTGGACTAACCGTTCTAGTCCCCATTTGAGTCTTGTTCTAGGTCGGTCACAATTGTCATGGGCGACAGCGGAAGGGTGGTGCTGTATGCTGGTTTGCTACCTTAATTCCATAAAGAAAAAAATAAAAGATGGCCATGACAGACTACATGGCCGAAAAAAGGATTGGCTGTAGTGTAGGTAGTGAGAGTGACGATAATAATAAAATTATTATAGCGGTAACTGCAACCGACAGACAACGCACGGCGCGAATCAGTAGACTTATTAGAAGCATGACGCTTTGACAAAACGAGTCCAAACATATTATTACATTAGCGACTCCCAATCTCACGACCAAGTCTAAATTCGAATTCTATAAGCTATATTATACCATTATAGCCGATAAGAGATTATAATTTAAACGTTAACCATATTTGCGTTTCAACAAACGAAGAGAGTTACAAGTGTACCTAGTACCTACCTAAAGAAATAACTCACAGCTCCAAAACTAAACATCAGGTGGGATTGTTGTCAAGAATTAACTTAGCATCGTATAAAAAAATCATTTACCTACGAGTATCTGAGTTAATATAAAAAGAATAGAATTTTTAACCAAAGTAAGAGATACATTGGTAGATTCTGTTTCTTTCGCAGATAGATATCTAAAGATTGATACAAACCTCAGAATTATATCCATTAACTAGTTAAAAGTTACCGCAAACAATGCAATATAACAACAGTTTCCTCTTTGCACAACAATAACACAAAAGGACATCTAAACCACAATGCCGTAGTTTCGTGTTAAATTATTATTGGAACCGTATTAATTTATTGGTAGAAACTCATTCCTAAAAAATATATTACTCATACGTTGATCGTGTAGCTAGCGTGAAAATATAGAATAGATGGAAGAGTAGATGGAAATAGTATTGTTTAGTTAAGTCTTAATTTAAAGGAAATTGTTACGTTAAATACAGAAATAGCGTTTGCCTCTTTTTATGACAAGTAGTCATGGAATTTAGCCGTAGTTAGAAAGGCCAACGAATCCCTTGTAATCCTGTGAACTACTTATATGACCCGTTTGAAATTCAATGCATCTAAATAAACTGTATAGTATACCGTAAAGCGGTGGAACCTTTAGCGAGGGTTGCGATAGACCAATACTGATTCTTCAAATCTGTCCATAGCATCGCTGTCACTATCTAACCGACACCTAACCCCGTTCCTCGCATGATACATCGCCGGATACTCGCACCGTGAGCGTAATACAAATCACTCTCGTACGTAACCGGTGCGATATCGCAACGCTACTGTTGCTTTACAATAAGGTCCGATTTGCCGCAACCGTTGCTCGTACTGTAAACGAGTTCATAGTACTCTACGTAATATGAGCGTTGAGTTGGTGAAGTTTGATTTATGCTATATTATTGCGTTATATTGTACTAAGTGCATTCGGTTAATATCGGTCGACCACGGTTGCGGTCGTTTTTGATGTGCGGGGTTTCCTGAAGCTTCATCCCGCCGGTAGGCAATTTTACCCGCCTGGCTAGCTACCATATTCCTTCTAACATTCGTGGAATATTTTACGTCAAATGCTAAAAATACTGCGGGTTCCCCGATCCTGTTTTGGACGTCAACGCATCATTCGTCATCATCATTAGGTACTAATGTCCATAGGCAACGGTGACCACTCTCCATTAGGTTCGTCTGCCGGCTGCCTTTGTCGACTATAAACATTAAAAAATCCTACTTTCACCTATTTTATCATCAATGTGAAAACGTGAAAGACAATTAGGCTGAACAGATTTTTTCCTTTGCATTTTATCTAAACGATTATTCAACGTCACGACATAGCCTAGTAACATGTAATAGGTTGCTTAATAACCTGCAATGTAACATGTATATACGTTTACGTGTCAGATTTATTTCATGATTGGCTTCTACCCGTTAAGGGCCCACTACAGGGCACGAGTCTCTCCTTGTAACTGAGGGGGCCCTAAGCATACTCTACCAAGCTGCTCCAGTGCAGCTTAGTAGAGCGGTTAGTCTCCTAATCAAGTGTCAGAAGTTTTTATGCTTGTGGCATAGATTGACGATTGTTATCTAAATCCAACGAAAATAACCAAGACCGACGGCTTCACGTGCCCTCCGACGCACGGGACCGCCCAAGAACTTTTGCAACTAGCTGTCATCCATGCAACTGCGAGCAGACGAGCCTCCTGACGGTGAGTGGTCATCATCGCCCATGGATAACATGAACGCCACAGGCATCACCAAAGCGTCGCCGGCCATGAAGGACACCTTAATGAATAAGTATCAAGACTTTTTGCGAACTTTCAGTCGAAGTTCGCGAATAATTTAAAAAAATACCAATAGGACACAACACTTCAAAACCTAAATGTAACGAAGTGGCAAATATGAACGAGACAACAATTAAAATAACAACACTAACATCAAAGTCGTGCTCATCTAAAGTTTCAACTAGACAACGCTCTAACGGCCGCCCATTGAATAATTCAATCCCCATCAATAACTAGACGTCTGCAAGGACATTGACTGGGGGTAGCGGTGCGGTGGTTAGATCAATACAACAATGGGGATCATACACAAAGCAGTGATAGCCCAGTGGTTTGATCGACGGCCTCCCATGGCCTGGGGCCCAGGTCTGATAATAAGGCTAATTTATAAAAGCTTCAATTGCGTCGAGTCAGAATAGTTTGACATTTTTGGTATACGATAAGAACCAGACATGGTTCAAACCGTATACGCACTTCAAATTTTCAAAAATTATGTGCGTATTAGAAATTAATTAACACTTGCCACGGTGAAGGAAAACAACGTGAGGAAACCTGCACACCAGAGGGTTCTCAATAATGTCCGCAAATCCGAACTTGGTCAGCGTGGTGGAGTACATTGTGAAAGTAGACCTAAGCCCAGAATGAAACAATTAGGGGTTCTGAAGAACATACGAGTACACTACCTAACTACCACAAAATTAAGTTCACATTTAATTAATTGAACGAGCAGAAATTAATCCCACTTTAAATCATTATAATACAAATCTTATTAATACGGTCTGTTTCTATTACCCTATCCTTAATGCCGCTAAAAGACAAAATGTCTACAACTACACCCATAATCTGATAATGAGCTTTTAGGAGTGTATAAATTATCAAGCACAAGTAGACCGACACATTTTTTATGTTAATAGCCGAAGGGCAAGCAGATGAGCCAGCAAATGGACCGACGCCCATGGACATCGCCAAAGACAACGGTTGCGATGTCGGCCAAGAAAGGAAGACGTAAGAAACAAAAATGATTTTAAACTTATCTTACTCACAGTTCTGAGTACGATCTAAACAAGGTCGAAATATTGGCGTATAAAGCGAGTACCCGTATTGCAAAAAAGTAGGAATTAGCTAACACAAAAAATAAACCGATCATTAAACGCAGTACGTGATAGTTATGTTAAAGAAACCGACCGCAAGCAAAGGTCTGTGCGCTGTCTGTCTGCTACACAGAAGAAGCATGGTGGGATACGCCTTCTTACATCTTGCGTGCCCTACAATGGCCCGCTAAGGTTATGTAGTCAAAAGCAAACGGTGGATTTTGTACCGGCATCTGTTTCACGAGATATCTATTAACGTTTGATTTAAGGAAGAATATGTTCCATCAAGCAACTCAATTTCCAACAGTAGCTCCATTCGCAGAAAGGACGCTCACCAATTTAATAAATAGAAAACCGAACTGGAAAATGTAGCGTGCAATGGCCACTTACAGTGAGACCAAGGGAAAAATCAAGATGTTGCTAAGCGAGATAAAATGGCCAAAGCGTATGATAGCAAACTTGATCCAACATAAAGACTATTTAGTCCATGTTTCGAGTGTTCCGCTCAGCTCGGCGTTGATGAAAATTGAAGCGAATTGCAACAGGCCTGGCCAGCAGAGACGGCACGGCCTCTTACCTCAGTCGAGCATCGGGTTCGTGGAAAATGTCCGTGTCTCCGGCTGTATCGTGTCCCAAAGGCCGGGACGCCGAAATTCTGCACCTCGACGGTCCTAAACGATCGGTAATTTCGAAGCACAGTGGATAAAACGTTTGTAAATCGTGTAAAATGCAAATCGCTCGTGTCGCGAGCGGAGGCCGGGTTCGCACTACGCAGGTCCCTCCCAGGTGGTTGGCGCATGCGCGTCTCCTCACCAACTACTTGACATGCGCGAGCCGTGAACAAGCGTTTCCACGTTATCTAGATATCGTTATCGGGCGCTACCCGACATCGGAGTAACTGAATTGTATTAAACATGTCCGCAACGATATCGGTATGCAGTTTTCAACTACCCCTGAACATAAACTATCCTATGTAAAAGACTACTAGAGTAGAGTTCTAGTTTAACTAGGACTACCAATCAAATTGCTTATTCTTCTTCCAGGTATCCTCAAGGACGTAATAATCCATAAAGATGGTAAATTATCATCGGAAGGGTTCGGAAAACAATTCCGATAAGAACAGAAGAAGAAATCAGATACTCGCAGCCCAATATCATCGCCTTCGAACGGCTTCCGGCAAAGATACCGTATCGGACCATAGTCTACACACCAGTGCGAGGACTGCAACGCATGTGCAGCCCGGCCACCGCCTTAAACGTGAAGCAACGCAACGCTCACAACGTCATTACATTAGATGATTAGACCTATTTTCTTTGTCGCTGTCGTGCCTTTGAGATTAAAATCAAAACATTGTGGTCACAATACGTAAATAAATGAATAAAATAAGTATCTCAAGCAACTCGCAGATTTACACACGTACAAACCCAAACTCCTCAATCGAGCCACAATGATATCATTGTTTTAAAGACTTATACGGTATAAATTGAACAGGGAGGCCTGGGTTGGAATCTTGCACGCACCTCTGTTATCAAAAAATATGTGTGTATGGTGTGTAAAGTCTGCTGCAATGCACTTGACCAGCTCAGTAGAATATAGAATTAGTGCATTTACCAGTCACACTGAGAGAAGATCAGGAGTCCAGCAGTGGGACAGTTACGGGTTATTAGGATTGGCTCACAACTTGTTACTTAACATACACTAAAAAATATAGTATACTCCAATGGAGAAGGCAAAAGGGTCAAAATATTACTATCAAATACACCTAAAATCCGAGCTTAGGTCATATACATTACATAACTTTTTATTTCACTTCAATACATGCAGTATTTCCGAAGTTATAAAGACGAGAAGTTCAAGCCCTTTTTTGAATTTCCGCGCTTACGCTATGACGTCACGACGTGGCTCGGCCGCGAGCATGATACGGCGCAAGTATAGAAAATATGGGTCTATGCAGTTCAAAAATCTATAACTTTCTTATTTCTATAGATACAGACTTGAAATTTTGCATAGATGTAGTAGATAATATGTGAATTATATATGTTATTTTATTATTGATAACTAAGGTTTGCTCGCGGCTTTACTTGAGTTTAAATTAACATTTCGGTCAAAAATCCCTATCAACTACGCGCGACTACTGAGAGATGACGTCATCGAGTAGTGACCGCCCGCCTGCGTTTTTAAAAAAACCAACGTCCGTAAATACGCACTTTGATCGTTAATATCTCAGCCATTTATTGAGATATGGAAAAAGTAAAAACACAGTTTTTCTTGTAATTTTTTATAGATTTATTTGACGTGTAAAAAAAAATTCGTTTGCCTGGTCCATTACGTGACAAATGTTTCAGTCTCGACTGAATCTGCGTTAGGCCATGACGGTATGACGTCATCGAGAAATGGAATCCTACAGTGTACAACAGATAGAGATACGAGGCGCACAGATACATTTTGATAACAACTTGATAAACTATAAACTACATTTTCTATTTATATACTACCTCCTATACTTCAATGATTTAACGGTAACGCTTCATGACCGCTTTGCTGGACTTAACATGGGTATTTTTACAGGCTGACTGACCAGCTTGGTAAGTGGTCAGATAGTCTGAGTTGTCTATAGACATTGGCAACACCGAAATTACAAATGCATTGCCGACCTATGTAAGTTGTATTGTATACCTATTATACAAACCCGCTTACCACCAGGTGGAATTTTAATTGTTTAAAATTTAAAAAAAAACATCAATAACATTTGAACAACTCTACGGAAAACTACGCTCGATTGTGCAGCAAAATGAAGGCTGTCTTACACTCAATAAGGGTTCGACCATCTCAATGTAATAATTATATTAATACGTGAAGCAAAAACTTTGTACCCCGTTTTTACGAATATTGCTCGGACGGAGTATGAAATTTGGCACACTTATAGTTAATATAGAGGAGTGCAGAATGCTAATAAATAAATAAATAAAACATTACACACACCAATATAAGTAACTCTATTCACACTGCCATACGTTTGACACGACGTTTGAAATGTGTCATACGGTCATCGTTCATAACTTTATAGAGTCAACCCTTTCACAGAATGAATTACGGTTGAATGTCGACCGCAAAGCGGTAACTAGTGAAAATAAACCTTTCAAAATAAACTACATACATAAATTTATGGTTAAAACCTAATCAAAAACTAGAGGAAATAACTGCGGAAACAGATTAACTAAGTACTTACATTGTTTTGCAACAATTTATAGATTAGGAGATTGAATCCATTATGAAAACTGTGTCTACTGTTTACAGGGTTACACATTTGTCAAACTGTTCACCATACTAACCTCGTAATTCCGGGTTAATTATGACCTGCAATCACTGACCTACGCGAGGTCGGATTACGTCCGCCATCCATCCGGATATCACAGACTGAAGATTGATTGAAGGGCGTCCAAAGCGATGCATTTAAGGACACCCGGAAGCAAAATATCGAGGAGAAAATCAGCCACTGTTTAATTGTTAGAAGAAATCAATTGCCTATTTTTTCATTGATGTTCTAAAATGTATTTCAAGGGTGTCAAACGGTAGGTAGGTACACACACATTATTGCACACACAAGAACACTTACATCAGCTTGCTTTTGGTACAGTACAAGAGGCGGTAACATCGCTAGACAGCGATTTCTTACAGACAGCCTTTGGGCAGGGCAGGCAGCAGACAAATCAAAAGAAATGAAAACGGTATATTAAACATGACTCAAATGTCAAGTTTCTGAAGCTATTTGAAGCGTCGTCAATTTACCCGGCGGCATCCCTAGGTTAAGGGAACTTGTGACGCAACCGATAAACCTTGGAAAGTAGGTCGAGGTACAGTATAGGTAAATAGAATAAAGGAGAGGATGCGCGTCCGTGGTGAATGCATTCTTATATACCGAGTTAAACATTAACTCTGTGAAGCGGGGGATCCCGGATTCGATTCCCAACCTATCTATCCTAGAACGAGCCACTCGAGTGCATCTTTGCAGCTTTGTTGTGTTTATTTGTTACTTATTAATTCTATAAATGGACGTAATTCACGTAGTTGTATGAAAGATAGAACTATTGGGTTGAACTTAAATCATGATTTCTCATAATGTTATGTTTGTGGATTGGAACGTTTTTCAGGAACTACATCCAAATATAAATAAATCATAACCCCTTCTTGTTAAGCATGGGTCCCAGCTTCGATTGCTAGCCTACGTATCCTAGTTCGGCTATGTGAGTGAGCATTTATTTCTTATTTATAAAATATATGTATAATAAAAAAAATATATAGCACATAACAACATACACGACCCAGCAACAAATAGCCAACCTATTGTGAATAATGTTTTTACCTAATTCAAATACGGAACCAACTCATTAATTAATCTGTTTATTATGCCTACGCCCCTACGGCTATCTCACGATCGAAGTCTGACTCTGAAAGATCGCTAACAATGGCACAACAAAATTACCACAGATTGCTCTTAAATTAAGGCAATTTTGTCGTCCACCATCATTAAGATAATGGTAGTTACACCTAACCTCACCTAATGGTACAGCGTTTACCATGTTGCCGTGCAATGCAGATTGTAGTTACAATTGAATCGTTGTTACATTTGAATCGTAATTAAAATTGTCTTGCGTTTACATAATAACGATTTCACTTCAAGTGTAAGAGGTGTGCAAAAGAAATATTGTGTGTTTGTTTTGATTTGTATAATCATATTTGTTATGTCATCTGTTCGAACTTCGCGGAAAAATAAGTCCACACTGAAAACCAGGCTGTAGATGGGTCTCTCTGTAATCGGCTTAACCCGATTAAGCGTCGATTGATATGGGAAGACCCTTATAATACGAATAAATTTTTGTCTCTTCCAAAGGTCAAGCAGGTTAGCATCATATCATAAGTCACGTTTGACACTCGTACTAAAGTTATGTCTCAAAAATTATACTCAGTTTACGTAATAGATACATACGTCACTAGCGAAATATGAGATCGTCAAATTCTTCTAAATGCCGTTTTTTCATTCATCTGTTCTCATACGTACCTTAAAGGTGCTTTTAAAAAGCATGCTTCTAAAGCATTCTTAAAATGAGCAAACTCTTTGGCTGTAGATTCACTCTCTTTGGCTTTTGGCTTTAGGCTGTAGGCTCTTTGGTTGAAATAAACATTGTCGTAGACACGGCTAGAATTTTTTGAATGGCGACATGCTCACAGCACGCCTCCTTCCACTTTGTTCTGTGCCCCCTTCCACCCGCACCGTAAACTAGGAACTGCTCACCAAAAGCATGCTTTCGTGCTTAAAATAATCCAACTTTCGCATCCATAGTTACAATAATGTCATCTTAACGAATCAAAAACTGCAACTCGCTATGTACTAACGTATTAATGTACGTCTAATATTTTTTAATTTACATAAACAAAATGACGAGTCGAAAACATCTGTTGAGAAAATGAATGGAAAATTCCGAAAACAGCTGTGTAGCCCAGGCGACATGACTGTCAAAACCGTTGCATAAATTGCAAGTATTTGGTGATCACATACCGTAAGGTGGATCCTTTGATCGTTTGTCGGCTTTTCGCGACACAGTGAACCCTAGGACGGGTGTGAGCGTGTGATATTTATCTGTATAAAACGTATGTCCACAAGCAAACGTTAAGTTTTTGATAACGACAAAGTAGGTAACAATAAAATAAAAACGCTATCATTGTCACTGCCGTGTCATACTATTACAAGAATGACATAGTATCAATTTAATATTAAATCCGCCCTCACTTCGCTTCGGGATCGGGAAACCTGTCCCTTAGTGCCCACAGTCTAAAATTGTTAGGCGTCATTGTTTAAACTGACATCACGTTTTTAATTATGAAGCGATTGAAATAAAACAATATTAAACGAAGCTTACCACAATACATTAGTGTAAACCGCACCCAAATCGGTTAAGCCGTTTCAGAGATTAGCGAGTACAAAACCAAAGACAAAACATACAAGAATTATAAATCATTGTTTTCGGCTCCATTGCGATAATGAAGGCCCCCAATTATAGTTTTTCTCGTATGTATATCTTCCATATACAAACAGCGATAATTTACATTTTTATTGTAATGATGTTGTGTATAAATGTATTATAGATCTGTACTTTTACGTTTAGGGTCACTGGTAGTAGTGGTAGTGCCTCTAAATGTATCAACAACTAAACAAATCAAACACAAATTGTCAGCGATTTACTCAACGATCAATACTCAGATGGATGTTATTGTAAGGGTATATTCACACTCAATAATGCCAATGCCAACATAAACCATTACAACCATAAATAGACATTTATCTGTTAGCACACCGAACGTCAGACGGAAAGAAAGTCAGTCAACCATCTTACTAGTTTGCATAAACTGGAGGTGGAGGTGGCCGCGTGTGTATAATGGTAGCCTACCATGTATTGAGGAAGCATTTATGGAAACAATGCAACAATAGCTACATAGAGGAAGGAAACTACATATTGTATACTAGCTGACCCGACAGACGTTGTCCTGTCTTAACTTGTCTTAAAAAGTTTAATTTGTCAAAAGTGCATAGTTTACATTAGAAAATCATTTATATTCTAAAATTTTCTTATTTTCCACACAATTTTAACAAAAACAAACTAGCACAAAAGAGTCACCTGTAGCCAAGCAGTGTCCTCCACCCATGGACAACAGTAACACCAAATACACCGAAGCGTTGTCGACCAAGAAAGTAGAGAAAAGAAAACAAATATCTACTGGCTGTTACTGGCTCTCAGCCGGAACGTGCAAGTCATTTGACGGTGTTGGGATGGCCTAGAATACCGACTCCAAGTCCATGCAGACCAGGGTTTTGAGACAGGCGACAGAAGCCGACTCCTACTTGGTGATAGGGCTGATGCCAGGTTGGTTGGCCACCACCCCGTTGTTTGACACAGCCACCAAACAACTTGTATTCCGGCTGCTAGCTTGAGAGGAAGAAACTTCTTACTTTCCTTTTCTCCTTTCTTGGCCCGCAACATATTGGTCATGCCAATGACATTGATATCCATCGCCACTACCCATCAGGTGGGATTGTGGTCAAGCGTTAACTTTTAAGGTAAAATAAAAAAAAATATGAAGCAACAATGCATAATAAATAACACTATTTGGAAAAACCTTTTATTGATACTAAACAGATATCACTGATCGGTGTCACATATCAATGTGTCATGAGATATGTTAAGGATCTGAAATCAATATGTGATATAACTTTATTGCAATAAAAATTTAAGATAAGTATGTCTTTAATGATAATGATAACCGAATATAGGCCTAGTGAATCGATATTAAGAGCTGGATTCAGTTTGAATCCTATTATGTATATTTTATGTATGACTAGTAAGCTAGTAACTTGCTTTTTTATATGCATATTTTTGAAGTGAAACTTCTATACATATAGCAGATTCGATTTGCCAAATGTCCATTGAAGTTTCACTTCAACTATGTGTCCCAGCACACATTTCGATTTTTTTTAAGGTAGCAAGTAGTATACCCCCAATAATACTTTCGTGAATTATGTTCAATTTTATTAAACATATGGGTGGTAAACTTTAAACTCCTTTAAACTCATCATTGAAATTTCAGATTCATTGGGAATCAAACCCAGAACCATTTAATGGCAGTCCAGCAAAGTAACCATAGTGCCATAAAATAGGATAATATGACAATTTTATTAAAAGAATTCCATGTAAACATTATTTTTGCTGTGTGTATACTAAGTCCCCAAAGCAAGGTAAGGGCAGTTACTAGTGTTAAAATCAATCATATGCTTTATTTTATATAGAACACAATTCAAATAAAATTTAAAATGACATTCCTTAAATAGGTACTTTTACAATATTTTATTTTCTATATTATTTTAGTATTTCATTTATAAATAAACATGGTAAATAGTAGAAAGTTACTGTCTATAATTAATTATGATGAATGAGGAATAATTTCTAATAACAGAAAATTCAATAATCAACCTATGAAGTTAATAAAGATGGCTCCTATTAACATTTGCGATGCAACCTTTCTCTCTTATAAGCCCTCCTGTTACGTTTATAAAAGTATAGTTGACTTAGTATACTTAGAAGCCGTCAATATATTTGTTCCTTATAGTTTTTAAAGCATTAGCCAAGCAACATCAACATGAGGTGACTATCGAAGGACTATCAACAAAAAAAAACATACAATTCAATAACAGTTGAGGTAAATACATTACTCACGCATACACAACATGTTTACGTGGCTAATCCAAAAATGGTAATAACTATGAAATATTCTACTGACACATGACATGGCCTTGGCAGCTGTAATGTAATTGGCTGAAAACACCTGCCGGTCAGGAGTCAACAATGATATATTGAGTTATAAGATACAAAACATTCTGCATAATAATAAGCGTACAAATTGGTATTGTTACCTTGTGCATGCACTCTACTTTGCACTCTCTTCCTCGAGTAATAATAAGTAGTAGACCACTCTGCGCTCCAAATTCAACCATAATCCATTATATCAAAGGATTACTTCGCATTGACACCATAAACAAAAACATTTCAAACCTCATGTCACATTCACAACATTTTCAAACTCATGGTAGCATGTAACTAATAGTAGTGTTTGTAATTACCATTCAAAAATATTAGCTTTCTGCATATGAACTGTAATGGTACAGGTACACATGCTTTCAAAAAGCATGCATAATATTAGAATGTTTTTTAGCTGTAAACATTTGCTTGGAATAAGTATGCTCGTAGACATATAGGATTTTTTTTATGGAGACCTTTCAAAGCTCTCCATTCCTGATTTCCATAGTAAATTGTATTTTATCCCACGAGGAAAAATCTTTTTTACAGAACGAATAGTATCCTAGGAACAGGTCATATGCTACAAATATGTCAAGTATAATCGAAATTTGTTTAGTGCATTCCATGTGATGCTCAAACAGACGGGCAGAAAATAATAACACAAATATTGTTTTGGTCCCTATATTGACAATGTCCACCTACATACTTAAACATTTTGAAAACATATTCATGTACAGATATACCCCGCTTGCCTTAACATTTTATTACTAATACCTATATAGCAAGACATTACTTACCTGTTGATTGTTACTCATCTAACATGTAAATATTGGAGAATTTAAACATATTATAGCATTAACAATTTGAAATCATCATTTAATTATTAGATTCCTTCTAGTTACTAAATATTTAAACTTATCTAGTTTTCAGCCACCTACAGTAGTTAAAGTAATAGATACAAATCTTCAACACATTTTTGTATGTTCTGCATAAACATGAAGCTTCAAGATAGTAATATTTTACCAATAATAAACTACACAGCTCTTATCAATACCACATTTTCCGTGTGAAAACGCACTTATTCTTAACACAATTCAATTTCCACGTTATATAAGTCGTTATTGCCGACATTCATGTAAAATAACTAAAATCTTACACCACCTATTCAATACCAAAACTAGGGTACTGAGTCATTTACTTCAATAACGAATCCGGTTTTTCCCGACGAAAATTACTGGAAAACAGGCATGTTAGGCGATTCCACGCAAAGCAGGGGAAACTGTACATTGATAAGGCGAAACCGACGAATCGATGGGCCCATCTAGCAACAGGGCAGTGCCTTTCCTATATACATGCATATTATACGTACACAACGCTCTGCATGTCTATATCCGTGCGAAATAATTACATCCTGGCCCAAAAACAATGCACATACATCCAATCGCTTGAGTAATGTTAAGTATTATAATTTATCAAGTAATTTTACTTATGATTTTCATGGTAGAGTACACAATTTATACCGGCTACAATGACCGATCTTCTGAATGTAGTAATTCGGAAACCAACAAAAGATAGTCGTAACAACCAGAGCAAACATTATTCAAGCGATAAGCCAATAAATTATCTATATTAGGATGTAGAAATATAAAAGAACATTACCCGAACAGCAATCCCCTCGGTAATCCTTACAGTAGTGGTTTTCTTTTCACGCGCGTCCTACGCCACCATTAAGACTGGATCTTATCCTTTTGGCACATTTTGTATTCTGTAATCGACACTACACTTTACAAGGGATTTATTCACTACTTTTAAACACGAATTCTATAACCATTTATTACTTTACACACCGTCTTGGTCAGATTCTAGGCACTGAACCACCATTTGCAAATTGCGTCAAAGTTCCTTCTTTTTGATTGGTGGATTGTGCGCTAATGTAGTGGGTTGCTGTGTCGCTCTCTAGGGGCGAACCTTGGAACTAAAAATACTGTTAGACTAAATACGACTTTATTTTAAATAACAAAAAGTTCTACGAATACCCTTGTTAAAGGGTCTTGTGCCTTTTTAGACTGCATTCAAAAGGGTGCGGTATGAGTGCTTTGCGAACCCCGGAATGTGACGTCAAACTGGGCGTGAAAAGCGGAAGCGGTGTATTTGAATTTTCTTGAATTTAATAATTTTCATTAAAAAAATATAAAACTGAAATAATAATATGAATCGATAAATGATTTTTCATGATTCTTAATTAATTCAACAAATAGTGCTAAAGTCGCGTACTCTGTGAAACTTAATTGTTATTATTACAGATAAATACGTACCAACCAGAAAACAATTGTTTAATGTTTTTTATTTCATTAATTTCATTGTAATAAACATTTACCGAAGGACCTACGAAATTCTTTAATTCTCAAGTAAACTTTAGTCACTTCCGGCAGGGACCTAATTCAGATCAATGCAGCAACTGCAGCAAGCAATGGGCCAAATCCGAGGAGGGGATGTTACTATGGGAGTGTTGGGAAAATATTACTACGTTTATTAGATGTAGAAACTATTAATGTAAGTACCTATACATTCCAGTGGAATTATAATAAAATTTTAAACCTTTAAACTCTAAGTTTTAAACATTATTCATAATTCATAAATTACAGATCACGTCAATTTGAATTTTCTCTGTGAAGTCCACTCCACAGAGTACTTTATACAAAACGGAAGTTTTCTCCAGAATAAATTACAAGTTTGTGCTCAAGAGTGACTATAATTTTTTTTTCTTCAATATGGCGTTGGCGACCATAATTATTATTGATATTATGATAGGTAGATAAAAAGAAGTAGATATGTCACTAGCGCGCGAAATTTGTGCAGGACAAACTCTTAATTGTCAAATTTTTCATGCAGCTATCTCTTTCTGTCTCACACGTTCCGTATTTATCTTTCTCAACAATGTTACAATAATGTCATCGAGAGGACCCAAAAGTGCAATTCACGTTGTATGAACGTAATAGTTTTAATACCTTTGTTTAATAGACTCGGGCTACTGAAAGATAAGACCGGAAAAATGCGGCAAAATAAAAAAAACGACGCATGGCAACACTGATTATAGTTGAAAAAATAGCTTTGATACTTTATTAAATTCAGGTCAAAATAATAATAGTATAATATTTCACTAAATAGTATTAAAAAAATCCAAAAAACAACAGGAAGGAAAAAAACATGGCAATCAAGATGCAACTTTTTATTTCTAATCTGTATAGGCAAAATAAGAGTCGTTGTGTTTTTAAATATTGCTTTTGGATCAAATCATTAATTTTTTTTTATTTTTGCTTTTATGTTTTCTGCAAGTCGATCACTTGCGTCATCCATGTTTCCTGCAAATGAATAAAAATTAAGACAAATTGACTCCTGCAAAATGAAATGGAATGTGCACTCACAATGTACGAAGTATCAAAACCTTCAAGTCACCCTAATCAAAGGACTGAGATATTTCACGAAAACACTCTTGTTGTTGCATCTCTTTCTACTTGTTTTTCTTTAGATTTACTAATCATTGTAAAAAGAATATTTCGCCATCTCTTTTCAGTGTTTTTGTCAGGTTTTCAATGAGAAATCGCTATATTTATCACTTTGACACAACATTAACTCAGCTTAAAATTTCGGAACAAAAAGCCAGTCTCATCTTTCAGTAGCCAGAATTAAATGTCCGATCAGCGCACGAAAACCGTGTACCGGAATACCGGAATTACAGCGCGTTTGAAATGTGAGTCTGAGTTCATGTTATTTTGTTTAGTTCGTTCGGAACACAGCCAATGTTAAGACGTATTACAATCCCGTAACATGTATTCAAAAGATGTAAAAATTACGCCCGTAAAAACAACGTAACTACTTTTCATTTTGGATTTTTATTGCAATGCAATTTTTTTTGCTAATTGCAAAGTTACAAAAAATGCTAGAACAAATTGCCAATTTCTAAATCCATGGATAAGTAAGAAACAAAAAGAACTCGAAAAAATGGGAAATGTTAAACTGGCAAGACTGCCAACTATAATTATCCTATGCTTCATATCTTATTATTTTTAGTCTATGGCCTAAACCAGCTGATCATACGATCTTAACATAATTTTGATTGAATGTCAAACGTTAAAGTTAAACCAAATGTCAAAATTGTCAAATGAATGGTTCAAATCAATCAAATCCTCTACTCTACTACTATAAAAAAAAAAAAATTATTATTTATAAATACAAATAGACAAAACTAATAGTTCGGCTGTTTGTTCGAGTTCGCCGCTGTTCGCCACTCATTCTCCTTTGTGTTCAATCTTTGTTGTAGATAACACTGGTAGTGTCATACGTTTGTTGTTATTGTTTACTTTTTGCGATAAAGAACTGCCTAGTGAAAAACTATTCTCGTGCAACTAGGACTAGGTAAAATTAAATGAATATACTCGGTACATTCAGTGTACTGTAGTCTGTACTGTAACATCTCCAATATCTAGTTGTTTAGATTTTAGCAGATGTGGTGTTACTGTTTATAATCTGTGTTTACCTTTTACCGTTTACTGGCAACGACTTGGTGTTATCCAGATCATTATTTCGGTGAGTAATTAAATTTAAATATAAAAAAGTTGTTGAATCAAGTTTCATGGCCTACTCATTTACTTACTGCATGATTTACACTCTGTTTATTAGTGATCTTATTATTCTTTTAACTCGTATTAATTATTATTATTGATTACTCTTCATGTCATTTGTTTTAATTATTTATTGTTTACTTTTATTTATATTCATTAGTTATGTGTCAATTCAACATTCTAATCTGTTACATCAGTCATGTTAATAACTCGAGCTTCTAATAATCTTTGTTTTACCTTTGACTGCAAAATTAATCTTCCTTCAAGCAGATATTGAAGTGATGGTTTTTTCAGATACCTATCTAAATAGTTAAATATTGTGAATTATCCAATAACAAACTTATCAAGCTAATGTTATAAATTTTGGTATTGGATTCTTATGAAAATATATAAATGATAAATGTTACATAATTTGACCATGGTCAAAATGTTAATTATAATAATTGTGTTGAAGTAAAAATACTATTAATCGCTAGTGCTTTCAGTTATAACTCTATACTCACTTAATAATACATAGTTGTAACCACCTATAATACAATACTCAATGGAGAGATGTTCTGGTGTAAGTTTTAAGTGTGGATATAGTTAGGAGGCTGGAGAGTGACATAGGCTACTTTTTACCACACTTCAATATCTCATTCCCACGGGAAGATCCTTTATGATGCATATTTTAATCACAACAATAACAGTAACAACATCAGTAATAATGTGTGTTGTTGTTCTTGTGTTATCTTTAACTTTGTAAAGGCTCTATGCATTGATATAAATTTTCAAATAGATTTAGTTGGAAGGTCGAAGAGGTCATATGCTACTTTTTACAGTTGAATTAAGTTGAATTCCCACAGGAAATGCATTGATATGTGCTTTTGAATTAAATGTCATAAGTGCTCAAGAACTTCATAATCCATGCTGATGCTATCGAGTACTGAAGTTCAGTCAATGTCATTAGCATCACATTGCAATCTTTTCTAGTCTGTGCCCTTCGTAACTTTGAAACAATTGAGAATTGCGTTTATCAGAATGAATGCGATAGGAGTGAAAGAGAAAGTCAAGGTAAGAGAAAAGCAGTAGTTAGCCCTTCCTTGGGAGGCACTCCTTTCGAGGGAGGAGACAATCATTATATTCAGAAGAGAAGACATGTAGTTGGGAAAATACATAGTCACAGACAGCGGTTAAAGCTCGAAATTAAAAGACGACAAAAGCATTCAAGCTTAGACACGTTAGTCACGATTTAATAAACAAGTATTGCAATCTCCCATCACGATTATGTGTATTCGGCAGAGATCGCCAAATACTTTCCCCGACGGAATACTTTCTCTAATGCATGAAAGTAATCGATAGAAAGATAAGGACTACAGAATAGAGAGAAGTTTTGACGTCATAGGGTTAAAAAAATATGGATTCTGCGATTTCTGCGAACTGACGCGACCTGCCGATGACTGTAAAGGTAGTTCAGTGCGTAAGTAATTCGCGCCTCCGTATTCTTTCCGGGTACAGTAATTGCGAATGACAATAAATCCAGGTATAGTACGGCCGGCGGATCTTGGCCGCTCTGAACTTTGTTCGGATCGCTGCGCAGAAGTCAATTTTAGGGTCGAAATGGTGGCAAGACGCGCGGGGTGAGCGGGGTGCCACTTTGAGCATTGTTTGTTTCAGTCACACGCTCAGTGTTTGTGTCGCTATCTCTCTCTAAAGACAATACCTGCGCACTATATCTATCCGAAAGCCTAACTTCAGAGCGGCCACGATCCGCCGGCCGTACTATAATGGACAAGGTAGGCTTGAAAAATAATTCAGAGATAAGCGCATCGAAAGCACTGCTAATCAGTGTTACCAAGTACATAGAAGACATAGATCTACCGTGTATCTACTTAGCTTTGATTTACAGTCTATGTTTATCAATAATGGTCTATATTCATAATACCGTTAATGTTTATAATATCTTCCGTGTTTTGAAATTCATGAACAAAACTGTTTGCAATAATATATCTATTTTATGAAGGAAATTACAGTAGGTAGGGTACTTAATTTTTTGGAGCTGGCAACTTTTTCTCACCAAGCTAACAATAAAATAAGTATTTTGTGTAGGTATGTTAGGTAGGTAGTTAGGTACCTAATGGTTATTCAATAACATGACGAATACAAAAGTTAATGGCATTCTCATTGTTATGAGTTTTCTTTGTGACTACATTATTATTAGTAATTGTATATCGTAAGCCAATAAGATGTACCGTTGCTAAACACACAGGATGCGCCACATGAACCCTAACAAATATTGGTTTGGTAATATTTAATGAGTTAATGCATTTGTGTACGATTAAAGTATGTATATGTTTTGTTTTTTATTGTCAAAATTAGGTACTTAAATTTTTAATGTGGGTACTTAAGTTTCTGAAATTCTGATATCAGAACATTCGCGAGTTTTTTCAGCAGGGTTGTCTCGTTGTTTTTCATACTTAAGAGGGGGTATAAAGCTAGGAAAAAATCAAATTTCACCCGCCCGTCTCAATGGAGCAACGGTACTGATAAATGGAACAGAGCATGTCAAAATCCTAGAGCTATAAAGATAAATGTATTTTATTTAAATAATTCGTAAATTATAGATTTGATTTAGAAATCGATCTACAAATCCCTCCGTGATACTAATTAGCATAATATATTAAAATATTGATTCAAAAAAATGCACCATATTGAAAATAAATTGATTTTAGTTGAAAATTAGACCTAACTTTGTGATTTTTTTCTATCGAG
This sequence comes from Ochlodes sylvanus, assembly GCA_905404295.2. Taxonomy (NCBI): domain Eukaryota; kingdom Metazoa; phylum Arthropoda; class Insecta; order Lepidoptera; family Hesperiidae; genus Ochlodes; species Ochlodes sylvanus. The sequence goes on along the minus strand of FR990146.1, from coordinate 959,618 downwards.
AAAATTTAATTTTTTTCAGCCTTATTAATAAAAATCGCTTACTCCAAGCGTCATCCGAATCTACACTTTGACTAGTTAATCCTTGATTAACCTAGTAACAACTTCGTAATTGAAATGCTATTAATAAACATGGAGTAGCGTCGGATGAACAATACATTTCTTAGTCCGGGTTGAACGAGTAAAATATGGCAACCTTTAAAATTTAAAAGTAAAAAGAGTGAGCCAGTGAACGACTTCATGCATTAAAATGACAGTAATAGCTCATATTTTGGAATTGACAACTTCAAACTGGACGACAGTTCAGCTTTCAATTTTTAATTTCAAGCGCCTACCTAACGGCGGCTCTACACTCCCGCGAGACTGCTACCCGAGTGCACTCGTACGAGAGTGTACTTGGTAGCGCTATATTCCCATACAAAAGATTCGTATTCAGCTGGTCTTTTGACCCTGGATCAGCTAGTTAAAAATAAATATTTTAATGAATAATTAATTTTTTGTCGTCATATGTTTGTACGTTCATATAATAATTAGCAGCGCATAGTGCAAAAGCGGATGCGATTTCTAATACGTCCATTCTTTCGACGTCCGCAACTGCAACTGAGCCTGAGACGAGACATAGCGAGTACTCTCGCACAAGAGTGTACAGCCGCTATAACTGTAACCTCGCTCCTCGCAGTTTGTTACTTGTAACATTTAAAATTGATTTACTTTAAGTAGGTATTTCGTTTCGTATTCCTTTATTTTTTTATTAAAAACATCTATCCATCATAATAACAAGTAAAAACGAACAGAACCAAAACCTACGAATTTATCAAAGGTTATAAATAAATATCATAGACGTTTAGAAGGCGTCAAGTCAACGTCAATGTCGTCCATGCACGCCTAATCGGTCGCTAAACTATGTAGCGACATGGACTATCTTTGATTCTGAGATAAGACTTGGAGTAGCTTACTTCTTCGCTATTACATGTTTATTAATAATGAATTTAATTAAATCTTATTTACGACAAGTTTTAAAGTTACTCTTGCTCTAGTCTATGTTTATTAATATGGCCGTTTATGTTTTTGCTTCTTGCATTCACTCAATAATATGATGAAGTGTAACTATGTTTTTCTTCAGGTTCTAGAAACTTGATCTACTACTGTAAAAATTGAATCTACGATTGCCAATTTTGCTTTATACCCCCTCTTAATAGAATATAAATTTTTTATTTCGCCCGTTTTCACAACAAAAAAACTAAAATGAGCTGATGATCATCAAACGCTTGAACAGATCTTCATAAATTATAGCTAGGAACGAAGTCGATCACGTCAGCTTACAAACATTATACTGCCACGCGTGAAGCACTTAATCGAGTAATCATAACCAAAATGCAAAATCAATCAAAGTGCCTTACATCATTTTGGAAAAGAGCTGATACTCTTACACTGTTGAACAGATATTATTTAACCATAGCATTAAAGAGCCACCGCAGGGAAACTGGCTTTTAAGTGAATAAAACCGCATCGAAATCGGTCCATCCGTTTGAGAGCTACAATGCCATAGACATACACAGACAGACAGACAGACTTCGACGTCAAACTTATAACACCCTTCTTTTTGCGTCGGGGGATAAAAAATAATTCAAATTAGGTTGATGCTGCGGATCTTGACGAAGAAGAACACACTCAGCACTGAGGAGTAGCTGTGGCGGTACGAGCCGTACGAGTCCCAGCAGCTGGTTTTCAGTGCGTCCTCCAAACAGTCAACTTTCAAAAGCCGCTTGACGTCTAAAAATACAATTTGGCAGGAGGTATTTTATAGCAGAGTATCGTGGAGAAGTATAGTACACCGAGTGCCCAACACTTCATGCTAGACACGACCTTCAGCAATGAAGATACCGAATAGGAAGAAGAAATCGTCTGCTAGAACGGATTTTGTCATTTCAACCCAGCTGAAATAGGGGTTGAATTTAAAGTTTGTATGAAATTCCTCATATCAAATCTAAATCTGTCTATAACTTTAAAAAGTTTTACCAGAAAAGAATATTCAATCTCTCCCCGCCATTTTGTAAATGGCATCACATTGTTCGTGCTGAGGTGTTCTGATCTGTCGTAAACGGCCTTATTATCCGCATCTTCGTGCCTGTATAAATTATTACTTTCCCCTCTACTGTATTGCGTAACGAGCGCGCGACGCGACTCGTGATTGACGATTGTTAAGATGCCAAACTTTGAGAAGTCTGAATGTTGTGGAGTACGAATCCTTCTGAATTATACCTGAAATGATATAACATCATGTAGTTGGTGACGTGACTATAACAATGGTGACAATTATCCTGTTTTAATTTTGCATATTTCTTGTTTTCCTTGGTGTAAACCAAGCATTTGTCTATTCATGTAAATTTTTACCCCGACTGAGAATGGAACCCGGGCCCTCTCACAGACAGGGTAGTGAAGGGTCAGTACCCTCTCAAGGGTAAGATGGCTATGAGTACCTGAGCTACGGAGGCGCCAATTACGTCATATCATCATATGGTTTTACAAAAAGCGTTAAATGACTGGCGGCGCTGTTTGTCTACAAGTTTCTAACCCTTATAGTTTAGGCCCTGCGTTGATATGTCAGTCAGTCAGCTCCTTTTTTATACATGCATATTATATTGATTATAGTACATATACCTGCTAACCCTTAGGCCAAACCGAAATACACGAAGAGCGGTATAAAAGTCATTCAACGGGTCCTGGATTCGATTCCTAGCGAGGCGAAAATTTGAATTATGTATTTAATGAAATGGAATGAGTTTAAATTTTTTTCATGTACAGACAGCGATCAGTGACAGATTTATTATAGGTATACTATATCTTTTAAGTTAAAACGACTGCTGACTCAGTATTTTTCATCAGTCGCTAAAAAACAAAACAAGCAAGCATCAAACACGTCATGAAGTCATGAACAGTTTGATCTTACATCGCGATCGGAATAAAATGGAGAAAAATATCATCCAAGTACAATTAACCTTTATCTCCGTTTAAATATCAAATTAGTCATTCGTAATGACTGGATACGTTTCACTGGGAAACACAATTAACTATGAAGTCATTATTTAATAAAATCGTGACAAGAGACGGTGTTTTGTTTGTTACTTTGTACTATCTTGTACGTGGAGTTGTGAATGTAGGCTTTGTGCAAAGGGTAATGGAAAAGTTCTTAGAATTATCCGGCTTAAGCCTGATTCTATAATATTCATATTTTTACTATGTTTGTAATTTAAGTATTTAAAAAGATAGGTTCTCCACAACCTTTTTACATAAGTTAATGCTTGACAACAATCCCACCTTTTATAGCATGCAAAATATATAGCTAATTGAAATTACACATAATAAATAATATGCTATACTGCAACTGCATTTTAGCGTTTCGATATATTTTTTATGGATTTGAGATATTATTTATTTATTATAAAAGTCATAATTGTAATGGACCTATAAACATAGTTGGACGTGGTTCACGGTTGTCTGTCTGTAATGACCGGGTTGCGTGTCAGCGGCTTCGGTTCCGGGCCGTGACAATGCTCGTGCTCCTACGACTTTTTATTCGATTGTTTCATGTGAAGACATTGTCATCTACAGACTAGATACAATCTGTGTTATATAAAGGCGAAAGGATGCTCGGTCGCTCACTCACTGATTAAATGATAAAATTAAGATTTAAATTTTGAAAACTACTTGACCTATGAAAAAGAAATTTAACAGGGAGGTTTATTACGAGTTGCATTTCGGGTTTGTTTTATTTAAATCGGCCCACAATTAAACAAAATACTTGGGTCACGGTAATGATACTATTACCGTGCTTGGGTACAATGTAAAGAAATCTTGGTCGAATTAAAAGAATTCCGTCTAAATAGCTGACGACACGCATGGCATACCTACGTATGTGATTTTCCTTAACAAGTAATAAGGAATTCAAAAGGACACAATTTTTTAAATACCCGATAAACAAGCTTACGCATCACCTAAGCTAAGTAGTTAATTTAGTACTAGTTAATTAACATTTTGATAAGTTAATAATAAGAATAACTTAAATTATCATGAGTATTATAAACTTGTTTCATGTTTGATATATTATAAACTTGTTTCATGGGTTATTAAATAAATGAAAAACCAAAACGGTGTTCGTAGTTATTAATTAGAAACGTATTTTTATGAACACAAGTTATAATTTATACCTTTGTGGCACTTTAATTGGTTGTTGTTAATATTAAATACACCGTATATAATGTTTATTGTGACCACCATAGGTAAATACAGGTTTGTATACAATATAATTGTTGGAACAAAGTTCTACGTCTTACGTAGGATTTAACTGGTAGAAACCGTCTGTTGTAATGGACCACCGACCACACAGCCACTAGACTCCTAATGTTTGATTTTCCGTATGGAGAATATTCAGACCACTAGCTGAGGTAAGACGAGCGGGGTGACTGGCTAATTCAACGCTGTGATCGGCTAATTCGAGGCCACACAAAACGTTGGAAAGAAATAGATTCATTTAAGCAACGGGAAAGAATAAGACGGCACGAATTTATATCAGTACTATAATACTGGTGTGTTGTTTGAAACCATTCGCCTGTTATAAGGAGTCTAGTGGCTGTGTGGTCGGTGTAATGGACATAGGCATATAAGGGTAACAAGTTACACGTCAACAATATAGACCATCCCGACCCCACGTGTTGTATGTTTTGTATGTACATATGTGAACCGATTGTTCTTGGCTAGTTTTCTTCGCGTACGCTGCAAGACTCAATATTTGTAAACGTCCAAAATTAGTTTCCTGCAACGAAGCGAGGTTCACTAGTTGTTTAGAAACCGAAATTCATCATCACATCGCAAATCGCAAACTATACTGCCGGTTTTCTAAAGCTATTCAATTATAGGATTTATTTAATCTTAACCTTTACTTTTACTCAAGCACTGTAAACGAAATAATAGTAGGGTAGGGAGGGGCTAGTTGAGCATAGGGGTAAGTTGGGCAATCGCAATATCTCGAAAACTATACACCGCACGCGATGGCTTCAAATAGCGAAAAGAAGGGGTCGCGGGAGGGGAACTCATAGCGCGACCACCAGTGGTGACTTGTCGATCGAGTGAGATACGAGCTCGCATTGTTTATTTTGTGACTAAAAAGTAAAATAATTGTAAACCGGAATATTTCGTCTGTTCTAGTCAAATATTATCCGTTTTCAATTAGGTAAGTGTTAAACTTGCATATATTTATTGTACTTTTGATATATATAAAAATTCTGCGTATAATTGTAACTGTGTTTTCATAACCTATGTTTTGTTTTAAAATTTCGGGTTGGGGCTAGTTGAGCTATAGTCGCTCAACTATCCCCACGATTTGTAACAAGAGTAATATAGAACTTATTTTTTTTAGGAAGATGCGGACATATAAAAGAAAATGAATTGGCTGATCTAACACATTTATTTTCCCTGGAAATTGTCCGCCCATACTCAAAGGCAGGCCCTAGAATAGCAACCAAAACTAACAGAAGAAAGAGAGAGACTGAATCTGATCCTAGTTTGAGTCTACTTTGTTGTTTGGTCACTAAAAGTCTATAAATAAAAAGTTGATTGTCAAACAGAAATTTTATTCCATGTCTAGTTAACATTGAACCCATAGGTTGGCTATATTTTCTAAGTGCTCAATTTGCCCCATACCCTTGCTCAACTTACCTCACCTATGGGGTACGTTGAGCATAGATGACATTCTATATTTAAACAGCTGTAACTTTTAAATTGGGCTTGTTAGAAATAAATTACTAAGGTCGCTTTTGTAAAGGAATAAATGAGTTATCCATCAGTATGCATAACATGACATTAAGACTTATAGTTGATTTGCTATAACAGCTCAAGTGAAAAATTGCTCAACTAGCCCCTCCCTACCCTACATGCATAATAACAATTCAAATTTAACTACAATAAATCAACAAACATTCATCGCAAATTACAAAAAAATATACATATGTATAAAAGCAGAATGCCGAAGAACAGCTAATATTTCATAACAGGACTGGAATAGCTTGCCTGCGTCGGTGTTTCCGTCGGTGTGTCGGTGAATAGGCTTTTATTTATAAGTTAGTGCGTTCAACACCTTGGAATTCATCGCCACTTACCATCAGGTGGGATTGTAGTCAAGCATTAACTTATTCATAATAAAAAAAACATCTATGGTATTTCGTATATGGTAGGTCTTAAAGATTAGGATTCGCTGCTGTCGGTAATTTAATTTCGATCTACTTTTGCTGACGGTACCCTAGTCAAGTTGATGTGAGGTTCTTCTAGTTAAACACCTATAAAGTACTTGTTCCTACAGTCTGCACGTGTATCGGTCGTTAAGGCTTCATGTCAAATGCCAAATCGTTTGACAAGAATTTCCTGGTATGCAGAACTAATAATTATTATTGACCTATGATTGGTCTAATTAGTGGTACGTAGGTACCTACTGGGCGGATAGATCCGGTTCTGATTTCTAGTTGAACGAGACATACCTAACTTTAATTATTTTTTTATGCATACGTATAAAGAAATTACAAATACTTAGGTACTTTTTAAATATTACGAACTTTCCTTAATGAATGGTTGGTTAAGAACACGAATAAATTGACGTCTGCGTTCCACCCTTAACTAAAAACATTTTAGAAAACAACCTTTCATTTAAAGCTCAAAAAAGGTTCAAATAAACTTTAAATGAAATGAAACCCATTGATTTATTTACATTGCACCTGTAATGCTGACTGCGCTTATGCGCTAGCGTGTGGTAGTTACATTACAACTAATGATACCGGTCCGCTGGCGATGGTCAGATGACCACACGTGCCGCTACAGAGATCTCCATTAACCTTGATTGTGTATTAATGGTGTCGGTGAGTGCGAATCATTCTCCCGCGGTGTTGTATTGTCTGTCTCTTGTACACTATACTCGTACATTATGTATGATAGAGAAACATAACGGTCTTGTACTTTTATTCAATGCTTTTTAATTATTTAATTTGAGAGAAAAATATTGCATTAACATAGCAAACGAGCATGCAGCACCACCCTTCCGCTGCCGCCCATGAAAACTGTGACCGACAGAACAAGACTCAAATATTAGGATTGTTAGTCAGGTTAGGAGTCAGTTTTATATATGATAGCGAAGCGCTCAATAAATTTTGCCACTAGCCATCACCCGTCAAACTACCGACCACGCTCGCCGTACACTTGTATTGTAGCGACACAGTCATGCCGCCGGGCTATGACCTATACTGACACTACTCGTTAATGAACCTTCCAGTCCGATGGGTGTTGCAACCTCCTCAACCTTTGATTATTGTAACACGCCATTTCGACACAAGTATATTAATTTTCCTTCATTAAAAGTAAGTCAAACGTTGACCAACACGACACCGGCATTGCCTTGTCTTGCCAAACGATTTGCGCTGTAGATACGCGGCTTAGATTTAGATCGAACACCTCGTACGGTAATCCATTCTGACAGCTGACATGTGACGGAATAAAGACGGAATTTAAAACATTTCATATGTTCAACATACGGAATGTAATACGAAACATATTATACTTTTTTATGGTAGTAAGAAAGAAAACGAGCATGCAGCACCACCCTTCCGAAGTTCCGATTCCACCCATGACATTTGTGACCGACTCAAGACTCTAATCTGGACCAGGCTGGTTAGTCAGTAAGCAAACAGTGTTAGAACGATAGTTGGTTAGTTCGTTAGTAGGTATGAGGACTGGGGCAGGGACTCATAGTGATTGTTAGTAATACCTAGTACAGTTAGTAAGAGTCTTGTTTTAATTCGATCACAGATGTGTTGCTACCCTTGAGGACTATGATGTTCGCCTCTGAAAGTGTAACCGGATCCACGCCTTTCTAACCGGAGCCGGGCCTTTCACAATTGCTATTAAAACAATTAGGTATAACACCTATCTGTTTGATAGGTAGTAGAGTAATTAGTAGGTATAGAAAATATAATACGAAACATTGTACTTAACCTAAACGAAGGTAGATGTAAAATAATGAGAAAAAGTAAACGCCAAATGACGTCAGGTATACGGAACTTAGTTTAACTTGCTCATTGTAGTTCTAATGTCGTTAAAATGTCGTTTGTAATGTAACATTGTCAATGTTTTGATGTATCTTAATTATATTCAGCAATACAAAGACAACTAGGTACGTCATTCAGCCTCTATGGTGACGTCATCGCACATTTTTTAGATTATTATTTTCTCCGAAAAGAAGTAATCTATACCAATAAATAAAATTGGAGTGTCTGTTTGTAATATTAAAATAACCACTTTTTATTAAATGCATATGGATGTACACACGGTGCATATATCAAAATAACATTTTTTGTCTGTCTGTCTGGTTGTTTGAGCTGCTTTTATTTTAGATTTTTTTTGTTAAGTTTCACGCGGACGAAGTCGCGGGCACAGCTACCTAATAAATATTGGTATGTTCAGGCATCAAATTAAGAAATGGTATTTTTGCCAACCACGCTGGCCAAGTGCGAATGAGCACACTTCACATACGTTTGAGAACATTATATAGAACTATCATTATTGCAGGTTTCCTCGTCATTGTTTTCTTTCACCAATTGATAATAATTAATTTCTAATAAGTAGGTAGGTACCTTACACAATTGTTGAAAATTGAAGCTTTGTGCAGGATAAACCGAGGCCTGTTCAGGAGTTGAACGTTCAGATCACTTGACTATCACTGCTTATAAAGTCAGTTGTTATATTTTAGGGATTTTTTTCATTTTATTTAGGGTCGGTGCAATGTGTTCTTCCCTTCCATTCTTCCCTATTAGCATCAACTCTCACAGATTCCATCCATCTTTTTATCCACCCAGATTCATATCAATCACTCTCGTCACATTACAGCGTCTGCGACTCCGTCTCGTATCGTCTCGTGCGTTTCATCTCGCCTCATCACATGCCCATATTGCCCATTCCACATTCGGCTCCCTTTCAGCTCTTCTGTTAGTTGTGCTATTTTCAGACTTCCTCTAATTTTCTTTATCCATTCTCGTAACTCCACACACCCACCTCACCTTTATAATTTTGTTACGCAATACATAATAGTTTTAACAATATTAAAATGAGTTAATTGACGATCGATTGAATACAGTGGTCGAATGTAATATGCCGTAAACAAGTATTTTCTCTCGTACCTACTTACAAGATGTTAGAAAGCAGTGTAATAGCACACAGCCAATTACCGCTGCGGCTGTACTTGATTCTACTTTCTACTCAAAACGTCAAGTATTAACTACTTTTGTGTCACTTTCCCATCACATTTCCCTAGATACTAAACTGTGCCTATTATTAACTAAAATAGTAAACGGCCCTTGTTTCGCTTTGGGGTTTTTTGACGTTTTTTTGATGATCTTTTGTTGTTGTGAACTGATTGATAAGAGCAATATAGTTTACAGTAGAAAGTTTGGGGGCGATATTTGGTGTTTGTGAGTAACATTTAACTTCAAACGAGTAGTGGTTGTAGTACCACTGAACATCATCATCACATCGCATCAGTAAAAACAGCATCTACTTTTATGTGTTTGTTTGTAGTTACTGAGGAAAGCGGAAACATCTCTCAAAATTCGGAATTCAAACCTATGAATAGATAGCACGTACAAATTATAGTATATGGAAAATAATCGCTCGTAATATTTATAAGTAAGTAATAAGTATAATCACTTGGTACACCTTTGATTTTTTTAATATCGTTTATTGATTCACTAACAAGATTAAAGATAGGTGGGTACGTCATTATCATCGCAAGTCATAACTGTCCCATTGCTGGGCTCACGTATTCTTACAACGCGAGGGTTACAGGAAGTAAACTCCTGGCCAAGTGCGGACTGGTAGACTTCATACACATTTGAGAACAGTATGGAGAAATTCATTCATATTTACAATATCAAGAAATATTCAAACGTCCGAAATTGAGTTTCGGAGGGCAGTTTGACTGTCATGTATGGTTTGAGCCTAATGTTACATGTTCCTATTCCGTCGTATGCGGCTAGGGTTGCCAACTTTTTTGGAAGAGAATGGTGTTTTTTTCCGTTATTTTTGGCACTGGATCAGCGTGGTGGACTTACGTGGAAAGACCCGTGAACCGGTGTGCTGTAGTGAGCCGTTAGTGGGTTGAAGCCAATAATATTATTGGTAAATAATTCGATGAAGAAAATGAAAGAAGTCGAAGATATCTAGCACGCAAAAGTGGGGCACTCAAATTCGTCTAATCGTCCTACTTTTATTTAGCTATCTCTTTTACTTTAATCTCCAGTTACAATAATGTCATTGGAGTGGATTAACGGTGAAACTCGCGTTGTATAAATGTAACGTATATATTCATATCGTGGGTTGAAGGCATACAGTATGTGCTAGTTGCGGTAGTAGCGCATACTCCGTTACATAGTACCGGTTATGTTACGGAGCCAATATTTACACTCGCTAAACACTGATTTCACTCACCACTTACCACTTGTGTGCGTTTCCTTTATACTATTTATTTGTGATTGATACACCCACTCGAAGCCGCGCTTGTGGCCATTCACGGCGTTACAGTGGCCGTTTTGTAAATAAATAGCAATAAATAGTTTAATGTACGGTATTTTTTTGTTTATTTACTAAATATAAATGTTGAATCATCTATAAATAGGTAAATATTATAACACTAACTGATCGGTCTCTGTACGTGATAGTTATTTGAGAAAAAAGATTACTAGGGGTATTTATAAACCCTATAGACTGCCATATCTCACAACTGATATGACATGATTTTTAGTCTCTTTGATTCTTTTGCTGTGTTTGATTTCGCTAATGTTAGAAACAGCCAACTCGTTTTGGATGCGGTTTTCACCTACATTATGACAATTTTACAGATTTTGATGGGTTTTCACTATGTATTGTATAGTAAGCTTGGTTTCTATTGGTTTCGAGCGTAAGAAGGTACTAAGGCATACGTTTTCAGAACTTATATTAAATGAAAACATAGAATAAACATCATTAGAGAATAGGTACATGGGTTAAGTTGTGGGACCGATGCCGATGTGCTGTGATAGCTCATGAAATATAGGCGTTACCTTGTTAACCCTTGTAAATAAACTGAAGCAAAGTAAACCGAAAAATTGGTTGACCCTGCAGGCCGTCCCTGAAACTTACCGCGAAATTTATGTAATAAACGAAATCTCGAATTAAATAAACTAAATTTTATTTCTTATTTTTCGTCAAAGATATCTTCCTATCGGATCAACGTATTTTGAAGGGCCGTTTTTTAAGTAGAAGACCAGTTTAGATTATGGAACTGATCGATACAGTTTGAAAGTTATTTGAAAAAACATGGTAACGACTTTTTTGACCAACTTGAGTGTGAACCCGATGTGCCCCGGTGAGGGTCGATGCCAGCCGTGATATTCGTGATAATCACATCCGCGCACCGTGGGAACAGTTGGGTTCCCGTGCGTCAACTTGGGTCAACTTTCATTATATACGAAGTCAACGACTTTTCCGGCAGTATTTGCGTATTTTCCATCGTCATGTTTGAAAAGCTTTAGTTATGTTACGTTTGTCGTCACAAACCAGCAGACAAGCCACCGGATGGTAAAAGGTCACCATTGCTCATGGGAATCAGCGATACCATACGCATCATCGATGCGTTTCCAGCCAATAAAGAAAAAAATCTAAATGTGTGCAATTCACACGTGCAAGAAGTGAAACTTCATAACAACGAATATTGCGTCAGCCGCCATTTTGCGGATGTTTCATTCGCGTCATTTCCGTTTCAACGAATTCCAAATCACAACGATACTAAAGAAGTATTCTGTAAAAGGGCAAATTAATACACGAGCTCCATTTTACCATACATTTCTATTCAATGACAATATTGACATAATTCCTTTGTTCTTCTTAATCATCTCTTTATTCTTGTAGATGGCCTGTTCGCCGGCCAGTAACATTTTGCTAGAATACCTGAAACCTATGAAAGACTACCAACTGAATATCTCTCCTCTCCGCTCCTCAATCTCATCTCCACTCCTCAGCCTGCTCCTCACCACTCCACACCCGACACCCGACACCTCTTATGACCATTTCCTGCTGATCCTGCTCCTCGCAGTTGTTCTAGTAGAGGTACAAAATTCCTCCGTAACAGTCGGCCATCCTGAAACAATTGCGTCCCGCAATTGGCACGCATACAAAAGTATCAACACAAGAAAATCAACATCAAAATGTACAATGTAATTACTCGTCAAGGCATACATCACCCTTTTTATGCTGAAATATACTCCTCTATATCTCCTCTACATCATTTTACAACTCTGAAAACATGCACTTATATCTGCTTATATTTTACATCTCTTTAATCAGATTGGTATAAATTCCAGTTTATTTTAATAAAGGCTCCACAAAATATTCTTCCAGAAAATGCCAATTTTATTGCAATAAAATCAATCTGCACTCATCGTCTATTCTTCATTTATTTTGCAGTATTACGTTTTGTCTTTTCCACTGACACGTTTATCTGACATTTTATAATATTTTCGACATCGCAGAATATTGTTATTTCTTTGCTTTACATAATATCTCCAGGGCGAAACTCTTTCTAAAGCGGAATGATTACACCCTTACCGGTCAATAATATAACACGAGCGCCACTAAGAACTTTTCATAATTATGTTTCATCGGAACTTATGAACTCATATTTACAACGGCACAATTCAGAACTTTTTGAACTCTTCGTCAAATTGCTAAATGCACATTTTATCTCTTTATATCGAGAGGACATTCATTTATAATCGATCTGACACATAGCCATAATGTCACATATTACTTTGAAATCTTACACTCCTTTTAATCGAGAAATCTTTCAATTCCGGTAATTGCTTTATATTCTCTCCATTCTTAACACGTGGGTTTTATGTTTTACAACATAAATATGCCACTTCTGTATGTAAAAGGGCAAATTAATACACGAGCTCCATTTTACCATACATTTCTATTCAATGACAATATTGACATAATTCCTTTGTTCTTCTTAATCATCTCTTTATTCTTGTAGATGGCCTGTTCGCCGGCCAGTAACATTTTGCTAGAATACCTGAAACCTATGAAAGACTACCAACTGAATATCTCTCCTCTCCGCTCCTCAATCTCATCTCCACTCCTCAGCCTGCTCCTCACCACTCCACACCTCGCCTCACCAGCTCACCACACCTCACCTCACGTCCCGACACCTCTTATGACCATTTCCTGCTGATCCTGCTCCTCGCAGTTGTTCTAGTAGAGGTACAAAATTCCTCCGTAACAATTCACTTCAAAAGAGGATAAAAAGAAAATACAGCTGCCAACCGACCTGTAATGCCATTTAGGTACGTAACTTTCATAGGATTGTTAGCGAAAATACAACGGTATCTTCCACAAGCAAACAGCAAGTTAGAAAGCTGAGAGAACTAGTACCTAATTAGGTATACTTAGTGCTTGGGCTTAGCACTATACTTGTGAATAGGATTAGTTTGTCTATGGGTCATGGTAGGCAGATTATTATGGGGAGTACCAAGAGCGAGGTTTTCGGATGGATGGAGCGGGTGCAGTTGGTAGGTGGATGGCACCGCTTGCAGCAAAATTTCTTGAGCGCTTCCGATCTTCGGAGCCGTCAGTCTTAGTTGGTTAAACTTGCTTGCGTTGGCCATCATCCGTTTCACCAATGCGCATTGCAGCAGCGTGTGGAGTATGCTCTAGGCCTCCTCGAATACCGAAAGTACCGAAGTACTCGAAGACCGAACGTTCGGACAAATTTAGTCAAGACAGTTGTTATGTTGGTCCATGCCACCCCTGGCCGCAGTACATGGAATCCTCGAGCCCTCGAGCGTGCGTGAAGTTCTCAAAATAGTATGAAAGCGTACCAATCTGCAACTATCAAAAATCGCCGGTGGATTTAACCTACTTCAAACAGAAACGACCGGAGCTCAAGAGACAGTTACAATCGCGATCCTAATATTTCCTCTTATTTACCAACATTACCATTAATAACAAGGTTAATTTCATACGAGATAACAGCAAAAAGATAATATTTCACGGTTACACAAGAGATAGCCTGATGATAAGTTAAAGCATGCTTATTGCTGTAATTAAGGCTTTATTAGGATGTTAATGTCCCGATTCAGCCGCCGTCCGTGGAACTACCTAATCTTGCTTCACCAACGGCACTCGTAACTTGGTTGTAAGTGATACGCTTAAAACTTAAATTGTAAATATCCTTTAAGTATTGGCTTTAACCCATTGATAGCCCGCGGCACGGGTCTCTCCTTATAACTGAGGAGCCCTAGAGCATACTCCACCACGCTGCTCCAGTGCTGATTGCTGGACTAAGGCTATATACGAACTATGCTGTTAACCGGAATGCGAACCGTCCGGCTAATCGCTGGATGCGGTTGCGCTTGCGGTTAACCGGGTAGCGGGTAGTTGGGCACGTAAAACGTCTAAGAAAAGTTTACCATATTTTGAGTACACGATGGGACAAATACGAGTAGATATTGCCCAACATACGACGTGCTTTTCATCATCTGAACGTGGCCAATAACGCCCCGCTATCCGCTTAGCTGGTAACACCGCTCACCCGCTCTCATTTAGGCCACAATCCAAGCCGTAGGGCCATAATCGGTGCCCTTTACCAACCGGTAATTTCGCAACACCCTAACCCTACTGTTTCTAATTATGTTGCAATTAGAACTACCAACCGGTATTTTGTTCTGCGGTATAAACAATTTGAATCTGGTTATGATAAAATCCAGCTGCCTTGTGGTCATGAGTATAGAAACGTTTGTGTGTTTTACTTTTGTGCCCTCTAAGGTGATCTTGCTTGGGCCTAATCTCACTTTTTTTAACTCTCACCTCAGCAAGCTTGATTTGTTATGAGTGAATGTAGATACTACGCTATGAGTAATTTTTTTATGGAATTAAGATAGCAAAATAGCAAACGTGTGCACATTTGGTGTATTCAAACACGACATCAACGAAACTTAGTATACCCAAGAATGCCCCCTGGCAACCTTACGTGATGGTGAACACTCGCAGGTGATCCATCGCGTTTGACAGCAATTGGTATAAATTATTAATTTTATCGTTATAGCGCGGAGTAAACGCGTTAACGATACATATCTTGCGAACGATTAATATAGGTACGATATTTTTGTTCCAGATGTTTCGATGGTGAATCCATGTAAGTACGCTTGCAGTATCTTATTGGGCTTAACTTTATCTATATTGGGGTCTGAACAATGTACGTTATGTAGCGTCTAGAATACTCCAAAGATCAGGTTTATGGCACCAAATACCGGTCGTTTAAGCCATGATCCTGTGTCCATGTGAAGACCGATATGATGGAGCATTAAGGAGGTTGTCATAAATATCGGCGTCGGTCAATGCATTAATTTAAATTATCATTAATGCCCTTCAATCAAGTTTTTTATGGCCTGTTAAAACCAACTGATGGTAATCGGTGATCGTCACTCGTGTACATCAGTAATACTTAACGCATCGCCGATTCGTTGCCGGTCAAGAAATAAGGAGAAGGAAGGAGAAGGAGAAGGAAGAAGAGATTGAGAGAAGGAAGGAGAGAGAGGGAGAAATAAAAAAGAAGTCAATAAAAATAATTATCAACTTACAGGATCTATCTAAATATTTTTTCGCATGTACTAAGACAGGTTTATCAAAACGAAACGAGAATAGGTACTTTAAAATAATAAGTTTTTAAATAATAGAATCAGTATTATCCCCGTGAGCAACTGTGAGTTACGTTTTTTATACGATGCTAAGTTAATCCTTACTAAGTTATTTAAGTCCTCGTGAATTGAATTATGTATAAGAGCGGCTAAGAACGATTTGTTATCGGAGGTTTTGATAAACTAAAGCCGATACGATAACCGTTTGGTTAATTACGATAATTAATTGTATTAGATCGGTTTGGAAGCATTAGACTCGTTCTGAGGCGATTAGATAGTTAATTTAATAATATAAAAAAAATACATTTTGAAAACTCTACAATGATGAAAAATTTGTTACCTCAACTTCTCCCCTTCTCCAAAGGTTGACTGGTAGAGAATGGCATTAGGTTTTAAGTGCGCTCATTGCAATTCCTAGATTTATGTTTTTCAATAAAGAGTGAAATAAATGAAAGTTGCATCAAAAAAACAACGGGTTGCACTTCGGGAGTGTCGGCAGAACTGAAGACTTGAACATTTATTTATTTTTATGAACAGAATGTTTAGCAACCCTATATTTATAAAAATACCTGTACATATTCAACCCTAGCTTTGGGAAAATTTGGTAATGGCCCCACTAAGAAGTTATGTCAGTTCTTAATAACACCCTCTCCTGAATGGACTAACCATTCGAGAAGTTTTCTACACCGCTCGCATAATTATACAAGTACCAAACGTGAACAGTCGGAGCTCGGCCGCTTCCCAGACATGGCACCTCGGCTGGAGTTAGATCTCCCTTTGCTAAACGTTAATATCTATCAACGCTCCGCAGCGCGTAAAGTTCCTATCAGGACTGGTTATGATAAGCATAGTACATATTACTACACAGTATTTCATATTTCCGTTGCAACACTCATTTCCTCTCAATCGAACGCAACTAAACTATAGGGTGTACCTATGATTATGAAATGATTGAATGTATAGGACAGCAGTCTTATTAGTGAATAGTAAACCCGCCCTTGCTTCGCTTCGGAAAATCTATCCCCTTAGTACCCCACACTCGAAAATTGTTAAGCGTATTTAATGCCATAACTTTGTTTTATTTATGATCTGATTGATATAAAACAAACACTAAATGTTATGGGAACCTACCAAAATATATTTTTGGAAACCACACCCTAATCGGCTAAGCCATTTTTGAGATTAACGCTTAACGATTAATTCTAAAACTCACTGTTTCGGCCCCTAATTATATTATAGTTCTTCTCAAAATATATCTTTCATGTACAGATAGCGATCAGTTACAGATTTGCATCTTTAAAATAGGTGCAGCAAGTTGAATTATAAGTTGTTCTTGTTTAAATTGGCACTAATTGAAAAAGAAAAGAACACAGTTGTTGCGATTTGAAGTAGGCCAGTATCGGAATGTATAATATGCAAGTACAGTGCAGTGCTGTCTGTCCGTGTACCTGCCCGGTCGCCGTCTGCCGCGTAACTTACTTTCGTTCCGGTCACTTGCGCTAGTGATGTCCTGTTGTCTACTCTGTTTTTATCGATATTTTCAAACCTTGTGAAATATTTTTATGTATTTCTGGTGCCGCATCGGAAAAAAATAATAAAACGCATCGCATTAGTCTTTGGTGTAACTGAAGTCCATGAGCGACGGCGACCATTAGGTTACCATCAGGTGGGTGGTCTGTTTGTTTGCCGGCTATTTATAAAAAAACTTTTTCACATTCGTGTTAGTCGGGTAAAAATCGTGAGGACCCGCTGTCAAATGTTTCCGTATCCGCAATGACATAAGTTTAAAATCATAAATAAATAACCTTAATATATCTCAATATTAAAAGACGCTTTATTTAAATAATAACTCATAAATAGAAATGTCCCAATTCCCTTTCGAATCATCGAAACACACAATCGACGCACACAATCTTTGTTTGATGCGAAGCTCTTTCAAAATGGAAACGTCAGTGCGAAACAAAATGCCTACTTGTTTATCAATTACCAACACAGAGCAGTTTAATCCCGATTTAACCGTCGACTTAACTGTGTCCTGTTTAACGCGTTTGTTAGGCTTCAGCGTAGTAGGGTTTCTTAACGGCGTCCGAGTTAAAGGGTTATAGTTACTGCTTACGCTTGATAGGGTTCAGGTATGTATGCAACTGGATCGTTTAAAAAAATTGAACTAGTAAAGAAGTAGAAGCATGAAGCAATGATAGATGAAGCAGTGATAGCCGTGTGGTTGAACGTTGGACTACCGAACCGGAGGGTCCGGGTTCAAACCCCGCACACACCACTAATTTTCAAAAATTATGTGCGTATTAATATTTAATTATCATTTGCTTCGGTGAAGGAAAACATCGTGAGGAAACCTGCACACCTGAGAGTTCTCCATAATGTCCTCAAAGGTGTGTGAAGTCCACCAATCCGCACTTGGCCAGCGTGGTGGACTATGGCCTATACCCCTCACACTGTGAGAGGAGACCCGTGCCCAGCAGTGGGACAGTTATGGGTTGTGATGATGATGATGAAGAAGTAGAATATTTTTGCGATTAAACAAGCAAGCCACGGGTCGCATGCCGCCCTTCATTCAAACTGATAATATAGAGCCAGATGGATTGACATAAACTAAGAGAATTTTAGCACCATTGTCAAGTAAGTAGTTAATGAAACTACTTCTGTTCACTGTTCCAGTGAAAGTCCCATTAAAATCGATTCAGTTGTTCAGACCCAAGCCTGGACAAACAGAAAGACAGACATAGACAAAAATTAAAAAAAGTTTGTTTTAGTATCGTGTAAATAACTACGGGTATAAGCACTTGAGAAAACAGTTATTTTAAAATGACAGACACGTCAATTTTATTTATACTCGTATGTAATATAATGTATAAATTACTCAGATCAGGACTAATCTTAATAAATGCGCGATAACAGTTAATTACGCGCTGCTTATCGCTATATCAGGATCCGTTTCACGAGGTTTATCTTGGTGGGGTATGGACCAAGGTTACATTACTGTTTTGCTGTTTGAGCTTGGTTCTGGTGGTTTTCTCATGTTAATAGCGGATAAAAGAGCCGACGAGCCACCTGGTGCTCCGTGGTCACCGTCGCCCATGGACATAAGAAACACCACAGTCACAGGGAGGCGGCGCTGGGAATCGAACCCAGGAACTTACAAATAGCAGTCCGGCATGGTAACATTAGCGCAATATGCGTCGTCTATATTTGTATCCTTGAATTTAATTAGCAACGGCCATACCCAAACGAAATAGTTGCAATTGACAGACAGTGACGATTTATAAATCTCTATGATGAATATAATGATTCATGGTGTCATTGATTTGCGTGATAAATTTCATTTGCATACAGACTTATTGACAAGGTTTGGGAGCCAGTTTTTTGGATTGCAACGCATTGGCAATGCCTTTGGTGGTTCCGATGTCCATAAGGTACGATATCTCAGAAACGACTGAATCGATTTGAATGTGGCTTTCACTAATGTAGTGTAGAGTGAACTTGGGACATCATGTGGTATTTTTGTTATTTCAATCGGTCCACACAAAAAACTATATCTATATAAATTTAAATAATTCCGACTAAACATTTTTGGCGACTTCGCACACATATCACACGGTCAAGCCTGAATCACGCTATAGAAGTTTTACATACATAATATATGTATATACAAGTTCCGAACATGTACAGTCAGAAGCGCGGTTGCTCCCCAGGCATAACACCGCGCCTGTCGGGAGATCTCTCTTTGCTAAACATTGTTTCGAGACTCAAGTGTGTAATATTTCCCGAAGTGAGGGCGGGTCAGTTAAATTATATCGATAAGTTCGCATCCCTACCGATCTCGTGTCATAAGTGTTATGAAACTGCGTTTGAACTCTTGCTTTCCTCTGTTTGTAGTGTTGCATGTTGTTGGCGACGGTGGGCTCATGACCTATTCCACTGCGAGTTCTATTACAGGTGTTTGTTGTACCCACCGACCACACAGCCAATAGACACCTAATCTTTGATTTGCCGTATTGAATGCATTCTGGCAACTAGCTGAGGTAAGACGAAGCGGGGTGACTGGCTAATTCAACGCTGTGATTGGCTAATTCAAGGCCACACGAAACGTAGGAAAGAAATAGATTAATTTAAGCAACGGGAAAGAATGAGACGGCACGAATTTATATCGGTACTATAAGCCAGATGTGTTGACAGAAGCCACTCGCCTGTTATTAGGTGTCTATTGGCTGTGTGGTCGGTGGTTGTAACCAATGTTTATGTTCTCATCGGCGTTCCTTATTTAAATTTGTATAGTCCATGGGTGAATGACCCATGACAAATTCACAACCAATGGTCCACCGATGGTATAATATTGAAATAAAGGCTTACACACTCATACAAATGCACTTGGACTCCCTGTGTCGCGGTGTGAATATAGACAACCACGACTCGAGAATTAACTGTCTGACATATCAATATCTGCCCCGACTGGAATCGAACCCGGGTTTCGCAGGCAGGGTCACTAGGTACCAACTAGGGTACGGGGTCGTTATTAATTGAGACTTGTATCATTATCGTTTAATGAATGTATGTAACTATTTAATAAATTATGGAACTGTCCCACTGCTGGGCACGGGTCTCCTCCCACAATGTGAGGGGTACAAGTCATAGTCCACCATGCTGTACTAGTGCACATTTGAGGACTCAATATCTCAGGTTCAATTTTAATACGCACATAATTTTTGAAAATTATAGGTGCGTTCGATTCCGGACCTTCCGGTTCGGGAGTCCAACGTTCAAATTCAAACCAATCGGTATCACTTCAAACAAACAAACACATTCAGTACGTTGGTTTAACTCCGTATTTTTACGTTGCAATGTCATGTTAGCGGATTGTGTTTGCATAATGAACACTGGTAATAAGCCGATATGTGCGAGATAAACGTTGCCCATTGTACCGAGATACGAGATAGCGTGCCGCTTGTTGTTGCCCTATATCCGTTATGTTGTTGCCGTTCACGTGTCTTTGTCATGCCTGATGGTGGGTTTCCACCGATGACCATGGATCAGTATTGGCCTTGCCGGCCATCGGTTATGTCTATAATAAAATGAAAACTGCTGGACCAAACTATATCAAATTTTTGTGGGACCAAATGGGAACTATTCCGCATCAAACTAAAAAAGAATCACGTAAATCGGATCACAAATCTCTGCGTAATCGGTGTACATACATCTAAAAAAACCAATCGAATTGATAACCTGCTCCTTTTAGAAGTTGGTTAAAAACATAACGCTACACACATACACAACATGACAACTAAAAACAACGCAAAAGTAAGAGAAGAAATCGATAAAGTTTCCTATTTTTATTGAGTTATTAAAATATAATCGATCAACGTCGACTTTAAAACAATTAACGTAACTTATTATTTACAAACTTTCACTTAAAAAATATTACAAAACAAATTGGTAATAAATATTACTATGTCAAAGCCCAAACGTCTCTGCTAACCTGCAAAGAATTGTAGCGGAGACCGATAAAAAATCCCATGCCTATCTGATTTAAAACTAAAATTTGCAAAATGAACTTTCCGATTTTTTTCCAAATGCCCTATTTTTCTTAATACCCAGCTAATTGTCCGGCCCCTATTTCCCGTCAAATTTTAAGATGGTAAACCGATATAAATGATATACGAGTAGTGTACGAGATATAGTGTATAGGTACTATAGATGTAATCCATACGTTTACCCAGGACGAGTTGGGGGACAAACTTTAGCATTACAAATTCTGCATTGTTTAATATTAATGTGCTGCAATGCACCCCGACTGCAATGCGTCTTGCGTCAGCTACCACGCTCTTGCTGGAGTCAGCTCGAGACTTGTCACTGCCGACGAGGGTTTGTTGATTTTGGCGACGGTGACCACTGATCATCAGGTGGCTCAGTCGTTTGTCGGATATTAACATGTTAATAAAAATAACATCTCATTTCGCTGCCCGGCTACAGAGCTAGTCCTTGCCGGTTGGTTGGCGTGTACAGATTTACTTTGATAATTTAACAAATTAAAAAACCGACTGCAAAATCGCCAAGTAATAAATAAAATTTAGAGTTTCCCTCGATTTCCCTGGGATTCTGTTATCGGATTCTGACTTGGCGACAGTGGGACCACCTCGGAAGTACGTTATTTCAAATAAAAAAAAAATAATGACAATTTGTTCAAAAATGACGGAGAAATCGCTGGGCATACATAAAATATACAGTCGTCGAACATAATTTTATAACCTCCTTTTTGGAAGTCGGTTAAAAATTAGTTTTGTATTCCCATAAATCAAAATAAATATGTACTTTACCCATGAATTTGATCGATAGCTCAGAGTCTATCGTTAATTAAAGATGCATGCATGCATGGCATGCTTATCGTGTGGTTATTTCGTGAGTCGTTGTGTACAACTTGGTTTTTACGTTACATTTTTTGTGGCTTTAGTGAACGATTCATCTCTTGAAACGAGTCATATATTTAAACCAGACTACGTAACAGACTTGAAATGGTTGCTAACCGCTTTATCGTTATATAGTTACATAATTATGTACATCCAAATGTGTTTAGGGCTGGAATTTATTAGATTTTAGAATTTCACAACGAAGGTTTAAAATGTTGGCTCTTAAATCGGGAAAGCTATTAAAATTTATAATGATATAAAAAGTCGTTGGTGCTGCAAACGAGCATGCAGCACCACCCTTCCGCGGCCGCCGTGACCGTCCTAGAGAACAGCTGCCAGAGATTCGCTCTGAAGAACGGATCCTTTTACACTGATATATCTGCGAAATAACTAAGTACATACTATCATCTAAATACATAGAATACTAATATTATTAAAGTTGTTTATAATACTATTTTCCACTCAACACGTTACTATTACCTACTAGAAGTGTTGTTGACCCGAGTTTATATTTGGAAAGGTTTAATGAAGTGCTCTAATCTGGCAATAAGTTGCCAAGAATTCGAGCAGAAGTCGAACGTTTATCTAGTCTCAATTACTATCGTACGATGTCCATCACTTCACTGAATTGTAAACGCAAACATGGAATGGCCTAGGTATTGTGCCATCTACTTCGTTCATCCAAAAAAGAATCCTTTGCTTCTTAGAATACGAATTATTTTCGCTTTCTGATTAGGTCCACGTTCATTGAGTCATTCGAATGTTGTGTTGTGTTGTGTGTGTCTGTGTCAGACTGTCAGTCTCAGTCTCAGTCTTAATTCAACCTTCGCGGGGATCGCACGTGTCGTCTCGTCAGCATTTTGTTTTCGAACTCCTGATAGTAGAGGTACAGTGATAGTGATTTAGTGAAGTGATTAAACGTTTGGTGTTCATGGAACTATAATTCGGTGAGTATTTCTTTGGGAATATTTTTAATGCGCAGATCCTTTGTTTTATTGGTGAGCTGTCTAGATTTGGTTATGGAAGGTCGCTCGTTTGAATCCAATAGTTGAGTTGAGGTAATTGGTGTCTGCTGCTTATGCTTTGTTCAGAGTACAATGAACTCTTGGATGAACCTGGCTTATCAGGACCTCATGGGAAGAAGATAATAGAAGACCTTATCGTCCAAAAGGAATTTTTTTTTAATATATCAATAGTAAAATTTGCTCTATTTTAACTCTTTGTTTTTTATTTCCATCATTGTAATTAGTAGTTAGAAGTTGAGAGAGAATTTTTTTTGTAGGGTGAAAGAAAATGTGTAAGTAATTTAATTTTCAAGTGCAAAATTAATATATTTACAAAGTACTCGAATGACAAATTTATTATCGTTGGTTTATGACGCATTTGTTATTATCGTAGAATTAATAGTTTTTTGTTCACGTTGAACACGCATGACATGTTTTGATGGTGCAAAATGACTGCAATCTTGCAAAAAGGTGTTTAAATAATTTCTACGTTACATAATAGTAAGTTATTTATTTAATGACTACAAAATTATGCGAAGGTTGGCTTACAGTAAGTATAAAGAATGTTTTTGTACACAAAGAATTTTCAGCGTGGCAACTAGTTATTAAGAAACGCTTGGCCTTCTAGAACGATGTTTTTGAGCTGTTTTGGGAGAGATTACGAAAGTTGTAAATTTCTAATTTACGAGTTCACAATTTCTCGAATATTTTAACTGAATTCAATGTGTTGAATTAGACAAAGTTGTTATTTATTATGTTGTAATGAGGTTAATTACATCGATAGTAATTATTTCACGTATTGACAGTAATTATATGTTTGTAATTATAATTACTTATACGTAAATAGGACGTTAATAATGGTGCAACATTATTTTTTAAGTAAAGACTAGATAATAAAATATAAGAGCCATCAGGTACCATAGTGATGTCCGCTCCGCTCTCTGGAGACCCAGCTCGCAACAGCATTTCGAATAGAACTATATATAGATATAGATATTTAAACTTTTATTAAGCTTGGCGTCATATATTTATTTCTTTCAAATCCGGTGAAAGCATTTCAACTCTTTCTACTTGACCGATTCTTATGAAACTTTGCATGACGTGATCTCGGGGTAGTACAAAATTATGATGAAATTCAACTTGAATACGAGGGTCTGATGATGGGATCACAAATTTTGGCTTTGGCTCATTTTTAGCTTCATTTTTGGCTTAGATTTTACGTGCTACATTATGTTAAACATAGTGACGAGGTCTCCCTTTAGTATTTTAAATAACAGTACATTCGATTATCCGGACCTCGTTTATAAGAATTCGTAATTATCCAGACTCC
The DNA here is from genome assembly GCA_905404295.2 of Ochlodes sylvanus. Lineage (NCBI taxonomy): Eukaryota > Metazoa > Arthropoda > Insecta > Lepidoptera > Hesperiidae > Ochlodes > Ochlodes sylvanus. The sequence continues at coordinate 935,101 of FR990146.1, read as the reverse complement.
ATTTATCTGTATAAAATCTCGGCTGTATAATATTTCATCTCGAGTGATGTTAGACGGAAATTTGAAAAAAAAACTTAAACTATGGCAAAAAATTTAATCCGGCTGACAAGTCAGTTATTAATTTTAATTTAACATTATGATCATACATTTGATTATCCGGATTTTCGAATATACGGATGCCTTATGACTTATAATTATCGTATGTGATACTACATGTGTATGTCTATATATCTGTATGTGTATATCTAATCTCGAGAACGGAACACCGAAGCATAATTAGTACGTTTAATCGAGTTTAGTTCTACTATAAAATATAATTTAAATTGAATTATTTGAATTTAAAAAATTTTGCTATCGTCAACATAATATATTATCAATGTTAAAACAACTACAGGTGTGTAACTTAATAATAATAATAATTTTCCTTGTGTTGATTGTTGCTTTATTTGCATTGCATTGACCTACCTGAAGCATGTATGAGTTTAATAACCAGTCAGTTTGTATCCAAATACTGGCTGTCATTGGAATATTATTAATAAACCTAATTTATTCGCTTTTTATAGCTGTAAAAGTGTATTTTAAACTATAGTGAGTCAATCTTCATTTACATAAGAGGAGCAAAATGGTTAAAAGAAAAAAATACGAAAATATGTCTAAATCCTGTGCACTGGTAGTGAGTGCCTCCTTGCATTCCATACTTTGTCTAAATTGTTCAGGATTATGATCTACATAAACGTTGCCTAGGCAAAAGTGCATATGGTAGCCACCGGCGACTGGGTGGGACATGTCGTCCGACGCCTCACACTAGGATTTCCCGGGATTCCTATGACACTGGGACCGACAACGGACATTTAAACAACTCATTTAGATTTTCGCTTCGCCGGGAATCGAACCAAGGATCCTTCGAACGGCAACCCGGTATGGTAAACATTGCGCCATACCCAGGCGTTGCTGACAGAGCAAGTAGAGGGAACGGAAACCTTCCAAAATTGCCATTTATTTACAAGGAAGCGTAATAATATTGGTGTCAAGATAAAATTTAATCCCGTTATTGGCCCCGCAGAACTTTCTACTGAAGGCGATCGAGTGAAAGCGATGAATCTGCAACATTTACGTAACATTCTGTATCATTAGTTTGAATTATAATATTTTGGCGATTTTAAAGTTACTGTTGTTACGACTCGCAGATGGTGTCATTGACAACTCCTGGCACCTCTAATCAACGCTTCCATGCTCGTTGATAACGAGCATCTCTAAAACAAAGATGTCGCTATCGCTACCCTAAAAGCAAAATGTTTTTTTAATCATATCCATACTATAACAGACAGTTCACTAAGTAATTATATTAACTTAAATAATGGTATTTTTCAGGTAGAGTAGTAGTATTTTGAGGGCAAGATTAAAAAAGTCTCGATATTTTAGTTACATTTTTTGCATTAATTAAGTTTTAAATTAAGATGTTATATTTGGATTAGGAGTTACAAGTAAATTGTTTTTATAATGATGCTGATTCGTAATACTTTTATAGTTTAAAGTAAAATGTGAAAGCTTATCGAAATCTTATTTTACATTTACGTCTTTATTAACTTTTTTATCCGAACACATTCAAAAGCCAAAGCAGAAGGCCGAAGATTTGATAACCCTAATAATACAGTCGTGTTCTTCGCTTTTTTGGCTGGGCTGAGATAAGCTGCTAGTGAACGTGATAATTTACCTGACTGCAGCTAAGCATAACGGAGATCTGAATGCACCGCTTGGTGAGTTTTTATTGATGTTACCACGATTTTTAGATTTTTATGTCTAGCATCACGATTTTATGTAATAGCTGACACACGACGTTGTAGGGCTGCCAGAAGGCCGGACAGTCGGGGAATGTCCCGGATTACTACTTGCTTCTGCTTGACTACTTTTATAAAATTGCCCCGGAAATTATAAGCCCATAATATGTGGCTATCCTAATGGTTAACAGAAACGCATTGTACACGACACTTCACACGAATCAGTTGAGATCGTAATTAATATTAAACTCACAATTAAAAATAATTTATTTCATTTTAGTTATTTATCGATACGGTTATAGCAGAAAGAATGTGAAGATACGATGAAAGAAACTTCTCAGCACATGTTTTAAAATATAACTAAGCTAATTACAAACTCATTTTGTATTATATTTTAGATAATCAAGTTATAATTTTTAACTTGTATCTGGTTATGTAAATAACCGACAAAACAGCAGAGGATGGTGAGTGGTCACCGCGGCCTTTAGATTTCAGAACCACTAAAGGCTTTGCTGGCCTCATGAATAATGAAGCAGAGGGTCCAATTATAAACGTATTTTTTAAGTAAAATAACTTACAGTGATTGGATGACTTTATAATGTGGTAGGCGTACCGAACGAACCTGGCGACCTTCCTGAAGGAGGAGCTATGGTCGGTATTTTAATGTATGCTAGTCTGTGAGGTATTTTTGATATGGACCTTTGTACATACATCTTCATACATACATCTTCATCTATATCGATTATCTGAAATAAATAATTATTATTATTATAACAAATTGCGTTTTACAAGCCTATTGCGTATTATGTTTTTTTTTGTTATTTCATCATTTATGTACATGTACTACAGATATAAGAGGAATAAAAGAAAGTTTGTACATAGGTACTGTTTACATCTAAAAGAAATCTAACCTAGGTATGGAAACGAAGAAAATTATTTAAGGTGCACTTGTCTGTAAATAACATAAAGATTTCTTGCTTGATAAGGAATTACAATGGGCCAACAATAACTATAAAAAAAGCCTCCCTTGCCCATTGAGTGGGTATGCACTATGCAAATTGGTTGTTAACAATGTTGGGAAGTAATTAATACATAATTATTATCTAATCTTGTTATTCATTTTGACATGATTTCTAAACAGATAAGTAGGATTTATTTTTAAACAGATTAGAAGAAATATGATTATTTAATTTTACGTAGGAGTTTACGTAATCTTCGCTCATGTTATATTAATTTGGGTGATAAGATAAGTAATAGAATTTTTGGAAAGAACTTACTGCCAATTCTAACGTCTTAACGTCTATTTCCCTTGCAAGGTGCTAAAATAATCCGAATTTATCCATAACTAGCTGTGCCCGCGACTTCGTTTTTAAATTTCTCTAAAATTAAAGTAGCCTAAGTTAATCCTTATTACATCAGCTATCTGCTACGGTGAAAGTCACGTCAAAATCGGTACCGCTGTTCCAGAGATTAGCCCAAAAAACATACAGACAGACAGACAATCATACGCAATTATTAAAAAGCGTTTTTTTAAATATTACAAACAGACACTTCAATTTTATTTATTTTTACTTATAGATAATTTGGCCAGGAAAGTAACATTACTTTCTTGATACCATCGGTGCGGTTACAGCCGACTATCTGACACCTTCCATTTTTGCTTCGTTTACACATACCGTGAGTGTATGTACATACATGGAAAATATATCTACCATCATAACATGTGGTCGCTAAAAAGATGATAACTGTGCTTTTATATTGTCCAAACAAACTTTGGAACAGAACTGGTTTCCGTTGTATGAAATAGTGAAAGGTATGCCAACACTGGCCACTGTTGGCACATCTAATAGTTTAGTAATAGAAGCTAACGTTAATAAAATTAGAGTGTCCCTGTGTTGGATTTGTTTGATCTTCGCTCTTGCGGTTTGCGAAATTAATAATTATTAGGGTTCCGATGAAACGTGGTAAGGATTAAACGCAGAACGCAAACAAACTTACGGCCCCTTCCATTGTCGTCTAATGTTCCTGTATTCGACAAACGATTCGTTTTGCTAAAACGTTTTGCTAAAGAATAGTAGAGCTATTTACAGGGCGAGCTAACAAGAGTGTTCTTTTAATAAAATATTATAAAGAACGTCTTTGACGACTCGTTACTGGTTACTGTAACTTGCAAACGATCGGTTTAAATATGCTTTTATGCCCAAGCATCCGGATAATCGAAAATCCGGATAATTGGTATGTTTGATAGCCTTATGAACTTGGCTGGCAGCTACCACGCTCTCCATTGAGTCGGCCGCCAAACGACTTGTCGTGTTCCGGCTGGACCCTGGGGGCTTGAGAGATAGTTTTTCTTTTTTATTTGGCCGGCAACACATTGCTGATGCTTTGCTGTTGCTCATGGCCACGGTTGACAGTGACCGCTCACCATCCGGTGTCTCGTCTGCTCGTTTTTCGGCTATCAAAATAAATACAAAAAGTGTTTTTTGTACATAGATATTGTCGCCGTAGAACGACAATTTCAAAACAAATATCTCAGCTGAAATTCACTTTTTTCTGTAATCTGAAAGCTAGTTTTTCTCAATCTTTCTGTCTAATGTCCTTCGAGATGTCAACTCGCGGAATCCTTACACTTTTACCAATGTAGGTAGTGCGGTATTATGGCCCTGAGGCGATTCGATTAACGGCGAATTTATGTAAATGGGGTCCGGATAATCAAGTCTCTACTGTATTCTCATGAAATAATCGGTAGTTAATTATTTGCTATAAATCAGTTATGACAAGTGTTCATACATACATTATAATATTACATAATAATGTGTGGTGGACATGACGATGAAACATGTTGAAACTTATTTTAAATTAATTATTATTATATTTATTTTATAGACATATTGCCCCTCTCTCTTCTTCCAATCTTATTCTAAATTACAACTTAATGTCTTTTTCTCTTTCTTAATATATTACATCATTTGTAATAATCAGGATTAGGATAATAATAAATGGGCCTTCATGCACTGTTTACGGGAAAAAATATTTTTGAATCGAAGTCAGTGAAACTGATTAACTATTGCATAATTACATATATGTAAGGTGCGGTATAGTACGGAACCACATCTACGTGGGTCCTGTTCGAGTTTGACTAGTTTTACTTGTCGTTACGAAAAGGTGCAAATAGACAACATTTATACGAGTATTTTTTTTGTGAATGTTGTAGCAGTATTAAATATAATGTAATGATCGCTTTACATGCTCGTAGTCTGTGCCCCGAACCGACAAGTGATCAACCGAGGTATTTTATTTATTTATTTATTTATTTTATTTATATATTTATTTTATTTATATATTTTATTTATTTATTTATTTATTTATTTATTTATTTATTTTATTTCTTTATTTTATTTATTTATTTAAACTTTGCAACACACGAAATTTTATTTTGTATAACCTTAATCTGTTTTTAATCGAGGGATACGTTTGACGTGTCTGTCCTGTGTAACTGGGTCTGTCTGTGGCATCCTAGCTCCTAAACGAATGGACCAGATTAGATGCGATTTTTTGTTTGATCTGTTCAGGCGTTTGATGATCATCAGCTCATAGACAGATAGAGGATTTGCTTAATCGGAAGGTCAGTTAATTATTAATTTATGGATAAAATTAATTCCGTAGAGAAGTAAGAATAAAATTTCGTGTGTTGCAAAGTTTTCAAATTTTAAATAGTGATGTACCGCAACCGGAAAAAAGTAATAAATATTTTACGATTTGTGTGTTTAAAACAAATACTTGACTATTACGTTGATTGTTTCGGAATAATTTAGTGAGAATGTAGGAGGCAAGTAGGTATGTTTCATAATGTCTACATTATTTAGATCCAGATTAATATGAAAGAATTGACTAAATCGCTACTTACTTGTATTACTATTCACAAAATAAATATTTGGTGTAAAATTCAGCAATTTTAGAAGTCTGGCTTTAAGGCAATTTGAATATATTAATTTATTCAACTGAATTAATATTTTAATTCAAGATTAACCTTAACTTTATAACAAATTACCCGGCAAAACAAATAAATCTTGCGATGCATATAACCGGTATCTTGGAAACGTCTCGATTAAATCCACAATAATTGTGCATTTGACATTAGCATCTGTTAAATTAGGTACTGCAGGGGTTATAAAACAGATTTTATAAGTTGATCTCAAGGTTTTTCTTTATTTTAAACTCGGTTGGTAATTTAATAGAAACCTGCTAGCAGATATGAGCAAAATAATGCTTACAAATTACAGTTTCATCTGGTGCATTTTGCTCAAAAATGGAAATCTGGAGGCACGGAAATGGCATTCTTGATTTTTCTTTTTACTTCTTATACGGTAGTGCTTGACAATAGTCCTTGAGGTGTTGAGCGCACTAACTTAGATAAAGCCTATTCACTCTCCTCTTGAAGACTGGTGGGGCCAAGAATGCTCTACCTTTTCTCGAAAGCAATCTGTAATCATGATTACATTTTGTCCATTTCTGCCTGCTGGGGAGATTTTGTCTTTTATGGATATACTGCTCCCCTGCACTCCCCAGGAACAACATGCCAAATTTTAGCTTCTTGCGATCAGTAACGCAAGAGTTTTATACATATAATACGTATATTGATTCATTTGTCTGAATTGAACTAAGTTATGATAACTGTTATGGACTGAGTCAGCTCACGTGTTGCACGTGAAATGAAACGTCCATTAAGACCCAAAATTGTAATATCACATGCAAGACATAAAGTGAAAGGGAAAAAAGCCAAAAAATATGATTTCTGACACGGTTTCGTGCGATTTCACCGCCGCGTCGGGCCAGCGGCGAAACTTATTGTGGCATTGGTATACGACAACACTTATATGGGTCCTTTGATATATGTATGTATGTGTATCTAATTGACATGTGTGGATGGGTGACCGCTAGTGGCAAACTTTTTCTTGGGCGCTTGTGTGCTTCGAAGGGCACGTAAAGCCGTCGGTCGCGGTTGTTGCCATTTGCCTTCATATTTATACGGATACAATTTATTGCTCAATCATAATTTACATATTTTTAATTTAGAACCGTGTATTGTACAATGTCCTTTTCCTTGATCGTGTCAGTAGCAACCTTGACGGTCGTCCGATGGTACGAATTTAATTAAAAAATAGCTACTTGTCTCGTATACACTTATTATTATGTCGCCGATCGCTCAGTTCCAATAGGTGAAAAATTAACTCAATTTATTACTGACAGCGCGCGACGTGCTTCACAGAACTAATCGGGATGAGTCGACCACGTCTATTGTACATCGCTTTAACCCTTTAATGGCCCATTACTGAGCACGGGTCTCTCCTCATTATCGACGAGGCCTAGATCATACGCCTCCACGCTACTCTAGTGAGGATAGGTGAGCATAGGTGTAATGTACTCGTACCTATGCAGCGTAAAATAACGTGCTTTTCTACTCATGTTAATAGAAGGTAATCGCGCAGACGAGACAGCTCGTGCGCCCATAGACATCCATAACACCAAAGATATACATACATATATCATCCTCTCAATATAAATATAATATAACAAAATATAACACAAATATAATATAAATATACTCTCATGCTCCCAGCCGGAACAGGATAAGTCGTCCGGAATCTGATTCAAGCAAGAGTGGAACTCTCATGTCACGATAATTAATTTATATTAATGTATACACGATGCAGAAACACTTTTAAGTGTTGTGCATGTGCAGAGTATTCGAACCTGAATCACCCGGGCGGGGCACGTTGGAACTATTGTTATGAGTGCGATTAATATGCAGTAATAATACAGGGATCGATCACTTCTCTTCCAGCGGAAAATATCTCCATGGCCTCCGGCGTTTCCAACTTCTATTTTATCCTGCGTGTTCATTTGCTTAACTTGCTTCTATACATAATAATATATATGTTATGTATGTTTTTCAAACGTTGGCCAAGTATTCTCGTTGACTCCTACGGTCTACGGTATGACGTGTTGATTAGGTAAATCTTTGTAAACATAAGAAATTAGTTTCCCGAAACGAAGCGAAGTAAACAAACACTGATCGATGGTGGCAATTGTGTGTGCATCATCGTCAGCCCAAAAAATGGTGGTGTGCAAACAGATGATTATTCGATGTTTTTATTTAAATTGAAGAATTAATTCCAACAGTGATTATAATTGTGTGGTAACGATGCAAAGTTAATTAATAAAATGCATATTGCATATTCTCTATTATTGATCTCTAAGGTTTGTCCATGCGATCACTGGCCAATCTGGCCCGTAGACAAAGAAGGATTTAGACATCTGGTGAGTGTGGCCAACATGAAATAGCACGAGAAAGTGTTCACGAGAAATTCAACGGTCAAATTTGCTTGTAAGCAACTGTGCTTTCCTTGAAAATATCGCCACGCAAAGTGAGACAAAACGTCGCATTATTCAGCATTCTGTCTTGCGTTTTTCCCTGTCATTGGCGTATGAAATAGAAATAGAAATAGAAATAGTCTTTATTGTTTCTGTTGGTACACATAATATGATGTTATACATGGATGAGCTATTCTCAACAGGGACCCAATACGGGTGTACAATATTCTTAATAATATTAATACTAATTTAATTTATCTTATCAATTACATTAACGATATTGCATTACATTATATTATTTTATATTAACATTGCACTTTATCACACAATATAAAATATCTATACATTCATATTAATAAATTCATGTCAATAATTTGCTAGTCATATTTTTATGTTATAATCTATAATTTATTTATCATTATCTAGGAAGAAGTCCGTCATAGAGTAATAACATTTTTTTGTAAGCCAGATTTTCAATTTGTTTCTAAATTGTGGTGTTGGTAGACATTTGATTTTACCCGGCAAAGCATTAAAAACTCTGCCACACATCACATAGGTATTTTGTTGATAAAGCCTGGTACTGATCCTTTTCCCTAATACGATACGATTTGAGTTACGCGTGTTACTTGCATATATGTCTTTGGCTTTAGCAAAAAGGCTTTCATTATTTTTTAAAAATAACGCTAACTCTAATATATACATACAGGGCAATGTAAGCACTTCTAATTCACGGAACAAAGATTTGCAGGATTCCCAAGGTGGTATCCCACAAATGGCCCTGATACATTTCTTTTGGGCAATAAAAGCTTTATTTATATCTGTTGAGTTTCCCCAAATAATAAGACCGTATCGAAGTACAGATGCAACATATCCGTGGTAAGCAGTCAGCAATGTAGACCTTGATGATGTTTGTTTAAGTTTATGAAATACGTATACAAATCTGTTTATTTTGGACGTCACTTCCTCAATATGTGCTTTCCAATTGCACTTATTATCTATAGTTATGCCTACAAATGAGGTCTGATTTACTTGAGCAATAGAATGATTATTGTATTTTAAGTCAATTTTGATATCTTTTTTGTTCTTAGTCAGGAATTGTATGTAATTAGTTTTGGTTAGGTTAACAATTAAATTATTATTGTTGAGCCATTGGACTATGCTGTGTATAGTATTATTAGCTTCAGTTATATCTTTTTCAGCGTCATTAGTTAATGTCAAAATAATAGAAATGTCATCTGCAAATAAAATACATGGATTGTCAGTAATATCTGGTAAATCATTTATATACAATAAAAATAGAAGGGGACCAAGAACACTTCCCTGTGGTACACCAAATTTGTTGTGTTTATATGTTGATTCAAATTCAATTACTTCATTTTCTTTGTTAAGTCCTGTTATTGAAACACATTGCAGTCTATTTTCCAAGTAAGTTTTCAACCAATTTAATGCTTTACCACGTATCCCATATTTTTCTAATTTATCAATCAGTAATGTGTGGGAAACGAAATCAAACGCCTTTGTCATGTCAAAAAATATACCTACTGCACGTTTCTTAGTATCCAGAATTCCAATTATTTCATTTACAAGATGATAACATGCAAGAGTTGTGGACTTTCCTTTTTGAAAGCCATATTGTTGTCTTTTAATAATATTATTTTGTGTAATAAAGTTCTGTATACGAGTGCACATTGCTTTTTCAAAAATCTTAGACAGAATCGGAACTAAAGTAATAGGCCGATAGTTGCCCATTGATTTAGTATCTCCTTTTTTATGTAAGGGCTTTACAACCGATTTTTTCAACATACTAGGAAACGATTCACATTCAAATGAAAGATTAACCAAGAAAGTAATAACCGGTGCAATTTCACAACAGGAATATTTTATCACCTTAGTCGATATTCCATCAAATCCCACAGAACTTGTATTTTTTAAAGCCATTATTATTTTTTTAATTTCGTCTATGCTACATGGACGAAGGAAAATGCTATTGCTTATGTTTAACTTTAATGTGCTACTAATAATATTATTATGTTCACCCTGATGGGTTAGACCTATTAAATAGTTATTAAATCGTTCAGCAATTACCTGGCTTTGGTTAATTTTTTCACCATCGACTTCTAGTTCAGTGATGAATTTATTGATTTTTGTGCTGTTATTTTCATTTTTTATTAAATTCCATGATGCTTTACATTTATTATTAGATTCGTTTATATATTTGTTATTATAATTACTAATTGACACATTTATACATTTTTTTAATAGTTTTGAATATTTAACATAAGAATCCTTATCGCATTGTGACTTATAGTACTTGAACCGCAGACATCTTTTTGTCTTGCAGCTAACCTTAAGACCTTTAGATATCCATTTGTTTTTACGCTTCTTGAATATTTTAATTCTTAAAAGTGGAAAACACAGTTGGTAGAATAAATGAACAAGTTCAAAGAAGCTGTTGTAAGCTACGTCAATCAGATTCGTTTCAAATACTTCGGAAAATGATAGACTTGCAATACATTCTCGAAACTTATTTAAATTATCTATGTTATAATCTCTTTTAAAAATATAATAAAAATCTTTGGATGACTTATTTTTTCTGCACGGAATATTTAATATTTGGGCGGTATTATGGTCTGATAGTTGCAGATTTAATAATTCACCCTTAGCTTCATATATGTTACTAATAATATGGTCAATACAAGCCTTTTGACGTGTCGGTTTATTAATATGAATGTTTAAATTGTAATTTTTGGTGAAGTCTAATAAAAAGGATGTGTTACGACTAGGTTCAAGAGTATTTATGTTAATATCCCCCGCTAGTACTATTCTCTTATTATTTTTGTAAGTCAGTTTTCTTAAAATATTATCTAAATTTGACATAAATATATCAATATTTGCTGTAGGTGTCCTATATAAACATATTATTACTAAATTTTGATTTGAAATATTAACACCGCAGCATTCAAAATCAAAATCACTACAATATTCCCTCAAGAAAGGAATTTCTTCAAATAATAGCTGTTGGCGTACCAAAATACAAACACCACCCCTCTTTTGCAAATTTTTCCTATGGTAATATGATGCCAGAACATAGCCATTAAGTTTAATAAAATTTTCATTACCTTTTTGAACAAAGGTTTCTGTAAAACATAAGATGTCAGGTATTTTACGGTTACTTATAAGCTCTTCAATATTTATTTCTAAAATGTTTAACTTACATAACAAGCCGGCAATATTTTGATGAAATATTCTAAATAAAGTCCCACATACATTTGTAGGGACGAAAAAATTTATCCTTAGCAGGTTCTAATAAATCATTAGACGATGAATAGCAAGGGGTAACATCTCTATCTGTTTGGGTGCTCTGATTAACAGTTACAATTCTTGAATGTATTTGCTTTACTTTTAAAGTGGATTTCATGAAGGGTAAAAACTTTAAATCATAATCTATTTTATCTATAGCAAAATTTAGTTTTTTGCATAAGTAATACAGGTTATCCATATAATTAATACTATCGGAAAAGTCATAGTCCATGAATTTACTATTCCCAAATTGTCTAATAGTTGTCTTGATCATTGTATTCAGTGGCTTCTCATTTAAAAATTTGTTATGCTTTATCTTAAGGAACAGAACTGGACACATACATATTGATTTTAATAAAGAACAAATTTCTGTCATAATCTTTACAGGATTTTGATCGTGTTCGCCAACACTGACTATTATTCTATCATCTTCAGTTATATTATACAGTTTACAAACTTTTAATATATCTTCAGTCAGCGCATAAGGTTTGACAAATGACATAATTTGGTATTGCCTATAAGGGTTGTTTTCCCTTGATTTTCGAAGGTTTTCTGCTAACTTAATACATTGTTTTCCTCCAAAAATTAATATTCTTTTATTATGGTTATTTTCGCTGCCACTCTTGGGGTATTTATATTCATGTAAACTGTTATTATTAATTTTTTTGACGATATTTACGTTATCTTTCTTTGATATTTGCATTTTTGGACTCTTGGATTCCGATATGAGTATTTTATCTTTATTTTTTTGCAATTTTTCAGTCATAACTTCATCTTTTTTAATGGAGATATTTTGCTTCTTGCAAGGAACAGGTTGCTGAGTCGTGGTCAAAGCTGATGTGTTTGAGTCATTTGCATTTGATGTATCTTCTGATATTGATGGGCTATTGATGAATGAATCTGTCAATCTACGTTTAACTTTTTCTTTACGTGAGGAATTAATACTTTTCCGGCCTAGAGGTACTGGACTTGTGCATATGTTTTTTAATAGTATTATTTCTTGGCTCTGTTGGGTTAACTGTTTTTTTAATTGTATATTTTCGCATATTATATTTTCTAATTCATTTTGAGCACTAAGAAGTGAGACTCTCAGACTATCAATCTCCGCCTTCATTTCATCAATAACGTTGAATGGAACATGTGTTGACAAGTCAATACTCCGAGCTAAATTTTCATAAGAGTAATTACTATCAAGAGTATCTTGTGTTTCGTCAAGCAAATCCAATGATTTTGACTTTACTAGCTGTTTAGGCCGTCGAAGTGTTACATTAGAATCCTCTGTATCCATTGTTTATGTTCACTATTTTGGTACTTATAATATTTTATTTTTAAATAAGTATTATTCTAAGAATTTATTTCCAATCTATACTCAATTTTATTTATGTTTAGATTTATTTACAAAAAGAAAAGTGAGTTTACAGCAAAAAAGAAAAAAAAAAATCTTTTTTTTCATTTACGGGGATTTGAACGCGAGTCCAGTTCGCTGAGCGCACTTAATTCAACAAGTTTGTGCACGCTGCCAAGCGAGCTTCATGCAGTGCGGCGAAACTTAGAACCTGCTATTCGCACTGCATAACAGTTAACAGCGACGAACAATGAGATGATGAGTCATTGACTAATCGCACGGCACTGTCACAACAAATTGCACTCAACCGTTTCTTATTATTTTAAACTTTACACACGTTTATCCAAATAAATAACTACACTTATGTTTGTACTTTTATCACTGATTGTAGGCACACTTTTAAAGTTTCGAGATATATAACTTTTATGCGTTTTTAAGCGTTTTTAACCACTTTTAATGAATTTAATTTGAAGAGGTACAGGTCATACGTCTTTACTTCTCCGCGGGGGGCGGGCGTAGTAGTATGTTGCTCCTTTTCTTGTGTGGGAGCGATATGGCATCCATACGTCTATACTTTTCACTGTCTACGATCTGTCCATACCTGTGTGTTGCGTAATATTGCACAACAAGTTGCCATCGCCTGCGAGCTATGTGAAACGGAATGTTACTTGGAAAATTAAAACCAATCGACTGGTAAAAGTTTAAACCACGGAATAACCTCATTTGTCTTTTCCGTGGTTCGAATGGAGCATCAAACATCAGCCATAACCCTTGATAACCCCTCTGCTAACTGGACTAACCATCGTAGTCCTCATTTGAGTCTTGTTCTAGGTCCGTCGCAGTTGTTATGGGCGGCAGCGGAACGGTAATTCTGTAGTACGGTAATTAAGTATAAGAATTTTTAAACAAGTATGTAAGGATCGTAGCAAGTGGAAAAAAGTGGTATCTGCCTACCGCTACGGCAAAGAGGCGTGATTAGTTGTATGTATTTATGTATGAATGTAATTATTAACAATCGATTCTATTAAAATATCCGCGCAATCGAAGCCGGTTCTTAAAGCTCATAATTCAAAGCTTTCCTATGAGCTGAATCGGAGTTGATATAATACGCGCAGACGTTTATTTGTGTTGATACAACCGTGTATCGTTAACTCAATAACGCATAATGTGGTCGGTTTTCCTCGGCGGGTCAAGGTTGGATTTTATTTCTCTTGGTTACTTAACGGAGTTATGTTTTATTCAACTAGATAAAGTTACAAATGCTTAAACGTTCGGCTAACTAAATATATTCGATAATGTTCCAGATAAGATAATGATATACTTCAATCGCCCGTTTTATGTAATCGGTAATATCTTCAGTTCGGTAGTTAATTAGGCGTTCTTCAAGGATTTGGGCTATTTATTTTATCCTATCAATTTTAATTAGAAATACCTAATGTAATGTTATGTGTTATGATTATGAGATATTATCCAATGAAGAAGTAGGTTCAATTTCAATTAATGTAGTCAGGAAACTAATTGTGATAATGTCATCAGTTGTGCAAAAATATGATTTAAAACTTTATTATTTCTAGATTTTACAAATTTTAATTACTATACGGATGTATAATACACATATTGAGAGTAGCTTTAAAAATAAAATCGTAAGTGTAAGCGACTTGTAGAACTGTAGGTCTTATGAAAGCCTAAATCGTTTTTTACTTTGTTGATATAACTACAGTGTCGTCAGTCGTGTAACTCATTCGACTACGATCGGCGGCGCTTATAGCTTGTTATGGGTTAATTCCTCTGAGTTAAAGAGCTATTTAGAGTAGAATTAGGAGGTTGCTGATGTAGATTTCCCAAAGGTCACTGAACCAGTTTTAAACGTCGTCTGCCTTAGGTCAAGGTAATTAACTGAGACTATAATGAGGTTCTATGCTTCTAGACAGCGCACGTGGGAATTTCGTCGTAACCGGTAAGCTGCAGTGAAAGCTTGTTTATTGTTTCGAATGGTTTGACAGTACGACGAAAGTTCAAATTCAAGTCAAGTGGCCAGGTGTCATCGTACCCTCTTCTTTTTAATTAACTATAACAACAAGTAGCGTACACCTAAATTGCTACGAATTGTTACGAATATTGTTACGAATTGTTCATTGTTCATTGTTGAAGATGCTTAACATTTTCAATACAGTCATGCAATAGTTAACTTTAGTACATACATACATATGTATGTATGTAGTATACTGTTAATACATTTTCCAAACCAAACCAAATTTAGAAAACAATTGGTATAATAAATAAGAAAAATTACAGTACAGATGATAAGTAAGTAAAATAACGTGAAGATGCGAGTACCTAGTTCTAAATTATTGGCACTTCTTATAAATATTGTTGTTGCCTCGGCAGATGTTTTCGCTGCGGGGAAGAATACTTACAGCTTTCGAAATTAAGTAAATAGCCGTTGTTCCAGGAAACCTATGCCTTATAGTTGAGATGCCATCAGATTTTCATCAGCTATGAAAGGATTGTCAGCCTTTATTATGAGGTCAGGGTTGCCGTGTCATGCAGTTTATTTATTTTAATTGTAATGTTTACAGATTGGTATCAGTACGAGTTACATAACTACATCGGTTTCACCTTGAGGATCGTCCAGTAAATTTTAGATCAATCTGTTATGGAGTTACGACTTCAGTTTTACGAATTAATTTATTGCGATTACGTGAATACGTCTATCTTTAAAGAGGCCAGGAGGGTGAGGAGGGTGTTTCAGTAACCTTCATAGAGAGATGGGAATTGTTTGTGGCCTTTACGTTTATCTCGAAATCGGCTCTTCCGATGTGCAATTAGTTTTCACTGATGTATTGTTACTACAATACATACATCAGTTAATACAGTTTTGTAGTGGTATTTTTGGGTAACATTTTGTTTTATTTCAATCGGATGACAATTAAAAATATCTTTTTAGTTGTAAATTGACATATTTGTCAATTTAAAGCAAAGTGTCGGACGCTTTGTGCACTTCGACCATTAAATTGGGTGAAAGTTGCGCAATTTTTTATGGTTACCGCTAAAGACTGGAATAAATTGCTCGCGTCGGTTTTCTCATCTTATTCATAAAACAAGAGTAATACTCAAGGAATTTAAAATAATTAAGAAACTTCCATATAAATTATTTGTAATTAAAATCGGGAATACGGCTTAATTTAGCCTCCTTTGAACAGAAGTTCCCATGAAAAACTAGTCGCCTATTCCGACTACGTACATGTTACTCTACTCGGTCGATCACTTTACAGTTACACGCTTACGATTGAGACGAATCCAAGCCGTCGAGATGCTGTATCTCGCAACACTACAACACATAATGTTAATATAATCTGCGTACGAACGTAATATAACCTTCCGACCCCTGACATACTTCCCCGAGCTTTGGAGATAAAACATTTTGTACATACGTAGACAAGTGTCAAATATTTCATGTTTTATCTATCACAGATATTTGTGGTTTGTTTGATTCAGTTTGAGAGCTTGTTTTCTTATATAGATTACTAGTAAACCCGCCCTCGCTCCGCTTCGGAAAACCTGTCCCTTAGTACCCTCACTCAAAAATTGTAAGGCGTTATTCTTTAAACTGAGGTCATTTTTTTATTTATATAAACCGTTTTATAATATAAACCGATTGAATTAAAACGAACACTAAATGTTAAGTGAAGCTTGTCACAATACATGAGTGAAAACCGGATCTGAATCGGTTAAGCCGTTTCTGAGATTAGCGCGTACAAAACCACAACAAACAGACAAAAATTCCAAAAAACATTGTTTGGAGTTCTGTTCCATTAATAAAGACCCCACTAAAAGTTTTTCTCATAATTATAATATCTGTAAACGATCACTGTCTGTACATAGAAGATAATATCTTCCAAGACAGTGATCGGTTACAGATTTGTTAAATGTTTAGATGTCAAAACGTCGTATTTATCTATTGAAGATAACAAAAAACCTCGGGTCACGGCGTAGTTTTCCTTCCCAAATGTACTTTACTATTCTTCGTCAGTTAATCTATTCGGATTACCTTGAAATTGGCGGGTCGGATTAACCCGCCACCGCTCGATGACAACGTGATGCAGTATCGTTTATGTCGTTCGATGTGCGTTTTTCTAAAGGCCCAAAGTAGATTCTAGATTTGTGGCGCAACGGTAGCGCGTCCGACTCCAGATCAGAAGGTTGCGTGTTCAAATCACGTCGGGGTCAATGAAATCCGGATTTAGATTTTTAGAAATAATTTTATGTTATTATTGCTTTCTTTTTCTTATTGCAATGATAATAATTATGATCTTTTATTATATTTTTATTTTGACATATTTATATTATTGAGGCGAAAAAAGTGATAAATAAAACATTGCGACATTGTATATTTTTTCACATAGGTACTGTAATTTACTTTGAATTTTATAATGCGAATTTATTTATTGCATATTTATCTGTGATTGTACGAGAAGCATGGAAACGTTCAAACAATATGTCTATGCGAAGCGCCGATATACTTTTGAGATTTCAGAAGATAATGCAAGAAAATAGTTATTTCCACGCTGTACAAAATTTTCTATTGGTCGTAATGCTATTTGACCATTCGACGCACAGTTTTTTTCTGATTGCGAATCTGTATTAAAAAAATGTCATAGGTGTGAGTTACGTATCCGTTTTTTTGCGTCGAATTAAAAAAAAAACGCAACAGGTGAATATAATTATCAATGACAAGGACGCTTGGTAATCATTACCGCAGCCCGCAGCCCGCTCAAGTGGGACTTACAAAATAACCCACGGAATCTCTGTATTCCGTGAAATAACCGAACAAATGGAGGTATTGTTTGTTTTGGATGTGCTGAGAAGTTTTTATTGCCGTTTCTTTTCCATGATGACGTTCGTATCCGTAATGGTCATAAAATTTAATGGAAGATTGATGGTAGGTTGGTTACATTGGTGCATTGTCTCAGTTGTGATTCAGCGACAGTCGCGAAACAGAAAAATCTTGGGCGTATCGGTGACAGCATTTATTTTCATACTTTATACATACTTACATAATTTTATTCCCTCTTTTACCCTTTTAGGAAATGATGAATTGAACTTTTTATTTGTTCAGTAAAAAACACATTCTAAGTTTCAACTAGTATCAAGAAAATTGGACGATAGTTATTTTTTTACTCATAAAACCAACCTACCAATAATAAAAGTACTTCGCAGTAGTATATAAAAAGAAATTTGTGAAGCTAAAACTTTGAGTATCCCTGGTCTAAGTGATGGTAAGCATCAAGACTTGACACGCCGGTTACCACGCTTACCACACGATGTACAGTTGTGTCGAAAGCGCAATTAGTTATTTTAGAGTAACGAGATTCACCTTGTACTGGAGTGGAGTACAGTTAGTTACATTTGGAGCTTGTGCTAACTAGTTAACATTAGTGTTCGCTGATGCGTGGTTTAGAAAGGAAGTTGTTGCAATACTTGCAATCAACAACTTATTAACGGCCTTGAGAACGATCTTGCCCCATGCATTCGACCGTGTTTCTGAATGGTCATGGATTTCGACATACATTGCTGAGCTGAGAACGATATCTGATAAACTAGCAGAGTAAGCTGCCTAAAAGTGGTTACGATGAAGGAGAAACATTACTAGATCTCCGACTTTGCAACCTTCTTCTTTCCCTTTCCTTCTTTTTTCTTGGCCGGCAACGCATCGTGATGCTTTCTTTGTCTTTGTCTTCTTTCAAGACCACTCACAGTAGGGATTTGTTAATGCGATGGCGTAGTTTATGAAAAGCGTTTACAAAAACCAATTTCGAATTACATCTTTAATCATTTAATTTGGTGTTTACCTTAGAGTAGTGAAGTGTTTGTGATGTCCATGGGCGAAGGTGTCCGCTTACCATCAGATGCCTCGTCTGCTGTTTTGTCGTCTATCACCATAAAAAACCTACACACACGCAGACACGGCGCATAGCTTGATTGGATGGATTGGACGGACCTGTAGAAAAAATAAGAAGCTAATAATTAATTCAGGAATTATGTATAATTAGCTCTGCCTCGATTCGCAAACATCACAGCTTATTAGAGTTAAAATATTTGATCCCCTTCCATCGATTTTGTGATAATGAGGTAGTAATCGTAAGAATTGTATTCTCCGAAGCGAAAAAAGGGCGGTCATTTCTATAAATTATGATTACTAGCAAAAAGGTAGAAACTACAAGGTTAAAAAATTTACACTTGACAGATGTGTTGGTTGCACAATCATCTAACTACCTGTATGTAAATGAAAAACTCGTAATTAGACTCATTTTGTAATTATCCTACATGATCATATCTTGATTAACAAATTTCAAGAAAAAAAAATTGTTAGCATTAAATACGAAATCTTGAGATTTATTTTAGATCTCTGCATGTTTTAGATCTTGATTAATAATAATGTTATGAAAAAACTGGTAAACTAAATTTTTACTTCACATTCTAAATATCTTTAAGGTTGCCTAAGATAATGTTGGCTTAAATATCATGCGTAATATAGAACAATTGAATTTAAATAAGAACACGTTATTATCATACATAACAATTCGCTCTACTCATTAACACACACCTCATGCGTGGCAGTCGAAATAAATTGATTACTCTCTAAGCCAAACTATCAATTTATTCTCATCGTCTCGTCAAAAGCTTTTGATTATGTCGCTCACGCCACCTTGGATGTTTTGCATCCTTAATCCATCATCAGCCAGAGGTCGGTACAAAGCATCGCCGGTTGCGTACCAACTGACTCATGACGGCAGGGTCAAGGCGATCACTTACGTATGTATGTCTTTATAAACACTCGACGCGTTTTACAAGGAGCTGATCTTGGTCCTTTATTGTTTCTTTTTTTATTATTACATCTTATTGTTGCGGTTTAACAGGAACAGCAGCTAATCGCTTTTCCATTGTTAGAATTTTATTATCTTTTAGATTGTTTTATAATGGTAAAAAAATATTACCTTGCAGAATTTTTACGTCATTACACGTGCATTGTCATAAACATTTCAGCAATAAACTTTAAGTTATTCTATTGTAAAAGTAATTTATTTATGGAAGTAAGTACATAATTTAGTCTATACATGGCTATAATGATCGTATTCTGACATGATCCTTAAAGAACTTTTTCTTTATTTGTTGCACTGAGCAGGATCCTCTTTGTAATGTATGTATTGTACATAAACTAATATATTGTTATATATTTTGTTGAGACTTAATGTACTTTATATTACAAATAAAGAGATGGTTTTTTAATTAAGCGCACATTGAAAATTCAACCGTAAGTTAACGCATTTCGTTCGTCACCATTATGAGGTGTTATCTAGTTGTTTACCAACTATGTATTTACATAAAAAGTAGCAATTCTTTCATCTGTTTGATTAAAATATGGCGTCGGAAACAATCAAGCTACTTCTGTCCGATATGTAAACAAATTTATGCAAATTAACTGTTTTTATTTTGCTCTGGGAATACTGGTGTTTTAGTAACATTGTTTTGACATTTAATTGAAGCGTTGCTCAATTTGTAGCTACAGTTCTATCGACGTAAATGAAGAGCATTATAGTCTATCTTAATAGTTTGTTTGTGCGCGCGCTTATAATTATGTTTTATAATTATAATACCTAAAAAGTACCTACATAGGACCTAAAGAAGCAACTCCTATTCTGTCTATTGTTATAAAAATATATTTTTTATGATTAGTTCCAGTTTGCTAAACTTTACCTCGGAGCCTACAATTATAGTTGAATTCGGTCAAGTTATTAGCGGCTGGCGAGCTACTTTCGTTGCTACGCTTACGTTATAAGAGTCATTTTAGCGTGCACAGACATGACCTCTAGGGATAATCATGGCGAAGGCTTGCATGATTTTGAATACTTTACGTACGCACTTTATTTTGTACTTGATGGTTTTAAGTTTAAATCAGAACAAGCTTGCATCCATGTAGCTTGTTCTGATGCAGAAGCATTCCCCGTGGGTGCCATGGACGACATAAAGACAAGAACACACCTAGACCGAGAATATAAATTTAAACTCATCATTAAAACTTCCGTCTCACTGGGATTCGGAACTAGGACCTTTCGAATGACGATCCGGCACGGCAACCATTGCGCCATACGGCTCCGAGTCCGAAGAATGTTAAGTTACAGGGCTGCCACCTGTCAAACAGAACACCTGGAGATTTTTGAAAACATGGCTATTTTTTTATTTATGTATATTTTTTATTATGATAAGTACACAGATACTCACTATTTATTTCACCACAGTTCAATTACTGCTAATTAGTCGAAATATCGCTATACAAAATAAGTACATGTCGTATGTTGGTAGGTGTAGGTACCTACCTGAATCATGAGATTATTTTTTTCGCGTTCGGTTTTATCTTTTTATTTTTATTTTGTGGAATTCGTGTCCTATTAAGTCCTTGATATCATCTTGATTAGTTTTTATTTACGGCAAATTAGTAAACCTGCCCTCGTCTCGTTTCGTAATGATTGTAACGAATCTATAGTTATCCAATTTATGTCCAAGTTTATCTCAAATATTCCATGTGAAAATGTCGCTAGTTGTACTAGGTACATACATATTATGTAAGATAAAAATTTGTAGATATACCAAATCATCGGTAAACGGAGCACAGGACGCTGCCTGGCCAGAGGGTCTGATGTCCTGAAGAGGACCCCAGAAGGGCCCAAGATCTTTTGGAGTGGGGCCAGTTAGGGGAGGCTATCCAGCAGAGGACTTCAAAAGGCTGATAGATATCTATCTACTAATCCGTGGGTTATCTACCACGTATCTACTAAACCCTGTCTGTCCGGAGTTTAGAAAGCCAACACACGCGAGCCGTACAGGAAAATCATGTTGAGATACGGTTGCGGATACAATTAGCATGATAACGTTCAATTAAACTAAACATACGACCACTCCCACTAAGGACCGTCAGCAAAAAAATTAAACCTTACCTAATTTTGTATGCTTTATGATATAATTTGACTTAATTATCATTTGACCTTTCGCGTTAAAATATTGGTTTTATGGATTGTTTATAATAATTTTGAGACGTTTTGAACATCAAACTACAAATCATGCCATGACGGTCATTGCGATCAGTGCGGTCAGTGCGGTCATGACGGTCAGTGCGGTCATTTGTGGGGCTCGGTGTACGCTTTTTTAATAAGTTACCGAAGTCCATTATTGATTTGCCCTTACAATTATTTACGAAACATGTAAAAACACGAGTAATAGAGAAAGGTTATTATACAGTACTTAGAAGAATATATTAATGACAAAGATGCTTGGATAGAGACATCCGCGACCAGTTCTGCTCATGTTAGTATGTATGTATCTGTATGTAGGTATAAAAATTGTAATCTAGCATATTGGTTTTTTTTAATATGTGCCGAGGAGTTTTTTTCGCCGTTTCTTTTCTCCTCAAAGATTTAAAAATCAATACTTAAAGGCACCTTAGCGAAACGGTGGTAAATGCAAAAAATTGACGATCATAAGTGTATGTATCATACTTACATGAAATAAATGATTTGAGTTTGAGTTTGACAACCTGCATAATATATATGGCACAATGGTATGGCTATGCTGGACTGTCGTTCGCAGGGGCCTGGGTTCGATTCCAAGCTCCTTAGGCTGAAACCTTAGGTTAAACTCTTCATTCCAGATTGAACGATGGGTTTAAACTTAGAATAATAACACAATAGAAAGACAGTCTTCATACAAAAGCTCTGTCTAAAGTGAAGCACTAAACCGAAGCTTTCCCGAAAGCGGGGAATGATTTGGCTGCGGATAATCATATGTTTTTAGCAATAATATATAAACAGCTTTTCAGATATTTTGTGACACAATTTAACTGCATAAATCGTCATAATCCTTTTTTTTTTCGCGAGACACGTATTTGAGCCATTTCTGGCTCCAAATAAGGTGCTTCAAAACGGCCGCGCGGACTTCGTTTCTATAACACTATTATAGAAACGAAGTCCGCGCGGTCTCTATAACACTAATTATTCTAAGGGTTTAACTTTCTGGGCCCGGTCTGGGTGTATGTTGTTGTCTTTGTGCGTTGTCCACGGTATGACCCACGACCACGGTACGACCCACGACCATGGTACGACCCACGACCATGGTACGATCCACGACACAGGGACCAGGGAGGCCTAGTGTCGGGCTATGAGTGTGTAGGGTTATTTTTTTATTTTCCAGTTCAACATTTCAACTGCATTAAAGCTGTCTTGTATTTTGTCATTCAATGTATGGCATCAAATAGCAATTAACGTCACTACCATCGGTTGAAAAACGTGCTTCGTCAATGACAGACATCGTTTCAAATACCTAAACGCGTAGGTTCAACTTCTATGTTTTGTGGTTCAACGATCTTTTGTGGGGTTTGATGTACGTTTTATAATAAAGTGCCAAAGTTGATAATTACTTGCTCGTAAGCATGTTTTAGAAATGTGTGAAAACACAATCAATATATAAGAATATATTATGAATGAAGCCGGTTCCGCTCAAGTTATGCAAAATTATTTGTAATTAGTGAACACGTATTGTTTTTAAAAGAAGTGCTTAGGAATTTATTTTGCCGTTTCTTTTTAATTACTCACCTTTGATAAACGGAATTAGAGGAAAAATATTTACATTTGCAAAGGTATATATATTAAAGGTAATGTATTTTAAAACCGTTTATTTCAGAATCTTACTTTTAATTATGTATTATAACTTGAGCATCTCATAATTAAGTCTTTATAATTATTATCCCACTAGGATTCTCTGTGTCCCGGGTGACATGATCATCATGATTTATCTGTGATATTAAATGTAAATGTAGCACTAGCCGGAAATCGACTTTCGTTTGAGTTGTAAAACTATGGAACCCACCCAACATCCCAATACACACTTGACCATTAACGTCGGCCTTCGTAGTCGTATTTTTAACTTCAAATAAAATATAGTTAAAAAAACTAAAAAATACGCTTAGGGCTAAATACCCTACACTATTTGTATACTATAGTCAGCCCTAGTTTAAGTTACCATGGCATCATTAATAACACGACTGAATATTCTTTTCCTTTGTACATTTTCTTATAAAATATATACCTAATTCAAATCATAAT
This sequence comes from Ochlodes sylvanus, assembly GCA_905404295.2. Taxonomy (NCBI): domain Eukaryota; kingdom Metazoa; phylum Arthropoda; class Insecta; order Lepidoptera; family Hesperiidae; genus Ochlodes; species Ochlodes sylvanus. Next base: position 911,147 of record FR990146.1, on the reverse strand, counting down.
TTGGAGTCTTTACTCTGTACATATTATAAAATCATTTATTAAAAAAAATTGTAGTTGATATTCTTACCACTGACAGTCACATACTAACATGCTAACATACGTCTCAAGCTAATAAAGGCGTATTAAAAAGGGAGAGGTTCTGAATTCCACTATTTTTTCACGTGTTATACTCTATAACTTTTTACTGGGTGTACCAATTTTGATGATTCTTCTTTTATTGGAAGGCTGGTGCTTGTATTGTGATCCCTTTAAATTTAGTTTTTGAGTTAGTTCTAATAATGCGTATTATTATCAATATCAATTGTCTTCGAGAACGTTGATGATGATCTTGTTTTAATTGTCGATGTAAAATGAACAAATGTGAAAGGTTTTTGTCGGTATTTTTACTTAATTTAAAGAGCTCTGTCGAAGGTTGAAAATGTCGCGAGAGAACATAAGGTCAGGAAACCTTCGCCGAATTCACGGAATGACGCACCAGAGGTCACGCGGGTTCCTTCATTAGCTGAGTAAGGATTTGAATAATTTTGCCATTTTTTTTCCTTTTTACGCTTAAACTGAACAAAGCTGTACAATTAATGAGTTTTTGCGTATGTTGTTTTTGTTGCGAGGTTAAGAATATTTAATTTTAAAGTCAACTTATTTCTTTTTACAATGTACATAGGTAGGTATAAGTTAGTGCTGCACAATATTTCTTCCTGATGGTAAGAGGCGAGGAAGTACCTACTTAGTGTGGAACGCATTAACTCATAACCAATGAGTTTCTTTCTCATAACTATGATTAGTTGCTTATTGTTAAGTTCATTGTTTGTAGTAGTAGTAATACTTTTATTGTACACCAGGACAAGATGATTACAGTAGTTACATATTATTCTGAATGCCTGTAACTACAGGTGTCTAGACATGCACAGTTGTGCAAAATACACGGACAAGTTTACATGTACTGTTGAACTGTACAGGTAAACCTATCAGGTACGCCCTAGCTAGAGTTGATAGCTTAAATAATCAACTGAGTTAAGCAACAGCGCACGCGATGGGTGCTTGGATGGGTACTGCTGGCTAAAACTTCTGTACTTCGTAGGGTACATAAAGCCGTCGGTCCTGGTTATCATTGGATAGCCTTCGTTATCAAATAATTGATGTTAGTTTTATTTATTCTCTAATAGGTGCCTACCTCCTGTGGTACAATTAAAACATAAATATGACATGGTCATATTAATAAGTTGGTTTCTAATTGACGTCAAGAAGTTCGTTGTTGTTTAAAAATATTAAATGATGGCTTATCTGGTTGATATCTCAGTTTGTACTTATCAATTACCTCAACTTTATCATTATGAAAACTTTGTACCCCTTTTAATAATTATACATTGAACTTTAGATTGTAATCCCAATTAGAAATTTAATTTTAATTACTAGTCCAATAGACACTACTGTCTGAACTGCGCGACATGAGGGGTCGCGCTGAAAACCAGAGGCAGTGGTTTTCCGCGACTTAATGCTAAGGCTGCTAGGCGGTACTTTTTCAACGGATAACATCACAGTAACTCTTTTAATTCCTTCAACCTTCAAAATTATGTTCCTTTTCTCTTTTTTAATTAGCTAATTGTTACAGTATCTTTTAAGGCTCAATACATTATTTTATTATTTGTATTTGATTGCTAATTGACGCTGACATTGTCATGACGCTTGGAGCGTAAAAAAGCCTCAAGCAGGGCGTATTTCGTAGCCAAGCCGTTACTATGAATTACAACTTTGCTTGTTTGAAGCACATACAAACGAACAACAACCATATTAATAGCCGGAGACGCGTTGCGATCGTGTTACGTGTTGTGTGACGTGAAGTATTAGCATATACCTACCATAAACCGCGGCGTGGCCGGGGCTTCCTCATTGTACGGCCGCAATAAATATTTATAGCACGCATTGAAGTGCTAAAACACATGAAAATATTATTTATTGCTATATTTTTATGATTGTCCTGATATTTCTATCAAGTTTTGAAAGTTGTTGGTACTCAATACCTATTTGGAAAACAGGTTAGAGTATTTAAGTTGTAAACGCCGATGTAACACAATTTTTTTTTTCTTGTAAACAAATGGGTACTCACGATTTTTGTATGTATTTGGTACCGGTCAATGAGAGTGGACGATGTTACTTTTAATTTAATATTAATTTTGTGACAAATAATAATAATATAATTTATTGTTACAGAAAAATGGACGAGAACATCACGACTCCCGCGCGACCCACAACGACAACGACTTACACAGATTAAACTACGCGAATGATTAATCTGCAGCACTAACATATACTACACTACCCAGTTCCAACCGTCTGTGATCTTTAGAATATTACGATCGATCTCTAGTAGCAATAACAATAGCTTTTAAAAATATTAGTTAATTCAGAAAACATTTGCCAATCCTAGTAACATAAAGTGACAGCCCTGGTCAGTGACAGGTTAATGTCATAAATCTTAAAATGCCAACACCTCAATAAAAAATACTTCAACAGTATAGAGGAAAAACACAGATAAATCTCTTAACAGTTGAAGTGACATAAATCAAAATGCCGGCGATTTTGACGAAGATTCGAGAGCAGGCGTTCAGGGTTCAGCCCACGATAGCCGTGGGCGTGGGCGTGGGAGTGGCGCTGGCCGCGTGCGCCGTCTACGGAACCAGAGAGAAGAAACAGCCGCCACCCTGCCACAACAATAATAACTATAAGGTTAGTTAACTTACTAATCATCATCATCATTGTTCCATTCCTGGGCTCTCGTCGTCGCCTCTCACATTATACCGGCCATAGTGCACATCGCTGACCCAGTTCAGATTGGCAGAATTCACATATCCTTAGACTCAGAGTATAAATATCATGAAAGAACTCTCAGGTGTGCAGGTTTCTTCACGATGTTATTCTTCAAAGATATTAATTCATTTCTATTTTTTTTATATAAGTTAATGCTTGACAGCAATCCCACCTGATATATTGCCCTACAGCGACATGATGGTTTTTGGTGTGTTGCAAATTATAAATTCAAATTTAAGTGTTTACTTATTATGCAAATAGGAAATACATTGTATACCACCAAATATTTATTTATAATTGTGGTCGTTAAATACTTTTGAATGCCTACCTTTAAGCAAAAGCTTATTTACTTTTCGCTTATATATTATACTAGTAAAACCGATATTTTCTACTACATATTGAAAGTTCGAGATATAGGTAGAATGGAGTGTAGAATTTGCAGGTATAAGCATTTTGGAGTGTAGTGGCTGGAGGATGGTAATGGAATGTCTAAAACGTATAATGTGAACGGACGACTTCTTCATTAGCGACCCCACGTTTGTAAATATGGTATATGTATAGTCAATCCTCGACTAAGTTACCACCCCCTTTGGCAACATTCAACTCAGCATTATTTTCCTCTGTACATATTTATTCACAAACGTAAATCATCTCAGTTTTTTGGAGGAGGTACGTCGATACATCTGTAAGTATTCACAACATAACGCACGTCACAATACTCCACAGTTCACCTATTACGCAGTACTGCCGGAGCCGGCTACACTTTTTAGAGGCTACTTGAGACCCTTGAGGGTAGCAAGTAGCAACACATCTGTGACCGAATTAAAACAAGACTCTTACTAACAACAAAATCAAATACAGGTTATTTTTTAGTATTCATTAGTATAGATGGTTTTGTTAAAACCGTAAAATTAATCAAATAAACATAATAAAATTAACACAATGATCACACAAAGCTTGAAATGTTTTTTATTATTCACGCGCTTATCATATAAACGCCCGTGACAAGAATCTCTATTGAAATAAACTGACGCTTTCGTCGTATGAATTGTTTGTGGAGAATAATAATTTATGCATTGTTTGATTTTGTGGAATTTTACCAGCCTTTGGTCACCTTTGTTCGGTCTGCGTGGTGTGCTCTTCAACCATGATGTCTAACACCACGACGCGACGTTGCGACCTTACGACATTACAGTTTATGGTATAAGAGAATCAGGGATAGACAGAATTTTGAAAATGGCCGTTAAACATATGATTTATAACATTATGAACTCCACAATCATGATTTACATAATGACAAAAATAATTCAAATCGTTTTTAACATCGACGATTAGCCAATTGGTGGCAGGCTGGCAGGCCCGTGACAGGTCGCGCGTTCGATTACCGGGGCGGACATTTATGTGACGCATTTTTTTTAATATGATTGCAACGTTTACACAGGAGTTTGTTAAATCCTTATCATTCAGTGTTAAGTAAATCTATAAATTATATTACTAAAAAATGCATTTTAGAGTTCGAGTTTACACATGCAGAAACTAACTGTGTAAGTAGTATAGATACATAATTATTTCGAAAGTTGTGTTGTTGTAAGATAGCAACAGTAAACGGAGACACTAGACCACTTAGACGTATTAGCTGTAATGTACTAGACACAACAGTTTTGTTAGCAACATTGCACACGAGATGTTTACACGTTCTATACCTACACAATCATGTTGAGATAGATAACTGTGCTAAGAAATGAAAAATACTTGTTTTTTCTAATTATTTATGTTGACCAAAATAGACATAACACAGAAGATAGAAGTGTCATTTTATTTATTGCATGAATATAATGTGACTATACTATAATTTTGACTATGGAAATTTAACAGAAATAAAAGAAATTTATTGAATGCAAATTAAAACGAATTTTAAACGAAACGAACGAAACGAAATTTAAACCTTTTCTCAACCATCAAATGTTGACTAAAGCAATGATTGATTGGTATTACAGGTAGCCAAGAATGGGACGCTCCATTCGGTGCAAGAAGAGGGGGAGGGGGCGGCGGACGGACAGACGGACGGGGAGACATGCGGCGGCCGGTGCGGCGCGGACCAGTGCGCCCTCTGCCGGGGAGACGCCGACACAGACAACAAGCAGAACATTGTTAGTATACCCTTTTATGTACTAAGTGTTTACGTTCCATAAATAGAGAGAGAGAGAGAGAGAGAGAGTCTCGCTAAACAGCTGGTAGTACCGATAACTGTGACTCTGGGTAGGTCACAGTTATCACGGAAGACAGCGGAACGAAGAGAATAAGGTACTTAGTTTATATTAAAAAATCGGTTGTCTGTTAAGTCGGTTTCCGGACGATACTTTTACGTCATAACGTCATAAAGAAACATTGATGAAAACACGTCGCGTATTCAACGTTTGTTATAAATAAAATAATGGCTTCTATCGAGGTGGGCGGGTTTATTGTAAAACTTCTCGAAGAAGCTCGCGTGGCGGCGTTCCAGTAGCAGAACTATTCTAACTGCTAGATCTGACGTCACGTCAGGCGGGACGAGACACTTTTTCGTGCGGGCTGCATCATCAATTTAGAAAGACATTTTATTATGATACGGGTACTCACGATATTTTGAAACGCCGATATTTCGACCCAGTTGCATGGAGTTCAGCCGTGACCACGATCCATGCAAATATCGGCGTTTCAAAATACATATCGTGAGTACCCGTATCATAATAAAATGTGTACAATCCGCGATGAGATAAGTTTAAAATCATACAATTTATAAGACGTTATCACGTCAAAACGTTGAACTCTTACTTCCAGGAAGATGCAGACGAGAGTCAGCCAACGGCGCAGCACGTCCCGGGGTTGAACCTGGAGTTCCTCCGGCAGCTGATCTCGCTCGCTAAGATCATGGTGCCCGGGATCCGCAGCCACGAGGTGGCGCTGCTGTCGGTGCACACGTTGTGTCTCTTCTCCAGAACCTTCCTGTCGATATATGTCGCGTCCTTGGAGGGGTCTATAGGTGGGATTTGACCAAGTGTAGATCTATACATATAATAAAACTAAGTATCGATCGTCTGTACATGAAAAATTTTTGGGGCAAACAGTTGGAAGGGAGGGGGGTATTCGTAATCGCATTAGATCCCATAAAAATGTCTGTCTGAAACTGTCTCAGAAACGGTTGAACCGATTTAGATGCGGTTTACATTGAAGTATCATAGTGAAATTGAAGAAAATTTAGTGTTCTGTCTTATCCTAATCGTTTCAAAAATAAAAAATGTATTATGTCAATTTAAAGTATCGCGTTCTAACATTTTTGCGATTGGATATTAAACCGTAGGTTTCCTGAAGTGAAATGATGGCGTTTAAATACTGGTAAAAAATTGCGTAATTGATAATTTATAGGAGCTACGAAACAATATATACTTTATCATCTCGAAGCTTGTTGATGATATAATGATCTCTATTTCTATCATAGTAAAGCACGATAACAATATACTTTGGTGACATCGCATATACGTCACACGACGCCGTCACGATAACTGAATCACGCTATAGAAGTTTTCTACACCGATGTATATCCATAAAAGTTCCGACCGTGGATAGTCGGAACTTGTATTGACACCTCGCTTGGCGGGAGACCTCCCTTTGCCATAATACTGTAACCTTTTCAAGCTTATCAACATAATGAACTTTATTTCGTTGACAGTAAAGCACATAGTCCAGAAAGACCTGCGGTCTTTTTCGTCGCTGCTGATGCAGTGGTTCGGTATCGCAGTCCCCGCCACGTTCATCAACTCGATGATCCGGTACCTGGAGGGGCGGCTGGCGCTGGCCTTCCGCACGCGGCTGGTCAACCACGCCTACGAGCTCTACTTCAAGAACCAGACGTACTATCGAGTGGCCAACCTCGACGCCAGGATCGAGAATGCTGATCATAGGTAGGATTGTCAATTCAGGAGATAGACTAAGGTAGATAGATAGATAGCCTTTGAAAATGGAAAACCTGAAAAAAAAATAGTGGAATAAAACACATTGTATAATGTAAGAGAATATAACAAAAATGAAAGGAAAAATAAATTACGGACGATCTGAGGTCGGGAACGGAGGGGAGGGGGGGTTTAAGGGTAAAAAACGGTTTATCTCGATTTCCGGAAAAACTAGAAGTGCGATGGAAAAAAATTTACTGGCAAAGTTGTAGGTAATATGAAGATATACAACTTTTGTTTAAACTTTTTTTTCACATAACCTCAAAATGTATGTGAAAAATTCAAAAAACTAAGTTATATAAATCATTTGATGCTAATTAAGGAGTTTATTTACAGACACATGGACAGAAGAATTCTATAATACGATGTTTTCAGATTAACGGAAGACGTGTCGGTGTTCACCCAGTCGGTGGCGCACCTGTACAGCTCGCTGACGAAGCCGTGCTTCGATCTGCTTCTCATAGTGCTGACGCTCGCCAGCTACTCCAGCAAGATGAAGGGCAACATATTCGTTGGTGAGACTATTATTGGAATGCAAACAGTAGCGAACTGTATTAATTCACTTGTGTGGCGACATCGCACGGTGACGTCACGAAGACTGAATCCACGCTATCGAAATTTTCTACAACGTTCCAACAGAGATCAGTTGGGGCTTAACCGCCGCCCGGGCATGTGGTCTCGCCTGGCGGGAGATCTCCCTTTGGCAAACTTGTATCATTGCAAGCACATTCAGTAGGATGGGCTTGAAAAGATCACTAAAGTTGTAATGTTAAAGAGTTTATCACTTTATGTTTATAGCGACTAGACGTTAACTCAAGTTTACATCTCGTTTCTTAAGGTTGATTGTCCTGTACATGTCCTGGCAAAACGATAGGGTTGGCATCTCTATTATACATACTATATTACAGTACAGCGGGACAGTAATAAAAAGCAATGACGATAATTACTACTCCATTGCTCAGTTTGTTAACGGCCGTTGTTGACATTTTTGTCAGTTAAACCTTTCTTCTCGTGTCATGGCTGCTTGTGATGTGATATGCCTTTACGACTTCAATCCTGGATATCCTTGTACGGGCCTATAAACCTGTAAATATTTATTATTTATTATTTTTGGTCCTTCGAGTCAGACAGTCATCTTAAGTATTTTTAACGTTTTAAAGGTCCCGGCATAGCGACAGTTGTAATATGTCTCACCGGGCAGCTGCTGCGCCTGCTGAGTCCCAGGTTCGGGGCGCTGGCTGGCGAGGAGGCAAGAATGAAGGCCAACTTACGGCATGTGCACTCCAGGCTCATAGCTCATGCTGAGGAGGTCGCGTTCTACGGGGGACATAAGGTGAGTTCAAATTTTGTAGGTGTTGAAGTCCAATCGTTCTATAATATATGCATATGTGACCTATGAGAGACACAGGGTTTTTGTGGAATCCAAGTAAATGGACCTGTTGCCCCAATTTGGAATCCCTGTTGTGTATTTACAGTTTAGTCCGTCAATCTGCACTGGGCCAGCGTGGTGGCCTAAGGCCTCACATTGTGAGAGGATACCTGTGCCTAGCAGTGGTACAGTTATGGGTTGCAATGATTTAGAGTTTTAGCACTTTATACTGGGTGATTTTCATTTCACTTGACATAGGTACTCGAGGACATGAAAGAACGTGGTCATAGGTAATGATTAAAAATATAAAGTCATAATTGTGCACGATAATTATTTCAAAAATGATAATCAAAATTATCTAAAAATACTCGAAATGTATGTACAACAGTTGTGCCTTACGGCGACCGACCGGCTAGGGTTATAGTGGAGTAGTTTAAACCGCGCGCTCAGTTTGTCGATATTATGGGTTTGTAATGTCAAATCACGTCAAAATTTAAGCACCCTTTTTAATTACATTTTTTGAATGATAATCGAATATTGAGTACATCAATATGTCAAGTGACTAAAAAATCACCTTGTATATTCCCTCGATGATATAATTCTTTCGCAGCCCCCTCTTATCTGTAACCATTGCCCCGCAGGTGGAGCTAGGCCAACTGCAGTCGGCCTACAAGCAGCTGGTGCGGCAGATGACGACGGTGTTCAACGAGAAGCTGTGGTACGTGATGCTGGAGCAGTTCTGCATGAAGTACGTGTGGTCGGGCACCGGGATGGTCATGCTGGCGCTGCCCATCCTCACCGGGGGCAGGGGAGACGGTGAGTGGGGGGTGGGGTGTTAAGAGTGGAAACGAAGCTTGAAGTGCCGGTGAATCGATTGTGGGTAGAAAGAAATAAGAAGTTTAAAATTGCGGGTAGAATGATTTTTGTGGGATAGAGGCCGGGTAGAGAGAAAAAAGAATACGAAAGATGACAGGCCGAAATTTATATTTCTTTATTTTACGAAATAGGTGACGGTACAAAGAGATGTTTTTACTGAATGAACTAGATGATAGAAAAAAATAAAGATTTTTCACGGGATATAATAATGTATACGAAAAAGGTAATTTTTTAACGACGGGGTCAAATAATAAGACTGTATTGGGGTGGCCAATACCAACCCAAAATGTCCGTTGATCTGGTTGTTCTCAATCATCCCCTCGCTTGAGTGACGACTTGTTTCATTATCACGAAATTGATGACGTCGAATAGACGTGTAAGGGTTTCTATCCAAACAATATGTGATGTTCAACAGGCGAGTCCGGTGAGAGCATCAGCGCGCGCACGGAGTACATGACGACGTCGCGCAACCTGCTCAACTCCGCCGCCGACGCCATCGAGAGGCTAATGTCCAGTTATAAGGTATATATCCAATTATACTATTAATATTATAAATGCGAATGTTTCTATGGGTGTATGAATGTTTGTTACTCTTTCACGTAAAAACTACCAAATTGATTTTGCTGACACATAGGCTTTAAATTTTAAAGATATAGTGTGAATTATCCAAAATATATAACTAAATCTTTGCATACCGAAAGAATAAGTTTCCTGAAGCGAAGCGAAGGCGGGTCGCTAGTTATTATATACTATAATAATTCGTTTCCGTTTCGCTTCATTTGCGCGTCATTTCCGTTTCACCGAATTCCAAATCACAACGATAGTAAAGAAGTATTCACTACAACGTGTGCCGCTTGCAGGAGGTGGTGACGCTGGCGGGGTACGCGACGCGCGTGGCGGACATGCTGCGCGTGTTCGGCGAGGTGGCGCGCGGGCGCTGCGTGCGCGCCGTGCACGTGGCGGGCGGCGGCGCCGGCTTCCAGGTCACCTTCCGGGACAACCAGCCGCTGCCCATGGGTAACGCCTTATTGACATTATATCATGTTCAACTGATATCATCGCGGGCACTAAACATTTTTAAGTGTACGGGTACTCACGATTTCGATTTTTATGGTAAACGATTCGAAATCGTGAGTACCCGTATTGGCGCAATGGTTACCATGCCGGATCGATGTTCCAAGGGTCCTGGGTACGATTCCCAGGTAGGCGGAAATTTGAATGAGTTTAAATTGCTGCTCTTGCTGCCAGTAGAAAATTCTTCCTCTCAGCATATAGCTCTACCGACTCCACTCTAACCGGCCGGTTCAAAGCGAGCACAGAGGTGGGTGCCTGTTGCTCAATCTTAGCTCCACCTACTGTAAATAAGGTACATGGTGTTTTCCCCCCCGCACTCGTGTCGCTATTCACTATCAGCTCGCCCCGAGCCGCCCTGTGGGCTTATTATTATAATAATTGCAGGTAAAATAACGTACACGAACGACCTGTCGATCCGGCTGCGCAACGTGCCCATCGTGACGCCCGCGTGCGACGTGGTCGCCAGCGGCGTGTGCATCGACCTCGCGCCCGGGACCCACCTGCTCATCGTGGGGCCCAACGGCTGCGGCAAGTCCAGGTAACCGACGGATGCATACATACATAACTTTATTTATGTATTGTTCAGGGGTTCGAAAGTATTAAGAAAATTAAAAACAATACTATTTTAAAATTTCCGTAAACCCCGGACATTTCATTTGTTGTTATCTAAATAGTTAACCATCACGCAACTAAAAAGACTGTTAGCTCTACCAAGAGTAACAGCAAGTGACAGCAACGTCAAAACACACAAAAACACTCCCTTCTGAAAAAATCAAAAGAAGCTAAAAGTGAAACGTTCAAAACGACGAATACTGTCAATCCAAATATTTTTGCCTTTGCCTACTTTCATAGTATTATGTTTTATGGTACTTTACTATGGGGTAAATCTGCGGAAATTAAAACAATCTTTGTGTTACAGAAAAGAGCCGTTAGGGCAATTTATAAATTAAAATCACGCGAATCATTGCGTGAAAAATTCAAAGAAATAGATGTATTAACTGTAGCTTCCCAATATGTTTATAGCAATTTAATTTTTATTAAGAAAAATTTGAGTTGTTATAAACAAAAATCCGATATTACCGATCGGCAAACTAGAAATATGCACCATTTAGTGACTTCCTCGTACCGCCTTCGTAGGGTCCAGCGGTCATTTGTGGGGCTCTATGTACGCTTTTTTAATAAGTTACCAAAGTCTGTTATTGATTTTCCCTTACAAATATTTAAGAAACATGTAAAAACACGACTAATAGAGAAAGGTTATTATACAGTAGAAGAATATATTAATGACAAAGATGCTTGGACATAGACATCTGCGACCAGTTCTACTCATGTTAGTATGTATGTATCTGTATGTAGGTATAAAATTTGTAATCTAGCATTTTTTTTATTTTTTTAAAAGATGTGCCGAGGAGTTTCTTTCGCCGTTTCTTTTTCTCCTCAAAGATTTAAAAAATCAATATTTAAAGGCACCTTAGCGAAACGGTGGTAAATGCAAAAATTGACGTTCATAAGTGTATGCATCATACCTACATGAAATAAATGATTTGAGTTTGAGTTTTGAGTTTGATTTATGTTTTGCTTTTCTTACGTAAGCCGCCATTTTGACTCTTTTTCGTTTCCGTTTCGTGTCATTTGCTTGTCATTTCCGTTTCATCGACTTCCAAATCACAACGATACTAAAGAAACTTTCACTTCAAACAGTTACTAAAAGAAAGAAATGAAAATAAATATATAATTGTCTATGTCGTTCCAGCCTGTTCCGCATCATCTCCGGTCTGTGGCCGGTGTTCGGCGGCGAGCTGAGCGTGCCGCGGCCGTGCGCGTGCGCGCACTGCGCGGGCGAGCCGCAAGCCCCGCCCAACTGCGTGTCGCGCCCCGTCATGTTCTACATCCCGCAACGGTCAGTGTTGCTACTCCTCGATGATAATATCGACGCAAAAAAGCGGAAACGTTGTAACACCTATGACACACCTATGATATTTTTTTTTATTGCAGATTCGGAATCAGAACACATCTGCGTCGAATGGTCTTAGTCTCGTGGCAAAATTTGTACAGCGTTGAAATTAACGCATTTTGGTACATTAGCTTTTGAAATCTCAAATGTTTATAGGCTTTGGTGGACAACGTTTCTGCTTTTTTGCTTCGAGATAATTATATATAGCACCACCAGAAACTTACGTGAGAAATACAAACATGAAAACTTCAATTAAGGACGCTGTTGCTGACCACTAATTCAATATTCCAAGCTCTCTGTTTACGATGTAGCACACAGTGATAACTACAGTCAATATATATTTTTTAATGAATTGCGCCATCTCGCAGACCGTACACGTCGGAGGGCTCGCTGATCGACCAGATCACGTACCCGTCGCGCGTGTCGGCGGCGGACGCGGAGGCGCACGCGCGCGCCGAGCGCATCCTGCGCGGCGTGCGGCTGGAGGCGTGCGCGGCGCGGCTGGGCGGGCTGCGCGCCGTGCGCGACTGGCGCGCCACGCTCTCCGGCGGGGAGAAGCAGCGGCTGGCGATGGCGCGCATGTTCTACCACAGGTGCGGCGCCGCGGTGTTGCGGTTGTCGATACCGGTACTGGTACCGGTAGCGATACTGGTTCCGATAGCAGTACCAGTATTTGTAGCGGTATTGCTACCGATACCGCTACAAATACTGGTACCGCTACCGATACCGGTATTGCTATCGATACAGGGACCGCTTCAAATACGATATATATTTAAATTTTATAGACAGTTTTCGATTGAAAAATAGGGTGCTTTTTCGATATTAAGTCAATATAAGGTGCAAAAATAAACATTTTAAATCAAAAAAATTACAGTGTGTTCGAGACAAAATAAGGCAAATTTTCACCAAATTGCGTGTAAAAACCAATTTTTCTTAAAAGTTAAAAATAAAAAACCAAAAACTTGGTTATTTGAAATTTTCACAAAAAGTTGTAGATCTTTTCATTACCTACAACTTTGCTTTAACCCTTATAGCACCCCCCCCCCCCCCCCCCCTTCCCCACCTCAGATCGCCCGTAATTTATTTTTCCTATAATTTTTGTTCTATTCTCTTCCATTTACAATGTGTTTCATTCTACTCTTAATTTTTTTTTTCAAAAATTATCTACCCTGGTCTATAGAATGGTAGATATGGAATGATTAAGATATAAGTGATGATGATGGTGATGATAATGGCGATGACGTGTTTCACAGGCCGGTGTACGCACTCCTGGACGAGTGCACGAGCGCCGTTTCCATGGAGACGGAGGTGGTGATGTACGAGGAGGCCATCCGCGAGGGGATCACGCTGCTCTCCATCACGCACCGGCCCAGCGTGTGGTCAGTACCGTTCACTGTACCATATTTCTTTTATATTATTTTTAATGTGCACTATTTACTACAAAGGAAACAATATAAATCGATATAGGCATGGGTTCTGCTTTTTTTCCTAAAGAAAAGTCTCTTCCAGTTTCGATTTGACTCAAGAACTTCATAGAAATGGTGGGAGAATAAAAATAATGATGTGCATAAGTGTATCAGTGACACTTACATGAATATTACTTTATTTGATAATAGTTTACTTAACATTACATGAGTACTTGATTTTGTATTTGTATTTAGACAATAATGTACAAGTTATCTTACAAGAAATCTTGTGAGATAACTTGTAGAAATCGATTCTAAATGCTCGCTGTAGCAAGCCGGGGTAAGGGACATCATTTTAAAATGTTACCATCTTGTAGGAAATACCACACACACGTGCTAGAGTTTGACGGCGCCGGCGGCTGGTCGTTCAGGCCGCTGGAGAAGGACGCGTCGGCCATCACCGCGGCCGCCCCTCCGCCCGCCCTAGCCCCCGCCCCCGCCCCCACCACCGCCAGCGCGGCTACCAGCACGGACAGCGACGCGGAGTCCTCCGCCGCAGACACGGACCAATGAGACTTGTAGGTTAATAGGAATTGTATTTACGTAGACCGAAATCGCTATAGACGGTGTCTATACGTTGCGATAATGGTACGACGAAATGTCGGAACGACGTCGGCGGGTGCGAGTGTGAAGCTTAGTTTAAGGTGGGACATTTTGCGATCCGAATGTATGACGTCACAGCAACACTGTTATCAAAGGGCAAATGACACTGTCGCTACTATACGCAAATATTTTGATGTTGCGACAACGCAGTGTCTCTCGTCCATTTTTTTCATAACATACAAATTAAAAAATACATATCATATATACCTATCATTAAATTGTACCGCAATGAGTTGAAGCTTAAAATGAAAACCCTATTTTTACTACACACTTGGCTTTTAAGAAACTCTTTTAAAACTGTAAGTTGTAATTTGAATATTGTAACGTGAGCAAAATAAAATCGTTTTAACAAAATCTTCATTGTTGGCATACAAGTCAGCTCAACAATATGAAATGGCCGCGTAACAATGACACAAATATACTCGTATAGTCCTGTTTCACTTATAAGTGTCAATCTTTAGCATGCGAACGATACGCAATATCACAGATCGTCTAAAGTAGTATCTGTCTATGTGTAGATTTCAATGTAGTTTTATAATTTGACTGCAAACTGTGGTACATAACGAAATGATAACGGTTTGATGCCGCCCCAAGGCCTCCGACATAGTTTAACGACTGTTGTCTAATGGTAACAAGCGAGACCGACGGCTGTACGTACCCTTCAGAGCACGTAAACGCTCAATGTATTTTCCTACTAGTCCCCCATCAAAGTAACGACGTTGAGATCGACGTTAGTCGCCTGGTTATGAGCGCTTGCAATGTAAAATTATGATAACGTTTAAAAGGACAATTAATAAATAGGTATAATTTTTATTCAACATCAACATTATATCTCGACCAATTTCTACGGACCATAGCGTGGATGAAAGTTTTATTTCATTGCGTCACGCGTAAGAATATACAACAACCAGTTTGATATTTTCAGTCAGCGGTGTCATTCTAAAATGAACTTTAATGTTAAAATGCTACAATTGGTATTTCAATAGAAAGTAATAAATTGTAATAACAGAACATTGTAAGTAAATAAATATTATGTAAATTAGGATTTGATCGTAAGAGATTTTTCTATATTTTAAATAAGTCTCGTAGGATAGTATTGTTTAGATAATGATTAATATAAGGACTTGTACATATGACGGTGATATACTTAGATATAAGATGAGACGCTTGTCGTACTGCCGGCGATAAACGATAACATTTATTGGAGCGATAAAATATGATTTTGACAACATGTGGAAGATATCTAGCTAGGTCTATAATATAGATTGGTTAACATATTATGTTAACCAGGGTAACTAAAATTATTATTGCAAATATTGTTATCATTACGAATGCTTTATCGGCGAGAAATCTTCATAAAATGTTGACGCCGGCTACCCTTGGTTCAGATAATCCACTGATTATAATGTCAACATACTTGAATATCCCTTACTGCTGTGGTAGCTGTTAATGCATTTTTGTTTTAATAAACAATGCGAATAGTAAATACACATTTACCTGTTTAAGTAAGCTCCAAAGGTCTATCGCTTATATAAGGTAAGTGAAATGATACAAAAAAAGCAATGGGGCTTATTTTAAATAGATGATATATGGGAACCGGACCTAGATCATTCTAGACGTCCTGAATTTGGTTTCGACAGTTATAAGTATCTTCTTATATTGTCTCGCTCACCGCTGATCGCCGGCAGTGCGACGGCCGTCCACAGTACGGCGCACGTAATATTTTAGTGAGATTAAACATTATTCGAAATTATTGTTTTATATCTTTTTTATTTTTATACTTGTTTATAATCTGTGAACATTGTGTATAGAGCCGGCCTCATATTGTAACAATATTTTGTCTGTGACGAGGATTATTGTAATAGAATATATAATATTGTTATTGGTGACTGTGCATTGTATATGCAATACATTGGAACCACAGTTACCACGCTGGCCCATTGTGGCTGGCTCAAAGCGAACCTGTATTAGAATCAACTACATTATTAAGTAGATTAGCCTTACGTTATTAAATTGTTTTTAATTGGCTAAAACAATATGTATTATTATATGACATTATTTAATAATATGTTTTTTTTTATTTATTTTGTTTTAAGTGTCTTGTGATTTGCGTAATAATGTACTAGCACAGTGATGTTTGGGGTGTATAAATAAATGGGGGTTTTTGAAACACTGACTTTTATTTTCGTCATCGCAGTAATAATCATCATTCATCATCATCGCAACCCATAACCACGGTAATAGTATCATAAAGTATTGTGACTCGGCCCTGTCCTTGAAATAAATGCCTATAGCCGCGCGCTCTAGGGCCGCCTCTTGTTGTAGTGAATGTAAGTGGGTAATAATACGCTCGCTTCCAGATTACAAACCCACACGTTCGATCGTCCCTATGGCGCTTCTGTGGCTGTTGTGTACTTAATGTCTACTAAACTCCGAGGTGCGTCGGTATGATTCACGTTCCGACCGTTTGTATGAAAATGGAATACTGTATGATACTATTACCGTGCCATAACTGTCCTCTGAGCCCGGCTCAGTTCTCGTCTCACAGTGTGAGAGGACTGGGCCATTCTCCACCATGCTGGCTATGTCCGGACTTACACACCTTTGAGAACATTATGTAGAACTCTCAGGTGTGCAGGTTTCCTCACGACGTCAATGTCGATTCATCTGAGCTAGAGGAACGTACGGGTTTGAATGTATACTTGCGCCACGCTCGCAAAAGGATTAACGTGAACAGACCGATATTAGGGTCATGATAATTCTGGCACTGTTAAAACCTTAAAACTACTCTGTTTTCAACTTAATTTCTGCAAATAACATCATAATTCTATAGCGTATCTATTATTCTTATAGCACAATAGACTCGGATCATTTCCAAAACTTCAATTTTATTGCGTAAAACCAAATATAAATAAAACATCCTTATCAGTTTGTAAGTGATAGCCCTTAGTGCCCTACCTCACTGAAAGGCCATGGCGACGTCGCCGGCTACGTAGCCAATCAATTGTTATTGAAATGTATGGCAGTTAACTCACTTGTCAACGGTTTGGCAACGTCGCCAATTAGGAAGCGTAGCCAAAAGCCACGACTGTCGGCTCGCTGTGTGGAGTCTGGCAATGGCAAGCTAGCGACCTGGCAACGTCGCCAGTAGGTATACACGAGCAAGCTTCGTCTCAATGTCCACCCGGCCGCCAAATGAGTTTCGATACAGAAAGATTTATTGAAGAAATTCAAAATCGACCATGTTTATGGGATGCCGCAATAAAAGATTATTCCGATCGTAATTTAAAATCAAAAAGTTGGGACGAAATAGTAAATGTATTCAATGAAAATGACGAGATGACGGTTCTAGAAAAAAGGCAATTAGGTAAGTGCACATTTATTTTTCTAGGTTATCCATTATAAAAAAATCAAAATGTGTGCAATTGACACGTGCTACAAGTGAACTCTTAAAAAAAACGAATACTGTCAGTCCAAATATTGATGTTTTGCTTTGCTTGCGTAAGCCGCCATTTTGCCGATGCTCCCTATCTCATTTTCTCTCACGTTAAAATGTGTGTGTCTTTTGTTTCCGTTTCATTTCATTTGCGCGTCATTTCCGTTTCATCGAATTCCAAATCACAACGATACTATTGAAGCTTTCACTTCAATAAACCTATGTCGTCAGTCACAAAATATTCTGCTAATTTGTCTCGACTAATGAGCGCTGTTCTTCGCCCCCTTGTTGTATAGCCAAGTCTGTAGTTGTAATAAATCTCCATGAATGTACATCCTGTTGCTAATTATCTAAAACAAAAGCAAATGTATTCATTAAGTGTAGGTAAATAAACTAAATGTACTTATACTTATTGATATTTTCAGCTGAATCATTGCAGAAAAGGTGGAAAAGTATTAGAGGTTGTTACACACGAGAACTTAATCGGCAAAAATCTGTGAAGTCCGGATCTGGCTGTGGATCACGTAAAAATGAATACATTTATTTCAAACAACTTCAATTTCTACAAAAGGTTGTTGCTATAAGAGATACAGGTCCTGAAAATCCTGAGGATGACTCGCACCAAAACAGACAAGTAAACGGTCGAAAAAGACAGAAAACAAAAGAGAATACCGAAAATGATAAATTCGTTGCAGTTATTAATAAATCTATTGGGAGTAGAGAAATGACTGATCAAGACGAAGATAGGTTATTTCTGTTGTCATTAGTTGAAACATTAAAAAAAGTCCCTCCATACAGAAAAATGGCAACCAAAATTAAAATTATGTCTGTTCTCGATGAAGAAACCCGCCCTTCGCCTACTGAGAATACGCGAAACCTTTGGTCACAGCCACCAAATCTGCCAACTCGAAGCTATGACCTCGGGTGTTCCACTGGTCGCGGACGTCCTGAAGTGCTACCCACCATGGGCTGCGATGCATAGCCTTCGACTCCAAGTAACCGTCTCGCAGCTAAAGTAAAAAAAAAAACCTTAAAGTAAACTACATTAAGATTTTTAGAATCTTATTAAGTACTTTCATCGAGAAATGAACAAAAAACAATATTGAAGCGTTTTTTATTTCACAAATCTACATAAATTAAATACCCTCATACAATAATATATGATGATAAACAAATAAATCCCTTTTTGTAGCTATCCCTATTTCAAGACCAAAGCCACACACAAGCCAAGAAACAACCTCACTCATTTTCCTGTTGAACATAGCGCGAGGCTTCAGTGGTAGGTGGTGCCGCCCAGGTTAATCCTGGCTGACGGTAATCCTACATGGCGGTCCTACTCGACCAGGCTAACCAACCAACCAGATTTGAGAAATGTGACGTCATCGGCAAATTACAGCAAAATAATATTATTAAACTACCTGTTATTACCTACGCATGGACTCATATTTCGTTTATAAAAATAAAATAAATTTACAATGCATAAATAAAGGTTCGCCATTAAATTCTTTACATTTAGATTAGTTCGCCCTTGGCTAGAGTTGCTGTTTAGTTGTAATTAATATTATAATATGTCAACATCATCATCATCGCAACCCATAACATAACTGTGCCACTGCCGGGAGTGCCGGGCTCGGATCTCCTCTCACAATGTGTGGGCTACAGGCTACAGGCCATAGTCCACCACACTGGCCAAATGCGGATTGGCGGACTTCACACACCTTTAAGAACATTATAACTTTTATGTGTGTAACCTACACACGATGTTTTCATTCGAAGCAAGTTAATTGAATTCTAATTCGCAGATAATTTTTGAAAATTAGAGGTGCGTGCAGGATTTGAACCCGGGCCCGGTTCGGGAGTACAATGTTTAAACATTCGACTATCGTTGGTAAATAATAATTTAATAATTATCAATATTTTCAACAATTATTCTTTTATTTGTATACCTACATAATATAATGAAAATATAATGTAGTTCTTGGTTAGAGCGAAATTTATCATTTCATGAATCATAATCAACCACCTTACCTTATTTTGATAAGAAATACCCATTCTCAATATATCCTTGAGACATTATTTGAATTGCAATTATAACATCACGTTTATAAAAATAGATATTAAGTATATGCGTGTGTTGTCATAATTTGTTAGATCATCCCTTACTAATAACAAACTTAATTATCAAACTAAGTAATCCAATTAATACCCATAAGTCGGATAAAACAACGCTTTAACAATAGTAATATGGCTGTAATATCTGTAAGCTTGATAATTGGTTCAGTTGATTATAATAATTTATAACCCAATGGACTATAATCCAGGTGAAATCACTCGGTGAGAAAATCAAAATAATCAGATTATACAGGGGACTTTTTGGTTTAGTGACTGAATTAGTCGGACACGTTTATAATACGTGAGCATTAAAATAACATTGCTAATAACTATATTATTTATAGATTAAGGCTGCTTGTTAAATCGACGTGATGTAATTATTTAACAGATATCATATTGGCAATTGTTGGACGCTTTTAATTCAACAAAATATTAAAATACCGTTGAAATTATTATAATAATTATAGTCCTTTAAATTTTGTTCTGCATAGGAGGATGTTGATATTTTTAAATATGAATAGAATAGTTGACTTGAATAATGACAATTTGATGGATCGAGACTCCTGAGAAGGCTGATCAACACCTAGTCAGAGGTCCTTAAACTTTTTTATCACTTGGCATGTTTTTCGGTTTTGGGTAGACCCCCTTCTTGCTTCCGGTACAGAAATACCCTCGTCAAGAAGGCTCTAACTACGTTTCTCGATAATTTTGTTTTTACAGACTCGCAGACTTAAAAGTTTCATTTATTTATTTGTCATTGTTATACCGTAGATTTTATTAACACCTAAAATATGTTGCAATTTGTCACTGACTCACCTGTCCAAACCCCTAGATTTTGCCCATTTTGCCCATCTCTGAGTGGAAGTAAATAATGATATCGTGTGATTGATATGAGTCGTAGACTTTTTGCTTCATTCCAGCTTTTTTTAAGTCGACAAACAAGCGGACGAGTCTCCTGGTGGACATCATCAAAGACATCATCGGTGTGTTGCCGGTCACAAGCTCGGCAGTACATGTAGCGCCCGGGTGCAATCAATACCCTGCCGCCCTTTTGTATCAAAATACACTGTCGAAATGGAATAGGTACCTACTTACAAGACGCTCTCAGCGCCCACTAACATCCGGCGCCCGGGTGCACCGCAATCCCTGCACCTACTGCGCAAGCCGCCCCTGGCCGGTCAGGAACAAAGAAAGAAAGACCTCACCCAGAACATGTCGTTGGGCGGTTATCACAAGTAAGCGGGTGGTAAGTACCCAGCCGGGGTTAACCCTCCCACCATCAGGTACCACCGCCCTCTATTCAGACTGAGCTTAACAGAGAACGATGCCTACACACTTTTTTATATCATGTACCAATCCCAAACTCGATCTTTCTTACCTCTCGGCTCTCCTACCAAAACTTCATCGAAATATCACTCATGTCTCTATCCGTATCTATCCGTCAAAATTAAAAATTAAAGTGGCTTAGGAAGTATCTACTATATTTATTAGTATGGCTGACCCCGCAAGTCTCATTTCACAATTTGACCAGGTGGGCATCATAGTTTATTGGATTTGGTAGGGTTTGTTCTTTGCACATTACATTAACTCAAGCCCGACTCGCCTCCAATGCAACTCATAGGAAAACATTGAAGCCTTATGTTGTATTCCCTACTTTAAGTGCCCCTTGCTGGTACCTAATGGTAACTTATGCTATGATGGTACCCTGAGCTAGAATGAAGCCCCTTACACCCCACGAATCTCAGGACCACATACCTACTTAATAATGATGAATCACACGATATAAGTTTCTTCCACTTACCACTTCACAGCTATTTTTGGACCAGACGAATCAATTTATCAATTATATATTTGTCAACTCTAAAAATAAATGATATTCAATAGATTACAGCGGTAGTAATCGCTACAGAGATTAGCTCCTGTACCAGATATCGTCTCGCCGACCTAATATACGAAATGATACTAATCATACAAGTTTTAGGAATAGGGTATTTGACTACAATGAAAATATAGATCAAACTGTTGTTAGCTTAAAAGTATATATTTTTTTAAACCAATTTAGCCTACACAATATTTTAAAATTATTTGGATTTTTATTAAAAATCGATAATAAAATAATGAATTTTTCGTGTTTGATCACGTGATCGAAAACCCGCGGTTTGGCTGAATGACGTCACTTGCTATTACTGCTTACTATACGCAATGACAGCATTGACTTGACAGCTTAGTATGGTTATTTGAGCAGGTGACGTCATTACCTGTTTAAAATGGCGTATTAGCGTTTTGGAGGCTTTCTTGTTCATTTAAACTTTGATGGTGATTTTCATAGAAAATAGAGATATTTACAAAGAATTAAGCAAACTGTATAATGTATTATGTTATATTGAACAATTTGAGTTATTTTTCTAAAAGGTGTCAAATACCCTATTCCATAAATAAGCTCATCATACCTTTAATAATAACATTTTATTAGTTACCTGTTGCCGAGTGCAAATACTATTTGTTTCACCTTTTCCCGCGGTCGTTGAACCGGGTGATAAACTATTATTGTTGTTTACTACTATTGTACAATATTAATAGTGAAGTGCTCGACAACTAGTTTGTGTCATTCGTCCGACTGGAGGGTAAGCTATTTGATGGTCGGCGGTCAGTAATTTTAGGTGCGATTTTCATCCTACCTATCCATCCTCCTACCTACCTACTATGCTATCCTATCCTATCCTATCCTATCCTATTATCTATTACCTATTAACCTATTCAGTTCTACTGACTGGCTCGTGGTCCCGTTCTGAAAGAGAATCGTTAAGCCAAAGGAGGTGCTAGATTTTTTCAGGGTAAGCGGAATTTGAGAGAAGTTTACATGCACAGTAGGACATCATTATAAAACGTTATTAAGTAATGTTATTAATCAGTATTTTTATTAGCTATTGTCCTATTTGAGTTTGACTGACTGTTGAGACTGACTGACAGCCCATTGCCGCTTCAGCCGGCCAATTCTCTGAGCGATGTCGGTAACCATTGATCGTGAATGAATTTTAAAATTTCTTCTTTACATTGTGTATAATAAACCCTTAAACTTTATTGCGATTGTATCTTGGTTTTACTCAAAAAATATTTGTATCCGGAACAAAGCTTATTGTGCCAATTTAAGGGTTAATCACTGGTTAACTAAAAAAAAAAAACTCAAATCATTTATTTCATGTAGGTATGATACATACACTTATGAACGTCAATTTTTTGCATTTACCACCGTTTCACTAAGGTGCCTTTAAATATTGATTTTTTAAATCTTTGAGGAGAAAAAGAAACGGCGAAAGAAACTCCTCGGCACATCTTTAAAAAAAATATATATAACCATAATAAATACCTATTATTACCTTTTCTATCATACTGCGCGACTTTGAGACCTCTGAATCTACCCACTAATAACGTAAAATAGTCCAAAACACATAATTGAATTAAGTTCTTAGTCGATCTTAAACGAAACCACAATCAGGGTTACATCACACTCATCAATTCAGTAACATTACAACGACATCAAACCAACTTGAGCCCGCGAAAGCCTAATCTAGAGTTGCGTCATGTTCCCCCTATGGTAAGGTGACATTAGGTTAAGAAAATGGCCATTTCGTCAGCAATCCGGTTGTGTGCCTCGTCTAATTCACTGGGCATTATAGGTTATCTAGTTAGAGGCAGTTGAGTTGAGGTGTGTTAGAATTATTTTTATCCGCGAACATTACATTTCTTATCCATACTAATATTATAGTCGCGAATGGGATACAAAAAATGGGTTCGATGGTGGTAGGTACTATTTTTACACCTGCTATCTAAGGATTAGTTTACCTAAAGTAAGGCGAGGGCAGTTGTTATAATAAATACTGAAAAGTGTCGCTGTAAGAATCTTATGAGTCACTGATATTTCAGTAACAAACAATGATACAGGTTGATTATTTTTTAGACCTTTTAAATATCACTTAAGTTACAATAATTTCACCTGAAAGAAAAGCAGTCAAGCTTAGGTGTTAACAACCAAGTAAATTTATTTCGCCTTGAAGAACCATTAAAAAATACTAAACTTAAGGAAAAAAAATATGGTTATATTACTACTATCATACCTAAATAAAAATAAAAGTATAACGATCTAGCGCAGACTATTTAATTACCTTTATTTTACTTAACTTACTACCCAAATATGTAAGAATGTGTCCCTTGGCACTTTTCTTATTTTCTCTATTAAAGGAAAATAGTTTTCTTCATAACAAATTTGCAGATCTATCATATTTACGGAGCGGAGATTTCCTGCTATGAATGTGTGAAGAAAATCACTTTCATAAATATACATATAGTAGATACCTACAATAGAGTGAAACCAGAGGATAATTTATTGAACTTTGTTTCATGGATTGAAGATAGCAAACGAGCATGTCGAGCATGCACCACCTTCCGCTGCCGCCCATGACAACTGTGACCGACACAGAACAAGACTCATATG
The DNA here is from genome assembly GCA_905404295.2 of Ochlodes sylvanus. Classification (NCBI taxonomy): domain Eukaryota; kingdom Metazoa; phylum Arthropoda; class Insecta; order Lepidoptera; family Hesperiidae; genus Ochlodes; species Ochlodes sylvanus. The sequence goes on along the minus strand of FR990146.1, from coordinate 886,971 downwards.
GAGGCTAAAGTCCAATCAGCAGAGGGTGTTATTAAGAATGTTAGTTGGTCTGTTCGTTAGTACACTCTGTTACACTAGCCTTTAATCTATCACCGACTAGTCATGACTCATGCGTCTTAAATGTAGACTTACGTATGTAGTAGACTTACGTCTTAAATGACGTTTAAATTAGAACGAACGCAACCTTAAACTTCAAAACTATAAACGTCAAAAGTAATAGTAATATGTGTCACTTATTACGTCATAACATTCTTAGGTTAATTACTTTCACTGCAAAGTACGTTATAATCTACGTCCGAATACTCATTACTACCGTCAACCGTGGGGGTCGTTAGGAGTAAACCGAATCGATTATCAATTCGTTGTTGATACGAAAATTGTATAGTATACGAGTGATGCGGAACCAATGGCTTTGATAAAGAAAGTTAGTTGCATTTGCCATCTAAAGGCATCGATTTTGTCACTATCGAATGAGCTCCACGTATTCCTGGTCGTGGAAAAATGAACCCTGCAGCAGTATATATTTAATTATCATTTGCTGCGTTGATGAAAAATATTCGTGAGGAAACCTGTGCACGTAAAAGTTCTTCTTAATGTTATTAAATGCAAAGTCTGCAAATGCGCACTGCACCAGCGTTGTGGACCTTAACAACCCCCTCACATTATAAGAGGATAGCCCAATGGTATAACGGCTGCGATGATAAATAGCATTAATCTTCGTGATTTAGGTAGATATACTTGATTTTACTTAATTTTTCCCCGAAGGCACTGTCTGTCTTGCTGAGCGCAATACTCTCTAACAGTGTACGGATTTTCATGCAATTTTCACCACTGATAATTCTCCATTCTCCAGGATTGTTAGGAACAACAAATGAAACGCGTACTAAAACAATGGGTCCGGATGTAGTTGGTATTTATGACGTGAGGATCATCAATCATGGTCAAGTCGGGTACCCAGGAATTATAAAATGAAAAACATAATTACATTTAAGGCCTCGTCAATTATGAGGAGAGACCTGTATTTTGCAGTGAGCTGATAATTAGCACGGGGACTCACGTTTGAAATATGGTGCTTATTCCGCATTGTCAATTCAGTTTATGTATAATAGAATCATTATATTTATATGTAAGTAAAGCAAAAACTTTGTAGGTACCCCTTTAAAAAAAGAATAGAAATTTTAGATTTTTTTAGAAAATTGCGCAGACGGAGGAAAATTAAAATTTGGCACACTTATAGTTTATGTTAAAAAAAGTGTGCAGAATGCTAATATGTTTTAAAAATAATGCATACCTAATAAATACATTAAATGAAGAGCTATATAACACGACACGTCGTTTGAAATGTGTAATAGGGTCATCATACGTTCATAGAGTTAGAGTCAATGTTAGGTAACCATTTGACAGAATAAATTACGGTCGAATTTCGACCGCAGAGCGGCTAATTAGGTAGTTATAATAAAAGCTCTTATTCTTCAATCCTAACCAACCTGTCCTGCTCGTGATAGTCGTGATGCACCCCGATGAACAGCAGGCTACGACGCGACGTTCTTTTGAAGATTTGTGCTCGGTGGTAGGACTTCGCGTTAGGATTAACTACATCTGTAAGTACGCTAAAATAAAACTGTATGTGGTATCCTTATCATCATGATCATCGCAACCCATAACTGTCCCACTCTGGGCACGGTTCTCCTCTCACGATGGGAGAGCTACAAGCGTTAGTCCACTACGCTGGCCAAGTGCGGATTTGCGGACTTCAGCCACATTTGAGAACATTATTTAGAACGCTCAGGTGTGCAGGCGATAATTAAATTTCTAATATGCATATCACTTTTGAAATCATTGAACCCGGGCCCTCCGGTCTGGGAGACCAACGTTCAACCAATCAACTATTACTGCTGAGAGGTACCTATACATAGGATAGATATTTATGAACAATCACAACCAGTCATCGATTCACAACATGTTTTGTTCCACACCCCCGGCGTGGTAGACATTCTGGGTATTGCTTGGGCGGCGATAAGTAGCCCGTCGCGTTTATCATGTTAAGTAGGCTTTAGAATCGATAATAAATCATACGTGTAATAAAGTTAATAATATAAATAGGTATAACATAGGACATAGGTACGGCTGTTCCAATTTTATTTCTCAGTAGAGATACAGGTGCCCAACTTAGGTCGCTCAACCTAAGCTGTTTTAAGCCCAAATCTGTTCGGGGAAGCCCGGTAATTCGGTCGTGGCGGTAAAGAACTAGCTCAATGCACTGACACTATTAGATAACAAAGATAGAGCAGCAATAGCAGTAGGTACCTACCTAGTTGGTACGTTGGTCGTCTGCGTCGGAGACATAAGATCAAATTATTCGAGCATGCAGTAACTCTTCATCTTCATGTGCGGCAGCGCAAGATTAGTGCTGCAGTCACGTTTGCTATCTTAAAGCCATAAAAGGCTGTTTGTATGGAAAAATCTGGTGTCAAATTCTAACTTGAGCTACGTAGTCTACAAGTAGTAAAAAACATTAGCGTGTCCGTTTTTTGTTGTCGTTTAGCAGACTGCATCAGAAGTAGCGAAGCAATTTCGGGTGCGCCCGCGGGGTTCGAAGATTGAGGTTTTCCCTCGATTTTCCTGGGAATCCATCATCAGACTGACTTGGTGGCAATGGTGGTCCCTCGGAAGTACGTTCCTTCAAATCAAAATCCAAATCAGTTCACAATGACGGAGAAATCGCTGGACACACGTTAAAATAAGTCCTCGAACATTGACATAAATACTACATAATTATTTTATATTATATTATATTTCATACTTATATACAGGCCTGTACAAAGTTGGTGCGTTTTGGCTTTAATCCATTAATGGCAGACTAATGACCACAAGTCACTCCACATACTGTACATACATACATACAGAAGACCTAGATCATATTCCAGTGTGGACTGGTGGAGAGGTTAGTGGCCCATCAAAGTTCTGAATTTTTAATGGCTCCCGACATGGCTTAGCGACAGCTACCTAATGATAACCACCGGGACCGACGGCTTTACGTGCCCTGCGAAGCAGGGAATCGTTCAAGTATACGCAAAGATACTTTAAAATAACGAAGAACAATGTTACTTTTTTATTCAAATTAAATAATAAGATCTTCGTATTAAAACCAAAGGTTGTCGTTTTTAAAGCAGACACGATTCTCCGAAGCAGGAGTTAATCCACAAATTAAATTATTTTATCATATTCCCACGTGTTCAGCACGCGTATCAATTCCGGTACATTTCCGCTATCTGCCCAAACCAACAGGTGATAAACAGGTTCTTCCCGCTTCTATCTTGATTTCCGATATCATTTCATTTTTTTGTTGTTTTTAAGTATACGCCTTTAATGTAGTGTAATGTACAATACCTAATAATATATCGATGTGTAGTACCTATTCTTATTTTGTGTGTTATTGTATTTTATTGTATTGCATGCCTTCTTTTGGCGAATGTGAGCACTCGAAAATAATGTTAAGACCATATATGTTTATTACCACTTTTTTGCAAATAAATTATCATTATCATTATCAATGATATAGCCTTTATGATAAGAGTCAATTGGCTTTTACAACCTTTTTTGTACGTCATTGGCTTTTTATGGTATATACAGGGAATTCCGTAATCAGTGACCCAACGGAAGGATGGTGACAGAGGAGAGTATTAAACAATATTTTTCATGTAATCCTGGCCAACTTTTTAAATGTCTTAAAAAACTCGATAACTAAATAAATAAATAAATAAATAACGCTACACACTCATAGCCCCGCCCCACACTAGGATTCCCTGTGTCGTGGGTGCCATGGACAACACACAAGACAAGATCACACACACCCAGACCAAGAACGGAAATTTAAATTCATCATTCAAATTTCCGCCTCGCTGGGAATCGAGCCGACCCTCGGAAACGGCGATCCGGCGTGTTAACCATTGCGCCATCCGGGTCGTTAACTCTGAAAATAGTCTGAAAAAAAGAGCCTCCTGATGGTTAGTAGTCACTGTGGTCAGTGGTTACCGTTACCCATGAGTGAGTGATCTTTGATAAACCAACGACTGCTGGGGTGGTCTCTCAAATGAAAAAAGTTAATTAACTACTGAATCCCTGAACTATTTTAGTGGAAAGAAGAAATCAGTGTTAAACGTTAGATATAGGTACTAACGTCAAAAATACTAAACACGAAAATCAAGACGCAGGGCAAATAAGGCAGGGGTTATAAGTTATAACCTTATAACTAAAGACGTGGAACCCCACTTCGGGTTTCTATTATCGGTTTTATTTAATTTAAGTTGACCTTACCAAACCCACATAAGTATCTGAGTAATTTGAGTATGGAGTATGCACATGATTTAAACATCTTGCGTAAATTTGTCGTCTCGCTCAGTGTTAGGATGAAATCCCGGTTTCCTCATACCGTTGCCGCGTTACAAACAAAAGCTCTCTCGGTGATTTACAAGGATCGTATCAGGAGTCCATTGTCCAAGAGCGAGTTCACTATCTGTGAGTTGTGACCCCTCACATGTAGGTAACACGCTCGGGAAGACTCAGCACAACGTTTTATATCCTCCATTTCGAATATTGCATTTAGGCTTATCATTTTCTAATTTGTAATCAACTTGAAAGTGAATGAAAATAGATAATTAATAATATATTTTTTTTTAATAAAGTTACAACCGCAATTTTTTCTCTGATAATTGTTACTTGTGCTAGTACGGAAGTTGTGATGTATTTTATAAACCTATGTTGAGATTAAATTTTTAAAGATTAATTAAATAAAAAACAGTTGCTAATGTCTCGAAAATTACGTTAGAAACTTCCGAGTGCTCGTCGGAAACTGCTGAAACGCGAGCGACAATGTTGTCTCGAACGCGATGTAGATAAAGATCGGAACACCCCTACGCAAGAAATTCGCTGCATGCGCCGGCGCATATATTAATCGGGGTTGATCCCGAACGGCCAGTCGCGTGCCGACAGCAGCCACCGCCGCACGTATGTGTCTCGATCTACTCTATTACTTCAACTGTTTACGTAGGAGAAACCTCGAAGATGATTCCGCGAGTGATTGTGTCGTTCTTTCTAGTCAATAGCTTGTTAAGTTTAAGGGTTATGTGGGCGTGCGCGAACCGAGCGAACGCGGAGTTGAGTGACTCTGAAGTGACGGAGGCGAGGATTGAGTTTGTGAAGCAGCAGATCCTGAAGAAGCTGAGGTTGACGAAGAGGCCGGATGTGGGAGTGTCGGTGAACAGTCTGCCGGTGCCGGTGGCCCAGGGTGCTACTTTGAGCCAGGACTCGTACAAACCCCCAGAGCTAGATGACTATTATGGCCGAACTGAACAGAAAATCGTCTTTCCTGTTGAAGGTAAGGCATGCACTTTTAATTTTAAAGTTCCTATTTCAATGTTCATAAAAATTAAGATAATTTGAGTTCACCGGTAACTTTTATTGACTTTTTAAAATAAATGCGAAAAAAATTGGTCCTTCGAGCTTTTCATCTGTGAAAGCACAGCTGATTGACCGTCCATTATCAGTAACCTTTGAAACTTTGTTAGTTCTCATAACGGTTATACAAAGTTACTTAAAAGATACTGAATCTGGGTGTTGTTATTTAAAACTAAATATTTTTCTAAATGAGTTTTAAATTCCAATTTAAAACTCATTTAGAAAAATATGATCCATGATGATCCATCATTCAAGACTAGCAAAGAAAGGTTTATTTAAATACATATAAGAAATAAACTTTGATCATTGACATTAAATATAATTATCACTATTCTAAAATTTCTTTGACGGGAATTAAAGTCAAATTAATTTTTAGTGAAAAGGTTTTGTGGGTATAATATTATCATTGTACGGAAGGTACGAAGGTAAGGTATGAAGACTTGTAAAGTTCACCAGAAATGTTTACGAAAATGAAGACCAGACTCAATTCATAATAGTAATAGGAGAAACAGTGTCAATTTTCATACTAAATCTATCAACAATACAATACAATAGGGACGTTATGGATTGTTCAATATTTTCGGCCATACAAATCCATTCAATCGTTTTTTTATAAAAATAAGTTCTCTGTTCTTCTGACTTTCTGACGTAGTAAAGCTTAAATCGTATAACTTTATCACACCCAAATTCAGTACCTAGGTAAATATAATAGTTGACCGTGCTAACTGTTAGCAGCGCTTAGAGATCATTTTAGGAAAGGTTTTCATTTGGAAAATGTCATTTTTTCCAAAAAAGAATTTGAATTTTCTTGATTTCCCTCATCACCTTATCTTAATAATAATTTAAATATTTATATCAAAACTTACACAATTTACAACTTACTTAATTTACATCAATAACTAATGAATTTTATGCTTAGAGTATATATATTAACTATATATATACTCTAAGATTTTATGCATAATCACTAAAGGAGACTGGTACGCTTTCATACAATCTTGGGCCTGGATTGTAAAAAGATGAAAGTAGTGCCAATTAATAGCTATTATATTATTAACCTTTAATTGAAAATAAAACGGAATTTGTCAATCTGGGAGTAGTGATAAACGAGATTTAGTAAAAGTGAGGTTATAATATGAGACTACCTATATACTGAACGAACTTTTTGAAGTTCGAGTATTTTATTCTTAAACATAGAACATTAATATTTTGACGGCGTCCGTGGCGCAGCGGTATGCGCGGTGGATTTATAAGACGGAGTTTCTGGGTGCGATTCTCGGCTGGGCCGATTGAGATTTTTTACCTGGTATGGCGTCGGGCAGAAACCTAAAGGGCGATTTTATCCTACGCCTAACAAGTTAGCCCCCTTCCATCTTAGATTGCATCATCACTTACCATTAGGTGTTGACTGCAAGCACACTTGGTGTCGACTAACTTGTAGTAAATAAAAAAAACTTTTTGAATGGGAGGATGATAAAACGTAAATGACTGATGAGATCATAAGTAAGGGTAAAAAGTGGTAAAATAAAAAACACTTTTTTTATTGATTTTTATTCCTCTCAATTATAATTAAAATATTGTCTAAGAATGTATGTCTTGATTGTATGCGTCCCCGAAGTAACCACAAGGTATTTGAAGCTGACAGCTCTCGAAGTAGGCTACTGCTGACCTCCCTGGACACTTCTATTACATAGCCATTGTTACCCCTTACATGCTCGCCATAATAAGATTGTGCTTTATTTGATATATACCTAATGAGATAAGAATTAGTTCACTCACTTGTTGTGACTCGGTTGTTCTATCTGCAATAAACCTACCTCATCATTATCAACCTATTGACAGCCCACTACAGCGCCAGACCACCCTCCTTATAGTAGTCTAACCTCTATATAGATCCCCTATATGGAACTTAGACCCACTGCACTGCTTCAATGCGGGTTGGTGGCTTAAGGCAATAATATTTGATTACTTAATGGTCACTATCAGATGTTAGTAATAATGACTGAGACTGACAGCTTAACGTGCTCTCTGAGGCACAGGAATATAAAACAACTAACTCAATTCCAGGTTAAGAGTAAGGTTCTTTTCTTATTCTATTTATTTAAAACACTTTATTGCACACCCTTATAAAACAAAAATACAAAGTAAAATAAGAAAAGAACCTTATGAATAAGTCGGTCTTACCACCAAAGTGATGTCTCCCAGATAATCTTTGCAAAAAGGAAATATTAAAATAGCACAGGTTGGTGCGGCAAATAAACTTACTTAACAATCTACATTCTGTTTTACAATAGTACTACATGGCAATACTAATAATACATAAATAGCTATAAGAATATAAATATATACATATATTTATGTATACACATACAACACTGTTACATATAGATAAATTCTTGGAAGAAAGAAAAACTCAGTAGGTATCATTTCACAGCCCAACCCATGACTTGAACCCAGGACATAGTAATCTATATGGCATGCATAAGTAATAATGAACATTCATTTAACTTACAGTTCGAGGTATAATCCACTCTTGTATTACATTATATATTCTCAGTTCATGAGTTGAGCCAGTGTCAAGCAGATGACTGACTCATGATGAGAGCGACCACAGCGGAAGCAAACATTACGGTGGCCAAGTTGTCTTGGTTGATCAACAGCTGTTGGTCTTTGTGGCAAGTCCCAGAAAGCTTGACAAACATGGTCACAGTTGTTTACCTGAAATATGAAGTTTTTTATTTCATGAAATCAAGACTACTGAAAAATATACTTTCGCCAAACCACATTGGAGCAGTTTGGTGGGTCTTTGCTCGGAATCCCCCTCTGCTAGAGAGGAGGCCTGCGTCCAGCAGTTGGATGTTAATAGGCTGATGATGCTACTCAATCGATTTCGGTATTTAGTTAAATGTTAACAATCTTTATCTACCTTTTCAAAAAGTATAATTCACTTTTAAGCATACGGTTGATAATAAACAATATAAGGAATCCTATAGGCTAGCATGGTAGGTGCCAGTTAGCTAATAAATAAGTGAGTACTTACAGGCTGTGGTGCACGCCATCGACGAATCACTGACAAATTCATTTCATCATCTAAAGCTCGTTGATAGTATTACTATACCACAGTTCACACAATGATCCATGGTGTCAATATCCAATCGATAAGCCGGCCAATAAATCCAAAATAACGAGCCAAAGTCAGACGTGTAAGTGTAAGACGGTGTCGATTGATTTTAGACGGGACTTCTGTCATTCATTGTCATTATTGTCAAGTGTCAACATAGACAAAAATGAGCAGTGATGAACATCGATTTTCATTTACAAAATCGATTAATGATCGATTGTTCGATCGAAAATTGATTTTGAGATTTCACTTTATTACATAGATAGATGTCTTGTTTCACAGTAAATTAATTTATTTGTAATAGTTTTAATTATTCTTAATGATTGAAAATAACATCTCATGAAAAGCCTTTTTATATTTTTATATAATTGTTTGCACACATTCTTAATATAATCGATTATAATTATCGATTACCTATTCTATTTTTGATCCTAACTTATTTTTTAGATTTTACATCTTCCAGATTGTGAATTAAGCTGATTTTTTAAATATTATAATAGAAAAAAATAACGCGTTTTTTAAGCTATATTTCAACTTATTACAAATTGGGCCCAAAAGTCCCCGTCTCCTTTAATTTTGTGTAAGTATAATTTATGATTATGTATAATTTGGACGAGCTATACAGATGAATAGGTTTAAGTTAAGGTTAGTCTTATATACCTACACCTTGTAATTCTGAAAAAAAATATAATTTATTGGGAAGCCGGTAATCGACAATATAGTTATACACTAGCTTTATCAGAATAACTGAAAGTGATAATTATATCTACCAAAGGTATAAATAGAAACAAACCCGCTACTTCTTGCTTTATTGCACGCATTTCTTCTAAACTGCACTATAATCTTGATGCGTTTTTACGAAACTTTCATGAATAAAGCAACATATTATTAGTCAAATCTCCAAAATTCTCCACAATTTAGATCGTTACAGCAAAGTTGTCTTGATTCTGCAAAGGTAAAAGTGACGCAATACAAGTGCTCAATGAATAAGAACATGATTTACTGATAGCGGCACTGTTAACATTGTCCACTTTTAGCGTTCACACGACCTCGGACAGGATGACCCTGGGTGATTGGACCGGGAAAGCGGGCGAGGGTTCCGGGACCATTTGTTAGTGCATGATCCGGGATCATAATTATAGTGCATACTATGTGTAGTGGCGATGTTTCATTATAATAGACATCCAACTTTATAGTCCTATAGTCGGCAGTGTCTGGTAGAGCGAGGGTTATTGGTTCAGTCAGGACCAGAGGAATTTATGTGACACATAAATCCTTGGCTAAATTTTCAAAAAGCATAAGATTTAAGAAGAGGGATGTATCTGCCATCACTCTTGTAAATCTACTAATGGTTAAATGGTTCGCTAACCAGCCGGGTAAAACCCTGACACCAGGCCCTAGTGATGTCGTTAAACTGGGTGCTACAAATCTCAACGATCTCCAACAGAAGGACCAGTTCCGAAGCCGTTATCAGTCACGATTATAACATACCCGACGGTCGTGTTCCCTGTATCGTTATTGTGTGACAAATCATAAACTTAATTAACATTGATCGATAAATAAAAATTGGTTACTATGTTTTTAACAATAACACAATTACCGCGGATTAAATAAGTACAATTTTAAAAGTGTATTTTTAAAACAATGGCTTTGGTGGCAAATAGGGTGACTGATTGGTAAGTGTTTCAGTCATGTTTCGGCAATTATCTGCTGGGTGCTTGTGGTTGGGGGGTAATTAGAGGTCAATACACACAGGGGGTCCTCATTTGAATTTTGTGCTCGGCTTTAATTTTCTTAGTACCTAAGTTTGCAATTTAATTATTATAATTTCTTCGATGAATGAATAAATTTATTATCCACGTAACTTTTAATTCACATCAAAAGCAGGCGGGAATGCCGATGCGGGCAAGCTATTAGAGCGCTCGTCTATATACGCTTTGTTCCTTATTTTACATAGGTACGCGTGTTAGTCGATATATTGAGTTTTATTATCCTACTATACATTTCCAACATAGTTTTGTTTTACTATTTGGGGTTTAAGATGTTAGTGCGAAATATAAGGTTATCAGATTTAATGAAGCGTTAACGACTGCGTGTATAAATGTTACCCAAGCGAAGCGAAACAAATTAGTTATCTAATAATTTTGTTGCAATAAGATATTATCAAGTAGTATGTTATATTTTTATGCGGAAGTAGCTATCTTAATGTGATTTGTACCTACTCAATCGCTCTGATACCGTATTTATAGAGTAGTAACTACTTAACTAGTAGTTAATGGTCCCTGCAGTGATAAGAACAGCTCATCATCTATAATCAATTGAAATGGATTGAATGGGTGGGGAAAAGAGGGACAAGGGATGTTTAACAATGGTTCCATCATTGTATCTCATTATCATATCACATGGCAATACGTACAATCAGCTTCTATTTAACTTGAGTAGAGATGATCCTTGAAGATGTTACTAGAATGTAGGTACCTACCTATAATAATAATATATGTGATAAAAATGATAAAAAATGGCTATTATATGATAGTATATAATAAAAAAATGGCTTCAGAAAAAAATATGTCCCTGTGGTCACATGTGACAACGGCTCGTTAGGTATCCGTTTTATAAAGCGTACACCTTTACCCCATACGTATCAAAGTACATCTGAACTTCTTCATAATCTATGAAAAGGACCATATCCGAAAATCCGTACATATTGTACAATTGCAGTAATTACTAATTAATTAATTAAGATAAAAATTAAATTTTAATCGGATTTATAATTGTGTTGTCTGTCTGAAATACTTAATACACATCATGAGAGCACATGCGTTAGGTTTCCTAAACAATACTTAATATTTTTTAAGCATGATTTTCTGGCGAAGAACCTGGTCAGACCTGGTGGCTGCGTCAGATGTGAAGTGTTCGTAACTAATTAACATTGTTCACGTGACTTTCCACTTAGTTGCATGAGTTTGCAGAATTGTTTGCGTAGGCGTAGGTCACTTCACTATGGCCACATTGCAAGAGACATGGATATACAACAAGACAAGATACTTCATTAATAACAAAAGTCGCAGTTTAAAATATGAATAAAAAACAATACTTAAGGATTTTCAACAATAATTTTTTTAAAGATCGATGTACTGAAGTTAAACAAAAAACGCATCTTTTATGAGGCAGTATGCAAAACGTAAACGGTCCATTTGTGAGCTTAACTTTTGACAAATATCCTATATTATGCGATTGCCTCGTTTATTGAGCCTCCATTGACCGACTCTATAAGAGTTTGTTAGACTGCAACATATATTACCCGTACCATACACAATATTAAATGAATGCATCGCTAAGCACGCATTGACCACGCTTCATACTGCGAGTGAATGTACATGGTATTGATTCCTAGGACAAAAAAATCTCCAGGATCTCTGAACAACAATATAACAAAACAAATTAAATACGAATAAAATAAAATCAGTAAACATGAAATTTTCTAAATGCCCGATAAAAATAATGATTTTGAGTGCGAATATTATTAAAAACGTAATGAATGTTTAAAGATATTTATTGAACAAAATAATACCTTCAATTTTACAATCTGAAATTTTCGTAAACATCTGCAATAGTTAAGACTCTGTCACAGCCGCAGTAATAAATAAAAGTTATGAAGCAAAGCATGAACGTGTAATTTGTTGCTATCGATGCATACAACGTACACTAGTAACTTTCGATTTTATTAAACCTTGCACTTTGTTCGGAGAAAATTCCGTTAATACCAAGCACGCAGCATTGGGTCACGTGACGCAGGTGTCTCGGAGTCTGGCGAGTGCGAGTGGCCGCAGTGGGTCCAAAGTCCTGCCCGCGCCGAGTGTATTGCCACTGCAATATGTATTTCATTGTAGTAGCACGTAGCGTCGGCGTGTGCGCGGGGCAAAGTCCGGCCAGTAACATTCACCTGCTAAATCAACTGGCGGAGCGCCAATAAAGACCTGCTGCTAAGTGAGAGGTGGGAGCGGAATTCGCTCGCCGAATGCGAAGCGTTTAGCATACTTACCTACTGTTTATATTTGAAATAATCTGCACGTTTCACAAATTGTACGATTAAGAAAATAGGTACCTAGTGTGCATTTAGGTATCTTTTTTTATTTTCTTCTTCTAATATTTGACTCTTTGATTATTATTTGTGAATTCAACACACAACAAGTACGCCGCGAGAGAGACGAGTAAAGTCTAATTTTATGTAATGTCAGTATTTCAGTAATATTTTGTAGTGCACAAGTCTTAATCCAATGTCAAATGTCATCTAAATTTCGTAACTTTAGTTTGAGCTGGTTAAAACAACCACGGTTTATCTTTATGCACCAAACGCGCTCCCGCCACCCGCTGCGACCCACACTATGTCCGCACCTGCGCATTAAACCGCCCATTCACCAGATAATCTGCATCATCTAATTCACAAATTGGGTTACGATGGATTAACCTTTCGTTTTGCGAAATGTACTATTTGTATTTACTTTACTCCTTAAGTATTGTAATAAATTAGAATACGCTGTATGAAAACTCTTAACCTACTGTCCACAATAATCCATTTCTGTAACGAGTGTTCCTTGATATTTCTGTGTTTTTACGAACTAGAGTACATACATACATACATACATACATACATAGAGTACATATTTAACCTTGCCACTACGTCCAATTACTAAGTCTAATTTATGGTGAAGATATATTTAAGACAGTAAATCTTCACATACATAATTATGCTTCTAGTATGGTAGGTGGTGGTAGGACTCACAATAAAAACTGCTCATTCATCTACGAACTAGTCACCATGAAGAGTAAATTCTACTTACTTAAAATTTAAAGTCTAACCAAATGAAAGTGAGTCAGCTTATTTTAAACATTGAAAGAATGTACCTACCTCGGCAATTTGTCAACGTACGTTTATGTACACACACAGAAGTTATAGTAGGTTAGAGGTTCGGCTACAGGGACCTTATCTATTCATTGACCAGGGCAGGCCTGGCCAATTTTTTTTACGTAAACAAACGAAATCCACCTGATGGTAAGTGGTCACACGCGGAGAGTCGCAGGATTGACCACAAGTAGCAAAATTCCTTGGGCACTTGTGTTTAGGAGACCCCGGTTACTTCTTAATGGAAGTCTTTAACACGTCGGAGTGCTTCGGGAGGTGTGAAAACTTTACAAACTCCGACACGCTGCGTACTGGAGCCGCGGTAAACAGTCTACCTCAATTACCCAGTGGGCCGCTAAATAGGAGCCAGCATCACGACAGATAAGCGACTGCAAACACGATTCCGGGTTTAATGACAGGCGAAGTGTGACGTAGGCTATGACAGTGAATCACGCAGCCAGCGGGTGTCCCTCCCAGGCCACGGCGCTGCAGATAATACGACCTCTTGTCAAATTAAATGGAAAGAATATTGTACGGAGATAAGCCAAGTATGCTGAGGTTATTGCGACTTGAACCTGCTTGTTCAGCTATAATAGGAGTTACCTAAGACCTATCTCCTCACTTATAAATAGGGCGCCAATATCTGTGGAGTTTTAATATTACCTTAAAGTGTACCTACCTAGTGGTGTGCTTCACAGAAAAGACTTCTTCTATTTTTTTAATAGCCGGCAAACGAGCAAGCGGCCACCAGCAATACCAAAGGTATCAACAACGCGTTGCCGGCCAACAAATAAAGAAGAGGAAAGTGAGAAAGAAAATCCAGGATGCGAGGATGTTGGTCTCTCGGGACTTGATTGTTGTGTTGTCCTGATTGTGTCTGTGGCGATTACGATCGACAAGAATATAATATTTTCTCATGATAGCTATTACTTTCAATCTCTAGTCTTACAGACGGGTTCACCTAAATGAAACCAAAGTGCTCCGTATCCGAGAGACGCCTGGACGATATAATTAGCTGATAACCGAACCAATTACAATTAACTCTAGTTCAAGAGGGCAGCCACTCAGATTTTTTACCCGACGCGTCCTATTTCGATAATGGAATCATAGAATCAGTTCCGTTACCGAAATAGGTGATGTTACAATCTACCAAAGTGCGTCTTAGGATGTCAAACGGATTTCATGATTTTTAGAGCCCCCCTCTCCGTCCTTGTCACACGTTGTCACAGAAGTGTGACCCCCCTCCTCCGATGGTTTGACGTCAAATAAATGTTAATTTACTTTGGAAATATTGTAGCTGTGTTAATTTTACGCTGGATTTAGTTTAGAGCTTTAATATTCGAGATTAAATGCGTGATATCCCCCCTTCTGTCAAGCAATGTATTACTTCCTTCAACCCCTGCCTGGGAGCTTAACGTATGACGTATCCTATAGACGGCCTCTTAACGGTGTAACAACATAATATCGATAAAAATAACTTTGTCAACAACAGGCAACGGTAGTTTTCACCGAATGAGTCACGCGATAACATTAAATTAATTGTGGTGACGGGAAACGTAAGCTTTGGATTAACAATCTTATCAACAATTAAGGTAAATGTCCCATATTCCGGACTATTAAGGCACTTTTGACTTTGAGGTTGGTTTTTAGAAAAAGTAGGAAGGTTCTAGGGATAAAAATTGTTTTATTCTCTAGATTGGTATTATAAGATAAATGTTGAAAAATATTTTCCGTCGTAGCCGTTAATTTCTAGGAATAATCGTTATTTTGCTGAACCTCACGTTTGTCTCTAATTCCGTACTAAAATTTGGCGTCGGAGCTAATTCCGGCAATCACTGTACGTAATTCCGTACTATCTTTAGCATACGTTTTCTTTGACCTAAAATCATCATACATGTCTTTAAGAATATACTTAATGAATTAAACTACCTAATTGTATTAATTTATACTTTTATTGTAATTATTAAGTATGATATAATTGTTCTTTCGGATAAATAAAAAAAAACAATTACCATAAAACTTCTGCGACAAAATGAGAGCTGCTGTTTACTAAATAATCACCATCGTGAAAATTTAATTAAAAAAAAAGTATTATTAACGAAAATTCAAAATTACAAACAATTTTACAACTTTTATTATGACAAAAATCTTAAAGAACATAAGTTATGAGTACTTACCTATTCTAAGGAACATCAATTCATAATAATAGGCCTGGTTGGCTTCAACCCATTAATGGACCACTACTGAGCACGGGTCTCTCCTCATACCTGAGGAGAGGCCTTGAGCATAACCCTGAGCACCACGCTGCTCCAGTACAGATTGGTGGAGGGGTTAGTGGCCAACCCATGGTTTCGGAAGTATTTTATGCCGCCCGAAGGCCTCCGACATGGCCTAACGACTGCTACCAAATGATAACAACCGGGGCCGACGGCTTTACGTGCCCTCCGAAGCACGGAAGTTCCCCAGAATTTTTTTCCACTAGCGGTCACCCATCCAACTACTGACCACACCCACTGTTGCTTAACTTTGTAGATCAGTTAAGATCGACGCAAGCCGCTGGGCTATGAGCAGGCCTGGTTACCAAAGGTAAACCTAAAATATAAAAAAAAAATCGAGGTTACAGTTATAATGATAATTGTGAATAATATTAAAATGTTTTAAAATGCAAACGTATCGTTTTAAATTTTTGGATACATTTTGTGATTAATACAAAAATCTTGAAAAAATTGAGATTTGGCGTTTTATGTTGAAAACCAATGTTTCTGCTTCTTATTACTATACTATGTAATACCGTACGGTATACCGGAATATGGGACATAAGCAAAAAACTCTTGTCCCTTATTACGGCATTGAAGAAAATAGGTTAAATTAAAAAAATTAAATAAAATATCTGAATATATTAAAAGTTAATATAACTATTATGTGCACAACATCGATATAAATAGTTATCCTTATTTACTTTTTGAAATAAACTTAATTTAATTTCGATAACATACTGTATTGATTCTTTAGTATAACATAAAATGTCATAATTTCAAACTCGATTTTAAGAATTATAATTAAAAAAAGCATATACCGTAATTACGTCACACTAATCTGTTATCATTACTGAATTAATTTATGTCATATTTATGTAAGTATTTAACCCCAGTTCGGAATAAAATCCATAAACACATCATACTAATTTACCCTTATTACGTAATACAGCACGTATTTATGTTCACCGTTTCACTGTTGTGAACATAATTCCGGCAGTCATATTTTCTCTCAAAATATGGTTTGTTATAACTCGAAATAACGCTGAAACCTTCTGTTAATAAGTAACAATTAATAATATTACAAAATTAAATTAAATTAACTTACCAGTGTCACATAAGATCCTTACGAAAATGCACTGTCGCTTTACGCTCACTGTTAACAACATAGTACTGAAACGTCGCGGGGGCCGCTACTGACTCTTCGGAAGCTCGATACGGCTTTAAGAATGATTATTTATATTCAAACATCGTGTTACTTTGTTTTATATGAACTGTAGTTGTAGTGACATTCAATAAATTATGGATATTACGGACAGTTTTCTTATTTTGCGACAAAAATCAAAATGTTACGGATTAATGTACTAGCCCGGAATATGGTACTTTTACCTTATCGTGTAGTAGCGGATTAATACCGATATACAACCCAAACCGGTTTTTATGATCTTTGTCAATAAATAAAGCTTTGCTTAATTTTAATCAACCGATTTAAATGAATAATTGGAATTTGTAGATGTTTTTTATATTATACTAGTAAACCCGCCCTCGCTTCGCTTCGGGAAACCTGCCCCTTAGTACCCAAGTCCAAAATTGTTAAACGTAACCAGCGCACGAATTTATTTTAATAAATAGCAGAAAAACTTTAATATATTATAAGTGAATATAAACTTTACTCTTGAATCATTCTATCTATTAAAAAAACCCCATCAAAATCCGTTGCGTAGTTTTAAAGATCTAAGCGTACATAGGGACAGAGAAAGCGACTTTGTTTTATACTATGTAGTGATTGGCTGTCAAATAAAAAGCATGGGACCTTTATTATAGGTGCGGCACAAAAGGAAGGCCCCGATGAAGTTTATTTGACGTCTGTCCGATCATCAAGTTTCGTATAAATTATTACATAAATTTGAAGGAGCAAATTGTTGTTCTTCATGGTCTATAGTGATGTGCAAAAAGTCATAAAATTTATCGAATGTATAACTTTAAGACCCAAAGTTAATTAATTACATGGATATTGAAACAATATATATATTTAAATATTATGGACTAATGCGGGACCATATAAACAAAGTATATGGTACCGCGAACAAATTCCTTCACGTTTTTACTAACAAAATACAGTGCCACCTTTAATAAAGTAAGTAAGTCAATTACATAAATGAATATACTATAAATCATCTCAACCCAACAAGGCCCACTACTGAGCTCAAAGCCGAGGAGACCTTAAATATAAGGTGATTCGTAAGACTCTTGTGATATTAATAGGGGGTACTCAGTATTCGATTCTCATTCCAAAATATGTAATTAAAAAGGGTGCTTAAAATTTTTATTCCAAAAATGTATCGATGCGACTCGCACTTGACCATATTTTTTCGATACTAAATTAACATTTTTCACGTCACTATTTTAATGTGTCAAAGGGGCCTTAATTTTTTGCCGTTACTATAACTGACAATATAGTTATGTATAATACCAGTGTCAGCGTTAGTGATAACTAAATTCTAATACCTACTCAATAATTAAAAAAAAATGTCAGGTGCACGATTAAAACAACTCGGCTATCACTGCTGCTCCACATTATCACACTATACTCGTACTTAAAGGGAAATAATTAATATGTAGGAATACCTAGAATAATTTATAATATTAATACATTTAAAGCGTGTTTATTTCAAACTTATCGATATTTTTATGGAGCAAAGTCCTTTGATAGATCACATACCTCCCGCTTTTGTTTTAAACAAGTAATTACGGTCTTAAGATTAACAGCAGTTCACGATGAGTTATAAACAAGGAAGGTCAAATGTGTTTTGATGAAATACAAAAAAACATTAATTTAAAATTTGTAGTATTTTAGAAGCATGACAATTATTATTATTATCTTTGCCTTTTTTTGTTTTTGTGTAGTTGTTACAGAAGGTTGTTAAAGTGTTACTTACTAGGAAAAAGACGTGAAAGAAAAATATTATTCGTATCTAGTTTCTAGTGAGTTATATAAACTTAGGTGTTGCTTACAAGTACACTAAAAATTGGCGATCTTACTTACAATAAATTATCTTCCGACTTATACTGCCGCGTAATGCTGAATATGGAGGCCTTGTGCAATGATATTATGATTATGTAAATAACGACGTTTCCACTGATTTCCAAGAAAAATTTCCATTACAAAGTTTCTACGACTATATGTCATATACATGTATTCTATTATTTTGTAACTGGGGAAATATGGTCAATATTGTGAACCAGGTAGCGTGTGTTTCACTCACAAAATCCGCCTCACTATCAGTTTAGCGCGTGACTTCAATGTTATAATAATAATATATGTACATTATTAATGTAAACTATAAATGTAGTTATATATTATGTAGCAGGAAAAAGAGATTATAAGGGATTACGTGAAATTCCTGAAATCTATTAAATTATGGAAAATGACGAATAGGTAAGTATTCTAACTTTAGTAGGGTGATGTGCCGGTTTGCGACCATTTCGCTGACTTGCCGAATATGGACGAGTTAAAATATATAACTTATCTACATGCAACATGGTTACAATTTAAGTTCATTGATCCTAAATATAACTAGTCAAGATAAAAATAATAAACAGTTACACATACATGAATTTAGAAAAATTCTGGATAAAGTGAAAATAATGGCAATTGTGCCAGTTTGCGACCGCCAGTGAGCTAGTTTGCGGCCATCATTAAAAAAAAATTATACTAAAGCAAATGAAAAGCTTTCCAGCAAGAAATATAATGAATTAATATCTAAATAAGTTAAGTTGGGTAAGGTAAAATAAAAATTGAAAAAGGAATCTCACGCATCGCACTGCCGCACCGGTTTAAACCGCCGTCTAACTTAATGTTTCACATGAAATGTATCCAATCAATTAACGATTGTCACCCAAAGCATACAATCAATATTATTTGTAAACAGATGCGAAATTCGCCGGTGTTTTAACGATACGATGTGGTAATCGGCGCGGTTATCAGCGGGTCGCTCCTTGCTCCACATAACCACTAGTGAGCCGGTAGTTCGGTGTATTGAACCAGATCGCGTCACGTGCCGTCCGACTGATCCGGCCTCGGTTATCGTTAGATAGCCATCGCAGAGCCTTAACAGAGGCCTTGTCGAGTTTAGCATAGGTCAATATTCTTACCGAAGAAGCGTGATAATTTATTTATATTTTATTTTATTTTACCATACCTACTTTGTTCAGAATCAAAGCATTTTTTCGCAGTCAACCTCCGGGCAGTGTGATGACAACGATATGTCGGTTTATATACAATTAGGTATGTCCCACCTTCGATTGCACTCGGCTTATTATGTGAAGAGATCTGCCACTAGAAGTCTGTTCATGGTATACGTTCAAGAGATACAGGTATTTGAATCTGGTACGAAATAACTTCTAACTTATTTGGATGGTGTATGTGGTGTAGGTATTCTTGAAAAGTTCAACGTTACTTAGATAAATTTTTATTTTTATAATTGTAACACAATTATAAACATCGTTGACAGTTTATAAACATAAATAAGGTAGATACCTACATCTAAAATTAATTAGATTATATTTGTTGTCATGTCACACATTATGAATTATCTGACCTTTACAAATACGTAGGTAGTTTTCTAGTAATAAGTACCTTTAATAAAATGAATAATTTATTATTTTCATTAATTTTGTGCTCCTTGTAAGTGTACCTAATATTGTTTTAATGGTTCACTTTATTGTCCGACTGTTTATTTGTTAACTATAACAACGTATTTACAGTAACGGTTGGTAGTAACGTTTGGTAGGTACTCTTAATAAAATGAATTTGTAAGGTTTGATATCCATTGACAACTTAGTCTAGGTCTTTACATATTAGGTATGTGCAGTAGAACAAGGAAAGCGCATCGTAAAGCTCACGACAACTAATTCCACGCGATAACCTGCAACCGCATCCGACACGAATATTGTACGCGACGCTCGGAAAGTCACAAACACTGATTAATAATAAAATTGAACGCTTATCGATTCAGTATTAAAATGAAATTGGTTTAAAGATCGCTTTATTGGTCCAATAACACCTCGTCATCGTAATTACAAACAAACATCAAAATTAAATGTGTTGTCATTGCTATTTACAATTAAAATATTTACTTAGATTTTTGCAAGATATAGTTACTCAGGGTACTCAGGGTATTTTTAACTAAGTAGGTATCTAAGTTTTAGACACGAGATTGTTTACAGGTGTTTTTACTTACTATAACAAAGTTAATAATTATAATAAGTCCCGCGTGATGGTAGGAAGATAGTCTTTGGCGGTAAGGCATGCTCACTTAGAAAAAGCCTATTCAATCTTAATTAATTCAGAATTGTAATGGCCTAACGTCTACATATACCTACCTTTTTCTATAATTAAAATTGTTAATAATAATCGTAATTAAAATTGTTATTACTTTAATTATTAAGTTAATTCAATTTCCGATTTAGCTTTCAGTTAATGCACGAAGGGTTATAAATGTTTGTATTCCAGTAAATATTTCCATTGCTTCAAGCGTCTATCGTTTATTAAAGATACGTAGAGAGGTTAACTAGAAAAAGACTTAAATGGAGACGAGGAGAGGTAGTTAGTCTGGTTAGCAGACGGTGGCTAACAGTTGTATATGATTCCAGGAGAGTGCCTGACGTCGGGCCGCTACCCATTCACGTGTCTGCAGTTCGAGCTGCCGCAGGACGTGCAGCCGGAGGAGGTCACCGTGGTCGAGCTCTGGTTCTACAAGGTAAGCAGGAGCCCTGCCACCCAGCAGGGTCGATTTCTTTCGATTGTAAGTTGTAAGGATACCCTGGACAGATAGATATAATATAAATGTTTGTCAAGTTACACGATAGAGGGAGAGTATTTACACATGTTATGCAATTGATTTATCAATTAACAACATTAGATAACATTGTCATCAAGAAATACTATGTATGTAAATATTGTAGATCCGTGTCAACGATGAACTTTATCACTGTAAACAATACCACGTTCCTTTGTACGTAAATAAGAGCATTCAATTGATGTGTCAGTGAAAGTTATTCTCTCATTACAGGCCTACGAAGTGTCGATAATATTTTTTTCATTATCCCGATATTTTACACGTTCGTGAGGAGTAGCCATGGCCTTTTACGTTGTTCAACATGGTTAACGACCCCAAGTATTGTTTAACAGAAGATATTTTAATCTTATTCAAATCTACACGTTAGATCTACTATGCAAGGATTATTAGCTCCGTTTTGGGAAACATCTGAGGTTTCATCGGTCAAGTCCTTCAATCAAGTTTCGGTAAATAGCGGATACAAACGCACAGACAAGCAGACACAATCCTAAAATCATAAAGCCCATTTCGTACATAAATTCCCAACAAATAAAGTTATTCTATCCTCAAATATTAACTTTCATGTACCTACAGACATCGGCACGACAGTACACTTAAAGTTTATTAAATATTAATTTCCAGGAGAGCGATCCCTTGGACCAGTACAACCAAACGTTCGTGATCTCGGAAGCAGCTCATTGGGACAACCAGCAGCAGTTCCGGAAGACCCAGCCCATCGCCATCAAGGAGACGGACACGGGCGAGGGCTGGGTGCGCGTGGAGCTGGCCTGGGCCGTGCGCGTCTGGCTCGAGGGCATGCAGCGGCTGCACACGCTGCACGTCGCCTGCAGGACTTGTCAGGTCTGTCGCCTTTATACATTGTGGAGACATCGCACGTCACGCAGTGGTGATGACGAGCCTGGATCACGCTATCAAAGTTTTCTACACCACTCGCATATAATTATATAGTGACTCCGACGTGACATGAATACGCAACTATTGACGTATAAAGATTAAAGGCATGGAGGTATTTTATATATTTTATAGTTAGTAGACGGCTAAGAACGGATTAGTCATATTCCATCCCTAAGGGGGTGAACTTAGGGATTGAAAGTTTGTTTGAAAATCAGTCCAGTACTTCCACGCTGGCCAAGTCGCGGGTGACAGCTAAACATAAAATAATATTAAAGACAATAAAGTTCCGTAATTAAAAACCAAACCTTCGCCCACAGTCGCGCAATTCGCCCCTCTCCTTCCACGAGAAGCGTCGCCCGTTCCTCGTGCTGTCGACAAAGTACGCCGGCAAGCATCGCCGCGGGCGGACCCTGGAGTGCGCGGACTCCTCCAGCGAGTGCTGCCGCGAGGAGCTGTACGTAGACTTCGAGCAGCTCGGCTGGAACGACTGGATCATCGAGCCCCAAGGATACAACGCCTATTTCTGCAGGGGATCTTGTGACCCCATATCGGCTGTTGCCCTCGGAGCGAGCTTCCATTCCAATTTTATTAGGGTGAGTGTAACTGTATATTCTTTAAACGCTTATTATGTAGGTCACTTTAGGCTCGAAGAGTGTATCTTAGCCTAAAAAATAGAACATAAATTATTTATTATAATTGTGGATTTTGTATCCTTGGCTGGTGGTGGCCCACTTGCTTAATGCTTACCATCAGGTAGATAACATCATCGAATATAGTAATCAGTTATCCATACTATATTTTCTTATCAAGAATGTATGTATGAATATCGTGACAATAAAATAAAATTTCGACGAGGATGGGATTCGAACCCACGCGTGCAGAGCACATTGGATTAGCAGTCCAACGCCTTAACCTCTCGGCCACCTCGTCGTGTCTGTGAGACGTAAATTAAAGGACCAATATCATCATTTTACTTAATGTGTTTATGTAAAACTTAAAACGAAACTGGTCCTGACACAATCATTAACAATATTACAATGGGTTTAGTTACACCTGTTTTATACGATCTGTAAGCCTTTGTGTGTAAGCCTTTGTACTAAATGTGTTAACAAATAATTAATTTGATGCAAACATGTCGTGATAAATGTGCTTTCCTTGAAAAAACCGGCACGCAATGCGAAACAAAACGTAGTAGGTATAATTCTGTCTCGTTTTTTTCATATCCTTGGCGTAAGTTGTTCCTTTTCTTGTGTGAGTGCGGTACATGGCGTCCATGGGATGGGTTAATACTCCTGTCAGTCTACGGATGAAGTTCCAAATTTAAAATATTCTCTTGTCCACAGAAGCTGTATTACTCTGTGTCGGGTGAGAGACAGTCGGAGTTCAGGCTGTGCTGCGCGCCGACCCGCTTCAGCTCTCTGCAGCTGATCTACGCCGACTCCAACAACACGCTCACCACCAAGATATTACCCAACATGGTGGTGGAGTCCTGCGGGTGTATGTGAGGGTCTCTACAGCTGAAACGCTGGTACAGCGTGGTATGATTACGTGCGAGCAAAATGTCAACAACTCGTTTTACTGTCTCCTTGCTGGTCGTCTTTGAGTTAATCAGTGACTGACGAATGACTACTGTATAATAAATGTGTATGTGGTGTATATTGCCAAGAAAGTACTTAAGTAGGAGTAGGTACCTACTGTGTTTATATATTACTGTTAAGTACTAGTAAAGTTAGTAAAGTGGTAGATGGAAAGTTGTTACTAAACTAACTAAGAATGTTTTGGTAGTGAGATTTTGTATATATGGAACGTCCAGTGCAATGCCTGGGTATTATATAATTAGCCTAGTTTATTAGTAGGTATATTATAGGGTATTAGATATTAGCAGAGATTTTTGTTAAGGCACTCCTTCACCGCAAGCATTCGTCTGACGTAACTATCCAAGATTCGTATTTTGTGTTTGAGCATTATATTTCAATAACCTTCACTGACTGATGAAGATTCAATAATGTAACAGTCCATCGTGGACACGTTACAATGCTGGAATCTGAGTTGCATCACAGACGAATGCTCTCGGTAAGGGAGCCTATAGGATTACTTTCCACTGCCCTTAGTTTTTAGATTGTAATGTATAAAGTTGGA
The DNA here is from genome assembly GCA_905404295.2 of Ochlodes sylvanus. Taxonomy (NCBI): domain Eukaryota; kingdom Metazoa; phylum Arthropoda; class Insecta; order Lepidoptera; family Hesperiidae; genus Ochlodes; species Ochlodes sylvanus. The sequence goes on along the minus strand of FR990146.1, from coordinate 862,338 downwards.
TCGCCATGTAAGAAGAAAGATTTATATCTCACACCTAGGGCCGAACTCGGCTCCTTTATTAATTCTTTAACTGCGTCGTGTTTATATAAAACGATTAAAATTGAACCATTTTTAATCCCCGACGCCAAAAGAGGGGTCTTATAAGTTTGACGTGTAAGAATTTGTGTGTAGAATCGTAGCTCTTTAACGAATGGACCGATTACGATGCGGTTTATTGTGAGAAAGCTGACGTGATCGAGATGGTTTGAGCTATATTTTAATTCAAATTCAATTTTTCAAATTTAAATTAAGATCTGTTCAGGCGTTTGATGGCCATCAGCACATTACAGATTTGTCTTAGTCGGAGTATTTTTAAATCTATTAACTCATTCAGTATACCTACCAAATGTGCCAAACTATTAACGCATATATAAATTAGTAGTCTTGGGTCCCCGTTTACAAAATATCTTCTTGATGTCGATATTGTATAAAGAGTCCGTTGGAGACGCGTTGCTACTCCCGAAGAGTCCAACGCAAACTTACAGCTGTGGCCACCGACCACACAGCCAATACACTCCTAATGTTTGATTTTCCGTATGGAAAACATTCAGACCACTAGCTGAGGTAAGACGAAGCGGGGTGATTGGCTCATTCAACGCTGTGATTGGCTAATTCAACGACACACGAAATGTTGGAAAGAAATAGATTAATTTAAGCAACGGGAAAGAATGAGACGGCACGAATTTATATCAGTACTATAAGCCAGATGTGAGGTTTGAAACCATTCGCCTGTTATTAGGAGTCTATTGGCTGTGTGGTCGGTGGCTGTGGCAATGAATGTCGAGCGGTTAGTTGTAGGAATGTGATTATAATTCGAATTATGCATTTATTTTATAAAGTTTTTTTGAAGATGGCGTTTATTAACTTGTTGTAACGCGCCTTTTTGTAATTTCTGTGTCCAAAAGTGTTAATTTTACAACTTTTACATGTACAGTGAGAAGTTGTAGGACTAAGTATTTTTAATTAATTTAATTTATCTAATTAGGTATTATTTTTATTAATATTTAATAAGCAAAGCAACTTATAGCAAGTAATGCTGAAATTCGCCAAATAACACCTTTATTTTATAAACATGTTTTTAATGTTTGGGTAAATTAAATAATTTCATTAATAATTAAAAGTGCAATAGGTAAGCTTGATGGATGCTGTGTTTTCAATTTGTAACATATTTTCAAATTCTAAATTGTAGTTCGGTCTTTTGAAACTGATTTACAATCTTATTAATATTTACAAATTAAATTTGTATTTAAATTCAATGTGTTACATTGAAATGACTTGTATGATAAATTATCATGTGTAGATAATATATTTTTGTAAGTTTAGATTAATATTTAAGAAAAAATTATTTACCTAATACCAATTTCATAGCTGATTTTTAACTTATTGTAAATAATTGTATGATATATTTCATTTAAAAGGACACCGCTATTGTGGATTTTATCGTAATGTACTTAAGGTTGAAAACAGTTTGGGCGATGTTATGAGAAAAACTGCGGTGTTCGAGTATTATAGAGATAAGACTTACGGAAAGACAATAATAATAAATTGCTGTTATGTAAAGTATTATTTTCTGTTTTATTCACCATTAATAAATCCGTCCTCGCCGCCCAGAAACCTTAACCCCTTAGGACCCACATTTTGACACATTGTGGACTAGTCAATAAAGTTTAATTTGCTATGCACCAGGAGCTAGCCGAAAACTATCGCGTCATAAACGCGCCGTCAGATGGCCTTGGTGCTACTGGTCCATAGACGATGACGACTAGCTACCGTCAGGATAGTTAAGGTGGCGGTTCGCGGCCGAGACCGAGACCGGAGACCGCGACCGGCACTTGACCATAGGCAATGTATAGGCGACAACTCGCGACCGAGACCGAGAAAGTCTGTCGCGCCTATACAAAGTGACGGTCGCGGTCTCATGTCTCGGTCTCGGCCGCGAACCGCCAGCTTTAGCCGTACATTTATGCTTTGGAGTGATCATATTTTTATAATAATTTCAGGGAAAGTGTATTTATATAAAACGCTTCATTCACCAAACACGACAACAATAAAATTGTTACTGGTGCAAGTCTGTTAACGTAAGAATCACATTTACGTTCTTGTATATTCTATGTCGTGATATCGTGTGATAGAAAATAAATTATCTATATGCTGGTCAAAAATTGATAAAACTTTATTTCATAGTATACAACAATACGCCATGCGCGTGAGTATTTCGACATCGCTTAGTTCTATTAAAGGGTACATAGTACTAACACAACGAACATTATTTTCCACAACTGCTTTATTAATATAATGAATTGCCTCAAAACAAGAACGTCGTAAAACATTGTAATCTATACTTTAAAACTAACAAAATATACACACGCTTCATATTGTTCAAATCACAGTCGTTTAAAAGCAGCCATTATTCTGACAAAAGACAATATAAATAGTATAACTTAATAGTATTAAATAATAAAGTATATTTTATGTAAAACGTAATTCTAATGTCTTCACACATCGCGCAACGGACAGAAATTAGACTGACTAGTTGTGACATTATACCATTTCGTGACTTTGTATTTATTACGATTTTATCAATAAATTGTATTAATCTAACACTTAAACTAACACAATTTGAATCTAAAATAATGAAACATTTGTACCATTTTTAACTCACAAGTTTTTTGGTCGAAAATGCGCCAATAATGTTTCGGACTTACGCCGCTAAGTCACAAAATATTATGACCAGTTATTAGTACGTACAAAATTTCCTAGAATACAAAATGTATATACTAAAAAAGTGTTTCAAAAAGTATTTTTAATAAGATAATGCATTCAACATATCTATCTGATAGACAAGACTGTTACACAGTTAACCGTGTCGTGTAAAACCTTAGTTTAAACTTAAGTTAAAATTTGGAATGCTCTACATAGTCACAAGCCTTTTAGAATTTGATGATCACAGCTCCTAATGTTGTTTAAATCACTAATTCATAAAGATTATTTTGAATAAACAATTTTTGGACTTTCCAATACTAGTTACTTAACAATAGGAATTAGTAATTTCTCACATAAAGTAAAAAATATGTGATTCGTATCATTATTACACATGATATGTTTTTCAAAATGTAAATGATATTGAACTACTTAACATTATTTAATATTACCTAATTTAACATATAAATTAGACAATTGATTGTATCAGTTACTCTGCGGAACCCCATCGTTGAGATTGCTGCAAAGTAGATTGATTTTTAGTTTGATATAAATTAGAGTAAAATTTTGTATACTTACAGACAATAGGAAGCACAACCACGGTATTAAAAACAAAATGGCTGCACTGATTGCTCCTTAACACTACAATAATCTTAATATATACGTACAGAAGTACGAACATGAACTAAATACATTAAGCGAATATTACGTATACATCAAATTTCATAAGCTGTCAAGCTTACGAGTACGTGGATGGCACGCGCAAATGCATATTCACTATTATACATGACCATATATATACGTGTATATAATTCGCAAGTATATATATAATTCATAGCATATGTAGTTTTTAGTAATTATAACATTTAAGTTAATCAATTATTGTCTTTAACGGAAGCACCAGTTATTATTAATGAATTCAAACATCAGCTCATATCATCTTCGTCTCTATAAAATCCGTCGTTCAAACAAAAATTCTGTAAAATGTAAATGAAACATTTTTGAGCTTTAATTTAAATACAGCACGCGAAATAATACACATTTATATAATATTTAAATAAATAAATAATAGTTTAAAAATTGCAGGTTACCTAAGTTTTGTTACTTAGACAAGAAACATCAAAATTATCTACTAGTAACAAATAATGTTAAGTTAACATAGACAAGTTGAGAATCTTACAATTGTAGTCAATGACTTATTATTACTATGAACGTCGGGTCTAATACTAAAATCGCGAAAAAATGTCCCAGTCACAGCCATCGCGAGAATAGAAATGTTAAAAAGGTAATTTTAACACTGAAAACATTACATCACGGTTTAATTTCGATTGCAATCGTGAACGTCTGTTATCGCAAGAATATAAATGTTACCAAGGTAATTTAAACACTAAAACCATTACATCACGGTTTAATTTCGATTGCAGTCGATTGTAGCTCTGTTTGCGTTTTGTTGCTCATTTGGCTCGGAGCCGACGTCCATAGTAATAATGAGTCAATGATTAGATAGTACTCTTCATATTTATTTGGTTTAAATAGTTTACAATACTGCATCGGGTCGGGGCTCCGTACTGACGTCCGCGATGGAGACGTGACGTCAAATCTTCGGGACCAGGATGACGTCATTACCTGAAATATACAGTTATAGCTTTGGAGAGGGGTTCAATATAATCGGAACTCGTAAGTTGAAGTATACTTATACAATGCGTAACGTGAAGCTTTCTACTGCTAATGCTAAATCAATCATTGAGACCAGTAGAATAAGATAAAAAAGAAATAGAATCAAATAAACCTAAATTGTTTCTATAGAGAGAGACAGATTCACTGATACATATCAAACTAATACCGCCCGTTTTATGTCGGAGGTTAAAGCCATCTTAAAATACAAAATAGTAACTTTAATATTTTAAACATCACCACAATCAAAATAACAGTCCAAATTTCAACGAGCAATATCGTGAGTACCCCTGTCGTACTAAAAAATAATTGTATCGCTGTCAGATACCGGAACTGCAAGATATTGCTATCTCTCTATCCCTTACTGATGGTTAATAGTCTATTTCACCACATATCTTCGGTAAAAGACACACATACGGACCAATAAAATATATTAGACAATAATATTTACAGTGATTTATTTCATAAACAAAAACAAAAGTATCCGACGAGGATGGGATTCGAACCCACGCGTGCAGAGCACATTGGATTAGCAGTCCAACGCCTTAACCTCTCGGCCACCTCGTCGTGTGGAAACTATTTCGAAAAATGTCTAAAAGTGTCGTAATGTCACTCGGAAATAATGAAATGAGAAATCATACAGTTGGCTTCAAGCCATTAATTAAAACAGTCATTCTCTATAATGCTGGGTATTTATTGTCTGCAATCATTACCTAATTATTTAATTACACAGCTGCTTATGGCGTGTTCGTGATATACTTAATTTATTGGATACCAAGCGTGAATAAGTTGATAAGTCGACTTGCATATATTTTGTTTTCATCGTACTTGGCATTAGAATTGTTTGCTTTATAGGGTAATTCACAAGACTGGTGTGTGCTATTATAAAAGACCTATCGACTTACTGATTTATTCACCCTATAAAGCAAACATTTCTAATGTCAAGTACGATGAAAACAAAATATATGCAAGTCGACTTATCAACTTATTCACTCCTGGTATCCTTTATTACCACCAAACCTTGCGGAGTGGAGCATAATACTGTTTTATATCTATATAAGCAGAAGCTGACTGACTGACTGACATAAGGGTTAGAAACTTGAAATTTTGCACAGGGGTTCCTTTTATAACGTAGGGGAGCACTAAGAAATGAGATTTGTAAATCCTCCCCCCCCCCCCCCCAGGTGATAAAAAAGGGATAAACTGTTATTTTGTAAATTGGCGGGCGTAGCCGCGGGGCAATGCTCGTAGTTTAAGCGTACACAGTCGGCGGGTACTCACGGTGTTCACTTGGCGGGCGCGGTGAGCTTGGCGGTGTCGCTGTCGCTGGGCGGCGCGGGCTCGGAGCCCTGCACGCGGATGAGGACGGGGCGCGGCGCCGCCGGGGGCTCCGGCCGCGTCGCCGCCGTCAGCGCGCCCGAGTTCACGTCCTCGATCGCCTTGCGCAGCTGCGGGCGGCGCGGTTAGCGGGTCAGAACATGCCAGGTTTGAATCCCGGCAAGGTCGCCATGTAGGGATCGACGTAATTAAAAGATAACTGCTGATTTAAGACTAATTTATTACAATAAAAGAACAATATTATACAAGGTGATTCATAAGTCACTTGAGATATTAATAGGGGATACTCAGTATTCAATTCTCATTCCAAACATGTAATTCAAACGGATGTTTAAAATTTAACGTAATTATCCCTTACAAATCCCATAATGTGGACAAACTGAGCGCGCGTTTTAAACTACTCCACTAAAGGTCATTAACGTCGGCCGCTCGACCGCCGGCCTTTCTACTCATAGGCTAGTTGACTAATATTGAAAAACTAAATCATAGTTTTCCAAATGGTCCAATTTATATTAATATTTCAGTTAAATACAAACTGTAACATAATTATTTTATTTTATATTTTTATGAACTATTTGACGTTTCCCCCAAAAAAACGCGTCAAACTGTCATGGCGACTCGTGTGACGTCATATGTTGCAAAACGAAGAGCTATTTAGTTGAGCGGAAAGACCAAAATATTATGTCAAGTTTGTTTAGTTTTGCAACATGTGACGTCACGCGTCGTATTGGCGTCCGCTGTCACGTGACTGTAATTTCGGAATTTTATTTCTCAAAAATATTAAATAATCATGATTTATTTAATCAATGAGATCGATTTGTCGCATTTGTAAATATTAAGCTACCATAAAAAATAGAAATCTTCAAAATATTTTCTTACTGTCGACTACCCTATTATGTAAAAGATAGGGTATGTTACCTCGTTGAGCGACACGACGCCGATGAGTCGTCCGATGGCCGTGACGTACGCGCGGCTCACCCCCAGCGTCGAGAACAGGGAGTGGACCTGCGGGACAAACATATAATAATAAACTTCATCATCGCAACCTACAGCTGTCCCACTGCTGGGCACGGGTCACCTCTCATAATGTGAGGGGCACTGGCCATAGTCCACCACGCTGGCCAAGTGCGGACTTCACACACCGTTGAGAACATTATGGAGAACTCTAAGGTGTGCAGGTTTCCTCACGATGGTTTCCTTCACCGAAGCAAGTGATAATTAAATTTCAATCTATCGTGTCATTGTGTACGAGCCCTAATAGGGTTCCGTCTGTCAGCCTTTGGTTACGTAACCCTAAAAACCAGCCGTGACTCCTTGAATTAGCCAATCACAGCGTTGAATTAGCCAGTCCCCCCGCTTCGTCTTACCTCAGCTAGTGGTCTGAATGTTTTCCATATGGAAAATCAAACATTAGGAGTCTATTGGCTGTGTGGTCGGTGAGGCGCGGGCATAAGTAGTTCGTACCTTGAGTAGCGAGGTCCTCTCGACGAGCTGGAAGGGCGCGGGGTCGATGTGGCAGATGTACAGGCTCTCGTCCTCGTACACCGGGTCCTCGGGGTGCTGCGCCACAACATCATCATCATCAGTTCATCATCGATACACAAACGTGCACATTACGATTTATAGCAGGTCTAGTTAGTCTATAATATAACAAGCCTACACCCGGTGCTTCGCCCGCCAAAAATCCCTAAATGGGTATATAAAAGTTGATAAAACCTTCATACTAACTTTGCACCCTCCTTTTACCCACTTAGGGACGATTTTCGAAAAAATATTTTATACGTGTTTCATAACTATCAATGAAATGCCTTCATACTGAATTTCATTCGAATACCCTCAAAAACGGCAAAGTTTCATACTTACTTTGCACCCCCGTTTTACCCCCTTATGGGGTGAATTTTCAAAAATCCCTTTTAGTGCTCCCCGTTATAAAAGGAACCCCTGTGCAAAATTTCAAGTTTCTAACCCTTATAGTTAGGGCCCTGCGTTGATATGTCAGTCAGTCAGCTTCTCCTTTTATATAATATAGATAGAAGAAGATTGTATTGTATACAAGTGGACCCGCCCTCGCTTCGCTTCGGAAAACTTGATCTTTACGTTTACAAATGTTTACGTACGGACGTTTACGTTTATTCGCGGCAAAATACTGTTAGTGTTCCCAAGGAAACGTATTATCGGGATACAAATTATCCTATGTCCTTGATCTTAATCTTTCTTTATACCAAATTTCAACTCAATCACGGTTTTTGAGTTTTAGCGTGACTAACGCACAGCAATTCATTTTTTTTTCTAGACCGTCCCTGAACTATATGTATAGAGAACAAAACAAAAAAAAAATTTAAATCGGTCCAGCCGTTTTTGAGTTTTAGCGTGACTAACGCACAGCAATTCATTTTTAATATAGATTTGTATACCATGTCCCGTTTCCTGGCGATCTGCAGCATGCGGTCGAAGTCGATCTCCTTGGCCATCTCCAGCTGCTCCCACGCCTTCTGGTCCTCCGGCGACATGTCGCACACGCGCTCCCGCGGCTGCGCACACACACACACACACATTGCGGGTCGTAGTGACGTCACGCCACCCCGCGGGCGCGTTACACTAACCGATCACGACGCTTAAAACTACCCTTTCTACAGAAAAAGGAATTTTAAACTTAACTCATGGCGGATTGTACACATTTTGTTATGATACGGGTACTCACGATATGTATTTTGGTAAGCCGATATTTCGATCCAGTTGCATGGATCGTGGTCACAGCTGAACTGAACTGGGTTAAAATATCGGCGTACCAAAATACATATCGTGAGTACCCGTATCATAATAAAATGAGAAAAAGGTTTCAGCGTCTTGATCGCTTAGTGGAACGCCCTACCGGAGTACAACGCTCGTATACATTACAGTGAGTTTTCAAAAAGCGCACGTAAGATAATGGGGAAAGATCGATTTTTTAATAGCTATTTGATTTTTTCATTGTCAGTTAAGTAACCGATATAAATAAATCGTCATAACTTTGAGCAGAATGACCAAAACGGTTGAAATAAAAAAAACAGCAATAATGACTATTGTTACTACATAAAACAATAAACAAAATAAAATTATTGAAATCGAAAAATTCATTCATTCTCATTCGTTCATTTTGTTATTTAAATTTTCATGTACACCTCAAACTACAGATTTTTCTTGACTACGTATTTTTTTTCCAGCGTTCAGCCTCAATAATCCTACATCATTACATCTTTATGGTAAAATACCATAAAGCTGTGATGATGCATTCCAAAAGGTTAAAATATCACTTGTCCAACTCAACTACAATTAGCACAAATGACTAAACAAAGACACTTCGAAACGAAGTTCAGCTGAACGTTGGTAGTCACGCCGGTGGTGACGGTGCTTTTTTTTATAAGAGACTGGAAAGCAAGCATACGGCCCACCAGATGGTGACTGGTCACCGTCGTATGGACACGTGCAACATCAACGGAGCTGCCAGTGCGTTGCCGGCCTTGAAGAAAACAATTAACACCGTTTTTAGACCATATGTCATTGTGGTGGTGGTGGTACTGACCAGCTGCACCTTCTTGTTGATGGAGGGGCTCCGCGGCAACTCCGCCAGCCCGCCCTCCACGTCCGCCAGCAGCGTCGACCGCTTGAAGATCGCCTCGAACGCCGCGCGGATCCTGCACGTGGTGTATATAATTTTATTGCTAAATGATAGTAGAAATAATAGTATATTGCTTGAAATTGATATTCTTAGTATCAATAAAATGGTTAGATATTATAAATAACGTGACGCTTGTTGTTAGGTACGTGTACTGCTCCTCATCATCATCATCATCATCATCATCACAACCCATAACTGTCCCACTGCTGGGCACAGGTCTCCTCTCACAATGTGAGGGTAAAGGCCATAGTCCACCACGCTGGCCAAGTGCGGATTGGTGGACTACACACACATTTGAGAACATTATGGAGAACTATCAGGTGTGCAGGTTTCCTCACGATGTTTTCCTTCACCGAGACAAGTGATAATTAAATATTAATACGCACATAATTTTTGAAAATTAGTGGTGCGTGCGGGGTTTGAACCCGGACCCACCGGTTCGGTAGTCCAACGTTCAACCACACGGCTATTTCTGATTTTACTGTACTGCTCCTATTGGCACTGAAGCCTCCTCGACGAGACCCACGGCCAGCGGTGGGCGGGCGCCGCTCGGTACCTGGTCTCGGCGCCGGTGACGGTGGTGTAGACGGAGGGCTGCGGCGTGGTGGGGGTGTGGGGGCCGCTGGCCGGCGAGCCCAGCCCGCGCGTCAGCGTGAACGAGTTCGTCTTCTTCAGGATCGACTTGGGCCGGAACAGCTGCCCGGGGGCTGGGGAAGAGCGTTCAACACATTCACCATCACATTAGGTAGTAGAGCCTAGGACCTACTACCTATGTAAAATAATTGATTTTAATTGTTTTGCATAGGTAGTAGTGCTGAGAGTTCGCCCGGAGTAGTACTACCGCCCGCCACGGTACCTAGTACCGTTTCTACCGTGTAATAATTGTTTTAACAGCAATTGTGTTCCGGATAGAAAGGTGTGGAGCCGGCTACACTTTTTAGAGGCGACCATCTCAGTCCTCAAGGGTAGCAACACATCTGTGACCGAATTATAACGAGACTCTTACTAACATTTACTAACTGGACTATTACTAACAACAACTAACAGGACTAACATTCACTAACAGTCCCTGTCCCAGTCCTCATACCTACAAACAAACCAACTAATGTTCTAACACCGTCACCTAACTAAAATAGACAGACACATTTTAACGTGGAAGAAATTGAAATAGGAGCAATCGGCAAAATGGCGGCTTACGTAAGCAAAGCAAAACATCAATATTTGGACTGACTGACAGTATTAGAATTTTTTTGAAGTTTCACTTCTACCAGTGTGAATTGCACACATTCTTTTATACGATGCTAAGTTAATCCTTGACAACAATAATGGTAATAGGCCTCCACGACGAGGTGGCAAGGTCACCTGGGATCAAGCCGCCCTGGTCCTTGGTGGTGAGCGAGGAGCCCCTGGTCATCCCCGAGCCCGGCACTTGCAGCATGTCCGGCGCTGGGGTCACCTGACAACATTCATTGTTTCATTTTCAATAACATTACATTACATGAGGGCCTACTAGCACAAAGTAGAACACTGAGTGCCCAACGGACCAAAGTCTAATCGTGAGTACGCAACCATTACAAAACACAACCGTGAATGGCTATCAGCACAAAGTATAATAGTGAGTACCCAACGGACCAAACTCTAATCGTGACTACGCAACTATTACAAAACACAACCGTGAATGGCCACCAGCACAAAGTATACCAGTGAGTACCCCCGTACAATCGTGAGTACCGCTCACCTCGAAGCGCGAGGGCCGCCGCGCGCGCCGCCTCTCCTCGTCGCGGCGGCGCTCGGCCTCGCGCAGCCAGAGCGCGGCGACCTGCAGCCGGCGCTCGCGGCCCACCTGCCGCTCGATGACGCGCACCAGCTCCCAGCGGTGGATGGAGCCCAGCAGCACCATCGACGCGGGGCTGTCCACCAGCGGGAAGCTCTTGATCGCCTGACCGATGGACAGGATAATAATGATCGCTTGTACACCCGCAGGGTTACATTACATTACAACTAGCTAGTAGTGACTATGGGCAGCCCGAACTACCCATCGCGAGGGGTCGCCCTCAAAACCAGCGACTTTTCGCCGCGGTCTTTTGCTGTGCTGAGCGATTTTTTATATACCATTTTATGTCTTACTCTTAGTTTAGTAAAGGTAATAGTAAACAGGGAGCCAAAAAATTTACTCCTGTTCGAGTTACATCCATTAGCTCGTTTGCTGGTTTGTAGCGTGCAAGACTAGCCAAAAGGCTGCTTCAACGCATGGATAAACGAACTCTATATGACACAGCAAATATTGCGCCAAACTTTATGGCCCGTCTGAACTAAGCTCCGATTGAATCTCACTCGTGTAAGGATTCATCCGAGCCTGAGCGGGTTGCGGGGGACACAACTCACCGCTCATTCACCTTCCATCGCCCACTCATCCAGCGCTCGTATATTTCGTACAACACACCACTACGCGTAGTTCAGAGAGGCCATAAAGTTTGGCACGAATATAACAAACCTTATTCTCCTTAAGGATATCTTTGAGCTGCTGGAAGGTCATTCGGTTCCAGATGTACTTGACGTCGCGCACCATGAAGTCCTCCACGCAGATGTCATACATCCCTGCGGAAAATAGTCAACATATACATAAAGGGGAGCGGCACTCAGTAAACAGGGGAGTGTAAGCATAACATGAAAATAAAACAATCTGGAAACCGGTAGACGCTGCAGGCCATCCCTGAAACTACCCTCTATTTTCGAGCTATTCTCTCGAATTGAAAAATATTGGTATTGGACAAACGCAACCCCAAATGTGTTTCAATGAAAAGTTTCACAAGAATAATAATAATAATATGTTTTCTGGCAAGCGTGTATGCGTGCGTGTGAGCATGTATTTAATTTATATGCGTACGTACACTGCACCGAGCCCATGCGCGTTTACGTTTGGTGGAAATCACATGTATGATAAAATAAAAGGTTTAGGTCGTATTTTAGTACCAATCAGACTCCGCATAAAATTATGTCAACTTTTGGTCATAAATTATTACGAATGTGGTCGTAAAATCGTAATTGATTTTTGCAATCTTGAAAACTATTACATAATTTTGTAACTATACACATACGACGAGGTGGCCGAGAGGTTAAGGCGTTGGACTGCTAATCCAATGTGCTCTGCACGCGTGGGTTCGAATCCCATCCTCGTCGGATACTTTTTAGACTTTATTACATAATGTTTGTATGCAGGAATACATTAATAAAATCCTGATTAATAAGCACTGTTTCTATAGAAATGTAAAAAAATATGATCACTATTTTATTGCCAAAAAGAATCAGTCCTTTTAAATTCAACAAATAAATCAAATGTATAACAAAAATCTTAAATGCTATAATTTTTTTCTCAAATCCGGACGAGACAGAACTGTCGACGGAGCCCCAATTCGCGGGGTTCCTTCTATTTAAACTCCACATCCTATTTAACCTAGGCATGAAAGTTAACTAGATCAAATCCAGCTCAATGTTTCAAGCAGGTAGCTAGGGAGTCTTGGACTGTAAGGTCGCATCGAAGAGATTTTTACCACCAGCACCACCTTACCGCTGCTGTCCATGACAAATGTAACCGAAACTGAACAAGACATCATATTGGGATTGACACATTCACAAGGTAACCAAAGGTTTCTTCTGGTCAAATAGCAATTGGAGAGTATAGAGTACTACGGGCGCGGTACTCACGGCTCGCGGAGGAGAGCAGGTCGGGCAGGTAGGGCAGCTTCTTGATGAGGATGATGCTGTCGAAGCAGGACGGCTGCAGCAGCGCCGCCACCGCGTTGGCCGCCAGCACCGCCGCCATGATGGGCAGCAGGTGGGTCACCTTGCACACGCATAACACAATATGTTAGTCATCATATCGCTCACCTACTAATATGTATTGTATATTGTACATGTACATTTTTCACAATTACAGAAACGAGGACCAATGATTTTATTATTTGGATATGATATTTCTTTTAAAAAACAGGAAATTTTCTCAAGTTTAATCTATATAGATATAAAACTTGCGTTACTGACTGACTGACAGACAATGCACAGCTGAAACTACTAAACGCAACAAGCTGAAATGTGGCATGTAAGTTCGCTGGGGAATGTAGGGGAGTACTAATAGCGGACTTTTGGAAATTCCCCCCTAATGGGATAAACTGATTTTTTGTAAATTGGCGGGCGTAGCCGCGGGGGAATGCTCGTTTTGGATACATATAAATATTTCTTTTGGTACAATAAGTCAAGGAGATATTGTCAAAAAAAACTACTGTTGGGCGCCGTTATCCAAGATGGTGGTGTGAGCGGCAAAGATACTGCACTACGGGGACTGTTGGTGATAGACCTACCTGCCCCGTCATCTCTATGACGATGACGATGGTGGAGACGGTGTGGGTGACCGCGCCGGTGAACGCCGCCGCGCCCACCACCGCGTACCCACCTGCGACACACACCACGTTACTGGCCGCCCTCGCCCACTGCTGGGCGTGAGTGTCACAAGGGTTAATCTTAATGGAACTTTCACAAGTGTCGGTTCAGGCTTGATTGCTTTTGATCCTGCAGTTCGGTTGATAGCGACGCTGCCAGAGCAGACAATTGTGTTGTAAAATAAAAAAATAAAAAATCTTCTTGGACTTGACAAATTAATATGTGATACTACAAATTTAATATAAGATGCGCTCATAGCCCGGCGGCTCGCGTCGATTCTTAACGATTGACCGAGTTAGGCAACAGCGGGCGCGGTCAGAAGGTGGGTGGGTGACCGCTACTGAAAATATTTCTAGAGCGCTTCCGTGCTTCAAAGGGCACGTAAAGCCATCGGCCCCGGTTGATATCGTCAAGCTATGTCGGAGGCCTTCAGGCGGCATAAAAAACTAAATGCAGTTTTCACCACTTCGTCATTATGTTACAAAACTCAGGCGGCATTATAGTCACAGGAATGAAAGGGTAATTTTTAATTCACTTGACATACTCGAGGACATGAAGGAACATGGTCATAGGTAATGATTAAAAATATAAAGTCAAAATTCTACACGATAATTATTTAAAAAATGGCAATCAAAATTATCTAAAAATACTTGGAATGTATGGTTAAGGGTTAATGAAACAAGTCTATGAAATGTCAATACTCCACCAAACCTTTAGTGGAGTAGTTTATACCGCGCGCTCAGTTTGTCCATATTATGGGTTTGTAATGTCAAATCACGTCAAATTTTAAGCACCCTTTTTAATTACATATTTGGAATGAGAATCGAATACCGAGCACCCCCTATTAACATCGCAAGTGTCTGACAAATCACCCTGTATAAAGCCGAAGCGCACCTGGCAAGATCTTCTGGATGTGCCCCCCGTACGCGACTCCCAGGGGGCAGAAGTAGTGCATCAGCTCGCCGGTGAGCCGGCCCAGCGCCGCGCCCATCTTGAACGCCGGCACGAAGATGCCCGCCGGCACGGGCAGCGTGCACGCCACCATGCTCAGGAAGAACTGGGGGACGACAGTGGGGTTTATGTAAAAAGATGTGATTATGTCAAAAGCGGTACAGTCAAATTTGGCTAATTGGCTTACTTCTCATGTAACATACAAATGTCATCGGAGTGCATCCTAAAATACAACTCGCGTTGTATGAACGTCACGCATCTATATTTTTAACGAGCAGACTTCGTCCGCGTGGATTTAATAAAAAAAAATATAAATGTAGCTAAGCGACTCCATGACATCAGCAATCCGCCAGTGAAAGTCCCGTCAAAATCGGTCTAGCCGTTCCAGAGATTACCAAACAAACAGACAGACAAAAATGTTAAAAAATGTTATTTTGGTATTTGTACCGTATATAACATCCATATGCATTTAGTAAAAAGCGGTTATTTTAATATTACAAACAGACACTCCAGTTTTATTTATTTGTATAGATTATTACACCAAGGTGTCGCGTTTATAATACGCATAGTCATATCACGATATAACCATAAATTAAATAAGTAGGTGTATCAGTTGTGCAAACATTAAGATGATAATGATAATTAATGGCATAATGGGAACCGTTCAGTAAATTTACCACTCGCAAACACGACGAGGTGGCCGAGAGGTTAAGGCGTTGGACTGCTAATCCAATGTGCTCTGCACGCGTGGGTTCGAATCCCATCCTCGTCGGATGATTTTTAGATCTCATTCATTCAACATATTATTATTATGTACTAGTGAACCCGTCCTCGTTTCGTTTCGGGAAACGTATGTGTTATTACTCAAAGTGGAAGTTTTGTAGATGAGGTTGTTTAAATTTACATATCTTTTTTATTTGTGAACCGATTGGAATAAAACAAACACTTACACCGGTCACATATATTCAGAAAAAAAACCACAAAAAAAACTTAATTTTGTGTAGCAATACATCAGTGAAAACCGTAACCAAATCGATTAAGCTGTGTCTGAGATTAGCACTCAGTAATGCGTCGTTAAAGTGAAACATCGTGGGGACACCTTCACACCTGATAATTCTCCATAATATTTTCTCAAGTGTGTGACGTCTGCCCATTCACAATTGGCCAGCGTGGTTGACAATGCCTGTACTGCACTTATTGTGAGTGGAGACCCATGCCCAGCTATGGGACTTTTATGGGTTGCAAATTCAAATTTAAATTCAAAATCATTTATTCATGTAGGCATGAGCAATACACTTATACACGTCAATTTTTTTTACTCTACCGTGAATGAAGACTGTGGTGGTGGGTACTCACGATGGAGAAGAAGTATATGACGAGGCAGCCGAACAGGTTGACTTCCGGCGTCTGCCAGTGGGAGACCACGGCCGCCTGCTCCGCCGTCAGCTCGTCCGACCACGTGAAGTTGGCGAACATCGACAGCACCTACCACACGACACATACATACATACATACATACATACACTATACTAAATAAATTGATTCTTAATTGGTCTTTACAGTTTCGTATTTTGTCTAACTTTTATATGTTTATTTTATTAATTTTTAATTAATTATTAATAATAATTAAATATTAATTTTAAGCTATTGCATAGCTTTTATCGCGGGCCTTGAGCGTGGGGACCGAATCCAGAAATTCCGTAACGAAAAAACCTAACACCCCCAATCAGCGCCATCTAGTACCTTAATACTAAGGTATGGTACGTATGTTTTCTACAAACTAGATGGCGCTGTTCTGATATAACTATATAACTTCTAATAATTATAATTGCATAAGTTGATAAAAAAATGCTATGCAATAGCTTTACCGCGGCAGTCTCCGAGTGCCTTTTAGTGTTTTTTTTTAACTTAGACACTTTAATTAATTTAATTATAATGTGCTATATTAGACTGGAGTTTAAACATACATTCTGAGGCAGACGTTTCTACCTATGAGAGCAATTAAAATGACCAACTTCAACACTCCCCCAATTATATTCGGCTTTTGTCCCAGATTGTTTTTGTTAAAATAAAGTTAAAGAAATAAATAAAATATTCTCGGGTCATCGGTGTTTATGGTGTTATTTGTGTGTGTGTGTGTGTGTGTGTGTGTGTGTGTGTGTGTGTGTGTGTGTGTGTGTGTGCGGGTGTGTGTGAGGGTGTGTGGGTGTGTTGTGTGTGTGCGGACCTGCTCCTGGTTGCCGAGGTCGGCGGCCATGTATTTGCCGATCCCGGGCGGGAACAGGATGGACATCACGGCCAGCGTCATGAACCCCGGGTAGATGAACCGGCTGCAACGATAACATTACAATGGCATCAGCATTCAGATCCCGCCGGGCGAGTTGTCGCGGCCGGAGAGCGGCTGCGCTCCGACTGTTTATATGGTCTTTGTTTAGCATACTTTTGAGGGTATATTTCATAAAAATAATGAAGTGTTATTTTAAAATATGATTACAGTAGTAATACCATCAGTGAAAATCATTTATTTCACATATTTATCAACATTTATGAACACAGACCAGAGAGACAAGTTTCCGTGCTAAAACGTCACATATGTTGCACCCACCAACGTAACGCTAAGGTGCCTTTAAATATAGAAATTTTAATTTTTTTTACAAGAGAAATAACATTGTGCATACTGACTTCTTCTGCAGGAAGTTGCTGAGGCTCTTGGTGTTCCGCATGAAGAGCACGTACTGCCGGTGCAGGAACACCCACAGCGCCGCCATCAGCCCCGACACGATGCTGTAATGGACCGGACGCGGGTGGTAGTTATAACGGTCACCAATTATATGTAAAAAATGATGTATAAGTAAATATTGTGTGCAATTCGATAGAAGTGAAACTCAAGAAACGTAATATACTTATAAGCGCTACGTCCCCACTTACCATCAGGGGGGATCGTAGTCAAGCGGTGACTTATATTCAGTAAAAAAATATATAGTGATTTTTTGTAACACCGCCATCTAGGCACTCTCATCTGAACTAATATAATACATTGTAAAGCAGCGCTGTACTGTGCTATGTAGTTACAAAATAATACTATGTAGTATGGAGTAGACGTACACCATTATTATAAACACACTCATACACATGAAACCAAAAAGAAGGAGATATATTATGTAGTGCTATAATTAAGGACGGTCCCTCAGTGGAAACGTCGCCAGCACGCGCACGCACCGTACTGTTACAAGGATATTTTGATAAGGGTTTAAAAAAAGGCTTAACAGAACACCCATAGATCTGGGGGCAACCGTTCTGGATGGAGTTCCGGGGCAGACTGACCGCTGTCTGACTAAGTGGGGGCGGGGACTGAGCCAGGACCGCTGGCCCAGCGCTACAGTCCAGGGATGCACCCTCACCCGAGCAACACGAACACGGCGAACTCCTGCGGGTCGAAGGGGAAGTCCTGCGGCAGGTTGGTGGGAAACAGCGGCTTCACTGTCGGCATCGCGCCCGACCACACCGACAGCAGACGGAAACTCTGCACACACAAACACACACGTACATTAATTATCATTTGTTTCTCCTTCTCCACTTCACTCGTTTATAAATATACCCCCCCCCCCCCCGCACTAGGATTCCCTATGTAGCGGGTGGCATGGACAACACAAATAACACATCACTAACATCCATGACCCAAGACCAAAACTTTTATCTGTCACATAAATACTTGCCTTGGCCAAAATCGAACCCAGGACCCGTCGCTTTGAGGCAGGGTCACTGCCAACTAGGCTACAATATATATTTCAATAACCTCTACAATACATAGAAAAAAAAACTTGGATTCGTTTTCTGTAAGTTTATTTCTACCCTTAAAACACAGTAAACTCACTATGGCACTGCAGCATGCGGCAAAGAAACCGCGCCAGTAGTTCCTCACGGCAAAATACGTGGTCGTTACTTCGATCGAAAATAGAACGCCTGGAAATGACAAACAAAACATAAAAATAAAAACTTTAAAAAAAAATAAATTTGGTCCTTCGAGCCGGATAAAAAAAAATATCTACAAAAAGTATTAGGCGACGCGTCGCCACGCCAATAGCAAGCTGACCCGCCGCTAAAGATGTTTCACATCAAAAGATTTATAGTTTCAATTACAGATACGAACCTCCGACCGGCGCGGCGAAGCAGGACGCGACGCCCACGGCGCAGGCGGCGGCCAGCATCTCGCTGGTCCGGGACTCGTTGCTGTAGATGCCCTGGAACGTGGTCACCAGCCGCGACAGCAGCGTGGCCACCATGGACGCTATGTGGACCGACGGGCCCTGGAAGATGCTAGTTGAGAAATAACTGAATTGCTGGCTTAAACCCAACAATAGCCCGATACTAAGCCCGGTTCTCTCCTCGTCATTGCGGAGGTCTAGAGCTTACCCTACCACGCTGCTCAAGTGCGGAATAGTAGACGTAGTGCGGAGTTAGGGGCCAACCCATGTGTCGAGTTTTTAAGCTGCCTGAAGGCCTCCGACATGACTTAACAAATATTGTCTAGCGATAAAAACCAAGACCGATTTACGTGCCCTTCAAAGCACGCAAGAAATTTGAGCTACCAGCGATCACCCATTTAACTACCGACCGCACCCACTGTCGCTGCAAGCCGGGTTACGAGAAATATTATAGACTTGTAGTACTCGTAGATTTGGAATCAAATCAAACATGCGATATCCCTCTATTTCTCTCTTTCTCTCAGAGTAACCTCACCTCTTTCCCGAGCGGCAGCCCCGAGCCGAGCGTCGCGGTGAGCCCTATCACCTTCGATATGAGCGCTCTGAACGTGAGGTACTCCTTGAGGTGCACTCCGCGGAGGATCGTCTTCATCTCTGGTATACCGGAACCTGCAAAAAGCACATTCAACACACTTAAAAAAATGCGAGTAAGTACTCACAATATTAAGTACGTTGGTATTTCAACCCAGATGATCAGTAAGACCATTGCATTTTATTATATTAAGACCTGAACTGGCCTGATAGCTGTTATTTCTTTACTAAAGAATCTCTCATTGATGAAACATCCGAATGTATGATTTGTAATTGTAAGCAGAAATGGGCAAACTATAATTATAATATAGTCAGCAATGTAGCATAGCATGTCTCTCTCTGGTGGAAAAGTAGCCAAACGGTACCACAATGGATGCGTGCTATGGATGCTTGCTAGGGATGAGTGCTACGGATGCGTGCTATGATGCGTGCTACGGATGCGTGCTACGGATGCGTGCTACGGATGCGTGCTACGGATGCGTGCTACGGATGCGTGCTACGGATGCGTGCTATGGATGCGTGCTATAGACGCAAGCTATGGGCGCTCGCGATGTGGGCTCCCCGTGCCGTCCCTACTGTCGATGCGTCGCACACGTGTGCAATGTCCGTGGCACCGGCGATACAATGAATCAGGTCGGTGTACCGATGCTCTGCGCGGCGACGATGTGCACGAAGCCGGCGGCGAACAGGATGAGGCACACCGGCAGCGACACCCAAGCCACGTACTGGCTGAACGTCGACGTGGCCAGCTCGCCGTACATCCACATGCGGGCTGGCAACACAGACACACTTAGTAGAAAAAATCTCATTTTTTTTATGTATATTTCCATGCTCGACTATACACTAGGGAACAAGGTTCAGACCAAAACAATAATTACATGGTTTGATTTATCTACATCACACACATCAAGTTATCAGTGTTGTGACAGGTCTGTAATTTCCTGTACATTTGAAGTTAAAAATTTCGCTTAAATTATACTAATAATGTACTTGCGTCGTTACAACAGATTGTTGTAAATATTACGAATCAGTTTTTTTATTATTTTGTGAAGAAGAGCTCTATACATACGTTTTATATATAAAAATATGGCCAGTGATGTAAGAATTTAGTATCAACCAGGAAATAATTATCAACTGAACGTAATTAGTGATAAGAATATATAGCATTGTTTTGATTGAAGGTAATTGATGAATTCTTCGTGGATTCTTGCTACGTACTATGTAAAAATACAATTAATAATACAACAACAATAATAATTGGTAGTCCATATTGTACGATATTAATAAGATATATAATGCTTAAACTCTCACCTCATCTCGCTACGCATCAGCATGAAAAAAAAACATAAATGTATTGATATAATTTATGTAAAAAATTATTATTTTATAGATCATTAATTTACGTTCCGTGTATTTAAAAAAATATTTGCATTTATTGGTTTTTTGGATAACAAACGCAGCTTTTTTAATTTTCACTAGTCCTCAAGTTGGTGCGCAGAGGTTCAACCATTTCCCAATTACCTATTCAATAAGTTGTAATCTCAATAACTATTGAAAGTAGATATCGAGATAACTTGAATTATATTAATGTATAGATTGTACGTTAAGTAAGTTTAGCGGACTTCATACACCTTTGACAACATTATGGAGAACTCTCAGGTGTGCAGGTTTCCTCACGATGTTTTCCTTCCCCGAAGTAAGTGATAATTAAATTCCAATAAGCCCATGTGAACACTGGTCCCCATTTACGGTGGTCAACGTTGAAACCATTCGGCATACTGCTCCAAGGCGGATTGGCGGCGTGTAATACTGACCATTGTTGCAGACCGCTATCCCCCTGTCCATCCCGAAGTTGAGGATGGCCATGACGATGCCCAGCACCGCCAGGAACACCCAGTCCTCGCCGAGCCGCGCGAACGTGTGCCGCCACGCATACCCTGATTCAAACTTTATATCATTCATCATTTAGGTTCGGCAAAGCTGGGCCTATACACGAACACAGCGAATGAAGAATTTCTAGCGAAATTCTGAGCTGAAAAAGATGTAGAGTCTGCTACACCTTTTAAAGGCGACCATCTTAGTCCTCAAGAGTCCAAAAAAATAGTAGCAACATATCTTTGACCGAATTAGATCGAGACTCTTATTAGCAAGTAATAACGGGACTATTACTAACAAAAAAAAACAAGAGCAAAGAATGAAGAATTTGTTGCAAAATCCGAAGGTTCGAATCACCCAACGTAATGCAAGTAGACTGAGTAGTCATAGAAAAACTTTGGAATTTAATGTTCGTATTTTTATTATTTCCAACATAATTTGTATCTGTATGGTTCGAATTTTTATGCTTTCATTTATCCTCACCTAGTACTTTGATGACCTTCCCTCGCGGCCTGTGTTTGCCCGTCGCCTCCAGCTCCTTCTGCCGTAGCTTGTCATCTTTTCTTCTTCTTTTTCGTAATCTTCTAAGTCTCCTAGCTTCTTCTCTGGCCGCTTCGCTTAGGTCGCGTTGGTAGCGACCATACATCTGGAAAATATTAATGAATTTTGAGATCGAGTTATTCATCTTCTCTTCTCAAACCATGTTCTTGTGTTCATCAACACTTTAACCATATAATTATGTTACGTAACTAGACGCCAAACGACCTGAACAACAACCTCATTATAAGTGTATGATTTTGCGGATTGTACACATTATTACGGGTACTCACGATATGTATTTTGGAACGCTGATATCGTGAGTACCCGTATCATAATTAAACTCATTATAAGTGGTCACTGTAGCCCATGGACATCAAATGGAAGTAAGAAAGCAATGGATTTCAAACTATTATACATTACAGTTATTTTCTTGCATCAGATTAAATAATTATGTTGCGTACCAACACACGACTCCCTCCTTCTAAGATCACTTCTTCGTCCATTGTTAATGTATGTTGTAGGTATGACAAAGTATAGGTAACTACCGCTTTTCCAGCACAATTTAGTTTATGAGCAAATAGTAATACATATTTAAATGAACAGGCAAAGTTTCAGTTAAATTAAGTATGTAATAATTGTGTCATTGATCCTTTCAGAAATTTTATATCAAAGATCGAAGACATTCATTGGTTTGATTGCTTATGTAAGCCGACGATCGTATCTACATAAACATTATCGTTGTGACAGGTATACGATTGAGATACAGACTTATTTATTTAAACATAGGAGGAAAGGTGCCCCCGTTAGGAAGATTTTGCTCAAAACCCAATCATATGAGGGATGAATTTAGAGAATTTATCATTAGACTGGACATTTTAGAATAATGAAACACAAGCTTTGCAAACACTATAATATTTCTTTACATGTAGATTTTTAATATGTCTTTTTCTTTTAAGATCAATTAATTACACATTTTTAAAAGAAAGAAGAGGCGACAATGATAGTATTTGATTATTGGGAACAGAAGTTACTTTAAAACGAAACACACGCAACATTTTTTTAACAATATCCTCAACAACTTCACTTAAAACTAACTCAAACTGATTAGCTACTGTTACAGAGAAAATAGACCTAACCAGGCCTAGCCTTGAATGTAGGTTTGTTTGCAAAAGATATCAGATAATCTTAGCATGTTTGACAAAGATTTATCATTGGAAAACGCCTATGTAAATTTATATGCTACAGCCGATCCAGCGGTCTACCAAGCTATAAGACTAACGAGATTTGTTTAATAACTTTTTCTTATATGAATAGTCGAATAAAAAACCGGCGGCGAAGGAACTGATCACCATAGTTCATAGTTTTTCTGCCAGATTTTTACCAATAATAAATTAGGCTTACAATAATTTTCGTATTATTGATACGAGTACGAAATGGTATCCGTATTAGTAACTATGCTGTATATCGACGGGTACTAACGATCACGATTCATATAGTATGTCGATATTCGATTGAGGAGCATAAACCGTGGTCACGGCTAAATAGTTTTTCGCGTTTTATCTCTCTGTTCTGTGCTTTCGCGTATAATGTACATAATAATTATATTCCCCGATTATCTAACTTTAACATTAAACATATGTCATAAACACTTTTATAAAATAACATCGTAGAAGACGTAGACAATAACTATAAAGTGAAGGCATTAAAGCGATACAAACATTTAAAGCAGTTCCAAAGTTCCATTCGAATATGCTTCTTATGTTCATTATGATAAGGTACATAATACCGTCACAAATTAAACCCATTCATGATTCGACTTACGTTACGTTTGCGTTTATACACAATCAATTACCTACTATGCATTTAACGTTCCATAATCTTTTATTCTCTTGTTAGGGAAATTTTTCAACAAAGTAAAATAAGCAATTCGTCAAACAAGTTTAAATATTTTTCAATTGGTATCTAAACAGGCTATGGTCGACAAGTATTCTATTTTGTGTTACATTGTGTTTTCATTCTTCCATTACTTACGAACTAATCGTACTAAACAAATTGCAAAAATAGTGGGTCCAGACTGGCACCTTGTGAGATCCATTTCCTCAATCAGGTTTGCTTTAATCATTTCTTTTTGTAGGTTCTATTTTGATAGCTATTTATTTCCTTTCTTAAAATTTTAAGCTATTGCATAGCTTTTATCGCGGGCCTTGAGCGTGGGGACCGAATCCAGAAATTCCGTAACGAAAAAAACCTAACACCCCCAATCAGCGCCATCTAGTACCTTAATACTAAGGTATGGTACGTATGTTTTCTACACACTAGATGGCGGTGTTCTGATATAACTATATAACTTCTAATAATTATAATTGCATAAGTTGATAAAAAATGCTATGCAATAGCTTTACCGCGGCAGTCTCCGAGTGCCACTATATCGTTTTTTATACTGTAGAAGTATAATTACTATCATAGCAACTGGAAACCACTAGAATAAAATGCTGTCTTTATCTTCGAATTTGTGTCACCAAGAAAATGTTTGTATTCAATGTAATGGTTGTATCAAATTTGTTATCGACACGTATACAATAAATAACATTTAAGCCAATGTGTTTTGTATGACCGTGTACTCGATGTTGACACGAGAATCGTAGTGACTTGGTCATGCAAAAATATTCTGGATTGAATGAATGTGAAAGCCAATGACATCATTTTAACCATTTCCTTATTTCTAGTGTCATCATCAAATGACGTCAGTCCATTCTGACAATGCGCACTTCTCAGACGATCATTTTTTCCCCCATTGCACTTAGACCGAGTTCCCCACTTACGAGTATAGGTACTTAGTAGGTATACTTCCAAGTTCCATTTATGTCACGCTCTTTGGTATTTGTGTCCTTAAGTACGAGTAAGTTGCGGGTTCCATAACTCATGTTTCAGGACAAAAATACCGAATACATGTCTTTCCAGTGAAAAATCCCATGATTCATGGGCATCTTAAGGTTGTTTGACGAAATTTACAATGGAGAATACTGTGACGAGACTATTGGGACTCTATTCCAACGTTAATTAATGAAGTGAGACGGTAAATCAGTCAACTATTTCTAAGAAATGCGACAACTGATGCGCTAGGTGATTACATTGCAAAGTCATTGGAGGAATTAATAGCGAATGATATTATGATCAGAATATGCATGATTTTGATTGCTGGTGTTTTCTATTGAAATAAATGGTTTAACTGGAATTTGAAATGTTCTCAGAAAGAATGAGAAACTATACCTTGAAATAGATCCTGTCATATGATTTTTTTATAATTCTACTTGTGTGGTCCGGAACTATGAGATTGCGAAGGCGGTGGCACACCACCTAATAGCTTGGCATAATAGAAAGGAAACTGCTTTTTAGCTTATTGACTACAAGCTACTAGCTACGACATACATAAGTATTTATGTGCAAAAGTTTCTCTCATTAACTGGAAAAGGCACCGCCCCTGATATTACACATGCAGATTGAAGTTTGATTCCTTGATAGAAGGTATAGAAGCAGATTGAAGATTGATTCCTTATTTTAAAGGACATGATGAGCAAACTAGAACATCCTGCTTTCAAGTTCATTTCCAACTCTATTGTCGATCCATCCAGGAGCAGGTAAAGCGTTCTCTACATCTCCTCAATAGTCAAGAGAATTAAGAAGATGATCTTCTATGACCAGATTCTTACTTGGGGAGTTGCAAGCCAATATCAGTAGTGAGTAGTATGTCTGTATAACACGAGCATCTATTTTATCAGCGCATCTTACAATTATAAGGACAATTACAGTGTTAGAAGCGTGGGACGCACTATATTTAGCGATGCATTCTGTAATTAACACTGAAACAATAGGATTCCTACACTGATTTATACTCACACAGTTATGAACTTTACTTCTTTCACGTAAAGTTTAATTTTGATTGGATATTTTACGCTTGTTAGTGGTTTATGTATAAAGACGGTGTCGTATTACAGTCGCGTTGGATAACCCCTATTAAGTATTAATAGACTGGCTGCCAAAAATAAATCAGAGGCTTCACTGCAACCAACTTTTGCAAACATGCAGGGCAGAGGTCCAATCCACAGAAACCCTGGAGTGTACCTTTACCACGCTTCTTGGTGGACGCTTCTTGGTCACGTTTCACGGATTAATGTAATGGGTTGTTGGAAGTTATTTTACGGCCCTACAGGTTTTGGAGCTTGGGAGACGGTAACCATTTACGATCAGGTACATCGTCTTCTTGTTTGTAGGACTTTAATATAAAAACCAGCCTTCAACATAATCAAAAACTGTACATTGGCAAACCTGCTACATTGTGTCAAAAATTGTTTGCAGCGATTTTTAGAATGCTGCTAAATGCGCTCACATTTACGTAAGTTTTTATAATGGTATACGAGTACAATTTATTTAGTGCAAATTGATAGTTTTGTTTCTATATCCAGAGTAATATTGATAAAACAAATATACATTTTATTAATATTACACGTTTCAGTATAATCAAGGCTAGATATATTCACATATTTCGAAAAAGGAGGAGCTTCTTTCGTCGCTTTTTGTGTGTATATGTTATTTGTGGACTAATTTCAGATCAGATTTCGTTGATATCTGATACACATATTACACTTACAACATATTATACTTTGCTACCTAAAATTGGAGTCACTTGACACATGGGACTTCTAAGAGCAAAATATTGTCACTTTTGAAGAAATAGTTCTAGTTGTCCCATCGCCAGACAATATAATGTCAATAGTTTCTGAACACAGTCAATTACTAGGGTAAGCAGAATCAGCACGGGGGAAGGTAGGTGCCGACTCAAGATGAATGGAGTTCCAACTTTGTCTTGAAGAATAAGAAAACCTTCGAATTATAATAGATAAAACTGTGCTTAGTCTTTCCAGGATTAACTCGATAGCTTATCATGTGACTGTTTAACCTTCGCAGTGTAAATGCCCCTTAAATTGGAGCAATATTTGGTTTGGCGATTCGATAAACGTGTGCGCTTATTTAATTGACTACGGAGTTCGTTGCCACTCCCGCTGGCTAAGTATTCCGGGTTCGATGATCGAGTACCTACTTAGGGTAAATCAAATCAACTACATAACTTGCTAATTGTTTTATTTCTTCGAAAAATAAATAGCCCTCCATCTTATGGGTTATAAATTTCACAGACAGTAGCACAAAGTCTGTTTGTGCCACGGCGACGCAAAATAAGACAAGTTTTCTGGAAACTCACACAGACTATCAATGCTTTTTACGCTCGTTGTATGAATGTAGTGTACGCGACTTACGAGTCACAGACAACTCGAAAAGATAACTCCATTTTCGTGAACCTACCGTCCTCTATCCCAAGGCAACATCTCCTGTTCGTAGATCACCATACGTCGGAGTAAGTTTGGTGGTAAAGAGCACAGAAATCTCTAACAGATTTCTGTAGCCACAGCCTCGTTCTTTGTTCAA
Organism: Ochlodes sylvanus; assembly: GCA_905404295.2. Taxonomy (NCBI): domain Eukaryota; kingdom Metazoa; phylum Arthropoda; class Insecta; order Lepidoptera; family Hesperiidae; genus Ochlodes; species Ochlodes sylvanus. The sequence goes on along the minus strand of FR990146.1, from coordinate 834,849 downwards.
AGTTCAACTTTAATACAATAAAGGATAAACTGGACAATGACAAATTGGGGTAATTGCGTCTTGCACTCATAAGTATCCCATGGTTTTCCCTAAAGGAAGAATATTGAAACAATGAAAGTCATCTATCTGTATTCAGTCATGTTGCCAGGATTTTACCTTCCCGGGCCGGCGGCACCATTGTATTCATATCGTATGAATTATGCATGGACTGATAGGCAATGCGAAATCCATATTCAGTTGGTGAGGAAAACTGTCCCGAATGTCCTACATACGAGTATGTCGAAGGGTGACGCAAATGGACGTACTAGACTGAGCTTAAATTCAAGGTGTAGAAAAATGCATGCACGCTCTCTGTTGGTAATGTAGTGACTCTACTGACTAACTGAAGCAACAGGGTGCGAGTCAGCCAGCAGAGCTTCGGTACTACCATCCAGCAGGTGCCGCTTTCTCTCTCCTCTTATGACGGCCTGGTCATGGCCCGAGATTGTCGGCAGCATTCTAGGCCGCTCAAATACATTCAAATCTTTAGCCCAAGTTTACTACAATACCGATAAGGTGACTATTATAATCATAACTAGCAGATTAAGCTTTAATGTAAATTTAAAAATGCGAATAGCTTTCGAAATTATCGTCTCCACATGCACACAAATGGTCGCTTTCCTTTATAGTAAGATGACACCTATTAAATTTTCTTCTCCTTCACAACCCATAACTGATCCACTACTGGACAACGATCTTCTCCCACAACGTGAGGGGTATAGGCCATAATTCAAGTGCGCATTGGCGGACTTCACAAACCTTTGAAATCATAATGGAGAACTCTCAGGTGTGCAGGTTCCTCACGCTATTATTCTTCACTGAAGCAAGCAAAAACCAATTCCTAATACGCACACATAATATGCACATTGAAAAGAAAAAAACAAGAGGTGCGTGCAAGATTCGACCCCAGGTACCCCTATTCACGAGTCCAAGGTTGAAACTACTTGGCCATCGTTATATTTAATTTTTAGTTTTGTAATGTGCAGAGTAAGGACGCATATCATATAGCGTTCCCATCGGCATCGGCGCAGATGTGCCTGCCTTGCAGACAGTCTGCGACTGGACGGCGAGATGTATACCTATAGATTATTTTATGTCAATAATCAAGTGAAGTATAAAAGTTAATTGTTTTTTTCAATGAGCTCCCCCTGACCACACTACAGTATAAATAACAAAACTGCAAGTGTTGATGACAATCTAACTTAAGTGACATTATGGCCTTATTTTTTGTTACATCTGTGTTATGTTATTACACACCGCTAACTGGTGGCAGGAAATATATGTTTTTTGAAATAATTACACATGTTATCCTTGTCATTAAATTGTCAGCAAAATTAGAGTGGCTTGTAAACCCTCCTAACATTACATGCCTACCCGAGGTAATTCGTTCTAAATATGAGTAGGAACCTACCCAAGAACATAGTTGACATAAATAATTTCAATACACTATAAGTATTAAGTCTATACTATATCTTACCATCTTAACAACAAAGCTATAGCTTAGGACTTACGTAATAGAATTATGAATGTTATGATTTTACCATTGTATGTTTATATAAATCTATATAATTTTGTTCATGTATTCCCACTATTACTCTTAAGTATTCATCATAATTCGCATTTTGTCTACGAATAATATTATTATTCGCGTCCATTAACATGCAAAATGCCAATACACTTTGTATTGCATTTTACTTTGCAATACCCTTTGCATACTGTCCTTTTGTATATTTCTTTAGTTTCGATGACAATGCATTTTTATGACAGGTATGACCGGATATTACGCTCAGGATTGGCTCTAGAGGAAACTCCTCGACGGTTCAAATTAAAAAGCACTGTAAACGTCCACAGGTCGGTATCGTACGCAACGTATCAACCGCATTTTTTTTCATACTTCACTGTATCATCATCCACTGTATCGGCAGCGATCATATTGCCGATGCAAGTGCCGATTAATCCGTCGGTGGTTCCTTCGCTGTAACTCATGTCCATCATGCGGATGGTCTGTTAATTGGTCGGTAAAGTAAAAACAATGCTATATATAAACACAGTTCATAAGATGTGCGTTATCATCAGACATTATTGTCTTTATACTATTTAGAACATGGGTCACCTGGGACACTGCGAAGCCACAACCTCTATGGACATTCGTAACACAGCGCCACTAATGTGTCGCTAATCAACAAAGATAGTCCAGTTTCTTGGAGCAAATCAGAAGCTGACCTTAATCAAATCATGCGTCCAGGAAGAACTGCAATCTCCCAATGTTACAGCGTCTACATTAATGTCACGTAGTAACAATAGGCTACAATGAAATGTGTCGCTACACGACCTCCCAGGTAATTATAGGTAGGTACCTATTCAAATAAAAGTTGTGACCCTGTACTTCTTATTTGAACCGTGACACAAAAATAAGACCTTTCTTTTAATTACAAATTATTTATTATCAAATAATGTAGGGCATAAGCAGAATCTAAATAATATAATCTTAACATATTACATATTATAAAAAAATTCCCCCGTCGCGTCTGTCTGTCTATCTGTCTGTTCGGGATAAACTCGTAGTTTTTGAGTTACTAATAAATGGGTGGAATATTCCTATATTAGGTATAGGTCTACAATAAAGTCCGCATGTCTTTTAAGGATAGCATCACCGATGTGTTGTCGATGTGCAATACCAAGAATTGTGCTGTGGGGGTGCGAGTATCAAAGCGTTTGTTTATTATCTTTTACAAGTTAGTCCAGGAACGTATGCAAGGTAGAGTAGGTAACGCAAAACGTGCGTATAATCGAACTTGACCGGTTAATCTTGCTCAGTGACCTGCGCTTGCGCGGTTGCGACGTATCGAAGTCAATGAACTCGACTGCCTTGCAAAAAATGCATAACTGATATGGTTAAATGAAATATTACCACAAAACATCCAATTACAGTTATCTAGCCTACCTACGTTTCGACAATGAATAACGTAGATATTATTCATTCTCTGCTATAAAAAAAATTGGTTTGAATCTTTTTTGTAGTGTTGGGTTAGATCTGTTTATCATCTAAGGGCAAGCCAAAGTCGTTTAAAATTTTTTTACATGTCTTACTTGGTTTCCGGGATTGCTAACTTAATTAGATTACTTACTTACCTACCTATATCTTGTATGGTCGCTGTGTCGGTAACGCTCACGGCTACGCTAGCGTGAGTTTGAAAAAAGAGTAGACGATCGAAGCTATGGTAAGTAGATACCTATATCACAAGAATTTAATTAGCTTTCCGCACAACCGTTTTCATACTCAAGCAGCTCAGCATCAGACAGAACAGCGACTATCAGCTGTAGTACAAAATCGCATTTTATTTACCGCCTGAAAAACATCTCGCGAGTACGCCGATATACAAGTTTCACTTTAAAAAATCTGTCAATAAGCAATGGGCCGCTATAGATAATACTAATCCCGGCAAATGATTAATATTTATGTTGGAATTCATTAATTCAGTTTAAACGAGACAATAAACGCGTACCTATCTACAATGGTTTTTCTTAGAAAAACACAATTACATTTGAAGAACACGAAACTCAATGTAAGTAACTAATCATTATGCGATTCTGATAACTTAATGTGATTTTATTAAACTATTCCTCTGAAGTAGCAGGACATATTTGACCGGCACACAGTGGTCTGAAATTTGAGCTCCATAGAAAATGAATGTGTCAAATAAAAAAAGTGGAATGTCTGGATACCCCCTCCTATGTTCATGTAAAATATGGGGGCTTAGAACTACGAGCTTAGAGCTTGGGACTACCACTTGAGAGAAAAAGTACCTATTTGTTTTTTTTGTATGAGAGAAAACACTTAATAGTAGGTAGGTACATTATTTTGGAACTGAATAGACCTGAATAGATCACATTTTTTCACATTTACAAATAAAGTAATAGACCAATGATCGAGGCTCGGGACCATGTATGAATATTTGCCATCAATATTTGTGTCACTCCGTAACAAAATAAATACACCAGTTACACTTATTAGAGGCGACCATCTTAGACCTCAAGGGTAGTAACACATAAACGTGACCGAATAAGCACAAGACTCTTACTACTAACTGGACTATCACTAAGGCCCCACTCCTCAAACGTACCAACGAACTGAACAACTAACATTCCTAATAACACTCTTCTAACTGGACTAACCATTACTTATTCTTGGTCGGCCACAGTTGTCATGGGCTGGTATCCTATCTTAAATTCAAAAAGAGTGACTCCAGCTGTGTTATCGTATTAAACTTCAAGGAGGCTTTCAAAGGATATTGAAAGAGCCGTCGGGACTTGAAGATACCAAATATTTACATTCCCACACCATCTAAGCACAAGACGATTGTCATTAAAATATCTTATCTAAGTATCAATCTATTTTTGTACAGTCACAGATGTTTTTACCCAGCCGGCCGTAACACGAACCAAATCAAATTACCTAATTGTCGTCCACCATTCACCACTCAATTATAAACCAGGCCCAACCTCTATCACGGCGCAATTACGTTTTTGCAGGATTAGAAAAAATATTGCTTAAATAACTTAAATAGTCTTCTATAATTAGCATTGATTTCATCACTTGTAAATTATAAGTACGAGTATGTTTTTTATAGAATGACACGATGAAAACCGGAAATATAATTAAAATCTTTACATATATTACCTGTAGATGATCGATGTAAAAAATAAATATGGTAGATATTTGAGAAAAACTATAAAAACTATAAGATTCTATAAGAACGTTTTTTAGAATTTTTGTCAGTTGATCCACTGTAAACTTTCGGGTTATTCGGTTCCCCAAAACTGATAGTTTAGTTAGGGGATCAGTAGCTACTGATAGGGGATCAGTAGATGCTGACTGAAACGAGCGATTTATGAGCAGCTGCTCATAAATCGCTCGTTTCCGAATAAGGTACTTTTCTTTTTCTTTTTAAAAGCCAATGACTTACTAAAGTGATTCCAATGAACGTATGTAGGTACGAGGCTAACGATAAACTTAGTAAGATCATATTCTCCCTCGTCCTCGTTGAAGACGATCAAACTATAATCAGACGGGATTATATAAGTCCACCGGCATAAACAGAAGCAAAAACAAATCGATATCAATAAAAGAAACTGAATATCAGGCTGTATAATTACAACATCGCTGACCGCACACCACACCACAAAGCTAGTCACGTTCATTGTGATCGGCGGCGACTGCGGACTTGTTACATGTGTAATGAGTCGCACGGTAAACAACGCGAGAAGTTAAAATATATTAACACAACCTGGCCGGCCGCACGACTTTGTTTAATGGAGATTTACGCCATTGCAATTATGCATAGGTAATTATTAACTTAACGACGCGCGCACGCGTCTCTGCGTAACATGGATATAATAATAAATAAATAACGCTACACACTCATAGCCCCACACTAGGATTCCCTGTGTCGTGGGTGCCATGGACAACACACAAGACAAGAACACACACACCCAGAAGAAGAACGGAAATTTAAATTCATCATTCAAATTTCCGCCTCGCTGGGAATCGAACCCAGGACCCTCGGAACGGCGATCCGGCGTGTTAACCATTGCGCCATCCGGGCCGTCTATATAGATTTAGATTCCTTATAATCTCTGGCTCCTATAGGATAAGCTAGTGCAATGTAGGCCTTCTAGAGGCCCACGGCTAACACGGCTTCGGTACACAAAGTTACAGTCCCTAGTCATTCCCGGATCTACATTAACATGTGTTATTTAGCACCATATAGTAATCAGCAAGTGTCACGTCTCCATAGTATTTGCACGACTATTCATAATGACAGAACTGATTGCTTTGGTCTGCAATTAGGCAAATAAGTCGGTGTATCATCAAATCAAGCTATTAACTCCATAACTACATAATTTACTAAAATTTGTTGTTGTACCTTACAATAGGTAGCACATACAAATAATAGTATTTAATTAATATTAAAAGTATTAAGCATAAGAGGTGTATTAAATTTAATTAAATAGGTACTTATTTATAAAATTATTTTATACTTTCCAGTTTTTGAAGTAGGTTTTTTTAAACGTAGTTTTTTTAGAGTAATAGTCATCAAGAGCTGTTTACATTTAGGTATCCAACAGGAAACCATCACCATTATGGACATTCGCAACACCAGAGGCAACACTAACGCGTTTCCGACTTAGAAGGAAGCGACAAACCAAGGACCCGCGTTACATTGGCCCTTCCTAAGCATTTAACACTTGTTAAGTCCACGATAATCCCTTTAAATATGCAGGTCAACCGTGGCCGGTGATGCGACATCCGGCTGGCCCTACAATTGCCCAAGTTTGTAGCGAGCATAACACATTACCCGCAATCCTTCACGCTGGCCAATTGAGCAAATTGTGAAATTTACCTCATCAGACGGTATATCCTTCCCTCCCACGGGATAACTATCGGGTGACGCCGGTATCAGATTCTTCGAGGTGTTAACTTGCAAGGAATCTGATATAAAACTAGGTATATTTTAATTTAGCTTTTAAGTAGGATGTCAATAAGTGTCTGTACGATATGCTATGCAGAGATCTTCACAACATAAACGATGTTCACCAAACTGACCAAATGCGGATTTAACACATTGTCAAGAACATAAACACGAAATAAAAGGTTCCTGCGCCAAATCAGTGATTATAATAATATTTTATGCTTCTCTGCCAATTAATCCACCACCACAAATCATCTTCGTAGTCTTACTTCTATTCTTTATCGTGTTTGTGTATGACATAAAATAGTAACTACACATCGTAGTAGGTAATTGTTGATTTGCAACGGTCGTAATCTTATTAGAACCGCCTTTGTGTTGCACACTCTAAACATTATTTTGTAATAGGTACTATAAAAGGTATTTGAGATAATGTTACATTGCTACTTTCATTTAGTCTGGCATCGTGTTTGCAGGATTTCGCCACAAATGGTGCGAAACGAAACTGTCTACAGTTAAACGAAATGATATTTAGAATTTCGTACTTTACCACCATTTTAATATCGTACTCGTGTATGGTGACAGATTTCTTTATTTTTCACCTACGACCCTTATTCAGGTTTCAGTATCGGAGGGCCATGTAAAAAAAGTTCACATGGTTCCTTTTTTGGAGGGCAAAGCGATGATGCGGCCGAATGTACGATACTCACATCCAAGGGAGGCGGTATATTCAGCCAGTTATCATCAGGCTAATACTAATAACTAATAGAAATATACTGTGATGTACGACCCAGCACTGCCTAAAAGTATTGCACTGGCAGGGTCGCCCTGTGATGTACGGAGTCGGTAGCGAACTAGCGAAATAATACGCAGAGCGTTGGTTCTCTCTCAACTGAATATCTATTGACGGAAAACAGGGGTTTACCTTTGATATTTTAAAATTATTTAAAAGAATATCAGATTACGCTGATATTAAATGTGCCAATACATTAGAAACCGTATTTGGTCATCATGTGATAGTCATCTGATATTCTATGTTTATGATTTTAAAATAAAATATTCATTTTCCTTGTCTTACATACATGCTGATGTGACACTGGATACGCCATACACCACAATACATTTATGTCTCCTCTGAAGCAGACATTGAAACCTAACCCAGATCCTGTTTTATCTCAGAATTGTTCAAAGTATAAGAATCCAAAGGTTGAAATGAACATAATTTGTATAGATATTCAGTATTAATTAAGAACCAAATTAGTATTATTAGCATTTAGTATTTATGTGTGTCAAGCCGTAAATTTACCGAGGTCATTTCTATTTAACAGTGCGAGACCATCTCGGATGCTCCTATTTATAGATAAATTGATTTGCAAGAATGATTTCAATTAGATTTCGACTTCGTATCTTATTACATGGTTGTACTACGTTCTAAGATGCAAGTTATTGTCCAGAAAGCGGGCACTATCTAATATTACGTATATTAAGATAGTGCCCGCTTTATACTGACTAGTAAACCCGCCCTCACTTCGCTTCGGGAAACCTGTCCCTTAGGACGCACATTCGGAAATTATCGGCGTGATTATTTACCTTAACTTATGTACCTTAACAATTATTGTTTGAATTTTTGTCTGTCCGTCTGTGCCTTTGTACGTCTATGTACACGCTAATCTCAGAAACGGCTTGCCCAATTTGGGTGCGATTTTAACTAATTTATAGTGGTTAACTTCATGATTATGATAATTTAGAAACTCATAAATATTATCTATTTACTATGCAATAAAATAATTAAATAAATGTAACTAGTAGTACTCGTAGGTACTAGTAACATGAATTACACGTTTTCGGTAAAATCTTACATATTTTATGTTTAACCTCGCTTTGTTGACCGCCACGGTGAAATCCATTCGATTTCTCTTCAAAGAAATTACAAATACATGATTTTCTGCTACATTTCACGCTCTTTTCGATGTAAAGGATTCTTTATCGCGCATAGATTTATTTTACACATGGGCCTTTGTTTTGGTCACAATAATATTTTATTTGACATCTTCTAAACATTTATTATTAGGTACCCTACGACATTGTGCACTGCAATTACGCCATTGCACTATCTTTGACGACCCGTACGGTGCAATGCCAGCCAGCCTACTGTTCGAAGGGTCTTGAGGTCGATTCCCAGCGAGGCGGAAATTTAAATGATCAGTTTAATGATTGATTAGTTTAGGTGTCTGTTCTTCGTCTGGGTGTATGTGTATAAGTGTTTTAGTGTTGTCTATGGTAACGACGCAGGGAATCCTTACATTTGGCACCGCATCCAAATCAGTTGAGCCGTTTCTGAGATTATCGCGCACAAGCGCACCGACAAATACAAAAATTCTAACAATCATTATTTTGTATTCGTTCGTTCATAAAGGACCTCAATTATAATTTTTCTCATATATCTTCCATGTACATACAGCCATCAGTTACATTTTTATTCTATGTATAGACTATTCAATCACCTTTCAATAAAGCGATATCTCGGTTAGTTCTAGTCCGGTGATCTAATCCGGAACGCATGCGTGTCTCGCGAGCCGGATAATGTGAGGCGGCGGCTGTGCCGGTACATCCTTACCAGCGCTGATACGATCAACCAGGGTCTAGATCACCGGCCTTAGCCTTGTCGGAGCGAGGATGTCTGATGACCACATGTTTCTTATGGTTGTTACACTGGGAAATGACTTGGTAATAATAATTCGCAGAAAATGCACATAAAGCTAATTCTATTTTTTAAAGTTCCGTACCCAGAGCGCGACAAATGGAACATCTATTAATATGCCTCCCTTTTCTATGACACACGGCTCTATATCTTGAACGGAAATAGATAGACATGTGACATTTTCACAGAATGCCTGTGACTGTGGCCGCTATCACAACAAATAATATCGATCGATCGACGATGACCGGGTCTGAACCCGGTTGCCATCGTCTTAGTAGCCGTTGAAAACTGCAGTTGATGGATTGCGAACTACAACCTAAGCCACTCAACACACACGATTATCATCTGCAATTTATGACATAGGTGCTATAATAGTGAGCCAATGCCTCTTTCCGTGTTGGGTTGATCCAATGGAAACTAGAAAGGGTTAGGTTAATTACCACCTAAGTTTACTACTCGAAGAATTGTGAATTTTATTCATTCTATCTATACCTTTATGAAGCTGAATAGTTTGTTGGTTTGTCTAACGGGCTTCTCTCAGGAACTACTGGTTCGAATTGAAAAAATCTTTTTGTTTTGGATAGGCCATTTACTGGGGAAGGCTATAGGCTATATATCACGCTACGACCAATAGAGGATCGGAGCATCAAAAAATCTTGCAAATATGGGAAAATATTGAATATTTGTAAACGTAAAGAACAAGCGAAGCGTAGCGAGGGCAAGTCCACTAGTCTTTTATATTCTTAAGAATTTGCATAGGTAGCATTTGCACATTCTTTCGTGTAGCTACACGGTATTGTAGCAGTTATAATCTACTTTTTCAGCTTACTGATTTACTGTTGGTCTGTATCGTCAAGTACTTAGCAGGTATACGTATTGCTGCGGTCAAACACATGTGATACCACAAGCAGAGACATGTAGTCACCGCATGTCCGTATACGTGGTGCGGATAACTAGCACCATCTCGTGTGGCTAATGTTGTGGTTTGGGCGCGTGACGCCATTACATTCTCGTTACAGGTCGTTTGTAAATCGGTCTGCATATTAACCTGCTTCATAACTAGCAAATAAGACGAGTTAACGTGCATTGTTATTTATTCACGGATACAAATTCTTTTGTAAAAGATAAGCTGTTTCTGGGATTATATGTATTAATGGTTGTTGGATGGATAACAGTTGTAACATTCCAAACCGAAAAGTGTGGTTCTTTAACATTTAAGCATTCGACGCATTATCAAATTAGGTCGATAATAATGTTTACCGCGATCCTCTTGACCTCTGGGCGCTGCACATTCTCACAATCACGCATATAGATGACCGTCAGCCGTCATGTGACCGTTATCACCTTATCATCATCATACTTTGTATACGTAGGTATCTACTGTATTGGCGCAGTCATGTGCCAAGTCAAATGTTATTCTAATAGGGTATCTTATCAGGAATTTGCAAGTTGAGAAGAGTAAGTAGCCTACTTTTGGAAGATGGTACCAAGAGGTCGAGTACTACTATTACGCGTAACCAAGCACTAAGTTATATTATGTAAAAAGTTGACGTGATGAGTTCAATATTTATCTCCAAATCCATAAATATCCAAGCCTAGAAATGCCTTTTAGCGATATTTTTACGTGTTAGTCCTTATAAGAATCTGTCCTTTTGATAATATGCTTTGGATGATCTATGCCACCAAACCAGCAATGAGACAGTTTTGAGTTGTAATCATTGACTTATTATTACTATGGACATCTAATCTCATACCAAAATCGCGAAAAAAATGTCCCAGTCAGTTGTCATGTCATGTCATGACATGACAACTGACTGGCAGTTAACAAGGTAATTTAAACACTAAAATCATTACATCTCGGTTTAATTTCGATTGCAGTCGTGAACGCGGAATTGTTGCTCTCCTTGCGGTTTTTTGGTCATTTGGCTCGGACATTTTTTAGCGCGGACCCGACGTCCATAGTAATAATAAGTCAATGGTTGTAATGAAAGAAATTGTCATGTGCCTGAATATAAATATTGGTTTGGACCACACCATAGTGTTTGCCTCCTGACTTGGTCCACATTACAGGCTCCACCGTGTACTTTCGGGCACGTGAGTGTTTGCTTACTGATTAGCGGTCCTCTTTCGATAACTTGATAACTAAAACCAATATTTGCTAACAACTACTTGATAATGCAAACATTTGATTAGGATTATTATTTTGATAAGGGCGGTTAAGCGCACATCGGTTGTTTCTGCTGCGAAACGTTTTGCGCCAGCATCAACTTGTGCTGTTTGCGCAGTCCTCAGTAGCAATGTTTCAAATAAGACTGTATTGAATGATGATTGTATTCTGCTTTGTACATCCTCGTGTCAATTCTGCTCGTATGTCGTCCATCATATTAAATTCAGAAATGCTGAAGATAAGAAGTTTGTGATTCAATGATTCGGAGAGTTTTGGGCAATATGTAGGTTCAGTCACATGTGTAGTTAAACGGTAGTTCAGTTGCAGAGCTTTGAGTTTGAGTAGGTAGGCATGTGGGTAAAACCCTTTCTTTTGAGTTTGTTACATCGCTACCTAAGGAAGCAAACGCACTTTTGGCACACTCACCATTACATAATTATGTATAGGTAGGTATAGCCTATCACCTTATACACGTATACATTATACACGTATACGTTATACACGTATACATTATACTAGTATACATTATACACGTATACATTATACACGTATGTGACGTGCATGGTTTTTTCGATTTTTTAAATTCTTTGGGGCCATAGAATACTGTTGTCTCTACACAATTTTGATCCCAAGATTTATCCTTCTATCTTCATTTAATATTATATGATTTACCATTATCAGGCCGCTGAAGGTTCGATTGACCGGTGGCTTGCATCGATCGCGATCAAGCAATAAGGGCCTGGTTGGTACGTGAAATGAAATGAAATTTATTCGAAGTTGGTTTTTTACAAACACTTTTCGAAAGTCAATCTACGCCATCGCTTCAACAAATCCCTACCGTGAGTAGACTTGGAAGAAGAAGCGGCAAGAAACTTCCAAGAAGCTTATTTTTGCTACTCACATTACAGATAGCACTTACTATACTACTTACTAGCTAGAATATCAAACTCATGTCCAAGCATTTTTATCTTTAAAATAATCATCAAGTTTGTAATAACCTTTCGTCATAAGAATGCCTTTGAAATGATTTTTAAATTTACAGTATGGCATTTCCGTCAATGGATGTCAACGTCGTGGATGGGTGACGGCTAGTGGAAAAGTTTCTTGAGCCCTTCCGTGCCTCATGGGGTACGTTAAGCCGTCGCGTCGGCCGCTTTTATTAGGTATAGTCAGATATCAGAAAGCTAAGCCATATAATTATTATATCTGGGTTTGTCAGGCAGTATTAAACCTTTTGACACGGGTTGTCCACAAACTCCACCAATCCGCACTGGAGTAGCTTGGCCTCCACCACTCTATGGACCTCCTGCGTGATGAAGAGACTTTTGCCATATAGTGTTTTATCAATGATTTAAAGCCCCCGGACGATTTTACGTGATTTACGAGCCAATTTCTGTCCTAAACGCTTATTTTAGTAAACGTTTGCCAAATTGAGATAACTTTTGGTTTTAGTTTGTTTACTGCGCAAATGTAGTATAACTTACCAAAGTACCCAGGTAGCTGTGTCCAATCTCCTCCTCCGACGTGTCTCCGGAGACCAGGCTCTGCTGCTTCCTCCACTTCATTTTCCACTAGTGTTAGTACTGTTACTTTACCGTTCATCCACTTTAGTATTCACATCAACGTGAATTACTTGATGTACAATTTTAATAATGTATTTTTATATTTTATTTTTTATTGGTCTATAAGCATCAATATTGGATAAATTCATAATTTATTTCGATTTGCTGTAATGATTTAAAAGAAACCCTAACCAATTTTTTTAATTTTAAAAGACAGTGTTTTATGACTATAATCGTAGGTACCTATTAAGGATATAACCACAGTGTAATTTTTCGTGAAGAGATAATTCATAGTATAGGGAACGTGCGTATTAACTTGCGTATGATAAGACTTTTTTTCATAACAAGATCCATAAGAAACTTAAGATCTTTTTAAGAAAGGAAAGGTAATAATGTAGTCTTCATTCTCGTTTGATATTCATTTTTGCTCTAATATATGCTATTGTGCGCAATTAATTTGTAAAGATAATAAGGTCACCATGCAAAAGTAGTTCTTAAAGTATAATTAATTTTGACTTATTAAAATTCGCATTAAAAAGTTGGAAACAATGACAAAAAATTTAATGCGGTCACAAAATTTATTTGTCCGCAGACCGATCTTTCATTGAATAAGATTATTGAGTGCCTCAACATTTAAATGGGAACTTTAAATGTTATTGAACTTCTTCACAAGAGAGATGAAACCTCCTCGGATGTTAAAATATTAGTAGACTAACTTCGTATGTAAGTAAGGTCCTAATGGAATAAGTACATAATATGTTTATCGTTATTTTGCAGCGTAACTGCACCCATAGGTCCGGTTATTATTATGCGCTAACAATATAGTTCGTCGCTAAACAAAGTAAAATAAATCAAAAGTTTTTTACTGATTACCTAAATTATATGAAGATTTTTCAATTTCTATTTTAGATATATTTATTTATTTATTTATTTAACCAATAATTGAAGATTTTCTATAGACCTTTAACTTACAAAAATATTTGTAGCGATGTATTGATATCTAATTTAACATGTTATTTTCGATGCAAACTTGTCGGAGTCGGTAAACACTCTTATTTAAATAAACACTTGACACAAAGTAATTGCAAAATCACATTTTTAAAATCTTCGAACAGAGTAACTTTTGCCGGGATTGTCTTTTTTGGTCCGTCGAGCCGGAGAACCGTCCGGCCGGTCCAGGTAGAATGAACTAGCCGAGCTTCTCCATTCGCACTGAAATACTGAAACCTAAGACTAGTACACACAGAAGGAAGTGGCTAATACTATGCAGTACTTTAACAATTGTTGGTCGTGAGACGGAAAATATCATAATAAGCGCCATTTACCTAGTCAATGAGCGTTTTATGAACGGTGAATTTAATGGCCAGATAGGTTTCACAATGTAACGCCACTTACACCTTATTTACTTGATTGTCGTGCAAATTGTATTGATTCAAAGTGCGATTTTTTTTTCAATATTTTAAATGCGCTTAATACTGCCATGTAGCAAGATCTTAACAATGGCGTGTCCAGCCAATTGTCGCGTTATAAATTAGCAGCCAAAAGGCAACAGCTTCATTTGTATAATATGGGTAATGGCGTCACAGTTTATGTGCTCAATTGACTGATCAATATAGTTTGCACATGTAGGTATTCAAACTGTATTTAGGATGAAAAAATGTTAGACGAAACTAAATTTATTCTCTTCTTTCCTGCCTTCTACTCAGGTTCATGGTGTCACTTTCTTTATTTTAGTTTCAACGGCGCTGGATTGTTTACTAGTATATTTGGCTCTATACCTACTTTAGGTTGTCCAAATTATTAAGAGTATTACTTAATGGTTAACTTGATAATAACTGATCATTGATCAGCTATTTTTAACTAATGGCTATAGTGTTCAAATCTTTTTGTGTTCATAATATCAGTGAAGCGGATCTACAACATAAAAATTGGTTACCTACTTTAAAATGTCCACGTGTTTCAACAGAAAAACTATTCAGAAAAATAGCAACGGCATGTAAAGTAACGCTCAAGTATTGCGATACGTGTACACCAGCCCTAACAATCCTTGTTACCATCATTGCCTCATCACATTACCACGTTTGAGCTCCTCGTTAGTGCGTCCTCCAACGTCGATTGCAATTATCGACAACGTTTATCGAAATTCCCAACACTAACCACGTGATAATTGCAAACAATGATTTGTGGAAATGACGAGCATTTCACGTGACGTATGGTCTGTAGAAAATAATTTAAACAAATAGGCGATTTTAATTTCTGATGACATCATGTAGACAATATTTTGATATGATCGTAAAAGTGTAAATTATTCAAGAACATCTTTTTTATAGATATCGTAAAACAAATGGTAACAATCGTGACACATCTAACGAACCCGAAGTCGTGGCTTGTCCTTTCGTCGACATCATCAAACAAACTCAATTTGCGCTATTAACATCACATTTACATGACCAAACGCTTTGCTTTCCTTCGTTATTATTATTCTTACTGACTATGCCTGAATATGGCTCTAAAAGCTTGCTTTAGTCAATGTTTCCAATTAGTGTACCCGGCTCTACACCTTTCTAACCGGAACACAATTGCTGTTAAAACAATTATTACTGTAGAAATTATACTAAATACCTACCGTGGCGCGCGGTAGTGCCACCCCGGTCGAACTCTAGGCACTACCAACTATTGGCCTATACCTTTATAAGTACCTTTTATACCTCTGGGCCGGGTGCCCAACGAGCCAAGTGATTCTTTCAACCGAATCCAGCGGCAAGTCAATCGTCTTGTCAACGATCCCATGCTCACAGACGGCTAAGAATCACTCGAGCTCCGGAGAGATGTGGGCTGTTTCTGTGTTTTCTACAGTCTGTATAGTGGGAAGTGTTCTGATGAACTGTTCAGTTTAATACCTGCGGCTAACTTCCGCCACCGCACATTACGAGGTAAAGCTAGTATCTACGAACACCACCTGGATACCTGGCATTCCTCCACAGTTCGGTTCGCACGTTATTTCCTCCCACGTACGTGTAATTGTGGAACGAACTTCGTACATCGGTGTTCCCACAATGCTATGACATGGTTTCCTTCAAGAAGTGGGTCCATTAATGAAGGTGGGCTGGAACTCCAAGTTTTCGAAAATAACTTTGCAATTAAATTTATATCTGGTAAAACCACACATATTAAGTCATGGATAAATAAATTATGTTAATATTTCATAATTGCCACTACCAAATTGTAAAAACTTGCGGTTAGCCTAATCTCACGTACCTAAATAAAACGAGTTTAAAGCTCTAATAAATGGTAAGTAATTAAAATACTGTACGAATCTTCGCTTTTGTTCGCTCCATACGATACCTGCGATTTAATTTTAATCGACGACATTGCTTAATGCTACATTCCTATTCGATTAGCTGACCTTATTATATTTCGCAGTGTCAATATTTGTAAATAAAAAACTATGAACGCATATTTCTATCTATTTTTAGTGCCCTAATAACAGTACTGCCTTCTCCTTCATTTTTTGTAGATTGGTTTCAACCAGCGTGGGCTAACCAATAAGCCTCTTAGCACGCCTCTCCATCGTATCCAAGGCTATTAGGTGTGATTTGCAGTACCAGCCCAAATGTGACTGCAGTACTCCACACATGGTCGAACGAATTTATCTTCAGAAGATGAGTGACGATTTAAAACAACGCAAAGATTTATGAAGCGACGCGAGAGCTGTTACTACGTAGTTTAATAATAATGTTTTATAACTTCAAATGTACCTATTAAGTTTTATAGAAGTCCATAAACCATAAGTAAAGTTTATGGAGGAACTGTTAACATTAAATTGAAAAGCACATTAAATGTGTTTTACCAATATCTGGCACATTGTTCCGGATAAGAGCAGAATACGCTACCGACAAACAGTTTTAAATGAGACAATCAAAGTCTGCTTCAATTAAATAAAATCTGGACTAATTGATAATGTTATTCTAACATTTTTAGAGCTCCGCTCAGCTCCGAAGACTTTTATTGGATATTCAATGGGATGTGCAATTTTCTCTTATATAAGTAACCCAAAGACGAGCATATTAATAATAATGTAGAAATTGTAATTTTATCGATATCTGTAAAGCATTGTTATATGCACGCCACTTATGCTACATTTGTATAAAACATAAGATTATTGTGAAAAAATATTAAAAAACAAAAACAACATAATATATTTAATTGAGTATAGGTGTATCACAAGGTAACACTTTGGGTCCGCTATAATAATTATATTATCATACAGTTAAATGACTAGATCTACCTACGTAATACATATCCATCTATGATTTTACTAAAAATACTAGTAATTATCAAATCAGAACAAGTAACTTGAACAAGAACAAGTAAAATTGAAAATTACTAGAATAGTAGGAGTATACAAGGAAATAAAGTGACGCAACATATTATTAGCGATTGTATTGTACACTAGTCACTACAGTACCACGATTAAACTAGATTTTATCATATTAACATACAGGAAAATGCACAGGAGCGTCTGTGAACATAAATAATAACTATGCATAGGCAAATAACTTAAATATGTATGAGTCTTAGCCACACACATTCAACTATTTATTAGGTATTATATAAAGCAAAAATTGAAATTGTTATGTTAGTATCATAGTTTTGTGTTAAGTTATACATTTGTTATCACTCAATTACCGACAATTAATTTATTATCATAGATTGTGAACAAAGATTACATATTATTTAACTTTCTCATTCGTTATCAAGATTTGAGGGCAAATTCAAACGCTCCCTTGTATATAAATCGATAAGACTCGATTTGTGCACTGTGTGGCCGATAACAGTATCACCTTTGTGAATCCTATATCTTGATATTTAAACTGATTTTATATTAATCACTGTTTTGTTTTTTTTATAGAACTAAGAAGTAGTAGCCCAGTTAGTAGTTGTTCGTAAGAGTTTCGTTATAATTCGGTCACAGATGTGTTGCTACCCTTGAAGACAGAGATAATCGCCTCTAAAAGTGTAACCGGCTCCACACCTTTCTATCCGGAACACAATAGCTTTTAAAACAATTATTACACGGTAGAAATGGTACATACACAAGAACCGACATAGAACAAGACTCAAATCGGGACTAGGGTGGTTTTTCCAGTTAGCAGAGGGTGTTGTTAAGAATGTTAGTGAGTCAGTTAAATACATAATAATAGATGCTTGCTTTTAGAAATTGAAGTTATTTTATTGTTCCTGTACCCTCATGATGTGAATGGGCATGTGACGTGTTTCTACGTCAAACCGTCACGTTAAACATGTACGAGACGTGCGGAAATCTGGCGTGAGTCCGTGAACAAGGAGTGCACATTTCCATGGACCTAACGAACGTCATTTGTTGGCCTGTTTAATTTGTCTGGCCCAATAATAAGGCTATGTGTGTGTTTTAAGACCAATGAGGCAATCATCGAAGACGTTCACTAATGAGGCGTTCTAATAAACATTAGTTATCTAGTGTCGAATTTGTGACCAATTTTTTTGCGTTAATACAAACGAGCCAAACGAGCTTACGAGCCACCCGACGATAAGAGGTCACCATCGCATATCATCGCATCAGTAATACCACAGGCACCCCCGATGCGTTGCCGACCAAGAAACAACAAAGAGGAAGAATTCAATACTGTCTCTCCAGCACCCAGCTGGAACACGACCATCCACCCTGACCTGCTGGTATGGGTAGGTGGTCTTGGAACGAGAGATCATAAACTATGCTACTAGGAAACTAGGAGTTTCTTTTGAAGTGAATACTTCTTTAGTATCGTTGTGATTTGGAATTCGTTGAAACGAATGAATGAAGCATCGGCAAAATGGCGGCTGGCGTAAGTAAAGCAAAACATCAGTATTTGGACTGATAGTATTCGTTGTTATGAAGTTTCACTTCTAGCACGTGTGAATTGCACACATTTTAATTTTCTGATTATTTTGTTACATTATATATTGACAGCTAATCAAAGATGTGACGAAAAAACATACAGGTGCACATTGTTTAATTAAAAACATTAACATTTCCTCTCCGTCTTCATCGTGTTTCTCACCAATGACCAAAGTAATGTGGTTGTTACCGACATTGTACGTGATTAAAGTCATTTCGTGAAGATAAGAACACTTATAGTTTCAACAAAAGAACCAACACTCACTTTACGCGATATTTAGTACTTCCGACTCTAATAACTGCAATTATACAATATTGTTAAGAAACCGAGAACAATAAATTATTATTATGTCAACAACAAGACGTTAAAATTAACTTCAAGTACAGACAATGGTTCATGTGAACTTTTATGACTACTAACTTTGTGATATTATCTAATGTCTATTGTGTAGCGTGTAGTGCTTAATTTTCTACTTAGATCATTTTCATAAATTAGTTATTTTAACTGAATTTTAGCAACAATCTACTCTTAGTGGCTGTTTTTACTGTAGCTACTCTTATTTGTGCTATTTTTTTTCTTTAAACGCGGATAAATCGCGCTAAATTAAAATGCGACCGATAAAACACGTACCATTCTTAACAGGTGCAACAGTACGTAATTTATGCATTCACTACGCTCCTAGCGCATTTTATATTTGGCTTCAACCCATCAATGGCACACACACACAGCACAAGTCTCTCTTCATAACTAAGGAGGCCTAGAGCATACTTCTCCACGCAGCTCCAGTGCTGATTGGTGAAGTAATTAGTTGCCGACCCAAAGTGTTGGAAATTTTTATACCCCTGACATGGCTTAACGACTGCTATCTAATGATAACAACCGGGGCCGACTGCTTTACGTTCCCTCCGGAAACGCTCAAGAAATTTTGCCAGTAGCGGTCACCCATAATACTAACGCGCCCGCTGTTACTTTACTTGGTCAATCACTTAGAATCGACGCAAGCCGACCGGGCTATGAGCGCATTTTTATACTACAATAGTTTACGCGTTACGTGCCGTATGTGACCGTGGAGTTGTGTGCACTGTTCCCCTTGCGTTGAGACAATTGCCCATTATCTTCGCGTTCGCGTGCGATATGGAGACCTGTGCGTCTTCGCCGTGATTCACGAGCCTTGTTTAAGAAAGTTGGGTCGTTTCGTTATCATGCAGCGCAGCTGTTTGATTGGGCATACCTAAAGCATAAAGCAGTCACAGCCAAGTGGTTGGAACGTTGGACTCTCGAACAGGGGGCCAGGGTTTGAAATCTGCACGCACCACTAATTCTCAAAATGATTTGTATATTAATTTGGTTATAACTCGCTTCGATGAAGAAAACCATCAACCTGCGCTGCGCACCCAACATTTTTCCATAATATTCTCAAAGGTGTGTGAAGTTATGACTTACGATGATGATGATGATGATGACCTATACCTTAACCATACGAGTACTTTATTATTTAATAAATAATATTTTATACAGGCTTATAAATTCAATTTATGAATATGGATTTAGCTACGATGAAACTTCATTTTTCATTTTATTTTATGACCCGATTGCTTTATCACTGTTATATTTCTTTCTTTATAGCACCACAACAAAACGACACCATTTTTTAACCAGGCAATACCAGATAAGTTTCGCTAATTATTAATTTTGTTAGTTATCACCATAAACCCGTATGCCGGTTGCGGCCGCGGAGTCACCGACACATTACTGCAGATGCTCTGTAGAGAACATAAAGCTCAGCATCACATTGTACATATTTACCATCCCGAGATTAAGTAGCGAATTTCAACAAATAGACTAGCGTCACTGTTGCAGCGAGTTGAATTACCAAAGTAAATATGGTCCTTCGAGCTGTGTATCCAGCATGGCAACTGTACGGAAAGTTACGCGTTTCCCTAATGCCAAATGGTGGAGGGTTTAACTACCAACTCAAGTAACGGAAATACCCTTAAAATGTTTGCCACTAACGTTTTGAAGCCTCAGTTTGAGCGGCGGTTTTTTTATTATTATTAATTATAAGTTAATGCTTGACCACAATCCCACCTGTTGGTAAGTGGAGATGTGGTGTTGGGTGGTAGAGCACATAGCTTAGTAGCGCATATTCACTCTTGATTTGAAGACACCCACATTATAATCGGATGAGAACACTGACGCTGGCAATTTATTCCAGTCTTTCGCGAAACGCATAATAAACGATGAACCAAAGCGCGACATCTTTTTCATGGTAAAAAGGTACCTATTGTAATTAAATCTCTCTCGAATAGGCATAGTAATTTTAAAAAACTTTAGACTAGTAATAGCTGATGTTATAAAAACAGGAAGATCATGAATTGTTCAATTTTATTAACTATCTACAACTCGTGTAACTGATAAACGTCGAAAAACGAAAGCGAATTTCATGGTAACTTGTCTTGTCTTGATTGAGATTAGATGTAAAATTTACTACGAGATTGGCAACATCAAGATATAAGTACTTGGCTACTGAATTTTTTAAAATAAAATGTCAATAGTTTGTGACGTTTTAGTATCCTGGTGTATAACGGCATGGTTTTAATTTATTTATAGATATAATGCGTTCACGTATAGCTTATGTATGTTAGACCTGGTATAACCCACTCTTCGTCCATATAAATTATTAGAATTATTAGATACTTAAAAAGTTTAAAATAACCGATAAACTGGATACATAAAAAGTTTAAAATAACCGATCAAATTATAACGTGATTTCGTTGCGAGCATGTTTAATTATCTATTTATGAGTTTAAAAATATTATAATTTTTAGATGCGAGATCATTTTATCCTGGAATTACCACGGAATTGGGATTTACGCAGGGAACTTCCACGCGAGTCTCGGGCACTGCTAGTATTGATCATAACGTTGTAGTTGATATTATGACTAATGTTTTTAATTTTCATACAATACATACAGTAAAATATCACACTGCCACATCACTGGAATATCCAGCTTTGTTTTCAAGACAAGTGGCAAGATTTCTAGCAAATGCAAACACTCAAATTCAATAACAGCACTCATATTTCAACAACTATTTAGTGCTTCAATTCAATTTTACGATATTATTATAGTACTCACTTACTGTCCCAGTTTCGCAATGTCTATTTCATTGCCAAAGGAAATGAGCATTAATCTTGCAAAACTAATACCTACTCATTGTTGAAACTATTTTATCAAAATAATATAATAAGGTTGTAGTATCTCAGTACTCTGTGAACGTAATTACTCAACAATTAATCACCAAAGATTATTTGAAAGTTAAGAATCACCACCAACCATAAAACTATAGCCGTTTTCTATAATCTATCTAATTCTTATTTCAAAGATGGATGGAGCCACTTACACCTAAAAACTACACGTCGGACATCATCGAAAAGTGTTTAGTTCTTTACATGCCCGGTTTGTACCTTAGTACATACCTCCATCAACTCCTTCAAATTCGGTTTCACAGTCAAAAAGCAAACTTTATATAGCGCAACAGTAAAAGATCGATCATTCTATACATCTATCCACCTGGAATAGTACTTGCGGTATATTTCAACGTGTTAGAGAAATCGACGTGTCATATGAAAAAGGAAATGCGGAAGCGTGTAGCCGCGACTAGCTAAGGCCGTTTAGCAAGGAGTGAAGCACAGTTTTACTAATCTCGCCATGTCCTAGAATTTCCCATCGGCAACATTCAACCGACAAAATTTTCACAAATTGCTCACCCTAGCATTCAAACTTCCATGCATAATGCTTCAATATTTATTGGTATAAATTGTGCGATGTGTTTGCTTGGGTGATTGATTGGGTTCAACTTATTCATCTGTAATAACATCTGCAGGGCACACTCCTCGGAATGAGGGCGTCTTGGAATCTCCGTCACGCTGCTGCTTCATTGCGGGTAGGTTGTAAAAGTTAGTATCCATTTCATTTATGGCTAATTATGCTGCCAAAAGCACGTCCAGATTTTCCCTATCATAAAAAACTTCCTCGGTAGCACATCGCTAATGCTACCGGTGTCTGAAATGCCATCAAATCTTATATCATGAAGTTTTACTCCAAGTACAAATAGATAATTATAAAATAATAATACGGCAGTGCATAGAAGCTACAATCTAACTTAGTGCCTATCTGGCGACTCTAGACTGTTACTTCCTACTAAAGTGACCCACATTGCAGTCAGCGCAAAATCTGTTTTATTATGCGTAGCACACATTGCAAACTCATAATTCTTGGTTCATAACTCCTACTCGTGGTTAAAGAATATAGTCCCGATGATAATTTGTACATGATAAACGACATAATCCAATACTTGTAAATAAAATCAACCCTAAAGTGTTTCGAAAATCTTTTATTACAATGTTAATCATATTATTGAACACAAAAAAGCTGTTTCATCTCCTTGGTGGCCAGTGATTATTGATATTGACATTTAAACAGGAAAAAGTATTAAAAAAAAATCCTTTATAACATGAGAATCTTGAGGCACTAACAGCCAAATTATATGAACTATTGGAACTAGTAAATTTTACGTTTCTTGGCCTTACATTAGCCTCTCGTTCACTAAGGATTAAATGGTCATAAATCATAAACATCGATTCTCCGCTACGCGAGCTGTATTATTGTAATCATCAAAATCCATTGAATAGTTTTTGCGTGAAATAGTAAAAAACAGTCATCCATATATCCTCACAAACTTTCGCATTTATAATATTAAGTAGTAGGATTTCATGTGATTAGGAAGTACCTACCAATTGTTTGTTTTTACAAGCTTTTATTTAACTTGCCGTGTTAGTTACTTAGTTAGTTGATCAGTTGGCTGGTTAGTGTGAGTTAAAGTTGTTATAGAGAGAGACTACCTACAGCTACTATTCGTAATGTGAGATTATATGATTAAGGTGTCGTAGAGAGTACATAATAGAACAGTTTCTAGTATGTACTCTCATTCAATACACACAGCACAGCACTCAATACTCTTTTGAGGAAATTTGATCGACGTGAGAACATAATGAATGTTTGGTTGTTTCCGCGACTGGATTCCAAGTACTGGTTTGATACCTGTATTAGGGGAATCCTAGTGCGTGGTTCTAAGTTCGAGTTTTTTCGTGTGGCCTAAAGGGCGGACGAAAAAGCAGATGGCCCACCTGATGGTGAGTTAGCCAATTCGTGTATGAGCTTTTATTATGAACTTCGTGTATGAGCAAAACTGAAGGAGTAGGCAATACACCACAGGTCCTAAAGGAGAATCCTTTCTACGTCTTTCTAGACGACCTCGTCATAGCACTCTAGAAAAACCTCAATATGTCCGTTCTAGTTTGCTGAGAGCGGTAGGAACGATCACGAAAATTGGACGGCGAAAATTCGACACCTATTCAGTTGTTGTGAAATTTGTGGTTATTTATTAAATCAGAACGTTATTCCCCTCTTACCGAAAAATTGTTATCATTTATCATAATCATATAAAATTGCCACAAGACTCTCACGTCAACGTTATCGTCCAAGGATTTACAGTGCGATAACTGATAGACGGCGATAGGAACCTAGGATTAGATAAGAAGATCGTAATCCGACCAAAGTCAATGTCGACGATCGCCGATCGCCTTGGGTGACTTCCTCAAAACTATTTTAATATATATAGGGACAGCACTGTCGGACAGACGGTTCCAATGCCATGGATTGTTTACTAATCAAATCTATATCCAGTAGATAAAGTGTTAAGGTTGGGACACGGTATAATTCCGGAGTAGGTACCTAATTATAGTCTGAAATTCGACGTTCTATAGTGAATGGCCGAAAAACGGCTAGACAAGCAAGAAATGCAGCATGAATCCGTTTCTTAACAATCTTTTCAATTAACTGTGCAATCTTCGATACAACAACTGGCAGTTAGGTGATGTAGCAAACAGACAAAAAAGTACAATCACACGATAGCACTATTCTCGATATGCTACGGGTGGCACGGACAAAAATCAGACATCACACAAGACTTGATTACAGATATTTATCTGCACTGTAACATATTATATTCTCCAGCCGGGAATCAATCTCTTCACCCAGGCAGCGACTGTACCAAGTGTGTATGGCGACTGTCATAATGACGGTCGCAAAATTTCCGCATTTTTTAAAGAAGCATTTGATGTTATTGTGACGATGTGTGGACGATGTTTACTACGACTTGCAGGATAAAGGGAATTTTCCACTCAGAATTACGGTTCTAATACTAGATATGGACTTGATAATATTTTTTATTGGTCATCCTTCCAACCCTGCCTACATAGCTAAGCTCCGATCTAATATCTTAATCTTGTAATTAGTGACAATAGGGCAAGTCGAGATTAATTAGCATTAAATTTCGGCTGTCACACTTTCGTTTAAGCCGATAATTGTGTGTACGTTTACGGGCGAGTACCTATGAAATAATGAGGGCATAGCATTGTAAAATAATCGCTATCTCATACGGACTTGTTTGAGCAGTTTTCGAAATTTAGCCCACTCTTCTCGACCATCAATGTGACTAAACATGTTTGATGGGATAGATATATTGTATTAAATTAAAAGAGGGTAGGTTTGGTCATTAAACTAAGATACTAGGTACTGATGTAATTTTACCATTTTTTGTAATGTAGTCAAAAGTAGGAAATGGAAAGTAAAACGTTTTACATGTTTTGGTCGGTCTCCGAGAGCCAGAAATAATGCAGCCTACCGCTGCAAAGAGAACGAATTGTTTTTAATGTCACTGATATTCACGGACAAGGTTGGCCACTGACCAGCGAGTAGGACATCAGCTCGTTTGGCAGCTGTTTAGATAAAAAGGACATCCGGAACGCCAATTTCTCAGCTACATCATCCTCGTAAATCACTCTAATAATAAGCAATTTTAGAGATTCGGGTTCAAGGAGACATACCTACAGAAATTATGTTTTATTTATACCTATATGTTCTATGTATCGTTCGAATGTTTCTTGTCTTAGCATATCTGGGACTAGCTAACTAGACTAGTGTAATGGGACCATCGCTGCATCGTAGCCGACCTCGGACATGAACAGGATACTTATTATACGTATATATTTAACTAATACATACCCTACCACACACGAGACAAGACCCAGACGAACAATTACTAACAAATCAAGGATGTCTGACCGTTATATCTTGCTCCCTTGTCCGTATAGTGCCGTCCTTATTGCATTCATCTTTCGGATACCTGCTTCGGGAGGTATTGTATTGTATTATAAGATCTGATATGTGGAGGAACGTCCAATCCCAAGCATTTTACGAACCATTAAAAGAATTACCCTTATCTGAAGAAGAAGAAGAAAAAAAAAATGTTTATTCGCCGTTAAAGCCGCAGCTGACATGAATTAAAACAGTTGAACTTACAGTAGGTAGACATTAAATAAAAAAATAAAAAAATGTTATCTGATGTAATTTTATCGTTACGAACTTCTGTAATAAGTAAGACATCATTGACGTGTGGAGTAATGAACCTGGAACCCCATCTTTTAACAATCTCATAAAGCAACCGAGACATAAGTATAAAACTATTCACTGTTGATCTTGATATTAGTAGGAGTTTCGACAACGCGTCGGCGTTCCCTTTGTATGTTGTTGCTCATGTTTATGAGCGACGGTGATAAATCATCACGTGGTTTGTATGTTCGTTTATCGACAGGCTACGACGAGCAGGGTAGATGGGCAGGAAAATACAAGGACAGACAGATCCATTACAAGCCAAAACCTCTATTTCAATGAAATGCTAAGCTCTATTTCAACTCCAAATTTTCCCATGTAATATTTGCCAGCAACTTTTTTCTTTAACGAAAGAACTGCAGACACGACATAGAGGATTGAAGGCCCATTTGAATATGGGAAAATTAAAACGCCCAAAGGCGTTAGGTTAGGTTAGTTTTAGGCATAAAGACGGCTCGATTTTTTATAACGCTACACACTCATAGCCCCACACTATGATTCCCTGTGTCGTGGGTGCCATGGACAACACACAAGGCAAGAACACACACACCCAGACCAAGAACGGAAATTTAAATTCATCATTCAAATTTCCGCCTCGCTGGGAATCGAACCCAGGACCCTCGGAACGGCGATCCGGCGAGTTAACCATTGCACCATCCGGGTCGTCAATTACAATAATATTACAATACTAGCCTATTATATCTTGTTTGATTAAAACTTTCCTAGTTAAGTACCATCATACATATTTTTTACTTCACACAACAAAATACAGACGGATAATAAGGCGAGCAATTTTATGATTTCTAGCTTGACGTACATACGTACTAGACATTTGAGTATTGTATGCAGTCTTTTTCAGTTTGTTAGGACAAAGTTTTAAAATTCCAGAAAATTAAATAAGACATTTTTTTATAGCCTTTAAACCGGAAAACATCAGTATTATAATTAGTTAACTTAAAATCCACTCATTTTAATTAAAATTTTAATTACTTAACGAACGATAATTACAGCTATTACCTAGACATTTATTTGAACAGCTGTATACGTCATAACCTGACGAAAAGCGCTCATAGTCAGTTGAGTAATGTTAATCTTAATGATCGACGGAGAAGCAGCTTCGGGCGTAGTCGGTAGTTGAATAGGGGTACACAGTTCAACTGGTGGGACTTTTTTGTTCCAGTAGTTCAACTGTCAAAAGTATGTGACCGATATTGACAAAACTTCTTGACTGCTTCGATGCTTCGGTGAGTCAAGCTGTTAGTGCAGATTATCTCTTTACGGTAGTTCTTAATCCGTGTTGGAGGCAGTGTAGCATAAGAATTTTCAACACCTAAATCCGCTGCTACCCCTCCACCAATCTCTGGAGCAGCTCGTGGGGTAATATCACGGGTCCTTCACTTCTTTTGGTCGGTAAAGGATAGGTGATGCCTTTAGCACACCAATGACCAAGACCCTGACCTCGTACCATCAGGTGACTGGGGTATAAGCATTGGTCCTTCGTTGGCATAAGGAAATCAAAATGTTTCTTCATGTTGTATTTAAAGAAAGTATTCTAAAAACCCAATGCATTGATATGGATGGAAATTGGAAGTACTAGACCCTAACGTAGGAAAGTAGTTGTTGGTAAATTTCAAAATTAAATCATACTAGACATTAATTGGAAAGGCATTCACTTGGATGCTTACATCAGCAATTGTCTAGGGAACGCACTATACATCCAAGATCTCTCACTCTGCTTAATAACATGAAAACTGTCAAGTGAGTTTTTTTATTAATTCCAAATAATCCATACAATTCCCTAATCCTACAAAGTTCTTTGAACCCGCTGTGTAACTTTTATAAGTTGTAGACACTTGAAGCTACTCTATACACTTATTATCAATATTTTGGGAATTCATACTTATCAAGTCAGAATGTACATTACATAATGTTATCTTATCTATTGTATGTACAAATATTTGCGCTATGACAATGGAGGTGGAGTGTTCTAATAAAATGATTTTAGTAGAAACAATAGATATACATACATACAAACATATAGCATTTTTATTACGTCTATGTGATGACCAGGCAGTTTGTCAGGAATGAGCCTGTCTGAAAAGAGAACCCAGTTTGTTCGGTTTGTTTATGTTGATTGTTTCGTTTTTATTTTCAACTTTGTGGTTGAACAAAGGCCCGGGTCACTCCCAGTAATATATCTCCTTGATAATAAATAATTCTTCAAATTGATGCTGATTGATACTTTGTAAATATAATCAAATCTAATATTATTGCAGTGCATACTACTTTAGTGGCTTATTACTATTATTTTTTAGTTCAATATTTATTGTATTGTACCAAGGCATTAGAGATTGTCTGCATCGGCAATCAAAATTCACTTCAGTCTTTTTATAGATGCTGTTATCTTTTGACTAAGATATTCTTTTTTCATTCAAGTTCAATCCAAGGTTTTACCAATTGGGTATTCACCTGAACTTACACTTTCAGAGTATGTGTTTTTTGTGAGGTTGCATACAACTTTAAATTAGAATTTAAATTATATGTAGTGTCCTTATTTTTGTGAAAATTTGTTCGCCACATTTTGACCCAACAAAACAGCAATAATATAATAATTGTATATATAACTGTCCTATTTAAGTTTCACTCCTCAGAATCAATGAACTACAAAGCACATTCACTGTTCAGTATAAGTAAACAAAGGTGTAATTTAAATAGAGTAGAGACTCCATTATCCTGACCCCAGTTAGCAGTAGGTCTAGGTACCGCATTCACCATTATTTCTAGTGTTAGGATTTTGCAAGTTGACATCTTAAGCAACATCAGACAGAAAGGTCAAAAAACATTGGTTTTTAAATAATGGCAACAGGTGAAATTTGGATGATTTGTAATTAAGTATGTAAAAGTCACTTTTCTTCATACATTCAATGATCCGGAGTTTTGATTATACGTATGCCATAAGACAACAATTAGTCCGGTTAATCTATTTTCTACTGTAATCCAATTTTATTTATCAGGTAAGTAAGAAATTAGAATTTAAATGTAAAATAAATGTGCTTAAGTAAATTTTATTAATATTAAACTAAAACTCTCAAACTCAAATCATTTACTTAATTTTTTGATGTAGGTATTTTAATATACCTACTTATGAACATCATTTTTTTGCATTTACCATAATAATTTATTAAAATGTACTTAATGTCAATTTATCAACGAGGTTTAATGACCTATTAAGTCTAAAGTATTGTCAAACAATTAAAATGATTTTATTAATTTCAAACAAAATAATTAAGTGATGATTACTTGTATTGGAGAATAAACGTAGGGTAATTATATTAAAACATACGCAACATAATTTTAACAGATAAATTAATCCGGAACTCAATTTATCAACACGATGATATGCACACAACCTATATTGTAGAACATTCTCTACGTTAAATTATTTATATAAACATTACATGACTTACGACAAGTGTTTCAAAGCAAGAAATAATAATTGTTTCTTCTCAAATATCATCCAGAACTGAACAAAGTAATAATACAGTGAACAAGGAAATGAAGTTAAGCAAACCAACGCGCAATATTTTTATAGAAAATTAGAAAGTTCGCAAACTTACCAATGTATTTTGATACCCCAACCCAGACTCATCGTCCGAAGTTTCCTCCTTATTATTTGGATCCTTCATCTTGAAAACTGTAAATCACTGAAGAGTTTTTACACAGGAAAACTAAATTTACAACGAAAACTCAAAAACCACGCGAGCGAGCCGAGCGAAACAACGAAATTCGCGCACCACAACACTCCCGCTTTTTTTATTAAACTTTTTAAAAATAAACTACACAAGGAGTTTAGATTTAGTCAATGTCCAGCCACATACAGCCATCTCCCCATTCACGGTCCGGTGTGTAACAAGATAACGTGTAATTGAATAAACGCGATTTCATGCAAATTGCTCGTGCGCCAACAGGAAACACTAACACACGTTCAAATAACACACCATTCAGTGACCGACTGTCATTCATTTCACTCACACTTGTAGATTGAGAAACATGTCAAGCAATCAGCCGTGCGGTGACAGTTGTATTGTAAGCGTCTATAGAGTTCAAAATCTCGCGTTAAAATCAAAACCCGTAACGTAAGAACCATTAAGCTAGACCTTAGCCTTTATCTTAAGTTTAATCCCGATCTAATGGTTTAAATTATTTTTTAGTTACTTGTTTTGATAAGTAAAATAAATAGAGTTGAATCATAAAATCATAAATATTACATCGTCATATTTTTGACGTCAGCAGCGCCCAGTGCCTAAACGTTGACGTTCCGTTTCGCGGAATCGTGTTGTGTTTTAGTCTGTAAAATAAATTTAATTTGCGTTTATTCGTTTTGTAGGTTTATCAATGGCGGTGGGTGCAATATTTGGCGAATAAAATAATCATGCGATTAGATTAATTTATCTATATTGTATAACAAAATTCCACTTGATGAATTGATCTATGTACCTACTGCTGGCCTGGCTTATATTATAATATCAGTAAATAAAGCAATGAAAAATAATTATAATTCTATGTTGGTACCTGTAAAAATAATGATTGTTATGGGTCAATTCAGGGTTTGTTTAGACTGTGGTTTAGATGTGTGCGATATTTGCTGTCGCCGTGGGTGGGTGGGTAACAAAATCAGAGTGAGTTAACGGTATTACTTGTGTTTATACCTAAGCGAATATTGCTACCGCTATGGATATTCTAGGTAGGCTATGGGAAATTCGTAGATTTCCAAACTACACAACAGAAGAAGGTGACCTACCATTGGTAGCTCTTTAGTCGGCTATTTACTTATAAAAGGATTGAAGGGTTTTACTGATACGTTAAGTACCCACTAGTTCCTACTACGTGCCTTTGATAGAACTAGAATTTAAACTCTTTATTGATTGCACACCGAAACATAGACATAGGATAGGTAACAGTAGGTACACATTTTTAAATGAAAGGCATAATACAATGGGCGGCCTTATCGCTTACGAGCGATTTCTTTCAAACCAACACAACAGTAGGTATGACAAGAAACATGTCTGGAAGAAATTAGAATTAATTTATGTAGATCGCCAAAATGAAACACAGCTTTGAAACAAAGATATATATTTCATTCTTATTATAATTCAACTGCATTATTATAAACTAAGATTTGTCATTTTATTTAGCACGGAATCGTTTGATTAAACTACATAGGTAAAAAAACATAATCATACCCCCGCACTAAGATTCCCCGTGTCGCGGGCGGCGTGGACAACACAAATTACACATCACCCATGATCCGAGAACAAACATTTATCTGTCACACAAACATCTGCCCCGGCCGGGAATCGAACCCGGGACCCCTTGCTTCGTACTCCACTATCAACTAGCCTACGGGGTCGTCCAAACGGTACAGTACAGTACGGAGTCGGGGTTCTTATATATATATTATATAGTTAATATATTAAACTACTTTCGTTGTTGCGAATGGAAAAGGGTGACCCATCTATTGTAGAAGTCAGGTATGAGTAACATTAGCTATTATTTTCGGCCGCGATATATTATAATACTAGACAAATAAATAGAAACAATCTAGCAGCAACACAAATTTAAATATTACGAGTATTTCTAATGGGCAAAATGGGATCGTTACGGGAGGGGAGATATTGTTTCCAATGCTCTAAGCAATCTATTTAAGGACGAAAAATCAGGTTATATGGTAAATAGGTTGTGTACAGTGGTACTCAAGTGGTTTGAACGTGGAGTTCCACGTCGGGAGTTACCGATCAGTTTAGTATCACTTGCTTAACTGAAGGAAACCATTGTGAGGAAACCTGAGAGTTCTCTTGATCTGTGCCCTCACATTGTGACTGGAGACTCAAGCCCAGCTGAAGAAGTGGCTAGTTAGGTACAACCAGGTGGGATTGTAGACGCCGGCTTATATTTAAAAAAATAAAAAAAACGGTAATTTTTTTCTAATCAATCAACAAACTAATCAACTTGATGGGAAACTGTGATCAAGTATTTTAACAAATAAAGATCACAGGTGGTCGGCCAAATGTGCGGGTGCCAAAGCAGACAGAAGTTCTTGGAGGCGTAAAGCAAGAGAATAAAAGTACCTATACACGCGTATAAACGCGTAATAAATAAATGATAAAATTGCTTTTGGACTTCTTATTATATTCGTATCATATGGTACCATTACTCCAGGAAAATAGTCACGTAAATCCTTTGGTTTTACTATTTACATGATATAATATGAGTAAACATCTATGTTTAGTAAACTAACTTAGTTTAATTACGTCATTCACATTTATTATCAGCTTCATAAGTTATTCCTTAAATTCAATTCGAAAAGGCTTTAAATTATAGAGAGTCGCATGACATAATATGAAACCTTTTAAAGTTTTAATATCAGACCACTGACCTTTGAAATTACCGATGATTTAAACAATAATATAGAATTATAGAGCACCTAAGAAAGACCTTAATTTACAAAGAAAGTGTTTCGAATTATGCCAGCATCTATGTATACAATTTATACAATAGATAAGTTTCACAAACTTATACTTACTAATTGTTATAGAGTCATATTTCTTGACCACGATCTTGATTATGCTGACAATTCAGTGGCCTAACACTTTAATCTACAATTTCGCCACCCTTCATTTTATGACTATTTAATTTACAATATACAATTAAATACGAAGCGACAACTAACATGACCGGAAGAATAGTGAGCTAGCAGCAAAAGAAGAAACGTATAGAGACAGAAGTAAGGAACAGAATTTCAGGCAGTCAGATGTATTGCGCGAACTGGATCCAGTAGGTCGCGTTGAGAACGGAGAACAGAAGAGGAAAGAAGACGCGAGAGAATCGATCCACGTTGATAGCACGCATTCGTGCTTTAGCTGCCTCGGCTGGTTCCTGCAAAACATACCAAGTTAAACAAGAATACTCAGAGATTTTCAACAGAACATGCAACTCTTCTATTGTGGATGGAAGGAAGGTTAGAATTTTGAAATTTATACTTTCAACATTCATATAACCGCCTTTATCTCCTGAGAAAAAACGTTAAACTTTCTCAAAAAAATTGTTCGGGAATTGACGATCGCGACAATGATATTTAATAAGATAATTATAGATACCTAGTGGTTGTCGGTATCCAAGTAAAAGTATCATTAGAAGAACTAATAAGGATAGGTATATGAAACATTCGATTTGCAACATGATGCTGGACTATTCGTTACGAAACGTGGAATATGAAACATCCGATTTGCAACATGATGCTGGACTATTCGTTACAAAACGTGGAATATGAAACAATCGATTTGCAACATGATGCTGGACTATTCGTTACGAAACGTGGAATGATTGATTGATTTGGCGATGTTCTTTTAAATTCTTAATTCTTTTGTAAGCACATGTCCTATACTAAAAAAGCTAACTTGTTTACCTTCAAATTCAATACTATCAGCGATTACTGATACAGCAGCTACGTTTGCTTCTATACTTAATAGCATTTGATAACTTGAGGTAACGCAATGTTATCATTCTATTCAGAGCAGGCTACATGTAGATAAATGGCCTAAGCTAAAATCGGATGACTGTTTCTCAGCAAACACATATTTTTCACAATTACAAACTTCTACAAGCAGCTGTTCTTAGTTGTTTGTTCAAAGCAGCTAAAACAGCATCCAAACTTTGTTGGAGACTATATTGTTAGCCTAGGCATATGCTCTCTAATTATTTTATTATTCAAGTTTAGGCTTGCCTGCTTCACGATCTCTAAAACCCTTACGTGTAGCGAACCCCACCACGCTGCTTCAGTGCGGATTAGTGGAGGATCACTCATGGGATATGAATCCGCCACTGGCACCAGGATTCCCGCGGTGGTAACTGACTATGAGCCTATTGACTATGATCTTTTTCTAGATTATTGCTGCTGCTAATTGTGAAAAAGAACGATAAAGTAAGTACACTTAACTTTAAATAATTTTTACCTTTACCTTGGGCTTGCCAACTCCGTCGTCCAGGATGATGTTCACCAGGCAGTACTCCATCAAGGCCATGAACACGAATCTTGAAGAAGAAAACAATTGGAATGTTTATTATCTACATCGTATTGTCATTTAAGGCAAAATATGGGCATAATATTTAAGGTATGAATTGGCTTTCACATAATCATAGTGATCAATTTTATTTATAGGTAGACTTTCAAAATTCAAATCCTTTCTTTTAAACGAATATACAAGCGGACGAGCCACCTGATTGTAAGTGGGCACCAGCGCCTATGGACATCTGTAACACTAAATAAAGGTGATGCCTTGATGGCAGAAAAAGAACCTACAATTAATGGCTCTCAGACATTGCGAGATTGCGACCGCATTACGGTACATTTGGCGGTAGATTTAAGGAGGGTGGTGGTAGCTAGCCCAGCACGTAGCAAACCCTACCTTGGCGCATGAGAATTAAGCTGGTTGATGCAGGGTCCCAGAAGAGGTCCAACTTAAGTTTGCAGTGATGTAACCAAGTCCAACTTAAACATGAATAAGGAAATCTCATAATACTTACACGGTACAAACCGACATGAAAGCGTCAACAGCCTTCAGGTAGGAGACCGGCGGTAGCTGTGCTTGTGATTTGGCATGCTGGGTTGACAGCGTCAGGAGAGAGGTGACTCCGAGGGTCACCCGGGCAGGCGCCGCGTCCGGTTTGATCCAGAATGATACCCACTGGAAAACAGAGAGAGATGATATTGATCTGATATGATAATGATATTGATAAAGTGAATTAATAAATAAAATGTAGTCTACGGACAATTTAAGCATTTTTACAAGGTTGAACTCAAACTTAACATTTGATTGAGTGAACTTTGTGGAAATAATAGGTAATGATAATTATTTTGTTTTGACGTGCTTCTATCACCTAGAAGTGAGTTCGTTTAAATTGAGTTACTTTATAAAAGTCCTAAAATAACAAACGAGAGTAGGACTTACAGACATAATGACGATAAGACAGGTGGGTATGTAGGTGTTGAACAGGTGGTAGCCGAGGCGACGTTTCAACTTGAAGATGACCTCTAGGCAGGTGAAGTTTCCTGAAAATATTCAATATGTGTATTGTAATAATGTCGCTTAACCTTCTCATCCTTGGAAATAATAAGATAGACAAGAGTTTCAGTATCTTTATCATCTAACGCTAACTTTCCGGTGACGCCTACAGGACGCAATGTGAAGTCAAGACAAATGATTATTATTATTTATTGAAATTGAATCGTTCATTAATTGAAACTTTTATGTCTGGTATTTATTTATTTAATTAATGTATGCCCTACGTAACTGATTTACTTAGTTTAGATAAGTATGTAACGATAAAAACAACTTATCTAAATCTTATCTGTTGAATTGTATTATTTTTAGACTATTAGGTATTCTTGCTGAGTCTATTCTATAAGTAACAATAGCGTCTGGTGTCCTCATAACACAGAGTTTACTAGTTATCGAGATATTTTATCTGACTGTCTGTGTCCGACGTGTCACGACGCGGAAACTGGTGAACAGATTTAGATGTGATTTGATACTTGACATAATTATTTGTAAGTTAAATCATTAACCTCCTTCGAAAGTTAGCTGTCTGCAATAATTTGATTAAGTACTATTTTTGTAGACAGCGATTATTTAGATAAGCATATTATTATAGTATTCTTAGACACTTATTTCAGGTGCGAGTACGTTCAAAGACAAAAAACGCAAAATGGGCTACAACGCAACACGGGCTACAACGCAACACTCATTAATTAAAAGTGGGAAATTCTTGTCGTGTTATTAAGAAATACCTACAATGCACATTCCTGGCAGGAGTAAAATTTTCTTGTTGGGTAATAATGGATTACTATTGCTACAGTACATTAATTTAATTTATTTTCCAGATGAAAAATAAGGACTTCGATTTATTCGATGTCTATTCCATTCATTCGACTGGAGAACTTAGTGGGTTAGCTTAGTTCTGTAAAATTCCGAATGGACACAGACATTTTTATCTTCATAATCTGTTTAATGACGTGCACACTAGCCGCTAGCGTCACGCGCCTTGGACTAGAAACATTGACAAAGTTGGAAACATTGTGGTTGACATAAGATTTTGGAAATAATAAGTTTTGGATTCATGTTTACACAAGCTTATAAACCTTATTAACACGAACTTTGGCTAAGTAGTCTTTTAACTTTTTAACGAATTTATTTCTCATGTTATGAACATTTAACGGCCATATTAATATCTGCCCTGGCACGGAATGGAACTCAGACCTCTCCCTCTGCGTGTAGACACACTACCTACGGGGCTTCGGAATTATTATTAATATTTATAATGAAAGTATCTTTGTATGTAATGACAAGTGTTCTGGGTAAGACCCAAGTAGAAATTTATCACATACATTTAAGGCAGGGTGTATATTTGTAACTACCTACTTATTTCTTAATCATTCAGGATTATTTTTCATAATTGGTAATTAACAGTAAATTTCATTATGAAAATTCATCAATAAATGAACAAATCATTGAGTTATTGTCGTCAAAAGGAACTTACATTTTCTATTCACTTTGTAAATTACAAAATCAATAGAAAATGACTTCGTAAATTACAAAGTCAATAGAAAATGTGGAACTCTAATCTCTGTTTAAATTCTTCTGTAACGCGGAGTCGCGTCGCCTAATTACGTTTAGGCAAATACCTACGAGAATACGAGAAAACGTTCTAAAGCGAAAATTTGCCTGCAGCGACCTTCATAGAAAATTCTCATTGCATTCAATTTGTAGCTGTAAATATTTAAATATGTTCTCGTACATTCATTCTTCGTCTTTCATGCAAACAAGTGGGGCAACTGAGCACAAGCTTAAAGTTTTTATGCTAATACAGATGGCTTTATACATTGCAAAAGTTTAGACCTTGTTTGGATATTTTAATGATGAAGATAATTATAGTTTTAAAAGCTAAAATATGTCGTACAATTCTAGCTGCATCTTCAGATTCTGGATATCATCAGATATCATCAGGTTCAACATTGACACAGTGTTGGCTGTCACAATACAGAAACATCCGGAATAAATTAAATAACTTCAACAAAAACCCGACTTCAAAAAATGTTTATTTTACATCGACAAGTAGTACCTAAACATAAATTAGAACATTATCAACGTAGTCCAAGTCCATCATTATGCATAACTCAAATATGTCATACTCGTCAGATATCACTGAAATTGGACCTCATGACCAGCACCATCTTTCAAATGTAAATGATAAAAATCGGCACACCTAGTAAAAAGTTATAAGGTAAGACACGTGCAAAAAAATCCAGTCGAATTTTGAACCTCCTTTTTTAAAGGGATAAATAGTGTTCGAACGGGGTCGTCTGCTCACCAGTGGAGTAGACCTGCGTGCAGTCGGCGGTCCGGTTCTGCACCAGCTCCAGCTGCGGCAACTCGATGTTCTCGTCCACCACCAGCGGCACGTCGGGGTCCCATTGAAAGATCAGGTCGTCGGTCGTGTGCGACACTGTAACGGAATGGTATGTATGTTAGTCGATATTCTCCTAACTCCTAGTAACCCAATAACCCAATGGTGTTCGGTGATCGCTATATTTATGCATCTTAATATATATAATTCGAGTGTGAGTGTGTATGAGAGTGAACTCCTCCTAAACGGCTTGACCGATTTGGTTGAAATTTTTTGTGTGTGTTCAAGGGGATCTGGGAATGGTTTAGATTCAAAATTGGACCCGGTAGGTGGCGTTGCTGTCGATATATCACCAAAACATTTTTTAACGACTGGACCGATTTGGATGAAATTTTTTGTGTGTGTTCAAGGGGATCTGGGAATGGTTTAGATTCAGAATTGGACCCGATAGGTGGCGTTGCTGTCGATATATCACCAAAACATTTATAAAGCGGTACGAAGTACGCCGGGACAACTTGTATACGTTATTCTATGTACTTTTTTAGAATTAAAGACTGCGTTGTTTTAAGAGATAAGAAAAAGTTACATTTCGCGCATTTGTAAAATTTAAAATTGCCCTGACATGTTTGACTATGGTGAACAAAACTTTATACTTACACAATCTGTGTACTAAATCTACATCGGAAAACCATACTTCATTACATCTGGATACCCAATGGTCAATGTAAAAATGTTGAGCATTGAGAAACTTTTGTTACCGCTATTTCAGCAACTTCAGTTATATTCATTTTGTCATAAAAAATATGATTTTGTAAAGCTTTTATCTATACGTTTGTTTCTATATTTTCTTTACAGCTAAAATCAGAAGATTTTTAAATCTTTCTTGTGTACTTAGTGTGTACCAACTCCGAGGCGCGTAGATATGATTCACGTTCCGACTGTTTGTATGAAGATGGAATACTGTATGATACTATCACCACGGCAATAGTATCAATTACCGTGCTACTACCGTGCTACAAGCGAGGAGGTACTTTTTCCAATGTATGTACGTATATTATGCTGGTACGCGCGACCTGGCTATATTTATCAGTATAAAAAAAGTTTAAACGTACCCACTGAGTTTGTTTACAGTCGGGAGTTTATTCAAAGTGAAATAACAGTAATAAGCGGAAATTTCCGGCGGTGCTTTTAATTCCGACCGCTGCCGGAGCGGGCCGCTGAAGTAGGTAAATCCGAGGGTATAATTGGAAAAACTTTACCGGAAAATGTTTGCTACTCAGTTTTATGTTATTTTGTTTATTAATTAAACATAGTTTTATAAAATAATTATTTTATTATTATTTATTAATTTATAAAGTTACACACGTTTGCACGCTTATTATAAAATTTTTCTTGTCAAGTAGGTACGAATGTTCTATTTTGGATCTAGGTACATCAAAATTATCCAACCTGTATGGCAATGGTTACCATGCCAGATCTGGTTTCGATTCTCAGAGGTGGAAATAATGAATGAATTTAAATTTATCTTTTCGATCTGGGTATGTGGTGTGTGTTCTTGTTTTGTGTAATGTACATGGCACCCACGACATAGAAAATCCTAGAGTGGGGTTATAAGTGTGTGTTATTTATTTATTTAATAAGATACATGAGAATTACTTTAAAATAAGTAATATTACTTACATATAATTTTCATATTCAGTAGTGTATTGCGCTCTACGCGTAGCTCTAGCAGTTGAAAAATAGTCGGAAAAGGCCTAAGGTCTATGCGTTAATATGGTCAGTCCAGTTAACAGAGGGTGTATTAATAATGTTAGTAGGTTAGTTCCAGTCCAGTGTTGATACTTTTGTGTTCTCATCCTCGAAAGTAACAACACAGCCGTAACTGAAGTTAAAACTTAATGTATTCCAGTTTGGTTGCAAATATAATGCATAGCAGCATCAATTGAACACCCGTTTGAGTCTGTGCCAACTTTACTTCTCCATCAATAAAATAAATCATTAAAAGAAGACATCAGGTAATAAATAGTATAGTGACATGGCGAATATTTATTGGACAGAGCAGCTATAACACAGAGGCTTCATCAATGTATCCTCGACACGATTGCTCTATCGCTGAATGTCAACGATTAATCGTCGCCGCGGACGTGACTCTTCAGAAGTATCTGAAGCTGAAATAGAAGTATCTAGTGTACCTATGACTATTTTGATATTATGAAGTTGGCTATTTGATATTTTGACGCAGCATTTCCACGATGGTCTATAAACGTAGCCGCGAGGTATCTTCTAATTTTTATTTTATTTTACTTAGAAACTCATGTAAATTTTTATTCTCATGTAAATTGACAGCTGTTGTTCAATGTAATTTTTTAATAGGCAAGTACTTAAGACAATCTTAAGAAGTTACATTTTTGTGTTATTTGCCATAATTCATCTGCCGTTCATCATTTAGAACCTCGGATAGGTCTTTAACTAAATTGGGCTCATCCGAACACAAAGTGATTATTGCTGTGTATAATATCGTAAGTATTAAAATGTGTCTAAACACTCACGATTCAAGTTCGAAAGTTAAGTTTGAACAGTTAATATATTATGTATATTGCGAATTGTCCAAATTCACGTAAAAGATATTCGTATGTAAAGGAGCCCTTTACGTCCAGTCCAGTCCTCTAGCAAACTCCCGACATTTAATTTAACCGCGCGGCTTCTAACAGATATAAATAAAACTGTTAAGTCATCGCCGTCGAGCACAAGGCAAGTGGTCTAACTGGGTACTTTGTATTCTAGAGTTTCTTTGTCACACTCGCTTCCTTTGTGGAGAATGCGCTCTTCTCCAACTATTTTCCGAGCGTCGACAAAAATAACCGATCTTTTAAATAAAATCACATGATTAAGTAATTTGTGTTGCAATTGCAAATCAACAAAAAAAGTATAAAATCAGAGTGGTGATGTGGTGGTAAGGTGGAAAGTGGTAAGTCGCGTCCAAATTTACTATTTTCTAGTAGGTTAAACTGGGCTAACATCTATTTGTAAGATTTGTAACCCTATACGTTAAGGACTAGTAGCGACTCTATCCCCATACAAAATTTGCGAGAGAAATAATTGAAGGAAATAGAGTTAGGTAAACCCAATCACGGATTCAGATACCAATAGGACAGCTTGTCAATATAAAATGGATGATGGACAGTATGATGTGCAAATAAAATCTTGCTGGAGTATTCATTCGCTAACAGTTCTACTTCATCTTAGTCGATGCTTTCTTGTCAAAACAGTCGTGGTCATCATGTGGGTAGTTTTGGGGTAGTTCCACTACCTTCAACAATATAATACAGTTCCACTAACAATTTAGAAGACTGAACAGTACAATTTTTTTCGATGTATAAACCGGATTCAAACCTTTGTAATCGGAACACAATTATTACACGGTAGAAATGGTACTAAGTACCGTGGCGGGCGGTATTACGAGTACTACCCCGGACGAATAAGAACATAGAGAACAAGATATGAACGGAACGCTAGGTTCTACCATTTTCGCGTGTCGGGCATTGACACAAAAATGTCGTCCTTGATTCTAATTTATTTTCGCTGCAAGAAATGACGCATCACATTTAGTTAGATCTTTAGAAATTTTGCTCTAGAATGCCAGGCTGTATGTTGTCAATACAGTACGCATTGATGTAGGCGCTCACTTTTCAAAACGTTGCGGAATCTGTGATAAGTAGGTGCATAATTATTGCTTTAACCCAGCTCGAGGCTCGCTCGTTGTCAATTCTTTTATACAGACATCATTACTGACTCGCTTGGATGAGGGAGTTCTGAAGGGATTTCTATAACTACTCGTATACCTATTCATTATGACTAAAAATATAAAAGATTCGTTTTGAACATTTTTAGCTCGATAATTTCGGAGATGACTTGGACGAGAGGTTTTGGTTCATTTGCATGCAATGCATTTCTTTTATATTTTTTCAGGTTTGTATTTTATAATTAAATAGAAAGTAATTAATTATGTAAATAAATTAGAATTCATTTTTTCCGTTATCAGGCTATGTACGAGTACAAGTAATTAAGTGATACTTAAGCATAATGTTGATGAAATGTTTGATAGTTTATTATTCAGAATTTAGAAAAAAGGAGCGCTTTTGCATTTTTATAAAAAAATATATTAATAAGCATGGCTTAAGCATGCGTTAAGGGGTTAATAGCTTAATAGAGAGAAATAGCACATTTTTATCACATTTATTTTTTGCTTTTTATTTGTGCACTGTTGATAGAATCGTGTTTCTTTTTCGAACTTTTATTTTATTCACCGGATGAACGGGATCCTAAAAACATCTAATTAAACGTCATCACAACTAACCAGCAACACTTTAATTGCCCTTGATTAACGCTTAAAAAGCAAAACATCACGTTCCAAAATCAAAGTGAAGCGCTAAAGAATCAAAATAAAGGTCCGAGTGTTCCTTATTTATGGATCCCCCAGGGCTAAGATCGCGACAACATTAAGGCCCCAATCGGCGAGCCCTCGAGCCATCTCGCGATGTAAAGGAGCTGACTTCACAGGCACAGAGACGTCGAGAGTCTTGGCCTACATTTTACGTAGCCCTCGAGAAATCAATTTTCTGTATCGTCCCACAAACTCCACCCGCAGATCGAGTGGTTTGGATGTTTCCGATGAAGTGCTATTGTTGGAGGGTAATTTCAGGGTCTGCGTCGTGAAATGGCAGGCATTTTAATGTAGCTTTGGAATTTTTTGTCGCGACAACTAAAATTACACGTATTGCAAAACTTTCTGAATATTATGTCCGTGAATGAAGATTTATGTTCAGTATAGTGATAAGTACTTAAATGTACAAGCGTGTCATAATTATACTCCCCGAATTACCAATCATCCGATAGGTCGCTAGGTTGAAGAGACATTTTTTATGCGGGATTAGCTTATTTTTTTGTCAGTCAACGCATCGGTGATGACTTTAGTGTTACGGAAGTCAATGGGCGTCTGCTCGTTTGTCGGGACCTCATATTAAAGACGTAAATAAGTTAGGTTTTGTTTACAAAAGTTTCGAAGTTTTCCAGAAAACCACCGATTTTACTTTATCTTTATTCTAGGTAAATATATTCCGAAGCCGCACCCTCTAACCCGGATTATAATTAGACGCGGGAGTGACCGGCGACAGGGCTCGATGTAGCGCGACTCGAGAGCCCTCTGACGGCACTGAATGAGTAACGACTTGTGAGGGTACTTCGAACATTCTTATCGTTCGTGTCGGACACGCGTCGCCGCGTTCTCTAGAGGATGAAGGTCGATGTTCCTGAACTCAGAGGAATAACACATCCAGAAAGGTCATCTTAATTTATTGTAACTGTAAGCTATTTCTGGTGAAAATTAATTATACATATATCAGGGATGTGGTATAAACCTTTTTGAGGACTGTGAACCCGTTTGTTTACAATCTATCGCGTCACGGCTACACGAGGCTAGTTTTTCAAGATAGGATAGCAAGCTAGTGTCCGGAAGTTAGGAAGCTAGTACTTCTGTAGTTCGTGTAGACAAAACTAGCTTCATTTCTAAGCTAGTAAGTAGTAGTCACAATTGTGCCTGGGATAAATGAATAGCATTTAATTTCGGATATGGGTAAAAAGGTGAATTTTAATCGAAGAGGAATGGGAGCGATTTACTACCTACTGAATTACAAATATTGTATTACTTGCGAAACGAGACTACATGCACACAGTTATCTATACAAATTTATATAATGAGGCGTAGACAACTATTACAATAAGTGTCACGTTTGAGAATGTTTCGATAAATATGTGAACTAGTTCAATCGACTGGTAAACTAGCGAACGTTGTCGGAAAATAGGTCAACACATTCTATATTCATG
Organism: Ochlodes sylvanus; assembly: GCA_905404295.2. Taxonomy (NCBI): domain Eukaryota; kingdom Metazoa; phylum Arthropoda; class Insecta; order Lepidoptera; family Hesperiidae; genus Ochlodes; species Ochlodes sylvanus. The sequence goes on along the minus strand of FR990146.1, from coordinate 791,132 downwards.
TTTAGAAAACTCTAGATAAACAGCCTCTTGGGACTATCTCTGATGAAAAACTGCATCCGTAATAATATATAGTAATTATTTAAATTCGGGATTTTGTTGTTCAGTAGGTAGGTCGGTCGTTAAAGTTTCAGGACTACTACAGGAAAAATATCATGAGCATTTCCATATTTTAGAGAGCACGTCGGTCTCGGGTGATATAGTTAAATAACAGTCGTTAAACCATGTCGGAGGATTTAGGGCGGCATCAAAATTTCCGACTCTTGGATTGGCCACTAACCCCTCCACCATGGGTCTTTAAATGGTTGGTATACTTTTCACCCTGAAAACTAAACTGTTCGCGCAGGATACTTTTTTATAGCCTGAAGGGCTGACGTAAAAGCAGACGAGCCACTTTATGGTAAGTGGCCATTGTCGCCCTTGGAGACGAGCAACACCAGGGAGAACCCAATGCAACGCTGGTCCTGAAGGAGATATATTTTTACACCTTTTTTGAAGAACCCCACTTCATAACACCACAGGAATACCTTCAGAAGGAAGTTCATTGCACAATTTGCACGTACGAGGCAGAAACGATCGTGAGATTTGGACCGTAGAGGTTGTCCACGACTTCCACGATGTGGATGGAACTTCAATCTTCAGCGAGTGGTGTGATGGTGGAATGGTGGAATGGTGAAGTAGGCACCAAAACGAACAATTCCTCGGAGCATTCACCGTTTGAATTAGGTAAATATGGAGAGAGGAGAGGAGAGACTTTAGTTAAATCCATTTAGAGTCAATTCTTTATTAATGTTTAAAAATAAAGAACGATTTCATAATTTTCGTTAATTCAAGATTTAATTATATTAAAATCGAAATGATTATTTCATTCAAAAAAGTTCCTCACAGCTGTCCATAAACATTGTATTGTATTTCAACTGGAATTCCAACGGCAAGTTCTCATCCAAGTTTCATTTTAAAACTGTAGGTAGACAATTATCTTCTCAAATGTCTGCTTCAAATTGCTCCTATTTTTAGCCAAGATCGCACTATTGAAAATTAACTTGCGTCCAACCTAGTTCGAGTGAGTGAGCTCAGCTTTCAGAACGATTAGTGCTTTAGACCTGTAACATTTTAGTCAACGGAGATTCCGATTTTATCATTGTTTTACGTTACACCAAACCTGTATCACGCTAACGAAGTTTTAAATAACCGTTGTGTACAAGTTCCGAATATAAACAATCAAACACGATCGCTCAACAGGCATGATCATCTAACTTTCAGAAAGATATCATCAAAACATAAGAAATTTCGGACCTTTCTGAAGTTTATGTCTAGCTTGTGTGGTTTTATTCTCACTGGCTCACCAATACCTCCTCAGCAAAATTGTTCCTCCTGAGCGTCAGACAAAAATCCGCTATCTAACTACAGACTTCAGTAATTTACGACCAAAATAAGTAAGCTAAGTATCCAACAATAATAGAATAACACTTCAATTCCGATTGTTTGAAAGATGAACGGCAATATAGCCAATATGAATCGGTATGATTTCGGTATTTTAGTTTGCCGTATGTTAATCGTTGGAGGTCATTAAGAACAGAAGACGAACATTTAAGGCTTATTCACCTTACTCGGAGAAGCGGCAGAAGTTATGCAACAAAAGCTGACAACGTGGTGGGGAAGTTCGGCCTCGCAGTGCCGCTTTGTCTCCGCAGAGAAGCTACTTTGTTCCCTGTGTGTGACGTAATTGCTCCACTTTACAATGTGACTTTTTTTGACGGGAAAAGCGTTATAGTAAAACTTTTTTACCTGCTACGTTCCATGTTCAAAAATGTTTGGTAAGTTTCCTTTTTTTACTCATTTTATAAGTTGATGCTTGACAATCCCTGTTAAGCGGTGACGTAAATTGGGTGGAGCGCTTATTTTTGAAGCCTATTCACTTTTCATTTGAAAACACACACACTTGTACTTCGCCGTACGCATTGAAAATGACGCAGACGTACGTATTTTGACGAGGTGAGATATATTATTGAGAGATAAGAGATGTTCAAGAAGAAGGATGAATACAACGGATGGTGCAAACGGAATAGAGAATTTCAACCGTGTAGTTCCTGCGCACTGCGCACACTCTCCAAAAGGTATCCTATGGAAATTCAAAAGGCTGCTCACTCAAATACCGCCAATATTCTGCTACACAACCCGTTTCTAGAAGGAATAGAGATGGACAGTAAATTACTTACAGCTCTCCATCTGCAGCTTGCACTCTTGGGTGTCGTGAGGGTAGATGATGAAGTTCATCGCGCAGGAGAGCTTCAGGGTGAGCTTCACCATATACAAGATGGTCTTGTCCTTGTACAGCCAGACGTAGTGGTTGGGGATGGTCATGGTCTGGAAGGTCACGGACTTGGCGTTCTTGAAGAACGAGTCCGGACGCCACATGTGCTTCAGCCAGTCTACTTCCAGTAATCTGATGAGGAGAGGTTTTAATAGAGTTTAAAAAGTACTGTGAAAATCGGGCGATTCTGAAACCTAGTTGGTAATGACGTCGCTGGCAGCAGCGAAGCGAGAGGTCTCGGGTGGGATTTCCGGCTGGCGTAGTATTTTTTGGCTTCGCATTATATGACCCACTACTGAGCACGGATCTCTTCTTATGACTGAGGAAGCCTAGAGCATACTCCACGACTCTGCTTCAGTGCGGATTGGTGGGGAGGTTAGGGACCAACCCAAGTATCGGACATTTTTATGCTGCCCGAAAGCCTCCGAGAATATTTACGTGACAGTTAAATGTTTGTACCCGATTCGTCCGTCCGAACCGGCATTATATACCTACCGCCGATTTCGGCGGACTAAGCTGCTATTCGTAGATAAGTAGTGTCACTGTCTCTGCCACTAGTCACGGTCAATTTAACTGTCAGGTACGTATTATTCGAGTAAATAAAAGAATACGCAGCGCTATTGCGCAAGTATACGTCAAACTGTCTTTTTTACTTGGGTGCATTACGCATTTATGCAATTCGTTCGTTCAAAGTCGCAGAGTAACTATGCGAGAGTAAGGTAACGTGGTGAAACGAATTTGAAGTTAACCATCGCATAACATCGACAGGGTAAAGTTATACTGGGAAAGCTACTCTAGTGTGAATTCTGTGTTGGTGAAATCGGCATAAAATGTTGTACAAACTTACCTATATTCTGAAGTCATATTCTCTGGGAGTCGCAGTCGAAAGTCCTTCCATGTTTGCGCGAAGAAAATATCGGCTGCGTATGTCTGTGAAATGTAAAAATAAAACACGTCATTATAACTGCACTTTCGTGCTGTCGTTGGGGTTGAAAATCCTGTGAAGCGCGAGTCGGGCGACGGTTGAAAGTAAAACATGAATTTGGCTCAGGAAGATCTCTATGTAGAGTACATTATTTTGCTTTTAAGGCTCTAACCTCGGAACTTCGAGACTTCGTCCCAGTCCTCGTGGTTACTATCAAACTAACCAACTAATGTTCTAACACCGTCTCCCAACCGGACTAACCATCCTAGTCCCCATTTGAGTCTGGTTCTGTGTCGGTCACAGTTGTCATGGGCGGCAGTGAAAAGTTGGTGCTGCATGCTGGTTTTCGATCTTATATCCATAAAAAACTGATACGGAATAAAAAAACTGGTAAGTAAATTATATTTATAACGCATACTTAGTATTATCGATACGGGTAATAATATAAGTGTAAACTTTAAAATTTTGCAAAACGATATACCTATATTTTAATTCTTCCCAAACTTTGAAGACACTTTTACACTTTTATTAACACTTTTTAGGGCTCCGTACCTAAAGGCTGACCAAAGGAATTGATATGCCTCCGCTGTCTATCACAGAGATCATCTCTTGAATGGAAATAGATAGACACCTGGTTTTAATATAAATAAATAAAGTAAATGAACGTTAACACACCCATACCCCATACCAAAGGATTCTCTGTGTCGCGGTTGACATGGACCGCTTGGACAACACAAATTAAACGTCACTAACACCCCTGACCCGACAACAAACATTTATCTATCACATAAACATCTACCCCGGCTGGGAATCGAACCCGAGACCCTTCGCTTCGCAGGCTGGGTCTCTACCAACTACGCTACGGGGCCGTCAAACACCTGGTCGTAGACACCTGGTTTAATATACCCACAAGCATCCAAATGTAATCATATTTCATATTAAAGTAACTACCCTTAATTATGTTACACTCAAAAATACGAGTATAACAAAAAATGCAAAAGCATGAATTTTGTTCTCAGACGAATCCTTTTCATGATTTCCAATTCTACATTACAAAATCCTAAAACAAAAATATATTTTCATTTCGACGTTGAGATGAGATGAGTTTTAAAACGAAGCTTGTGGACCATCGAATCAAATAAACCTTTTCGAGAGTGGAGCTGCTAAAAATGAATACCTACTTAACTCGCAGGAAAAAATATTGTTGCCGAAACAGGTAAAAATGTCTGTAATATTATCAATAGATGGGATACAAGAAAATGGGTCACTAATATAATAATGCGGGACCTTTTGAGGTGGCAACGCATTTGCGATTCCTTTGGTGTAACTGAGTAGGATGACACAAACCTTAAAAAAGGCGAAATCGTTATGAACGCATTTGTAGGTAGGTATTATTAACAAAAAAACAGATTTAAGTAATTCATTAGAAATTACTTGGTGAAAGCCTTTGGACCAATTGATGTCAACTTAATACAAATGTATAATAAACAAATGTATTATAATAGATATTATAATTTGTCTCCCGAAGCCCAAGGAATGAAGAAAAAAGAAAACACGTCATAATCAATTAAATTGCAGAAAGAAAAAAAAACGCCTAATCAAACTTACTGAGCAAAATTCTACATAGATTAAATTACACATACAACGCGTCAGTAACAGCGAACTAGGGAAGAAACGCAATTAATTTAAAACTTTACCATATTTTATTTAATCCCTACTTTGTTCTCAGTTATAAATAGAAAATCCGAAGCATTTTCCGCCGAGCTGCTATAAACAGACCCGCGTCGGTTGTTTGCTCTCTCCCTGAAAGGGACCATCGAGTCGGATCGCGCTCGGCGAACCAAATCGTTTATTACAACGAGATCTCCTGTTATAAATAATGGAGCATTTATTATATCTAAAACCGAAAGGACGAAGCTTCTAGCATTCTAGATCGTTCCCTTTTTTTCGGCTGTTAGTTCGATTACTCGATCTTGAAAAATTTTAGCTTGTATTCATTCTTTTTGTGTGTTCTACTCGACGTCTTTTTGAAATGACGTAGCCCCGTGATTCTAGATGGCGAGAACTCGAGAAGTACGTTCAATTAAAGGCTGTACTGTATCTGATAGAGTTTGTTTTCAAGTCGTTATTAGAAATAAACACTTACACTTGCAGTAATATTGATGGAAGAAAGGACCACTCGAATAGGACATTACCAATGATCCCGGAACTAACAAAAATATGTGTCATGTAAGTATTATAAATATCTGCCCGGCCAGAAGTCGGCCCTGGGACCGCTTGTTTCGCAGCCAGAGTCACTACCAACAAACCTACGAACACAGTCGTGAAATGATGGGTATGTCTGATTACGACCAGTTCTTCTAAAACTTAACTAGTGCTCAGGCATGCTCTTCTTTAATATGAAAGTTATTCAGGTTCAATGGGTTACGTTGCGCAGGTTTATTTGTGTGTGTTCATAATAACGACGGTGGATGAAATGACGATGATAGATCAGGCTTTTAGGCGCATTGCAGAACATTTTAATGACTTTTTGGTATTATCGGATTGACGCTGTCGTATGTGATATACTGTGAATGCGCAGATTTCGAACCATAACTCATCAAGACCGTCTTTTTGAGAAATGAAATATAGTTTAAAAAAAGTTGATCCTAGTCAGAACATCAGAACCGAACTATGAAATACTTGCATTGTCATCGGAACTTGATCTATTCGCAAATTTTCAAGTCAATTAGACTTCTTGAAATTGGTGAAAATTGTTCTGAAATACTGCGTTACATACCTACAGCCTCCCGCTTATTTAATCCCCTCAAGCCTATACAACCGTGTTAAAAAGAAGGACGTAGAACAAAAGAAAGATGACGCTCACCATAGAATTCTCGTCGATGGAGTCGAGCCCCATGACCGTGACGTGGAAGTTGACGATGGTGGGCTGGTCGTTCTTCTTGGGCGGCCGCATCTTGTCGTACAGTCGCGGATCGTCAGGCAGCAAGTCTTGGAAGGTCAGGAGGGTAGACCTGATGGAAAGAGTACAATGTATCAGGTTTCGGACTGACGACGTTTCTGTTTACTACATCGGTGTGTGGACATGGGGTGCTTCAAGAAGCAGGTCCATCGCTTCCTTTTTGGTCGGCAACGCGTTGATGACGCCCCGGTGTTGCCAATGTCCATGGGCGACGTTGATCACTTACCATCAGGTGACCCGTCTGCGCGTTTGCCTGCTTAGGCTATAAATAAAAAAATACCTGGCTCTGGTATATTTTGTGACGTATTACACAATTATTTTATTGACATTTAGCAACCCGGTGTGCCGCAATGCTGACCATACCGGACTGCCAATTAAAGGGTCCTGAGTTCGATTGCCAGCGAGGCGGAAAGTTCGAGTTTAAATTTCTGTTCTCGGGCGTGGGTGCGTGTTCTTGTCTTTGTATATTCTCCATCTCCATGAAACCTATACATATAAACTCGTATTGAGTCATATAATATTCCACTCCAGACTCATACGATGGCATCCCATGGTTTCGTAATTGTCGATGCCCCTCGACTCGCAATGAGACTTGTAACAATGCGCTGCGCTTGAATTCATAATGACTTTACTGCCAAATGACAGGTGGCAAATTGATGTCCTAGTCATGATAGCTTTGTAATACTTAGAAGAATATTAAAGTTATTTTTATGGAATTAATTTCTAGTAGTTACAGAGAATCTGTCAAAAGCACTAGCAAGTGGGCCAAGCCGCCGCAACACCTGGTACAGAGATAACTATCTCGTGATCCTTAGTATGATTGCCACAGCAACATTTTAGGTACCGGGATTTATCCTACTGAAGAATCAGAACTTCCGATGATATCTGATCATCTGATTATTACTCTTCGTTGCCACCATCTGCTAACTATGGGATATTATTAAACTTGTAAACGAACCGATTACGTGGTCTTTAAATACTGTGGTTTGAAGTTCTGACAGCAAAAGATAATGAAAAGTCCTACATCGGATCGGAAGACAGGTCGTTTTTTACATACGAGTAGGTACAATATTGTTAGGCTAGTAAAATTGTTGAGTAAATTGAGAAGTTAATTTGATATTGTTACGAACCTTTTGTATTATTAAAGTTAAAAAGTCGTTTAACAACTAATTGGCTCTTCAGCGGGGAACTACTCCAGGTAATACAACAATGTTGTAAAAGTTTAGTTTTAGAGTTGTAAAAAGCAACGTAAGAGGCGATAAATAATTAGAAGGTTTTGTTAAATCGTAGGATATGACAGGCTAGACAACTTGTGCTGCTTTTGACCTAAATAGACTTGTTGGTTAAACAAACACTTCATGTACCTATCTTCTAGGTCTTTTTTATTTTTTTACTAAGTAACCAGCTTATGCTCATGCGAGGAGACCTGCGCCCAGCCCTTTGCGATGATGATGATGAACCAGTTTGTTTATTTTGTTTAATTTTTACACTTTATTTTTAAAAAAAGTAACCTGCTGTCAACCGATTTTAGAAACCTGAATCTCCCGTGTCACAAAATAGCTTCAGCACCTTCGTAAAATGACAAGTATCAGTTTTACATTTTCCTTGACTTCCAGACCTTTTCGATGCTGACGCAGCGAAGCTCCCAATCACAGCTATGTAGCGCTTTACGACGGCGGCGTGAAGTGGAACTAATTATAGGCCACTTGAAGTTGCAAACATTAATTTCGGTGTTCAGCGTCTGAAAAGTCGAAGTGATCGACGACCTCTACATCTCTATAAAATTATCTAACGCGTATTGCCAACTTTATTGTCTAGCAAACGATCAGACGGCCCACCTAATGGTAAGTAAGTGTTCACCGTATATAGTCGTCCGTCCAAACCAAAGACACCAACGACGGCGTTGCAAGGCTCTAGCCTTGTTGTAGCTCTAGTTCGTGTTTCTAAACACCTCCATCGCTAAGAATCTCCATCGCTGGTTCAATAAAATTGTGAGCATAACAGAGGAATTAAATTTAAATGTGTAATTTAAACGTGCAGTAGGTACTATTCAGCAGAATATTATGTACCTACCCAACATTTTGTACCCATTTGGTTCCAATTAATGCGCCCTAGACCATCACCTAACTGGTAAGTCTTGTGTAAATTTTTAACCAACTTTAAATAAAAAGGAAATATAATAAAGGCTAAAAATTAAATACCGATTTCTCCGATATTTAATTTTGTTTGCATAATTATTTTTATGTTGAGTGGTTATATATATGGTATGGTGTAGTCGGTGTGGAGTAGGCCTCCTCAGGTATGAGGAGACCCGTGCTGAGTAGTGGGCCGTTAATGGGTTGAAGCCTGTATACAGCTACCTCTGGAGCATTTTACTTATGTAGGTACCTACTATGAGACTATACCATAGATGAGACATCGCATGCAAACAAGAAAAATGAGAATCACATTTCACATGATTTTCATTTTCATTAAATTCTATTAATATCCAGAAAAATAAGAGAGTCAGACTGGCTGGTAACATTAAATAAATTTAAATGGTATAGAACGTTCTTATACGGTTCTTATGGTAATTAAAAGCTACCGTTAAAAAAACTACCGTAGTCCTATTTATTAGGTCAAGATTTAGGTCAAGACAGTGATTTTTTTTCATGTGGCCCATTGAGCTCGTTTGAATTTCTTTCTGCCGTGTTAATTGAGGGTAGTTATAGAAGGTTACTTACTGAGCATAACACAGGTCGCTGGAGCTGAACCACAGATGTCCAAGGATTATCGTCAGCCACAGAAGCTTTCCTGGTGTCATCGCCGTCATCTTGAGTTCACTTATTATTTACTTAGCTAATAAAATTATAATTATGCTAACATATTAAATTGTTTTACAATAATTTTAAATTTCGCCTAGAGCCCTTGTAAGCTCTCTCCAACTAGTAATCATTGTACATTAATAATTTTCTAAGTTAAATTTTATTTATGTCATTAATTACTCATATTTAAATATTTCCCTAGCGTCAACGTCCGAGCGGAATTAAAACTTTATCAATACATAAAAAAAGTTTAATCCAGTTGCAAAAAGCGCGCGGATTTTAACATCTGTCGTTGAAAGCGCGGGAAACAATGATGGAATGGAGGCGGTAAAAAATTGCACTTTATAAATCTGTGGCGCATGCGTGTTCCGACCAATTACTTTCGCTGACCGAATTGTGGAAATGTAAAAAGAATCATAGGTCGCAAAGTGTGACCTATTTGTGACGCAGCTATCTAATCCACTCCAGATTCAAGGTCATCTATTTTAGAGCTCAGGCTGCGGTAAGTACCCTTGAGACTCTTTGATACCAACTATTGGCAACTGTGTTGTAACTTATCTATCATACTAAGACCTACGTCAATTTTCTAATAAAATGCAGTTGATTTCAAAAGCAAAAGTTGTCATAATTGGCCCTTAATTGGCCATATAAAAAAACCATTCATTCATCATTTTTTTCATGACAACACGATGTCAGACCTGGTTAAGATTTTCGACCTGGTTTGGAATATATTATATGCTCAAAGTAAAAAATACAATTGTGTATTTCTATTACTTAAAATCAGAAATATTTTAAAATTAGATAGATAAAGATGCATAGGATACTATGTACTGGATAGGCAGAACTTAATATTGTTATTAGTTTTATACAAAAACCGTTGCTAAACGCTCAAAGCCATTTTTGTTAGCATATCGGCTTCTTTAGGCGTTCGCAGTTAATATAGGCACATCCTCAGTGTTTATTAAATCCCTTAAAGGAAAAATGTATTTAGGTAATTATATTTAGAAAACAAAAATGTTTTGTTCCATGGTGAGTTGTGAACTAAGTCCATCTTATTCTGAAATGAGCCAGTGGCAAAACGACGGATTCTTGCAATTCGCTTGTACTTAGTTTGCAGAACCGCTCTCATCATATCAGACATCAGAAACTGTGAATATTTTAGAGAGCTTATAAAAATAGCACGCCTCAAAGGATTACTTTTTAATTGCACGCTTTAACTAGGTACGTTATTCACGCTTAAAAACTCGCGCAATTACGGCATTTAATCCAATTAAGAGCCCATAAATAGGTTATATTAACGTAACTGCATGTGGGTTAAGTGATGAAGGTAAATTCACGTAATTCATATAAAAACTTTTTATTTTATTTCTTACGACGCGTTTGTATTTATGTTTGCTTACAAGCTATCACATATATTTATTAATAAGCAAGAAATAATATACGTTGTCAACCCTGTTTCACAAAGAGCTTACAGCTTCGTTGGTAATGACCCTACGATGCCTTCAAAGATCACTGTCTTGTACTTATTATCCTTATCTAAATAATTATTAATCCAACTTAAAACTATATTTAGGTAACTTTTAATTTGTATTTTACATACTCACTTACATATTTTATTTAAAAATCACATTCATTGTTTCACAGTATTACCATTTTCAATCAAACTTAATTGTACATCGTTTTCTGTATTATTACCCTTAAAACTATTTTCAATATCTATCAGAGTTCTATCTTTAGTTTCTGGCAACATAACATACATTACAGCCAGACAAACTGTTAGCATAGCTGAGTAAACAAGGAAAGCTCCCTGTACGCCTATCGAGGAATACATGTGAGGCGCTGTCTTCATAGATATTACAAATGATGGCGTCAAAAATGACGTGGACAAAGTAGACCCTAAACTTCTGTATGCTAAAGGAAATACTTCACCACAAATTACCCAATTCAATGGAGCTATTCCCAAATAAAACGATAAAGAATACATAATCATTAAAAACATTGGTAATATATCCTTCAACCAGCCTTCAGGAAAGATGTCTGCATTTCTCATGTACATGAAAACGGATATGGCGGTTAAAGATGATACAGTCGTCACACCACTGGTAAACAAAATTGCCCTACGTTTAAAATATTTCAATAAAAATATAGCTAATAATGCACAAATGGTTCTCAATAAATCTATTACTGTAAACTGCCAAGCCACTTCCTCCGGAGTTTTCTTGTTCAACAGTGCCTGAAGAATACGATTTCCGTAAGCCGGTACCATGTGCGCTCCCCCAAATTCAAACACAATTAGCATACAGATAGCTATAATCGACGGTTTATAAAACTCTTTCTTCTTAAAGATCTTCAATATATCTTTCAACGTATCCATAACCACTTTTGCAACACTCTTCCTTCTTTTTGTAGCGTCCCTTTGCTTTCTATTTTCCCGGATCTGTATTTCCCTTTCCTGTGATTTGATCATAGCTTCTAACTCTTCGCTTTGTACAGGCCCTTCTCCTCTTACCCAGTTGAACGCTTTTCTGGCCTCGTCAAATCTTCCCTTCGAGACTAGCCAGCTAGGGGATTCAGGAGATAAGGTTATAATAGCCATAGATATTACTGGAAACATAGCGCATACCATGGCTGTATTCTGCCACGTTAAATGTGCACCCCATACATGTGATAATAAGATGCCTAATCCTAACGTTATTGCAAATGTCCCCAGGAATGCTCCTCTGTATTTTGGTTCAGTATATTCCGCAACTAATATAGCTGCTAAAGGAGTTCGCAGCCCTAGAGCTAAACCGTGGAGTAATCTGGCGAAGAGGAACCAAGTCACCGATGTGCCCTTGACAAATATTATCCATCCTAATAAAGCTGGTAATGTAGTGAATAAATGGGCTTTCTGTCGTCCGTACCGTGTCATCAGTATAGGTGATATGAAGTTTCCCACGATTCCCATCGCTCCTACCACTGACGCTGTAAACAAAAAAACGATTCATGATGCGATGTTAGAAATGTTATAATTGAAACGATATTTGGAACTCAGATAATTGCTTTCTATTTTTGTTCTATGAAAGTCGCAATGAATTTTATAAGACAGGACAGGTGGAATAAGTGATTATGAGTGTTCAGTCTTCTTACAGAAATTATTCATATTATGGTTTAGATATACGAAACGTAACTCTCACTCTTTCTATCTTCACTAACTTATATTTCCCTCTCAACTTCCGTTCGCCTCTCACGATCACACTTTTCGTAATGCTATCGTCACGCATTCACCAGCTTACTCCCCAAGTCGAGCGTGCGTAAGGAAGTTTTAATTCAAAAAGATAGAAATTGACAGGTTTCTTGTTAAACTGCTAACTAATACTGCTACTAAAACTGCTAGCTAGTAAACAGTTAGTACCTAATTGAACAAGAATTTGCATCAGTGATCTAATCTCCCATAATGAAAATAAGGCTGAGGGCATCGCGAAATTACGTTTAGTCATGAAGGTGTTACTAACATTAATTAATTAGCCTGCACTTAATACGCTTATTTATGTAACTGCTTTAAACAATAGCAGTAATTATAATAATAGAGCAACAGCCAGTAGTAATTGAGCGAGGTTACATTGTAGTCTTTTGTCAAGATTTGAATAAACGGAGACTGGTGTTTTATAAACAAATTACTTAGGTGAACTCATTCAGGCTGAACTGGTTTTTGTTGAAGTTATTCATAGACATCAAAGAGAATTTATAAAATTACAACAAAATTACAGCATTTTTGTGTAAAATTTGATTCAACATATTCAATGTTTCAGGTTTCGGCCTTAGGCATTCTTTTGGTCTAAAGTTTCGGCGTGATTGGTAACTGAGAGTTTATTTATATAAAACTAGTGGACCCGCCCACGCTTCGCATCGGGAAACTTATTCCTTCGGTGTGCAACGATTTAGTTATATATTTTGGATAATTCACACTATAACTTTATAAATTATAGCATATGTGTTATTCTGATCTGTAAGCTATATTATTGAAAAGTTTCATCAAAATTCATTCGGTAGTTTTTGCGTGAAAGAGTAACAAACATTCATACATCCATACAAACTTTCGCATTTATAATATTAATAGGATGAGCAATGCAATGAGTATAAAATATAAAGTTTGTCAGTTAAAAGGACTTAATAAAATACATGCACCGATGTCTTTTTCATATCTTTAAGTCTGGATTTGTGAAGATTTCTTACTTCGCAATAAGATAATCCATTCAGACCTGTTGGCTATAACTTTTCATCAAACTTAAAAAAATAGGGTACCTTCACTACACGTAAAGTGGGATTAAATATTATTATCTTCGTTTGTCCCCTGTTTGCTCACCGTCGCCCATGGATATTTGAAACGTTAAAGGTATTACCGAGGTCGACCAAGAAACAGCGGTAAGGAAGACAGGAAGACCTTATCGGCTTATCACCTACCTATCCAAGAAGTGTCGTGCTCAGTAAGTTTGATCTCTCCCGTGTGCTCGAGCTGCGCGAACAGGACCGCGGGGAAGCCGTGTGCGCACCCGTGGCCCATGATGTTCAATGCTGCCCCGGACACGACGAACGCCTGGAAATAACGGTGGATCTTCATTTAATATTGTTCTTTTTATTTCAGAAGATGTGCTGAGGAGTTTTTTCCGCCATTTCTTGTCCTCCATTATAAATTATCATAAAACACCTTTGCGAAACGGCGATAGAATCAAAAAATTTGTTGGCGATTATTTCGATTATATTTTGATCGAACTCTGTCTTACTGTGAAGTACTTTCTGTGAAGCAAAATTTAAAAAAAATTAAAAAAATTGCAAAGTTAAACAAGTTCTGACGACCATCAGGGCTAGGCTATCATGCCGGACTGTCATTCGAATTCCTGGGTTCGATTTCCGACGAGCGGGATTTCAATGATGAGCTTAAATTTCCATTCTCGGTCTGGGTGTGTGTTCGTGTGTTTGTGTGTTGTCCATACACCCTGTGTGTGACACCCACGACACAGGGTAGGCTATGTGAGGCTGTGAGTGTGTACAGATAAAAGTTCATCTAATAAATTATGACCAAGAAATAAGATGGATCAAGTATTAGGAGGATGATGAGCCTTCTCCTTGGCGTGACGACAACTGATTGTATTATGTTTGTAGTAAGTATCAGTTTTGTTTGTTTCATCACTATAACTATTAAATTTGTTTACAGTTGAGCCAGTAATGATTCCGGTTCCCATTTCCGTTGTCAACGTTGGCAACGCGTTGGTGATGCTTTTTGTGTCACTAATGTTAACCGTCGAGGGTGATCTTACCACTCGGACTCGACTGCTCGTTTGTTGAGTATTTAAATAGAAAATATAACAAAATTAATAAATGTTTAAATTAAACCTACCTGTTTTAGAAATGGATACATTTTGACGAGGCTTGTTTGGCTGGACCTTCATGTATGGTTGGAACCTGGAACGAAAACTACAATTAAGTATATTAATAACTAGTAAAGTTAGTAAACCCGCCCTCGCCTCGCTTCGCTTTGGAAAACATAATGCCTTGATAAACCTAACCTTTTTTCGAAGAAATGTTTAGACGGGATTCTTTCAAACTTTCTTTGTGTTTCAAACAGAGTATGATTAAACTTATCAGAAGACTGCTACTAAACACTGGGAAAGTTACCTATTGTTTTATTATTATTTAGGTAGTATGTAGGTACATACACCTACTTCTTTTCTCGAATTGTTAACTTAAATGTATTAAATCGTAGGTGTATTGCTGGACGTGTAACCTAAAAATTAGTGCAATGCATGTTCAGCATGTTTCATCTTAATAGAGCCTGAGATATAAATAATATAATTGTTTATTGCAGGACAACGTCTGCCGGGTCAGCTAGTATTCCGTATATTCGTGATTTCAAAGTAACAAAAATTAAGTTAGCATACCTATGTATATGGTTACAATAAGATAACTTTACATTACAATATTATCTAATCTGTGCCAAAGGTTCTTTATTTACGCTATGACAAGGTGGGACGCAGAGTACACACATACACCACACACACACACATACAGGTGATACAGGTACAGACGTAGGTAGGTACACTTCTCTCTGTATTCCGTGTAGGTACACATATACCAACATAGTATGTACAAGTAGGTAAACTGCAGAGATGTCAGAAAGCGGCGAACAATGGGTCACGCAGTGTTGATACACGACAGCGACAGTCGGGCGCAATGATGCGTGTGTTGCCTTCCATAATACAAGAAAACGGTCAAGCGTGAACCGGACTTACTAACCTTCCATGCTAGCATTTTATAAAATTACGGCGTACATAATAATCGGTCTGAAAGTCATGAGTAACTGTCTAATAATAACAATTAATAACAGTATCTCTCCGCAAGTAGATTTCAGGTAAATGAAAATGAAAAAGGAATTAGGCAATAGATTATATATACCTTCACTATATCTTCTATTAAATTCTGTGATAAAATTACTTATATGCGTCTCAACAACATAAAATAGGTATGTTGGTAACTGTACTATATAAAAATTAAACATAACTCAAATTCATTTGCAAAAGTAAACTAATTAATGTCTGTATGTCGCTATAAAGTTGAAATTGTATTTACTGATATTACAATCACTAGGTAATAACTGCAATGAAAATATTACAATACCTACCCGATCCTACCAAACAAATTGTTAATCAAATTATACATATAATAGGTAATATCAATTGGTTCCGCCACCTAACTAATACGTAATAGTACTACGTGTTCCGCGTGTATTATAGCCCAATAAGTGCAATATAATAATATCAATTATAACCATGTATCAATTCCGCTATCAAATAATGTTACTCTAAATTGGTCTGAAAGTCAGACTGAGTCTGAGTTGAACCTACTATCAATTTTTATGGCTTAGAAATGTAATAAAATGAAATTTATTTGAAGTTGCTTTATTACACAAATATTTTCCGAAATTTAAACTGCCATCGCTTTAAAAATTCCCTACCGGGAGTGATCTTGTGAGAAGAGGCGGCATGAACCTCTCAAGGTGTTGTTTCCTACTCAGTCATAGTTAGCTATCAAACTCGTTAACAAGCAGTTTTTATTTTGAAAACCACTCTACTTTATAATTACAATAGGTACGTTCGTTATAAGATAGTCTTTGACATTAGTCTAGCCAGTAATTTATATTTACAATTTTTAATATAACATCTATCTACTTACCTACTAATGAATGAATTACAATTAACCCCGTGTTGGTAGTGACACTGCCTGCGAAGTGCGAATGATGGTCTCGCGTCATGGCTGCTAGTGATGTGTTATTTGTGTTGTGCATGCCACAGGGTTGTGCATGCCACACACATCTTAGTAGGGGGGTACGAGTGTGTAAACAAGCGCTTATTTTTTTTCAGGTGATCATCATTTTTCATAAGAAATCTATCACAGTATATCGTTCATAATTGTATCCAAAATGTATTGTAACTTTGTAACACACCAACCAATAGATTGACTTTTTCGTTAAACGAGACTCTAGGCCTGGGACTGTAAGTGGCAATATTGCAATTTGCGAGTGGATACGTTGGAAGGTAAGCCCTTTTATTGCTCCGTTAACTCAAGTGAATCGAATTACTTGACAAACGAAATTACTATAATTTGCTTCAATCCAGGGAGTGATTTTATCGAAATTGGCCTATATTTGTGTTTTTAACCTAATGAATCATTTACATAAAATGCTCTAGGTCTCAATTTTTTTTTGAATAGGTATCTAAGTTTAGTTTATTAACGTAAACAAACCGTAAGTGGCTACCTACACGATTTTCAGTCTTGTGTGAGGATATAATATGTACGTATGTAAGATCATGATGAAAGAAAGAATTGTAATGTCCATAACGTGAAATAATACTTAAAAAATAAGTAACTTAACCATGAACAAATCATGTTTTTATGTTTAAATTTATTGTTTAGTGTAATGATAAAAAAAAATGTAATTTGTAAAGTGGTTAATACCAAGTAAAACACCGTTTAATAAAAAAAAAATATTTTTTTATTTTTTTGAAACTAATTAAATTTGAGACTTACCCGAAATTGTAGTTCCTCTCTCTACCAACAAAAAACAAAAATCACAACACCATCTCCCCTTCAAACGGACCTACCGAGCTACGAAGTTAGACTAAACGCTTTTCCACCGGCGAATTATGTTTTAAAGTTTTTTTGCTGAAGTGACCTTGAATTTTGAATAAAATCCAATTTAGCCCCTCAGTTGTTCAGTAGCTGAGTACCAGGAAGTGATCGTTGATAGACTGACATTACTGCACGTATCATAAATATTATGGACTTTTTTTGACAGATACTCAGTTCGTTTCGTAAAAAAATGTTACGTTTTTAACCAATTGTGGAGCCAGTTGGCCGATTTGATTACGTGTTTAAGTGCATTTTCAGTCGATTTATATTTGGGTTTGGTCATTCATCCACCAACCACCCCAGATGCGCACTCTGTTAAACAATGGACGAGGTTAAAGACAGCTTGGACACTGTTGGTGGACGCCAAGATCTATATCACCCTGTTTAATCCCGAATTCACTCATGCACGGTGATGGGGTTTTTCACCCGTTTGGCTAGCTGTGCCATCAATCCAAAAACAACCGTAAATTGCTTTTTACCGCTTTTAGTATCGAAGAGCTAAAAATAATGTAGGTCCCACGCTTCTATTTCAGCAGCTACGCATGATGCCTCTGGTGTTACTATTCTCATGGGTGCAGGTGAAAATTACCAATGTACTAATGAGGATCTGTACAGTTTATTATAGCACTTGGTTCTATCGAACGATGATTACTAAGTATGTGCATCCATCCACGACACTGTTTTACAAAACATTGGTCTCAGCTTATTGTTGCTGCTAAAACATATCCTGGAGCCCTCTGAATCTAACCGTTTCCCACTGATCTCCGGTTACCAGCCCATCATTAATCGAATCTGAACGCCTTTCTATGACTTCTCCCACCGATGCGTTACAAACTGAACAGGAAGCTAAGGACCTTCCAGTACGTTTTTATTGTTTTCTCAGACAACATTTCCTCTGCAAATTACTCGTATGTCTAATTATTAAGGTTTAACGAATAATAATTGATTGCTTGGTAATGTTTTATCATCTTCGCCCACTATAACTAAAAAAAAGATTTCTGTAATATAATCACACGTAGCAATTCTTTTTGATTCTCAACCATTTAAATTGACAATTTTTAAAATATTTCAAATATTCAAAAACATAAAGTAAACAAGAATAACAAAACTTAATGAGGAAAACGTTAGCACTGCCTCGGACTAACAAAAAGGCGTTTACAAAGGATTTGTATTGTAATTCAGGTTTAATTCATCGAACGTTACGCGACTAAATTTGTAAATTGACTACAAAAAATACATCAGTAGTTTTTGAACTTAACTACTGGTAATTGGACAATATGCCGCCAATTTATCGTCAACCCGGATGTTTTTGAAGTGAAAACTTTAGGCGCATTGGTTGCAATTTTATTATACCTACTTTGCAACTGAAAAACGTTGAGTGTTTCACGGTTTTTCAATGGGCTTTAATTTTTGTGTGAAGTTTCCTTTCGAGTTCCGACGTATGCTGCGTACCATGAGACAATTTATTTGGAGAATTAAAAGTTCGAACCCCATAAATCATTTCATGGCCAATTTCAAAAGCCAATTGGTACCTAATAGCGAACATGAGTACGATGCATGAGTACCTACTATCAGGATAAACATGGTTAGAAATTCCACCCCAGTTCAAACCCTATACCACAGTGTAGATACATCTACGCCTTAGAAAAATATTGCCAAACGATAGATACTTTATAGCTCGTTGCTTAGAGTATATATATTAACTAATAATTATAATCTAAGGCTCGTTGGCTACATGACAAGCATTGCAAAATGAGTTCGCGTATCTTTTCTACGCCTTTCGTCATAATACACGGCACCTCAATTTTTCACTACCGCGTAGTCAGTACTATACAGTTAAAGTAACACAAGATAAAAGTTTTGATATACAAGATAACTTACATAAAAACAAACTACCTTAAAAAGTGTCAATGGTTGCTAGCCAACTTTAAAATCTTATAGATCCTAAATGGTGATTCGAAATAAAAAATGACCAGAAAAACTAATAAAATCGAGTCACGCGGCTCACGCGTTTAGTCTCTGGAGCGCCATGAAGTATATAAAAAATATTTTTTATGCCCAACCCCAATCATAGCGCACCCTAACCCTAGCCCCCTAGTCCCTAGTCCTAGCTTTTGACAAATACCTAATTTTTGACCTGACCTACTTATTCTTATAAGAAATTATTACTTACCTACTCTGCTTTAGAAAATATTAGCTCCGCAATTTGACCTGAATCTATTTCATCAATTTCCCGGTCATGTTGAGTGCTTTTGACAGTAGCTATACCTACTGTTAATTGCATAGTTGATAATGCTGTAGATCCCCGTGTTTATGAGGATAGACCCGTATCCTATATATTAGACCAATATAGGTTAAATTCTTAATACTGTCAAATCAATGTAAACAAAGATTCATACAAATATTATTTACAAAGTGTTATCGGTATGTTTTCCAAAAAGTTATAAGAAAATATAAGTATTTTCAATTAATACAAAAGAACCATAACATCTCATTATTTCCTACCGGGTGTATTATTTGAACGAAAATTTACTTTGTCAAGTTGAACTGGTTTATGAGAGTTTTTGATTTGGCAACGATGTTCTCGATTTTATAATAAGTATGACCTGTTTTAAATGTAATTTATAACATAGTTACATAAAAAATCGTTATGTGTACGAGTAATTACTCGCTCGTTCGAGATGCTTGTGATCAGTTTTCGGATACAAGGCCTGGGTTCTGTCTGAAAGAATCTCTAATATTCCATAGTCACTTGCACCTTCGCAATCCATATTGACCCACTTCTACGCTAAGGTCTTTTCTTACAATGCGAAGGGTTTAGGTAGTAATAATAAATCAATGGGTTTAGGACATAGTATTAGTACTACATTGGCCAAATGCGATTTAGCTGATTCCACGCACCTCTGCAAACATTTTGGAGGACTGTCTGTTCTGATGTTTTCCTTCATCGAAACAAGAGTTATTAAGTTTTAATACGCAATGGATAAGTAAATAAAGGATTTAATATTTTATATTATATAACAAGATTCGCGTGCGGGATCAGTGCAGGATTTGGTTGCACTAGCAGTGCATAGGTTGGTAACATTGCATAATACGACCCTGCAGCACAGTTAGCAGCCTTGCTTACAAGCGAGAGGTCCTAGAGTTCGATCCCAGTCGAGGCAGACATGTGACATAAAAATATTTGTTTTTGGAAATAAATAAATGTAAGTGGCGTTTTTATTGTTTTATATGATTGTCAATTACTTAGTTAACAACCTTGTTACCGAACGAGAGGTCCCTGAGTTCGATCCCAGCCGAGGCAGACATGTTACATAAAAATTAAAAATGTTTGTTTTCGGAAATAAATAAATTTATGTGACATTTTTATTTGTTTACGTTCTTCTCAAGTGCAACACTGCATTGCACTGCACTGCAAACACACGCATGATATTCTTATTTGGTCGGTGGTCTAATGTCAATGGGAATTCATAGTTATTGCTGGAGATTATGGAAGCCTGTACTGTAGGATACTGGTCTCCTGATAATTAAGCATGTGTATTCAAAGTCTGTTTAATAATCCCGTAGAGTAGCTAATTTGAGATAAATTAATCCGAAATATACATTATGTAGTCCATTGTTATTCCGGTTATATAAATTGCAAGAAATAAGAAAATTGCGTAAAAAGTTAATCTGGAATAAAAGTATTATTTAAGTGGCTTTATCTCACCAAATTCAAACTGACTTAAAAGCAGACTTTTATGAATTGAAGGTAGCAAACGAGCATGCAACACCATCCTTACGCTGCCGCCGCCCATGAAAAATATGACCTTAATCTGGTCATATTTTGACTCAGACCGCGACGAGGATGGTTACTCCAGTTAGCAGAAAGTGTTATAAGGACGTTAAACAGGACTGAAGCAGGGTTAGTGATCATTAGTGCTGTCCCGTTCTAATGCAGTCATAGATGCGTTGCTACTTTTGAGGACTGCGATGGTCGCCTCTAAAAAAATGTAATCGTATTCACACCTTTCCTACCGGAACGCTGCACTGTTAGAACAATTTCTAAAGGGAGCCCAAGGAGCGGCCTGCGTAGAGAGGTACAAGAGGAGAGATAAGGAGGGTTGGCGAGGAGAGTAGTGGTGGCGAGATTGGATGAGGCGAAAAGTGGGGACGGCCGGGATGGGAAAATAAAAACTGCCGGCATTGCGCGGAGCGATCACAATCAGATATTTTTTTGAGTTGTCGCACTTGTTGTAGTAATTACATTAATACCTACTTCCCTTTGATCATTGTAATACTTTGCAGTATTCTTGTGGGCTCTATACAATTATTACGCGATATTCCGTGCTTCGAAGGGCGCGCTAAGCCGTCGGTCCCGGTTGTTATCATCAGATAACAATCGAAGGCCTTAAAAGACATGTGTTGGCCACTAACCTCTCCACCAATCTGCACTGGAGCAGTGCGGTGGAGTACCTATACTCTAAGGACGCGTTCACATAGGTAATATTCACACAGCATTTTGAGGGCGTTCACGTAGAACGTCCGTTTTACTGGATCTGTTTTAACGGGTCAGTATTTCCGTTGTGTGTGGGATTTTTTACTGGATCCGGTATACTGGATTCTGTGTGAAATCGCTCATACACCTACATACGCTACTAGCATCCAGTATTCCGGATCCAGTAAAACGGACGTCCTATGTGAACGCGCCCGAATACTTCTTAGTTATGAGCAGACCGTTGTAGCCACACGATAGAAATGGCAATAGGTACAGTTGTGGCGTCATCAGAAAAATGTTTCGACTAGTTAAACTAGTCGAAAACTCAAAATACAAGTTGGTAATAATTCGGATAATTCTGATATAGAGTCAGTATGTTAAGCTGGATTTTATAAAAATAACAATGCTATGTGAAACTTCAGGTGTCTACCTATTTACGGTCAAGAAATAGAGCCTTATGACAGACAGACGGATGCATATTAATAGGATTTCGTTTTTCAACCTTTGAGTACGGAACCCTAAAACAGTGACATTTGAAAAATGTTAAGACAAGATTCATTAACCGATTGCCTTCAAATATTATATTTTTTGTTGACAATAGAATTGGCAAACTATGCAATCCACACCAACATCTACTCATATTAGGCATATCATTAAAACAGGAAATACTCATTATTTTCTGTCCCGTTATGTCTCATACGCTCTGTAATTATCTTTCCCACCTTTAGTTACAATAATGACATCGGAGCATGTAAAAAATGTACCTCACATTGTATGGCCGAAACGCACCTAAAATCTAAATAATTTCTTTATTAGGTAATAGGCGGGTCACTTGCGCAAAAAAATAGTAGGTACCTACTTTATTTGCACATGCAGTGCTATAATATAGGTACAACTTTACGCACACGCATCGTAATGTAACTATTTCATAAAAAAATATTCACCTGTCTTTTTTAAAAATGGTATAAGTATCTGTAATTCTTATAACAAAACTAGGTAACTATTCGTTTTAGCATAGAATGAAATGTGCGCAGGATTGGAATCTAGGTAACATCCACTTCATCAAAAACTTACGTGATGTATCAATGTTTAAGTTGTCCAAGACACTTGACCTTAAATTCTAATTTATTATATTCATCACTAATATTTCACACATACTTAGTAGGT
This sequence comes from Ochlodes sylvanus, assembly GCA_905404295.2. Classification (NCBI taxonomy): domain Eukaryota; kingdom Metazoa; phylum Arthropoda; class Insecta; order Lepidoptera; family Hesperiidae; genus Ochlodes; species Ochlodes sylvanus. The sequence continues at coordinate 768,320 of FR990146.1, read as the reverse complement.
ATAAATATAACACAGAACACACACTTTATCGTTAAATGGAACGTATCAATTTGTGATTCAAAAACCGCGGGAAATCACGCCGCCATTGCGCGTGTAGTGAGGGGAAAGTGTCGACGGTCGATTTCTCCCTCGGCGACTAATCGACTGTCCGGTGCATCGGAGTCGATTACGACACCACCCTCACTCTTCTGACTGTTGTTATTGTTGGTTACGTACGTCCTGGGTTCTGTTGTAAATAATACGATGTTTAAAAACCTTGCGTTCTTGTATTTACATGAACGGTTGGCTAGCGTTGGTAGTGCTTACTTAAAATCGTCAAAGTTGATTTTTATTCTACGACGAGCTGTGCCCGCGACTTCGTATGCGTGAAATGTAATCTAAAATAAAAGCCTAAGTTACTCCTTATCACATAAGGAATCTGCCAGTGAAAGTCCCGTCAAAATCGATCCAGCCGTTCCAGAGATTAGCTGAAACAAACAGACAGAGAGACAGACAGACAAAAATTGTAAAAAATGTTATTTTGGTATATGCATCATGTATACATCTATATGCATTTAGTATAAAGTGGTTATTTTAATATTACAAACAGACTCTCCAATTTTATTTATTTGTATAGATTCCAAGTTTTGATGAAGGAATAAGATCATGATTTTCTTAGTTAGCCGTCGTCGTCAAGATTTGTCGGAAGTAGTATTTTTAACTCTAATTTTTTTTTTGGTGGAATTGTAATTTCATAACTCGTAATATTTTTTAAAGTACGAATATCGCATCACCCAATGCAAATTAATTTAATGTATTTTACTACGTTCTTAAAATGATAATAATTATATTATCGGGTCTGAGCATAAACGACAATTTTGCATTTATCACTAGGGAGGCTACGGAACCCGATTACCGTTACCTCCATTCTATTTTAAAATTGGTAGAACTGGCACCGTGTCTTGTATGTCTTGTGAGGATATATCACCGAAAATTCATTTCTTTTTCCATATCCATTTCATTTCTCCATAATAGGTCATGTTTCATATGACTATACCTAAATAAAATAAATTTTTGTCACTCTCACATGTACCTATGTGACACAACACTAGTTTCTGATTCTTGTTGTGATTGGTTAATTTTAGTATAGGTTTAGTTTAGGTTAACTTTTAACATTATGTATGTACATTGACTTATTACTAAGTCAATGATTATGTAGATAATTATTTTCAATTTGTATACATGTATGTAATGTTAATTTTAATATGTTTCTATGTCGGAGTTTATTTAATTTTTTATGACTCAGATACTTACTTTACTCAGGTAGGTACTGTACACTTGTACAGTGCAAAATAATTGCAATTAGTACAAAATTATTTTATTCTAAAACATTATATTTTGAACCACGGAAGACGGAACTCGTTCCTCTGTTCAATGATTTGATATTTAATTTTTATGAAACTATTTTATAATTAAAAAATAATAATTAGGTGTAGAAATCACACCTTTAAATATTTGAAATATGAAACCGTTGCATAATTATATTTTTAATAATTATGAGAAGTTTTGATGATTTTTAAAGATTTTTTTTTCGAGTATGAAAATAAAGAATAAATCGTTTGAACGTTGAGCGATAAATCATTCAACATTCGTTCTGGACTACCTTCATCTAAAAAAATCATAATTAAGTTTCCTAACAGCAGACTACATACGCAAATGGTCATCACAGTGAATAACTTCGATATATTAATCTTAATCTTCGATAGTTTGGTTAATCTGATCTAAAACTATCCTCTATTTCATGCTGGAACCCAAAGAACCAATCTTAGTACCTACATACACGGTATGTAATGCACTAATTTTGCATGTCTCTAGTCAATAGGCTTAGTGCCTCCAACACCTTAGACTTCATCGCCACTCACCATCAGATGGGATTGTAGTCATGCATTAACTTCTTTTGTGTTAAAAATGTCTCATTTTTCATTTTGTTTTGGCATAAGTAGATCAGTGAAATGTGTTGTAAAAATCACTTTGTTCGGTAGTCAGTGGCGATCCTAGCAAAATTTTTAGTTCTGGTGCGGGATCTCGGAAGTGACGCACCCCTAAAATAAAAAGCTCGCTCATGTCGATCCATTGTCTGGGCCGCAACATTTGGCGTCTTTAAGGTTTCTTCCCACTTGACGTTCAAAACAATCTCAAACAAACAATAGAGTAATAGGTAACACAACGACACATCTAACCTCTTCTCAATTACATAAAAGTACCTAGGCAAGGCATAGATGTATACTATTTACATCAATGTACTTATGTATATCGCTGAATGTCAGTTTTAGAGATAAAAATCTGAATCAGTGTCAATTCAATGTACCAGGTCGTGATAAATGATGACAATGGATTAATTCATATACACGAAGCCAATAATTAATTAATGCGAGATTTGCAATTTCCGTCACGATTTATAAAATACATAAATATATTTAGAAATATAGTACGATTACAATAAATGTGACCTCAAATGGATGTTGTCACCAAGTTTAGACTTGACTGCATGCTTCAGCGCAAGCGGCCCATTGCAGAACGTAAGTTTCTCCTTGTTAGACTTCTTAGACGGTACTGCACTATTGCTTCGAGTGAGCATTGGTTTAGTGCACAGGGTGTCGAAACTTTTGTGTAAATGCCCCTTATGTTTAATGCTCAATGCCCAAGGCTCTACGACTGTACTGTAACGATTCCAAACAGGATGCGTGTTATCATGCCTTCCGAAGCACGCAAATGTGCAAGAAATATTGTATCGATGACTTTAGTCGGATCGTAAGTATTTAGTAAGATATCATAAATTCATAATATACCTTGTAGTCACCGTTACGGTGGCCGATGGACATCAGCAACAACAGGCAACACGGATCCGATGTCAAAAAAGAAGCGTGAAACCCGCAAAATTTCTGGTTCTCATCACTACGACCGAAATAAGTAATAATATATTATTACTATATATACTATATTCTTATATATAATATATTATTACGCCAATTTTTGAAGCAACGTGGCTCTAAGCGGTTATAAACCTTGGTGAGGTTTGATAATCCACATGCGATGGTCACAGGTCCGTTCTCGTCTCCAAGTTATAGCTCTTTGTTTCTGTACGAAAATGTATGATGCATAGTCTGTAAGAAAGTCACTGACTTTTGGAACGCATAGTTGATAAAAAATAATATGCAAATTCCTCAAAAAATATTTATTGATGATGGCTGTTTATGATTACTCAACAAATTCAATGCACGACCAAATGGGCCATAATTGAAAACACTAGGAGTGGTTTTTGAGAATAATCATAATTTGTTTGCATAAACATCTAATCACTTTTTACTTTGAAGAAATTAATGTACTTATTAGGTATTTGCTTTACTCATCAAAAGCACTTAAATATTACCAAAGGTTTATGACCCCATGGTGATGGTTAATGGTCAATCAATATTTGAGGACATTTTCTCAAGATGTACAATTCTACGTTTCAAACCGAACATTCTGTTTGTTCTGCTATTCTCGATTAGTCACTTTTGAAAATGGATGGTAGTGGTAGGTTATTTTGCCCGCCTGGCTATCTTACACTTCATCATCATCATCATCATCATCATCATCATCACAACCCATAACTGTCCCACTGCTGGGCACGGGTCTCCTCTCACAGTGTGAGGGGTATAGGCCATAGTCCACCACGCTGGCCAAGTGCGGATTGGTGGACGTGGTCTTACACTTACCTACATTAAAATCGGCCATGAAATGTTTCATACATATTCGGTCGCAGTGTCAAAGAGATGGTAAAACGGGTCCTCCGCTGGTAAACGGGGCCTCTTTAGTCGGCAACGCGTCGTTTATTCTTCTGATATAACTATCCATGAGCGGCGGTAACCACTTACCAACAGGGCTTTCCTAAATTTTGTGTCTGTCGTCCACTGGCTCTCTAGCTGCAAGCTGAAATAATAAATTATGTAAGTACTTGAAGTTCATTTAAGCACCTATATCACAGGATCATTTACAACTGACTACTGTCGTAATACTCCTTCTGATACCATTATTTATAACACTCACACCACACCGTGAATGAGGAGAGCTGCTCATTTATAGATGATGCATTTACCATAAGATTACGTATGATGTGCGCTAATTTTCAGTCCTTCTGCAGACCTTGAACGCACGTGCTGCGAATGATCGACATTTTTTATTTCCAAAACTGCCTATGTTGTAACATCTGCAGTAATGTTATCTTTATTTCGCGAACAAACCAGCACACGAACAATCTGATTGAAAGTGTTCAACGTCGCCCATGGACGACAATTTTGCTAACCACCCTCCCGCTGACGCCCGAGACAACTGTGACCGACCTAGAACGAGACTCAGATGGGGACTGGGATGGATAATCCAGTTAGGAGACGGTGTCCAATAACCCCAAAGGCACCGACGGTCAAAAGGGAAGAGAAAAATAAGAAAATAGTAATAGAATCTGTTTATATTTCTAAGAGACGTAGAACCCCATTACGTCATTGGTGTGGTACGTTGCAGGTTGCATAAATATGACGTGTCGCGGTCGGTTTGCACAATGCGTTCCGCGGCCCGACGACCAACTGCTGTGTGTTAAGTAGGTATTTAGTCCCGTTAGATATGTATGTGATGACTGGTGACTCGCTGTCAGAAAAGCTAGAAAAATGTTTAATGTTTACCTATTACCTATCTAGATTAGTAACTTACGCATCGAGGTAATCTTCGTATGAATCTCCAAGAATCATCCCGTTTTGTGACAAGCTCACGATTCGAGGCAAGGCGATGCCGACTTGTACCCGAGTTGATAAATGTTCTTTCCCACAACCCTTAATTGTCCCACTGCTGGCGCGAGTGTCTTCTCACAATATTAAGGGTATATGCCTAACCCGCAATGGGACAGTAACGGGTTGCAATGATGATGATGAACCTAAGTTATGAGTTTAAATTAAAGGCTTAGCGCTCCACTTTCCGCCTCCCAGTTGGCCGGTAACCTGTTGGTGATACTTTCAGTGTTCCTCATGACCCTGATGTTCACGGGCAGCGGTGAATTACCTTCAGGTGGCTTGAATGCTCGGTAATCGACAAAAAATATATTCAGCGTGAACATGAATAATCGAAGACTTAATATTTTATAGTACGTAGTATAGTAGTGGTAAATAAGTACCTACCTACCTAACGTTTATGCAAAAATAATTCAATAATTGAAGATCGAATAAAAAGTAAGTAGGTACTACAATATACCGACATGCAAAAAGTTTATTAACCAGGAAACATCATGTTATTACTCAATAATGTATTATTCCATTTGTAAATTGACGTTTAACACTTAAACATTAACACTTAGTAAATTGTAATTATTCACTTCTAGTTCCTTATTGAAGTTTATTTATAAAGAATCTCATTTGAAATGTTCTCGTTCTTAATTTCACGCGATAATCACGTCTACTTCAGACTGTACCTAGGTCCGATGAGATTTCCTAGATGAACAGGAATTAGTGGTACCTAAGGGACCATCCATATATTTTTGATCACGTGTGACTGCATGGAGGGGGGATTCCCAAAATCATGAACTGGTATGGTAGTGGTGGTGTTTGCATAAAAAAGATTTTTGATAATATAAATAAACTATTTAGAATTGCCATTCTCAACGTCATGTTCCCGTCGAACTTATAAGGCCTGGTAGACAAATATTTAAGTATACATATCACTTGAGTAAAGCTTTGGGGCATTTGGGGCGGCCTACAATACTGACCCGAATCCCATGCCAGCAGACTAGGTTGTTGCGAAAGGCAATGTAAGCCCCTGTTTAAGGATTAAATTATTATATATATAGGTATATTATTATATATATATTATATTAAATAGGTTAGTAAGTAGCAAATTCAAAAGCTAGTCATTAGCTAATTACCTATCATGTACCTACTAACAAAACTAATGATAACGTTATTACATTTAACAAAAATATTGCAATGTTGATTTCATAGGCGCCAATTATTTTCACAAAGTAAAGCAAAATTAGTAGATACCTTAGGTAGATACCTACCTCGGCTACCTCTAAACATACCTACTCGGTAGAGTAGAGATATTGCTAGTAGTCAGGTGGGGTGGCCAGCCAGGGAATACATTTTTCGCTTTTGGCGGATTAGGTGATCTGCATTAAAAATTATGTTTTATAAAATGTCATTGGTTTTACTCTGTACTGCCAGTACAAAACACAAAAGACGAATGGGTGGAAATGGAATTGGAGGATTGTTTTCAATTTTCATAGTGAAAAAGGTTGCCAGTGACAAATTATTCTAATATAGTGAGTACTTAGGTAAAAGTTTGAATTACTAATTCTTTAAAAGCATACTTTTTTTTTTGGTTGCGTTTATGTATTTTATATCCATTTGCCAACGTTTGTTTTAAAAATATCAATATGTTTACCGGTATTTTTATATCGGTATGAAACTTAAGTCAATGTGTATCTCCGTTTATGGAGTATTTGAAACTCTGTTAGAAGAAGATAAAAATATAATTAAAATTGTATTTTATCACATAAGTAATGTAAAGTATATGTTTATTTTAGCAGTTATCACGTTTTAATCAATTGTCTATGTCTATTATCATTCAGTTTGTTAGTAAACATGGCTACCCGAAAGCAACGTGGAGAAGAAAAAAAAAATTTTAGTCTATTCGCCATCAAAATGGCGTCATCGAAGGAAACCTATTGTTTGTGTGGTCAGCCCTATATTAATGGACAATTTATGATAGAATGCGACTGCTGTCGCGAGTGGTTTCATGGAAGGTAAAGTGGAAAATATATAAATTACCTTGTGAAAGTTGTGTTGTGTGTGACGAAAAATTATTAAAGTTTGACAGCGTTGAGGTGTTCGGCCATCATGTAAAATGGGAATGTTTTACAAAAAAATCGACGTTTTCTCATCAGCCGTAGCGTTTGTTACGGTATAAATTACATATATTTGGCGTTATAGTCATTTTTCAAGTATTAAATAATGTTTTCTCCTTTTTATCATTTGTTTACATCCTCAGTCGCCATGGCACTGATAAGTGTGACACCGTGTTATTCTTTGTTCGGTAGCAAGACACCGTATATTACACCTTAATTTGCCGTAATTACATGCATTTTCGATATTATCGACCGAGTTCTATTTATTCCCATGTCAAGTTTGCAGATAGAGCTTGTTCCTAGAATCTTTATGTTTGACGGCCGTCGTCATGGTGTTGTAATGGTTTTTGTTTTCCTTTCAGTTGTGTTGATGTAAAAATATACCAATCGGATGACATAGACAAGTACCATTGTCCAAAATGTGCACACACATACGGACCTTCAATATGTAAGTAATAATTTTATACAATCATTTGCTAGAGCTATCCATCATTACGGTTTTTTGTCTTGTGGTTTTCCTACTCATAAATTTGAACTGCAGTATAAAAAGCGTCCTCGACATAGTCTTGATTTGTAGTGTCATCATTTAGAGATTAAAAATAACTATAAGATTTATATTATAGCATAATGAGTATATTTAACATTTTTGGAGACATAAAAACTCATGCGTACTCATTAGTACAACATTGCCTTAACTTAGGGTTAAGCAACCGGTGGGTAGAGAGTCCATATTAAATGCATCCTGAAAAAATAGATGATAACATTTGAAAGTTGGGTAGCCGCCCAGTCAACTTTGGGAATGAAAGGTGTAATGTACCCTGTCATAAAAAATTAATTAAGCAACTAGGTAAGGTTGGGACGATGGTAAGCTAATGATGATATGTTGATGGCGGAATTAAATTGGCCAAATCCTTGCTCCTCTGAATATCGTAATGTTCATATTCAAATACAAAAAATTTTTTTTAGTAAAAATATCCACAAACAATCACCGCGCGGATCGCTACGAGCTGAGCGCGGAGACCAAGCCATCACAAGTGGGCACACCGGCATGGGTGCGCGGCCTGGCTGCTCGGCCCCTCAGACCGGTGCAGGCTGCTCTGCAGAGGATGCGGTCACATCACTTCACCGAGGAGTTTGTCAGGGACAATGGTAACTATAATACCTTTGTGTGGAAAAGCACATCTTCAGTTTATCTCCAATTAGTTACAACTGACAGATTGCTAACCAACATACCCACATTACAACAATTATACATATTATTTGTGAAGCGAAGCAAGGTCGGGACAGAATTACTAGTCTTTCACCAAATGCATCATAATATTTTTTGTTCCAGGATTCAATCGTCCAATATTATTTCACACTCCAGAGGGTCTCGATATGAAGATGCCCAACTCCTCGACGTTCACAGTGAGGTCGGTGCTGAGATTCTGTGGCGCACAGTTGGAGGTAATTAAAATAAAAAAACTTCGAAAGTTATCAGTTTATAACTCTCGAAGTTTTTTTATTTGGTATATTGGGAAATGGGGTTTGATTTACTTTCAAAGATATCACTCGAGGAAAGAGGTTGAATTTTCAACGTCACATCAAGACATGTGTCACCTGGATGTCTCCAAGAAATGTTGCTTGAACACACTGTATTCAGAAACTAAAGACATCACTTGCACAGCTTTTAATACTTAACTAGTTACCCGCTCAGCGGTTGAAATTGGTCGAAATTCGATCATTCATCATTCTCGAGTTTAGCACTTACCAACATTCATTTTTATTTATATAGATAGACGAGCTGTGCCCGCGACTTCGTCCGCGTGGAATTTAGCAAAAACGAAATAAAACTAAAATAAATGTAGCCTAAGTTACTCCTTATGACATCAGCAACCTGCCAGTGAAAGTCCCGTCAAAATCGGTCTTGCCATTTCAGAGATTAGGCGGAACAAACAGACAGACACAGACAAAAATTGTAAAAAATGTTATTTTGGTGTATGTACCGTATATATATTCATATACATGTAGTAAAAAACGGTTATTTCAATATTACAAACAGACACTCCAATTTTATTTATTTGTATAGTAGATGTATTGCTAGGCCAATGTTTGTTTTAAACTAGTGCGGTTTGACCGTCCAGTGACCTTCCTATTCATGCCCAGTATTTGCAGATTACTTTATTGTTTGTCCTTACTGACTCAATATGTAGACTTTTTATATGTAGAATAAGATTTGTATGCCCTCTAATGACTAAACACTTGCTGTGAAATCATAAGAAATTGCTTACTTGAAATAAATCATAAATTGGCATTGAACCATTGAATTACATAAAAAATAAGCAGGGATTACAATTAAATCTAACTGTTGTTACAATTATACAAGGGAACAACAATAATAAGTTTGTGTAGTTTACATTAATTGAACTACGACTCAAGCCGTAATAAAGCATTAAAATTTGAGCATTATATCATGTTCCTACCAGCGAATAAGATGTCGCCTTCCTAAGCGGTATGGACGCTACAGCTGTAGGTAGCGCATACCGCGTACATATTTATTTATTTAGTTAGTATTAGTGATGATGACAACACAACTTCAACTTTGCTATTTTCCTTTTGTAAATCTATACTTAATATAATAAAGCTGAAGAGTTTGTTTGGTTGAACGGGCTGATCTAAGGAACTACTGGTTCGAATTCTAGAATGATTTTTGTGTTGGATAGTCCATTTATCGAGGAATGCTATATGACATCACGCTACGATGAATAGGAGCGGAGCATCAATAAAATGTTGCAAGAACTGGAAAATATTTAATATTTTTAAACGTAGAGAACAAGTTTGCTATTAAATGGCTCTAACGATTTAGTTGAAATTTTGTGTGTCTTCAGGTGAATCCGAGAATGATTAAGATTTTCAAAGATACCCGGTAGGTGGCGCTGCTGTCGATATGACACCAAATTTTATTATAGAGCGGTACGAAGTCCGCCGGGACAGTTAGTGTTTAATAACCAAGTAATATTGCCGTCAGGTGGAAGTAATAGACGTCAGGAAACAGATCACGCTGCGGATGCCGCTAGCGGATTTTGTGGACTACTTCGAGACACCCCCGGAGCACAGGGATGAGAAGGTTCTCAATGTACTCAGCCTGGAGTTTTCTGATACCAAGTAAGTGTTAATAATAATATATAAACGCTGACACACTATCCCTGCGTCGCGGGTGGCGCGGGCAAAACAAATAACACATCACAAATATCTACGGCCCGAGAACAAACATTTATCTGACACATAAACATCTGCTCCGGCCGGGAATCGAGCCCGGGATCCCTCGTTTCACAGGCAGAGCCAGTAGCAATTAGGCTGTGCTCAATCGCAAACGCGTTGGCGTGTTTTAACACGAATGTCGGGAAACAAAAAGAGATACAAACTCTGCGAATGAGTGTCTAGTACAGTCTATTATTGATTATTTACATAAGAAAGTTGGTAGTGTTTATTGGTCTGCCGCTACCATATTTGGAATAGACTAAACCATTTCCTCTTGTATTCCAGCATGGCGCCCCTGGTGGAGCCGCCGGCCATAGCCCGTCAGCTGGACTGGGCGGAGCGCGTGTGGCCCGCGGCGGAGGAGCGCCCGCCCCGGCCGGCCGTCCAGAAGTATTGTCTCATGTCCTCGGCCGGCTCCTACACCGATTTCCATGTGGACTTTGGTGGTACCACTGTTTGGTATCATGTCATGCACGGGAGGAAGGTATGTAGGCTGTATGTCTTGCTAGTAACGGTTAAGGGGAGACATTTACATACTAAATTGTTGAAATGGTTTCGAGCAATTTTTTAATGTTATTTTCAGATATTCTACTTGGTGCCCCCCACTTCGACCAACCTTGCGTTATACCAGCAGTGGAGCGCTTCGAACAATCAAAATGAACGCTTCTTTGGAGATATGGTGAGTTTCTTGTAGTGTTGTACATGTCTACACGAAATCTAAGAACGAGTGTTTGTGTCCGTTATTTTTCATTTTACGGTAACTAAGATATTCATTTAAATTATATGGTGTAAAGGCTTATCATAATGTGCCTGAACTGCTTAAGGTGACTAAGATATATTTAAGGCGATAATGATTAATACTGTACCCCTCAAAATAGCTTTCCAATTACCGCATTTTACGTGACCATTTTTTTTAAACTTAGAATGCGTATAGTAAACTAGCCTAATAGATGCGATCGCGGACTTTATTTTAGACCAATAAAAGAGGAATATTCCACCCATACATTGTTTTGTTATATCTCAAAGGGATAAGGCAGCGTCTTCGCTGAATGCTCCCAGGCGGCCTGAATTTTCCGACTTTCTCAAATGTTATCGTCATATTTCAACCAATTTACACAAAACTTTAATATATTATACATATGTATGTATAAACCTTCCTCTTGGATCACTCGTATCTATTAAAAAAAAACCACATCAAAGCCTGTTGCGTTGTTTTAAAGATGTAAGCATACATTACAGACACAGGACAGACACAGCGACTTTTTGTATGTTAATATTAAAAGTGACCGTCCGCGCGGTGGTCGGCAGGTGGAGTGGTACGGCACGGCGGAGCTGTGCGCGGGCGAGACGCTGTTCATCCCGACGGGCTGGATCCACGCGGTGCTCACGCCGTGCGACTCGCTCGTCTTCGGCGGGAACCTGCTGCACTCGTACGCGATCGAGATGCAGCTGCAGTGAGTACCCTTCTACCGGTCTAGAGCCGAAGTTGAGATTTCAAGGGATACATTAATGCGGTGAACACTTAAAATGTGTCAACAGTAGAGCACTACCTCAAACGCTCTGGAGTTATGAGGTGTGCAAAGAGTTACCAAAATTTGCATCTAGATTTATTTATTGACATTGCAGGAATTTCACTAAAAAATGTAATATGCATCTGAAGATTGTTTACGCTATATGCCTCCGTGCATGTTACATTTATACAACTCCTTCCTCATTTAATCGCGTCTCCTTACCTCCCCTCCTCTCCTGGCAAATAGTGAGACGTATGTTTTTCTCCTCGAATCTTCATCCATGACCTCATCTCTCCTATCCTATCATCTCCTATCCTATCCTATCTTATCCTCTCCTCTCCTTACAACGCCATTTCTCGCACCTCCGTTGTTATTCATTGATAATATCCGTCGTTCCAGGATATACGAGATCGAGAGTCGCGTGGAGACGCCGACGATGTTCCGCTACCCGCTGTTCGAGGCGATGCACTGGTACGCCGGCGCGCACCTGCTCGCCGCGCTCAGGAGGCACAACGAGGAGACGCAGGTGGGCTCTCGAACCGGTTGCGAAGTATTCTTTTGAAGGGAACACTTCCATAGTATTGTTGTGATTTGACATTCGATGAAACGGAAATGACGCGATGGAAGTAATTCAGATCGGAAGCATCGGCAAAATGCCGGCTTACGTATGCAAAGCAAAACATCAATATTTGGACTGACAGTATTCGCTTGCACACATTTTCTTTTTTATGGAATTTAGGTAGACGTCGAGCATGCAGCGCGACCCCTCCGCTGCCGCTCACCAATGCATCCGTGATTGCCTTCGATGTTAGTGGGCGACGATGACCACTTAACATAAGGTGGATCGTGTTCTCCTTTCTCGATTATAACATAAAAAAAAACAAAATGTGTGCAATTGAGACGTGCTAGAAGTGAAATATTAAAAAAACGAATGTCAGTCCGAATATTTACTGACAGTATTTTTGCTTTGCTTTGTGTATAAACGTTTATATTTTTAGAGAAGTATAATAATATTTTATTTATATCAGGACGAAGATTTCATCATAAGCGAGAGTTGCGCCGCGCCGACGCCGATCCAGCTGCCGCCGTTGCTCCTTCGTGGGATCAAGATTCTGGCCAACGCGCTGAAAGAGTGGCACGCGTTGAAAAACGTAAGACATTTCTTTATGGAATTAAGATAATAAGATAAGAATAAGATAATAAACGAGCATGCAGCAAAACACCGTACCGCTGCTGCCCATGACAACTTACTGTGAGCAACACAGAGCAAGACACGTTCATTTACCCTTTACAGCTTAGATTTGAGTTCTTTATGCATTAAAAACTGATGTCTACAAACTGTCTAACCCTTATTGCGGATAAGAGTGTCTATTGTAGTAAATACTCTAATTATTTAGCATACAATGTCACGCAATTCTTCACAAAACATCTATTGTGGGCTTACATCCATAGTAATCCATACCATCGATTTACCATCTCCAATATATTTGTATACATAGCATAATTTTGACTTTTGTTAACCGAGTCATTAGTTCCAAAGACGATGCAATTATTCTGGTTTTTAACAGACGGATCCAGCGAAGCGTGACAACGTACCAAAGTGTCTCAATTCAGGACAACTAGTTCGGGAGCTGTGCAAGGAACTCCGCACGCTCGAGAAGAGAACCGGCAGCAACAAGGATAAGGTTAGAGATACGATAACTAACGGATTAGAAGATTTTTTATTAATACCTGTTGTTTACCTACGTATAATGTGGGAGTCTTCAAGAGCAGAGTGGATAGGCTTTATCTAAGTTAGGGCGTTCAACATTTGAAGGACTTCATCGCCACTTACCATCAGGTGGGATTGTTGTCGAGCACTACCTTATAAGATGTAAAAAAAAATGTAAGAGTGGAAAGTTATAGGAAGACCAAATTATCCTAATAGGGCAGTCTGTGTGCAGCAGAATACATAACAAAGTCGCTAATTTTGTAATAATTGTTTGACATTGGTTTACAAGAGGCAGAAAATTTATAAACAGTAATAATATTATTTTAACGTAATGGTTGATGATTTCATCATGTCAATTTAAAATGTCGTCACATATACTTCGATGCTATTTTCTCTTTTATCTCGCGTGTTTTAGTAATTAGTTATTCTTCCCTCAGTTTTGAACATTAAATTTTTTTTTTCACAGGAACAGAAACTAAAAAATCACTCGCCAACCAAATCAAACTCCAAAAAACAGCAAACACCGAAGAAGTCCATCAAACTGACATTACCAAAACCTATAATGCACATGGGTCAGAACGGGGAGTATGTAGAGGAAAAAATATATGCTGATAAATTCTATATAGATAATAAGGAAGTGGTGTACACGGACAACAGATTCATTGCAACGGATGTCAAATACATAAACCAGGTTGCAACAGATGTGAAGTACGCTAACGGATTGCCAGATGTGAAGTATATTGAGACTAAGGAGACCGTGTTGCCAGAGAAGTATGCATATCAGAGTTATGAAGAGATCGCCGCATATCAAGATGCTAATGGCTACGTTGAAAGACCGGATAAGAAGACTGTACTGAAGATTAAAATGAAGTAAGTTTGATGGATTTCAAGCCTTTGTAAATTTTTATGCATTGCCTTCAACCCATTGGCTCACTATTAAGCAAGGGCCTCTCCTGAAACCTGTGGAGGCCTAGAGTACACTCCACCACGTTGCTCCATTGCAGTTTGGAAGATGGGTTTGTGGTAAACCCAAGTATTGGAAGTTTTATGCAGCCGGTAGACCTTCGGCGTGGCTTATCGACTGATATCTAATGATAACAACTGTTTGGGCGTTAGCTCTGGCCAATCTCAGAAACATTCCCCTGTTCTTCGAATTTTTTTCATCTATTCTATACCATGGTGAGAGGTGGGGATAGATAGTTCAAACACATGGAAGTTGTGTGAAAACTATTTTGTCGATTCAGGAATCCACTTGCGAAATATTAAACTATGTTAAGAGTCAAGTGTCCTTACACAGCGAGCGAAATAAAAAAATAGGGTTTCAGGTGTAAGTTAATAATTAATTATCGACTAACTTGCAGCTACGGAATCCTACATATAATTTGATGTGTTTTCCGCAGTCACTCCCCGTCATCATCTCAAGAGGCCCCCCCACCATACAGCCTGCCAGAACATTCGATCCTCAAGTCCCACCTCATCAGATCAGACCGGAACCTCAAGCCCATTCAACAGTGGACCATTTCCAAGAAGGACATCGGAGACTACCATGAAGAGCAGATCCTGTTCACCAATGAGAATCTTCCAACCGGCATCAGAATTGAGGGGCAGGATATGAACTATGGACCGGGTGAGTTTGGAATTTTAATTTGACATTGGTGCATATGTGATAAACCGTTTGGGATTCAAGGTCCCATCCATTCTTGAGTTCCTTGAGGCTGTTCCAATTAAACAAGTACAGTGGTACAAAAACTGTCGCCACAGAACCCAGCCATCTCAAAAAGTTGTCACAGTTGCGGTTCAAACCAGACGATGTAGGAGCTGTATTAGTTTTTAATAATGGGGGATTTCCCGCTAAGCGAGATATCAGGGATACATACATATATGCGAAGGGTGTAGAAAACGTATGATTTTAAACTTAACTCATCGCGGATTGTACACATTTTATTATGATCCGGGTACTCACGATATGTATTTTGAAACGCCGATATTTCGACCCAGTTGCATGGATCGTGGTCACGGCTGAAACATCCATGCAACTGGGTCGAAATATCGGCGTTTCAAAATACATATCGTGAGTACCCGGATCATAATAAAATGGGTGTAGAAAACTTTGATAGCGTAATTCAAGTTTATCGTGGCGTCACCAAGTGACGTTGTTGTATATATGGAATAATGTGTTCTTCTTAGTCTTCTTTGTCTTGTTTAAGAAATAAGATAAATGTTAGTGCTATATATGCGTACATGAGAATATTTAATGTAGGTAGATTTGCATTCTGTTACTTAATGGCTACCAAGCTCATTAAACTGAATTACCTAATTCTGCAGTTTTAATAAACACATTGGACATGTATGAAAAGTTTTGTAGATTAATTTGTCTATAACGCTGTGCACATTCCCACCCCAGGCATGTACTCAGCGGAGGACATTCAACAAGACTACCAGTACTCTGAGACGGCCAAGCCCGGCTCCTACCACCCGGAGTTCGCGTACCAGCCCACCACGGAGATTGCGTACACCGTCGACGCGAACGGCTACCAGCGGTACGAGGAGGTCACTCTGCCACATGTACAACAGGTGAGGTATTGAGTTGAAGACGCTATAGCTTAGTTGGTAGGGATAGTGTCGGCGAAGTGAGGGTTCCCCGGTTTGATTCCTGGCCTGGGCATACATATCAGTGAAAGATAATTGTTCATTCTCAAGCTGTGGGTGATAGCCTGGTGTTATTTGCCTGCTACACGAAATCATAGTGTTGGGGTACGGGATGAAATACTTTAGTTAAATAATGCAAATTGCCCGACTTTCGTTTTACATTGTAAACCTTGAAATGTGTTAAGAGGGGGTATAAAGCTAGGAAAAAATCAAATTTCACCCGCCCGTCTCAATGGAGCAACGGTACTGATAAATGGAACAGAGCATGTCAAAATCCTAGAGCTATAAAGATAAATGTATTTTATTTAAATAATTCGTAAATTATAGATTTGATTTAGAAATCGATCTACAAATCCCTCCGTGATACTAATTAGCATAATATATTAAAATATTGACTCAAAAACATGCACCATATTGAAAATAAATTGATTTTAGTTGAAAATTAGACCTAACTTTGTGATTTTTTTCTATCGAGAAAATTTAATTTTTTTATGTTTTTGCTTCTTGCATTCACTCAATAATATGATGAAGTATAACTATGTTTTTCTTCAGCTTCTAGAAACTTGATCTACTACTGTAAAAATTGAATCTACGATTGCCAATTTTGCTTTATACCCCCTCTTAACGTTTGAGAGCAAGGGTAAGAAATAAAACGCAAACGATATCCGAAACATTGGCAATAAGCACGTGCCGAAACATTGTTTTTTCGTAAATGTTGCGCCCGATAAAACCAGCTTACATATTTTAATCTTTTTTGTTTGTTGCAAACTGTAATAAATAATAAAACTAATGGTATATAGATGCACGTTCCGCAGACGGCGACGTACAGCGCCGCGTCGCCGAGCGCGCCGCAGCCGCAGCCGCCGCTCGCGAACGGTGCGTACGCGACGCACACGGCGCTGCCGTCGTACGACGCGGCCATCGCGCACCAGTACGGCGCCGCCAACTATGTGAGATACGAGATTGTTTGTTCATTTATATGATAAGTAAAACGTTGCAGTTCTTGGGATAGTGCAATCAGTAGATTTGTTATTATTGGCGTGGATATTACATGGTTAACAACACGTTACTATCCAAACTACTATGCAATACAACTGAAAAGAAGCCTTACGGACTATTTTGTACACGATAAAATAAATCAGTGTTCAACCATGTTGACAGGAGTTTTGTTATCAAAATACCAGAGGTATGGTATACCAGAAATATGGTATACCAGAGGTATACCAGAGGTATGGTATACCAGAGGTATACCAGAGGTATTGATATAAGCATGCTGTGATTACCTGTAATTACAAGTTAGATAGTATCCACAACCAAATTTGTATTATAAAATGTAAGCACTTTATTTTGTATTGGTAATCCATTAAAATAAATAAATACTTACGTGAGTTAAAATAAGGTTTAGCTATGTATCATAGCTGCATTACCCATTTAAACTGAAGATATAGATATACCACAGAAGTAACATCGATCCGTGTCCGACCAGGTGATCCAGGAGCCCAAAACGCCCCAGTCGTCAACGGACGCGTTGCCCACGGGCGTGCGGCGGTCGGAGCGCGCGGCGCGGCGGCGCGTCTCCAGCACGTACGAGTACGAGGACGGCGACCTGTACGTGGACGCGCCGCCGACGCCGCGGCGCAAGCGGGCGGCGCGCCCGCGCCCGCAGCGGCATCGGCACGCGCACGGTATGTGCGTCATTTTTCGTCGTCGTCGTCGTAATCATCATCGCAACCAAGCAGGTCAGCGGTGAGACAGTGGTCCCACCGACCCAAAGTCAGCGGTGGGACTACTGTCCTGCTGCTTTTGGGTCTCCTCTCACAATGTGAGGGGTACGGGCACTTGTTCACCATGCTGGCCAAGTGCGGATTGGCAAACTTCACAGTCATGTTTGAAAATATTATGGAGACCGGTGTGCAGGTTTCCTCGTGAAGTATTCGGTCACCGAAGCAAGTGATAATTAATTTCTTACACGCATATAATTTTTAAATTAGAGGTGCTTGCTAGGCTTGAATCCAGACCCCCCCTGTTCGGGAGTTCCAATATTTAACCCACTTGGCGATAACATGAATTATTATCCTACTTTATATAACTAAGAGTGTTTCTTGAATGTGTAGGTGTAGTGCCATGAATAAAAAAATTCAGCGCCATCTTAACCCGGCACTCGCAAGACAGCTGTAATCTGCCACCGTAATGGTCGGCGCAGTGTTCGACCCTCGACAGTAATGTATGTATGTATGTATTGTTTGTTTGTTTGTTTGTAGCGGCGACGAGCGCGACCGCCGCCGGCAGCTACCGCCAGGCGCGGCCGGCGCCCGCCAACGGCATCGAGTCGTTGATCCAGGCCTCCGTGCTTGCTGAAGAGGAGCAGCCCGTCACCGAGACGTGAGCGTTTCTATAACCTATCTATCCTTGATGTGTGATGTAAATCGTTGTGGACAACTTTGGTTGTAACACACGCGCGCGCGCGCTAAAAGCGGTACCAAAAGCGGTAAAAAAAAAGGTGTACCAGCTGTAACATTTATCAACAACTCTCATACATAATTTAATGTACACATGATAATAATCAGGGTTGTTATTGAACTTGGTAACCGTAACCGGTATCCGTTGTAATATAATTCCTATATCCACAACGGAAATTTGATATCCATAACATCAGCAAAACTGATGGCTCGTTCATCGTTAAAATCTATAATAAAATTCCGTTCGAATTGACGGAAATGCCATACTGTAAATTTAAAATTCATGTCAAAGGCATTCTTATGACGAAAGGTTATTACAAACTTGATGATTATTTTAAAGATAAAAATGCTTGGACATGAGTTTGATATTCTAGCTAGTAAGTAGTAGTAAGTGCTATCTGTAATGTAAGTAGCAAAAAAAAACTTCTTGGAAGTTTCTTGCCGCTTCTTCCAAGACTACTACCAGTAGGGATTTGTTGAAGCGATGGCGTAGATTGACTTTCGAAAAGTGTTTGTAAAAACCAACTTCGAATAAACTTCTATTCTTTTCATTTCATCCCTGATAATAACGTGGTGTACGTCGCAGCGAGGACGCAGCGGTGGAGGGCATGCTGAGCATCAGCGAGCGGTACGCGGCGCCGCCGCGCGCGTTCGGGCTGGCGGCCGACGCGCCGGAGCGGCCGCCGGGCGAGCTGCGCGAAGACAGGTGCGTGCTAGACGGGGACGGGTGTATACGAGTCGTACAATAACATTTTGTATATTTGATTATTTTATTTTCAATATTCTTAGATAGAATGAATCGAAACATCCATCGTAATGATCATCTCGTTTTTTGAAATTAATCAATAATTACATTATTAGTTTTTCAAACTGTATATTTTTTTTATAATGAATGTTGGTACGTATGTGAACAGCACACCGCCGAGCGGCAGCAAGCGGTCGCGCAAGGCGGCCGCGAGCAGCGCCGACGAGGACTACGCAGACGAAGAGGATCTCATCAAGGAAGTGCATCGAGACGAGGAGTATGGTGAGTAGCACACGAGCACGCCCGCAGCACCATCCACCACCACCCACCGGGATGGTTAGACCAGTCAGTAACGCTAGTTGGGCAGTTCGTTGGTAGGTGTGAGGACTGGGGCAGCGACTGTTAGTGATAGTTCTCAGTAGTTGTTACTACTAGCCCAGCCCAAAGAGGCAGAAGGCAGTAGTAATGCTAGTTCGCCGCTAATCCGTACTTAGCAAACGTAGCGGACTACGGCATTCACTCATCACACTGCACACATAGGAGACCGAAGGGTGGCAGTGGGATGAATGTGGGTTGTGATGAGGGTGATGAATGTGATGATGGTTGCAGTGTACCCGTCGCTGGAGATGAGCTCGGACGAGGAGGACGGGTGGTCGGGCTCGCGGCGCGGGCGCGCCTCGCGCAGCCGGACCGACAGCAGGGGCAAGGGCGACAAGTGAGTGGTTGTAGCCATCGGAGCATTTTATTACCGCAAACTGATGAAATGAAACTCAAATATTTTAAAGATTAAACAAAGTTTGACATATTGCTTAGCAATTTAGCAACCGCTTTCAAATTTAAATTCTTATTTAATAAGCCGCGTTTTTTACAATATACATGTTGAATGTCAATTTTTGCTCCTACCACTGTTTCGCAAAGGATCTTGATCATTCTTGTCATTGGGGGGAAGGAATGTCAAAATATTCTTATGTTGTTTGATATGGTAATACTTGGGATGATTTTTTGAACATAGATCTGCGTTAATTTTTTGCGATACATTCAGTTAATGCAGTCTATAAAAGAAGATCAAGACTAACAATGTCAATATATGAGTAAAATAATTTTTTGTCTAAATAAAAAATGTAATAATGCAGGGACGAGTCGTGGTGTCCGCGCGCGCGGCTCGGGCGCGTGGTGCCGCGGCTGCGCGGGCCGGCGCGCGCGGCCGTGCGGCGCGAGTGCGTGCGCGCCGCGCTGCACGCCGCCGCGCACACGCGCCCCTCGCCACCCGCCGACACCGTGCGGCAGGTGAGACACACATAGACACACAGCTAACACACACAAACCAGGGGCATGCACATACACACACAGACGCACATAAAACATTTGTGTGTGCAAATTACACAAGCGGAGTATGAATCTTTTTCGTTGCTGTAAATGTATATTGTAGTGTATAAAAATCTCTTCATTATACATATTGTGCAATTGTTTTAGCGATGAAATATTTTTTTTCATTCTGTAAAATGCTATCTTTTAATTTACACATTACAGAAGTGAAACTTTAGTAACTAGAGTATCAATACATAAATTATGTCCAAACATATTATTTCATATACATCACTACAAAAACTTAGAGTTTGCGTAAGATGTGGGTACAAATAAAGGATTATGCTCGCAATAGAATGAGAGATTATTTCCTTAAAATTGTATTAATATTGTTGTTTGTTTGTTTGTTTATAGAACGCGAAGCGAGCAGTGCTGGCCACTAAGAGCAAGAGGCCGCCGCCGCCTGTTCACAATACGCCAAACAACAAGAGTGAGTTATCTTCGCACTTATTCTATTACTATTATAAATGCGAAAGTTTGTATGGATGTATGAATGTTTGTTACTCTTTCACGCAAAAACTACCGAATGGATTTTGCTGAAACTTTACAATAATATAGCTTACACATCAGAATAACACATAGGCTATAATTTATAAAGATATAGTGTGAATTATCCAAAATATATAACTAAATCTTTGCAAACCGAAGGACTAAGTTTCCCGAAGCGAAGCGAGGGCGGGTCGCTAGTATTATATAAAAATCAAAATGTTTGCAATTCACACGTGCTAAAAGTGAAACTTTCAAAAAAACTAATACTTTCAGTCCAAATATTGTTGTTTTGCTTTTTTGCTTACGTAAGCCGCCATTTTGACTCTTTTCAGTTTCATGTCATTTCCGTTTCATCGAATTCCAAATCACAACGATACTATAGTTTTCGCTTCAAAAGTAATCAGAGACGGTTGGTGCTGCGTGCTTGTTTGCAGCTTAATTCCATAGAAATAGTGTAAATTATGTGACGTCACACCAAGTTACGGAGCGTCGCATATAACTGACGTCGACAAGGGTGGTGAGGAGGACTTCAAAAGTCATTTAATTAGTGTTTAATCAATATTATTTGTATTACAGATACCGTGGTATTTAATTATAATGTTAATATTTCCAGATATAAGACTGAAAAAGGGTATGAAGACGGCGAAACAGCGCCTCGGGAAAATCCTCAAAATACACAAAATGATATATTAAATATACCTAGATTAATACATAGCGCTGGATGTAATGTTGTATATCTCGTAGCGACGTAAGCGCAGACCGACGGGGGATTAGATGTATATTTTATATAATTATGTATGTATGTATGTATGTAGGAAGGACCAATCCGTGCTGTCTATGGTCTTGTTTCACTGCGGTTTATTTATTTTCTTCATTAAATGCCACTCGCGACTCGCTGGGACCGGTTTGTAACTAAGTTACTCAATGCCCACTCACGTGCAGGCCTCGGATGTGGAATAGATGAGAAATAATTAGATCTGGTAATAAATATATTTCATTTTTTAATAATTAAATATACAAAAGTATTAATTTTTCTTCTTTAACATAGGTAATTCTAATGCGTGCAATAAAATACACGGTCCCGGCCACGGAATACAGAAAGAAGTGGAAATGGTACAAGTGTTGATTAATAAGAAAACCACGGTAGCAAAATAAACACAAGTAAATCCCTTATCGTATTATTCACACTAAGAAACTTACATTTTAATTGGTTGGTACTTGTCAACTTCAAATAGTCTATCAAACCGGCTCATTATAGTTGAAAATGCACCTTAACGATTTATCTTAATTTTTATTTTTCCTTGCCATATTTGGTGTCTTGTTACCTTTATCAATTAAGAACATAACAGTTGTAAAGATTTTCTTTCCACCGCTAGATGTCAAAATTTTACGTAACAACTAATTTTATATACTTAAAACTGTAAGAAATAAAGTTGACATTGTGTTGTCCGGCAATTACGCAGAGCTCCGCGCAACCTCAGTACGTGTGCTCAGTGTGTGTGTCCGTGTGTCCGTGTGTCCTCAGGCGTGCCTACTTTGCACTTCCACTTCTTTCTGTATTCCGTGGTCCCGGCAAGTTAACGTATTTTTCGTATAAAATTGAAAACAAAAAATGTTTCGTGCACCTCTAGCAAAATTATGACGATATGGAGCGTAAACACATTTGTAGATATAAATATCTATCTTATTTTCACATGAAATTTACATGAGAGAAATGGAAATCTCAAGATTGTTGCGTTCATTATTGTCAAAGATATCAAGTAGATTTCGGAGTATGCACCAGATAGGTTATCTAATATATACGACAAATTTTAAAGTCCATGCAAATGTCGCAGTGTAATGTGAACAATGCAAGGATTTTAGTTTTAAAATAAATGTAACTACATAATTATATATTTCGTTACGCTCCATATCTTAACTTGTACTTAAAACGTTTTGAACAATTTGACTATTACCTGTTTCAACATGAGGCGAATGTACTGTTACAATTAAAAACATGCATAATATTACAACTAAATTGATTTTTGTTTTCACTGAACCAAAACACATTTACGTCACATTTTGACTTCATTGTCTTCTCTACTGATAATTTTGTTGTTTTAATAATGAAAATGTTAAAACATTTGTGTTCGCTCAATTACAGTAGCCGTTACACCCAAACGCAATGCTGGAATTGGATTTTTTTCTAGTTTGCTGGCTACTTGGTTTACAAAAAAAAACTCTTTTTTTCAACGCTTCAGTGTCGCCTTCGATGTTATAAAGTTAGTATTAGTCTATATTTCAAGATTTTGCGATGCGTTCTGTGTTATTAGAATCCATGACAGTATAGAGTATAGAATAGACCTACATTGGAACAGATCAAATAATGTGATTGAGCGAAGGCATTCATTAAATTCATTTACTTTTTCAAAAACCCGATGACTTTATTGTTAGATCACTTATAATTAATTATGATTTTTTTAGATTATGAACAGAAATCGTATAAAAGATGGTATTAAAGTTATTGGATTGGAATAAGACATTGTATATAATGGAGCATAAGATTTTCAATACAGAAGACCAATATATGAACACTTTTGACATAATATTGTAAATGTTATATGTTTAGACAAAAGATCTGATTTGTATAGTAATTGAATTGGTGTATAATTTGTATTTATGTGTACTTGTCGGCGTTGTATTTTGACGGAGAGTGGCATTCTCGGGATTTACATTTGACGTTTCATAAAAGTACAATTTTTATTATTAATATCAGAAATTTCTAGATCCAAAGTAACTAGAATATTAATGTTACAATATTTAATTTTTGATTTTAGGTGCGGCAAAATGAATGTTGCCTTGGTTATCATAAATCTTTCAATGAATTTTCAAAAAAAAATCCATTTTTTTTGGAATAATAAAGTTAAATCTTGATTTGTGACTAATAAATAATTTTTAACATATATCATTTTTTTTATTGGCATCTTTTTGATTCCGAGAATATACTCGAAATCCCTGTCAAATGCCATTGAATTTATTTTATTTGAATGCATCTAACCTTTAACTTACTATTTTTCTATTACGTACGTTATGTAAAATTGACTATAAAATAATAAAAGACGTCTATTTACTTAATGAAACTCACCACCGATTCACAGTACTAACAATTAATATATTATATTATATTACCTTTAGCGGGGGTATGTACATTTTTTACATTAAATCTGTTCAAGTTTTAAGTTTCCATTTAAATTATAAAAAAGAAACGTTGGATTCCTTTAAAGATGAATTATTGATATCAAATCCATAAAGTGTTTTTTTTTTATTCATAAAATGAGATATTTAACTACATACTTACTTATAAAAAAGAAAAAAAATGAAAACATTTTTGATGAGTTTTTACATGAGTTATTCGAAAAATAAAATACTTTTTTGATTTTAGATCAAAGGAAAGGAATGTAACTTTTTTTTTTCAAAAATCTGTTTTGTATAATTTATTAGTGACCGCCAGTAGGCGCCGTCGTGTTTCGTTAAACGTTTAAGTGATAGTAGTGTTTAAGTTCGTTTTTTTTCTACTGTTATATTTTTGTTGATTTGTGCGAATAAAGTAATTTAGGGACAGGCGCAAAGAAATATTTTTGATGACTTTATATTAATTAATATCATAGTGAAATGAAGTGATATCAGCCACTCTCTTTCGGAACATTTGGACCGGGCGGAATGAAGCGTTAAGCAAAAAAAATTCGATTCACACAAAAAATATATACTTAATCACAAATATAATGTTACGTTTATGCAATATAAAATTTGTATAATTTATAATAATAACAAAAAATGCATTTTTATTTTGTTGTTTTAGTGACGTATTTTTCATCTTCTGTCGAATAGCTTTTTTCCACTAACTGACAGGGTGGTTAGTAAATGTTATAATAATATAGGAAACTTCATATGGCTTATATGTGAATAGTTTTCACGTGGCAAGCGTAAAACTTGTAAAATGCCCCATTTTTTGTACGCGTATATGTTTTACACGGGTAACATATTATTTTCGGCCCCATATTATATTATTATTATTATGTATTAGTCAATAAATATTGTATAAGTGTTGTGGCGGGGTTCTTTCGACGTGTGGTTAGGAAAGTTTGGCATTTATTAATGTTCAAAATACTCTACTACTCTAGAATATTATTCGAATACTATAACTGTGCCGTTGAACATCTACGTTTTAACCTCAGTCGTAATCGTCTCATACGATAAATACACGTTAAAGAATTTATGAAACGCTTGTATTACAAATTTATAGTCGTACGTCCATCTCGCTCGCACGTATACAGCACTACACAATAAAGACGGGCGCAGTTATAGTGTTCGTCTCTCTCTAACAAATCGTAAAGCTGTGTCCTTTGAAAGTCCGTCCCTCGCATTGCTGTTTTTGTTTGAAATTTTGAAGAGAAGCTATTGCTACGTATATAGATATCTGCAACAATCTAAAACCGTAATTAGTGCTACATGATCTCTGTAATATGAATTCATTGTCTGTCTAGATTATATTTGTGTCTACTTGTTTAATCGTGACGCTGTTTGTATGCAGTTTGTCTATAGTTCCGCATGATGGCGCTGCAAGGCTGTTGTATAGAAGAGTCACTAATATGGTTGTTCAAATCAGTTTTTTACTCTATGTATGTGATTTATAATTATAGAGATCAATGTGTACAGCCCTTGTATCGTACAATGTTTCCTAACCACACGCCGTCGCTACGATTAGCTATACGTTTCGATTTACGCACTAGTGTTACTTCAACAAGCGCCTTGCTTAAGTGTAATTAAGTAAAAAATAAGATAGTAAGTGTAAATTGGTGTCACATGTGAAACGTTTATCTGTTTATAGATTTTTAAACCGATCACAAGGCGATTGGTAACGCCCCGACTTCTGTACACACCTTTATATTTGTATAGGTACTCTGCAATGGTTTTCAATGTACTTCTTACTTACTGATGAATTTAGCTCGGATATTATCACAAATAATATTTTTGAATGTAATTACAGACCTGTGATAAATACTCAATTACTCATGTTTCTGTTGTACTCCATTTTGTTTTTTTTGGTGTGCGTGTAAGTGAACGAATGGAACGAATACACACGCTTACATTTTGTTTAATTCAATATACATAATTATATTAAAACACATAAGACACGCTTTATAGGTTATTTGATAATAGTTTCATTTGGATAACTATTGTTGTGTTGGAATCATAAAAGATAACCACTTAAATTGATTCATGCGTATTTATAAACGTGAGTCC
Organism: Ochlodes sylvanus; assembly: GCA_905404295.2. Lineage (NCBI taxonomy): Eukaryota > Metazoa > Arthropoda > Insecta > Lepidoptera > Hesperiidae > Ochlodes > Ochlodes sylvanus. The sequence continues at coordinate 741,961 of FR990146.1, read as the reverse complement.
TAATAAAAATCTGTGCAATTTTAAAGCACAACTATTTTTAAATTTATTTTGAATGGAATTTGTACCGTGCGTAAACCAATTACTGTTTTACAAATAATTATACGGTTTGTTAGACTAAACTTATCCGAATTATCTCGTTTAACCCTTAATTAGGCGCATGGGGTCAAGACAGTTTGAAGTTGAAAAAAAATTATGTTAAAGTGATTGGAAAGCGAACGCGCTCTTTCTAGCTTCCTAACTCCCCACGGGGTATGCAAATCAGTCTGGGTCGGAAACCCAACGCGTACACATTTGTCGCTGCTCTCTTAGGTGCTGACCCCATGCGACCAATTACGTAACAATTTTTGGCAAAAGGTAAGTTCTCATTTTTATGTTTTTACATATATCCATTTTATATCTTAACTTGTATTCGTGTAATATTTAATTTATATACTCTTGTCTTTATTTTTGTAATGTTTTCTTTTTTCTTTTAATTTAAATTTCAATATGAATAAAGAAAATCAGTTACAGAAATAGCTGGAAGATTTATCCGATGATGAGGAAGACGTCGCTGGTTCTACTTAGGATAGTGAAATTGCGGAAGATAATAATACTCCTATACTTAGTGCTCATGACTCGGAAAGTGTATTAGAAGAGTACGAAGATGTAAAAATGTCCCTGAATCATCGGAGGGTACTATTTTTTATCTAGACAATCTATGTGACAATAAAGAGAAAAACGACAACAAAGGAACGAAAAAAAAGTGCCAAATAAATGCCATAAGTGTGGTAAATTTGTTTGTCAGCAACACTTCAGGACTTACAGCATTGAATGCAGAATAGAAGAATCTGTTGATGAATATGAATTACATATATTTTTTAATTGATCTCGGCTATATCAAAAATAAGTAGTTTTAAGAGATATTAGAAGTTGATTTTGTTTAAAGTAAAAGTTATTATTTTATGCATATATTTAATGCTTTATTATAATTATAATAAAGCATTTAAGTATTTTTAATAACACATACTTAGTTTTATTAATTTCTTCCACTCCATTTTTATATATTTGTTTGGGGTCAGTAGTGACCCCATGCGACTATTTGTGTGATTTTCTTAATGCGCCTAATTAAGGGTTAAAAGGTTAGCTCTTTAACTCAACGCTGCCTGTTTTTGTCAAACATAATATCCGCAAGCCCAGTGAGATACACTTAATGGAACCATTTTGTTTTATGGTTTTACCAATGGTTAACGATAAAAAAAATTATGACGCATATTTACGTCAAGCTCGTTATTATTCTGATTAGGTTAAGCCATATCCATTATATTATTGTATTGCTTTAATTCATTGTTTTAATGCCAAATCCGCGTTTAAAAATTCGCTTTACATTACTACGACAAATTACGACCAACGGTGACATTGTATTGTAAGGGGCACATATTATATCGTATTCCAATTTATTACAATGTTTTTCTGCCATTGGCGCCTAATAAGGGATGTGGGAAAAGTTAGATTTTTATATAAAAAAAAAACAAGTCTATAAATACATTTTGGAGTATTTTTCATTATCTTGTTTTTTAATTACATCGCAGGTCTGTAGTGCACGTATAAATAAGTGTCTAGTTTTATACAATGAGTGTATAATAAATATTGTATATAGATGAAGTCGCCGTCAAAAGATGGCGTGAGTTGACAAAAATATCGACAATGACGACATTTTACGGCAGAACAAAAATCTCATCGCCTCTTATGTCAGTGACTTACCACAAATTATATTGAAACAAAGACTATAGGAAATAGATTATAACTTATGTCACGGAATTTATTCTTATATTTTAATGCGATGTTAAAAAAATTGTATGATTATCTATACGTAGAACTTGTTTTTAATATCAATGGTACCAATATATCGTAGATGACGTAGCGTGAAGCAACGCATGGATCGGTCAGCCATTCGATGGGTGACGCCTTTCAGTAGTGGTAAAATTAAATCGCATTACTATATACAAAATAATTTCCTGAATGTTTTATTAACACTGTAAAATAAATATTATAAATGTGCCTATACGGAATATCTATTTAGTCAATGTAACACCCATGTGATATTTAGCAACCAAATGCCTTTTCGCAAAGCTGGTTATTTACTAGGTGCCTAGTGAACGTTGACAGACAATTTTGGTAATTATATTATTATAGAAATACCGAAGATAAAAATGAATTTAAAGTATCTAAGTAGCATCTTTAACAGCTGGTATACCTTTTGGCGATGTCCTATTGAAAAGGCCATATACTTTAAAACGTCAAATGTGTACTGGCTGTTTTATCTTTTTTTGTTTACCGTGTTCGTGGCGGCCATTTTGGTCGCACCACAGTAACCAGCGGTGCGGACAGGACGCATCAGGTGTGCCCCACTCTATGTTGAATCAGTGTTAGTGTGGATGTAACATACTTGTGTATGAATCATGGACGTATCTTGTGAGAGAACAGAGTTTTCTAGACGTACTGTGTGTTTTATTTCACGATCCATTTTAATTTTGAATTGGGAATAAGTAGTGTTTCAATTTGATTTAATTACCTACACATGCACGATTTCGCAAAACAAAGAAACAATATTTGAGGCCAAGATTTTTTACATTTAATACAACTACATATTACATACTTATATACTTACCAACTTTTTATATTTTGATAGAGAAACGCTTTGCAACAACGTAAGCAGTGAAATAGGTAATAGATTAGCAGGGGCGGATCCAGCCCTTAAAAAAGGTTGTGGGCACAGCCATCCGAAAATCGGCCAAATGCAAGTCAGAGCACGAAATCGCTCATTAACAATCATGAGTGACTTTTGAATTAATTATTGCATTTTTTCTGCTTTGGTCTTAGGAATGGAAATAATATATTTTTTTTATTGGAGGAAGTCAGACCCGATTTCGACCAACTGAATAGTTAGTAATATAGTTTTGATTAAATTCCATATTGTTTTTTGATGTTTCTGGTGTAGTCAGTACTATCTGATAGCCTGAAGGGAAGCAACAACTGTCGACTACGACCTTAATAAGTCGCTCAGATATAAAGCTGGCTACCCAACTGCACAACTTCTCAGGGAGACCGTAAGCGCTTTCGCGAGAAAAGTCTGTGCCAGACCCGTTTGAAGACCTGAGCGATATCTAGGCTGACTGCTAGTGCTTCCCCGACCCCCGTTGCTATCGAGAACTTGAGACCAGCGCGACCGGTGAATTAAAAAAACCAGAAGATAGCCACCTGAGCGGAAGTGACGAAAACCATACTTTCAATCACTGATCAGCTGGCGATCCTCTAGATATCTGGGGAACTGCGTATTTATTACACGCTCCATCAACTTCTCAAGTAGGGAAATTATCGCTATTGGCCTGTTATTGGCCGGATCACTGAGATCACCCTTTTTGGGGATGGGATGAACTAGGGCTACTTTCTACGAAGACGGTACTATTCCTGTGGTGTAAGATAGCGAGAATAGGCGCGTTAAGGCTGCTTTTCCACCTATGCTGTGCGAGGATGCGTAGTGTGGAATGTGTTTTTGAAGAACCAATAGAATTGCTTCATTTATTAAGCCTTAGCAGAGCGAGGTTTTTTACGTACAAAACAAGCGAGAGAGTGTGCGAGAAATGTGTTGCGAGGAATGCGTTGTGAGGTTTGCTGTATCAGCCAGTCCATAGACGCATGCTCGCACGGTTCGCACCGCACATTAATGCGCATTTCCACAGCTCCACTACACATCCTCGTACGTCACATTTTCCTCGCACAGCTTTGGTGGAAACGCCCACACATTTCCACAGCACAGCTACACATCCTCGCATGACACATTTTCTTAGCACAGTAAAAAGTATATCGTTCAGTGAGGTCTCATATCGTGGGATGTTAGGTGGTGTGGTCCTCCAATCGTCAAAGGTCGAGTTGGTGGCAAAGAGGGTGCCCAGAATTCGGCTTTCCCCTTTGCCGTATGGACAACGGATTTGTCCTGGAAGAGATTACCGATAAAAGTTGCCCTCAACAGCCTTAGCTAGCGACCAGCATTCTCATTCTGCTCGCCAATTCTGCCGATAAACTTGGCCTTCGCCCTGGACATTTCTTTGCTGACCGGGAGGCAACGTTGAGCTTTCTCTTCAGCTCTGGCGCAGATGGATCCTTTGAAGCGTACGCTGATGTTCAGGCCTGGTAAGCGGTATACTTGCGGTTTGAAGCGGCAATGTATGAACCGCTGTATCGGGGCTGGTTTTTCCACCAAAAGATATGACAAAGCTGGGGATAAAACCTTCCATACCAGTCATATCACATCGGCTACCGAATCAGTGCACGCGTTTGGATCACCCGATACGAAACAAAGCTGTCTCCAGGGGTACGAACGCCAGAATTCCCTGAATTATAATGCCATACTAGACGCGTTCCTCTGGGCCGAAAGCCCTCTTTGGCGCGTCCAGAGCACAGTGTTATTTTCAAATAACTTTCGAACTACTGTATCGATCAGTTCCATAATCTATTTAAAAAAAAAACAGCGTCGAATGCTGCAAAGTGCTTCAAAATCGGTTAACACGTTCGCTGCTGCGATCGTAATTTTGTATGGAAAAAAGCACGAAGTGTATGTGCTCCGCATCGAACGTGTTAATCCGTTCGGCAGATTTTGTTGACGAAAATTTTTGAAAATGAGTACTATTATTTTCAACATAACTTCGAAATTTCATGACATATCAATTTAACGGGAATTTAAGGGAATTGCCTGCAGGGTCAACCGATTTTTTAGGTTAAAAAAGGTGAAAATGTGACGTCACAAGTAATTTGGGTTGTGGGCATGCCCATCGTGCCCATAACGGTGGATCCGCCCCTGTAGATTAGTTAGAAAAGTTTTGGGCGGCTAGTTATTCAGGCGTTTGAGTAGCTAAAGTACCTACTTACTACTTAGTTAATTCTTCAAAGTATTGGCATATCGAAATAGTAGGTAGGTACAAAATGTATTATCAAATAATTAATTTATCTTAATATGTAAAAAAAGGCAGGTAACTAGTTTTCACTGGAATGCTTGAAGTTCAAATATTAAATAATGTTTCCAAAATGTAGCTTATCCCCTTTTAATCGCAGTTTCTCAGATTAAACTAGATTCCGAAACATTTAAAGTCGATATGCTTGCTGGTTGAATGCGTAGACTAATAGTGAAGGTTTGAAAATTCTGTGTGAACTGATCATTTCAAACAACGTTATTGGCTTAGATTCTATTTATTGTCAACGACAGAGTTTTATCGCAAGTATTTTTGACAACTGACTTTGTTGGTACAGAATTAACCACTTGGAATTCCCTAAAAAAATATTACGAGTGATCAGGTACGCCTTTATTTTGACGGTAAGTACTTACGTACGAAAAGCTATAATAGTAATATTTAGCTATAAATATCGTCTAAGCACTGGTTTACAGCATAAATACTAAATTAATTTTCCAAAATATACAAATAAATACCTTATCATAACTTAAGGTTAACATAAATATTTACATTTGCTGAATTTGCTATACCACAGGACTACTGCATCGTCTGTCAGCGTTGTAGAGTTTCATTGAAGTAAGGGATTGAGTGGACTTCAACTCTTCGGGCGACATCGGCCTGCCTCTGAACTCATCCTCAATCTCCTGTAACGTCCTATCTTTAGTCTCTGGCAGGAACCACCACGCTATCATCACGCAGTAGCCTACCACCACGGCGTAAAGCACGTAGGCTCCATGTATACCGAAATTCTTGAACAAAACTGGTACAGTCTTAACAGTGATGAACAAATTGGAAGATAGGAAGAGGACGCTCAAACCACCGGCGAGACTCCTGTATTCCAGAGGGAAGACTTCCCCAGCAATGATGAACGGGAGCGGCACAGTCCCCGTCGCGATGGAGAACATGTGGATGTGAATTAGCGCTATCCCGATGAAAGGGTGGTCGAATCCCAACAAGTTATTGGCTTTCGCGTAACTGTACCCAGCTGTCGCTAGGAATGCGAAGAGATTGATACCAACAGTCGCGAACAGCATTGTTCTACGCTTAATCTTCTTGATGACGTAAACTGCCATTGCATTCGAGATGATTCTCTGCGTGTCCAAAGTTATGATGAGCAGAGAAATGTTGGCATCGGAGCCGATAACGTGGTGGAAGATGTCTACAGTGTAAGCTGCGAGAATATTCGCCCCAGCCCACTGCCCAAGAGTATAGATATGGATCATGATGAAAATTGGCTTGTAGAACTCTTTCTTCTTGATGGTAGTTGCGAAGTATGTCATGTTGGCCTTCATTCTCTTGGAAAAGGAATCCGATAAGCCTGCCTCTTCCTTGGATTCTCTGACGACCATGCTGGTTTCAATCATTCGTCGCAATTCGTCATCCTCGCCGTCTCCTCGAAGCCACTTGAAAACTTTTTCGCTATCTGCGTACCTTCCCTGGTCAGCTAACCAGCTCGGTGACTCTGGGGAGTATATGACAATCAGCAAATCGACGAATACGATAAATGCTATAACAAGTGCTGTTGTCTGCCACGTCAAGTAAGAACCTAGGGTGTGGACTATTAAAACACCAGTTGCTATAGTGAGGGAAATGGTGGTAAGAAATGCGCCTCGATTCTTTGGACTAGTATATTCCCCTACAAGCACAGGTCCTAAGGAGGCACTCATGCCCATGGCGATGCCTTGAAGAAACCGGGCGATCAGGAGACTCGTTATGCTGGTAGCCGTGATGATGCAGAACCATCCGATGATCATTGGCACAATACTGCAGAGATTGGCAGTCCGTCTGCCATATTTGGCCATTATTGTAGGCACGATGAAATTACCGGCGACGAGGGCGAAACCCAAAATTGAGGCTGAAATTAAAACAAAAACTGTTTTAAGCATGTACTCTAAATTGGAATGGTGGATGGAATTTGAAGCTATTATTTACTTGTATTTTGGATGTATTAAGTATATCGTTATGAGTGTAAAACATAATGCAAGGCTTGGGTACACTTATAAATCAGAAATTGTCGGTTATAATTGGACTTACATTAAAATACTAAATATGGTCCTTCGAGCAAGATGCAAAATGTGTGTCTCTTCGTCACTAAGTTGGAACCTTACTTAATTTGGAATTAGTATAAGTATTCATAGTAATAGGGCAAATAATCCATTTTCATCATAATATATAAATTAATCTAGGTATTTAACTATTCAAAAAGAAATCTAAAGAACAGAAACCCCTACAAGGAGTTCTTAAAAGACCCACCTATCCAAGATCCGGAGGAGTCATCAATGGGTATTATGGAGTCGGGCTGACGCAGCTGAGGCAGGAGTATCGCCGCGAAGCCCATCACCAGGCCGTGGCCCGCCATGTTGAGAGACACGCCCAGAGTGACGAAGCACTAGAAATGGAAAAAAATAGTTCGAGTACATTACGTCCATAGTAGTCTGATCATTCTCTTGAAAAAACCCATTTTAATTCAATCAGTTCCAATTAATAAAAATTAATTTCAAATTGACCATCCCCTAGTCTAGTTGGTAGCAAGTCAGCGAATCGAATTAATTAAATAATTTTATTGTAGATCGTTAAAATCGATTGATTTTGATGAAATAGGTAAAGACTATGTACTTAAATGTTATCTCAAGATACCTACTATTAATATATTTTCAATCCTCTGAATTAAATTCCATAACTTGCTTAATGTAATTTTAAACAGTGACAATAATTCTAGAAATTATAAAAAAATCTGATGTTAGGTATACTCTCATCCCCCAGAATTATTGCAAATAAAAATAAGTATGTGCATCGTACATTGGTGGAGGTAGATATTTAACCAAATTTAAGAGGGTAGATATTACAAACTTGATAAACAAATCGTGGCGGCATTGGAAGTTTATTTTAAGTGATAATGTCAATAATATTTCGGTATCTATCAATACAATGCGATAGATAACGGCAATAGAAATTGGATAACAGCTGTCGATTTGTTAACGCGATAAAAATACTAGGTAGTATTTAAACAAGAGTACTGATACGAGTATCTTTTTGCAATAGCGACCTTGAGGTTAGTGAGATAATACTTGATACTGGGTGATTTTTATTTGACTTGACGTAGGTACTCTAGGAGGTCTAGGACTAGGGCTGAGATCTATAGACGATACTTAGCCTTAGCTGCTCAGACTTTACTCAGGAAAAACTTTGTAGGTGTATTGCATGTAATGAAACCAATAGTGGTATTATGACACAGTCATGTCACTAGGACATGAAAGAACATGGTCTTAGGTAATGATTGAAAATATAAAGTCAAAATTCTACACGATAATTATTTCAAAAATGGCAATCAAAATTATCGAAAAATACTCTTGAGTGTACAATAGCTGTCTGCCCTACGGCGGATTGGACTGGCCGGAATTAATCACCTTTAATGGAGTAGTTTAAAATGCGTGCGCTCAGTTTGTCCACATTATAGGTAGGAATAGATAAATCCGTCAAATTTTAAGTAGGTACGTTTTTTAATTACATATTTGGAATGACATTCGAATACTGAGTACACCCTATTATAAGTAGCGGCACAAAATTAAGGCCCCTTTGACACATTAAAATAGTGACGTGAAAAATGTTAATTTAGTATCGAAAAAATATGGTCATATGCGAGTGGCATCGATACATTTTTGGAATAAAAATTTTAAGCACCCTATTTAATTACATATTTGGAATGAGAATCGAATACTGAGTACCCCCTATTAATATCACAAGAGTCTTACGAATCACCTTATATTTAAGGTCTCCTCGGCTTTGAGCTCAGTAGTGGGCCTTGTTGGGTTGAGATGATTTATAGTAGGTATATTCATTTATGTAATCGACTTACTTACTTTATTAAAGGTGGCACTGTATTTTGTTAGTAAAAACGTGAAGGAATTTATTCGCGGTACCATATACTTTGTTTATATGGTCCCGCATTAGTCCATAATATTTAAATATATATATTGTTTCAATATCCATGTAATTAATTAACTTTGGGTCCTAAGTTATACATTCGATAAATTTTATGACTTTTTGCACATCACTATTGACAATGAAGAACAGCAATTTACTCCTTCAAATTTATGTTATAATTTATACGAAACTTGATGATCGGACAGACGTCAAGTAAACGTCATAGGGGCCTTCATTTTGTGCTGATACTATAATGACTAAAAAATCACCTTGTATATTAAGAGGAAATGCTACGGGTCATTTTTCCATACAAACGTTCTCGACTAATCCCTCGCTGGTTTTTGACTCTAGATCAATATTTTTTTCACAGAAGAATAATATCATCATTAACTATGTCGGTACGTTTTGATTTTTTTGATATTTTTGTTTTCAAAAGTTTTAGGCTACTTCAAACAGCGCTTAAAACGGCCAAATAAATATGCCGCAAACAAACGCCTAGTACACAAATTGTATAATATTTAGCACAAAAAGCTAAACGGTCCGACACAGAATATCTCCTTCCCATTCAATTTCCAAAATTTCGTTAAGATTGCTTTAGTTTTGGCGGGGGGATTAGTCGAGAACGGAACCTCGATTTTGATGATTTTTGCCTCGGGTTTTTACTGGGAGCTGCAGTTGTCCCTATCGCACTGACATACACGCCGCTCGCAAGCGCGACAGAGATATTGTGTGAAAAAATCCCAAATTTGAAAAAGGGTTCGCGTGGTATTTCCTCTTAATAGGATTAATATGATTGAGATAATCACTGGTAAGCATTTTTATTTTCTAAAACTTATAGATTAAATCAGTTGAGATAGGTTGTAAGACAGATTATATGAATATAATAATACTAGTTTCCCCCGCGGCTTTGCGCGCCAATTACCAAAAATAGTGCTCACTTGGAGAACCTATGTATGTACAAAGTTTCAAGTGAATCCATTGAAGAAATAAAAAGTTTCATTTTATCCCCTTTTTTATCCCGTTAGAGGGGAAATTTACAAAAATCCTTTCTTAGTGCTCCCCTACACTCCACAAGGAACATACATGCCAAAATTCAGCTTCAGTTCAGTACTTAGTACCATTTCTACCTTGTAATTACTTAATTTTATTGTTTTAACAGTTAGAAAGGTGAGATACACTTTTTAGAGGCGACCATCTTATTCCTCAACGTGAATTACTAACAATTTATTAACTGGACTATTACCTACTGATATGAGTCTCTTTTTGGATCGGTCACAGTTTTCTTGGGGACAGCGGAAGGGTGGTTGGTGCATGCTCGTTTGCCGCCTTAATAATTACCATAAAAACTATGGAAGATGCTATTTCCGGTATAAAATGATGATCATACTTTAATGTCGCGAGCAAAGTAAAGCCGTGACCTTGAGATTAATAGGTAGGTACGTACACTGTTGGAGTAGACACTAATGGTTATGATTCTTGGAATGTCGGATTAATTTAGCAGCCACTTCAATTAATTCCATGTTAGTGGTTTAGCGCTCCAGGGGCCAGGGACAATTTTAATGTGGTTTATGACAATAATTGTACATTCAATAAACATTGGGTACCTATTTCTTAAATTTGTGTGTTACCCTAGTATATATGTATTACTAGCTGTCCCGGACATCATCATATCAACCGCAGCGCCACCTACCGGGTCCAATTGAGAATTTAATGTCAACCAAATCGGTAGAGACGTTTAGCAGGAAACTTGTTCTTTAAGTTTACAAATATTATTTTTTTGGGACAATATAGCGATTTAATATAGATAAAATAGATAGGTATACCTTAACTACTCAGTCGCCTTATTTCTGTAACAGAATTGTGGCAATTTCTACATTCACTTAGTCCCAACATTGGCCTCCTATAGGTAACCTACTTAAAGGTATCTAGTATGTACGGACGTAATATAATATTATCTAATTACGCACGCCAGCAGTAGTCAAGTAGGTAGGTATTTCTATTGTGCGAACACTATTACTAAGTTGCGTCATAAGGAAACATTGCAATTGTTATCTACATACAACAGTAACTGACCAGCAACACGTCTTATTGTTAATAGGAATTCTTTATGACAGAAAACCACTGTATATATAGGTACTTCAGGTAATTTATTTCAGAATACTTACATAAGAATTTATTTTTAACTAGGTACCTAGCTGTGCCCGCGACTTCGTGGAAATTTAATTGTTACGGTGAAATTTCTAAAATAAAAGTAGCCTAAGTTACTCGGGGTCACTCGGGGGACACTCGGGGTCGTCAGACCCCGATGGCGCAATGGTTAAAATAATAACATTAACACGCCGGATCGCCGTTCCGAGGGTCGGGTTCGATTCGCAGCGAGGCGGATGAATTTAATTTCTGTTCTTGGTCTGGGTGTGTGTGTTCTTGTCTTGTGTTTTGTCCATGGCACAGTATGTAGCGTGTACTTATACATCCATATGCATTTAGTAAAAAGCTGTTACGTTAACATTAAGTACAAGCAGACATTCCAATTTTATTTATTTGTATAAACTAGTAAACTCGCCCTCGCTTCTCTGCCTCGTGTTGTATGGACGTAACTCATCTAAGTAAGGGCATAATATCGACCACAGAACAGAGAGACAAGTCTGTCTCTGTCTCTGTCTTCCGTGAAGCAGACAGACAGCCGGTCTTCCGTTCGCCGTGGTGCTCTCTGCGTTGCGCGATGAAAGGGTCTGCTTCTCTCAAGAGTCACCCTTTTACCCGAGCTTGTACTCGGGAGGATTAGTGCCGCTCCGGTGTTTGATAAACCGCGCTGATGAGCGGGGTTTGATGCGAGGCATTTTTGGTGCCTAGAGCTACTGTTCCTCTGGCTCTACCATACGGCCGGACCTATTCCCTCGCTTTGCTTTTTAAATCGTTTGACAGTCATAGGATCTATTTTGGTGTTCTATTAAATATTAAAGATATCCATTACTCTTGCTACTTTACAAATGCTGTCAAAACATAAATTATTCAGACGGTCACTTCATACTTTCGTTTCTGTTAACCCACGACAGATACGTTCTCAGGGTTGAAACAAAAGTATCCCGTACAAAAACAGAAAGAGTGATATAATTTATAAATACCTACTTGTGATAAGTATAATCAATCAAATATTTATCATAAATCTATGTAAGTATGTAAATATGTATGTAAGTATGTTCCGCGCGACATTTTGTATGGACCGATACACATACTATATACCCGTGCATACACAGACAAAGCACTACATCTAGATTAATGTAATTATAGAGAACTTTACAAAATTTACTTAATAAAGGGCTTTTGATAAGACCGGATATATTGCACCGCCCGCATATTACATCTGTTGAATGAACGTTGGTTGTCTTGAGTACCTAGAGGTAATCGGTCTAGGGCTTCAATATCATAGACAGAGAAGAGTATACCTAATCTAGACCAATGGATGCACAGAATGGATGTCATCTATCGCACTCACACAAGAAATGGAACAACTTACGCCAATGCCCCGAAAAAATCGAGACCGAGTGATACTTACTATGCTTTCTCACTTTGTGTGCCAGATTTTTCAAGGAAAGCACAGTTGCATACAAGCAAATTTGACAGCTGACCGTTGAATTTTTCTTGTGCCACATACATTTGCTAGTTATGTAGTTCTTGTTACACAAGAGTTCAGTGAACCCTGAAGACATATTGATTTATAGGCTTGTGTCTAACTTCATGCTATCTGCGCGGTGAAAAACGAACTTGATGGGGGAATTTGTACCTACCTAAGTTCCTCCTCCGCTCAACATTGGTACAAGGGAACTCATCAACGGCACACTCATTAAAAGCACAGTGAGTAAAGATATTGCTCTGTATTTAAATTTTACTCAGCACTCTAGAAGCGTGTTTTAGTTTTTCAAACTTGATTTATTACTAAGCATTTGTTAGAGCCAGTAACCCTAAGTAACCTACCTACCTAAACAAAATTCAGAAAGTGGATTTCCGCTCCCTTCTCGTTAACAAACTACGGTCAACTGGCAACGGTAAATTAATGACCGTTAACACGCTCATACCCCCGCACTAGGATTCCCTGTGTCGCGGGTGGCATGGACAACATAATTATCACACGTCGCTAACACCCACGACCCGAGAACTAACATTTATCTGTCACGTAAACATATGCCCCGGCCGAGAATCGAACTCGGGACCCCTTGTGTCTCAGGCAGGCCAAACGAACTAAGCTACGGGGTCGTCAAAGAACCGGGCGCTACATGTGCTAGAGCCGCTCGTGCTAGAAGCGTTAAACTTTGTAGACGGGTACCTTAGTTATAAAGTATAATATATACCTATAGTTATAATGGTATAATGTACAGCACTAAGAAATATTTTTTATAAATTCATCCCATGTTGTGGTAAAAAAGGGTATTTAGGTGTATTAGGGTATTAGTACTTTACGTATAAAAATTAAATGAGTGCGATTTACTTCAAACTTAATTTTATTTAGTCTTCTTATCTACCTGAATTAATCAAATAGAAATACCAAAAGAAAAATACGAATTACAGGTTTATTTAATGGAGTAAAAGTTTTAACAAGTATAAAAATAATATTTCCGCAAACGTAGCAAGCAATAATATTCACATAAAAGTGTTGTGTTTGAGAAAAACACACTAAACCTACCACTTGACACAACACAAAATTAATCAAACCAACCTGTTTTTTGAATGGCGTGATCCATGACGTTTTTTTCTCCATTTCCCCAACAGTCACACAACACAACAGCCCTACACTCTACACATTACTACACCGAGCATGTTTATCAATCGCTGCTGATACGATCGATAAATTCATATACAACCACTCGGCAAATAATCGGTAGATGGCGTATTGCCAAACTTGGAGCTAAAATAGATCCGAACGTACTAGCAGCGCGCAGTGCCTACTGTTACTAACTTCATTGTAAAACGATTCGTAATTACTGACGTATGTAATTGTATGTATAACTAATAGGTATTATTTTATGCTAAGTTTGAAACATTTCACGGAACTATACCTGTTCCTATTGTGTAAACCATGGTATCTAGAATGCAGCCTAATGGGGCTAGGAGTGTGTAGCGTTATTTAATTTTTTTATTTTTGTATATGTATCAAGTATCAGTAGGTACAATTTTATTTGGGTTAGTGCCAAATAATTATAGTCATTACGGATTTTTTTATCTGCTTTTATATAAAACACTGTTAGCCGTGTTTAATTCGGAGTAGAAGCACTAACTACGGCCTTAAATCAATCAATCAAGTATCAGTTTAAAAGAAGGCTCTATTTACTTTTAGTCCAATTCGATCTGCTCTGGTACATCAAGGAACAATGTAATAGACCTTATAGGTACCTAAATTATGTATGTACCTACCTATAAGGATATTTACCCACCTGGAATATACTCAATAGGAAGATTGGCTACCATCCTCCTTCTAAAATCTATGAAATATTAATACTTGTTTCAGTCACAGTGTCGTAGTGGAACTAAAGTTACATATAACAAAAATGTTACTGTCTGTACATACATGAGAAAAACTTTTTAACGCAATAGAACCCAAAATAATGATTGTTCGAATTTTTGTCTATTTGTTTTTCGTATGCGGTTTACACGAATGTATTGTCGTACGCTTCACTTAAAATGATTGTTTCATTTAAATCAGTTCATAAAAACGTTTAAAGATTTTCGAGTGTGAGTACTAAGAGACTAGTTTTCGAAGTCAAGCAAGGGCGGTTTACTAGTAGTAATTATAATGGTCGTGAATCACATGTCGCGTTATCATCTGCGTTACGTACGCACTCATCGTAATATAATTGTAATGTAAGTATCGATACGATAATTCGGTCACCATTTCAATTATATGTAAACAATGTAAGTGTTTGATGCGATAAGCGGTGATGTTGTACATTGCAATTTTTTATCTTTAAAGGGGACAAACAAGTTAACCAGCCCTCATGGCAAGTGATCACCAACATTCATTTAAATTAGTAACACTTTTTTGGCGACACGCACAGTGCAAACTAATCTATCGATCATCTGCATACAGAGAATACTTTCCTACTTTGGCCATGTAGCTCGACGTGAGGACTGCCTTGAAGAACTAATTATCAAAGTAGAAGGTAAGAGGTGGAGATCACCAACTAGATGGTCGGACCAGATCAAGGAGCTTACAGAAATGCCTATCACAGAATGCATCCGACAAGCCGAAGATCGGTCGCACTGGAGAGAAAAGAACCACCTTTTGAAGGGCTACCAGAGCAGGCACGACCTTCAGACATACAGAACAGGGAGACAGGAGAGAGAGAGGAACTACTGACTGTCAGGTCCCGCCGTGACATGCCTACTCGTGGTAGCTAGCCAGGTGGTTTCCCAGGCAGATAATAATAGGAAAGTCCTGCGGAATTTATATTAGCCAGGGCACTTATGAATTGGAAGTCAGAAAGAATGCGGTGAATCTGCAACTGTTCAACTGGAGAGACCTGGTACTAAGTTTGCTTGGACTCAAGCGATGGTGTCCCTTACACCAAAATTAGCTACCAACTAAGTAGGTATTATTATTATGGTAAAATTAGATTACATTTTAGTTTGATAACCGGCAAACAAGCAGATGTTTCACCTATAAGCGGTCACAGTCGTCCAATACCAAAGCCATCACCGATGCGTTATCCGCATTATTTCTAGCTCTCGGACATTCCGACGGATAGACGTAAATATTTCACGGTTGATTATAAAGGGAGGGTCGTAGCTATTTATGGTTAGGGGCTATCCATATATGCGTCCCACAAATTAATTGTATTTTGGTAAAAATGTCTGACCCTCTCTGCGGTATGAAGTCACGTATTTTGCAATTTTAATAGCTTTGACCTTGGAGTTTTGGTTTACAGTTTAAGCATTTGAGATATCTACAAGCGACGTCACGAAGCTTATGAACCATCCACCGCCTATGTCACACTATATCACACTTTGTTGACTCCCTGCCACTCTCTAAACGTGTGATGTATTATGCGGCCACGTGGTACCTTCGGTTTCAAACTGTGGTACAGCGCGCAGAGCCTCCAACAGCTGCTCCAACACCTCAAACAACACTGTCGTCACAGCCTCGTCCAGAGTTCAGAGCATGGTGTCCCACGTTTAGGTGAAGTAGGTGCAGAATCAGGGCGGATCTCTTACACGGTACACCCCGCTAGGGACTGATTTAAATGAACTATATTACTAAGATTACCACACCCTTTCAGTGTTCATGTTCAGCCTTATGCAATAAAATAATTATTTGCTTAGTAAAGTTTAATTATAGTTACACACACATAAACTTAATGATTAAAGCTAACAGAAATCTATTTTATAGTGTAATTAATAATAAAAGTTTTTTTTATATTTCAGCTTACATTTTTTCTAAATGTTTGGTTATGGAACTACAACATAGAATAGAACACACAGGAGTGTACCAATGTATTTAAGACCGTAACCTTGTCGAAACTTTTACCGTTAGTACGTAACGTACCTACCTACCTATGCTACCTACTACCTAATAATCAACTCAAGGACGACAATTGCAAAAAATAATTGTATCAATTTAATGATCATTATAATAAAGTAATTTGTATTTTGCTATTGACCCAGTTATATGTTTCTTATTTTAAACTAGCTGTGCCCGCGAATTCGTCCGCTTGGAATTTAACAGAAAGTTATTAAATTTCTAAAATAAAAGTAGTTACTCCTTATTTCAGCTATCTATTATATCAGCTATCTGCCAGTGAAAATCACGTCAAAATCGGTCCAGCCGTTCCAGAGATTAAGCCGGGCGTAGCCGGAACAAACAGACAGACAAATTGTAAATGATCCATGCAATTGGGTCGAAATATCGGCATAAATAATGAAAATCGTGGGTACCCGTTACACTTCAAATGTTAAGTGTCCGCGATGATAAAAGTTTAAAATCATATACATATTTGGTTAACTATAAAAATGGGCTACTACATCGTCTATCGATGTTATGAAGTTTCATAGAAGTTAAAGATATAGTTGATTTTAATTCTTCCGGCGACATCGGTCTGCCTCTGAACTCATCCTCGATTTCCTGCAACGTCCTATCTTTAGTCTCTGGAAGGAACCACCACGCTATCATGAGGCAATAGCCCACCACAATGGCATAAAGGACGTAGGCTCCCTGTATGCCGAAATTTTTAAACAAATACGGTGCAGTTTTTATAGTGATGAATAGATTGAGAGACAGGAAGAGGACACTCAAACCACCAGCGAGACTCCTGTATTCCAGAGGGAAGACTTCCCCAGCAATGATGAACGGGAGCGGCACAGTCCCCGTCGCTATGGAGAACATGTGGATGTGAATTAGCGCTATCCCGATGAAAGGGTGGTCGAATCCCAACAAGTCATTGGCTTTCGCGTAACTGTACCCAGCTGTCGCTAGAAACGCGACGAGATTGATACCAACAGTCGTGAACAGCATGGTTCGACGCTTAATCTTCTTGATAACGTAAACTGCCACTGTATTTGAGAAAATTCTCTGTATGTCCATAGTTATAATTAGCAGATAAATATTGGCTTCAGATCCGATGACATGGTGGAAGATGTCTAAGGTATAAGCTGACAGAACATTCGCTCCAGCCCACTGCCCAAGAGTATAGATATGGATCATGATGAAAATTGGCTTGTAGAACTCTTTCTTCTTGATGGTAGTTGCGAAGTATGCCATGTTTGACTTCATTTTCTTGGAAAAGGAATCCGGTAAGCCTGCTTCTTCCTTGGATTCTCTGACGACCATGCTGGTTTCAATCATACGCTGCAATTCTTCCTCCTCACCTTCGCCCCGAAGCCACCTGAATACTTTTTCACTGTCTTCATACCTTCCTTGATCGGCTAACCAGCTCGGAGATTCTGGAGAGTACATGACAATCAGCAAATCGACGAATACGATGAATGCAATTACTAACGCTGTAGTCTGCCATGACAAGTAAGAACCTAGAGTGTGCACTGTTAAGACACCGCTTGCTATATTTAGAGAAATAGTGGTGAGAAACGCTCCACGGTTGCTTGGACTCGTATATTCTCCGATAAGCACAGGTCCTAAGGAGGCACTCATGCCCATGGCGATGCCTTGAAGAAACCGGGCGATCAGGAGACTCGTTATGGTGGTAGCCGTGATGATGCAGAACCACCCGATGATCATTGGCGCAATACTGCAGAGATTGGCAGTCCGTCTGCCATATTTGGCCATTATTGTGGAGACCAGGAAATTGCCAACGACAAGAGCGAAACCCAGAATTGAGGCTGGAAGCATAATAACGTATTTACGTTAAATTGATAACTAAATATATTTTTTTTTACTCTTAAGTTACAACAAAATATTTTAGAGAGAATATATTATAGGTAAAAATTTATGATCAATGAATCAGTAAGTTTAAAAATACATATTTTTAAATACATACTTTCTTAACTTTCATATATGTATGTTATATTGATACAGTTGCCCACTTGAATGGATATATGACTAATTAACGTAGTTCTGCCATTCTTAACCATGACGTAGTCGTTGCAAATTTAACCGACTGTAAAATGAAGAATATCAACTTTTAAATGCAAAGCTTTGCAGAGTTTTATTACGTTGAAGTCGTCGGAGAATACTATACCCACCTATCCAAGATCCCGAAACGTCATCTATGGGTATCAAGGAGTCAGGTAGGCGCAGCTGCGGCAGGAGTATCGCAGCAAAGCCTATTACCAGGCCATGCCCTGCCATGTTGAGAGAAACGCCCGCAGTTACGAAACACTGGAAAATAGGTAAAAACACACAACTTTACAAGAGATAAATTTAATCTGTTTTACTTAAATCTTTTTTCCAATATGTGAGTAAAACAACAGAGAACTAAAGTTTAATAAAACTAAAATGTGTGGAATTCTCGCGTGGTAGAAGTGAAACCTTTCAAAAAAACGAATACAAGTTAATCCAAATATTGATGTTTAGTTTTGCTTACGTAAGCCGCCATTTTGCCGTAAAAGGTATTGCTCTACGACCCGACCTCTTGGAGCACGCAAGCGGATAATGATTCCTATCTTGTTTTCTCCCACGTTCAAATGTGTCTCTCTTTTTACTATCGCTTTTTCGTGTCATTTCCGTTTCATCGACTTTCAAATTACACCGATGCTAAAGTAGTTTTCACTTCAAAAATATCATATTTATTTTGAGCTTCAAGAAATTGTGGTGTAGTGGTTTAGTGATACCAGGAAAAGTAAAATTATGATGGCAGAACCAATCATAGGAACAAAGTTGATAAATACAACATTTAATGCATATTGGATTTTTTTAAATATTGTAAAGCATTAGACAAAGTTGAATGGACTATAAGGCCTATTTGCACATTTGAGTGTCTGACCTTATTAGCCTCATTAGAAAGCTTTATGTACTATTCTCAGTCCGATCTGAGGAATGTCAAACTCAAGTAGGCGTACGATAAGGGTGCATATTATGCCCGCTTGTGTTTAACATATTGGTCAAATAGGACAGGTATTCTGTCAGATTGGAAAATAAGAAATTTAAGAAATGTTGATGCCTATGACCCAAAATACTTATATAAGAGCAAGACATTAGGGTGACTGGAGAAAGAAATAATGTAACAAAGGATTGGTAAGATGATATTAACAATTTACATTTTATACTTATTTCGTTTTATCGTAAATTAGCATCAGATCCCTAAAAGAATTACGTGGGATAAACTAAGTCCTATTGATAAACATGATAACAAAAAACGTGGCGTTCTCACGTTTCTATCCCACAAAACACAGTTACTGCAATGTGACGCGCCAAGTACACGAAATAATCAGTACAAAAAAAAATATTAAAAAAAGAAACCACGTACTTGAAACGTTACAGAACAATAAAAAAATCGTTGAAAACGTAAAAAAAAATGGCGTAACTTGCACACCAACAGTAATGTTTTTGTGTTCACTAGTAGTAGTATGAATCAAAGTATTCACTTCAAATATTATGTTTATTACTATCGAATAATGCATTAATTAAAATAATTCATGAATTAAAGTTATGCATTAATTTAATTTAATTGTAGCTTTGGGACTGTAAATGCTGAACTTTAGGCTTTAAAAAAATATGTAACGTCAGACCCACATAATTATGAGCCAAGGATAGAGACAGTATGCTCCCGCGATTAATTGTGTACTTCGTGCGCGAGTCACTACCGCATCTCCGGATACGAATAACGTCAATATTTATTATTTTGATATCTTTCAATACAATGTGTATGATAATTGATAAAGGCAATAGAAAATGGATTATGACTATCGATTGCTACCAGATAAATTATTAATGTATTCAAAAGTGCCATATTTGTGCAATGACAGCCTTGAGATTAGGAGAGTTAGGAACATAATTCTTGACGTTTTAAATAGATCATTAATAGGTCTAATTACATAAAAACTGGCTGTTATCTGCTGTTTGACCCGCCCGGATGAACTGATTTTCAATCAAAATTTCAGTATTCACTAATCAATTTTATTATTCTAATTTATCCATACAGAAATCAGCTTGGAGAGTCAGTAGATAATTTCTTTTTTCTTCTATTTCCTTCTTGGCGAGTGAACTTTTCTTATTTTTATCCTGAACGGAATGGAGAAGTTTTAACTTTACATTTGGCGTTGAAGGGTGTTTAGTTTTTTTTTATGCAAAGCATCTTCTTATTTATCTCCAAAACGGCTTGACATCCATGCCATCTTGCGTAGTTTAGTTCAGTCATGCTAAAATTCGAAGTTTATTATTTTTATATGTAAGGAAAGTTATTTCTTGCTTATGTTTTATTATAGATCACCCATAATCCGAGAACAAACTTTATCTCTCACATAAATGTCTGGCTGGGAATCGAACCCGGGACCCCTCGCTTCGTAGGTAGGGTCACTTTGGGATGAATGTGACAAATAAATAAATTAATGAATTATATAATTCAGACTTTGTTGACTAATTTTATCTGATTTTGTCCTTCTCGTTTCGTTGGCCCCACTATTGTGTTGGACGGTGTTTACAAAATAACAGCTTTAGTAGTAGATAGCTTTTATTGCCAGGCCTGCGTCGCTGAATAAATATATTTTAACAAACCTGTCTCTTGAAAGGCGTAATCCATGGCGACTTTTTCTCCATTTCTCCTCACATCCGCAACTATGCGGTAGGACTCTGCATACAATAGCAACGTGTCAAACTACACTGACCATTTCAATTCCCGCGCACGCCACGTTCAATATCGTTTATCAATGCTTCGATCGATAAATCGATAAATTAAGCGGATTGAAAATAACTAATTCAAGGCTTGGCTTAAGATGTAAGCTTGTAAGGTGTAAGAGTTTAAGTCAATCTCCTGCTCCACTCATGGTGCACATGAAAAAATTTACGATGGTATGGCATATGGCCATTTGGCGTGGATTCTCTCTGCTAGAGGTCGCTGTTCTCTTGTTTTATAATGCGGTTTAATACTGCATAGTTAACCAAACCTAATTACCTAACCTAACCTGTACCCAACACAAGGGTTCAGTAGTTTACATCGTTTCTGACTGATTTGACTATGGAACACCCTATCCTACTTTTCCAAAATAATATTTTGGAAAAGTAGAATAGGGGAAAATAATATTTTGGAAAAGTAGGATATATTATATCCTTCTTGGGGGATGCAATTAGCTTTAGCTTAGGCGATCATCTCAGTCCTCAAGGGTAGTAACCCCTGAGGACTGAGATAGTCGCCTCTAAAAAGTGTAGCCAGCTAAACACCTTTCTAACCGAAACACAATAGCTTTTAAAACAATTATTACCCGGTAGAAATGGTACCTACTAAGTACCGGGGCGGGCGGTAGTAGGTAGTACCCCGGACGAACTTTAGACTCTACCTATTTATTCTAATATGTAAGCGTAGAGAATAGATATCCTGAAACCGACAAGTTAGGTACTAAAATTTACATAATAAATACCTACAATTACGTTACATACTTTGACTTAATAAGTATAATAATAAAAACATCTGATTATTGTTTGATAATGAGATGCAATTGGCAAACGTCCTTTTATTGATTTTTAATGACAAAAAGGCGGTCGAGTGTTTCTTAATATCATTCATAGAATTGGTGGGCGTAGATTGCGTGTGGCTTCGTGTAACGAATCACGCAGACAGCTGACGTCTTTTGTTGACGTCGCGTCTTCGTCCGTCTGACGTATTATACATATGTACGTCCTCGCACGTGCTCAATTCGGGTTAAAATTATGGTAGCTGTTTTGGGAGCTACATGATTTTGATGAATCTCAAAAGCCTCCGACATGGCATAAATAATGCTAATTGCTATCATTGTAACAACAGAGACCGACGCGTTAAGTTGCCGATGGCAGAATTTAAGCACTCAACACACAGTACACTTCCGATAAACCCATCCAGGCCTAGGGTTGCCAGGTCGCCAAACCTAAAAGCCGGACAGACCAGCCAGTTTGGCCGGACATTTGGGTAAAAAAGCCGGACACCCTATATTATTGAGGATTTTGTCTCAGTATTAATAGGTACCTACGACAAAAAAATTGTATGTAAAATCAAGTTTTTTTGATTACTATCATAAATCTTGTTAATTTCTAGTGAAATAACAAATAAAATCGAATGCCAAATCAGTCTTAGATAGGTACTTTATTATTAATCAGTCAAATAGTCATCAGTCAAAATTATATTCTAGATACTTAAACATTTATCAACATAATTATTTGAATTTTTCCTAAATACTAATGAAAGGCACAAATAAGACTTTTTTAACTAAAAAATAATAATCAAAAACTTCTTCTCTTTATGTTAAACAATGAAACAAAATAAAAATTCTTCTCTTAAAGTTAAACAATAAAACAAAACTTCTTCTCTTTAAGTTAAACAATAAAACAAAAAAAACTTTTTCTGTTTGAGTTACACAATAAAAATAATTATTCATATTTTTGGTTTGCCGAAACCTGCTTTAAGAGCTCAGTTTCTTTCAAAATGTACCTAGTTGTAAAAATCCTTACATGTCAAATGTTTTAAATTAAATTCTACAACCAAAATTTTGGCAACAGTATCAACATGTACCTAATCTGTTGCGTTCTTTCGTCCATTGCTGACCTATCAAGGAAAAAGCTTTTTCAACGTTTGCGTTATGTCCTGGGATAGCAAAGTAATACTGACAAATAGTTAGGAATTCTGAAAAGCAATCTTGACTTATCATCGATTTAAAATAGGCTACCCATTTCTTATGTGCACTTCCGGTGGGCGAGCGACAGTCGACTCTCGTCGCCTGCGCAGGCTGCGCTCGGCCACGCACGGCGCTTGCTTGTTTGCGAAATGTGAAAAGCCTAACAAAAGCCGGACAAGACGGACACCGTTTATTTTGGCCGGACACGCAATCAAAAAGCCTACCTATGTCCCGTTTTATCCGGACGCCTGGCAACGCTATCCAGGCCATTCTTTGTACACAAAAATCTTTGTGTGCGTTCTAAGCTACGTAGGTACACAACGGGACAGGTGCGCACATACAAACTGTGTTAGCACCTTTGTTGAAGACAGCTTACCTTCTTATTAAAATACCGTGCACTAAAAGACCGCGCCTTACTTTAAAGGCCTGACCGTGAATCATTGATCTAGTAACTTACATTTTATTTATTCCTTTAAAATTGTCGTAAATTGAATACCTTTTGCGCATGAGAAAAAAATGCGCCCATAAACAGAAGACAATGCGACCGGCATTATCGCTGTAATCAGCGTTTATCACGTCATAAACTACAGCTGATCACGCCATGATACCCATTTTGACATTTATAATAGTGATGGACATATTTTATACGTTATCGGAAAAAATATATGTGTTTATTTGGCAATTTTTATCGTAATTCTTATGTAAGTACTTAGCTCACAAACAGTAAATGAGCCATCTGATGGCGAGTGGTTGACGCCGCTCACGTTCAGCATTCCATCCATCCATCCATCAGCCTTTATGCGTCCACTACTGGACATAGCCCTCCCCTAAATTGCGCAACTCTTACCGGTTCTGAGCCGTCCGAATTCAGCAGATGCCCGCTGTCTTCTTCAAATCGTCAGTCCACCTGGTCGGGGGGCGTCCTATGCTCCTTTTTCCGCATCACCAGCATTACCAAAGTTAATAATCATAATGGAAAAGAGAGAGAGAGGAAGGAGGTACTGGTACCCAAGTCTCCATCCGAAACACGACAAGTCGTATGGCGGCTGACTCCAGCGAGAGGTTGGTAGGCAGCCAGGTAGGCTGCATGGAATTAACATACAAATTCCTAACACAGCTCAACGAAATATTGCAGCTCTCTTAAAATAAGTTATTGGAACGAAGTTCCTTATCGCGGCTTACGGGTAGTGCGATTTAGTAGAAATCGTCACGTAACGAAATGCCGTATGCTGTGTATGTGTGTGTTTTTAATAGTGGTGTACGCCATCTATAGTATATTTTGTAACTAGATAGCACAGTACAGCGCTGCTTTACAATATTGTAAAATACAATTCGCCTAGATGGCGTTGTTACAAAAAATCATCATTTTGCATCGAATCAATCATAACGATTCTAAAGAAACATCCTTTGAAAATAATTGTCGTGTCCTGAAATTACCGATACGTTCGATAAATTTTGCCACCACATCACTATCGACAACGAATTACAGCGTTTATACAAAATTTCATGAACGATCAAACGTCAGAATGTCACCACCACAGTGATTATTATACATAGTGTATACATGTAGTGTGTATACAATACATGTACATACATGTATGTGTACAGTGTAGGGGAGACATACGGCTGCCTGTAAGCGGAAATGTGCGACGGTTGGAAGGAGAGAGAGGATTGCAGTGATCTAACTGTCTCTCTATAATAACGCATGTGCACTAAAGTCAGCTTGTTGTTCAAATAATAAAATGAAATGAATTACATATTTTAATGAATCATAATAATTATAGAGGATGCAGCACCACCCTTGCGCTGCCGCCCGTGACAACTGTGACCGACTTAGAACAAGACTCACATCGGGTCTAGGATGGTTAGTTGTGTTAGCAGACGGTGTTAGAACATTATTGGTTAGTAATTATGAGAACTGGGACAGGGACCGTTAGTAATTGTTAGTAAGAGTCTCATTCTAATTCGGTCACAGATGAGTTGCTACCCTTGAGGACTAAGATGTTCGCCTCTAAAACAGTGTATCCACAGCTTTCAAATCGGATCAAAATTGCTGTTAAAACGGTAAAAATGGACTACGTACCGTGACGGGCGGTAGTTCTATCCCAGGCGAACTCTATAAGCTCTACCACCTATTAAACTTTGACGTGTTATCATTACAAAATCATTAATGACATGCAATAATATAGGAATGTCAATATTTAGTGTATGAAAGTCAAATAATCATTTTAATTCTCTCGTTTCTTAAAGGTTAGTATGATGGAAAAGAAAGAACTCCTGTGCCTCACGAGTCTCACGACACAACCCACATAACGCAATGATTGTCATGTCGGAATGCCGTTCGAAGGGTCCTTGGGTCAATTCGTAGCGAGGCAGAAATATGAATTAAAGTTTCTGGGCGTGTGTTCTTGTCCATGGCGCCTACGACACCGAGAATCCTAGTGTGGGGAGATGAGTGTGTGGCGTTATATTATTTTGCATGTCTTTGACCAACAGCGCGGTATTTCCGAGTTGTTTTGTCTTTTGTCTTGTTGATTACCCCCAACGTGTCACTGTGAATAAATAATATAATCAATGCGAAATTAATGCAATAAAAGATATCGCGTTATTAATTTATTGTCATTATAAACAGTATCGGCGTAATCCTTCGACGATAACAGATAAACCCGTTTTCTCATTCGGTTCCGATCCTTTGTCTCGACGCAACGGATCGACCGTTAGTTTTGAAGAAGTTAGGACACTTGAAGGATGGTATCACCATTTTTGAAACAGGTAATTATTGTATTACTTACTTACATTTACATGGTTTTATAGAATAATGAGAGATTTAATCAATTTTGATAATTTTTTTTGAGATTTGATAAAATTGAAATTTATTTTGTTTGATTAATTGGTAATTTTTAGGGCTTTTTTTATAAAGCCCAAGATAAGATACTAGTAGTTATTGTCTTTTGATACATTAGGTATTAATTACTAGGTATAAGATTAGCTTCTGATTTTGAAATCGGTAGTTAATTTTACGGTAATTTAGTGTACCTTATTTAAATTATTATGTAGGTATACTTACTATTATTTAAATTGTTAATATTTTTGGTAAAATTTAACTTTTGTTAAGTGACCTATCGGTTCCTAAGAAGAAATAAATTATAATTGCATTTGAATTATGAATTTCAAAGCTACTTTGATCAATCCACAATTATTTATTTTTGTGTTGTCGAGATGTCCGCATCTATTACCAATGTTGCAATCCGACATGTTCATATCGATGTAAAGTTATTTTTAGGCTCTATAAATTTTACATGACATATCCAACGTATATTGTAGAGCAAAGTCTTTGGACCAATCATTCACTTATCATATGAATTTATTATTGAAAATATTTATCTCTTAATATTTCACAGAACTATATATGCACCATTTATATAATACGAGTACCTACCTGTAGTATGTATGAATGTATTATGTATGTATTTATGTATATAATTATTACTTTTCCATTCCTATGTCTGCCGGAAGAGATTTCTCTTATAAATGAGTACCTACGTACAATTATTAAAAAAATATGCAATATATAAATATATATTTTCCAAATTGCAGCAATTTGCGAGAGCTTTTTACATGTTTTTGGTTTGGTTATTTGCGTTGTGGGTGTTTTTGCTTGCGTGCTTAATTGGAAATGGAATTAAATGTGATTATTATTATCATAGTTTTGATATTTTTAATGCATAATTATAATAAATATTATATTGTATGGGTTAGGTAACTGTATACCTAAATAAAAACCTGTCAGGTACACTCTAGCGATTGGCAGTCTAACTGTATAGGAAAACTTGCACTAACTACTTGCAAACTACATACTTATGCACAGTTGGTACACGTTTGATGCACAACTATGCATATTATGTAGTATATGTCCACTACGTGAGTCAAGTTTACCTGATAATGTACACCCTAACGTGTACGGCTAGCTTTTACGTTATTTTCATGTACTCAAAGATCACCTCATTACATAAGTTACTTTTAAACAATATAAAAAGCAAATTCGTTCAATGTGCTAAAAATTGAAAAATAATTAGATTTAAAATGTTAATTATATTAATTTCTTCATAGAACGGAATGCCCTTAATAGTAGCAAATTAATTTTTCTATTACAAAATTATATTCATTTCGATCTTTATAGAATTCGGTTCAATGAATTCTGTGTTTTTTTGCTTTAAAATAATGAACTATAATACCCGACTGTCACGCGCGTCCGTTGAAATGATTGATTCATTTATTTAGGTTATTAAACCGCTTGCTGTCGTCAAAAACAGATATGCCTTGCCTTAATGTATTTTGGTACTGTTACATATAAGAAAATATAACCGTAACTTGAAATTATTGTCGACTATGTAAATATGCACATTTGTGTACTAGAAATTTGGCAATAATTGGGCATATAAACCCCCTAAGTTATTTACTTTGCGCTGCCCAAGTACGGGTCCATCTCGCGAAGAATTAGTCCAAGTGGATAATAGGGAATCAATGGGTTACAGTTAAAATATAATTACTTTTTACCGTGCAGGGAATGAACCCGAAACTTCGTTCAACACAACACGTCATGGTTCATTTTACGATGGTTTGCCTAATAAGTCAAGTTCAATTATAATCTTTTGTTGACAATAGAGATTACTCGGTACGTGTTTATTTACTTACAGGAAACTGATTTATCTCTGATTAGCAGTTATATGTATTTAACTTTGGATTAGGTTAACCTTGTGTATTGGTTAACGTAATAAAACTGAGCAGTCGAAGAATAATATAATATTCTTACGCATTGTTCCTAATAGGCGACGATTCGTTGGAAGAAAAACGTCTAAGGTTCGGTTTTCACGTTAAATCCTCTCACGTCCGTGTAGACTGTGGAATGAACTCGACAAACTTTCTACATCGGTGTTCCGGCAATGATATGACATGGGGTCCTTCAAGAAGTGGGTCCATCGCTTCCTTTTTGGCCGGCAACGCGTTGGTGACGCTCCTGGTGTTGCCAATTTCCATGAGCGACGGTGATCACTTACCATCAGGTGACCCGTCTGATTAACGTTAGCATTTCAGGCTGACAATGTCTAGTTAATTATGTTTCATTATTTAAATTGTTAATGTTCTGGTAGATTACTTTCGTTAAGTGAGCTGTCACTTCCTGAAACGAAATAAATGATATGAATTTGTTCCAGGCATGGACGGTCTCCGGTGTGCTGCTCAACATGCTTGGGCAGGGTATGCTACTCAGCTTTACCACCTGCTTGTTGCCAGCGCTGCGCGACCCCAGCTCCCCCATCCAGGCTGATCTGGACACCGCTTCTATGCTTGGTAATCAGTTGCTTGAACCATTGTTGCGCTGCCTTTATCGTCTTTAACGGAAACATGTGAAAAACATTCTAAAATTCCTGGCTAGCTTGACTACCTTCAATACACTAATGCCCCTATGGTCTCTATGGTAAAAACTAGTGACCGTTAGTGCTTCGGATGACACGTTAAGCCATGAACTTCTGATACTTGCGTTGGCCACCAACCCCTCTATATGTATTAAGGTACTTAATGAGCATGTAGCGCCACCCTTCCGCTGCCACCCATGACAACTGTGACCGACTTAGAACCAGACTCAAATGGGGACAAGGATAGTTAGTCTCGTTAGGAGACGGTGTCAGTTGGTTAGTTAGTGATAGGGCGGTGGAGTTGCTCATGGGGATGCTCTAGGAATTCTCACTCAATGATGAGAAGAGACCCGTGCTCAGTAGTGGGCCATGAATGAGTTAAAGCCTATAATAAATAGTGTTATTAAAATATCTATCTAATATCGGTAATATTTTGTTATCTGTTGGACATTAGGCAGGTGTAATAGAAATTACAGATAATATATATCTCAATTCTATTATTATACATTGTACTTAAGTCTAATTATTACTTTATCATTACTGATTTAGATGTATTGACAATTACATCAGCATGTTTAATCCCGGGATTAAAACTTTGATTAATTTCCATCATTATTAGGACATCAATTTGCTTCGGCTTTAAGACTTAATATTTTCCTTATTATAGTACCTACTACTCAGTGGACCCGCCCTCGCTTCGCTTCAGCAAACTTGTTCTTTATATTTACACATATTAAAGACTATGTGTAAACATAATAATCTGATTGGCTTCAAACCATTAATGGCCCACGACTGAGCATGGGTCTCTCATACCTGAGGAGACCTAGAGCATACTCCAGCACGCTGCTCCAGTGCGGATTGGTGGAGAGGTTTGTGGTCAACCCAAGTGTCGGAAATTGTTATGCCGCCCGAATGCATCCGACATGGCTTAACGACTGTTACGCCATGTCGGACCCGGTTGTTACCATTTGGTAGCAAATGGTAATAACCAGGACCGACGGCTTTACGTACCCTCCGAAGCATGGAAGCACCCTATAAATTTTGCCACTAGCAGTCACCTACCCAACTATTGACCACGCCCGCTGTTGCTTAACCTTGTCGATCACTTAAGAACGACGCTAGCCGCCGGGCTATGAGCGCTTCCTGGAGCCTAAATTGCCACATTGCTCCAGAATAAGGTTTTGGCCAATATTTTTAGGGGCATCAATTCCTTTAACTAATGCCTAGCAGAGTAAATATGATGTCGATGATAAGTTTTCATTCGATCATTACTACAATTTCGTCACTGCTCTGTTCAAATTATGATTTTGATTAATTTTTCTTACAGCGTCCTCTGTAGGTCTCTCCGGTATCCCTGGCTTCTTAATATCTTCGTTCCTAATGGACTGGAGAGGACGAAAAATAGCTCACTTCATCATGGTATTACCAGGAATAGTCGGCTGGATTATGGTTTACTTCGCGAATGGAATCACTACTCTGATGATAGGAAGACTCCTCGGTGGAATGTCGGCTGGATCTACTGTTTGTTTAGGAGCAGTCGTCATCGGCGAGTACAGTAGCCCCAAGAGTAGAGGAATGTTTCTGAATCTCAAAACAGCGTCTGTTTGCCTAGGAAGTATGGTGGTCCATATTTTGGGGAATTATTTCACTTGGAGAACTATCGCACTGCAAGCATTGGTGCCACATGTAGCGTCATTGTTCATAATTTACACGTGGCCCGAGAGCCCAGCATGGCTCGCGTCAAAGAAGCAGTTTGAGAAGAGTGAAAACGCGTTCTACTGGTTAAGGGGTAGCGATAAAGAGTCTATATCGGAACTAGAAGAAATATTTAGAGCCCAAAAAGAAAGAGACATGCATGTAGCTCCCGAAAAGTCTATATGCGGAAAAATAGTTGAATTTTTGAAAAAGTTTACTAAAAAGGATTTCATCAAACCGGTGATTATTATTTTCCTCGGCGCTGTCTTGCTAGAAGCGAGCGGCAGACACATCTTCCCGGCTTACGCGTTGCAGATCATCGAAGAAATTACCGGTAGCAAGTCTAAATCGTTCTATTACACTCTGGCCATAGATCTCATCATCACTTTGAGCGCTACTTTCTCTTCTTTTCTAGTTAAACTTTTTAAGCGAAGAACATTACTTTTCTCAACTGGTTTTGCAGCTGTTGTTGTACTATTAAGCGTTTGTACTTACCTCTTCTTAGCATCCAGACAGATTGTGTCCGAGGATCGCGTTTGGGTGCCAATTTCGATGTTTGTGTTGTATTTTATATTAGCTAATTTAGGTTGTACACCAATTCCATTAGCTTTGTTGGGTGAAATATTCCCTCTTGCTCACAGAGGAGCTGGGTCAGCTGTCGCAGGTTTCGTGTTATCGATTGGCGTGATGCTTGGCTTACAAGTCACTCCTTATTTGATGGTGAATCTCAAAGTGTACGGCACTTTCGCTGTTTTAGGCACTACGATGGCCTTTGCTTTAGTTTGTATGTTCTTCATTCTTCCAGAAACTAAAGACAGAACTCTACAAGAGATTGAAGATTACTTCATCCATGGAGAGTTCAAAGATAAAATTAGACGGCAAAGTGATATAGAAGAAGTTAAAATGAAAATGTTGAAATAATTAAAGTATAACTTAATGTTATTCTGCATGGAAATCTGTGTAGATTGATACGAGTATTCTGTTTATTACTTATGTACTTAAGTCAGGTTAAAAATATTTTATATCGCTATGTGTGTGTACTAAATTTCCCTCTACAACAGCTTGTAAGTAAAATCATTAAACGAACTAGGTAGTGAGTATAGGCAGACAGCACTTTTGTTATATTCAGAAGACTATGTCACACAACGCAAGCAACTTTAGCATAAGTAGGTAAAATTTTCCTCAAAACCAAATACATGTAAACAACTGTTTGATATAATGTAGGTGATAAGGCTGCAGTTTGGACATCGACCCAAAGATCATTCATAATTTTGTTTTATTATTAATTTATGTGACTTAGATAATAAGGTGTAAATATTGTATCCTATCGTAAAACAATAAACTTCTGTTACTTTTTATAAGATATACTAAGCTTAACACTTAGTTACACGATAACTTTGCCTCGCTGTGTATTTATTTGAATCTATAATTCTTTCCTAGTGTTCCTCTAACCTTTTCTCCATTTAAATAGCTTGAGTCATGATTTCTACTATCTCAGGATAAGGATGCTCTGATTAATTGGTCATTAACTGAGTCATGATTTCCACAGTCAGTCGAAATGTTTTCATTAATTCGAACATTAAGGTGTTTATTGTTTATCACATTTAACGATTTGGGAATTATCAGACCATAAAATAGAGAGTTATTTTTCCTGATATTATCTTTATTGTTTTAATTATCTGTGATTAAATGTCATATTTGATAGCCAACAATATTTATAGTTATTGAAAGTACTGTTTGTATTGTGAGTTCAGTTTCGAAATTTTGCAATTATCGATGTGGGATTATGAGTTTCGTTAAATCTATCATCATTTTTATCAAATTTGTTAAATTGCAATTTGTTGTTATGTTGAAAAAATTTATGGCTTATTCTACTATTCTCTAGTCTAAAACTGGACAAAAATATTGACTTGTTGTTTTAAAATGCGTTTGGTTGGAGATGATTCTGCTTCCTCTTTTGGTAATCTAGTCATCCGAAAACGGAATTTGGAGTTACGTTTGGAGCAACAAATTGGTTTGAAAGTAATATTGTAGAATATAGTGATATTTTGGTAGTTTGATAAATTTTAGGGTCTTTTTTTAATTTTTGACAAGTTCAAGTTAATGCTTGACAACAATCCCACCTAATGGTAAGTGGCAGATTCAATTCTAATTGATGTAGATAGGTTATATCTTTTATAGATATAAAGACTTGGGTATTTTTAAAGAAATGTATTGCATATCAATATTATCTACACATGATATTCCTTGCTTAATAACAAACTCATCGACCGTATTTATTTTCCAGACAATATTAGATAGAGTACCTGATGCCCCAAATCTTGGCCGATGATACACATTTTTACACGAATCGAGGGCAGTGACTGAGCCGTTGAAATTGTTTTGATAATTTTATATCTATATCTAAATTTTATAAATAAAATAAGACCATATCCCCTGAGAAATGAAACATGAAACAACTATATTGATATGGGGAGAAGGTGTAACAGAAACGTCTTATAATTCAAGGTTAGTTATATCTTAACTAAGACCAATAAAACTGAAAGGTCAAACTATTGTCAGGATAAGAGACTCTGTGTGTGTGATGATTGGAAAATAGCAACAAATTTTGGTCTACCGTAGAACACGTCGCTTCAGTGTTAAATTGGAATAAGATAAGGGGTTCCATCCACTTTAACCACCATCACCAGCCATGGTTCACGATGAACAACAGGCGAGGCACCGGTACTCTCCTGTTGGAACTTTACCACCCAGTCTAATCCCCACCCAGTCTGTTCTTCTTCTTAGGTGGTAGAGCTTTTTTACCCGCCTAGCTAGTTTCCACCCTCTTAAAACCAACCAATAAATTCTTTGACCAGCTACGCTTCAGCATTCGATGATGCAGTTGGCCACGGGTGACGGTGATTACCTACTAAAGATCGTGTACTTTGTTTGCTCGTTTGTCGGTTATTTACATGAAAAACAGAAGATGTCTTTCTGATATTTCTTCTTCTTGATATTTTGCCACTACCAATATATACCAATAATAAAATTATGGGCCCATGTCACATGCCCAAATCCAATAGATCTATATTACTTGCAGTTCTGTAGTCAATATTCGCGTGCAGTGATACGAAACAGATGGCAAAATCTAAATGGATTACACCGTTGACAAAGCAGGTACGAACAATTATATTTGCTGATAATAAAACTAGAACGGTGTCGAACTTTTAAATAACGAAGTTTGCTATCATTAGTAGCTTTCGTTAATAATATAAAGGTCAAAAATATTTTTTGGAATTTTTGTCTCCTCTTTTGTTTTGTCTGTCGTAAAACTGGGAAACCGACTTAAGTATATAGACGATATTTATCAAAAAAATTCTTTACACATTCGTTCATCGGCTTATCCTAAGCTTTGCGTATCACATTGTCCATTTTCACATGATATTGTGGAAAAATTAAATGCACGACATAACCAGTTCTTTTTTAAATTTCCAGTGTTTCGTCACGCTGGGCGTATCTTTGAATATGTCTTCCCACGGCGTAGTCATGGGCTTCCCTTCAATTTTGCTGCCACAACTAATGGCGCCCGACTCTGCGATTCCGATAGATATGTCTTCTGGATCATGGATAGGTGAGGATACTTAATAACGAATCAGACAGTTGATAGGACTAGTCTCGAGTTTGGATTAGAAAATTGTTGTATCAGCAAATCGATTAACGCCTGCTTTTATTGTAACACAAATCTGCAGTTCATATTTGTGGTTTAAAGCTAATATGATTTCTGAGGCGTTCCATAATTAATACTTAAATGAAGAGAAAAATTCAGCTAATGAATAGTATATTTTTTTCAGCTTCAGCCACAGGCATCACACTTCTAGTCGGCAACGTCCTGTTACCAATCTTCATGGAAATATGTGGAAGAAGGAACGCAAACCTCATAAGCTTAGTTATAATTATCATTGGCTGGATCTGTATCATCATTGCGTCCAGTGTTCCAGCTCTAATCTTCGGAAGGCTTCTGCAAGGTGTTTCACTTGGACTCTCTGCGTCTTTGGGCTCAGTGTTAATCGGAGAGTATACGAGTCCCAGAAATAGAGGAGCTTTTCTGGCCTCCATATCCTTTGCATTCACTATCGGAGTTTTAATCGTCCATGTATTTGGGGCTTTCCTCAGTTGGAAGAAAACTGCCCTAATATGTACAATTATAACTGTTTTGAATTTGATCATAGTCCTTTTTTCCCCCGAATCACCGAGTTGGTTGATACATAAGGGACGATACAGTGAAGGCGAGGAAGTTTTTCGATGGCTGCGAGGTGAACAAGAAGAAGAAGAATTAAGAAAGATTATTAGCGCAAAAATGGCTGAAATTAAATCTGAAGCAGAATTACACAAGACAATTTCACAAAAAATTAAAGAGAAAATGGCTTATTTACAAAAGACGACGAGAAAAGTTGAGTTTTACAAACCTGTATTGATAATGGTACACCTTTATGCTCTGGGACAGTGGTCTGGTGCAAATATATTAGCCGCATATACAGAAGACGTTTACCGTAAAATTATTGGAGATAATGTTAACGTTGGACCGATAGTAATAGGAGTTGACATTCAGAGGATCCTTTCAAATGGAATAGCAATTTTTGTGATTAAGAAGGTTAAGAGACGTTTAGTGCTGGGAGTAACTACGGGGATGAATATTTTAGCATATTTCATAACAGCAGCATATTGTTACGCAAAGGACCAAAGCTTGATATCGGTCCATTCTTCTGGCTTAGGGATTGCGTTAATTCATTTTCATATGATAACTATAGGCGCAGGAACTGTTCCTTTACCGTTTATAATTGCTGGTGAATTATTTCCATTAAGTTTTAGGGGATTAGCTGGTGGTATAAGTGTTTTGTCTATGTCTATCAATTTGTTTTTGACTGTGAAGACATTTCCGTTCCTATTAACGTCTTTAGGTCTGTACGGAACTTACTGTTTATATGGCGCTATAGTTTTTTATTGCTTAGTGATTGCTTTATTGTTTTTACCAGAGACTAAAGATAGGACTTTAAAGGATATAGAAGATGAGCTGAAAGGACACAGAGATCCAAGTGAAGATATAAAGCAAACTTAGGTGATTGTATAAGTTATTGTAAATTGAAGTAAGATTATTGTATTTATATTAAATTGACATTTAGATCATTTTTATGTCTTTTATTATTCTTTGAAGTCTATCCGCACACATCAGATTATTGTATTGCAGAATTTTACGAAAAACATATCTCCAGACATCTAATCTAATGCCTAAACGAACAATTCATGTATGTACAGAAACGGCTCATATGTACTGTACTGGTAAATTTAACGAATGTGTTATCTGTGAATAATGTGCAGCAGTCCAGGCATGGGTAGAAGTCGTCCAGGATCCTACTAATAATAAAAACAAATCTAAAAACGATTGGGTTGACCTAGAATACTGACCCCGAGCCTATGCCTCACCATGGTATCGTAAGAGGCGACCGTAACCGGTTCCTCAGCCTGATGGTAGGGCTTTGCGTCAGGATTATATTATTAATGATACTTAATCATTATTATTATTACAGAAATTATTATCGTGCCGTAAAGACTGCCCGGCTGGCCGCCACCCTCTTGCCTAAATCATGGCTTTCTTTTTTCTCTCTTGTTTTTGGCCAGTCTCGCGTTGGATTTACTAATTTTTGGGACATGTCTAGGCTCGCCATTACCTATGCCTTTCCTTCCTTCTTATATCCTAAACATGTATCTTGGCCTATCAAGTTTACTATTCGCGCCACTCGACGTATTGGTGATATTGACCGTTGGTGTTTGCTGGTGCCCATTGGCCATTGGAAGATCATATTGTTGTTTGTATATTTTTGGGATATAAATGGCTTAATAATT
Organism: Ochlodes sylvanus; assembly: GCA_905404295.2. Classification (NCBI taxonomy): domain Eukaryota; kingdom Metazoa; phylum Arthropoda; class Insecta; order Lepidoptera; family Hesperiidae; genus Ochlodes; species Ochlodes sylvanus. Next base: position 705,816 of record FR990146.1, on the reverse strand, counting down.
AGATTCAAACGCTAACAAAACCATTTCATTGTGATCGGGTCAAATAATGTAATCAATAATAACTGAATAATAGACACATAACGCATGACAAGACACATGACGGAGTCAGGTTTGTGGCCTTTAATAATATAGCCAAGCCAAGTTATGTAAAAATTTACAAAAGTTTATTATATTTGTTCAGCTTGTCTCTTTGTATATTCAACGGGACTAGGGTTGTCAACAAAAAATATAGATAAACGTAACGGTTTTACATTTAGGCTTTAGACTGCGTCAGTTAAAATCTTTTTGTAGGTTTGTTAGGTGCTTTTGTTGTATTTTGTTTATAGGTGCTGTAAAAAATAATAGCCAGGCAAATACTGCGGCGGCGCTCCAATTTATTGAAATATCAGTAATTTTTACTCATAAATACTTTTTTCTTACCTACTTGACGGGCCTATCGGATTCTGTCCTAGCTATCAATATCTCGACAACACGAACTTGTAAGTCGTTCAGAACTACTTGATCACTAGCTGACACGCCAAAAGTAGCATTAAAACCTTAAAAAAATATATTTACCAATGTTGTGACAACCCTAACAACTAAGGCCGGTATTTAATAATGTGACACGATAGACTTGGTTAGTGAGATTATTCGGCTTGTGACTTCATCGAGGAATGAACGGTGGTCGGAGTGTGGTCACACCGTTTATAAAACAAGTAAGTGTTAATTAAATATTTTATTATTATGTCAACAGTCGATCACGCAAAATCACTTATGATAATAATATTAAACTGTATAGAGAATATCGAGAGATAAACAAAATATCTGACCTTCTTAATTTTTGTTGCACCCTTCACTAGCATATCAAATTCCACATTTTTTACATAGTGTTATATTAATATAACAACTCATTAACTATCCATTGTATCCATCCATCCAATATAAAAATCTATCGACAAACACTCAAAATTTCATTACCAATGCTGTGTAGAATTAGATGTCTAGGATTTCGACCTTGTATAGTTATCTATAGGTACCTACCTAATTCTACATTGCTCGAACGGGTCTACAATGCTCGAAGCGCGGAAAATTGGAGACATTTTGTCACTTGTGATAGTACACAAGAAGATATAAGTAATAGGCAGAAGAGAATTTTTAATTAAAAATATGTTACATCTTATATTTCCTTCAAGTAATCATAATGTTGTTAAACTTTTCAGTGTTACGTGACCTTAGGAGTATCCGTGAACATGATGAGCCATGGCCTGGTAGCCGGCTTCACCGCAGTGCTCCTTCCACAACTGAGGGCTCCTGGCTCTTCGATAAAGGTCGACAAAACGTCTGAGTCTTGGATAGGTAATAACACACGACAATTACATTGCCAAATCATTACATCAGGCGCTTGTGCTAAGACCAGCAAGTGTTGCTAACACTCGAGTGTTTTTCAAATCCGTTACGGGAGCAAGGCAAGCTTGAAGAAGTCCCGGTCGGAGGCGTCCCGGGTCCTGGTCGTTTCCAAGCCGAGGCAGATATTTATGTGACAGATAAAAGTTTTGGTATTGGGTCATGGATTTTAGTGATGTCTTATTTGTGTTGTCCATGCCACCCATGACACAGGGAATCCTTAGTGAAGGGTATCAGTGTGTTAGTGTTTTTTATTGTAAAATTTAATATTTGCTAATAATAATTTTCTATTTCCTTTCCTTCCCTTCCCGCATATATACGAGTAGGTACACAAGTTCCGAATCCCCAGGTATGATACTTCGCCTGGTGTGAGATCTCCCTTTGCTAAAAGCTTATTGTTAATTTACGGGCTATTGACTATTGTTACCATCTAGATTATACTAAGTAATTATCGTTACAATTGTCTAAGAAAGATAATTTTTATTTTCAGCTTCCGTGCATGGCATATCCTTCATCCTTGGAAACTTATTTGTTTCTCTAATAATGGACAAATTTGGTCGAAAGAAATCAAATTTATACAGCATAGCCAATATGGCTACAGGATGGTACATGACGGTGTGGGCATCCACTGTCACCATGCTGATCGTGTCTCGCATAATACAAGGATTCTCTTTAGGTATCACTGTTCACCTATGTCCTATCATAATCGGAGAATACACAAGTCCACGTCATAGAGGAGCATTTCTGGCCACACTCACCTTAGCTTTATCCTTTGGAATACTCATCACACACACTTTTGGGTCGTATCTTCAATGGCAAACCACTGCATTGATTTGCGCCGTAATCATGACCATTGATTTCGTCATTGTATGTTTCTCACCAGAGACACCCATTTGGTTGATGGATAACGGAAAATATGAAGAAAGTAAAAGGACATACAGATGGCTTCGAGGGTTAAATGAGGAAGAAGAATTGACAAGAATGATCCAAGAAAATGTTATACTGCAATCGAAGAAGAAAACAGAAAACGAGCCATTAATGCGTAGATTTCTAAATAAAATAGACTACCTGAAGGCCACTGTAGTGAAGGAAGAATTCTATAAACCAAGTCTCATTGTAATTCACCTGTATGTTGTAGGTCAATGGGGAGGCACAACTATATTATCCCAGTTTGCGCCAGATGTCTTCGTTTATGTCTGCGGAGATAAAATCGACGCATCTGCCATGACAGTCGTTCTTGCAGTTCACAGATTCGTTTCAGGAATATATATGACATTTATCGTGGATAAGTTCAAAAGAAGAACAATAGTAATTAGTTTGATTTCTGCGGCAGTGTTTTCCTTACTAAGTATTGCTGGATACGCTTATGCAAGGCCCAGAAACTTACTGCCCTTTGACCACCCTGCTATAGGAATCGTTTTAATCCATTTGCACATGGTAAGCGTTTGTTCGGGCTGTATAAGTATTGGATTCATCATCGCTGGCGAGTTATTTCCATTGGAATACAAGGGTTTAGCTGGGGGAATAAGTGCCATGTCTGTATCAGTGAATATCTTTATTATGGCAAAGACTGGGCCATATATGCTTGGAGACGTAGGCATCCACGTGGCATATTGCATTTATGCTGCAGTTGTAACTTATTGTATGGTAATTGTCGTAATATTTTTGCCAGAAACGCGGGGGAAAACGCTACAGGATATTGAAGATGGATTTAGAAAAAGACGACCTGTGGAAGAAGCAGAAACCTGTGAGCCGTTGACGGAAATATAGATTTAATGAGAGTGTTTAATTTATTTGAATTTATACATATTTAGTGTACACAAGTGATTATATAAAATAATGATTAGACTTATCCAGGATTTGCTACTCAACAGCAATTTCTTTGGACAGCTCTGCAGACTTGAGTTAAAGAAATAAAAAGGATACAAGGATAAGTAGCACTAAAAGGCTCATTAAATGGAAAGTATTACAGTAATTTTAGAGAACAGAAAATGTGCAGAAGGGACCAAGAAGAATCATTAACGGAAATATAAGATCGACAAATCGAGGTGTTCTTTAATTTAATAAGCTGACCCAACGATTTCTGAATTTTCTATTCGAATTTTGCCCACCTACGCATAGTAGTAACTTTTTTGCTCTGCAACCAACCAACATAATGAAAATTGAGTGTGTCAATAAAAAAAGCGTATTAATGACAACAGACACAAAACACTGCGAGATTCCAACGTGAAAGATTTATGTTTTAAGATTACCTAGTATTTTAGAAAACGGCCTTATCAAGCAAACATGCTGAATAATATTTAGGTACTGCCATCGACTGATATTTTAACAGTCAAGGCTGGTTGTGCCGCAAGAACACCTAGTAAACGAATAATAAAAAATAATTGTTTGTGCTCACTCTTTACCTTAAAATCCCTGATAACAGCTGCTCTAATGTTAAGAAATGTCGCGTTGTCTGAGTGTTCGTTTTGTTCCTAAGCTAAACTAAATGCTGAATTACTAATCTCAAAAATAAACAAAAATTGTCGAGAACTAAGCAGACTAGCTAGTTATCACTCGTTTTACCGAAGGAAAACATTTTGGGGAAACCTGCACACCTGATAGTTCTCCATAAGCATGGCAAACAGAGGCTCGAGGCAGAAGCCGATACCCGCGCGCTGTTCAGCCATACTTCACACTCATAGCTCCACAGACCACATTAGGATTCCCTGTGCCGTGGGTACCATTAGACAACACATGAAGACAACGACACACACCTAGACCGGGATCAGAAATTTATACTCATCATTAAAATTTCCCTCTCCCTGGTAGTTGATTCCAGGATACTTTGAACGGCGGTCGAGCATGTTGACTTGCGCCATACTGGTCGCTATTCCTTCCATTGCTCAGCAAGATGCTGTTGGCTAGGACTAAAGGAAAGCTTTATATCCCACTACCGATTATCCCTGCCTTACCCAACGTAAATTGGGTATGATTCACAACTTCACTCTCTCATTTGAAGTTCAAAAGAGTGGACAAAAATAGACCAAGTCAACGGACGTGAAGCAGATATCACCACAACAAAGTAACCATGAGCATGACCCATTTTGCAGCAAGATCTACAACCAGCAGGATACCCAACTCATCACCAACTTAGAGCAGAGGAACCGTGTATGAACTGAGATGCTGAGATTTTTGAGATGTGTGTGAGCTCATTGAAATGTTTTATAGGTTAAGTTTTTAGACATTTTTCTTAGTCATGGGGATTTTCAATTTTAAATTTATATATTACAATGGGATATTATTGAGTCTTTTAAGCAAACCCGCGTGTCGCGCATTGTTTTCATTGAAAAGGCGTGGCGGCGGCAAATTAAGTAAATTAGTCAATGGCTAAATATGAGGAAAGAGAAATGTCTTCTCCGTGTTGCTGAAGGTTTTTAACAAGTATTTAAATCAAATCAGCGACAATTGTCTGGCAGTTTTAATTAATCAGTGTGACAATAGGAAGTTCCGAGTGGACATCTTCAATCAATAAAAAAATACCGACTGTAATAAATTAATTTACAAAGGAGATAATTAATAGATAATTAAGACGTTTTATTTGTAGAGGTCGCATGAGACTGGACAACCACACCATCCTGAAATGCTGCTCAGATTACTTCGGGCCGTCAACTAGGAACTAGGTTTAGTGCTATGGGGGCGGGATCACCATGGAAAACACCATTGTTAAAACAAGTAAGATTTGTTTTATGGATATTAATTTATTTTAGAAGACAACCAAATCCCACGTCCTAAATCTCATTGCTCTAAAGTCCAAACAGCTAATTTATTGTGTCTTTTTCAGTATAATTTTTTTCATCAAATAGTATCAGTTAATTAATAGTTAATAGTTCAGTATCTAATAGTATCATATTTTTCATTTTGAACTATCAAAATTACTTACATAATATTGTCCTCCCCTGAGGTAAGGTAAATATTAATATGTATTAGGTATTATGGTTTAATATTTTTCAACAAAAAAACTTGAATAACAATCCTATCAACAATCCTTCATCCATACAGAAAATATCAGTATAAAACTAGTAGATACTTACTACCAGCGCTTTACTTCGCTAAACCTGTCTTAGTAAGTATGTACCCACGCCCGAAAACATGTTTAGACGGTGTTCTTTAATTTAACATAATTATCTAAACACTTGTATATCGGTTAAAATAAAACAAACGCTCACTATAAACCCCGAGTTTACTACAAATTCGAATCGGTGAAACAGTTTCTGAAATTTTGTTCCCAAACGCACAGACTAGCAGACAACCTCTGATGACCCCATTGTTTAGTTGGTTCGGATTAAAAAAGATATGGAGCCCCTACATGAATACTTATTAATGGTGTTAAGAACACTTCCTTCTGGTTCAGTTGCATTCAATACCTTGAAGGTCGCACTATCTTCTACAAGATTCTTTAATCTTCTTCGCTAATAATTTGTGATATTCCCATGTTCAGTGTTTTGCCGCTCTTGGAGTAACGTTGAGTACTACGGGAGATGCCAACGTGATGGGTTTTACGTCTGTCCTCCTGCCGCAGCTCCGTCAGTCTGTGGACATAAGACTTGACGAGGATCAGGAGTCTTGGATAGGTAAGTTTAGAACTTCTCAAAACATCACCATCCATATATCAGGCTTTAGAAGTACACTGCTGAACATAGACCTCTTTTAATTCGCACCACTTTAACCGGTCATAAGCCTTCTGAATGTATAATCTTATATATACAAATTTAATTAGACTTATTTAATTTCAGCATCCATAGTGGGTCTATCTCTGATTGTTGGCATACTTATCGTCCCATTAGTAATGTCCAGATTCGGAAGAAGATCAGCCAACGCCATCAGCAACGGGTTGCTCGGAGTCACATGGGTCGCGCTCCCGTTCGCTACAAATTATTATACCATACTATTCATCAGATTTCTTCAAGGCTTATCAATCGGTATGACTTCCATTATAGCACCAATCATTATTGGAGAATACGCGACACCAAAGTACAGGGGAGTATTTTTGACCACAATCGCTATGTCATTCTCTCTCGGGGCTTTAATCCTTCATGGACTCGCGTTACATTTTAACTGGCAGCAATTATCATTTATCTTTGCGGGAATGTGTCTATTAGACTGCATTATCATCATGTTATCACCAGAAACTCCTAGTTTTCTCGCAAGTAAAGGACGCTACGAAGAATGTAGAAAAGCATTTCATTGGTTAAGATATCCGGAGGAGGACGTTGAACTAAACGCACTAATTAAAGCCAGTATGAGAGATCCTGAAATTGTAAACCATACGTCTACAGCACAATATTTGCGAGACAAATTAAATAACCTTTTGATGATGGTGAAGAAACAGGAGTTTTACAAGCCTGTGATACTAATGTTTCATTTACATATAATAAACGAATGGTCAGGCAGTAACTTAATTGATGCTTATCCAACAGATATGTTTCGTATAATTATTGGGAGCGAAGTGAACGTCCCACTAATGTTGGTGTCCGCTGACATTGTCAAGCTTGTCAGCAACTTCATCGCTATGGTCGTCATTAGGACAGTGAGAAGACGTGTGATGCTGTTGAGCACAATATCCCTGAACATAGCATCATTTCTGTTAACTGCTGCTCATGTTTATGCGAAGACACATGGAATTACCACTTTTGACTATCTCATTGCTGGTAAAATTCTTTTGTATCTGCATGTATTTACTCTAGCCGTTGGGAATTTGCCATTACCAAACATAATATGCGGAGAAATATTTTCCTTGGAATATCGAGGTATATCGAGTATGGTCACCTTGCTATTCTACTGCGTAAACATGATCATCAACATGAAGGTAGCTCTTCTTTTATTTGCTAAAATTGGTCTTCATGGAGCATACTTGATATACGCTGGATTCGTCAGTTATGGGTTAGTTATATCCTGGATTATGTTGCCGGAAACCAAGGACAGAACTCTCCAGGATATAGAAGAGGAATTTAGAGGCAAAAAGAAGGCCAAGGAATCGGAAGCTTTTATGCCGCAACTTAATGTGGAAATGACAAGCCAGCACAGATGACAGGAAATGTAAAATGAGACAGAGTTAATATATTGAACTTACATATTTTAAGTACCTAATTATTTTAGAACACAGAAAGTTGTAGAGGAATGGTATCAGTTATATATATTTTTTTTTTATTGATTTAAGGCAGCAAACGAGCATGCAGCACCACCTTCCGCTGCCGCCCATGACAACTGTGACCGACTTAGAACAAGACTCATATAATTATGGGGACTGGGATAGTTAGTCCGGTTAGGTGACGGTGTTAGAACATTAGTTGGTTAGTTTGTAAGTATGAAGACTGAGACTGGGACTGTTAGTGAATGTTAGTCCTGTTACTCGTAGTTATTGTTAGTAATAGTCCAGTTAGTAAATGTTAGTAAGAGTCTCGTTATAATTCGGTCACAGATGTGTTGCTACCCTTGAGGACTGAGATGGTCGCCTCTAAAAAGTGTAGCCGGCTAAACACCTTTCTATCCGGAACACAATTGCTGTTAAAACAATTATTACACGGTAGAAATGGTACTAAGTTGCTAGGCTAGTATGATAGTGGTAGATTAAATAATGATCTGTTTAAGTCGTAGGTTTGTGAGACCACAAGCTGAATGCACCCTGCACCCTGTCCCATGTCCGTGTAGGACAGGGTCGCCCTGAAAACCAGCGGTCGTTGTTTTACTTCGGCCAGTGCTGACGCGGCTCTTCGCATAGATATTTGACTGCAAATCCGGATAGTTTTACGAGGAAGGTTTCCTTTATGTTATTGTCATCGCAATATCTTACGAAATAAACTTAAATCTATTTTTTATGGAAGTGAGATACGATACAAAATGACTACAAAAATACATTACTAAGTTATACAAATACATACAAATATGTTGCCCTATAACCTACTCTATCTTTCAGTAAAAGTCCCATTAAAATCGGTTCAGCCATTCAAGAGATTAGCCCGTACAAACAAAAGACACACAGACACAGAAAATAATATTGGTTTGATTGTTTATCTATCTAGTTACATTTTCAGAAAACGACATTTTATCCGTGTTTCAAGCAATGAAAAACTGCTACAATATCATTAGAATACGAAGGTAAATTTCGCCACCGTCTACAAGGTTATAATAGCTTAGGTGAGAAATCGATCCCGAAACTAGAAGACCTCGGTTCGAGTCCAGATGTGAAAAAAAAATAAAAATAAAAAAAATACCGAGCAAAGTTCGGTCATCCATGTACTATTCATTTATATGTGTATAGATGCGAAGATACGGTGAAAAATATTGTTGCTGGGGGGAAAGTGATATAATTAAGTTAACAAGTTATGCTTTTGTGTACCTGCCTATTATTGTTAAAAAATAACAATTAAATTAGAAATACATTCTTTATTTCGATCGTCAACACTGACACTGATATTGATTGACATTCGATTAATATTAATATTGCTACTGGTACTGATACTGACACTGATTATCATCATCGTTGCCATCTATAAGCTATAACTCTCCCACTGCTGGACTCGGGCTCTCTCAATGTGAAGTCCACAGTCCACGTGCATTGTCCAAGTTTCCAAGTGCATTGTCACACATCACACACCTTCGAGTGTGCAGGTTTCCTCACGATGTTTTCGTTCACCGAAGCACTGTTCGATGCGGAGTTTAGTTAAGGAGTGCGCACAGTACAACGATTCCACGACCGACCGACGCCTACGCGACTAAAACCTTGACAAAGCTAACATTCAATTATGAGCCTTATATCTTTGATGGTAAGGTTGAATTTCGAACTTATACTTAAAATACCTATACGGCTCGCCCTACACCCATAGCCGTTCCGTTTCGAGACCAACGCGTCGACGACTCACCGTAGACGAGTAGTCCACGCGTCGACCGACACAATGACGTAATGTACCTAGAACGGAACGTCGGAGTTGAAACGGAGTGGAGACGGAGTCGAGTTGACGTCGATGAAGCGTTGATCGCGGAACGGAACGTCGGAGTTGAAACGGAGTGGAGTCGGAGTGGAGTTGACGTCGAGTTGGTGTAATGTGCGCACTCCTTTACACTGTGCACAGACCTACACCGCCTGTTGTGATTTGCCTTATTAATTCACCGTCGCTTAGCAATTACTAATTGATTAGATTAATTGGTGCAAGTGCTTATTTACACCAATTAATCTCATGGACCTTTCACTTTCACTGGGCAAAATCAAGGTTCGCGGATGTCTCTTTGGGCCATGTCGGAATGCAAAGTAAAATGCAGGTTAAAAAATAATTAGAAGGGTAAAATACAAGCAAATTGTCTGTTTATGATGTTCGCAATGTGGCTATTTCAGGCATAAAGGTTTTTAAACATAATTATATACTTTTTATATTAAAATTATACACGAAAATAAAAAAAATAAAAATAATGTGCAGGTATATTACTATTTAATCGCACATGCAAACATTTGAATCGATTACACAAAGATATACACGTATTTATAAAGTCTATTACTGCAAAGATAAAATGAAGGGTACAGGGGCAAAACAATGAATGTCACTAAAACAGGTTTTTGTGTAACTAACATTTTAATGTTTGGAAGTGTATAACTTCGTCTTACATATTATTTTCTTAGAAATTGCTAATAGGAACTTAAGTTTAACTTATAGAGATCAGATGTTGATACAAATTAACTTTTAGCAAATATTAACAAAATAAAATTTAAAAAAAGTGTAATTAACTTTTATAAAGTACTAATACGAGCTTTGCTCGCGACTTTGTCCGCGTGGAATTTAACAAAAATAAATCTAAAATAAAAGTAGCCCAAATTACTCCTTATAGTCCTTATGACATAAGCAATCGGTCAGTGAAAGTCCCCTCAAAATCGGTCCATCCATTCCAGAGATAAGCTCAAACAGACAGACAGACAGACAAAAATTGTAAAAAATGTTATTTTGGTATATGCACCATAATTATATATACATCCATATGCATTTAGTAAAAAGCAGTTATTTTAATATTACAAACAGACACTCCAATTTTATTTACTTGTATAGATGTATAGATGGGTGACATCTCCCATGATCCATTAGTTGCCTAAAATAGTGAAACCACTTCATCTGAATCCTTGCGTCCACAAATCTCAGTAAAAGTGAAAAAATAGGATCTAGCATCACTCAGCACATGTATGTTAAATGAATTTGGTATATTGATAACTGTCGTTTGTATATAGTAAACATCGTTGTTCGTGATTTCTTTTTAATTTTTTTATCTAATTAATTTAATTACTAATTAATTATCATTATTGCCTTCATCACTTTGACTATGTTTTTTTCGCAAATCGACTGAAAATGTTAATAAATAAACTACACCAGCTCTTAGAAATTACAACAACAAAACTTACCCTCTCTTTACCTGACATTGACAGTTGGACATTCCATGTTACGTTCTGTTGCACTAGGGACATTCCCATTTTTGCATCTGTACAGGGTTTGCAAATATTGAAGATAATTATGAGGGACTATGATTGATTTTACGCTTTTTATGCAATGCGACATAAAAATATACACGAAACCCTAAGTGTTTCCATACTTCATTTATTTGAAGTGACATTCCTCGTTTTGCCCCTGTACCCTTCAAATATGTTATCTACAAGTAAATAGGTACTTCTATAATTGAATTTTTTTACCGCAGCACTAGATGGACTTTTGATTAAAGTTGTAGTCTTACTTAAATATTAAAACTATTGAAAACTAAAATAAATAAATTACTAATTTATTTTTCTTATCTAATTTGTTTTTAACCCCCTACCCCCTACGCAAAAGGAGGGTTGTTATAAGTTTGACGTGTCGCTGTGTCTGACTGGGGCATCATAGCTACTCCTAAACGAATGGATCTAAATATACGGATTTTTTTTGTTTGAAAGCTGATGTGATCGACATGGTTCCTAGCTATAGTTTATAAAGTCTTAGTAGGGAGATTTTTAATGTAAATATGTTATCTATACATATATTATAAGCTTACTTCTACTGTGCTTCTACCACGAGTGGTCACCGGCACTTATTAATAACATGTTTATTGACTGTTTTATTATTTGTTGTAATGAAAGCTTTAGTGTGTTTTCTACACACATTACCTATTGTATCGGTCAAGCGGTAATATTATCGCTTCTATATACAGTGTGAAACACTTACCTAAACATATACAAAGCTATCGTAAATAGGAAGAATACCAGTTCGAACATTGTTAGTTAGTTAGTTGGTTTGTAATTGTCTTCTTTTTGTCATTAAGAAGCCACTCCTTAACCACGTGCTTTTATTTTCCTTATTTTTATTAGAAATTGGATATAAGAATGTTTACCTAAGAAGTTTATTGAACAGGTATGTTGGCTTGTATCCATTTATGGTGCACTACAAGGCAGGGGTCTCCTCATTAACTGAGGAGGTCTAGTCCATACTTCACCACGCTGCTCCAGTGCGGATAGGTCGAACCCAAGTGTCGGAATTTTTTTAAGCCCGAAAGCCTCCGACATGGCTTAAAGATTGTTTCCTAATGAGATAAACCGGGATTGACTGCTTTACGTGTCCTCCGAAGCTCGGAAGCTGTCAAGATATTTTGCCACTAGCGGTCACCCATCCAACTACCGACCGCGCCGACCGCTACCGAGTAATTACAACAGCAAGAAAAGTTAAGAAAGACTTTTAATAACCCAAACCTTACAGATGATTTTACAATTTGTATCGAATATTATTATTGCTGCAGTGCTAGCTAGCGGTGCAACATTTATGTGCGTTTTAAAATTGTATTATTACTTGCCTCGGTGAATGAAAACATCGTTACGAAACCTGCACACCTAAGTGTTCTCCATAATGTTCTCAAAGGCGAGTGAAGTCCGTCAATTTGCACTTGGCCAGAGTGATGGCATACGGCCTGTAACCTTCACATTGTAAGAGGAGACCATACCCATGCCCAGCAGTGGGACAGTTATGGGTTGCGATGAAGATAATCACTTTGCAATACCGATAGTTATTGCTACGACTTTTTTTGTTTGTTTCAGTGATTGGGCAACTAAAATGAGTCGCTCTAGGAAATTCTCACCGTTTATTAAACAGGTAATAAACTATTGGCTTCCACCCAATAATGGGCCAATAAGGATCTCTCTCCTCACAACTGTAGAGGCCTGGAGCATACTCCAACACGCTGCTCCATGGCGAATTAAAAAATATTATTGTTGTGTTCGATACTCGTTAAATAAACACCTAAAATCGACCGCTACAACAATTGGGTTTACTTTTAACTTTTCTTGGGCGCCAACGCATTGGTAATGCTCTTGATGTTGCAGATGTACGGTACGTGGATGGCGTTAAGCACTTACCATGACGAGGCTTGCCTGCTAGTTTGCAGCGGTTACCACGAAAAAAACATTGATAAAAATTCTTTGGCCCTTCACTCTTCAGCACCATGGCTACAACCCATTAATGGCCCACTACTAAGCACGGGTCTCTCCTCGTACCTGAGGAGGCCTAGAGCATACTCCACCACGCTGCTCCAGTGCGGATTGGTGGAGGGGTTAGTGGCCAACCCAAGTGTTGGAAATTTTAAGCCGCCCGAAGGTATCCGACATGGCTTAACGACTGTTACCAAATGATAACAACCGGGACCGACGGCTTTACGTGCCCTCCGAAGCACGGAAGCGCTCAAGATATTTAGCCACTAGCGGTCACTCATCCAACTACCGACCGCGCCCGCTGTTGCTTAACTTTGTCGATCACTTGAGATCGACGCAAGCCGCCGGGCTATGAGCGCTTCAGCACCAATCTAAGCTAAAACCAATCTAAGGTAATACATACCTATGAAACTGAAAATTTACCACCTTTTCACCTTTCAGTGTTTCGTTACCTTTGGAGTGACTTTTAACACGATGGAGCAAGCACTGGTCAATGGGTTCAGTTCAGTCATGGTGCCGCAGCTGAGGAAAGAAAAATATTTTGACATGGATGACGAATCTGAGTCTTGGATTGGTAAACAAATTATAAATTTTATGACCTTTCAAGTCTATATTTTGAGACCCTGTAGCCTGGATAAGTTGATATTTAATGTTTATTAATATTTATATGATACTAGTGGTCCCAGCGTACTTCGTACCGCTTTATAATTAAAAAATGTTTTAGTGATATATCGACAGCAACGCCACCTACCGGGTCCAATTGTGAATCTAAACCATTCTCGGATCCACCTGAAGACACACAAAAAATTTCAACCAAATCGGTCAAGCCGTTTAGGAGGAGTTCAGTCACATACACACGAACACAAGAAATATATATATTAAGATTCGTTATTCTGTTTCAGCCTCCATCCACAACACTGGCCAACTAATTGGAGCCCTAATTACCCCTTTCATAATGGGAAGATACGGCCGGAGAGCTGTCAATGGTCTTAGTGCCATGATTTTATGTATATCCTGGTTTAGCATCTCTTTTTCCTCAAAACTATATTGGATTCTCCTTCTTAAATTTATTCAGGGCTTCTGCTCAGGAATGGTTGCTATTTTTGGTTCGCTGACCATAGGAGAGTATACTAGTCCAAGGTACAGAGGTGCTTTTCTGAGTACGATAGCTTTGTCATATTCCTCTGGAATGATATTCGTTCATGGTCTTGGCATTGTCCTCAGCTGGGAAAACACAGCTCGGGTGTTTGGTGTTTTAGCGTTTTTGAACTGTTTAATAATTCTGTACTCACCAGAATCCCCAAGCTTCTTAGCATCTCGAGGAAAATTCGATGAATGTAGAAAAGCGTTCCGTTGGCTCCGATATGCAGAGGAAGAAGCCGAACTGGAGAAATTATTAAAGGTTACCATGAACAGAAGGCAAGTGCTGCATCAGATAAAAACTAAAGGGTGTGCTGAAATGTTGAAACGAAAAGTTAACTGTTGGGTGTCGATGTTCAAGAAGAGAGAGTTCTACAAGCCTGTCATTTTAATGTTTCATCTTCACCTGATCAATGAATGGTCGGGGGCGGCGGTCATTGACGCGTACACGACTGATATATATAGCAGAATAGTTGACAGCAACATCAATATGCCTATGTTGATCATATCGACGGATATCCAACGGTTTCTGACCAACTTTATTGCTGTGATTGTCATAAAAAGATTAAGAAGGAGGATTATGCTCATTATTACGGCATCACTGAATGTTGCAGTGTATTACTTTATTGCTGCTTACGTATTTTCTAAAACATATTATGATTTTCCGAGTGACAATTCCATCATAGGAGTTATCCTGATTCATTTGCATGTATTTAGCATCGCTTCAGGAAGCTTGCCTCTTCCTAATATCATATCTGGAGAGATCTTTGCACTTGAGTATAAAGGATTGTCAAACATGTTGGCACTGTTGTTTTTCAATGTTAATGTGATTATAAATTCGAAGACTATTCTGCTGTTGTTTTCAACGATAGGTCTACATGGCACATACTGCATCTTCGGTGGATTCGTTTTATACGGTCTAGTTATTTCCTCAATAATGCTGCCAGAGACCAAAGATAAGACCTTACAGGAAATAGAGGAAGAGTTCCGAGGAAAATCTCTGTTGACTGAAAAGGTTACAGAGCGTTTGGACCAAGAAACTATGGCTTAGTCGCCATAAAAGTGATTTATGAAACTATATAATATTTTTTGAGAAATTCTAGAAATAGCATTAAAGATCTCTACAAATGTAAAGCAATCAAGAGCTGAAATGCAGCGCTCCTTGAGACCTAGCTCTCGGGTCAGCGGAAGCTGCACCGTTTGTCTACACAAAATTATATTCATAAATTATACATAATTTTTGTTGTAAATTGTACTTATATTCTCTTTGTTGTGTGGTATTAAACGTACCTAAAATAAGTATTATTATAATTATGTATCTCATTATTATCTAACTACCCGGAATACCACATGACGATCATGACCTCTCTGTCAAGAGAGTACCGACTGAGAAGCAGAATAACATACAGTTTCACAGATCACACATAGACACAGATCCGTAAAAGATTTTCCGAGAAATTTTAATATGTTGTGATGTAGCTACACCATCACCCTCCATTGCACAATTTGATGCTTTCGAAGGTGCTCGCCACCGTGTTATCAGATAAGTACTTAAAAAAGCCTGTTCACTCTCTCTTGAAGTCTCCCACATCACGTTGCAGGAACACCGATGACGGAAAGCTTTTCCTTTACTGCACGCATAACGAATGACGAAACAAACCGCGTCGTTCGCCCTGCGCGACGGTGACGGCAGGATGTTCTGGACTTAAGGATGTCTACTTGCCATAGATACGACAGTTTGTAAGATAGAGGAACGGCGACAGCGGAATTATTTCACACAATTCCTAAGCACATTTAAAAAACTCAAAGTTATAGCGTTCCGAAAATATTACAGGATGCAAGATTGATCGTTCTTCAAGGAAAACATCTACAAAATCGAGACCTAAGTGCGTATTACACCACTATTCATTGCCATGTTTTAGTAAAAGACACTTGATGTTAGGACGTCCCATATTAATGATGCTACGCGAAATATTCGTACGCCCGGAGCATACAATATACGCGATGTACTTGGCCCAATTATTGCTTGCCCACCAGCTGCGGTGTCTGCTTATTAAACTCCATTTGTCTATCGCCAATGTAATAAGCAAGTTGTTCGCACTACTTTTCAATAGCCAGGATAAGATTGAACATTGGACTCACGAACACGGGGCTCTGAGAACAAATCCCGCACGCACCTCTAATTTTAAAAAAATATGTGCGTTTTAGAAATTAATGATCTCATGCTTCAGTGAAGGAAAACGTCGTGAGGAAAACTGCACACCAGAGAGTTCAGCATAATGTTCTCAAAAGTGTGTGAAATCCGCCAATCCAGAATTGGCCAGCGTGGTGGACAATGGGCTGTACTGTACCCCTCACGTTGTGAAAGGAGACTCTTGCCCAGCAATGGTACAGTTACGAGTTGCAATAATGATTTTCACTGCTTAGAGGAATCTATCAATATTATCATAATAGGGCGGCTTGCATATTCCTTATCTATTAAATTCTATATTAATAACTTAATTACTACCTACTTGCCTGATGCATACCCTCGAAACTCACAGTAAACCAAGTTAAAATGGCGTTTAATAATATCACATTTTAATTAATGATTGAAAAACGACGTCTAGTCTAGATACGACGGGGTCAACACACTGAGTCGCTGCACTGTAATCTGTTGACCTAAATCATCAAAACAGAACTTGACCATGAGTTGTTAAGCTGTTGCTCCATACCCAAGCTAACGCGATCGGAATAATATCGCGTGCTAAGATACTCGTACACCCTCAACTCCGATTCGACTCAGATTCAACTCATAGGAAAGCATTATTTAAATATGAGCCTTATATACTGTTCAATGCGGTTAAATGTTCAACCGTACACGCAGTTATACAACAACAGACAGTCAACAAAATGTACACATAGAAAACACAGTGCAAAAGGCAGCGCGGGGCTCTGAATAGATATTTTTATTTTAATAGTGCAATCCAGCCGCCTGTTGACAAATGGTTACCGTCGCCCATGGACATCGGTAACATCAAACACAATAGCTACCAAATATGTAACAGAGATATTTTATGCCTCAAGATACTAGCCGCAGTACCAGACCATCAGACAAATGATTATTAAAAACAATGGAAGAGCCTTAAGAGGGCTTAATAATTGTGCTTAAATAAAATGTTTTAGAACACAGTGCACGAGTATATCATTTCCCTTTATATAATATATTATACTCGTATATTCTCGAGCAACTTGTTAAATAGTCCTCGCTTACATTGCGGCAGTGCGACAGCCGTTCATAGAGGAAATGACTAAGGTTCAACGTCACATCACTGCGTCGGTCGTGGTGTCGATGTAGTGAAAGTTACCATTATTTAACTACACACTTATGCATAACATTACAAATATTATGCAGCAGAATGGTAAA
Source organism: Ochlodes sylvanus (assembly GCA_905404295.2). Taxonomy (NCBI): domain Eukaryota; kingdom Metazoa; phylum Arthropoda; class Insecta; order Lepidoptera; family Hesperiidae; genus Ochlodes; species Ochlodes sylvanus. Next base: position 688,423 of record FR990146.1, on the reverse strand, counting down.
GTTTAACATCGTATCTGCTAATGACCCTGTAGCCCAGCTGGAGGTGAGCCTGCCTGCACAGCGGGGGCCTGGCAGGATCATACACATCAGGATCAGGTCGTATTTATGATTCTAAGTTGATTGATTTTTCATACATTTTCCACTGTAATGAAAAAATGAATGTAAAAAATTATACTGTCAACCCTAAACGCGTAGTCCAAATTTTATATTCCAAACTCCGATGATATGCGTAACTTACGAATACTATTTAACTATTACTTATAGCTAGGTTCCTGACCGATGGCCTAGGTCATTCCACTGACCATTAGGGCTAACTGACACTTCTAGTAACCCGAAGGCCGAGTTACGAGCGAGTCTTGAGGCGAAAGTCGGCGCTGCTTGCGTAAGAAGTGAGAGGTGCCGCTAGTGAAGTCTTGTGGTCAGCGAGCTGATACATCGATGATCGATGATGAGGAAAATATGTTTTCATATTTCTTGTTTTTGATACTAACCTGCAGCTGACTGTTTTTGGTATTTAGTTGAGAAAATTCTGTAGGTACATATATGCTTTAATGTACTCGTAAGTTCATAAAAGTGAGCAATGTGAAGGCCGTATGAGCAGTGATATGGATATGGACCTAGTGGTATGGATGTTGGACATAAATATAGTTCATATTTCTTTTATGAAGTTCATCGTATTTATATCGATAATTTTTATTTGATTATGTACCTAGTTGGTGCGTCTTGAATAATTAAATAAGTCGACTTTGATAAAAATATTTTCGCCGATGCTTATCGATAATAAATCAGTTTAGATCAGCTGTAATTAATCAACGCTATTAGGCGTTATTAACTCTTAACAAAATCGTCCATAATTTCAACGTTTAATGCCCGTTTTGTTTGTTACTACTAAAGTAATAACACGGTACTCGTACTCGACTCGTATAGAAAAAATCTTATTATCGATATCGATAAAACATCCGAGCAGTCCATCACTAGAACGCAGTACTATCGCCGCACTGTAGTTGCACGCAGTCACGAAAATCAAGATCGTCTTCCGAAAAACATTGCCAGCGTACAGAAATATCACATCAGCTGTTTACAGTTTGCATGAGTTGTGGAAACTGTGTTTCGTGGATACGTTCGTGGTAAAGCTGTGTTTGGACGTGTTTGGACGAGTTTCGCTAGCCCAATGACGCAGGTTAGTGCGTTGGAATATTCGAAATTGTAACGTAATTGTTTATAATCTGTCAATGTAACTTCGTAGACAAGGAACTATTTGACCGAGCTATTTAGTAAATACGCATTATAAATGCTTCGATTTAATTACATTTGTTATTTACGTACAATAGCTGTGGTTGCGTCGTCGAACAAAGGTTTTTTAAGTTATTGAGATCGCATTGATTTCAATTGTTCATGTTCCCTCTGTTTATATTTTACATGCGTATTTTAAATGGGGCATCGTAAATTCTCTTGAGTGTGATGTTTTTCTCCCGATTCTCGTTCTTAGTTGACAATGACATTGCTGAAATTTAGAGGTTGCACGAAAATCTATGCAGACGAATTTATGTCGGTATGTTCACTCTATACGTTGTATTACAAAAATACCGGCCAACTGCGAGTACCTACTTTTATTATTGTTTTTGGTGAAGTTAAGGTACCTAGTATATTTATTTATTACATCTTATTTTACACCATAATTATAAACAGGAAAATCATTCTACAATTTATAGTTATTTATTAGTTGTTTGTAAAGTTGATCTTATCGGTATCGGAATTGCTTCTTCCAGAAAACGTCTGCGATGATGACAAACGGAAAAATCAAGATATGTTGGTAGCGTACAGTGTAATATAATGTAGAAGTAGATAGATACCTATGTTTTGATAATACCAAAGAAGAAAATAAAAATTGACTATCCTAAATGCTGTGAAAAACTTAAAGGTACTTACCACATTTTGTCGCCTCGCTACATTTTGAAAATAAATAATATTTTATTCAATTATATTCTACCAGATTTCCACCCGATTCTAGGCACGAAAATAAGCGTGAAAATGAGTTTTTTCACAATTGCAACTTAGATTTACGGCATAAAGGGATAGAAACTTAATATAAACGGTTGTTTACTGTCTAAAAAAATTATCGGTTTTTTACTAGAAATAAACTATACAAAAGTCGTTTGATTTCGTTAGTAATCACTTTTTTGTAACGTCAATGTAACGTTATAAAGCAATTTGTCGTTAAACGACGTTATCTACATAGTACAAAAAATATTGTCATTGTAAACAGCATTAAGGGCCGGTACACACTCGGCGAGCCGAACGCAGCGTTATTCGATACAAAACATTTTTCGTTATAACTTAAACTATTTCATTACAATTTCTTGTTGCTGTTGTTTTCGTATGGCCTCAACCCATTAATTACCACAAGACTGAGCACAGGTCTCTTCTCATGATTTAGCAGGGCTAGAGTATACTCCAGCTCCAACACGCTGCTCCGTGTGGATTGGTGGAGCCGCCCATGACAACTATGACCGACTTAGAACAAGATTCAAGTGGGGACTAGGATGGTTAGGAGACTGTGTTAGAAATGTTCTACTCGTAACAGTTGATTAGTTTGTTAGTAAGTATGAGGACTGTGACAGGGACTGTTAGTGATAGTTAGTCCTGTTAGTTGTTGTTAGTAATAGTCCAGTTAGTAATTGTTATTAAAAGTCTTGTTCTAATTCGGTCACATAATCACAATTCATAACTTTAACTTTTACATCGTGACAGGCAGCGACAATGGTCAAGTTGTGTTTATGTTTTGAGGTTAAATGATCATATTTGGTTAAGTTAAATGATCCATTAATTAATTAAAGTAATTTAAACGAACCATTAACATTTGTAGCCTCCCTTGAACAACACAATATAAATTTGTTTTTAAAATACTACGAAATATACAAGGCCGAGGACAGTAGAAAGTTGTTTAAACGGTTCACGTTTATTTCTCAATGGGTATTGTAAAAATCTTTAAACAGATCGGGCGTAGGTAATTGCATCGCATTCTTTACATAAGCGACACTTAGGGTCCCCGCACACGGGCCACACGCGACAGCCACAAACGCCGCCACGAGAAGCTAGAAGCTTGTAACGTGTGGCGGCCACCGGCGTCAACCAAGTGCGGCGAGTCCAAATAAAATGTATGAAAAGATGAAAACTACAAGAAATATGCCAGTGGCGGCGTTTTGTGGTGGTGGTGGACCGTGTGCAGGGAACACTTACCCAAGCAATTTTTTTGCTTGCGTTGCAAGCATGTGCGTCGCGCGTTAAAAAGTAATGTTTGTGTTCGACCTTATAATAAAATTGCGATGTTTTGTATGGATATTATTTGAAATTGATTGCGAATTAGATGTGACCTTTGTGACGGGTAAACTACATACGAGTTTAAAGTCACAAGTCCGACCACCGGCCGATAATTATATTTATTATACTCGTACAGTTGCAAATATTGCGATAACAAATACTCTACAATTTGTCTAAACACATTGTTGTCAGTGTCGTTGTCCTACTTTTAAGTATAATGTCTAAAATCCAAAATTTCAGGAATAACCGATCAGGCAATCTAGGCTTTTTTATAACAGAAGCTTTTAATCGTTTGAAAATTTAAAAGTTTCAAAAACAGAAAAATATGGGTCATACTTAATATATTATCTTATAAAAAGAAATCTAATTTAATTTAACTTTATAAAAAATAGTACCTACAGGTATGCATTAAAAAAATGTTGTCAATTTGAAACAATGAAGTAAGAAAGGTCAAGCAATATTTGTAACAATAAAAATTTAAATAATACTACATCGAAAAAAAAAATTAGTGATGAATTTTTTGTCCCATTTAAATTTCTTTAACGAATTATTTTTCTTAAATTTTAAAATATTTCATAATTATTCCGGCCCCTCTTAGCTATAGTGAATGAATTTTACAATTCCTCCTGAAACCCTGCAGATTTTCTTCAGAAACTCACCGCGTCGGAATTTTCATTCATCAAACATACGTTGCGACCTCACGCGACTCACACTCGTCATTGACAGAGCTAATTATATCACGGCTGTGCTGTTCTTCCGCAAGCGCCGGCCAAACCATGGCTTTCTACAACATGGCGCTTGCGATAAATAATACGGTTATTCTACACGTCTCTTTTACTTAACTACCTTTTCACGAAAGGTGCTCGCGGGGATATTTCTGGAGATCCAGATGTAATTGTAATCTGTAATCATGATTACATTTTGCCCTGGCTGTAAGGTACACGAGTTGTGAGAGAGACGGAGACCGCCGAGTCTAGTAGAAAGAGAATCGCCAGCCATTTTGACCCGCAGAGCTTAGGTGCTTCACATCAATAACAAATAAATCAATAACTATTTTTGAAGTGAAAACTGCTATAGTATCGCTGTGATTTGGAATACCATGAAACGGAAATGACTTGCAAATGAAACGAAACGGAAACGAAAAAGACACAAACACATTTTAACGTGGGAGAAATTGAGATAGGAACATTAGCAAGAGTTAGAACTAAAGTTCGCTGCAGCGCTATGACATCTAAGCAAACTATTTTTTGAAGATTTCACTTCTAGCACGTGTGAATTGTCATTTTAAATTTTTAACTACTCATTATTTATAATTTTTTTAAACATTCATTAGTTAATTAATTTTCAAATAATTACCGTAATCTAGTTGCTATTTACTGAAGTACGAGTATATGTATAAAGGTTAATGAATGTCATTATAATTGGTTGTGTGCTATTAGTATCTTAAACAAACAGTGCAGATAACACTATTTGCGTGGTTATATGATTTATCATATGCCCCCCGCGGCCCGATCGCCTTTCTTATCAATACATAATGTAATGTACTCTTAAGTCAGCTATCAGAGGTAGAGTGATGACCTATAGAGGCTTGTATTTTTAATATATGCAATCCTGTTCGTTAGTACCCACACTCGAAAATTGTTAGACGTGATTCTTTAAGTCATAGCTTTTTTGTTTATGAACTAAGTAAGGCTGGTTTTAGTGTCACGCGGACCATCAGTACGGATCGCTCCGCACAGACCGATCTGTAAACTTCTAGGGAGCGTTTAAGAGTAGTGCGGACGGGTCCGTACTGACGACGGTCCGCGCGGACAGCTCCGCAGCCGTCCGCATGGCGCGTCCGTGCGGCGGAGCTATCATTGTTTTGGGTTATTTTGCGACAATAGTTCCTCAATAATTAATAGTTTTTGTCATATATTTTCTGTGTACGGACAGTGATCAGTTATTAAATAGATTCATTTATATAACCTGCGCTTTTTAAGTTCATGTGTGAAGTTTCACTTTACCTGCGCGGACGGACTCCACACACCTGTTTTTACATATACGACGTTTGACATTGACAATGACTATCACAACACATGTTCTCTGCCATGACGCCGGCATTGGGGTAATTACTTACTTTAGTAAACCCGCCGATGCTTCGGTTAGAAAAACTTTTTCCTAATATTTCTTTAAACTGATATAACTTTTTATTAAATAATGATAAAACAAACACTAAAAGGTGCAGCTTACCACAATACATTAGTTAAAACCGCACCCAAATCGGTTAAGCCTTTTCTCACACAGATAAACAGTTATATTGCCTTAATAAAGGCCCTAAATAATAATTATTTTTTCTTGTATGTCTTCCACGTACAGACAGCGATCTGTTACTCTTGTATATGTACCTATAGATATACATATTATTAGAATTGCCCTCACTTATAAGCCCCCTTAGCATTGATCGGTTGCTGTATATACAGTGAGTGTTGCCATGAATACCGTGACCTACTTGATACGACGGTAAGTGTCATCATGGCCGCATCACATCTCAATAACCACTTTTAGATTTATGACAACTGTCATTTTAATTGACAGGTAGATCTCGCTTCGTTTTGAAACACGTATCTTTAGTAAGATCTGTGGTTAACATGCCGGACTGTCGTTCAAAGGTTCCGGGGTTTGAATCCCCGCAAGGCAGAGATCTGGATGATGGGTTTAAATAGTTCGGTCTGTGTGTGTGTTATTGTGATTGTCATGGCAGCCACGAGTCCAGGACACGGGGAATCTTAGCGCGGGGTTAATGAGTAGCGTTATTATAAAGTTTATAAATAGAACCGAACTATGTATGAAACATCTACGAGTATAGGCGAGGGGTAAACCTGATTTTGGTGTGGCGATACAGGCCGTGGATATATCTAAAGCGCCATCTACCATTAAATTGAATTAAATTAAATCTACATGAAAATCTTTATCAAATAACGATCAGTGTGCTTAATAGTTCCCAAACTAATTAATATAATATGAGGCACTATTTACATAAGGAAAATATGGATCTAAAACTCACCTCTGATAGTTTAACAAAAAACAAAAATGGTTCAATATGCGCGAAAGTTTAAATTTTCATCGACTAAATACTAAACAATACTTAGCTTACTCACAAATACCAAACAACCAAAAAACCTATTTTTAGAAGATTTTCATTGACAAGGAAAACAAATAATTGCATTCAAAAATGTTTTTTTCTGTAGAACAGTTGAAGTAATTGCTTCATTTGTACTGAGAATTAGAGTTTTCATCAATTAAAGCCAATTCTGAATGTTTCGGAGCACTCGTGCGTGATTCAAAAATGGTTCCGCCATTACTGACTTAGGTATGGGTCCCCTTGGGCACGAACAACTAAAAGCGAGTAAATAAGACGTGTCCGGCTAGGAGATTGAGACCCTATTTTTCTTTGTTTCTTCTTATTTTTCTTTGTTATTTTGTTTGGTTGGGGTTGCCGGTGTCCATGGGCGACTTCCAAGTGGCTCGGCTGCTGGTTTGTTGGTTTAAAAAAAACACGCCTAATACTCAACAATCGAATAGCCTAGTTGGTAGGCATGTAATGCGAAGGGTTCGGTTTCCGGCCGGGGCAGATATTTATCTGACAGTATAACATTTATTTGATCATGGGTGTTAGTGTTGTCCATGCCATTGAATTAGCATGCCATTGAAACATTGACTTTTTTATTTACCCGATCCTATTAATAATCTGGAAGAAATTATCTGAATGATAGTGAAATCTATAAGCACACTATGAAGATCTTTATACTATGTAAATAAACAGATTTTGAAGTGCAATACCACCTGTGTACAATGGGCCACTATGGTTATCATGGCTTGAATGGTCGCAGGGTACGCTTACCACGATATCGTCGTATGTCCCCTGTCAAGCAGGTACCTAAGGACCTTCAATATTTTGGTCACCTAAAATGACTTATCACGCCCAATCTATTTCGCGTCTACAATGAAAAGTTAAAAGTTTTGTTTATTTTTGAAATTAACCCGCTGAGCCGACTTCCTGGTAGTAAACCTTTTAGTATTTTAAATGAAGGAATATTACAGTCTGATGAATAAAGCCACCTCGGTAGTGGTAGTTTAGACCTTTTGTACATAGATTTAAAAGCTACTTTGAGTTACAGTGAAGCTTCGAGTATTTTACTCAACAGCTGACATTTGCTGCTTCGAGGGCTATTGAGTTGAAAAACGATAAATTCTTTTTTAAAATCTTCACTCGTTCTATAATTAACTTTTTTACTTACATTAATTTTTTTTATTTTTTTTTAACTATGTTTTAATTTCAACTGAGTAATCTGAGTATCTACAGGTTTTTAAACTAAAAAGATTTCAGTCCGTGTCGGGTTCGAACCCGAGTTACTTGTTTTAAGCTTGCCTTGAAATTAATAAGTTCACTGGTCCCCGCCTTCTATGTATTGATTTCTATGCATGTATATTATGTATAATATTTGTTTCTTTGTGGCGATTTATAGTCAATATCGTGGCCCGTGGAAGTGAAATAAAATAAAATGAATTGAAGTTTCGAAATTCGAAAGTCAAACTACGCCATCACTTCCAACAAATCCCTACCATACGTGGTCTTGGAATAAGAAGCGCGTAAGAAACTCCCAAGGAGCTACTTTTCGTACTCACAGTTATCGATTGCACTTAGTACTAATCGCTAGAGTATCAAGTTACGTCCAAGCAGTGTATCTTTTAAAAAAACAGAGTCGGAGTTAAAGGAATAATTATAAATTAATAGATACGAAAACATAAGTGTTGTTAAGAAGTTTAACACACGTGTGTCTAATCTAATTACATATTATGTACTTTGTGTTTCATTTCGAATGACCAAAATGATCTATAACAATTTAAATTTAAAGGTTGGTTAGCAACCATTTTCAATTTTTTTTAATAGAATTAAGTTAGCAAACATCCTTTTCCATTGCCGCCCATGACACGCCCTGTAACTGACACGACACTATCGGGACTAGGATGGTTAGTCAGTTAGCAGACGGTGTTAGAAGTTCTAACTTAGAACGTTACTTGGTTAGTTTGTTGCTAGGTATGAGGACTGGGACAAGGACAATTAGTGATTGTTAGTCCTGTTAGTTGTTGTTAGTAATAGTCCAGTTAGTAATTGTTAGTAAGAGTCTCGATCTAATTCGGTCATTCATGACTGTGTTGCTACCTTTAAGGACATTTAAGTTCTAAACTTAAGTATAATTATGTTGTGCACGTTGCCTAGACGGTAGGTAACTTTAAATTTGAAGGTAGGTATTGTATACACGGAAATAAAGACTGTCTACAAACATAATAGTTTAAGTTTTATTATCTATATATGTTTTTTATTAAGATCAATTACCTATTCGCTTCCTTATATCGTAATATTTTAATGGAGTTTTTTACTTAGATTCTCTTGAAACGGACTTTGATTGAGTTTCAATTTGAAATACTTAGAATTGCATTTGTATCGAATAATTTCAGTATGTCTGCCTGTGTTTCGTGATAATTATTGTGAAGTTGGGTTTTTTTATTACAAATAATTGTAGAGGAGTGCAGAAAGACAATATTTTTTATATTATATACCTACATATTATATTAAATATACATTGCACACAATAATATAAATTACTCTATGCACACCACCATGCGTTTAACACGACGACACACATGACGTTTCAAATGTACGTTCATAGTGTGAAGTAACCCTTTGGCAGAATAAATTACAGATAAATCATAAAACCGAGCGCAGACGGTCTCTAATTTTAATATTTAAAGTGCCTAATTATTAACACAATAATATGTTCTAAAAATAATAAATCACGAGTCTTTTAAGCCTGTATTATATAAAAAACAGACAACAGCATCATATTAATATGTAAACCAATAAGAAGAATTACGATAACATTTAGATGTAACTTTGTGTCTAAGTACACTCCTTCGCGATAAAAATAGATCAGCGTCTCGTTATTAACCCCGTATGTACATTATACTTTGAGACAATCAACACATAACACCGAGAGAGAGAGGAAGAGAGAGACAGAGAGAGAATAATAATGTGTTGAATTTGACACACGCACTGCACTGAAGTATTTTTTGTGACTTTAGCAACAGTTTATGAGGTTATATTTACTGAGTTATTTTGAACTACGTGAATATTAGAGGTTTTTCAGAGCAATTTCGTTAATTACCCTGGTCATTTTTCAACTCATAGCACACTCACTGCGTCTTCAACTGATAAGTTTATAACATAGACCTTGGCTACACTAGCAAGGTTTTGGTGGGATTTTGTACTTACTTTTACTTGCTCATCATCATCATCATCATCACAACCCATAACTGTCCCACTGCTGGGCACGGGTATCCTCTCACAGTGTGAGGGGTATAGGCCATAGTCCACCACGCTGGCCAAGTGCGGATTGGTGGACTTCACACACCTTTGAGAACATTATGGAGAACTCTCAGGTGTGCAGGTTTCCTCACGATGTTTTCCTTCACCGAAGCAAGTGATAATTAAATATTAATACGCACATAATTTTTGAAAATTAGTGGTGCGTGCGAGTTTTGAACCCGGACTCTCCGGTTCGGCAGTCCAACGTTCAACCACACGGCTATCACTGCTCATACTCATTTTACTTGCTAATGGACACTAAATAACACATAACGCTGTTTTGCATGAATACCCGCACAAACCAAAATTTTGAAAAAACTGGTTTTTAGCACAGCCAAATCCAAAATAGTCCTTATTTCATGGTCAGTAAAACTCACATTCAACGGCAAAACAGGCGTAGTGGCGCGCAAAAATGTCGTTATGTGATTGATTGATTTGTATGACAGTAAATATTTTGTTTAATTTTCAAATGGCTACCCTGTAAAATTTGTGTTTTTTGGATTGTGCGGATAAACGTGCAAAGCAGCGATAAACTATTCCAACTCTCGCTAATGACTACTTAATCATTACCCAGTAATTACAACAATGAAGTCGTATCCGGCCGTATCGCTCGCCGCCGCCCTACATTGTCTGCCTGTGTTCAGTATCTAAATGTGACTAGGATGCAAAATGCATTTGTTCACAGGGACAGCTTATCTCCTGTCCATAGTGTTCATACTCGACCAATGCACTCTGACAATTAGTCGTTTTCTTATCTTTTCTCGGATTTCTGATAACCTTTTGTCTCGTAAATGTTTGGTTATTTAGTTTTATAACTGAATCCATGTTTTTTTAAACTTACATCATCGCGGCCTTTAAATATTTTAAATTCAAACAAGTATTCACGATTTTGAATTGTTTGACCATGATCCACGCAACTGGGTCGAAATATCGGAGTACTATTACTTAATCCGTGATATAGGTAAAACAATTCAAAAGTCAAATCGTGAACACCAAAATTTAGTGTCCGCGACGATATATTACTTACCTAAGTTTGAATCCATGTTGTCATACGTGTAAGTATTTTGTAGCTCTGACTGTTTTCTCCTTGGGAGTTGCTTGCCGCTTACGTCTAGATTGCTATTGTAGACTGCTATTGAATTATTTTGAGATTTTCTTTTTACGTTAATATTCTTGATACGAGGTGACGAGCCACCTGGGTGAGTGGTCACCGCCTAAGGACATCAGCCACACCACAGGCACCGATAAGAATAAAGAGGAAAGAAAGAAAGAAAACCTGGCCCCGAAGCCCCCCGCCGGAACATGAAGCAGTTTGGAAACCAACCTCTGGTCGCGCTACATCCTGATGGACTACGGCCGAGCTGTTATCACTGCAGAATTCAACAAAATCATTTCAGTCCAACTTATACAACGCACATTGCTTATTGAATTACAGCAAATGTCTGGTGCTGTGCTGATTAATTTTGCAAGATTCGCCATCTGGATTTATGAGCTAGAAATTCAGCGTTTTCCAACCTGATTACCCGCTGATGATTATAGTCCGCAGAAAGTTTTGTACAAAAGATTTAATGTCAAAAATCTCATTGACACAGACTGAATAGTCCACTAAACATTTAAAGTGTATTTTTAACTGTTGTTTAGCGTTGCTTTCTAGTTTGTCGATATTAAATAAATGTTATGTGTTAGACATGTCGAATAAAATAAAAATGTTTTTAGATTTGTTTTTTAAGCTGCTGCTCCTTGCAAATAATAACGAATTTAAAGTGGTCCCTGGTTAAGAAAAGGTTGGGAACCGCTGAGCTAGATGAATTAGGCGCAACGGCTGGTGGGCCATTGTTCTAGCTTCCGCGAATTTGTTTTAAGACCACTGAAGAACCGTTCGACCAGGCACCGAACTCGGATTTCCGCCATTGTGACATTCAGGAAACAGTTCCACCCGCCACTTTGAATGTCCGGACTGAAGACATTGACATTTTTACAATTGTCACTGTCTCAATAAAAACAATTTTATTTTTAAACTCAGAACTAGGGCTGCTACGTAACAAAAAAAGACCCGGATATTTTTGAGCACATCGCTAGGTTTTTGTTTTACGTAATAAAATAAATATTTTTTTTGGCAATTTATTATAGTTAAGTAACTTTGTAAGCGCATTTTAATTATTATCAAGGCTGCTCTTCCTTTTTTGACCCGGATTATACGGGTTTGAATAATACAATGACATATCCGGGCTAGCGGCTTAACATCGATATATCTGGGTGACAAGGGAAATCCGCACACATCATAGTTAAAAATGTGCATACTTCACTGAAAATTGATTTACTTTGTCAGATAAAACAAAAATCTCCGGATCGGCTATTTTTGACAGGTGGCAGCCCTAATTACAATAAATTAGAGTCAAACATTGCTCCTACAGCTTGATTTTAAAACCATAATTATTTTTTGTTGGTAAGACTGGTTTTAGCAAACTTTACTTGTTCAGAGTTTTTTTAGTAAGATATGGGCAGATTTCCGTTACCACCCGGATATATCGATGTTAAACCCGTAATCCGGATATGTTCTTGCACTATTACTTATTTATTTAAACTTTTATGACTACAATAAAATATTACTTATGGTACAAATAGCAAGCTTACATGTTACTGCTTAATACATACATTCTCTACTAGCTAACCATTAGTTCGACATATTCCGGCATAAGATAGGAAAATAAAGAAACAGTTTTTATGTTCAGAATTTTTAAATTTTCAAATAGGAACGTGTAGTTCGCCAATTTTATCGTAGGTGTTGGTGATAAAACTTACATAATTTATGCCAACTACTTTTCACACTACACATACCTCTATTTAAACCTATTTGTTCCTGTCTTTTCTTTCTGACTTTTGTTCATGAAACATGCTAATATTTTTCTAATAAAAGTTATTTTAGATTGTCCTAGCCGTAATGAGGGTAATGTAAACTCATTACCCTGCTTTACATCTAAATGACAGTAGATGCTCACTGTAGAAGTAGTCTGTACTAAAACAAGTTGAAATAAAACGAAAATTTATTGGTATACTTATGATATGGGTACTCACGATATGTATTTTGTACGCCCATATTTCGACCCCGCCGACCTCGTTTGCCTGCTTAGGGCATAAAACATAGATGAAAGGAACGTGTTGAAAAAGGTGTGTTTTTTTTTTCATTTTGACAATTTGGCGCCTGGTTGTCGTTGTGGTGAATTTTGACGACTTCTATATCTTCAGTGACACTCGCAAGGTTAAAACGATTGACATAAAAATCATCATAATCGGCCTGCGCGTGGGGCTCTAGAACCCTATATGTATACTTAGGAACAAACATAAAGACATGATAAAAGTTAAGATCCCTCCTTTGCGTCGCGTAGGTAACAAAGTTATACAGAAAACTTAATAAAACTTGCGATTTTGTAGGAGCACGGAAGCACGGCAGTTTCGTTAAAAAAACTGAAGGTTTTTTCTTGCCCTATCGATTATTGCTTTTTTTGTCTTTTAAATTTGACCGTGTGCGCGCCCTATTTATTTGTGGCCTATTCACACATTTATCACTATAAAAAAAAAACAATAAAAAATGTTACATAATGTTCTCAAAGGTGTGTCAAGTCTACCAATCTGCACTTGGCTAGCTGGTGGGTAGGATAGCCTGTGGTAGGTAGGAGACCCAAGCACATGGGACAATTATGAGTTTCGATTGTGATAATGACATTATTAAATCAAGGATAAATAACGCTACACACTAATTCCCCGCAATAGGGTTCCCTGTGTCGTGGGCGCCATGGACAACACACAAGACAAGAACACACACACACCCCAGACCAAGAACAGAAATTTAAACTCATCATTCCAATTTCCACCTCCCATACGACCGATATGAATGGTTTTAAACCATCATAATTATGTATTGCGAAGGTTTTACAGTCAGAAAGCACCATACATTTCTTTGCTTTCTGCTATTTCAGTTATCGAACGCACGTGCTTACTAATGAATAGTGGTGTAATCATTATGCGACATTGCTCACTGTTATCCTCTAACTAGAGGTCAGGGAAAGCCAAATCCGACTGACGACACTTTATAATAACTGCGTGTAGTTTGCCCGCATATTAGAGATGGGCACGACCAAGTATGTCAACAAATATCGATACATATTATCGACTAGTACACCCGCTATCGCTTCTCTTCTGGATTCGTAGTAACTTAGTACTCATACTCGAAATATTATTAAATATTGTTTTATCAGTTAGGTTCGAATTAAACGCGAATATTTCGAAATAAACGCGAACAACTGCACATCATATATTTTCCATGTACAGATAGCGAGTTGTTACATTTTTTATTATACGTAGGCTTCAACAGATTAATTGTGGCTCACTACTGAACACGGGTGTCCCCTAATACCTGAGGAGGCCTAGAGCATACTTCACCACGCTGCTCTATTGAGGATTGGTTAGTGGCCAAACCAAGTCTCGGAAATTTTAAGCCGCCCGAAGGTATCCGACATGGCCTAACGACTGTTATGTGACGATAGCAACCGGGACCGAAGGGTTTACGTGCTTTCCGGATACGCTCTAGAAATTTTTGCCCCTAGCGGTCACCCATCCACCTACCGACCGCGCCCGCGCGTTCGATCGACTAAAGCCGCCCGGCTAGGAGTGCATTCTGCAGTTAAGGTGGGTGGAGGGTGCTCTGGTGCAGTCTACTGCAAGCGCGGATACAATATTGTAACTCCCATATCAATACAAAGTTTCGTAAGATATTTGACACATGGCATGACTAATTTATCTTCTTGAGAGGTAAAATTATACAACATTTGATAAGATAATACGTATGTAATATTCCAAACACTACCGACTATTTTTACACCGCCATAAATATATGTTCTGCAATATTTGCTAAGACTTAAGAGAAGTGAAAGATATGTAAAAAATTTAATCCTCAAAGTAAACGTTTTTCGTGAATTTCCACGACGAGTAGGTACCTAATTTTAAACTTTTATCAAAGTCACCCCACAGTTTCAGCATAGCAACAATAAAAAATTGTCATGGCATGGTGTGACAAAAAGATGGCGGTACGAAGTTTGCTAGTTTTTTAATACAAGCCAATAAGCCTTAATCAATGTTGATTAATACAGAACACAACCAACAAACCAATTATTTTTAAATATTTAACTATATTAAATAGGCAATTATGATTTTAATACTTAATGTAATCTTTTATTACAAACAATTTAATGTAAACAGAAAATCATGTTTATTTGTGTAATTTAATAATAACGTCAATATTTTTTGTTCATTTAAACATTTCCCTACTACAACTGCATTTAGTTTCAACTTGGCTACGACCGACGGTTTCACCGTTATTATGAAATTAAGTAAATGCAAGTATTTTTTAAATTAATAACACAATATTTACAATGCATTTGATTTAATTACTTACATTAAACATATTTTAATTTGTTTTACCAAAGTCTGTGTGATTTTTTAGTTTATTCAGGATCAAGGAATAGGGGAAATTAAAGCATTTTTACCTAAAGCCACAGATGTAGAATGTTATTGTAGTTTTAATATCAATTCACGACGTTAAATGTTCACCTATTTGCCTGCTTCACATCTGCCAAGAATTTTGTCATGATATTGCGTATAAATACACTCCAATTAACTGTGTGACAAACAAATTCCATTTTTATTCTTTAAACACTCGACCTTGGACTAGGATCCCGGGCTCAACTCTCGGCTCCGAATTTATGTGTCAAGCAAATGTTTTTTTCATTCGTGTATTATACATATCATGTCATGTCATGTCCATTACAATTAATGATACTCGTAGTAAGTATGCCACCAACTGAAAGTGAGGCAGTCAAATTACACTAATTCATGCCATTTTCATTTAATTCTCTTTCTGTCTCATACGCTCCGTAATTATGAATGTCATCAAAGCGGATCTAAAACTGCAACTTGCTCTATATGAACGTAACACATCTAGGTATAGTTATAAATTATAATATCTTTGATTACTATCAACATTAAATTTTCGACCTTACCGACTCTTGTTTCAATGTAATGTGGATCAAACAACGAATCAATGACCTATGATAACGAACATATGGTTAGGAGCTAATTATGTATAAGATTAACAAACACATTAGCATTCTATTATAAGTGGTAGCCTTCATAAACAACTGCACAAATATCGTTAAGCCCCGCGCATCCAATCTAAACACAGATAGTTATACTATCATGTCGTACCGTTTAACTCAAACAGTAATTTAATACTAAACAAATACGGTAACAATAAATAGCTATCGACAAACAACAGCGCGTCACTACGGCCGCAATTCGCTAAGATTGCGTAGAGTACTACACTACAAATTACATGAGGCAAATCAGTTAGACGTTCTCGACAGCCAGCATCGAACGCTTACAGAGTAATTAAAAAAAACAAAAAAATAGTTTAAAGTGTATTTAAAAAATATAATTTCAAAGTTCGAAGAAATAGTGTTGTGTTGTGTTTGTCGATATTATTAAAAGGTAATTAAAATTCATTCATAATTTATTTGGGTCGGCTTTGTTGTTCGGTATTCTCATTATTTTTAATCATCGATTTCCGTGCATTTTGAATTTATTATCATCTGATTATATATCATTGTTGCTGGTTTATTACAAAACAATGAAATATAACTGTAATTACAACTACAAAAAATCATTAAAGGGTAACATACTTACTAATAACTACCGCGTAAATTTCAAATTTTAATTTAGATTCCAAAACGTTAAAAGGATGTTTAGCGTAAACTACAGTGTCTAATTTAAAACCATGAAAGAAAAGATACTATTTCCAACGCCGAAGATTAAAACGGATATTAGATGACCTAGGCTATACAAAGAGCTAACCAATTATCAGATAAAATATAAAAAAAAACAATGTCTTAGTTTTTACGTCATTTTTTAAGAGTACAGAAACAATGCAGTCTACTACCGCTTTAGTAGAGGGGCGGCAACTGTTTAGATCATTTATTTTTTCAGGATTCATTGCATTTTTAGCATCTTTTCTAACTTCGAAGCTAATTTGGACGTCACTATTAATAAATAAATATTTTGTGATTATCACTATTTAGTAACTGGCCCTCGTTTTGAGGAACTTATGCCTTAGTAGTACACTTGAAAAAATGGTTAGACGGTAATCTTTAAATAAGCATTCCTATCTTATTTATTTGAATCGAGTGTAATAAATTCAAAATCATTTTTTCTCATAGGTACACTTATGCACGTAATTTTTTTTATTCTATCATCGTTTCGCAAAGGTGCTTTAAAATGGAGGAAAAGAAACGGCGTAAGAAACTGCTCAGCACATCTTTTCAGCAAAACACTATATTTTCCCACGCATAAAGCAATAATAAAAAACATCAGTAAAAACCGCATCCAAAGCGGCCGTTTCTGGCCGTTGCACAGATGATCTGCTGAACCGACAAACTGACAAAAAATATTTTTGTGTAACATAGATTATACGTTAAAAAGCCCAATAGTTGTTCTCAAATATATTCCATGTACCTACATATTATATACCTTCACATCGATGATAACACAGTTTTAGATTATAATACTTCGGATGTGTGAAATGAAAAGGGATATGGCAAGTTCACAGCTGGTAGAGTGTGGGGTGACATTTTGTCGACGGGTTAGGTACTTTACATAGATATTCTATACATATAATAATCTGTACCTGATCGCTGTTTGTATCTACATGGAAGATATAGAGCAAAGTGATGTGCTTCCGTTTTATAGAGGACTTCAACATCTACAATAAAGTCCGCGATGGCTTAAATGTCTATCTTATAAGGATAGTATACTCGTTTTAACTTTTTAAAAATTGGTCTCGTACAATGTGGTAATTGGAAAGCTGTTTAGAGGTTTACAGTATTAAAATTCTTATCGACTTAAGTATGTTATTCACCTTAAGCATTTCAGACACATTATGATAAGCTATTTAAATTATATGGTGTAAAACTATTTAATTGAAATGGATATCTTAGAAGTTATCGCATAATGAAAAATAACGCGCGTGAAAATAAATTCGTGCGCGGGTAACGTCTACCAATTTTGGAGTGAGGGTAGGTATTAAGGTTTATAAAAAATAAAATGACATCCTCTGGCAAACGCAACCCCAAATGTAACTTTTCAATGGACTTGATAGGTTTTAGTGTACTTACTTATTGTTCGTGTGACCCACCTTTCCCGTATAAAATTTTGGTGGTTTTTCCAAAGCAAAGGCGGCGATTAATTATACACAGGTCTGCAAAAAAAAATTTTTTTCAGCTGCATGAGATATTTTTGCTGAATTGTATGTTTTAAAGTAGGGGAGACCGGGGCTGGTTGTGACAGGGGTAAGTTGTTACAGTGACATTAGCGGCGGAACAGAGAACGCTGTAGTGACGTTAGAAAGAGATAAATAACGCCACCACTGATGGCTCACCCCCCGCGAGAGCCAGAGGCACCAGGGCTTTTATGAAAGGAGCACCTGGGTGTCACTCAAAAAACCCTAGGTTTGTAAAATTTTCAATTATTCCTAATATTGGTCTACAACCTGTTTTCGAACTAATTAGAGAGGTGTTAGATGTTATTTTTGCGCCATAAGCCTTTCTTTTTGCGATAAAACTACGTTTGTACAGTTATATTAATTTGTACTTTTACTAGTTAACCTCAAAAGATCAATTTAGGCGTTGGGGCTAAAAGTGACATTTGCTTGGGGCAGGTTGTGACACGTCACTACCTGCCCCGTGGTTTTTCTTTTCAACCGATATAATTTGTTTATTGTTTTTTCGTAGCATGAGGACATATAAAAGGAAAACATAGCGTGAAAAAATATCTAAAGATCATTATGTACGAACGAGCATCAACTATTTTAGAGGGAGGTACAACTAAAAAAGTTCGTAGCATCGCAAAAGATTTAGGATTGTGTCATATACCCTTAACTAGATATATAAAGAAAAGAAAAGAGGCAAAACAGAAGAGCGCACCCATAGAATCTCTCAAAGTTGGATACATGAAGAATCAACAAATCTTATTTTGTTATAACAGTAAAGATTTTTGTTTAGTTTAAAGTTTATTTCATTTTAAGTTTTATTTTAATGAGCCAAAAGATTGCTTTGTACACCTAGACATCATAATATGTTATTTAAATTAAGAAACGTAACTGTTGGTGATGATTGTTCTTAATAAAAAGGTTCTGATTACATTAGTTTTTGGTTGTAACATTTTGCCCCATGTAGTGTAACAACCAGCCCCGGGTACGGGGTTGAAAGTGACAGGCCGTTTTTTTCAGAATTTGTTCATTTATATCTAAACTTATGGTTTGGTATTTAAAATGTATTTTAAATTTAAATGCTGAATAGTTACTGAATCAAACAAACATTAACTCGAGTAAAAGAATCAAACAAATAAAAAGATATGACACTTTAAAATTAAAATGTCACAACCAACCCCGGTCTCCCCTACGCTGATTATAAAAAAGTAATAGAAGTTATTTTTTTATATAAATGTATAAAAAACCTATACAGTTTTTTACATGCAGACATTATTTAATATACATATGCATTACTTGCAATACTGAATGACTCATGTACTGGTAATACAATCAGCATTGTGATTGGTAAATATACGTTGAGTCATTGACATTGAACAGCATTGACTTATTATTTTGAACAGAGAGAAATTGTAGTCTTATTTTCCTTTTTATTACGATCCCACCTAATGGTATGTGGCGATTTTTTTTTAAATTGTTCTAATTACATTAAATACATCATTTTATGATTAAAAATAATACATTACAGTCATAATCGAAAAATTAATGTCAAAGGAATGTTAGATAATTTAATTAATATGAAAATAAAATGAAATCTAAATTACAAGTTAGCCTTGGGTGATAAAGCGCCCCGGCCGGGAATCAACCTGGGACCGTTCGCTTCGTAGACAGGGTCACTTCCAGCTAGACTACGGAGTTATCAACATTCCTACTTACACGTACATACATACTTACATACGTACATACTTACATGTACAGATTGATATACAGTTTTATTAATTGTTTAGTAGGTATATGATTGTAGCAATATTTTATTATTTATTACAATGCTAGAAATACAAGCTCATCAAGGTGTTGAGGGACAATTAAAAAATTACACAAAAAAGCAGGAAATAATAATTAAAATAAATATTAAATTGCATTTGTATTGCATGCTTGTATTATTGTAGGTACAACACTGACATTATCAACTGTGAACTAAACGACAATAAACTTAAAACCGCTTTTAGCGCTTATAAAGCTTTTTTTTTAATATTACCCGTAGCTTATTAAATGAAAACCGTATCGAAATCAATTAATCCGTTTCTGAGATTAACCTAAACAAGCACAGATAATAGTTAACCTTTTACATCTGTGACACCATCTAATAAAAATTATAGATATAAAAGTCAATCATACAAGACAATCATAAACGGTCCTTACCTTGATAGGTACAGTATCTAGATATGTATCTAGACTTCAAGACAGCTTATCTAAGTATGTTATCTACGCGAACTTCAATAACGAATCGATTGAGAAAATAATCCATAGATCTAAGAATTTTATAGATGGAGTACAGACTTATGAGGTTGGTAATAGCTGCGCTATGATTTTTTGTCTCATTCTCTCACAGTGAATTTACTTTTAGAAAGAAAGAGCTGTGCTGCAGTTTTCAAAATGAAATTGGAAGTATTACAGTAAATTGTTGGCCACGTTTGTCAAAACAGTTACACAATAATACTAAATTTTGACATTTCAAAACGTTGGAATCTAACCCATATCAAATCAGTTAAAAGAGAATTGATTTAGGTGTAAGTCACCGTGTGATATTTATTTAGTAATAACTTACAATAATGAATTCTTGGATTACTAAGTTTATACTTATGTCATAATGTCATAAAAAAGAGAACTATTTAACGCAGACTACATCGCAATCGAATTTAGTTATAGTTTAATAATAATCCTGTAAACTCCATCTCTCACACACGTAAATATTTGTATGTATGAACAATCTGTGTGGCAACAGGCGTGTCTCGATCGCTGGTTGTGGTTCGATTGCAAATCTTGTCTATCATTGAAAGTGACAGTACAGGGTCCTTTGTGTCACGAGGTTTCCCCACGTGATAGGAGATGGCGCCACGGTGATCCCAAGTTATGTTATACTTTGTCCATAACGCCTCATATCCATGTATGTACTAATAAACTATCCAACACACTTAGGTAATGACATCCTCTGCTAACTGGACTAACCATCCTAGTTCAGTCAGACTTCAGTCTTGTTCTGTGTCAGTCACAGATGGCATGGGTAGGGAATGCATAGATGTATGTATGTATGTATGTAGAATGCATAGATTGGGACTCGGACGAGATCTCGCGAGTTTATCAATAACAATACCGCGAGATCTCGGCAATTTCGAGATCTCGCGAGATAGGCAGTTTTGTGTGTAATAACAATATTTGAATAAATTAGGAAAACCATATTTAATAAGAATTATAGGTATATTACATATAGGCGCTCATAAAACGCCGAATGTGTACTAGGTGAATTTCCCCCATTTTCTTCACCCACCATAGTTTTACCATGTTGTCACATGGTACATGCGATAATTATTATTAAGTAATTAATTCAATAAACAAACGTATTTATTTGTTTTAAAAGTACATTAATAACGTCATTAGATATATTGATTTGTAGGAATGTGGAGGCAAGAGTTGACAAGTTTAAATAGACCTTATCATTTGAGATGAAGGGTTCATTTTAAACTAACGTTCGTGGTCCGATGTTTACATGTAGTTTAATTATCCGCAGAATAATTTTTCCAACGCAGAATTAAATAAGTGTGACACTGCGTCTTCCAGTTCATAAACATCTCTATTTATGTCGTGTTGGTAGGTACATTCGATGCAGTGTGGATTGTAATTGGATGTTGCGAACCGGACCCGATTCCTTAGAACTAAACTTGAGAGTTCTATTATTGCTGCATAAGTATCTACCCACTGAAGCGCTCATAGCCCGGCGGCTTGCGTCGCTCCTATATCGACTGAGTTAGCTACAGCGGGCGCGGTCAGTAAGTGGATGGATGACCGCGTAGCAAAATTCCTTGAGCGTTTCCGTGTTTCGGAGGGCACGAAAAGCCGTTGGTCCCGGGTCGTCAATCTTTGTTTCAATTCAATATTTGTCAATTGTTTACACAAAAAATCCATGCACTTTGGTAAGAATTTTCTAAAGAATGGTACACTTCACAATTTACTTAACTCTTAAGCCCTACACCTGTTAACAGACCGACAGATATAATTACGGCAAAACCAATGCGAATAAATTACGACTTGCTGTGTACTAAAATAATTCATATTTATTTGGTTCTCGCTACGAAACTGAGAGATGATTGTCCATTTGCAACATAAGAGTGTCAGTAAATTGCACTAAACTTGCAACAGTGTTGCAACATAATTGCAGATTAAAAGTAGCAAAATATTAGCCGCTATATCAAAATAAGACACATCAAGTCGATCTACAAATTGATGTTGTGTCATGAGTGTGTTGTTAAGTAAGTTGTGGCATAAGTCATTAAGTACCTCGGTCATTTTGCGCGAAGGAGCCCAGACAATTTTGAAAATATAATAGTTGTTAGCTAACTAATTAAGTAAGTTGAAGAAAATATGACCAGAGCATACTACTAGAAAGATACTGACCACACACTCGATGAACGGACATTGTAACGAAAGCTTTCGGAGAACGAGGAGAGACTTTCGGAGAACAGAAAAGCCTGTAAAAATTATAGAAACTGAAATAATAACTACGATGAGGAAACGACTATAAAGAAGAAGAGAGTCCACAGTTAGAAACAAACAAAAATATATTTTTTATTTAAATTACATTAAAACAACTGCTAATATTGATAAAGCTGTGGCACAGCTGTTACATGATATCACATTTAGATAAAATTTAAATGCTTAGCGCTTAAATTTATAATAAATTAATTAGTAATGCGTATTGTTGATCGTGTGATCGTGTGTTAACTGAAGGTATATTTTTGCGTAATTATGTAATCTATTGGTATATAATATAAATGTATATGATCGCTGCCTGTACTTGGAACATATAAGACACAATTAATAAGAACACAAAACAATATTGTTAGAATTTTTGTGTGTTTGGGCGTTTGTGAGCGCTAATCTCAGAAACGGCTTAACTGATTTGGGTGCGGTTTTCCCTAATGTATTGTGGTATGGTAAGTTTTATTAAAATGTAGTCATTGGTTTATTTTATTCAGTTAATAAATAAAAAAGTTATAAAAGTTATACACATCACACCTAACAAATTATCGAATGCAGGTTTCGAAGCGAAGTTAGTTACTAGTATCAGAGTATATTGAAACAAGTAGATTATCTTCAAAAAACGTAACAACACGGCTTATTTGTGTGCACACCGCAATTCCTGTATATGTACACGCAGCTTAGAGCGCACACAAAGATTTTGGTTGGAGGCCTGGGGACGACAATGTTCGTTTTTACTCTGTGCGCGTCCCATCGTACTCACGTACTCGTACATAGGACGCACACATTGGACATGACACGAGTGTTAAGATAAATTACTTATGTACTTTCGTAATACATAGAATCTGAAGTCAGTTAAAGTCTTTTCTTAGAGTCACTAATCAACTTGTAATTATATATTTATCAAGATTCAATTTATAACGTCAAAAACAAGTTTTTAGGGTTCGGTATCCGAATACTGACAAATGGATCTCTTAAAAATAAATAACTAGACAAAGACCAGACATTTTCACAGAATACGTGTCACTGTGGCCGCTGTCACAACGAGTAATAAAAAAGTTAAAAGTTAAATCCCAAACGGGGTCCCCATACAAGTAACCTTAAAAAATGTGGGGTTTCTGCATTGTACCCAGTTATTGACCAAATGATTAGAGTTAGTATCGCTCGGTCAAATTCAAAAATCATTTTTAAGGTGAATCATTCAAATCATTTATGATAAGGCCGCCCGTTGTTTTATATTCCTTCTGTTTTTATTTTATGTGTATTTTTATTAAGTGGTGTGGAAACAACAAAGTGTTGAAATAAATAAACTGATGTACCTAGATAATATCTAAAAATATTATTTTGTCAATGTATGTACGTAATTTTTTTGAGTCTACGGCCAATTTGCAATGCGAAAGGTGGCACGGAACCCTGCGTGTGCGGGTCCTACTCGCACTTGTCCGGTTTTTTTCGCTGCCGTTTAGCGCAAAGTCCGTTTACATTAATATCAGTTACTCACGCTTTCCTTGCATTTAGCCTTTCAATGCAAATCATAATTATCTATGTACGTACTACGATGCACGATGATTTGTTTTATAATGATGTTTTAAATATACTTACCTACAGCTAGACATCGCACAGACATGACTTTACACTCAACGATATTATAAATCAAATGGTTTATTATTTTATGTAGGTACTCACAATAAAAATTCAAATACATTAAAATAAAACAATAAAAACAAAAAAAAAGATTATTCATCTTTTTTTAATAAATTTAAAGTATTCATTTAAAGTACATAGTTGATCGTTGGTGACTATAATCTAGTGGAGTATTTCTATGCATTAATGTTATTTTTAGGTATAATTAAGTAACTACTTTTTATTTTGCGTTTAAAGTAAATAAAACTTACGCTATTTTAAATGAATATTCACTTGAATTTTGGAAAATAATTATAATTTATCTTCCCGATTTCCATACAACAGTCTATAGACTATAGACTCAGTTACAATTAATTATGCAACTTGTTCATTGCCAACTGGTTAATGATAAATGCGTTTATCTGATCGTTATGTAATTCAGAACTTGCGTCTCGACACTGTTATATACTTTGTTTCCGTATTATTGTTAGATTAATATTTACTTGCTTAAATTGGCTGATATTCGCGTAACGTGCTCTTTAGGCCGCCGACATGCATCAATCATTCGGCTATCAGCCGTTCCTAAAACTTATCTGTCTCTTGACCAGTGAGGTTAACGATCCATTTCTTTTTATATTACATGTAGGTTAGGCATTAGGGTCACGAGTAGAAGTTCCTGACTAGCTTTAAGCCCAACTTAAATCTTTCTTCCTTTTATTAAACTTCAAATTTCATTAAGTACTTAAAATAAATCTCCTATTTCTCCTCCGACTAGACTATTCTACCATTTGCAAATAAATTAATTTTAATACCATTAATCATTTCCAGAAACGAGATGGCTGAGAGTAGAGACGAGAATGTCGGAGATAACGAATCACAAGCTGTTAAAGATGAGGAGGAAATAAATACCGCTGCAATTAACACAGATTCTGTTCAAAACAAAGACTGCGTCACAGAAACAGAATCTGATAAAGTCACAAATGATCCTGAACCTCCTGATGAGATTAGTAAAGATATGAATAATACAGATAAGAGTGAAGGCAAAGCAATGATGAATGAAAATGTAAGACAACGAGAAAACGAAAGATCGAATTACGTACACAATATAACGAATTCTGGTCTTTCTCTCAACGGGAAAGATAATATAAAAGAGACACCGCTTTTATTTGATTCCAAGACTGTAGTTAGATTCTCGCCGGTTTGGAAACAGGTGAGCATTGAAATATACATAAAGAAATATATTAGCAGTCATAGTTCTGTTTTTGGGCCATTAAATGCCGTTTTTTCGACATTATGGGTGTGAATTTTGTGTGGACGTGGCATTCTTAATTCTTGAGGAATACATAAATGTTTCCCCTTTTCGTGGTGTACCCTGAACAACAGACGAGTCTATATCGCTAGCTCTCTGCTGTTGGAGTTGGCTGAGCACTGTTCCATTCAGTGTAATCTCAACGGTAATCATGGGTAAGGTATATCACTGATAAGGTATTTCCTGGATAGCTTCCGCCCTCCTTGACTTCTAAAGTCAACCGTGAATGATTTATATGATGACCGCTTATCATCAGGCTTCATGCTTCACGCTTGCTCGTTTATCGTTAATTCATACAAAAAAAATGAAAATAGTTATTACCAAAATCGATAGTGTTATCAAAGGTGGTTTTAATAATAATAATAATATAAATTATGAAGTATCAGTCTTGTAGTATTAGCGAATGACAGCACGATTGAAAGATAAAGGGTAATAGAAATAAGCCATGTACATAAATACTATTTTCAATTACCTATTTTTAACTTTCAGACCTTAACAGCAACTGCGGCGATCGTCCTGACCTTCACATCAGGCCTCACTTCAGGGTACTCTGCCATACTGCTTCCTCAGCTGAAGGGGAGCAATATACCCTCAGATGAGAGTACAGCGTCATGGATAGGTTGGTATCGTATGCCGTTTAAACAACCCTAAATTGCTGTAATGACCTCAATTTTCGAGGGCGTTCGACATTCGAAGGATAAAATAAAGCCGTTTGTACTAATTGGTTGTTGTTATGCAGTCGTTACCTCATGTCGGAGGTATTTGGTGGAATAACAGCAATTAAAAAGTAGGTTGGCACAAATACTGCTCTGTACTTCAACAGCTAATAAGAATTCCATGAGATCCCATTGCCTTATTGGAAAGCCCTCCTGGCGGAGCAAAGTGATATTTACGACCAAACGACTAACAAATTCTATCAGTTGACTGCTCTTACAGTACATAATTGACCTTGCAGACCAGTTGGTAGTGGCCAAAGAGTCCTAAAATCGGACATATACCGTATATTTATACCCAAAGTGGTGAGGCAATGTGCCACCTCAAGCAATTTGTCTATCACCTATCTGCTCGTAAGTCGGCTAAGACCTAGTAAAATGCAAAGCAAACTTTATGGCAATATTTATTCCGTTATTTCAGCGGCGATGGCAGCACTTCCCATGGCACCAGGGTGCCTAATCGGTGGTTGGATGATGGAGAAGTTCGGAAGACGAAACTCACATTATATGACATGCGGCCCGTTCCTTCTCGGCTGGATCCTTATAGCCTGCGCCGATAATCTTGCCCTGATCCTACTGGGTCGCTTTTTCACCGGACTCTGTGTTGGTATTCTCGGACCACTAAGTCCTGTCTACATCGGCGAAACGACAGAGCCACAGTACCGGGGAATCTTCCTCGCGGGAGTATCCTTAGCAATCGCTGTAGGTATCCTAGTAGCTCACATTCTCGGAACCTACCTCACCTGGCAATGGACTGCGGTTATATGCTGCTTCTTCCCAGTCTTATCTGTTCTCTTACTGAGCTTTGTTCCAGAAAGTCCAACTTGGCTTATATCCAAAGGACAGGTAGAAGAGGGTGCGAAAGCCTTCGGATGGCTCAGAGGGTACAGTGAAGAAGCTAAAGCAGAACTCAAGGGAATCATTGACAAACGTAAGGCAGCAGAAAACGAACCAACACCGACATGGAAGGAGAAGCTGGTGAATCTGAAAAGCCCTGAGCTTATTAAACCTTTGGTGATAATGATTATATTCTTCATAACGTGCCAGTTCTCAGGCGTTAACGCTATTGCATTTTATTCTATACAAATAGTAGAGAAAGCGGTCGGCTCCGACATGGATCATTACATGGCGATGATGGTAATCGATCTGGTAAGGGTGGTTATGTCGATCGTGGCCTGCGTGATCTGCAAGAAATACGGGCGAAGGCCGATGTGTATGATCAGCGGAGTTTGGACAGCTATTTCAATGGTCGGCCTCGCTTTGTTCCTGTACTTCACCGAGGGGAAACCCACTAACATGTCCTGGATTCCACTTACTTGTCTCACGATGTACATTTGCGCAATTTCGATCGGTCTAGTTCCTCTACCCTGGATGATGTGCGGTGAGGTCTTCCCGACCAAGACTCGCGGGTTGGGATCGGGTATCAGTTCCGCCACGACTTTTGCAGCGTTTTTCATTGTGGTGAAGACTGCTCCGGGTCTCATGTCAAATTTGGGAGAAGTGACCACATTCCTCATCTACGGTATCGTTGCATTGATAGGCACTGCCATATTATACTTTATTCTGCCAGAAACTAAAGGCAAGAGTTTACAGGAAATAGAAGACAAATTTAAGAAAAGTAAAATAAGTATAGCATAATTACTGTAAGTGTTATTTTATTTTAAGATAATTATTGAATGCTATTTTACTGGAATTATACACTCGCTGAAAGCGTATACATATTGTTTATCTGTGATATTATAGACGATAAAATATATTTTTAAAATATGAAACATTGTTTCTATTTCAACCACAAAGAAAACAATAATTAAAAGTCCATAAGTAATAAAATAATTATATTTTCACTCAACATAACATTAGGTATTAAATAAGATGGCACGAATATTAGTAACTACTATATTAAAAATAAATGCATTTTGGTACTACTTAATTATAAAAATATTTTAACACAAAAGCTTGAAATAGTAAAATATTTAAAACGAATGAATGATGAATAGTAATACATTTGTTAATTTATTTGCAATCAGCAAATGACAAAAATGTATGTACAAACAAGTAAATGAATCCTCTTAAACTTGTTGAAGAAGATTGTGCTTTTAATGAAGTAGGAATCAATTTTACGCAAATGCAAGGTTCTACTGTTGTTAGTTTTGTTAATTTATCGACAGTTAGCATAATTATATTATCACCAAATATTGCTTTTCAAATTGAATTTGATCAATGACATCATTTTGTAATACTTTGAGTTAGTATTGTAATTGATATAAATAGCCTTTTAATTAATATAAAATAAATAAACGTTCATGTAGGAATCATTTAGAACTTCGATCTTCTAGAAATGTCTGGCCAATCAATGAAGAAGGTTCTTTTTCTATTGGCGATGTTTTCATTCTACTTGGAGCGTGGCTTGACCAGTCTTGAAGCGGGAGGAGCGAACTTAGCGAAGCCTTGCTGGTCAAACACAGGTAAGAGATCGCGGACACGCGCAGACACTGTTCCACCGGTGACCCTGAAAAGATTATGAAAATGCTTTATTTGCACCATATCGCCGATGAGCTTTAGCTTGTTGAGAGAATTTATGGCCTTTTCCGATAATTCTACATTACATTCAATTACAGTAGTACCAATTTGAATTTATACCTTATGAAGATTAAACCATTGTTGGTGCTTGACAATAATTCCGACTGATGTTAAATTAAGATGATGCCTAAATGATGAGCGAACAAACTTCTTTAAACCCTGCTTGCTCTTTCCATAAAGATTCTTAAGTGGTCACAATAGACTTTGAATTAAAATCCGAAGATGTAAATCTATCCAAATCATAAATGTTAAATTACTTGTTACTTTGAGTTACGTATACGAATACATAAACATTTACACATGTGTCAAAACAATGTTAGCCAGATTTTTTTTTTAAATTTGGAAAATTATTTAATTTTAGGCGAAAAAAGCTACCTGCTGGGCTTAATCAGCTTAGCTGCCTGAGCGGGCGTGGCCAGCTCGGTCGGGAAGTAGGTAGCCCCGTAGAAATCCAGTCCGTTTTGGAGAAGAATATTAGCCTCCTCGATGTTCGCCAGAGTGACGCGAAGAACACTGGTGGCTTCTTTGGGAACCATGCTGCTGACAAGTTCCCCATCGATGGAAGTAATTGCTCGTGATGAGGTTTTCTCAAGTGGCTTCGGAGTAGAAGTGCCTGTAAAAACAAAAATGAAACTAATTTCGATATTTTACACAATGTTGTCTAATGATGGGACTTAAGAGCTTAGTTTTTCTTCATTGTTGTATATGTTAGCGCTTGACTACGATCCCACCTGGTGGTAAGTGCCAACGTAGCCCATTAATGATATGCGCACTAACTTTAATATCTTGATGTACTTACCTATATTTCAAGACTCATCAAATTTTTGAGGTAAACAACCCAACTGCAACCAATCATGTAACACCTGATGTGCATAGCGTTGCATATTAAGAGCGGTACTTAAAAAAAAATGAAAAAGCAGATGTTATGAAAGGGGAATTTAAGTTGACGCACCAGTGTTACCTTCTCTAGGTGATCCAGCGAAGTGCAGGCGGACCACTTCAACGACGGATGTGAACTTGTACAGGGCATGACGAACGTCTTCCTCTGGCACCTCATCAGGAATGTCGTACACATAGATCGTGAAGGTCTTCTGCGGCCGACAGGGTATAGCGATCTGGATCACCAGAAAATAGAATTGCAAAACATGGATTTCAAAAGCTCTTCTAATGGCTGAACGTTACAGTCATTATTAGGTAAGTAATCCTACGTCACGCACTATAAAATTAAGCTTTTGTTGATTCATTAATTTAAGTTAGGAAAATTTATCACAATGAGCACCAAATAAAATAATAAATATATGACATAAGTAAGA
This sequence comes from Ochlodes sylvanus, assembly GCA_905404295.2. NCBI lineage: Eukaryota > Metazoa > Arthropoda > Insecta > Lepidoptera > Hesperiidae > Ochlodes > Ochlodes sylvanus. Next base: position 658,305 of record FR990146.1, on the reverse strand, counting down.
ATTATAAGAATAGAAATAAAACCAAATAAAATAATTAATTAGTTTCGAATAATGTTAGCCAGACGAAACAATAGGTACTAGCAGTTAGGTAAAAAGAAAAAGTCACTTTTTGATTAAAAAATAAGGAATAAATAAAGCGGACGCAGAAGGGCGAAGAGGCAAGATTTAACACAATTTAGGCAAAGTAGTAATTCAGAAATTGTAGAAACGCCAATGAAGCAGAATTATAAGAGAATTCGCATAAATGTTTTCCTCCCACTTACTTTCCTGTAGAACCTTGATCCAGTAACCTTATGGAAGCCTTTCTTGAAGACCATCTGGTAGTCGTCAACGCTAGAAAACTTGAAGAGGATGCCCGTTGCGGTCTTGGTGAGAGAGAAGCACCCCTTGAACTCCATCTTCTCACAAATGGCAGAAGCCTTTTCCATGCTAAGGCCGTGAGAAGGAGTGAGAAGGAAGGCGCCCTTGGTGAGGAAGTGCTCAGAGTCCGAGATATCGGACTCGCTCTCTCCGCCCTTCATGAGAGTGTGTATCTGCTCCTTCCACATGTACGAGTCTGACATCTGGAGTTGGTAAATTTATTTTTAAAATTTTGTACACATTACAATATTTTGGATTTTTAAAATTTTAAAACATATTTTTGTTCTATGATAGCATTAAATTTATCTGTATTATATATTCGGATCAGTCCAACTGTTGTACCCAAAGTCCTACTACTTTTATAAAAAAACGATGTTTTATTTTATACCTAAGGTATTAATAACCCTACAATGCTATGAGGTTTCTAAGAATCCATGGTTAATAGCGATCTGTGTCTCAAACAAAAAAGTCTTGATTTTTATGTAAATATGAGCAAATGAACAAATGAGCGCAAAAAGGTCTGTTCATGGTAAATGGACAGAATCGTCCTTAGACATTAGCAATAGTCAAGGCATCGCCTATGCGTCGTCGGAAAAAGACGCAGAGGGACCCTCATTATTTTTGCAATAATAATTTCGTCTCCGAGTGAAGATATAAATTTTGATACTTGTTCGTGATGTCATAATAACCTCATGTGATAATCTTCACGCAAGTTTTCCTAGTAGATCACTCACTAATCATTCCAAAGTATATCAGAATACAAATCAACTTACTTAATACAATAGACATTTACTGATCGTACTTAGGTCATATTAGATGACAGTCTTTTTCCAATATAAGTAGGTACGAGTAGGTATAAGCTAATCCTAATAATTCTTAAAGTACGGCATTCTTCGAAGCCCATAAAATCAGTTCTTCTGAAAGTATCTCATAAGAATACAATAGAGAGTGGTCGCCACGGATGACTGCACGTGGCTGAACATATCAATCTTCGACTATAATTGTAGCATTGTTTCAGCGGCATCCGTTTTAAAAAATGGGAGTGACTATTGGGAGATTCTTTTTATACTCGTACCACGGCTATTACTACGTGTTGGGACATTTCCAGTCTTACTTCAATGGGGATATGTTTATATTATATTTCCTGAAGATCCTGGAATCCCTTAATTACAGATGGAAGAAGAAGCACCAGTTTAATACTTTACCTACTTTAATATAGTAGACTGGTAAACACTGTTACTAAACCTACATTCCTTAAAAGGCTTCACAGCAGAGCTACCAATTAGCAAAATTAATCACGAAAAGTCGTGGGTGGACAGGCCATTCCGTCCAAATTGGCCCACTACATTCCCACGGGCCCATAAAGCCGTGTTTGGTACAAATTGGAAATAACAATTGTTTGATTCGGTAATTACTGACCGAAGGTGAAGGCGGAAATGGTCCCATTTACTACGAGCTTGTAGGACAATTTACTGTTTTTAATCGATTTATTTAAGGCGATATTTGAATCAATTGCTTGGATACTGGCGGTAAAATTGGGATGGCAACGAGAATTGATGGGAAAATGACCGGTCAAGATAATTCTTGATATGAAATCCTTATAAATTGTTCGGTTGTCGGTTGGAGCTACCAGTGGAAAGGACAGTCTACTCTTTCTCTGTCTGGCTGACAACTCGTGTGGCGCAATGGTCACCGTTCCGGACTGCCGTTCAAAGAGACCTGGGTTCGATTCCGGGCGAGTTGAATAATGAATTTAATTTTCAGTTCTTGGTTTGGGAGTGTTCTTGTCTTGTAGGTATGTTGTCCATGGCACCCACGACACAGGGAATCCTAATGTGGGGCTAATTATAGAGTGGGAACCGTTATTTTTTCTTCTTCCTCTGTCTCTTTGGCTTGGAAACATTAATTTCTGCGTATATTACATCAACTCAACTCCGACTTGACTTCGATTCAACATTTATTCAATTGAACAATTCGTCCTGGGAAATATTATTTTTATGCTTATAGATATGAATTTTAATCCCCATTTTATCCCTTTGGGGGATAAATTTTCCATAATCATTTCTTAGCGTTCAGCCACGGTGTATGATGAACCCTTGTTGTATCATGGGTAATATAGAAAGTATTCAACGTGTGGCTTGTTTGTAAGTCAGTAACTAAAGAATATCTTAACCGATTATCGGATGGGTTTGGGTTTCACTGTGTACATTGTGGTAAGTTTCACTTAACACTTAGGGTTTGTTTTAATTCAATCGGTTGAGAAATAATAAAGTTATGCCAGTTTAAAGAATCACGCCTAATAATTTCCGAATGTGCGTACTAAAGGACATGTTTCATGATGCGATGCGAGGCGGATCCACTCGTAAAATTCGTTACTCAATTCAATGTTTAGAATTCTTATGTAACTGCGTCTTATTATGTGTTAGGTATAATTATGTATTCTCATTATACTCGTAATAGCTTACCATCATGTATGTTCGTTTAACGGCTAACATAAAAAATGCCTACTCACTTAATTTTGCTTTTATTTTCTTGATTCCTATCGGGGCCCAGTAACTACTTAAAAAAATTCAAGAATTGTGATATTATTAAATTAAATAACTAGCACCCTTGTTCTGTACTTAGTTTTAAATCACTGTAATTGTGCTTTTTATTTATTTATAAGAGGGTTATAGGACGCGGTTTCTAACTGTTCTAATAAATGAATGCAAAAAATAAATTGAGTAACAAAATTAATCACACAGTTATAAAGGTTTTTAAAGTAACGAAATTAAGCGAACAAATAAAAATTAAATAAAACAAACGACAACAATTAAAAATATTGATTGATTAAAAAAACCTGTACCGAAGTATTTCAGTATTAAAATGTTATTACGTTGAAGGAGCGTCACATTTTTGAGTTCGGAACTTTTAGAAGCTATCAAAATGGATATCAATATTGGGGATTATTTTTCCAATACTGAATTATTTTGCAGATACATCTACAAATTACTGGAGAAAAACGTCAATTTTTGAAAATCACCCAGTGATTAAAAATTAAAATATAAGTAAAAAACTTACCGATCCCCTGTTCTTCTCAGTTTTGGCGCCCGCGTTGGGTGTCTCGTCCTCCGTTCGGTGTTCGGTGTCAGAGACGCCTTCAGCTAAGGACATGATGTGACTGGTGAGCGCGGTCGGGTGTCGCGGCTTTTGGATGATCACTGGCCATCCAGCCGTGGAGCCGCGCCCCGGCACAGCGCGCCCATGGAGAGGGGCTTCGGCATTTTAATTTTAACAAGCTATATGTCCTTGTATGGGTTTGTGGAGGATTGGATGCTATGATGGATATTCAGTAGCTAGATGTATGCTAATTGAGGTTTTATACCACTTGAGATCGTTGATTGGTGAGACATTGAAATTGATCTCCAATTTTCCACTTTTATGTATCTACCTTTTATAAGTACTTATTTTCTAGACTGGGATAGTTAGTCCGGTTAGGTGACGGTGTTAGATCCTTTTACTTTACCGACAACACATTACTGAAGCCTTTGGTGTTGCTAACTAGGTGGCCCGTATGCTCGTTTGTCGGCTAGAGATATAATGTTTTCCTACTTAAGCCACCTTTTCGCTGCTTCTTCTTCATGCTATAGCTTTTCGAAATGACACGATCCGATGATAGATTCAAAAAAATAGGTGTAGGTATTAAATGCATTGACAAAATATCTACATTATTTGGTAAATGTCTTTTATTTAAATTTTAATACGCATGTAAAAATTTCCCATGAATGAGTTAAATAAGATTCAGTCCTTTTTACACAATCAATAATAAAATATACAGGAAAATACTGTTAGAAGTAGTTTTTTTTAGTATGTTTCATTTTAGTATTTTTTTCGGGGTCGACTCCATAGTTTTTATTTTTTATTACAGGAACTCCTCACCTACGATCGTTTGAGAAATTATCTATCCGTAGCATTATGTTATAACTATACATCAAAGAGTAAAACTTCGTTCATAATACTTACTGCTTACTACTTTTAATATTTATAAGGAATTTTGTACATTAGTACCTAAAGACAATGACAGTTGAAATGAAGTTTATTATCAGTTGGTTTTTATACTACTACTACTACTACGCCATCGCTTCAACCAATTCCTACCCTGATTGGTCTTGGAAGTGGATTCAGCAAAAGCGCGTCTTTGATACTCCCATCCTGTAGCGGGGATATGATTGTGTTATCGTATTTATGTGTTAAAAATTACATACAATTTAGCTTTTTGCACTTCTTCTTTATTTAAACTTTAACAATCTCAAATCAAAATCACACGCATTATATTATTGATACGTGTTTTCCAGTGTGAACGAATCCTATATTTGACCATGCTATAAATTACGATCAAATATCTGACTAGATGACTAATTTCCAGCCGGATCGATGTCCGTATGTATTTACCTATACTTATTGGCATTTTTTTGCAAGACGGTTTCCTTTTGACATTGTATATATTGACAGTGTATACCGCATTAGGTATGAACTTGTAAAAATAGGCGTCCACTGTAGCACATGTCTCTCATCATAATTGAGGAGACTAAAATCTTAATGGACTATGGCCCAAGCAGGAGATATCCCTTATTGGTCCACCCAAGCTATAGTGCTATATTATGGTCACCAACATTTGCTTGACGATTTATAACTAACTATTACAACCGGGACTGAAAGCCTTACGAATCTCTGTCATTCCCGTCTATCTTTAAGTCTCTAAAATAATTATTTTTACAATGATACAATTTATAATGATACAATAATATGATTTTATAATGATACAATTAAATGAAAGCAATGAAAAAACAAAATGAAAGCAATTAAAAATGCAAAAATGACATTGTTAAATTTCAATCATTATTAATTTAAAAAATCGTGAAGTGACATCTTTAATCGAACTATGTATTTCAATAATTACAGACACATTTGATAAGTTTTAAACATTTAAAACTGATAAAAATTCGATTACAATATCAAAAAAATTACGAACGGTTATCAAAATAAATTACTAAATAAACAGTTGATAGGTTATCACCGCGAAAAATGTAGGTACCTATATCCAAAGCTTGGGATATTTCAGACGCAGTCTCGCTGAAAAATGTAGATAGTAGTTACCTAGTAGTTATTTAGTCGTGAAAAGGAGCAGCAATAACTGGTTAATTATCTCGTTTACTACGTAAATAAGGTTGAGACAGATAAGAATAAATGAAACATGAAGCGGACGTTTTGTGAACACAATGCTTAATACTCTGTGAATAAATTAATGTAAATATCTGTTTTAAAATGTCCACGGGAGCCCGGATAACTCCATTCATGAAGCAGGTATGATCTTGGTTGTCAGATTTACTTCCGTAAGTAGGTACCTACTTATGATTTTTGTAATGTTGATTAAATAGTTTTTATTTCTTTGCCGCTTTGGCCGTATAAGGGTGTCCTAGAATACTGTTCTCAATCCCCTGCCGGGAGATGAGGGTGTCGGCGGGCAAATTACTGCCGCATCTAAAAGCGGCAATAAGTTTATTGACCTTTACTTCACAGCTGATAATGTCAGTGTTGTACTTACAATAGCACAAGCATGCATTAGTTGCAAATGCAATTTAATATTTATTTTAATTTTATTATTTCCTGCCCTTCGACTTCTTTCTGCTTACGATGACTTTTTTGCGTAATTTTTTCATTGTCTTTCAACACCTTGATGGACATTTCTGGCATTGTCAATAATTCTGAACTACTTAGATAGGTAATCTTACGTTTATTTCGTATGTGCCATTCGGGATCAAGAATTAGCATTAAAATAAAACTCGAACAGACATTATTTAAAACGTATTAATACGATTTGGGGTACTTTCCAGTGCTTCATCACGATAGGAGTGGACCTCACAACGATCTGCTACGGGTGCGCTCTGGGCTTCCCCGCTATCCTGCTACCTCAATTACTAGATCCAGTGTCCAGTATCAAACTCACCAAAGAATCCGAGTCATGGATTGGTAAGGATTTTTTTTAAGCGAAACTGTTTGGGTTTGTTGAAACTGGCCAAAATTTTTGAAATAACTGGCTTGCATCTTGCAAAATTACTTGTGAGTTACCAAAAATCCAGGCCCTTATTTCTACTTCGGAGGGCACGTAAAGCCGTAGTTCCCGGTTGTTATCATTAGGTAGCAGTCGTTAAGCCATGTCGGACACCTTCGGGCGGAACAAAAAACTTCGGACATTTGGGGTGCCCACTAACCCCTCCAATCCGCACTTGAGCAGTATGCTCCAGGTCTTTTCAGTTGTGAGGAAAGGCCCGTGTAATGTAGTAGGCCATTAATGCGTTGAAGCCGACTCGTCCCATAAAAGTTTGGTTTACTCTTCAGCGTATTTATAAAAAAATTGTATTGTAATAGATAGAAAATATTACGTAATTTTATTGTTTTGTACGAGATCTTGTGATTGTTTATCTGATAAAAAAATAATCTTATTAAAACTCGTATCTTACAACATAAAACCTTCGTAAATTTTAGCGTCGGTGTTCGCCCTGGGCATGCTCTGCGGCTACTTCCTCACACCGCCCATCATGGATCGTCTCGGCCGGAAGACGGCTCACTGCTGTGTCTCTGTGATGTTTATCATAGGATGGCTGGCGGTGGCCTATGCTGGCAATGTTAAGGTGAAAACTTCAATCCGGTTACACTTTTTAGAGGCGACCATCTTAGTCCTCAACGAGACACTTACTAACAACGACTAACAGGACTATAACTAACAGTCCTCAGTGCTGCAGTCTTCATATCTACTAACACACTAACCAACTAATGTTCTCACATCGTCTGCTAACCGGACTAACCATCCTAGTCCCGATTTTAGTCTTATTTTAGGCCAGTCACAGTTATCATGGAGGCCAGCGGAATGTGCTTAATTGCATAAAAAGAAATACATGCATAATTATAATATATCTTGTCAGTGGCTGTATAAAAATTGTCTATTAATATATTAGTAGACAATTTTAACTACGAGTAGCTTTCCCCCAGCGGCTTCGCCCGCGTGCAATTCGGTTATATCACCTTTTAATTATAATTTCCCAAAATCCTTTCCTATTTTTCACTTGCATCACTTGAGGAACTTAACAACGTTTTAAGCGAATCCATTGAAGAAATAAAAAGTTTCAGTTTAAAATAAAATAAAAATATTCACTTAGTGCTCCCCCACACTCAACCAAGGAACATACATACAAGCCTAATTTAAGCTTCTTGCGTTCAGTAGTTTCGGCTGTGCGTTGTCTGTCAGTCACTCAGTAACGGAAGACGTATAATGGTATATTTTTCCAGGTGCTAGTCATTTGCAGAATTCTCCACGGCATCGCAGGTGGGCTGATATCGCCTCTTGCCGCAGTTCTTCTGGCAGAATGTTCGAGTCCAAGGAATAGAGGAGCCTTCCTCACAACGATCACCGTTTCTCAATCAGTAGGAGTATTACTAGTCCACTTCCTGGGATCTGTACTCAGCTGGCAGATGACGTCACTAGTCTGTGTGCTCTTCCCTTTTGCGAGTCTCATCATGACGATATACACCCCAGAATCTCCGAGTTGGTTTTTATCTATGGGCAAATATGAGAAATTTGAAGAAGTGTTCCGATGGTTCAGAGGGAATATTGAAGAGGAGGAACTGAGGTCTATGCTACGATCGAAGTTATATACAGAAAATACAGAAGCTGAAGATATTGACAATAAGAATGTGAATTTCTTTGGAAATATAAAAAACGAGGTGATGAAGAAGGAATTCTACAAACCACTGATCATCATGATACACAGCACTAACATAGTACACTTTGCTGGAGGCACACTCCTCATTACTTATTCCACTATTATCATCAGCATCTTGATGGGTCCGGGAGTCAACTTTTATATGTGGACAGTATTTATGGACATCACCAGACTGTGCTCAAACATTATAGCAATATTTGTAATCCACAAAGTCAAGAGGCGGTTAATGGTATTTTCTTCAGGTGGGCTTTGTATACTTTCACATCTAGGGTTAGTGTGCTATCTTTATGCAAGTTCTGAAGGTTGGCTTCAGAAGTCGTTATGGATACCCATATTTTTCTTATGTTTACTACTATTCTCAAATGCTGTAGGCATTGTGCCACTAAGGTACGTAATAGCTGGAGAAGTGTTTCCTTTGCGGTATCGGGGCATCGGTGCAAGCATTAGTTCTGCATCTGGGAGCACTTTCATGTTTGTAGTTTTAAAAACTTTTCCGTCTTTGCTCGACAAGGTACAGCTTCATGGTACGTATTTGGTATACGGCTCAATTGTATTGTACAACTTAATAATTTTATTGACCATGCTGCCGGAAACGAAAGGACGAACGTTGTTACAAATTGAAGAAAGTTTTAAAGGAAAAGAAATGCAAGAAAATGATGTTGTACTCACTGAATTAAACGTTAAATAAGTCCTTAAATGATTATCTATTGAACTAGGACAACTCAAAAGTAACCAATAAAGATGGTTGCATGTTGCACAGTTGGTTGTATAACTTTTAAACAAGTACTTGTACCATATAATGTTGTAAAATATTTGTACCAATGTCAGTATACTTATAACGAAATGTTATAATCTGCACTTGAAATATAACTGTACCTATCGCGGCTGAAACTGTACGAGTACAATGGATACATAAACGATGCGGAAAAACTTTATTTTAAACCTTTGTCTCAATTTAAGTCTAGTCATTACATATTTTAGCACAGTGCGTTTGTCATAATTAATTACAGCAATTCCAACAAGTAAAAAAAGAATGAGAGGAGAAAGTTTTAATTTATTTTTATCAATTTGTGTATTACAATTCCACTTGATGGTAACTGGCAATGTGATTATCCCTCGCAATAAAAATTGTATAGAATATGTTAATAAACATTAATCTGTCAAACAAAACTATAATGTTTATTTTCTGTAATCAGAATGACTATTCGGCGCCGGACTATTGCCGTGAAGATTTGCTACCAGCAAACACTGTCATATCTGATAACACTCCAATATTAACGATATACCTAATATGAACATACATATAAAGGAACCGATATCATTCAAATGAGCAATCCGGTAGGTTATTCGGTTCTGCATCTAGCAGCTCGGACACATAAATAACATCATGATCATACAATTAATTAAATAGGTTAAATGTTTACAACTGTGTACAGTGTTGGACTGACAGCGAAATGGTCGGTGCTTAGATCAAGATAATCAAACTGACGCATGGTCGGTGATATGGTACATCCTACATAAGTGCGAAGTGATTCATGAATTCACCAATGTGATTGAATTAATGTGCAGTGTGTGTCAAAATGTGTAATTTGAAAATGTCCCCTTTTATGAAACAGGTATGTGATATAAGGGCTTGTAGTTATTTATCTATAGTAATATAATAAAACTGAAGGGTTTTTTAATTGTTTAACGCGCTAATCTCCGGAACAGCCAGTCGGCTTTTGGAAGCGAGGAGGGGGTGACTAGTCTACATATTATAATGTAATATAGTGTAAAACAAAATCGTTATTTCTGTCAATTTATTTAACTGGTAGGTACTCTTCTAAAAATATAAGTTTATGTTAAAATAACGTCATCGTGTAGAGTTTATTTATTGGGAATTTCTTTCAGCAACCTTCGTACTTACACATCCAAGTACGTTATATACCTACCAAATTTCAGATTGCGCAACTATCGCCATGGTCCTGTCTGTATGTGTCGGGGTCTCGCGCCCCTGTAATAAACGTCCATGTGACCACTTACTAGAATCAGATGCTTGTCTGCTCCTTTCTCTGCATAATAAAATGTAGCCAGACATGTAAACCTGTCTCCAGACATGATTATCAGGATTAAACAGTGGTGCCACCTCCACTTACACACCTGCCGCCATAACCTAATCCGTAGTTCAGCAGGGTTGGTGCGGAGTACGGAGTGAAGGATTTATCGTGAGGGAATTGGCATGGCCAATATTTTTAAAATTTTTCGAAATTTTAAGGACGTTCTGAAGAATGTTTCCAGTCGATATGCAGGTTTCTTCGTATTGTAAGTAATTCATCACTAACGCAAGTAACATTAAATACCTACATTTCTAATCGGATCGCCGTTTAGGGGTGGTTTAGATTACTCAGTCTGCTGATTAATATTAATGCATCGTGTTTAAATAGTTAATGAACATTTAAAATGTTCATACACGACGCAACTGAAGCCTTCAAAAATTAGCAGACTTGAGACCCAGGGTGTCGTGAGAAGCGACAGAAGCCGAGCCCTGCTAGGTGTTAGGGCTGGAGTCCGGCTGGCTGGCTACCATCCTCATGACTCAAGGGAGTCAGTCGCGTAACTGAGCTGGCCGACTGGGGGCTAGAGAGCCAGGATTTTTGTTCTTTCTTTCGTCCTGCTTGGCCGACAATGCATCCGTGATACCTTTGGTCTTACTGGTGTCCCCGGTGGATGGTCACCACTTACCATCGGCAACTCGTCTGCTCGTTCGTCGGATATTAGGTAACATTAAGATCATGTAATGTAGGTAACATTAAGGAGAGCTCCATAATTTCATCAACATTCAAATAACGAAGCTCATACCATGCTCACCAGATTTTCCTTTCTAACCATCCTGCAGTGCCTCGTCACAGCTGCGGTGGACCTCACCACCGTCTGCTACGGGAGCTCGCTGGGCTTCCCCGCGGTCCTGCTTCCTCAGCTAAGAGATCCTTTGTCAAATATCAAGCTCTCAAAGGAAGGCGAATCATGGATTGGTAAGTCTATGATTTAGGAGATGGTGATGATGAGGAGGAGGAGGAGATGATGATGTTGTTGATGAGGGGAGATCTTTTTGGCAAGATATTTCAAACTATGTATGTATTATAATGTACACCATCCGCACTTCGTTTCGGGATATCTGTGCCTTGATACCCACACAGACCAAACAGCCATCGATCAGTGAGTTTAATTTTATGTATAGAATAGTGATAGTTTAGATAAATAGATAAGCTTTTAATTGTTTTTAAATACCTAATTATAGACTTTAATGGACTAGAGGTGTATCTATTAATAGCGATGATTATGAGATTAGATAATAAGTACACACAAAGGACAACTAGAGTGAATAACATTTTTTAAATACCTAATATGCATTATTTAGTTTTTAAATGCTAAATGATAGGTAGGTACACTAGGATATAAGGAGGACTAGGACCTATCCTACCTACTTACTACTAGTAGGATACTAACGGGGGATAGATATGATAATATTGGTTTTCGAAAATTCTTGTTCCTTATAAAAAGTAATTGAGGAATAAATAAATAAAAATAAACGCTTACACCCTCACACCCTGCACTACGATCCTAGTGGCATGAACAATTAAAATAAGACTTCACTAACACCCAGGACCCTAGCAAACATTTATCCCGTACATAAATATCTGCCCCGATAGGTAATCGAACCGGGAACCCACGCTTTACAAGCAAGAGATTATCATCATCATCATCGCAACCCACAACTGTCCCACTGCAGAGCTCGAGTCTCGTCTCAGAATGTGAAGGGTACTTACAGTAGGCCACATTTCACCACGCTGTGTTTAAAACACTTTTGGGAACATAATTTATTGTATCAGGCGTTACTTTGCGGATATCCATTGTAATTTAAGTTGTATTTATATTTCTTTGCAACAAAAAAAAAGAAAAGTCATCTTTTAACCTGTGCGGATTGTTGCAAAGAAATATAAATACAACTTAAATAACTTTTGGGAACATTCTGTAAAATTGTCAGTTGTGCAGGTTTCTTGACAATTTCCTTCACCTAAGCGCAAGCAATAACTAATTTCTAATACGCACATAAATTCACACACACAAAAACACATTCGAATGTATTCAAATCCAGGTCGCCCTGTACGAAAGTCCAACGTTCAAAACCCTTGGATATCACTGCATACCATCGTATTGAATTATATTACTTATATCGAGACTTTTACTTTGTAAGCGATTCTTATCGTTAAGCTATGTTAATATGTATATTATACTATGATAATTCAAATATATTATAGTTGAGCTATATTAATAGTTACAAATAATTATTATCGCGGATCAAAGATAAATTTCCATATCGTGCATTGCCGTGAAAACTGATATTGCAATAAAGATTGTCTGCGAAAGATTTAAATTGATCACTTTTATTGTTCTTAATTTGCAATAATGTACCTTAAATATGTACCTATTATAAAATTGTAACGGGTTGAAATCTGTATAGTCACAGGTTTACAGAGTTCTGTGATCTGAATGACGGTAATCGACATACAAATAATAGAAGACGGCACTTGCCACAGTAAGCTTGGTGATTATAAACATGTCATGCTCTAATGTATCTTAAGGTACACTCTACAGACATTCATTGATTCATGGGTACAGGTTCACTGGCTACGGTAAACTTAACATAAGCCTTCTCTGATACAGCAAACAACAAGTTTATATTGCTAGGTTACCCGAATCGAGGCGAGGACGGGTAACTAACCTATATCTTCACATATAATAAAAATGTACCTGGTCGCTTTCTGTACATCGATGATATTAGGTATAATATTATATTGGGGGCCTCTATTTACGGAACAAGACATAAAATACATATAAGAAGGTATGACACATACATTTGAAAGGTAAATACCAGTAAAACTTTGTATTTCGCAGCGTCAGTATGCGCCCTGGGTATGCTGTGCGGCTACTTCCTCACGCCGCCCATCATGGGTCGTCTTGGGCGGAAGAAAGCTCACTGCTTCGTCTCAGCGTTGTTCATCCTAGGATGGATTACAATAATCTACGCAAGCCATGTGCAAGTGAGAGACCTTGCAATACTTCAAATCTTACCAACGTATCTTGTCCTTATGCGGTGTTCGGAGTCAGATGTATGGCTATTCCAAAAACCCTACTTAGTACAAACCTAAATATTCTAAAAACTAGCATTACGTTAAGTATACCAGCAAACTAGCAGGCTGATCTGGTGGTAAGCGGTCATTTCCGATCACGTGCAACTGCCCCAATAGAAGATGGAGGGGGTACCCGCTTAACGCTGGCGCCTTAACATTGCAACATTTATAAAACATTTGATTCTTATTGCAAGAACGAGGATGCAGCCATGATCACTACCGACGCGTTAGCAAAGAATCAACTGGGTGTTACAGATTCCAGCTACATCCAACAGAAGAGACCAAGCTTGTGCTCATTCAGCAGAGTACGGCGCGAGCTGAAGAAGTTGGCTTCAACTCAAGGAAGGATGCACATTTTTTTCTACCATAACCGTCACGTTTTTATGCGTCCACAACTTATTACTTATTAGATGATTACAGAAATAACAATAATTTTGTTGCACATTCATATTAATAGAAGTTTCGAATTTGCAGGCACTGTTCATGGGCAGGATTCTCCATGGCGTCGCGGGGGGCATAGTGGCAACGCTTGGCACGGTACTCGTGGGGGAGTGCACCAGTCCGAAGAATAGAGGAGCATTTCTCACAACGGTCACCCTATCTCAGTCAACAGGGATCCTACTAGTCCACTTTCTCGGATCATTACTGAGCTGGCAAACTACTGCGGCAATTTGCCTCATGTTCCCATTCACAAGCATCGTCATGTCTATGTATATCCCAGAATCTCCGAGTTGGTTCCTGGCGATGGGTCGATACGACCATTTCAAGAAGACTTTCAGATGGTTCAGAGGTGATGTTGATGAGGAGGAACTGACTTCTATGCTCGAAGCTAAAACAAAAGCTGAAGAAATTCCAGCCCTGGAGACAAGGAAACGGGTTAAATTCTTTGGAAATGTAAAAGAAGTCATGGTAAAAAAGGAATTCTACAAGCCTATCATTATCATGATACACAGCAATAATCTGCTGCAGTTTGCTGGAGGAACTCTCTTGATCACCTACGCGACTATCATTATCGGATACATGATGGGACCGAATTCTAACGTTCACGCCTGGACCGTGTTCATGGATCTGTCGAGAATATGTGCAAACGTAATCGCAGTGTTTGTCATTCATAAATTTAAAAGACGAGCTATGATGCTCGTATCTGGCGTGTTTTGCATATTTTGCAACGCGGTCATAGCTGCCTACCTTTACGGTAAATCGGAAGGCTGGTTCCAACAGTCTTCGTGGATTCCTGTTTTATTTCTTAGCATGGAACTCTTTGCGAATGGTGTAGGCATTGTCCCAATCAGAAACGTGATGGCTGGAGAGCTATTTCCACTTAAATATCGGAGTATAGGGGGTAGCATAAGTTTCGCAGCTGGAAGTATTATAATGTTCATTGTTTTGAAGACGTTTCCCGCTCTGGTTGAGAAGATACACATTTATGGAGCGTATACCGTGTATACCGCTGTTCTGGTGTATAGCTTAACAGTCATTTTGCTAATGCTGCCTGAAACGAAGGGGCGAACCTTGCAACAGATTGAAGAAGACTTTACAGGAAAAACTCGGGACGAAGACGAGACTGAAGTTACAGGAAAAATTATGGAACCACAAATAGATCCTTAACCTGTCATTTGATTCAAGCAGATATTGTGTAGGTATACCTACTTAAGCGAATGAATCTATTTACATAAGTTTAACTTCTTAACCTTTAAATATGTTTTATCTTTCATAAATACCAAAGTAATGCGCAAAATTATGACTATAAAGTAAGTATTTGTGTGATTAAAGAATACTCTATTTTTAACATAAGCATGGCTTAACTTTTTATTATGCCTTCATAGTATGTAGTACATCCGTTGACCCTAAATATTTAGGAACACAATCTGAAATGAAAATGTCTACAAAAGCCAAATCTTTGATACGATATCAATAACGCAAGGTGATCGCAAGAGTACCTAACACTTAGGTACCCACTCAACGATTGCAAGTTATCGTTAACCAAATCATCAACGTCAATCATCAACATTATCCCGTCAATGGGACTATGTCCTCACAAAATAAGATTGT
The DNA here is from genome assembly GCA_905404295.2 of Ochlodes sylvanus. NCBI lineage: Eukaryota > Metazoa > Arthropoda > Insecta > Lepidoptera > Hesperiidae > Ochlodes > Ochlodes sylvanus. Next base: position 642,962 of record FR990146.1, on the reverse strand, counting down.
ACGAAAATATACTTTTGTGCCCTTTAGATACTCGGTGAGAAGAGGCGTGACGCCCGATTCGTGCAACATCGCTATTCGCTACGAGGATTCGCTCGTTCCCGAATCGGTATCAATATTTTATAATCAAAGGATTTCTTGTCTCTACTAGTGCGCGCGTCTTCCGTTGTAAATGTGATTTATAATAACATGCTTTGTTTTAATTTGGGTTGACATTGCAAGCTTGAAGGACTATTTAGATTTTACTCGGCCGAATATTCGGTCTATTTTCTCGCCAAATGTTCGCGCACGAAAATTACCGTTAATAAACCCGTTTGTTTACACATTCGTGACTATTCATCTCATATATTTTCTCTCGCATAGATCTTCTATCAACAGACATACCATTTCACATGCGTTAATTAGTAATGATAGTTACGACGTTTATTGTTTTATTATCCAATTCACACACGACTAATCACGTGTATACCTACGTTACTACTTGTTAAGAATAATACGCATTTAACGATAGATACAATGTACCACACTCGTAACCAACCAAACACTAAGTAAAGAAACAAATAAAAAAAAATTCATAGATAATTATTTCCACAGATGAACAAAAAAGGATATTTCCATCGAGATATAAGTACTAACGTACAGCACATATTCATACATATATAACGTACAGTAGATATTTCATTCTTTCTCAATTTTCGAAGAAAATAGATCGCAAGTCGAATGCATCCGGGTTAAAGCGAAAGGAAAAAGCCAAATATTTATTATTATTTTTCTGATTGGTCGAATATTTTATGCTAATTTTTTAAATCTTCTTTTTGGGTAGTAAAACTACAATTTTGGTATAAATAGCTTGTAAGCCTTGCTCGGTTGAGCCATTCCAAGCTCCCCTCCCCTCCCTGTCCGCGTGAAGCTGCGAAGGTCGCTGGGGCCAACGGCCAACAATAACTATCCATACGAAAAAACCACATTCCACTTATAATGTACCCTTCTGAAAAGTTGCACTAAAACGCTGGTCTTCTCATCTAAAGGTACATGCGAATTTATATTTTAAAATCCCGGTCTGTTTATGTATGTAAAGCGAATCGTAGCAAATCCACACATATAGGCACACTATTATTTTTTAACCTTTACAACTTGGGACTTTTACCTACTCGTTGAGTCGTTGCAGATAAATAATGCTTTGATGTCGTCTTATCTAAGTATAATATAATATTATTCGCTGTTATCCGCCGGCCCGCAGTGTGGCCAGACAGTGCACTGGAGTTACACTGTCGGCGCTGGTGCCGCAGTGGCGAGATGAACCGCTACACGAGCTGTCTGTGACTCGTCTGTGACCGATGGTTACTCCGAGCAAGGCCATCCCTCTGTTGCGACAAGTAAGTCATTATCTTATTACATATTGTACATAATGTATTCTGTATTATATTTGTTGAATGTCTTACTCACATCGTATAATAATATAGTTTTAAAATTGAAAAATAATTGAAATAATTTGTTAAATAGTCAAATAGTTTATACCTACTCATTATATTTGTTTTAAGTCTTTCGACATTTTACTCGATGTAATATACGAAAATTAAAACTATTAGGTAACTCATGAAATGGATAATCATATGTTTAAATATAAAAAAAAATACTTAAGTTAGCAGCTTCACACTAGTAGTATGTTAAAATTAAAGACTTTTAACAAAAGTTATTTAATTTAAGGGTTAGAATTCAGGATAATTATTTTGTATTTTTCTCAATATAGGTACGACGTTTGATAATACGTATAATATAATTGAAAAATTTATTAAAACTTCGCGTTTGAGTAGGTAATGTAGGTATACCTGTTTACCTGGTACATGTCTGAGGAATTAATCCACCATGCGCTCCATGCTGGATTGCAAACTAAACTACACCATTCCGATCTACACCAGTGCCAACGCGTGTGTTATGTTTTAATCTAAGATGCAAATTGTTATGGTCCGGGTTTCTAACATGCACATAAAAAAAATTACATACGAAATTTGAACCGAGATCCTCCATGCTGCGATCGTTCAAAGCTTTAAGCTAGATCACTGCTTAGTATTTACGCACCACCTAGGTACCTACTTAAATCGAAAAACAGTTATAATTAATAACGATGTTTTAATAGTTATTATTTTATTAGCAATGTCTATAACTCTGATACTAGGTGAATGTACGGTTTATAGCTTAAGTAGTTGGAGCTAATCTAACATGCATGATAATACGAGAATGTTTTTATCATTGTAAACTTCACAGCCCGCTAAATAAAAAAAAATACGGGGTAAGTTTATTGAATTGTAAAATTTCATTTTCGACCTCGTCTGACAGATAAAAAAGCGCGTTAATCGGAGTATATCGAAGTAGGTACTTCTTTTTTACATATTAGTTTAATTGAATTACTCAGTGTTTCGTGACGGCTGCGGTGGGTATCAACGTAGTGAGCAATGGATGTGGGTTTGGTTTCCCGGGAGTTCTGCTGCCGCAGATTCAAGCGCCGGGCTCCAGCATTCAGCTCACCTACACCGAACAGTCCTGGATAGGTGAGGCACGTCTTCTTTACATTGTGTATTACTTGCTGATTGGGCTGCCGTGTTGCTAGTTTTTATAAATTAGAGTACTTAGGTACCTACCTACCTAGATAGGTTCACCATTATCATCACCCAAACCTGTCCCACCGCTGGGCACGGGTCTCCTTCACAATGTGAAAGGTATATGCCATAGTCCAGCACACTGGCAAAATGCGGATTGACGGACTTCACACACCATTGAGAACATTATGGAAACAGGTGTGTAGGTTTGCTATAAAGATACGATATCGATGTTTTCCTACACCGAAGCAAGTGATAATTAAATTTTAAAATGTGTGGAGCGTGCAGGATTTGAACCCAGGCCATCCGGTTCGGGAGATTAACGTTCAAACGACTCGACTATCATTATGCCAAGGTTACCACTTACCAAGTACTTATTATGAAATATACAATACCTTATGAGTGTTACTTTGTTCGTTTTATCGCATTTACATGATCTTCGTAACTTCTATTTGTCTAGATTATAATCTAAATCCTTCTTATCTCGATAAGCTGCGACTGCACGTAAGGCCGTGTTTAATCATGTTATCCAATTCTTCTTAATGTAAATTTTCGACAAACAAATAGAACCCGCCCGAAAGAGATCATCGTCGGTCATGGGCACCAGCAAAGACAAAGACATCACCGGATTGCCGATGCGTCGTCTGTCAAAAGAGAAATTGGCTCCAGGCCCCCTGAGCATAATTACCTACCTACCTTCATACTATTGATTTATATTTAACTAGCTTTCCGCCGGCTTCGCCCGCCATAAATACTAACTTTCCACCCCCACCTTTACCCCCTCAAGGGATGATTTTCGAAAAAATATTATATACGTGTTTCATTGAGTTTCAATGGAAACCTTCATACTGAATTTCATTCGAATAACTTCAAAAACGCCAAAGTTTCAAAAATCCTTTCTTAGTGCTCCATGCAGAAACTACTCCGAAGCACGGAAACTCTCAAAAATGTATTGCCCCCAGCGTTCGATCGCTTACGATCGACGCCGCCGAGCTACGAGCGTATATCCATACAGTATTTCTCTTATTTCCAGCTTCAGTGCTCAGCATCACAGTGCTAGTGGGAAATGTCGGGATGCCTCCGATCATGGGCCGCCTTGGCAGGAAGATTGCCCACTACGTAGTCCTCATACCAATCATTGCGGGGTGGCTAACCATATTTTTCTCCAACAGCTTTGAGGTAACTTGTTTAGCGCCTATAAACTGTCAAGTTAGTTATATTCCTGTAGGTAGGTACTTGTTATTATGACTACCTGAGTGAAACCATTCCGGACTGCCGTTCGAAAGGTTCTAGGTTCGATTCCAGGGAACTGGGAATTTGAATGACTTTTAAATATTTATGTTCTCGTTCTGAGTGTATTCGTATTTTTGCATGTTGTACCTATACGGCATCCACGATACAGGGAATCCTAATATATCTAGTTCTATTATACTAAGAAATAAGCTAAGCAATGGGGCAATATTAGATACTTATATTGAACCCTTTGTACTTTGTAGTAAGTATATAGTCTACATGAAAAATTTAATAAATAAATACATATCTACATACAGTTTGTACATACCTACATGTAGGATGTAGGTACCAAATGTTTATTTCAACTTACCTACTTTTTTATTAAGTAATAGTGTATTTTAATCTTATAAACACGATCGCTGCTGAGCACATATTCGTCGTGTGAACATTACGATCGTTAACTTAACGTCCTTATGTTGCCGTAAATTCCATTTCAGGCATTACTCATGGGAAGAATGCTACAGGGATTGTCTTTCGGCCTTCTATTACCACTTCGTTCTGTCCTAATCGGAGAATACACCAGTCCGGCATACCGTGGAGCGTTCCTGGCAGTTACATCCTTCGCGCAAGCCATTGGCGTATTCTTCGTTCATCTCATCGGCTCCCTTCTGTCCTGGCGCCACACGGCCTTAATAAGCATGGTCTTCCCGATCATGAGTCTCACGATGACCTTCTTTCTTCCCGAATCCCCGAGCTGGTTAGCGGACAAAGGAAAATATGAGAAGTGCAGGGAAACCTTTATATGGTTGAGGGGAGAAGACCAAAACCAGGAACTCGAAGAGTTAATTCAAGCCCGAATCGATTTCAAGGAATCTTACATTGGTCGCGGACGTACCAATATATTCAAGCACCTGTTAGTAACGATTAAAAGGAAGGAGTTTTATAAACCTATTGTGCTGATGATACATATATCTATGCTTGTGTACGTAGCTGGAAGTACGCAGTTGGCGGCCTACCCCACCAAGATTATAGCTGAGGTGATGGGTCCAAACGTGGACGTTAACTTTTGGATGGTCGCGCTGGATGCCCAGCGCATTGTCTCGAATGCGATCGCTATTTATGTAATTCATAAGGTTCCCCGAAGAGCTATGTTATTTAGTACGGGAGCGCTCTGTGTAGGGAGCCACCTTGCCATAATAGGCTACACATACGCAAGGAAGCAGGATAGTCTTCCTTACGACGCCATATGGATCCCCGCCTTATTACTAAACCTACAGATGCTGTCAGTTGCCACGGGAATGATTCCCCTGCCGAACGTCATCGCAGGAGAAATATATCCGCTAGAATTCAGGAGTATCAGCGGCAGCATCAGTTCCGCATTGGCGTCATTATACATTTTCTCTGTGATGAAAACGTTGCCCTACCTAGTGGAAAGTATCGCGATCTACGGCACCTACGCTGTCTACGCAGGGTTATTGACGTATGGGTTGCTCGTAATCTGGTTTATGTTGCCGGAGACCAGCGGCAAGACGCTGCAGCAGATAGAAGACGAATACAAGGGGATTAAGAGGACTCCCGTCGAAGACGAGACTCGAGAAAAGCTGCATCCTGAAGGATGACATGGAATAAAAGATTTATTTTCCTTCTTTCTTCCTTAACCAGCATCGCATCGGCGATGCCTTTGCTACGGGTGGTGACCAGTAACCACCAGGTGTATGTAATAAAAACTGAAACAGATATGAGTTGGTCATCTGAACACTATTATGTATTTAGTAGTTTAATTTCTATCTTTCCAAACAACATCTTTCTCATCTTTAGGTAGCTGGCAATTGAGTTTATTTAATTTATCATCATCATCACAACCCATAACTGTCCCACTGCTGGGCACGGGTCTCCTCTCACAGTGTGAAGTATACCCCACTTAGGCCATAGTCCACCACGCTGGCCAAGTGCGGATTGGTGGACTTCACACACCTTTGAGAACATTATGGAGAACTATCAGGTGTGCAGGTTTCCTCACGATGTTTTCCTTCACCGAAGCAAGTGATAATTAAATATTAATAAGCACATAATTTTTTTGAAAATTAGTGGTGCGTGCGGGGTTTGCACCCGGACCCTCCGGTTAGGCAGTGCAACGTTCAACCACACAACTATCACTGCTTTTATAATTGAGTATTATTCCTTATTTACTTATAACGTTTGTTTAAGGTCTATGAAACAAAAGAAATGTGATATTGTCGAGGTGTATGAAGTGTGTGATATAAATATATTAATGAAAATGAACTTGTAACTACTATTTGATCAGCTTTTTGAATTGTGAACATTATAATAATTAAGTTATCTGTGAACCGAATGAAATTAATAAATAATAGAACACAACAATATTTTTCTATATTATAATTCTCTATATTATTTGGTACACAATTAGACGTCTGTCTGTCCAACGATACGCGGTGAAATGGGCCATTGATATAAACATTAGGTTAACAATTTCAAAGTAAACAGTCCAATAGTTCCCTTACGCCCGACTACCCTGTATGGTTGCACAAACGACTCGCACTTAACTAACATCTGTACAGACACCTCGCACTCTGCGTTATCGATAACATAATCTGATATAATCTGTAGACAGCGGTTGGTACCGACGCGGACGTCGCTCGTTGCTTCGTGACAATCACGCGGACATACTACATACACCTGGTAGAACCGAACGCCTTAATGATGTATACAGTTGGCACTTTCATCAACGTAACGTAATACAATGGCTTAAATAATTTAAAAGACCGTCTGCCATACCCCATGTGTTTTTAATTTGACATAAATTAATGCTAAAAATCTTACAAAAGTTGTGATGTACCTACTCTCAGCTAGCAAAGTATTTTAATAAATAGAATGTTTATTTCTCACTCAAAGGCCATCGGCCGTAGTATTCCAACAATTACAAAATCAGTATGTTAAATTCACCTTTCATTGAACTGGTCGATATCTAGCAAGTGCTCCTGTTTCAACATAAATTCTTAGATGTTAATCAACTGAATACATCATTTCAAGCCGTCTAGTTCAACTAGCTATTTGTAAGAATAACATTTCTTAAAGAACAGGCTCAATTTAATCTTCAATTAAGAACATTACATCGATACATAACTATTTCCATTAGAAAGCGGTTTAATTGCCTGTGTTTGTGTGTACCTAGTGTAAATTTGTAAATCCTAATATACCAAAAATTTTACAAACGTGAAGTTCATTCACACAACAAATGCTTAAAAATTTGTTTGTACAAATTCACCTTCGTGATTGACACACACAAACTTGATTGACACACATCGGTACAGTGAGGAAGGTAAAGCAGAGATCAATTGGACGATAGCAGAGTAAGCCCTTAACTTAAAATTTAATTTTAACAGCCATCTTGTGAATAAATAACGCGGTTAATATGCCGATAGTACTAACTAGCATTTTTTTAACCAATTTTTGGTAGACCAAGTAATGACGGCAGTGTAGATGGTATATAAAGATGATTGTTTTTTGTATGTTCACAAGATCTCATTGGGATGCTAGTTTTCAAGGTATTGTATCTAAATCACCATCGAAGTTGCAACAGTCTTTTAACTAATAAATTTGTTTTTAAATATCCGATATAAATTTGTACATCTTATTGGTTCTAATGACTGTTTCAACGACCTCTTAAACTTCACAAACTGTCGGCATTATCAACAGCATTACTAAATTCTTATTAAATAACGATCCAAAGGAAATTTTAAATATTGGACTAACTTAAAACAATGGGTAAAGGCCTCGCGACAGAGGCTTCCGCGATAAACGTACGTGTTGCCTTAGCGATAGAGTTCATGTTGGCTTACAAAAGAACATGAATACAAAGATATGAATATAAAAAATATACATTCTTACATCAGTATGTTACAGTACAAACAACTAAGTAGCTTAAGACAGTGATGATTCAACATAAAATGTACCTTAAACGCTATAAATTCAAGTGTTACTATTGATTGCAGTTGAAAATTTAATCAATACAATATTTTAAATTAGTAAGTATAAATAATATGGAAGCCAGATAAACTCGTGTCATATTATTCAATTGCAATAATTTAATAATAAAAAAATATTATTTTATTAGCAAAAGTCTCATCGACCAAAGTTTAAATTTACAAACAGACAACTTAAAGTAACTATGTATGTACAGTCGGGTGATACATATTGTAAGGTTAGTACCTAAATAGTTAATTATATAAAATAGGCAATTTACACAACTAAACATAGTCAGAACAAGCCCAAGTGTTTCATGACACCCTCAAAAGTTGTCAACAATAACAGTAGTTATTACATTGGATGATATCCAAGTGTCGGTGATTAGTGAATTGCAATAATGAATTGCTAAAATCCTCAACAGTCCAAGCAGTGGAATGCTGAATACGGCTGTGGTCGTATTGTCTTGACAATTTTGATAATAATCCATATCATTATAAAAATGTTTCATTGAGTACCGCTGAAGTTTTTTTTTCCTAGCAGCAGTAACAACTACCAATAGTACGGTTACAATATAAGGATAGTGATTCTCATTACTTTTACTAGTAGACAGTATGAAACAAAAGTTTTCATACATACTGTCCGTCTTCATACATTTTAGTCTCGGGTGCGGTTATCTTTGGATACTTATTTCACGGAGCGCGGACGGTTAATTAATTAAATAAAACAAAATTAAGTGTGACCTTAAAAAAGCTATACATTTTTTAAGACTAGTACCAAATATGAAAATTATTAAAACGGAACATGTCGTGATCAGTAAAGACATCGTGCGATGGTGAAAGACATACATTTGTTGGTATTTGACGGTGTCATGGGTTGACCATTATTTATGATTTTCCATATAAAAGAATTACAATACAACCTTGCTTCCATTGAAAACTGAACCAGTCAAAAAATAACAAGAAAAAGCTGATACATCTGGCTCCTCAATCGCAAATCTTTTTTACATCTTTGAAAAACTATTTTGATAAATCACAGGGACCAGTAACCATAGTATATTGTTTTATAGGACTGTATTAGAGAGAAACGCTCATAGTCACACAAACTAACAAGGTCCGTAGATTAGTAATGGTTATGGCCAAACATTAGCGTGCCTCAGAGGGCACACTGAGCCTAGCCGTCTTTATCTTCATTGTTAATCAACATAGGAGGTTGTTATTACTGATTAACTACCCTTCAGAATATTAAATCATGTCAGATTCAACTTAATCACAATGAAAATAAACTTGTAGTAGTAAGTATGTAGTAGCAAATTTAAATGTTTGTCTTTTTATCATGGTTTTATTTGCATCTTCGTGATTTCGTCACAAAATTTAAATGCATGCAACAGATCATCATATTTTATTAGTTAAAGAAAAAATAAAGTAATTGAATGCTAATAATTAAGTGGCGAATTACATCTAAAACTCACAAACTCAGTAATTCTAATTTTGTCTAAAGTAACTTATAAACAATTCTAATTTTGATTGGTTTACAAACATATACAATGAAATAAAAATTTCACACTATACTTCGGCCGTCCTCCGTAAAGAATGTTTACCAACAATTGTTGCCTAGCAACCGATAACAGGCAGATGCGAATAACCTTTTTTTCGTCAGCACATTTATGAACGTTTTAAAATAAATTATTTTCTATGTTTAATTCTTTTACTTCTTTAAATTAAGTTTTGTGAATCTATATTGGTCCTTGACTTTGTTTTTGTTTTAGGGTTTAATTGACCTTGCAAAATATAATTCTAAATTGCACTTTAACGCGTAGTTAGTAAAAATTACATGGATGAGTAATTTTTACTGACTACGCGTTGTAATGTTACGTAGAAATCTATTTATGGAAATAACAAATAGCAAGTTTGAGTATTTCTTTAGGTGTCCAACATAACCTATAAATATAATCACGATTATATTATAAATTACTTGATTTACCGTAGCGCGCAAGTAGCGTATGTTTAATTTACTTTTAGTCTGATAGTTGCGTATTGTAATCTAAGCATCCAATACCATCAATGAATGTTCACTGCTATCCACTGTAGGGCACAGGTCTCAACTGAGGCTGAGACTGCTGAACAAATAACGAAGTTACGGCGCCCGGTCTCTTTTTAGAGATCGTCGCGGTTTGTATGGTGCAAATCGGTAAGCTTGCTAGATTCTCTTAACTTGGCAAAATCAGACAAAATGTTATAAAGACCTGAATTTAGCTTACTTTAAGGGCTGTGAGTTACTAACTGATAAGGATATTTTATGAAATTTTGTATAGACGCAATAATATAAACGTTTTGGAAGTGATTAGAGTGTATTGTGCCATAGAAATAAGCGATAGTATACAAATTGCATGTTATTCTTAGTGGTAGGGGAGCCCGTGGTGCTAAATGGGGATTTACTCGAGCGTCACAGAGACCTATTGGGTTGCAAAGCTTAGATGATAAGAAGAAAAAAATGTTATATGATATATACCTTTTCATCGGTGGGGGAAGCGGCTATAGATTTTTAAATATGTAAAAAAAAACTGATGCATGGACATCCTCGAGCGCGTCAGATATTGATAGCATCAATGCCCTACGTATTTTTAATAATGTACGTATGTTAATCTGACCGTTTGCATGGTGGGGGTGGTTGTATGTAAGGGTTGAAAATGAAAAAAAAAAAATTTAATCGAGCGCGTCAGATTTTCTAAGGGAGTGTTAAGTGCACCAAAAATAAGCTCTCATTCACTAATCTGACGATTTCGATGGGACGCAAACTCGTGGCCATTCTCATAATATGCAAAAAAAATTCGCCATTTTGACATACTCAAGCGCGTCAGATTAAGATATATATGGTTCATCTTTATGTTCTAAACGTACTGTCTCATAATCTGACGATTATCTAGAGGGATTCGCCTAATCTGACAAAAAAACGGTTCACCCTAAAGGCCATCCCTGCAATTTCCCGCTAATTCCATTCCTGGGCGCTTAAAATTGTACTTATGACATTTATTTTGAGCTCGCGGAGTTCAAAGAAATAATATTTCTATGCATTTGAGCTCTCCCAGCTCAAAAGTCTGATAGAAGTTTCATAGAACACTATTTTTGGAATTTTCAAACCGCAATAACTTTTGAATGGATCAACCAATTTTCACGCGGTTGGCGGCATTCGACGCAGTTTTATCATCCTCATAAGTAATTTAAAAGTTTTAATTGATCGAACCAAAAATTTCGGAGTAATCCCGAAAAAACACTTTTTCGGGTTTCTTTCGTTCACGATATCTCTCGAATGAATCAACCGATTTTGACCAACTTGGTGGCGATCGACGTGGTTTTTCAAGCTCAAGGACGGATTAGTTTTTGAAGTTGATCGATAAAGCCGTTTAAAAGTTATTCCAAAAAAACCACTTTCAAAAAAATTTTTGCTGGAATATGGTGATGGCGTCATGACAGCAGAAACTGGAGTGGGGACGGAGTGAGAGAGTAATAGATAGAGAAAGAGTGAGAGAGGAATAGAAACGCGGAGAAGGAAATATAGGCATCACGCAGCTGCACGCATTTAACTTTATCGACGATTTTTTTGTTATTTCGGCTTGCGGAAATCGTCAGATTATATATTTTTCGTTATTCTTGAATTATTTCCTTCAAAATAAAAAAAAAATTAACTACGCTCGAGAATGTCAAGATGACGTTTTTTTTTTACAACTTTGCTGCTCTCCCCTTTCTTTACGTCACTCTCAAATTGTCAGATTAGTGGAATATACACTTTTTAGGAGGTAATTAACTCACCCTGCCTTAATCTGACGCGCTCGAGAATGTCTGATGATCAATTTTTTTTTACTAATCTGATCCTGTATCCTTCACGGGCGGCCTTATATATGAGGCTCATTTTTGGTAGAGTTACTTAACCGGGTACAGGGTATTGCCCTGTATATTAATCTGCCGCGCTTCTGTAAATCCCGAAATCCCCTCTTGGGCTCCCCTACCATAGAAATGATGTTGAAAACACGAAAATTAGTAGATTTCACAGTGCCAGAATTTTGATGACCCTAATATCGGTTTGTTTACATAGTTTCTTTTCGGAGCGTGGCCGAAGTATAAATGATAATTTATATATATAAAAAAATCTAAATTTGTTACATAGGCTGAATTGATTAATTTTATATAATATGTATTTATATTTTTAATAAAAAATGAAACAGAATTAGGTTCTTCAAAGTTTAACATTTATGTATGTATGTATGTAGGTGATAAAACTTGAAATAAAGGCGTGTATTAGTGTAGTTTGTATGTAAAGTAGCTAAGCCGATACCGAGAGGTTTGTTCTTATCTATATACAAGCTTCTTATTAAATAATAACCGTCAGATAGTAGACAAAAAAGTGTGACAACACATAACCAATGTGAATTAACAATAAAATTCATATGTAATTAGTCAATTGCATTTGGACTTGTGCGGATTCAAATCCAGAAAGAAAAACAGATTAAATTCCATTCAACAATCATTTCAACAAGAGACTGCTTGGACCGACAAGACCGAGAAGAATATGATGTATAGACATCTGGTGAGCCGGTGGGCGTGGCCAACAAATGAAATAGCACGAGAAAGTATAAGCACAGTGTAAAGTGGCACAAAAAGTTCGACATTAGCTGTCAAATTTGTATGTAATAAACTGTGCTTTCATTGAAAAAATCGCCACGCAGAGTGAGATAAAAAATATTATCGTTCTGTGAATTCTGTCTCGTTTTTTTTTTCGTGTCATCGGCGTAAGTTGTTCCTTTTCTTGCGTGAGTGAGACAGAGGTCATCCATAAGTCTACTCTTCTCCTTGTACGGCTTGCACACACATTCATCTCACACACAATACTACAATACTTATGCTATCAGTATTTTTGCAAAACCTCCCCAAATACATTTTCAAAATTTCCTCTATTTTTTTTTTGTCTAATAAAAAAATATTTACAAAACTCTCTCTGACGCGACCATTCCTTTACAACAAGCTTAAGGTCTAACGAGCTTGCTAAACAACTTTACGATTACAACTATGAACACCGTTCATATGTAAATGGACTCGATGTAGCATTTCTGACGCCATCATTCTCCATATCATTCTTTGTCTGTTTGCATCGCTGTGTGTTTTGAATTATACTTCAAACAATGGAATATTAACACTGGCACAAATTAAATATATTATTGTTTAGGATGGACCCAACTAAATTTATACGAGTGTACAGTTAGAACTTATCGTTTTACCAAACTTAGATCCAGATTAGAAATTTAGATTAGTTATTATGCCTGCATAAGTATAAACAATAAAAACATGTAGAGTTGAATGGAGTGAATTGGACTGATCTTTCAATACACACCAGCGATGCAATGTAAATATCCGTGCCCAAAACTTGTAAAGATAAACAGTATTACAATATCAACTACTAATAATAAATGTTCACAACATTGATATATAAATCCACAGAGTGAGGGTTGCAGGTCAGGTTCTAGAACATTTCACAAACACCAATATTATGCAGAAATAGCTTTGTAAGTCCACAGATATGACTACTATTTAAACATCTGAAAGACGCAGAAAGTTATCAATTGATAGACACACAAGTTATTGCATTAGGATTATCAAGCAGTGCTTTAATATATGACATCAAATAACTCTATACGTATTTTATTTATTTATTGAATTGAATTATCTATATATAGCCTTCGGCATTACCGAGTGTACTAATCTATTAATTAAACAGACACTTATGATTGCAATATATTAAATTTGTATCTGAAATTCAAAACAGTGATTTGTCAACAACACCAAATATATCTCTAGCTAATATTGTAACATAGTGGTTTAACGAGGCTTGACAGCCATAATATGACATGCCCCTCAATCTACCAGTATGGTGGTATTATAATGTGGAACCCTGTGGAGGGTACCATGGCCACATTTAACATAAGGTGGCAATTTAAACATAGGCAATGCATACACATTGAAATAATATCATTCATTAATATTATAACCTTTATTTAAAATAAGACAAGTGCATCATCAACATTAATTATGCAAAATCCTTAAAAAAGATAAAATTGTGTATGAATGGTTTATTCAACACCAGGCATATAATGTTACAGTATATGTTTTCATTATCATCATTGTCAACTATAAACTGGGAAAATAATAATCACACAATCGAAAATTGTGAAAATGCCTGATGTCAAACTAAATCGAGAATTTCATATTTTATTTATTTAATGCTAGTCGCATGTTGACGTGCAAATGAATTCTACATAAACAGTCCTTTCATTTAATATGCTCATTGTGTTGATAAATCTCTTAATTTTCAATAAATGTGCTACAACAGGGATATAATAATATTTTTAAAAGTTTTACAAGTAGCTTCAATAAAGTTGCTTGTTTTTGTTCCTGTCAATGCTGTTGCAACTTATTAAAACTCATTAACTGCTTTGACATCATCAATATTGCAGACCAGTGTCATCTTAATATGCACGCAATTTAGTGTCATTTCTCATGGAAGATTGTCATTTTCAGATGAAAATGTAATTTTTTTCCTACTGTTACATAAATATTTGATATAATTAATAAACACTTATGCATGTACTCTGCAACCATTGTAATTCAATTCATTACAATATCAACAAAACGCCTCACAAATTCACCTCAATCGATAATGCAACAATTTATTGATCAATTATATTTGTTCTCTCCGTTTAGAATATTTACTACGACACAGATCCTCATCCCCATAAGCACTTATACTTTTGATACTGTACACCTGTATTATTACTCTGTCGTTGCTAACGTCGCCAGCTCGTCGACAACACATCTCGCACAGTACATAAAACACGACTACATGATCACAGAGCGCGAATGGTTCACTGAACACCATTGTTAGTATCACTAAAGAACACCAATCTCACAATGCGGCACCAATAATGCCACTTTATAATACCTAAATTGGATAAAACAACGCTGATGTCTAAATGATTGTTCGGACTTCAAATGTGAAGCCTTAAAAAGTGAAACAAATCAAATTTACTGATACCATACTGGATACCATTAAGTTAAGCCGTTGACCTATTATTACTATGGACGTCAGGTCCACGCTAAAATATGTCCGAGCCAAATGAGCTACAAAATGCAAAAAGAGCAATCCAAAGCAAGAGATAAATTAAACCGTGATGATTTTAGTGTTTAAATTACCTTGGTAACATTTCTATTCCCACGATGGCTGTGACTGGGGCATTTTTTTCGCGATTTTATTATGACACCCGACATCCATGGTAATAATAAATCAATGCGTTAAGCTGTCAGTACTCAGCATATTACAGTATTAAATTATAGTTTGTCCAATTAGCTAATTTACAACAAAAGAAAAGTGTATGTTTGTTCAAAAACTTCTCATCATTAATCATATTCAGTGTGAACATGGTCCGTGAATTCATAGCTTTTATTAAATTCTTATCTCAATTCGTAAACCACTCTTTTAAATCGTGTCGAACTATTCCAAAATCGATATCATCCGAAAATTCCTTGCTGATAATTTCGTCACAGTAGAAAACTCACCTTTGACCTTCTAATTTATTTCTTCTCTCCGTCCAACACATAACAAAATTTTCGTTTTAGCACGTCCAAAACTTCAATGAACTTTGAATGTCTTATCGGCATCACAAGCACTTTCACACCAAGGACTCCTTCAGCACAGTCAGTCTCGGAGCTGTCGCAGCGGTGCTCAGTGTCGGTCGGAAGCCCTAGGCCTGCGGTCGGCGCACGAGCCGCACACGTAGTCGTCGTCCTCCCGGAGAGCGCCTCGGTTGAGCCCCACGCAGTGCATGTGGAACCATTGGTCGCAGCCACCGTCGCATTGCACCCAGTCAACTTCCTTGCCTGTCGGAGAATCATTTTTGTCAGATTTTTATATACTCGGTGACTGCATATACAAACGGAACGCCAAAACAGCAAAAATAATTATGTATACATTTTCGAGGCCTAGTTGCATAGCTATTAGTCAAAAATGTCCCAAGGCCACATGGTCCTTCGAGCCGTCGTCCGTCACTCACCGGTGGGCCGTAGACAGGAGGCGGCGGCGCAGTCCTCCTCGTCCTCCGCCGACGAGGGGCTCGAGCTGCTGCTGCCCGCCCGCCGCGCCGCGCTCGCGCTCGCCGCCGCCGCGCTTTGCCCGCGGGTTTGACCTGCAAAATACGTACAATAGATAACAAATACATAAAAAATAAACGCTTACACGCTCATACCACGGGACTAGGACTCCCTGTGTCGTGGGTGACATGGACAACACAACACATCAATGACAACCACAACTCGGGAACAACGTTTAAGTTTTTGTCATCAATTTATCAACTTCTATCAAACAACTACCATAATTATACAGGTCCTTAGAACCCCGTACATCTTTTCTGATCCTTAGAAAAACTCGCATGTGTGTACAATGTGTATTGCTTTTCTATACTACTGTATTTGGTATGAACATACTTTTTGTAGTGAAACAGATCAGTTGCGCAGTGTGTTCTCAATGTGAATATAACGCATCTCACCGAGTCTCGACTGGCGAGGGTGCTTCCCCCGCGTGGTGGCGGCCAGCCCCCGCTTGCGGCGCTCCTGGCGCGCCATGTAGTGCTTGCGCATCATCAGCCCGGAGCCGGATGATACTCCCTGCAGCACACATTCATTGTCGAGGTTTAGTTAATACAAACTCACGAACGTACATACGTCCGTAGTTATGCACGCACAACGCACGTATGTACGCACTCACTAATACTCCAAAATCAATCAAAATACATGTATATCGAGAAGATCAAGATTACTGATACTAAATTAAATATAATGATGTTTAAAATTGAACATAAAACTGATTGAAGACCATACCTGTTTTCTGTTTAAGTAGTTTGTCGTGTTAGACGCTCCACGTTTCACTGTAGTCTTGGTTGTTGTAGGTCCTGAAAAGAATGATCATTTATTTACTTTAGAAATTGGGACTCACTAGCAAACATATGGGAAGTAGTCACCCCCGTCGTCCTTGGACGTCAATAGTAACAACCGATACGTTGTTGGCGTATAGAGAAGCGGGTGACCCGCATTATTTCCGACACTACCGACACGTTACCGAAAGACAAAAACATAACATTTCACTGTCATCTGGCTTTTTATTTCACATGGTGATAACTCCATTGGTAGGTATCGTCGGAATCAAACCGGGTAGTCCAGAGCCCGTTGACTTCCAACGCGTGTCGCCAAAGCCCTGTCCATTTTTCAGTAAGACGGCCGACAAGCGGGGCACGTCAGCGTCCACTCATAACTTCTCCTCACCATGATGCGGCCTCGTCCTCTTGAGCTGGTGGTGCGGGCGCGGCGCGCGCTGCGCCCGCTTCCGCCGGCCGGCGTCGAGCACGCGCCCGGCGCGGCGCCCCTCGGCCGCGCGCGCCGCCACCACCGCGCCCCACACCATCGACTGCTCCTCCAGACGGACCTGGCCCACATTTAATTATACAAGTTAATACGTAGTAGTTGAAGCGACGTTTTTACTGTAACGGGTACTCACGATTTTTCATTATTTATACTGATAAATTAATCAATACACTATACAATCACACAATCACTGCAGTCTCGCCGTGACCATGATCAATGCAATTGGGTCGAAAATATTAAAGTTAAAATTTGAAGCGATGTGTGAAAGCACAGCTTATAGGTTCTATTGTATAAATAAATATGTAAATAACAAGCCCGCCCAGACAAGGCAGTAACGCATCCAGCTCCACCTAGGCTAGAAATTGTATGTATACTGCAACTGTTGTAAGTGTATCAATTTAAAAGATGCGTTCAGGAGTTACTTTCGCCGTTTCTTCTCTTGAAACTAAAAAACCTTCCGGAACGGTGATGGAAGCAAAAATATTACCCGCATTATGGATTGTAAAAGTACCCACATAATTATATAATTTTGCAATTTCCATAGAAGTTAAAAAAGGGATATACATAAAATGATGTTTGACTGACCTCGAGTAGATCTCCCTCCAGCATGAGATCCTCCAGTTTCTGCAGCAGGCCGGGCGCCACGCGCGCGCTCGGGGAGCGCGGGGTGGCGCTGTAAGCGTGCTCCACGCTCGCCGACGATCTGCACAGACAATTGTACAGATTAATATAGTATTTACATTTAAGTACGTGTCTGTGACAGACAGACACTATGAAGGACTGCGCACATTACACAAACTCGACGTCGACTCCGACCGTTCCGTACCGTTCATGGTTGCGCGGCGAATAGTACATATCTGTCAAGTATACATTCGAAATTCAACCTTGCGTTTCAAGATATAAAGCTCATAATTGACTTTTAGTTCTGTCGAAGAGTCCTTGACGGGTGGGAGTTGAGTGGATCTAATGTGCGAAGTCCCTTACTCCGCCTAGCTCAGCTTAGGGAACTAAAATATATACATTTTTTTTAACTAAAAGAATCCGACTTTAATTAAATAAAAAATGAGCCCATCATCAACGTAATAACAAATTGAGTCAATTAAACACGCATATAAGAGACAACTCCAAAAGAATTCGTCAGATCTCAATTCTTCAGAGATTCCATTGTTCTCTGTCCACGTAAACACCGACGCGTCCGTCAAGCGGGCCGTACCTGCCGCCATGCGCGTGTCCGTCGCGGCGGTCGGGCGCGCGCAGCGGCGGCAGCGCGGCGAGCTGCGGGCTGGCGAGCAGCGCGCGCGCCGCGTCCTGCCACGCCATCGCGCGCTCCGTCACGCACTGCAGCGCCTCGCCCTCCGCCAGCCGCACCGGCAGCTTCTGCAGCCACACCTGACAGACAAACGACATTGTATTGCATTGACACCTGTGAAGATAGATTGTGTTTGTGAATATATAAATAAATAAATAATATGCTATCTTATGCTGCTTCTTATTGCTATAAATTGTAAACCTTTGCTTCTCTATGTTTTAAAGTGCATTTATCCTCCGTGTGGGCAGTCACTCGCCCTTCTCCATTAAATTCTCAAGGGGAGGGTTTCCATAGGTGTCCAGCTGGCCAAAAAGGCCTCAAAAAATTACTGAAAACAATGCTTACAATCCGGCCACACAGAGTATTGATTTTAATCAGTAATCTATAAAGGAATCCAAAGTGGCTGGACACGCACGAGCAGCGAGAGGATCCGGTGCAGCCGCGGGCGGCGCGTGCGCGCGCAGTCCGGGCACAGGAACTTGGGCTCGCTGCACGGGAACGGCTGGTCGGAGGGCGGCGCGCCCGGCGGCTCCGGCGAGTCGCCGCGCGGGGAGCGCTCGCGCGACGTCGACACGCACGCCGCTGGAACGTGCACGGTTAGTTAGTTCACGTGTCCCGATTCGCGGAAACATATTTTCGTATACGAATTTGGGTACAAAAAAGAATATAATATAATAATGGCTTAATTAAAAAAACGTCGTTTTTTGGGAGCTCACGTTTAAAAGATTCTAGATGAGACATTTCAGTTTATCTTATCTTATCTGTAACTGGTCGCTGTCTGTACATGGAAAATATAGGAGATGATAACCTTTTGCGGGTCTTTATAAACGCAATAGATCCCAAAATAAACATTTTTAGAATTTTTGTTTGTTTTGTTTGTATATTTTGTTCGCGCTTATCATACAAACGGCTAAACCTATTTGGATGCGATGTGCGTTTTATTTCAATCGGTTAATAAATAAAAAAGTTATGTCAGTTAAAACAATCACGCCTCATCTTTTTCGAACGAGGGACATGTTTCCCGTAACGAAGCGTGGGCGGGTTCATTAGTAAATAAATAAACTCACAGTGGAACCAGTCCTTGCAGAGCTCGCACTGCGTCATGACCCCGTACTGCCGCTTCTGGCACACGCAGAACGTGACGCCGCTGGCGGGCGGCGCGCGCACCTCCTTGCGCAGGTTGCGGGCCCTGCACGACACACCATTGTACATATTGACTAGAAGCTTTAACACGAAATAAGATTACATATGACAATTGACATATTGTTACTAAAGTCAATGCATATGACAAAAACATTGTAAGCAAGTAACCGATAAATAACAGCCGAGCCACCTGATGAAGTCGTCATCTTTGTCCATGGACATCATTAACACCCGAAGCTTCTGATCCTGCCAATATTCTAGTCCGCCTCATCTCAATTCCAATTTAAAGAGCAACAATTTGAGCCTTCCTCACTAATAGAAAAGGTCCAATTTAATAAAAACGAAATGACATGACATGACTTGCGCATTTCCAGACGCTACAAGACCCGTACATTCTCGCGGCGCCGCGTCTCCCATTATTTCGCGTCATACAATTTTCAACTTCGTTCATATGTGCCATAAAGTTCAAAACGCTCTGCCCTGCCCTTTCACTTCGAATTCAACCTCGCCGACTTGCAACCAACGCACCTGAGCTCTTTAATAGCGGCCAGCTCCCGATGCTCGGCGCTCTTGAACGCGGCGACGATCTCGGTGGGCGTGGCGTCCTCGCTGAAGTGCCGCAGCAGCGTGACCGCCTCCAGCGACGCGGTGTCCGCGGTGCGCCCGCGGCGGCGCGCGCCCGCGCCCGCGCCCGGACACTCCGTGCGCGGGGACAGCGCCTCCAGTAGCGTGTACGGCCAGTTCTGTGTGACAACACCAGTGACGATCTTTTTAACATAATGATAACAATGATTTAATATAATCTTTACGCAAAGCTTACCACCGACATACATAATGAACAGTAGGTTATTTCCGCTCTCTTTGGGGGCAAGACTCGAATGTGTAGCGCCATGAACGTGTACGCACGGTGAACGCACACAAAGGTACAATATTGTCCTCAGGCTTTCAATGAAATGAATGAATTCCAATGAAATTTGAATTTGAAAATCTTTTATGCTTTTTGCACTGGTACCGGCCAGTGACTTGCGCACACAAACAAGCAATGTTGATACTTTTATTTGACGATAACCTATTTGTTTAAAATGATTTTTTTGGGGAAATCTAATTACGTCATCTGTAAAGGGTAGTAATCGCCCTTAAAATGCTAACTAATATAATAAGAAAATAAAACTGTATTAATTTACGATATTTTATTGATTATGTGTACGCGCGACGATGATGCTAGCTAATTGCTAACTGAAATTGCATTTTGAGACACAGAACATCTAAATTGATGATGTGACAATATTTCGCAGAAGTATAGCCCGAAGGCGCAAGAAACTCCCAAGGAATTTATATCTCCCGTTCCCTCGTTCAAAATTGACTTCCGCCTCCTCCCCACCACCAACACCACCAACACCACCAGCACCACCAGCACCACCACATTACCTTCTTAAGGAACATCTCGGCGGCGCCGCGCTTCCAGTCGCGCGCGGACTGCAGCGCGGCGGCCAGCTGTCGCTTCTCGTATAGCGCGAGCGGGATCTGGCCGGCGCGCTTCACCAGCGCCTCCACGCTGTGCATGTACGGGTACAGCTCCTTCGACTGCATCTCCTCCACCTGCGACCACCCCACCGCGACAATCATCGTTAGTGGCAACTTTAACGTAACGTATTAAGGACTGTCCGTAAATTTCCTTTTAATTCACTCCGTCCTTTTTTTTCTAACGCTACATACTCATAGCCCCACACTAGGTTTCCCTGTGTCGTGGGTGCCATGGACAACACACAAGACAAGAACACACACGCCCAGACCAAGAACGGAAATTTAAATTCATCATTCAAATTTCCGCTTCGCTGGGAATCGAACCCAGGACCCTCGGAACGGCGATCCGGCGAGTTAACCGTTGCGCCATCCGGGTCGTCAAAGAGTCAAATAGTCTTATCGTGTAAATGCTGAGTACGCGCTCGGTTAAAGTTCCCATCGGCGCAGGTGTGCCTTGCGGGCAATCTGCAACCTTAACCACACATCACCCGTCTCCCGGTGAACGGTGAAGAATACAGAACTTTAATGACACATCGTTAGTAAGAACCTAAATCTTTTAACAACATCATGTTAAGAATATTGATAATTTAAAATTGAAATTTAAAACTGAACGTATCTCTAAATCTACTATACTACATTATGTATAAAATCGTCACTACTACTATACCACATATATCTTACTTTGACAAGTGTGTTGCCGTTCGTATTCTTCTTCGCCCAGTCTTCATCGCCAAATAATACTGTCACTACAATTACGACTACCACTAATTAAGTAACATAC
The DNA here is from genome assembly GCA_905404295.2 of Ochlodes sylvanus. Lineage (NCBI taxonomy): Eukaryota > Metazoa > Arthropoda > Insecta > Lepidoptera > Hesperiidae > Ochlodes > Ochlodes sylvanus. Next base: position 620,933 of record FR990146.1, on the reverse strand, counting down.
AAGCAAAAGAAACCTTCATTTTGTGGCGAAGGATGTCATCCGATGCAACTACAGCCTGCTTTCTAGAAGCTGTCAGCCTTCGATGTCAACTTTCTCGAGAACCATGATGGTATCCTACTTATATTATACATGCTTACCGATTCTGATACCCTGATGTCAGGAAGCGCTCGCGAGGATTAACTACCGAGTCACGTGACTACATCGTACGCGGACCGACGATCGTACGAACGTGCAAAGTGCACTTCCGCCACAACGTCCGAACGTGCCCACGCACGCACGTTCGTACGACCTTACGTCCTGTACGTTGAGACGACATGAAAGACCACTACCAAACGACTGTCGAGCGCTTCCAATACTTACATAGCAAGTTACCTTAGCGAGCCAGTCGCGCGCGTGCGTCGCGGCGGTGTGCAGCGCGTGGTGCGACGGCAGCGCCGCTTCGATCTCGTCGCCCTCGGCCAGAAGCGCTTCGACCTCGGCCAGAGTTGTGTGTTGCTCTTCGGGCTCCACGCTCGATTCGCGGGACCGCGGCGGGTTGGTGTCTATGAGCATCGCTCGCGCTTTACACTCCCATTCTTCCACTTGAGCTGCAAATTTGCACGTCAGATTTATTACTTTCTCGAATATCTTTGATATAATTATGTAATATCATTGTATCGTAATAAAATAATAATATACACACAAGTCCACAGTGAATAGATTCTAAGTTAGTGTGCTGTACCACTCAAGACAACATCGAAGTATATCAGCAGGTGGAATTGTGGTCAAACATTAACTTACCATATATAAAAAAGGTTCACACGAGAAGAAGAAACAAAAGAAAAAAACAAACAAAAGTAGCTGAAAGATTTTCAGATATCATATCATAGTAGTTTTTTAAACTACCAGCTTGCGTTTAAAAAACCTCACAACACGAGTATTTTTATGTGAGCTTACTGTTTACCGTCACCATGGTTCATGTAACTGGGTCGAAATATCGTGAATACCTGTTCGCATTAACAATGACATACAGTCATTTTAAATAACAACGGTTATTGGACAATGGAATAAAATTGTTTGCACGACGATTAGCAACGTTAACAACAAAACACCGACCACACAGCCAATAGGCTGCTAATAACAGGCGAATGGCTTCTGTAAACATATCTGACTTATAGTACCGATATAAATTCGTGCCGTCTCATTCGTTCCCGTTGCTTAAATTAATCTATTTCTTTCCAACGTTTCGTGTGACTTTGAATTAGCCAATCACAACGTTGAATTAGCCAGTCACCCCGCTTCGTGTCACCTCAGCCAGTTGCCAGAATGCATTCAATACGGAAAATCAAACATTAAGCGTCTATCGGCCGTGTGGTCGGCGCAACGTAACGACAGCGAACCAACCCTTGAGCTTGTGCAGGTGCGCCCGCTCGGCCTCGACGCGGCGGTGCGGCACGACCGCGGCGCCGTCCGCGAGCAGCCGGTCGATGACCTCCGGCGTGAGCGTCGCGCAGTCGTCGCGGTGCGCCTCCACCGCGAGCAGGTAGCGCGCCTGCGCGAGCCGCGCGTGCAGCGCGCCCAGCTGCGGCAGCACGATGCACAGCCGCGAGCCCAGCTCCACTACCTGGGGGAAGGGGGGTTTGCTTGGTTCAATTGAACGAACACATAATATCTGTTCCGTTGCTGCACACTGGGCACGGGTCTCCTATATATCGTGAGGGGTTCAGACCACAGCCCACCACGCTGGCCAATTGCGAATCGGTAGACTTCACAACACCTTGGCGAACATTATGGACGACAAATCGTTCAAATCAAACTTTAAACCATTGTTATGTCAAATACCTTCCATTTACAGACATTGATTAGTTAGTTCTATAATACATATTGAATTAACAAACGATCACAATCCAAGTACAAACATATATCTGTCGCATAAATATTTGACCGTGGTGGGCATCGCATCCATAATCCCTCGCTCTACAGACAGGGTCATAATCTCACAACAACATTATCAGAAGTGTCAAAATGTTAATTACGCTTACCTCTTCAAGTTCCCTGACTGAGGCAGCGTCAGTCTCTTCAAGATCTTTGTTCAGCAACTCCGTAGCACGGTCTTCAAACTCTGCAGTTTGACGTAGTACCTCCTTAACCGCTGAACCTGCACAAAAAGTAAATTAATAGTTTCTACCCAATGAAAAGCAGTGATAGCGGTGTGGTTGAACATTGGACTGCCGAACCGGAGGTTCCGGGTTCAAACCCCGCACGCACCACTAATTTTCAAAAATTATGTGCGTATTAAAATTTAATTATCACTTGCTTCGGTGAAGGAAAACATCGTGAGGAAACCTGCACACCCGAGAGTTCCCCATAATGTTCTCAAAGGTGTGTGAAGTCCACCAATCCGCACTTGGCCAGCGTGGTGGACTAAGGCCTATACCCGTCACATTGTGAGAGGAGACCCGTGCCCAACAGTGGGACAGTTATGGGTTGTGATGATGATTTCAAATGGGAGATGGCTTGATAAATAAAATTGATTAATGATAACATTATAAAATGTACCGATTGCAAAATCAGAACACAATTATTGTGAGTTACTAAAATGTTCCAAACTAGCCGTTAATTTTATCTTCCCATTTCTAAAGCAACGGGATAATTAAAACTTTCTTACTTCAACCTAGTATAGAAATTTTATACCTACCACCGCTTCATTCGGTGGCACACCTTACAATAAACGATCAGAAAAAAAAAGATAAGTATCGACGTTGTATGGGCAACTTCGCTGTTATTGCTCGTGTCCATAGCCGACGATCACCACTTACCATCACGTGAGTTTCATGCATATTCATCATCTCTTCAGGCTATAAAAAACAAACAAAAGCAAACCACCATAGCAACACCAACCTTCGGGCAGCACGCACGCGAGCCCGTCGATCTCGGCCGCGAACAGCGTCAGCTCGTGTATCGACAGCCGGTACTTGGGGTCGTGGTGGCGCGTGCGCGTGCGCATCTTGTTCAGGTCCAGCTGCTGGATCACCGACGCGCACTTCTCCGCGTCCTCGATCGCCGTCTCCAGCGCACGCACCAGCTCCGTCTTGTGCATCTGTTCATGTCAAGGAAGCGTTCGTTTGTGTGTGCACTAAGCCATCACAACGATAACAACATTCCTTTATATGTACTAAAAGAGTTGTTTTGAACGTTGTGAACGCTTAGTGGAAACCGGCCTAGATATAGGTACATACATGCACGCAAACACAAACGCATTCACGTACGTACACGTGCACACACACACGTATAGATAGACCCGTGAAGATTTACACTTGCGAAAACTACAAATAATTGTTTCATAATTGATACAATATTAGTGTAACATTATTCAGTGAGAAAACTGATCTGAGGGTCAGAAAACGTATTTAGTTACCACATTTAAAGCAAAGGATAAGTAGGAATATGACACGACAATAAAACTGAAAGTTTATATTAATTAACAGTTATAATAAACAATACCAGCACGCTACAATTTTATCGTGCGCTGTACGTCGGCGCGTACCTTGAGATCGTGCGCCCGCTTGAGGTGCGCGCGCAGCCCGTCCAGGTCGCACGTCTTGGGCGTGTCCGGGTCGAGCGCGTTCTGCACGGCCTCCGCCCACTCGCGGAACTGCTCCGACTTGCGCTTCAGCCGCTCCAGCATCGCCGGCAGCTCGTCCAGCGTGTAGCGGTACCTGACCACGGAGACCAATAGGTTATTATTATACATCATCATCATCATCATCATCATCATCATCATCGCAACCGATAACCGGCTCATTGCTGGGCACGGGTCTCCTCTCACAATTTGAGGTGTACAGGCCATTGTCCACCACGCTGGCCAAGTGCAGACTGGCAGTGCTCAGGTTTCCTTACTATGTTTTCCTTCAGCGAAGCAAGTGATAACTAAATTCTAATGCGAGAGGTGCGAGCGGGATTTGAACCCGGGCCCTCCCAGTTCGGATGTACAACGTTCAAATCACTCGGCTATCACCGCTTCACATAACACTTGTAATTTATTAGTGGCAGTTATCAGTAACACTACTAGTCTGAACTGCGCAACAAAACCGGTCGTAAAGAAAACCAACGGCCTTGGTTTTACTATTATATATATTTATTTAAAAAAGCCGAGCTGGACTTCGGCTATCTGCTTTTATTTCGATTATTTCAAGCATTAAGCTCGCAACCCGCGCTCACCGGAGCTTGTGCTTGGCGGGCGGGCACGCGCAGAGGTCGCGGCAGTGGCGCAGGCAGACCACGTGCGGCGTGCACGCGCACGTCACGCACGACAGGAAGCACGTGGTCTTGCACAGCTGGCACTGCCGCGAGTCGTCCGGCAGCAGCTCGAACGCCTCGCGCTCCGCCTCCGTCACGCCCTAAACGATACAATTTTGTAAAGTACAGTGAGAAAGAAAGAAAGATAATTGAAAAAAAATTGTAAAATACACCATATTAATTTATAGTTAGTTTTAACGCGTTCTATATTCTTTGGCCAACATTACATCGATGGTACTTTTACTATGATGTTTCCGTAGCCGACATTGAATATGAAAATGTTGTCGAATCGTCTGCTCTTTTAGACATAATATGTCATAATAGTTCTGAATAGTTTTAAGTTTTATAATATGTGTCAACGTGCCAGAAACTCGTTACATCTATACCAATAAATAAAACTGGAGTCTCCGTTTGTACTGTAATATTAAAATAAAATAACCGCCCTTTACTAAATGCATATTATTATGGATGTTACAAATACCAAAATAACATTTTTTACAATTTTTGTCTGTCTGTCTGTCTATCTGAACCGATTTTGACGGGCTTTTCACTGGCAGGTAGCTGATGTAATAAGGAGTAACTTAGGCTACTTTTAGTTTAGAAATTTTCCCGTAACAATTAAAACTCCACACGGACGAAGTCGCGGGGCACAGCTAGTAAAACATATACACCCGTCTCACCCAATCGAGCAGCGCCTTCCTCAGCTTCCGCTCGTCGTGCAGCATGACGCGCATGTCGCGGTACGCTGCCAGCGCGACCGTCACGCTGAGCGCGTCCGCGTTCAGCGCCATCTTGCACACGAGCTCGTCGTGCGAGAACACGCAGTAGCGGCGCAGCGTCGAGTAGTGCGCGATGCACTCGCGGCCCATCTTCAGCTGCGCAACGGGACACGATTGTTATCAGTTGTGGACCGTAAACACGGAAATAGTGACGAGCCAAGTGTATAAATAAAAATATGGTATTTCGAAATATTTTGAAACATAAAAAAATAATTATTTAGTATTATTAACACGGCGTTGAGCACAAGTCAACGTGAAAACATTGTTTACATTCAACATACACTAAAACAAAAGAATAGAAAAAATACGTTTCTATAAAAACAAATTGAGATAACTATTATTATTTATACTAACATTGTATTATATAATGAAAATGTATGAACGCTGTCTAAAATAAAATAACTCTACACATCGATGGGCAAAAAACATAGACATACATTTATCGTTAAATATAGAATCGTTAAATAGGCTGTATTAAACAAACAAGACGATATAATCTCACCCAGTCCGCGGGCGTGAAGTTGACTGCCTCGGCGAAGTTGTATCCCTGGTTGAAGCCCGCGTGGTACGCGCGCGGGAACGTGATCACAAATTCACCCGCGTGCTGGTCCGTTCTGTTACAACAAACAACGTGTGCCGTTATTTACTTTAACTCAACATTAGTTACCAACCCTACTGCACTCTGTTGTTGCTGTGTGACGATTTGAAATAATAAGTACACAACTTCAGGTCAAAGAAAATATATTACCTAACTTCCTTTGCAAAAAAAAGTGTCGAAATTATTTGTTTTACTTTCTACAAAAATGGCCATAGTTTAATGGTAAGTACGGCAGTAGTAAGTATTAAGCTCTCAAGTATTAATTGGCACTAAGGTCGATTATTGTATGCAGATGAACAAGTTTTAACATTGTTTATCTTTTGAATCAGATTTGTGTGTTGGATATCAGCTAAGTAAAACCCTGTGCTTATCTCTATACAATGCAATTAACTAACCGCTTAACAGGTACACTTTATACTTTTCTAATGTTCTTTTTATTATCTTAGTATATTCTAAATATTTAAATAACGGAAATTAATTAAGTAAATTATCAATAATTTATTCATTTGCCAAAAACACAAACAATGGACCAGGCAAACGAATTTTTTTTTACACGTCAAATAAATCTATAAAAAATTACAAGAAAAACTTTACTTTTTCCATATCTCAATAAATGGCTGAGATATTAACGATCAAAGTGCGTATTTACGGACGTTGGTTTTTTTAAAAACGCAGGCGGGCGGTCACTACTCGATGACGTCATCTCTCAGTAGTCGCGCGTAGTTGATAGGGATTTTTGACCGAAATGTTAATTTAAACTCAAGTAAAGCCGCGAGCAAACCTTAGTTATCAATAATAAAATAACATATATAATTCACATACTATCTACTACATCTATGCAAAATTTCAAGTCTGTATCTATAGAAATAAGAAAGTTATAGATTTTTGAACTGCATAGACCCATATTTTCTATACTTGCGCCGTATCATGCTCGCGGCCGAGCCACGTCGTGACGTCATAGCGTAAGCGCGGAAATTCAAAAAAGGGCTTGAACTTCTCGTCTTTATAACTTCGGAAATACTGCATGTATTGAAGTGAAATAAAAAGTTATGTAATGTATATGACCTAAGCTCGGATTTTAGGTGTATTTGATAGTAATATTTTGACCCTTTTGCCTTCTCCATTATAGACGGTTGTTACTAGACGATAGTGTATACTTAGTACCGCTCTCCGGTATGCAAATTTACTTACATAATAATAATTACAATGAACAGTCACCTGTAAACCGGCACGCCGGCCTTCATGAGCACGTTGGGGTTCATGATGGTGACCAGCTGGTGCAGCAGGTCGGGCTGCAGCTGGAACAGCTCGGGCGCCTCCGCCTTCATCGCCGCCTCGAACTGCTCGGCCTTCGAGCTCGGCACGCCGTACCTGGCTCACAGCGAACACACATTCATATTTGTTTTATAGTACCAATCAGTCTATCGGTAATATTATTGTCATTAATATTACTACTAGCATTACTACCTCTCGTCCTCTCCTAGAGAACACTTGGCTAAGGCCTGGTCGGAAATGTATCGGGGATGTCTATGACGACAACCAACATTCACCATAGCACAGGTAGTCTGCACATAAGCCGACAATTGACAAAAAAAGGAACAGAGCTAGGTAGATTGTATTTTATGACAAAAAGTCGGATCCGATACTTCTACGTGCAGTCTACGCATGGAGCGCTTATACAATTGTCTAACATAGCGATAAACCATCGATCCAGATGCATATCGTTAGATGTAATCGTTAGTTATCGTTAGACATACTTCGCGCGCATAAAGACTTCTTACTAATGGTCGCCTGCTTCGATCAATATAAACTTAGGTAACATAATGTTTTACCCCGGACTCTACTAAAAGCCGGGCGTGGCTTGCAGATAAACCAATAAAGGTTTGAAAACAAAGTAGAGATTTGTACTACTCACATCAGAGATCGCAAAAATTAATGTGTGTGTACTTATGTACACGCTTTAGAAGTTATACTTCTTTGGCGTAACAAGATAAAAATCTTTTCAAAAATTTCATTTATTATCATAATATAATGAGAAATATTATTATTATTTTATTTGTATCTATTATTAATATACCGCCAACTATCTACTTAATCCATACTAATGAGTTCTATTATTCTACTATTATTTACTAGATGGCGCTAGGCCGATGGCGTTCTTATTCTTTAAGTTAGGAAGGTTCACCCCTAGATGGCGCTGTGCTTAAAACCCGCTTCGAATAAAACAATCAATGTAGTATTTTCATTCTAAATTATCTTTAAATAGTTATAATTTATGAACTGTGATATTGCAATTAAATAAATTATATGTGTATCAAATCAAACTAAAAAATACTAGAATATACAACTTGAACATAGTTATCAATTTTCATACCACCTAGAACTAACTTCATGCTGTTAAATTTAGGTGTCGCAGCCAACTTCACATATTAAAATTTCACTCTCATCATTTTTTCATAACGCGCCTAAAGAAGTATTACTTCAATAATGAAACATTCCATTATCACACAAACGCTTACAGTAAACAAATAAACCGCTTCCTTAATCTCAACAACGAACAACGCCCGACGCGAGATAATCAGTGCAATCGGTCCATTACGACATCGATCAATGTTGCCAAGGACGCGATAACGGCGTATCGCCACTCGTGTTCGACTCGGCAAATATTTTAAGTATTCGTTTATTATTCTAATGTCACAACTGTATTAGGAGATTTCGTCACGGGTTAACGACTGATATCTAACTATAACAAAAACAATATAGACGTCCAAAGCATGAATTTTTACCACTTCCTCACTTACAACAATGTAAAATTGTAAACCGGCGAGAAATCGATGTTTTTCGCGCTCACAAATTTCAGTTGACAAACATTACTAAGTACAAACTTTAAGATTACTCATTCTAATCTAATTTTTTAAAACACAATCCATACTAATATAAACACGGTAGTGACTCTTGTCTGTTTGTCTGCTAGGTTTTCACGCTTAATCCGCCGAACCGATTGAGATGAAATTTGGTACGGAGGTAGTTTAGAGACCCTCCTGGCACGGAAGTAGGATAGGCCAGAAATATGTTTCCTTGGGATCACTTAAACGGTAATTTGTCGTTTACCGACTACCACGCAGGCGAAGCCATGAGCAAAAACTAGTTTACATACTTTAAAATTGTATAGGCTTAAGTGACTGTTAACTGTTGTCAATTTGTCAGCGCGAAATACATCGGTCGGTTTCTTGCCGGTTTACAATTTTACTTTGTTGTATGTGAGGAAGTGGTAAAAGTTCGTGCTTTGGAAGTGTATATTGCTTTTGCTATAGTTAGATATCAGTCGTTAACCCGTATACCATGACACAGAAAAATACAAGATAAATAAGGTTTTGTTTATTAATAAATGTCTTTTTTTAGCGTGACGGGATCCAACTCACCAGGTCTTGGGCTCCCCCCAGTGCAGGTAGTTGATGGAGTAGGACCAGTGGTCCTCGTTGTGCCAGCAGAACGTCGCGAAGCACATGCCCACGTACAGCCACGGTATCTGTGCGTACCGACGACATTCAATAACAGATCAACGTTCACACTTCATACCTACCTACCGCAGGGGGTAAGATTGCTGCGTTGCTACACGTACGGACAACACAAATAAGACATTAATAACTTTTACGACGTGAGAATACCTATCTATATAATTATAACAGGAGAAGCTGACTGACTGACTGACATATCAAAGCAGGCCCTACTGAATTACTCGAAAATGTTTGACATTTGGATAGGGGTCATAATAGGTAATTTGGTTGCAAATGACCTCCCCTACATCCCCTTAACGTATTACCAACACGTTACCAAACATCCTGTATACATCATCACAACCCTTTACTATCCTACTATTGGGCCCGGGTCCCCTCGTACAATGCGAGGTGTACAGGCCATAGTCTACCACGCTGGCCAAGTGCCAATACTAAAATGCATTAAATTAGTAGTGCGTGGAGAATTCAACTCCAGGCTCCCAGTACGGGAGTCCAACTTCAAAACCGTTTGGACACAACTGCTCTTCCAACTACCTCATTATTGGCAATGAAATGTACGATGTGACAAAGCTGATGATGAGAGGCCATACCTTCATGCCGGATATGTCAGCGTTGATGTGTCCCAGCACGGAGCCCTCCAGCACGGGCAGGTTGTTCAGGTTCCAGCTGGACTCGGCGTACTGCTGCTCGCCGGGGTACAGGTGCGCGCTCGACTTGGTCGGGAACCCTAAGCCACAGACGGACACGGTTATGAAACATACCCAATTACCCATCCTGACCCAGTTTTTACCGCCCTCCTCGGGTACCACCCGTAGTATTTGCCAAGACCCCCCTCGTTTTTTCACGTAATAATGAACGTAGAATGTTATTTTTTTTACTAGACTTTATTGTTCCGGTACGAACTCTCGTTGACTTACTTGCAAACTCCACTGCGCTGTAAAAAGCGCGGGATTTCTTTATAGGATACTAGTCGTTGCCCGTGGCTTCGCCCGCGGGGAATTTGGTTCTTTGGGAATTTGGTTTCTTATCGTGATAACTTTTAAACTATTGGCCCGATTTAGGTACAAGTAGTGTTAAAGACAAAGTTTATCTAACTGCACGTCACGACAAACCTGGATCACGGTATCGAAGTTTTTTAAAATGCTTGCATATACACATTATTATATCGATCTCCCGTTGCTAAAGTTTATATTGTGGGAAACGGGTTACTAGTTAAAAATATTTTGGTTTGTATGATTTTAAACTTGAAAAGTTTCTCCGCGCCACCACAGTCCATCCGTGACCACGATCCATGCAACTGGGTCGAAATGTCGGCGTACCAAAATACACATCGTGAGTACCCGTATCATAATGAAAATATTTTGGTTTGTATTCACCAGAGCCGTGGTCCATCGAATGCAGGTCCGCTCCATACTCCACCGTCACGTCCTCGTCTATGGACGACACGACGCGCCAGAACTCTCGCTCCACCGTAGACGTTGGCACCATCTGGACATTCATTCATGTTTAATATAATAATTTATATATGTACTCACTTAGAAAATTATATCAAACATTATGTATAACATAAACCTTTATATTAATTAACATTCAATTTTAGTTTCAAATTAACTAACTTTGTCCTAAAGTGCACAAATATTATACCTTATGTGTGCACTTTCCTGAATTAATTTTAAAATGAACTAATATCAAATCAAATCATATCAAAGGCATCAAACAAATTATAAAACTATTGTATCAATTAAATATGTCGATATAAAACTTAAAAAGAAACACAATTTCTTTCGTTAATGACATTTAGACATTTTACATTTAATTGTACTACGATGACAATAAAAAAAAACTACAACTCAATTATTATTAGTCATAGCGAGCTGAACTTTTGTCATGCAACATGTACTAAGTACATAGTTGTGTTGTGATACCTCATTACTGTATACGTGTCAACCGACAGGCCAACGGCCCAGTTACCTAATGAAGCCGTTAAACACTGACTTGTTACATTTTTCGTTCTAATCGTATTGTTTACTTATCGTCACTGTGACGTCATCGCTACAATAGATACAGTATAATTGTAATTATTTGTAGAATGGTTAGTTCTCAAAGGCCGCTGCGCTTAGCGATTATATGTTACAATGTAAGTCTTATATTACAATGAACCGGAGGGTACATTGTTTGGTTCCAGATTTCTGACCTGTATCTGATACTAGTTTTCCAATCAATATAAGAGTTCAACAGTGAGTTACTGTCATGAATCGAAGACCATAAGGATGTTTATTAACTCTGCATCACTTAGGGTGCATATTACGGTGTTCATGATCGCAACCCTTAAGAGGCAATACCACGCGAACCCTTTTTCAAATTTGGGATTTTTTCACTCAATATCTCTGTCGCGCTTGCGAGCGGCGTGTATGTCAGTGCGATAGGGACAACTGCAGCTCCGTGTAAAAACCCGAGGCAAAAATCATCAAAATCGAGGTTCCGTTCTCGACTAATCCCCCCGCCAAAACTAAAGTTTGTTTGCGGCATATTTATTTGGCCGTTGTAAGCGCTGTTTGAAGTAGCCTAAAACTTTTGAAAACAAAAATATCAAAAAAATCAAAACGTACCGACATAGATAATGATGATATTATTCTTGTGTGAAAAAATTATTGATCTAGAGTCAAAAACCAGCGAGGGATTAGTCGAGAACGTTTGTATGGAAAAATGACCCGTAGCATTTCCTCTTAACTGTCCCACTGCTGGGCGCGGGTCTCCTCTCACAATGTGAGTGGTACAGGCCATAGTCCACCACGCCGACCAAGTGCAGATTGGCGGACTTCACACACCTTTGAGAACATTATGGAGAACTCTCAGGTGTGCTGGTTTACTCATGATGTTTTCCTTCACCGAAGCAAGTGATAATTAAATTCTAAGACGCACATATTTTTTTAAAATTTGAGGTCCTTGCGGAGTTACAGTGTTAACAACAACAATCAACAGCATAACGAACAAAACTCACGTGCACCGGCATGTTGAAGTAGTCCGACTTGAACTGGTCGGCCATCTCGCCGAACTGCTGCAGCGTGTACTCGCGCGACGCCTGCTCGAACCCGAACGCCTCCGTCGGCTTCGACACCTGGACACGTTACGTTGACATGGTGAGCGACGTTTATGGTACTCTAGAAGTTGATATTACCAATGTACACGAGCAAACAAGAGGTAACTTTGAACAAAGGTATCGCCAACTCGACTGAAAGACTCGACAAAACTTAACTTCAATTATGAGCTTTATACCTTTTGTTGTAAGGTTGAATTTTGAACGTACACCTAAAAGACGTGAACTACTCGCTAGTAGTAGTATGTACACGTTCGAAATTCAATCTTAGATTAAAAGACATGAAGCTCATAATTGAATTTCAGTTTTGTAGAGTCTTTCAGTCGAGTTGGCGTCGGTCGGTAGTCGAGTGGGTCCAATGTCCAGTGAGACTCCGCTATCCATCCATCCATCCATCAGTGGACCCACCTCCTCGGCGAGGCACACGGGGCAGCGCCAGTCGCCCTTGGGCACGTCGGCGAGCGGCGGCAGCAGGCAGAACGTGTGGTACGAGTCGTCGCAGCCGTCGCACAGCAGCATCTGCTCCTCGATGTCGCCGCGCCCGCACACGTGGCACATGTACTTCGCCAGCTGGAGGGGGGAGGGGGGGAGGGGGGGGGCGGTCACGTCTTATCACCTTATCACCGACCACACAGCCACTAGACTCCTAATGTTTGATTTTCCGTATGGAGAACATTCAGACCACTAGCTGAGGTAAGACGAGCGGAGGTACTGGCTGATTCAACGCTGTGATTGGTTAATCCAAGGCCACACGAAACGTTGGAAAGAAATAGATTAATTTAAGCAATGGGAAAGAACGAGACGGCACGATATTATATCTGTACTATAATACTGATGTGTTGTTTGAAACCATTCGCCTGCTATTAGGAGTCTAGTGGCTGTGTTACAGTTACAGATTTATTATAATTATGTTTTGATGATTTAAAACATTACAAAATTTTCAAAATTCAATAAATGTTAGTAAGCTTTGTTATCGATATAGAGGCCAAAACAATCATTTTAATTGTTCATACTCGTATCCAGCTTTCATTCCTATTAAAATCAACATTGAAATGTTAAGTTTCATTTGCAATATTGAAGAAATAATCTATCGAATGCTCCGTATACCTACAGAGGATACGTACGCATGTCTGCGCCTGCGTCAAAGTCAAAGTCAAACACATCAAAGACCCGCCACCAACACGCTTAATAGATGCATACATCGATATAAATAACATTACAATCGTTGTTCCATCGATATAGTATACCATGCATTTTAATCAAGACATTTACTGTAAGAGTTACATATTGATATTGTTCCAAAAATACTTTGGATAAATATTTAAATAACGCAAGTTTAAACAACAATCTTTCCTTCGTTATAATTTATGTGTATACGAACATAAATAGTGTCAATCGACAAGTAAATTCCGAAACGCACATAAATTAATACAACAGTACAAACATATCGAATGTTCGTAAACTAAAAACCAAATAAAAGTCGAATAAATGAGATTAATTACGAAAATGTAATAATGTATTCTAGCGCCAATAAATAACATGTATAATGCTTCTAACGTCGTTCCCTACGAACGAAGACCCTACATAGCCTAGAGTTGCCATACGTCCCTCATATACGGGATATACTGTTGCCATATTTAACCATCGGGCCCACGTCATAAAAATACTTAAATATGTATAGCCCACTTGAAAATCAAAAAAATATAAACGCTTACACATTCATACCCCCGCACTAGGATTCCCTGTGGCATGGACCGCATGGACAACACAAAAAACATACCACTAACACTTATGACCCGAAAACAAACATTTATCTGTCATTTATATATCTGCCCTGGCCGGGAATCGAACCCGGGACCCCACGACAACCAACTAGGCTACGGAGTCGTCAAATTATGTGGTGTGGTTTGTCTTTGACATGATAATGACCCGCGCTTCATACCAACTTAATTAACCACAGTTAAATTATTTAAATTACCAGAAACACGTTATATATTAGTACATAACTGTATTTCGGGCATCGAAACTGTTTGAACGTCCGATATTATTAAGTGAATAGTATGGCAACCCTGTATAATGTATTGTATATGACATGGCAACATATCCAAACCGAATTAAACATTGTCGTAGGGCCTATGTAACTCACCGGGGGTTTCGACTGCCTCCTCTGCGGGCGCGGGGCGCGGGGCGGGGGGCGGGGGGAAGGGGGAATGACAAAGCATGTTAGCATGTTCATGATGTCCCTAATGAAACGACTGGCGGTGGGCTGATGGGATCGTGTGAGCAAGCTTGAATTTGAACTACCTTTTTGAATAACTATCTGTTTCTTAATCAGGTAGTGAAATTATATCCGAGTATAATAACAGAAAAACATGATGATATGTTGCGAGTGTGAATGGGCTTACGTATGTAATACTTATACGATTTTTTTTTTCAATCTTTTAACATTAAAAGCCGTCGTAACCACACCTATCTCATATCTCATATCATATCATCTCGATACCTGAAACTGCGCTACACACAAATCAGAAACAGTTTTAAGAGAGCTGTTTTGTGCACAAACGTGTCGTAACTAACGGATTTTCACAGTAACACATTGGATAAACGAGTAAGTGTGTTTAATAATGTAGGTATACGCTAGTCAAATCGTTTGTTTTGTTTTAAGAACCTACGGCTTATTTGATAAAAGTCAATTTTTTTGTTTACGTGTTAATACATACATTTATATACTTGTATGTATGTGTGTGTGCGTGTATATATCAACAAATAAGTATTCCTGTGGACGCCCGTGTATACGTATTCAGCGTACAGACACGTGTGTGTACGGATGTGTGTGTGTGTGTACGCACCGGGTCGTCGACGTGCGGCGCGAGCGCGGCGGCGGCGGGCGCGGGCGTCACGCTCACGGTCATGTTGCTCATGCGGTGCTCGCGCAGGCGCGTGGAGCGCAGCACGCGCGCGCGCGCGCCGCAGCTGCCGCCGCTCGACATCCACTTGTTCTCGCGGGGGCCTGCCGGGGAACGATACATCATAATAGGCTAGTTGACTAATTTTGAAAAACTAAATCATAGTTTACCAAACGGTCTAATTTAACTGAAATATTAATATTTCAGTAAAATACAAACTGTAACATAATTATTCTATTTTATATTTTTATGAACTATTTGACGTTTCCGTCAAAAAACCCGTCAAACTGTCATGGCGACTCGAGTGACGTCATATGTTGCAAAACGAAGAGCTGATTGGTTGAACGGAAAGACCAAAATGTCATGACAAGTTTGTTTAGTTTTGCAACATGTGACGTCACGCGTCGTATTGGCGTCCGCTGTCACGTGACTAGTGACTGTAATTTCGGAATTTTAGTTGTCAAAAATATTAAATAATCATGATTTATTTCATCAATGAGATCGATGTTTCGCATTTGTAAATATTAAGCTACCATAAAAATAGAAATCTACAAAATATTTTCTTACTGTCAACTAATATTATAGTCTACTCTATATCCTGCACTACATGTAACACTACTAATTCACTAACTACCTTCACTGGCCCGCGATTACTCAAGCTAAGAAAGAGCGCAAGTCCTTCTGCGTGCGTGTCCACCACTTTATACAGACTGACGCCTACCTACTTGGTTAGAGGGCCAGTGCTTAATTAGTATTTCTCTATGCGTTCTTGATTGTCAACGCGTCACTGATGTCCTTGGTGTTTCCGATATCGATGGGCGACCAAGCACTTACCATCAGATGGCACATCTTCTCATTTGTCGGCTATTATCAGAAAATACAACTGACGCAAACCAAATTGCTCACCGTCGTCCACGGACATCAGAAATACTAAATGCAGCACCAAGCAGCTTTGCCGGCCAAAAACGAAGGAAGAAAGAGTGAATATACATAATCTTCATCAAGCTGTTTAGCAGCAACTAAATCAAGAAAGTGACTACTTACTAGGCCGATTCCTCGGAGACGAGAGACTAGCGATATCATCAATGACTTAATCACAATATTATTAAGTAATGTACTTAATGAAGTTCATTTTTATGTATATTCAATTTGAGAATCATTAAGTAACATTGAACTCACTGCGCCTGGTCTCCCCCGGTTCCTCCTTGATAGGCGTCTTCTTCTCATCGAAGCCGGACATGGCGCCCTCCGACTGGCTGCCCTCGGCCGGCTCGGGCTCCGAGCTCTTGTAGCGGCGCGCCGGGGGCGGAGTCGCCGCCGGCGGCTTGCTCGACGAGCGGCTGCGGGCGCCGTTGATCTTCTCCGGTGTCTGTTCGCCTTTCACTTCGATCTTCTGCAAGTGACGAGGTTCGGGTGAAATGGTTTGCAAAGGGGATTTTTGTTATCAGTAAAAGATATCAACTGTAGGAGGAACATGATATTTTTTTTATTGATTTAAGGTAGTAAACCAGCATGCAGCACCACCTGCCGCTGCCGCCCATGACAACTGTGGCCGACTTAGAACAAGACTCATATGGGGACTGGGATAGTTAATCCGGTTAGGTGAGGTATTAGAACATTAGTTGGTTTGTTTGTAATTATGAGGACTGGGACAGGGACTGTTAGTGAATTTTAGTCCTGTTAGTTGTTGTTAGTAATAGTCCAGTTAGTAAATGTTAGTAAGAGTCTCGTTATAATCCGGTCACACCCTTGAGGATTGAGATGGTCGCCTCTAAAAAGTGTAGCCGGCCGATTATGATGTGTGGTCGGTAATTGCATAGGTGAAAAAAATTGTACTGTATTGACAAGTAAAATATTAGGCACTTTCGATTACCAATTTCGACTTAATTGTTTTTTAAGTAGTGCTCAATTACAGTTCGTACGTGATAGTAAGAGGCGGTGTACTCGTGGTGGGTAACTGCATTTTTAATGCATAGCCTGGATATCGGTGGGAGTGACGGCGGAACTATGTCAGTCAGTTACGGAAATCGATAGCGCCAGGTACAGTTTGAATAAACAACGTGCGCGGTTACATACATTTAAAATTACATGTCTTGATTTGAATAGTTGTCTAGACGGCAAACAAAATATTTTAATAAAATCGGTCAAGTCCGATTTAGTAACTGGACTAACTGGACTAGTAAGTTAGTCCAGTTAGCAGACGGTATTAGAACATTAGTTGGTTAGTTTCTTTTTAAGGTAGAGGACTGGGACAGGGATTGTTAGTGATAGTTAGTCCTGTTAGTTGTTGTTAGTAATAGTCCAGTTAGGAATTGTTAGAAAACTGTTCTTATTTGCTCGCAGATATAAACGTACAGGTACATAAAGTGGATCATATAAATTTGTGTCCCAATATACTTTGTCAATTACATATACTAAATATACCTACTATAAAACAAGAAACCCGTACAGCGTCACAAATCCAATTCTATAGACACAAAACATTCATTTTATGTTAAAAACCAATCATCGATTCGCGTTACGGTCGAGTTCTCGAAACTGTCGGCCGATAGCGAAACAAAATAAAGTGAAAACATCCAATTGCATCGCTAGAAGCTCCGCTAAATTCAATATCCGCCGCTTCGGCGAAACTATATTTACACCCGGCTGACCTGCTCTTGGACAAAATCGATATGACATTTATATCGGGATGCAGCTTTGAAAGGTCACCGAGAATATTATATTGGATAGGAAATGTCGCCTCAACCGAAGCACAACCGTGAATAGATTGGGCGGAGCTTCTAACGCCTTTAGAAAGCTATGTTAGAGGCTTTCGGGTGGCATAAAAATTCCGATGCTTTGATTGGCCACTACCCCTCCACCAATCCACACTGGAACAGCGTGGTGAAGTATGCTGTTCGCCTCCTCAATGATGAGAAGAGACCCATGCCCCCCCCCCCCCCGCTCCCTTCCTTCAGAGACCAACGCTGTGTAGAAGATAAACAATAATCCCCCCCCACGGCTCACCTCCCCTTCCCCTCCCCTGCGTAGAACACTAACTCCCGAACCACTAACAATACCACCCGAATCACTTACCGTCTCCTTATTATCACCGACGGCGCCATTGTTCTTAAAGACATCGTAAGGATACAGGATCCTCTCGTAATGATTCTTCAGGATCGAGCCGATGCCCTTCCCCTGCGGGTGGCCCATCCGGCGGGCTATCTTCGACCACTTGCGCTCCGCCGAGCACACCTCGAAACCACCTGCGAATGGGAACATCAGTAAGGGACATGGTAGACGTTTGAGAAATACTATTGGTAGGGGTATTTATCAACGCAAAGATACCCGGATGTTCCGAGAACAAACATTTATCTGAACATTATTTACACATGCTTCTTTCCCGGCCAAAAATAGAACCTGGAACCCCTCGCTTCGGATGCAGGGTCACCAACTCACTACCAACTAGGTTACGGGTCGATGGACAAGCCGCGTCACGAAACATTAATGGTTCTGTGGCTGCGATTAAAACGACTCGCTAATTTAATCATGAAAGTGAAAATAAATGATATTTATGACAACGATTTCCAAACATATTATAACTATAGATGCGGTACGTTCATAATTATAACGCGAGTCGCAATTTTTGATCCGCTCTGATGACACTGTGGATGCGAAAGATAATTACGGAACACACAAGACAGTAAGAGATAGTTTACTAAAAACGACACGAATTAGTGTGAATTGACTGCCTCACTGTGGGCGCGTGGCATATGTATCTACGTTAATAATATCATTGATGATTTCACGGAAAAACAAAAGGAGCATCGGAGTTGTCAGAAAACGCTTGAGGTTTTTCCGCTGCACATGTTTCGAGAGAATTTACGTAATAAATGCCGAGATCTTAATTACAGTACAACAATCAAAATTCAACTTAACTTCATTCAGGATATTATGTCAGTCAGGTTAAATATTTAAATCGTATAAGTTCTGCATTCTGCAACGCTGGGAATTCAGGTATCCTAGAGGCCCCATAACAAATCTAATAAGGTGAAATAAACATTTATTTCTTACTAATAATATACCGGGGGTCGGAACTCGGATTCCAAAAAAACCATTAAGTTTCGTGTGCGGCTGCCTCTAATAGCTTCAATCGCATATCTATTTATTCTATTCTCTTCAAACTGTAAGAAGACGAGTAACAATTTGAATCGTTTTCTTCCCAAAAATCAACGAAATCTTACCAGCTTCCTTGACAATCTTATGCAGCGCGTACAGATCGAGCGGCTTCCTCTCGACGGTCGGTATCTTGAGCACGGAGCCCTGCAGCTCCCAGAACTTCATGATCTGATCCAGGAAGTTCAGCTTCACGCGGGTGATCGCCTGCTCAACAACATCGGTTTACATTATCCTATCATATCTATACAATCTGATACTGATCGCTGTTCGTACATGGAACATATGGGCATGGTTAGTATTGGGGGCGTTTATAATCGCAATAGAAACCAAAACAATGATTTTTATAATTTTTGTCTGCCTGTTGGCACGGATTGGTACGTCAACTTCAACTTAAACCAAACAAAAGTTGATATTGTAGTAGGCATAGGACCATTGCTGGCCACAGGCCCCCCCTAACTTGGATGGACTCAAGGATGGACGGAAGACATGCACCGGAAATAGCCCATTGAACACTTCATCCTTCGATTTTCATCGCTGTAAAGTTGGAACCAAGTACCGGCAATCTTATAAAATTACTGTCCACGTCGGTAACGGTTGTAACCGTTTTACTAACTGTAAACTTCAGTAAAGGAATCTTCTCAACGAGATGTATTTGGTAAAAAAATCTGTTTGGAGTTTTGAACGAACAGGGATTCGAACCCATAACGAAGCCGTTTTAAAAGCTTTTTAACGAACTTCAAGAAAAGAGGAAGTGCTGAATTCAGTTGTATTTTTATAACGTTTGTTACTTTAGATATCCGTCATTTTATTTATCATTTTTTTTTATTTTATGATAGCTAATTTTATATTTTGATACATTTGATGCTAGTGAATTTCAATAATTCATATTTCCACGTACAAGCAATTGGCTACAATTAATAATAATTTATAGTAATTAAATAGATAAATCGTATAACTTCCGTACAAAAACATTTATAATTGCAAGGCTCGGTCTCTGCCTTCCAACCAATGTATAAATAGATATATCTATTATATTTACGATATATTTTGTTTCGCTCGCCTTTCAAAATCAAATTAAAACATGGCACCACTTTTTACGCTACTGTAGGTGTTATAATGAGATTCTTATTAGTAAGGTTAGGTTATTTTATTTTGCCATAGAGCATTTTGCTTCTTACGGTATCTGCTAAGATAAGATCAAAGATTTTTAGAAGTTTTCATTTCATTTTGCCATAGAGCATTTTGCTTCTTACGCTATCTGCTAAGATAAGATCAAAGATTTTTAGAAGTTTTCATTTCATTTTGCCATAAAGCATTTTGCTTTATGCCATAGGCTATCTTGCATTTCAATTTGAAGGGTGGGACCAACTGACCAATAAACTGTTACATTTAAGTCTTTAGAAGTAACGCAAGGACATACTGATTAAAATTTGTCATCAATGTTGGTGGTGATGACACTGATCCCTTAAAACTTGGTGTTCACTGGTACTCTCTCTCTGCTGGTAACCACTTCCACATGCTTTTCATTCGGTCAGTAAGTTAGACGGGCACACTTGTTCAGCTGATTGTCACAACTTTATTAACTCTCTCTATTTATCTTAATCTTAATATATATATAAATCTCCTGTTTGTTTGATGTTTGTCCGCGATGGATTCCTAAACTACTTAACCGATTTTAAATTAAATTGGCACACCGTGAGCAGTCTGGTCCAACTTGAGAGATAGGATAGCTTAGATCTTTAATACCTATATTATAAAAATGAATTGCTGTGCGTTAGTCACGCTGAAACTCAAAAACGGCTGTACTGATTCGGTTGAAATTTTTTGTGTGTCTTCAGGTGGATCCAAGAATGGTTTTGATTTACAATTGGAACCGGTAGGTGGCGCTGCTGTCAATATGTCACCATATTATTATTTGTTTATTAATTATAGAGCGGTACGAAGTTCGCTGGGGCAGCTAGTATAATAATAAATATTTATTATCTCTTTATACTGTACAAAGAGATACGCACTAAAAACCAGCAATCATATAACCCGTTCAATATAAAATTATTAAGTAAAGTCTTTGCTTTTATTTTATATTTTCACACCTACCACATTACCTCTACTAGTTGCTTTTACCAGTTCCATTATTATGAAAAGTAATACTCGTACCTATATGAATATTAATTTGTTTTCGATAATATTTTATACAAGGTACACCATACCATATAGCGGCCAGAGCTGTCATTGTATGCTCTAGTGAAGATGACCACGGCTGAATGACGCTACTCACCTCCAATTCGTTGAGCCGTTGTATCCGCGGCGTAAACCGCAGCCGGTCCACATCCACCGCGAACGGCGGCTGCCAGTGCTGGAACAAAATAAATTGTTATAACAAGTATTCTACCTCTGTACAAACATACCACGACCATAATCATTAGTTATCTGAGGACTACACAAATGCGTGTATCAAACTTTTTTTATAGTCTTACACATTACTAAATGTGTAATACACTTTTCTATACGTATGTACTTAAATACAAACAGCTCCATACTATAATATTGAAATAAAAAACATCGAAATCTTTTCAGAAATTTATAGTGACATCACTAAACCTTTACTTCCTTTACAACCGTGGTGGAGTATGCTCTAGGCCTCCTCGGGTATTAGAAATGTTCAATAGTGGGCCAGTAATAATACAAAAATGAAACCGCTGAACAGATTGATGAAATTGCTTTTTAACATTACCAATAAGACCACCTGTTGTATTACATTTTGTACAAATGTCTTATTTTTTATTTCTTATTTTGTTACATGCGTGCTATGGTTTATAATGATCATGAACCTGTACCCCAGTTTAAATAAACCTGGCTGCTGAGGAAGGCATCTTGGTGCAAACAACTGGCCAAGACAGACATAATGTGACCAATGACAGTAATGTTATGAGCCGTTTTTACTTCTAAAATCACTGACCAATAACATTTGTTCTCAAGCCGTGGGTCTATAATTATGATGTTTTAATTGTGCATGTCCATACTATCTACAGCAGACAACCAAAGTGTAGGGTATCATATTTTCAACAAAATAAGCATTAACTTGTCTAAACTCACTAACTTATGAAAATCTATTCGGTCTCCTTTTGACTCCCACATCAATTCACAAATCAATCAACAATTAATGATCAGGCTAACCATGTAAAAGTATGTGAGCAATTAGTTCAAAAAATATACTTTACTATTTTAACCATGTCTATTGCTCTATTACTCGAGTAGTTCATTTTTGTGCTAGAATACAATCTCAACGAATAGTCAAACAGATGTAGCTTGGAGTGATAGACAAACATATATATACAAAGTATAACATGAATAAAATGATACAAGTTGACATGTCAGTAAGAACTAACTTTATTATTTTTTACCCACATATTGCTTTATATTTTAATTGTACAATGACACTTCAATAATCTCAATACACAATAATGAGTATGATCATGCAATGATACAACAAGCAATAAAACATTTCAGTTCAAAAGTAGTCCTAAAAGCCCCTCAGCCACCCTATTTAAAAACAAAAAAGCAAAATAATACTGAATTCTCAAAAGTTCACCTCAATATAGCCCATTACATAACATAGATTCTTGTTTAAAATAGTTGCTGCCCTACATTATACATGCCCTTAAAGGATACTTTATCTTTACTTTGAGATATCAAAGGGGCCTCTATGTGTTGGACTTGCATCCACTTGCGAGCTTTCCAAATGACCGGATCCACTACCTGGGATACAATCTGTGAAACTACTGATACAATAATAAAATATGGATACAGGTTCCTTATCTACTTTTTATAATTCTACTTTTTAATATAAGCTAGTTGATGTAGATTAATGATTATTATGAACTATCTATATTATTTTATATACTGTGGTAATTATCTCTTACTACAGAATCCTAAAGTTTTGTTGTGATCTCTTAAGAAGATCTCTTAAGAGGTATTTTGCACTAAAGAATAACAAGTCAGCTTTATGTTTTTTTAAGATTAAAATTAAGTGTTGCATTCATGCTACTCATAACCTTATGAGAATGATGATAATTATAGTTAATAATTGATAAATACAAAAAATAAATACAAATGATTCAGATTTTAAAGTTTTGATTTTACCTCACTTTGATTGCAACCTAAGTATGGTTAATGCTTAATGGTAAGTATAAATGCATCCAGCACAAACACGTTATTATTGTAGCAGTTTGCAAGGGGAGGTTCTGCCCTAGTTTTCACTTATGAAATGAATTATTGATAGGAAACTGTTTTTTCCTTACTGCGGCCACCCCTCACATACACTTTATACTATGCATATGTAACACCACAGCTGTTATGAGTCACACCTAACGAAGAATCTATAAAAATATCATACTGAACTATTGATACTTAACATTATATCCTAATTGGGTTCATTTTTTTTACTTCTTATAAGGTAATCCCACCTGATGGTAAGTGGCGATGAAGTCCTTGAGGTGTTGAACGGCACACTAACTTAGATAAAGCCTATTCACATAATTTTAATGTTTTATTATTATTAAGTGATATTGCTTAAATTCAAATTTTAATTATTATAAAAATTCATGACCTAACAGAATGAGTTTGATAAGATTTTAACTTTACAGACTGATTCAAGGGCATTTTCTTTTAACTATTTCCAACTGTTAATCAATGTTATATGATGTATTATTTTGGGAAAGATCAGCATCACTGTTGACATAGTCAAAAGTGATTCCAAATTACTATTTTCACTAAGATTACAATGTGAGTACTTGGTAAAGTATCAAGAAGGTGCATTAAATTCAGCATATTAAATTTATCCTTAAATCTATTCATTCAAGGTCTTCAGAGTAATACTAGTCATATGATGACTTTAAAGATATGATTTGTATGATTTATTATTATGATACATATTATGTAGGTACTATATTACAATAATATGTTAATTTAGATGTAACAGGAAATCTTTCAATATATATTCAGTAGCAAAATTACATTTTTTAATTGAGACGTAGGATTACATCATTTTTCACAATAGGTTACTACAAATTAAAAGGCTAATGAACTAATTATGTTCTTAATCAAAATTACCATAAAAGTAGGTCATTACTAATTGATATAAATATAAAGAGATATTTATAGTACCTAATATTTGAACTAGAGACCCAATTTTACAGTTAAATCAGAGCATTTATGCTATTAACTATTTTTAGTTAAGGGGGTATAATAATGAGCAGATAGTTCAAATTACACTCATCACTATATTTATCATCATTTAACAGATTTGTATACCTATAAAATGTTCTTACTGTAACAATAGTGCAGTGACATTTATACCACTCAGTAATGTCTACCATGTTTGATTAATTTACTAAACCAATATCATTTTAAAGCAAACCAACATTCATTCATATCTTTTAATTAGAAACCAGCCATTACACTTAGATTTAGGATTATGTTCAAAAAAATTACCAATGAGCTTTGCATACTTAATTGATATAAAAAATTATTACACATCATTGTAAAAATAATTACTTTTACTATCAAAATAAAGTTATTAAGGGAAAGGCAAAGTAATATTGGTATGAATTTAGGGATAAAATTACGATTATAGTAGCTACGTAAAAAATAACGCAATAGTTCTTTTTTTATCTAAACTATCGTAGGCCGAGGGCACGACACAAAATGGCAACCAGCCTGCTCCAACAATATGCGACTGCATTCGACGTCTCTTGTATGCGCCCTCATGGTAAATATGGTTGAGGAGTGTATGTTACACGTATAAGATGATGTTAAAATAAAAAATAACACATAGCTCTGAATCGTATATAACTAAACAAGGCGAGGTGCACGGTTGCATCACAAGACGACCTGAACGTGCGCTTTAGGGTTAGAAAACCATTGTACTGCGGTAATTCGCAATAAAATACAAACTAATTAGGACGAAAACGGTAAAATGCCTGTGTTTGTAACAAAGAGAGTGACTTACCGCGGGGGGTTTTATCTTGCATATTCCTGACTTCTCCGCGATTGGTCTTATTTTGCTAATGTACGCCAACGGGTCCAGGAACTCTTCCGGGGTGGGCTCGAACACGGGGGCCTCTGGAGGCACGGTGAACGAGAAATTGTCTGGTTTCATGGGGGACGCCGAGTCCCCCATATTCACTTGCACATTATTTTCGTCACATTTTCCCATCTTTGAGAAAATTTGCATTTGTTCCACAATATCTAACCACGTTTAACACTTGTACATTATCTTATGTTAAGGAATGAATAAAGCGCGGCCACAAAGAAAGAGAAGAATGAAAATTTGCCTTTCCATAAGGAATCTCGGCTAGATAATAATTGAAATTATCACCAACAAATAACAGAGTTCACTTGCACGTCCGCCATGCGAAATTGAACTTTCGAAACTCAAGTGTTGCCACATGAAAATAATAATATTCTTACTTTTTTATTTTTTTCAAAACACATTTATGAAGTGTGATATGATACGTTAAAAATTAAACAACAAAAAATATTTACCTTAAACAATATTTTGGTAATTATTAAAATTAAATGAATAATATAATTATAGTGTGCTTTATATCGTTTAATTTCTTAACTACATGTATTTCAATAATATTTTGGTGCGAATAATTTAATTGAGAATATGGAATATTTTTATCCCTGGACTTAAAATGAAAATTAAAACATGAATAATACTTTCAAATGAATATTCATAATCCTTCAGAGATCTTCTGCAACACCTTACTTTATTTAAAAAAATAAATTGTCATGTGAGCAGTAACTATACGTACAATAACGGCGATGAGTTACGAATGGAATAGTGTTCCATATACTGGACTCTGAAGCGCTTATAGCCCGGCGGCTTGCGTCGATCCTAGGTGATCGTCCAATTAAGCAACAGCAGGCGCGGTCAGTAGTTGGATGGGTGACCACTAATGGCAAAATTTCTTGGGTGATTCGTGCTTCGGAGGGCACGTTAAGCCGTCGGTCCTGGTTGTTACCATTTTGTAGCAGTCGTTAAACCATTTCGGCACACATCTGCGGGGTGGAGTATGTTCTAGGCCTTTTCATTTATTAGGAGAGACCCGTGCTCAGTAGTGAGCCATAAATGGGTTTTATTTCAATAATTGGATCGTGTAAATATCTTTAAACAGCTAGTGATTCCCTTTTATTTGCGCGCTCTGCCGGCAGAGCTCTGCTTGCGCCCTTTTTTAGTATAGTGTAATTTGCTTGAGACACTGGCCAAAATAAATAAATATTAAGAAATTACTCACTATGTAGTATTTAATATAATAATTTTAGACTAACAATACCATAATTATTAATCTATACACATCATTAAGACTTTTTTAATCTATACACAGAATAAAAATTTAACTGATCGTTGTGAGTTTTGAAAGATTTTTAATAACATAATAATTATTATAAGAAAACCTATTATTGGGGGCCTTTAATAATGCAATTTTGATAACCCCAAAAATAATGTTGCATTCAAAATGTGTTATATCATTAGCTTTTTGAACAATATGTGCTCATATTAGTAGCTAATTCATATACACAACTTTAGATGATGATGAGATTATTATAATATTAATATTTTTTATGTGGTATACTATTCATACTATATCATCATCTTAAATAACATACTTCGTAAACGGTTTGTTAGTGTAGCCATAATTAAAAATATTGTTCTAGAGACATACTTCGTAAACGCGCAGACTCGACTGAAATCGATGAGCACATCCGTCATCCGCCGCCATTTGCGAAAGAAAGGCCGGATCGCTGCTCTGCGGCGCGAGTGTCATCGGGACAAGTATGCCGAGTGTATGAAACATAAATAGTTAATTTCGATAAAACTGTGAACTCAGTGCTGTCATTTGCAGTTAAAATGATTGTGAGATTTTTGAGCGTGCTGTGCGTCGGTGTTTTGATCGCTTCGGCCCACAACGCCGAAGGAAACGACGACAATGAAGGTAAAAAGCACTCTTCACGTCCACTTTATTTATTTTGTTTCTATGATCACACCTTGCACAGGCCAAGAAATAATATTATTGGCCGCCGTTGTTTAAGTTCCTTTTTAATTTATAATTTAAAATTTAATACCATTTATTTAAAAATCGTATTTTGGTGCAAATATATTGCACCTTATTTTTTAGTGTATTTTCTCTTTAAATATTTTGTTGACTTAAAATGTGTCGTAATTTATCCAGGGTGAAGTGTAGGAAAGGAACAGAGTCGATATTCGTAAAGGTGTTCAGTCAAGAGTAGTTAGGATAAAGGTGTGGGTGTCAGGTGAACTGGACAGACCGCTTCTGTAGTGTGCTTACAGCACACATGCACAGCTGATGTGGGCGTAAGCGGCACAGCCACTCGGAGACACATTCTATACTCTGCCATTTATGTTTTGTACAAGTCATACACTTTGACCTACCTGGCTTTAATGCTACTTATCACATGTAAGAAATCCATGTAGGTGTCTCAGAATGAAGTTTAATACTGTTTCTATCATTAGGTTTTTTATAGATGAATAATTCTAAGTTAGTTGGAAATAGTACAGCTACAATGAAAATTAAATTTTTAATTGAGATTAAAATCTGTTTATAATTTGGTAATTACTAGATAAGCAACTAATTTGTATTTAAATATTTAATTGTCCAGACCTGCATATTAAATGATGTTTTTTGTCTTATATTTTTATATCATCTTCCGAGCTATCTTTGTACTACCTAAATGAATGGATTTTCCTACGGTTTTAGCTAACATGGTCATTCCCCACCTTAAATCCATAAAAGAAAGGAGGATGTGATTCATGTAAATATTTTATGTATAATTTATTAAGGTTTAGTGTAAGTAATTTCGCTGAAATATGATATTGATATTTTTGGGAAATTTGTATGTGGGTAGGCTTTGTTATAGAAGTAAAAATATAATTATTTAATGTTTTCAGTGCATGTACTAACAGGAATGACTACCTGGGTTTACCAAAATGAAGCTAGGGAAGGTATCTTTAAGCTCTACTTTGTTCTTTTGCAGTCAATTCATTATTGAAGTGATAGGAGTTACTTGCCAAAGAAATTTATTTTCTGTGTGTATGTAAAAAATAACACACCAAATACCCCTGCAGTAGAATTTCCTGTGTTGGGAGTAGCATGAACTATACAAATCTTTTGTTTAAAAACCTGAGAACCAACATTTGTCTGTCTCATGAATATGCCCCAGCTGAGATTTGAACCTGGGATGTCTCGCTTCACAAGTAATGTCTGTCATGTGAGCAACGAGTTTGCCAATTGAAGGGATGTGTATGTTTATTTAAAAATGTGTATGTTTTTTTTGTGGATAAAATTGGATTAGTTCTGGGCTGTTGAATTAGTTGTAGCCTTTCAGAAATGTAAATGTCTAGTTTGAATTGGCTAAACAAATTTACATTTGTACAAATAGCTTTTTCATTATTAGTCTACATTTATGGCTCTTATACCGAGGATTGAGCAAAAGGCATTAACTCCATCTATTGTACTTTAAAAGGCTTTTTTAAAGTGCTTTAAAAGCTTTAAAAGGTAACATACAGTCATCTAGTTCTAGAATAATCTAATCTGTGATCAATGTATAAACAATGTTTTTCTATTACCCAAAGTCTTATAGACTGTGACTTTGGGTCACAGTTTTATAATTTGAACTTATTAAAATAAGTACCTAATCTAAAATTTATGTCTGCTTTATATTATTAGAGTAGATTATATATTACTCAATAACAGCATATTATTATATGAAATAATGAAGTGATAACACAAAATCAAATTATAAAAATTGTGATCATTTCCAATACACCAATTTAATAATAAATTTATACCTTTATTTTCTCAGAAGAAAGTTCACAAACCTTTGAAGCAGTAAATACCACACATGCATTGCCATGCATCACTTCTGTAGAGGAAGTTTGCGTGTATCTAATAAGAAATCAATTATAATGTCCATGTGAACAACTAGCCGCATAGTGCGCCAGGTAAGCGTTTAATTCTGTGAATAGACAGAAGTTTACATTACTGGGCGTGTTTCCACTGCATTCACGGCGATCGTGTCGGAGGCTCCGAGGCACACGTCGTGTGCTTTGATCTATGCAGTGAAGTATCTGTACAATCAAAAGAAAGAACGTTTGACAAATAAACATTTACGTTCAAATAAAACGTGAGATATTTATTGCTGCTAAATCATTTAAAAAGCATTATATGTGTGACTCGCTCTCATTTATTATAATTATTGTAGAGGTCGTTAATTTAGTGCGGGCTTTTGGTTTCATTTCTTGAAAAGCTCACACAATTATAATTTCATACAAAATAAATATAAGGTATGTGTTACAAGGAATGCAACCGGTTGAAGGTAACTTTTATTACGTCATATCATTTTTTTATATCTTTCCTCTTTACCAATCTGGTCCGGCAGCGCATCGGTTATTTTTAATTAACACGGGTCGAGTCTTTAATTAACACAATTAGAACCCAAAACAATGATTTTTAGAATGTTTGTCTGTGGTTTTGTACGCGCTAATCTCCGAAATGGCTTATCCGCTTTGGGGGCGGTTTTTACTAATATATTGTGGTAAACTTCACTAGTGTTTGTTTTATTTCAATCGGTTGAGAAATAAAGAAGTTATCTCAGTTTAAAGAATCACGCCTAACAATTTCCGAATGTGCGTACTAAGGAACATGTTTCCCGAAGCGAAGCGAGGGCGGGTCCACTAGTATAAAACATTAAAATTATAAATCTTTGACTCGTACCGTTGCCGTGAACATGTCCTGCAGTGGACACAGACAATACTTGACTCATTTGCTGTTACCGTGAAATTCGATGCTTTGTTGAACTGTAAAGTGCTTTTTAATGTAAATTTCTGATAGTCATGGTGACGTGGCCATGAGCCAAATGAAGCTTGATTTAAAATTTTAAATGTATCTTCGAGATTCGAACTTGTCTTAAACTAGCTGACCTAGTCAAAAAAAGGACCTGGTTAGTGCTGATGCCCTAACTTTATGGCATGACAGCATACGTGAATTTTTACGATATATAAATGCTAACACACTCATACCATCGGACTGGGATTCATTCGAGAACAAACTTTTATCGGTCTCATAAATGTTTGTCCCGGCCGAGAATCAAACGCGGGACTCCACGCTTCGCAGGCAGTCACTACAAACTAGGCTACGTCGTCAACAGTCAACCAACGATTAGTTAAAGCTGAACGATTGCCATTTTTCAGGGACCACTTGTCTCTACTGTAACCCACGACACTGAACCGTTAATAAAATTTACCTCTCGCCTTGTCATCATCATCATCATCATCATCATCATCATCATCATCATCATCGTAATCCATAACGGTCCCACTGCTGGGCACGGGTCTTCTCTCACAATGTGAGGGGTACAAGCCATAGTCCACCACGCTGGCCAAGTGCGAATTGGCGGACTTCATACACCTTTGAGAACAGTATGAAGAACTCAGGTGGGCAGGTTTCCTCACGATGTTTTGCTTAACCTAAGCAAGTGATAATTCAATTCTAATACGCACATATTTTTTTTAAATAAGAGGTCTGTGTAGGACTTGGTCCCGTGCTCCCCGGTCCGGGAGTCCAACGTTTCAACACTCTGCTACCATAATATTATCTGTTTATGAAAAAACTACAGTGACTTTAGTAAAGTCAGTCGTACGAGTTAGTCATACGATAGCTGTCTCGGTACAACAATGGAGCTGATGTCATGATGGCGAGGTCTGTGGCTTCGAGTTTCATACAGTCAATTATTTAATATTCAGATTGTGACACGGACAGTTCAATTTGTATGTTTGTCAAACTGGCGGTCGCGGTGAAGCGTGAATTGACTGAGATCGGAATGGGTTTTTTTATGGTTCCGTAGTCAGCAACCCTTTATTTTCGTCATGTTGATCGTCTGTGTGAAGATCGGAAAATCTTTAATACTGGAAAGCTGTAATTTGGAAAACAAATATTTTTGGTTCTGGTTGTTTATGACTAAAAAACTATACTCAATATAAAATAGTAAGTAGGTAGTAGCTAAAGTAACTTCTTATTAGAGTAACTTTTTTATTATTTATCTGATTAGGGAGTCCTTCCATATCGAGACCACGACAACCTTCCCTGTTTTTAATGCGCCCTGAATAACGAGTCGACGGCATCAGACCCTTTGAATTGGCTGTCCCAGCCAGTTTAATTTCTATGATGCTCATGCGTTTAGGGTATTTTACCTGACATTTATTTTCCACCTTCTAAAATGGAGTTTGAAAGACTTTATTTCGTGTTTCGGTCTCAGTATGTAAGTCAATAATAATGCTGCTATCTTCTTTGGCATTAATATCTCCTCTTCTTATTTGGATGCGTCGTATCCGTATCGCATCAGTAACGCCTTTGGTGTTCCCGATGTCCACTGTCCATAGTGACCACTTACCATCCGTCATATAAAAAATCCAAAATCCCATTATTTGCATTTTTCAGTGTTCATCGACTCTACCCGTTTTGGGCCAACTTTCAACCAATCTAAATATGTATTTAGATAGCTTCATTTTGACTTAGTTTAGCGAACAATGTGCCTATTATTTGCATTCACGACATCTGTCCGCCGAAACCATATCGGGGTTGCTAATTTTAAAACGGACGGCGCGGCTGAATTAATATCGCATTAGCATAATTTAGGACAAAACTGTTCACGGAAACGACTCGTTCACCAGGTGTTAGGTACCCTAGATATATTTGTCGATGCATATTATAATCTGACAGTCATTTGATACTTTGGCCTTCCATACTACCGTATGGCGCAATGGTTATTGGTTACCATGCGGGTTTTTTGATGGGTCCTGGGTTCGGTTCCCAGCGAAGCGTAATTAAAATGATGAGTTTAAATTTCAGTTTTCGGTCTTTGTGTTATCGTTGATTCTTATCGATTATTTTTATTCTTATTTTTGCCATTAATTTTTGTTCATATGAACATTGATTATTTATAGGAGGCATGTCTGCATAGGATATGCTCGAATCGAACCTAGGACCCCTTGATAGTCCGGCCAGTAACCATTACGCCATACAAGTCGTCAAATTTATTGATTAATATAAACACATTTTTATCAAAGGTCTTTCAATTCAACGCAGGAAATGTTAAAAATGACACGTGAAAAAATCGGACGATGCACTCCAGTCGCGGACGGTTTTAGTAGTTCATAAACATGTCATCGAGGACTGGGTCGGATGGCGGGCGATAGAGCTTCGATATGTATCGCCCAAACGGAAATAGACCAGTAATTAGTCCTGATTCATCCCCGTGATCGCTATTGCTCAGCATGAATGGCGCCATTAGTGTCCAGGGTGGCTATTTTTGGTTGTAGGGCCAGATCATTGTATAAACGACATTTATTTACGACAAACAAAATAACTTACACTGAACCTAAAACTAAAAAGTTAAAAAATAACATAATAACTAAAAAATATTATTAAAAGGAGTCCCTTTAGGCAAGGTTCCGAAGATACTGGCAGCGTTCCCCCTTTGAATAGCTAGGCTAATTCTTTGTCCGAGGTAGCTGCCAGCTCTTCGGTCTCCTGTGACGTCGACTAACCTTTTTGCTATTTCCTTAAAAAGCTTAATAGCACTAGGACCCCACGGACCAAGGGTCTCGACACCGAATGGGACAAAATCGTATTCGGAGCCTAGACCCCGGTATTTAAATGCTTTTGCTTTTTCAGCCGCTTCACAAGCCGCACCAGCTGTGTTGATGGTTCCATGTAGATGGGAAGGGGCCAGCGTGTCTGAACAGGTTGCATCCCATACCAGCACCCGGCCCATCTTCCATGGAATCAAACTCATACCATCCGGTCTCTTGCCATCGTCTCTGGCAATACCAGTCGGCTCAAGTAGACTTGGCACGTTGACGGTGGCAAGGGACCGGCGTATGATATCGTTAAGTGCGGCATGTCTCGAGAAGCGGCCTGCACTTTTTTGGCATGACAGTCCATGATGTCCTAGCTTGTCGACATCACTGCCACAGGGACATTTATGAGGAGCGCAGACCGGAACCCCAAGCCGTAGACAGGTTGCAATTCGGAGCGTGTCAGGCTCAAGAAATGTTCCTGTATTTGACGAAGGGTACGCGTGAAGCCAGTAGCCAGCCTCATGCGCACCCACGGCCAAAAGCCTAGCACGCGCCGAACCTGTACTACAGCTCAAAAGATTGTCATAAGTCAATTTACATTTTATGTCGTCCCAGCTCCTCTGAGAATTTGGAGAAAATGGAAAATTTTGACCTGGGCATGCAATTAAGAATGCGTTTCTAGCTTCTTCCAAGCCAACAATCTCAAAGTTTGAAGGGGATGCCCTTAAAATTTTACTTATGAGATTTGCTGAACTATGGACAGAAGATAGGAAGGCTGGTAAAGCGACACTGGAAATTTTGCGAAGATTGTATTTTATTTATTTCATTGTATTGTTTTGTTTTTGATGATATTTTGATGTGTTTAATTCCTTTAATGGATAAAATTGTGTATTGCCTTGTTAGTAGTGCAGGGTGTGTTTCATTCCTTGCACGATAATATTATGTGTGTAGCGTTGTTAGTTAATTAATTAATTACCAATCCGACGACGGCGGACCAGGCGCTGGCCCTAGCTCGGTGGTGGGGCTGGAGTCCGGCTGGCTAGCACCCCTCTCGCTTAAATCAATCACTAAACGACTTATGCTCCGGCTGGACGCTTGAGAGGTATTTATTGATTTCTGTTCTGCTATTTTGGTAAAATGTACCGTGTATACATCCATATGCATTTAGTAAATTTTTTATTTATTTGCATAATAGAAGATACATAATATGTAACCTTATCCTGCAAACAAATAAATATTGATTGATTCATACACTACAAGTCAATGCGTATAACAGTAAGTTAAGATAAATATAAGCGTATTAATTGTGAGAAATATTTTCCAAGTAGAGCGAAGCCGATTGCATCGCTAGGTAATTACTTCCAGACATCATTGTTACATTTAGCTATGGCGTTCTCTGCTTCCTGCAACATTGTCTACACAACAAGTATGTAACATAACCTTCTTTTGCTCGTACCTACTTAGCGTATTCCGGGGATGGATAAGAAAGAAAAGGACTTTGTATTACTGTCTTTTTCTCATTGCACAATTGAGTAATGTTCCGTCGTATTAAAACGAACTCTAACCAATACATAATGCATTGGGAACACTTTCCAGGTGCGTATTTCGGGAATGCACGAATAAGTTTTTTTAATTACAAGTTAATGTTTGACAATATCCCACCTTATGGTTAGTGGCGACGCTAGTGGTGTGTTAAAGCGCACTAACTTAGATGTCTATTCATTCTTGGCTACGAGACACGTACGAGACACTAAATGCGGTGCCAGCATTTTATATCCAGTGAATTTGAATATTCTTAATTGTATTGTCGCCCGTACTCTTTATAGAAATAATTGTTTTATTATATGCAAAGATTTAATGGCGCAGGCAAACAAGTCAGTACAATGAATAATGTGGTTTATTGTGAACGTAGAGGTGAAAAGGCTGTAGCCACACAAATATGGAGGTCACATTATCCAGCTTTTAATACGAAAGTCTTTACGCCCGCGCGTACGCCGTGCGAGAGAATTCGCTCCTAATGCGAATGTTGAAAAGATTTTCATAAAGTCGCGTCCCATTTTGTACTCAAGTTTGCATAGAGGCAAAGGGGAAGCGCTCGTCGGGTGTCGACGCCGGGATAGTGTCGCTATTTGGGGAGTTTTAAGCCACACCGTGGGCAGGGTTCTTAGCCAAATGTTTAAATAATATAATGATTTAAATTTATATATAAAAGTTCCCATGTTTGTATGTATGTATACCCACACACACACAAAGACACACACACACACACACACACAAAGTAGTTGTAGATTAGGATAGTTAGGATCCAATAGTGGTCTTGTCGAGATTCACTAGGGATCTGTCAAAGTATCGGGGATATGAAGCGCTCGTAGCCCGGCGACTTGCGTCTATTTTAAGGTCGTCGTCAATCCCGGTTGTTATCCTTAGTCAGCAGTCGTTAAGCCATGTCGGTTAAGCCAAGCGTGGTAGAGTATGCTGGTGGACTAGGCCATTGGGTTGAAGCCGGTGTGATGATATAAATAACGCTTATTTGTCACCTGTCCGTCTCTTAACTTCGTTCACATGGGCAATCTCTTTGTGTGGTTGACAAGAACGAGGCAGGTGCGAGTTTTTGTGCCCATTTCCGCATCTGGTGCTCTTGAAAGACATTATCCTCGGCTCGTGCGGATTTTAATTTCGGTCTGCAGGTACAGATGATTTGAAGCTTGCGCGTGTTGTAACATGACAAAATGTGCGCCTAGGTAATAAATATCTTACAGCAAATGAGCTCGATAATGTATTTTCGCAAGGTAGTGAGTAAAAGGCAAAATTCATGCATATAATTTCAGTAGAGCTTTTTTTCTGGTCTAAGTAATCTAGACTAACAAGATGATGCGATATGGTCATCGCAATATACAAGACCTTATTTGTTTTAACGCTAAGTTAACCTCGAAGACGTCACAGTATGTAGACACCGTGGTAGTGACGTAAATGCAACTAGAAATGAAATGAATGAAAATAGAAAAAAAATGTATAAACAAACTGGTCAAGCGAAATTCGGTCTCGCCGTGCCACTGAGCAATATCATGATATGGTCAATAACAAGATAGACTGTGGAAAAACTCAATTTTTTAAAGTCACTTGTATTAGGGCCTCCTTTGGAATGTAACATTTCTTCTTCTTCTTCTATTTGTATTTCCTGTGATGTGATAGCGGCCACATTAACTCTGAAATTTTCAGGAGTCTACAGTCTACCTATTTTCGTTCAAGAGGCCCTGTGACACAAGCGGAGGTATATTAATAGCGTTCCGTTTATCATCCTTTGAACACGGAACCCTAGAATGGCTTAAAGATTTTCTTCCAATTCCAAGCATCCTTCAACGTTGTAGACTTCGGTGATGCTTGCATTTTTGAGTGAATCAACTGCTGATTTAATTAAGCTGAAAAGATTGTCGAAATATTTTAACTGCCAAAATTATGTATTCTTCCGAAACTCTTTCTGCATTTTCTATTAAAAAAGTAGTGCTAATGACCGCAAATATGACTGCGTCGAATGACGTCATTACTGGCGTAGCCTAAGCTGCAATAACCACGATAGTGCTAGAATAACAATGTTTATCTGCTTACATTGTCATTGTTCTCCTATTGGTGGACAATAAAGTGTTAAACAAGCCAAAAAATGGCGCTCTAACTGGTATTAACGCATGTGAAAGTGTTTCCGCCCCGGCCCGGTGAACCGCACATTTTTTTTCAATTAAAAGGTTTCATTTTATATTCCTGTAAAAAAACAATTATATTTCGGTTACGCCAATTGTAGAATTATTTTACATTGTTAATCAAAATTCCGTTAGCGTTCCGTTATATATTATGTATATTCCAATTCATCAAAATATAGAAGTTATTATTTCTGGAGATTGGTTTTGGTTGGGATTGAAAACTCAAACTTTCGTGAATAAATCGAAGAATCGAGAAGTATATCTATGTTCATGTCATAATATATCATTTTAATTTAGTATATATATCTTCATTACCATCACGAATCGCACTTTAAACAAAATACGACGTAAAACAAAGCTGCTATGCCTACAATTTCTCCAACATAAACCGTGAGAAACACTGAAATACGAAAAGCAGTAGTTATAAACGTTATAGAATTAATTGTAGCACATTTCCGCCATGTCGCCAATGATTCCAAAAGCTTTACCTGTTTCTTGCTTCCGCAAAGTCCGGCTAGATCTGTGCCAAATTTGTCAGGCTTTTAGGAAGCTCCTCTTTTAAAGTCGACGAAGCATTCGTGTATTCAACCGGGTCCAAAAACGTTTAGGCCAATTTAACGAACTTTTAAGTCGAACGTTTATAAAATCTAAATTTGAACGTAATTTGAAGTTCGAGATAGCTATAGAGGGTATACATAGTTTATCCTCAATAAGGACAATCTTTGGAGTTACCATTAAGACATAAAGAAAAAATACTTTAAATCTTGTGTGATGTTGTCTATTATGTTGAACAGAATTGCTAATGTGGAGATTTCAGCCATTAACCTCACCCAAATGTCGTCGTCAACTCCTTACTAACTGTGCTTTGCGTAATGACTCTCAGTGTTTGCGAAATTGAACTAATGCTACAGAGGCACAGTTGTTTCGCATATGTATTTGGTGAAGATTTGTACCCAACTAGTTATCTAGTTCGGACTTCCCGAAGTAGTCTCGCTACGAGGAGACTTGGGTGGTTGAAGTACTCAAATGCTATTTCAGTTTCTAGGTCTCGCAGGCGTTTTTGATATTCGGGACAAATGTTATGTCACTGGAATCTTTTTGTTGACTTATAATTGGTGTTTGTATGGTATGGTGGGATTTACTGATACTCTCATGTATTATTTCTCGATTCAGGAAGACTTTAAGGACATTTTCATTAGTAAAGTTCTTCTTAAATTCAGGACAAAGACAGATTTTCTGCCTTAAGGCTGGGCGTATGCTGGAACGCAGGCGACGCAGTACAGCAAATCACAGTTCAGTACACCTCAGCGCAGTTGAGGCAGACATGTGCCCCCTCCGTATGCTGCGACGCAACTCATTCGCATCTTAGCTGGTACAAAGAATAGACGTTTGACAATTATTCTATTAAACGTTCTGTCATGACTGTCATTGCAACAAAACTACGCCGCGCGTCGCGCTGAAATCTGTGCCGGCTCTACAACGGGACGCAGAGCAGGACTGACCACATGTCAACGTCTGACGTGCCTGCGTCGCAGCATACGTAGCTCAATGACGTTTCATACTTTACAAAATTGCTCAGTTCTGCGCTGCGTGGAACTGCGTCGCCTGCGTTCCAGCATACGCCCAGCCTTAATATTGCCCTTTCAATAAGAGCAAGCTTCCTTCGGCGTTTTGCTAATAATGGATTGTGCTAACAATAATTTGTTTGCGTATGTAGTCTGTAAAACGATAAATAGTGTGACCTATAACCAATATTTGAACAATTGGTTAAATACTCGTATTTCGGTTACGGAGAGTAAATTGTGGATACAGTATCATAAAGTTTGAAAGCCAGAGAACACTGACAGGCCGTGTCCATACGTCCATTTAAAATGTATTTAAAATCCGCAATCAAATAAAGTGCGCATACGTGGATTACACAAGTATTTATTTATTTCCCTCGCGCTCGCTGCGGGGGATTTACTCCGAAATGCAAATGGAGGGCGCATTGAATGACAAAATGGCCGCCCACAAGTATTAAACGTTTATCTCTATTAAAAATTGTCGCAGTCAATTTCAGCAGTTAATCATTAACATTCGGGTATCACGATCCTTCGTTCCTACGTTCGCTATAAAATATTTGCGGGG
This sequence comes from Ochlodes sylvanus, assembly GCA_905404295.2. NCBI lineage: Eukaryota > Metazoa > Arthropoda > Insecta > Lepidoptera > Hesperiidae > Ochlodes > Ochlodes sylvanus. The sequence goes on along the minus strand of FR990146.1, from coordinate 582,114 downwards.
TAAACGTTTCTAGTGACTGAATGCCCTCTTTAAAGTCTCGAGGGTAATTAGTTGTTGCTTTTGACGTTAAATACAATCTTGACATTAGATAGCAATTTTATAAATGAGTTCTGTGAAACATTTTAGGTAATGTGTTTTTTGTGCAAATAATTTGAAGGACCTACTCTCCTTGGACGCTCTTTCTCTCTCTCCGCTCTCGCTCTCTCTCGCTCTCCTTGGATGAACTAAAGAAAAGGCTCTGAATTAAATGAATGAATCTTTGGAGTTACTTGATTGCTACGTAGGATAATTTTACGATTTTTCGTAATTTAGACTGAAGATTTGATCGGATATCTTTGATATGCACTTTGAATTTAGATACAAAAATGCATTAACCACTACGAACTAACCAATATTATGATTATATTTTGAATTCCCTAACATTTGTTTCGAAGCTGAATATAAAAACAAATACATAATAATTATGGATATTGTTTAACTAATTTTCAATTATTATTGGGGGCCTGCCGAGGGTAATTTTTTTGTTGCTAATTTAATTTTGGATAAAAAAATCATCTTTTATTCTTACTAATGGGCATTTCAATCACAAGTGTCTAATAGCCGTTTACAACAAACTATGTATTTGTCCTTAATTTAATGACTTGAAGATTATGGATAGCTAGTATATTTAAATATATAAGTACAGAAGCAAACATAATATGGTTGTCAATGTTGTCAGAATGCTAACTTGTAACTTTTCAGCCATCAATAAGCAGTATATAGAGGCGTCGCGTGGGCTGGCCCAAGCTCGTCAGCTCCGTGACCCAGTTCGGACAAAGTTTACTGTGTTACGCCGCATTGTCTGCCAAGCGGTTCAATTTACAACAAATACTTGGGAAAATAGTAAGAAAACAAATACGATTATGTATAAAGAAGTTGATTTCGGAAAGCAATTGAAAATGACTCGGCGGTTCGTGCGCAGTTTTGTAACTTTATGTTAAAAATATTAAAACTTTCTTGAAAGTCAAGTCAAGATATTCCTAATTTAGAAGCATCGTCTCACGGCCATTACGGCGAACTATGTGATTACCTTATTACCCTCGACATTTAGATAGCTACATTGTTTTTCAGGGGTCGAAAGTTAACTAAATCAACGCTATTTTCAGCTCCGCTCTCGACCTCTAGGGGTCGAGATTCTTTAGAGTTCACAGTGAACTAAACGTGAAGATACATAGGACTGAATCTGCATGTCTAAAAGCAATGTTTATTTTGTTTGAAAGTTTTTAAACTGAACATACTTAAAATATTAGTAAAGAGGTGCTATGAACTATTCAGTATAAGACTAGATATGTAACTTGTGTTGAGTTCTACAGAAAATGGTAAGCGGCTTGCTGGAACCACCCAGTGAGATATTTTGACGAACGACGATGATGAAACTGATCCAACAACTGAATTGTATCTCACAATTCTGCAACAGGAAACGTATTTTATGTGGATCTAAGAGTACCAACGAGTATTCAGCACCTCTGCCGCTGCCGAAACTGTGGCCGACCCAGAATAAGACTCAAATCGGGACGAGGATGTTTAGCCCAGCTAGCAGAGGATGTTATTAAGAATTTTAGTTGGTTAGTTCGATAGCATGTATGAAGGGAATAATGAAAGTGGACGTAGCGAAACAAGTATCTAAAGATCGTAGCAAGTGGAAAGAAGTGGTCTCTGCCTACCCCTAAGGGAAAGAGGCGTGATTATATTATGTATGAATGTAGTTCTATGTACGTTATGTATATAATATGTATGTTAATTGTGCGTATGTATAAGGACTGGTGCAGGGACTGTTAGTGATAGTTAGTTCTGTTTCGTAATTGTCGTATCGTAGTAATTATTATATGGTAGAAAATTAAATATTTCTAGGTACCGTGGCGCGCGGTGGTACTACCCCGGGTGAACTCTATAGGTTCTACCACCCATTTTTATGATCGAAGAACTGACGTGTTCCCACTTAACCCTCCGGTCCAAATCATACCACTTCTGCCTATACCTGTACTTTGCTACCAACATGGTAACAAGGTACAGGTATTGCAGTTGCTACACAAACTGCATCGCTCGGAACTTTCTCTACACCTGGTTGCGCTCTGACTCGACTGAGAAATAACATTATGTATTATCTTTTAACACTTTCTCTTTCATTATCAAATCGAGGACTTCAGGATATTCATGGGTTCCTGTGACCATGGGCCTATTAGTTTATTAACCCATGGACGTTCATGGACGACGGTCCAATACGTATTGATACCTTTTTTTTTTTTTTTTTGTTGTCGAGGGGGAAACCTTCAAAAGGTACCCGGCGCCGTGGGAGCGACGCCGGGGTATGTGGGATTTTTACCGCACTAAAACCCCCCCGGTGGCCTTCCTCAGCGCTGTTTGGAGGACTCCGGGATCTCCAAAGGAACGCAACCGGAGTCCTCCAAGCGCGGTGCCCTTATGTTGGGCTCTACCAGCGGGGGAGTGTTGCTCCCCCGGTAGCCATCGCTGTTATTTACGACGGTATGCGGCCACACATACCGTCGTCCTTCTCGGGGCTGTTGATGAGCGGTTCGAGCTCCCACTCTAGCCGCCCGCAGCCCCAAAGCCCCCTTTTAGTCGCCTCTTACGACAGGCAGGGGATACCGAAGCTCGTATTCTGGTCCCGAGCCACAGGGACACGTATTGATACCTAGACTTCTCATTTAGCTTTATTTACTAAAAGTTTCAAAGGTTTCGGTCTTAAAATTTTACAATTGCGATCACAATCGACTGTTTTGAAGTTGTTAAAGCTGAAACCGTCAGTCTAAAAGTTACAAATAGTTTATACGTTTCATACAACTTCAGAGATTTGAACGCAACGAGCTCTCGACTGCTCCACGTGGGTTAATTTTTTTATCATTATGGTTGACATACGCTGTTTCAGCTGTGAGCACTTCGGTTGGTGGGTGACGACGTACTGTTGGGTATTGAAGAGCACTAACTCAGTAGTGGTCTTTTCATTGTTGACTAGGAGACACCTTATAACTTAACTTCAATTCATTAAGGTGAAGTGTTGTGTACTCCGATGATATTGCGGTTACTAAATTGCTACTTAACATTATACTGAAAGTTTTTCACAACGAGCTAATAAAATTATTAGCGATGACGAAAATCTAATGTCGAAGTGAGTTCAAAGTGGTCTAAGTATATGGAGACATTTAAATTATCGATTTAATAGGGTCATTCTCATGGTCGCTCACTTTTGGCGTCGAAATGTTTCAAGGTTTTTCGAATTTCATGTTTCATTGAACATTGAAAGACCATGGTTATGTAACCGACTAACCGTCCACAGCATCTGACCGATAACATCTACTGTTCTGTAATCTCTTATCGGTCTGTGGCTTGTAGGTCATCTGTATCCTTCATCACGCTCTTAAATATAAGTAGCGGGTGAATCAGAATTGCCTCGATATATTTTTAGCGTTGCAAAAGTAGTGCGCGTATTATTAAGATTCGCGTAATTTGTATTCTCTGTAATTTTGCGGTATTCATTTGGTAAGGTAAAAACAAGTTTCCTGAAATTGTCTTCGATGAAGATCTTTCAAATTCCGTCTAATTTTAAATAGTATTACTTACATACATACTTGTATGTCATAAAAGACAGTATTTTGTTAATTAGACAACCAAAGTCTGAAATGGTCAACTTTATTAATTAGTGGGATAATTTAGTTTTATCCCTTCTCGGCTTGTTTCCATTTCCAGTTAGTAGATAACAATAAAATTATGATGGAGATGTTGGTAATGTTAATGTTATTTTCGAGCAAGGTAATAAACCTTTTGTTCCGTGTTCCATGTTGTGTAATGTTATGTTGTACGCACTTAAACTTTGGCTATTCAGATGATTATAGTGGGGGTAGTGGGGAGTGGGGGGCGGGAGGTGAGGTTCGCTGGATGACTCATCCGAGACATATTCGTACGACGCTCCTATTTATAGGCGTAAAGCTCATTCATTCAACCAGATGCACGAATTTGGACACTCCATGAGGTTGAGCAGTTCAATAATTCATCGATTAATTTTGCATTCATAACTTGGCAGAATGTACCTACACAGTGATTTAAGTAGTATCCTGTGAGCGTCTTCAAGGCAAGAATAGTCTATTACTAGGTGTAAATTCGGTATTGGTATAATAAGGCCCGCGAGAACTGATCTGAGGCTTAGAGCTCCTGGGTAAGCCGCAGTAGAGGCTCCGGTGTGATAAAGTGATCTCGGAGCCTCGCCATATCCGCCTGCCTTTGACTTATGTTACGATGGGACGGAATTCAACATAACAGGGTCCTATAAAGACCATTCTACATTCTAAACTTCATCTTGAATTACCATTAGGTGGAAAATTAGTTTAGCGTAACTCGTATAAACGCAAATTATTAGGGAACACACATCACATTTCACATTTTACATAATTTTTTATTAAAGCTATTTCCAAAAATAAATTCATTTATAAGTAAATGTGTAATCGTGTGCGAATTCTATTGTAATAATTTGGCTTTTGGTAGTTTAGTTAATATGGTAACGAATAGATGGCGTTAGAGACGCGCAGGTACAATAGCTTCGTCAAGACGCCATTATCATTTTGCAAGTAGAACGCGTTGTGATAAGTAATCCTATTGTTTGCACAGTAATTATTGTTTCAAGGAAACTGCTATAAGTACAATCTAGGACATATGACAAAGGATACCATTGTGGTAAATTTTTTGTACCTAATTATTGCTCTATTTCAATAAACCAACCTAAATTAATGATAAATTAATATCTCGATCCATTCCAGTGTTAGGGCCACTGAAATATTATATGTATGTGCTAAACTAACTGTTTTTTGAAACCGAACAACAACAACTCTTAACTATTTACGTGCCTCATCAGATATGACCTCTCAGTTCATTGCAAAAACTCTAAAACCTATTAAAAAGATATTTAAATAACCACTACCAAAGCAAAGCTCTAAGCAATGCACTGTAATGTAGCTACAAAACGTAGCGTGGTATTTAAATAACGCCACGCACCTATAGCCTCACACTAGGATTCCCTGTGTCGTGGGTGCCATTGACAATGACAACACACAAGACAAGAACACGTTACGACCAACAACAGAAATTTAAACTCATCATTCAAATTTCCACCTTTCCGGGAATTGAACCCAGGGCTCTACGAACGTCATGGTAACCATTGCGCCATACGAACATTGGACCATATGTGCGTGTACGTAGCAAGCCAGGATACTAATTGGTTATTTAGAAGTGGTCGGATTTGGATGCAGAACGTACCCTCATAATAAATCTTGTTTGTCTTCAGAAACTTGTTCCCTGTGAGGATACGGGGCAGTGTACGGTCGTATGAGACGTACCGAATAAGGGAAAAATCCGAAAACATAGTACATAATAATATAACGCTCGCAACTATCATTTTTACATATGTATGTTGTTATTATATTATTCGTTACTATAATTTACAGAAATGTTGTGTCTGTTCGTATGTGTTAAAAACGCACCATACCAAAAGTACTGCATTGAATTTGGATATCATTTAACATGGTGTCCTTCAAGAAGCAGGTCCATCGCTTCGTTCTTCCGGCAACGCGTTGGTGACTCCTGGTATTGCTAATTTCCATGGGTGACGGTGAGCACATACAAGTGAGCAGTATCTATGCTCACTTGTATGTGCTCACCGTTATGTTTGCCTGCTAAGCGCACAAAAAAATATATTCTTGATGTAAACTTTACCCTTTATTCAATAAAAGTCGACCTGCTCTATCAAATCAAATGATATTATCCGACATCGACGTCAAAAGCGGGCACGGTTAGTTGAAGTAATTTCGTGGTAAGTTTCTCGAGTGTATCGGTAACTAAGTCGATAAAATGATGAAAGGAACGCAAAGGAGATCAAATGAGATACCTGCCGTGGAAGGAGCGGTTGTGCTGAACTTTTTCATTTGGTAACTTTGATTGCGTCCGTCCGGGCGACCGTCTGCTCTCGGCTCGGATGTCCCACGAATATAAATTAACTGGTCTGGTCGCCACCACTTTATATTAGTTTACGCTGTGAATAATACGGATTTATATTTTTATTTTTGCTATAGGTATCTGTGAATTTTGATATCATTATATTAATAGATACGTGAAGCATATATAGGGTGTCCCACGGCGGATTTATGTTTTTAAATACGATTATTTCAAAAAGTAATAAACGGTTCGGAGAGAGGGTGGTATCGTTGGAATCAGTGATCGTGCGGATTTTTTAATCACGATGTCGCAGTGGTAGAGTGAGCATCGCGCGCTCGCCATCGAAGCATGTTTAAAAGGCACGATTCGTACGTAATTGCTCGTCGACAATTTTGTTCACACTTCGGTATTCGACGGATAAGTGATGAACCGAGTGTGAATTTAATTCGTTCCTGGGTGCAGAGGTTCCGCGCAACTGCTTCGGCTATGAACGCCTCATGGCCGGGGCCCAGTCGATCATCAAGGACCACCGATAACAATGAACTCGCTGAAGAGAGTTTACGTGAAAATCCACGACTTTCGATACGGAAAAGGGCAGTCCAACTGGCACTTCCAAAAGCGATTATTTACGAATTTCTTTTTGCCGAACCTGCGAGCTCATCCATCGTTCTCATCGCACACGTGGTTCCAACAGGATAGTGCGACCGCACACACGGCCAGAGCTTCGATGACTTTGCTTCGGGAAGCTTTCCCTCAAAAATTGATCAGCCTCTTTGGGGACATCCCGTGGCCACCGAGGTCCCCCGATTCAACCCCAATGGTTTTATTTTTACGGGGCTACCTCAAAGAGAGAGTTTACATTAACAATCCCCGAACTCTTGTGAACTTAAGGAGAAAATATTCGTCGAGAAATCAGCACAATTGAACCAAGTTTACTGCAGCGTGTGGCGCGGAAAACGAGGCTCCGTTTTGAATAGTGTGTGCAATTCGACGGAAGACATTTGGATGACATAATCTTTAAAAGATGAAATCCGCATTATTATTCTGTCGTTTGGTACTTTAATTAAAACGATATGTCAAATAGTTTTTGTTTTATTTAATTTTGAAAACATAAATCCGCCGTGGGACACCCTATACTTTGTACACCTTTTTACGAAAGTTGCGCGGACGGAGGATTATGAAATTTGGCACACTTATTATAGAGGACTGCAGAATTCTAATTTTTTTTGTAAAAATATTGTATAAAATACATTAAATTTATAAAATTTATATAATATCATACACTAATATTAGTAACTCTATGCACACTAACATGGCTTTGACACGATATAACGTTTGAAATGTGAACGTTCATTGTACGGACATGACAGAATTAATTACGGTCAAATTTCGAGCGCAGAGCCGGTAATTAGTGTTATTAAATTTGTCAATGACAATAATAAATTAATGAAATTTTAATATTTCTCTCAATTACGAATTTGTAGACTTCGTTGATAATGTTGAGAACCTCTCAAGTGCGTTACCTTAGCAAGCAATATCCGACATACTTAAATAGTTATTATCGATAAATGAATTTAGTCAAATACTTTTTTTATATTTATTACGAACTATCCCGGCATACGTTCTTCTGCATAATATTTTATATACATACATATAACCTACTTATTCTTTCTTAAACCGATATTGTTATTAAAACTCATATCTAATTCCTAATTTATGACACGTGTCATATCGTACAGTTATTAGTGTAGTTATTGCACTACCTAAACAGTCTAGACTTGGCAAATTTAATTTATATCGAGTTGCACCTAGGATGGATATTTGATTTTAATCTTGAGGTGATTGAAAGTTTCCGAGCGATACGAGTCAAACTTGAGTGGAGTTGACTCGTAATTTAATTAGAAACTATTAAGCACAGAGGCGGTGGGCGGACCAGAGATGCCTCGTGCCTCCGTCAGCTAGGTCTGCGTTTAGCACGACGCAGTTTCCCCCACATGTTAATTTCTAGTTACTGTCGTGGTCCTCGCTGCCAATCGTTTGACGTGAAACTGGATAGTTAAAGACTGCTTGTATGTACATATATCATAATTCCTGTAGGTATGAATGAATCAGCAAAGAATGGTTGTCGGTTGCGTTATGATGACAGCTGTTGGCGGCCTGCCATCATCTCATATTATTACAATTTGTTCGTCTCGCCACGCGCCAGATCTCGCTCCTTCGATAATTTCATTGTTAGAATATTAAATATTATGTAATTTTAGACGGGATTCTTTACCCCCCCAAAAGCTTACTTCAATACATCAATAAAAGCTGCATTAAATCGGCGTAGCCGTTTCTGAGATTAGATGAGATTAGTGGCAACCAACCAAGCACACACATGTTTTATGTGGCAAATATGGGTTACCTATTGTTATAATGAGGATTTTTTATAATGTGTCTAGCAGCGTAATGAAGTATGCTCTAGGCCTCAATGATGAGGAAAGAACCGTGCTCAGTATTAGGCTATTAATCATTATCATCATCGCAGTCCATAACTGCCCCACTGCTGGGCACGGGTCTCTTCTCACAATGAGACCACCATCACGCTGGTCAAGTGCGGATTGGCGGACGTTACACACCTTGTCAACATTATGGAGAATTCTGTGTGCAGGTTTCAAATGTTAATTAAATATTAATAAGCACATCGTTTTAAACATCAGAGATACGGGCAGGATTTGAACCCAGGTCCCCGGTTCTGAAGTCCAACGCTCAAATCACAAATGGTTGAATCCAAATATGGGTTTTTAATGTAACTAGTTGAGAAGCGAGGCGACGAGCCACCTACGGTAGTCTGGTGAATGGTGATGTTGACAGAGGACGGTGACCTCTTGCCCGGTGGGGACTTATCGTTTGTTGGCAATTTATATCAAAAATCATAATGTGTGCAATTCACACGTGCTAGAAGTGAAACTCCAATAAAAACTAATACTGTCAGTCCAAATATTGGACTTACGTAACGTACGTACGTTTGGCTTACGTAAGCCGCCATTATGCCGATGCTTCCTATCTCATTTATTCCCACGTTAAAATGTGTCTGTCTCTTTTTCGTTTCCATTTCGTTTCATTTGCGAGTCATTTCCGTTTCATCGAATTTCAAATCACAACGATGCTATAGAAGTTTTTACCTCAAAAATGTAGACGTAGCACGTGTTAGATAACGACATCGTAGGTGGACAATAAAGTATGTGATACCATCGGTTGGGGTTTGTGTGTTGACGGGCCCGCCCCGCGCGGGCGCTGGCCGTGTTTCAATATCGGCCGCGTTACTGTGAATTGTGAAAATTTATTTGGGTTTATATTATTCTGTGCGGGAATGTGGAGTTATTAGGGTTGGCAGACCAAAAAGTTGTTTCTGTGATGGTGGATAGGTACTTCAGTAACATGCAATGAAAAATCAATGTTACTTCTATTCTTCTTCATAATCTGTCTTACTAGAAATAATAGTTGTTATTCTAACGTTATTGCTGTTGCTTACCTGCGGCGCCTTTGCAAAACGGTGGTAGTGCAAAGTGTATTGATAAACACCTACGTACCTACCTGAAATGAAAGATTACACTTTTTTTGAATCCATGCTACCCACTATACAATAAATGTTAGCGTGGGGCTATGAGTGTGTAGTGTTGTTTTTATATGAACGACATTAATAAGTTTCTACACATTAAAATTAAAACACAAAAAATCGAGGAGACTCGAATAACGTCTCCCCAAACTGTTACTCAGTGATGTTGCAAATCATTATGATATCGTCTGGGAATGTTGAGATGGAGCGGGTCTGAGGTGGGCCAACGAGCTGAAGGCGTCGGGCCCTACCTGCGCGCTTCCGAGAAATACCACCAGCCGCGGCCCTACCGGTGGAATACGATGCATTGTCGATCCTACTTTTTCCCTCGTACGAACGCTGGAAAACGATGCATTGTCGATCCTACTTTTGCCCTCGTACGAACGCTGTAATACTATGCATTGTCGATCCTACTTTTGCCCTCGTACGAACGCTGGAATACTATGCATTGTCGATCCTACTTTTGCCCTCGTACGAACGCTGGAATACGATGCATTGTCGATCCTACTTTTGCCCTCGTACGAACGCTGGAATACTATGCATTGTCGATCCTACTTTTGCCCTAGTACGAACGCTGGAATACTATGCATTGTCGATCCTACTTTTGCCCTCGTACGAACGCTGGAATACGATGCATTGTCGATCCTACTTTTGCCCTCGTACGAACGCTGGAATACGACGCATTCTCGATTCTACTTTGGACCTCGTACGAACTTCCTGTGCTGCTTCGTGGCATTCTGACATGTCCTTAAAACGTCAAAATTGGTTTCTTTTTTAACGTTATCGTTGCGGTGTTCAGACGTTGATCATATGCGATTATTTTCACATGTTAACAGCATTGGCATAGACAATTTTTTTAATATCATATGTATTTGTGCTATGATTCGGTTATTTATTTATTATTTATTAGTTTTTTTAGATAATAATTAAAAAACTATTTCTACGAGTATATGAATGGTTAATAAATCTTTTATTATTTGTTGTTTCCAGGTAAGCTCGAGAACTGTTCTTATACTGAATAATTGATCGACTTAAGAGTCGTAGATCCGTAAGTAAGTATTCTCTCTTAAATACATACGGCTTTATTGAGGTAATGCTTTTACTTATTTTCCTTTAATTAAGCTAGATCTTGTCAGGAGGACTGTAACAAATGCACTGTGAGACAAAAACAAGTAAAATATTCACGTAAAACTTTTATAATGTTTATCTGTGCTTAGTTAAAACATTTTTAAATTCCCGTAGTTGTATGACCCAAATGTCAATATCGTTTCAGATTAAAAATTATTACATTATACTAATTTGGTAATATGTATGTAAATAGGTAGTATTTATTGTGTTTGAGACATCATTATACACTGCGGAATCGACAGTGATGTTAATTTTTACGTTCGAATATTACTCGAAGTTGCCAGTTGAAATTCTCAAACGAGAAACAATCCAGTTTTCGTAGTACGGTCACTTAGACGGCTGGTGTTATTTTGGTGCGGTCTAGACGTTGGTTTATATATTTTTTGTGCTGAACCCTCTCAAGTAGTTTTGTTGACTCGACCATTCTGTGGTCAAAGGATCGCCTTCGGAAGGGTGCGGTGCCCGTCGGTGTGGAATAAGGTCGCGCTCATTAGTCGGGCCCCAAATACCAAAGTTCTGATATAACCTCGTTGACCTTTTTGTGTTTTGGGTTATGCTTGAGGATGAAGTTGTTTCATCTGAGGCTATCGATTGGTCCATTTTGTTGAACTATTTTTTTAATTTTGAAAAGATTTATTTTTATAATCTTTGTTATTTTTAAGTTTTTTTTTAACTTGCAATGTTGTTTAGTTTCTTTGTTTGGATAAAATCATTCAAGCTGAATTAGAACTATTTCCTCTTGACCTACGAAGTTGAAATTGAATGGAAATGATGCTATGCTCAATACGACACACGATGGCCTGGAGTCTCGCGTTCAATTCTCGGCTGTGGCTTGTGGCATGTGGGTATTGACAGTGTATGTCGGATCGTAGGTATTTATAAGGTCTCTTTTGTGTACATGCCACCCGCGATAAGCTTTTATAATTATATTTGATGTAAAAATAACTTGAATTTGTGTTTTGATAATTTATAAAGAATAGATAATTTTACAATACCTTTAAAATAGGTTCCTATGAACGATTACAAGCAAGAGCGTCAATTATGGATTCTTTATCGATTAAAGTTTGGAGTGGGCTGTCCGCGGCGACCCAGTTTCGAGCCGCTGCCGCTGGCCCAAGGAGCGCCCGACTGTTGTGTGATAACGATTTTCTTGATAGTATCGTTGCTATGAGTGTTATTAACAGTAAACAATAATAAACGCTTACACACTCATACTGCATATAGTAGGATTCAGTGTGACGGGTTACATGGACAACACACAACACCCACGAGCTGAGAACAAACTAAATCGAACCCGGGACCCCTCGCTTCTCAGACGGGATCACCAACCAAGCTACGGGTCACAACCTGTAGTGTACAAACTGAAACATAATGAATCGCGCTGCGTCAAGGAATTCTAACTACAGCTAATTGTTACAAGTGACGCAGCGTTTTCACCAAAGGCCAACTAAAGTTAACGCTTGAACAAGCGGCTCCATCATTACCGCTGTCCAATAAAAACTATAAAGATTCTACTTTCAGCAATTAGTTAGGCGATCGTTCGGGTGGGGAGCTCCCAGGATTTCCGAACCTTATCGCGATCTCACTTACTGCGATTGTCTTCTGCGTAATAAAACGCCAGAGGTTGCTGACTGACAGACAATAGCCTGAATCAGTGGAACTGAAGTCATGAAACTTAACAGGGGTTCCTTATATAGTGCCTAGGAATGGATACTTGAAAATTCAATTCCCTTCTAAATTCAAGTTCATATTAGTGTAAAAAGAACAATGGCCAAATTTCTATAGGAGCTGGACTCGACTTTTATTTTTGATGTCCCAAAATAAGCTATAGTTAGATCGGTTTGTTTTTATGTTCTAAACACCATCCTGTTTGAAAATCATTCCTAAATAGCCACGATTTTTTATAATAACGTCTGAAAGTCAACAATAATTTTGAGGTTAGAATTCACAAGTATCTTTTATCCGACTGTGGCGTAGCCTAAAAGTGTAGTTAGCGATAAGCGAGAAGGGTAATTATTGATCTTGTTTCTATTTGTTTCGATTTCTCAGAGAATTACCAAAAAAATAGAACATCTGTCAAAGAACACTAACCCCGTGTCTGTCTATATGACTCAATAAATTCAATGAAATTCTATATTGCTTTAACTTGCACAACATGTAGTTTAGAAAATAAGGATGGCACAACATCACACATGAAGCCTATCTTGAAAGACTTCAAGGCTTTATTGTGGTTTGACACCATCAATTCTGCCTGAGGAGAGTTAGTCGCTAGATACATACTGTCTTTCGGTATTCAATGCTCAAGTTGGACTTACATTGACAAATCGAGTAATGTAGTAGCTTACATGAATAAATGTAGGTAGATCGGTAGGTAGTAAAGGTAGGATTTAAGAGTACTTAAAATGAAAGAAATAGGCTTGACAAAAATACTTTTTATTCATCATCCTCTCTTACAACTACAGCATCGAGGAATGCTGCTGGTTCTGATATTGTGGGCTGATGCCTGGCCCACCCAAGGTACCACACAAGTGTCATAACGTGTGCACAGCACCCAACAGTTCTTCTACCAACAAGGCAATTACAACAATATTCTACTATAGCTTCCCTTCCAGACACATTATTTTCAATTAATATATAAACATAATATACTTTTCTCGAAATGTGTCTGGATTTAATTTTGCCTCTTATTAGCGAATTATTTCCACTTCCTCTCAAACAATACTCATTTACATTAATGTTTTCTCTGCTTATTTCAATGCGATACCCTCCGTGAAATCTGACATGTTCACTATAATAGGACCTAGCCTGTCGAATCTGATATGTTCCTAGGGCAAATAATATAACTTCACTATATTCTAAATGGGGGAATATTATATTAGTATTGGAATGAGCTGTTATACTAGTAAAATTAGATGTGCGTCTATTCATATTCATTGCGTTTACAAAATGAGATAAATTATTATTTAATGGAAATCGTTCCCTAATCACATTTATGATTTGCTCAGCATCATTTCTATTTTTAACCGAACACGGAATTTATTTAAAAGGCTTGCAGCTATGGTAAACATTTGCATTATATGTGGAACGGTTTTATTAAAAAAAAATTGCCTGAATATTTTAAAGTCTCGTTTGAAGTACCCATTAATAACTTCCACCACCCAACGGCATATTGTAACGCAACAACTCCTGTTAGCTTGCTCGGTGGTGAGCTGATGTTGACCCTCAAGCAGGGATTCTGGCATATATGTTTTGTAGCTGCAAGCCTCTAACAAACTAATTGAGTCTCTAAATCCCCTGTCCAGAATAAAAATATCATTATTTTGAAAGTATTGTCTGAGAGGAGAGTTTTCAGTGAGAGTTCAGTGAAAAGAGACTTCATTATATCTGCATCAGATGTGGTAGCTTTGTATAGGCCAAAGCAGTCAACAATGTAGCCATCAGGTGTCACCAGCAAAAATGGTTTTAACAAGTTTTTATATTTATGAAGGGAATATGTGTCCTTTTGGAACATATAATTGGAACTTTTGTTTATATAAATATAAGTCCCATCACATAATTATCGTATTTTTATTATTTTCATTATAAATAGCATTTGGAATTATTAAATTGTGTTGCAACAAATGTTCACGGGATACCAAGCCAATAATGAAACAAATATTCATCAATTCTTCCAACACTTTCCATACTTGAGAAATCCAGAAATGTATTATAAGCATTCTAAACAAATATGAGCATTTATAGGCAAGTAATATTTGTATCTGCTTAGAGTTGTTGCTCTTAATGGGTCAGAAATCCTATGTAAATCTCTGTTCCGGCAACCAGAAAAAACACAATGTGCTGCAGTATTAGCTGCTCGTCTATACTGCGATAAAGTAATCACATCGGATTCTTCTTCAGAATGCTCGTTGGTGTTTATAGAGCTTGTAGGTTCTTGGGGTTGAAGCTCTGGTTCTGGCTCCGGTTCCCACTCTGGCTCAGGCTCTGGTTCGACCTGCTGCTCAATATTTTGCTGCATATTAAGCATTGCAACTCTCTTGAGTCTCAGCCAACAGGGATGACAAACATGGTCTGATGGAGTTGCCTGAAACAACATACAGCCTTGTCTTAACATGTTACAGCTCATTATTATTGAACCCAAGCAAATAAAGACATTGATATAAAATAATATTAGGTTGCAGTGATGAATTCACTATAACACTGATAACAATACAAAGAAAAAAGTGCATAATATATAAATCATAATTACCTGCCGTGGGGCAATTCTATTTTCAACTTCAATATGTATCGCTGGTTGTAACTGAGATGGATTCTCTCTCACAATAAGATCATCACGTTTACGCTTTCGCAGAGAACTTCCACAAAGTACGCAAACATGCATGTGGCCACGGGAAGATGAGGCACCAGGTTCATTAGCCAATCCGGCGTTGACCTGCTGCATTGCCAATTGTTTACAGGGATCACATAATTATGTAATCTTCTTCAGTAATCTAAAATAAGAATTAGAGTTGTATTATGATATATGATTGTGTGTGATGGTTTAGTTACGTTTGAGTACTAAAATAAGTAGGTATTTTAAAATACGTACTACTATTGAAGAATTCCACTCGCAGATCTTAGAAATTACTCTCGTATCAAGCTCAAAAACGAGATGGCGGCGAAGTGTATCGATGCGTATGTTACAATTAACACACAGCAATCGCAGGGCTAGTTGTGGCGTCTGCATGATATATCAGGTCTCTCACGAATCCAAAACCAAAAAGCAAAATCGGTGTCCAGAAGTCAAAAGCACAGGTAATCGTCACAAGTATCGTTATCAGTCCGTAAAACAATGGCAAGGTCAAAACAACAAGAAAATCCAAATAGCGCACTTCGTATCACAATTCACAACAACGTCAACATTCAATTCAACAACAAGGTGAAGTGAAGAAGTCGAAGTAAAGCCATCATGACATCAAGCCACCAAAGAGTATAAAACATAGATTAGACACAAAAACTGCGTTTTAAGCCACAATGATGCTAGTAATAGAAAACTAATAATCGGGTCGCATCAGTGTTTGCAGATGCAAAAACTAGAAATACCGTGAATTCTACAAAATACGGTGTATTGTATGAGATTTGAGGTTTTCCCTATTGCATCAGTTTTTGTGTGGGTCAAAATACGGTAAAATGTACTAAAAACACTAAACATCGTTTATGGTAGACCTACCATAATTATGTGGTATCTGGCAACACTGGGTCGGATCGATGGTCCGATGGGTCGATGCCAAATGACGTTCACAGAGTACTTAATCACTACGATGACGTTCCGTTGTACGCAGTTGAACTAGACAAGTTAGTCCAAGAAAAGTTACAAAAACAAAAATAAATGAAAATCTTTTTTTTGTGGCTACTTAAAGAGATATTTCTTATGTTTTTTAAGATCTTAAAAAATAAGGGTATTTTTCAAATATATGTCATATTGGGACGCTATCGTTTCGTCGTCGGGTACGATTTGGCCATCCTTCTTTTTGGTGATATAAAATTGGAAGTACGCAATATACATACATCCCGTAGTTTATGTTACTCTGAATGACTCAGGGACTGTTATATCCAGGGAATACGTGATGTCTTCTTCAAGCTTTTTGGAATGCATCCTCATCTGTTACTTCAGCATGCTCGCTATTAGAGACCTTTTCTACCGTCCACCGGTTGGGAATTGAACCTGGAATCGTTTATTCAGCAGGGCCAGCTTTAGAATCTTATGCTAGTTGATTACTTACTCGCTAATCTCTGGCTGTGAGACGAGATACCCAGATGTCGGTGAACTCACAATTTGCTAATAACGCGTCACTCAAGCCCCGGTTGGCCCGTAGCCGCCTTTCGTGAAATTAATTAACTTAATAGAAATCTCTAGTACGGGAATGTTTTTCGAATGAAATAAACGTATTACAAAAGCTCATAGTCCTACACAGACGGCTCGAGCAGATATCTCGACAAGTCAAGCGCGGAACGAGCGGGGTGAGGCGCGTTCCCGGATTTTTAATGGCGTTTCGGGAAAAATTAGCGCACGCAAACGAGTGCACAATCAACCTATTTCTGATGTAACCCATGATTAGGATAACAGTGGTACCATAGTACGGCGAACTCCAAAAAGGGACCTTTCGTAGCCTCGTGCCTTGTCCAGCAGGGCGTATCACACGCAAGGGAATTAAACTTGGACTTAATGACGAATGAGGCTTGGTACTCATGATTTTTGTAATCACAGCTTGACTGCGGTGTGCGGTGCAATTCTTGACAGTTGTTACTGAGCAGACACTATTGACAGAAAAGCCTGTCAATGTTACGTATAGCTCGTTTCACGATCTTCACTACATCACGACACACGATACACGACGTTGTCACGCACTGAATTTAACACCGTTCTTGTCAAATACAGAAATGGTGAATACCCAGCAGCAATTAAAACGTCCAAGTATTGTTGAAATGTAGGTATACGTTAGCGAAAGGGCTGGCCTTTTTACCCAATAGCCCTTTCGGTTCTAGTGTGATTCAAGTATTTATTCAGGACGAAGTTTGTTCATCAACATAAGTGTTAAATTAAATTCTGAATTGGAAGTCTAAAATGGGTTGCTTTGATTGGCAATGGAAATATTGTTCACGAGTAAATGCTCGCTTCGTTTTTGAAAATAATATGAAATTGCGATAACTAATACTTACTCGAAGTGTCACCAATAAGCTTCTACGCGCCTTCATTGAACTGTTATTAGAAAAATTATATTTGCGGTACTGTAAATTATGTTGTATTTTATTTTATAGAATACAAGCCTACACCCGCGGCTTTGCCCGCAAAAAATCCCTAAATATTATAAAAGTTGATTAAATCAGAGAACTTTCATACTAACTTTGAACCCCCGTTTTACCCGCTTAGGGGGTGAGTATTCAAAAATCCTTTCTTAGTGCTCCCCTACGTTATATAAGGAACCCCTGTGCAAAATATCAAGTTTCTAACCCTTATAGTTTAGGCTCTGCGTTGATATGTCAGTCAGTCAGCTTCTCCTTTTATATATATAGACATACTTTGTATTCGTGTCTGAATAGCCCAGCATGAGACCAGTTGGAAGCTTTATATCCAATAAGTAATTTTACACATGAATTGGCGTATGACCCGTGAAGCCTGTCAAATTGGCCGGCGCCGGCGATGGCGATTGCAGTCGATCCGTGAGGCTTTTCTAAATGTAACGATTGATCGGGGATCTGTGTCGTTCTTGATGTTCCATACATCTGAACCTAAAACGGAAATCCTATACGATACGGAGTACGGAGATACGAAATTATATAAGTTACAAACCTTTCTAATTATCGAATAGGTGTCGCTACTGATCAAATAATACTTAATTCGTTAAGCTACCGTAATGTGAAATTGAAAGAGATTTCAGTTAGAGCCGGTGAGATGGAAAATATCGTCTGTCACCCTCGTTTTATTAATAACGGATGTAATTGAATTTGCGACTTGATTTATACGCAGCGTGTTTATGGGTTTAATTACAATTCGTAGATTCCGGTTGTATAAGCTACTACCTAGGTAGGTAATATTTCTTGCTAATTGATAGCGCTTGCGGTCTAATTAGCTCCTTCGGAATGTGGAGTAGGATTTATGTCAATAACGGAGGTAGGTCACAGTCGACGCTCAATGGTATTAGTAACACCAAAGGCATCCCAATTGCCAGACAAGACAAGAAGGAGACTTGCCTTGGCTGCGTCCTGTATCACACATGGAAACAAGGGGATTTGACTTTGCAGTGTCCTAAAAAAAAGCTAAAAGCTAAAACACTCATACCTTCGCAGTAGGATGCACTGTGTCGTACATGGTATGGATAACATGAATCACTAACACTTACGGCCCGAGAGCAAACATTTATTTGACGCATTAATATCTGCCCCAGCCGGGTATCGAACCCGGGACCCCACGCTTTGCGGGCGCCGTCACTACCAACGAGACTACAGTACATTTGTATACCTAATAAACATAAATACGGAACATAATGTAAGATAGAGTACAGACATTAGGGCCGGCCTCAAAAGTGATCTCTTCCAGGCAATTTAGATAAAGGACCAATAAATTGGATCAGACACGGGTGCTCGTACCTACATGAAGACAAAATATTGTTTATCCATAATATTTACAATAAAAACAATGCCCAAGGCACCTAAATTGTTTTGGTATGGAAATAGGTTGAGATCCGATCAAAGTTGTAGGATAGATTTTATCTCGGAAATCATCCATTAACGGAGTGAAAAGGGGATTGGAAGGGATATAAATTAAATTCATCATAATTTGCTATAAAATTTGGCACACGTGCAGACCATTACCGGGACTGAAACATAGAATTTATTTATTTCTTCCTGATCTTCCTACATCTATGGCTTACATGGGGACCTTCATGAAGCGGGTCCATTGCTTCCTTCTTGGCCGGCAACGAGTTGGTGTCGCCCCTGATGTAGCCAATGTCCATGGGCGACGGTTTTCACTTACCATCAGGTGACCCGGCCTGCTTACACCATAGAAAGGGTTTCCGTGGGATAATTTTAACCGTATATTGTTGTTTTCCGCCCTCAGGCTTACGAAAACTAAAACTTAAAACTAGTGAGATCTATGTAAGGCGAGATAATCTAAGACTCGTGTCTCAAGATTACGCAGGATCAGCATCGACTTAAAACCTTCCGCCCGGTCCCGAGCTCCAACAATAACATCGCTGAAGGAGACTAAGTGCCACTCAAATTCTCCGGAACTCCATAACTGAAACGTCTCGAAGAGAGTATACTTCCGATTCTACGGAATAGCTACATGAGAGCTCTGAAAGCCTCTCAAGAGCCGAGTCTATGGAGCTGGAAGAGCCTGAAGGTCATAGGTATTGAGAACGTTTTGAAATATTGACCGGAGACATTGAAACACGGCCGAAGTTAAAGTATTGTTTTTTAAACAATAGGTATTTTGTAAACGTAGGTAGGAGATAAATGTAATTTTAAACGCGTGCCACGGCTTAGTGATGTCATTTATACGGATTTCATGCTGTATATTTTTGCTATTAGGGCGATATTATCATAATTATTCATAGAGAACAGAATGTCGTGCCCACAAAAGCCACAAGCAGCAAATTCCTACTAATGTTTAAATACCTACTCAACAAAAATATTTTAAGGTTTATTTTCATATAAACCCCTTAGATTGTGTGTTTGATTTGCTACGATAAATAGGAGTAAAAACCCCGATATAGAGGCCGAATTAACTAAAGCTGTCACATATTCAAATTCAAAGTCATTTATTCATCATATCTTTGATACTTATGCGCGTATTTTTTTACGTTACGCAACGCGTTACGGTTCGCAAAAGTGTTTACTTATTTTAAAATCTTACTACAATGCCTTAGAGGGAAACCGCATCCAAATCTTAAAGTCGTTTGTGAGAACAACGAGAACAAACACGCAGACAAATAGACAAATATTCTAAAAATAATTATTATCGTTTATATGTGTATTGTGTTAATAAACACCCCCAATAATAGTTTTTCTCAATTATCTTCCGTGTACAGACATCGATCAGTTGCAGTTTATTATATCTAGCTGTATATAATAGATAATATAAATATCGTTAAAGAGTTTTAAAGAAACTTAATGGGAACATGCCGCGTCGGTGCTGTTAGCAGCTGTCAAAAAAAAGATTTATAATAATTAGGCGGCCGTTAAAAGTTAACGGCGCTGACGTAAAGTTTTACGTTTCACCCGTTCGACTAATTAGTTTTAGTCTAGCGGTAAGTACGTGAAATTAAGATCGGCGGCTCTGGAGTCGAGGAGTTGAGGGCTCAACTGGGTCAAGGGATCTATTTCGACCGGTACGACAATACGGGGTCGACTGTCGATATTAATCTCGTGGTCAATTTGTGTTTTTATATTTTAACGCATCGGTGATGCCTTAGACGTGAAGTAACGTTACGTTAGACCGTAACGTTACCTTTCCCTCCTTTGCGTCGCGCAGTCGGGTAGAAGAATCTTTATAATTTTGTTTTCATTACACCTCTTACTGTTTTATATTAATTTTATCTCCATAAACCAAGTTATATTTTTTCATTAAAGAGTAGCCAAATAACCTCTCAAATAAATACTCAGATTAATTTAAATAAAATGTCACCGATGACGGCACTGAGCGGCAATTAGCGTTAAAGTCTACGTTTCAATTCACGTTTCATTCCACACAGCTCCAAATACAATTTCTGTGATAAAATAAATATTTTAAGAGATAAAAGCTACAGAGATGAACCTACAACAAAACCATTAGACATATTAATGTAATAAATTGTTTATTCATGTACGCTCAGAGTTTTAAACGAGCTTCGTCTTATTAAAATCGGGGAATCATCGGGGAATGAGCGTTTAACGTTAGCGTTTAGGTGTATTTTAAGTCATTAATATTATTTGATTGTGCCGTACACATTTGTTCACTTTATTCATAAGGACTTTATTCATTTCTCACCTCGCTCGCAATGGTATCTGTGTCGCTGGAAACACGAGAACCTTGCGCCACTCACCGCACTGTGGTTGCCATATTGCACCTGTGGCCATTCCAGCGGTGCTTCTGCTACAGATATTAGATAGATTAACCAAATGTGCATATAGCGAAACTATTTTTATTTGTAACAAAACAAGACCTACTTCTCTTCAAGCAACATAAACTGATCATAGCTATGGACCTATATCCCGACGATACATTCAGTATACCAATCTTTATAAAAGCGAAAGCTTACTCACTCGCTGATTAAACACGAAATCTCAAACACTACTTAACCTATGAATCTGAAGTTTGGCATGGAAGAAGCTTATAGTAAGGAGCTAAGAAGAAGAGCTCGTAGGATTTAGTGAAAATCAACTCGCGGATTTAAGTTTTGAAAATCAGTTAAAACTACATCCACGCAGCCAAACCGCGGGCAAAAGCTAGTATGATCTAAATCGTGGTCGATCACACCTGACGCTATTTTAAAATTGTGTCATGGGTTATTCAATAAAAACTGCAAATGGCCCTTTAAATGAAATACATTTCCGGAAGCGTAAAGCTACGTTTTCGAATCAAACGAAGATGGAATAATAAAACGTTCGTTAAATTTCAGGACAGAGACTTTATTTAACAAAATATTTTCATTCCTTTGTTAATTATACTGAATTCAATGAATTTGATTCTCCAAATTGGGACCAATTAATTAAGCTGGATCTCTGAAATTAATTATTGCAGTATTGCCGGGCGACAATTCAGCTTTAGCTTCGACGGAGATGTCGGTGTCGACGGCTAGGTTTTATTAAAAAATGGAGCCGTGCCTGTAGCTAATGGTCAAGATTTGCAGAGTTAATCAGATGGAAATTTCTTGATCGACAGACACGCTCGTGCAAATTGATTCACATTTAAAGTTCATTTCGAACGGGGTCGTCGGAAACTTAACGAGCTCGGAATTAAACAGAATTTTGCTGTGGATCAGTGGATTTCGGATTTTGTAATTAAACACATATTGATAGCTTTGTAACGTTGTAAACTTAAAGGTAAGCTATGAGATTGGAGTGTGAAATCTTTTTAGGACTTTGGTATCGTACTTCGGGATGCTTTTAACGATGCACTTATTGAATATCTTACTAATATTATAAATGCTTCTGAGTTAAGAACCTTCTTTAGTTCAGAATTACGTCATTAACAAATATAGTTTGCAGGAGTTGGATTTGAATCTGTGTTTAATAGGGTTCAATGCAATTATATGACTGTATAATTTAGTCTTCATTCAGTGTATATCATAAAAAATTCGTCGCCCGCTTCTGATCCATCGTTTAAATATTTTATCAAGGAGGTCGAATTCAAAAGAGAATAAGCTGATTCAACATGGCCGCCGCGTCCGCCGATAAATCACCCGCTTCTCGCTTTTTTTTCCACATTTTCAGATTTTAGCGTCGTCCGATTTCACAGTGTCTATTTTCGTTAAGCATGAATTCGATGACAAATTGGCGTGTCATTTTCCTTATCTTGAGGATCTTTCGTCGACTTTTATAACCCTAAAATGGAATGATTCCTCGTTCTTTATCTACTAACCTAAATGAATAATGTTTACTTTCTTTAAGTACATTTTCAGTCGTAAAACATTTTGCATTTGTTGTCGTTTCTTACAAATCATCCATTATTATATTATAAGCGGTGAAAAATGTGGTAACATTAAACGGGAATAATCATCTTCATGAGGATTTTGTATAAAACAATTACCGCACATAACAGCTTAATTCCCATGGCACAGCGCAATGTAATTAACACTGCGTCGGAATACCAATCTAGATTTTCATCTACGGTATTTTCCATCGGTATCAGCGCGCCTGCCATCTGGCAGATCCAAAGCCAAATTGTACACGAAGCTGTAATTGCGCTGTAGTTGTTGTATACAACGAAGAGTTCTATTCACGTTTATTGTTTTCGTTAAAGTTTCGCCGATTGCCAGGGTCCTTTCATCAGCGAACCCGTTAAACGAAATTACCAACTCAGAATGTAACTCGTTAACGCAGGGTACGCAGGTAAATGTAAATTTCACGAATATTACAGAAATTAGGAAGCGGAATTCGTCCATCAATGCGACGGAGTTGGATATCATTTTTACGAGTATTTGCTAGGATGACAGAGACGTTAATTATTTCACGAAGTTTGCCAATAAGTACACAAATGAAAGTACTTTCCAGATATTTTAAAAGCAATATTGCTCTGGAATTGGATTCTGTCAGAATGAAACGAATGGTCTGTTAGAAACCTAAGCAATAACATACGTAAGTCGTATGTAATTTCTTTCATTCCTTCGACTTCACCAAATTCGGGCTGTTCTGAATTTCTTTTTAAGATAAGTAAGTGACGGTTAGAGATTAAACGGCTAAAAGCGTTGTGAAATCACATTTTTTTGCGCGTAAAAAATTCCCGAGGGATCCTAGATTCGAAACTACTTACGCTATATCTATAGCCAACTATATTGTAGGCTATTGTGATAATAAGATCCAACGTTTAAATCTCGCTCTCCGTACTTGACTACTGAAATATTAATGAGTACACAACTGTTTCCAACGGACCCTATTTGTCTCGATAAAAGGCTAGGGGACGTTTTGGTCAACGATTTCAAAGTAACAGCAGCCCGTTAGCAACTGAAAATATTTAAAAAGATTTTATTCGGATTACGATTAATATTTAATTATATGCGACGAATTTTATATACGCTTTTAAGGAAGGTACAGTTCTCTTTTAGAATAATTAATTGTAACGTAAAATGTTTGAATTATTATTATCATTATGCTTCCTCTCAGTAGCAATCTGTCCATCGCGTCTAGACGAATAGCGACGATGATTAGGTACTGTACGGGTTAGGTACGGTATGAATACAACAAGATAATTAGTTTCCCCGTATGTTTGCTGAATGTGTAAAATAATCAGCAAGGAATATTTGAAGTTTGTTAGATTCATACCTATTTTTATTCAAAAACAATTTATGGTTATGCAGTTATATGGACATTGTCTCAGCAAAACCAAAGTTCCTTCTGAATTGCTCGCCCTCAGGAAATTGGTAATAAAAACAACGGTCTTGATATACGTTTACGTTGTTCGTAAATGGAATCGTTAAGAAATTTTCAACTTTACCAAGAAAAGGCCCGACACATCTGTTCCCAAGGGGCTTGAAGCCTTTAATTCCAGGATGCGGAGGGCATAGCTTCCCATCGCTAATGATTGTGGCTCAGTTTCAAAAGGGATCTTATTTTTTATTAACAAAATCTCGAGCATTTGTTTTATTAATGTTTCCTTAAAATAACTTCCTTTCCTTAAAATAACTTTAATTTGATTACACCAGTAATCAAATTAAAGTTATTTTAATTAAATATTAAAATAACTTAGTATAAATACGCCGCTGACAGTTATTGTTGTTCCTGTCAGATTTGTTGCGGCCATTACTCAGATACAGTTATTTAAATGGTTTTTTTATGGAATTAAGGTAGGAACCGCCCATGGCAACTGTGACCGATACAGAGCAAAACTCAAATGTAGACTAGTATATTATGTAGATATTTTTTTGTGTACTGACAGTTTATTTTATTTTACCTGTGTTTACTTTTGGAATTCAAACTCAAATCAAATTTGTTTGAAATACTCTTCATAGTAATGGGCATTTGAAAAAAAAACTTTTGAATGTTTGATCAATCTAGCAGATATAAAATTGTCAGTGCTTTTGTCAATGTTGTGTCCGTAGGAAACTGGTTAAATAGAAGTTAAAATAGAAATTGGTTTTCGCACAAGAAGATATGCTCATGAATTATATTATTATACATAATTGGGTATATATTTTCATTACATACGTTATATCTCTGACAGTGACAATACGTTTCCTTTTAACTTTTATAATAACGGAGATTACACCCTGAGCTGCAGAGTCACTGAGTGCTATTGCTCACACCTATAAGAATTTAATATTGGTGGAAAAATTCATGTCATGGACTTTTTTAAATTTCCTTCACTTTTTAAAAAGTGTACCTTCATATCCTTTGCTGATATTATACATCTTATACTTTTCATAACTTGGATTCTTTCGCCTAAAAAAGCAGCTATTTTATTGTTGCCTCTTGTTTTTAAAATTTTCCTGGCAATGTTCGGTTAATTACGGTAATCAACTAAAAATGTTAATTTTGGTCCACTAAGGTAGCGTGTGTCGTAGATTAATTTTGAAAAGTTGTCAAAACACGTCGCTCTCGGAGAACAAGGGTTATTTGCTTCTCCCTACCATCGTTTCAAATTATTTTCAATGAAAAGTGATGGAGAATTCTCTCGTGACCCTCGCATAAAATTATGCGCAATTGTTTCCCTCGTGTGTTGTACCTTTCTTTTATTTTTGCCCACTTGACATTTAGGCTCCGCGCAAAATGGCTACCGACCACAGCCACCGCTGGCTGTGGCGTGGTGACTTTATTTTGGAAGCGCGATTTGGCCACCGGTGGGCGGAAGTCGCTACTTTTTATTACCCGCTATCTGCTATGTGCTGTGTGCTATATGTATGTATAAGGGTTGCGACCCCACAAAGTTGGATTTAACTTTACACTGACCCCCTCTTGACATCTAAAAAATAAAATTGCGTCCTTTGGCAAACACACGATAAGCCCAAAAAATTTAACATTTCAATGGACTAATCCTTTTTCTAAGGATTCGTATAAGCAAAAACCATCACTCTCAGTACGGTGCCGACAGGAGGACAAGTTGTCTTGAGGCTGCTGTTTTTACAGAAGAACTAGCACTTGTGGTGGTCGGTCGCCCGGAGGCGAAACTAACAAAGGTTCCACCACCTATTCGTTATTCGAGCATTAGGTTTCTTGAATAAATTAGAGCGGTAGGGGAGAGCGACGTTGGAGAGGTTCTTGAATAATTTATATAAAGCGGTGCTGCTCGTGTAGCTACTATTCGTAGCAATGAAACACGGCAATAAGTTAAAAGAATCGCTTAGAGCTCTAAAATGTTGAATAGGGCGCAGGTGGCTACATAAACTTGTG
Source organism: Ochlodes sylvanus (assembly GCA_905404295.2). Classification (NCBI taxonomy): domain Eukaryota; kingdom Metazoa; phylum Arthropoda; class Insecta; order Lepidoptera; family Hesperiidae; genus Ochlodes; species Ochlodes sylvanus. Next base: position 555,845 of record FR990146.1, on the reverse strand, counting down.
TATTGTGTCGTAAATGGAAAAGCTGATAGGCTCTGTATGGCGTGTGGATCGATATAATATCTCCGGTCGCTGAGTGCCGAGCACAGTTTCCAATTTACTCGCGCTCTCTGATAAACGTGAACTTCCCAATTGTTTCGATGATTGTTTGTACGCATGTATTGCTATATTTTATACGGTGTATACCTTTTAATAATACCTTTTCCTGCCTTGATTAAAATGTGAAATACGAGTTGCTATCCATATGCTGCCTTTTGTGTGTTTAATGTTTAAAATATTGGATACTTATATGTTAATTGTAATGTACTGTATAAGAATAGTATCTCTTGTATCTAGCCTGGTTTATCACCGGCCAATCAAATGCTTTATTATTGTAGTAAATGCTTTTATTATTACTGTTTGTGGTAATTATAGTTAATTGCGTTTTATCTCTTTTCCTCTTATTCCCTTTATTTGAGATTTATTAGTAGATTCAAAGCTCATTTGAATGACTCGAAAGCCTTATTGCACGAGAAATTGTACCGCACTTAATTGGATGTTTACGCCCTATCATTGAAGGTTTAGCATTTAATACATAATCATGAAGGTTTTAAGTACCTTTATCCTTACATTTGCATTTTGTTTTGTAAGTCTTAGTTGCTGGCGGTATAATTATTTGGTCCATTTATCTGATACGGTTTCAATTTCAAACTCTGATATGGAATACCTGTTGATTTATTGTTCTCGCCGCTGCACTAACGACTCTCAACTCTGTCATTGTCACTTATATTGGTGAAAAGGGTTCCAAAGGCATTCCCACCTCGCCAACAGATTACGCTCGTCCCTAATTCAGAGTATATTTATCCCCAATCACTCAATTTGGAATTTGACAATTTTTGCCGTAAATATATCATTCGAAGGGGATGTATAAACATTTATCAATCGAGCGGAAGGATTTTACATGATTTTCTTTTGTATCGTTATTTCTCAATGACGAAAACATGCAAATTGATCCAAAATTTATGTTTACGTTTAGAAGTTATGTTTGCAAATTGAAAGCTTTGTTTTTCTATTGCAGAAGCTACGCAGGTATAGAGATTTTCTGTTGAACATTTTCGCTTTTATATTCCATCAAATAATATTTGAAACAATCGTTGTTAACCAAAATGGTTATATGGTTTATTCATTTAGATAACGGTAGGTGCAGGTTTGATTTAATCAACATCGATCATGCAAACAATGGTCGTCGGAAGTCGATAAACTTAAACGAATTAATAACGTTGCGCACTTAGAGCGCCCCACACTAGGATTCCCTGTGTTGTGGGTGCCATGGACAACACACAAAGACACACACATACCGAGTGTAAAAATTTAAACTCATCATTCCAATTTCCTCCTCGCTGACAGTCGATCCGAACACCGTCTGAGCAGCGCTCTGGCACGATAACCCTTGCGCCATAGGTCTTGAAAAACATAAATGCACACAATATTGTATTAGTCAATCGGGTAGTCCCGCGTACGCACGAGGCAACATATCAAAGGGAATACTCTGTCGCCGCAGATTTTGGTCGTATGCACTATGCACCGCGCCGCGCCATGTGCGACGCAAACGGAATGCGTTATCAGCACGCGCTTGAGGCATAAGTGATTGAACTTTAGTGTTAGCGCTCAAGTTTGTGATCGCTTCTTGTGTACCTGGCGGGGATCCAGGGGCACAAGTCTGCTAATTTAATAAATGCTTCAATTGCATCGTGTTAGAATAGCTTGTAACGTTTTAGACACACGTTTAGACAGTTTTTTTAGAGTTACCTAAACTATTGACTTAGCTATGGATACGTAAGCTATAATAATTCCAAGTGCGGTCTTTTGCCTTGCGTTTATTGGTTAGGCCTTTATTGGATACAGGTTTTGTAAACTAAATGGAACGTTATGAAGCGATCTTCAAATTTCTAATAAATTCTGTTGTACGCCGCCGTTACTTTTATTTTCGGGGTAAACTTCAAAGAGAACCGGTCATCTTGTGAAAGCGGTCGAACTAGACCATGGCAATTATGAAATGGTTCCAGGTTCTCAGTGGCTCATAACTCTCCATGCAATGTGACGTCTCGTGCCAAATTTACATCATTTGGCGACGCTGTCGAGATTCGGATCCTCTCCCTCACAGATAGGCGGTTCCTTGTCAACTCGGCCCCTTGACTTGAGAGTTGGGTGTAATTTTCCAGTAGGTGAAGAATTAAGTCTTCATGATTGTGTATGCAAACATTTTACATTTATTTGCTCGTTAAATATATTACTATAAGACCAATTGTTATAATCATTGTAGTTTTAATTATAAATATCATATTATTAACAGTGATTTTTTAATGAGATTTGCAAACAAATATAACGTCAAGATAAAAACATGACGTTTAAGTGACGACATAGATATTATATTCTCATATATTTATTGACAACTGAAACAGTCTGTTGTTCCACTGCAGTAGAAGTAAATATACATAATTATGTATATCGACGTCCATGTTTCTACTACATGTCGGGCAAGTACCGTGGATGAAAGGGCGAAAAAAGGATCTTGGGCATATTTAAAATCTCTTTGACCTGACAAGGTTCATGTTACGTTATATTTTTTCTCTTCATATTCAGTACTAATTACTTAATTACCGTTGCTAATTCGAACCGACCAAGTTAATATAACGCTACAAACAGACAGACAGACAGCCTCAACCAGTGGACGTAGAAGAAACTGGACAGGACACTACGGGGGTTCCTTATATGTACATATATCGAGGGAGGACTTTTAAAAATGTATCCTCTTAAGTAACGCGCTATTGCATCTGAACGTGTACATGGAACCGTTATCTATTAAAACGCGCGATATTAAAGCGCGCGTTAAGAAGCGTTAAGTGTGTACCAGGAGATAATGAAAAAGTGAGATGATTGTGTTGTAACGAGGTTGTGTTTCTTTCCATCGCAGTGCCGAATAAGGCCATGCCCACGTCATCGCGACGGCGCACAGTGGGACGAAAATCAGCTTTCATAGACATAGGAATGTTAATTCATAAATATCGCTGTTTTTGTTGGATATGGCTTTTGTTTACAGTAACTAAGCCTACATATGTAAAAAAAAGTAATTGGGCATTTATGCGAATGATTTATATTGTTTTCGAGAAAAAATTGTATAGAGCTTTCTTGAAAAATCCGATTTTCTACGGACCTGCAAGTCAAACCGTAATATCCTTCTAGGGAGTGTTACTACTAATTATTTGTAATTTTTTGACATATCACATACAACGGTTACAGCTGCAGAATTTTTTTTAAAAATCGTTAAGTATAATGTACATTTTTTATTTAGTTTAAAGCTTAATTTTTCGGCATCCACTCTAAATATTCTCTAAATGAGTGATAAAAATTGTGTATTATCATTTTGTAAGAGCATGCAACCCAGACACGTTGTAGAGTTAATAAGTTATGAGAAGTGAGGGCAGTAAATAATTATACTTTTGTTCATTTATAAATATCATATATTTATTGTTGCTAGCTTATTAAATTATTTAAATGAGCTTAAATATCAAATACTATGACAAAAAATATCAAAAACACTTGATTAAAAAAATGAAAAAATGTATACTATATAACATTTTCCTATATAATATTCAAATAAAAATAAAGAACTATTAATAAAAAATTAAACTCTCCTACTACACACTACTTATGTATGATAATACTATACAAAACAATACAAGAAATAAATAAATAAAAATGTCTATTTATCTCTACAAACAAGGCCTCTTAAAGACTAGAGTTACAAAAGAAAAAAATAACATTACTAACTAAAGTTTGTGGGAGGGGAGCTGATGCAAGTCAACAGACCCCATGTTTTGTGATCAGAAAAATTTGTACAGGGCAATAAAAAATTTCCTTAAATGATAAAAAAATGTATAAAAAATAAAATAAAAATACAACAAGCACTTATCTACTAATTAATCAAAATCGCTTTCATCTGATCCCAATTCAGAATCAGGTTCCAAATTGGACATATCTACAACTTCAAATGGAGATTCTGGAAACTTGATCAATTCTAAAGTTTCAGCGAAGAAATCCTTACCTTTCTTAGTTTCCAATTTCGGTCTTTGAGAAGAGATTAATGGATCAGACGAAAGAATCAGCATATTTAATATATCGGCATTTGAAGCTTGCCTGGACATTTTTCGCGAATTATGTTCCCGAAATCTCCTAAAGTCTTTGTTGCGGGCCTCTGAGGCTTCTTCTGAAAGCTTACCTATCGGAACAATGTTATTATTGGCGATTATGTCTGCACCATGTATCAGCAGCTTATGAACGGTCGATGACATATGGTACCAATCATATAACTCCACGTATCTTTCTGCAGTTTTACGTGCATATTCTTTAAATTTCATTAGCTCAATTACCTCTCCAGATGTTATTGCTTGAAGAATAACAGCAAATCTTCTGACTAGCTCTTCATCCAACCCAGTGATGGCTGCAGTTATATCGGGGAACTCGAAGAACCTTCTTGCTGTATTCCCGTCATTTGTTGTCCCTGAGCCTTGTTTCACAATATCAATCAATAGATTGAGTTCATCTTTGAATTTATTTTGAATTATTCTTTTTCGATTCTCTAGCAAATCCTTGTGCTCTTGTCCTCGTGCAGCCCACTTTTTGAAGTCCAGTCTGTATGCAATATGTAAAAGGCATTCCATCGTATTTATACGAGCGTGTAACGATGATAGTCCAAATTCGTATACATCACTGTTCACTGTTTTTGACGTTGCAATATCCAAGCGGTTCATCTCTGTAGGCTTAGCTAAGCAGAGATAACACGATGCATTCGATCTGGCTTCCGAAAGATACGTACAAATTTTAGCATCAATCATTGTCATCTTAAGTTGATGGCTCACCTTGTTTCTGTTGCAATCAGTGGGGATAAGCAACTTAATTTCGTCGTCCATTTGCTTTTTGTGACTGATGACCACTTCTTCACTTTCCTTAATAAATGTGAACTGCACTGGACGACAATATAACGCTGAGCATGGCTTGGGATTCAACCACAAAATTTCGTCTCCATCAGTCAGGCTTAATGGCACCAAGGACGTCATAAATATGCTTGAATCTTCTTGTTGTCCATCCATTTTCTGTTTATAACGACTTTGGTTCGAAGCACCATCAAAGCCCCACTTGGATATTAACTTTAAGTCCTTATTTTGCACACTTTCAGGAAGACTTTCCAGGATCCTCTTCACTGTGATGTCAAGCAATGCTTGAAGCGTAATTCTTGCTGATGAATCCGTTACAGTCACTGATTGCTTACTAGGGTAACACTGTTTTTTTACTTGCTGTACTTTATAATATGACGGATAAATGTCAGTTGCACCCTCTCGGATGGTAGTCTCTCTCAGCGTCATATATTGCCACTTTGACAATTTCAGCGAAAGAAGCAATCCTAGTGCTTTTTCTGGAGTAAAGATAACTTTTTTAACTGGTTTGTTAATCATTTCGTTAAATTTTGTTGCTGCTTCTGGATTCTTCAACATATATTCGATAACAGATGCGATATCTTCACGACCTTCTTCCTTTAAAAGAACTGCAGCGGAATATGCCAATTCATTTGGATTTTCATTTTTGTGATCATCAGACCTTCTCTTCTTTTGTTTGCTTCCAAGATCTTCAAATGCTTTCCTTGATGTTTTTGTCATTGTCCCAATAGATGATGTCGATGGTCCTGGACAGATTGAAAGTGCACTAGGTCCTGGCTGTTCTTCTTCACTGGATTGTGGCATGACCATACTGATTGGCACGCAACTTGGCCAATCGACATTAGACTGAAGCCAATTTTCGTACTGCTTTCTGAATGTATCCAGAATGCGGTGAGATTTCTGCCATCTTTGTGATGCAGCACGTGTGAATCTTCGACAAAATTCCTTAAGTGTCACCCGATCTTCGTCCGAAATGCTATCACCAAGTCGATTTACAACTGCACTAAACAATACTTCATAATCGAATGAAGTACCTTCCCTTCTCAGCACAACAAACAAGTCTAAATTGGTACGCAGACTTTCCATTTTAAATATTTCACAGTTCGGGATTACGATTTAATGTTAACAGCACAAAAGTTTGAAATAAACTGAATTATGTGTTAAAAATATTGTTCATTTATAGTTGTTATAGGACTGATTTTAAATGATTAGCAAATTGACGATTTCTTAATTACTCTCTTTAATAATAGTTAATTAGTGCTCATATCTTTACTTCTTTATTATTACTAGAATTCATTCCTAATTAGCCAATCACTTTTCAGAATAACCTACCTAATTACCTAATCACTTTTCAGAATAAAATAACAATAACAATTTTTTTTGGTATGTTCTATTAGAAAATATAATTGTTTACTTAGTTAATATCACTTATTCACACCAGAAAGGTAATAAAATGTAATTAGTACTTAGTGTTTAAAAAACTCAATGCAATAAAATTAAATAAAAAAAGGATCACACATATCGATTTTTAAAAAAAATTCTGCAGAAGTAACCGTTGTATGTGATATGTCAAAAAATTACAAATAATTAGTAGTAACACTCCCTAGAAGGATATTACGGTTTGACTTGCAGGTCCGTAGAAAATCGGATTTTTCAAGAAAGCTCCATACAATTTTTTCTCGAAAACAATATAAATCATTCGCATAAATGCCCAATTACTTTTTTTTACATATGTAGGCTTAGTTACTGTAAACAAAAGCCATATCCAACAAAAACAGCGATATTTATGAATTAACATTCCTATGTCTATGAAAGCTGATTTTCGTCCCACTGTGCGGCGCGGCGTATGTTCCGACTTGTTTGTGTGGGTAGTTTAACTTTGGTATTAAATTTCGCTGAGCGTGATTTACGAGGAAAGTAATTATCGTAATGTGCGTCGCGTGCTTTTTGCTCCTTTGCTTAATATTGTTTCTCTATAACGTTATAAATAATATTGTTTGTTACCAGTTTTCTGGTTATTATTTGTTTGTTATACCTAAATATGATTTATAAGATTTCTATTTGTCAGAACCAATGTACTGTCGCTACTACGACCGATTCTGCATATATATTTACATACATATTTACTGCTAACCCATTCTTCTTATACTCGATCGTAAAGCAAACATATTCCTAAAAAATTGGTTGTCTGTAAAGTCGGTTTACTGACGATAGTTGAACGTGACAACGTCTTAAGAAAATAATTTCCTTTGAATGAGTAGGCAAGCACAATAAAAGAACACTTTTTCAATACAAGTTAAGTCATTTATTAAAAATGAATGCTGGATACTTATACATCCTACATCGTGATTCAGAATTATAGCGCCCCACTACTCAGCGCCATCTAGTGTACTGCGAGTGAACTACCAGCTCAGCCAGCCTTCCTCCATCGATAAATGGACCCAATCGAACTTAATGAATAATTGTTCACTGCACAATACATAGATGGCGCTGGTATAATAATTCACCAACGGTAACGACGGTAACGCATGAGTCATGTTTTTTCATGCGTGCCACCGAATTATAAGACGTTGTCACGTCAAAAATAGAATGGTACGAGTGACATTCAATTATCCATCTTTATAAGCCTTCGGTCATGGGGAGATATTCATTCTTCAGTCTAACGCAAATTAATTATAGCATAGTATCAAGATATTATTAAATATGGCGCGCAGAAAATGCCGATAAACCGGTTTAATTGTCCCATAATTAAATGACTGGCTCTGATAAAAGTGACTATGTTGCGTTTAATGAGAGATTACAGCGACACATGCGCGGCGGTGTTTAGATAATGTAGGCCGACTCAGGTCGAGATCCAGGCGGTTTCTCCTGCAGTAATGATTTGTTTTATAAATTCCCCCAGAAAAGATAATTTGACGTGATGATTTGATAATCTGACAACTTGACGACTCTAACATTAGGCTAGTTAGTGATCCTGGTTATTATGTGTAGTGTTTGCATCTGAGTAGGCATCTGAATGACTAGGGTTTTTTCAGGTAGCTTTCTTTCATTTTTCTTCATTCTTTGGTGTTGCTGATGTCCACAGGTGATGTTCAGTTTCCATTGCCATAACAGATATCACTTCACAGAAGACCTTAACCTCTTCGAGTATCGTGAATCTTATCGCAGTCTGAATCACGTGGAATCACGTTGCAGGCGTATATGAGCTTCTACTTCGTATGTAGGTTTAAACCACCAATCCGCACTGGAGCAGCATGGTGGAGTATGCTCTAGGCCTCCTCAGGTATAAGGAGAGACCCGTGCTCAGTAGTTGGCCATCAATGGGGGTTTAAAGACCCTTAAGACTTGACCTTTGAAAGACCTTTAAGACTTGACTTAAGAGTTGGCCTTTACGGTTCGACGAGAGGATTCCTAAAAGATCTGTGGATGTGTGGATAATTAAGGTTGCTTTTGGGGTGTAACTGTTGATCTCAGATCTCTCGATTGACTTGCGGTATTAGGGCTCGAGCTGATGTTCACTGGTGCAGGAAAAGCGCGTGAGCTTTAATGTCTAATTATAGCAAAATGTTTGAGAGAAACATTATGGACGGTTTTGAACACTTTTAGAACATTTTGTTCTGAATTTCCCCTGATGCGTGGCTGTGTCATAATAAATTCTTTAGCGTCTGTCAATCTGCATTTGGCCAGCCATGAGAGGACATAGCAGTGGGACAGTATGGGCTGCGATGATGATATTGCACTTTTGACGTGAATACGTCTTTAAAATGGCATCAATAGTGAGAGGCAATTAAAAAAAAAACAAAGATAACAAAATCGGGCGATACAGTTTGGTTTTGCAGCTTAGAGGATATCATCTTCATCCAAAATTCAATTAGACCACTGGATAGCTAAAGGATCAAAGAAATCATAACGATAGGGGAGGACTGTGACGCATCGCGCGAAGAGGAGGGGGAAGCGTTTTTTGTTACATGAGGAGGAATTAAAAACATGTCAAAAGAAGAATGATGTAGTTATTATATTTGTAATTCCATGAAGGTGTTGTAACGAACAATCTAGCGAGGTGCTGAATGCGCGCCACCGCACATTCCAGTGTAACTTGATAGTGCAGTCACAGTTCTCTGCATTTTATCACTCGCCTTTTAATGTCACTGAACTTTGCCACGGTAATAGTGACTTGACTTTACTGTGCACTGCAGCCATGCAGTGGATAGCTCTCCGCTTGGCCACGATACTCTTGATTCAGTCTTTTGATGGTTGGTCCTCAAAATTTGTTGGTTCTCAAAGGTGTGTGAAGTCCACCAATCCGCACTTGGCCAGCGTGGTGGACTATGGCCTATACCCCTCACACTGTGAGAGGAGACCCGTGCCCAGCAGTGGGACAGTTATGGGTTGTGATGATGATGGTTGGTCGGGGTCCTTGATAGTTCGTTATCATTAAATTCCTCGCAGCCCCTATTACCCGTGTCGTGCAGTGAAAAGGATTCATAAATTTTCAATCATTCCTAGATTCGTTATTAAGAGGAAATGCTACGGGTCATTTTTCCATACAAACGTTCTCGACTAATCCCTCGCTGGTTTTTGACTCTAGGTCAATAATTTTTTCACACAAGAATAATATCATCATTATCTATGTCGGTACGTTTTGATTTTTTTGATATTTTTGTTTTCAAAAGTTTTAGGCTACTTCAAACAGCGCTTAAAACGGCCAAATAAATATTCCGCAAACAAACGCCTAGTACACAAATTGTATAATAATTAGCACAAAAAGCTAAACGGTCCGACACAGAATATCTCCTTCCCATTCAATTTCCAAAATTTCGTTAAGATTGCTTTAGTTTTGGCGGGGGGATTAGTCGAGAACGGAACCTCGATTTTGATGATTTTTGCCTCGGGTTTTTACACGGAGCTGCAGTTGTCCCTATCCCACTGACATACACGCCGTTCGCAAGCGCGACAGAGATATTGAGTGAAAAAATCCCAAATTTGAAAAAGGGTTCGCGTGGTATTTCCTCTTAAAACAGAAAATATGTTATTCAAAATCTATTCAACCTTCGACACACAACAATAGCTTTATTGAAGTAGTCTTCCCAATTTTTTTTAGATTTATAGAAGTACATTGAATTTCCGTGAAACTTACATAAATCTATTTTAGACTTCTGAAGAGCGAATTCTGACAATTTTATTTACTAGAAAGAATTCAAAATGTATGACCACCAGTAGTTTCTGACCATAAATTTAGTATTCTTTAGATAAGTTATTTTAAATGGTGTCCTATTTTACCGCAGGTTGGCAGCCATCGCGGACCGTGGCAACAGCATTAACAAGTTTCGCAATCAGCTAAAAACTTTTCCCTGTTTTTGCGATCAAATTAAAAAGTTTACGTCACTACGTATAACGTTGCCCTAACGTTTTTCCGTGTGCTTTTTATAACATGTTTTCACGTACCCAATATGTGAGTTGGTCGGGTACGTTCATGGTTAGACGACATTAAAAGAGTTTGTAAAATGTTGACTCTGTGGCTTTGTCGACCAGACTGGTTTACTGCGGGATTATGGAGAATTTGGTGACCAACCCTAGTGTCGCTGGTTTTATCTGGACTGTCCTATGCGTGGGTCACACTGGTCAACCATCGGTGACTAGGTCAATACAGAGTATAGTGCTATGTTGTGCATTGCGCATAGCGGACCCCCCCGAAACGAGCCGATGACAACGGCGTCACTAAAGGTGCAGCCTAACCAGCACAAACAGGGACGAGCGACCTCTAAAGAGAGGGACCCAGCGCCGTAACCTCTCCGTTGTTCAGCAGGGGTCGATTTGGACTCAAAGATGAATGGAGCCCCTTACAACGTTAAATGTTTACAATTAAGCGATAGTATTAAGTCGTCATGCTAAATTGAATTTTGTTTGTTTCAGGTAATTACAATTACGATGTATTACAAAGAACGATGGTGGCCCAGTGAGAAGGAAAGCTTTTTCTATCTGATCTTTGTATGCACAAGGAAGATTTGTTTTTATGGAACTAATGCCCAGCCAATGGGTTGTCTATCGTAAGTTGTGCACTGAGGTAAGTAAACACAGATCTTTAAATTGAGAGGATAGACGGCGCTCTCTGGTGGGACAGTAAATAGGTTTCAGTCACAGTTAACAAACAGTATGCTAAAACGGGTGCTGGAGTTCCTCATTTCAAATATGAAAGTAACTTCCTGACTGACGAATTCAGGTTAAAAGAAGACGCTGAATGAAATGGTAAAATCTTCACATGCCTTCCTTATTTCCTGCGTCGTAATGTAACAAACCTTTAGATTCCGGGCTGTACGACGCGTAAAAACGACGTGACGTGTACAAATTTGAACACGAACATATTCTATTAATCATCCGTCAGCTCCTGATTTCGGCTCTGACACCACATGACAAATTGTCCTAGAATCTAGTATAGGCTGTCCTTGTTGTGGAATCTTGAGGCCTAAATAATCGACTTTGTGAAAGAAACTAGGTTAATACCGGCCGGTCGGTCAGCGCTTCGACGGCTCGGTGATATTTGATGAAAGAACGTTTTGAGAAGAATCGAAGCTTGTTGTAATTGTTGAATGAGGGTCGAGATGTATCCCATTTATTTTGCGAATAAGACTTTTGTGTCCCCTGTCGGCAGTACATTTCGTTTCTATCTGTTTTTTTAGTGTCATGTGTTCATATCAGTCAATAAAGCGCTCAAAACCTTACAAATTCAGCCCGCCAGTTGTTGTGGAAATATCCAACCAAAAAACTTATTCTTCTCAAATACTATATTACATGTTGTAGGCGCAGATTTTAATCTTGTACCAAGGATTTTGATATGATCATAAAATGGACGGCCTTATCGCCCATGGTAGTGATTTGTTATGGACTACCTAAATAAATTAAATTTAACGTAAATATGACGAAGCGCATGTTGTGTATAATAAGTGCGACTTGTTTGGGACTTTCAGGCGGTATTTTGCCCGCAACGCGAAACAAAAAAAAGAAGGAGACTAGAAAGAATTGTTTAATAATAATACTTCCATTGGTATTGTCAACACAGTCATATTTCGACGTCATAATTTCTCTATTGAAAATGTAAATGAGAGATCATCAGAGCCGAGTTACAAAGGCACATCAAAGAAAACGTTGCATTAGGAGTATTAGCTGGGAGATATTGCGCAACGCTGAACAATGGAGTGCTTCAACTAACATAAAACATTCATTGAAATGAAATACAAAAGTGGGTAGCGTCAACTCGCCAGGAGATTATACTGCTCCCGATGTAAAACTGGTGACTGCAACTAAATTTTTGTTAGTAGGCTCAAATATTTTAAGTGGTAAAAATAATAGATTCAATTATTCGTAAATGGTACTTATAGGTATAGTCTTAAATGTTTAAATGAATTATAAAAATACAGAAACAATCATGAAATGAAGAGGCCTTATATTACAAAACAAATGTAACAATTAATTCATGTGAATAACGAAATAATAAATTGGGAATAATTATTTAATTGCTCTAAAAAAGCAAGACTTCTTTGTTTTATGATAATAACTTGAATCCACAGACGATGATGATGACGGTTACAACTGATATCGAAGACTCACTGGTGATCATGAAAAAGCAACGCTATATCGTTTGGGATTTAATATGGCCCGTTGTTGGAATGAATTAACGCAGGAGAAACTTTTAATGCGCTTAAAGTAGCAGTTTAAGCTGTAAGTAGGGATTATCATAATGTCAACTTAACGCTCGTTGCAAGGAAATAAACACGGTCGGGTTTGCTCCGGCCACCGCTGCAGCGGTCGCGGTCGCATTCGTACGGTTTAACCGAGCACTAATTATTTGTATTATGGAAATTAATGTATTGGATATTTAAATGTATTCCACCGGCAAACAAAAAATAAAGTAACATACATTAAAATAAGCTTTATTTCAATACTAGTGAACCCGCCCTCGATCCCTGTGAGTTATTCTTTACGTTTCCTAATATTAAATCTTGTATTTATTAGAACGTTTTTTCCCGTGAAAATGGGATATTGTTGAATAATGCAATCACATGCTTAATTTAAACTTCTTGATATTCGTCTTCACTTTCTAAAAATCCTAAAAATGCATACATCTCATTGATTATGATAAACTACTACCGTACTACGTGCTGGATTTTATGTCAGGAATAAGGTTAATCAGGTAATTAATACGATTTTAAACTGAAAATACATAGATATCAATGGGAATGAAAATAACAAAAAAATACCTAAATATAAATTTTAGTATGTTGAACAACCTACATATTATATGCTAAAATTGAAGTGGGTATGTAATATGGGAAAACTAAACTAACTAAATACTTGTATTAACAGTAATTGTGTTCCATCATTTTTTAGAGACGACCGTCTCAATTCTCAATGGTAGCAACACATCTGTGATCAAATTATAACGAGACTCTTACGAACAATTTTTAACTGGACTATTACTAACAATAACTAACAGGACTAACTGTCACTAACAGTCCTTGTCAAAACCCAAAAATCATAAAAATTGGTCGAACCGTTCTTTAGTTTAAAATAGTTTAACTAACACGACTTTCATTTATAACATAATTATAGATAAGCTCTGTTTTTTATTATAACTTAATGTGCTTGATGGGACGTGAAAAAGAAGTCCAGGATGTTAACTGTCTTAAAATGGATCTGGAGTAAATAACGACACTGAATATATAATCGACATTTACGAACATTATCCAAATTACATTGTAATTTAGGTAATGTAACGTGGAACCCATAAAATTATGACAATCATCTAAGAAGCTTCTGTGTTCTGTGTCATGTTACAGAACTTTACTGAAGTATACATGGGTTGATGTAAAAAGTTATGAAAGTGAAATCGGTCTTCTTGACGTCATACTTAAATATTAGAGAAATCTAGGACGTATGAAGTAGCGAACAAAGCCTACACTAGAAAGTATGAACTAAGGAATAATTGTCAAACTTTAGTACAACTTAAAAACGTTGGAAAACTAAGTACTTCTCACTGAAGACGCTGAAGCTGAAGCCAATATATAAAACTTTAGTCACATAACCGAATGGTTCCATGACTTAGGTTATGTAATGTAACCTATTGAAGTCCCACTACATGGCGTAAGTCTTCCCATTACTGAGTAGGCCTAGAGCAATCCCAACCACGCTTCAGTTGTGATTGGAAGAGGGGTTAACGGCCAAGCCAAGTGTCAGAAAGTTTCTGCTGTCCGAAGGCCTACAACAACACTAGACTAGCAGCTCTAGTGTTGTTTATTGTAGAGTTTATTTAAATGTTAATATTTTTAACTCAAAAGATTTTATGTTTACACCCTAATTATTATTGATATTTACATATTGTTTTAATGTCTTTATGTTAAAATAATAATATAAAAATTAGTCATTACTGAAGAAATATTTAAGATAATGACATCAGCAATACACCCTTTTCTTATAAACCATTTATTAAATTTTTAACAATTTCCAAAGTCCCAAGTCGCGGAACGTAGTAGCAAAACGGAACGTGATTCGCTTTGCAGTCCACTTTCGTTCCATTCATATCGAGTTGGCGGGTTAGTTACAAAATTTCAAATGTATTACGAGTTACTGCGGTTCGAGAACTTACAACCGGAACTTTTGCGAGAATTCATTTTTAATTTTATCAGTCCTTAAACTAACATTAGTTTTCTGCTTGATAATTTTCTTTGTGACCTAAAGCAGTGAAACCAAAAAAGGTTTTGTGATTATAGTCTCTCTGTGGGAGCAAATTATTCCTTTTGATTCTTTGTCGTAAAGCAGGCTTTGTAGTTCATTTGCCGCGGGGATTGCTTGTACTCTTATGATGTGCTTAATGTTAACACATTATAAAGTTAATTTGAACATGTCATGCCTATTTCGAGGAAACTTCGCATCCTATCCTCGCTTTATGTTTCTCGCTTAATCTGTTTATCTAAGGAAAGTTTCGTCGCAACCTCTCCCCGGTGCCCAACTTTTAGTTCACAAGTTTCCGGTCGCGAACTATGCGAGATAATCCAGTATATTTTATCATTGTTACTTTTTGAGTCTTTTTGCTTGAATTCTTTAAGAAGTTGGTGCTTAGTCGTATTAATGAGAGTGAAAGTTTATTACAATGTTGTTCGGTTGTTTAATATTATATTTTGAGTCGTTTGTTATGTTTATAAATATCTACGTATATCGCACTGCTAGATAAGATTTGTTATATTTTGTAAATAATGTTATTATTATTTTTTTGTTAATTGTTAGTTAATGCCTGACTACAATTCCACCTGATGTGGTCTTGGGGTTTACCCCTTCGATCCATCCGATCGATAAACAGTTTATATTTGTCGTAAAGAACCAATTTGGGGCACACCTGTGACCCCAGTCAATGTGTTTTACAAACAAATGTAATTCAGTTTGGATTTGGATTATTGATTCAGTCTCTAATGAATTAGGTATTAAATATTTACCTAAATACGTCGTCCTAACGCACTAGTTTAATTTAATTACCGGTTAATAAAAAGTTTTTACATTATACCTAATTATGCCATCTGAAACAGTCAAAATATTGACTGTATTATCGATGGTAATTAATCCCTTTTAAACTCCAACGCTTTCGGGTATAATTAAACCGTAATCTCGTAAATTACAATAGGTATTTACTTGGATTCACCACTTCTTATCTGTTCAAGCACTCGGCGGAAACTTTATGGAGAGTTATGAGATCTGCGTCTTTAATGTTAATTCGATTTGGTTATGAACAATATCAAAACTATTATTAAGAGGTAAGAGGAAATAGCTCTAGGCCTCCTCAGGTAAGACTCGTACCTTGTCGTAAGCCATTAATGGTACAATATCGCTCAGCCTGATGGCTTGAGTCAATTGGAAGTGACCTGTGATTTGATTTGAAAATGTTCTACCAGTCCGCTATATAGCAGTATGGTAAAGTACGCTCCAGCATCTTTAACGTTAGGAGAGAAATTTCGACGTGTGGTAGGAGTATATAAAGGACGGAATAATAATTTTGTTATGTGGAACGTCTCGGTAAAGCCAGTTGTTGTGCAAACAATTATGCCGTGTTAAGGGCGATGCAATGCTCAAATCCTAAAAAACACCTACATTCAAAAATAATTGTAGGAGAACCCTTTCGTTCAATTCACATGAAAAAAAAATAAGTTATATTTCAATTCATCAACATTAAAATGTATTGTTTCATTTTTCTATAGACTTGATTTTTTTTTAGTAAATAAATAAATAAAAATGTTCTTTTTCGAAGGTAAATTATAAATTCTCTCTGTAATGGCGCAATAGATAGTCACAAATTTCATATCAAAATAATTGTTAGATTGTAATTACAAAAATGTATTGTTTATAATTTTATTTTTCGTCTTATATTTTACGAAAATTAAGAAAATCCCAATCATACACTAGCTCCCCGCAAGAAGCGCCCCCGCAATGCCTGTTTTACAAAGCTCGTTTTTATTCCTTAGTGCCTCTTCGGCTTTTACGACGAGAGGACTGCGCTTGCGTTATTAGCACAAAATAATATCAAAAAATGATTATTTTCAGACATTTATGAATGACAACTTGTTTTAGACAGAGTTATCATTAGAATTTGCGGAGATAAAGACGTATATATCTCGTTTAGTGTTTGATATTTGAGTTTTGTTTTACATTCATGTCATAGATTACACTTGACGCTTGACGATGCCAAAATATAAAAATAGATCTAAAGTGAAGCCTGTCCGAGCCCTTCAACATTTTATAAGAATAGATGTTTTTATTTTTATTTTTCACATTAGACTTCAAAGGCATCTTAGTGGTGGCGCTATGTAGTACATAATTATGTTTGTACTCATTTGAAAGGGCTCCTTGAGACCTTCGTGGCTATGATGATTTCACTTACCTGATGATGGACTCCGAAGGTGGGTATGGCATCTTAGTGATGGCGCTACCTAGAACTACCGTGTTTGTACTCATTTGAAAGGGCTCATTGAGACCTTCGTGGCTATGATGATTTCAATTACCTGATGATGGACTCCGAAGGTGGGTATGGCATCTTAGTGATGGCGCTACCTAGAACTACCGTGTTTGTACTCATTTCAAAGGGCTCCTTGAGACCTTCGTGGCTATGATGATTTCACTTACCTGATGATGGACTCCGAAGGTGGGTATGGCATCTTAGTGATGGCGCTACCTAGAACTACCGTGTTTGTACTCATTTGAAAGGGCTCATTGAGACCTTCGTGGCTATGATGATTTCAATTACCTGATGATGGACTCCGAAGGTGGGTATGGCATCTTAGTGATGGCGCTACCTAGAACTACCGTGTTTGTACTCATTTCAAAGGGCTCCTTGAGACCTTCGTGGCTATGATGATTTCAATTACCTGATGATGGACTCCGAAGGTGGGTATGGCATCTTAGTGATGGCGCTACCTAGAACTACCGTGTTTGTACTCATTTGAAAGGGCTCCTTGAGACCTTCGGGGCTATGATGATTTCACTTATCTGATGATGGACTCCGAAGATGGGTATGGCATCTTAGTGACTTACCTGGTCGTCTTCAGATCTTCAGAACGTGTCACTTTGGAGCACCCCACCTAAAATGAATCTACTTTCAATACTACGTCTTTCTAACTATATCCCTTCCTGACAACCAGTTGGTACTTACCTGGTCGTTTTCAGACCTTCAGAACGTGTCATGTTGGAGCACCCCACCTAAAATGAATCTACTTTCAAAGCTACGTCTTTCTAACTATATCCCTTCCTGACAACTAGTTGGTACTTACCTGGTCGTCTTCAGACCTTCAGAACGTGTCACGTTGGAGCACCCCACCTAAAATGAATCTACTTTCAAAGCTACGTCTTTCTAACTATATCCCTTCCTGACAACCAGTTGGTACTTACCTGGTCGTCTTCAGATCTTCAGAACGTGTCACTTTGGAGCACCCCACCTAAAATGAATCTACTTTCAATACTACGTCTTTCTAACTATATCCCTTCCTGACAACTAGTTGGTACTTACCTGGTCGTCTTCAGACCTTCAGAACGTGTCACGTTGAAGCACCCCACCTAAAATGAATCTACTTTCAAAGCTACGTCTTTCTAACTATATCCCTTCCTGACAACTAGTTGGTACTTACCTGGTCGTCTTCAGACCTTCAGAACGTGTCACGTTGGAGTACCCCACCTAAAATGAATCTACTTTAAAAACTACGTCTTTCTAACTATATTCATTCCTGACAACTAGTTGGTACTTACCTGGTCGTCTTCAGACCTTCAGAACGTGTCACGTTGGAGCACCCCACCTAAAATGAATCTACTTTCAAAACTACGTCTTTCTAACTATATCCCTTCCTGACAACCAGTTGGTACTTACCTGGTCGTCTTCAGACCTTCAGAATGTGTCACGTTGGAGCACCCCACCTAAAATGAATCTACTTTCAAAACTACGTCTTTCTAACTATATCCCTTCCTGACAACTAGTTGGTACTTACCTGGTCATCATCAGACCTTCAGAACGTATCACGTTGCAGCACATCTGACTGATAGGCTAGACGAGTATTAATAATTCAATTTTGGCTTCTATATTTATTTCTTCCAATTATATTGTATAGCTAACTTTACACAACTGTCTCTCAGAGGCAATTTAAAAGTACCTAATTTTAAAAATAAGTTTTAAAACATCTGTATTCTTATTAATCTTCCAACCATTTTCTGCAGTACTAAAATTTGCCACTAGATGGCACTAAATTTGAACAAAGGTAAAATCCGTAAAATGTCCAAGGTCGTTGGGCACTGTATGCCCCTTAAGAGGGGGTATAAAGCTAGGAAAAAATCAAATTTCACCCGCGCGCCCCGCCCCGCCCGTCAAATAGATGCGCCGCAGCAGTTGCGCGTCCGGTTGCATCTGACTTTATCAGCGGCTGTACACTCTCGCGAGACTGCTAAACGAGTGCACTCGTATGAGAATGTACTTGGTACGAGACATAGTGAGTACTCTCGCACGAGAGTGTACAGCCGCTATTATATAACATGTCATCAGTCAAGAATACGGCACAGTATAATGTAAAAATAAGACAAATTTCGGCTCAGTAAATGTAGAATCATCTACCTCAAAAATGGCAAGCTGTTTTTTCTATAATAGGGTTAGATTTTTATACAATATTAATAGCTAGAGAGCCAGTGAATGGCAGATAACACATAATTAGGTGTCATTAATAATTTTGAATATATTATTATGTAGGTATCTATCAATCTAAAGCAATTCTTCTCGCTGTAACTATCTGTATTTCTGAAACTAATAACATTTATAGGTAGTGTCGGTCGCATCATGTTACCATAGCGCTGGGAACCTAGTGTAGGGAGCGATTGAATCACTTTTATGACAAGAAAGGCAGTATAATGTTGGTACTGGTGTGACCATTAAATCATTTAAATTCTCGCAAAGCAGAATATCTGCTCTATTTTTACGTGATGAAACCTGTATGCCGTATAACATGTAAATAAATAACACGTACAATGTTTTTCAGACATTTATTTATTATACATAGATAACATTGTTTTCATTTTTTCGCTACAAAAAGATAAAGTAAGTTATCCTTTAAATTTATTTAAATCGAAAGAAATCCTTCGCCAGAAAACAGAAAAATTACAAATGCCACTGCCGTTATTATAAGGAAACTAATTAAATGACAATAATATCATAAAAAAGATGACAATCACTAACTTCTTGAACGACAATTGTTAGCTTTAAAAATATAGGGAAAAAACAGTGTGTGAAATATGATGCGTGATGATATAATTATGCGTGAGAACAGGAAAAATGTATAATGGGTAGTAAAAATATTTAAGTTATGGTAAGAACACATAAGTCATGAAACTAAACAATTTTTTAAAATTAAAAATAAGCATAAAATCGAACAAAGCTTACTTAAAACCAAAATGAATTTATTCGAAATCAAGTTTAATTCACTAACTCCAAAATCCGTGTAGAAAAAATAAAATGCCAAAATTATACATGGTTGGAAGTTTTAATTGTTCAAAATATATATCTTGTCTATTATAAGTCGTTGACTTGTATCACATGTGTATTTAGTATCGTCGTTAGTCTTGATATTTGTCTTGACCCGTTCATAAACACGAGGCTTGATGTTACTGAAAAAAAAAAGTCAAACACTACTATACTTCCTAACATTGAAACTGATGATGTCAGGTATCACTTTGCGCCATTTATAATCGGTTGAAAGTTTTAGAGAGGACTAAATTACATAAATACTTTATTTTAATGCCAACCGTTCCGGTGCAATAAATTCGTCTGCATTTGGATCTGTATGTTCTAAAATTTCTACATTTTGTAAAAGCGTAATACTTAGTAAGCCTGAAAATATATATTTTTTTCTTTAAGAAAACACAATTAGCAATTAAGAAGTAAATAAAAAAGTCGCTTTAAAAATGCATTTATACAAAATTTTATGTTTTTGTTAAAGTAATTTTGCCTAACTATGCATGTATGTAGTATAGTATAAAAAAAGTTTAGTTTATGTGTTATTTTGTAGATTCGTTACAATGCAACAACAAGCAAATAATAAATGAAACAATACATAGACAGATGAATTGATACGCACTTCTCTGGTGTAATGTTCCCGTCATCATCAATAGATTTTGGAAATTTTTTCTTGATTAAATCTTGTTCTGAAATGAAAATACAATAATTGTTTCAAACACACACAAGTAACAACTACTGTAGGGATTGATCAAATTGACTACCAGAAATATAGGTGTTGCTTTAAAAACAAAATTATGGGGCAAAGAGGAAATAATTAACTCAAAATTAAATTTGCTTTTGGATAAAGCTGTATAGGCGGGTGCATGCCTCTCTCTTCCACTTTAGGCCTCAACCTTAATTTGTGACAAAGTTTTCTAACTAAGCCCACATAACATTGAATACACGTATTACATGAAATCTAGACATAACTAGTGAGGAGTGGGCGTACTGCATACCTCTGCCTACTCCTTCATGTCAAAAAAACATTTACTTACTTTATTGATCATTCAACACTATTTCTATTTTTATAATTATGTTTATGAATAATTTTGTTTGAAAGTACATACCTATACTATTAATGATACATACAATCTGAATTTTTCGTATATACTATGCTGCTTCAGCGATCAAACATCAACATCAACATTGTATTGTGAGCACAAAAGTTAAAACAATAAGGTCTAATTTTGAATATGAAATAGTGTACTTGTCAACTTACCTCTGACAACTAGCCATGACTTGAATTTTCAGCTTTCTGTGTTCCCTTTTCTTATGTTGATTTTATTCCGTTTGTTACCCATGTTGGATCTAGTGTCTTTTAACTTTAGTTCACACACACACAATTATTGTTTTTGTAATAAAAACTAGGCTCTTAGTCACAAATGTACACCACGAAATATTTTTCACATGTCGAGCAGACTGACACAGTCTTCGCGTCTCAATGGAGCAATGGCGACTGATTAATGAAACAGAGCATGTCAAAATCCTACAAATGTATTTTATTTAAATAATTCGTAAATTATAGATTTGATTTAGAAATCGATCTACAAATCCCTCCGTGATACTAATTAGCATAATATATTAAAATATTGACTCAAAAATATGCACCATATTGAAAATAAATTGATTTCAGTTGAAAATTAGACCTAACTTTGTGATTTTTTTCTATCGAGAAAATTTAATTTTTTTATGTTTTTGCTTCTTACATTCACTCAATAATATAATGAAGTATAACTATGTTCTTATTCAGGTTCTAGAAACTTGATCTACTACTGTAAAAATTGAATCTACGATTGCCAATTTTGCTTTATACCCCCTCTTAACGAGGTAGATTATGCTGATTATTGAATGCCCATACACGGCGCTGCGCTGCCGCGATGGCGCCGAGTTCGCATCATGCGTCAACAGACAGTTTCTTATCTCGCCGGTCCCAAACTGGTTAACTGCAGAATGTATCATTGTGTCTACATTCTTTGGTCTGTTGGATTTATGTTACCTCATACGTGTTACTTCTCTAACTGCACTTGTAAATACGAGGTTTTGTCATTATCCTTTTGAGGGTTTCGTTGTCAACAAGCAGGATAAAAAGGATGATTTAGTTCAAATTCCTTTGCGAATTACCAGTCATCAAACAAAAAGCCTCTTAAGCCCAAATATTGTGCCGGGTTACTTCCTAGGCTTACTTATTCCGCGGGTAGCCCGACATGCGCTTGACTGGTTTTTTATTAATTTGTACACATTCGCAACGCTCGACAAGTGCTGATATATCTGCTTTTTGCAAGGTCTGCTTTAATGGAAAACTAGCATGGATAAAAAAATTTAAACTCGCAACCTCGGAAGTGTTTCACTCCCGCGGTACGACTGGACTCCGCTTACACTTAATCCATTGCACGCACGTGCGCAGTTTCCGCGCTAGCTGGAATTTATGTTCCAGTCGTTATTTCTATAACATTGCCATTAAATCTTGTCGAAAAGAAACCAGAGGACCGCGGTTATCGAAATCCCATAACATTTATCGTCGGGACTGAGATTGAGTTCTTAATGTGGCCATGTTCCCTGTTAAATAGGTTTGCGGTGTAGTCGATTGCGCGTGAAAAGCATATGGGATGACTAAGTTTAGCTTTTACATGGGTATTTGAAAAATGCTATTTAGATCACATAAAAGATAGTTAAAACAGCGAAATTTCCCTTTTAGTAAAGAGCTTTATCAGAATGTGCTGGTTGCATGGTTGTTCCTACATAGGTGGGAAAGATAATCCTCAGACTGATAAGATGACGTAGCCTGTCTCTGAACTGCCTGGGTATGACGAATCTTATATTTTTATGTGAATTGCCGATGAAAGAACAGACTCGCCACCTGATGGTAAGTGGTCACAATCGCCCAAGGACATCAGTGACATCAAACGCACCACGAATGCTTTGTCAGCCATGTAAGAAGAGATAGAAGAAAGGAAGGCCGCATCTGTAGTATGTATATTGTATAAAGTGATTTGCCTGCAAAATACTACGTTACGCCGTAACATAGGTGATATAAAAATTTAATGCCTACACAATGAATTTATGAGCTATTCGTCAAGTTGTAAGTCCAGCTTAAGGCTACTTAATTCCTGCCACGTATTCTCAAAAGTATACGTTTCGCATCGTTGTTGACTGAACATACAATATTCATCTTTAAGCCCTTATAATAGTATTTATCACGTCTCTGTGGTGTTCCATAATAAAAATCTGGATAACTTCTCGTTGAGTAGGACTCGTTTGGTGGCAGTTTTTTGTACTGTAAGATCTAACTCTCCAACTCTTAGATGCCTTTAGAATATGTTTCTATTTAAGTTTAGGACGTAGGGTTTCTTGTATATCAACTGAAGATCATTTTTAAGGAGAGTTAGAGTTGGTATTCTCCTGTTCTCTAGTATACACCATGTGACAATTTAGCACTGCTTTACCATCTTTTTCAGGTAAGTCCCGCGCCAGTCTTCGTGTGCTATTCGAACTTGAAGATGACGTTTGTAATAGATGGCTGGCAAAAATCGGAAGATGGTTGAAATTGGAAAATGGGTAAAGTATTCGTCTTATAAGGACACCAATAAAACATTTTAATTATAGTAAGCCCAAGTGTTATTTTAACGTATGGGTAGGGTAGCATCAGCGGAAAAAACCTCTCAGCAAAAGATAATACAAAAGATTCCAGCTTCAGAGCGTAAAAGCACATTAAAAACCTAATCCCGTCGGCGTTCAGTCTTCCAGCTTAATTAAAAGACGATGTAGCGGAAACATTAAGGCTCAATTGAAAAATGAACACCGTGGATAGAGAACTGAGGAGTTTTGTAAATACACGCTCGGCTACAGAGTTACAGACACCTCGTGTTTGTAATGAACACGTTAAACACGTCGCTCGAATTCACCAGGGTTTATTAATTATGTATCGATGGCAGAAGAATATTGATTTTTTGGTATCAATTTTTTTTGTAAAATGTTCTTATATTTATACCGGCTGAACGTTAAACAGATAATTTTCGGAATAAATCCATTATCGGGTAAACATTATGCTTACACTAATTTTAAACTTTTCATTATCTGTGTATTTAGAGAAAATTTCATGTGGCCGACAGCTGTCTGTTACAAGAGAGTGTTCTCCTAAGGATTCTGTTGCTTCGTCGGATGTACGGATCTCTCACATTTTATTAAACATTTCGTGCGATTGTACGACAGCGATAGCACGTCCCACGACCCACAACTGTTGATAAATTACTGCATAAGGTAGCAGGGACCGAGGGTGAGGGAAATCATCGTGAAGAATACTATCTGAGAGTTCTCCATAATGTGCAAATCCAAATAAACGTGTATGAAGTCTACCTTTACTTGGCATGTGTAACCATGCCAAGTAATGGGTAACGGTTGGTTTGGGGTAAAATATGTTGCAGAACAACGTGTCAGGTCAGCTAGTATTCTCTATAAATATATTGTGTTAAGTTTGTCTAACTTAGGTAACGCTTTTTTTGATAACGTCATAAAATATTGCGGCGGAAGCTATAAAAATAAAAGACACATTTTTCTAAGCCCCGCTCGCCGCTGTACACCGTTTCTTCACAATTTACAAGCGTCCATTGTGAAGCGATCGCTTCAATGCGCCTTTGTTTGACAATGCCGAGGAAAGCTATCGGGGATCCTTTCATATTTTGTGGGACAATATTTCAAAACTCGTCGAAAAATATCCGGGGCATGAGGGCTGCCAGACCTTCAGCACAAACCTTCAGGTATGACCCGGAGTGTACGGATTTGAATTGCGGGCTACGAGTTTAACATCGATATGTTAGGAAGGCGAGGAAGGAACTAAAGTTGCTTAAACATCTCTACCAGTAGAAAATATGTAGGAGCAATGTTTTCATTTCATTTATTTATTGCTATACACCTGAATAAGTTAACTTCAATAAATAATACGTGCCAAAAAAATATTTAATAAGTAACTTAAATCAAAAATAGCGATGTTCCTAAGAATCTCCGGATCTTTTGGACAGGTAGCAACCCTAGGCGTGGACTGTGGAGCGAATTGCATAAAATTGGTTCCGAATTCCCGGTTATTCACCGGATCGTTGGCAGGCCGCTGCAGCCGTTCAAGATTTGTCCGGTTCCGATCAAACTTGCATTTCGTAGACCGAATTCGTAATCATTGGAAGCTTCGGACGGTGTCTTACTGAGTTGCGGTTTGGCAGAGGTTTTAGATCGCATCGTAGTAAGTTCATTACACCTTAGAAATGGTACTAGGTACTGTGGCAGGCGGTGGCGCTACCGCGGGCGAACTCTAGGCTCTACCACCTATTACGTAATAATACGTATTATTATAGTATTATGTATTAGTAAACGAAATTAAGTTTTAAACGACAACAAAAGAAGTGAAATTGAATTTGTTCTGTAATTACACTATTTTAATCGAAATTACGAATCTACTCGTAGTACTAAAGTAAGTCGCTTTGTTAGTAAAAATGTTTCCATTTGTATTTAGACAAACGTATTACCTAGAATTCTAGACCACAAAAAAAATGTATTTTATATTTATTTATTTGTAGAACGTAATTATAGCGTAGCGTTTTGCTTGACAGCTTTGAAAACTTAATTAATCACCAAAATAATTTAAATTTATAATTGTGCACCATAATAATAATATGATCGCAATAAAATATTGAGTACCTATTGAGTAAATTGTATACAATATAGGTATACTTTTTCTCATTTTAAACCAATCAGTTGTAGAAATTACTACAGCAGCAGGTAGGGAAGGGTATACGGTGCTACGGTACGGTTAAAGGTTAAAGATTTTGAAGTTAAACTTGGAGTAGGAGTCCGGGTCTATGTTGAAGGCGGGTCAGAATCGGAGTCGTTGACTGAGTCCCTGTAACAAAGTGAATGTATAAAAAAGACTTCGTAAAGAACTTTCATTTGGTACGTGTGTACGCGCACACTTTTTTATTCGCTTCAAAAACGCCTTATCCAATCTTCGTCGCCATAACATCAAACGCATCTAATTGAATTTCCTCTCGTCGATGAAGAGAACTCCTCAAAGGGTATCAAAGCTGTCTCGTTACATTCACATCGATCGCCCTTGAGAAAGGTTATGTCAAATAATGTTATTCAAGTGATCGAGTCGTCATTTTATGATCTCTCATCACTCAGGAACGTCTTTGGCACGCTGTGCTGTTGCGATCGTTGCGCTGGGCGAACTTTGATTGAGTTCGCATTCGCTGAGGCATTCGATACGATTGCTATAGTTCGGTCGAGAATGTGGGGTGCTTTGAAACATACCCCGTCAAAGAGGTCGCCTGAACTATTATGTTATTTGATTTAGGAAGCATTCTGTTTTATTGTTTAATCCTATCCTGTCTTCGGTTTGACTAGTTGCTTTGATAATATGGTTTAGTTTGCGGGAATCCTTTGGTATATATTATATTGCAATCCACACCTTTGCGTTAGTGACTGACTGTATTAACTACCTCATTGAAGCAGATGTGCTGAAAATATACAACTCGCATATTTTTAGGGCTTTGTTGCGGCATCAGTCCTGGTACTTATAGTTATTCAAAAACTGTTTAGCCGTCGGACGCTTTCATTTAGATTTTTTTTGACAGTGTTTGGCGGGTAGTGAATGTATGAGGGACTGGTGCACTTTTAGCGTGATTGTGATGATATTCTTACTAGTAGGCCAATGGTTTAAAAAAAGCAGCAAGACTTGTTTGTGTGCAGTTCGTTTGAAGCCTGAGGATCATACAGTTCGTTTGTTCCACGGTGCGAACTAGGTACAAGCAAGCCTGTGCACCATCGAAAGTAACGATAAAGTACTCTTCTTTATATACGTTGACATTACGCAGTACTGAAGCAGCCGTTCCATTACTGTCCCTTCCGGTCTGAGAAGAGCAAGTGCCACTGGGATCGTAACATGTTAATAGAACGGACAATAAGTGTAAATAATGTAAGCAGCTGTTCGGAAACCACAGCACGTTTATTAGGTTTAGGTATCGGGCGCGTAAAGTGAAAGCTGTCCGGTAATACAGCGGGAACCAGTTCGATATAAATATGTAAAGCGTGTTTGTGGAAACGGAGCGCGGCACGGCAATCGGCGTCGCCGGTAGGTGACGGCTACACGGGCTTATTCGGCTGAAGCTGACGTGTTAGTGCTGGGATAAAGCAAAACGTCAAGATATGACGTATGAAAATATGAACACTCGCACATGCGCTGCTAGGAATGTAAACAAAATATGATTGTATCCCTGGCGTTGGCGGTACTAAGTGCGGGTTTTAAGAACAGATGTCTGTTTTACGTACGTGTAGATAAGCTTGCGCGCTTTTGCATGTGTACAATGTTTACGATTTAAAACGCCAAATGTGTACAAGGTTGTTATAAGCAGCGATGACATTACACTAAAATTGGTCTTGTAGTCCAGTTGATAGTGACCACGTTAGTTCTCGGGGTTAGGCCTTTTGTAATATCTGTGTATGTAAGTCTCAGTAGGTACATCGAGCCCCAGGACCACGTGTGTGACCTAGGGTTGCCAAATGTCTTATAAAATACCTAGAGATAGTACTGCACTTTTGCTTTTGCGTTCTATACATTAGGTATTATGTTTTAGAGTTTTGAGGAGTCTCTTTATGTAATAAAGCATGTATTCGAACATTAACATTAACATACGACCAATAAAAAAAAATAGTTGTCCTAAAAATATACGATTTTCTTTTTTATAAAATGCATTTTTGTAATATTTGTGACAGATTATTTTTGAACATATATGGATCCCATAAAATATTGTAGCCCTATTCGAAGGAAGTATATAGATTTTACTTTCGTAACAATAAGTTATGTAGCCCATGAGAAAAGTACTCGAGATTCGGGATTCCCTCGCGGTTAACGTACGAAAGCTTTTTGCGGCCGATAAATAGTTATTTCGCATCGTTCGCTTTGAATATAGTGGATATGAATAAAAAGGAATATGGCATAAAACATCTCCCCGCTCTATCGGGGCGTGAGAGGGGCTTAGTAGTGACGGGCCGTAATACGAGGCTATAGCCTCACGGCGGTCGGGCTACACCGCGGCCGATAGTGATGTTCAAATCGGTTGCGCGTTTAACTGTATCCAGGATTAATGGATATTATATTGGAATGTATGACTATATAGGTACTCCTTTCTTACCCAGTCAGTCTTTGGGGAAAAGGTTTATCACATTCGCTGCGGCGATCGCAATCTTCTATGAAAAAAACACGACGTATACGTGCTTCGCAGCGAACGTGTTAAGAATGGGAAATTTATGTACTAACAGAAAAAATGTAATCACATTTAAATCTAATGGGTTCGTGTTTCAGGATATTTATCTTTTGTCGTCAGCTCTGAAACGCTTTACTTAAATTTAATAATTTATATTTTTTATGTCCGAGCCAAACTACATATAAAATTAAATATGCAACGTACAAACTTATTTTATCAATCACAAAGACCCAATTTCACAATCCCCACTGCATGCTGCCAGCGATTATCCACTTAGTAGAAATCAGGCATTACTGTTTCGGATACAATACATTTAAGCGTCGTATATCAATCAGAGAAGTTGTTTACGTCACTACTGTATTTGAACGAGGATTAGATATCATCGGATTCTTCAATATGTCCGTGTTATTACTAACGAAAGCTATTTCTACAGATGGACGCATTTAATAGCGAAGGATTGAGAATACATGAAAGAAACCGATACTTGAAATCGTAATAATAATTTGATAAGATTGTGCCAATTTTTCTTTTAAAAGCTTTATAATATGTATGTAGGTATATCAAGGTACCTACTGTAAGTTATTAGTAATTCAAAAAAAAGTCTGTAAGAAAAGGTTTTAGCAAATATAAGTTTTAACTTTAAATTGATAAATTTAAATTATTTATTAATTTTATTTTTGAATACTTAAGAGTGTACTCACGCGTGTAAGTTCACGTGTTTGTATTGAATAATCAAAATGTTGACAAAAAATAATAACCAATTTCAATGATGTAATATTCATGTTACAGTTAGCAAATATCTTAAAAACGGTCAATTACTCAATATATTTTACTTTCGAATGAAAATACACACATAATTTATTGCTATTCGATGCGATTATGATGTCTATTATTATCTATCTCCGCTATTTATCTGTTGTTAAATGCTAGCTAGTACATAAGTATAATAACTAACAACAAAATTATACATTGGATCGTTCGGATAGTCGATGCGTATAATTTCCCCTGGGGGCTTTCATCCGTCGTCGAACAGAATCAGTCTAATATAATTTTGGACAAATTTTGCAAACGTTGGTGGAGTCCGGATAAACTCTGTAAAAAGTACAAGGAAAGTAATATCAGTAACGGTTAATATTTCAATTAAGTATATTGGTTTGAACGCTCCTAGTTATAAGTTACTTATCGTCATAATTAGTTTGCTCCGCAAATGATAAATACATTTTGAAGTGTGAATCAATTTCCGTAATGTATTATATCAAAAATGTTTAGTTAAGATAATTCCAACCATTAAGATTCAAACAAAATTGCGATCGCACGACGGACCGGCGAATGGTCAGACATTGTCAATGGATGACAATGGTCAGGTTATTCGGCCTCCCTATTGTGTTCTCATAAAATGTACTGAATCCTATTAAGGTTTAAAGTACAGAGAGAGCGTTCTATCAACGTCTTTGTTAGAATAGACCCCGAGAGGTAAAACCTAAAAGCTGATCGAATTTTGAACGTAGATTTTCATTAATTTGCCATTAGTGGAATTCATCGGCCATTCACTTAGCCGGGGTTCTATAGGTATAAAGAGCTGTCTATTTCTTATTGATAATTCAATTCCATTAAAACAAATCTGTGCTGTTATCCTCGATCAGTATTTAAAATGGTTAATAGACATCAATAGCTGGCATTATCTTTGTTCACAGTATCGAGGCCCCCTTCCAATCCGATTACACACTGCGTCTCTACAATCTTCAGTCTAATCTACTTTGCTGGAAAGGGTTCAGTTTGATTAAAGCCAGTGAATTCAGCAATCTTTAACAAGTTATTTAGCAAAATGATACTTTTACGTTTTGCTTTTTTATGGAAAATAAAGCAACACGTGTAATGCAAAGTGAATTGAAGCCTTTAACTTTCGTAATGAAATCAGTTCCAAAATGTTCCATTTCTAGAGGAATTAGAAGGAGACTCTGACTAACAATTACTATCTGGACTATTGCTAACAACAACTAACAGGACTAACTATCACTAGCAGTTCCTGCCCCCGATCTCATATTTACTATCAAACTAATCGACTAATGTTCTAACACTGTCTTCTAACTGGACTCACCATCCTAGTCCCCATTTGAGGCTTGTTTAGGTCGGTAACTGTTGTCATGGGTGCTGCAAGCTCGTTTGCTACCTTAAAAACATAGAAAAATGTTGAAAAAGAAATAGCGAGCGTGGTTTGCCTAATTCCAAATATAAATAAGTCTAGCACCAGGTATTAATCGTTTGTTGACCCTGATGATCACATCTAACAGAAACAAGGGCGCGTCTTATGACTCAGCTGATCCATTTATGTGCATGGGGAGGTCAAATGACTTTGACATTGGCGAATTATTTATTGGCCTTTTTTATGGAATTAAGTTAGCAAACCACCATACCTACAGCACCACTTCCGCTGCCGCCCATCACAACTATGACCGAATTGGAACAAGACTCAAATCGGGACTGGGATAGTTGGTCCCGTTAGGAGACGGTGTTAAAACATTAGCTGGTTTGTAAGTATGAGGACTGGGACAGGGACTGTTAGTGAAAGTTTGTCATAGTCCAGTTGTTAGTAAGAGTCTTTTTCTGTGAGATATATTGCTATCCTTGAGGACTGAGATAGTCGCCTTAAAGTGTTCCCGGCTCCACGCTTTTTATTGTTTTTATTGACTGATAGCATGTTATTGACTGTTAGTAAAAGAATAATTATTAATTAAAACAATTGTTATTGGTAGTGTGACAACTTTTTTTTTAAATTATGTTAACATACGTATTTTTCAATCAATTCTGAGACGTTAAAATGAAATAGATTTAAACATCATGTCACATTTCAATTCTATTTTTTATTGGCTCTCAAGTTCTCGCATGAATAAATATGATTGCTTTTAAACAGGACGTATTTGAAATATAACGTTACGAAGATTTCTCGTATCTGACATGATAAAAGTCACGAAGTTAAATACTGGTGTCCCTGTTTAAGAGATCCATACTCTGTCAGAGTCGTCAATCGGGAAGAGATGTTTACAAATTTAGGGTTTTGTTCAACTTTGCAAAGATCATAGGAATTTATAAATGTAAATATTCATACGAAGTTCTTGAATGTATCTCATAATTTAAAGGAAAGCAGCGATATCTAAGTGGTTCGATCGTTGGACTCCCGAATAAAGGATTGCCTGGGATCGAATCCTGCATGAACCTCTTATTTCAATAATTATGTAGAAATTAATTATCATTTGCTCATTGCATTTTTAACATCGTGAGAAAACTTGGTCATCTGAGTGTTCTCAATAATGTTCCTACAGATGCGTGAAGTCTGCCAATCTGCACTTGGCCAACGTGGTGAACTACGGTCTGTATCAATCACCTTGTAAGAGGAGACTAGAGCCGAGAGTGTGACAGTTATATGTAGGTTGCGATGATGATGATAATGATTTTAAAGGATTTCTGTAACTTTAGCAACAAAATGTTCGCTTCCATTAAAGCCCCGTTCAACAGAGTTGGTTATTAGCACTGCGTCATCAAATTACACAAACGGTTAATGGTGTAACGATGGTGACCTTGCTGCTAATGTCTTCGTTGTCTGTTGGTGTTAACACGATGACAACACTAATGGCTTTCAGTCAAATATACAGAGCACGTGGGTTAATTCAATTTTTCAGTAGAGTAAAAATACCAATATTGACTTGTTCATGTTCATGTTGAATATTTTAGGTTTCTTCATTTCATGTTGAAACAAAACAAAAGATTTTGCATAAGGACCAATTTAGACAATCTTTTGTTTCAATGTGAACGTACTTTTCAGCATATCACTGACTTAAATTACCAATAACTTCGGGTATAATAATAACTTCCAATACCTACTTTCGCCACTAATGATAATGATAAGTGGGAATACCACCACACTGCGGTATCTAGACCTCTGCAGCGGTCGGTATTGTACTGAATATACATTTTGCCATGTCATTCCGTTACCACCATACATCCTTGTATTGGAATCTCAAGCTGATTTTAATTTTACTATTGATATATTAAAATTTACTTTTTTACTTACGGAATTTATTATAGTGAACTCATCAGTTTGATTATCATTGTTGCTATCAGGAAGCCTAATAGACTATCCATAATGTGCCGCTTTATCAAATAGTATAATGTAGGCTCGACCAGCCGGTTCAGTATGATTAATTGACGGTTCAGCTTTATTAATGACCGACGTAAAATTCATTGCGTCGGTAAGCAGAATGATTATATGATCGGTTCCTGGACCCTAGAACGTGATAGTAGAATATAATTATCTAATCAGTTTTATTAGAAATTTCTAAAGTGTCAATTCTGAACGTTACAGAGCTGGTTTCTAAATATTTATTGGAATACATTACAACAATGATAAAACAAGTACAGGAAGACTCATGAGGGGACTGCTGTCGAGGTGTCCCGGGTTGATTCCCCGCAAGGTTGAAATTTGAATGATGATTTTAAAAATTCTGTTCTCGGTCCCGGTGCGTGTGTTCCCTTATCTTTTTGTGTTGGGGCTTTAAAAGCTATTAGTGTGCAGCGTGTTTAAAAATATGAGGTAAAATTAGAAATGTTATGAAAAAAATAATTGTATGATAACTTATAGTCACCTGTTATGCATTGTCATGCATTTTTTAAAAGTCACATATTCAATTAAAACCATTGTTTATGAAGCTACAAACAATGACATTATAAGTAAAAAGTATAATATCATTGGCTACAAATATTGACACTCCCTTGCCTGTGTAAAAATAACATTTGCACAGTGAAAAATAATACCTAAAAGTGTAACTACCGATCAAAAATAGCGTAATAAATTCTAGGCTGCGGCCTAGTAGGCAACGTCAGCCCATTCGTCGTTCCATTTTTTACTGACATTGAAATTAGCCAATAACGGCTGGCCTTGTGTAATGAGGCATAAAATAAAACCAATTGTGAACTTTTAGTGGTTTAAGTCACGTGGGTGATTGGTACCATTTTCGAATGACTGTTTGTATGGACGGGCGTCCTCTATACTTTATAGCTCGTTGCATTTGTACCGTTTTCATAGTAATATCTTTTCCGTTTCATCTTTGCTATTTAATTTCCTGGAAAATCCTTTAGAACATTTTGAAATTTCCATGCGAATGCACTCTGATAAATGGAGTTTTAAGCGTGACAGTAACTTCGAGAGACTTCGGTGAGTTAGATTTGTACGAGCAAGTTTGACTACAGTCCGGCTCGAAGGACCAATCCGCATTTGAAAAGTTTTATCTGAAAGATGCATTATGAGATTGCATAATTTTTGGCACGGATTGAAATTGCAACAACTTTAATATCCGAATAGCTAGCCATTCATCTTTTCAAACTTGGTCCGTCAAAGAAAAATTGTGTTTGAATATTATTTTGAAGTTCAGTTCACAAAAGCAGTTTTTCTTTAGCTTTTGCAAAGAACACTCGAAACATGGCTTTATATGACAGAATGTATTTCCTATCCGTGATAGCTTATTTATGATTTTATCGGGTTAACAAAAGCGGATCAAGCTCTCGAATAGATTTTTGATACCAACATTTTTAAATAAAAATGATGTGGTGTCGTGGGACACCAGGTAGGAACGAAGTTCCTTCGGCTAATGAAGGCAACGGCGAACGAAAAGAAAGAGGGAGAAAGAGAAAGGTATTATACACTACTCGCATGTGTATGCGACTGTCGCGCCTGCGCACGTCTCATTTAACGCTTTTATTCCACGCATTTTTTCTTACGGTTTTACTATCACATATTTTTCAGTTCGGTCGCCGCAGCAAAACCTATCCCCTCCATGCCTGCCGTAAGGAACTTCGTTCCAATTAACTTTAAATAAATTGCTAATTTTTTAATAATAGTTATGATAATGATACAATGTTAAGAATTGACATCGAGTAAGGTAAGGATGATACAAAGGTATTGAAAATAAAAAGTTCTGAATCTTTCTAAACTTCTAAAGCATTGAAATTCAAAGCATTGTCTCGTTTTCCAGAGACTATTATATTTTTATTACACTGGCCACCGGCAGTGGGCCGCCTGCGTTCGCCTTGAACCGCATAGCGGGACGTAAAGTTTGACGCGATGATCTAATCGCCTTCACCTATTTCCCAGATCTCGTTCCCAGCTGTGCCCTGCTAATTGGAACACATACATAGTTTTGATGACGATGTATGACATATTATACCTGTTCAAGAGTAAAATAATATTTTTGTTACGGTTGTTTGATAAAGGCGCGCATTATCTCACTTGCCCGGTTCAGGCATTTAAGCAGCTTCAGACATTAGTTTCTTAGATTTTATGAAAATATTCAGGTAGTTGAAAAACTATTTAAAATTTCAGCCAATTAGCCTTTGTAACCGCCGGATATCGCCCGTACTGCACAGTGTACTAGCGTCTGGAGTACTTTAAAAGTTCCTCGACAAAGCACAACGGCTGAGCTACTTCTTTTGTATAGCTGACAAATCTTGTTTGTAAATGGTACAAGTACGTAAACGTCCTTTACATTTAAACTCGTCATTTCTACGGCAAACGTTGTACCCCTGTCTGAGTCGTGACTATTGTGTCGGTGACTCCGAGTGAAAGCTGAATAAGCTGTTACTAAACTAATGCCTTTACCATCCAGTACTACATCTCTATGTACACAGTAAACAAACGGAGGAGAATTACAATACAATGTTATTTTTCAACCCCACTGGTTAAAACTTATAATACTGATAAACTAAAATAGTTAAAAGGCCGGGGAGATGAAAATGCCGCGTCAGAAGTGGGGTTTGGCATGAAAAGCCGTTCCGAGCTTTGACAAGTCTGACATTCAATTTGAGTGAGTCAAAGGCGTCGCGCGCCGCTTCGGGCATTGGGATTGGACCACCGAGCGCACCGTTATAACCGAGTGGCAAGAATTCTGTAAAATATCTTATAAACCCCCTTAAAAGATTGCCAAGTTAAATCATATTGTACACTAGGTGAATGCAATTTCTTTTGAGCGTGTAAGATTGCTCAGTAACTTGGTGTAGGCGCTCGAGAATATTACGAGTAGGTATTTTTAGCGTTTTATGAATTATATACGTATTTATTATTAAATCAATTAACCATCCTATACCGTACCGCAACGTCATCTTAGATAATGACGCTGTCGGCTGAATTAAGTTTCCTGGCCTCGATTCCCAGTCGAGGCAAACTTTTATGGTGCTAGGATATTTTACTTACCTAGTTAGCCACCATTCTCCACTGTCGCCACCTCAAACTCCTTTTTTTCTTAGTCTAAACTTGAATATCTGTCAACTCTCCCGTAGGTTATATTATACACATTGCGAAAATCATTACGTTCGTCGTTTGCTATCGACAGGTTAATTGAACCCGTTCTATACGAAGTGATTTTCCTAGTAGACCGTAGTTTATATTTACTTAGCACGGAGGTGTTTCGTACACATGACTTAATTATATTCTATAGGTATATACAATAGATTTCGAGTAAGATTGTATATCACAAGTGTATTTCGAGTATATTGGTGAAAGCTTTAATTACAATGTTGTTTAGAATTATTGAATTGTATGTTGTGTACACTGTTGTGTAGTTGTATTGATATTCAATTTTGAATACACGTGTACAAGTATTTTGCGTAATAAAACTCTCATCGTGGCTGACTGACATGAGACAACTTACAGCTCCAGTGTTCCTAGAACGAAATTTTGCAGAGGCGTTCCTTTATAGTATGGAACAGCACTAAGAAAGGAGCGTTAAATGAGACTTCATCCCCCGAGGCCCGAAGGGATGAAATAGGAGGGGGGATGATGCTGAAATGTTGAATGAGTAAAAGAATATGTTTAAAGCTGCAAATAAATTTGCTCCAATCTTGTTGTGGTGTACAGTAAAGAGTATAACTAAGTACCACTTTTCCCGTTTTAACTTCCCGTAAAGGAATAAAAGAGGAGGTAAAAGTTACAGGCGCCTGGTATTGGAATAACTACTACTACAATACTGAATAAGTCAATTAAGTGGCATTCAAAGCCAATGAGGTCATTGAAGTCAGCAATGCGACACGAATCCTTTATAATAGCTTTGTCGTTAGCGTTGTCGCGTTGTGATAGTAATATTTGAACTGAGTTCACGGACCATGGTACCGGCGACGAACCTTGGCGATGTGAAAGTCATGTAGCGATCTTCTTTACAACCTTCAACTGTCCCGCCGCTGAGCTCGCAATGTGAGGGATGCAGGCTTCACCGCGCTGACCAAAAATGATTGTTATACTTCACACACCATTAAGAACATGGTGATCACTCAGATGGTCAGATGGGCAGGTTTCCTCACGAGGTTCGAATGAACAAAATGAATCTAAAACTCTGTCAGTTGATCTAAGCCAAGCTGGCGAGTTGGTGGAGAGCCGGACACAACGTGACAGGCATTTATCACTGGGCTTAATGTAAACTTGATTCGCTTAACTCGAGCTCGACTCACGATCTGACCTCATGCGGTGCCGTTCTATGCAGTTAAGCGTTAACTTATTGAAATTTATTGCACACACAAATCGTCGCTGCACTCCGCACGCCCTGCCGTTTGGATCGCCTCCACGGATTTCTTGAAACACTTGCACAAATTTTTATCGAAGCTCGCAATTAATGTAACTTTGACAATAAAATTAAAGTTCACTTTATTTTCAAATTACACGAAAATATTTGCACTAAATTAGGGAGCAGTACCTGTATACGAAACATTATATTTGTACTTGTTACCAGACAAATTTATATTTAACACAAAACTTATAATTTTAACTCTGTATTATTTTTTCGTGAGGAAACATTTACTTAAGAGTTCCCTAGGTGTGTGAAATCAGCCAATCTGTACTTGGATCGCCTGAGAGAAGACTCAACCTCGGAGTGAGTGAGTTATGATAATGTATTCTTGACTGATCTCGGATTCTGGTTGTTTGCAATCTAACAGGTAACACAGGGAACCCTAATAAATTGGAGGGAGAGTGTGGCCGTAAATAATATATCGGAAATATGTTGCAACGTTGCATTATCATTATGAATAAAGACTTTTATTTGTTAACTGTTTTTGGTAATTTACTGTTAATATTACATTGCAACTAAAATTCATAATTAATTGTTAGTAATAAAATGTTTTGTTTTTGGACATTTATTGCAAGAACCAGGTGCAGAGATGTTGTGACCGAGCTGTAGTTTCCTTTGTAAGAGGGAGGTTGGTACCATGCAAAGCTAAAGGTATACACCATCATACGTAGTGCTAGCGGATTCTCGCTAAGTCGACTAATTCGCTGTACATAGTCACATCACAGTTTTATCCTATGCTCTAGATTTGAACCAGCTGGCCCATCTCCGGCATTCAGTGCAGACGTACTCGAGAACTACAAAAAGGATTTGTGAAAATGAACTTAAAAGTCGTTTCGCCGCTCGTCTCAAACTTACTCTAGTTTTGAAGTGTTCTTTGGTTTCCCTTCTTGCAGTTTCCACGTCTTTTAAACTCTGGCAACTGTAAATGGTTCTAGTTCAGATTAGAGTACTTTGATATTGGTCTTAGTTCTTCTTTACTGATACGAGAATAGCTAACGTTCACCAACTATGGGACTCCCGCGGGTTTTTGAAGTTAGGCTTCTTTATCGACGTTGGTACTTGAGAGCCATTTTGTAGGGAGGAAACAGAAAAATCGCTTCTTTGGAAACGGAAACAGGCAGTCGTGTGGGTACCTACAGAGTATACGTTGTCCTATTTTACACTGTTACGGCTTAAGAATTGGCCACAGGAACAACAAATTACAGTATGGAATTGAAGTTAGTTGGAAGTACGAGTAAATAAGAAAAATTGGTTTAAATTAAAACGATCTCGCAGATTTTTTTTTACACGTTGACTAGTAATTCTACGTGCTTTTTTCTTGAAACGATATTTGTGCAGCAATGCCTGTTGATGCAAATAACAAAGTGTGTACCTGAATAGGAGCTTCACAATTTTAAGCGAAGGCCTTATGACAAGCTTCAACACCTCAATATTTAGCATGTGTGCAGCATCACAGGCAAACTATCCATCATACCTTTAAATATCTACATGTATGTTATTGCGTCCATCATACCTAAATATTTAATATCTTACCTGTTTACGATAACAATTAGATAAAGATACCAATACATCTAATTAGTTTACCAAATGCTCGTTGTCCGTCGAAATTACGACAAGAATGAAAACATGATGTAACTTTACAATAAGACACAATGGGCGCGTGGTGTGATATCACCGTGTCCGAATAAGGCTCGGGCCAAGGTTCATAAAACAAGATCTGGTCAGATTCTTAAGGCAATGTTTCGTAGACAAAGTAGTTAAAACTTATTAATAGCTTGATAGGGACGGAAGGATCTTCATCTTCTTGACTCCATGCCAACCTACCGCCTGCACATTGTGCATCTCGTTGAACAATGGACGAGGCTAAGGTAATAGGATCTTTTATAATCAGATGGCTCGTCTGGTCGTTTGTCGTATTAAAAAAACACCTTTTAGTATATTTGGTATAATTTTATCAAAACTTATTTACTATTTTTCACAATGAAAACTTAACAATATTATTTAAATAGTGCCCAGTTGTTAACGACGATAAAATTTTAAATCTACGAACAAAAAAAATATTGAAATCATATATTATAATTCTGCTCCGTGAATTATATTCCCGCTTATAATCGCAGCCTTTAAGTTTGACAGTGAGTTTTTACAATTTGCAGACGTTTCGAAACTGAACTTTGGACAAGGAAAAGACAAAGTTGGGCCTCAATTTTTATTTGTCGTTCTTCCGGTTAGAGATACACCCGGAGTTCCCGGAGTGAACCCTTAGTCGTACCTGCAGCCTTTGGTCGGTTGCCTTCAGTTATAGTTGGGTCTTCGGCCGCCCCTCAACCGCTCTCGCCCGCCCGGCCGCCCGCTCGGGCTCCGGTCCCACTCCTGCACCTTGGAACAACCACATCGATCAAACTACTAATCGAGTTGCTACTAAAAGCTAACAATATCTTGCGTAACTTATAATAAATTGGTCTTCGCTCGCGGCTTCGTCCGCGTGGGTGTCGGAAGTCGACTGCCGTTAAAATCCAGGGTCTCAAACTATCCGTATCAAATTTCATCTAAATCGATTCAGCGGATTAAGCGTGACGAGGTACAGACAGGCAGAGTCACTTTCGTATTTATTATAAAAGAAGAAAATAATATGAGTTAAGTAAGTACATAATTATAATCAAACTGGATCTTATGAACTCACCGTTTCCTCTCTGTCTGAGCCGGCCGCTCTCGGGGGTCCTCCTCCCCTCGGAGGTCCTCGCCTCGGAGGTGGGTCCGGCTTGGACGCGCCGATGCCTATCATACTGGGCATGGTGTCGAGGACAGTGCCTGTGAGCAGCCCGATGTCGGCGCCCACCTTGCTGCCAACCTTCGAGCCCACGATTCCCAACTGAGCTGATGTGACTGCGGCGTACGCTAATACTATTATCACCTGCAAATGTTGAAACTTCATTATTTTGCCACGGTTTTATTAACTCTCTTTGGACTGTTCGGGTGGAATTTGATTATCAATAAAATATATATTATACTGCCTTCCCGACGAGGTAGAGACTTGAAAATTTATTCAAAACTCAGATGACCACACCAAAGAAAAGGAAAAATAATGTGGTAATGAAAATTATTTTGGGTTCAAGCTTGTTCACGTGAATAGCTGACGCACGAGATTGGCTTAGGCTTAAAAAAAGACGAGCCAAATTATAATATTAATAACAAAATAATAAAGGTTCTCATACCCCCCATGAACTAGGATTCCCTTAGTCGCGGGTGGCTTGGACGACACAAACAACACATCACTAACACCCACGACGAAAGAAAAAACATTTATTTGTGACATAAATATTTGCACCGGGGCTCGAATCCGAGATCCCTCGCTTCGCAGGCAGGATATCTACAAACTTGGCTACACTGTCGTGAATAACTTATCAATTATTTATTGTTTTACAAAAAATTAAACTACTTACCACCAGCCTCATGATGACACGCCTCTGTCCGACTATAAAGTGTTTCGTCATGTGCGAAGCGCTCTTTTATAAAGTCGTTAATTACCGGTCATCATAATTAAACGTTTGATAAGGTTTTCGA
This sequence comes from Ochlodes sylvanus, assembly GCA_905404295.2. Classification (NCBI taxonomy): domain Eukaryota; kingdom Metazoa; phylum Arthropoda; class Insecta; order Lepidoptera; family Hesperiidae; genus Ochlodes; species Ochlodes sylvanus. The sequence continues at coordinate 515,395 of FR990146.1, read as the reverse complement.
AGAAGTTGTTGTTTGATACATTATTGTGTAATCTGAACTACGAAGCGATTCCAAATAGCACTGCTTTGGAAACAACATTTTTGTTGTAAATAGCTGACAGATGAGCAAACGAATTATCGGCCAGCAGCGCGCTGGTGACGAGCTCGGTGTTGCGATGGTCTGCTGGCGACGGTGGCCGCTCACCATCGGCATCGGGGAGCCCGTGTACTTGTCCGAGCTAATGCCATCTAAGTAGTAACAGTTTGCCATGGACATCGGTGACACTAAACGATGGCTCTGGCTCTCCGTCACTGACCGAGATCCGTAGAATAACATCTCACGATCGATTTTAGAAGTGTAGTAGTTAACTAGCCTTCCCACACCTACCACGCATGAATACTGTCGAGATTAAAACGGATTCAGAGTCCAGCGACCTACAAGAGGGATCTGTTGCTATAGCCCCGTCCGTGGTTCAGCACGGTGCCCTACGAGCAGGGACGGTTGGCTTGGACACCAGAGACTATGGATGATGCATAAGCATGGACAACTTATTTCTAAATATAAAAAAAATAATTGATATAACATTATTAGAATTTCGAGGTAGCTTCATAAACTTTTGCCAAATATACGCCCCGGTAAAAAAGTTCATGCTTCGGGAAACTTAAGAACCTTACGAAACATATATTTGAAGTTAGAGTTGCTTCTATTTTACCATCTATTTTATTATTTTCATTAATGCTCAATCTCAGAATAAAACGGCTCTGCATTTTATTCTGAGATTGAGAATTTTACTAGCGCTGCCTGCACGAATGAAATTTTAAAGATGGTTATATTTTATAAACTGCTAGACAAATTGATAGTGAAATAAAAAAAAACCGTGAATATTTTAGGTATCTGTCTGCCTATAGGTTTAAAAATATTTAAAAATGTTTTTTTTTTCCAATACTTGAGTCATATTGTTTTAGTCGATTCTGTTCGATTTTGTGGAGGAGAAATATGGTTAAAGGAAGTTTTTATATCTAAATATAGTAAGATTTCCTTACAAATCGTGCCAGTAGCTACCTACTTAATTTAATTCTTCGTGGTATTTCTCAGGTGTTTAAATTTCACATTAACCTACGCGGAGGTATGTTAATTAGAAACCAATCAGTTTACGACAATAACTGCAATAATCACCCGGAAATGAATTACTAACTTCTTGACAGTTTTTTTTCGGTATGAAGGTATGTATACATAAGTTTCTCATCCCACACTAGGATTCCCCGCGGGTGCCATGCACAACACATAAGCCAAGAGCGCACCCAGATCGAGGACAGAAATTTTTAACTCATTTCTCAATTTAAAAATTTTCTCTTCGCTGAAAATGGAACCTAGTACCCTTCGAACGGCGGTCCGGCATGGTAACCATGGTCAGGTGTAAGATTAGTTGTATTAAAGCGTTTATTTCAAAGATAGTACTTACTATAGTAGCTCCATACAATCGGTGTATTAGAAAAACATTTCAAAGTGAAATAATTTAACTAACACCTCACACTTAATGGAAGTCAAAATTTATATTTTTATTTAATTATAATATTAATGTATTTGTAATATTTTATATTTTTATTTTAATAAAAATTTAAATAATATGAAACCTACTTTATTTTTTGTTTAGTTATATCAAAATACGATTCGGGAATATGAAGTTACGTTTACTGAATAAAACTCGTCATTCAGCCAAGGGGGCTGATCAGTTCATCTACAGTCCATTGTTTTAATGAAAACAGTTGAGTTCCCGGAAATTATCGCTCTGGGCAGATATTGATTATTGTGATTCAGTCAACATAACACCATTATAGTCACAGTACATATTTTGATGAACCTGACGTGAAATACAGCACAGAAGATTCATTTCGAATAGCGTTCATTGTTACGAGTAGGTCCATTGTGACGTTCGCATCTCCTATACTGTTAGGTCTCAGTTCGACGACGCGACAGCTTTCGCGCGGCCGTCGCGCTACGGTCATGCCTGTCATATAAACGCGCCCTTCGTGTAAAACACCTTGGCAACTATCAATGTGACAAATTACAGCCTTACCTTACTGTGACCATAGACCTATATGCTCATAAATAGAATTTTTATTCTTCTGACCTTAGATTTTTGAGAATAACTTGTATCCCTACTATCCCTACTAATATTATAAATGCGAAAGTAACTCTGTCTGTCTGTCTGTCTGTCTGTCTGCGTGGCTTTCCCGCTTAAACCTCTCAACCGATTTTGATGAAATTTGACACAGACAATCTTTAGACCCTGAGAAAGGACATAGGCTACCTTTTATTGCGACAAAAAGGGATGAAGAAGTTGAAATAAAGGTTGAAAGTTTGTATGGGATTTCTTCGGGTTTTAAGCACAGCGCCATCCAGGTGAACCTTCCTAACTTAAAGAATAAGAACGCCTAGCGCCATCTCTTAAAGAACCATGAAACTTTATATTTAAGCACTTGATAATAAGTTTCCCGAAGCGAAGCGAGGGCGGGTCGCTAGTCGTTTATAAACTTAAAAACTTGTATCGTTAGGGCGCAATGGAAAATCTATCTATCTACGTTATAGTCTTCAACGTATTATAAATATTTCGGTAATTAAACTCGGAGAAGTATTGGCACGTCATTTATTTAATAACATTAGATTATTCTTGACGCTACGTCATCGTCGTCTCTCGTTCACACGTATCCGACTGCCTGGTGCTGGCTGCCGGCGGTCATGCTGCCGTGGCCGTGCGTGTTGAACGCGCCGAACGATCCCCCCGACGCGGCGCCGAAGCTGCTGCCGCCCTTGTTGTGCTTCGACGAGCTCTCGCTCTCTATCACCTGCGATGTAAAGCACATGATTTTAAAATTGACCCATAACTGTGGTCATGGACATCTTCTAACAAATTATAGAAATATGTGTCATATTGGGTATCGAGATCAAAGATCTGGGGTGGAACTCATTTGTGAGCGTCACTAGCCCAACGACACCTGCTAAGCTTAGTTGTTAAAAGCAACTTTGTCTTAATTAAATTAGTTTTTGTACTGATCTAACATCAGTTGGGCAGTTCAAAGGACTTATCATGTAGATTATTGGACTGTAAAAATTTGCCGCTTTTAAGGGAAAATGATAATGAGTTAGGAACCAGTTGATATTGCATCCTGCATCGTTGTTCTTGTGAAGGGTGAAATCTTTGACGGATCCTTCATTTTTCTCTACTTGACATTTAAAAAGCAAGTTAGAAGAAGCTTATCGGTTCCTTTTTTTAATTTTAATATAGGATGCGTTGAGAACGAACCTGTTTGGTTTTGTGGTGGTTTTCTTTTTGGTCGTGGAATGAGCTTCCATGTGCAGTATTGTGGTGGCTCCCATGCACCCCGCTGGCGCCGTGGGCGTAATCCTTGTGCATGAAATTACTGCCGGATGTATGTACGGGGTGGAGCGGAGGTGGGCCGCATGAGGGTACCGGTACAGAGGACACGACCACTGCGCAGGTGATGGTTAACAGAATCTGAAAGATAAAAAGATCCATTAAGAGAATGCACGGATCTATCACAACTGAGGAGGCGTTGTTCCTATTAATCAATTCGTGAGTTGCATCTTGCCAGAAACTACTGCTTAAAATACGACAGGGTCCTAACATGAATTTGTACAATGGAAGCTAATTCGAAAAAAGTTTTTGAAGATGAAAATGGTACCATGTGAGGTCACAAAGTGCTTACCAGGAGCTTCATGGTGGCGTTTGTCGTGACAGAGAGTCGATTGATATGCTGTTCACTGTTGCATGCCCTTTTATATGCGTTACTATCGTGGACCATTATAAACTATTTAATATCTAATCTCCATGCCGTGTAATTCACATTACGGGAAAGAGAAAACCACACATTCTATTTTTACAAATGATAATAACTTGAGGAATTTGGAAGACTACAGAATGAGATGAAGGTGATTAATAAGTGTTTATCGTTAACGATGTATTATTTAACGATCTGTTATTAATGATTCTCTTAATTACTGGTTGGTATAGTATAAGCGTAACGATTGTCTCATCAGGAATGTTTTCACAACTATGGTTTTTGACTGCGTTGTTTAAAGCATTCTTCTAATTGACACAATGAGAACCAATGAGACATCCTATATATGTACAGTACATAAATAACTGACAGCAATGTATAGTTCTAAGGAAATTTTATTACGACACTTCGGCAAAGGTAGATCTGTAGGTGTAGGCTAGGTTATTACGCCCGTGGATCTCCGATTGTTCATGTTAAAAACTTATTAAAAGCTTTTATTGAACTTACAATGCATGTAACTATGTTTGTTCGGGTGAAATCTTGCAACTCAATTTTGAGGCAGTTATCGTCAACCGATTGAGCTGAAATTATGTATCCACGTTTTGGTTGGATGATAGGCGTTGGATTGAAAAAAGACGGTTATCATAGAATTTTAAAAGTTGTGATTGTGAAATAGAATTTGCATTGTTTTAAACATAATTATGAGATTTCCTTTTCGAGCAAAAATCAGAAAAATAAACTTCTCCAAATCGATTTCATTTTCGATTGAATAATTTTATTTATCTCTCATAAATAGAAAAATTGTTTAGTTCCGGTTTATTTCGTTACTTAATATATCTTAAATAAAATCCTCTGTTCAAAATACTGATTCTAATGCCTAGACGACGAATAGATTAATAATTAAGGTTCTGGAGTACATTTGACGCATGAGAAAAGTGTAGGCAAAAAAAAAATCTCCTTTCTAAGTAGTACCTTGGGCAAATTAGTATTACCTCTGCTTATTACAAAAAGCAATTAGGTTTCAAAGAAGTTTCTTGCGAAACAAGTGTGTAGCTATTAGAATTGTAACGGTCCCGATATTGATCGTTGGTGCACATTGTCAAGCAAAAGCATACATTAGCAGGATGCGTCATGTTGGTTAGTTATTTAGTGTACATCGAATCCTCTTTGATGTACTAATTTTATTTTAGTGTCGATCTAGATGGGATGGATGATAGATTTTCTAGATGTACCTATTATCTATTTGAGTAAATATCTCGCTTTTAGGTCCCCTCAGCTTCAGTGCTTCTGTCAGAAGGAATTGAATAAATTTTCCACTAATAGTGAAAGTCTGTCGTCAACTGTGCAAATATTCATAATTTTAAGTGTCAATCCTTACTGGCAGTACCTACATAGGTTTTGTATGTTGTGATTATTTGTTACATTTTTTTAACTTCTTTCATTTTTAACACATGACATAGGTTTCTTTGTTATTTAACTAATACTATCTTCTATCTTCTTTACTTAAATCTTAAGGAAGTGATCATATATTTTCATTGAAAGTATTTCGATAATGAGACAAATATTTATTGAACAATTATTATTTATTGAACATTTATTGAACAATGTTAGGCTCGTTCCTGACGCTGTCTTCATCGTCCCGTCTCGTTCACACGTATCCGACTGCCTGGTGCTGGCTGCCGGCGGTCATGCTGCCGTGGCCGTGCGTGTTGAACGCGCCGAACGATCCCCCCGACGAGGCGCCGAAGGTGCTGCCGCCCTTGTTGTGCTTCGACGAGCGCTCGCTCTCAATCACCTGCGATGTACACAGAATTCTATTTAATAGACTTATTTCACAATAATTAAGCTTAGCACGTGGAAACTACTAAGCTTCAGGCATGCAGTAGATACTACAATAGCTAGTAATTTTTTTATAAATTATTATTTCAATAAAACATTGTTTTTTATGTAAATAATTGACAATAGTGCAGACAAACCGCTCGATAATATGTGGTCAGTTGGTCACCGTCTGTGATACGAGTACCTTACATCAAAAGTATGACCGATTAAAAGGATCGTGTTGAAAACGAACCTGTTTGGTTTTGTGGTGGTTTTCTTTTTGGTCGTGGAATGTGCTTCCATGTGCAGTATTGTGGTGGCTCCCATGAACCCCGCTGGCGCCGTGGGCGTAATCCTTGTGCATGAAGTTACTGCCGGATGTATGTACGGGGAGGAGCGGAGGTGGGCCGCATGAGGGTACCGGTACAGAGGTCACGACCACTGCGCAGGTTATGGTTAACAGAATCTGTAAAGATTAATAGGTTGTGACAGAAATCTGGGACAAACCGTTGTATTTAACCATTAAAATGCCAATCTACAAATTGTCCTTGTTTACTGTAAATATCAAGTAAGCGTTACAATTTAGATGGGCCTAGTCTGTTAATCTAAGGTGGTAATAGGTGGCTTATGCTCCTGTTACAACCCATGACTAGATCGCCGGGTATCATCAGGTAGAATGAGCATTAACTTTACCCCCCAAAATGCACTGGTGCAGCGTGGTGGAGTATAATCTAGGCCTTCTCAGTTATGAGAAAAACCCGTTTTGACCCGTTTGGCCACCCTGGAGTGGCCAGTTATTGGACTAAAGCCATAAATTCTACGTAAGTAATATAAAATTATCCAACGATGACCATTTGAAATTACTTGATTGTTTGCAAGCGATATGAACTGTTGCACAAAGTTCTTACCAGTAGCTTCATGGTGGCGTTGGTAGTGACAAAAAGTCGAATGATGTGTTGCTCAATGTTGTGTGCACTTTTATATGAGTCTACTGTAAACCATTATAAACGAATTAGGTAATATCTTATCGTAGAGATAGAAGCAACCACGACAGTTACATAACGGGAAATAAAAATCACAAGAGGCGTTTATTGTGTTTAGAAATGACAATCACTTGATTTAATTACCTAAAGTAACTTACAATTTAGTTTGCTTCCTTTTGTGTGAGGGATTCGGGGGATGAGGGAGGGTGTAACTGGTAACCGTCCCCCATAGACATCAGTAACACCAAATGCATCACCGATGTGTTGTCCCAAGCCGAGAAGTCCTCAAGCTCTAAGTTTCTCAAGACCCGAGCAAGAGGGTGGTGGTGGGTGGTAGCGTAGCTAGGCAGCCGGTCTTCAGCAGTCACTATTGTAATTGTTACATGTATTTAAGTAATGTTACTAACTTTATCTTATACTAGCGACCCGCCCTCGCTTCGCTTCGGGAAACTTATTCCTTCGGTTTGCAAAGATTTACTTACATATTTTGGATAATTCACACTATATCTTTATAAATGTGTTATTCTGATAGCCTATGTGTTATTCTGATGTGTAAGCTATATTATTGTAAAGTTTCAGCAAAATCCATTCGTAGTTTTTGCGTGAAAGAGTAACAAACAATCATACATGAATATTTGAATCGCGCTTTTTGTATTTTTGTATGAAAAATATCCAAATCATTCACTACAAGTAATCTACATTATGGCGGATCAACATTCGCTGGGTCAGCTAGTCAGTTTTATCTTAATCTCATAAATGATTAAATGTTGTTAGAAATACAATTTCATTACCACTCCTTTCTTTATGTATCAAAAAAACGGAAAAAAAAGTTTGGTATAGTAATAATAAAAAAATTAAAATTCTCTATAATTGGTAGTTTTACTGGGACCGCATGAGCGATGAAGTGGTAGGGATGAACAGTAAAATGTTGTCATTCTTCAAGTACCACGCACGATATCCTCAAATTACAGAGAATCCATAATGGCGATATGATGTCAATGTCACACAGATAAAATCTTTGACAGTTGTGATTAGGGATGACCTTTGGCATAAAAAAAATATGAATTCCCAAAGAAGTATAACTTCTTTCGTTCCATTTTTTTCTTTTTGATACAACAAAATCCAACTATTATTAGTATAATTATCTCCCCTTTTACAATGCTACAAATGAGGAGTATGCGTCTTCTTAGTTAGATATTTTTAAATTATTACAAATTGACGACCCCGTAGCCTAGTTGGGTCACTACCGTGCCTGCGAAGCGAGGGGTCTCGAGTTCGATTCCCGGCTGCAGCAGATATTTATGTGACAGATTAATGTTTGTTCTCAGGTCATGCGTGTCACAGGTGTTAGTAATGTGTTATTTGTGTTAACCATGCCACTTGCGACGCAGGGAATCCTAGTGCGTGTGTATGCGTATGTTAGCGTTTGTATTAATTTATTTTTTGTCTGTCTGTCATAGCATCACTGTAGTTTATTATTTATTTACAAAAGACAAAGACAAGAACACACACACCCAGACCGAGCGGCAACCTGGCCTCTGCCTGGGTTACCATTGCACGATAATAAATATAACGGTAATATAACGGTACGTATAATAAATATAAGTCTGCTTGTTTGTTAAAAATATAGATAAAATAAATTTTGTTATTTCTACGTCATTTCATATTATAACAGCATTTAAAATTAAACTAAATTCCCTGATGATATTCCTAGCATTAATCCATTGAGAAAGGTCGTGAAAAGTAAAATATATTAGCTAAAATACGAGTAACTACTTGTTCATTCAAATTTTCGCGTTTTACTTTCATTTCAATAATTTGCTGAATTGAAAACTTCTTTAGGCGAGTGTTTGTGAACAGTAAACAAGACCGTCTCGTGCGGGTCAGTGATGCTGAATTGGGTATACTTATGTACTCGGCTCCAGTCGTCACCAGGCACGTCAGTGTGTGTACGGTCTGATAGGTCAGGACCCCGATTCTCAATTCCTAGAGATGCATCTACTACTGATTGGCCGAACTAAAATTGATTATATGACACGAATTATCTGAATTTCGCGCTCCTTTCAATACTTTGTTTATCACGTTAATTATGTACATTATGACAGCATTGTTGTGAATCAAATATTTACGTTTATGTTGAGCTTACTTTAATTAAAAGATACAATAAAAATTCAACTCCTGTAGTTCAATGTTGTCCACGCTTTTAAGATTTCTGACTTGTCGGAGCTGTCGAGTTTTCTTAATATCAGAGTGGAATAAGGTCTTGGAATGTTTACGGTTGAGGCGTAATTGAACAGTCGCATGTCTTGTGGACTGAGTACATTAAATGTACTCGGTCCATAATTTATATTATGTATTTAACTACAAAGATCTTCAATAATTCTCAGTTGCAAAATTACTTGGTACTCAAACACAAAAAAGTATTGATACATCATTTATTAAAGAACATCAGGGTCATTTTTGTTGCTGACGTCATCGTCGTCTCTCGTTCACACGTATCCGACTGCCTGGTGCTGGCTGCCGGCGGTCATGCTGCCGTGGCCGTGCGTGTTGAACGCGCCGAACGATCCCCCCGACGCGGCGCCGAAGCTGCTGCCGCCCTTGTTGTGCTTCGACGAGCTTTCGCTCTCTATCACCTGCGATGTAGAGAAAGTGAAGTTAAAGAATGTTGTTGTAATATTGGCATGAAAGTAGGTAAATGGTAGGTAAATATAACTGGTGATTCGCTTTCATTTTAGGCTCCTGAAATGTTGAGGACGTACCTGTTTGGTCTTGTGATGATCCTCCTTTTGGTCGTGGAATGTGCTTCCGTGTGCAGTATTGTGGTGGCTCCCATGAACCCCGCTGGCGCCGTGGGCGTAATCCTTGTGCATGAAATTGCTGCCGGATGTATGTACGGGGAGGAGCGGAGGTGGGCCGCATGAGGGTACCGGTACAGAGGACACGACCACTGCGCAGGTGATGGTTAACAGAATCTGTAAAGATTAATAATCATTATTAGGATGGGGCTGTTTACCCATTTGCGATTTTGTTGCAGTCTTATGGCAGATATTCGTACTTCGTAATGCCATGTGGCGGCCATTTTTATGGTGATTTTGTATCAACGTTGTGTCCAATGTATAAGCAGTTCTAAAGATTCCGCTTTAATGAGATCTTGTCAAGCGGTTATTGTGTGTTAGCAGTAACAATCGCGCCTGAAGATAGCAAACACAAATAAAATGATAAATAAAATCTGATTTTTATATGGTAATATTTTTTCGGTGATGACATGGAAATACAAAGTGCTTACCAGGAGCTTCATGTTTCCTTTTGTCGTGACAAACAGTCGACTGATATGTTATTAACTATAACGTGCCCTTTTATATTCGTGTCTATCACAAACCATTATAAACGAGTTAATGTATTTTATCAACGGAGGGAACCAACTTAACGTTGCGAGTGATGTTAAACCTCAGAAACCACCTTTCATTACTTGAGAAATTTGGATAAGGTGTAATTAACTCATTAGTAGACCGTATTTATCGCTAACGATGAAGTGATCTGTAATTAATGATACCTCAGATTATTTCCTGGGCTCTGGCACCAATTAGAGCATAATAATTTTAGAAGTCGTCAGACGTGAATCGTTCGTATTGTTTGCTGGTGACTTCTACCTAAAGCTTGAGGTATAGATGTTCTTGCCAAGTGTTCCAGGATGATATAGCGGAAGGGAGCCACTGACATAGCCAAATGGTTGGCCATGACAGTCACGTTCGAAAGTTTACTTCACGATTGCACAATAGATGTAGAGCCGATGCTTCGCGTCAAACACACGCGGGATCTTGGGGTTTGTGTCACATGTACATTAACATTTCGTGATCACATATGTATTTGTAAAAAGCTTATAGAAACGTACTGGTGCAGATCCAGGGTTATTTAGAACAAAGAGAAGTCATTTGGGCCCCGTATAAGGCGCAATAAATGTATCATCAGTACCAATACCAATTTATAAAGCACTTGTACTAGACGATGTACATAGATATCACGTTGATATTTCCAACTATGTGGTAGAATTATAAAGAAGTGTATCAGTGATACCTACATATTATATGAATAAATGATGTTGAATTAGTGCTGCGTGTGATAGTATATGTACCTAACATATAATGAATTGAGAGCTTGCAGTGATTTTTTTAATACGCTTTTATTAGCTTCATATGTATGTTATTATGTTAATATGTATATAACGGAAACTTTGAACGTTGACCCCCTTAAAAACGTCGGATTTACTCAAAATTTGGCATACTTATCAAGGACCGATGCCAAATTAACAATGAGGAAGAAAAAAAAAGAAATAATCGGCTTCTATAAATAAAATTTATACATTTCCTTTTTAACATTACGCTTAGATGTCGCCTCTGTTATCCGAAAGGGATTATTACAAATTTTTGGTAGGTGCTATATATTTGAGTGTGCTAATAATTCTTTTCTCTCGATTTTTTTTGATTAAATGTAGTTTAACTTTGCTTTCAATTGGTAGGTTATTTTACTTGGCGTAAAAACGGAATAATTGGCTATTACTTTTCTATTAGTCATATGATAATAACAGTTATGCAGAAAATATTTAAATTGTGTCCCTAATTTGCTGTTTGGACATAAGACCCCGAAGTATTATTACCAACATTTACGATTGTCGGCGTTTCCCTAAATATTAGTTTTATTGGCACATAATAAATTATAATTGATATTATTTTGATTATATTTTTTTAGTTATTATTTAGGGAGATGCCGACATGCGTAAATGTTGACTGTGCTGATAGCCTCGACCAATGTTAATTATCATTGTAATCCATGACAATATAAATATTTCGTCATCGTATTAGTGTATATAAATACATTTGGTAAAATTTCGGTCCAATTGAAAAAGTAATTCCTCAATGTTTCGACTCATATAGGTACAGACTGATGCTATTTCTCAGGAAAACGTTACGAGTCCTCGGACAGAAGCGCTATTTGTTTTGAGATTCCTATTTACGTCTTATTTGATTTTTAAATTGATATTGATATTTTGTATTATAGAATCAGGACGAACAGCAGAAATCAGGCTGTGAACTTGCTTCACGCCTGAATATTGCCTTAGTACCTAGGTATGTTCCTTCCAAACATATTTCATTCATGTCAGTTATAAAATTAATGGGTAATTAAGCACAAATAATTATTTTACATTATTTATTTCTTAATCTTAGCTTATTTCTTTATGCTGTCGTTATCGTTCCGTCTCGTTCACACGTATCCGACTGCCTGGTGCTGGCTGCCGGCGGTCATGCTGCCGTGGCCGTGCGTGTTGAACGCGCCGAACGATCCCCCCGACGCGGCGCCGAAGGTGCTGCCGCCCTTGTTGTGCTTCGACGAGCTCTCGCTCTCTATCACCTGCGATGTAGAGAAACGTTAATGAATATCGTGTGTCGAAACCGAAAAAACAGTTACGTTCATGAAGTGTTTTTAATTTGAATACCAGCACTCGAAAAAACCTTATCGTAAGTGGTACCGCTAGCTGGTCGTCAGTTACGCCAGAAGTCATCACTGTTAAGACCTGTAATGTTGCGGACGTACCTGTTTGGTCTTGTGATGATCTTCTTTTTGGTCGTAGAATGAGCCTCCATGCGCAGTACTGTGATGGCTCCCATGAACCCCGCTGGAGCCGTGGGCGTAATCCTTGTGCATGAAGTCACTGCCGGATTTATACACGGGTAGGGGCGGGGCCGGTATCGGTGGTCCACATGAAGGGGCGACCGGTAGCGAGGACACGACCACCGCACATGTGATGGTTAACAGAATCTGTAAAGATGAAGAGGTGTTTAAAGTCGTGGGAGTGAAATAAATAAATAATATCCAATACAATTTTAAATCCTCTCGTCAGCTGGAGTTGAGTTCATAAGGCTTCAATAATTATTGGCAATCTTTAACACACCACCCAGGAAGTCTGGCCTCTTTCGATATTGCATAACTTGCACGTAAATCTCAAGACTTCTGCACTTCTATTTAAATGTTCAGCTCAAATGAGAGGAGGTTTTAAATATTATTTTCCAATACCAAATAGCGATACAAAATGCTTACCAGTAGCTTCATGGTGCCGATGGTGATGACAAAGAGTCGACTGATATGTTGCACACTGTTGTATGCCTTTTTATATGCATGTCCATTATAGATCTTTACAAACTAATCAAGTTTTATCATATCAAAGAAACAAGTAAGCTTACATTACAAGCAATACATAACCTCAAGAGTAGTATATTATAATGATCATTACAATTTGGATCAATTAAATTAAATTAATATGTTACTTATTTGTAACTTGTTTTCATAGTTAATGATCATGGTCTATGTAGACATTGATAATGAGTATGGTCAATGGTTGCCAATGATTTGGCTTTCTTACTATCACTTATAAAGCGTGTCATTAGTTAGGCTTAATCGACACTGGCTTTAGATATGCTTTTAGATGTAGATAATGGACTTTGAAGGCTCCTGGTATGGTATGGTATATGTATATCCTACAGTGAGGCAGAGGAAACTCCTATGCACAACCTCTGTGACTGTATGGCAGAGTGTATACGTCTTACATTGGTGTAAGCCCAATCAGACTTTATCAAACACGGGTCTGGAACCTAAGGACGTCCTATGATTCATTCTAACGTTAGGTCTTGGTGACTAGATATGAGACAAATTTGTCCAGCTACAGTAGATCTATTATGGTTGAAGTGGCCTTTGGGAACGCAACCTTTTCCCAATTCATAAATAATAATCTCTCTCTCTCAGGTCGGTCCTTCATGACTGAACATTGTGGCTGGTGGGAAGCGAGTCTTGAGTGATCGAATTGTCTCCATCGGCTGCGAGCTAAATAATAATAATAACTTTAATAGAAAATATATTATGTTCATGTTTATAAACACGATTTGTTTATTACGAGTATCACAGTATACAGTCGAGTAGTACACCTACCTTGAAAATAACAACGTTACATTACTATGGCATCCAGGCAACAATACACACGTTCTTGTTACATTTTTCAAAGAAAATAAATTACCGTCTTGCTATTGTCGTTACAAAAAATACATTTCTTATATAAAAGGAATGAATAATATAATAATATGTAGATAGGTAAAGCAATCCCACCAAAACATTTTTTGTTAATGAATGCACCCACAAACGGCCGAGATTTACTTTTTGCCCAAGATGTAGGGTTTGTAGAGTTAAGGCTAGGAGAATCATCATTTTTAAAAGTAAACGGATTATGAGCTTGTCAGGCCTGGCCCACGGGTCTCTCCTCATACGGTGCGGATTGGTGGAAGGGTTAGTGGCCAACCCATGGTGTCGGAAGTTTTTTATGCCGCCCGAAGCCCTCCGACATGGCTTAACTACTGCTACCAAATGATTACAATCGGAACTGACGGCTTTACGTGCCCTCCGAAGCACGGAAGCACCCAAGAAATTTTTGCCACTAGCGGTAACCCATCCAACTACAGTCCGTGCCCGCTGTTCTTAACTTTGTCGATCAGTTAAGATCGACGCCAGCCGCAGGGCTATTAGCGAGTTAAGATCGTCCTGGGTAATGACAACAAATGCCGGAGTTTCTCAGGGGTTTGTTCTCTCCGCAACTCTTTGCCTGCTGCATATCAACGATCTGCTCATGCCCGGTCTCTATGAGTACCTGAATTAATATCCTTCCGGTTCGGACGACATTTTCGTTCGTCATTTATTATGCGTATCATTCAGTGTCATTCCGAGTAACTATCATTCTCTTTCTAATATCGACAATAAAATCGTTTTACGTGTTTTAGACGCAATGTACCCTGTAGCTTTGTTAGTAGTGACCCTGCTTGCAAAGTGATGGGTCCCTAGCTCGATCCCCGGCCGGGGCAGGTTTTTATGTAACAGATAAATGTTTTTTCTCCGGTCAAGGGTGATAGTGATGTGTAGTTTGTGTGTTGTATCCTAGTGCCTGGCGGTTTACGTGGGTATTGTAAAGCCAGAAATAAAATGAGTGTCTCGCTTCCATTTTGACATTGACGCTGACATGCTTTACTCAGTACTACATAGCACTTTGTAGCGTTCGTATTCCAATCATTATGTTTCTGGTCATTATTAGGGCTTTTAGAAATATTGTGAGATAATTTCATTTTGAAATATTCAAAATTCAGCAATTTGCAAAGTTTCGTACAACTAATCAATAAACAAAACCTTGTTAAGGATCGTGTGTATGTTTTGTCTGTCAAAGCCTCAAAACACAGACGAAGTTGTACAAAGGCTATTAAATTAACCTAGATTGGATAAGCTACAACATAACCTCTTAGAGAAGAACAAGACTCAGCGATCTACTGGCTTAAAGTCGACACAAAGTCAAAGTTTGGCTTGTTTGACATAAGATACTTCTTATATCAAATTCATTTATTCGCAGCGAATGACAGTTACATATAATATAACAATCATCTATTGAATAACGTCGGGCTCGTTTTCGACGCTACGTCATCGTTCCGTCTCGTTCACACGTATCCGACTGCCTGGTGCTGGCTGCCGGCGGTCATGCTGCCGTGGCCGTGCGTGTTGAACGCGCCGAACGATCCCCCCGACGCGGCGCCGAAGGTGCTGCCGCCCTTGTTGTGCTTCGACGAGCTCTCGCTCTCTATCACCTGCGATGTAGAGAAACGTATATCGTGTGTCGAAACCGAAAAAATGGTTACGTTCATGAAGTGTTTTTAAAGTGAATACCAGCACTCGAACCAACCATATCGTAAGTGGGTCACCGCTAGCTGCCAGAAATCATCACGGTTAAGACCTGTAATGTTGCCGACATACCTGTTTGGTCTTGTGATGATCTTCTTTTTGGTCGTAGAATGAGCCTCCATGAGCAGTACTGTGATGGCTCCCATGAACCCCGCTGGAGCCGTGGGCGTAATCCTTGTGCATGAAGTCACTGCCGGATTTATACACGGGTAGGGGCGCGGCCGGTATCGGTGGTCCACATGAAGGGGCGACCGGTAGCGAGGACACGACCACCGCACACGTGATGGTTAACAGAATCTGTAAAGATGAAGAGGTTTTGCACCTTGTCGTCAGACTGCGAGAAGCAGTGATAGATGATCCTAATTTTTTTAGACATCGCATAGACTTCCCTCTACCAGATCAAAGTTTAAGGGTTTGTGGGCTGGTGTTGCGGTATACAACCTCGCTACAGACAGAATATTACGGGCCAATTATAAAGATGCATGTAAAATGCTTACCAGGAACTTCATGGTGTTGTGTTGCGGCGAGTCGATTGATAAATTTCTCGCTATGTTGTAGCGTTTTATATGCTGAGCAATCGTTATAATCGTATTAATATCATATCAATGAAATCAACTAGTTTCCGTAATGAGTGAGGTGCAATTTTAAAAATTGTCTTTTTAAAACGATGCACGATGTTGTGATTATTGTTTGAAGCGTCTTATACTGAACATGAAATGCTGTCACTTACCTACACTGAAACAAAACTGTTCTGTACCATGTTTACCTGTTTGTCGTTGACTTACAAACATTCATACAAATATTACAAAATAAAAGCTTTTAAATAGCAAAAACTTCAAAATTACACTCATGAAGAAGTTTAACATGCAAAGTAAGCTTCGCATTATACCTGAATATTATCTTTTCTAATTAAGTGAAGTTATTAATTTGAATATGTCGGCGGCGAGCAATATGCTTTTAGGAATGTCCTGAGGTAAACCTCTACCATATTATAATACAGGTATTAGGTACCATAATTAAGTAGCATTATCATAATATTTATAAATTATTCTTCATAATAAGCATCATTCTTCATGTCTATGTCTATATATTATAGTATAAAAGGAGAAGCTGACTGACTGACTGACTGACATATCATCGCAAGCCTAAATTATAAGGGTTAGAAACTTGAAAATTTGCACAGGGGTTCCTTTTATAACGTAGGGGAGCACTCAGAAAGGATTTTTGAAAATTCACCACCTAAGGGGGTAAAACGGGGGTGCAAAGTTAGTATGAAACTTTGCCGTTTTTGAAGGTAAGTATATGAAGGTTTTTCATTGAAAGTTATGAAACATGTTTAAAATATTTTTTCGAAAATCATCTAGATATGTAGCCATCACATTAAGCTCTCTTAGTATTTTTGGTGTCGGTAACCTTACCGACACTTAGAAATCAGGCGTTCATTGGCAATGGGGTTGAATGTCTTTGTGTTGAGGTAAAATATGATGGTAACTGTCAAACGCTGTTCATAAATCTGTAATTATATGTGAGATTGAAGTTTCAAAGATATGAGTACATTTTTTATGTGGAAATTGCTGACAAACGAACAGAAGAGTCACCTGATGACACGTGGTCACCGTTGCCCATCGACATCATGACAAAGGCATGCCCGACGCTTTGTCGGCTAAGGAAAAATATAAAAGTACTGGGTGTCTCTCAAACCTATAGTGTTATTATCCCATACAAATGTAGAAATCTTAGAGGTTCCTTTCACCGTTTCTTCTCCTGAATGGAAGAGTACGTTTCTGAAACGATGGTAGAAGCATTAACAGTGGAGTTTACTCGAATTAGCTTCTCAGATAGGGTTGACGGGATTACGCTAAGATATACGTATAGGTTCCGCCTAAAACCACGTCCAATCGGTGCAGTAAGACAAAATACTTATAATGTGCTGTTGTCTACTTGCGCGAAGACAGCCAGACGACGACCTTGACAAACTGCTTTTGGTGGGTAAAGTAGACAGGGAAGACCTGGAGACCCATCATCTACCCGATAGTCTAAGGCTGATCGCCCACGCGACTTTTTGAAGGACTGACAATCGGGCCGATTTTTCCTCCTATTATTATGACCATATTTCTGACCGACTTTTTGTAGGACGTGCGCGTTGCACTATTGCTATCAGTTCGTTCTATTTTTCTCCTACAAAAAATCGGTCACCTATTATCGGACGTGGGTGAGTACCGATGCTCTAAGACAGGCGAAAGACAGTGTGGCTTGGAAGTAGCTCGGTAGCTCCACCATCAGCATTACCAGTTAATGTTTCTCTCTTCCTGTTATTTTATCATTCATTCGGAGTACCTACCTATATGTTACGCAAATATAATTTCCATTTATTATATTATGTTTGGACCGGTTTATTATTCTCTAATATTCTACCGTTATTTGATCTAACGAAAACTGAATTTGCTGTATAAAACATTTTTAACCGCTGAAAGTTGTTCGAACCCGATTGTCGGTTAGGTCAGTATATTATTTAACTTTTAATGGAAATGTACTATGAAACCTTTCCATGAAGCGTTAAGAAAAACAGCCGTTGGATTTGAGGTAATTTAGAAATATTTGGACAAGCCTTAGAAATATTTGGACATTCCTGCGCTCTGCCGATGTTTTTCGATGATTGGAGTGCCTGCTTCGTTCTTTAAAAATAACCTGAGACGGACGTAGAATAAAACTGCATTTCAAGTCAAGTCTGTCAAGAGTTATTCCCAACACAGAAATGACAGTTACTAAATGGTTGTAATATGTATGTAACTATGGAACAGGTCATTGGTCGGTATGTTGTTCTTTTTAAAAAGTTTAGTAATCAATCACATGATAAGTGTGGGATGGCAGATTTCATTCGTCAGTTCAAATCATACATTTGGATAAATTCACTTTTAATTATAAGAACAGTTCAGTTTAAAATAAAAATCTTTTATTTAACGCTGTTAGGCTCCCTCTTGACGCTGTCTTTATCGTCCCGTCTCTTTCACACGTATCCGACTGCCTGGTGCTGGCTGCCGGCGGTCATGCTGCCGTGGCCGTGCGTGTTGAACGCGCCGAACGATCCCCCCGACGCGGCGCCGAAGCTGCTGCCGCCCTTGTTGTGCTTCGACGAGCTCTCGCTCTCTATCACCTGCGATGTAGAGAAAGTGACGTTAATGAATGTTGTTGTAAGCCCGTGAAGATTGGCATGAAAGTAGGGAAATGGTTGTGTTCATGGCGTGAATCTTTTTAATAGCCGAGACAAATGCAATCGGGTCATCTCATGACATACGGTCACCGCTGTCCATTTATCTGTAATAATACAAAAGTATCATAGTCATAAATGCAACTGTTGATCCGCTTGCATTTTAGGCTCCTGTAATGATGAGGACGCACCTGTTTGGTCTTTTGATGATCTTCTTTTTGGTCGTAGAATGAGCCTCCATGTGCAGTATTGTGATGGCTCCCATGGACCCCGCTGGAGCCGTGGGCGTAATCCTTGTGCATGAAGTCACTGCCGGATTTATACACGGGTAGGGGCGCGGCCGGTATCGGTGGTCCACATGAAGGGGCGACTGGTAACGAGGACACGACCACCGCACACGTGATGGTTAACAGAATCTGTAAAAATTAATAGATAATAAGTATTGACATTTGATTTACTAAACTTATCCGCATTATGTATAGATGAGCTACTGAAACCTTCACAATCTGCGGAAGAATCAAACTCAGAGATATCCCTGACGAGATCCAGGGATGAGCTATAACTTAAATTTGAGAGCCAAACTTGCTGTGCTCCAGAAAACATTATTCCCAATCCGAACAAGCGGTCAGAGGCAGTGTTTTCAAAGGATTTTATTGTTTTCGTGAAATGAAAATACAGGATGCTTACCAGGAGCTTCATGGTCGTGTTTGTCGTGGCAGACTGATACGTTTTAGACTATTTGTTGCTCTTTTATACGTATTACTATCTTAGACCATTATAAACGAATTAAATGGCTATTAATGAAGATAACTTGGTTCAAATTAGAGGTTTGAATCCTCAGAAGTTATCTATAGAAATTTATTTTGGAAACTATTTATTTTGGAAAAAATTTGTGTATCTCTAATGATTAAATCGTTTGTCGGTAATGATTTCTGGTTGCCAGTACCGCGATTGAAGAGGTCGTGTCGTTAGACTGTTCGTTTGTCTGTTACATTGTTCACGTTTCATTGCCTCAACGTTCGTTATTCATATTTGTATGTACGTCGCTAAGGACCCAAACTCCAATGATGTTCCTGTTTTTATTATTTTGTAACCACAAAATGGTCGCCGCAGTGATTACCGCCGTGCAATCGGGTTCGAATCCAAATAATGTTTTTAACTTTGTAAGTTGTAGGAGTGTTAGTGATCGATCATGGAACGTTTGCCTTTATTGCTTCATCAATATTAGGTCATTAATATGTTTACTACACCACCAATCCGTACTGGAGCAGCGTGGTGGAGTATGCTCTAGGAGTCTAGGCCTCCTCAGGTAGGGGAGAAGCCAATGTGATTACTGGTATTATTTCGCCGTACAGTTCCCCTGGCTACCACTAGCAGCACTAGCTACCACCCTCTATTTCAACTCAGCCAAATTACTCTTCATGTTTCTTCTGGGAGATTGAGAGTCAACACTTTCAGTCTTTCATCTTCTTTCTCGGCCGACAGCGCATCAGAAAGGCCATTGATGGTAATGATGTTTACGTGCGACATAAGATACGAATTCAAACCTAATTCAACTGACGATGACGCTTATCAATCGACTGTTTTCAGTAATCTGTCTATCCATAATCCTCAATAATTAGGTTAGGTAAGAACTGCAAACACATAATGTTGTGACTTTGTTAGTTGCTAGGCATCTGACTTGGAAATAAGAATATTGAGAAAAGCCGAATGTCGATTATTAACAAATGGCACGATTAACATACTGGGTGTTCACTCGCGAGTATACGGCACAATGTTATAAAATTTATAAATGAACGTACTACGTGACAGATGTATACAGAGCGCACGCAATCGCTATCAGAATGCACTCGCGGCCTGCGCTATTGAATTACCCCACTTGCTCGCGTAACACAAGGGCGGGCAGTGACTAGGGTTGCCAGATGTCACCTTTTATCCGATTTCAAAACTGGAGGAAGTTTTCAATTCGACGGTTTTTTTTTCTTTCTTTATGGTTGTGCCCTCAGAACTTTCGACTTGGTGAAGAACCGATTTTGATGATCCTTTTTTTATTTGAAAGCTGGTGCTTCCTGTGTGGTCCCCTTTCAATTTGGCCTAGTTCTGACAATGGCATCCATGAGAAAACCATATAAGATATAGGAAATCCTTCGATAAGTAACCGGATTGTGAGTGTATGGTTATTATTTCTTTCGCCGTTTCTTCTCCTTAAAGATTTAAAATTTAAAGGCACCTTAGCGAAACGGTGGTAGCTGCAAAAAATGACGTTCATAAGTGTATTGAAAAATACCTACATGAAATAAATGATTTGAGTTTGAGTTTGAGTTTGAATTAATATATTATGTAGTACATGTGACAACCCTAGCTACGAGTGTAGTGACATTGATACCTATATTCGCAACACTCATATTACAGCAGGACGCAGGTACGCAGTCGCATCCCAACGATTTTGTATCGCGTCGAATTTGATTGTAGCCGAGCTAAACGTAGGATCTAGTTTTGGTTGGAACTCTGTTGACTTTGTTTGCTTGTGTGTTCCGGTTCCAAACGTGATACAGCTATTGTGAAAGCTTCGGTGTAGATCTGTGATACATTTACGTACATACATTAATAGTTTTATTTACAGTGTTTCTATTTAGGATTTTTTGTTGATGTCCAATTGTTGTAGTTGCTATTTAACGTCATGAGAAATCCGAGTGTCAATGTACTGATTGATATATTTTATAATAGTAACCAATAAACACGCCATAGTAGCCGATACTCGTAACCACACTGACACGGACGCTTTGGCGACCGAGAGCTGTTAAACAGTGGTTCTCCAAGAATGGATAAGAATCGACCCCTATTCTGAATGTAGTTATAGACCTACTAGAGCCTTTGCTAGCGGTTTCGCCCGCGTGAAATTTAGTGCGTAAAAAGTATCCTTTGTTACCTCTAATACCTCCAAGAATGTGTGAACAAAGTTTCATGATGATCGGTTAAGTAGTTTTCGCGTGAAAGCGTAACAAACAAACATATTCACATTTATAATAGTAATATAGTTAATATGCAAGACAGAACTAGTATAAAAGCATTATTTTTATCTCTAAACGGGATCAGTTTTGTTTCACTTACATATAGCAAGTTTATGTAATCAGATACGGGCGAAGGCAAATAAAACGGAAAGTATATTTTTATCTGAGATAAAGAACAGCAAATTTTACCTGAATCGTTTTCGGTCAGCACACTAACGTTTACCGGGTAATTGGGAGCGCGGATGTGGGTACAAACTGCTTTACTGTCGGAATCCTGGTAACTCTTTCTTTTTCTTACTGGGTTTATCCGACCAAATGGTCTTAAACGTAATACCATTTCTACCGTTTAATAATTGTTTTAACAGCAATTGTGTTCCGGTTGGAAACTTTTTAAGGTAACACTGTTACCGAATTAAATTGAGACTGTTACTAACAATTACTAACTGGACTACTACTGACAGCAACTAACAGGACTAACTGTCACTAACAGTCCCTACCCCAGTCCTCATACCTATTAACAAACTAACCACCTAATGTTGTAATACCTTCTGCTTATCGGACTAACTATCCTAGTGTAAACTTGAGTCTTGTTCTATCGCTCACAGATGTCATAAGATCGTTTGCTACCTTAAATCCATAAAGTTGCGCGTTGGTGATGTTGATGTCGATAAGCGACGTTGCCAACTTAACATCGGGTGGGTTATCTTCTCTTGTCATAACATTAATAACAGAGTATATCTCAGTTTGGTTGTTAAACAACGATTGTTTAGACGAACGAAAACCAGCCAACAAATACGTAGCGAAAGCCATTTTCATGAATATACGTCTCTTTCCGCTCCGAGTTTTTACGAGAGAGTGAAAGAGAGGGAGGGAAGTGGAAGTTAAACTACATAATATATCTGTCACGTTATCGCAGGTAGCGCTGGTAATCTAGGTGCGGGATATTTATTGTACCTACTTACAGTTGTACGTCGGCTGTTGCGTGCAATGGAAAGTAGGGCGGGCGGTTACTGTGGAAAGCTTGATACGCTTTCAGCCAACAAAAAGATTAACTTTTTTATTTAGTTGTATTACATGATGGAGACGTTACCGCTTAGTCACGAGTATTGAGTATTGTTGTATCGTTATTCATTTGGCGTAATGTTAAAAATAAATAAGAACTAACCCACCTCTGATGTGTGAAGCCACACCGAGGCTTCAATGCTAATTTATTCCGCGGTTGTGCCTTTAAAAATGTATTCATGAAAGGGTCCATCGGACCTGCGCCGGCGAGTGTTAATTACGCACGCTCCGGACTCTCCGCATAAAACGGCACCGAATGAAGAGAGCTTCGTGAAATTGCGCACCGAAAGGTGCTTTGCGCCATTTTCTTATTTTTCACAACTTTTTTTCAACCGAGCCGCGCGATACTCGACCTCTTCGACCAGGTATAAGGGTGAAACTCCCTCGGGCCCGGTGGCCATTCGTTGCGCTGCTCAGACGTCTGCCCGTGGACAGGTGGGGCGTCTCTTATTATTATTTGTTGAACTCAAACGTACAAGTAATAGAGGGTTCGAATGAGACGCGGCTCAGTCAACAAACTGAGGATAATGGTTATTTACGAGACTTTGTAATTTCCGCGAGTTGGCTCCAGCAGCTTCCAGTATTTTCCGTTTATTTTTTTACTTCGCCTCCTTTGTGAAAATGCTAATCTAACATCTTTCTCTGTTGTTTACAATGTCGGGCCTGTTTCGCGGAAACCATTATGATTAATAGAGCAGTGATAGACGAGTGGTTAGAAGTTTGGACTCACGAACACGCGGGGCATGGTTCGAATCCTGCATTAATAAAAAAATGCGTATTATTAAGGAATATTAATTATCCATTCTTTTCGGTGAAGGAAAACATCGTGAGCAAACCTGCGCATCAAAGAGTTCTCCATAATGTTCTGAAAGGTGTGTGAAGCGTGCCAGTGGGATTAATACTATAGGTAACACGTTTACTGCGATAAGAAATACAATTTTCCTTAAATATCTTCTATGTACACACGTTGATCATTTTACAATTTAATTATACTATATCATTCGTACAAATGTGTATCCCTCAATTCAGCTTCTAATTGCCAATCATCTTGTTTCAGGTATGTCCACTCTACCAGACTCGATAGCTGAACGATAAGGATATATAACAGGTATAGAAGTCGAGGGTACGGATGGCTGCGGGGGACAGCGGGTACGGGTCCCGGGAAGACTAGTATTGAGGGAATAACAAAAATAGGTTGGACGTTGGGAATTACGGGATGAGAAGAGGTGTACTTCTACTTGAGGGTATTTCCTCATTATTGAGGAGGCCTAGAACTTACTCCAATAGGCTGCTCCAGTGCGGATAGGTAGAGGGGTCAACCCAAGAATCGGAAGATTTTGTGGCGCCCGAAGGCCTCCGACATGGCTTAACGACTTCTGTCTGACGATAACAACCGGGACCGGCGGCTTTACGTGTCTTCCGATGCACTGAACGCTCAAGAATTTTAAGCCACTAGCGGTCACCCATCCAACTACCGACCGCGTCCGCTGTTGCTTCACTCGGTCGATCACTCAGGATCGACGCGAGCCGCTGGGCTATGAGTGCTTCATGAAAAAGTTTACGCTAACCAATAATCGTAAAACACGCATTTGACTTAACCAGCTTATGTTAGCTTTTCACAAAACCTTATCCGTCAGCACTGCGGGCGTGTTATTTCGTTTGTTTTGTTATAACTTTATTGCGGGTGCCGTAATGTGACTGTAATGATCTCGCCGAGCGAGACACACGACGCTCACATCAGTCACATCTCTCCGTCTCGCTCTACACCTGTGCTATCAGTTATCAGCGGCGCACCGCATTGTGTGTAGATACGCGTAATAGTTCTGGTTTCTCTGACTGCTTATCTTAATTAGTTGAGACTTGAGAAGCGGTCTTGTTGAGTTGATAACGTCTAGAAATGTCTTTGTCAATATATTATTAATAACGTAGTGTTATAAATCCCTCCCAGTCAAAGATTAATATCTAAACTCGATTATGCTCTACTGTGGCGCAATTGGTTACCGTAGCAACGGTTACCATAAAACGAACAAAATGGGTTTCATACTCAAAGGGAGTAATACTACGAGTATATACGAACCACTGAACACAATATTGTATTGTAGATTCAGTTACACAGTGAACACCGGGTGCCTCTATCAATTTGCTGAGTCTTGATCGATAGCCGTAATGAACGAAATGAACCGTCGACAACAACGGTATGTACCAGGTCATTAGTTTTCATAACGACGGATCGGAATATCGACGAGTTCTAATGGCGATAATGACGTTCAAACATTCACGGGAACGCTTCGCGAGTTCGCTCATTGTTTAGTTTTCGATAACATGGAACTAAGCCTGGGTTTACTCAACCCGGAGCGAGTTTAGGAGTAAATGTTGCTGATGTAGTATTTTTGAATAGGGATTCTCGAGGGCACCTTCGATGCGGATTGCGGATGCAAATATTAAGTTGCGTACGACATTATATATTATGTTAACGGCCGGTAAACAGCCGAACCGCTGAAGGTAAACGGTCGCCGTTGTCCATGGACATCTGTAACATTAAAGACGTCACCGATGTGTTGCCGGCGACTACCCCGGTGTTGCTCGTGTCCACACGACGATGACCACTTACCATCAGGTGGCTCGTCTGCTTTTACGACAGCACTACAGACTATAAAAAAAGAAAGAAATAATAATAACATGAACGTTACGTGATAAAAATATATTTTATTCAATTTCCATTCAAGTATACATACTCGTATATACGAGTAGAGCGAGGCAATTGAAAAAGTTGTGTAAAGTTACGCCAGCAGGCATTTGTTTATTGGCACCGATATTAAAGGAATACGCTTCCCTTGGGAACTTTGTTAGTACTCACAATGGCCACAAGTAGGTAAGTTAGATATATGACGTGATGTCTTAAACGTACAGCCGTAACCTGACCTGGCTAGTGGTCATCATACGTTATAGATACGTTTTCTTGCGATATCTGTTAGTTTGGGTCAAATCTTGCAAGCTGTATTAGACTGACTGTTTATCTGCTACGTTGTAATTTTGCATATTATTGTGGTTCCGATGACAATGCATTTTTGACAAGCACCGGTGACCACGCTCAGGATTGGCTCCAGAGCGGGGAAGTCCGCAACAGTTAGCTGCACAGTGACTAAATTTACGGCTTTGCATTTGTAATTCACTAAGTTCACTTGGATTATAAAGCGTGATTTTAGTTTTTGAAAGTATTACATTAATTATTAAAATAATTCAATCAATTTATTAAAATAATTCCTAGTTTCAAGTTAATAGGAAAAACAAGTTTTTTAGTATAATACAAGTTTGTTTGTGGGGCACAAACTATTTCGGAGATGAATCTAAAAGAGATCTTCCCAACACTGTGTAAGACAACCCTGTACAAAGTTTCTGGTTCAGACCGTGCGCTGTCTGTCGGTCAGTAGATATAATGAGAGTGATTAAGTTGGACTATCTGAAGTTGGAGATGGTTGAGAGAGCCATTACGTTGCAGACCGTTATTTGGTATCGTAGGGCCAGTAAGTGCGCGAGGTTTGTCGTGCGCGCAAGCGTATCAGATAAAAGTATTATCTCCGTTTTAATATCAATGCATTCAGATACACTGTATAGGTACTCCAGTAATAATGAAATAATTAAAACTTATTCCAATCATGAATTCGTTTGCTAATTCTTAAAAGGTGACGGGAATAATCAACCACCTACTGATCACCACGTATTGCCACCACCACGAATTATCTTGGTTAGGTAACGCAATCAGTCTTTTACGGTAATTTTATAAAATAACAGGATATTATTCTTGATACCATTTCCTGGTCATATTTACGCTATACATAAAAACGATTAATCTAATTACCGCATGAAAACATCAATATTTGTTTGTAAATATCAATCTACCATTATCTTATTATTAAATGTAATACGATCGCTGAAAATATTAAAACAAGGTTATACGAGCTCTCGTTTCAATGTATTAAATATTTATAAACGGGCGATCCTCTCAAAACGGCTGTTTATTCTGTCAATATATCGAGTCGAGTCGAGTCCGGTAGAGTTGATTAAATCGCTCGTTACATTAAACCGACGGAAAATAGCGACGACACACATTTAAAATTCATTGCAATTAATTGGGACGCTATCACCTGTGAAACATTGGACGAGTGCTTTTTTTTTAATAATTACAAGATGTTTACGTTTATTTTCTTTTATCCTGAGCGATTAACGTGAACTGGTACGTTTGTAAAGGTCTATTGCCAGTAATTTACCGTTATCCTGATACTCGCAATATGTAACTAATCAGGGTACTGCCATGACACGATCCATGCAACTGGGTTGAAATATAGGCGTACAAAATACATACCTAAAGTGATTACCTCTAATATACAGAGTACCTTCTACTATTCGCGGTGAGGCATCATACGTTACATCTTTTCGTTTATTATTATATACCATTAAAGTGAATACATACTACCTTTCTTAATAGAATCGTACGTCTAATTTTATGTCTATGTGTATCTGTTTGTTTTAATGGTAAATGCAAAAAATGACGTTCATAAGTGTATTGAAAAAATACCTACATGAATTAAATGATTTGAGTTTGAGTTTGAGTTTAATAATATCAACTTTCACGTAACATTTTCAATTCAAGGTAATTTAATTGTTATTTATAAATAGTAGGAAATAACAATTGTTGACTGTAATCAACATTTTATTGAATTTAACATCAAATTGAAATGAACTAATTGACTTACTAATTAGTTATCAATTAAGTTATTAAACGAGCGTCGGTGGTGGCTAGCACCGATCGATTGGCTAATTAACCTGTTACAAGATGATCTGACAGACAATTTAACCGTGTGTGATGCACACATGGCCATCGATAGCGTTATTAGATTTGACGGTGGTATAGCACGGTTCGGTTACTAAATTAGACAGTGATCAATATCCGCCCACAAACTATTGTGGTTTGGTGCGTTGTCTGTAAGTAACGCTCGCGTGCATTTGGAAATCACCTCAATTTCGATACGGAAATAAGTACATATATTAGAATTTAGAATTCTCTATACCGGGAGAATTCAAAACATCTCGAAAATAAAAGCTTGTTCTAATTACACCGTATGTGTAAAATTTCAAGTCTTTAAGGCGACAACATTAAATCCTCTTTATTCTCTAAGAAGTCTCATTTTTTACGTGTGTCGTACACTAATTCGCGCACACTCTTTTCCATACGCGGTGTAAAATCGCGTTGTTGGTAGCCCGACGGACGGGGGCCGACCGCAGGGAACTCCGACGGTATTTACACCGAACCGACGTGACGGCCGGTTCATAAGTCATAAGCATATCTATCTAATTAATGGTCTCGTTTAATAGATGACCGTTCTTACCAACCGCCTTGCAACTCGCGCCCACTTGAATTATTCATTTGCGTCTTTTGGATGGCTATATTTAAGATACTTCTTTACAAATTGCATTGTACCGGGAGAGTTTGTGTGGTTGGTATGCGTGCGTGCGTGTGTGTGTACACGTGTATGAGTATGTTTAGAGCAGAGATGGACAAAGTGTTATCATGATTACACATTACGATTATATCTAGGGGCACAAAAATGCCCCCGTCAAGACGGCACTACCTTGTACACAAAACATTTCAAACCTTTCGAGCTTAGGCCTGGTTAATGCCGAAGGGGTTAAAATTTTCTACATACCAAATATCGGCTTTCTAAGACTTCGGGCAGTACCAGGCAGATTTGGCAGGTAAGTGAGTCAGTGACAAATTCAACATAATTTTAGGTAAAAGTTGTACAAATAAAACTTCTCTGCCTATCTAACTACGTCTGTTTCTGAAACAACAAAATGTTTCGACAAAAGTTAAAACGTTCTTGGCGGAGGCATTTCAGTGCCTCGAGATGTAATCGTACTTTGTAATCATGATTACATTGTGCCCATGTGGTAGTTAGCGGCGACTAAGCAGGACGTAATTTGGCAGATTGCTATTGAAAAGCAGCCATTAAATTAAACAGCGGTACCTTTGTATAAGTTGTCATAATGGTCGATTCGCGTGGTCGCGTTAAATATTTTACAAGTTTTGGGTCTCGCCGGCTCGTTACCGCACTTAGAGTCACGATTTGAGACTACTAGGTATAGTGCGGTCTCACACCATCGATGAATAAATAATCGCTTACACGCTCAACCCCCGTGTGTGTTGCAGTAGGATTCTTTTTGTTGCGGTTGCATGGATGTTTTTTTTTACTTTTAAGGTAGTGCTTGAGAACAACCCCACCTGAGGGTAAGTGGCGATGAAGTTCTATGTCCTGCTTTCTTCGATGTCCTCAACGCTCGTCGTGAACGCCCCCATAGATAATCGAGGCGAGTCGTGAATATCGCAATGTTGACACAGTCGAGTGATCGATGAAGTTCGTTTGAGGAAATGTTTGTGGGATGCCTCTGATCCACATAGAATCAAAGACGCGAGAGATAAAGCTTGGGAGGACGTTGCTGACGTCCTCTTTGAAAATATTACAGAAGAAAACTCGCGAGGGCTCTCTGCTCCATTAAAGGGCGCACATGTAGACTCCTTCTTCGCTTCATTTTTTCTTGTGTAATATAGGGCAATACCTAATAACACCCGCCACATTGGATGCATTGCGCGCGTATGTACACCGCGGCAGTCAGGTCGATACTAAAACGACATACGCGGACGATCGGTCTGTGCGGAGCGATCCGTACTGACGGTCCGCGTGACACTAAAACCAGCCTAAATGTCAGCAAATGTAATCGCTTGTGTCTGCGTGACATAAAAGTTTTTGTCTTCGTCGCGTCGCGTTTCTAAAGTGGGGTGGAAAGCGTCATTGGAGCGACGATCTGGCATGTTAACCATTGCGCCATCCGTATCGTCAATGTAAGCGGAAAGTGACAATTTTGTCACCGACGTCGGTAGGCGCATAAAAGTCACCCAGTTGTCGCGTCGTAACGTGCGCGCACCTCCATACATATCCAAGGACTTGATAAGAGCGACTAAACAGTCACGGCGACAAAAGTCCCTCGTGCGCGCACTCTCTAAATGTCTCCAATATTTAATTATATGGGTATTTCAGTCCGCGCACCTTATTAGCGTTTCTTGCAGACAAATCCTTTTAACAAAATGAATATTCTTCTAAATTAAATGTTTTCTACGTTTTTGTTCTGTAAATAAT
This sequence comes from Ochlodes sylvanus, assembly GCA_905404295.2. NCBI lineage: Eukaryota > Metazoa > Arthropoda > Insecta > Lepidoptera > Hesperiidae > Ochlodes > Ochlodes sylvanus. The sequence goes on along the minus strand of FR990146.1, from coordinate 485,578 downwards.
TGGAGGTTTCATTTCGGTGGATAATGATTTGGTGCTCACAACTGGGCTTAGCAATAACTACCACTAATTGGTAGCAATCAACTGTTAACGTCCTTTATCAAATATTTATAATTATTATTTGAATGGATTTCCAAATAACAATAACTGATTGCTATACCAACCCCGTCTTAATGTCAAAAAATCGTTTATAATTTCTTCGTCTTAATGTCAAATAGATTGAACGATATTTTTGTGAGATGAGTGGTATCAACGTACCTGCATACTGTACGTTATCTTTAATTAAAGGTAACAAAGAATGTTTATTTATTTGTGCACCGCTTCGACACACCACCGTAGCGTGGGACGCAAACAAACGAATCTATCATCCTTAGTATGCAGGCTAGAATCTTTGTGTGCGATCTACAGTGCGTATGTACTAACATAGCGGGTTAAATATACCCTGCCACAATTGAGGCTATGGAAAATATTTTAATGGATAACATTGTTTCAAAAAGTATATTCGGCAATCCGCTACAGTGACCGCTGTGCGTCGGTTCGTGTAGCCCAGCGTTAATTTGACGTCGGCACGGCATGCGGCGCGGCGTCGGCGTCGTTGCCCTACTATACGCTAATTACATTATGTAGATCCAAACCTGGGTACCATTGGCCGATCCGTCGCACTGCTGTCTTCCATTTTATATATTTACTTTCAAATGCCCTCGGGAAATTTATTTTTAATATTAATGTTTAGATGGGATTGTCTGGATCAGAATTGAAGATTGAAATCAAACAAACGCGCTTACCTATAACAAAACATCTGTGAAAACCGAAGGTATTCAAATCGGTTAAGCCTATTCTGAGATAGCGAATGGGCAAACAAACAGGTATAATAAAAATAATTGTCATATTATTCATTCAAAATCATTGCGATAACATAATTATAGGTTTTGTTCTTTTGTTCAATGCACTTATTGTACTTTTCGCATCCACCATAGTTTCGGAAAAATGTTTTGTAATTCAGGAGAATGGCGAAAAGAACGCCTCAGCACATCTCTTTTAGCACCATTTTTGAACCTCCGCGTAACTTAATACGGTTCTATTTCATTTGTAATTAAATGATGGTTGCCAGAGCAACTCAATAAGACAATTAAGGTCTCAATAATTTTTTTACAACAACCGAGATATTTGTTGCGATGGAGAATCAAACATTACTCCTGTTCACTGTTCAGCACTTGACGCGGTCCCAAGCGATGTGGATACAACGGAATATTATATTTTAGTATCATTTAAATGGAATAACCCGGGCGAATGGCGCGCCGTTATCCGCGAAGTTATCAAAAGTTATTCAAAACCAGTGTCAATAGTGCGGCCGGGCACAAACCCTTAGCTATTATTTTTAACTGTTATGTACAGACGTACAGGTTAACGTTCCGGTGGTTGTTTGCCGCTGACGCGATGACGTGGCTATGCCGTTGTAGGGCTACCAGATACAAGTTTATTTAATTATATGGCGTCTATATAAAATTGGCGGTCTTAATGCTTGAAGGTATTTTCTACGCATCAACCCTTGGCGTTATGAGAATGTGCAGTAGGGTTTGAAAAATTATCTATACTAGTAATAAATCTGTAACTGGTCGCTGGCTGATATATGAGAAAAACTTTTGCCGGGGGTCTTTTTTAACGCAATAGAACCGAAAACGCTGATTTTTAGAATTTTCGTGTTTGTCTGTGGTTTTATACGCGCTTATCTCCGAAACGGCTTATCCGATTTGGGTGCGGTTTTCACTAATATAATGTGGTAAGTTTCACTTAAAATTATGTATTAGAAGTAACATAGGATACTTTTTACAGACCAAATTACACGCGGGCGAAGCCGCGGGCAAAGGCTCTAGTAAGAAAATAAAAAAGAAAAGACTTGCCAACAATTTCCCTCCTGTCTGACAACCCTAGCCATCGTGCTGTCGTACCAGGGTAGAGCTTTGAACGTAGTTAACTTAATCCATTCCATTTGAATGTTTCGATCTTTCGATCATGGAATTTTATACGATACCATTTGGATATGAAAATACAGATTTAGTTTCGAACTATCCTGGACATAAAATAATTTTATTCGATACACTTTACAGTGGTTTTAATTTAAATTATGTTTGTACGTGTTATGGCGGGGCACGAGATTTGAACAGGCGGAAATATGATTTACATATTTTGTTTACATTTCTGTTCTTTGTCTAGGTGGGCGTGTTGTCGTTGTGTGTTGTCGACGGCACCTTTTTTTTATTGATTTAAGGGCAAACGAGCATGCAGCACCACCCTCCCCTGCCGCCCGTGACAACTGTGACCGACTTAGAACAAGACTCATATGGGGACTGGGATGGTTAGTCCGGTTAGGTGACGGTGTTGGAACATTATTTGGTTAGTTTGTAAGTATGAGGACTGGGACAGGGACTGTTAGTGAATGTTAGTCCTGTTAGTTATTGTTAGTAATAGTCTCGTTATAATTCGGTCACAGATGTCTGACTGAGACTCCCTCCCTTGAGGACTGAGATAGTCGCCTCTAAAAAGTGTAGCCGGCTCCACACCTTTCTATCCGGAACACAATTGCTGTTAAAACAATTATTACACGGAATAAATGGTACTAAGTACTGTGGCGGGCGGTAGTAGGTACTGCCCCCGGTACAAATAATCCTAGTTTGGGAGTATGAATGTATAGTCAACCGATCGAAGTAGAACAAACACGCCAGTACTAAACATATGTAAGTTCCTTCTGAAACGGACTTCGATTTATCAGAAGCACAAAATCAATAAATATACTCTGTATCCAATACGTTAATACGCGTCCGCAAGTTGTTACGGAAAACCTGAGCATAATACGTCTTGAATATCCAAAAATGTGAGTACCCTCGTGTCGTTAATTAGATGAGCCGAGATCCGCTGAGTCTGAAGCTCGAAGGACCCTCGAGGGGCCGCCGGATGCTCGGGTGCCACCCTCGAGGGCACCGCGACCTGTGGAGTGCCCGCATTGAAATAGCCCGTGTAGACGGTTACAAAATATGGGCCCTTAATACTAAATATTGAACATTATTATTGGAAAATGCGTATATTTGTTTAATCATTTTTCGATCATTATGATAATAATCCAAATCAGTTAAATCAGTTAATGATTTAACTGATTTGGATGAGGTTTACGCTGATGTTTTGCATTTATTGTACTTTTGTTTTATTTCAATAGGTTCACAAATAAAAAAGATACAAGGAATGATGTGCTATTGAAACATATTTTCGAGTGTGAGACTGTGGGTACTGCCATAAGTTTCCCGAAGCGAAGCGAGACAGTTACTGATATGACATTAAATATTATAATTTTTCTATCATTCACAACCCCTAATAGTATAGTGTCAAAATAAAAGCTTAGAATAATATGTTTCATTATAATTCCTCTGTTTGTCGTGTGTATTTCTTTTCTTACCTTGGGTTGTCTGGAAAAATAGCTATGTAGCGATAAGGTTGGTAACATCCCCTGTTATATTGTCTTATGCGTAATATTTTGGTATACAAACAATAAATATGAGCAAAGTTTTTGTCTCTACTATTCTTTTTCGCAACCCATAACTGTCCCACTGCTGGGCACGGGTCTCCTCTCACAGTGTGAGGGATACAGGCCGTGTCCACCACGCCGGCCAAGTGCAGATTGGCGGACTTCACACACCTTGGGAACATTATGGAGAACTCTCAAATGTGCAGGTTTCCTCACGATGTTTTCCTTCACCAAAGCAAGTGTTAATTTATTTCTACTTAGATGATGTAATTGGTAATAATGGATTTAGAATCGATATTAACTGGATTGACAATTTGGAGTGTAATTAACGCTATGTTGACGAGGTAGGTACGGCTATTTAATGAACATATTTTAATAACCAGTTTCAAATTATAAATTTGTAATATTTAATTACTGGTGGATCATGGCACCACGACGGAGATTGACTTCGAGAAATTAATTAAAATAAATTTATAATAAACTTAATTTTCGTTTTAACAGACCCTATATGTCATTCCCGCCCGGTTTTGATGATTGAGTCTTTAGGAAAAGAGTGAATAGGATTGTACTAAGTTAAATACGCTTACCATCTTAGACATCATCGCCACTTAAAAGTCGCTGTCCATTGTGTCTTTCGCGTGAAACATCCCACATTCGATTCCTACCTAACGCGACAAACAACATTTTGCGACAATTTCATTGACGTGTTGGACACTAACTCCGACGTTAATTGAGCAGTACGATTAAATATTCTCACTCCGGAAAACAAGAACCCACTACTTAATTGCCATTTTCAATATTCTATCTACCTTAAATCTATACTAAATATTATATAGCTATGAAGAGTTTGTTTGTTTGTTTGTTTGTTTGTTTGAACGAGGTAATCTCAGGAACAACTGGTTGCAATTGAAAAATTATTTTTGCGTTGGATAGTCCATTTATCGAGGAAGACTATAGGCTACATAACATCAATATACAACCAATAGGGGCGGAGTATTAATGAAAAATGTTCCAAAGTCCTTAATACGGTGCCTAGGAAGTTAGAAACTATCAAAAATCACATACATACATTGTAAAGTTAGTTATTATAACAATACCTTCTAACTTATAAGAGATTATGGGCCGCTATTGTACTAGGAACGGCTGTATCGCGTCGTCCTAATATCAATGTAAATGCACACACGTCTATGTAAGTTGCGTTTCGTTGTGCGGGGGAGGGGGTGACGTCATCGCAACAGATACTGTGCTATTTTTACCGAACGCTTTCAAGCGCTCGACGGTCGTGCGGTATCGATTCGGATTGTGACTGTGAGCCGCGCGCTACGACCCGGGTTCGTATCTCGGCAATTGCATGTTTACACAGGAGTTTGATTCCCATAGTCGATCTTCTGCAACTGCATGCTATAATGTCAGGAGGATTATTTTCGCAATACCGCTATGGGTATTGTGATGTGTACACTTCCGACAAGTTTTTTAGTATTAATTTGGTTCGATACAATACATGCATTTTAACTTAAATCGATGCGATTTTAATATTACTTAGTTTAGTCATATCATTTATTCTTTTATTAAAAAATTAAAACACGTAAAGAATTTCTTATTCCTTCATACGATACGAAGGAATTCAGAAAACTTTTTTTATATAATTAATAATAAATTTTAATATAATTTATTTACTTTTTTTATTATTGTAAACAGATTTAAATAAAATAAACAGTAAACCCATGAACGGAACAAACGCACACACAATCAAATAAAAATTCTAAAAATCATTGTATCATAACATCGCTCCGTTGCGACGTGAAAGGACAAAAAAACACAGTTTCGCATTTATCAGATATTAATGTAAGGATCTGGAAGTATGGATGTACAATCGATAAGCTATTTATTGTATATATACATATGTGCGTGTTATATTAATTTACCCGAAGGTGTCTCGAGCTGGAACACTTTCCCCAGCAGCGGGGGATTAATGAGATTTGTTAGGAGACAATTGGTTTCAAATCTGCCGCACCACATTGTTTGCTGTATAAATGGATCGTATTTGTTCAGTCCTTACGGCGACCGGGGTGATGCTGTCTGTATGTTTTTTTTTACTTGTTACTTGCGGATCAGTATACGTGGTAAGGAGTGCGCACATTACACCAACTCGACGTCAACTCCACTCCGACTCCACTCCGTTTCAACTCCGACGTTCCGTTCCGCGATCAACGCTTCATCGACGTCAACTCGACTCCGTCTCCACTCCGTTTCAACTCCGACGTTCCGTTCCGCGATCAACGCTTCATCGACGTCAACTCGACTCCGTCTCCACTCCGTTTCAACTCCGACGTTCCGTTCTAGGTACATTACGTCATTGTGTCGGTCGACGCGTGGACTACTCGTCTACGGTGAGTCGTCGACGCGTTGGTCTCGAAACGGAACGGCTATGGGTGTAGGGCGAGCCGTATAGGTATTTTAAGTATAAGTTCGAAATTCAACCTTACCATCAAAGATATAAGGCTCATAATTGAATGTTAGCTTTGTCAAGGTTTTAGTCGCGTAGGCGTCGGTCGGTCGTGGAATCGTTGTACTGTGCGCACTCCTGTAACGTGTGTCCGGCGGGGTTGTAGCGGGGGGAGGGGGAGGGAGAGGGGGAGGGGATGGGCAGACACGAAATTGCTATTGAAGTTTTCATCTACAATGTGTTTTCGTTAATACATTTAGGATTAAATTCAATTTGGTGACAAAGGCAAATATTGTATAAAAGCGAAAATAAAAATAAAAATTATATATATTAAGTATTATTCACAATCCGCTTAAGTTCTAAACACAGTGTGGTCTATTGTGCGCTTCAAGATATTTTAAAATTCAAAGAAGAGAGTTTTGTCGCTTATCCGATTATGATGGCCTGGTAAATATGTAGTTATAAATTAAATTGCATCAGTGAAAATCGCATTCAAATCGGTTAAGCCGTTGCTGCGATTAGTGGGAACAGACGCATCGACTAACAGATAAACCAACCAACAGACAAAAAATATGAAAACCATTTTTATGTGACGTACTGCGATAGTAAATACTCCTAAATACTCTTTTAATAGTTTTTCTCAAATATCTTTCATATACTAACAGCTTAAGTTTTTTACATCTACATAATATTATTATAAGCTCGCCAAGGCAGCTGAGTTATCATTCAGTCAAAATAAGAATCAACTCATACCTATCAAGAGCATGGAAGCTTTGCTTTACTATTAAATATAATAAATACAATACATTCAGCATTTAACTATCACCAGCCGCCTCCGATGTGGCATGTCGCTATTTTGCTCCATACGTCGTATATATTACGTGTAATAATTCCCTGCGACATCCCAATATAGGAGATTTGGGGAGATTTATTCCTTTTACACGGCCGATATGACAAATGTGGATAATATGGGTTTTATCGATATCGGTGAAGCAAAAGGAATGACGGTGAATATCTCTACTTTGTTATTGCTGTGCTCCTAATCTGGTGATGATATATCCGGTTTATATAATAGGATTAAGAACATTTTGAGAGAGTATATTTTTAACCAGTAGATAAATAATACGTTTCATGATGAAAATACATAATTATATTGATAGTTTGAAACACTAAAAACACTTTTATAATGCTAAATACGAGTACAAAACAATTAAGTCGCTGTGCTGTTAAGCGTTGAGGAGTTCCCCTTGTCTGGATCCAACCCTGAGCGTAGTAACTGAATAGTAACGGAGCACAATATGCAAAATTTCACGTCCGTAGAGTAAGAGGAAGTTATTCTTTATTATTCAACTTGCAATATTTGATCCGAACATACATACAAACATTGCAAGTTAAATAAGAGCTTGTAATTAATGTTTTCCATGCATAAGGCAGTAGATTGTGATTTGAGTAGAGTATATGACTTGAGTTGTTTTACTTCTTTACACAAATATGCATTTGTCTGCTAGGTTGCAGCTATATGAAAGCTATTATACGAATATTCGTAACAATTTTTCGTTACTTATATTTGATTATATCTAACTCAATCGACCGAGCTTAACCAACCTTTGCATTCGCTCAGTCCACTGGCACCAGCGAGCCGCGGGTACTCACAAAAAATTGCTAAATTACCAAACCACAGCATAGCGTGAACAAAAACTGCGGCCGATACAAATGCGAGGCAAATACTCGTAGGTCAGCTGCAAAAACTAATCCCATTAGGGCCAGCCGTCGGATAATCGTCGGTGTTGGCGAGGGCTGGACTTGACCAACTTTTTGTTTGTATTCAGAAGGTGCCCGCTGAATTCAACGTTTCGACAACCCTATTCACGCTGAACTAATTGTAAAACGGGAAAAATGTATGGTAGTTAGCAGCTGTTTTCATGTACTCATTAATGATTGGTAACCTGCCTTGTTTGTTGGTATTTTTGGTCTTTCTGTTTAATTAAAGTGATAAATCTCGTTATAAAATGGTGCAAAAATGGAGGAGGAGGCTGAAGTACTGGGAGAAGGTAATAAAAAGTAACAAAAAATAAATGTTTGTACCAACTCACTAATTTTCATCATGTGATTTGTAGATTATGAATTTACCGCCTGTAATTTTTTTTACGGATAGATCTAATTAGATTAGAACTGCTGAAGACATTAGTCCGTCTGACTTCTAGTCAAAGATTTAAGCTGTATTTACCGAAGACCTGAGAGTTGTCTCAACCACTCACTGTTATGTGCTACATCCAAGAATTTCATGGCCTTTTGAGCGCGAGTTCAAGTCAATCTTTTCGTACTAAATGGACCTGTACATTGCCGAGCAACGCACGAGGCTATGGCGATAGATCTCTCCTGTTAGATCGCTGGGCTTCATAAATTACAAAATGAGCACTTATCAAGTGATTCGTTTCTCAACTAATTACATAAAAAACCTTCAAAAATGTGTTTTTACACTCGGGACCAATCACGTCCACAGCTCCAAGAAGTCATGATTGACACAAGCCTTCGAGCACCTTGTGTGCATGTGTTTGTTTCTTTCAAACGGTCCCATTGTAGTGATCGCCTCGACCTGAAGCCGTTATTATACAACAAAGGATCGGATCTCGCCCCGAAACACGCCTCGTCACATTTTCCGCAAAAGGTAACAGTACCCTTGAGTCCCTTGACAACGCCGTGAGACGCGGCACGACCTCGCGACGGAGTTACTGCTATACTTTGGTAGGGTAGTTGTACCTGTTATCGGGCTTATGATTTTTTGTGCTATTTTTGTATACGTAGCTAGTATGGGTCGTTTATGGCCCCCATTCACACCCGAGCCATTGCGCTGGATTTGTCGCTGGCGACATGTCTGGGCAAATCAGCCTATGAATGATTTTTATGATAAAATTTATAAGTATGCTATTATTATATGAATTTCTTAAAACGAGGGTTTACGTATAATATATGTATAGGTGTTTTGTTATTGAAAGGGTCGAAGTCAATCACCTGCATTCTTTTATGCCGTTGTACAACAGCATTACGGACAGCAAGTTGCTTCGTAAAAGTTGTTTAAGGTCGGCTGAATTTTAAATCACTACTGTCGTAGTCCAAATCCGGTAACTAGTTAGCAGCCTATGGCGAAGACGCATACCATAAATATTAATTAATATCTTAATTCATAAAGTAAAATCATTAATTAAAAAAGCACATCCTTCCCCAAAAAATGTATGTAAGTAGGGATTGTTTGTGCAGTAACAATAGGTTTTTAAAAAAGGAACAAAGTCGTTAATAGAAAGCGGTTGAAAGCGTCTGATATTATCTTATCCAGATTATATGTCAACAAGGCGCTTCTACGTACCTATCTGGGCAGCCTAAACATAAAATTATCCTTTTATGGCTTGCAAATATTCTACGACTAAACGACCTAACTGATGATGTAGCTTATGTTAATTGGAGCCCATTGATAACAAAGGCATTAGCAATACTCGACCAACGAAGAAAGGACAAGTAACAAAGTGATGGCTGTCGTGGCCCCATGGCCAAGTCGTTCGGTAGCTGACTCAACTCAATACACACATTTTAAGCGATTAAAAACGTCTACATTATGTGCATATGTAAGTTTCTATTCAGTAAATAATAATAAATATCGGCCTGTTGTTACTTGTCATGACGACAGAACCGTAAACAGTGCAACAGCCCTATCGCGTGAGTTGATCGAAGGCTCGCAGCGGGGAGCCTGCGATCTACCGTCAACCGGCCGTCATACCGGCTCGGTTACCACCCTGCCCCACTTACCCTACTTCCTTCCCTACTAACCTATAATTATAATTATATCTGTCATAATGAAGATTAAATCAAGTCGTGGTGTGTGATAATATCCACCGGCCAATGGCCGAAATCGCATAAATAAAGCATTAATTTCACGCAATATAATGGATTTCTTTTTCCCCAACCCAATATTTACCCTGCCGGGAACCAAACCCCAACCCAACACCGTTCACTTGGCCACTACCAACTTAGATACGGGGTCTTGAGTTATAATTAATAAATTATAAAATAAATAAGACGGATTCAGATGCCAAGCTGATTTATTTAAAACCCAGGTTTGTGCAGGTCGATCGTATTGCGAAAACGTGTCCTGAATAATTTCTATTTAATTTATATTAATGTAAAATCTCAAGTCTGTAATAATAATAGATTCGATGCCCTATTTTTCTTTCGTATGATATTTTTTCATTAAAAACTATTCATATGCATTCAAATGAGATCGTTTTTTAGGTCAGAATCTCGTATTGAATTGAAAATTTATATGAAATATCGATACTTATCGGGTAAATGGAATGTGTTTGAATTTTGGTTAGCCGAATGGGATAGGTTGATTTGGCTATTGATACGGGCGGCCGGCGGCCGGCGGCCGTGCGTCTACCCGTGTGCACTAGTGATGGGAATTGAAATCCGCATTCGCGGATATCGTCGGTATCATCGGTAAAAACATCTTTATTAGTTCATTTCTAGCCAGAATTTCACAGCTATTTTGTATTCATGAATATTATGTTTAATTATATCTATGGTGACAATATATGCAAGCTTTCTGAAAACACAACTGAATAGGTAAGTGATTGATATTTTGACAGTAATTGTGCATTTATTGCAGTAAATAAATAACAATAACGCTACCCACTCAATATAATTCAATGTGTCGTAGGTGCCATGGACAACACACAAGACAAGAACACAAACACGACCGCGCACAAAATTTTAAACTTATCATGTAAATTACCGCATCGCTGGGAATCGAACCCAGCACTCTTCTGTCTGTCCGTCGCTCGTGTTGGGTCTGATATGGTAACCAACCACACGGTTGTCAATGGTGGTATGTTTCTAATTTATCTAACAACAATTGACCTCTAAAATCAATAGAATAAGATAAACAAGAAAATTGTATATAGCCTGAAGTAAATGACAAGCAATGTTTTGTGCGGGTACTAAGGCGTAGGTTTACTGAAGCAAAATGAGGGTAGATTAATACTTGTTTCTGTATTATTATAAATCAATAGGTTCTTCTCGAAATCTCGACGTTTGTCCGCCGTTGCTGAAAGGAAACTAATCTTGTACGAGACATTGTTGTTGGGTCGACAAAGGATTGACGTCGTTTTGTGTACTGCCTTTACCTGCTGGAAACGGTCAATGAACTGAGTTCGACGTCCAACTTGATTCGAGTAAGTTGGTGTGTCGTCGTAATCATAAAGGACTTTTCAAATATGCACGGTATCCTCTACCGTCGGCGGCGTTAGCGGTATCCGAGTGGGTACTCGGATACCGTTCGATTCGTTGATTAGTAAAATTAAACTGTTCGGATTTTCATATTAAATTTTAATATGACTAAAGAGCTTTTTTAGAGGCAAAATGATGGAATTAAGAATTTTACGTTGCTTCGGGGCATTATGTAGGGTTTTATGAGCGGCGTTAAAGAGTAGAAGAGGAATTTTTTGCCTGCACTCAATGTTAAACTCGGCTAATTCCGTTTAACAACGCGTTTTATGTTCGGAACTACTGCGCTTATAATATTTGTAAGGTTTTTATTGAAAAATTGTGTGTAATCGGTGTCGGTCAGTAGTATTGTTAGCGTTGCGTTGGTACGAGATAATGTGCGGGTGTGCTGGATGTCGCTTAATAAGAACGAACATCTTACCACAAAGTAGATATCTTACTAACAATTGCTAACTGGACTATTACTATCAACAACTAACAGGACTAACAGAGCCTGCCTCAGTCCTCATATGTACTAACGCACCTATTACCGTTCATAATAATTAATAACACCCTCTGCTAACTGAACTATTCATCCTAGTCTCGACCTGAGTCGGCACAGTTGTGGGCGGCAATGGATGGGCGTTGCTGCATGCTCGTTTGCTACCTTAAATCTTACATACATATACTTCTTGCATCTTTTGAAATAAGTTAAGCAATGTAATACAGTTAATAAACTTTGTAGAGAATCTCAAATCCATCATGTTTGCAAATAATAATAAAAAATTAATATGATACACAAATTATACATATACTAATCGCTTCAAAAGTACATATCACTCAATGTTTATATACATATATCCGTACGTCAACATCGTTCCTAAGTAAATACAAAATGAATCAATGGCAGACGTCACGCGTCAACAGATTATGTAATGTCAGAATGTAATATGACGGGTGCGCGGGAATATTTGTTTATTCCCAGTTCGTGACAGAAATTTAAGTCCCGAGACGGGAATAAAAAATGATCGAGGAGAGGCCGTAACTCATCACGAGACGGCCAGTCGTGTTTTATGTCGATATTCATGACGATAGCTCACTTAAATTCCCTACTTAAAGGACTCAAACAAAAAACTATCATTTATTTTTCTTCTGATTAATGCTTGAATAGTCCTCGAGTTCTGGAGTATCGCCACTTACCATCAGGTGGGATTGTTGTCAAGCACTACCTTATAAAAAGTAAAAAAAAAGTTTTGACCCCCTATTTTTCATCCATATTACATGTTTCAAAAATTCTTCCTTATCACCCATCCTTTCATTATTTCCATTATTCTGTGCAACAAATGTTTATTTCCAACGGATTTATATCTGACTTCCGTGACTGACTTCAAACATAACACACAACATTTTTTAGACTGGTCACAAATCTACTCAAAATAGTCTAGTCCCGATGACAAGACGTTCTGCATCGATCACAGTTGTCATGGACGGCAGCGGAATGATGGTGCGGCATGCTCGTTTGCTAATTTAAATCCTTATAAGAACCAGTACGTACTGAAACATACAAGTTGCTGAATACTTGCTTCACGACAGATTTATCCATGACGAGTATTTCTACCGCAGTAGGTTCTATCACCATCGATTTATTAAAACTTAATGTGTCGTCGAGGTTGATCGATGGTGACGGGGACACCGCTGGAGGGTGGGGTTAACAGGTGAAAGTAATTAATGGCTTTTCCACGTTTTCTTGAACGAATCGCTTCACGAATCAATGCGCAGTGGTTGATTTGAATTAGTCAGTATTTTGCTGCAAAAAAGGAAATTGTAGCCGTATTGGGACGGGCTAGAATACTGACGAAAATTGTATGCCGGCAGAGCAGGGTGTAAGCCCACTCTTAATTGGTGGTGAATCCAGGGCTAGCCACCACCATCTTGCTGTAATATCCCGCCTTTTTGGGAACGAACTTGAGAATCAGTATTTTCTTTCATTCTACTTCTTTCATGGCCGGTAACGCGTCGGTGAAGCCTTTGGTGTTGCTGATGCAGGAGCGATGGTGACCACTGAGGTACCATCGAGTAAGTCTACACGTTTGTCGTCTATTAAAATAAAATAAAAACTAATAGGAGGGTTCACCGATTTCCTATTGGTCGACAGCCGATAGCGTCTCCGAGAGGTTGCTAATGTTAAAATTTTCAATGGTTATTGACAACTTATACAATTGACATGACTTATACAGATGTTAAAATACAAAAAACTGTCGTTAACAATTTGCTCATTACTCGATAAAGTTTATCGTAAACAGTCACGCATCACTTTAGGTCACTGGCAAAGTGTGCGCCTGAATATTTAACAAAACAAAATATACGAGAATGACGGAAAATATTTCAGCGAAAGACATATTGCCAAAATATGAACCGTTGTGAACCGGATGCCGTATGTAGGTACATTATTTATTTACCGGCTGAAGTCTCTAGCAAACATACAATGTGTACCCAATTTTATAATACGGATATTGTAAGTATTGACAGGGAGTCGTTGACTTTCGTATTTGTTTGTGTGTCGTCGCATTAACTATATTTATTGGGATATTACTCGATTAATTTCAATGTAAACAGGAAACGAATGAGCAGACGATCCACATTTTTGAAAATTTCTGTGTATTACGATTCAAGAAATAAATAGAAAAACAACGAAAACACCCAATTTCTTGTATTTCCTTTAATGTTTATTATTTGTTGTGATAGCGGCTATAGCCTCGGCGTCTGCCTATTGCCGTTCAAGAGATAGAACCCTGTGACAGACAGACTGACAGACAGCGAACGCATATTAATGGGGTTCTGTTTGTCACTTTTAGGGCACGGAACCCTAAAATGAAACGTTTATATTATACATATAGATAACATTATAGATTTATTGTTTTCGCATTTGGCAGAGAATGTACAAAATGTAGTCATTTACTTCAAATTAGTTGTCATTAACTTAAATTAAGTTGAGAACTTAAACTTTCCATTTGGGGCGTGGCGCTTTAATCTCGTTCAGATTAGGATTTTAATTCGAAATTTCCTCATGGAAAGTTCCTTTTTCTCTTAGTTATGTAGTCGTCAATTAATTAGCTCGCGGAACATTGCCCCTGGGTAGGACCTATTTAGTGCTAGTGTAACCGATTTTCAGTCTACTTCTATTAGGACATGCACGAGTAGGTACCCGGTGTTAGGTAAAAAGGTGAAACGGGATGAACTTGGCTCCGTATCTTGGTCCGGTATTCAACAGGGTACACCCACATAGGAAATATTGGCTTGGACGGAATGGACGATGGCCCGTAAATATGTAGCGAAGTAGCTGTTATTCTGGGGTCTATTAATCTTTGATAATTTCACACCCTTTTACTATGTCCCGCTCACCCTAGCGCGAAAGGTCAGAGGGGCACATATTTGAAACGTAATTATAGAGGCGTTTCAAATTCTACTACGTATTATTTCCTGACTAATGTAAACAGCTCGAAAAGGTTGTGGATGTTCAAAATGCGCAAAGTTTTTAATTAAATCATACTGCGGTTACCTTCGGCGTGGCGCGCTGCGGTGCGGGGGTTCGCTGGGGAGAATGGCGAGTTTCGTTTGGAAAAAACTTTGCTCAATATTTGAGTTTTTCTGTATCCCAGCTCGAACGTACTGGATTCCACAAACTATTGACAACGAATTCCCTCCCGCAAATAACGCAATGGCTCCGTGAATGGTTTGCACTCCAGTCACTACTGTTGGAAGGGTGAATGTATTGAAATACGTTTCAGGTTGTTTTTTGTCGCAAGCAATGTTGGAATCAAAAGAAAACATTAGAGGGGCGGACAAATATTGAATCAGATGAAAAACTAGGTACGGGAATGAGAGTCTGCGGGTTTTATCAACGTATAGTGCGACCCCTTTCCGTCGTGTTGATCACAGAGAAACACGAAAATTGCTGAATATATGAGGATGCCCGATCGTAGAAATATTGAATCAAACGTAAAGCAATACAAACTAAAATATTGTTTATATAATTGTCATCCAGTCATGATAAATACCACCAAAGAACTGCAAGTTACTGTAGTGTTGTGAAATCAGCGTAAATTCCTGGAAGTGCACGGTGCCTGCAATATAAGCTCTTGACCTTTCTGCGAGCTAAGTTTGTGTTGCGGATTATGTTCTTGATTCATGAGAATATTGCTCGGGAATTTATACAGACCTTATGAAACTCCTTGCGTTGTAGTCCTGTACGAGACTGTAGGAATGTTTAAGTTACGCTACTAGTAGGTACTACTGAAGTACGAATATGCAAATTCGCTCTTCATAAATATATTCATCCGTTCTGCTGGATTACATTGTTTGGTTTCTCTACTTTGGAATTATGAACTTTCTTCGCTATCAAATTACTTAAAATTTTCTGTTAATTTCGAGAACTGTTGATCTTTATGTAAGAGCGAGATAGGTTGATGAGGTTGCTCTCGAAAGTCCCGAATGCATTGTCGCGTTGGAACAGGCTAACGTCATTAATCACGTAAACATGCGCAAAATTTTTATAATCATGTTCAAACGTTTAGTGCAGCAGAGAAAATATTTTGTTTCCTTTGTTAAATGAATTATAAAATATCAACAAAGAAAAACACATCCATAATATTATTAGGTACATAATATATAGATAAGTAATAAGTAGAAAACATTGACATTAAGCCGTTTTTTATTTTGACTTAGAAGGGGAGAATATGGAAGTAATTTATAACAAAAACATCGATTTGTTCAACACAAATATAAAACTCGTCATAAAATAGTCTATGGCCAGTGTTTGCAAACTTTAATGAAGAAATTGGAATAGCTCCAGCGTAAACAGGTAAGGAATTATTCGGTAAGATGAAGAGAGAGTAAGATAGAGAATGCAAAACGTTCAAGTGCTACGCCATCAAATTAACTGAGGAGCTATGTTGATAATTTAGCTCATGTTCGTGATGCTGGGAAACTTATAGAAATTTCCAGCGAATTCGAGAATGATTTACTTCTCTCCCGGAATGCAATATCGCTACGCTAGGTTGTATTTCTCGGGCGTTATTTAACTTGGTCGCTTCATCTTACATGTTCTGACAGGATTTTTAATGTGATCGATGGTTTTATACGATTTCAAAGTCCCAGTCAATGTTAAAATATCGTATTTTTACATAGGCTCAACACTTATGATAAGTCTAATCGATTTCAAAACACTTTTGATTATTATTATAAAAAAAGCTACACGCTCATAGCACCAAGTGTGGGGCCCACGACACAGGGAATCCTAGTGAAAATTCCCTGTGTCATGAGTGCCATGGACAACACACAAGGCAAGAACACACACACCGAGACCGAGAACAGCAATTTAAACTCATCATTCAAATTTCCGCTTAACTGAGAATCGAACCCAGGGCCCTTAGAACGGCGGTCCGGCGTGTTAACCAATCATTGCGCATGTAACCATGGCGCCATACGGGTCGTCAAAAAAGAAACTCGTTAGAATATTTCACGGCCGAATGTAGAGGCAGGGTGGTAGACGGGATAATAAAGCTTACCACTACGCACGAGTACCTTCGAAATAAAACTGAAAGCCTTAGGGAGTTAGCAACATTGCCTGGGCCGCAGATCAGCGGAGTGCCCCATGAACAGAGGATATTGGGTCAAACTGTTGAGTTTAATGGAACTCAAGCAGTTGGGTTTTAAAACAGGACTTTTAATACTTATGTTGTGTTCGTTATTTCCTGATATAAAGAAACACAACGCCGTGATTTTAAAATTCTTTCAACAAACCTTTGAACAAGTCATTTTGAATTTTGCGACCTTCTTACATTATCATAACGTGCCCTCTAAATTTGCGTGTATACCGAATAGTTCAGTTGATAGGGCTGTTTTGCTGACGTACTAGAAGACAAATGAAGGCTGTTCAACTAGAATACATAACTGAAATGACAAGACGCTGTAACAGCTGAGAAGCGTGCTGAACAAATAGTTGAAATGCATCAGTTCATGCTCGAGATATCTTAGTGTTGTAAGCACGTCGTGGAGTTGTTTAATGAGGAGTCCTGATTGGCGGCGGGGCTGTGCGGCGGGGCGAACGGGGCGCGCGCCGGGGCGACGGGGCGCGCAATGCAAATGTATCAAGCTGTGTAAACTAGACGGGATCAGTCAACAACGTATTCATTCGTGTTACAGACTTGTTTTGTTATGTGGAGGGATGTATTCGGCGTTCACATACAACACTGGTATTTAGAGCTCTCCGGCTCTCCCGTACATTCAGTAAAAGATCGATATCCTTATTGCTGGCTTCACACACGTAAAACATATTATTTACAATAGTCTTAATATTGACAAATAGGTATATTATGTGTGCGGACCATATTTTTATACTGATGAATATTATTGACAATAATAACTGGCAGTAATTGTAGGTGTGCCAGCCTATGACTTGTATGTATGGAGTGGTCTCTGTCTGTTTTCCGTCTATGATGCCATATTTTCTGCGAATCAACCGGACACCTAAAGATTGAATTTGGTAAATACATAGGGCGAATGATGATAAAGAACCAAACACGCCCCTAAGTAAGAGAATTGTCCTTCGGGAAATTCTCAGACGAATAAAAATAAAATAAATTTGGTGAATCACTATTTGTATGGACCGGATTAAATGCATTTGGTAGTTATTGAGGTAATCGCATCGACATAGACAGAGACTATATATATTAACTAGATAGCCCATTCTGTACACAGACCTAAATAAAATCTAGAAATACCCGTTACATTTTATTCCTCGGGTTGTAAAGAGCACGGTCGCTAAGAATTGATTACAGGTTTTCCCAAATCGAATTAGGCCTGCGATGGACAAGGGTACAGCCGTAACAAATGAATCGAACGCCAGATATCTACCGTCTACCGTGTACACTGATGGTATTATTTATTCCGCCACATTACGCTACCTTGAATTGGGTATAAGTGGGGTAATGAATTATTCATCTATCGGTGGATTGATACTCAAACTTGGAAAGATAATTATCTCTAAGTTAGAACACTCAATATGCTCTCTATTAATTATGTAATAACAATTAAAATAAACATTATAAAACTGTAGCACATGAGTAGTGAAACTCATGTGACTGTAGCGTCCAACATCTTCGGTTTATCGCCACTTACCATCAGGTGGGATAGTTGTCAAGCATTAACTTATCTCATGTAAAAAAAATGTGAAAGAAATTTGAGATAAATTACTGGGCTATTCTGGGTTGGTTGTCATGGACGGCAGCGGGCGGGGGAAGGTGGTGGTGCTGCTTGCTCGTTTGCTATCTCCAACGGTTTTTAGAAAAAAATGGTCTTATCGCAACATTAGAGGTGCATGCTTGATTCAAACCTAGGCGCTCTGCTCGGGTCCAACGTTCAAATCAATAGACTATCACTGCTTGGACATGTCGTACATGGTAGGATGGAAGTTAGACATATCATCATCATCGCAACTCATAACTGTCCCACTGCTGGGCACGAGTCTCCTCTCACAGTGTGAGGGGTATAGGCCATAGTCCACCACGCTGGCCAAGTTCGGATTGGCGGACTTCACACAACTTTGAAAACATTATGGAGAACTCTCAGGTGTACAGGTTTCCTCACGATGTTTTCCTTTACCGAAGCAAGTGATAATTAAATCGTAATACGCACATAATTATACGTTTAATCACTCGGCTATCACAGCTTATAGACATATGTCATTGCCTAATTGATTGCATTTAGACCGATTCCGAACTGTAATCTAGCTAATCTAGATTTCTCGAAGGTTGTTACCGCGATGCCGTACCTAACTACGCCGCGGGGACGTGACTGACAGTATGAGATGAATGCGGGGCGAAACAAAAATACCGCGATGAATCAATGTCAGCGAGGCTGCTAGCGGCTTACGTCTAGATGTAGGTTTCATGTTAAACTATAAACACACATAAGCACGCGTGCACACAGACTCTCGCATACAGAGTTACAGACTCACACATGTGGCATTCACATACAAACATACACATAGGTGTAACAACTTCAGCGCGCTAGAAATTGAAGAGTAGAGCAGAGAGAAGAGTAGAATTGCGCACTTGAATGGTTTTTTTCAACTTCGTCGTAAGCCTAAAAATGCTTTGCCATCTCCCACTAGGTCACCCGTCATGCAAGTATAGTAATGTGTAGTGTGTACCCGACGGTCGCGTCTCTGACGCTTTGTCCGCAAATTGATTTCGTTTTGAATTAATTGGTTTGCGGTTACGTGAATGCAATTAAATCTCCTGTAACACTGCAAGTTAAATGTTCAGCTCAGCGATAACTCATATCGATTGTGAAATGGTTCACTATACCTCCGGAATTCAGTTATGATTAATCAATTGTTAGTACTCGTAATTAGCGTTTAGTTTACTGGCCAATGGTTATCGGTGATACACAAACCTAATTTGCAATTTTTCATATTTCATGGTAAAGATCGATGAACATCTTCCATACCAGGCATCATTTATTGAATTTAGCTGAAGCCCCAACATAACACTCCTAAAATCCCACTCCTAAAATCAACCGAGACAAGAGTTCAATCTTTTTGGTTCCTATCAGAAATGATGAATGAAACAAAATAATTTTACAAAACAAAATCGACTTCAACATCGAGTAGTAATAAAATGAGAACGTCACGAACGTAGTCGAAGTCAATGAAATACGCATTACCTTAGAAAAAAATTGGCGTCGAACATACAACTCCTTATTTGAAGTCGGTTAAAAATTAATTTGAGCTTCAACGTGTTTCGGTAAGTTGGTGAAACTAGTGCCATTTGTGAAGTTGGCGCCGCGGCCTCAAGCCTGAATTCTCCCGTTTGGCGGCTAATGGTGTAAAGGCTAATTAGTTTGTTCGAGGCTTTGCGCTGAGCAAGTCTGAACCCTTTGTACCGGCGGCGAGGCCGACAACTAACGTCATTCTCTAATGCACCTAATATAAATTCGGTGAACATTCTCCTCGCCTTTAATGCAAGTAGACGACTCTGAAGTCCAATTATTAATCCACTGGAGTATACTCATTTTAAAAGTTGGCGGCTGGTGCAATGGTTACCGGTCTGATTGACGTTCGTAAGGTCCTGGGTTCGATTCCTTGTGAGGTCGAAATTTTTTAGTTCATGGCGACCACGACACGGTTGTAGCGTTTATTATATTATATTATTTATTTGTTTGTTTATTATATTAATATTATTACAGTGTTTTCACTTCCCTTGCTTTTAAATATTCTTTATATTTAAATATCTCCTCTTAACATGCAAGTTTGCATAGTGGGGCAGTAATCATTATGTGCCATCCAGGCCGAGTACTTAAAATGCGGTGTGATGGCGCGCTCACAATAAAGACTCGTTGGTACCTCTGAATATAGCAAAAAAATTTAAATATCTTCGATAGTTCATTCTGTACGGGAGCAGGGAGCAAACCACCGTCCCGTCAGCGGCGAGGTTGATTAATGTCGCGCTGCGGGACTGTAATTAGTGTGTCCCGTGACGTGGGTATTCGCGTATGTACGTCTGCGCGAGGCCAGGCAGCCGGCGGAGAGGACAAGGGCCTGATTGAACGGCACTAATGTGGCTTGCGTGGAACATTTCATAAGAGTTTCCTTAATTTGCAGTGTGCCAAGTGAAAATAGGCTACCGAGTTCCCTTCTTTCTTTTTGTCTTCACCGGCAAAGCATTGATATTGTTTAAGTCCAAGGACGACGGTGCTCACTAACCATTCAGTCCCCTCTTTTGTTAGCTTTTTATACGAAATAATAGATGAGGTCGAGATCATTTATCATTAGTACCGTAGCGAACAACAAGTCGTGTTCGTGGCCCACCTCCGTCCGCGGGTATAATTCGCGCGCTGTCATAATTCCCCAGTTTTAATTTGTGCGCGACGCGCCGCACTAAATTGTCTCGCGACAACTTCTGTACGGTGACACTACAGTCTCATAAACTCGTGTTTGTGGGACAACTGGGATGTATCGAAAGTTTCTTGGACTGTTTTTGCGAGGGGCTCGAGTCTCGAGTCGGCGCTGACAAACTTTTGATCTTTGTTATTTCAAAACCTCTAACATTGTCCCACAAGTCGTCAAGTTTGTCGTTGTTAAGAATCGGCGTTGAAACTTCTCCAGCTGTCTCTCGCGAATGTTCAATCAGTCGGCGTTTAGATTTGATTGACAGGGGTACGCTGCTTGAACGTGTGTTGTGGTTACCAATAATCAAGAATCTGTTGCCCTTTTGAACGCTGACATTTCAATTTTAAGCTTTTGGCTTTAATTCCTTTGGCATCAACAGCAATAATAGGGTCCTGCCCTACTATTGCTGATGTATTATTGTCTTACCACGCTAGTTCATGCACTAAAGTAATTACGAGCAACCAAGCAGTAGAAGTTCTGGCCTCTGAATTGTGAAAGAGTTCAAGAAATGTTATGTGTACGATTACCCATCCAACAACCAATTGCGCCTGATTTTGCTTCCCTCGGTGTGTGACTACGATCGACACTAGCCGCCCGGCTACGAAAGTCAGTCTCGAGCCGTTAAACGACCTTAATCATTCCCAATTATGATTTTACCGTCGAGATAAAATACCCCTCGTCTCCCCCAACGATTTTAACGCAGTTGTTGCAAATTGTATCAAAATAATTCGCAGTTTATCCTGTTTGGGGACGGCGGAACTTGTTACCGCTAGATATTGTGGGGTAACGAACTTAAAGAGTTCCCGGAGTCAGCACACCGCCTTGTTTTACTTTACGAGATGAGACCGCTTTCATGACAACTTTTGCGGAGTTTGTAATGAAAATTGAGCGTAATATTTGCTAATCATTTTATGGAAAATATATTGATGTCATAAATACATAAGTAAAAGTTTATGATACAACATATTTTATAAGTCAATTTATTTGTTAGAGCAAGTTTTCAGTCAACTCAGCTTCAGTTAATTTAGTGGTAGCTTTGGGTCATTATTACTAACATCGAATGGTCGAATGACGGAGAAATAAAAGAAGGTAGGTAATGGTACTTGTTGACAGACAGAAAAAGAGTGTAGAATGTATGTATGTATTTCACTATTTTGTCAGCATGGCCATGGCATAGCTGCTACAATAACATTATATGTACATTGTTTGTGACGAAACGTTGATACGTGATAATTTATATCTGAAGTTCTGAAGGAGATCCTCTACAGTTTTATTTTGACAATCATTATTATCTGTACCTGCTGTACCTGAACGAAAAAGTCTCAATACATTGAAACACTTCCAAAAGAATGCAATACTTTGAAGACTCATTCAGTAAAACAGTGCTACAGGTGTAGCACTTTCTGAAATACGGAAACGGTTATTTCTTTTGCCACTACCGACATCCACCTGACTTGCGACGTTTGATAGCATCAGGTCCAATTGTTTCTTGGGTATCGCCAACAAACCAGCGGACGAGCCATCTCATGGCAAGCGGTCACGGTGCCCGTGGACAGAAGCAACACCAAAGGCATCACAATGAAAAACTGGCTCTGAAGAGTCAGAAGCCCCAGCCGAACAAGTCACAATGGCTGAAGCATGTACAAATAAATGTTCCATACTAACGGTCTGTCTGTCTGTGGAGTCCATCGTTCGAATTAAATAATATCAATTTGGCCCACCCGGGAGTACAAATTGGGTGATCGGGTTCGCCAATATGGAGCGATGTGCGGAGGGAACGGCGGCGGCGCGGTACGGGGCGCGCTCTGGGATGTATCCGTATCGTAGCATACATATACTTATATCTATAGGGTTCCCAGGTACACGCTTGTTATTTCCCGGGCAATCCTACTAGAATAACGTAACGGGGCTACATTAATACATAATATGAAAGTAAATAGGTATGTAACTAGACCTCGATAGTAAATAAAAATAAAATAAGTAAAGAAAATTAAAAAGGTAAAAAAAATTTAGGTGAGTAACTTTTGTAACACGACAAAAATGAAGCACATCCTTATACTTGGTTGTTTAGGTAAATTTTGGTCGGAAATTAACACGAGTTTAGTCGTAAGTAAAGGTAGGTACGCGTCCGGAATCCGGAACAGTAAAGTCTAATTACTGGACACGGGAAAAGATGCAAAATTCCGGGACATTCCCGGATTTCCCGGCAATATAGCAACCCTACTTAGGGCTGATTCTTTGTTGTCTTTTGGATATCGTCCTGTCCACATTCAGTTTGTAACGTCTACAGGGATGGACGAAGATGAGAAGATTTCTTCTGTCAGTATCAAATGTTTATCGTGTATAAATTAGATATTTACTTTACTATGTATATTTCATGTATTTTCTTTTAAATACAGTGTAATATAACTGATAGTCAACAATATTCTAATTCCTTTTACAAGTTCATCTGTAGTCAAGCGATGGCATAGCTGTAAACTTCAAAACTCTAATAAATGATAGGTATCTAAGTACAATTCAATTTATTCCATATTATTTCTAATTCCGAGCAGCATTACTGTTAAGACTGAGCTTATGTGGAATGATTCGTTTACTGAAGGAGAAACAATAATTATGAATTCTTAGGTATCATTATGAGATACCCGTGTCCAATGACATTATAAGTAAAAAGAGGTAGACATGTTACTTAAATGAAAAATGAACCTGACAAACGCAACCGAAATATTGCACTGACGTCTATTGGCGTTAACCATAAGTGTCATAGATAAATGTAACAGACGAGACATTTATTCTTAGAATGATTTATGCCTAAAACTGCTATGACTCTTGGAAGTACATAATATTAACATCTAACCGTCGTCTAAGTATTAGAATCAGCATTTTGAAACAGGGGGTTTTATTATAAAGATATTATAAGTAAGAAAATATTATATAAAAAAATAAAAACAAAATATTATGGTATAAGTGAAATATGTTTTTGATGCAGCACGTGATTAAGATGTAAAATCATGGTTATTATGAGTTAAATTAATGAATTAAATTAAGTTGTCATCTATGTCAAACCTTTTCTTGACGTATATTTGCCTTCATTTTTAAAGTGGTTACTACAAATCCTACTATAATTTGAAGGCATTAAATAATATTCACATCTTTGTCTCCGCACAACAGTTATCCAATTTTGTTGATTAACCTTGTTGGTAGGAAATCTACGGAACATTAAAAAAATAACGGTTTACTTAACGTGGAAACAAAAGAATTCAGCCTAAATTCATAAAAAAATCTCATCGTTACACTAACAATTTCTTGTCTACCTATTGTACCTACTGTCTGCATTGTTGCCTCTAATCTATGATCTTAGCGTATGTGCTATCTTTGTTACACCTGTGAGTGAAGCAATGTTCTAACTCTTTTATCGTTTGGAAACAAGCTGTGATTCATTAAAATTACAAAATATAAATTAATCTATTTAAAATTTCAACTTTTTATACATTTACCTATGATATGATTTACCGTCCTCCTTCTTTACCTTTCTATCATAATTGTTGCATTTTCGTAATGCACAAGAAGGCATTTTACCTTTTTTTAGTATGAAGTCGACACGTGCGCTCACAATGACAGCCGACAGCTCGACTGATTGCAAACGGCCCGGCTCGGGCCGTTTCCACTGCACGCGTTAGGTGCGTTGGTGGCGTATCTAGTGTAATATATCATTGCCCGTGTCCAATTGCTAATGCAATTAAAAATAATGGTCACAAAACACAACAGCTTAGCTTTAGGCATTTCAGATGGCCATAGATATACATAATTATAATGCTACCATGTTGATGTAAGAAGACATAAAACGAAAGTACACCGTCCATTACTTCAGTCAGTATAAACAGGAGTCAGTAGTACCCGGAATGGAATTATGATATTCCCGGAAAGCTCGCAGCCCTATTCCGGCGAACTCCGGCTCCACTAGGGTTACTCTCGTCGGATTATTGGCCATTTGTCTGGCTTTTGTATGGCTTTTTGAATGCCATATAAAAAAAATGAAATTTTAAAATGACAAAAGTATTCAATAAGCTCTTTCTATTAAATTCAAAATAACTATCAAGTGTCATCGCAACGCTTATTCAATTAAATACTTAATTTAAACCAAAAAAATGGTTGTCTGTAAAGTCGGTTTGGGGACGATAATTTTACATGATAACGTCATCAAGAAAATATTGATGACAAATTGCATACTTTGATGCAGTGGAAGAGAGATACATAGATGCGTTGCAAGCCAACGCTTGGGCCGATCGTGCCTCTCTATCGCTTGTTGCGCGCTCTCGCTTGCACGCACAGGCGGAACGGTTCACATTTTCGTGCGCGCTGCTGGTGTTCATCAATTTATAAGACGTTATCACGTCGAAAATTACATATCTTTATTTTGTGACTTTAATGTCCGGACTTTTTTTGGGATATTAAACTACTAGCCCGGACTAGTCAAATTTAGAGATGGTAACCCTAGCTTGGTCGGATATCGGATATCGGTGGGCGGTTCGGTAAGGGCGGCGATAATCGCTATCGCTAAAATTCGCCACCTCATCAAATTGCGCGATGCGATATCGCTATATAGCTTAATTTGCCCGCATTATGCCCCAATTTACGATACTCTCCGCCATGGGGCTTACCTTTGAGTTTATGGCGGTGTGAAAAGATATCGGTTGCTTTATTGCTGATTATTATATAGAATTTTTTTCATTATTTTCCCCTGACACAATTGGTGAGCGGGAGTTTAGGGTAAAATACTGTGCAGCCGGTACCGGTACAGGTAAAAGCCTGTCCCTTAGTACCCTCACTCCAAAATTGTTAGACGTAACCTGAGCACGAATTTATTTTCACGCGCGTTAGTTTTCATTTTGCGATAGTTCCTAAGATATTCATTTCAACTGACACAATTCAGAATATTCCGAGTAGATAACATTTGCATTTCCAAGATTTATCAAATATATCCAGGAAGTGTTCAGCAAGCTCACGCTTCCCGACCAGATTCCGGGTGTTACAGAAAATCTCTTATGACTGCCAATTTAAATGCAAATCGCTGACCCGACGCGGGACTCTAATTCAACTTAGCCACTGTATTTTACAGCGTTTGATCCTTGCAACGGGAGAATAAAATTTGTAACCAAGGATTTGCTGTGTTCTGTACTGAGTGAAGATTGATGGTATTTCTGTAGGTGTCACACTCAGCATCAGACTTTATCAAAGCAGCATGCAAATAGTCGATAAATGAACAGCCGAGTTATCTGAAATTATATGGTCATCATCACCTAACACTAAGGTATATACTATCAACATTTAATGCACTCATGTACGTGAACTTAGATTGATAACTTATTTATGTAACACAAGTACAATTTTTTCTAAAAGCATTAAGGTAAAAACAATCGACTCGATCAATGTCAGTGATGCAGCATATCAACCTACGAACAGGCCCAGCCTCAGTATATCACAGTATAGAATATAATGATATAATAAAATCAATGATAATTAAATATGAATCCAAAACATTAATCTTAAAGTTACCCTTATAGTAGATAATATTATACCTTTTAGTAGCTACGCAACGGTTAATTAATACTCGGATTCCTAAAAACAGAATTCCTGGGGAATTAAATTATTTAATCAAAATTACTGAGCAGAAAGCAATTTGAGACAGAGGGTACGACTAGTTTGTTAGTATCAATCTTATGACGGTAGATTAATAACCTTGACTCTTGCTAAGAAAAATTTATTAACAGATCAACGTGTGGAGTTAGTGTGAGTCCTGGTGAAACAACGACCAGTAATGTCTCTTCTTGAAATTAATTTCAATAATTTAATAATTTCAAAATTTTACTATTAGCTCCTACTTACCTACCTACCTAGCTTTCGGTGTATCAAGTAAGTTTAAAATCCGTTAAAGTTTCATTATTTGCTTGTCTTCTCTTCAGATATTATCTTTTCATCCCCCACAAATGGGAAAGTCTAGAATGGATTTCACAGGCTATGCATTGAAGAAGGAACAAACTAGTCAGCCCAATATCAAAGCTTATAATCTGCCCGAAATTAATCGATAAGCGGACAATAAGGACTAGATTGATCAGACCATACCCTTTGAAGTGAGGAAGCTGTCATGGAGTTGTGGGACGGGGAGTATGTTTTACACCTAAACACATTTGATTTTGCAAGGTTATTCCGGACCAATTGCTATGAGCAATATTGACGGTAGTGTCACAGCTGTGATTATCTCTTCATGCCTGACAATGGCTTATGTAATATTCGTTACTTTGTTAAAAGTTTTGCGTAATGAACGCTTCACGAGAACTTACTGTTTGATGTTATAACGGCTTAATTTTATTTAAAGCTTCAAAATAATGTTCTCCTCTCCTTGAACTATGTAGTAGTTTCGTAGAATACCACCAGCTAGTATGATAAAGCCTTTTCGCAGTGCTTCTGGGAGCGCCGTATTGCAAGGCGAATGGAAATTATATTCCCACTGTGTGCAACTCCCGGATGTATGGTAGCGTGAGACAGAGAAACTATGGGAATAGCACTTTACATGTGTAGCTGCGAAAAGCTGGAGGTTTTATTGTAATGCGCGATACGTGCTTCGCTGATAAAAACTCGGGCTCACTCTCGGGTCTGCTAATGCCAAAAACGTTGGAGCGTCGACGTTTTCGTACTGGCGTTGTGGTGTCGTCATGCCAAACAAATCTGTTTATTCATGTTGTTTAGAACGGAAATTGTATGCATATAATACTCGAGATAAAGAGAGGAATATTGTCTCCGACCGCGAAAGGTTTTATATGAAGGTCATCAAACGGAAATATGGGACCGAGTTAGACTTTGTGTCAAAAACATCCAAATTGGGTTAATTAATAGTTTGTGCGTCTTTTGGATTTAATTTAAGAGGGGACATAAAGCTAGCAAAATATCAAATTTCACCCGCACTCCACGCGGATAATCTTGACTGGTAGATGAAACAAAAGATGACAAAACTTCGGGCGAGATGAGAAAGACGGTAAGTTTATTGCACGGAATAGGAATGCAATAAGCCACAAATGCATTTCCTTTTGATTTTCACTATTATGTATTTCATAACAAGGCTGATCGACATATTAGCTTTCGAAGCAAAGTTTTTGTACGACAATCGTGAAAGGCAATAATACGATCTACTCAATATACGTTTAGCAATGAATCGACGTAGTATTAACTATTAACCAAGAAGGTAAGTAGTTATTAAAAGTTAGGATGTCGACAAAGCTCGGCCGCCATCGATTACAGATTATCGTCCTTGGATGTCATGAAGTTACGCAGTAATGGCCTTCGCTGATCACTTGACAGTTTAACACCTCGGGACTATTTGTATCATTTATACTTTGTAAAACTAAAAACGCTTTTTATTGCTTTCTGAATTATAAATGTCATCGGAACTAAGAAGACCGTAGAGTCAGAGGAAGTACCTATTTATAACTCAGCTTGCAAGATTTGACCCGACATACATACATACAAAATTTGGAAGTTAAATAAAAGCTTGTTGTTTCTTGCGAATAAGCCCGCGCGGATGTACCTACTTATATGTAGCTGATCTTTCAACCCCCATTTATTCCCTGAGAGGTGCAATATCATGAAATCCGTTCTTCGATGATAACTTCTACTCATGAACTACCTAATGCGAAATTTCATCTTCAAAGGTAAAGTAGGATTCGAGATTTCGTGTTTAGTCAATGAGTATTTGAAATAAAACATTAATCTAATCCCTAGGCACAAAACTTAGGTATACAAGATTAAAATAATCATTAGACCACATAGATAACTCAATAATATGAAATATCTCGCATTTGAATAATACCATCTCTGAATTTTCCAAACAAATCGCTAAGGGATACATCTTTATATAGGCTTTATAAAATGAAGCAGGAAGCGACGGCCGACGAGGAAAAGAGCTGCCACTCTCAATTATATGATTAGCCTTCACGGACAGCTGCTAAGTGACTTACCTGGTTTATTCCGGGGCTACCGAGATAATTCTCATCGACTTATTGAGCATCTATATATAATGATACAGGATCATGTTATCTCGTCAATGATTCTCCGCGAGAGGATGAGACGGTTTATGAATAGTTCGCGTTATTGGCGAGATGGTTACATTCAACTGATGCACGCCATAGTGGTAGGTTTAAACGTGTTTCATTTTGAGAGTAGACCGGCGCGGCGCCTAGTTGTGGAATTTCTCATATAATTATTGTAACGATCAATACTGAAACCTATTCCTTATACCCACAATAAAAAAATATTATTAAACTGACATAACTTTTTTATTTATGAACTGATTGAAATAAAACCAACAAAAATTCGACGTGAAGCTTACTGCTATACATTAGTGATAACCAAACTGCACCGAAATCGTTTAAGCCGTTTCGAGTTTAGCGCGCACAAAGGCACAGAAAAACACGAATTTTCTTACCATTCACTATTAGGAGGCTCGTACACTGCTTTATCGGTCATCGATTTAAAAAACAACAGTAAATAATCCCTCTACAGTACATTTCCATCCGAGCAGACTCACCTGGCCGTAACCTTACGAAGACGTTTTATCTCATTACTTAAAATCTTTTCTTGCCGTTACGATATCTTTAACAGTCTTCTTTACAAGCCTCGTCTTTATAACTGAATCTTGCAAAGGTCGGGCTACGTTACATAAATATTGAGTTAGGTAAACACGACAAAGGTCTGCGCACATTACATCATTTAATTCCGACTCTGCTGAGTTTCAACTCATGGGAATAGCATTGAAATATGAGCCTTATTCCGGCTGGATTGGAGTTGGTCGTAGGAATATATTTTTCTTTATAGTAAACTAGTGACCCGCCCTCGCTTCGCTTCGGGAAACTTATTCCTTGCGTTGCCAAAGATTTATTAACTATAGCTGTCCCAGCGAACTCCATACCGCTCTATACATATCGACAGCAGCGCCACCTACCGGGTCCAATTGTGTCTCTAAACCATTCTCGCATCACATCAAAATCCGCTTCGTACTCTTGTACAGACGCGCGGAGTAACTTTGTTTTATTACATGTAAAGATGTTGAAAATTCAACTGTAAGGAATACAATGTAAAGCTCATATTTAAATGCTTTTCGATGAGTTGAAATGGAGTAGAGGCGGAGTTGAGTTGAAGTAATGTGCGCAGCAGACCTTAACTTCTTTATAGGCTAGTGGTGTGTTAGTAACTTCTAGCGTTCCGGAGACCTGGAGACGACCTGGTTTGGCTTCGATACAGGCCGTAATTATAACACACCTTTTCGCTGCGGTTAAACGAATATCGGATACACAATCATTATGCTTCTGATAATATGATATCCCGTGGTAAAGGATTTTTTAGCATAATATACATAAGTTTGACGTGCCTTATCACTCGGTACCCTGGCAGTGTCCATTAAGGGCGGTACGAGACAATTTTATATTCCGGTGGAGATTATGATCTGTAGTGCAAAGTGATGTTGTGGCCGAGGACCGGGCTGGAGGGACCTTCGGGGGGTTTATCTTGATCTGTGGACTTGATGTTGAATTAAAATGTATTTTATTATGATCTACTTACCGAAAAAGCAGTGAGAGCCGAGTGGTTGGAACATAGGACTCCCGAAAAGTAACGTTACTTTTACACTTTTATTTTTAAACGTTACTTTTACTACTACTTAAAGGAAAAGTACCAACCCCATACCATATTGCAAGCCTCTTATGGTATGAAGCCATTCATTGATTAATCAACCTTTCAAAATTTGAGTATCAAAATACCGGCAAATGAACATCCATCCTTACGAAGTGTAAAACATTTAACGCGGATCGGCCGCTATAAAAAAATAACAGCGAGTCAGTGCTTACGCACATAAACCGCTCACTTCCATTACTCTAGTTTACGAGGGAATATCGTTTTTAATGCACAAAATGGTCGTTATTATATTTAATCGCCCCTCACAATATTTCGCGAAAAAGCGCTGATGTCGATCGTAAAGGGAATTAAATTAGTGTTCGCTGGGAGACTCTTTCGTACTGGCGGGTTACGGACGCGGCTGTGCGTTGTACCTTGTACCGTCGCGTCGATATGGAAGGATGTGACAGGAACGTTTTATCATAGTTTTTGATATATTTTTCATACTAAATAATTTGAGAGTGTCGGGTACATGTTGCTTAATATAAACTGTTTTTACTAACAGCTTAACTAGCTTAGTGAAGTCGTAGTTTGGGCGAAACAAGTGAATAGTTTGAGCCGAGTTTGGTCCGCGAGAGCTCAGGGGCGAGTGCGTAGGTCTCCTACGAATGTTTTTCAACGCCTCGGTTTGTATTTCTTCTTAATCCCACCACGCAAGCTAGGTTTACGCACTATTAAAGACAGTATAAGGATGTATCCATGTTTGTTAACGATAATTTCGATAGCAAAATATGAATAAGTAAAGGTACACCCACGTTTTTCCACATTTTGACCATATAACAGAAACTTAAAAGACGTTCGTTATTCAGTGAAGTAGCTTAATTTCTATAACTATTCCTATACAGTTCGGTCTCGGCAACCATTCGGCTTAACAAGCGAGGCACCTCAAAGCTCAATCAAGAGACTAGCCGGAGAGCGTGCGTCCGTTAGCAGCAGTCGGTGTGAAAGGCTTATCCGTTGTCATAGGCGAGCGAGCGATAAATCGACGCTTTAGAGCGCTCTCGTTGCGCTCGTGTGAAATGGGCCGTGATGATTGGTTTGTGAGGGATGGGATGGCGTTGGTTCGTGTCTTGTGCGTGTGAGGTCGTGGCACCGTGTGTGAGCCGTGCAGCGTTAGTGTTGTGTGTGAGCGGCTGAGCGGATACATGGTGCTTGAGTCGTTCCTAATTCACTAGGAACCGCTACACGTCTTTGTAAAGCTGAGAAAGTTCCTCGAGCTATAATTTGAGATTGAAAAAGTACCTATACTTTTTTTTTAGTTTTAAACCAGTGTTTTACAAATGCGATACAGGTGCGAACTTCGCGAGAATCGCGGTCGCTATTAGCTCGCGTGAGTTATAGAGCTGTACTGGTATACACAGAATTGTAAAGAACAATGTAAAAATTCGACAAACTGAGTACCGTTACATGTTTTGTCGGTGTAACTGAAAAATATACGGGTCACGTCCGAAGTTTAACGCTGTAGTAATATGTATGTTGTACTGGCGTTTTGATAAATAGTTATATGAAACATAAAGTTTTCGACGTGTTTAAGAAGCAATTTTTCATTTATGTTGCAAACTGTAATAAAAGATGGACACACAAATCGATAAGGTAATTTTTTCAGATTTTTTTTTAACTTGTAACTTTTCAGCACAGCTTTTCAGACTAAATACCAAATGTTGAATTACCTTTCATCTTGCATGATATTCGTATATTCATGCCACCGTGACGCAGATCATGTGCAATACATGTGCGCTGCGCATGCACATCATCATGCATTACATGTACATACATATATGTGCACCGGCATATGTATCCTTGTTTGATTTTTGTTATGTAAACTTGTCGCTAGTGTCGAATGCATTCATTTTTTAATTTGTGTTTTTTTTTTATTGTTTTAGGTAAGGAAAACCGTCTTACGAGGAAAAGCAACATTTACTTACGTTAGGTAACCTACTTATATTTAGTTTAGCCTTTTATTGGAACTGAATTCTATCAAAGACACGGCACCGTGACACACCGTTGACATATCTAATGTCAGGAACGTACACAGTACGTAAAGTTATTTCAATGTATAGACAACCGGAAATGGCTTCGAGCACCACACTATCTCAAGCTAGAGCATCGCACGTCGTACACCTTGTCACGTCTAGACTACACTATATCTCCACGACATAAGGTCTACAATCTCCCGCACGATTTAAGACCTACAACCTCTGACTCATCTTGGGAGATATAGTTCTTAAATTCTGGTGATAAGAGTATATTTTCCATGCACGGTGTAGTGTATGAAACGCGCTATTTGATACCTGGAAGATGTTCGCCGATGGCTCGACTGAATTCTTAATGGTCGTCTGCGGATACTGCTTGCGTCACGCGGCTTTCCGCTGCGGCTCGTGCGACGTGGCGTTTGTGCCCGTTAGTATTCGATAAATGTACGAGATACAGGTTTTAGATTTTCTATGTTGTAGCTATTTTGAAACGATTCTGAACTGTTTAGTTATACTTACTGTTTTTTGTTATTCACTTCTTACTTTTTTATTATAATCTGATCGATCGCCAGTGTTTATATAAGGTAGCTAATAAAATGCTTTCAGGTGCGATGAAGACGGCTATACAATTTTATATAGAAACAGTTATAAGTATATATTTAGGTATTAGTGATGTTGTTCTGAATATCCGGCCTCGGTCCCCTCATCATCGTCCCGCTTCGTGTTTTCCGACTGCAACCAAACACTTATAATAACATCGCTGATCCTAGAAGTGCAGTAGCTGCCTTGACAATTAATTACTTAAGCATTAACAACGTAACATCACATATCAAATCTTTTTAAAGCCATGAACCATCGTCTCGACAAAATTTAAGATGCCCGCAGTTAATCAACTCGCTAAGAAGTTACATGACTAAGATCAGTAGACGCTCATACTGTACATAAAGAGCTACTCGTTACACACGTAAATGTATGTAAAACCACGAGGTAATACATAAGAGACATACGGCGCAATGTCGTCTCACGTGTCGAGACTCGCGCCATTAGCTCCGCAATGTGTGCTATTGAGGTGCAACGTGCTCCCTGATTGTGTGCGCTGCGTCGCCGGTAGGACTGGCTGGAGTGTGGTTCCGAGAGCCGAGAGCCGAGGGCCGGGCGGCTAACGAGCCGGCACCACGACAGATTGCGTCCGGTACCTCGCTACCTACTGCTCGAGTTTCACTACGACCTTCCTCGAAAGCAGGCGAATACTTGCTTCTTTTGTAATTGGAAAGAGATTTGATTCGGTTTTTTGTGGGGTAGAATCAAAGCTTTTGTGTTGGGAAGGCTGGGGAAGTCAAATAAATTATTCAATCGTAATGTATGCGCACTTATAGTATTCGTATAACTAATTCCTGGAATTTTTAAGTCAACACAGAGATTCTGCAATAAGTTATTATGTACTTTTTTTAGCACTTGCTAAAAGTTTTGATACAATGTAAGTAACAAATGCGGCAAGAACGAAACGGAGCAATCAAGGGCAATTCATAATTCCATACTAATATCATAAATGGGAAAGTAAGTCTGTCAGTCTGCCTGTTACCATTTTTACGCTTCATCCAGTGAACCAATTTGGATGAAATTTTTACCTAATGGAGATAGATCAATATGTTAATTCGTTGGTTAAATAAACAGCCTTGTAAGTAATATTTTGAGTTATTTTTTTCATGGTTTGCTCTTCGGTATTCGAATACCCAAAAAAGTGGCCGAATTGCTGAATATTCGTTGCATCTCTATTACATAATTATGTACATAATATAATTATGTACATGGCAAGTTAATTACAACCGTATTAAAATGGTGTTACATTGTGATCAACAATAGTTAATTTTCAACAAGTTCACATGTGTTACAGAGTGTTGTCTCAATTATTTTAGAGGTTATCACAGCGGAAACGTGGCCGGTGTACGAGCGAAACAATTTCGCAGCGCCCCCGGCTTTGGAAGGATAAAAAAACTACGGTTTGAATTCGGCTACGCTCCTGTTTAGTGCCGCATGTCTCATCTCCACCATGAGCATCCAATATGTCTACTGCGGTTCTTATAACAAGCTCCACCTTTATAACCATGTTTATCATGCCAATCGTCTCGCTTGTACCTTCGCGGTTAACTTTAAGTGATAATTTATTCCTGGCACGAGCTTTTTTGAAGTCGGTTGCACACAACTTTGTTGTCAACTTCAAATTGAATTTGCATTTCGGTGCCGAGCGAACGGGAAATGTGATTTCGTGTTTGTTCAATTTTTCGTTCGGTTTACAAGGATCCACTTTGATGCTTCTTAATATTTTCGATTTATCAGTCATTATGTAATTTAGAGGGTTGTTATGAAGTTTATCTATCTATACTTAATATTATAAAGCTGAAGAGTTTGTTTGTTTGAACTCATTTTGGGCTAATCTCAGGAAACTACTACATATACTGTGTCCTGAACGGCTGTACCGATTTAATTGAAATTTTTTGTGGGTCTTCAGGTGGATCCGAGAACGATTTAGATTTAGAGTTGGAGCCGGTAGGTGGCGCTGCTGTCGATAAGTCACCAAATTCGTTTATTAATTTATTGAGTGGTACGAAGTTCGCTCGGACAGCTAGTCTTCAATAGAAGAACCAACGGATTGTGGGACATTTACGTAATAATACATTAATGTTATTTTTGCCTGATCCGCTTATTCCGCGCGCTGATTCCGCTATAAAACATGTAAGGGTTGAGCCATTATTCCTATTTCAATAGTGAAACACATGCCTTTGCCGAGTCAAAATGAGACTCCTTCATAAATATTTAATGCAGGTTTACTTCTTAAAAGATGATGTAGTCGTTTCTCATATCTTCGTTATTAATGTTCGAAATATGTAAACTCAGCAATTTGTTCATTACATTATTCTTGGGGTGTTTAGAGAGATATATAACACGGTACACGCGGAAGGTTTCCCGCGCCCTGTTAATTTAAGTGAACTAATTAACGTGAGACATGAAAACATGTGCTCGAAGCGTTTTCTTGTTGGCGCCCAACGCGGGCCCGCACCGCAACGTTGCTACTTTATAGCCGTGTTGTAAATCTGTTTCAGAAACGTTCCGTGAAACTGCGATGGTTTTCAAATTCAACGGCGAATGGGATAGTTACATGCATCGCAATCCTTTAGTGAATATTCGACCAGAATTTTGTCGGGACTTTACAACGAAACGATTTACCTCTGCGAACTAGTACACAGAGTAGTGCAGTACACTGGAAACAAAAAGATGTTTCTTGCAATCGCTTTAAAATTGTCAGTAGCTTTTAAATCTAGTAGATAATGAATGAATTTTTGTTGATGAATAAAATAAAAGTGCTAGAAATATCATTAAGATGAAACACTTTACTGGAGCTTTCATTTATAAGAGAGCAGATCGTCTAAGAAAAAGAAAACTTAACTAAAGTGTCCAGTGTCGGTAGAAAAATAAATTTTATTCGCGAGATATGGAACGGGCAAATCCATTAAGCGTAGTTGGTCCGTCGTCCGCTCAGTGTCCGGGACGTCTGTCCGCGCGGGACGAAGACCGATTGCTTTCCGGCTAGCTCGTTTACTTATATAACATTACATTTGTAATGTGTTATTGCTTTCGTGGAATTTGTTAAATTTTATTTTTATGAAACATGAACTATTTCAAATAGATTTTCAGCTTGAACATGTCTTAACACTTTTTCAACCTTTCACTTTTTTATACGTGTATATTTCTTGAACTATCTAAAATAAGCTGTATATTTTAGATATTGAGTTATAATGTAGTTCGTAACTAAATGACCTAAATCACTTTCAGTCAACTAAGACACTAGAAAATAAAATAACTCCATAGCTGCCTACTTCATTTGTTTTAAATATAGGCGAAGTTTGACTTTGAAAGATATTTTAAATGCCCGTCAGGTGGCACATACATTTGGAGGAAATACCTCAGACAAAAGATCATACCATAGTACACAGGCATATATTATATGCATAAACTCAAACTCAAACTCAAATCATTTATTCCATGTAGGTATTTAGAATACACTTATGAACGTCATTTTTTGCATTTACCACCGTTTCGCTAAGGTGCCTTTAAATTTAAACGATCTTACGAGGAGAAAAAGAAACGGCGAAAGAAAACTCCTCGGCACATCTTTTAAAAATATATATATATAGTGCTGTAGTACGATACACAGATTACACTATTTTATATTTTATATTACACAGATTACACTATTTTATATTTTATTTTATAACGACAAAAGAAATTAGAAAGAAACTGCGTGTGTTAGTCACGTGAAACCGCGCATCTGCCTAATCGCGTTCGTAGTTCAAGCCGTACTGGCAGACCGCGTCGCAGTCCACTTCAAACCGGTTTCGCACTGCGACGCAGTCTACCTTCAATCTATTTTAGCGTTGCGATGTAGTTTGCCTTCGATAATCAAAAATTAAATTATTTCTACATACTCCCCCTTTTGTCCAAATATAGGTAACGGGTTTGGACAAACAACCTAAGCTAAGTTTCTGACGATACCTGTGACTTTCGCGGCCTACCTCTACCGCGTTTAGGCGCAACAGGCTTCGGAACCTCGGGACAATCATCCTCACGAGCATGGTACCGCTTCAAATCCGACAGGTGGTACTTGCCGATGACTTCGTCCGAGGAAGCAGGAAACGATAAAAGGTAAGTAGTAGGGCTGACCTTCTTAGTGACCAAATACGGGCCGTCACGCTTAGGTATAAACTTAGCGCTGACTCCCTTCGCCGTGTTACTCAGCACATGTGTCTTCATCAGCACTAGATCGCCGACAGCAAGCTCATCAGACTTCCTCGTCTTGTCCTTAGCTGCCTTGCGTAGATCTTGTTGATGCTCGATGGACTCCCTACTGCTTGTGAGCGTCTCTGCAAGTTTTAACAGGTAGGGTGTTATCTGGGGAACATAATTCTCTGCCTCAATGACAGCACGCAGATCACTCTGCACTGCAATAGGCGATCGCAGCTCGCGTGCGAATGTAAGGTAAGCAGGTGTGTGTTGAGTTGCCTTTGTGATCGACGTATTCAGAGCGAAACGGATAAAAGACAAAACTTCCGGCCACTGATGATGATGTCCCTCGACCAAGATCGCCAACTGAGTTTTGAGTTCGCGATTCTTGCGCTCAACCGGGTTGGCTTCTGGATGGTAAAGCGGCACCAGGTTCTGTTTCACGCCGAGAGTGAACATAGCGTGTTGCATGACGTCGGCAACGAACTGCACACCATTATCGGATATAAGCCGCCGGGGTAGACCAAAGCGTAAGAAAACCTCTTCAATGAGTACCTTAGCACATGCCTCAGCGGTAGCTTCGGAAAGGGCGAACAGCTCAACCCACTTGCTAGCGGTATCTTCGACGATCAACACCCACCGCTCGCCTTTGACGCCTTTGGGAAGAGGGCCGAACAAATCGACGGCGACGACCTCGAAGCGTTGTGCAGGAACTGGAGTCTGTAACAGCCCCGACGGTTTCTCATTGGAAGGTTTGTAGCGCTGGCATTCTATGCAGGTTTTCAAATACTCTGCCACGTAGCGCCGCATCCCTGGGAAATAAAATCTTTCCTTTATACGATGCAAGGTTTTGTCTATACCACCATGACCAGAAGTAGCTGAGTCGTGACATTCGACCATAACGTCCTTTCTACGACTGTCTGGTATAACAAGCTGCGGTTCCTCGGTCTCGTTATCATGACTATACCGGTACAGCACACCTCGGCATACGTGGTAACCTCTCTCCGACCAACGGGTAAGTTCTAATTCATCTTTACCTTCCAGTGCCTTCAGAATTCTGCCTACTTCTGGGTCTGCAAGCTGTTCATCACGGAGCGCGGCAGGATCCCAGCGCGGTGAGTCGATCAGCACAGTGCAGACATCACAGGAATCACGATCATCCTCTTCACACGGCGGACGACTGAGTGAGTCAGCAACAACGTTTGCTTTTCCCGGAGTGTAGTCCACTTGCAGATCAAAGGCCTGGAGTTTCATAGCCCACCTGACGAGTCTCCCAGACGGTGACTTAAGCGTGAGTAGCCATTTCAGGGGTTGGTGATCGCTGGCGACGTGTACACGATGTCCTTCGATGTACCCGCGAAACTTTTCTACTGCCCAGACGACTGCTAACGCTTCACGCTCGGTGGTCGAGTAGTTCCGCTCCGCCGAGGTGAGAAGTCGACTGGCGTACGCGATGGGCTTCTCTTCTTGCGGCGACTCCCCTTGGAGTAGAGCCGCGCCCACTGCGTAGTTGCTAGCGTCGGTCCTGAGAATAAATGGCACGCTATAGTCAGGTTGTATAAGAATAGGTGGTGACGTAAGTAAAGCTTTCAGCTCATTAAACGCCCTGGATTGCTCTTCACCCCACATCCAACTCTGGTTCTTACGCGTCAGCATAGTGAGCGGCTGAGCAACTTCGGAGAAGTTCGGCATGAACTTACGAAACCACGAACAACTCTGAATAAATGATTTCAGATGTTTAACATCGGCTGGTTCCTTCATCTCTAATATAGCGCTAATCTTATCTGGGTCTGGTGACACGCCCTCCGAGGTAATGACATGCCCGAGGTACTTCACACTCTCTCGAGCAAACGTGCACTTTGCACGGTTAGCATGCAGGTTGAACATGCGCAGGCGGTCGAAGACAGCGCGCAGTTCCTGGAGGTGCTGTTCAAAGGATCCAGAAATTAGGATTAAATCATCGATATATCCTAGGAGAGTCACGCCCTGGAGAGATGACGCAGAACGGAATCGGTCAATTAGTCGTTGGAATGTCGCCGGCGCATTGCGCAGGCCAAACGGCATCCGCAAAAATTTGAATACACCGAATGGTGAAACAAAGGCAGTCTTTTCTTGGTCCTCAGGTCGGACTTGTACCTGCCAGTAGCCTGCTCGAAGGTCAAGAGTAGTCATAAAACAGCTCTTACCAGTGTATTGAAGGAGGTCATCGATGACTGGCAGCGGGTAGGAGTCGCTCTTAGTAACGGCGTTTAACTTTCGATAATCCACGCAGAACCGGTAAGTACCATCCTTCTTCGGTATAAGCAGAGCAGGCGCAGCCCACGGCGATTCACACTCCTGGATGATACCTTCTTGCAGCATCTTCTCGATCTCCGCCTCCATGACGACCTTCTTAGCGGGCGTGAGACGATACGGCGGCACAGCAATCGGCGGGTGATCTCCACAGTCGATGCGATGTTCCGCAAAGGATGTTGGCCCTCCCCCTTCTGCGAAGATATCTTGATATTCTTCTAGAAGTTGGCTGAGACTCTCCTTCTCTGAAACTGTTAGCATCGTACCCTCAGAATCACGTAGCAAATCCGCGGAAGCACACCCTACGAAATTACGTGATTCCTCTAACAGTAAGGGGTGAATGACCCGAGGTCGATCAGCTGTGAACCAAGTATTGTTTTGTAAGTTCAAACACAAACCGGCTCTACGAAGGAAGTCGATTCCAAGAAGTGTATCGTTATTTAACGATTCAGGAAAAATAACGAAAGTCGTAGGTATCGTCAGATCCACGAATGTCACATCCACATCCGCGAGTAACACTTTTTGTTCACGAACAATACCGTCAGCAAGTTTAACTTTCATAAAACTATCCCGGAAAGAATGATTAACTTTACGTAATAAAGTGAAAAGCTTATAACCCGCAACGCTGCGTTTTGCAGCCGTGTCAATTAACCCTGTGCCGCTATACCCACATATTGAAATACCTAATATCGGACGACCGGCGTCGCCCAAATTTTCAGATGCGGTTTGACGTGACACATCACACTTTACATTACAAAGTTCGAAATCACATACATTGAAATCTTTCGGGGATTGACATTTCAGACAGTTGGCACGAATTACACCCTTAGTGCCACAACCATAACAAGCTATAATAGACGATGATGCAGAAGGCTCACTCTTATCTTTAATTTTTAAACATTGATCGCGCACATGACCACTCTTTTCACAATACACACAAAAAAGTTTACCTTTGCTTGTGTCCGATATTGCCTTCTGGCTTACCACTTCACTAGACGCCGACGTAGTAGCTACGGAGTGCGGGGGCGCCGTCACCGTGGACGGGGCGGGCGCACGCTTCCCAGATGCGTGGCTAGCGGGCGGCAGCGCAGGGTTAGCGGCCGGCAGCGGAGGCCGAGCGGGGGGCGGCGGCGGCCGCACGACCGCGGGCGACGGCTGACACGTAGGCGCGCTAGCAGAGGGGCGCGAAACTTCTGAAAATGTATCCTCTATGCATCTTGCCTTAGATATTAACTCGTCGATGTTATGAATTGTTTCCCGTTGTATCCGTTTTCGAAAGCGTTTGTTGAGTAGGCCGTAAATCATGTCTAATGCCATCTCTTCTTCAACTGGATACGGTAATTTCGAGATATGGGCGCGAATACGACCCACAAAAACTTCAGTTCGTTCTTCCGTCTGCTCTACCGCGAAAATATCTCGAAATATCTTGTGCGGGGGGCGGGGCACACCAAACATGCCACGCAACTTCCGGAGCGCTTCAACCCACGACGTGATAGAGGCCTTTACACCGCGATACCAAATAGCCGCCTCTCCTTCCAAGAGCATAGGCAGGCCACGCAGCGCATGATCATCACTGATACCCGTGCATTCTTTGTAAATTTCGATGGTATCAATAAATGCTTCAAGAGCCTCGGAGTCACGGCAGGCACCGCTGAATCTCGCCGTGCAGCGCGAAAAGTTGCCCTTCTGTTCTGAAGTTGCCACCGATGGAGACGGGGACGGGGACGCTGATGCTACGTTGACAGTAGGCGCGGCCAGCAGACTCTGAATGAGTTGGCGGTTAGACTCCGCCTGAGCCTGGGCGAACGCCGACAGGAACGATTGTAGCGTCGCTTTCGTTAACGGCGGCGACGCCCGCGGCGACGTCTCGTCGTCATTCATATCGTTGTCACTTTGGTTTTCAGTGTCCCCGTTCTTTGTAGACCGAGTACGAGGCATGATGG
The DNA here is from genome assembly GCA_905404295.2 of Ochlodes sylvanus. NCBI lineage: Eukaryota > Metazoa > Arthropoda > Insecta > Lepidoptera > Hesperiidae > Ochlodes > Ochlodes sylvanus. Next base: position 443,703 of record FR990146.1, on the reverse strand, counting down.
ACGAAACACAACTAGCACAAAGCGTCCAGGAACACAATTAGTCACAAAATCACTCGTGAAATAGGTATATTCACGAAACACAGCAGAAAATGTTCGAGTTCGTTACACGCGTTTTACCGATCGCGTGCGCCGAGTTGGAGCGCCAATATGTAGTACGATACACAGATTACACTATTTTATATTTTATATTACACAGATTACACTATTTTATATTTTATTTTATAACGACAAAAGAAATTAGAAAGAAACTGCGTGTGTTAGTCACGTGAAACCGCGCATCTGCCTAATCGCGTTCGTAGTTCAAGCCGTACTGGCAGACCGCGTCGCAGTCCACTTCAAACCGGTTTCGCACTGCGACGCAGTCTACCTTCAATCTATTTTAGCGTTGCGATGTAGTTTGCCTTCGATAATCAAAAATTAAATTATTTCTACAGTGCTTAAAAACTAATTACAATCTTTTTTGCTAGGTACTACCATTTTATACCTAAATACTAACTTGGGCGGAACCGGATGCGGATGTCTATTACCAAGCATCCTTGTCATTAATATACTCATCGATAGTATAATAACCTTTCTCTACAAGCCGTGTTTTAATACGTTTCTTAAATATTTGTATGGGGAGATCAGTGATTGACTTGGGCAATTTATTGTAAAAGCGTACACCGAGCCCCACAAAAGATCGCTGAACCTTACGCAGGCGATATGAGGAGGTAACTAACTGGTGCATATGTCTAGTTTGCCGATTGGTAACATCGCATTTTTGTTTGTATAAACTTACATTTTTGCGAATAAACATCAAATTACTATAAATGTATTGCGAAGCTACTGTTAGTACCTCTATTTCTTTAAATTTGTCACGCAGTGAATCGCGTGATTTTAATTTATAAACTGCCCTAATAGCTCTCTTCTGTAACACAAAAATTGTATCGATATCTGCCGATTTACCCCAAAGTAAAATACCATAGGACATAATACTATGAAAGTAGGCAAAGTAAACGAGCCTTGCTGTTTCCACATCAGTAATTTGTCTTATTTTCCTTATAGCATAAACAGCCTTACTAAGTTTACCCGCAAGCGTCACTATATGGGATCCCCACTGGAGCTTATAGTCCAAAGTTATTCCTAAAAATACTGTGGATCTTTCCATATTTAATATTTCGTTATTCAATTTAATAGCCGTATTTCCGCTTTTAACATTTGGCAAAACAAATTCTACGCATTTAGTTTTATTTGCATTAAGAACCAAATTATTAATAGAAAACCAGTATGAGATATAGTTGAGAGTACTGCTTACATCGTCAAAGTCGTCAACTTATTCTATACATTCTCTATACATATTTATCTCTATACAATTCAGGGCTATATTATGTTAAAACTTGTAATTGCCTTCGCTTCGCTTCGGAAAACGTGAGGTATACTTACGTTCCAAAACGTGTTTAGACAGGATGAATTAAATTGTCATATCCATTTATTTGTAAACAAATTGAAATTAAACACCCTGAAACGTCAGTGGAAACCGCGTTCAGATCGGTTTAGTTGTTTCTGAGACTAGCGGGAATAATCTCACAGAGAAACATTTGAAAATTCTTATAAAAGCTTATAATTACTTCCAATAATATTTTTTCTTAAATACTTCCCATGTTCGTACATCGACCAGTTAGAGTTTTATTACATATAGGTATGTATCTATCTCCCCATACTAGAACTTTCAAATAAATTACGAAATTCCATCCGAACACAATATGAGAGAGTAACTTATTAAAAAAGTTAGAAAACAGCTTCTTAAATTTATTACGGATACAGCCGCTCATAATCTGGTTAGTAGGAACTCTGCCTATCAAACCAGAAGGGTACGACTCCTCGACGGTTAGTATTGTGCAAAGTCAAAGATTTATGCTTTAGTAACAAACGTACCTTCGTCAAAACTCAAGTTACGATAGCAGATATATATTTTTTAACTTGTCACGCTTAAGTACACTTGTTGCACGCTACAGTGCCATTAAACAAACAAAGGGCCAATGTAAACGTGCCGATTGCCAATTAAAACGCGCGGATCACGGCTCCCAATCGAAACAACACGAAAAACAAAATGGCCGACACACGCATCGCAACTACCCTCCACAATTGAGCCGTGTACCTTGCGACCTATGTGCGAAAGTCGAATATCAATCACAGCGTTTGAAGGTACTATTTGTCACCTTCGAAATTGATATTTACAGTAACGAGGTGACTTTTCTGTTTGCCGTTTCTAGCGTTGTTTTTTTAGTTATTTTATAACCCCCGACGCAAAAAGAGGGGTGTCATAAGTTTGACGTCGATGTCTGTCTGGCTGTGTGTCTGTGGCATCGTAGCTTTCAAACGGCTGTACCGATTTCGATGCGGTTTTTTTTCATTTGAAAGCCAGTTTTCTTGCGGTGGTTCTTAGCTATGTTTGGTTAATATCGGTCCAGCAGTGTAAGAGTATCAGCTCTTTTTCAAAATGATGTTACGCATTTTTGACGTATGATTACTCAATTAAGTGCTTCAGCCAGTATAATGTTTGAAAGCTGACGTGATCAACTTGGTTCCAAGCTATAATTTATGATTAAACGATAAAGACCAACTTGGCAATTGGTAAAGGTTTCCTATTAATTAACTTCACATAGAGACCTAGTTTATTATTGAAATAAATATCGACTGCGAATCTCGTTGAGTATCCTTCTGGCCGTGCTCTACCGTAATCCTTATTTATGTATATACTCGTGTATACTATGGATGATACCGGATACAATCTCTTGAGAGGTCACTATAATTTCGTTTGCAATTTTCATCAATTATCTCACAGGGGATTCAATTAGCGGCCTCCGTTAAATCTATATGGAGCGTCGTAAACAGATTAATAACATTCGATATTAATACAACCCCTCGCACGAAACAGCGCACCGTCCATTACCTGTTTAATATTTACGGGTTCGTCACGAGGGCTTACTTGACACGCAATCTGATTGGCGACGACGAATTTTTTTTGCGCAATGTTTTCGTTTTATAAACACCCTGTTATAAAAGAATCCTTATTGTACCGAGGGCTCTTCAGTATTCCGCGGCGAGGGTCAGTAGTTGATCCGGGAATGAGCTTTTAAAAAGTTTATTAGACTGTACTCTCGAACATGGGTGTGTTTCCACGTTGTAACCTATGTTAACGTTTGTGAAGTATTTTAAGAAACCAAACTCATCAACAGCGCTTTCGTTACTACCCACGCCAGTTTTTACATTATTATAAAAATGGCTTATCGTTCTGTCGTCATGTTCTATTCGCCTGTAGCTCCAACAACTTTCCTGTTTATGTTCATCTGCATGTCAATGTCAACGGAGTCCTTTAGATTTAGTGGGAGAAATGGGTATTTTTCCCGTATTTCTAAGAGGGTTCTTAACAGTATTATTACCTTTTAGGGTAGTAAGTTGACGTACAATAAAAAATCAGAATTTCCATGTAAGCTCTAAAGTGATGTTTAAATCTTTAATTTTGACAATTTGAGGAATCAAGGGAGATTGCTTGAATGAGAGGGATTTCTTTGCCACAAACACCTAGTAAGATATAGTATAAATAATTATGTCAATATTATACATTGATAACAAATAGACCAGATGTCTGAACAGGCCAGCTTTGATTAAAATCGAATCGGGAGCAATATTTGTTAGTAGTTTAAGTTCGCTACGGTTTCTAATCAGAATTCAGTTATTAACGATAACCGAAGCCAATTAATACGTCTCGGTACAAATTCCATTTCCAGGCGATCTGTTGCCGGTTTATACAACGGCAGCGATACTGATCATACTGTACATTTTAGACGCTTTAGTTATATTCAAATCATACTGTATAAGCGGCTTCAGGTTACAAATTAATTTGTGTAAACGAGGCGATGATACACTTAATTATTCTGTATGTTAATACTTAATACATTTATAGTTATTCTAAAAAGCTGAGGGCGTTTTGGCAACAAACGGTAGGACTTTTTACATTTTCAAACATGTTATTTTGTTAATTTCTCAGCTTTTCCAAACAATATCAACCGAAGCGTTGTGTAGATAACAACAAAAGCTCTTGAATACAGGATATCATTAATTTTGATATCCATAATTACATTGGTTCCGCATTTTGCAGGATTTGTTTATTTCTACAAAATTAATTTATCATTACCTGCAGCTGGGTGCCGTCGCGTGCTCCGCGGAGATAAGCGGTGTGGAATAAATCCCGGGCTTATGCCTCGTGTCTCACTAAATGTTACTAATCTAAGACTGCCTATAGAGTTCAAATTACACTTATTCGTGGAACCTAGTAAGCTTCGTTTCGTTGCTCGAAAATTTATAAAATTTTGTTTGGATTGAGGTTTTTTATACAAAAATGGTGCCCACCGCGGGCCTGCTACTAAAGTTCTGGGTACAACTACAATTCTTTTGGTTATTATAACTCCATTATGAGCATTATGTGATGTGTGATGAGGTCTTGATGGGCCATGATTGAGGTGTGCCTCGTAAGTATTGATCCTGTCGGTCGAACGAATGGTCCCGGACCTGGTCTGAAATGGTCATGAAAATAAACATTTAAATTCAGTTTGAAATTTAAGATTTTGCTTATATGCTATTCCAAAACGGCATCTCCTATTCTCCGCGGTACAATGGCAATTTTTACCGAATGGAGAAAACTCAGTGTATCTCTTCCGGTGTTCTAGATACTTGCTATTCAAAGCAGAACACGGTCGCTTGTGTTGTTGAAGAGGAGAATATTAAACAAAACTAAAATTCTATCGAAAATGATACTGCACTGTTTTGTTTGAATTCAAAAGACTTGCTTTGATTTTACAAAGGAAACAATACTGATTGTATATTTGTGATTATTAAAGCGAAACAAAGCTTTGGTTTCTTATTTTGAGGAACATAATCAGCAACAGAAGACGAAATATTTTCGCAAGAGGAATAGGTAGGTATTATGGAGTAGAATTTGGGTAGAAAAGATTAATACATTACAACTTCAGATTCAATCACGCGTGAGAAACTTGCAAAATTGTTATAGGATAAAATATTTGAGTAAACACAAGCTTTACACGGGTGTTACGTGACTGTCACTGTAACGATCGTGAAGCCTCTGTCTTACACAGAATCCCGTGTCCGCAGAAATGTCACAACAGGAAACGATATGTTTCTAATAAAAAATAAACTCCTATTTAGAGGCATGTCACGGACGCGGCGATAGCTTTATGAAACAGAACATCGCCTGGAGAAGATTGTTCTCCGTAATGTGTTGACGGAACTTTTGTAAGACTATAAGATCTGATGAGGAACATACATACATTGAATAAGGAAGTCAAATTCCAATTTGATGGAAATGTTTTTAGGCTGTTGCCAACAAAAAGTTTTTGAAAGAACTTCAATTACAACTTTGAAACTAAACACGAAGTGTGTTATGAAGAAAACAGATTTATGATTATTCTTTCTACATTAACAATATTACTTTTCTTATATGTAATTTTTTATCTATTTGTATACTGAATTATTTAATTTAACGTGCGTTAAACTCAGATCCATGACAACGTAACGAAAACCATGCAATAAATTTTAATGCTTTCATATTATTACCGCATTGCCATCAACGGAAGTTATGCCGTCAAAATGGAGAATCCTGACAATTTCAGTAGGCCGATAAACCCGTGGACGGCGTTCGTGACACACGTCCTCTCGGATATACGGGATTATCCCCTGGGATTACGGCGACAGAGTGCCGCAAGATGAACGTTGGAGCTTCCGTCGCTCGCTTGAATGAATTCTTTACTGCCTGGATGGTCGGCCCTAGATTCTGAATAAGTACGCTAAACCTAACTAGGATTAGTCGGAAATTAACAATCGTATAATAACTGTCACGGTACATAGTAGATATCTCAGATTAGGAAATAAAAATAATAATATATTATTATTAAAATATAATTTTAAAAAATGAATTTATTTCTCCATCTAAAATAATGACATTCCTATTGCACATAAAATTTTTTATTCTGAAGGGAGTGCCGAGGAAAAATAAGCTATACTTAAATGCAGCTAGGTGAGGTTAATTTCAATTAAAACAGTAATGGGGACGCAGTCGGGGTTTCGTTTTCGTCGAATTAATTTCATCCACCTTACTATTTTGGAACCTGATATATTGAAGAAGTGGTCGGTGTTGAAAACTGAGTGGCTCGCATCCTTAATAGTTCTGCTTCGCGCATTAAGTATAATAAAAAAACGTAGTTATTTTCATGTAGGTGCAGTTAAAAATCACATCTCTCAAGAATCTCATTAACAGTATTTCCTTTCACACCTACTAAGTTCTAAAACGGAGATGTGAATATTGCAGTTTCTATAAAATTGTATTAGCATACGAGCTCGACATCGGAAAAATCTAGAGAACGGAGTAATTCAACAAACTTTCATAACGCATTAAAACCTACTATTCCCTCTAAGTTTAAAGCGAAATTGGATGTAGAAGATGGTAATGGCTCAATATTATGCATTCACTCCAGACGTGGTAGGGTCTCCTCGAGAATTCTGTATTAAGATCTTTGTGCTAACAAGCCTCGCTCTTGGTCGACAGTTTTTCTCTGCAAAGCTAACAATTCCAAGTTAAACTCGCAGAATCATTAATTCAGTTTAGAACTTGGGTCATTACAGGCGCTTATGTTCGTCGGGGGCTACTTAAAAGTCGCTACTCGTGCTTTGTACAAGTTGTTAGTGCGAAGTACATCTAGGTAAGATTTGTTAGTCGAGTTAAAGTATCGTTGGAGTGCTACTAGGTTAAGAAAAATATACATAGGTTTGTCCGTTTCCTGGAAAGATTGAGAGATGTTTGCTGTTTAGGAACGTTTGTTGTTTGAAGTTTTTTATGTAAAGGTACTATGACATTTTATTTTAGTAATTGCTTGATTGTTACTTAATTTTACGCGATTTGTTAGATCTCCGTTTACATTTTGTCTGACGAATCTAAACCCAAATGCTCTATGTACTGTTTCACACACTGTTTGATTTACAGCGTTCTCGAGATTCAAATAGACTGTATTCAAATGTTTACGTTGCGTCGAATGCCTCGAGTTTATTGGCGAAGATTTGAGCAGTAATTATTTCATTGTTTGCCTTTTACTTTATAGCATAGAAATTGAATTGTATAATATTGAATTATAGAATATTGTTGAATTGTAGACTTTAAAACATCTTTTTTTTAAACAGTAGTCGGAAAGAAGTCTTATTTTCAGAGATCCTAATTATACCGATTTGGTATCATAAATATGCCTTGGTTTAGTTTTGGCAGTCTATGCCATTATGTGTGCTTTGTTGAATTATAATAGTTGCAAGTACCATGTATCATTTAAAATTAAACCACATATGAAACTCGATATAACTTTGAAAGCTAAAACGGTGATGTATAAATAAAGTTAGGACTAGAATAATGACTTAGTTTAAAAACGACATAATTTAACTATCAAAAGGTACCTGCGCTGAACCATGAAATGACGTTGTTCTAAGAGCATTATTTGTATAAAATTGCTGTCACGCGCTTGAGCCGGAAAATAATCTTGTAGAGAGAGAGTATTTAATAATTTGTCAAACAACTACGACAGTCTTCACGTCATGTGCTTGTTATGCATCTTATGAGTAAAGCTTGTAGTAATCGTAATCACGTTAAAGATTTCTGTTTGAAGATAAAAAAATCCCATAAAAACCAAAACTTTCACTTAGGGGAAATAACTAATTATGTATGTTAAAGATAATAGTAAAAAGGGATGTAGAACAGAGGATGTGTCAGCTACATCGAAGTTTCGCACGAACATATGAAGAGAACAATAGTGTCTATCTTATTTACTTTAGTAGTAATTAATGCTGATTCACACACTAACAGCGCCGTATTTAGTCTGAAATAAGACAATAAATCTTGAATACCCTAATTTACCGTCATGTTCACAACTAGCATTGTTTGCGCTGCTAATCTATCGCGGTCTCGTTATTGATGGTCGGTCGCTTCTGACAAACGGTCCGACAGACACTCTGCTGATGTCGCATTGATGTATGGCATGTTGCCGGGAGGTGATTAATCAGTGAATATCATAATGATATTGTGTTATTGTTTTGGCACGATCATCATTAGCGATCTTAGTTTTTGTAAAGGACCTTCAGTAACCAATTAAGGCTCTAACGACTTTGTTGCCGTCTGATTTTCTTACTTAAGGTTTCTGTTACTGACTGTTTAATTTGTCCTTTTTATTAAATGTACATCTACAAATTATTATTTCCGTCAAATTCGTCAGGCAGGGCTAACAGTCCATCCATAGTCTTGCAACTGGATTTCAATTCGGCTGAAGAATTTCTAGACCATGGTTTAAGTGGTCTCCTACACAGCCATTTATAGATATGTATATTATGTAACAGTTCAACAATATAATTATACCTAACGGAGAGTACTTAAATGCACTCTTATTATCAAACGTAATATATAAAACTGCTGACGAAACAGCGTGGACGAGTGTGCTCAGCTGAATTGAGAGAGCCGTGTTTGTCGTGTCCAACAATAATATGAGTTCTTTTTGAGAGTCGTCCAAATTTCATTCACAATATGGTACAGAAAAATGCTTTGTGGATGTTCTCTTTCATAATTGAGGTATTTTTTGTGATTGAGACGAAACATCTTTGAGAATTTTATTAATTTAGTCATAACTAGTCTGAGCTAAAGTGGGTGGAAATTTTTCATTCAATGTGGAGCTGGACAAATAAAATACAAGCAATTTAATTCTTTTTCATCGCGGTGTTTTTACTCCGTATTACTCACAGTTGAATCGTTACCACTAACATCATTTTACAGTTAACCACAACATGATATTTAATATTTATGCCATTTATTTTAGAATTGATATGCTTAGATTCCTGCTATTGGTTTTTCTTTTGATTTTGTATCTCATTCTTCTTAAATCTCCCCCTTCTCATAAACTCATAATAGTCATATTGATCATTCAAATAAACTCTTTGAACTTTAGACTTTAGAAAACAGAAGACTTCATAAAATGAGAGAGATATAATTTTATGCTGCAGAGATTTTTCAATTAGACAATGTGAACAATTATTGAAAGGACTTTTGTCCATTCGCGCGGAACTTAAGCAATTACGAAACTACGAGTAGTAGGGACTTTATACAGTAATGAATAATAAAACTCTTTGCTCGGAGAAGTCGGTCCGTTTCCAACTGGGTCAAGCGGTATTTGTGCGCTGCGATACCGCCTGCATTCTGTATCGGCGAAGATTTTATCGTTAGCGGATTCCGGGGGTCAAGATGAGTTCAGCGTATCGTTGGAGTACTCTAGCTCTATAAAATGTGTCCCACCGACGACAAACGAACTATACATTTTGGCAGCAGACACAATTCATGATTCTGAATGTTTGGACGACAAAATGAGCATAATAAAATATAAATATGTATCTAAAGTACATTAGAAACTGAAATGAGAAAAGTGTAACAAAGTTCTGATTTAACTGTAACCAACTAACGAATTAATTTACTGTTGACGTGTATCAAACTAGCACAAACATTATAGCTAATAAGTAGGACTGATCTCTGTGTAATACACGTATATTAGTATCAGCGTCAGTGCCGTTAGTGAATTATAAGATTATTACTAACATCTAAATCTGTTTACATTAAAATTTGTTAAAATTATAGCTTCCGCATAGTAGTCTGTATATGCAACAGTTGATTTAAAACTTTCAAGTGTATTAGTAACAGTCGCCTTACTTCGAGGTCCTTTTGCTCGGAGTCAGCATTGAATAGCGTCTGATTCACTCCGGGCCTCAGTCGACGGGTTTCGTACTCTTTATGTGTCTCTATCTTTGTGCAGTTGGACCAAACTCAACATTTTGTTATTGCAATTTTCTACTGAAAATTTACACGATTTAGTGTGACATGAACCAATTTATTTTGTATAACTTATACAAGCGTATACAAACAATGGCAAGAACTTAATGCCTGATAGCATTCTCTACCAGCCCTGGGTGAAAAGACTGATAATATAGTTTAGAACTTTCGTAATGATTGACGATTGGAGCTAAAAAATAGTTTACACTAAAATTTCTTTTGAAATTGTTTTCCGTTAGTAAGAGAAACTTGATTGTTAGATATTATTTAAAAATTTCAAACCTGACATCAAAAATTTGACTTGCAAAGATTGAAAATGCCAGAAATTCATATTTGTGAAATACAACGGAAACGTCACCTTAAGTAATAAAATTAAAAACCACAGCTTATCCTTGAAACTTTATTTACGGGAGCTATTCTTTGAGCTTAAAATTGATTGTAACCTCGCACTTCCTATTCCTCAGTCTATTCATCCTCATCTTACTAGAGTGTTTGCTGCAGTTACGGTAGATATATTTCTTGTTATATGTATTACGGAGAAACAATGAGGCGATTTTAAAGAGTTGAACGGGTTTGGTTTGTTTGTGTTTTGTTTTGCTCTTGTTAGCGTTTTAGTTACGAAGAAAGATTATTGCTAATCATAATTTGGTCTAAAATCTTGCATGTGCTCGTTGTTCAAATTTTAATTGACTTTTTTGACTTTGTAATGCCTGCCTCTTCTAATGTATCTTCAAAGTTCTAATATGATTATGATATGAAGCACTTTGTCACGGGTTGAGGTAGTAGCTCTTGAGTCCGAACTATGAGGACACGTCTTAATTTAATGTACATATTTATAATGGATAATTAGAAAAAATGTATACTTTCTGCTTCTTTCTTCACATAAACTTTAACCGAGCCAAATTTAATACTCCTCCGTTCGCGTAATTTTCGTAAATAAGGGTAAAATGATTTCGCTCTACTCATTAATATATAGAATAGGAAGTTATAATACGAATAAATTTTTACGAACAGCTATGCAATTAAATTTTAAGAGTTTGTTTCGAAGAAATGAAGGGTTGTAACGCCCAGACGTTGGAACTCTCGAAAACAAAACAGCCTTTGGCAGTCTTTGTAGACCATATTCTTTGAAGATTTCTTTACTAAACTTTCGTCTGCTAAGTACAACATAATAGCCCGCGTGTAAATCCTTCCATTTCATATAAATACGTACACGTCTACATCGTTGTTTTGTTTATCGGTGTCCGGGGCTCAATCTGGGTCAGTGTTACAGGGCCTACCGCAGGTTCGCGATTTATTGCCACGTCCCAGCGCCGGTGCTACTCGTGTTTCGATGTCGCTACATGTGTTACTGACCGGCCTACCTATTGCTATCATTCCGTTGTAATTTGCCAACGACACTTACATTTTGAATAAAAAAATATGACCACGAAGTGACATTCTTTAAAAAAGGCCGAGTTCGTAGATGTTCCCAAAGTATGTGGCGATCCTGACCAAACCTCAAGAATAGAAACGCATCAAAGCTTTCAAAAGGATCAAACACTTGAGATAAGTCAAATGTTGAAAGATCTTCTAGCAACAACTTATTAAAGAAGCTGACTGTATTCCTGTTTGTTACTTTAACGATCAAGTTATCTACATGGTGTCCTTATCCACGTCCACGTCCATTATATAAATTGCGAAGATAACAAACAATAAACCAATTGATGAAGCACCAACCAACCGGTGGCCGGCCCCCGGTGATATTGATCGCGAATGACTAATAGCGTCCCGCTGGAAACTCACCTGCCCGTCACGCGGCACGACCGCCTAATTTCATTGCTGGTACTAAAGGACGGTTTTGAATTGCCTACAACTGCCGTTGTACACTCCACCGCGGTGGTTTATTGCGATTTGGGAAGGGGTGTGTTGGAGTGGGGGATGTTGGACATTTCCGACATAGTATGGTTTGCGATGACGAAATTCGAGAACTTCAAGATATGTCTGGGTGACATAAGTAGTAGTGGCTCAGGGAATCTTACTGCGCGGTACATTATGTACATTATGTAGTAATAGATGAAGTGAATATCATCGCATCAGGTCTGCCGTGAAACCACGATTAGGTGGGATTTTGATGTGGAGCTGGTGTTGCGATCCAGACGAATTCTGAGAATGAACCTCAATAATAAATATGACTGTCAGCCTCTGTACCCGCTTCTACTCCCAGCAATATAAAGTGTCGTAAGTCAGATCGAGCCAAAATTTTATGTCGCCAAGATACACATTGAGGTATAAATCATTTATTGCTCTGATAAATTTAACGCGAACGGAATAGCATAACCGTTGCGATTGTGTTACCGCCGAGATTCTAACGTTTCCTCGGGAAATATTTATACGATTTAAAATTTTATACCTCAGATGTCGACGCGAGGTTTTACGGTTCGAGGCAATGATTGAGATTCAGTGTGGTGCGCTACTGAGCTGCAGAGGTTTAAATGCAACAAGTTTTCTCAGTATCTTTAGATTCTCTAGTTATGGAATAATTATCTTTAGGGCAATTCTCGTCACTTCTGAGAGCCTTGACCACCACTGAGCTCTTTCACAGCGTCACGCCATTAGGATCGGTTTCGGCGTCCGTTAGAATTCCACTCTGGAATGTGGTGCCAGCCAAGTGATATTATGGGATAACTACCCAACGTAAAGTTACGGATAGGTACCCGCTAATGACTGTTTCGGTAGAGATCAGAAAATTACAGTTCTTTTGTATAGTAATTACACTTGTCGTTACGCAAAAACTAGTTCATCGGTCGTATTAAAAGCTTACGGCCGTATCCGATTTCTTGTCTATCCATAATCTTACATACCTAAGTTAGTACGTTAAGTATTATCAACTAAAATTATAGTGTTATTACATTTTGACCGTTGCTAGGCAATTGACTTTAAGGTTTATGGATAGATAGAATATTGAGAGCGTAGTGGAGTAAGAAATCACACTGGGATACCACGTGTCGTACCTTCAGAGATGAACTGAACTATCAAACAGAACCCGGGACCTTGTTATTAAATGTCGCGGCCTCACAAAACTTGGTTATGCCATGAATTGTAGCAACAACTACGAATAAACAGATACAAACAATCCCTTAACACGTGGCTCGTCTCCCAATTCTGAAACTGTTTTAAATTTCGTTACGTGTCAATCCAAACTCTCTCGAGACTCCATTTCGGCTTTATTCCCTCCTCCGCCGCTCCGCCCCCCTTTATTACACGTCAAAGCGCGCGCAATCTGAATCAATTTCCAACGACACACGTTGTCATCGTTTTTACCTTATTTGCCCATCCCACGGGCGGCTGCCACCCGGGCGGAGCTGCCATGGAAGGGTTGCTATTTATGGACATTCCCAAAATAACAACAACCTCACAAATATTTGTGCTGTTTGGATGTTATGAATAAGTACATGCGCAATTGGACTGGTCACGGCATGGGTATGCGTGCATTTGCATGGAAGTTCCTTGAAGACTGGGATTATGACTATAACTTTACACGCTACTTAATTTACATAGCACGTTACTTAATTTACATTCTTAAAGTTCATGATTTAAAAACATAAAATTATTTTTTCACTTAAGGACATGGTTTCACCTAATAATTCTGATAAATCTGTGATATTGTGTATTGGCGTTATGGCGAAACTAACCCTATAAACAACATGTTCCTAAACATGCCACGTGTAAAGTGTCACGCGACAATCGATAAGCAAGTTCCTTTGTGTCCCCGAGCGGAGTGTATTAGAGGAGATGATCCAGGATGGGGCAGATTACGCGCAGGCGGTTGTTTGTCGCAGATTAAGCCGGAGCGATGTTCACGGGCCTACGAGGTGAACGTTATTGCTTTCCGCGAACACGTATCAGACGCTGTTAAAATGGTATACGTGACACGCTCCTAACCTTTTCACGTTTAGGGGTCGATTAAGTTACGGAATTGTTGTACTTTTTCGGATGTAGCTCAAGAGTTAGAGGAAATTTGTTCGTCGTCGAATCCATTAGCTTTCAGGCTTGTTATCAATCTAATTTGTTTATGCGAAATGAGGCAGATTGGATCAGATACGGTTTAGTGCTATTATGCTAGAGCATAGCGCAAGATTGTGCTAGTTTTTAGCCGCGGCTTCGTCCGCTTTGGAGTCGGAAAACAACAATACTTACATTAAAACCCCCCGACTAAGAAAATCTGTAATGAGCTGATGATCATCAAACGCTTAAACAGATCGGCATAAATTATAGCTAGGAACGAAGTCGATCACGTCAGCTTTCAAACATTATACTGGCACGCGTGAAGCACTTAATCGAGTAATCATACACCAAAAATGCCTCATGCATGCATGCATCATTTTTGAAAAACGCTGATACTCTAAAACTGCTGGACCGATATTAACCAAACATAAGAAGAATTAATAAAACTAAGAACCACCGCATAGAAACTAGCTTTCAAATGACAAAAACCGCATCTAAATCGATCCATCCGTTTGAGACAAACTTTCCAGGGTCTCAAAAACTATTAGGTACCTCCCAAATACAGATCGATTGAGCGAATCATTCGGGTGTAGGTAGCGGTTCTACTAGCTGTTTCTTGCGGTTTATCAAGTCAAGTAGATTTTGAAATTTCGTGTTTATTCACTGAGTAAATATTATTTCGTGTTTATACAGGAAGATTATAATAGACCTGTATTTTATTTGAATTTCGAATCATTACTCCGTCTGTTTTCTTTTTGAAACAAGATACTGTTACGACACAATTTAGTTTAAAGCTTCCGTGAATTTCAAGTTGCGGCTCCTGCCGTACAATGAATTAGAGTGGATCACTTACTGGAACGGATTTACAATTCAAATTGTTTCTAAGCGAAACACCCAAAACTATTTTTGTATTAAATTTCCCTTCCATTACGGAAGCCGGCGAGGTACATTCGTATATAATATGTTATTCGGGTAAAGTAAATTCATGCCTCGCAAACATAGTGGATGTTGAAGCGGGAATGTTATTGTGTTGTAATAATTATCTTAAAAACCTTTATTAAGTTCGTCTTATAGTTAGTTGGCTTCAACCCATTAATGGCCCACTGAGAAAGCGACAAAGAGAAGCCCCACTATAATAGTATAATTATTCAGTTCTATCGCTATTCACTAACGTACAAGTTTGTATATTGCAGCAACCGCATTACGACTTATCTTAGTCCGTCCTGTTACAGATTGGCAGGTTCTGATGACCTAACTTAGTCTTGAAGTTACTCGCATGTTCGCACAGTTCTTAAGCTCGTAAAGCTGCTTAGCAGTACCACTTTAAAGTCAATCGTGAAATGTTCTTTACCGTATTTCACTGGTGTGAACAGTCAGTCAACAAATGTGATCACTTTTTTGGCTAGGAATGCATTGGTGACTTTGTGGGTGTCACTAACGCCATCACTTACGTCATGTCTTACGTCTCTCTGACGTCATGTTACATCAATTTGTTCGATCTATCGATCGATCGATTTGAATAGTCGAATATTTTATCCCAAAGATATGAAGAACCTTATCAATAAAATACAAAGCTTGTTAATAAAATATATAAATTCCAAAAAATGTAGTACAATTGAATGTATCAGACAGAGACGCTCAAACCATAATGACGCCCAACGTGGGACAATTACATCGGCTAATTACTTACCGGTTCGAATTCAGAATGCGAGAAGCATTCGCTGTGACGTCGTTATCTAGTGTTACATTATGTGTATCAAGGCTCCGATTAAGGCACCACTGGAGCCGGCCGCGTGCGGCTCAGCGTAATCTACGCGCACATATCTAATTCCGTAAGATGGCGACAATTACGCAAAGCTAATGGCGGATGTAATGGACCTGTAAATTATTTGTAACATACGTCTTTAGAGTTGGGATTTCTTTTACTCTGTTTGGGGTATTATGGCGGAGGGTAGGTACTTTTTATGTTTTGAGTATACTTTATACTCTTACGAGTCTTATAAGCGATGGTAAATGATGATGAAAGTCTTAATAAGAATCATCGCCGCAAATTATTATTAAGCTAATATCGGGAATCAAAGACAGGTCGATCATAAATAAACCACCATACAACATAAATATATCAATGGCCTTTAAGTTGGTATTAGAACAATATTAGAAATCAATCAGCGAAGTTATTCATTTTCATTACTGAATATGTCTGGTATGTCGTGAAAAATTCAAGCCCATTTAATGTGTGTGTTTCTTATTAAAACCTACGCATTCCACCTTACTGAGATGAGATGTTTTCATTAATTTATTTTTACGTGGCATTTCCCTGTGTTGGTGCAGCGAGTGTTCTGGGTCACAGGTTCAGAGATCAGTCAGTGTACAGTGACCCCGAACACTGCTCCCACCTGTCATTCCATTTGGATGACATTATTACTTAACCTAAAAACATCGACAAGAAAAATGTTGCGCCATGCGACGTATTTGTATGACATGTGTTAATAAAAGTAATGGGAATAGGTGAAGTTTGGTTTACATTAATGCTGAATGTTGTAATTAAGTTGTGTTTGGACTTGGTCAACGTTTTCCCTTTGATGACTGGTCTTAAAGCTTAGTGCACAAGGCAATCAATTATATTAGTAACTCTGTCGCTTGTTTAACGTTCTTTGTGATACTATTCATTTAAGTTGAGTTTGTGTAATGACATGTGGATTTTTCCATGCTTGCTTTATATTAAACTGAAAATTCTAAAAGCTTTTATTTAATGTTTGTTAGTTAGTAGTTTGTTAGGGTAAAATCTTACATGTTGAATAACAAAATTAGATTTGTATGATTTTAAACTTAACTCATTGCGGGTTGTACACATTTTATACTGTTTCTTTCTCCGGAACTGCTTCCGTTCGTCCTACGAAGTTTACATTTACATATTGCTGTAGTTGCAATTCTGCATTTTTGTGATAAGCATGACCTGCTAGAACATAATAAATATTAGCACTACGTACTGCTAGTTCTGCTGTAGGGTATGGCAATATCTTGACATAGAATTAAAAAAAAAAAATTGATATGTAAAATCAGTCATGCCATGGTTTCAGTACAATCGATCTTTACGTAAAACACCTTCAAAAAACATCAATTGTGACAATACATACTAAAAGAGAAAATGTTTCACGAAAGTTGTCGAACATTCCTTTAATATGCCTGTTCACAACTTACAGAAGCTTTTGTATGTTTCGCGTCAGACCCTGAAAAAATATCACTTATATACAATTTCTTTGATGTGATTACGTGTGCTCAGTGGAGCTGAAACTATGATAGGCAGTCGGCCACGCCCAGCGATAGGATCGTACGAGCGATATACTCGTACATCTTTGATGATAAATTAACGATTGTGGTTAGAATATAGTACTGTTTATGTAGGTGTCTGTGTGTGAATAGGGTTTAACTAAGGGTTTTTAGGGTTAGTTAGGTTTAGGGTTAGTGCGCTTTACGTGTCCTTTTTGGTAGTGCGAGAGGTTGTACTCATGTCTATAGATATAATAATAATATACCATCTTAAATTGTACGAGCGGATTGTTACGAACACAAGAAATATACATATTATTATGTTTTTCAGTTTCACTTACGGATACTACCCTTCCGTTAAAGAGAAGTACCTGTATTTTAATGAAGTGAACATCTCAATTTAGCGCAAATTCGTATTAGTAAAATTCCCAAAATTGAATTTGATCAAAAGATTGAGGGCGCAATAATCGCCTCTCACTTGCTTAGCTGACAAATTGATTTCATCAACTCGTATTAAGTACTCGGAGAAACAATTAGAAACTTCAAGTAGGAGTTGTAACGAGTTACTGTTACTGCGGAAATTGCTTCGTGGATGGTTTCCAATCTAGGGTTTCTATTTATCTTGCCTAACATTAACAGAGAACAATATTTATTTATATCTACTATTTCTTGCCTTTTAAGAGTTTTGTGATTTTCATCAATATTTTCCATGTAAAGACATAGATCAGTTAAGAGTTGTATGTGTAGATTTTATGTTAAATTGTAATTAAAATGATGTCAACTTCAGAGCGTCCATGTGAAAAGGCGCTGTAATTTATATATTTATATTCGAAAGGCCGTGACGTCATACGAACCCGCTGACCTGAGTGTGTTTCGTATTTGAGTTCTCTAAACTGGAAATGTCTCTAGCACCGGCGGGTGCCTTTGGGCTCGTTACTTATAAGTAGGCCGAGGCCCCGAGGCGCTTGTCTCATCACTGCTTAGTTGCGAGTCCAATGAGGAAATACTAGCCAGGCAAACGTGGAAAATCCACATCTATATCTCGAGGGTAAGGTGGGCGTGTCTCGCTGTCAGAATGGTCAGTCATGGCGTAGGATCCAAAATAATACCACTCGGGTTCAACTAAGCCTTTTAATAACTCGTGTACACAACCTTCTCGCAAAATAAGAACGGATCGCACAGGTACACACGGATTACAAATAACCTATGAAGTTACTTTCGCAAAATCACAATTGATTGCACTGATATACTCGGATTACAAATTAACGAAACAATATTGGAAACGCAGCGATTTCGATATCACGTGGACACGACCGTTCTCAACGACGTTCCGAATCTGAATGCCCAATCGCCGCAATGGCTACCGTCCAAACTGTCTTTCTGTCAAAGTCAAACTCAAAGTGTGACCACGTGATACCGACTTCGCTCAAGTGAACTACTTGACGCTTCCATTATTCACTAATAGATGGCGCTACGTGTTTACGCTCCGACACGGCCGTCCTGACCTTTCGCACGTCCCCGTGCGAAATACGTGCGCAAATTGCAAAAGTCATATTTCACAAAACAGTCGCTCGGTCAACCTGACTAAACTTAGGAATACTTAACTTTACAAAAGTCAAGACTCAAGACAACCTGCATCCGGCGTCTGATAGTCTCAAGACAACCTTTCACAGGCGTCTGATAGTCTCAGGACAACCCTTCACAGGCGTCTGATAGTCTCAGGACAACCCTTCACAGGCGTCTGATAGTCTCAGGACAACCCTTCACAGGCGTCCGATAGTCTCAGGACAACCCTTCACAGGCGTCTGATAATCTCAGGACAACCCTTCACAGGCGTCCGATAATCTCAAGACAACCCTTCACAGGCGTCTGATAGTCTCAGGACAACCCTTCACAGGCGTCCGATAATCTCAGGACAACCCTTCACAGGCGTCCGATAATCTCAAGACAACCCTTCACAGGCGTCTGATAGTCTCAAGACAACCCTTCACAGGCGTCCGATAGTCTCAGGACAACCCTTCACAGGCGTCTGATAATCTCAGGACAACCCTTCACAGGCGTCCGATAATCTCAAGACAACCCTTCACAGGCGTCTGATAGTCTCAGGACAACCCTTCACAGGCGTCCGATAATCTCAGGACAACCCTTCACAGGCGTCCGATAATCTCAAGACAACCCTTCACAGGCGTCTGATAGTCTCAAGACAACCCTTCACAGGCGTCTGATAGTCTCAAGACAACCTGCATCTGGCGTCTGATAGTCTCAGGACAACCTATCACAGGCGTCCGATAATGACTCAAGACAACCTGCATCTGGCGTCTGATAGTCTCAGGACAACCTATCACAGGCGTCCGATAATGACTCAAGACAACCTGCATCTGGCGTCTGATAGTCTCAGGACAACCTATCACAGGCGTCCGATAATGACTCAAGACAACCTACATCTGGTGTCTGATAGTCGCTCTGTCAACGTGGCACAGGTTTACTATTTAGAGCTTTCAAAACATAGGAAAAATGGCTACTAATGCGAGTAAATTTTAATTAACTTTGTATTGCATTTTTTTTATCCCTAACTACCGTAAACTACCACTGCTTCCAAGTGTGGCTATGGAGAAGAAGCAGCGGAACAAACTCCATAACATTACAACACATGTTTGAACAAGATTACCAATCAATTATTTGCGCGATTGTAAACTTTTAATCGGTACGTCGTCACCGTATAAATCTACGTGATTCGGCGTCTCCACGTGATCCATCTTCACAAACGCTCTACCAGCGGCAACACGTACTCGGCATTGGATATTACCTGTAACATCAAAACACAAACGCGAGCATCTCTCCAAGCTCGGCCCTTCCCGACCAATAAAGCAATTCTCAAATAGCTAGTCTGTCCGACCAATATTAAGTTTCAAAATTATTAAAAGATGGAGATATTATGAGATGGAGCTCATATGACCAACCAGTACAAAACTTTGAGCTATTATCTAACCAGTATTTGTACCACTCCAAGTTCCAATTCCAACCAGTATTTAAACAATTTGTCACAGTTCACTCTTGAGCAAAAATGGCTGAAGGTCATTCAACTCGAATTAAAACAAACTTAGTCAACAACATCACTTTACTTAGTACTCACAAAACATAGCCTCTCAAGCTATGACATCGGTACCCATAACACAAGGGACCATTATCCAGTTACTAAACATCGTGTTGACTATCTCTAGGCCTATCTGCCTTAATTTCCTCATAATTGATCGTCACATAAAATTCAGCAATAACAACTTAACCTTCAGGCACTTTCATCATCAATATCACGGCTAACAAAAGCCTTCATCAAACCAAACCCGGTTATTAAGAATTATAAAGTCAAACAAACATACTGGTTAAACAATATCCCTCATATCCAATAAACTTGTAATAACTTATTATGTCATAGTTTCAATTTACACCAACTCAAAACATAACAGCTTGTACTCAAAATAAATTAACTGGTCACTATAGATTATCTCCAAAACAACTTAATTGTCACTAACTCTTAACCAAATTAGACAATAGGGGATACAAAATTCTCTATACTAATAGCCAAAGCCACGCATCACAGTCGTTCGAACCATATCACAAAACTACTCAGTACAACTGTACACAGGTTTAACAAAATCTCTAAAAACTTCCGAGTAAGACATCTAGTGCCCCGGCTACCCAGCCGACCAGCAATCACATTGCTAACATCCAGCGAATGGATTAGATCCCTTGGATCACCCAGGTTTCACCCCCTGGTAACCACACGGATGGTCTCTACAGACTCCGACCTCTGCCAGAGCCAAACGCTCACCGGTCACCCACGGACTACTTGAGTTGCCCCAAGAGATACCGATTTCTACCGGGCTACGACTACGTTATAGCTACTGGTTCGGTCGCACACTACTCACTATGGTCCTATAGTCCCATTACTCGAGTTTCTGCCACAACTTAAATTTGAACATCATTAACTTCATCTACATCGATCTCGACTGATACGCGACCGGCTGGCATTTTTCTAAGCCTATCATGCGCGTATTTGTAAGAACGATTTGAATTTAACGCTCCTATTACGAAAAAACGTAATACGAATTAACGATCTCCGTCATATTTCTCAACAAATAACGCAGGATTCGCAAAAAGTGAACTACTAGGTCTAATAATGTTGGCATCTAATAATTCCTTTACTCGCTCAAGCCTTACTTTTCGTTCCTCTGGCGAGCAACAGTAAGGGGTTTAAAACAACCCGCAACGGTCATTACCAAATAGCCATAGTATGTGAATGTAAACAGGTAATTGTCAAATGTACCACCGCTTGATATAAAGCTCATTTGCAGTGACCTCAAAAACAAAAGAATAATTATTCTTCAGTAAAGCGATAAAAAAACAAAATGATACAAATCACCCGTCACACCACACTCGCAACCGTGAGCCATGACACCAGAGGCGCGAGAAATGGCGTTTGTCCCGGCCTCCCTCGCCAGCATCAGCGTCAGCACGTGACAGACGATGCGGTCCCACACAACACACGGCCACTTAACCGCTCCCCATGTAGTCATCGCAGGTCCACGTCGGCTCACCAAATCCGATGCAATCAAGAAACAAAATAATCAAGAAAGAAAATAAGCAACGCGTGAAATAAAAGTTATTTCTCTGCACTGCATCACATTATTACCCGAAAATTAACTAAATCGGAACGGAACAACAAAATACCTTAAATAAAATGTTTTCTTTTTCTACACGATTGAAAAGTCAAATCTACCTTCATTAACTTTAACACGAGTTAATTTTGATGCTACTTAGCCTTGAATGATTCTTTTCTTTACAGCGAAGTAAAAAAAAAAGGAAAATGAGATATTAAATTGAATTGAACTACCGGAACCACCGATTTCCTAATTGACACCTATGTTATCGATCACTTCATCATTATCACATCTACAGCCACTGTCCCACTTTTGGGCACGGGGCTCCTCTGATAATGTGAGGGATACAGGCCACAGTCAACCACACTGGCCAAGTGCGGATTGGCAGGCCAATACAGATTGTTGTCCAATTATAACGGTTAACCAAAAATCTAACCAAATATTAAGATTTTTCAATCACAATAGATCTGATGTAATGAAATAAAAACAAGGCCATACCGATACTCGCCATCTTACTTGAAAATCCTTATGTTCCACCATAACCTGATACAACATATCTCCAGCAAGTAAAGAGATGTTTGTGGATCACATTATCACAGTAACCTGAAAAGCTGAAATAGGTCCTTTATCCCAACTTCTGATCTCGAGGGTAAGGTGGGCGTGTCTCGCTGTCAGAATGGTCAGTCATGGCGTAGGATCCAAAATAATACCACTCGGGTTCAACTAAGCCTTTTAATAACTCGTGTACACAACCTTCTCGCAAAATAAGAACGGATCGCACAGGTACACACGGATTACAAATAACCTATGAAGTTACTTTCGCAAAATCACAATTGATTGCACTGATATACTCGGATTACAAATTAACGAAACAATATTGGAAACGCAGCGATTTCGATATCACGTGGACACGACCGTTCTCAACGACGTTCCGAATCTGAATGCCCAATCGCCGCAATGGCTACCGTCCAAACTGTCTTTCTGTCAAAGTCAAACTCAAAGTGTGACCACGTGATACCGACTTCGCTCAAGTGAACTACTTGACGCTTCCATTATTCACTAATAGATGGCGCTACGTGTTTACGCTCCGACATATATACTAATAATGGTATGTTTGAATAAACCGACAAGTCGACTCGCTCGTTTGATTTCGCTACCAACTGACCTTAAGTTACAGTGATCATTATGGATATAGAGCATACTCCTATCTTCCCGTTTATTGACAGCAGCAGTCTTTTAAAATACGTTTTTACCTCGCTGAGTTTCTTGCATCTTAATAGTTTACCGAATATATTTTGAGGATCCATTCACTCTTCAAATCCAAACTGAGTTCACCTGATTATAGCGAACTCTGCTGAACAACGGATGAGGCTACCGGCTAGGGTACCAAGTTCTTCCTATTGGATGTGCGTGTGGATCTGTAGCACCAATTTATTTCCGATGATACTCACGCATAGTGGCAATGTATTTTACTCGTCTGCCTAGCTACCTACCTACTTCGAAAATCGACCTTGAAATGTTTCGGAAAGCCAGTCATAACGTGGGGGGAAAAGTGGATGACGCTTCATTTTTGGTCGGCAACGTGAGTGATGCCTTGGGTGCTACAAATGCCCATGGACCACGGTGACCGTTTACCATCTAACCAAGTAACTGGTGCATTCATTGGTCGATCAAACCAAATTTGACAATTCGCTCCGTAATCGCTGACAGCGGGAACTGAGAACGTAAGATAACCGTCTGCTCTCGGACCTCGGTCAACTACTCGTGCCTAATTGATGGCGGGCTATTGACGTTCTGTTGCGGCCACTTTTTTCCCTCTCAAAGTAGATTTATTTTTCCCAGTAAAGTTCGGCTCATTTCTCTTAGTCTTCTTCTTTTCTTTACCCTCTCAATGCATTAGGTGTTTGCGCTTCCAGCTGTGAATCGGATGGATTTTATTTCCTGCGGCTATGCTTTTGACCTTTCTGAAGACATCAAGAGTTTAATTATAGACTTTTGGAAATCGCTTCTAATTACTTATTACCCTTTGATTAACCGCCCAGACATAACAAAACGTGCTTTTACGTTTAAACTTTCATCTAAGTACATATAATCTTTGTATTATTTCTTGTGTAAGCAAAATAAAAACGAGATCTTGGCCTTTGTCATTATTCCACAAAGGGATATCTTGTTGCATTGACATGATACTGTTGATATAACTCTCTAAATTCGATTGCTTTTCCTCACCGAAAATATCGGCAACTTTCCTGGCACGCTGCACGCTCACAATGTAATCATTTGCTTTGAGTATAAAATTTCGCATAGTTCAAACTGAAACTTTATAACGAACTCGGCTATCATATTTCCAAACTCGATCGCTGTAACAAAGTTTACAGCCCATTCGTATCTCAGCAGTTCACTGAACCGCGGTAACTGAATATATCGTTCACTTTGAATTATGAATATCGCCGCTGCTTCTAATTTAGTGCATTGAGACAGTCAACGTCATCGGAGCTTTGAGCAACTTCAACAATGTTTTTATCAACATCAATTTATTTTTTACTGGCTTATTTACTTACTTAACGAGTACCAAGCTTGTTAAACAACTAGCTGGTCAATCTGTTGTTGAATGGTCTTTAATCCTACAATCCTGTCTAAAGAAATGCATTTCCGTCTGAGGTTAGTCACAAACTTTGTTGGTTCCGGTAGTTGTAAGAATCAAAAGTATCGGTCATTTTTTTTTGTCTAAAGGAATCTCATTTATATGTTTTTGGTTTCAGGTAACATCAACGATGATTTAGAAGTATTGTCAGTGCTACGAGTATCAATTTAGAAATATGACGGCTGCTGTTTACCTGTGAGTGATCGCTTTGATTGTTGCAAACTCGTTAAATTGTTTTTCTCCGAACAGTTATTTCAACAGCGAATAGAGTGTCTGTTTTAAATAATATTCATGCAATGGACAAAGTTTATTTATTAAGAAATTTTAATTTAAGATCGAGCTTAAGTATATTTTAGTATATTCTCGGAACTAAAGAAACTTTTTTGTTTGACTGTTGCGAGTAAATTTTATTGTGCTAATATACCTTTACAATAAGAAAAACTTTGCTACCGTCGCATAGTTAATGGCCAAGTCACGGGCGACGGCCAAGCCGCAAGGGATCGCAAGGCGTCGCCAAGCCACTGCGCGCCGTCCGCAATTTGCGAACAAGCCGGATAAATCATAACTGGAATGTATGGCTGCCTAGAGAATACATGAACTGTTTCGGTTCCAAAGTTTTCGACTTTTATTTATAAGTTCGACTTAGCAACAAGAACAAGACCCGAAGTAGTTTTGGATTTCTGGCTCTGCAGTATATCTGACATCATCGGCTTTAAAACTATCTGATAATGTACTTGCCTTTCACAAACATACACTGTTCATGTGATATGATTTGAAATTTATTATAATCCTGGATTATATAAATTTTAACTACAGTATTCAATGCAAATAATTATGGTCTTTGCATTTGGACTTAATTGTACAACTAAAATTACATGTATACTGCCCATTTGCAATATTTTTGGTTAGCAACTGTCAAAACTAACATACATTGTTTTGATAATTGTTATACTATGTGAATGTAAGTTTGTTTATTACGCTCTTGAAAGATAAAAAAATTGTTTGTACTTGTACTAGCTACTTCAACGCCATCTAGCATTCCAGTAAGGAAGTTCCAACCCCCCAATTAAAGGCTTCAATGCGAGCGAAGCCGCGGGTAAAAGCTAGTAAGCTATGTGAAAGGGTTTTCGTAATATGCCAATATAACACGAGTTTGCAGTTTTTCTATGTTGTAGAATATCTTAATATCAAAAATAGATGCACGAAATATGTGTATTCGTACGAAGTAATTCGTACGAATACTGACGACTGGCGTAATAGAATGTTGAAACATTTTCTGAGGAAGTATCAAATCTTTAGTTGCAAGTTAAAGTAACTTAATGTACGTTAATATTTCGTATATTCCTTTTTCCAAGCTAACCTAATTCACTTGTAACATTCTAGTCTCTAAGTGTCCTTAATTATCTGATTTTTACTTTACCTAGACGCTCAAAGTAATTCCATTTAAATCAGTTACCACGGCGTAAGATCAAGTTGCGTTACCAGAACGAAATGAACAGCTCTACGAGTATTTTGTCCTTAAAATGTGTAGTATTTCTCACCAACAAAAGGAAACAACACGAACGGCTTCAGGAAAATCTCTTTATTAAATTCTTAATCTTAACTTGTTACAACTAGAACATGTGCGGTTCTTTCCAGTACCCTTTCTCTTTTAACATCCATTTCTATTTTTATTTGTAGTATCATGATTTTATTCGTCTCTACTGCTTTTTATTGTTAAGGTTTATATTTTCCGTCTATTTCTTTTACTCATCTTTTTAAATTCAGGGATTTGGGAATTTAACGCGTTTGAAATAATATTTAATTGAAACCGTCATGCACGCCCTAATATTACATAAGTTATGAAGAGAATTGTATTTTTTTATAAAATGCCTTTAACTTGTTCAAATACGAATTTACCTTTTTTTACTGAAAACTAGACTCTACCCGGACCGTGAGTTTGTATCGTTTGAGTGTGTATCGAGCGTATTTGATACTTGTAGGCAAATATTTGCATTAGTGTTGGCACAAAGTGCTTCCAGTGGATACGTTAACTAATGAATCTAGAAACCAACCGTATTTACGATACGACAAATACATTTCTCATCATGAATCAGCAATTGAAAACTAAATGTTCGTTACTAAATCATCGTTTTCACGATTCGTCGCCTATAAGATGTAATATTGTATCTAACATTGACTATTTAGTTTTTATGATTTAAACCTTACAATTCAATTATAAATGTATAACCAGGTTAACTGATACAATGTATTAATGTAATAGAAAGTCCTCGAATCGTTAATCGACTGCAGCGCGCTCTGTCCGTATTTTAATTAAACTGGCTAGGGCCGGCGGCGGTCTGCCCCCCGCAACTATTGAGTTGGGAGTTGCTTGCGCGGTGTATTCGTTGATTCAATCTGGAAAGAGTTATTTAATTTCAACTTCGCTACTCAGTTGTGTTACGAGCTCACAACCCACGTTTCTCGTAAGTGCTTTCAATCTAGTGCGCGATTCACAATAGATATGTTGTATGAGGTTGAGCAGATGAATTAACAATCAAAATCCCTTTAGTGCAAATGTAGACCGTTACCGTTGCCATTTGATTTTCTATTTCTCAGTTCAAATGTAATTAGTTACGGAACACGAGGTAAAGGAAGAAATCTTTTCTATCTTTGAGATGAAATAAGATAAGATAACCTGTTTTGGATAAATTGTAGTTTCCTTTTCCTTGCTTGACCACGGTAAAGCCGACAAAGAATGGTGGAGCGCTTTAGCAAATTAATAGCGAGCCGTTTGCGTCTTCCCTTTGCCGCGGCTGTGGGAAACCAAACCACTGCAATTTGGAATGTCCTAAATGCAAAGTACTAAGTCGTAACTAAAACAATGACGCCAGAGAGAGAGACGCTGTTTGCTAAATGGTGCTTGAGTTTTAGGAACGTCTTTGAGAACGTAGAAAATTACTACAGAGCTACAAGTTTTATGTAACTTGTGTTTTAGGGTTCTGTAAAAACTACTAACTGAATTAATCGAATCATTCGATGCAAACTATTGTTAACTTAACATCTGTAACATAACATACTTTTAAATATTTAACATCATACTCGCATATTTAGCTCCAAGCTCTAAGTTTTGTTACAGTCGATTCATGTTTCAACATTTTATTACTAGTAATCTAGACCTCTGTTGTAGTGACTGGTGGCAATGACAATAAGCTCCCGGCTCCCAAACTGAGAGCGGCTTTCCCCGTTGAATTATTGCTATTCACGCTGCAGACGGCGTTTAAAAATTCAAGGGAGAGAACAAGGCTTAAAGGAACCAGAAAGGAATTGCTTATAGCCTTCAATGTTATACATCCTGGGCCTGCCATTGTATGAGTAAATTAGAACACTTCTGCAGTATCAGTGTTTAAACGTCTTGTACGGTTCATACTTCATAATCATAAACTTTATAAAGCTGAATTTAAAATTCATTGTGTCTGAGACTTGAAATTTTGGCTGTAATACTTTTGATCATCCCGTTAAAAAGGTGTTCTTGTTGAGGTGTACTCGCATTGAACAAAATTGAGTCGTTTGCGTATAATGAATCAGTTGTCGTATAGTGAATCATTTAGTTTATTTTTTAAAATTCATCCATCCACTTTCTACCATCGACACAATCAAAATAAAATCTTTGTTAATGACTTCGGCTCCTCGCTTGGAAAGATATTGTTAAGGACGTTAACAAAATACGAATTATTTAAAAAGATAAGTTCGTACAATTTGAATAATATTTTGAAGAAATTTCAAATGTGCTAGTTTCTGACAATGTTCATAAAGACCGTCTAGGGCTCTAAGGTATTTCGATTAGTAGATGACCACGTTTCAAAACACCCAGTTCGATAGGCTGGGTAATATACGATAGGTGAGCTAACCTTCAGTTGGGCTCAAGGACTCTTGCTAGGTGTTCGGTCCGAGTTTATTTGGAGCGGAACGGTCTCCTGGGCCAAATAGACGCGTGCGGTGAACGTGTGGGCGGAGTCGGCCATGAATAATACAACCAGCCCGATATCTTTAGCCACTACCGACGCTGGCCTTCAGACCAAATTGACTTGACTACTAAACTAATAGAAAGTACTTAGGGCAACAGTGGCGCTTACTGTTACTGAACCACTTGTCCCTGAGTCTACTGAGCCTGGTTTTGATGCTTGGCCGTTGTTTGTGCCTCGTTGTTATTTGTTTGAAATCATAACGCGGCAGTGTAATTGGTACAATTGTAGATGTACAACATTTTATTTACATAGTGTAATTTGATTACGCAGACTTTATTTACCGTTCAAGTCAATAACACACCCTTGGAAATGCACTAGGTTATAATATGCCAAAATAATCTTCCAAAGTATAAAAACCGTGAAGTTTATCAAAACATCGAACGTTATTCTTGTCAATCTATAATAACTCTAGAAGCTCAGTTTTTAAACTCAAATTATAATGGGCAGTCACAGATCAAATTACACCAAATTTGTTCAATTTGTTCGATCTTCGTAATTCAATACCATCCATATAAAAGACGTTTGAATTGAGAATAATCGGATTTTATCTTCAATTTAGTTATCCTACCCAATCTCTGGCCCCCAGGGACTTGCGCAGGTCGGCACTTCAGACCTCATCGAACCCGACGTGGCGCGTTCCTTTTCAGATTTTCATTTACGATCAGATTTATTCAGTATCGGTGTTTGGACGTCCACAGGAACGCCCAATTTGAATAAAGCTATCACTTGGTATATAACTAATGTCAATTTATTATTATTCTTCCTCGTTTTGTACGTCTCATTCTTGCCTATTTGTCTATGTTTCTTTATTTCTATATTATTTATTGGTGTAAATAAGAGCCTAAGAGTGTTGCCTGCGACTATGAGTGAGAGTTTTGTTCCCAGTGACCGCTGGAACAAAAATATGTATATTTATTGTGGCAGTTACCTATGAAACTCTGGCGTATTCTACGTTGTTTAACTTTGACAGTTGCTTAATAATCCAAGGAGACGTGCTATAAGTGTCAGAACATTCTTCAAGTCAACTGTTAAAGACTTGATACCCAGTAAATTTTTTCAGGAGCAAATAACCACTGCAGCTCTTTAAGATAATCCACAAAATGACTGATTATGTGACATCATTGCGACCCATAACTACCCACTGCTGGGCACGGGGTCTCCCCTCACAATGTGAGGGGTACTGGCCATAGTCCACCACGCTGGCCAAGTGCGGATTGGTGAACTTCACACACCTTTGATAACATTATGGAGAACTCTCAGGTGTGCAGATTTTCTCACTATGTTTTCCTTCACCGAAGCAAGCAAACATAATTTTTTAATTATTTTTTTTAATTTTTTAAAAGAGGTGCGTGCAGATTTTGAACCCGGAACCCTCGGTTTGGGACTCCAATTTTCAACCACTCGGCTATCACTGCTTGTGCATACACATGTGTATTGCTTTATAAATTATTATCATAACGCCAAATTTTATTGTATTTTTTTTTTGCAAAATGTACCTAGAACAGGCTACTCAGTCAGCCCTGATCCGACTTCAATGCGTCGGTTTCGATAAAGGTCCATAAATAGCACTTAAGAAACTTTCGAGATGACCTATCCAGCGTAAAACGCGCTCTTCACAAATCTAACACGACATTAAAAGCTTCTAGAGTTTTACGAGGAACTGGTGGAGAGGTCAGTGCGTTGTACGAGTGCAGTTTATTCTGCGGAGCTCCCGAAGTGTCTCGAAGTCGATTTTCTTCCACTCGAGTAAATCCTGCTCTTCCAAGTTTGGCAGGTGCAAGATCTCGCAGAGGGCGGAGTAAGATTTTCTTTTATTTTCCGATGCCTGGTACTAGGGGCGACCCACGCGTCGCCTCGTCTTTAGCGAGCTTTGTGGTCTAACTTAGCTGGAACAAAGTAATTTGTGTTCATGAAATTGTAGGAATATAGGTGACTATTTTCGTCTTTTCCCTAAAAATTAAGTTTCATGTAAATTTAGGATTTTTTTCGTCCGATTTCAATATGTATGAAGTGGTTAAAGAAGCTATTCTTCCTTTTTGTATATTTATATGGAGTGTTGTAGTTCATTGGTGGATCAAACTATTCGGTTCTAATGGCTTTTTAAAATGATAATGAATTCTGTTTCACATTAAATTCTTTTCTGAACTTAATATACTTTATTTCAGTTTAATAATACTCTTCTCATCGTGAAAGCAAGCTCAGTTGAATTATTTGATTTGTGCGACTAAGTAATAAACAGAAAAACAATACAAAAACATCCATCATCTGTCAGGTTGGCTTATGAATACCAAATTGTTTTTATCCGGGCGAGTTATTTTTTGTTTCCACGCGAACCTGCATTTGGAAACAGTTGCCGAACTCACCTGCTAAGGCTGGATACACGAGCTCAGTTAATAGGAGACAGAAAATAAACGGTTACACGAGTCTGTAAACACACTAGGGTCCCCTGTCCCTGTATGACAACAATGTCAGACCCAAATGGTTATTTAAATCGGGCTCCCACAGCGTTCTAGTTACTGGTTATAGTGTCATCAAAGATATGACAATATTTTATTACTCTTATGCGAACTGGTAACGTGCAGCCGGCCTAAAATCCGACGTACGGTTGCTTTTGTAAGCTGTAATGTAACACGTAACACAATTCAAAACATCCCGAATTGATGTTTGAAATTTTATTACTCGAACACCGGCTTAGGCATGTGTTTGATCGTCAGCGGTATATGGATCACCTATATTTTCATCACTAGAAATCATTCACATTATGCTAAAGCTGAATAAAGTACGGTTTGAGTTTTCCAAAGTTAATCTGAAGAAGGCCTTAGCTCTTGAGCTTTCGAAGGTTATACATTTTGGTGAAAGGTCTACAGTCGTCTACAAGGACAAAGGGTTGCGTAACTATTCCAATGCTGAGCTGTCTATCACGGTGTGAGGAATAAAGGTCAACATAAGTTGCCATGTTCCTATCGAAATCCATATACCAATTTTCGTTTTATCCAGATCTTCACTCGATATTCCACACAGTATAGCTACACACATACATCAAACTGACATTACTAATGTAATATCCGTGTATTTTCGTTTCGGTGTGAAATCCGCGCGCCCTTGATTCAAATTAGGACGAAGTTTTTCTCTCTTAACCCATATCACGCCGCGCCCGTCAACATCCGCGAACAACTTTTGCCCGCGACCGGGGTGAACCCGAATACCTAATGGAAAATTCGCGAGGGAAGCACTTTGCCGATGATGTTCAACTGCCATGAATGTAGGCTCGGAATATTGGCTTGAACAGAACCTTTACATGATAACATTAAATGGTGCTGGTGCATCATGTAGCTGTAAGTTATCGAGCGTGGGGGACAGTTATTTCAGGAACTCAAGCACCTCGAAACAGTAATGAATTTAAGATCTTGTTCTTATTTAGGAGATTATAGACTTGGTACTACTATTCTACTTACCGCGACCTTCCCGCAAGATATACAGACATTTCAACTGAACTTCAACTCGTTGCTAAACTGTAAATCAGTAGGGCAATTAGTGACCAACTCTGGGTAATGTACCATCCATAGCTTACACAGTTCCCGCTTCTTGCCGCTTAGTCATACACACCATTTTCGACATCTTTGCTGTTTCTTGACTTTTACTAAGTAAAAAGAGTCCTGAACCTAGTAAAAAAGTTATGGATCGTGACCTTGTGTGTTTCTAGATGATTTCTTGTAATTGTTCTTGAAATTTAACGTCATTTGTTGGTACTTATTTGTGACCTCGTTCCTAAATAATAGCAGACACCTTCGCATTGCATTCCACAGCACGTATGCTAATTACAAGTAGTTGCAGCGCACAACCTAATGCCAAGGGGAAAGATGAACGTGCCACCCCTCCGGAATAATTCACGCGCTCTTTGGCCCGGCGAAGTGGGGCGTTGTTTCCTTTTGTGTCCTTTTACTCCTTTTGTGCTGTAGGATTATGTTTAGAATGCTAATTAAGCTAATGTGGCAGGGTGACATTAGATTAGATGCAGCATCTACAGCAATGCAGTTTTGGTTTTAAATACTTACATAGCATCTAAGAGTACGCTAATTAAAGGGAAGCTGGGGTTACTTGACACAGCTGGTTGACTGACTGACTAACTATATGCTATATTCGTGTATATTTATAATTTTCTTTATATTTATAAGTAGCCAGGCTTTTTTGATAATAGCCGATAACCTAACAGAACAGTTACCTGATGGTAAGCAGTCACCGTCGCCCATGAACATCAGTAACACCAGGTGGCCAGTCTACTCGTAAACTTATGATAGACGCCTCGCATCACAGTTCTCAAAAATTTTAGTATGATATCAAAGCACTGTTTAGTACTTTGTGACCTATGCGCCTTATCAGTATCTTATTTGAAAATATCGATTTAAAATAAACCAACTTGCTCATTACATATTTGTTTTCTATTCATAAGATTAGTAGTTTTAATATCCGGGTGCACTTCCCTCACCCCTACACTACAGCGCAGGATTAAATCTGTTAAGCCATTTTTTCCGAATCGTAAGCACCTGAAAAACACCAATTACGCGAGGCGTGTTCGATGCTTTTTTATTTTTACGGCCTCTGAACTGGATTGTTGTGCACGTAATAACATTTATGGAAGTTTTGCCGTTTTAGACTTGGCTACTTGGCGTTTTATTCGACTGCGCCCAAGGAACCGTTTAATTTATGTTAGTTAACTTTATGTAATTTGGTGTAAATCGCGCGGTGTTTAGCAACGTGGGTTGTTGTAATGTTGGTTTGGGTGAATTTAGTAAACCTGTGTTACTTTTTTACACTTTTAAATGCTTGCCCCTTTTAAAAGTCCTTAAGAAAAAAACGACTGCTGATGTCTTGAGTATCATGATGTTGGAACTTTTTGCATTGTAACATTTATCCGCCCTCCCGTTGTACTCCCCGAATCTTTGCAAATAGCGAAGGAAATGTGTATTTTCCTTATACGCAAATAAAGTGAAGTAGACAGCGCGGTTACCTTCTCTTGAGAGAGTGACGCAGCCTTAACTGAAATTAATGAGTATGAAGATCGACCGCGCACGCGACTCGGCTGAAGTCTGCAGACTCTGCAGTGTCACGGGAGGATCGTATGTTCTAGATCTAGTGTACAAAGAGGACCTGCCTTGAAGCGCCGTGACTGCTTTTTAATTTGGCGTGGTCCTTGTATATCAGAGTTACACCAATTTTAAAAACGTATTTCCTACGTTTACTACTGTTACCATTGATAGGTGGTACATATATGGGAACTCAGTAGTCTAAAAGTTCAGGTAATTAAAAATTCCACCCGATTGATCGATAATTGGGTTTTCCTCTGATCCACGTTTTTAGATTCAAATGAGCTCTTCGCAAAGTTTTCAACTCATTGATTCCAAAATCTGATCAGATTTTTAACGTAAGGGTGATTGGAGAAAATGTGCAAATACTTAACCTACAGTAGTAGGTCTTGGGTTGACCGACAGGTGATGTAGGTATGATGATAAAACTGGTCTGCTCATAAAGTCCAAGGTTCTACCATGCACTGTTCAAGTTTGAAGTTTCTACGCTTGTATCTTCTTATACTCAATACTTTCTGACTTATTTTATCTTTCTCAAAGTTATCCTTCAAATAAAATTGGCGACGCAAGCAAAATTTGCTCAAGTTCGCAACATTTTCTGCAATTTATAAAGTTATCGTTATTAGACGTAGTTTGAGTTTCTCCCGTCGTTTCCTATTTGTGACAAAAAGTTGTTGCAAAAACTACGGGTACAACATTTGGTACACACATGAATAATTTGTTTAAATTTGATTTGACACGTTTGTCACGGCTTCACGGCATCGCAACTCCCGCTCGGCTGATGAACATGTATCCCAATTAGGCTACAGCATCACACGGCCATTAACTAATGGGACCAAATATTACTATGCATGAATACGCGTGACGCGTAGCTTTGTGCTAATGGAAATCCAGCGGTGAACTTTAATCATGACTGGCAGTGCAATTTGAATACAACTATCAACTAATGGAGTTATCTCGTAATTCGCACATATTATAAAACTATTATAAAACTTGATGGGATTCGGGTAGTTCTCTTAATGAGAATTCATTGTTGTCTCGTCAGTGCGGTCGAATTTTCTCGCAGAATTTCAGCTTCAGGATAGTAAAATAATTTTTATATGTAGTAAGTATATGTTTTAATTATGATAAATGTCGCACTCCTCTGTGCGCGCAATGTGCTGAAATGGGGTACGTATGTGTACGAATAAATGGAAAGTAACATAAATTTCATAAGTGACTCTGGCCGTCTTGACCAAGCCAACTTCGTCTGCTCTTCATTCACTCTGCTGAATAACTGCAATGGCAACAGCTTCGTTCCTTTAAAGGTAACCGGGCTCTTTCTTTTTTCTTCAAAAAAAATAAGTTACCGCTTGACTACGATCCCACCTGATGGTGTTAAAGTTAAGTGATAAATATATAACTGGTGCTAATTAACCCTGGAGTCTCAACTATAATTAAAGTTGCTATCCTGTGAAGCTTGCAACGCTAGAGAAATTGGTAACAATTTTGTGTACCCACTGAAATGAAAGGATCACTTGGCTGTAGACAGCTAATTGTTTCAACCCAATTAACGGCTCGGTGCGAGGGACAGGTCTCTCCTCGTGATTGAGTGAATTATTGGTGTATGGAGTAGTGACCCAACTGTCGCCTTAACGACCGCTATGTAACGATACTAACCGTCACTCATAGTTTAGCGTGCCTTCCGAAGCACGAAAGTGCTTATGATATGTTCGCGCGGTCACCCAACTACATTGGATCCCGCAGTACCTTATACGAGGGTAGAATATGAAATGTGAAATCATGTAGGTATAGTGACTATTCGTGACTAGCTATCCAATAATGTACTTCAACTCGCGTTTGAATTACGCTATGAAGTTTTCAATTTGTGCTCATAAGATTGTTATAAAACTATACGGTACGCCAGACTTTTATATAGGAGAAGTTTTCTCATAAATTCATTATTCCACCCAGGCCGTAATGTCACCAAAGTTTATTTTCGAATATCATCGTTTTCTTATACACGCTAATGGTATTCCCCCGGCGAAAATTTAATTTCGTAGTAATTGTTAGACAAACTCAAATTCGGGGCTGGTATTCGATATTTATATTTCATAACGTTAATACTTTTAGAAGTTCGTAATTTGAATATCGCTTGAAACATAAACCAATGTAAAATTTCAACATTAATTCCCGTCGAATTAGCAGTAAACGTGGGATTTGAAACGTGATTATCTGTTGGGAACACAAATACTTGTTAAACAATGTTAATTACTTGTTAAATACGCTGATTTGGTGGAACATACGAGGAGCGTTTGACGTGGGTATAATAAGTTTCTATTCACGGGTGGTAAAATACGAGGGACGCTACACAAATCACTTCTCACCTCGTTTCATTCTTTTTCCAAAATGGAAACCGTTGTGAAGTTCAAAGAAACCAATACATTTTCGTTCATTAATCAAGTCGGGTCGGTAGCTGTGTTGGCGCCCGAACTGGGACGGTGTAACTTTTTTCGTTGGCTGTTAAAACGGCACCATTTGAACAATATTGCGTCGCTTTGCGGCCATCCAATCATTTTATTTCCACCTCCACATGCGTACACAGTATTTAATAAAGTCGACATGACATGTTGCGAAATATTTCAATTGCCGCTCCGCTCTCGGCTCCTATGAATTTATTTAAAGGGTTCGTTTGAGTGGCATTGTTGAAGTTATTCGCCATTTTGCTTTGACTAATGGCGCCCGATTTTTCAGTATCCGTTAAGTGTGGTTTGCGGTTCAGGCGATCTCGAGATTTGGTAAACGTGGCTTGCAGTATGTCAGCACGTGTAGCCTCTGTGTACTGTGGCAGATAGCCAAATGCTTAGTAACTTGGCGCCTTACTGCATGTAATAGATTAAGTTTCATTATCAGATTTACATTTAATGCCTTGTGTGTAGCCTGTTCGGTTATGACAGCTTATATATTAACTGAATATATTATAATAGTTTCAATATACGGCTTCTTTCGCTAACGATAGCTTAAGACAACATCATTCATGGCCCGGGGCACGTGCTAATAAATCGACTCGATGCTTTCTTTATAGTCCTGCTTGCAATCATAAGATAAAAACCCTTAAATTTTGTCAGATGCCTTTGAATAGTAAAATCGGCGGATCGTGGTCGTGCCTCCATCACATTAAAATAACTTAATCGTTTGTCCTGCACTTATAGCTTGAATCCATTCATCATCGACCACGAGGCGAATGCGTCACCGGTGCTTATGTTACTATATGGGAAGAATGAGCATTTTCACTAATGTATGGCTAAGTATGATGGTCTCCATGATCGTAGTCGACATTGGCTTCCGGAGCAAATCATAAAGGGGACATGTGGAATTAGAGTAACTGATCCTTTTCCAACCTATTTTTACAGACCAATTTTATTTATTTAACTATGTAGCTTAGTAATTAGCAGTTAGGGTGTAAGGGTACCTTCCATGCTCAAGCTTAACTCCACCCTCGCGAATACTATTTAGACATTGTTGGCTGGTATTACGACAAAAATACCGTCGTTAACTTTGCCACGGTCTATTTTCTTGTTGACGTACCGCAAGCTACAGTGGAACCCGTTCATTCGGAGTTGAACGACCACCGTGGGTGGCAACGGATCCGCAATCAATTAGTTCACTTCCATTTAAACCTTTACGAGCATATTGTTCCGGCCGGCGGAGTTTTGAATAACTTTGAGTGTTTTCCTTTCGATTAACGGGCCGCGGCGATAATATTGATTGATGCGATATTTGTCTGTTGTTCCCTTGCCTATTAATTAATTTTCTGTTCTGATGGGCCGTGTTCCAATTACGCTGACTTCCAGTTAACGAATTTATGTGTCTACAGCCGGGAGGGAATGTTTACCGTGACGATCTTGTAGCCCGGTTGGTTGCCGGGTTCGACTCCCAGCCAGAGAGGTACTTACTATCATGGTACTTACAATGAAAGTCTAAAGGTATAATGCCATTCAGCTCGCGAGTTGGTCAAAGTAGACTAGACTAACACTAACTCAATTAGAATGGATTTCCACAAAATAATAAAGTAGAATTCCCGTTTTCGTTTAACTGCCTAATAAGAAACCAACAGGCATTCGATTTTTAAGGTTGCGTACCCAAAGGTGAATTAATATGCCTTCGTT
Organism: Ochlodes sylvanus; assembly: GCA_905404295.2. NCBI lineage: Eukaryota > Metazoa > Arthropoda > Insecta > Lepidoptera > Hesperiidae > Ochlodes > Ochlodes sylvanus. The sequence goes on along the minus strand of FR990146.1, from coordinate 406,007 downwards.
ATCGGTCTCTCTGTCTGTTACAGAGCTCTATCTCTTGAATGGAAATAAATAGACATCTGAAATTACATTGAAAAGACACAGATACGTGTTACTGTTACCGTTATCACAACAAATAATAAAAAAGTTAGATCCCTAAGGGTGTCCCCATGCAAGTAAAAGTAACCTTAAGAAATGAGGGTTTTCCACGTTCTATACCTGACTAAATAATTGAGCTAATATTGCTCGCTGGTGCGGAACCCTGTGTGCCAGTCGGACTCTCACTTGACCTTTTCAAATCGGTTTTCATCGCTGTAGAAGAAATGGTTGACGTAAGCTGTCCCCGCGATAATTCTTCCCACGGAGCCCATTCGCCACATCATTAACGTCCGCGTACAGTGTGTTGAAGGGATAAATGTGTGCAACATATCAAAACCTTAGGCGCGCGCTGTAATTTCACAAACCATTACATCCGTGTGGGTGCTTTATGCGTTCGCAAGAGAACAGTAATGGGCCCTTATTTTAGTTCATTTGTCTTTGTGATCGCGTGTCGGTGCCGCTACAGACGGACAAAGGACTGTTTTTATGTATGTTTTTCCTTTCAAAAGTTCGTTGCTAAAATTTAGCGGATCGAATGGGATGTGTTAACTGGCTGTTTGCATATACGAGTACAATTTTTGAGTTTCAAGCATATATGTAATATAAAAGTGATATAAAACTAAAAGGATCATGTGACTCTACCTGTTTACTTGATATGGTTAGTAATTTAATAAGTAATAATAATATTTTCCAGGATGCCGTGTGCACGACTACGATGACGGTGTACGTTTTTAACTTTAGAAAGCCGTCGGAAAGCCCTCGGCACTTTAAGAATTGACTCAGAAAATCAGTATAAATTCAATAACATTACACAGATCGTTCACTTTGTGCCCGCTGCTTATGTGCAAACGAATTCAAACATAAAACTACACGACTCCATTGTCATCGCTTATGGCCATAACACGGCGCTCAATAATGCTGAGGCGTCGCCTGACACTGGCGCGCAGGTGAATCTAGTCTTTACTCCAAAGCAGTAACAATCACTTTTCTGTACAGGTTATCCGCATTGCGAACTCACTTGGCTCGCAGAGTGTACGGTGTAGACTCACGTGTTCGCATTAGGTATTCACGGACGGTAGACGCCGGGTGAAAGGGCTTCCTGCCAGTTGGTGCTTCGCCGTCCTCCCGTTTACGAGCTCGATAGAGACGTATTGACGACCGAAGGTGCTTTTTATGTTTACCGGCCGAGACACAATTTATCTCGCATCTGAATGACCTTTGAATTGTTTTCGGATAGTTACCCAAAAACCATTTCTTCAGGAATCATCTCGGGATGTGCCCCTTGTAAATTTTGATGACTGGATGTAACTTTTTTACTGACCCCCTGAAACTACTGTCTTCCAATTTTCTGGCGAACCAGATTTATGACTTGAAGAATTAGCGATATACGAATACAATTCTGGTAGGTCCCTTAATGATTGGCAGGGTTGGTCTTCTGACTGTGGAGAGTGGTAATTAAGGAAGTGTCTGCCTGATTCCATACCAATAAGCATGTTTCAATGTGGAATTTTCTCGGTTCATCCTCGAACTCAAGACAAAATCACCTAACTGTGGTTTAACTTTCACATCCTTTCTATTGAAAGCTATATGACTTGTACTACCCAGTTTAACTGTAATTCCATCGGCACCTATGTACGTTTATATGTTAAAATTTTGTTCATTCCTATTAAAAATTCTCAAAAGCAGCGTGAGCCCGGCAATTGATCAATCGATGTGGTTATACTAGTATCCGGATTATTTTATTGTTCTTCCATTTTGCGCTTCAGTCATCTTGATCTCGATCAGGATCTAAAACCAATGCGGCGTGGGTTTTTATCGTTTTCTAATCTCTGTTCAATCTATACACAGCCGAGGGTGCACTGACCTTCGCTAGTAGGTATTTGTAGTGTGCAGTTGTTGTGTCAATATGACAAGTCAAAATAAAGTCAAAATAAAAACAAAATAAATAAAGTTGAAAGAAAACAAAATAAAGTTGAACAGTAATTCAAATACAAGCAATTGCACTATCCTATAATTTTTCCAAATAATTTGTGTACTAAGTGTGTTTGTGTACTAAGAATTCATGCTTCAAAAAGTAAATACAGACGTGTGAATACTATGGAGCGTTCACTCTACCGCTATAATAATCTGGTCTCAAATGACTCCTAACATAATATTCACCGCCAACGTAATGTGGTTAGGCAACAATATTAGAATAGCCCTTACAAAGTCATAAATTAAGTGAAGTTGACATCATTCAATTCTTATGCATTTCATACCAAAGCGTAGCCTTTTAAGGTTGTTAGTTGTAGAGGAATTTGCAAGTTTATTCCTCGCGCCAATAACATCGTTGCAACATAATTTCCAGCCGCTCGAACGACGCGAGGCGGAAAATTTAACCTTGTTGTATAGAAAAACATATTAGTGTACACGGAAAGTGTATGCTGACAACGAGGGTTGGTTTGATTTTAAATGTATGTTCCCTTTTATGAGGTGACAAACGTGCTCGCCCTGCCAAAAGGCCTCGAGGAATAAGTTTGTCCCGTATGGCCAATCAGATCTGGATATTTCTTGGCACCTCTGTCAGCGTTGCTCTAATGGGTCCGGTAAATAAGAAACATAAGACCGTAATAGCCTCCCAACTATTTGGAGGTATTACAGAAATTTGTAATAAATAGGAGTTGAAATGATTTGATAACACGTAAGATTTGGGTTGTATGGGGATCAATAGATCACATAGATCGATAATTTCTTGAGCCGAAACCAACCCCTCTTGCTCGTGGAGTAACTTAACTTACGCGATGAGACGTTTCAAGGTCAGGAATTGTCTAGTTTTTGATTAAAAAGTCATAAAATATTCAAACATTCAGCTCCCGGTGAGCTCTAGTAGTTGGTGCCGAAACGCGCCATTCACCCCTCAAACACCATGTAAACCCTCGACTCGAGTGCTTACGATATTAAGCGCTGGTGTTTCTTTACGAACCAGGTTAAATTTTCTGCCTCGCTTCGTTCGAGCGGCGACAAATTATGTTGCAGCGACGTTATTTCAGAGCAGCAACGAATTTGTAATTTTCTTGCGCTCAAGTGCAAAAGTAAGTACATTTTCTGCCTGAGCTCCTTTCTTAGGTGATACGAAGGCTTTCAGCGTCTACTGAATGTTGCTTTTACTAAAGACTGATTATAAACAAAAAATGTTAGGATTCGATACATTTTACTGTTCAAAATAAGAATACAGAGACGTTGAGCTAGATAGGCTACTATGAGAGGATTTCTCAATAAGTACACTCTGTTCACAATCACTAAGCCGTGGCAGAGCGTGCTACGAATCCTCTTAGGGACACCCATTGCGAATTCTGAGGCGTAATTTATTTATCAAAATGTCCGAAATAAAACCGCTTCATTAACTATTCAGGTCATATCGGAGGTCTCCGTCGTACTCGTAAACTGCGCCCGTTCGAACCTTTTACGGCTGCCAGATGACACGAGGCGATGGCGCCACAGGATTGTTTTGCTTATCTGGCGCTGATCCTCAATCTGCTACATTGTTAAACCTGAGGATATTGTAAGATCGAGATCCCTCTTTTGAATCATACTTCTTTCTGTCACGTAGTGCATATTGCCAATTGCAAACATGTGCGTAAGTGCCATTGATCTTAACTAGTTGTAACGTTTTACGGGATGTAAGTTGAAAGTGACAGTATTTTATTTGAATGTAACAGACGGACAGAATAATGAAGCGACATTTTAGTTGTAGTGTTTTCTAATGTAAAATACGATTCTAGCTTAACATGCCTAATGAAGCAGTCCTCAATCGTTCCCGTGCTTCCATCCAACCAACTAACATTTACAACCAAGCAAGCCAAAGAAGTATGATTCAATCATTTATCATCAAATAGGTCTGCTTTCACATCTTCATGCAAAATTCAGACCATAACAAATACTACGATATTGTCATACATTAATAGAAGTAAGGTATATCATGAATGTCAATATGTCATTGAAAAATACATTTCTTGTCGATCTTAACTACACCGTTCCGTAAAAGCATAACGAATATTCGCAGAAAACCGTCCATCAAAGTCATCCACGGCTCTTAAAACACAATGAAGCCACAAGAATGACTCTGAAAAGCTCATTCACCATCCAAATCACCGTAACAATTAAACCAGAATGGATTTAGATGGGTTGTTTTGCTGGATTCCGCGGAAACATTTCCCCCACCCCCGTCAGCGTAATGATCCGCCACGCGTTGCAGTCTTCATACCCTCCGGTGGAAAGGAGACTGGTACGCTTTCATACAATCTTGGGCCTGGATTGTAAAAAGATGAAAGTAGTGCCAATTAATAGCTATTATATTATTAACCTTTAATTGAAAATAAAACGGAATTTGTCAATCTGGGAGTAGTGATAAACGAGATTTAGTAAAAGTGAGGTTATAATATGAGACAATACCTTTATACTGAACAGCTGATTTTTGAACCGTTTCGAGTATTTAACATAGAAGATTCCGTGGCACAGCGGTATGCGCGGTGGATTTATAAGACGGAGTTTCTGGGTGCGATTCCCGGCTGGGCCGATTGAGATTTTTTACCAGAGAATGGTACGGCGTCGGGCAGAAACCTAAAGGGCGATTTTATCCTACGCCTAACAAGTTAGCCCGCTTCCATCTTAGATTGCATCATCACTTACCATTAGGTGTTGACTGCAAGCACACTTGGTGTCGACTAACTTGTAGTAAATAAAAAAAACTTTTAGAATGGGAGGATGATAAAACGTAAATGACTGATGAGATCATAAGTAAGGGTAAAGAAGTGGTAAAATAAAAAACACTTTTTTTATTGATTTTTATTCCTCTTCAACTATAATTAAAATATTGTCTAAGAATGTATGTCTTGATTGTATGCGTCCCCGAAGTAACCACAAGGTATTTGAAGCTGACAGCTCTCGAAGTAGGCTACTGCTGACCTCCCTGGACACTTCTATTACATAGCCATTGTTACCCCTTACATGCTCGCCATAATAAGATTGTGCTTTATTTGATATATACCTAATGAGATAAGAATTAGTTCACTCTCTTATTGTGACTCGGTTGTTCTATCTGCAATAAACATATCTCATCATTATCAACCTATTGACAGCCCACTACAGGGCCAGACCACCCTCCTTATAGTAGTCTAACCTCTATATAGATCCCCTATATGGAGCTTAGACCCACTGCACTGCTTCAATGCGGGTTGGTGGGCTTAAGGCAATAATGTTTGATTACTTAATGGTCACTATCAGATGTTAGTAATAATGACTGAGACTGACAGCTTAACATGCTCTCTGAGGCACAGTAATATAAAACAACTAACTCAATTCCAGGGTAAGAGTAAGGTTCTTTTCTTATTCTATTTATTTAAAACACTTTATTGCACACCCTTACAAAACAAAAATACAAAGTAAAATAAGAAAAGAACCTTATGAATAAGTCGGTCTTACCACCAAAGTGATCTCTCCCAGACAACCTTTGCAAAAAGGAAATATTAAAATAGCACAGGTTGGTGCGGCAAATAAACTTACTTAACAATCTACATTCTGTTTTAAAATAGTACTACATGGCAATACTAATAATACACAAATAGCTATAAGAATATAAATACATACATATATTTATGTATATACATACAACACTTACATTTATAGATAAATTCTTGGAAGGAAGAAAAACTCAGTAGGTATCATTTCACAGCCCAAGCCATGACTTGAACCCAGGACATAGTAATCTATGTGGCATGCATAAGTAATAATGAACATTCATTTAACTTACAGTTCGAGGTATAATCCACTCTTGTATTACATTATAATATATTCTCAGTTCATGAGTTGAGCCAGTGTCAAGCAGATGACTGACTCATGATGAGAGCGACCACAGCGGAAGCAAACAATACGGTGGCCAAGTTGTCTTGGTTGATCAACAGCTGTTGGTCTTTGTGGCAAGTCCCAGAAAGCTTGACAAATATGGTCACAGTTGTTTACCTGAAATATGAAGTTTTTTATTTCATGAAATCAAGACTACTGAAAAATATACTTTCGCCAAACCACATTGGAGCAGTTTGGTGGGTCTTTGCTCGGAATCCCTCTCTGCTAGAGAGGAGGCCTGCGTCCAGCAGTTGGATGTTAATAGGCTGATGCTACTGATGCTGCTACTCAATCGATTTCGGTATTTAGTTAAATGTTAACAATCTTTATCTACCTTTTCAAAAAGTATAATTCACTTATAAGCATACGGTTGATAATAAACAATATAAGGAATCCTATAGGCTAGCATGATAGGTGCCAGTTAGCTAATAAATAAGTGAGTACTTACAGGCTGTGGTGCACGCCATCGACGAATCACTGAAAAATTCATTTCATCATCTAAGACTCGTTGATAGTATTACTATACCACAGTTCACACAATGATCCATGGTGTCAATATCCAATCGATAAGCCGGCAATCCAAAATAACGAGCCAAAGTCAGACGTGTAAGTGTAAGACGTGTCGATTGATTTTAGACGGGGCTTCTGTCATTCATTGTCATTATTGTCAAGTGTCAACATAGACAAAAATGAGCAGTGATGAACATCGATTTTCATTTACAAAATCGATTAATGATCGATTGTTCTATCGAAAATTGATTTTGAGATTTCACTTTATTACATAGATAGATGTATTGTTTCACAGTAAATTAATTTATTTGTAATAGTTTTAATTATTCTTAATGATTGAAATTATCATCTCATGAAAAGCCTTTTTATATTTTTATATAATTGTTTGCACACATTCTTAATATAATCGATTATAATTATCGATTACCTATTCTATTTTTGATCCTAACTTATTTTTTAGATTTTTCATCTTCCAGATTGTGAATTAAGCTGATTTTTTAAATATTATAATAGAAAAAAATAACGCATTTTTTAAGCTATATTTCAACTTATTACAAATTGGGCCCAGAAGTCCCCGTCTCCTTTAATATTTGGATAATGCCTGTCGCATTGTCCGCTAATTGCACATTGTGATCTGCTCAGTGGAACATTATTCGCTCACGAGCTCATTAGATAATGAGTCTATAAATTATGCATGCAGTTGAAGATGATTAAATCCGAACTTCGGAAGTAGAGACGTCTTCCTAGAATTTTTATATTAAACCGTCGACCTACGACCTGACGACGTAGGTACCTAACTGTATGTATGAGTTAAGTCAAGACGTTGTCAGGCAACTTGTGAGAATACGTTCAGTGCTGATCCTAGACATCTGTTAGGCCATGGACATCAACAACGCATTGCCGGTGAAAATTTACTTATTAACTGCCAATATTGCAACCAAAGCATTCGAAAGTTTGAACGATCTACTTCTATAAATACTTACATAAAATTTAAATATTAAAAGTATTTAAAAATAAAACCTTGATAAATCGATTCCTTTCTTCGATACTTAGACCTTTAAAAAAAATCCAGCATCCTGGGTGAACAGCCCTCAAAATACTATCTTTCAACAGCATCTAGGTTGTTTCCTTTGGAAAAAATTTTACCTTGCTTGCCCACTTCTTTATTCAACTCCGTAAGAATGGCTTTTAACAAAGCATTCGACAAAACCACCGTGGAACAATTACCACAGATTGCAGTGCGCTCCGCCGTTTTGTTAGAGCCCGCGTCCTCTTGCGGCCCTTGCTGCCCGTTATACTCCCGGTAACGACTATTGGCTCGTTCCGAACAAGCTCCTCGCCGACTAGATTATTAAATATTTCGGGACACTTGCTTCCCCGACGTTGAGTACGTTTTACGAGATATTTATCGGGTGGTCGAGCTCTGGTTATATGAAATTATGAAGGTAATTGGCTTTCGATGCCTTTTGGAACAAATCTTCTCGATGTCAAATAGCAGTCATCATATTGAATACGCACAATGCCAGGGACTTATGCTGCTTACAATTCACGCTAGGCATCTAGGAGAGATAGTGTTTGCGAGGCTCAATCGCAGCGGAAAAGCGAGCTCTGTCTGATCCCGGGTTTCAGTAACAACTTAATACCAGATGAACATTATGGATACTTCCATATAAATCTACAGTTGGTTTTGACACAAAACTCGTTATTGTATCTTTGCTGAATGTACTTATTCGTGGTACAATACAGATGGAAAATATTCACAGAAACACATATTCCTTAGTTCCGGTCCAATAAAGATTTAACGGCTAAGAAAATTATTGTCGCAGATAGGGCAGATAGTTTCCCACAACGGCTCTCGCATTACAATGAGAACTGTCTAATATCTCTCCGCGGCCGTCGCGCTTGGTTTTACTGCAGTTTCGTTGTTCGATAGCGGGTCTGCGGGTCGCCGGTATATCGCGGTACACGATATCATTTTGGGAAACTATATTTGAATATAAATGTACCGGAGTAACAGTAAATAGGGGCGCGCTCGCATCAACCTCGTTCCGGACGGTCGACTCAATTTTTGCTAAGGTTACGTACGCAACGACTGTATTCATCGGATTGATTATTGCATTCGGTTGGTACATGCTGTCCGCTTTATATGTACTAAGCATAATAATAGATACAGATATATCTATAGATCTATAGACGGTAAAAAAGGAAAAAAAACTCAAAGAAATATTTTAATTAAATCAACCCAAATTAGTAGAAAAGTAATAAACACACATACATAGTACTTTATTAAATTTTATTAGATTAGCATAAGTAAAAGAATTGTCACAAATCAACACGGCAGATAGTCGTCATCCCATATTTTTTTATAAACAGCGAACACGTGTGCTATGCTATACCTACAGATATTACAGAGGAGATTAGTCAACTTAACGTAAATTAATATGACGACGATCCAACATCTGCAGAGCTTGAATGCGATGCATATCGTGAAGGACACGATGGTATTCACACGCCGGGTGCTGTCACGTCACTAGACGTTAAACGGATGGCCGAGCCGGGCGTACGGTGCAAACGGAGCTCTACGCAAAACGCCGTTTGCGTTGTGTATTTCGATTCTGCATTGTTATTCAATTTTCATTTGGAGCTTTTGATATTCACGTTTGCTAAACTGACGGTTGTTTGGTAACAATGTTGTGTCAGTACATACAATATTCATAACTTATTAAATGGTACAATCTGGGCGGGATTCGTGTGAAGCGTCTCTTCACATTTGGAAGTTTTACTGCAGCGCAAGTTGATGTTGAACATGAGGGGCGTGGGTATCAGCTAAATCTGAACCGATGTTTATATTCATATTCTTCTTACGGTTACTTCAGTTATTTCCGCTATCGTTCAATTCATTGCTGGATTTACAAACAAAAGGTCTTAAAATATGTTATCGATGTCTAGTATAGAAAGAAAAAACATCTTTCAGACAATTGTTTCGTGTACGGATAATATTTGCGACCGAATCTAAATACCGGTTTTATTTTTATTTCTACGGAGACAGTGTGGCTTGAGGCTAGAATAGAATAGAGAAAAACGTTTATTTCACATCAGTACTGCAGCAAACAACATGACAAAAAGAAAAGGAACTTAGATACAATTATACCTACAACATAGCTACAGTACTATGCGAAAAGCGAACGCACTCAGCTTTGCCGCGGCGCCGGTGGTGCTGCCGCAACGCTGGTTTTCAGTGCGTCCGTCTGTATCGCATAGACTGCACACACACTTTCCAGAACATTACAGGGAGCTGACGAGTATTCTCACGACATCTTCTCTTCCTTTTCACTTATGTATGAATTAACGTAAAATCCCTGAGGGATGTCTCGCTCCCCTTCTCCATTGCCTCCAAACTGCTTCCGAGATTTTTGTGCGGGAAACCTGCCGACTCAATTTGGTTTAACACAAAAGTTAAATATTTATGTTTAGGTTTCACTAGTAGACTCCCTCGGTTCGCTTCCGAAAATCTATGCTTTAGTACACACATGGAAAAAATGTTGCCAAACATATTTTAATCTTGTCTTAATCTTACCTCAATCTTCCTACAATACATTAGTAAAAATGCATCCAAGTCGTTTATATTGTTTTTGAAATTACCGGGAACAAACGCGTAGACAGACATCAGACATAAATGTTTTATGTTATATAATGCTAACGCTAATGTACCTTCTATGCATTGATATGTATGTTACCTCAGTGCTTCTATGTTACACACGCCCACGGGATTAGGTATACAAGTAACATATAATTATATATATTAGTGAAAACCGCAGCCAAATCGTTTAAGCCGTTTCGAAGACTAGCGCGTACGAAACCACAGATAAACAGACAAACTGACAAACAGACAAAAATAACAAAGACCCCTGTAACAGCTTTTCTTAAATATGTATAGATTAGATTAATTCCTTATTGAATTACGTGTGAAATTGAGAGAGTTCATAATCGGGCTTGAGCCGAATCATTTAGACCAGCTTTCCCATAAATTATAAACCAGTTTTAGCCACGTTCAGCAAACCTTCCGCCGAGAGACGTTCGCTCGGTAAATTATTAATGCCAGCCACCACTCGGTAAGGGATTAATATTGCATTCACTCAGAGACAGACGTTTTATATGTAGTAGCCAAGTAGCCGCTCATAGGGACAGTATTTTTGTAGTTTAACAAAAAGTCCAATGGAATACAGTGTATATTTTTGCTGCATAATTTTTAAATTATTTTAACAATACGGGACCCACCCTCGCTTCGCTTCGGGAAACTGGTTCTTTACGTTTACAAAATATTGAATATTTTCCCATTTATGCAACATTCCATTGATGCTTCGCTCCTATTTGTCGTAGTGTGATATGTTAGCCTTCCTCGATAATCTCTATCCAACTCATAAATAAATTTACAGTTCCAACCAGTAGTTCCTGAGCCTGTTCAAACAAACTCTTCAGGTTTATAATATTAGTATAGATTTTTGCTGAAACATACATACATACGTGTAAAGGAAAATCAATAATTTTGTGTTTAGTTTGCTTCGTATCCACGGCCCATTGTGAAACAGTAATGACATCCACATGAGTGACGTCAACGCGCGCTGATTGGCCTTTGAAATTACGTTCCTATTTACGGAACTAGAAATCGTATTTTCTTCATAGAATAATAACCTATTTGTTAACTCCGATGTTAAACTAAACGATTTTTTAATATCTTGCGATTGTTAAAACAATTCATTCGGAATTTTGATACTTTATAAGTAGGTACACAATGACTTAAAAATTGAATAGCCGTCCCAGTGATAGAACATTAAATTCAAGGTTTTTTACGTCTTCTTACAACGTGGCGTGGGTCTTTCTAAGCAAATAGGAATTCTTATTTCTTAATTCCCTTTTAAATTGTTTAGGAATTTGTTTTACGTTTTGCAAATCAGCACCATGAATCACTTCTGATAAGGGGCGTTACCATTTAATTTCATGCAAATTACATCAGTACTGGGGATTTTTTTTTACTATGTGCTCTTGGAAAGCCTCCAAACGACACGAGCGAACATCTGCGGCCCGCTTCCATAATTTGGCAGATGCATGTAATTGTCTACTGATTGCGGGCAACGAGAACACTATGCAGAATCCGAATTGCTAATTCTAGTTGCTATTTCTGCTGACAGGTGGCGTTGTTACGCGTGTTTGTTTTGGTTGAGCTTATTTCGGGAATTGGTTAGGAATTTATTGAAGAAGCGCTTCGGTTACGGTTTCAGGACAGGAATTTTCTTGGACATGTCCGGAATTTTGGCTTTCTAAAGAGAGTAATATTTTCTGTGATTGTCAGGATTTTTGAGTTTGGGTGACATCACTAAATCGATTCTTAATTTTAGTAAAGTTACATAGATGATCGTGAAGACATTTTAAAATAAATTGGATTAAAATCAATCGGAATTAAGATTATCATCACGCGCTTTTCGCTCGCCGATCGAACTATGTTCAGCGAACAGCGTAGGATCGTATCGTATGCTTATTTTACACGCGTCGTCATGTTCATACATACATCAATTTTCATCATAATCTACGTTACGGTCGACGTCATGAAAGTCATCGCAATACCCTAGTTTAATTTTAATGAGTCATATATAAAAATAAATCTATGTGTTTCCCAGATCTCTATTTGTGATTTCAATTTCTACTTTAAGAACTACTACGATTGTGTTGGTAATAGAAAAACTTTTACAATGATATGGTTTCTCCCGTTTGGTTCATTTTAATAAATTGCAATTGCGAGGAAAGTTTGCACCTGTTAAAGTGGTACCAGTTCCAACTTTACAGATAATTTCTTTGTTTATACCGGTATCTGGGCTATAGCATTCTTCGTAAACAATATGTTATATGGTTGAAATTTCTTCGTCACTATTAACACAACCACTGAGTTTGGTCTATTCTTGTAGTGTCTCTATCAATTTGAAGGCTACTGACATGACTCCCAAAACCTATTTGAAGGCGTTATCTCTATAGAAAAGTATCTATCAGTGTTTATTAAAGTTGTAGTACTTTTTTATTTAGGTAATACAACATAATCGTTGACCCCGGCTGATGATAAGGGGATATAATTTCTCACATGATGATCGCTTTCCTCTTGAAGTAGCAGTTATTAATGTGTTCATGCATTGTTCGACAGATATCCCATACTTGGAGCTGGCGGAGCCGGACGAGGGCTACCACGGGCTGATCCGCGAGAACGAGACCCTCGTGGAGGTGACGCCGGCGATCCGCGCGCGCGGCCCGCTCTGCTCCTTCCTCATCCTCAACAACAAGCACCATGGCGAGGCGCCTTTCGAGGTATCTTCACGTTTTACACGCTCATACTCCAACATTGGATTCAGGGTCGCGGGTGGTAGACGACACAAATCACCATCGCCAACATCAGCACCCACGACGACGAACTGATAGCCAAGGGGTTTGAACATGAGATCCCGAACAGGTCTGGGTTAGAATTAGAATCCTACAAGCACCACTAATTTTCAATGTGCGTATTAGAATTTAATTATCACTTGCTTGTGTGAAGCAAAACATCGTGACACAGTTTTCCATAGTATTCTCAAAGGTCTGTGTGAAGTTTGCAAATCCGCACTTGGCCAACGTGGCGGACAATGCAGGACCTGTACCTCTCATATTGTGAGAGGAGACAGCAGTAGGTAGGGTAGGGACGTGCACGGTAGGGACATTCTCTAAAAATGTGTCAAACAAAGGTATGACTAAAGCAATTTGCGATGAGTTCATTGAAAAAAACTTCCTGTAATCCCGCGACACTAACATTCAACAAGAAACCATTACACCCAAGAGTTGGACGAAGAACCAATCTAATAAAATTCTATTCCCATCCGTCGACATATTGTAAAAGCGGCCATACATCATGATTCCATTAGCCGTCCGAGTGCTAACATTGATAACCATTAGCGGGAGCTGTGGCAAGCCGTGTGTAAACATGGGGAAATGTCAATGTATTGGCCCATTTATATGGTGCTCAAATGTGTCTATACGCTGTGTTGTAATCGGCCGGAAATGCATCGAATGTTCTCCAAATACGTTATTGGCGCACCGGGTTAACAATTGCAGTAGCTTCCGTTATACCGTTTATTAGCATTTCCCTCATAACGTTCATTCTCTAGCTAATCCGACATTATACTATCAGATGTGAATAGAACACCTTAGGTACACCTTAGGTTAACTAGGATTCCCTGTGTGGTATCTATCCTGGATACACAAACACATATCCAGACCGAAAATTTCCGCCGCGCTGGGAATCGAACCCAGGACCCTTTTGACGGCGATCCGGCATGATAATCATTGCGACACTTCACACGCGCCTACATCCCCGCACTCAGAACCTCTGTGATGTGGCGAACACAGATCAACATAACCAAGAATCCCGATGAAATTCATCCTCGAAACTAGAAAATAAAATTAATCTCTGAATCCTTTTGCCCGGCCCAGACCCTTCGCTCAGCAAGAAGGGTCAGTGGGCTACAGGGTCATTTCGCATTCCTTGCGTTTTTGATTTACCTTTTTAAGGAAACCGACCGCATTTCTCACCTCTGCGAGCCGCACTGACTTTCAAGACAAACCTTTTATTTTTCTGCTCGAGCCTTTTGTTGGAAAATGAATGCATAATTCCGCACGCCGCCTGCAGTAGTTTCCGGTGATGCATCCATCGCTGAACACAGAATATTCGTATTTACTGATCGCTTTGCCCCGGAGCTTTTTGCGCGTTATTCGCGTTCTAAATGGAAAAATATAGCGGGCCCGGGTATCGAATGACCCACTATTAGTCGGCCTGTAGTGGCAGTAGTTTGGGGCGCGGTGCGAATTGTTTTCATCGTCCGCCGGTTCTATTCAATGGCCGTGTTCCGGGAGATTATGAATTTCGCCGCTTTTGTGATGACGACGCCGGTAATTGGATATTGCAGTGGGTCAATTTGATTCGGTGAGATTTATTTTGTGTGGAATATAGATCACCGTATTTTGCGCGTGTTCGATTTGTTTGGGTGCGACTCAAAAGTGTCGGTTTTTTTTATTAAAAGTATCTTAAGCCTAGATGGCATGGAATACACATGTTATTAAGACAACACTCGTGTATGCCTGTCCTTCGCTGGGAAGTTGACATTGGGCACTTTGGGTAGGCGGTCTTCTTCTACAAAACCGTCATTCGTCGTCGTTTCATAGTCGTTATGGTTTTTGGTTACGTTTTGATTAAAGCTGTTCTAATAAAAACTAAAATTAAAACAATAAAAACTATTATCCAGTTACATTACATTGTAATTTTTCAAGATAGCGTCTTAAATTGTACTCGTTTATCGCGTAAACAATGTCTAAGCCACAAATCTTTCTGCTTAATATAACAATTCATTTAGATAAAACACTGTAATTCCTTTCTCGAATCACAAAGCAGTGCTGGAAAAATGGATGTGCTACTAAGGGAATTATCTCTCGCGGCAGCCGCCCGCCCCGACCGCTGACCGAAGAGAGAAATGTTCTCCACATAAAAAACCGTGAAGTCCGAATCGGACTCGTGTGAGATAGGGTTCCGTACTGTAAATTTATTGATTGATTTCCATTTGCTGTGGAAATTTGGCGTTTTTCGCATGAGTTTTACGAAGATTATAAGTTGGAATAAATAAATTTTAATATCAAATACCTAAGTAAGTGTCGACTAAACATTTTAAGAGAAAAACGTCCGAGGCGAAAGTTTTGTTGGTTTAACTGTCTGTCAAATGTCACCTGTAAAGATATAGCCGCCATTATAGTGGCGCCGTGATCATGTAACTGGGTCAAAATATAGGTATAAAGTACAACGATCCTGAATGCCCGTTAGCTTTACGTATAAAATGTGTAATGTTCGCTTTTGATATAAGTTTAAAATCCTCTGGTACAGAACCCCAGTTTAAAGTGGAAGTTAGAGCAGCCGAGTAGCACTTCTGCACTGCTTAATGCTCGAAACAAATAACGCTCACACTCACTGCAATTTCTCCAGAGAAATTCCCTTCCCTGTCCGACCATAATAATAACTCAGCTGCAATACATTTATGCCTTACGAGTAACAAACGACCGCGTCCACACTGCGACTCAAAGTAGAACAACCTTTATTCCGTTTTAAAGTAATCATGAACTCGAATCAATAATAATGAGCTTTCTCCTTTACGTAATAAAGTCGTACAAATGCACGTGCAGGCTGAATGTTCGAAGGCAAATCGAGCGGATGTTTCCATTGAATTGTGTTTATTGCTCGTCGGGAATGATCTGTCGTAAATCGTGCGATACCGACCTGGTAATGGAGCGATCTTTTATAAAGGTGCTGCTGTATGTTTTGATGTGATATTTTTCCATTTAAATTTATCGACGTCATATCACCAACAATTTTCTGTCGACGTGACATCAAAACTTATCAACCAAAAAGAATGACAGCACTTTAGGCTGAATACTAATGTTAGATGTGATGGAACGCCTCATTTGGAAGCTTCGCTGACCCCAATGATCGCTATAGGTATGAAAATGAGCAAATTGTCGAAGATAACCACGATGTTTTGATGTAAATCTGCAAGACAAACTGTTGGATACGTTTTACCGTCCATAGACTATAAACATGCCGGCGATAGCTACGACAATCTCAATTTAATGTCCCGCTAAGCTGTCGTGCTTCCTGCACGTATCGCGTTAAAAACTATTACCGAAGTTGGGGAACCGGGGAAGTTCTAGTGCTATTACGATTTATTAACCACCAGTAGGTGGCCATTTGAAGCCCGGCAGCTCTGCTCGACCAAATTGAGCAACAGCTAGGCAGTTGGAGCCAGCTGTCTTGGACGCCATCGTAATTACATAAAAGGCAAAAACAGTTCAGTATTTCAGCACCATTTTCTCCTTTGCAAAAAAACAGGTTGACAACAACCTGTTTTTTGTTTCGTAACTGGACGAGCTTTACTTACCAAAAGTCCTGCCTTCGTTGCTATCATAACCGTTGTCACATCCGAGCGTGGATTGGTTGAGGTATTCTATTAAATAACAGTAACCGATATGTAAGTAGGTATGTACATAATATAATCTTTTAACCAACAGCATGCAATAAATAGATTCGAACGTAGAACTGTTGAACAATATGTAAGTTCATAGACCTTTCTGTATTCGACGCTGAACGGTGCAAATTGCGGTAACCACAACCACTGCACCCTCGGAGTGGTAGCGAGGGGAGGGGGAAGCGGGGGGAGAGGTGTGGTTGCCGCATTCATTGGCTTTCGTACAACTCCAATGCGTCCAACTTTGTTAAGTGCTTTTATAATACGAGTTAAAATTAAGTAAACATTCATCCTTCATTGTTCTTATCTTATATATTTTCTTTCTCTCTTCCGCTCCGCGCTTCACATTCAACCGTAATTCATTTTGTTAAAGGGTTACTTCGAACGAATAAAAATACACATTTCAAATCTCATGTCAAATACGTGGTTCTTTTTAACTATGTGTTTAATTGTTTTGGACAACTAACAAAACATTCTCTAATACATGTACATTTTGAAAAAACATCATTAGTTGTTAGGCTAGTGTAGCCTTAATTATAGGTTGCCATGGCATGCATCGTGGACTTGTTTATTTTATTAAAACTTCAAATTAACATTACTATATTCCCTTCGACTTCGTCGTAATTAGTGTAAACAAGGCTTGAAAAGTGCGATTATCGTGTCCCCGATATTAATTATCACTTGCTTCTCCTATGCGATTTTAATACGAACATAATTTTTGAAAATTAGAGGCGCGTGCAGGATTTGAACTCTTCAAGTTTTCTCTTACTTACAAGGAATTAATTATCTTCGAAAGTTGTACTTACTATTTTAGTTGTTTAATTATTCTTCAACCGAACGGCTTCGATAGATCACTCGTGATTGCCGCGAGTACATTAAGTTGTCGTCGGTCAATTAGTGCATGTGCGCTACTGCTGGACCGATCGCTCCACCGATTGATTTATGGTGTTGGCTGGGCTGAATGTAAACTGACACCGAATGGGTTGGTGCGGGTCGGGCAACGATGAATGGTTTATTGGGTACTCTACTTGAATTGCTTCCCAGTGTCCTTAAATGAGAGGGATTAAGCTTTCACTTTTCTCACTTCATCACTGCTTACTAGAAGGTGAAATGGTCAGTCTAGCCTGTCATTCTGATGATGGTTACGGTTTTATTTATTCGTAACTTTGTAAGTCATTAATAATGTAACAATAATAAACGCAAACACAGTCAAACCCCCGCTCTAGGATACCCCGGATAACACATCACTAACAACCGCGATCAGAGAACAGAAATCTGTCACCTAAATTTATACCCCGGCCGGGATTCGAACCCGGAACCCCAATGCTTTGCACGCATGGTAACTACCATCTAGGCTGCGGGGTCGTTAGGTATGTTTGCGGCAAACTCATAAGCCATGGTTGCCCGTAGCCTGCGTGTCGTTTCTGCCTAAAATGCCTTGAAGCATAAATAACCAAATAGTCTGGTAAAGTCGAATGCTGCAAGGTTTTTATCAAGTCTGATACTTGATGAAATCCGTTGTGACGTTAGAACTGATGAAAGAAGGGTGTAGGGGTGTAGTTATGTCGTCTCGTCATGCGCCGTACGGATTTACGAGGTCATAAAGCATCGGCACTAAATGCCCGTAGGTGGTACTTACGTTAGGGCTCAGGGCCGTGATGTAGGCGTAAACTTTATGCCTCCAGATTTGCTGGATAACACGAGATTTCGCGGGAGGTAATAACGGTGTTATCGTCGGACTGTCGCTTGGTGTTGTGCTAATGTGTGGGATTTTGTCATTTTTCCGCTACGATATTCCGTTACATACTGTTTAGGTAGGAATGTTGAGTATCGAATAAGTGACTTTGTCCAAACAACTCGTTGTCGGCTCTGTTACAGCATCGAAGAGTGATCTGATGTGATGGTGATTAAAAATCGAAACAGTAATACTGTATTCGTATTAGTGCATACAATGTCTAGTACAAAATTGTTCATTGGTGTGTTTACATGCAGACAAGTTTTTTTTCTTCTAATATTATAAATAAGTAATAACCCTACACACTCATAGCCCTACACTAGGATTCCCTGTGTCTGGTGTCTGGATGTAAGTGTGCTTGTCTTTGTGTGGTGCTATAGACAACACACAAATACAATAACACTTACACCCAGACCAAGAACGGACAATAACTCAATCGTTCAGATGACATTATTTCATTGCGTTAACTTATATTCGAACCCAGGACCCTTATTGGTAACCATTGCGACTCATTGCTTCATCTCATATTTTAAATGATCTATATTGAGCTGGAGTGTGGGCTTAGTTTGCATGACTCTGGCAACGCTGATGTCGTCACAGAAATCGTTGTATGGCATTTCCCATTGTGCCTTTGTTTCGTCGAGGTCGTTCTCTCATCGTAGGTGAAAATTCGCCGCACTCAAAACAAGTGCAGCATCCCATCAACGAATCACCTAAAAACAGCCGGCACTATCTCGAGTCAATCCCAACTGGAGCTCATCTCCGAAGGTGCTGATTGTTACCTTTCATAGCGGCAGCCTTTCAAATCAGACCCAAAGCATGCGCCGATGCGTGCAATACGGGGAAAGGGTCTGTTCCGACTCTCTCTACCCGCAATACATTCGAGATAATGACTTGTGCTGCTCGTATATCATCCAGGGAGTCACACAATACTCAGTTTGAAATTGTAGTTGCAGTGTATTTTATTGGTATGGAAGCAGTAATCGACAGACAGAGAGAGAGACTACCTTTTTGTAATCGCCATTGAAATCTATTGCTATCTTTAAAATAGTATATTCATAGCACTCAAAAATGTAACGCATATCCTCCACAACTCACTATCACATATCTACACTATTATTTATGTATCTTATTATTTACCCAATTATTTTACTCACTTGAGTTACGTTTGGAACTGGTAGCAAAGTTATTAATTTCTTAACGTCTTCGTATTTTGTATACTCACTCACATTATAATAAGCTTTATTCTATATGCTAATTAACAGTCTGTGTAGACAGCTGTGTTACGCACACACTGGCTCCAAAATCCTGGAAACCAGAACGCAAATTATCTGAAGCCTTTAGATTTTGGCAGGTATTCCCGCCAGCGGCGAACTGTACGAAGGCCTGGAATTTCATTCATTCTATTAGAACTGTTATATTATGATAGTCATATTAAGGGCCAATAAAAGGACGTTAGGCGGCTTAAGAACTTACGACTAACGGTTTGGTCTCTTTTCCTCCGTTATTAGAATACACGCAAATCATCCCAACAGCAGATGGTCCCATGATATCTGATTGTGCTCTCGTAATGCCAAAAAATCATTTCTTCTACCTTAACTTACGCTCCATTTCTGCCGGTACCAAGCTAGCAAGTAGCTATAACTCGAGCAAGGGAGGCCAACAAAGCGGAATTTGGCTGTAAAATTAAATTTGATTTGGAGCAGCCCTAAACGTTCCGCTCCGGCCCCGGCCGCGGCCGTTTAATATAATTGGTAACTACCTCGTTTTTATCGCGCGCGAGAGATTTTAACGTGTGCCCCTGAAATTTATGCGAAAACTCCCGAACGCGAGGACTTGTTACAATAAAAATGATGAACATCTGCCCGTGGAAGCGTTTTACGTTTTTTTTCGGCACTTAATTTAATTTTTCACGGCCTGAAATTTAAACTCTTCGCCGGGGGCTGTAAAGACTTTTGTATGCGGATCACGTTTTGCCAAACGGGGTGCAAGATATCTCTTGGATAGACGAAAATGGATTACAGGAGGCCGGTCGAAGGGCCTTCCAGTAATCTTTTCAAAGACGGTTCGCGCTGTGTACATAAATCATTTGACTACCAAAGTAGTAACATATCTGCAAATTTGTATGATTTATTCTGAGCCTGTTTGAATTCAAAATTATACATAGACACGAGGTGTCAAATTCCTTTACCAGCATAAATTTTATTATATCTTTAAGCTCTGAATTTTTACAAGTACCAAAATCGTGGTGTCTGATCGTCTGTCTCCGTTGTCCTCAGATCATGGTGATCGACGAGAACGAGGCCCGCCTGCGCGTGCGCTACCCGCTCAACTGCGAGAAGCGCCGCAACTACAAGTTCGACATCGCCGCTGTCGGCTGCGACGGCTCCTACTCTAACACGTGAGTTACCTTCTGTAGAAGGCTTACTACCTTCCAGGGAGGCTGGATTCTGGTTTACCGCCAAGCGATTGGAGTCAGTATTCTAAGCAAACTTGTTTCTAACCCATCGACCGTTCCCCAGCGTCCCGGTCCACATAACGGTGACGGACGTGAACGAGTTCGCGCCGGTGTTCAGCCAGGCGGCGTACGTGCGCGCCGTGGACGAGGGCAAGGTGTACGACGAGATCCTGCGTGTGGAGGCCACGGACCGCGACTGCACGCCGCGGTACGGCGACGTCTGCAAGTACGAGATCCTCACCGACAGGAGTCAGCCGTTCACCATCGACAATGAGGGTGAGTGTCGTGGTGACGAAAGGTCACAAACTTGATGATTATTTTAATGAAGAAACTGCTTGGACATGAGTTTGATATTCAAATAGTAAGTAGTAAGTGCAATCTGTAACTTTACGAGTATGTAGTAAAAGAATCTCCTTGGGAGTTCTAGACCAATAATCCTGTCAAGGTTACTTAAACACGTTTCACGTTTCAAACTATTAAGTACAAAAATAATGATAGCCACCTTTAAATGTTTGCGATGATAAAAGCTCAAAAGGAAATGTTGCTAATAGGTACTGAGAAGACGTATAATCTGTACTTAGATTGGATTTCTAGAAACCCCGGTGACTTCCACTGAAAAATATTATTTCTAGGTGACGAATAGAGTTCACGGAAATGTTGCGTTAACGGGGAAAATGATGCATATTACCAAGCTAGATTACGATCGCAGCGTGTAAAATTGATTCTATTCAGGACTTGATAGGAAATTCGAGTTGGTCATATTCCTGAGAGGTTAGACTACGTTGGCTAGATAATTCAGAACTGTAGTGGTCACATGATTGTTCATAACTTGAATCTTATAAATGGATCCTACTAATATTGCGTGTATGTAAGGGTACATTAATTTGTTGTTCACAAAGCCACGCACTGGATTTTCGGCTTTTGGATGATTAATAATAAACCACTTGGTCTTGAATTGTCCATCATAATTTAGTATGTCTATTGATAGATTTCTATTAGGTAATTGGATTTATCTAATCAGTTAATCACAGAAAATGGAATGTGGCGATCGTAGACGATGTTGTCATCCAGCGCCATCTGTTGAGAGTAAACTGAACAGACCATACCTAACGTTTCTGTTAAGAAAACTATGTATGAACTTTATTTGTCATATAGACAAATCTCTTGGGTACATGAGAATAGGCATTTTAAGAATGAAAGTTTTTTTGGAAAATAGTCCTTACGATGGTTACATGGACCAAATGTGGTTGATAAATGCAGCAGTCTAATTCAGATTCCGTCGTTCCCCAGGCGTTATCCGCAACCTGGAGCCCTTGGACTACGAGAAGTCGCACAACCACATCCTGTCGGTGGTGGCGTACGACTGCGGCATGATGCAGTCCGCGCCCGTCATGGTCACCATCAAGGTCAACAAGCCCTGCCGTGCCGGCTGGAAAGGTATGTTACAGCGCTTCGTAAGAGTTTAAAGTTTCTTTCAGGTGCGTCGAATGTGTGTGTGGACTTGTGGAGTCTTCACAAACAAGTCAAATGTGTCTGTAGAGTATTCTGTAGCTGCTTGCTAACTTGCTCGCCGATACTGCAAGAAATTGGCTCCAAACCCATTACTGTCCCACTGCTGGGCTCAGGGTTTCTCTCAAAATGTGAGGCCAAGTGCGGATTGGTGGACTTCACTATCCATTAAGGAGATTTTCTCGCTATGTTTTCCTTCACCAAAACAAGTGATCATTAAATTCTAATATGCACATAGGTAACTTGAATGCCGAGTTTAAATTTCTGTTTTTGGTCTGGATTCGTTTTCTTGTATTTGTGTGTTGTCCATGGCGCCTAGGACCCAGGGACGCCTAGTGTGGGGCTATGACTATGTTACGTAATTTATTTCTTTATTATTATGTTTTATTATTACAGTACAATCTCTGTTAAAAATATATAGAGAGATTAAAAATATATACCTATTTAATCCGGTAATAGTTATTAATTTTGTTCACTTAGCACTTATTCCCTTTCGTTTTAGTCGAACCTTGAGACTTGAGAGCCAATCTTTCGTTATCCCCTGTCCAGGCCTCGCGGAGCGCGTGGACTACGCGCCGGGCACCGGGCCCCTGTCGCTGTTCCCGGCGGCGCGGCTGGAGGCCTGCTCCAGCGACGAGCGCTGCCCCGGCGTCACGCGCATCCAGGCCGCCATCACGCTGCAGGCCTCGCGCGCCGGCGTGGCCTGCGACCGGGACACGTACTCGCTACACGCACAGAGGACCATTTGTGGTGAGTGTCTGATAGATGCTATCGAGCTATAGGAACGCAGATTGTACTGACTTATACCAATGATTCAATGCAAGGGCGTGTTGTTTGACTGATGTTTTTTTTTACTGTCTTACCCTAAGATACATGAGCTTTGTATTTAGATACACACATAAGACATCCTGAGAGTAATTGGTTTTATATTCAGTGCTTGAGATTTGACATTTTAAATGGCCGACAAACAAGCCTCGAGGTAAGGATACACCGTCTACAATGTTAACGCCGTTTAGTGGAAATATACCGTCTCACGTGTACATTAGTAACACCATGGGCCAATGCGTTACCGGTAACAAGAGAAGTAAAGAGAAAGAAGGAATGTTCTGGACTGATAATTATAATCGTTTTCATATTTAATGCTTGGGAACCGCCTTCCATATTGTCACAGGCTGTATGCTGCAGTTAATGTGGTGTAATTTACAATGCCCATTTTAAAGAAAGAACATGCTGATATTAATGAATAATCAATGAGGCTTTAAAAGTAGTCAATATCGTGTCCCGTTGAAGAGGAAAACTTGTCCTATTCTTTAGAGGTTTAAGGCACAACTTTGGACAATAAGACCTTGTACAATGTGTCTGTGTTTCCAGGTTTGGACCCGAAGACGATCGATCTGCTGCCGAGCCCGGGCGCCGGCAACGAGTGGGCCAAGTCCCTGAAACCCGATTCAGGTGAGGATTTGCGTCAATTTTTCACGACCAAAGCTGTAACTCTCTTGCTTGAGAACCTACTTTGAGAACTTCATTTCTTTTGCCGAATCATGACTGTACGGATATTTTTTACCGCGACTTGAAAACTGAGGAGCAACTTAATAAACTCGAGCGTCCTCAAAATGTTTGTACAAGGTTCTTTTTTGAGATTCTAAAGTCACTGTGCTGTGCACAATTACGCATGATATGGACATGCACAATTTGTATTTTGTTCGCCGTTATTTCGATCTATTCGCATGGATCGTCGTA
This sequence comes from Ochlodes sylvanus, assembly GCA_905404295.2. NCBI lineage: Eukaryota > Metazoa > Arthropoda > Insecta > Lepidoptera > Hesperiidae > Ochlodes > Ochlodes sylvanus. Next base: position 382,021 of record FR990146.1, on the reverse strand, counting down.
GGGGTTTTAAATAACGGCTCCAAACGTCGTTGTGCAAAAAATTACATCGAGAGTACCCGCATCGTTCTCACTGTATCGTTTTTGTTATCGTATCCTGGTTTTGTAGTAAACTCCAGGGCTGCTGCCTTAGCCTTCTGTTTCTCTGACAAACGCCAGCCAGCGCCTTGTGTGGACAATGAATGAGGAGTTGCTCCCCCAGGTCGCGACGGCGAGCAGATGTTCGAGTTCGACGGCGAGACGACGTCGGCGGTGGTCCCGGAGGCGGTGCTGCGCCACGCGCTCGGCGGCGCCTTCGCCCTGTCCGCCTGGCTGCGGCACGCGCCGCCGCCCGACCACGACAAGCATCGCAAGGAGCACCTGCTGTGTCTGGCCGATGATCACAGTGAGTTGGATGTACCGCCTCAGGGCCTCTGCGCTTCTTGAGAACCATTCTTTAGGTGATCCACGAAGGGCTGGATATTGCCGGCGCGGGTGTTCCTGTCTGCGGCTCTCTTCGGGTCAACGATGAATAGGATTCTGTGAAGTTAGTGCTCTTTACCACCTAACAGCAAGTGGCCAAGTAACATCAGGTTGGATGGTTGTCGAGCAATGACTTTTCAATTGGTTGAAAATAATTTTACAATAAATGATTCCTTCAAGTTTGCTATCATGATCTGCGATTTCTTAACAGAACTTGATTAAACTATTTATTTATTTGGTACATAAATGTATACCTCGGTTGGAAATTGATTCTGTCAGCAGAACCACTAAGAATAAACCAAATACGTGACTCAGTTTCCAAATGACCGGCTACTAGGGAAACGTTTACAACGATGGTGGGATTGTATTAATATGTCTGCGGTGGTGTTCCGCAGAGATGAACCGCCACCACTACGCGCTATTCGTGCGCAACTGCCGGCTGATCCTGCTGCTGCGGCGGGACTTCGGCGAGGGCGACCTCAACATCTTCCGCCCCGCCGAGTGGCGCTGGAAGCTGCCCGAGGTACGCGTGTGTGTGTGCGCGTGTGAGCGTGTGGAGCGCACGTGTGTGTGCGTGCTCGTTGAACGTACGCGTGTGTACGTACGAGCGCACGCATACGCATGTGTGTGGTGCATGGCACGAGACAATAAATGTATTTGTATACTGTCCTAATCCAATTACTCTGTGAAGATCTGATATGATGTAATCATAAGCATGATCAGATTGAGTTAATTTTTAGCTATCAATCTCCTAGAATGTTGAAGTGAAATGCGATAGGTCTACTCACCACCATTGGTGACGGTGACCAGGCGGTAATTGACCAATAGAATGCCGCTGGGGTTTCTGTGGATATGTCTGGGGGAGACCAAGATAAAACACAATTATGACAATTTTAACTTTATTTTACTAAGACATAAATGACTTTTCCTGCCCTCCTGTCGCAGACTGCCCGCAAAGCACACCTGTGTCGATGGGAACGCCGAAACGCGTAGTGACATGACCACCTCTTAATATAATTGTAATGTAATTCCAGGTGTGCGACAACGAGTGGCACCACTACGCGCTGAACGTGCGTTTCCCGAACGTGGAGCTGTTCGTGGACGGGGAGCCGTACCGGCCCGTGGACGGCAAGGGCCCGGAGGTCATCGACGACTGGCCGCTGCACCCCGCGCACGGGGTCAACACCACCATGGTGGTGGGCGCCTGCTGGCAGGGTTGGTTGGCTTTCATTATCTTAAAGTGCACTTCAAAGAACACGTTTACCCAAAGTAGGTTCCGTGAAAAAGAATCGCCGGCGCTTTGTCAGCCGATAACGAAGTGAGAAGACTGGTTAAACACACATTCGAGTATTGATAGAGTAAAGAGTTTTCACAAAACTCATTCAAAGGAGATTGCCCACGGACAGTATCACTAAATCTAAGTTGTGTCACTACTTCATGAAATCAATAATTCCTATTATTAATTTAAACATTTTTTGTAAATATTACAAAATAACAAATTCTCCGGATAAAAACTGACCAAAAAAAAAGTCGTTGTCTTGCTCTTGCTTGACCATTTACTTTGTCGCCATTTGCTTTGCCAATTGCCACTACAAAAATACGATAAGTGGTGGATCAAGGAATCGATAAGTTTAGGTGAAATTCGAATTCGAAATTATTCATGTAATATGATGAATAAGCAATCGATGATAAAATCGATTACAATAACTTGTAGTGGAGAATTTTGATGGAGACTTCTTATGGTGCTGTTATTACTATATTTAAGGCAATGGGTTAAAAATAATAGTTTACAACTACTAAGCCACTGACAACATTTTGAAATATATTCTTAAATGACCAAGAAATAGGTGATTGAAGTTTAGTCTGTATGTATATGATTTCACTAATATCGTTATTCGATTTATTGGAGATAAGCTACTGCTCACAATAGTCAGTATTTTCTTTTTTAACAGTGTTGTCCGATTAATTATAAAGCTTTAATTAATTAGTAATAGGATTTAATAATTAATTAATCTTCTTAATTAATTAATAATAAAATAAGGATTGCATAGTACAAGAACAACGGTGTTCATGTTTAAAAAATTACCCCCAAAAGTGGCGCGGCGATCGCTTGAATCGCTTTCATATGGTATAAATATAGCAGTTGTCAGCGGACTGAAGGGTGCCGAATACCATCAAGAATTCCCGGCACGCATTGATATGGAATGAAACTTACAACAACTTGTTGTCGCGGTTCTTAAAACAGTCCGATTTAAAAGAATTCATCCAAACGATGTAGCGTTCAAGATCGATCTGTCGATCGATTTCAGATCTACATGCTTAATCGATTCTTCGATAAATTAATCTCAGTTTGACATTCCTTCCCTAACCTGGCTGACAAATGAGAATGACAATTAATAATTATTGCTGAAGTGAAGTTCCCGTCCCCGACAGTTACTTTTAAACTCATTTTGAATTCAATAAGTATTATTTCGTGTTTGATTCGTTTTGTTCTTTCAATTTCCATTAAATGAAAGCCAAAGTGATAGCGAGACAGAGACTCCATTAGTTAAGTTATTGTGATAATACCAATTTGACGAAATCGCGAGATAAAAGACTCCATTTTAAGTTATCGTGTTTATTTCAAATAAAAACTAATTAAGTAGTGATAGCGAGTAATTATGGAAAATCCATCTCTTCGGTGCATTAATTGTTCCCTCCGACTGCGATATTTGCGCTGGCAGTCGGTGAGAGAACTTAACGATGAAATCTACAATACACTAGCGTCTTGGATTTTTCCGCCAAGAGTATTTCAATAAAGCCACAAAACATTTAATGGAAGACTTCCGAATTGGATGTGCGCTTACAAACAAGTTCCACCCTGTTATTGAAGACAAACCGGAGTATAAAGAGTATCTAGAAATAGCAAAGCAAAGGTTACATAAATATGCCCAATCATTTGGCTGTAATTGTAGAGATAAAACAATTTAACAGAAGGCGAAGTATCTTTTGCAACATCGACGGTGACCACCCACCCTCACTTGGAGCAGTTTCCGAGGCTTACCATAGAAGATTTAAAACGCTTTGCTGTTGGAACATATCAAATTAAACAAGCGAGATCGTATTATGGGGAACACATCCGAAACCATGGCACATATATATTATGTCGTGCAAATAAATGAATCCATTGATGATGATTTACCCTTAATTCTCAGCGTAGATAATTATCTTCTTCATGGCAGAATAAAGTCTTTACTACACTTATCTTCTGATAAACAGGAAGGAAGATACGGCAAATACCCTGAATGCTATTTCAGGGTATTATTGTAGCTGCCTCGTAGGCAATCGTACTGTGGGGTGTTGTGCACACGTGATGACCATCACTTGGTATCTGAGCTGGGGTCGGCATCACGAGATCACGACATCCAAGCGCCGGCACAGTTTTTAGATTCTATATTTGAAGAATATTGTTATGAAAACGAATAAAAATGCTAAATACTTACTTTTGTATTTTCAATTGCTAGAGGGTTCCCCTATTCAAGTGATCACCGCTAAATTAAAGCTACTACATTAGTTTGATATACATTGCTGCATTACTAATGAAATAAAAATTACATTTCTTAACTAACCTTCAATGGATAAAAATATATGAAGGCTCAGTGGCTTTCATTCTTTTATATCCACTGTTTAGGGGGTCTGGAACGTTTTTCTCTAATTCGCAACTATTATCTAATATAGCGAATGTTTCAGAAAATCGTAAAATAGCACTTAACGGCTTGTTAACAATTTCGAAAATTCTAATTTTAGTGGTCCTTCATTACCATATTGCTGTTGAATGCCGAGAATTATAAGTTTTTTTTTATATGTAATGAAAAGTACTAAAATCATACTAAAAATTAAGCTTAATTACATTATGGCACAATACATTTGATAGCGATACTGAGTTCCATAGTCACTTGGGCAATCTCCTTTCCACCTCGCTGGGGATCGAATCCAGCACCCATTGAACGGCAGCCCGGCATGGTGACCATTACGCCGTACGGGTTGTCAAAATGGAGCCCATAAGGCAATTCGGCCAAAACCGGTCGTATTTAATGATGTCATTGTTGACCACCAGGCACGGAGAGCGACATGAAGCACCACCTGCGCGGCTGGCTGGCGGGGCTGGGCGTGCTGGTGGGCGGCGTGCAGCCCGCGCCCGCGCTGCGCTGCGCCGCGCGCTGCCGGGAGGGGCTCAGCCTCGCGCCCGACCTCTGTCAGTACTCCGCTTGGGTTATACGTTGCAGCTCGGTTGCGGGTACCTGAAGGGTGTCGACGGGACCCCCTTACGAAGGCTTCGCTGATGGACGGCGTTAAAAACCTTTTTATCTTTTGCTGCAATAGATAGAAAAATATACACAGACAAATGCATGGTGTATTTGTTTGTGTATGAATCCGACTCGCACTTGACCGATAAAAGAGCAGACGAGCCATCGACGTCATCGTCGATAAACATTGGCGACACCGAAGGCTTCACCGATGCGTTGCCAAAAATTAAACGTTAGCAGAATTATTTCTGACTTCAACATTGTGACCGAAAGAAAAAAACCATTTAACGTACGACCTCTCCCGTAGACAGTATTACTACTCTTATAAAACGTTACCCTGAAGTTATTTGGTAGAAATCGTTCTATAACGATAACCGCTCGTGTTGTATTATTATTTAGCGAATACATCAGCATATAATTGTGTCTTCTAACTGTAGTGTGTAGCTGAGACACGTTAGTATAAATGAAGTTGAGCCTTATTACACAGTACAAATAAATACTTCATACGCATCTACGCACGTTCCTCACATTCATATTTATTTATTTGAATTTGTTTTATTTAACCGCAGACCTGAAGTCTGTGTCGGTGGAGGGCGACGGCGCGGCCGAGGTGGAGACGCTGGTGCGGCGCGTGGCGTACGGCGACGCGCGCGCCTTCCCCACGCCCGGCCGCCGGAACGTGCACCTCGACACCACCATCACGTCAGTCACACCTTTATCACAATATATAGCCTGTACCGACAACAATCAGGTATACTTGACTGAGTAAATTCTTCGTTACTGCGAGACGCTTCTAAACATTTGAAAGTTAAAGAATAAGGTTATAAAAATAAATTAAGCTGAAGATGTAAATCAGTGCAAACATGCGTGACCGCTTCTGCAACGCTCAATTAACGCGGTAAGTCCAATGCGGGAATAGAAAAAGTACTATCTTATAAGGTTTTACAATTTTGGTTACATTTAAGGGAGATCCTTTTGAGTAAATAAATAACTTGTACCAGGATCCTCTTCCTTATGAATTGGCTCATACCTCATACCTGAGGAGAACATACTCCACCAGGCTGTTTCGGTGCGGATTAGTGGAGGGGTTAGTGGCCAAACCAGGTGTCGGAAAATATTGTAGCCGCCCGAAGACATCCGACATGGCTTAACGACTGTTACCAAATAGTAACAACCGGGACCGACGGCTTTACGTACGCTCCGAAACACGGAAGCGCCCAAGAAATTTATCCACTAGCGGTCACCCATCCAACTGATGTCCGCGACCGCTATAGCTTAAGATCGACTCAAGTCGCCGGGCTATGAGCGCTTTCCTATCACAAGTTAAGCTAAGTTCACAAGGATCGCAAGTTCGAAAATACAAGTGCATTAGCCTTAGTTCAGTATTGGTACAAATATATAATACGTTTGTACGTCGGCCCCCCGGTGCAGCTGCGACAACGGGCGCATCCTGAAGGCGCGGCCGGCCGAGTCGTACGTGATGGTGCTCGCGCCGCAGACGCCCACCATCCTGATCAACGGCAGCGCGGAGGCGGCGCGCGACTACACGCACTTCCGCGCCGGCCTGCCGCTCTTCCCGGACGTCACGCTGCGCGTGCTGCCCGCGCCGCCCGCCGACCACGGTGCGTACGCGCGATTACGTCACAACGTCTTATAAATTGATGAACACCAGCGCGCACGAAAAAGTGTCCCGTTCCGCCTCAATTTATGCGTGCATTCGTGCAAGCGAGAGCGCGGAACCAGCGATAGAGAGACACGATTGGCCTTAACGTTCGGCTTAAACATTCGACTTGCAACGCATCTATCTCTCTTCCCTTATGACGTTACCACGTAAAATTATCGTCTGTAAACACACACGAACTTTACTTCGCAGTTTTTTGAAAATTATAAGACTTGGAACCCTGGCTCCCGGCCCGGCAGTCCAGCGTTCAATCCACTCCACTATCGCTGCTTTAAGGAGTGCGCACATTACACCAACTCGACGTCAACTCCACTCCGACTCCACTCCGTTTCAACTCCGACGTTCCGTTCCGCGATCAACGCTTCATCGACGTCAACTCGACTCCGTCTCCACTCCGTTTCAACTCCGACGCTAGTTACATTACGTCATTGTGTCGGTCGACGCGTGGACTACTCGTCTACGGTGAGTCGTCAACGCAACGTCGACGCGTTGGTCTCGAAACGGAACGGCTATGGGTGTAGGGCGGGGAGGGGCCGTACAGGGCTTTTAAGTATAAGTTCGAAATTCAACCTTACCTTCAAAGATATAAGGCTCATAATTGAATGTTAGCTTTGTCAAGGTTTTAGTCGCGTTGGCGTCGGTCGGTCGTGGAGTCGTTGTAATGTGCGCACTCCTTTATGCCACAGTCCGATACGAATAGCTAACAAACCATATGTGTCGTCGCTCAGAGTCGGAGAGCCAGAAGCTGGACTCGTGCGTGGTGTCGGTGTACCCGGCGCTGAACCCGGACCACGAGGCGCTGGCGCTGCGCGGCGCGGCCACGCTGCCCGCCAGCGACGTGCGCGCGGCGCTCACGCGGGACGGGGTCGCGCTCGCCGGCGCCGACACCGTGCGGAACTACCAGAACGTGAGTGGACCTACGACGTGTACCTATGACGAAACAATTACTACAAACTTGAGGATTATTTTAAAGATAAAAATGCGTGGACTTAAATATAAAAATGCTTGGATTTAAAGATAAAAATGCTTGGATATGAGTTCGATATTCTAGCTCGTAAGTAGTAGTAAGTGCTATGTGTAATGTGAGTAGCAAAAAAAGCTTCTTGGAAGTTTCTTGCCGCTTCTTCTTCCAAGGCTACTCACGGTGGGGATTTGTTGAAGTGATGGCGTAGATTGACTTTCGAAAAGTGTTTGTAAAAACCAACTTCGAATAAATTTCATTTCATTTCATTTACCAGACGGTGCCGGTAAGGGTACTCGCCCACGTCCGATAATAGGTGACCGAGTTTTTGTACGAGAAAAATAGAACGTACTGATAGCAATAGTGCAACGCGCACGTCCTACAAAACAAGTCATAAGAATAGGAGGGAAAATCGGCCCGATTATCTTTCTTACAAAAAGTCTGACGTGAGCGATCAACCTTATGGTAAAATTATGGTAAATGCTTGTGGCTGAAAATATGAGGCTCTCAAGTGACAGCTGTCATGTACTGACCATTAAATGTAGTAAACTTAAAATTAGGAAAGGTGGAGTTACTTCGAATAGAGTTGAAAAAAATATTGTATCGTTATTGACTCTTATTACATGTAAAATTCAGCGAAAAATAATACCGATCAAAAATAGCGTAATAAATACTAGTCACGCCATTCGTCGTTCCGTTTTTGGTTTTTTACTGACACTGAAATTAGCCAATCACGGCTGGCCTTGTGTAATGCGGCATAAATTATGAACCAATTGTGAACGTTCAGCGGTTTAAGTCACGTGGGTGATTTGGTACCATTTTCGAATGACCATTTGTGTGGAAGGGCGTCCTCTATACTTTATAGCTCGTTGAGTATAACAGTTGACAGGATTCTGTCCTCTATTACATAGACATGAAGGTGTAATATTGGTCGTTGTCTGTCAGGTGCTGCGCAAGATCGAGTACAGCAACAAGAAGCCGGCGTACTACCTGAACCGCGTGTTCAAGCTCACCTGCTCCGAGCTCAACGGCCGGTTCACCAGCAACGAGTACGTTCAGACGGTGAGTCGCCTGACAACTGTCAACTGTCAACTGCTATCGATTCAAGGTCGAGGCCGACAGAGAATGACATTTTAACAGAGATGAGCAAAATTTAATCATGATTAAATGTCCATATGAATAAAAAAACAATGTTAATGATTGTTGTTATGGAGAAGAAATAAAATAAAAACTAAAATAAACACGAATCTTATATGTCTTATCTTTCTGTACTGTTTAAAAAGTTATATCATCTATTTTTCTACGAACGTAAGCAGTAGTGTTGGATATTGTGTGTACTCACCGTACGGTTATCGTTTGGTTCCGCCAGCTGACCGTGGTGCACCCGCGCGCGAGCGGCGACGCGCACGGCCTGCGCCCCAGCGGGCTCGCCGACAAGCTGGACGCTGTAGCGCGCGATAAGGTAAACTAAACCTTAATGTCTATTATATAAGGTCTATTTCAACATAATTCAGACAACGGGTTTCACAACTTTATATTTGCTAAGTAGTATCAGATATGTAGGTTAATTTCACTACAATTGTATGAATAGAAAAGAGAGTGTTATAATTGTGCTGAAAGTTACACTGTGAGACTTCCAGTTGGATCAAATTTGCACTACGACATAGTAAAAGTTGGACAGTATTTAAATGAACAATATTATACTAATTAACTCCCGTCTGTGTCCACCCCCAGTCGGTAGAGGCGCCGGAGGCGGTGGCCGCGCAGGCGCCGCGCGCGTTCGCCGCGCACGCGCAGCGCTCCGTGCACGCGGCCGACGTGCCCGCGCCGCGCCTGCTCGACGTGCGCGCGCACGAGCACCACGCCTCCAGTCAGTGCACACACTCATTACGTTAATCTTCTTCATCCTCACGACCCGTAACTGTCCCATTGCTGGCTCGGATCTCCTCTCGCATGTGAGGGGTACAGGCCATGGTCCACAGCGCTGACCGAGTGCGGATTGCCGGACTACACCCACCTTTGGGGACATTATGGAGAACTCTCAGGTGTGAAGGTGTCATCACAATGTTTTTCTTTACCGAAGTAAGTGATAATTAATTTCTTATTCTACTACTAAAACTTTTGAAAATTGGAAGAGCGTGCAAGAGTCGAACCGAATACACGTTCGGGAGTTAAACGATCAAACTACGTACATCTATCACTGTTATTATTTCAGAGGATATAATTATGTATATGTTCGAACCCTGTAGCGTCTATATTTTTCTTCTTCTAATTACGTGCTTTAATGATTAACAATAACAAAGTAACTAGCGTCGTGGAGCAGCGCGGGGTGTTCTCAGTTACGAGCGACCCGTCCCCTATAGCGTGCCATTGATGTGTGGATGCAATGACCCTCTCCGCAGACCACGTGGCGCTGGTGATCGGCGCGGTGTGCGCGGGCGCGGTGGTGGCGCTGGCGGCGCTGGGCGTGGCCCGCGCGCGAGCCGCCCGCGCGCCGCGCACACGCGCAGCGCCCGCCGCGCGCCGCCGCGTGCCGCCCGCCGACGCCGAGATGGCGTGGGACGACGACGCGCTCACCATCACCGTCAACCCCATGGAGGAGGTACGGCTCATTGTGACTCGGGTGGTCGGAGGAAGTTTTTGTATTTCAGAGATTCAGTTATTTTTATTCTCGATTCTACGACTGAAAGGTGCTGGACAAAAGTTGTAAGGAATTTAATTTCCAACGAAAAATGTTTTTACAAATTTTATGTGAGACCAACAGTTTGCCAGATACACCATGGTGTAACCATCTGAAATCATGAAAATGACATTGACAATAGGCATGACAGTATAACAAATAAAAATTTGACATTCACATGACATAAGACATTGACAAAACTTCACTCGCAGCAACTTCAACCTGTTATTGTTTCGTAACAGCGGAACTTCACATATTAAAATTTCACATTTCTCATGACGCGCCTAAAGAAGTATAACTTCAATAATACAATGTGATGTCGTCGTCAGGCGGTCCCTGAGTGCGGGCGCCGCGTGACGTCAGCGGCGGCGGCGGTGGCGGGGGCGGAGGGCGACAGCTCGGAGGGCGAGTCCTGCTCCGAGTCGGACTCCGACCGGAACGACTCCGATGACGATGAGGAAGAGGGTACGTGTACCGATTGCGACTTTGTTTTACACGCGTACATTTTTCGATCTATATTTCACTCACCTAATTATATATTGGCACATCTACATTTTACAGAAACGAGGATCAAAGATTTAATGAACGTTTAAAGTCAATTTAAGGGTTCGTTTTACGGGTTTTTTACAGATTTAAATCTGTAAAAAACCCGTAAAACGAACGACGGTTTTGCTTCCATAGATAGACAAAAAGATTTTGAGTTTATGTGAAAAAGTGTAAAAACAAAAGTTGTAGATCTTTTTATTACCTAAAACTTTGTCACTAAACTTTTTTCCATCGGACTTGTAGTTTTGCCGGGAATCGAGATAAAACAGTTTTTTACCGTTAATTTTGTGTTATTTACGTCTAAAAGCGACGGTGACCACTTACCATCAGATGGCTCGTATATTACCGTTAAACATTACAAAAATAGTTTTTAATATAAAGTATAATTCGTCCACAGTGGTACCCGGCAAGCAGCACAAGTACAGGAACATCAGCCAGCTGGAGTGGGACAACAGCACGATGTAAACCCACCCATCCCGCTCCCCCCTTCACCGCGCACGCGACACGTACTTAACGCACTATCGCCGTCTCGCTCGCACAGCACCGCCCCTCCCGCCCGCACGCGTGAGCTAAGAAACCGGACAGCGCGACGATATGTACTTTGTTGTTGGGTATATTATGTGTATGATATAAATACACTGAACAAGATGTCATGATATTTTTTCCGTAAGTACCCTATTTTATAGTAACTCAAGTTGATACGCTGACCTTATTTAACAAGTAATAAATTGTCAAATAAGTATGGAAAAAAGTGAGTAAAGTAGAAACCATAAAAGAACAAAACAAATTGAGTGGACAAAAATATAATTATTCAGAGAGATAGAGAGAGACAGAGAGAGGTAGGCGAGCAGTAAGAAGAATTTATGAACAAGAAATTGAACATGAACGGTTGTGCTAGTAATCGACAGTTTGACAATGTGACAAATTTTACATCGTATTCATATTATACATTTCTAATTGTGGGAAGTTCGTCCGATAGGCGTCGCCGGTTTCTTTACTCATGTGCCCGTAGTCTGTCTCGCTCGCACTTGGCGTTTCAATGTGTGCGTGTATGCAACACGTATGTGTATCGCGTGCAGCCACACACGCACATTATTGTATGGAATTTTTGTTGATTTCAATTATTGTCCCTGTATTGTTAAATGTTTGTTTACATTAGATAATGATGATTGACATGATTTTTTTTTGTATCGAGTATTTTGTTGTATTGTATTAAAATTTGTTACCCGACTCGTTTGTACTTTGATTGTTAAAAATGTGTGTTAATCTTATTATGTCGTATAGAAACGGGATGTCACTTATTCATATAGATAATAATTATTAAGTAATTTATAAATACATGTTTTAATATGATTTTAACAGTGCAATGAACATTGAAACGCTGCGGGTGTGAGTGTATCAAATAGTACATTTTAAATGGAATTGATTTTGTATAATTGTTGAGACTTCTGCTACTTGGAACCATCGCTCGGACTTAACATTCAATAATCAACCCTAATTCCGTAGAGACAAGATCTATGTTGATCAACATTTTTAATTTTAATGGTTTGACGTTTGCTAGTGGGATTTCTACTCTAATTGATCGTAAAAAGGTTTATATTACATGTTAAGTTCGAGCGATCACATCACAGGTTGACCTTTTAGAGAATATAAAATGCTTTTGCGCGGCACAAGACTTCGTGACTCCTTCCGTTCGTAGTACTTCTAAACTAAGTCTCAAGTTTATACATAAATATATATTAATAAAATAAATGATCATATCAAATTTATACGTAAAAACTACACGATTCTTTCGCTTGCTTTCGTAGGAGTTACTTCGATTTTTCTAAACGTTTTGACGTATGTGGAACAGTGCGGTTGTCCGTACGTGTATGTATTTAATGAGAAAATAATAAAAAATAATATTAGTAGTCGTTGTAACTTTGGTATGGTCGGTGGTAAGTATCGTAGCGTAAGGTTGGAACACTCGTTGTATATTACATGTTGTATATGACACCCTCCTATTGCGACTCACTGACAAATTGCTCCTTCAAATATTATTTTTTCATTTGGACTCGAGAGGTGCCCGGTTCGACCAATCGGATCGCTCTGTTTGTCGATACACAGTTTTAAACCAATGACGTGCGTTGTTTTCACCAACGAGATTATATCAATTTTGAAACAATATAGCAGCAAGTTTGGTGTTAAATTTGAAGCTTTTTTTACAACGAGCGCCTCTTCGACGTTCCCTGTCAGCGTCTGCGAGTGTTTTCGTCTCTTTTCCGCAAACGAAACACGACGGACTTCAGTTTGAAAGGTCAATTCGGCATTTATGTTAACAGTATTCGGGTAGGTTCGAATGCATTTCTGAGCGGTACAAAACGATCCCACGCGTAGTGTTTAAAAAAAATGTCCAAACACTTTTACCTTTTACGAGCTTCTCAGATAAAAAAAATCGGCTTAAAATGTATATTAGGCACAGAGTTATTTGAAAACTTACATAGATGTATATTACTATACTATACAATTAGCTCTACAGTATCGGTTTAGGATTCTGCTACTATATTATAATGAACTATATAATGATATATATATTTTGAATGCGTTAAGGGAATTTTTACTAACAATTAGGTACTAAGTGGCTATGTGTTAGTTTTTCGTGACGCGCACGCGCACAACAGTAATCAAACTAAAATAATAATAATAATAAAAAATCTTCGGGAAATGGGGACGTCAAGGTCCCGCGTAGTATTAAGCGTAGTTAAGTTTCCCTTATCGTCGGTTGTCTCACTCGCACGCACGAGTGAACCATCGCTCCATCTCCCTCTGGGGTTGCATATCAAGGATAGTTTGCCATATTAGCGTAGTGTCGTGTCCTGTTTGTCCATCAATAAGCAATTCGAGATACATAATCATTGGTGTACTGTCTGTCAACTTGTCATTTTGACATGTGTTTTTTGTTATGCAATCTGTGGATCGTGCCGCGATTACAACTTATTTTTAATATTTACTTCAATGTTTTCACTTTTACTGTTTATTCGTCTGTTTTGATATAGATCTGACACTTGACAGTGACATTTGATTTTGACAGCTGTCACTTTGTGTAACATTCCCGCGGCGCGCTCCACAGACTGAACAGCGAGCGGTGCGTTCGGAAATGTTTGTTTATCATGTTATTTAGTAAATGCTTTAGTGCCATTTTGAAAAGTTTTGTTGCAACGAAGTTGTACCGTCTCCCGGCGCCTGCCTCGTTCGTCTATTGTTGATGTCGACTCCACGCGTCATCTCTAAACCGTATTGCAGCCATGAAATCAAAAATAATGTTGAAATTTTATACACACACAACGATACAATAATAAATGGCTAACTACTTCTGTTAAACTTCGTATTGTAGCTAAACAATACTCCTCGAAACCTAATAATATATATTCTTAGTCAAATTTATCTGATCGCATTTTACATGATATCAAGATAGCAAGCATTCGGTTTAGAGCTAGAGAGTGGAGTCGGTTGTCGTCGGGTTGGTTCGACTTCGACCAGCTCGACCCCGTCCAATGGCAATTTCCCAGCCGGCGTGCCGGCGTGGCCCAGCGTGGCCCAGCGTGGCCCACGCCGCCGCCGGCGAACCTGCACAAAGCGGCATTTCCAGTTGTTTTCGACGTCGAAAGTATTATGTGGTAGCTACTTACCTTTTATCATTATCACTAATGATTAATTTTACATTTTATCTTTCTTTTTGTATTATTGTGGTATTATTACTGTATACTTAGGAACTCCTTTGATGTATGAATTATTATATTTTAGCTAAAAATAAAGTTGGTTTAAAATATATTGATTGTTGTTTCATTTCGAAGTTATGAGATTTCTTTTGTTTTAATATAATCTAGGTAGTAGAGCCTAGGATCTACTACCTATGTAGAATAATTAATTTTATTTGCTTTGCATAGGTAGTAGAGCTTAGAGTTGGCCCGGGGTAGTACTACCGCCCGCCACGGTACTTAGTACCATTTCTACCGTGTAATAATAAAATTGTTTTAACAGCAATTGTGTTCCGGATAAAAAGGTGTGGTGCCGGCTACACTTTTTAGAGGCGACCATCTCGGTCCTCAAGGGTAGCAACACATCTGTGACCGAATTATAACGAGACTCTTACTAACATTTACTAACTGGACTCTTACTAACAACAACTAACAGGACTAACATTCACTAACAGTCCCTGTCCCAGTCCTCATACTTACAAACTAACCAACTAATGTTCTAACACCTTCACCTAACCGGACCAACTATCCCAGTCCCCGTATGAGTCTTGTTCAGTGTCGGTCACAGTTGTCATGGGCGGCAGCGGAAGGTGGTACTGCATGCTCGTTTGCTACCTTAAATCAATAAAAAAATATTTAAATAAACTAAAAAAAAATTAAATACACTAAAAAAAAAAAACACTAGCACCTATCTTCCACTCATAGTAAAGGGCGCTAAGTCCCAAATGTGAACATTTTTGTCTGTCATGGTACTCACGGTCCACGGATGTATCGTGCTTGGCGTGGTTGTACAAAACTAAGATCATAATTTTAAACGTAATTCGAGATTAAACTTTTAGCTACTTATGTTGCTCCAACTGGAAACAGAATCCAGAACATCTCTCGAATAGGTCTGCTAGACGCTGAGACAGCTTAAGGTCGATTAATCTCTCGATTCCCTGGATAAGTTGGTAGGTAAAGTAACACTAATGTTGTCATGTTGTGGCTTTTTGACAGCTCACTTGAGGATTCTTTAAGAAAATTGAGTGTCAGTCACTGTCTGATAGGTGAATAATGTCTGGCGTACGTACCATACTATGCATTAACATGAGCTGAACTTTGAAGGGGTCTGGTCCTCGGAACAAATGGAACGGAACGAAGGGAAGGAAGCTCCAAACTTGAAATGATTACAAGCATACTTGCAAGTAAATGTTTCGTCCCATGTACACTACATAGATGGCGTTATTTTATCATAATCATACACATAGTAACTAGTTGTCGGTATTCTGTCTGTGCAAATGACAATGACAGCTCGCTTCGCAATTCACTTCACTTCACTTCAGCAGCAGCGTCACGTCACGTCGTACGTGAGATTGACAATTGTGAGATTAAGATTATATTTCCGTTCCGTGTGAAATTTTGGTGGAATAATGTTGAGGAAGTAAGTAAAACGCAAATCAATATTATTGTGCTAGCTGCTAAGACTTCACATTTGCCATCTATACTACATAATGTCTTACTTTGAAACTCACTGTATCTCACTCATTGTATCACACTCCCTCCCTTCAGAAATGAATTCGTCTGTCAGTGAAGTGAAGTAAGATGGCGTGACATTTACAGTTATAGTTGATTTAGAAAAACATTTCGAGGGCGAGCGTGTAGGTGCAGTAAAATAAGATTGGAGCAGATAATACGTCGGCCGCGGCCGTTGAATCATGTTGAACGGTGCTAGTCAACCGCAAATTGTGACCAATCAAATTGATAGATAATATAAAGAGGTTATACCATTAATTTGTCGCTTTCACTCTTGTCTGACAATGCGGATAAATGACGCGTTAATTAATAAATTATAATTTGATGATTAATTTGTATCATATCAGACCAATGACATTATAAGTAAAAAGAGGTAGACATGTTACTTATATGAAAAATGAACCTGACAAACGCAACCGAAATATTGCACTGACGTCTATTGGCGTTAACCATAAGTGTCATAGATAAATGTAACAGACGAGACATTTATTCTTAGAATGATTTATGCCTAAAACTGCTATGACTCTTGGAAGTACATAATATTAACATTTAAGATTAAGGATCATAAGCAAAAAAGAACATTCGGATATGTTATATATTATAAGTAAGAAAATATTATATAAAAAAATTAAAACAAAATATTATGGTATAAGTGAAATATGTTTTTAATGCAGCACGTGATTTAGATGTAAAATCATGGTTATTATGAGTTAAATTAATGAATTAAATTAAGTTGTCATCTATGTCAAACCTTTTCTTGACGTATATTTGCCTTCATTTTTAAAGTGGTTACTACAAATCCTACTATAATTTGAAGGCATTAAATAATATTCACATCTTTGTCTCCGCACAACAGTTATCCAATTTTGTTGATTAACCTTGTTGGTAGGAAATCTACGGAACATTAAAAAAATAACGGTTTACTTAACGTAGAAACAAAAGAATTCAGCCTAAATTCATAAAAAAATCTCATCGTTACACTAACAATTTCTTGTCTACCTATTGTACCTACTGTCTGCATTGTTGCCTCTAATCTATGATCTTAGCGTATGTGTTATCTTTGTTACACCTGTGAGTGAAGCAATGCTCTATCTCTTTTATCGTTTGGAAACAAGCTGTGATTCATTAAAATAACAAATTATAAATTAATCTATTTAAAATTTCAATATTTTTATACATTTACCTGTGATATGATATACCGTCCTCTTTCTTTACCTTTCTATCATAATTGTTGCACTTTCGAAATGCACAAGAAGGCATTTTACCTTTTTTTAGTATGTAGTCGACACGTGCGCTCACAATGACAGCCGACAGCTCGACTGATTGCAACGGCCCGACGTCGGGCCGTTTCCACTGCACGCGTTAGGAGCGTTGGTGGCGTATCTAGTGTAATATATCATTGTATCAGACCATACATTTTGTAGGACAAATATTTTTTTTAGACCATAATCTTGAGATTAAAAAAAAACAACCCGTTAGTAATAAATTTTTTCGAATCATGAAATCGACATATTTTATCCCTGCTATCCCTGTTAGCTCCCACAATCGAGATTTTTCGTTCAGAAATTCTTGGGCGTCTCATCAAAATTAAGCGACTCACGAAAAATTAGCTTGTTAGTAATCAGATAAAAAAATGTACTAGGGATCCCGGACCATCGGTAACTCAAAAACCAAACGCCGCATTTAATTTAGGTAGGTACACCGCCGTATTTGAATTTATACCTATTAAGATATACATACTAAGGTATTATTGTTTACGATAATGTAGAACACAATATGCCTGTAACGTTACGATTGCTAACTCATCGCGGATTGTACACATGTCATTACGATACGGGTACTCACGATATTTATTTTGTATGCCATTATTTCAGACCGAACACAAACACGAACTAGACGGAAGGTACCTGTACAGTAGTAGGTATCTACCTACCTTCCGTCTATTGTATTAATGTCAAATGTCATTGTGTCATCCTGTCAAAAGTTTCTTCGCGCCGTCACAGTGCAGCCGTGACCACGATCCATGCCACTGGGTCGAAAGGTAATAATAAAACAATATGCCTGCATACCCTCAGTCCCGTCGAGCGCTCGACCATTCCGTCTCCCGAGCAGATCAAGGCCCTGCTGCAGTACATCGAGGAGCACCCGGAGCTGGCCGCGGGGTTCCCCAAGCTGCCGGCCGCCAAGAACAAGGTCAAGAGACAGTGGGTGCAGCTCGCGCCGCGGCTCAACAGCATCGGGAAGAGCGTCAAGACCTGGCAGCAGTGGACTAAGGTTTGGTCGCACTTGTAGACAGGCGGAGATGGGCAAAATGTAATCATGGTTTTAGATTACATCACAGGCTGACATCACGAAGCCTGAATCACGCTATTGAAGTTTTCTACACCGCTCGCATTTATACAAGTTAAGGTACAATTTATACAAGTTCCGACAACTCGGCAGTCGGGGATTCACTGCATCCCGGGCAAGACGTCTTGCCCGGCCGGAGATCTCCCTTTGCTAAAACAATTACATCTGGAGGCACGGAATGCGCCCGAGAACGTTAGAAGTTGAAGTTGAACCATTCAAGTTAGGCATGGAATGCGCCCGAGAACGTTAGAAGTTGAACCATTCAAGTTAGAGTGTGCCTAATGATATAATCGTAATCCTTAATTATGATTAAGCACATTTTCGGGAAAAATGCACCACATGAAAATTGTAATCTGTAATCATGATTACATTATGTTATGCCCATCTCTGGTGACAGGGAAGCTCCCGGCTTCGATTCCTATCCGCAGGGTGAAATCGAATGTTCCAAGTACCTACGTCATGGACGGCCCCCCAGTCGACAGTCTTGAAGTCACACGCACAGTCTGCGCGAGTCCGAATCAGACTTGACCAGTTATCTTAATATACCTATATATTTCTTGTGTTCGTGTGTATGTGACTGAACTCCTCCTAAACGGCTTGACCGATTTGGTTGAAATTTTTTGTGTGTCTTCAGGTGGATCCGAGAATGGTTTAGATTCACAATTGGACCCGGTAGGTGGCGTTGCTGTCGATATATCACTAAAACATTTTTTAATTATAAAGCGGTACGAAGTACGCTGGGACCACTAGTTTTATTATAACTTTTGTAATTCACTATCTGTTGCCCGCGGCTTGGCCCGAGCGGAAGTGCTATTGACTGATTTTCAAACAAACTTTCAACACGAAGTTGAAACGATGTTTTATTATTTGTAACAAAAAAAACATAGGTAATCCTCAAGACCAATTTTTATAGTGTCTGAAATTTCTTACTAACCTAAACTAAGTGTTTGAAAGTCAGTTGTAAGTACGTCAACGCGGGCCAAAACGCGGGCAAGCAACAACAACAGGCAACAGTAGTAATAAATGTAATGATTCGCAGTTTTGGGCAGACAAGAAGCTAGCAGTGAATAGGAAAGTGGCGCTCCGCGAGGCGGCGGTGCGCAGCGGCAGCGACCCCGACATGGTGGTGGAGCTGAGCGACGTGGAGCAGCAAATCCTGGCGCTGGCCTGCCGCGCCCGCCCCGCCCCCGCCGCCCCCGCCACGCTCGCCTGCGTGAGACCCTCCGTCTTCTTTATAGTCTGCTAGTCTTTGCTCGCGCGAAAAACGACAAAATACCGTTAAAATTATCGCAAGGGAACGTATCGTCGTCAGGATAAAAACTATCCTATGTCGTTTATCGGTTCACCGGATGGAGCGGGAAAAGGTAACGGACAGACAGACGGACCTACTTTTGCATTTATAATATTAGTAAGATATGTAGCTGATGCAGAGCAGACGGTTTAAATTTCCGTTCTTGGTCTATGTGTGTATGTTCTTGTCTTGTGTGTTGTCCATGGCACCCACGACACAGGGAATCCTAGTGTGGGGCTATGAGTGTGTAGCGTAGCGTAGCGTTAATTCCTATAGTGAAATAGACATGGCGAACACGAGCGGCGCTCAGACCCTCATGGACAACACTGAAGTAAGATTTCATACGATTTTTTATAGAATTAAGGTAGCAAACGAGCATCAAGCACCACCAACCAACACAGCATAAGAGTCAAATTGGGATTAGACCAGTTAAGCGAACACTGTGACGACTGGAGCTCTGTCCGCGCTTTGGTTTTTTTTAAAGCCGAGGGGCTGTCGTAAAAGCAGACAAGCCAATTGATGGTAAGTGATCATCGTCGCCTATGGACACGAGCAACTCTAGGGGAAACACCAATGCGACGCCAGCCCTTAAGAAGAACTCTTTTAACACCTTTTTGAAAAAGTTCATAGCAATTTGCATGTTCGTGAAATTCGGACCGTAGAGGTTCTCCACGAATCCTATCGATGTGTATGAAACTTTACCACTAACACTTCTTGGAGTGGTGTTGTGGTGTAAACCAGTTCTCATAACGGTTGATCTAATAAGGTAAACACATTTCAGAAGGCCTCGCCCTCGCCGGAGCCCTCGCCGGAGCCGCCAGCCACCACCTCCTCCCCTTCGCCGTCCCCCCCGCCCGCGCCCTCCCCGCCGCAGGGCTCCTGTCGAAGCACCAGAAGCTCGTTCAAACGAGCCGCCGCCAGTCCACCGTCGTTACGCTACACAGGTAAAGTTGTGTATTTTACTACCTTGTTGACCTAAGTAGTTACTTAAATGTTGGTTTTTGGGGGTCCTAATTGAAGTTAGTTGTGATATTGAGTGTCCATAGTTCCATACCACTCTGGACACCCCAGTTTGGAGTTGTACGGTGTTTGAGCTTATATTATTTAAATATTTGTTGTTATTTGAGTAAATTGGCTGCTTGAGCCTTTATGTTTAGCACTTTACACCACCAGCAGGGGAGGTTGGCGTAGTCTCCGGGATGCTTGGATACCCTTTCACATTTTCCATTTCGAACAGGTACGAAGCGAAGGCGCGGGCAGTCCCAACCACCGCCAACAGAACCGAGCCAGCGACGGTCACATCTAGCGAGGCTGACCGAGAAGTTTCTGAGCATAGAGGAGCAGCGGCTGGAGCTGGAACGGCGGAACACCAGCATCCTGGAGACGATGGCCGGCGTCGCGAGCCAGCTCATGGAGCGGGACTTCGAGCGGGAGCGGGTGTTCGCCCAGGCCCTGCAGACGGTGGGAGACGGCCTCCGACTGCTGGCCGACGCCTTGAGGAAGGATGAGCCGATTGAATTGATTCTACCTTGACACACCTGGACAAGGTGAAACCAAATGCTGCAGGGTATAACACGTTAATTGTGCGGAAATTTACTTAGCGTGTTTCGTGTCGTGGCTTCCGTGATATTCGACCGCAACGCGTTTCAGTAACGAACGAAACTATAGGTAATAACGCGTTCTAAGCCTTAATTGATCCAACCACACGACGATTTTGTTATTTGTTACTCCAAAGAATATTCGGTCGTAAAGAAACCCGGTGACCGGTTCTAAGATTTCCTTCCTTTTGTCGGAAAACTTAACTAATTCTTGTTAATGAGACTGGAAAATAATATTTATTACCACTTGAAGGAGCTGGGAGTAGAAACTAAGTAGGTATTCATTTCATTTTATTGACACTAAAACTTTATGCCTAGTTGTTAAGTTAATAATAATTATATTACATTATACAATTCATACCTAATCTCGCTTTTTGATTAATCTCCCCATTCTCCCCGTAGTAACTCACTAAACTGTCGTCACTGACAACCTGGCAGATGGCAGAATGGTGACCATTCCAATATTCTGTCTATCCCGTAGCATATCTAATCCTCAAGTAGTTTTTCACGTTAAAGAACCAGACGAGCCGCCTGATGGTAAGTGGTCACCATCGCCAACGGACCAGTAAGACCAGAGGCATCGCGGATATGTCGCCGCCCACCAAAGAGGAAGGAAATAAATTAGGTACATAAAATAAAAGCATATGGGCACAATGGACACGCAACAAACTGCAGTACCTACCTAATGTCAATCGTTAGAATAATAAGGTACCTACTAAATTATTCTAAGATTTACCTATCTATTAAACTTTAACTAAGTACTTAAAATCAATATTATGTAGATAACATGAGTAGGTATAGGTATATACATAGGTATCGGACAGTTTAAATATGATATGTTTGTCTAATGTACCTACTTAAGTTAATTTTGTACTATGGGGCTTAAAAGCCCCCGTTCCCCATGCGCAGTCTCGGCGATCCTAGTGCGCAATGTTACCCACACAGGTTGTTAAGATTGCGCATTTAAGTACCATTTTTTATAATAATAAATAACGCTTAACACTCATAGCCCCACACTAGGTTTCCCTGTGTCGTGGGTGCCATGGACAACACACAAGACATCAAGAACACACACACCCAGACCAAGAACGGAAATTTAAATTCATCATTCTAATTTCCGCCTCGCTGGGAATCGAACCCAGGACCCTCGGAACGGCGATCCGGTGTGTTAACCATTGCGCCGTCCGGGTCGTCGAAGTTTTTTATAATATGTTCAATTATTTCAAAAAATGTTAGGTAGGTACTAAATATTTAAATCAGTTGTTAACAAAGTAGGATATTAATTTTTGTTTAAAAATAAATACCTAAAGATGATTAGGTATGCTAATTAAATAATTATCATCAATGTATTTTTTAAATCATGAAATTACGTGTTAATTAGTAGAAATGGTAGGCCGTTCTAATTAACAACAATAATAAATACCTAAATGCTTGATTATTTTTTTCTTGACTTAGCAAGTCAAACGTAAGGTAAGTGCGCAATCTTAGGTGACCCCACCCTAATAAGTAGAACTCTCCGGTACATAATTATGCAGCTTTCGTCACAATGGATTCCTTCACCATAGGATAGGAAGGATCTCCCTTTGCTAAAACAATTACATCTGGAGGCACGGAATGCGCCCGAGAACGTTAGAAGTTGAAGTTGAACCATTCAAGTTAGGCATGGAATGCGCCCGAGAACGTTAGAAGTTGAACCATTCAAGTTAGAGTGTGCCTCCTGATATCATCGTAATCCTTAATTATGATGATTAACCCTTAATTAGGCGCATTAAGAAAATCACACAAATAGTCGCATGGGGTCACTACTGACCCCAAACAAATATATAAAAATGGAGTGGAAGAAATTAATAAAACAAAGTATGTGTTATTAAAAATACTTAAATGCTTTATTATAATTATAATAAAGCATTAAATATATGCATAAAATAATAACTTTGACTTTAAACAAAATCAACTTCTAATATCTCTTAAAACTACTTATTTTTGATATAGCCGAGATCAATTAAAAAATATATGTAATTCATATTCATCAACAGATTCTTCTATTCTGCATTCAATGCTGTAAGTCCTGAAGTGTTGCTGACAAACAAATTTACCACACTTATGGCATTTATTTGACACTTTTTTTTCGTTCGTTTGTTGTCGTTTTTCTCTTTATTGTCACATAGATTGTCTAGATAAAAAATAGTACCCTCCAATGATTCAGGGACATTTTTACATCTTCGGACTCTTCAAATACACTTTCCGAGTCATGAGCACTAAGTATAGGAGTATTATTATCTTCCGCAATTTCACTATCCTAAGTAGAACCAGCGACGTCTTCCTCATCATCGGATAAATCTTCCAGCTATTTCTGTAACTGATTTTCTTTATTCATATTGAAATTTAAATTAAAAGAAAAAAGAAAGCATTACAAAAATAAAGACAAGAGTATATAAATTAAATATTACACGAATACAAGTTAAGATATATCCATTTATTTAAAATGGATATATGTAAAAACATAAAAATGAGAACTTACCTTTTGCCAAAAATTGTTACGTAATTGGTCGCATGGGGTCAGCACCTAAGAGAGCAGCGACAAATGTGTACGCGTTGGGTTTCCGACCCAGACTGATTTGCATACAACAGGTACGAAGCGAAGGCGCGGGCAGTCCCAACCACCGCCAACAGAACCGAGCCAGCGACGGTCACATCTAGCGAGGCTGACCGAGAAGTTTCTGAGCATAGAGGAGCAGCGGCTGGAGCTGGAACGGCGGAACACCAGCATCCTGGAGACGATGGCCGGCGTCGCGAGCCAGCTCATGGAGCGGGACTTCGAGTGGGAGCGGGTGTTCGCCCAGGCCCTGCAGACGGTGGGAGACGGCCTCCGACTGCTGGCCGACGCCTTGAGGAAGGATGAGCCGATTGAATTGATTCTACCTTGACACACCTGGACAAGGTGAAACCAAATGCTGCAGGGTATAACACGTTAATTGTGCGGAAATTTACTTAGCGTGTTTCGTGTCGTGGCTTCCGTGATATTCGACCGCAACGCGTTTCAGTAACGAACGAAACTATAGGTAATAACGCGTTCTAAGCCTTAATTGATCCAACCACACGACGATTTTGTTATTTGTTACTCCAAAGAATATTCGGTCGTAAAGAAACCCGGTGACCGGTTCTAAGATTTCCTTCCTTTTGTCGGAAAACTTAACTAATTCTTGTTAATGAGACTGGAAAATAATATTTATTACCACTTGAAGGAGCTGGGAGTAGAAACTAAGTAGGTATTCATTTCATTTTATTGACACTAAAACTTTATGCCTAGTTGTTAAGTTAATAATAATTATATTACATTATACAATTCATACCTAATCTCGCTTTTTGATTAATCTCCCCATTCTCCCCGTAGTAACTCACTAAACTGTCGTCACTGACAACCTGGCAGATGGCAGAATGGTGACCATTCCAATATTCTGTCTATCCCGTAGCATATCTAATCCTCAAGTAGTTTTTCACGTTAAAGAACCAGACGAGCCGCCTGATGGTAAGTGGTCACCATCGCCAACGGACCAGTAAGACCAGAGGCATCGCGGATATGTCGCCGCCCACCAAAGAGGAAGGAAATAAATTAGGTACATAAAATACAGGCATGCCAAAAACTGCAGTACTTACCTAATGTCAATCGTTATTGTATAATAACAAGCATTATTAACATCTTTTTAGTATTCATTTGATTCAACTAAAATAATAAGGTACTAAATTATTCAAAGATTTACCTAACTATTAAACTTTAACTAAGTACTTAAAATCAATATTATGTAGATAACATGAGTAGGTATAGGTATATACATAGGTATCGGACAGTTTAAATATGACATGTTTGTCTAATGTACCTACTTAAGTTAATTTTGTACTATGGGGCTTAAAAGCCCCCGTTCCCCATGCGCAGTCTCGGCGATCCTAGTGCGCAATGTTACCCACACAGGTTGTTAAGATTGCGCATTTAAGTACCTACCATTTTTTATAATAAGTAATAAATAACGCTACACACTCATAGCCCCACACTAGGTTTCCCTGTGTCGTGGGTGCCATGGACAACACACAAGACATCAAGAACACACACACCCAGACCAAGAACGGAAATTTAAATTCATCATTCAAATTTCCGCCTCGCTGGGAATCGAACCCAGGACCCTCGGAACGGCGATCCGGTGTGTTAACCATTGCGCCGTCCGGGTCGTCGAAGTTTTTTATAATATGTTCAATTATTTCAAAAAATGTTAGGTAGGTACTAAATATTTAAATCAGTCTTGTTAAGAAAGTACTTAGGTAGTAGGTATATTAATTTTTGTTTAAAAATAAATAAAGATGATTATGGTAATTAATATAGAAATAAATAAATAAATTAATTATTTGGATTATTATGACTTCAATGTATTTTTTTTAATCATGAAATTACGTGTTAATTAGTAGAAATGGTAGCCCGTTCTGATTAACAATAGGTATATTGTTAATACCTAAATGCTTGATTATTTTTTTCTTGACTTAGCAAGTCAAACGTTAAGTGCGCAATCTTAGGTGACCCCACCCCATTATGTAGAACTCTCCGGTACCTATGCAGCTTTCGTCACAATGGATTCCTTCACCATAGGATAGGAAGTAATTATTAATTTTTAATTAGCACATTTAAATTAAATTTAAATAGCAGTATTTTTGAAAATTAGTGAATTTTTGAAAATAAATTTGATAAGTAGGTACGATCAGGCTCGAACCCAGACCCCCCTGTTCGAGAGTCCAACCACTCAACATCAATACGTGGGGGATCACCTAAATATCAAATGAAAACAAAACATTTAACTTTGATGTTGACACATTGGCCACTTACATACGAATTTGTTCGTAGGCAATGTCAACATGGCGGAGTCCTCGAGCTCTCTACGGCTCTCCTACTCTGTGAATCGCTGCGCAAACCTTATAAAACCTTAGCCAAACATACTGTATAATGCACGCAACGCCACTCGCCTAATGAGAGTGAGAGAGACGCAACCGGGCTACATGGGAAAGATCGAAAAGGACGGCGAGAACGAGTTAGAAATGCGCAACAGAGGGAATGAGATGGCACGATTTTGTTCGCGGAAACGCGAAAGGGAGGGGTTCGGATGCTGTATTGCTGTTGGTTTGAATTATTGAAGGCGGCGACCGCCCTTTGGCTGCGAGTGGCGCGAGGGGGCGCGGGGGGCGCGGGGGGCGCGGGGGCGCGCGGCGCGGGGGGCGGGGGGGTGTTTGCCGGGCCACTTGCCGCGCGCCTTTCCACCGTCACACCAATTTCGGATTCGCCTCGGCCATCTTGGGCCATCGGTTCCGCGAGTGCAATGACCGGATAGGATGCTCACTTGGAGACCAGGGATGGCGAGGAGGCAGCTCTAGGACAGGTTGGTCCATTTGCCCTTTCGCTTTTTGTTAGCTCCTAAGATTTTTCGGGAAAGGTTAGATGGACTCCACTAAAATTTAGGTAGATGTATTAGATACATACCTACGCTAGGCATGTAAAGATACTGTACCTAAACCTTTCTAGTTGGAAAACAATTCAGCAGGTAATAGGTACCTATTGATTTAAACAAGGTAGGTAAGTACCTAAGTTCAATTAACCTACCGATGTGTATTTACTTACCTACCTACCAGGCGCCCGAAACTTTTTATACCTACTCACTCGAACTTTTACGCCCTTTTTAGATTAGGTTAATAACAACATTACGCCAAGATTTGGGGATAGGTACCAACTTATATTTATTTATTAAGCTTTTAATTTTAATAGTTACAGAATACAAAAATGGTCTATATAACCAAAAATCACACTTCTGTGGCAAAAAAAGTATTAGGGACTGTCTCCGATTAGAATTTTGAAATCGTAGCATCGCCAAATAAGTCTTCTGTGACCTTTTGTGCCTTTGCCGGGAATATCATCGCGAACAATACCTACTTAGGTAGGCTTTACCTTATCTATTAGGACATCTTTTCTTGGGTTTGTCACTATAAGCGCATCCCGCGTCTCACATCAATGTTAAAAATAGATAGGTATGTTTGAGTACCTACTGAAACCTCTTCCTGTTCAGTTTTCGATTGAATTTGGTGTCGGCGTAATGTTTTCTCTTAAACTTTTCCTGTTACCGTTACTTCTACACTGACTCCCTTATCTTTCATATCCTATTTCACACAATCCATCCATCTTTTCTATGGCTGTCCTCGGCCACATTTATCGACATTCATTACAATCACTCTTCTTGTCACATGCGTTTCCTCTCGCCTCATCACATACCTACCTACCTACTCATATCACGACATTCGGCTGCCTTTCAGCTTTTCTGTAATTTGTGTTAGGTACTTTCAATCTTCCTTTAATATACCTACTAACTTTTTACTTTATACTTACATAATACCTACTTCTTAATAATTGTCCACCAATCCGCACTGGAGCAGCGTGGTGGAGTATGCTCTAGGCCTCCTCAGGTATGAGGAGAGACCCGTGCTCAGTAGTGGGCCATTAATGGGTTGTAGCCAAGCCAATACCTACTTATTCTCATTACCCCACCACAACACTCTCATCTTCGCAACATACCTACTCATAACCGACTTGTTTGCAACCCAACATTCTGATCCATACATTTAAGTATTGGAACCAACGTAGTGATAATACGTCTCACTTTTTGTAAATGCATGAGATGATAACAAAGTATACAATGTTAACCGCAAACTTGTTAATTATCACTAATCCTAGACAAGCCGTTCCGTTTGCCGCAACCATTGACTTATTATTACTATGGACGTCGGGTCCGCGCTGAAAAATGTCCGAGCCAAATGAGTAACAAAACGCAAGGAGAGAAACAATTCCGCGTTCACGACTGCAATCAAAATTAAACCGTGATGTAATGATTTTAGTGCTTAAATTACCTTGTTAACATTTCTATTCTTGCAATGGCTGGCGTTCACGACTGCAATCGAAATTAAACCGTGACACAATGATTTTAGTGTTTAAATTACCTTGTTAACTGCATGACATGACATGACATAACTGACTAGGACATTTTTATCGCGATTTTAGTATGAGACTAGATGTCCATAGTAATAATAAGTCAATGGCCGCAACCGATATATTTGTACTCAATTATCCCATTATAATATTTGAAGAACTGTCCCGACGCAGGAAGTAAACCGGCCACTGAATAAAGGCGAGAGGTGGTCATTGTGTGGCAGCGTAATTACGTAAAAGCCTTGCTAATACTTTCTTCCGCTGAGCTTTGGCGGAAAGTGTTGTGAAAGAGATTTTGCGAAAAAAAATGTTCTGAGTGAAATATTTGACGCATTCTATTTAGGAACTTTTTGCGTGGTTGTCAACATAAATAAACGTCTTAGCAAGTGTGGAACGGAATTTAGGCTTTTTAACTAATAGGTAAAGTTTGAAAAAGTAGATAATTATATACCTACCTACTTCGTCTATAAGCAGATAAGCCCTGTTTAATTTAAAGGTGTTCAGCAACAATCTAGATAGGTACTTACGATTAATAGGTATCCATCACGTTTTGTCCTCTTTGACCAACTTTTCTAGTGACAACTTTCTCCATGACATGAACAAATATGACATATGCACGATCTGATGATGATATCTGAGAGATTTCCCAAAACTTTGCTGATTAATAAAACGTTGCCATCCAACGAATAAATCCTCACCTTATTATCCCTCCCTCGGAATACCTCTTCACACCTATTTAAACAGATTGCAAAGGCTCAGTTGTTGTGCGTCGCCGTCACCGTGAGGCTAATCTAATAACTGCCCTCCCCTCCGGAGGGTCGTGTGACGTCAATGGAAGGTTGAGGGAGATTACCATGTCGTTATTAACCCCATTAGTGAAGGTGTGAAAGTAAGTGTAGAAATTATTTGCATCATTTTATTACCTCTTCCCTTTATGTTACATAACAATTAAGTACTATACCTAATCATATTTGATTCTTAGCAATAAGGCAACTTATGAGCAAAAATCCTCTGAAAATATTGTCGTGTAAAATTATCTGTTGACACCAGTTACCTACGTTCGAGCTACAACGAGATAGAAATAATTTAAAGATGGGATTTCTAGAAAGTTCTCGAAAAGAAAGTACAGTAAAGAACATGTGCGAGCAAGATAGAACAAATATAGGTAAGTATAAATAGAATTTCTCGAATGTTCTCAATGTAACGAGACAATAAATTAAAAAACGTTTAAATTTGGAAAGTGGTGTTCGAAATTAGGAGTAGGTATATAAGGCGATCTGAGACACGGCATGGGCAGTTCAGTTCCGAACGCGAATCAGGAAGGAGGACGAGAAGAAGGAGAAGGAATAAGAAGAAATGAAGAAGGGTAGCGAATAGTGGAGTAGTGAAAAGTGTTGGGACTCAGTAACAGTGTCGCGAGTGTAACTGTGGTTTAAATAAAACGCCATCTATTGGAATCGGACTTCCTTTCCTATCCCTTACCCATTCCTGTGACAATATTACCTAAACAAATCTTGAAGATTATTTGTATTAATAATGTTATTGCAATTATTCATACAAAATACATGGATGGGTAAAATGTAATCACGATTACTGTAATCTGCGATTACATCTGTAGGCACGGAAATGCATCCGCTAAGTACGATCATCAACAACTTTACGAACCTATTCACTAAACTGTCGCAAATAATAGCCGAGATCTATACAACCTACTGGCGCTACCTACATTTGTATGTCCCTATACTTTCAAGGTTCCGAAACGAGGATTCTCGTGTTTTACTTAGATTTTGGAGTTACAATGAAGTGTCCATGCGCCATTAAATTTTTATTTTTCTATTTAAAGATAGTATGATAAACACCATTCGAACGCTCCATATCAACTAAGGAGTTTAGCAAGGAAGCATGTTGAGTCCACTTATCTATACATACTTATTTAAATTCACTCACTACCAGATGTCATTTATAACGTAAACGGAAAATAAAAACCTCAGTAGCAGCCCTCCGCCCTCACAAGATAACATAAGCCACGGGGTTGTGTCGCGCTGGATGTAATCAGGCGAGTTGTCAGGGGTGTTTCAATTGTGAAAGGTGTCATAGGAAAGTGTTGAACCAATCATCAGTTTATAACCCCATCGTTTCGCCAGACTGTATCATTGAAGTTTATTTGCACTTGAGTAACTTTCCTCATTTGTTTTTGTCTAAAATTTAAAACGCTACACACTCACAGCCTCACACTAGGATTCCCTGTGTCATGGGTGCCATGGACAACACACGAAGACAATAACAGCCAGACCGTGTCCAGAAATTTAAGCTCATCATTCGAATATAGATTGATCGATTCTGATTCTTTTAAATGTTCACGATTGAGAAAAATAAGAGTAAAGAACAGAAAATATGGCATTGACGACTGTGGCCCTGCCTGCGAAGCGAACGGTCCCGGGTTCGATTCCAGACCGTGGCAGATATTTATGTGACGGATAAATATTTGTTCTTCAGTCATAAGTTAAAGTGGTGTATTATTAGTGTTGTGTATGTCGCCGGCGATACGGGGAATTTAGGTGCGGGGGAATGAGTGTGTTAGCGTTAATTATAAAAAACCGCTAAAACCGTATTGGAAGTTCAACTTCCTTGTTAACGGTTTATCAACTCTGAAATCTGAACACATGCATTCATATAGTACCACTTATATCATCAATTTCCAGTCAATTAAAGTAATTGGAACGTGACCGCAAACTGAATTCATTTTTAATTCGCGAAATATTGCTGTCAATTGTTCCAACCCCCCACTGTTCACAGCTTTAGAATCGAGAGTTTGAGCCAGGGTTGGGGCAGGGTGTGGGCGCGATTGTTCCTAGCTCGTACACTCGTACAATTACTGAACAATGCGAGTGAACTCGCGAAATATGCTGCGGTCGTAGACAGAGAAGGATATAGACATCTGGACGTGGCCAACATGAGATAGCACGACAAAGTACAATTTGTATGTCGCACAAGAAAAGTTCGACATCAGCTATCAAATTTGCTTGTAAGAAACCGTGCTTTCTTTGAAAATCCCGCCACGCAACGTGAGACAAAACATCGTATCATTCTGTCTCGTTTTTCTCGTGTCATTGGCGTAAGTTGATCCTTTTCTTATGTGTGTGCGGACTACGGCTGCGTGGTCGGAGCTCGGGCTTCATGGGCGTCGCATCCGGTGGCTTTGTTTTGGATTTTGAACCTTTTGTTACTCGTGACGTAGAATGGGGATGGTGGAATGCTGCAGTTTTTGTAAAAACTATAAAGATTATGTCCGTTTCACCTGTGCGTTGGAGATTTACTCCGCTGTGGTTATACTTACTCACCAATTTAGTAAGAGCCTATTGAGTATTGTCTTGAAGTTACTAGGAACTTAATAATCAGACAGGAAGATGGGCGTAATGATTCACTCCTTATTTTACGAATGGCAGTGCGATGTGGTTGTCTGCAAGAGGTGTTAAAGAATTAAGGTGAATACCCGCCTTGAGGTCGGATGACGGAAACGGGATGAAGGAAGAACGAATATTATGGTTACGGGGTCACCACATCTGGTATAGTACGCTCACCCAAAAATATACCTAATTTCACCTTTTGTATCATGTACCTTCTTATATATCAATCAAGTTATTTAACTCAACACCGTATTACTTATATTGAATAATTTTAGTCATCTGTCAAAATTCCTTACTTATTACATCTGTAATAAAATCCCCTGTTCAAAATACTGATTCTAATGCCTGTGACGGTTACATTAATTTTTATTCACTACTACAAAGCTCTTGCCTATAAAATACCTACACGTAGACACTATTAAAACTTTCTCAATAACATATCTACTCGTAATATACCTAATTGAATTGAAATACTAAGTAGCTTCCCAAGATAATTACACTTATAACATTTACGAGTACCAAGAGTACATACAAACAAAGGCTTTCTGGGTCATCAATGCGGCCGGCGACGTCAACAGCACTTCCATTTTTTAAATTTAATTGATCAACTTGTCATATAGTAATGAGCGAGCGAAACATAACCCTTTGTGACTATAACGATTCTGAGAACAATCGAGGGAATGAGGCACTTCAAATCGATTATAATAGTTCCCTGCATTATTCGTCTGGCATTGTTGTGCCAACAACATTCACGGCGGAGCACCTGGTTGCCAGGGTCTGGGGGAGATCGTCCACGATTGCTGACTTGCTCTGAGTAAAATGTTAAGATTTTCACACAGATTTGGCAAGTTTATATTTGGATCGATTGTTGAAAATTGAGATTCTGAAATGTCTACCTAGATACTGAAGTCTGTATGTACGAGTAGATCGAGGAAACGTTTTTGATTATTTGTGGACATTTTCTGATGTCGTATCGTAATTATAATTTTGTCGTATTCGAAGTCGACCGGTCGAAGGTTTTTGTCATTCTACTACCTATAGGTATAACTACTATCATGCAAGCAAATGTTTTTATGTACCTAATATGTAGCTAATAAAGTGTTTTTTAATAAGTTATATGTTAATAAAAGTCTTAAAATTTCATTCGCCGTTGTACCTTCAGCTATTGATATCGATACCGAGTAGGTGTGAAAAAATCTATTCAAAAATTAGCTGACACACATCAATATCAGATTGGCTTTAGCACAAAAGCGCCCGTTATCGACAATCTGGGCCAATATCAGGATTAAACCTCTCAGCTAACGACCGCGTGTTATCCGCGACGATCGCATCTAATCTGGCACAGCCACTACAACCTCTCCAGATAATAGATACGGCACAAGCTGAGCTTCCAAGAGGACACAGGAAAATCTATTTAAAAATAAAGGAATAAAGTCTAAAATTAAATGAGAGTATCTGTTTGATGAAATAATTCTTTGACGCGCCTCTGGGCACGACCGGCTGAAGGGTTATTATTCTTTA
Organism: Ochlodes sylvanus; assembly: GCA_905404295.2. Classification (NCBI taxonomy): domain Eukaryota; kingdom Metazoa; phylum Arthropoda; class Insecta; order Lepidoptera; family Hesperiidae; genus Ochlodes; species Ochlodes sylvanus. Next base: position 348,981 of record FR990146.1, on the reverse strand, counting down.
AGACAAAGGAAAAGCAACCATTTGTCTTTGTGTTTCAGTGTCTTTTTCTTTGAAGGTGTTAAGAAAACCACTGGAACGATGAAACATTTTCAACCTTATGTCTTTGACGATGTAAGCGATTATTGATACGCTTGTTGTGATTAAGTAATTGAGACGTGTTCCGCCTTGTCCGAGATGGCTGGACAGATAATAAGCCATTATACTATTACGTGTTAGTGGATGCTTCTATCTGTACGTCTTCGTTTAAAGTTGGCGTGTCTGTTACTTTTATAAGTAACATTTACCTTGTAATTTTGGACCGAATATAACATACTAATGATACCAGAGACTGAACCTCGCTTCTCTGAATCTATGCTTGTGTAGCGTAGGTACACAAGCATAGATTGGTTTGAAGCAAGGTGTACGCATTCTAAAAACTCCTTATAATAAAATCGATCGAATAGGTTTTGTGCATTTCGGTCGGAGATTCAGAAATATTGTGGATTTATCGGACAATTATTCGGTCTCGGTGATGATTTTAGTGTTACTGGTGTACAGGGACCCACCCAGAGAGTGATACTCAGCCAGACTGATAAGAAGACGCTTCCCGTTCCATATCTGTCGCTATTCCAGGTTGACTTGGTTATTGGGATGGATGAAACCATTATACTCCCTCTCTGCTCGGGCCAGCCGCCAAGCGACTTGTCTTGCTTGTCTAGCTTGAGGGCCTGTATTTACTTCCTTTGTTTTCCTTCTTGGCCGGCGCCGCATCGATGACGCCTGTGTGTTTCTGATGCGACGTGATCACTTACCATCAAATGGCTCGTTTGTCTTTTTTTTGGAAATTAACATAAAAAGTGCTATTAAAGTACCTATTCAAACATTAAAATTTAATTATAAATATAATGAGAATGGAGAAAATTACATTTTCAAATTTAAAAGAAAATACTGAAAGAGTCCCAAAGCAAAGCGACTCAAATCAAATCCTTACATTTCTGAATAGCGTCTGACGGCTGTCACATCAAGACGTCATTACGCTTTGAGCGTTGGCGGGAATCCAATCATTAGTGTTCACGACATCCGTCACCCGTAATCCTTAACATCCATCCCTTTCTAACACTTCGCCCCTTCTACTTCCCTCTCTTTCCCAATACGATAATCCGACTCACCACCGCCAAAAATAGTCGAACCCTTGTCATTAATAAATGTGCGAATAATTCGCCGACTATTACAGGTCCAACAGTTTGGTATTTGCGAAAGTGGTCATTATAATCGACCAGTACATGTCGAACTGTGTGGCCGAGTATTACGTTGGTGGGGTGAGATCGTTCGAGCTGGTTACGTTAGTTGGAACAGAACGGCAATTGCATGTGATGTGGGGTGTTTTGGTTGATTTGTGTGCGTTTATTGTGAGCCGCAAATTGTTTATTAGGACGGAGAGTGGTTTCTGATATGTTGACAATTCATTTGGATTTTGGTCACGTTGTAGTTCGAGGAAATTATTTTGTGTCACCCTAGAACATAATTTTGCGCTCGTTGATAGTTGCAACTGTTGCTAAATGATTTTTAATGTATTATTTTCAATATTAGGTACCTATATTAAACACTTGTCTGTTTATTTCAACAATTCTTACAACTTGGAATAGTAATAGGCTTATTATGTGTAAGATGAGCAACTTGTAAGTGATCACCGCCGGCCATGGACATAAGTTACACTCAGGGCATCGCCGATGCGTTGCCGGCAAAGAAAGAAGAGAGAGAAAAGAGATAATGATTCATCTGAAGGATGTAGGTATTTCTGCGTTTTAATATTGCCCAATTTTTAGTTTTTCTTCGTTAATTATAAAATGTAAAGCAAATGAAACCATTTATACCAAAATTGATTTAAGTAGGTATGATTTGTTCAAATTACAAACCGAAGACGATTTTTATTATTCCCATCAGTCTCACGGCGTCACAAACGCAAAAATTACCTACCTATCGATAATTTGGTCAAATATTATCATGCCCCGTCGATTTTCTATGCAATTCTAAATCCGCTGCCACTTGTGCCACTAGAAGTCGTCAATGTCTCCGCGGAACGGATGTCACGGTCGAAGGGTCTCGCGATCGGCAAGATATTAAATTTTAAATTCCATACTTAAGCTTTGACTTTGACAGCAGCGATCAACTTCAGCCGGCGACGGGCGGTAACAGAGAGCCGAAATGTTTTGAAATCCAAATCTTATTGCGGAACATTGAACGGGTTAAGTGTCTTCTTTATAAAATAATTTGCCGTGTACAATTTATTATTGACAATGATTTGGTTAACTAACTTTAAAAAGAAGACCGGTCTGATTGTCTGATTTTCCTACTTCTTATTTCTAACTACCTAAGTAGTAATGATTAGCGTGAAACGTGTAAACAGGCAAAAAATCTAAAAATCATAATAATAAAAATGATGTGGTGTCGTGGGACACCAGGTAGGAACGAAGTTCCTTCGGCTAATGTGGAATCGACACAAATTGCAAAAAAAATCGTGCTCAATTTTATGTAGGTTTTCTTGATTTTTCTCTTAAATTTTGCTGATTAGTTTTTATTTAAGTACAAGAAAGTATTTAGGAAATTCAGTATTTTAAGAAATAATATAAAATAATATAAAATATAATATATAAAACAATAATATAAAACCCATGTGTATCCATTGTTATATAAAAGTATAGAATAGAAAATAAAAATGCATAAATTTCATTTGTGTTTTATTTAATTAGAGAATCTTGTATATTAATCAAATCACAAGCTATAGTAAAAATATGGTTAAATGGTATATTTGTCTGTTCTTGAATCAAGTTAACTAAATAATAACAAGTTAAAGGATTGCCAATATAAGAACGGGGGCTTTTTTTAATTTTATTCAAGGTACACTCTAAGGCATTTAAATTTTCTCGTCTTTTGTCATCCTGTATAATCACTACAATCTGAAGAAGACTCCATTTGAAAAGATATTGATGATTCTGTGAAAGTTACAGAGGGAGTATAAGATGTATCACTATCTGATTGTTCTATTTTTTAACAATTTTACTCAAATAATGTTTAATTAAGTTTTTCCAAAACAACTCATTTATTCTCAAAATAAGTTAGCTTTTCTCAAACAAGTTGGCTTTTCTCAAAATGAGTAAACTTTTCCAAAACGAATAGGCTCATCGAACGTCACTCAATTAAATGTCTCTTAAAACAAGACTAAGAATAATTACATCTAACCTGTATACATAGCTCTCATATGTATCGTCCATCCCGATACAACTGTCCATTGGCACTCTCCAATAACAGAACTGAGCACCTCTCTCTAGTGCCTTATAAGAGCTATGCATTGTACAAAAATAACAATGATCAAATAATAATTTCAATGAGTTACGTTCGACAAGATGGCTGAATTTTATTAAATTTTCAAAAACAAAAGAAATCTTATTACAGTGAATTAATCATCAATCAGCTAACTTACTAAGCCATATCATAAATAACTCCATATGTTACAACCCTATTTTCTTTTTAACTATTAACTAACCATTTAACTGTAACTGTCAATAATTAATTATGTGACCGTCTCTAAGTATCTAGACTACCTATAGTCACCAGTAAACCCTGTGTGATAAAGCCAAAGATGGGTAGGTACTTCAAATGTTATACTCCTAGTACCATATTACCACAAAATTACCAAAAAGTTATTAACTTTATCAATGTCATAATTAGAACTCAATATTTAACTTCAAAAACTCATTTTCTTGATAATTTAGTTCCATTGTGTCTAGATTATCATTTTATTATTTTGATGTTATTCTATTTCATAACTAATGAATAACAACTCAAACTCAAAAAGTACTTGGTCATACCTGACAAATCCTTCAGCGTGGACTTGTGGATAGCGACTCCTGGATACAGGTGATGCAGACTGCAGCTCTCTTTGACCTCATGTAACATCCTCACTCAATACTTGTATACCATGATATCCAGATGACATCTTGTACTTCATAGTCATCTCAAAGCATCACAGCCTTGCTTGAGAGTTCATATTGACATCCAAGCTTTCTCAGTAACTAGCTAGTTTCTTACGGATTCTTTATCCCAGCTTCTGATATCGGCGTCAGGTAGGTCGGGTGTGGGTGTTTGTATGGTTTTTCAGTCGATTCTACTCTTTTTAGCATGTATTTTCATGAAAGTAGGTATTCTTCACATAACCTCCGTTGTGGGCTTATTCAGCGATTCTCAATATTGATTTAAACGTTTTAACCACTCGCTCTATCCGCGATATCACATTTTATTATAACTTCATCAACAACTTTAAGAGACTCCGCGACATAAGACAACTTTCATAACTTTTTCCGCGGGAACTCAACATAATCATATTCTCTGTTTTCTGACAGATCTCGCAAACTCCACTTACATAACCAATGTAAAATATATTATATTTATAATATAAATATTTATTTATTAATAAAGAATAAACTAATACTTACGTATTTAATTCTTTTGCACTGAATAAATATAGTAATAATTTCCCACTATTAGCACTGTCACTTTCACTTGCCATTTTCTTTTACTATATTTATTTACTATATTATTATTTTATATTACTATATTATATTATTAGTTTATGAAATTATATGATATGAAAACTAATTAAGGCAACGGCGAACGAAATGAAACAGGGAGAAAGAGAAAGGTAATATACACTACTCGCTTGTGTATGCGACTGTCGCGCATGCGCACGTCTCATTATTCCACGCATTCTTCCTTACGGTTTTACTATCATATATTTTTCAGTTCGGTCGCCGTAGCAAAACCTATCCCCTCCAAGCCTGCCGTAAGGAACTTCGTTCCAATAAGTAATGCACGCAATAATAGTTTTTTTCATCTCCACCATGGCCGTGGGCCAACAGCGATCTGTTACAGATAAGATTTATCATAGATAGGTATGTATACCTAGAAGATATATACTCGTAGATAGAGTTATAATTCGATATCATATTTTTAAGAAAGGTTTTAAATGACACAAGACTGAAGAATCTGTCTCCACAGTTCAATAAGACGGTATATCATAGCCTAGTGTATATCATAGCCTGTGAACGAACCGCGAGGTTCGATCTTACCTAAGTTTAATTTTTCGTGTTTGGTTTCCAATTCATAAATGTGCAATTTTTACGCATAATGTACGTTAAGTTGAGTTATAATTCTTACATCTATAAACGCTACAATATTTATTTATAATCCTTCTAACACCCCTAATCCTTCCGCTAAGCCACAATTACTGTGCACCGTGACACTGAAAGGATGCTCCTTGGTTAGTAAACAGACCGAGACATTCAGGATGTTTACAATGTATGTAACCGGTAACAACCAGTTACGTAACCGATGTCTCGCTCACTGTCATACTCAACAACTAGCGGTTAGTTGTTTTAATAAATATTGTTTTAGAGAAATGGCACAATGGTGACTTTTGAAGTTTTTTTTGTTTTTATTAGTGTATGTTAATTGTTCCACAAAAGAGCCAAAAAGTTCCTAATTTTGTTTTCATTGTGTCAAATATAAAATAAATAAATTTATATTCATTTTGTGTTATGTGTGTGTTCGTCTAGATTTGAGTATTATAAAAATAAATGAATAATTAGGAATATTAACAAAAACAGTCGAATATCATCGTACTTTTATGGGGGCGTTGAAATACCCCAGGTAACCAACCACGTAACAAAACTGGGAAATGACCTGCGGCAGGTTAGGAGAGAGCCGTTAAATGTTAATGGTAGATACGTACCTAAGTGTTAAGTCTTAAGTCTAAGTCTTCGGTTTATTTACCATGGTTATTTATCATCCATGACATTAACATAATAACAAGTACTCGACGGTGCGTTTAAATCACATAATTAATGCGCTGCCGCCAAAGACAAGAAACCAAAACGAAAAATCTCAAATGTGCATGTGCTCCTCTGCGTTGAGTCAAAACATGCAAAAATCACGTTTCCTTTTATCCAGCCGAGGTCGCTCTCAATCCATCAAATAATTGAAGTGGCCGCCTTTAATCATTTCAAATACCCGGAGGTTTGTGAAACAGTGGGATGTCCCGCTGAGCCGGGGCGGAGAGTGGCCGGGATCAATCGGATGAGGGCCGCGTCCCTCAGATCTTCCCACACTCTTGTCTCGTGTCTTAATGAGGCTGGTTGAGAGGATCGCGATGACTTTATGACTTTAGGACGGTTTTAAGACAGCTTTTTATAATTTAAAGGTGCCGTAATTAAACATTTTTTAAAGAATGATAGTATGACTGATGTGATAGGTGATAAATAATACGCAACCGAAATTTCTTACGTAAAGAATAAAATATAAACCGAAGTTGTTTGAATTAAATTATTTCACAATGTCCATAATACTTTTATATTAAGTTTGGATAGTTGTAGGAGGAGTAGGTACTGTCTAGGTAATTTAAAAACCAATTTTGCCAAAAACATGTTCAGCATCTGAAATATTTTTCTATATTTTCTTCTCTATTCTCCCGTTCGATAGGTAACGTATCGGTGATACCTTTATTGTTTCTGATGTCCACGAGCGACGGTGAACACTTAGCTACCATCAGGTAGTCCATGTATTTACATAAAATATCAAGTTATCCTCACTTCCTCACTAAAATTAAAATGTATTAATAAGAACCTACCAACTCATATAACTGAATGAACACCGGCTAGGTGTTTCACCAAGGGGACCAGTTTAGACATTAAAATTAGCTAAAATTTAGACCAAAATTAAAATCTAATCCGACGTTAGATACTAGTATCCAAAATCTGTTCACTGCAACACTAGTAGGTATAGGGATTAGGTATGGTTAGGTACCTTTAAAAAAGAAAATTAGATTTTAGGTCAACTTATTCCGTTACTCCATTACCGATATGAATACCTACCTTAACGTATTATTTCCTCTTTTAAACGTAAACCGCGCATTGTACAAACACCGCCGAAACCTGCTAAAACAAAAACAAAAGATGGTTCCGACGAAAGCAGTCGCCAATATTTATACACACAACTCACTTTTCTAATTAGTAGCGAAACTACAGTTTGAAATCTGAATGCGGAGCTCGAGGGCCCTCTGTTCCGCGGCTATTCATAAAACGCAATGCGAACGAATGTTTGCAAACGATTTCTCCACAAAGGCGCCGCGACAAATCGAAAAGGGTACCCGCACCCCTTCACCCCTTCCAATTTGCTTAAAACAAGCGACGTGCTCTTTGTACTAAACCGCGCCGACAATGCGACACTTACGCGGGATTGCTGTCTGCCATTAACGGGTCCTCCCTCTCTGCAGGTACTCCAGCATGCAGCCCTTCCAGTCGTCGGCCCGCCCGGAGGGCCCGCGGGAATCCTCCCCCGAGAGGGCCAAGTCTCCCGACACGCCGACGGCGCCCGTCCTCAACTTCTCCATCGCCCGACTGATGGAGCCGGATAGGAAGAAGTCGGTCTCTCCCGAACCTCCCCCGGCACCGGGCTTCCTCTCGTACGGGGCTCAGCTCCTAGACTCTGCCTTCAAACAGTACATTCCAGCTGCGAGAAGACAATTGGTCTCACACTATCCATTCCTCTACTACGGACCCGACCTGGTGTCTTTGACGTACGCGCACCAGCTGCACCTGCCGCGGCCGCCTCCCGTGCAGTCGCCGGTGCAGCGACCGCCGAGCCCCAGGGCGCCGGCGGCAGACCACGCCGTCTCCTCCACCACCGGCCCGACGGCTTCGCCGGCCAAGAACAAGAGCTTCGCCTGCGGGGATTGCGGCAAGGTGTTCAACGCACACTACAACTTGACGAGGCACATGCCCGTGCACACCGGGGCTAGACCGTTCGTATGCAAGATCTGCGGGAAGGGGTTCCGCCAGGCGTCGACGCTGTGCCGGCACAAGATCATCCACACGTCCGAGAAGCCGCATAAGTGCTTGACGTGCGGCAAGGCCTTCAACCGCTCGTCGACGCTGAACACCCACGCCAGGATCCATGCCGGCTACAAGCCATTCGTTTGCGAGTTCTGCGGCAAGGGATTCCACCAGAAGGGCAACTACAAGAATCATCGGCTGACGCACAGCGGAGAGAAAGCTTACAAGTGCAACATCTGCAACAAGGCGTTCCATCAGATCTACAACCTGACATTCCACATGCACACACACAACGAGCGGAAGCCGTTCACTTGCAGCATATGTGCGAAAGGGTTCTGCAGGAATTTCGATCTCAAGAAGCATACGAGGAAGCTTCATTTGGGGGTAGGGAGCTCCAACAATGAATCCTCGATGGATACGCAGGATGAGTCTACCCAGGAGGCGAGCACGAGTCCTGGGGAGGACGGAAGCCGAGCGGCCGCGTTCAGGCCGTTCCTTGGGGCCGCGTATCCCCGGATCCTGGACCCGGCGCGGATGACTGCCCCGAGCACGTTTTTCTCCAAGCTTTTGTGACCTGAGGCCATCTTCAACGACTACGGTGAATCTAATGAATCAGCGAATTGATAGAGGATTTGAATTATCATATAATTGAAATAAATTGATATTTATCGCTTGTGAATATAAACGAAATATATTTAGAGTACGTAAGTAGAGAAAGTTTTGAATCTGTAACGTATCCCGCGGTGTCTATCTAGGTATTTTTAGAATTATTAAGCCGTCCCGTACCTGCGTGTGATTTTTAAGTGTTTCAGTATTACTTATTGATCTATTGAAACGGCTAAAGAAAGCGGTTTCTATTGTTATGTTCAATTACCTCTAGTTATTTGATGTCCCTGATGTTCTGAGGGTCTGCTGATCAATACAAATCAATTTAATGGATCTTCAGTGTTTTGAGTAGGAAACTTTTACTAATTTTACACAAGGAAGGTTTCTGAAGAGCTTGGTCTTTAATTTGAAGCCCAACTAGGTAGCACCAGCTTTATTTTCTCGTTTTATTTCCAGTCAGACCACGACTGTCTATCTGTAGTCACCATGAATGTGTAGAGTCTGAAACATACGGGCTTTGACAGATAAAAAAGGTGATTAAGTTCGTTGTAAATCTACGCATATTCGTAAATATCTACCGTAAAGTATCTACTTCCCACACCTACTAAAAGTGGGCGATAAAAGCCTAGGCTCTAATCGTCTAAACGCTAAGGACTTTCAGGAAGATTCACAAAAATATTTGAAGGCCTTAAGAAAGAGAAAAAAATACTCAAACGAGGTGATAGTTAAAATATGTTGAGAATCTGTGCTGTAAGAAATTTATTTGCATATGGATAATATTTAAATTATCACTGTTTACTATTTTGGAATATAATAGGAATAAAATGTTCATTATTAAAATAACAATATTAGCTTAATTTAATTTGGGTGTTTTCAAAAATGGGTTTCCTTTCTTGTGTTAAATTAGTTAATTATTTAATAAGTTATGAGTGTAGTAATATTGTAAATATTTAATACCCCTATGTAGTTATGTACCTATAGTTATTTTGTAAATATTGAATGTGTTTACCTACTATAAAGTTGTTTAATTTTGCTGGACACGAAAAGTTTCGGCAGCGCTGGCAATAGGTACATGAGAATGAGATGTAATCTTGGTACAAAACGTAGGTGCATTTATATTTCAACAATTAAAATTTGAATATACTCGTATCTAGTGCAGTTGTAGACATTAAAGTCTCGTCTATTGGTTCCGTCTAGTTCTATCGAGTAAAATGTTTCTAGTTGAAAGGACAATGTTCATTGAAGTATGGAACCATGGGCTAAAATGGCATCTAAATCAGTTGTTCTAAAAATTTTTGTAATAAAATCAATTGCTTACTTTAGCATTTATGAAAGGTGAAAATGGGTAAAATAAAAATACTGATTTTGACGTCAGTGAAAATATAAAAAAGAATAATAATCGCAACGGGGCAGTTTGACGCGACAGAAAAAAGTATGGGTTACCCATTGACATATGATATGGGGTTACCGTATGAACATATAATCATAATATCATGATTTCTATGGAATTTTATTAATTTAACTTCAATAGAGATTTATTGCTGCTGTGTTGCAGTAGAACTAGACTAGAACGTAATAGACCGTAAGACCATATTGCAATCAGTGGACTATGAAGTTATAGCGTCTATTATATTATTGTACCTCGGGAATGTTATTATTGCAACAGTTGGACAGTCTAGTCTAGGACATTAGAAAATATTGATAGTAATGTCCTTAAGACCAAAAGCGTTTTTACGTCAATCGATTTATGATTTATATTAAGTCTTAACCCTGCGAATATCACCAACGACACGATAATAATCAAATTTCAATATGGCAATAACCAGACTTTATTTAAATTTAACACTTTCAATTTAATTTAATGCTATCAATTAGATACAAACAATAAGGTAGGTATACTAATAAAGTAGACGCTTTGTACACAGATTTATATCGTCGACATAGAAATTGTTACCTGTAATCTGAATATATTCCAATATTATCTATGTATGTATTCCGGTTGGGTCTACGTATCGAAATTCTCTCTTAACTTATGATATCATACAAAAATAATGTTTATATCGTTATCACGTTGTTCCCTATTAAAACAAGAACTGTAAAAACAATTAAAGTGTTTGACGTCTTTCAAATATTAAATTAGGCAAAGTATATTGTTAACGATAACTTACAAACATATGATTAAGAATTGACATTTCAATATTTGAACATGCACAAAATATATAAAATAGGTGTAAAATTATGTGACCCTTACTATTTTGTGAATTATGTCTCATTCTGCAAAACAAAGGCAACGTTTAATACCTACGAGTGATCAGCCGAACTTGTGGTTTATAATTATGTTTATTAGTTTTATTTAATTTTTGTCATCGAAAAATAAGTACTAAAGAAATATACCTACTCACGATACTATTTTTGTTTTCAGCAGTTTTAAATATTGAAATGTTTTCAATTTATGTATGATTATTGATGACGTAAGTTTCAAATTTTAACATAAGAAAACTATTCGCACCAAAAAGATACATGTATGATAAACGAATGTAATGACGAAAAGATACATGGATCTTTTCGATCGATCGATCATTCTGATTTTTGCTTTAGTGTAGATATACCTATAGGTATTCTAAATAACATTCGTCAAACAAAGTTTCTCACTTCATGAGTAGGTAATTTTGTGTATAGATAGTGTTACTAGCGGTAGTAGTTGTACATAGTCGTTACACGGATGTCGCGTCGGCGTCGTGGAGGTCGCAGAGGACGGTGGCAATATTGAGTGCATAATATTGAGATTATATCATTAAATCGAACAATGTGTTTTATTCCCGCTATGTTTCCTCTCTTTTTATCCGACTGCACGACGCAAAGGAAGTAATGTGTTGAACTGTCCAGGTGGCGATCTACAGACCAAAGACTAGACTAAATTACAAGCTTATTTTATATTAAGGTAGGTACTTGCGCCCGTGGACCCGCCCTCGCTTCGCTTCGGGAAACATGTCCCTAGTACGTAGATTCGGAAATTGTTAGGCATGATTCTTTAATCTGACATAACTTTTGTAAAGGGCAAATTAAATACTCGAGCTCCATTTTACAATACATTTTTATTTAATGACATAATTATGTACCTACATGATTTCTTTGTTCTTAATTTTTTTTTTTATTTAAGGCAGCAAACGAGCATGCAGCACCACCTTCCGCTGCCGCCCAATACAACTGTGCATGACCGACTTAGAACAAGACTCATAACTTAATCATCTGTTTATTCTGGAAGATGGCCTGTTCGCCGGCCAGTAACATTTTGCTGGAACCTGAAACCTATGAAAGACTACCAACTGAATATCTCTCCTCTCCGCTCCTCAATCTCGTCTCCTCTCCTCAAGCCTGCACCTCACCACTCCGCACCGCTCCTCACCAGCTCACCACACCTCACCTCTTGTCCCCACACCTCGTATGACCATTTCCTGCTGATCCTGCTCCTCGCAGTTTTAGTAGAGGTACAAAATCCCTGCGTTACACTTTATTTATCTACCGATTGAAATAAGCAACACAAAGTATCAAGTGAAGCATACCACAGTATATTAGTGAAAACCGCACCCAAATCGGATGTGCCGTTTCGGAGATTAGCGCGTACAAAACAACAGACAAACAGACAAAAATTGTAAAAATCATTGTTTTGGGTTCTATTGCGCCAACGCAACTTCTTCTTGCGCTAACGGCCTTTACTAATAAAGACTTCCAGTAAAAGGTTTTCTCATATATCTTTATGTAGGTACCTACAGACAGCGATCAGTTACTACTATAGAAGATGTTACGACCCGGATGGCGTAATGGTTAACACACCGGACTGCCGTTCCGATGGTCCTGGGTTCGATTCCCAGCGAGGCGGAAATTTAGATGACGAGTTTAAATTGCCGTTCTCGGTCTGGGTGTGTGTGTTCTTGTCTTGTGTGTTGTCCATGGCACCCACGACACAGGGAAACCTAGTGTGGGGCTATGAGTGTGTAGCGTTATTCATTTATTTAGTTATGTTAATAGTTGTCAAACGAGCAGACAAACCACGTTATGTGGTCACCGTCGCCCGTCGACATCTCTAACGGCGAAGGCATCGCCGACCAGGAAGGAAGGAAAGGGCAAGAGAGTGGCCCTCAAGCTTCTACCCGGAACACGACAAGTCGTTTGGCGGCCGACTCCAGCCAGCGAGTGGCAGCCGCCGGGACCTTTTGGATTAAACTAGATGAGGCCCTTTACATATCAGAATATTATTACCTCATCATCGCAACCCATAACTGTCCCCCGGGCACGGGTCTCCTCTCACAATGCTAGGAACATGCCTTATTACTTATTATTATTAAAAAAATAGCGTCTCTCAGTTTAGCCGCTACGATCTATGGACAAGTATAAGCATATGTGCATTATATGATAAGATTATAACCGTCAATTGGCACCAGCATTTTCTGCCGATGGGAGGAACGGGCGGTGGCGCGATGGCGGCTGGTGGCCCGGACGGTAATACCAGCTATTATGTCGGTCGGAGGGCGCACGCTGGGCCATGCAAACTGAACAGTCGCGCAAATTGCTGCCTGGAACCGCCTTGCTGCGAGACGGCAGCGCTTCTCAAAGATTTAAGTCAAACTTTAACAGTAACAGAGTTTAAATACAACAGCCATTGAGAGGCATCGCATAGCAGTATTTATTATTGATAGAAATTTAGTTGGTAATGAACTGGAAAATGCTTAATAAAATCGTATACACAAAATAGAATTTTCTGTAGTATTGAAAACGGAAAATTCACAATTAGAAATATACATAAACCAGTTTGAACCGGTGGAAACCGGTGATTTATCATCAAGGAGAATTAGCAAAAGAAACTGCTCATTCCTCCTTGATAACGTAGATTGAGTTAAGTCTTTAGTTTACTTATGACTTGTAAACAATCGACATAGACAAACGTAGACAATAACATGTCGCAAGCGAACTCCCGTCGCGGATAGCTTTTGGGAAAGGTCACGGGTAGGTCCGACTCTAGTCAGGTTAGTCCGGCAAAATAATACGTAAGATAAGCGGCAATATGAACGTATAATGTATCCAGACACTCGCGAATCAGTCAGTGGTGAAAACATATTATCTCCCTGCAACAAACTTTGAGAACATCTGGTCTATCCGAGCTTGCCTGGGCGGCGGGCGGCGTAACCTGAGCTCCTACAATCGTAATTATCGAATGCTGTTTAGAGCAATAATAAGCGGAATAAAGGACGGCGTCAAATAATATCGCGCTGCGCTTTTGTCACTGCGGAAGTAGGGCGTGCGCGGTGCGCGCGCGCAGCTCGCCAGGGCTGCCACCGCGGAGACCAGCCACTATGTATATTGACAAATACTAATATATCAACGTAACTTTAAAAACGTACAGAAAAGCCGACCGCTGCTTGGTGTAAGGGCTGCGGCCCGGCTGGCTAGCTACCACTCTCTCGCTCGATTCAGCCGCCAAACGTGTTGTCTTGTTCCGGCTGAAGGAGTGCCAGTATTTTCTTTCTCTAGCCTTCTTCTTCCTCTTCTTTATCATTTTCGCCGTGTTTGTACGGCCTAGAAAAGGTTCAGACCAAAATTCCACGCCAGCAGATCAAGTACCAGAACTTAACCAGAATGTAAGAAGACGACTGAAGTCAGCCAACTGCTTGGTGGCAGGGCCTCGCATAAGGATTATTATAATCAGTCTTGCAGTTGTCTTTGCATTATTGTTTGGTTTATTTTCTGTAAAGCCTGCTGGTTACGTACCTCTTGGAGTCAGTCGCCAAACGTAGTGCGCCGACGGGAGGCTTGTTTTGTGGAGGCTTGATAGCTCGAACTATCTTTCCTTCTTCTTATAGAGACGAAAACTTAGAATTTTATCAATATGAAAGCATATTATTAAATAAGACACTATTCGATATCATTCGATTTTATTTAGAGAGTTTCACGATGTGTTCCAATAGCGTGAGGCAGCCCTATAGCCGGGAGTCGTTCACAATGCAAGTCAGTTTGCTGTACCGACTTTAATTAAACAGTTTGAGAATAATAGGCCGCGTAACGGTCGCCGTGACTTTGAAATGAACAAAGGTTTGTTGTTGTGTGAACGCAGCTCAACAAGTACCGAATGCCATACCTACTGTTTTAACAGGGTATTATGATTTTTTCCATTGTTATACATTGAGAAAGTTTTAGCTGCCCAAATTAAAAAATATACATAATATATTTCTATTCGCAAGTCATAAGGGCCTTAACTGGCTCAAGACCTGTGTTACAGCCAGCTACAGTACAGAGAGAAGGGACAGTTCCAATCAACAAAATACTTACATCTATCTATCTACATGATAAAGAAAAATATATTTTTCGTAGACATTTTAATACTCTTCATTCGATACTTTATGGTCCATGTTTTACGGGCAGATTGTTAATGTACTTGTCCAATTTGATAATCTGCCCGTAAAACTTCAAGTTAAAACTTTGTTTGTGCAATTCGTTTTTCCACTTGTCCATTGAAGTTTCACTTCTACTGTGCCTGAGCCTGCTCCGCCGTCATGGGTGTCAGTGACGTGTTTTTCTTCGTCGTCATGCCAACCGCAAACACGAAATCCTACTCCGGATTATGAGTGTGTAAGCGGTTTTTTGCTATTGAAGATAGCAAACGAGCACGCAGCACTACCTTTCCGCTGTCGCCCATAACAATTGTGACATACAGAACCAGACATAGGTACATATTATTGGGACTGGTGTGGTCATTCCAGTTAGAAGAGGATGTTATTGGGAATGTTAGTTGGTCAGTTAGTAAGTAACTAAGTATGTAATCATACTATACTACATTCGCAAATAGGTAGCAAATCATAATTTACAAATACCTACATAATGTAAAATAATTGCTTATAGAGGATATGACATGCCCAAGTCAAACGTCAGAAGTCAGACAGACACCCATTTTGGACACAAATTACTAGAAGTAGGTCTACCAAAGCCGTGCGGTGTATCGCAACGGGAGGTAAGTCAGAAATAGGGTGGTCCTTACGCGAATGTGTCATCTATCGATAACCACGCGTTGACACTGGACAAGACTCAGTTGATTTTATCAATAGCAATTTGAATATCGTTAGCGTCGGCAGGGGTATATATTTGCAGACAGCATTGAGATGGTAAGAGCAACCAAGGAAGGAGGTGAGAGAATTCATAAAAATTGAAAACAGTAAAGGAGAGCGGATGCCGCTTTAAGGCACCCCGGAGGTGAGACTACGCCAATCAGACAAAATCTCATCGCTCCTGACTGCCTGCTGGCGACCCCTAAGGTATGATGAGAACCATGCCTGAATTGTAGATGAGACGCGCAGACCAGCCAAGATAGAAAGAAGAATATCACGATCCACCATATTTAAGGCGTTGGAGAAGTCAATTAGGACCAACACAGTGACCAATCTACCCTTCATGCCACCACGAATATCCTCAGTGACCTTATAAGGCCGGTGGTAGAACTATGGTCTGGTCTGAACCCCGATCATGGAGACTAAGCAGGTTGTATTTATAAACATGCATAGACCACTATATTGCCTACTTATGTCATTGATCTATCGATAACGCACGTGACCACACTGTGAAGAGCCGGAGCTCATCACGTCGCGATTGGCTGTCTCCGGCACACCGGCTCCCACCGCACGCGGCCACACGGGGAGGAGCGAGCGGCTGTCTCGGAGCCCGGCGACCGTTGTCTGTGACACGACACGACACGACACTAGTCAGCGGGACATGAGTAGGTAGGTAATGGAATGGCATTTGTCGTAGATATATCCTTGCCGTGATGCATAGATTTCCAGTACGAATCAGCTCAATGAACGGATGCGGTCAGGAATTGAGTGTTGTGGTCGGTAACCATATTTTTTTTCGCTAAGCAATATTTAAGTTAACCAATATTTGAGCACAAATATAAACTATAAATCTGGTTAGTTAGGTAGTTAGGCACCTACCTAATTGGTTTAAAAATAATGATGATTAGATTTATTTATGCTATAAGACAATAGCACATACCGAGACCGAAAAAAGAAATTTGAACTCATCATTTAAACTTCCGCCTCGCCGGGAATCAAACCCCTGACCCTTCGAACGGCAGTCCGGTGCGCTGCATATCATTGCGCCATACGGATCGTCAATATCATTCCTTTCTTTACAATAACAAAAAACAAATCTTTGTTTCTGTTTAAATTCGCGAGCTTTGTGCTCACCCCGTCCTTGTTCGAGTCGCATTCGAGTCGCGTTCGAGTTCGCCACTAACCGTCAAAACAATAAAATATCAATCAAGCAGTGAGCCTGACGCGGCGCGACGGCTCAAACCCTCTTTAGAAACATATTGCGCGGGTTTTTTCGCCCCTTGCGCCCCCGGCCCCGGCCCGCGGGAGGAAATAAAACAAAATCTGGAGCGATCTCCCACCGACCCCTTCGGGCACAGAGTAATTAACAGTGTGCAGAAGGGATGTACACCAATATTCTACCTACATAACAATGATTAAAAACATAACGCAACTATTACGTATTAGCAAGGTACATTTGCGACTTCAGATCATTTCATAGTAGGTATCTAAGAATAATTGATATCCAATGGATTGTTCTTCTAATTATGGTAGATAATAATTAACCTTAGAGTATAATATACTCTAAGTAATTAACTTTTCCAGTTACATTAAGTATATAATTTCTTTAACAGACGAGCGATGTAATTATTTCTTGTTGCCGACATAGTATCCAGGATATAAATAAAAATAATAATTCAGTCAATATTCTGAGCCGCGTGAAAGCGGCATTCTACATTCTACCGATAATCCGCGTTGCATCATCTCAGCTAGTCGTGCGCAGTAGGCAGAAAACACTGCAATCCTCGTAATCAAATACTCTTTGTCAGTGTTATGATTTTTCCGGGGCACTCGTGTTTTATATGATTCGCTCGCCGGAGTGCAGTTAACATAATGTTTATTACGACGCTCTGCTTAATTTGATGAACTGGGGTCAGAACAATACAACGTTACTGCTTGCACCTCACCGCGGCCGCCGTTCGCGCAATTATGAACTTTGAACCCTCGTAATAATGGTCACTTGACCCGCTTTGTGAAATGAAATGTTATGAAACAATTCAATATGAACGAACCGAGTTTAACTATATTAGTACTGACAGAGGAGCACACTCGATGACTTGTAATAATAAATATATCAAGGGGTTTAGGGACGTTTATTGGGTTGTTATTTTGTAATAACATCATCTGACAAGATGTTATTATAAGGCTTACGTTTTCTATTTGAATGACGATAACCCATTAACTGTCCTCTCTCTCTCTCTCTAGCTCTCCTGAGCACGGGTCTCTCCTCATGATGTGACATAAACGTTTTCTATTCTATTCTATTCTCATACCTGATTATCCAGCACACCACCACGCTGCTCCAGTGCGGATTGGTGGAGGGGTTAGTGGCCAACCCAAGTGTCGGAAGTTTTTATGCCGCGCGAAGGCCTCCGACATGGCTTAACGACCGCTACCAAATGATAACAACCGGGACTGACGGCTTTAGTGCCCTCCAAAGCACGGAAGCGCTCCAGAAATTTAGGCAGTAGCGGTCACCCATCCAACTACCCACCGCGCCCGCTGTTGTCATTGTCGATCAGTTGAGATCGACGCAAGCCGCCGCTAGCGCTAGCGCTATTTATTATAAGAAACTGTATCACATCGGGTGTATACGATGTACAGTTAAGATACGAGTGATACCTACAAGTGGAATTCGTAGCTGGATACTGGTAAGCCCCATGAAAACTCACAGCTGAATTCTCCCGCAAACCAACTGCGCCTCGCCTTATTCTGGTCAACATTAAATGTTTATTGCTCAGGTATAGGTACTATCGACGCCGCCTTGTTTTACTTGCAGAAATAGTGGATTTGTTTTTTAATGAAATTATCAAACGATCCGACAAGCCCCCTGACGATTAGTGGCCACCGTCATCCATGGAGCATGGTAGGTGCTGACCACCCCGTAGGTTAGTTAAATGTTGTTTCTCGCGTCATAGGTGTTAGTGATGTGTTATTAGTAATGTCCATGCCACCCGCGACACAGGGAATCCTAGTGCGGGTTTGCTTGACTTTGTTAGAGTTTATTTATTTGTTTATACTCAAGGCATCGCGAGAAAAGAAACAGGAAAGAAAGAAAATATTGTCTCTCAAATAAATATCCATGTTTTTTACTGCAATTTTAACCCGTTATAGGAGGAATTTCAGAAACTCCAAGGATATTTTTTATGGATACCTACGGTAAGAAATGTCGGATCTACCTGGCCTATGTATCTATCCGTGTTACTTCTGCTAGCTGCAGATAAATTAACAATAACGACTATTTATTTACAGAATAAGCCCCTCAAAGGGCCCCGTTGCGAGAATTGTACAAAACGCGGTGTTTTCGACACAAAACCGCGGCGACGGCGGTAATCCCCCCACAATGGCGGCCGGCTGAGCCTATTAGAGTAGAACTTTTAATAGGATCACGAGCATTGAGGAGGCGGAAACGAGTGCAGTGAGACAGTGGACAATGGGAGCGACATTGCGGTTCAGATCACAATACGAGTATTTTGTAACAATATAATATTTTATTTCCCAAGTATAGATAGGTTTATCGGATGTTATGCATTATTATGTAGCCACAGCGAGCCCCCATAGCCTAGTTGTTTGAAAATCGGACTCCTGAACAGGGGGACTTAGGTTCGAATCCACTATCCTGTATTGTGATATTTTTAAATTATGTGCGTATAAGAAATAATTATCAGTAGCTGCGGTAAAAGAAAACATTGTAAACAGTGTAATGGTGATTGAAAGGATTGCATTTATTGGAACGAACATTAGCTACTTCACACCCACCAAGGATTAATTATTGGATTAATGAATTAATTGATCTTGTATAAAATGTAACCTTATCCTGCAATAAATATTGATTGATTGAATCCTGATAAAAAGAGATTCCACCAACTCTCCGTAATTATTAAGCTATTGCATAGCTTTTATCGCGGGCCTTGAGCGTGGGGACCGAATCCAGAAATTCCGTAACGAAAAAAACCTAACACCCCCAATCAGCGCCATCTAGTACCTTAATACTAATGTATGGTACGTATGTTTTCTACAAACTAGATGGCGCTGTTCTGATATAACTAGGTATATAACTTCTTATAATTATAATTGCATAAGTTGATAAAAAATGCTATGCAATAGCTTTACCGCGGCAGTCTCCGAGTGCCACATTTAATTATCTATTTAAGTAGGTACCTACTTTTGGACAATAATATCACGTTAATTTTTCAGGAAAATTTAAGTGACATTAAGTAGGTAAGTATACGATTTTACAAAAATACTAGGCTCATTCAAGGAAGATTGCCATTACAATAGGTATTTATGTGACTTTATTTCAGATTTGTTTATAATTTAAGCGAAATTGAAATTCCAAAAGCGGAAATCTGTCATTAGCAAAATACCGGCATTAATGTTCACTCAATATCTTGTAGGAATGAATTGACAAGCGTTTGAAAGCGTCCAACGAATTGAATTCAGTGTTGAGCAAGTAGCGTAAAGACCGGGATCAGTGTAAGAATGTTGTAATACATGAATGGGTCGTTGTCGTGTCGTGTCGGAAGCGGGTCGGAAGCGGTCGGTGCCGACTGCCGGATTAACACTTTACAAGGATTAGTGTCCAGGCTACTGTCCTGTGTGGGGTGGTGCCACATTACACTGTTCCGACTCTGGTTCGGTAGCTGTGTCGGTCTTATGAACGGGGAATTTTTTACAAGCGTTTTTTAACGTGCAATGTTTGTTTTGTACTTATGTATTTTTGGGTCAATTTTTGCATTCTTCTTGCATGTAACTTTTCATCCTCCGACATTACCTAATTGTGCTTTGAAGTCATAATATTTGCTATCATATTATGTTATCTTTCATACTATTAAGTATTTTATTATTTTAAATATGTGGCATGTGGGTGCGCTGTATTTTTGGATAATAAAAAAAAATATATTCTTAACGATTTCTTATACTTACTATTATAATGAGAAAATAAATAACGCTACACACTCATAGCCCCACACTACGATTCCTTGTGTCGTGGGTGCCATGGACAACATACAAGTTAAGAACACACACACCCAGACCAAGAACGGAAAATTCATCATTCAAATTTCCGCCCCGCTGGGAATCGAACCCAGGACCCTCGGAACGGCGATCCGGCGTGTTAACTATTGCGCAATCTGGGTCGTCACATGGGTCGTCAAATCAAAAAATATCTAGGTAACAAGCTTGTGTGATGTCCACTCCTATAGGAAGTGACATGATCACACTGCACTGATTAAACCCCTACAAAAGAAAATGTGATGTTGTTGGAGACTCCAACTCCATAATGAATTCTTAGTAAACTTAAGTATTTACATGAATATCATATTTATTTATTAACACGTTGTAGCGAATCATTCTACTCAGTTCGCGAGCATTCTCCAAACATAGGCAGACGAATGTGGCGCGGCCCTTCGCCAGGGTTACTACCGACTTCCAGACAACGGGATGTAGACCTTTTGTGTATGTATTTGTGGGTGTCGACACAAATCAAATCGTTAGCGCTGGCCACTGGCCCCTGGTCCCTGGCCACGGCCGGCTGGCCACCGTCTGTCACACAGCATTGTCAGTTCTTATTGAATTGACATTTAAGGGGAAATCCGGTTTTAATTATTGGTGCGAAAGTTTGAAGTTTTGTCTTGGTGAAGTGTATGGTTTGTTTGTCATTTGGGAGTTGCGTTTTTTTATTTCTTTTTAACTTCCCGCTAAACAAAATTAAATATTTTCAAAAATAGGAAGTTCAGTATTATACCCTATTATTATGACTTCATAACGGCACGAGACTCTTACTGACTATTACCTACTAACTAGATTCATTATAACAATAAACTAACCAAATAATGTTTCAACACTGTCCCCTAACCGGACTAACCACCCTAGTTCCGATCTGCGTCTTGTCTAGGTCGGTCACAGTTGTCACGGGCGGCAGCGGAAGGGCGCTGCATCATGCCCGTTTCTTACTTTACTTCATAAAAAACCATGAATTCAAGAAAGTCAAAATTGCAAACAATACTTACAATATAATTATCCCCTGAACCGATAGCACTCATGCCCTATTGGACATAATGACTCCGGCCTCAATCTATTACACGACGCAAATATTTGTAATTATTGCCAATATTTGTTCAAATTAAGAGCGCAAACATGGCTCCCGCGAGAGCGCATATGGCGCGCTGGGCCCACAGCGACGCGGATACATTATACATAGCTGTTATGAGTCTCGTTCTAATTGATACCTACACGGACGTGTCGCTACCTTGAGAACTAAGATAGTTACCCTAAGAAGTGTAACCGCACACACTTTTCTAACCAGAACATACCTAATTGCCGTGAAATAATAACTATAGGTACAGTCTGTAGTACCCCAGGCGAACTCTAGGCTCTACCACCTGTTTATTTATTTATTTATGTACCTTCACACAGGTGCAGTCCCGCCCTTTAACTGACGAATGTCAATTAAAGTGTTCCCATAATAAAACTAAACGGTCACGTCACGGTAATGGTATCTACATTTTATATCATTACCGTGGTCACGTGCCGAGCGCGTTTATATTTTATAGCGATATCGGCCGCGAAATATAACACGTTACTTTGGTATACCTACTTATACTTAAACATTATTGACCTAGGTGTGTTTAGGTACTGATATTATTCAATAAAACATATCTCCTTACATCACCTCTCCTCACCGCACCTCACCTAATTTTAGCACTTCTTACTACTCCTGCATCGCTGTTTTTAGTAGAGGTACCCATTAAATGCCTCCTTTACAAACATTTGTAACATGTAAGTACGGTACGGTACCGTTATTACAAATATACGGTCAAATGCACGTTATTATTACTTACGTTTAAGTAGGTACTCGGTATTGCCGTCACTCGGTATCCGATTGGACCACCACCACCACACTATTTTAGAATGACCTCTCGCTAACATTACAATATACAATAATCTTATCACCGATAGCACAGATAAGGCTGACGTTGGTGCAGTAGTTACTTTTTAGATTAATCACCATTATCACCACCCTCCAACCCTCAACCCTCAACCCTAGCACCGGGCGACGTCCTATCGCCCGATAATCTATCGAAATCACAATCAAACGGACATACGTCATTAATCGAAGTACATCCTGTATTACTCAATCGGTTTCTGCCCTTGTAACTGAATGCAAACCCTGCAAATGAATATAAACCTTATTTTAAACAAACACCGATGAAATTGTTTCGAAACAAGTTAAGCTGAGTTATCAATTGTGAATGGGTTAAATAAGACTTTATTATAAGGGTATAAGGTCGGGATTAGTTATCGAAGGAGATATTTGATCGCGTGTAGATGCGGGCAGTAGTAGTCGGTAAACGGTTTATTAAAACTTGAACCAACAGTTTAAAGGAGTGCGCACAGTACAACGATTCCACGACCGACCGACGCCTACGCGACTAAAACCTTGACAAAGCTAACATTCAATTATGAGCCTTATATCTTTGATGGTAAGGTTGAATTTCGAACTTATACTTAAAATACCTATACGGCTCGCCCTACACCCATAGCCGTTCCGTTTCGAGACCAACGCGTCGACGACTCACCGTAGACGAGTAGTCCACGCGTCGACCGACACAATGACGTAATATACCTAGAACGGAACGTCGGAGTTGAAACGGAGTGGAGACGGAGTCGAGTTGACGTCGATGAAGCGTTGATCGCGGAACGGAACGTCGGAGTTGAAACGGAGTGGAGTCGGAGTGGAGTTGACGTCGAGTTGGTGTAATGTGCGCACTCCTTTATGGTACTCGTTAGCTCGTCCGGGGTCAGTAACTAATAACATTCAATTATAAACCCCTGTCGGTGTGTGCGTTCTTTGTATGTTACGTTAATAGCCGGCTAACGAACAAACGAGCCACTCGGGAAGTGGTCACCACCACAGGCGTCACAGATGCGTTGCCGGGCAATGAAGAAGAGAAACGAAAGAGAAAAATTGTCTTTTTAGCGCCCAGCCACAACACGACAAGTAATTTGGCGACTGACTCAAGTGAGAGGTTAATTGACGTTATCTAGTTGGCATTGTTGATCGAAGTTACCTATAGATATATAACTAGATTTGTTGACGCCAGGAAAGCAATCATCGCGAGTCACACACCAGCGGACACAATCATCGTGTTTGCGCAGCATTACGGCACGGCAAGTCGTCGCGGTGTCGTCGCCGGCGCGTGCCGTCCTCCGCCCGGACACGTGCCGTTCCCGCCCCTGACTAATTATCCCGTTTATTGCGCGCTCCGACATCGCACCTTCGCTTCTGCTATTGTTTTGAATATACTCCTTATTAGAAAGCTTCTACGAGTATCGAGACTGTGTTGTCATGTCAACCGTGAGGAAGAGTCCTAATTGGTTCGAGTTACAATTTGATGACAAGATTCAATAACCGCTTCGCTAGAAAGAACTTAGCTATTGTTTTGTCTGGAACCCTCCCGGCATCAAACTAAAACCGAATAGATACAAAGTCAACTTAAAATTGACGCGTTCATAGCCCGGCGGCTTGCGTCGATCTCAACTGATCGACAAAGTTAAGCAACAGCGGTAACTACCGACCGCGCCCGTTATTGCGTTTTTTACGTCACCCATCCAATCCAACTGGATGGGTGACGTAAAAAAACTCCGAGACCATGGTTCGGCCACTAACCCCTCCACCAATCCGCACTGGAGCAATCCGCCGCTGTCGCCCACAACTGTCACCGACACAGAAGAACACTCAGTGTACGGTGTAACCCGAACACTCTTTGCTTACTATGCACTTTTACGCCCCGTAATTAACGCATCGGGAAACGAACAAACCGCGCGTGCGCTTACCATTCATTTAGTAATAGCAACATCTTGAATTGGTCCTTATAATTCAACTTTGACAATGAATCATTTGACTATCGTATGGTAGCAACAACCCGTAGGTATATAGGTACACTCAGGGGCTAGAATGGTTAGTCCAGTTAGTACCTAATTAAGAGATAATTACCTAAGATTAAGAGTATAGTCGCGCGTTCTAATTCAGTCACAGATGTGTTGCTACCACATTAAACGTTAGAAGAACCTAATACTAGATACTGTGGCGGGCGGTGGTACGTATCTACTACCCCGGGCGGACTCTACTACGCTCTACCATTGGATTGTTCTTAACATTTCCTTTAGCCTAACTGTTTAAAACATGTTATGAAACATCACACCCACTCACCCACTCACCCAGTCACGCTGTCCGCAACACGATTAACGATTTGTGTTAAATAATTGAAACATGATCCCTAATCATGATCCGAGCCGCGAGTGCGACCCGGCGGCGGCGGCGGCGCCGTATTCCCAAACCGATTATCGACGGCAAATATTTGCAGCGCTCCCGGTGACGAGCGACGATCGCCCCGCGGCCCGCCGCCGGTGCCTTCGGTGCCCCCGAGAACCCCCCGACGCCCCCAGTGCCCCCGACCCTCGCATCTGCGCTCCTAATTAATTGACCTTAAAGTGGTTAAAACCGACATTTCAGAGTAGGTACCTATACTAAGCGTGGATACGAATTATGTTTGACACGCCTTAATTACAAGCATTTATTTAACTTGTAATGTTTGTATGTTCTGAATTAGAACTACTTACTTGACTCTACGGTCTTGTTGCATATTGCTTTGGTTACAATGACAATGCAATTGTATGACAAGCATTGTAGCATGGCCATACCTACTACGGATTGGCTCCGGATAGGCAGGGGAACTCCTCACCGGTTAATACCACAGTGACTAGATTCACCTTGCTTTGCCTATAATTGACTTAGTATTCGGTATAAAAGTAAATCAAATTGATCTTTTATTAAAGCCATAGGATAGATAAGAGTAGGAACAATAAATTAAACATTTTTTAACACTATATCCTGCCTTAGGTACTTACAGTGCAGTAGGCGTACAATTAATTTAAAAACATAACTATACCTACTTCTACCTTCTGACTAACTAATGTCTTTCTTTATATTCCTTTTTACTCATTCGACGGTAAAGTAGATAATTATGGTGAAATTTGTTTCACAGTAGCGTTTTATCAACTGTTTGCGTGCCAGACAGAAACAATAAAATCTATCAATCGACACGATCAATCGTGTGGCGACCACATCGCAACTAACGGAATAGTTACCTTTGCCTAACAACAAAAATAAAACTTTGTAGACGACACAGTGAACACTTTTTATATCTAGGCACCTACTTTTGAATCAGGGCGTCATCGTCGATGTCGACGCAAAAAAGCGGTACGTACGCTGTAACCCACAAAACAGAAAATGTTCACGAGAGCCGAATAAACTTTTAAGATTTCAGAACATAATGTATGAAAATAGGATTAATTTTAACGTCGGTCGTAGAACCGTGGTTCTCGTCAGACTTGGACCATTCGACACAGATTTTTTTAATTCCGAATCTGCAATAAAAAATTGCCATAGGCGTGTTAGAACGTTTCCGCTTTTTTGCGTCGATATGTATGTACATAGGTAAGGATATGTAGGTAAGATATCGCAAGCCGCAGGTATCTACCTAATGTAAGGCGGAAAGGCCATCCGTGGAATTGATGAAGAATTGAAATGTTTGGCGCTACATCTTTAGAGACCTGGGTCGAACGTTCTAGAGTTGCGGAGAAAAACAGAAATTATCATAAACTCAATTTAAGCTTATGGATATAACATAGGTAGGTACCTAGGTAGATGCATAAACTAGCATAAACTAACATAAACTACTTAAAGGACAAAATCAGAAAAAAATGAGAACGAAGATTACAAAACATACAGGACACGTTAAAAAGTACGGCAAAGGCAAGGATAAAAGAAAATAAATAGGTATACCTAGATAATGGCCAGAAAAAAGAAAGAATAAAACGTGAACCGGAAGAAGGATTTCGCGGTGGTAGGGGCAGGGTGGGTAGGTTCATCATCATCACAACCCATAACTGTCCCACTGCTGGGCACGGGTCTCCTCTCACAGTGTGAGGGGTATAGGCCATAGTCCACCACGCTGGCCAAGTGCGGATTGGTGGACTTCACACACCTTTGAGAACGTTTTGGAGAACTCTTAGGTGTGCACAGGTTTCCTCACGATGTTTTCCTTCACCGAAGCAAGTGATAATTAAATAGGTAATATTAATATGCACATAATTTTTTGAAAATTAGTGGTGCGTGCGGGGTTTGAACCCGGACCCTCTGGTTCGGCAGTCCAACGTTCAACCACACGGCTATCACTGCTTTTTTCTACCTACCACCACCTAGGTAGGTTAACCACCTACAATTATCTAGCTGCTACATGAAGATAAAAACTGCCATTGTTATAAACATTCCCTTAAAGTGTCTCTTACTATGTAGGTGGTTATCCTCCAAACACCTACCTACCTACACCAAATAAACCTAATCTTACTACCAACATCGAACCACCAGATATAGGTAGATAGGAAGTACCTACCTACATCGTCTGTAGCCTGTGCCTACCACTTCATTCGAAGGACGTACCTAACCCGCCTCCACGTATGCTGAAGGTGGTGGACCACCACCACTCTAGGTGGTGGAGCTACCTCTCGAACCGGAAATCAGTTTTATCAAACATATGTGTTCCAATCAATAGCCGGGCTACATAACATTGTGCTATAACGAAACTTGTTCCCGAGTGCTCGCGAAAGGGCGGTCGCCTAAATTATTCAGTAACCAAGCAACACTGAGCAGCTATACCCCTCTCGCCCGCTCCTATGTACAATATATAGCGGCGTTTCGTTCCCCCTTTCTATAGCGGTATTGCGCTTTCGTCCGCCTCATACGGTCGTCCCTGTCCGTCGTTGTTGAAGGCAATAAGCGCGTCTCTCTCGCTCTCATTAGGTTAGTCTCAGTGAACCGTGTTTGCACGACGCTTGCCAGTCGCGTTTTGTTTTGTGTGTGCGCACAGAGCAGATTACTGTAACAGAGATTTAATCGTTTTCGTTTTTTGGGTTTATGTCTTGATGTTTGACGGAGACTTGAGCGGAAATGCAAGTAGACGACTCATTTGATCTTAAGTGATCATCACCGTTTATGGAAATTAATAACATGAAACACATCAGCGACACATTGCCGACCAAAACTGAACGGGTAAAAGGGACAGGGTATTTTATTTAGGTACCTAATAATAACGCTACACACCTAGCTAAGATTCCCTGTGTCGTGGGTGTCCACAATCAGAACACACCCAGACTGACAACAGAAACGAGAATGTTCATAGTTGGGCTACCTTTTACGCCTCGATTGTAGGTATAGACTATAGGTACCTACTTAAATTGTTTTTTTATTTTAATCTTTGTTTTATTTAAGATAATTATAATAAATTGGCACGTAAGTAGGTACTTAAGAAAAATACCCCGGAACTAATCAATTTACCTACTACATTAATTTCAAACAGCTCACGAAAACAATTTGACCAAAATTGTCATTTATCATTAGATTGCATACCTACATAACTACTTATAACATAGGTAGGTAAGTAATTTATTAATTATTAATGATTGAATCTTGTTGATTGAATCCAGGACGAACTGCACTCCGGCATTGCATCCATATCAGTCACTGCAACAGAAATAGATACAACCTATGCAAAAATGTTTTGCAGTTGATTTCAGCTGAAGTTGGTAGCTAGGCCATACCCCGCGCGAGTACCTACCGCCGTAATTTTATTGTGGGGCACAAAACTCAGCGACATCCGATAGGAGGTCGAGGGACCTGGCTTCATAGTCAACACCTTGTATCGACAGGATCGATAGATCTCTCAAAGGTTGGCTTGGACTTAAGGATGTCCACGATGCCTACGTCTATAGATACCTTTACTTACCTACCTCTCTGTCAGAATTGACGTAAAAGATGAGTTTTTTTTCGTCTTAAACATATAGATTGGCAACCTAGAAAATGGAACCTGAGACCTATTGTGCAGGAAGTAGGTAAGTACGGTCACCAGTCACCACACTCACCACACTCACCACCAACTAATCGTCCTGCATCAACAACAAGATAGAAGAAGAATGATAGAATAATGAATGTTAGAAGAAATGACCCATGGACATCTAAGTAGGTATAACCGCCAATCACTTCCGTGTCCTCATTCCTCTGAACTTGAATGTTCGGTATGAAGACCGTGCCTCCACTCGGGTAATTTATGCACGAGGGCGCTCGACTCGAGTCGTGTTTACAGTAAGCCGTGTTTATTTTAATCAAAAGAATAATAAACGGAGAGCCACGGTGTCACCTGCCGCCGTTTGCATCACAAAGGCGGTCGGCGTCGAGTGCCGGCGACGATACGACGACATGGCGACACGACGACACGACGCCCCCTCGCGCGCTCGGCCAGTTTAGCTTAACTCGCGTTTGTCACACAAGTAATTGTATTCTGGACTCTTGAGCTATGTCGTTGGTGTGGAATTTAGTTCGTTAGTATATTCAATAGGCACTAGTAAACCCGCCCTCGCCACGCTTTGCGAAACATGCCCCTTAGTAGGTACCTACCTACGGACATTTGGAAATTGTTAGGCGTGATTGACATAACTTTTT
This sequence comes from Ochlodes sylvanus, assembly GCA_905404295.2. Taxonomy (NCBI): domain Eukaryota; kingdom Metazoa; phylum Arthropoda; class Insecta; order Lepidoptera; family Hesperiidae; genus Ochlodes; species Ochlodes sylvanus. Next base: position 319,813 of record FR990146.1, on the reverse strand, counting down.
TATTTATTAACCGATTGAAATAAAATGAACACTAAATGTTAAGTGAAGCTTACCGCAATATTAGTGAACCGCATCGAAATCGGTTAAACAGTTTCTGAGATTAGAGCGTACAAAATCACAGACAAAAATTCTAAATATCATTGTTTTGGGTTATATTTCGATAATAAAATTTACCTACCCCAGTAATTTTTTTTTCTCAATTATACCTACTTATGTAGGGCTGTAGCTAGAGTCGAATTTGAGGTAGGGCAGCATTGGTTACAGGTAGGGCGGAAGAAAAAAAATTTTCATAATTATGAAAATTGATTTAGGAGGCCGTGCTTCGAGGACAGATCATTTATTGTGTAAGGTAGAACCAGAGTGATCCAAGTGACATTTTTCATTAATACACGATTTTTGCAAAAACGTCTATTAAATTCAAAGCTCTTTTATTCCACTTTGATCCAAGTTCCATTCAGAAACATTGTCTAGGAAAAATCGCAACCTCTCACTTTGGAAGTAATGGAATTAAGAAAATCATATTAAGCCATTCTGATCCAAGTGCAATGTACATACTTTTGATTAATATTTAAACATTATAAGTATTAAAAAATATATATTATTTTAATAATAGTGATTTTTAAATCGCTGCACCTCGATAATAATAATAACAACATTATCTTCCCAATGATACAGGCATGGATGGATCTCGTACGTAATTGTCGAAAACACAACCCATTCATATTTCGGGAAATGAATGGGAAGTTTCTCGACTTCGAAAGTCTAGCAGGTCACTTTAAGGACTATCCAACTATATTACGAGAAGGCGCAAAAATATCTAAGATGTGAAAAATTAGATTCAGTAAAGGATCAAGCCTAATGAGTTACAATACTGACTACTCTGAAAATTTTGAAGAGATAGATCTCAAACCAAATAATATGGACTTAGAGGCATTTTTGGTTAACATTAGAAACTATATAGCCAGAATAAAAGCTACCTAGTTTATCATTTATTTTTATATATTTTACAGTTTCATTTTAATTACCATAATGCGTTATACGTCGTTTACCTGGTGTCCCACGACACCACATCATTTATTTTTAATGTTTGTTTGCGCCAGAGTGATCTATGTGCATTTTTTTGTGAAAAACCATCATTTTGTTACACTGAATACAAATGATTGTGATTAGACATATTTTATTACTTTAATCTAACTTGTTAGCTGTAATTTTAATAAAGAGTTACAAGTTATAAGTTATTTGTTTCACTACAACAAGTCCAAACGCGTTTCCCTTGTTTTCTCACTAAGTTAAAATTGTTGCTTGGATCACTATGGTTCTACCTTACCTATCTGTCCTCGAAGCACGGCCTCCTTAATCAATTACCATGTATATCAATGACCTCTAGGTTTAGATACCTATTGCTACAATTTTTTGATTTCAAACTATGAACAAATAATTTAATTAGTTATAATAATTTGTTTATATTATAATAATTGGGATTGTGTGTACTTATTAGGTATGTTCAGACAGCGATCAGTTACAGATTTATTATATATGAGCGTAGCCAGCCATGGGCTCAGGGTGGGGCAGTACCTAGTCTAAAATAATATGAAACTAGCTATGAAACATTATTTTCATTCAATTTTTCATAGCTAGTTTCATATTATTTTAGACTACTGCCCCTCGTGCTCGGGCCAGCCACCGACGACTTGTCTTGTTTCGGCTGGGGTTGGAGAGCCAGTTCTCATTTTTCTTGTTCGGCGACGCATCGATGGGTGCCTTTTTTGGTGTTGTGACATCCATGGACAATGGTAACCACTAACCATGAGGTGGAATTTTTTATTGCTTTCAATTATTCAATTGTATTTCATTGCCAGAGTAGGTACGTACCTACCTACTTACCTATGTAGGTACCTACTACGGATGGCAGGTAAGGTAAATATAGGTACAGGGTGTAATCGTTCAGTGTGCACAGGCGATTATTCCGTAACTATTAGGTACAGATATCAAAAAGCTTTAAACTGATATCGAAAGCACTTTACCTAATGAGTAAAATTACAATAATAATTTATTAAAATAAAAACGAAAAATATAGAAAAAATTACATTAAACTCTCCCATACATTTAGTATGAGATAGTAGAAAGGATTTACTTTCTTTATTTAAAGTGGAATAGTACCTACTCGGCGGCTACTCCCGCGATACAGAATTTGAATTTAGAACGAACACCAAAGAGTATCTTTCTTTTTGTTTTTATACTTCTACACTTCTACTATCTCATACTAAATGTATGGGAGAGTTTAATGTAATTTTTTCGGATATTTCTCGTTTTATTTTTAATAAATTATTATTGTCATTTTACTCATTAGGTAAAGTGCTTTCGATGTCAGTTTAAAGTTTTTTGATAGGTATCTGTAATAGTTACGGAATAATCGCCTGTGCACACTTAACGATTACACCCTGTATACGTACCAACCTACTTCTTTTGAATAGCCTAACAGTCTTAAGAACTACTTAGTAGGTAGGTACCAAACACAAGCCTTAATGATCATTGATTCAAGAACTCATGCCTAGATCCGTATCCGGGCACCCTCCGCGAGCGACTTACGACTAAGCTACTGAACAATTAGTGGAGAATGTGCGGTCTTTACGAGTTTTATTTTTACGCTAAAATCGCATCGACGACGCCTGGCGTTACAGATGTCCACAGCCGACCTTCGTTGCTTCGTCGTCCGTCGTCTTCGTTAGTTTGACAGTTTCCTACAACTGGACTTTGGCCACTAATTAGAGTAATTAGACTATAGATCGATTAGTTATGCACTAAGTACTCACCGCAAGACCTACCTACTTCATCATGCTAATCTACAGGCAATAAATTAAAGACAACATCGTAAGCGTCATCGAGCGCCGCCCGCGCGCCCCTTGGGCCTCTTCATTCGATGACAACTCCCCATTTCTTTCTATTACTGTTGACTGTATTCCGGCCCTTGATGTCATAAAAATAAAGCTCTCGAGTCTACCAGACAAAGAGAGAAGTCGGTTCAGTTATTATGCTTACTTATCGTGTCTAAATCCTTTAATGACCAATAGGCAGAAGAAAGAGGAATACTTAGAGATCAAAGAGGTAAAAATATCCACTTAAACCGTAATGAACACTGAATTTTATAGTTAGTTCTTATATTTTATAATAAGCTAGTTAGGTAGTGGTTTTGATATTGTAGGAGGCGAATCAATTACCTATTCCGGACTCGAAAGTCTGGTCTAAAATTGTGGTCAGAAAAATCGAAGAGTGGATAATTACTAATTAATAGGTACTGTATCCGTCTGCATAGCTTTCCAATTACCGCATTTTACGAGACCATTTTTAGAAGTTAGATTGGATAAACATAGTACCTAATACCTAAGCTATATCCATTGTAACTTCTTAAAAAAAGCGCGACTTTTTTTCAGACTTATTAAAGAGGAATATTCCACCCATACATTGTTTTGTTGGATCTCATCCATTTCAAAGGAATTAGGCAACGTTTTCGCTGAAAGCGCCGAAGCGGCCTGAGCACGCCTGACTTCTTCCGACATTCTGGAGTTTTTGACAGCTATCGTTACCTATAGTTCATTAAAATTACACAATATTTTAGTAAATTTAGTAGGTAATTGTTTTAACAGCGATTGTATTCCGGTTAGAAAGCCATGGAGGCGCTTTTTAAGAGACGACCATCTCAGTCCTCAAGGGTAGCAACACATCTGTCACCGAATTAGATCGAGTTGGTACCATTACTAACTGGACTATTACTAACAGCAACTAATATGACTATCCCTAACAGTCCCTGTCCTAGTACCTAATTGTTAGTAAGTCTCGTTAATAATTCTCGTACCTATTCTATAATTCTCGATAATAATTATTGTTAGTAAGAGTCACAGATGTGTTGCTGCTCTTGAGGATTGAGATAGTAGGTAGTCTCATCTCTTAAAAAAGTGGACTTTGGTGACCTTAGCCTCTACTACGGTGATAGGTACGGTAATATCATACAGTATTGTGACTCGGCTATGTCATTGAAATATATGCCTACAGCCGCGCGGCTGCTGCTGGTGCTAGGGCTGCCTCTTTCTAGTTGTAGGGAATGTAAGTAGTAAGTGGGTAGGTAAATCGCACGCTTCCAGATTACAAACCCACACGTTCGTTCGTCCCTGCGGAGCATCTGCGGCTGTTGCGTACATAGTTGTACCAAACTCCGAGGCGTGTAGGTATGATTCGCGTTCCGACCGTTTTGTATGAAGATGGAATACTGTTTGATACTATTACCTACCGTGCATTATAATGCATGGAACTTTATTTTTATATTACTACCAATACTAAAAAGCAAAGCATAAAAAAATGTCGTGTAAGCTGTTGTAGCGGCCAGACATTATGGGACAGATAACGGTTGTTAGATGTAGGCAGTGATAGCCGTGTGGTTGAACGTTGGACTGCCGAACCGGAGGGACCGGGTTCAAACCCCGCACGCACCACTAATTTTCAAAAATTATGTGCGTATTAATATTTAATTATCACTTGCTTCGGTGAAGGAAAACATCGTGAGGAAACCTGCACACCTGAGAGTTCTCCATAATGTTCTCAAAGGTGTGTGAAGTCCACCAATCCGCACTTGGCCAGCGTGGTGGACTATGGCCTATACCCCTCACACTGTGAGAGGAGACCCGTGCCCAGCAGTGGGACAGTTATGGGTTGTGATGATGATGATGAACGTTTATTTTACCTAAGTCATGGATAGGTAATGATGTCTCGTTCATATCAACGTTCCTGGGAATGAAGGTGGTGACTATCTACTGGGAAACGATGAAGTGGGTAAATGTTTGAAAAGAACAATGAAAATATCAGATTTTCGTAATTTCTTTATTTTTCACCATTTATCGTAAAACTTTCCTACGGCACACCGCGCATCAACGCGCACCAATATTCCGCCTTGTGTATGTCGAGGAGCACTCGCCACAAGCACGCCACACGCACGCCACACGCACGCCATAGCCGCAACGCGACGACTCTAGCTCGCAACACTCACATTCCACTCCATCGCCAATTCGAGTCGATCGGTTTACCACACAAACATATCGATTCACTGAGCTCTTCACGATCGTAACGTGAACAATATAAGGTGTTGCGCTCACAAGGTAAGTAGGTATATAAAATTTAATTCAATCAAAAAATCATACATGAAAATTTTTGTTAATTCGACGTTTTACATTTTTAGAACGATTTCACTCGATACAAAACAAATAAGCGTAAAAAAATTACATTTCAGAAATACAATACAAATAATACATAGATATATCCATCGTAAGTACATTCGAGCACCATCTTCCTGCAGTTTGACTGCTTCCTTACCCATACGATAAACACCCCGCGCACGGACGGGTCGGTGCGCGGGGTACCATGCTTCCCACAGTACATATACATATATAAAAATTGAGACACTGGCCCATAAAGAAAGTCGCTTTAAGCTACCGTCGAGAGCTTTCCAAAGTTAAAGTATCGACTACCTACTCAGTAATTTCAAACACCTTAGTCGCGCCGCATGAAATAATAAAACTTTTAAAATTTCACAAAATTCGATCGGGAGATCTGTCTGCGTTCCGAACATACGAACCAGCAAACGCCGTACAACAGAACATAACAAGTGTGTATATATTATATAATAATAAACCTATAGGAAATCACATCACACTTAGCATTCTTTGGATACAAAACGTCACCGGGCGCTCCTCTCGCGCGATTCGCCCCTCACTCCGCGTAATAAACTATAATATAATATGATTCACAGTTACTCATTATAGACGATCAGATAGAAGTGAAAAGTAAAATAGGACGTAATAATCACAGATCGGTCACCTGTTTCAGGCAAAGCAAAAATATAAGGAGAATGAGCGAATCCCGCGGAGGAGGCGCCTTGTATGTGAATGTAAGTGGCGGCACGCGCGGGCCTAGACCCTCGCCCCCGCGCCGCCGACCACCGCGTAGGCCCGCGCGAGCCGCCGCCCACACATTACACGAACCGAACCAGTCTACAATAAACGAGCCGTGTCACACACGAATTTCGACGAGCAATTCCAAAAAGAATCCAAACACATTATCCTCATCACATGAGCCACATCAGTCCTATAATTCCGACTTTACGATATTGCCAAGGAACCATTCCTTTGCGTAATGGATGTCAGATTTAAACCGACGTATGTATATAATACGACCCGGTTGGTCGTGCGCGGCTCCATCCCAAAACTATCTTCCATTTAGAACATGATCCTGGCTGCACTGTTATTCTTAGAGTTGTTAAATACGTTATGAAAAACCTCATTTATTAATAGATTCAGAAAACTATGATCACTTCCTACATTCAGTTCCCAATCATTGTTCTAAATGTATAATACGACACTTCAGTACACTGAGGCCTACGAGTTGCCGGTGTACTATCAAGGTCTGGTTACACAAAGTTGCAAATGATTCCACGGCATCGCACTACGGACCCGTCAGTACCAATCCTAACGATCCCATCTCTCCATACACAACACTCAATATGCCGTCCCGTTACACCTAACACCACAAATTTATATTGCAATCTATTTTTTTTACTTAGCTCTTTTAGCGAACAAAGTCCGCGTCTAATTATCGCCGCGGCCAATCAGCGCGCGCGCCACGGCGCCGCGTTGCGCGCGCGGATTGGCCGCCGCGCCTAGTGCAAACCTATCTAGACAACGCCCTGTCGTTCGTACTCTACAGAACACAATTTGTATCCATCGTCCTCAGCCTAAGGAAAACATTTACCTGGTGCCCGGCCGCGGCCGACTGGCGTCCGGCAAGAACGAATCGAACGCGTTTCGAACAGAAGAGGAATTCGAAAGCGCGAAACAATAATCGATTACCCTCCTACCTCATCCTTCCCGGCTAACAAGCGACAACTTGCTAAGAGATGAGAGATTACGAGCCGACCCTTAGCCGGGCGTGCCGTCCGTTATTCGCCGGTCGCAAGGCAACCGAGAAACGTGTGAAGGATTAATTAGGTGGATCGCCAAAACGACCAGTCGGCCGAGCCGGCGCACCGCATATCGTTATCCCTACTAATATTATAAATGCGAAAGTAACTCTGTCTGTCTGTCTGTCTGTCTGTCTGTCTGTCTGTCTGTCTGTCTGCGTGGCTTTCCCGCTTAAACCTCTCAACCGATTTTGATGAAATTTGACAAAGACAATCTTTAGACCCTGAGAAAGGACATAGGCTACCTTTTATTGCGACAAAAAGGGATGAAGAAGTTGAAATAAAGGTTGAAAGTTTGTATGGGATTTCTTCGTGTTTTAAGCACAGCGCCATCTAGGTGAACCTTCCTAACTTAAAGAATAAGAACGCCTAGCGCCATCTCTTAAAGAAATATTTAAGCACTTTATAATAAGTTTCCCGAAGCGAAGCGAGGGCGGGTCGCTAGTTATACATAAAATATGAAATATTTAGGACACAATATTTCAAAAATCGTTTAAACACTACAAATCATCATACAATATTCAATATAACCTACAATCGATTGGCAGTATTCTTTTCCTCTTCCACCCTCATGATATTAATCGTATCACTCGTGACGCGATCCGAGGCCGACTACTCCCGACCTCACACTTAGCGCTAACCGAATAAATGTCACCTACGGTCTCGACCACACGACATTCTCACGACACAATATGACAGACCGAAGCCGTTACCTACTAGCTCGTGGACGTTTTTACCTAACACATTCACTCGACGAAACCTTCGTCGCCACAGTTCCGTACTGCGGCGGTGTCACGTGACCGTTCGCAGTGTTCCCGTCAACCGTTTACCCTACTCGCTCGCGTCGTCTTCCCCTCGACCGAGTCGCTCAGTCGCGCCACCTCCAGTCCACTGGGCGCGCGAGGTGCCTCCCCGCGCGCCCTACGCTACGTTACAAACCAGCGTCACAAATTGGAAACTCTATCTACGAGTCGCAGCAAATCACCAAGCCCGTTGCGCCGTCCAGCCAATCAAAGTAATCAACACAATTAATTCGATACATAACGACAAATCAATAAACCTTATAACGTTAATCCGAATCGCCGACTCCTGTAGGCTCGTACACCTCTCGAATCTCTTGTTATGTCCAACCACTATTTTCGTTCTATTACATCTTTATATATTCTTTTTTTTGTATTTAATTTCAGGTACTGTGGTATTGCTTATAGGTAATATAATGATTTTTGTTTTATTTTTTTAATCTTAGTAAGTGGCCATATTATTCGTGTAACGTAACCTGACCGGAAGCACGCCGTGCACCCGGAGGCGATACAGTCACGTGGGTAAAGTAACCGTAAAGTACTGCCGACGGTTCTAGGCCGCTCCGAAGTTAGGCTTTCGGGTATAGTGCGCAGGTACTTTAGAGAGAGATAGCGACACGAACACTGAGCGTGTGACTGAAACAAATAATGCTCAAAGTGACACCCCGCGCGTCTTGCCACCATTTCGACCCTAAAATTGACTTCTGCGCAGCGATCCGAACAAAGTTCAGGGCGGCCAAGAACCGCCGGCCGTACCATACAGAGCGAGCTTCGGACGAGTACCCTGTGGACGCGCGCCGTTCGCGTGTATCGTGTGCGGCGCCCGTGCGAAGCCGGTCCGCGCGCGGTTCGCCTACCGACGTGCACGTGGTACGGTGCTGTCGCGCGAGGAACAGTAAACAAGGAATGGCGGCGCAGCCCCGCGGCCGTCGCGGTCGCAGCCGCGCCGCGACAAACGTAACGAACAGATAAATTATCTTTTAGCAAAACATCAATCAATATCAGAAATATAATTAAAACTACCGTACTATTATAACTCTGAATCTTTTTTTTATTTTTTCTTTTCTTTAATTTTACTTTAGCTTTGTTCCGTATCTATTAAGTGACCTATTTTATTTATTTATGTATGTATGTATAACGCTCGGGGAGCGGACGCGACGCGGGCGCGCGCCTCCATCGCACTCGATGTTCGGGCGCCAGCGGTTCTACTGAGAAGATTTGCCCTTCCTTCGGTGACTTACGTTAAACTAACCTTACGTTCTACACATTAAAGTTTAAACGACGACACCGACATCCCGACGACTCGTGTCAAGACACAATAAGCTGCATTACTCTATATTTTAATAATGGAAGGGCGAGCAAGTCTTCCGGGGCTTCGACTGGGCTCGGTGCGGCGGAGGCGACGCGCGAGTAATGAATATTATAATAATTGACTATCACTTCGGTCTACTGGAGACGATGTCAACAGACCACGGCGCCGAGCGGGGTTCATCACTACTACACGTCATTGTAACTTTGTATGATCCCATCATCTAGGTTGGGTAGGGACCTCTAGACGTTGCGGTAGTTTGTGTAGTGGTTTACGGACGATGTATCGTCGAGAATTTTCAAGTCGTGAATACCCGCTCGGTTCCGTCACGAAACACTTAACAATAAGTAATGCGATGAAAGCACAGCACGCGTTGTGTCGTCTTAAAACTCGCAATGTAACGCGAACGGCAAATTTGTGCAGGATTCTTCATATTTGGGGAATATTGACCAACCATTTAATTTGACCGGATCAATTATCCTAACGACATCAAAAGCGAAATTAAATCGTTGCTAGATTTCTTATAATCGAAACGGTATTATTATTTTCTGATAATGAGCACCCGTGCCAGGCACAATTCTAAAATAAATTTATCATTATATTATACTAATAATAAACATAACTATATTTTATACAACATAGAAGATGAGTTGAGAAGCTTTGCAAGTAAAATTACATCCGTTATTTATAACAACACGACGTTTTTAAGACGACAATAGGCCGTTTCGGCTCGGACAGCCTCGTACGAGCTGCGCCGAGCCGAACGGCCAGCATAGGGACCGTTAATTGAACTAGACGCTCATCAGTAAGCTGCCTTGCCGTTAAGATATGAAGGGGCGTCGGCCAGTTCAAGTAACGGTCGGAGGTGAAGTAGAAGCGAGGCATGAGCGAGGTCGCGGGGCGGGGCGTTGCGCGAGGTATCACAGAGGCAGCTCACGAGCACTCGGCGCAGTCGACGCTGCAAGGGCCGGCGGCCGGATACTTTACGAAGGACCTACGCCGGTCCACTGTCATATCTTTACGTTAATACTACGTCGACGGGTGTTTTGTGTGAAACACAGATTATCGGAATTTGAAGCACTCTCGTTTCCTATTGATCATTGACGTAAAGATATAATAGTGAAATTGTACTAGAGGGAAAATACTTCTGAACTTGTAAAGGGGCATGTATTCTGGATTATGGCGAAAGACTGAAATAGTACTAAGAAAGAAGGGTGAATAGTAATGAAGAGAGACGTGGCAATCGACCATAACGCTAGAAGAACGCCATGCAGAAATTCTAGGATAACAACTTGAAAACGAACCACACCTCCGAACGAAGGTAGCCGGAACTAATCTTACGCGAAGTACCTAAATGAGAGATCACAATGGTATCCTTCGAACATCAGTGAACTGAAAAAATATAACCATAGACGGAACTCTTGTAAAATAGGAATTTATGTCTGTAGATAGCCCGCTGTAAATACAGAGAATGGACGTAAGTGTCACTATTGCGTACATTTAATGTGTCAAGGTGAATATATTTTTACTTTTAACACTTATCAACTTTACAATAAGTAAATCAGGTACGACATTTTGTATATGATTTATTAAGTCGTAACTAGAATAATTGACTCAGTAAATTGAAGAACTTTTGGTCCTTCGAGCCGGATCAAGTTACAGCAATATCCAGGGAGAGCAACGTAGCCGCCGACCTACCGAACCGATAGAATCCTGAAATCAAAATCCCGTAGCGAAACATCCACAAACCGTACATACCTATTGCCGACGTAAGGACCCACGCGATTACTAGCTTCGTAACATATAGACTATGTTAATATTAACTTTATGTTAAACATCTCATTGTACATATAGTATTAATAATTATAATATTTTATTGACTGCTAAGCTCCCGCACTCCGACGGGTCGGACTCGAGAATATAATTCATATTTATTCTTCTCTAAATATAAACTCTGTAGATCTTAAAAATCTATAGAACTAAAATTACGTTTTGTACCATAAATTGTCGTTAAAATTAAGACATTTGTCGCGGAGAGACGCACTTGAATAGTCTACGAGGTGAGTGACGGCGAGAAGTGAAGCGAAAGGTGAGAGGGAGATCGTGGGGGGAGGGTGGGGCGTGAGGTGAGATGAAGGGGGTGTGCGGCTCCCCGCGAGCCCGCATACAACAAGACAAGCGATACGGAACCCGGACGAAAGTTCGCGGCGCCCGCCCCGCGCCGCAACACAATGAACCGCACGACACGACTACCCTAACTTACGATACGATGAGGTCGTCGCGTCCGCTCCCGAATATAGTTCTATTATTTATTCGTTAAGAGAAATGTATTTTTTTTTCATATAGATATTTTTAATTTTTTTCTATATTTAAACTTTATCGGACGCCACATTTTACCCAAACTATTTTTAATGAATTCTCGAAGGGAAATGTACCGTAAATTAACCTACTCGGGGACCGTATTAGACTGCATCGATGTCATCGGGGAGGGTTCGGGGCAACGTGGGGTCTACGTATGGGGGCGATAGGCTGGGGGGATCGCGTGTCGTTGGGGGGATGCAATCTAAGACGTCGACTACGTCTACATTAGGACAACATCAATAATTTTTTATGTTACATTTATCGTTTGGAACCGTTCGAGGAGTCCTAAACGTTACTGTTTAAATACGATACAGTCGTACACATGAAGTAGTTCAATAGCAACGGTGAGGATTATTAGCGTTAAAACTATTAAAACTTTAACTCGACATAAGCATAAAATCACAATAAACAACAGACCGTTCTACAATAGAGCTGCTAGTTGGGGCACAAGTTATCAGTTTAAATTATTAATTACAATCTTTTCCGGCCTCTGGGCGGGCTCGCCCAGCGTCAACAGAATAAATTAGTTCGTTGGTGGTGGCTACATCTAACACTATAGTAAAAAAATATAATGAAACATCTGCGGCTCCCGACCGCACAAGCCCGACGCGCTGGCTCGTGGGGCCGGCGCCAAATAAAGGCAACTTATAACACGTAACATACTAGGTGTGGCCCCGCCGCAGCGCACGCACGCCTCGTCGGACCCGATTAAACATTACGGCATCACCTCCTACTTTACATTACTCATCTTTAAAACTATTTAGGACACTGACATATCGTGTCGCACGCGCGCACACGATACTAAGAAACATAATTATAATATATTATATTTATTATATCATTATAGACTTTGAATTCGTTTCCGACGCAGTGTATTGCGTGAGCGGCGGCTTACAACTTGCCACTAACAACATTATGCCATTATAGACTGTATCGCGTCAACGGAAGGCGGTCGTTCCTGTAACACGAACGCACCCTAAATCGGCCGATGAAGCGACAAGCGGGAGACGCGAAATACAACGCTATCGATAAAATAATATTAGCCTAAAATCGTATTAGTAACGCAACAGAGTACAAAACGTTTGTTACTAGTCTGACTGGACCGTAGACATCTCAATATTATGTACGGGGTCCGAGAGGACTCGGCTGGTCACTTCTCTACATCACATTCAAAGCGACGACCGTTAGTTGTCGCGAGAGCTACAAATAAAGGTGAAAATTACAATCGGTGATGGATGTTTACGATCTCAATAGAAATAGAAAAAAACAAAAGAAAAACAAAAATTGCATAAATACATTTAGTAAACAAGTGAAGGCACGCCCGACGCCTGGTGTAGTGATGAACTTATACTACTGCGTCCCGCGCACACGTACGTACGTACATACATATATACAAGCCGACACGCACTCACACACTTACGCGCGCGTACTCACACGCTCTAGTCTTACGCTGGCTCGTCGTTGGCCTTACGCGATGCCATCAATACCCACCCACCAACATTATCAGTTAGGGTACGGTCAAACACACGGGTACGGTTTACACACTTTGAATTTAATTTACATTCATATACTCGTACATTTTATCTGTGCCGAGATCACGCGGAAACCACAGAGCAGTTTTAGATGATACTCGGCGCATTTCTTAATTTATCACAGGAAGCGGATCTGTACGTATGCAATTATATATTTGTTCACAAACACACGTGTGTGACGTATTCCGCACGTGACGTGACGTAATGTGACCGAACGTCACCGAGCCGATGTCGTCAGGTGGAGGAGGTGACCGCCAGCCCAGCGACCAGCCAGCGCGCAACTTACACGGGGTGCTTACGAACCAAACTTAACCTACCCCTAATGGACCCGGCCGCGGCGCACGCTAGGCGGACACAACGCGATAATCAAACCAATTCCGTATAATACTACACCAATATTACATACACTACATATATTATTCATAGAGTAATAAATTTCATAAGCGAGGAACAAAATGTTTTATGTCGACGCCCAAATTTTGACCAAATTTACATATAGAAAGATAATAAATGGATCCCAATCAATTTTATAAGCGATTGACAACTTTTGCAGTCTACGCAAATCCGAACCTACGTGCTTCAAGTCTTTTTATTTCGCTTACATAGGTACACCTACAATAATGGTAATTGCATTGAATTATACATTTTAAAAAATTATGGCCATCCAATGGCACATGGATAAAGGTTTAAAGCAACTCTTGCGATTTATAATCTTATTAAAAAAAGTCAAAAAATTCAATTGTTCCACGGCATCAAGTTTAGATACCGATGAAATAATTTTGCTTCCAGCTACAACCCCCGCGTCTTTACGGAACCTTCGTTCCTTCCGAGCGAAACGCTCATTCTAACGTCAAACGTTAGCCAATACCATTCCTACCGCTCCTAATATTATACATAAAAAATATAAATAGATATAAAAACGCTAATAAATTTAGAAAAATGTCGCCGCGGCCGCGCCCACCTCACAACGTATAAACATTTTAAATCCCTCGGATCGTCGCCTACGAGTTATATCACAGCAGTGCGCCTTACCTAATTACATGGCACAAACTGAAACAACATTTCCGACCTTCAACCCGCACGGATAAGGTCCACGGCCCCGGGGAGAACCGTAGTCCGTATCACAAGGCCATAAGGTTTAAAATATTCCCCCAATACTGTACCACGATTATGATTCGAGTGTGACCGCTGCGCTGCGGCCGCACACAGCGATGGGGTTTCTTCAACTTTTAATTAACAAATTTCAAAACAAATATTATTTTCTAGTTTTTTAATTCGATATATAATTATGTATTTTCATAGAAACGTTGCAGAGATCAGAATAAGTATGGATGTGTAAATGTATTCTCTTTGCCTTTTGTGCTTTGTAAAGCAGATATGAAGCTACCACACTACGCTGTCCCCATCGCTGGGCGCGCCGAGCCGTGGCGCAGCGGCCGATATAATACGCGCCCTGTAAACACCCGGTGTCTGTACTCCTGCGCCGACGCCCGCACCATCTCTATTTTATTAATATTAGCATTGCGGATTAAAGGTTACCTTTATATCAACAGCCGGTCTTAGAGCTTCAACAATTCGAAAACGATAGTAAAACCATTTATTTACACCTTTCGTGATATTTACCAATCCCACCGCTGCCACCAACGGTTGTCAATTTACAATACGAGTTGCTTTTATAGATAAGTTTCTAAATTCTTTGAAAGTAATTTAATGAATTATTTTCACTTTGAGAGTTCTATTTTCCATTTCTTTTTAGTTTTAATTTAATCCAAAGAATATATAATATAGAGATGGTTCGAACGCGGCTCCACTTCCGCTCCTGTCATATGCATCACAGTTGAAACAGACGAAACACTATTAAATAATTCATATAAAAAAACATACACCTACATACTACACGAGTGCGTCCGCCAACCCTCCGCCGTTAGTCCCACGCCGCGGGTGCTACGGCGGCCCGCACTCGTTCAATTTATTTTATACCTACGTAATCGTTATTAATAGTTATAATTAATTTTTAAAATTTTAGTCCATTACATTTTTTAGTCCATTACCGAATCATTTCAATTTGGAGTGACCACCGCACGGCCGATTGGTTAAATTTCAAACGAACTAAAGCGAACGCGGCTCGCGCCGAACGTCCGCTGGGCCCCGGACGCGCACGCACTTACGGGTGCGCGCGCTTCCCGAACGAGTGGACAGATACTTACATAGATTCCAACGAAAAGAACACACGAGACTATTTCCATTTTCTGCACAAAATAAAATTAGCAGGGGATTTCCCTCATTTAGTATTATACAAATCGTTTCAAGCGCTCATTTATCATTCTATCGTGTCGCTACAGATTGTTTTAGCACTTTAGTAAATAAAACCGCGTCTACCCTGTCCACTCGCTGGGTTGCCCGAGGCCTCCAGCGAACGGTCCGGACACGGCACCGCGCCCAAACTCAACATTATTTACACGAACGTACATCACAGTAGACACATTAACTGAACCTGGGACAAGCGAAGCGAATACAACCGGAAAAGTGATACCGAACTAACGACTCGGTCGTGGCCAATCACTGCGCAACGGACGCGACTTTATTGTTTACTGCTAAGATGATTTTAGCGGAGCGGCGTACTAAAATACGCTCCGACCCTATGTTGTGAAAGTCTTCGGGTAATGTTATTATCTAAATGGCTACAAAAGTGACTGGACTTATTACACATGTTCAATTGAAGAGATTTTTCTTTAATCATTTAACTTTTTTATGCCCAACGAATAAAAGAAGATATTAAAATATTAACAAAAAAATAAGTCATTATCTCACTCATTAGTTTAATAACAATCGGGCAAAATAAGATACGCGTATGCGTAGACTATTATGTAATTATGTTATCATATTTTTTAAAATCCTATTACCGATTAATTCGGTATAATTAATAAATTTGGGGAGACTTAGAATATAAAGTATTGCTCCCACATTGCTCCCATACGGAGCGATAAAGAATTGTTATAAAGAATTGTTATAATAGATCGACGGAGCTGACATGCCCGAATTATCTTGAGTCACAGTACGAGGGGATAGTTACCTATAGGATGAATTGCACTATCAAGACTTGGACAGTGCACGAGGTTGCGCAGAATGAGGTCGCCACGACCGATCCGTGTACAACTAAATCACCCGGCGCGCCGCGGCACAGCGACGGCCGGACAGAACCGTAAAGCTCAAACAACGTTATATCACATCACCTTAACACTAGGGCGGCCGCGGGGCCCAGCGCGACCCGCGCCGGCCGCGGCCGCCCGGAAATATACATAACATACGACTATACGTATATAAAATACTATGTACAGTGAGATACAGCGGTCCGGATTGAAGAGTCGGGGTGTCCTCTATTGCCTCGCGTAGAGCTGTGCAGTGCTGGGGTGATGTGGGGCTGGGGTCGGGGGGTGGGGGGCCGGTAGCGGCGTTCAGGGCGCGCCGTCGCATCAAATCCGAGGCGGGGCGCTGCCCGTGAATGTATCCTGAAACACGTCAAAGTTACAACTTAGTGTTGAAAAAACGATTACTCGAAATGTCATAAGATGATACGAGATTTTAATTAAATTCAGAATCCTAGCGAATATATACAACTCAAGTAGGTACAAAATGTAATAAGGTTAAAAAAATTATGAATGCAATGTTACTAGTAATAATAACGTAAACTCGATAAGTCCCGTGACAGAAATGAAATGTGTGGAGGAAGCCACTCCGTAAATAGAATAATCGATATAAGGTAAGTGCTGTACGATGGCTCGCCGCGAGCTGTGCGGTGCACTGTACCTTGCTTCAATATTTAATACATCGACGTGAATGCACGGCGGTGATGCCGATCGATACACGTAACAATTTGAGGCTACACCCACTTCTCAGTTCCGCCTCATTGGTCAAACTGGCTAAGTATCTTCTTTAAAGACAACATTCATACAAATTGCTTGATTTGTAATTAATTTTTATTTTAAATGATTTTGATATTTATTTCAAATCGGATAAATTTCAAACAATCTTTCTTTCAACCCCTTTTTACCTCCCTTAGGGATGGAATATAACAAAATCCGTTCTTATATAACTCCTCATACCTTCCTGCCAAATTTTATAGGTCAAGTAGTTACGAAGTTTCACGTTAAATCAGTGTGTGAATGTGTGAGTGTGCGAGCGAGTAGTCGTGTGGTGCCGGCACGTACCTGGTGCGGGTCGGGCGGCGAGAGCTGCGCGTGCGCCATCTTGTCGCAGTAGTCGGCCAGGATGTCCCGGAAGCGCGTCCAGCACTTCTCCGGCACCGTGATCGCCGTGCGGAAGTTGCTCTTCACCTGCAACCGACCCGCGCACGCTCAACGCTACGGCTCCTCCCGCGCGCTCGTTGGGGAGCGCACCCATACTACGCGACACGTCCAGGAGGGGTGACCACGCATGGTCACACGGGTAGAAATATGCTCACGTCGTATGGGTAGGCTCCCTTAGTGGCGCTTTACTACAAGATCAATATTCAAAGGTACTGTAAGGCTTGCTTGTGTGCATGCCGCCGTGTATGTGCGCTTAGAACGCACACAAGGATTTTCGTCGGCGGCCCAAGGACGCTGGCGTTAATATGCGTTCCATAATGCGTACCCCCATGGCGGGCAAACGACGCGCACATAAGCAAGCCCCGTTACCAACGGGGGTGAAGATAACCCATTTTTCTTTAAGTACGTGTTTAGTGGTGCAGTATTGTGGTACCATTATTTGTTACAGAAGCAGTGAACAGATACACAACCCCCTTGCTGCTATTTGGATGTCATTTAAACTAACGCCCCTTTGTAAATAATATTAAATAATATAAATATATGGCCCTTAAATATTATTTAAATAAATAGTCTACCGCCTAATTATAATGGTTAAATTATATCTAGTCTGTACGCAGGATGGTGAGCTTCGAAATTGTAATGTTGTGCGCGAATTTACACTCATTATGTCACACGTAATAAATAATTCACTACCATGATATTGTTCATAAAGAAATGTATCTATTCAAAATAGTACGTTCTCTATACAACATATTGACAAATAGTTGGTGCACTATATTCAACACTTGTAACAACTTACAAAATATAAATTCCTTACTCCTATTAACATGAACCTTGGGCTTTGCACATAATATTAATTGATTTTAATTCAATATCTTTACTATGTACTTACACCAAAACGTCCACTTGCTTTGTAAATAATTCAAGACACTAGTATCTATTTGTGCTTACATAAGCTACGATACTGAATATTAAAGAATGAACGTCATAATCCTGTAAGAGCTTAATTATAATTGGGAACCTTCAACAAGCTTTTTAACTTTTTAGATGGCATAAAGCTTTTTCAAGGCTATTTCAACACTACCTCTTGTATCTACTATTTCTAGAGAAGTCCCTTAAGCTAATCCATTCGAAACGCAAACCGATAACAGAGCTATCGAACTAGTATATGAATAACCATGAAATATGTGTGAATATGAAATAATTCACAGATGTATCCAGTAACAGAAGGTGCGTTACAAACCTCGTACCCCCGTCGGCACGCGCGACACAGTTCCCATCCGTAGAAACCGCCAGCGCAAATAAAATATTTAACAAGGCTCACTGCGTTATAACTACATGGTACGATACGATTTTTGCGTGCGCTATCACAAATTGTTTACATACAATTTAAATGAATAACATTTTAAGATTTTTTGTTTGGTTTGATTAGATTGACACCAGATGGCGATGTCATCAATGTCGTTCATCGATAAATATATTGAAGCCATCTATACACTGCTCTGTACTATCTGAAATCTTGACGCATTGACAACGTTCGGCCACCCAAACTAGTGTATATACAACATTATTGTAATGACACGATGGCTCCCTACCCGTGACTGGGCCACGGCGCACGCCCCCCGGTAAAGGGTTGTGTTCCCTACGAGCTACATTTTTTATTCACAAATAAATTTATAATATCGCTACAACTTGCAGCGCAGTTTTACGGTCCAACGTGTAACGTCGTACATATACATTTTTAACGCTCGACGCTGACGTTTGCAGCGCAGAGTCAAAACGCATCGAACGTGGCGGATTGCGGCCCTCAGGTTAGCCAACTTTAAGGCCGAAAAATCCTCAAACGCACGTGAAAATCGCAACGTATTGCACGTACAACAACATACGTCACGTCCAATACACACATACTACACGCTTAGAATAATGACATATAGAAACGAAGTCCGCGCGGCTTCTTTGACAACTATAAATGTGAGTAGTTTATGTCACCAAACGCCGGCCAGCTCCGTAGTCTTCAATGACAATGCACGGCAAACACGTCTCGCGGAAAAAAAATAATTATGTCGATTTGTGCGGTTAAATTTTGTCACAACACATTTGAAAAACAAAAGAAGTGTAATAACATCACTTTTCACAGGTAATCTTTCAATATTTCATAATATCTTTTATTTAATTAGGTTTAAATAAAAACGTTTTGTTTCAATACTCAGTGTTGCCCAATTGTGAAAATAAAATTTCCAATTTTAAGTGACGAGTGATATACGGCTTAGTCGTGGAGAAGTATATTGGAAGCCAACCAAAAATACACGAATATGTTCAAAACATTTTAATAATGAAGATAAGTACATTACCTGTGTAATGGCTCGTGTAGATTGCGTGAAAATGCTGTCCCTGTTAAGGTATAATTATTGAAGTTGTTATTCATTATTATTTTAATTATTATTATTAGTTATTATTATTTTAACATGCCTATTGTCAATGTCATTTTCATCTTAATTTTATTGTTGTTTTCACAGATACAATAGTTCACAGATATAATATAGTCCATAGAGTAGTAAATCAACAAAGCCCATTGTTTTTTGTTTTTCCACAGAGTATATTTAATATTGGAACAAAACTTTTTTACTCAATGCTGTTATTAAAATATACTAAGTTCCTGTGTTCATGCTTATGTTCAGATACGTAAAAGATATGTAAAAAAATAAATAGTAAAAAAAAATGATGTTAATATTTTCTTGTATTCGTTTCATATTTAAATAAACATCTCGTAATATAACAATTTTACATAACCATACCCATAGCTATTTATGTAGGTATTATTGCTAAAAACAAATTCTTATCAGCGGCCGAATCATTCCCCACTTTCGGGAAACTGCACTTCACCTGGCAACCATTAAACAAGTATAAAAAAAAAGAAAAAAGAAAATTAGTGCTTCACTTTTTAAAGAGCGCTTGTATGAAGACTGTCATTCTATATGTCATTATTCTAAGACTACACGTTAATAATAATCGAGTGCGACATTCAACATACAACAGGCGGGTACGGTGGGAGTTGGGGACCGAACATGCGGGGACAGGACTCGCCCGGTCCAACACGGACGGGCCAAACAAACAATTACACCGACGTCCAAAATAAAATAAAGTAAGCCTCTCTTACCTCGGAAATGTTATGTACCTTAACAAACGGACATTTTTACGAGTTAAAAATTTTGAATTTCAAATAACAATTTAGCACACGACAAATCAATAATATAAGTACAATTAGTGGGGTCCAGAACCGATAGGGAATTGAGTATTAATACCGACACATGTATCGCCCATGAATCCCAGCGGTGGGCGTACGATTGTGACGTGATGACATCACACGTACAGTTAATAGGAATGAGGACGAAGGTATGTTTTCTTCAAAGGAATGTTAAAGAAAATTCAATGTATGGATAACGAAGCGACGAATTATAATAACAAGCAGTTGCAGGCGCCCGAGCGGTCGAGCGGTCGAGCGGTCGCTTACATGATTGTCTGATGCAGCTATACGACTTACTTAGTACATTATAACTTCATGGAATCCTCTTTGTTCAGGATACAATAATCCATAGCATTTTATAATTTAATAAATATTGGAACTTTAGAATTAGATATAAGTCCACCTGAAGAGTATTATTCAATTTATTTCATTTTCATTATTTATTTGAATACATTTGTCGGTGTGTAAAATAAATCCGTTGCCAAAGCTTCATGTGTATTTTTTTATTATTTCGCTAACGATATCTACTGGAAGTGTACGGACCATACCGGCCGACTGGTCGCCGACAAGCGCGGGCACCCCGCGGCCGGCCGCAGGACAGTCGGCCTTGTGTCAGTGAGAATAAAGTTCAAAATTACCGGCATTACCTCGCTGACCTTCATGTAGATCCCGCGGTTGTTCTGACCGATGTCGAAGTAGAAGTTCTTGTTGTCGACGCGCAGGTGCCGGCCCTCGGGGAGCTCGCCTTTGAACCTGCGCACGCGCACACGTTTGATTAGCACTACGACAGATCGATAACATAGCTTCCTGATTCTTTAAACTGACACAACTTTTATTTTTGAACCGATTAAAATAAAACAAACACTAAATGTTAAGTGAAGCTTAACACAATATAATAGTGAAAACTGCACCCAAATCGGTTGAGCCGTTTCTGAGATAAAATCTGAATCTCTAAAAATCATTGCTATGGGTTCTATTGCGTTAATAAGGACCCAAAGATCAGATACAGATTCATTATATGTATAGATTGATCGGGGCCGCGGCTCACCCGCCGTCGTCGGTGCCGAAGTCGTCGAGCAGGTCGGTGAGCGCGTCGCGGAACTCGATCATGCCCTGCGCCGGCAGCGCCACCTGCGAGCGCGGGCCGCCGCGCGTGATCGTCTGCGACACGCGCAGGAACCGCCCGCGCGAGTTCTCCTTCAGGTCCAGGTAGTACCGCCGGTTGTCCTGCATTCAAAATTGTTTAGGTCCACGTTCATCATCCGCCCTGCAGAGGACTGGAATAGCTTGCCTGCGTCGGTGTTGCCACCTGCGTATAATGTGGGAGTCTTCAAGAGGAGAGTGAATAGGCTTTTAATAATGTTAGTGCGTCCAACATCCTCGACTTCATCGCCACTTACCATCAGGTGGGATTGTTGTCAAACATTAACTTATCTTAAGTAAAAAAAAACCGGCGCGACATCAACCCCTTGACCGCTGGTTTAAATAATGGACGATATGCGGAACTAATGTTTACCCCCTTAGATAACTTGCCAATATACTTAGCAAGTTATCTAAGGGGGATTCGTTTGTTAATTAAACGATTCTGTAACTTTGGGTTATTCTTAATATTATTCAGTACATTTGTAAGTGTTTGTTAAAAATCAATTGTAACTTTTTAATTTGTTTGTAATAAAATTTAAACTAGATTATGGTAATATGTATATCAAATGTAAATTCTATTTAACTGTAACAGGAATTCTCCGAGCCACCGAAACACCACACAAAAAATAATACGTAATGCTACTGCCGACACGACGAATGATTTCTATCACGGCCAGGTTTGGTGATTAAACGATGACCATAGTACCCAACCGGACCAGTCCACTCGTGATCACCTTGAGCATCATCTCGGACTTGAGCTTCCCGTCGTCGGGCACGTTGTCCGGGTTGGGCGGGCCCAGCGACGAGTAGTAGTCGCTGAAGCTGGACAGGTGGTCGCGGAACTCCGCCGCCGTCGACATCGCCAGGAAGATCTGGCTGCGCCGCCCGTCCGCGCCGATCTACACATGCACACACACGCAAACACGTCACATTACACATTCGATACAGTTAGGTGGTCCAGCCCGAAGAGCTGTTGGATCGACTTTAACTAGCGAAGGAGGCACTTTACTAAGTCTTAATAAGTCAGATGTTTGCCACACATAAATGAATTTACTTACATGTCACGATGTTAAACATCTAAATCTTATATTCTTTCATTAGTAAGTTAAGGCTCGACTACGATCACTCCGGCTGGTAAATGCCATGCAATCTAAAGGGCATTCAACCACAGCCCATGTGTAAGTGTAAATTTTAAAGTGAACATTAATTACTATAGAGTTAACCTTGTCCCAAAGTCCATTCAGAATTAGAATCCGCCGAGTTTTGAAAGAGGCTCCATCGATCTTTAAGTCCATGCCGACCTCCCCGCCCTCGATGCATCCTCCTGAACAACGGACGAGGTTACAGCGGTTGCTCTTTTCAGAGATCGCTGAAATTTTTTTCATCTAGTTTAATCCTGAAGGTACTTTTGGCTGGTGGTAGGGTTTTGAACCCGGCTGGCCGCTACCACACTCCGTGCAAGATAAGACAATGGCAGTTTGATCCACGACAACCTTCAAAGCTAGCTGGAGCCAGCGCCGTCACGATCCCCAACACGCGGCTCGGGCAAGATTACAACCGCGGCGATAACCAAGCGATTCGCCGCCATCGATATCGGTTACATAATCCGCTGCTATCGCGTTACGCAACGTCAGGTGACTGACGGAGTGACGGCGGCCGCGGCCCTTTGTTTATGTTCCGAGCGGACAAGCGCATCGCCGCGTAAATCAATGCCACGACAGATTATAGAACGAGGAGGCGATATGCATTCCAACAGAAGACTTAAGAAGCAATCCATGAAGCCGTAACAGCTTGGCGGGTTTGTTTCAATCTACCACTCTCGTCGCGAATTTTTCATTCCAAATACTTGGGATTTTACGAGCTACATTCATCATTGAGTCGTAATCAACGTCTCTGCTAATAGCATTATAACGGTGTCACAGTCTTGCTACGGCGGCTACTAGTTGCTATGGCGATATTTTTAACGCTCGGGTAGGTGCGGGCTGGATCGATGGTAGCGCCACACCTGTGGATGGCTGCTGTCTGTCTAGGCTCGCTGTCAATGATTCGCGATGGGCTTCACCTTTCTTGCATAGGAGGGTGCCTTATTAGGGCGAGGTAGGAGATGCTGAAGCTTGTCAGGGACTTCCGTTTTTATGTCAATGGCCATAAGAGCTATTTGTGGATAAGTAGACAGTAGATCAAGATAACTAAGTATCAGTATTCATTAATAACTCAATATCAGTGACGCGTTGACAGCCAAATAAAAAGGGTTTTGTTGGATTTGTGCTACGCCACGGCAATTTGGCCGTGACCAGGATCCATCGAAGTGAATTAAAATATCGACGAACCAAATGCATATCATGAATACCCATAACATTGAAAAACGTGCACAGTGAACGAGGAGCTAAGTTTAAAATCATGTACCTAATACTATAACCATCGGCGTCGTAAGCGTCAAAATTCTTTATCGTCTAAACCTAATTAAAATATGGCGTGACGCCGCGACCCTAAACTTATGCGGCGAGATAACCGGTCGTTCACCTCCGCCACTTTGATGAACCGCCCCCGCCGGTTCTGCTTCACGTCCAGGTAGAATCTTTTCGACTGGATCTGCAGCATCTTCGTCGCCAACTCCTGCTCCTGTGGCTGTTGACCTGTAAACGAGGACCGGTCACACTTTAGTACAGTGAGGGAACAATGATTTTTGCATCAGCAACTCCAGTGGAATCAGAGATGCGTCGCTGTACCTACTACATGGTAACTCTAAATTCCTTGTTATCGAGCTAGTTATAAACACGAAAATTTAATTTTCGTGTGTCACAAGATTATTATTTTAGTAAAATTGAGTCAGGTTGATGTAGTGGAATTAATGTAGGTACAGTTTTCCTTGGAGCGGAAGAAACGCTCCGAGACAACGTAAGATACGATGATACACAAAACAAGGTGCGGCCAGTTTGAAGTTTATTGGCTTTGGTACATCAGTAACCATCCTCAAATAAGTTCACCGTCTGGCCGGTAAGGCTGTATGGAACATGTAGGCCGTCGCCGATACATTGCTTTTCAAGAATAAAATAGTGAACCCGCTTTAGAAATTTGTAACAAACAAATCCATTTTTTTTATTGCCTGAAGTGCTGACACAAATGCAGACAGGACACTATGATGGTAAGTGTTCAAACATGGCATTGGACATATACAACGCCAGAAAGGCTCCACTGCTTCGCCGGCACTAAACGAGATATCTTTATTCCGCAGTTTGCACTTTGAACGCGATCGTGAAAATCAAACTCTAGCTAGAGGATCACGACACAAATCTATCGCCGGTGTGGATCGAACATTTTCCGATTTCCGCCGAGTAGGATGCAAATATTAAAAATATTTTATGGAACAGTTTAAAAGATTCATGCGATTCACTTCAAACATGACTGTCGTTGGTTTAAGTTTTCGTTGAAAAATTACTGTCGTTTGTGTAGGTAATTGTCGTAATTGGTTACTGCATGTCGGTGACTTTGAATCGAGGTCCTTCATATGCAGCCATGGACTGCAGCGGATATCATGGGCCGCCCGTCCCTACTCCCATCACAAAAACGTCTGTCGCAATAGTAAATATTTAAATGGAACGGTCGACCGAATACGTCTATAACAGGTTTGTGAAGTCAACGCCCTAGGGGCTTATCTAGCGCTCCGGCGGCGACCGACGGGCCTGCCAATCGGCTTCCGATGAACCAAGCCCGTGATAACAGTGTAACGATAATCCCTATCTAGCTTATAATCCAACTAGACTTTGCCAGCGGCTTCGCCCGCGACGGAGACGAAAAAACATACGTAAAAACTTTCGTATTTATACTTCACATTAGTAGGAAGCAGGATATCACCACCGCCAGCTTTTGGCTCGCCTACCAAAGAAACAATGACTGATTCAGAGTAAATCGTTTTCGCAATCGTGGAGTTTATCTTTAATACAAGGCCACCCACACTAAATTACTATTATTTTATGTTATCCACATTTTGTGGTGCAAATTATCTTTTTTGCTTGTGTAACTCGACGAAGCCACGGGCCACCTGAAGATATGTAATGGTCGTCAGACATGAACATCAAGTAATACCTAAAGGCATTATAGAAACATTTTACAATCGATTTTAGAATGGTGGTAGCCAGCCACGCGGGTCAAATACCCTACCACAAAGCAACTACCCGCGGGATTAAACTGAGCGGTACAGAGCGACCTCCACGACCATCCTCTGCTGTCCAGCAGGGAGTACCGTGAGATCCATGAGTAGGGCAGGTTGACTTCGACGGATGGACGGAGCCCCTTAAAACCCATATTTTATTTCCGCATTCATAGCATTAGCTTTGGTCATTAGAACAGTTAACCATTTAAAACAAGGAACGCGCATACTTTAATAACTCCCGGTCTCTTTTCGTCGTGTTGATAGGCGCATTGTAAACAAGCGACGCCACGTGCAATCATCAGTATCACGCCATACAATCTCCCGCCGATAGCCGTGCCGTGGCCAGCCGTGTTGATAACACCGATGTCGTAACAACACGATAATCGCGGTTAATGGGTGCGCTCGCGCATTACTTCGGATTCGCTCCATTAGCAAAGCTACTGGTATTTTTTGTTTCGTCACTGATCGCTGTTAATGTATGTTTAGCCGATTTATTGTACTCCACGCTTCGATCAACAATACAACTAGGTAACGGCTCACATGCTAATTCCACGCTAAAAACAACAAAACAACTAAACAAAATAAGATCTCACCTTTCAAACGCGCTGTAATTTTTGTAGACTCTTTTTGTGCGCTGACCCGACATCTAGTTAGTATTGTTGACTGAAGACTCCGCGATTCACTTCTCATTAATCGAGTGCTCCTCTGTTTGAGAATAGATGTCGCCAAGCACTCTTTAAAAGAGATCTTTGTAGTAGTTTAGCGGTCGGTAATAAGATGGGTGACCGCTAGTGGCATAATTTTCTTGAGCGCTTCGGAGGGCACCTAAAGCCGTCGGTGCCGGCTGTTATCATTTGTTAGCAGTCGTTAAGCCACGTCGGATACCTTCGGGCGGCTTAAAATTTTCCGAGACTTGGGTTGGCCACTAACCCCTCCACCAAACCGCACTGGAGCAGCGTGGTGCAGTATGCTCTAGGCCTCCTCAGGTATGAGATCCACGCTCAGTAGTGGGCCATCAATGGGTTGAACACAGCCAGCCATTTTATATTCTCTGGTTATAAGTACAAGTCGCATTACGTTCGGTTACGATTCCGTTGGTTATAAGATATAACCGATGTATTCTGCTTCAATAACCAATTGTGTTCGGACCGCTTGTCGCCTGATGCTCGGTTCGAAAAACGATTCGTTTTGCTTACGGATAGTAAAACCATCTACGGGGCGTAACTAAAAAGTACCTATAAGAAATTCGAACGGAACGATTTTAACGAATTGTCACTGGCAAAAAGATCGGTTTAACGATTGGTTAAATACATGAACCGGACATGAGTCGTGTATACTTTAACAATATACATTTTTTTGGATTTATTACGAAGCTAGTAGTAACGTAACGTCATAAGTCATAACTAATGCAGTTAAATATTATGTAACAGTGTCGCAACAATGAGGAAAACGCAGCGACCGAATGCACCCACCCATCGCTTGGCTTGGCGCCGACGTCGTCGCGACGTCCCCGAACCCACGTGCACTCACTAACGTGCCGCGAAATACGGTACTTTACAAACAGTGAATGACAACTAACAATATGGCCAAGGCGCCAAAATATTATCACATAATGCGCAACAAGCTTCAATTAATCTTTATTTGCAAGACAAGGTAATTACATGATGATCATATTTATAATTATTAGGTACTGTTATCCTAACTCATAAGCCCATAATCTGTACATACTGGGTTTACGGAAATTACGATCAATATTGATGGGTGCAGTGCAGATCGTAGTAATAAAACCCTAAACTTTCAAAACCTCACACACACACACACATCCTCGCAATCCACATATGTCCCACTGTTGGGCATGGGTCTCCTCTCATACCGTGAGGGGTACAGGCCATAGTCCAGTACGCTGGCCAAGTGTGGATTGGCGGACTTCACACACCTTTAATAACATTTGGAGAACCGTCACGTGTGCAGGTTTCCTCACGATGTTTTCCTCCACCGAAGTAAGTGATAATTAAATTCTAATACGCACATTGAAAATTAGAGGCATAACTTAAAACAAAATATTGTGTAAAGGCCACAAAGCTGTTGCTAATGGCCTACGCCGTCAGCTAGGACCCTCGGTTCGGCCAACGGGTGCGCCGGGCCCGGCGGGCGGACCACACCGGCGGGTGGTGTTGCAACGATCCTCTGGTATCACGTAATTAGAAATCACGGCGCGATCGATTACACCGGCTGCGGACGGTCACGCACCACACGCGGCGGCGCGGCGGGCGGCGGCGGCGGCGGCGGCGGCGGCGGCGGCGGCGGCGCGGTGATTGTATCATTGTAATGGGTAATGGTGTTACCATCAACAGATTGATCAGATTGTATCTGTATGGCTGTACGGACGCAAGTGGTCGCGTTACCGTTTGTTTACCGTTTGACTCCATCTATTTTGTTTATGAACTTCAGAAACATACGTTTTCTGGATTCCATAGATCAGCGGACGTTTCAAATACAGTCGTATAAGGTCACTCCCAGGTCTATCTGGAGGACTGTAACTTGTCTTAAAAACACGTTTATAATAGAATTCTCTATCACGTGGTCGGCATGGATATTTGCAAATGAGAACGACTAAAGAACAATCCAAGCCCGTATCTATACCCGGCAAACATTTATCTATCACATAAATGTTTGCCGGGCATCGAACCACTCCTTCCACTCGCAGGGAGATTCGTACTATGTTTTCGCGCTCGGCCTGCGAGATGAGCCGCAAACAAGGGCGATGCCCCTTATTACATATTGTTCTTAATGCCTGTTCAGATAGGATAGGCGCAGTGTCCTCTACGGCCTCTACCGCCGAATATAATTGACTGTGTGAACGTAATCGTCTTTATAGTCACTGAGTAACTAAACGAGACGTTATAAATAACAGTAGCTTTCCCTCGCGGCTTCGCCCCCAATTTAAAAAAAAATTCTCTCTTATAGTGCTCCTACACTCCCCAAGGAACATAAATGCCAAACAGCTTGTTGCGTTTAGTAGCTTCGGCTGTGCGTTGTCTGTCAGTCACTCAAGAGTTTTATATATACATATTATATTGATTACCTAATAGTAGGTACGATGTAAATAGTAAAATGACAATGAAAGCTAGACTCTGGAGCGGAGTGTCTCGGGTACGATATTTGTCATAAGTAGATAAATGTTAGCTTCCGAAATGTACATAGGTTTACTAAACCTATAACAGTCCCACTGCTGGGGTCGGGTCACAACGTGAGCGGTGCACGCCGCAGTTAACCGCGCTTCATACATCTTTGATAACATTATGGACAACTTTATTTTGAATTCTGTAGCATTCCATGTATTTAAACAAAACTTATTTAAAGATATTCAATATCAATCGGGTTTCAACTTCCCACGCACCATCTTACATATAAATTAAAAATGTTTAAAATTTAATCAATTAATATGGTAAGCCGTAAAGTCCTTGATCGTTATAAATGGGCAGGCACAATTTTACGTACAAATGGCCGGGCATTAGTGGCAGATGTATGCTAATATTATCAAGGATAGGTAGGTATAGGAGTTGGCTATAAATGTTAGTAGGTACCTACTGCGGCGCGGCAGTACGTTTCGCAAAACATAACAGACGTCCGCGATAGCAGCAGATAACATTAATTCATAAAAACAGTGATAGGTTTAAACGTTGGGCTTCCAAACATCGGGCCTGGGTTCGAAATCTGCACGCAAATATTCTTGCTTGTGCATCAAAGCAGAAGAAAATTATGACCGCATTAAAAATTATATTAATTTTATTATATCACTTGCTTCGGTGAAGCAAAACGTCGTAGGAAAACCTGCACACCTGAGAGATCTCCAAAATGTTCTCAACGATGTGTGAAGGCTACCGGCCCACCATTACCAACTGCAGTCGACTGTCGCGTAAGAAGAGTTGTACGTCGGATTCGGTCCCATACAAATTAATAAATCTTGATTAAGTTAGGGACAGAGTGCGGCGTGCGGCGTGCGGCGTGCGCGTCGATCCATATCGCAGACAACGGTAACAGGCTATTATCAGGTAAACTATAAAACTGTCTAGACACCGGTAGTGGCCATAAATCTTTAACAAAATGGCGGAAGAGCCGCAAAAAATCCGAAGGCCGGCCTACACGTGTCGGTGGTATGCAAACGCGCTGTCACACGATAAAACATAAGGACGACGGAAAATTAAGTTAACATATTAAACTGTTACCACTTTATTGGCATTCGTTAAGACGACCGACAGCCGACGGATTATCGTGCCCTCCGACTCGACCGTCAGCGATAGATGAACCAAACCAAGGAGCAATTATCTGACGATACCTTAGAGTAAATATACTCTAAGGACGATACAAACGGCCACGCCGGTCATCGATCTCGGGCACGCTTCAATAGACAGATTCGTCAACGCGAGCCCTTTTACAAACAACTTTAGGTTTTCAACGACGAGTAAGTGGTATTAAAAACTCCAATCAACTTTCAATTTAAAGCCCGGTGCCGTAAAATGGAGACGAGTCAGCCGTTTACAGCAAATATAAATTTAAAATAATCCCCGACTGAGAAGTGTAATGAGCTCAAACATGGTGCCTCTGCTGTGTTAACGTATACTAATACTGCTGATATCAGATATTGTCCATTGCAACATCATTGAAGTGAAGATTTGAATCGATCACACAGTTAAAGTTGCAGCTTCAGCTACTAAGAGCTGATGATCTTCAAACAGCTAAACAGATTTCCTTTAATCATAGTTATGAACAATCTAGATCAAGCCAACTTCCTTACAAAAAACTTATCATCCATTTAGGAGCTAAGATGCTACAGGCCTTACGGCACTCTTTTCGCGTCGGAGTTAAAAATATGAACCTTTGGATGTCGCTTAAACTTATTGGCAACTGCAAAATACAGTAGAAAGGCAAATTATGAGAATGAATATATATAATTATTATACTTCAATGACCGTAGAGCAAAAGTAAGAATATTTTTGGGATAAACACGACAAAAGCAGTCTCCAGAATATTTTTATTTATCTAGTACAATAGACTTTAATAATAATTTTTATTTGAGGACGATAAAAAATGTTTTAAACCACTGAAGCTCTTTTACATTATTTATCGTTCCGTTGGCCACACTATAGATATAAAAAAAAATCCAAAACAATCTGTTCCCAACACCACCGCGTAGTGACCGCGACACTCAATTTTGAATGTAATTATTCAAATTTATTCAGACTTTAAAAATTTTCACAACCCACTCGTAAAACAGTGACCAACCATCAGGTAACAAATGAAGACTATACAAGTGATGTACTTAATAAGCACGATTGTCTTAAAATAGTTTCCGCCCTATTTTTGACCCGAGTGAGCTGCGCAAAGATTGTTAAACAGGGTGTAACCAAAAATATGTATGTACTCCGCACTTGCCCAGCGCGGTAGACTCACATTGTGAGTGGAGACCTGAGCTCCGAAGTACGAGTATGATATTTATAAATTATGATGGTAAGGTAAAAATCCTTTGATTTGGTCGTAATCCATATTTAGATTGTAGATACGTTAGGTCACTTAAAAATAATGCCGCTCCAGTATTTTCATGACGATAAATACAATATACAAATCTATCCGTCTACGAAACTGCAAAACCAGTTTCATCTAATTCTTCAAGGTTACTACAAATTTACTACAAATTTAACGTTTGGAGCAGTTGTGTAGTGCATCCGACGGTAAGACCGTCGTCAGCGTCGTTACTTCCCGCGGACGATCGGAAACCCAACCTAGACCGGGCAGCTCGCGGACAATTCGCTTTAACGAACACACCTCGATTCGCCTTCGGAGGAAATCCAGCATCCTGTGGCTTAATTCCTTTTGGTCAGTGTTAACTTCTTGCAAGCACAGGAAACGGAAGCCCATGTCAAACTTTTTATGTAACATTAGAAAAGATTAGGTAACGAACGTATCCATTTCAACAAAGCTATTCGTACACTACGTTAAAATATTTAACCTGTTTAGAAGCCTCTTACAAGGTCCTGAAGAATATCAATTGGCGAGTCTACTAATATTTTAAATGCGAAAGTTACTTTGTCTGTCTGTCTGCTACCATTTTCACGTTCAATCCGCCGAAACCATTTAGATGAAATTTGTTATCAGTATATTTTAAGACCCCGAAAAGAACATAGGGTAGTTTTTATCCCGAAAATGCGTTCGCTGTTTGCGGCATTCCTAGGGGTTCGATCCTAGTGAACATTTAGATTTTTACTAAAATAAAGTAACCCTGTTTTCAATAATTATGTGGGCAGATATTATTTTATTTAATTTCTCGAGAGGTCGCCTTGTTTACCTACGTGTTCGTTTTACGTTCATTACATTAACGAACTTATTAGGTATTATTAGTTTAGCCTACTTCGGAGCTGGTCAATACACTTCCGACAGTCATATTTGAGCGATATCGCATATCCCGCATATCGAAGCATCAAGTCAATACTGGGTATTATCAAGTGAAAATCAAACTCACCGGAGTCAAAGTTGTTCCCGCCTGCATCCATGCCTTGACCATGATATTCTGCGGAAGAAAACACAATTAAATCTGGAGGTTCAGTCCGTTCAAACAATATAAAAGGAGTGTTAAGGTTGGCGAAATAAAACTCATATTGAAATTAGTCTATCCAAAGGTTTATTATTATGACATGTTTTACTTAAATATGCCAAATTACACCAAATAAATATTTTACAACATTTACACAATAATCTAGAATAATACTTAATATAATATCCTCAAATAAATAACCAGATAATTTAAAGATAGGAAGATATCCAAAAAATGTATGAGAAAAAAACACAAGTTCTAGAACGAGTCAGAATAAGGTTTTTTATTGACGACATGGACACAAGGTTTTATTAATACATCATCAAAAAATATTTGCTGGGTTGGTTCAACTGACTGCAGTGCTTAACTGATACTAATTATACATTAGCCATTCCACCTGGGAACTCAGCAGGGGAAGTCGCAAAGTAGAGTACTGAAGACTAATTTCATGCAATTATCGCATTGGAGCCGCACGCGACCGGCGCGCGACAGGGCCCACGCAGTGCATTGCATTTCGCTGCGAGAACACCACGGACTGTCCTGACAAAATATTACACGATAGATAAGCAAGTATTCAGAGCTCCTGACTCTTACTGTAACACTTTGGATTTCCCATAACGCTGTTTCAGGAGAAAAGGTGATCAAGACTATATTTTTGTTCAGATACATACACTCAGCGGCACGGAATCTTGGCCAAACTCATAGCATACGATAACATTTTATTAAGTGTGTGTAACTTTGTTCTTAATGTATAATTGGGTGGAAATAATGTTTACGTTAATCCTAAAAGGCTAATTAACTAAGTTGAAGTGCATTTTGATTTGATTTCGGAAGTTTAGTTGAACCGTGTCATTTATCCGACGAAGTCTACGTTTTGAATTGTGTTCTGGAATTTGCAAGCGTTAAGTTGTCGAAGTTCTTTGGTTTCATTGTGATCAATAAACATCTAAAGGCGCCTTAGGATCCATAAAAATGCCTCTATCACCAAGTCAGATAGCACAAGCAGTGGCATTAGTCGAACTAGGGATGACCCATCGTGAAGTGGCTACTATCCTTAACGTACCGGGTTCTTCGATGCAATATGCACTAAAACGGTACCAAGAGACTCTCCTCTGCACACGCAGACCAGGTAGTGGCGGTGTACGTTGCACGTCAGCTCGTGACGACCACTTTATTGTGTTAGAGATTTTAAGAAATCGCTTCCTTACTGATGTCGAGATCCGGCAGCGGCTTCAAATCTCCAGGAATGTAAATGTTAGTGAGCGTACGGTGAGAAGACGTATGGAGGAAGTTTTTAAGATCAAGAAGACCAGCCCGTGGCTCACAGCTTATCCCACAGCATAGAGCAGCGCGATTTCAATTTGCCCGCGAACATGCTAACTGGTCTCATGAACAATGGGAAAGGGTTTTGTTTACGGACGAGTGCAGGATCGCTTTAAATGCACCTGATGGTCGACAACGTGTCTGGAGAAGGAATGGTGAACGATATCTGGCGATTACTACCACTCCCACAGTGAGTTTTGGTGGAGGCTCTATAATCGTATGGGGTGGCGTTAGTTCTGATGCACGTACAGAATTGGTCATCGTCAATAACTCTCTAACTGCAACACGATACGTCGAGGATATCCTTCAAGAACATGTTGTACCCTTTGAAGGGTTTATTGGATATTACCGATTCATTTAATGCATGATAATGCACGACCATACGTCGCTCATATCGTAAATGAGTACCGTCAAGAGGTTGGTATTCAAAAATTGCAGTGGCCAGCTCGCAGCCCCGACTTAAACCCAATAGAGCACATTTGGGACAAGCTAAAAACGACAATTAAAACAGCATCGAACCTACCACAAACCCTTAGCCAGCTTCGAGATGCTGCACTGACTGCGTGGCGCGACTTATCGCAAGTGGACATTAAAAAATGTCATCCAAAGCATGCCAGACCGAATGCAGGAAATCATAAGGGCTAGAGGAGGAAACACGCGATATTAGAAAGAACAAAATGTTGTCAAAGATCAAACAGTTTTTAATTCCTAGTGCTCAAAACTGCAGTGTTTAATTTTGTGTAAATGTGATTTTGCGCTTAAACTCCATTAAAAACTTAAAAAGACGTTATTTATGAGTAAAAATGATTAAAGACGTTAAGTGGATGAACAACGATCAAATTGGCCTAAATTACAAGTGTACAAACTGAAAAAAACTGAAGTTATCACAAATTTTGTAGGTGGCCAAGTTTCCGTGCCGGTCAGTATATTTCTAATATCTAAAAGAGGAACGATTACGTATATCTAACAACCTGTATAATTGGCCACGAGCAACTCCATTAGGTAATCCAGACACAAGGTGATAAATAAAATGGGAGATTTTTGCTTTTGTTTTCAAAGTTTTCAAAAATGTTAAGAAAATCACAATCTTGGGCAAAATTTTAAGGATTTCTTTTATAAATAAAAATAAATTCGATTAACCAACCTTAGATCTCATTCTCAAAGTGTTTAAGCAACACTCGGGTACCTACGTTTAATAATTATAAAATAGCGCGCCAACGGCAGCTAGCCATTGGAAGTGAATTTTTAGGCGTTCAACTGTAAGGATGTGCTTAGGCGATGAGTGAAAGACACGAATGCTGAGTAAATACTGTTTATTAATTAAGATCTGTCCAATATATATGGTTGGTAAGCTAACATAATAATATAATATAATCTATCTACTACACCTCCCTTTCCATAATAAAAAAAAAAAACAACATAAGCTTGTTTTTTTTTTCTTAACTTCTAATAATATGCAAAAATATTTCTTAACAAAAATATGTAAACAAAGGTAAAATGTAAAAGTGTAAAAATAATGAATTTGATATAGGTAATAGGTATAACATGTAAAAAAAATCAGCTTATTACTAAACATATTGCATACATTAAGGAGAATTTGGCACTTTGTACAGTTTTGTGCGATTCTTATGTATAATTTCTTCTTTACCTTTTTTGATGATTTTAACATTACAATTAAGGTCTTCAAGTACTAAATAAGGACCTTGATATATATTCTCCATCTTGTCACCAGAAGGGTTTTTAACAAGTAGATAATCACCTTTTTTGTAATACACAGGGTTTATTTTACGGTCATACATTTCCTTTCTTTTAAATTTACTATTAATAAGATTATTTCTAGCATCTTTTTGTGCTATTTGAAGTCTATATTTTAACTCTGAGGGATAGCTATCGTGAGCGTATAAGGGTTCTACAATGCCACTATTCAGATTACTGGGTATTACGCAGCGTTTGCCAAAAACAAGTTCATGTGGCGTATACTTCGTTTCTGTGTGCACACTATTATTATAGGAAAAGCACCAATAGGGCACAAAACTACTCCAATAACCTGACCTGTTTTCAGAACTTACCCTTAAAAATGCACCTAACGCCTTGTGAGAGTTCTCCAACGCTCCTATACTCTCGTGATGGTATGCCGTTGACGTCAGCTGAGTAATATTAAGAAGTCGACATACCTCTTTCATGGTGTTGGAGATGAACTCTGTTCCACGGTCCGTAGCAATCTCTCGCGGTATCCCATACCTAAGAATGAAATTATTTACAAATGATTGAGCTACGCTAACCGCATCCTTGCTAGGCAAGGGGTACGCTTCTACGAACTTTGTCAATTCGCACTGCAATGTTAGAATATAGACCTGTCCCAAAGCGTCCTTCGGGAGCGGTCCTACGACGTCTAGATACATTTTCTCAAAAGCAGAGTTAGCTGTACTCGTGATTACCATTGGCTGTTTAGTACTCACCGAGTATTTTTGTTTCTGACATTGTTCACACTTGGTAACATAGTCGTATATATCTTTGTCCATGCTGGGCCAAAAATAATATCTTTTAATATTATTAGACATTCGCCTGATACCCGCGTGGCCACTGGAGGGCAACAGGTGAAAGTCGTTTAAAATAACCTTTCTGTTATCTATATTATTTATTCTTTGTACCTTATTTAAAATACATATCCGTGGACCGGTCCATTTATCAAATTTATTTATTATATCTACTATTCCCTTAATAAATTCCTTATTCATCTCATCTCTTAGGATGCATAACTCATTAATACTTAATTTTTTGCACATAACTGCCAAATCTCTCACCAATCCGTCTCGCGTAATCGGCGATCGAGGTTTAGACATTGTACATAAATAAATAGTAGATCTGCTTGGTACATAATAAAAATTCTTGTAAATTTCCGTCACTAATCCGTTTGATTCCATTTTCCTTAATTTCCTACAGTCAATTAGCGAAAGTTCAGTATAGAGATTTGGTTTTTTAATTATTTCCACGACTCTAGGTTGATCAGACTTCGAGCTTGTGGCAATATTATCCGCCAAATCGCTAGTACTAACTTTCTCGCTATTTTTTAATTTTTGATACTGCGCTCTTGTCATGACACATGAAATTTGATCGTTCATTGTTTTTAAATCTTCTGAAGATATATTAATTCGCGATAATGCATCGGCTACAGAATTGGATTGCCCTTTCAAGTATTCGACAATAAAATTATATTCTTCCAATTGTAACCTAAATTTTAGTAACCTGCTGGACGGGTCGCGCATGCTGAAAAGATACACAAGTGGTTTATGATCGGTTTGAATTTAAAAACGTCTTCCGTATAAATAAGGTCGGAAATATTTAACACTCCATACTATTGACAACAGCTCCTTCTCAATAGTAGGATAATTGAGCTCCGCCTTATTTAGACTTCGACTTGCGTATGCGACTGGTCGTCCATCCATGTTACATAATACGGATCCTATTGCTTTTCCCGATGCATCTGTCTGTAATAGGAATTCATTTTCTGGTGAAAAATTTGGATATTGGAGAACGGGCGGTTTTATTAACGCCGTCTTCAATAATTGAAACGACTGCTCACACTCCTCTGACCAAAGAAACGATACATTTTTGCGACAAGCTTTATTCAATGGTAGTGCCCTTTCTGAAAAATTCGGAATGAACTTTCTGTAATAGTTAGCAAAGGCGACAAAGCGCTTTATTTCATCTA
Source organism: Ochlodes sylvanus (assembly GCA_905404295.2). Classification (NCBI taxonomy): domain Eukaryota; kingdom Metazoa; phylum Arthropoda; class Insecta; order Lepidoptera; family Hesperiidae; genus Ochlodes; species Ochlodes sylvanus. The sequence continues at coordinate 282,334 of FR990146.1, read as the reverse complement.
CGCTTTGCGGCCTAGGGTAATTTTCTAAAATTTTGGTTTTCTCGGGATCTGGTAAAATTCCTTTATCTGATACAACATGACCTAAATATAAAATTTGTTTTTGTAAAAAGATGCATTTAACGGGATTTAATTTTAAATTAATTTTACGTAGCCTACTAAATACGTCCATTAAATTCTGATTATGACTTTGTAAATTCCGACCAAAAACTACAAGATCATCCTGATAGATTAAACATTTGTCGTGGTTTAACCCCGACATCGCTAAAGTCATCATTCTACTGAACCCGTTAGGACTGGACTTTATTCCCATAGGCATACGGGTCATTTGAAATTGATTTTTTCCCGTAGTAAATGCCGTATATGGTCTGGAGTCTTTATCTAGGTTGACTTGATAAAATCCCTGGTATAGATCGAGATGTGAAAAATACACAGCTCCTGAAAGAGAATCTAATATTTCCGAGATATTTGGTAATGGAAACTTGTCATCTTGAATTTGGTTGTTTAATTTCCTATAGTCGATGACAACTCTCCATTTCTTTTGACCTGTGGAGTCTTGTTTTTTCGGAACTAGCAATAATGGACTGGACCACGCGCTCCTAGCCTCTTCTATTATACCGTTTTCCAGCATATCTTGCACCTGCCTGTCAATTTCCTGTTTTTGTGAATGTGGTAACCGATATGGTTTTGTATATACTGGACTATTATTAGGTTTTAAATCAATTTTTTGTTGGTAAAATGAAGTTGTGGTCAGCTTATCACCTGGCAATTGGAAAATATCCGGATATTTAGCACATATGTTCTCAATCGATATTTGCTCTTCAAGATTTAATCCTTTTAAATTCAACAATGAAAAAAGTTTTTTCACACGGTCCGCATTAATAGAGCTTTGATTAAACTGACATATAAAATAATCACTTAATTTTTGCTTATGAATTTGAAAGTAATTTAATTTGACATCTTTATCTCTGCTATTTAAAATGCGTATCGGGATTTTTCCATTTTCCGGTTTTACTATAGTGTTAGCTATAAATACACCTTCACAAAGTTCTTGAGAAAGTACTACGCAGTCGTCCGTAACACTTGTATTAATGAAATGTGTAGATTCGCTACGAGCTGGTACTGTCAAGTAGGAATGTGACTTCGGCGTTATGTAGTCGAAATGTAAAGTAACACTTTTCCCGCTTTTTGTTAAGATCTGGAATGTATTAAGTTCAAAATTTAAAATAGCATTAAATTTTTTGAGAAAATCCTGTCCTAAAATTCCATTTGTTTTACATGGCAGTTCTCTAAAAACATAAAATTTATGATAAAATTTTTCTCCATTGTGATTTAAAGTTAAATAAACAAAGCCATCCGAGATCACATTTCCACCTATACCCGTAACTCTAAGTCGCTCATTATGGAAAGGTAAATGTAAACTTTGAACGCAAGCGAATTTGATCGCAGATATTGATGCGCCTGTATCGATGAGCCAATCATGTTTACATTCGTTGACTTTAAAGGAAACTTTGCATAAACTATTACATGTGTAAATATATTCAGGCACGAAAAAACTGGGTCAGAGTTTCATCATCTGTTTCATATTTGGTATTGGTTTCTCCTGTCGCTATAACATTCATATTGCTATGAGTTGAATGTCCCTTACTGCGATAATTCCGATATTTACCTCTCGCACGCGACCCATCACCTCGACGATTGCTTTGAGAACCATACCCACGTCGATGGTGTGTTGTAGCTGTCCGCGCTGGACCAGGCTGGTGATGGCCTCCTGTGAACTTATTTCTAAAACTATGATAACCTCTATTATACGTACCTCTTTGAAATCTCCTTTGTCCGTTAAAATTATTAGGATGTTTATACATACCCATGAACTCCGATGAAGTGGAGGGGGCTGAGAGCTCCTCATCCATCGCTGATTGCACTGCATCAGACAGCGCGCTAAAGTCACGTGCCGCAATGATTGTACTGATGCGACGATTCCGCAATCCGTCGGCAAACTTTTTGATCGCGAGTTTTTCATTAAGCGGACGCAATACGTCATAATTTTTTGCATTTCCGTCGGCTTGCGAAATTGTCAGATCTACGAATAACTCCGATAATTCTCGACCAAAATCCGAAATGGACTTGTCGTTTTGCCTACATTGTTGTAACTTGGCATGCAACGCTGTGTAACTTTTCCGTGGCAGTAAATTTTTACGCATATCCCTTATAAGGTCATCAACAGTACAATAATTAGACAATAACTTAAGCTTTGCCTTCTGAGAGAGCCGACTTTTTAAAACAAATTGAATGAGTTTATTTTTGCACGTCTCGTTATTCAACACCGAGCTGTAATACTCGATACCTTAGTGATTTTTGATCCTTAGACAATTTTTGACTATTTAAAATATTAACAAAAGCATTATATTCTTTATACAACTTATTTGATTCCTCCTTTTTTACTATTAAAATATTACCCGTTCTGCGGGCAGGACCAATTTTTATAAGATACGTCCGTATTATCTTTAAATCATTCGCTATACGAACTAATTCTTCTGCCATAGCACATGAAATTAACCATCTTTAATGCATATCATAATATTAAATGCATACGTATAAGAGGAGAAAGCAAAAATCATCTCTGATTAGTTACTAAAATTACATAGGTAAATAAATGCGATTACATAAATGACTCACCAGTCAGCTGGGTAAGAAGTACCTAACTATTGCTATATTACTTACTGTCCCTATACGTTACCATACTGATTATGACGATTGACCGATCACTTTCACTCACAACACAACACAACACTCATCACAACACTGGGAGATGTAGCAGTTCTTTGGATATGGAACCGGGATCAGATGTTAGTCGTACGCTCTTCTCGGCGGCGAAGAAGACTCCCGAATCTCATCAGCATACTGTTGGCCACTTCCTGCTGCACCATCTCACCATGCCACCGTCTGTACCACCGCAACAGCAATATTGCGCCTCCAATAAGTAGAATTATACCGATGGCCAGCAAAATGTAATTCGTCGCTCCCACATGATATTTTATGTGTTGCAAATGAGAGTCATTGTCGCCCGCTGCAGCGTTTTGTACGATGATACTCTCTTCTTTTTTTGATTCACTGCCTCCCATTGTATAATTTAACGTATCGACTACCGTTCGCCAGAGATTCTATTGCTTCACTATCCATTGTAAAAATCCTTTGTTCTTTTTGACACTACTAGCTAATTAGTCCACACGCGTTAAGTTCATTCACACTGCACACGCGCCGCGGATCCTCTTACCATTGGCAGGGTCGCCATGTAAGGATGTGCTTAGGCGATGAGTGAAAGACACGAATGCTGAGTAAATACTGTTTATTAATTAAGATCTGTCCAATATATATGGTTGGTAAGCTAACATAATAATATAATATAATCTATCTACTACACAACAATAAAACTACACAAACTTTCCCTAGCGTATTTCAGTGTTATAATGGGCGTGCCAAACGTCTAATTCATGCGTCATTCGAGTAAATGCGGTATGAGGAGGTATGCAAGGAGTGTGGACACGGACGAGCGGCGAGCGGCTCGAGTTGCATCGGAACATACGACCGCTGTTACACAAGCTGCACTCATGCGGAGTGTTAATGTGCACTGATTAACACGCTAGCCAGACCGTGCCCTCAAATGCCTGATACCGGTGATCGGTCTATTGTATCCTCGGGAACCATAAAACGGAGTGGACCTAGAGCGCTTCCTTGTGCAACTCCACACAACGATATGACGTCATCGACAATAAAAAATATTTGTCTGCTAACAACGTCTATTCTGTGTCTAGCTAAAGTTTTCGAAACATGAATGAGGTTTGCAAAAACCGGTACTATCGGCACAAGCACATTTTTAGCCGACCTTGGCCAGATTTTTGTTGTAGTCGAAAAACTAGAAATCGCAAAAAACTACAAGGTCTTAAACAGTCTATATCGTTTGGTAGTACATAGTTTAATATCATTACATATTATGTCATGTGTAATAGGAAATGCACTTGTTATATTCATGGACTAATTAAAATGCTTATCGAAACCAAATTCTAGACAATGTGTTTTTTTTATTATTTAAATTTAAAATAAGGAAGAAACAAATCATTCATTTAAAATATTTTTACAGTAAGATACCACAAACTTTATTAATCATAACGATAGGAGATTGTTATAAAAAAAATGTAATCTATCTGTAGGTATACTGTACTATCTGTAACAACCAATCTCGTAGCTTCAATACGGCACTTTTTAGAAGAAAAACCAAAATGGACAATTTATGCAAACGTTTGAGTATAAAAGGATGCACGGATTGTCGCCAACCGCCTTGTTCCGACGATAATCATCTTTCTCTACTTAAATGTCGACCTGTTTGCGCAATGTCTTGGTAATATCAACGGTAAAAACAAGGCATCTTACATTTCATGTGTAATCTTTCAGAAAAGCCATGAGCGATAAAGCAGATTGCCAGCCCGGATAAAACTAACAGCGAAGATAACATATTACTATGGGGTGGCGATGACTTATCAGGACTTCATGATGATACCTGTTATTAGGATCGCCAGATGGTAAGTGGTATTGATGGTTACTGTTACCCATGGACATCAGGACGCTCAGAAAACGCGTCTGGGCGAAAGAAGCGATGGACCCGCTTCTTCAAAGACCCATGTCATAGTTCTGGGAAAACCCATGCAGGACCTTTATTCCACAGTTGACAGATATGGTTCTTGATATACAAATTATAAATTGGTTACGGTGTATGGTTTACATAAAATATATGTCACTATCTCACATACCTGTGTCCTAGAAAACAAGGTTCATAGGCAAACCAAAATAGCAAAATAGAAATTTTATTTATGGCACGGGCTGGCTCCGTTAATGTCGTAGCAGGTCTCTTGGAGAAATGGAGAAAACTTAATCAAAAAAGAATGCAGTCGGAATAGACTAAAGAAAATAGATAGGAATAGAATAACAGACAGTACAGTTGCATGTACAATATTTTTCACAATTCAGTGATAGTTTAGTTTTTTTTTCAACATAATTTGTACTTAGGTATGTTGAAGACTTACGTGTTGACGTAAGGTTTGTAAAAAATAACATATTTTTCTTGCTATCGGTATACAAGCGTGATAGTTTAGTTGAACTTTCGTTTCTGGATCAAAACACCTAAAATATTCGTAGCTCTCACAAAATTGGCCGAGTTATTGTATTTTGTTCATTGGAAAGTCCTCCTGATGAACAAAAACCTATCATTATCCATCCAATGTGGAGTAGGCTGCGGTCGAGCGAGGATTGCGGTTACATGCGCCAAGGTTCTATATTTTTACATCGAGAGTATTATGTGTCTTATCTCTGAGGTCGAACGAACAAGGGGTTCATTCCACCTATTATTCATCGAACTACTAAATAAACCCGCCAAACTTCGCTCTAACAACGGAGACCATAGCAACGGAAGGAGCAACTTTGCCAAATTGTAAGTTAATAAACGCTAAGTTTCTAATTCCCGTGGAAACTAAATACATTATGTAAGTATTGTATTATTGTTTTTCATTTGAGACATTAATCACAGCCATTTCAGTCAATTATTCATTTCCTGAAAGCAAGTGAAATAGCCTAAAGAATTTAAGTAATTATTGCAACGTTTTATTTGATTTTAATATGATTTTAATGAACTATTTCCTAACTAATAACTAAATTATCTCAGTTCCATATGAAAGATATTCTCTTTTCCATGGACAACCATTATTTTATACACTCATATTCTTAAATTATTCCTTTAACAACCTTTACACTCGGGAGTTCTAACTGCTGATCTATCTGCATACCTTATGGTTTTAGCCTTATTGATTGACAATGGAGGACAAAATAAATAAAAATTTTTCAATAAGACATTATAAATTAGTGACCTAGAGCCGTCAAAAAACTTTTATCACTTTTCTGAGCCAACTGGAAATCGATCCCAAAACCTTTCTTTATCGGGACAGACCACAAGGTTAAAGCCTGGACAAGTCGTCCTCCGAATGAATTTTAATGATTGTAACTATAATCGAGCGGGATCAATATCTGAAGCCACGCCCTCGTCCCAGAAGGCAGATTCGTCTTTGTGCCGGTTAAGCCGATAATAGACAGCGGTATCTTCTAGCAATTTCCATCACTCTCAAGACCCTTGTTAATACTTTGTTACAACGGCCCCGCCCCGCCTTTGTCGCTATGAACTCACAATGCCTCCTAATAGTAATGGTACATAGTGCATTCGATGACATATTTCGATTGATAATAATTATGTAGGTATCTTTACATAGCGCCGAGAGTACGCCGAACTCTCTTGATTTAGCTACATGATAGTCACCTAGTTTGAGAAAGATTTATTTAAAGAATTTCAGTTGTAGGTCGCGCTCGTAAAAATACCGAAGTACCTACATTAAATATTCCGAGCAGGATATATACTTTGTATACACTGGAGACCACGATACACGAATGGTCCCGCGCTCAATAATAACAATTTACAACTACGAGTACTACGACACACCTTGCGATATTTGGTTATTAAACACGCCGAAATAGCCTTTTATTATTATTTTGATCATGAGGGAACGTCATCATTTCATTCGTCATCATTGCAATTTGCAACCCTTAACTGTCCCACTGCTGGGCATGGGTCTCTTCTCACGTTGTGAGGGGAGGAAAATAGCCTACTGTTCTTTTTTAGGTTTTATGCTGAGTCAAACATGGTATCAATGAAGTTCTGCAGTAATATAATTATGTTTGATCGTTAACAAAACCGACCGACCGATGAAAATCTGAGGGTGACGGGATTTTAGTTTTTTTTTACTACTGGCATGGGCAAAAGTATACAGTATATACGAGATATATACAGCTTTGCTAGCAATTTGTTATACACCTGATGTGTAAGAAACATGCTAAAGACCAACACAGTTGTTTGGTGCCTCTACGAAGCGAAATCTAAGCGCTTGTTGGAAAAGGTCCAAAAAAAACTATGTAATCGCCATATTTTAGACAGAACGTTTACTTGGTGTAGTATCCTCATAACATATCCCTAGAAGTTCTATGTAATATCGCCTCGGTGAAGAATTTTTGAAGTGAAAACTTCTTTAGCATCGTTGTGATTTGAAAGTCTTTGAAACGGAAATGACGTGAAAAAGCGACAGTAAAAAGAGACTAGACACATTTTAACGTGGGAGAAAATGAGATGGGAAGCATTATACGCTTGCGTGCTCCAAGGTTGAGATCCTAAGAGTAATACCTTTTACGGCAAAATGGCGTAAAAGGTACCTATTACCAAAGGAATGCATGCCACAGATCACGAGCTAAACAAAAGGGTCGAAAAGACTTCAAGATAGGAAAATTTACTCCGAATGCTTTGTTAATTGATTTACAACTAGTCCATTGAAATGTTATATTTTTCGGCTTAGCGTGCGTTTGTCAGAGAACGTAATTTTATTTTTTAGATGTCAAGAGGCGGTCAGTGTAAAGTCAAATCCAAGTTTGTGGGGTCGCAACCCCTGTCCCGCGGCCCTCATCGTGGAAAGCCATCTGGCAAGCTTGGTCTCTACTACTTTGGCCTTGTAACCTTTAGTCGTAGAGTCAAAAATAACAAGTTATAAATAAAATCGATGATATAATATTTATTTATTATTATTACAAAATGTTCTGCTAAAATAGGATGGGATGTAAAGAGGTGTTGGCTGAATTCTTTTCAGCTAAAACTCGTTATTTGAAATAAACGAAAGCAATTTTAGGTATTCTCAAAAAATTGGTCGTTTACATAATAACAATAAAATCCAGTCGGAGCAGACGAGAACGAACAGGTTTCACGAAATTAGTATTTAAATCGCGGCAGACTAAAAATCTTCGCTCATGGGAAAACATTAACACATACGTCGAACGTTCAATAAAAATGGCCACAAAAAGCGTAATGAATTAATTGTGGCGAATAGTGAGGCGCCCGCGCCGCCGCCGTCGCATGACAATTGCAAAATAATTTATGTATAACCAATAACGCGGCTCACGGCTCACCGGCGCGGTAGAGCGCGGTACGGCCACTCCGCGTCGTTATGTAAGTGGTTCAAGGCGGGTCATTGGCAGCGGACACGATTTTGCTACAGACACCAGCCAGACGGGCAAAAAAGTGAAACCCATAATAATTGTTTCTCGAGAAATCACAGCCTCGCCTCGGCTTTGATTTGAATAATGCAGCGACGGACGCGGTATCGCGAGTGTTGCAATGGTAAACGAAATCGCTACACGGTTTAGCAAATTGGCAATTCGCAAATAGCGAGGAATCGCATTTCACAACGTCAGCCGACCGCCGCAGCCGTCTTCGGCCCGCGCCGAAACTCGCGGATGTGTTTATGATTGATAGTGAAAGTGATTTTACTTCAGCATTCTATTTTCGGCAGTTGTCGCTAAGCGCTGAGTAAGCTCGATGCTAAAAATGTTACTGATTTATTGCCACGGCAGCAGACGGGTTGGGTTCCACCGTGCTCCGTAGTTAGTACCTAGTTACAATGAACATGATGGATATTTGTTACCTACTGCTACGAACCTTAATCCCGTAAATCCCTGACATATTATACTACTCATTACTCAATGATTCATAACGACCCAAATAACACAATTGAAACAAATCTTGCAATTTTAAAATTGGTGCATTTAGTATAGATATTCGACGATTTCTAAAATACACCTGTAAGTGAAATTATTATCTAACAAAAGTGATTTAAAAGGGCGAAAAAATATTCCTGAAAAGGCTTACGCTCGGCGATGCATAGCCAACGAGCTCGGCTCACACGTTATACATATCTACCTATCATGTTAATTATTGAAAAGTGAAAAATACATTTACCTATTCATACATTCAGTATGAATTGATCATGTTTATTCTAGTAGTGTTTAATAGCGTTACATCTATGATTAGGCAAGCGCGAATCGAACCAATAGATATAGGAAGCACGCAAAGTGTGGCAAACCCGTGAGGGGACTATCAAATTATCAATGCAGACTATCAAGATGGTACGGGCATGACATTACGTCATTCCATCTCTAGTCCTAGACGTTAGCGTTAAACGCCGGTTCGCCCGCTTCACGGCCTTCTCGTCTCAAGGAAATTAATGGACAATCTGTAATTATTATCAGATGACCCATTGCGCAACAGTAACCCGCGCAACGGTTACCACGCCGGATTGCCGTACGAAGGCTCCTAGGTTCGATTTCCATTAAGGCGAAAATTTGAATATTAAGGAGTGTACATTTTTGTTTTCGATATAGGTGTTTAGTCTTGTCTTTGTGTATTGTCCATGGCACCCGAGAGAAGAATAGTGCAAGGCGATGAGAGTTAAAAAACATAGTTTTTAATATATGTGCTGCAAGTACCTAATTTACTTTAACGTCTCTAAAACCCTAATCCAAATATGTTTTAATATAAAAACGTCATTTATCATATTGACACAACAAAATTAATATGCCGTCGTTGTGTATCAAAAGCCTTAAAATATTTAAATCAGTTGCTAACTTGCTACACGTGTTTAAACACTAGCTCGCTGGACGTTGCACAACTTTAATCAGCGGTTTTCTCACGGTTCTGTGAGTTCTGATCCTCCGAGCGGGTCCCTTCGCTTACACCTCGGCTGACACCACATTAGCGATAACAATATTCAAGGAGCCATATTTATTCGTGCGTACTCAACTATTAAACTCCATACTAATATTATAAATGCGAAAATGTGTCTGTCCTTCTTGCACTTAAAACGGAGCAATTAATCGATAGGATTTTTAGAATGGTGATAGATGAAACTGGAGAGTTGATTTTAATTAAATAAGTAATTTCACGTGATAAATCAAATAAGGCTATAGGTGGCGTTACCGGCGCAAGAACGGTATGATGTGTGATTCTGAATTGGTAATGAATCTTTGCAATCGCAAGGAATTAATTTCCCGAAGCGAAGCCAGGGCAGGTTATACTATTTATACAATAAATAGTGAAACGGCTAACTAGTTACTGAAGCATGTTTCCACTAAAACAATTACCAAATAGAAACTTGCGTGATGTGCAAGGCGAGTAGGAATTCTTACGAAAACTTTAAAGGGCATTTACATCAAACTTGTAGAGTAATAAATTCTTATAATAGGGCTAGTTCCTAAAGCAAAATAATGCTGTTCTTTAGTGAATAAAAAAATAAAAAATTATATTGTGGTGAAGAAAAGGATGCTAATTAACTAATCTATAAAATTAAATAGTTTAAAACAATGTGGCTGATCTGTTTGCCTGTTTAACATTTAACTACACAAGAGATTCTGTTTTACTATCATATGGAGAATCTATTCCGAAAGATTTACAACTAAGAGGTAAGTACATTAACATTATACTGAACAGCAGTAAATAAATCTCAATCTCAGGTCTGGGAAAATTATGGCCAGAACAACAATAAAACCTACTTCCACAGTAAAAGCACCAAACGCTACGTTCATAAATTACCAACCACTGGCCGAACGTCCAACATACCTCAGTCACATTTTAAAATATAAATGGACATTGGGATGTATATACAAAAGTTATAATGGACAGCCTGGATACAGTCCTTTCAATTAAATTTATTATAATTTATATTGAATTCTCTATGAAGAATAATCTTAAGTACCTAAGAGTAGAACTAATGAACTGTTCCGAGTTACATATCAATTCTTAAATTTTTACAAAGCATGAAAGCACATTGCCATTTTAGAGTGAAGTATTATTAAGTGGTCAGACTCTATTATAATTATATAACACAAGTCAGTACTTTTTTATTAATATAAAAAAACAAAGACAAAGCAATTTAGGTCATGAATAAATTAAAAATATAGTAAAATTTTACCATTTAATACCAAGCTAAAATCCAATTAAAGCATCGATATAATGGAGAATCCATTAAATTAATTGATTGTATATTTTTAACAACAAAATGAAAACTTAAAGGTGCTTTACCACCTGCTTGATTGGCCTCAAGCATATTAATGGGTAACTAAAAGAGACAATATACATGCAAAATGGCAATAATATAGGTACATTAAAGTGTAATTATCATGGTGATCTACACACTACACATAATCATGATACACTGCTTCCTGTGTGAGTTAAATGTAATAGAATAACAATTGTAATACATATTAATATTAGAAGGTAAAATACGGAGTGATATATGTGGTCTATAACACAGGTGTTCTCAATTTCTCATTCAATGTTAATATTAATTCTCAGTCCCTGTTAGTGATTCATACCAACACTAGTGACAGCTACAATCCATTGACTCATGAATTAATGATTTACAATTGATTAGTTGATATGAGTGTATTGCAGCCTCACAACCAACATTAAATTGTCAGATCAAAGGTAGCTATTGTTATACCATAAACAGAAGCTTGGTAAATATGTCCAAGTCATAATAATATGATCTTTTTTGATGAATAATTTATAAATAGCTGCTTAATGTCTTCACCTGACCTGTAATAAGGAAAGTTTGATTGAAATTCTAAGATTTCCTTGTAATACATGATAATATGATAAACAGAAGACATAGGAAGGCATTATCCATATTTATATTATAGGTAAAAACGAAAGTAACTCTTATCTGTCTGTTTGATACATTTTCATGCTTTAACTGCTGATCCGATTTGGATGAAATTTGATATGGAGATAGATCCAGAACCTGAAATGTACATTGGATAGTTTTTATCTCGGAAATATGGGCCATTGGGATAATTAAATGGCATTTTGCCATTTTCTGAAGAGGCATTGGAAGCCACAAGCAAAAACTAGTAATTTATAGGTTTCTATTAATACCTGTAATGAGATACGATAGTGGTGTCAGGTGACATGTATTTTATACAATAGATTGTTCAAGTCTCAATGAAAAACTAGAGCTTTGTATTGTCCCGCTTTTTACTAGTTCATATAGCATTACACCTTTCAATATCACACTAGTTTAGCTTGGTGTAATATAAATTTATTGCACAGCTAAATTCGAGTAATATTCTGGTGGTGGAACTTATGAGAATTCCGTTCATAGCTCTTGCCAGCAAATGTTAAGATGTAATTCAGGTAAGGTCATTTGTCTATAGGTTTTAACTTGTTTTACATTGCCTAACACAATAAATTGGCATATAAAAGTCAGACTAACACTATTATTCATAGATCCATTCCAGAAATTCAGTTTCTGGAATTGTACAAGCAGCATGTTGGCAGCACATGCATACATACAGATTGGAAATGTACTACATTGGCCTGACACAAAAGCTTCAATTGTGCAGCATACAGAGACATAGAGAGAGCTATGCTCAGAGTATTTTGGCATTTGAATGAATCTGACATAGCAACATTTGCACAACAGGGTACTGATGTTGCTTATAGAATAATCCACTACTAGGCTGGACAACAGGACTGCTCCTGGGGAAAAGAGGTATACTATGCCACCTAACAAGGTGGAGTGAAGGCTTAAGATACCGTAGATAATTATAAGCTAAGATAGCTACAGAACTTCCCGCTAAGAAAATAGAAATTTTTCAACATTAGCGAAATAATTTTGAACTGATTCTGCTTTTTCCTCATGGGGCTTAATGTAGATTCAATTGTCAGTTTTTGTAATGTGTTTCAGTTGTAATATCTGAAAATGTGGCTGTCACATTGGTGGTGCTATTCTTTTTAAAACAACAACTCAAAGTAGTGTGCTCTACTAATGGACTGCCCAGACAGGTATACAAGTGATTTATTTGAGGAACTTGTTTTAAAATGATATGTGCATCAATTAGAGTACAAAGTGTTACAGTCTATTGGAAACAAGATGAAATTCAAAATGGACAAACAAATACACCTGAATACAAGTGAATCATAAATTTTATTTCAACCTACTTATTGCTGATGCTAAAAGTTGGTATTTTCTTTGTAATAACATGAGACAATTTATTGTGATAGATAAAACTTTACTTAGATAATGAATCTAATGATCTTTGAGCTCTGTACGGCAGTGTGGATGTAGCCATGACACATTTAGATGACTAGTCTTATAATTAAATTTTATATTCATTTTCTACATTATGTTAGTATAAATTAATTTAATACTCATAAACAATCTCAAGATTTAGTTTCATAAATTAATAATGTCAAGAATTAATTTTCTCACAATTGACTTCATTTTATATGTAATTTTTTGAATGTAATAGTTTGTGATGTGTAAGTCTGTATAAGTACTGTGTAAGTCTCAGAAGCAACCCCACAAATAATTATTACTTGATAATGTAAGATCTACACTTTAAATTTAATGCAGCATACTACACACATGTTAGCGGCCATGCTATATCAATCCACACTTGTGACACTTGTTACTGAACTCATCCTTGGACGACGATAGCTGACCCAAACACTATTACTCTACATGGATCCTACATCGACAGCCTCAATGTTGTTGTCAACAATTCTAGTGTGAACATAAATATATACCAATAAAGTTATTGCACGGTATTTAATGATACAACATTGAATGTGTTTGTATCTGCCACTGCAGCTGTCACTTCCTTTGTCTTGGGGGTGTCATCTTGCAAATTTAGTGTAACAAATCCTTTGTCTCGATGAGGGTCCAGGTCGGCACGATAAGTTACACAACACCACTTTCACCACGACACTGCAGCGCCAAGGGGCGCCGGCCGCCCGCAGGCGAGCGGCGCGCGGCGGGCGGGAGAACAAAGAACGCGACACACACGGATCGTGAACAGGGGACGGCCCCGGTGACCGTTCGCGACGGGATCAGCTGGGAAGATGGAAAGGAGACGCGGCGCGTCAGGTCTAATGCGATTAGCGAGGTCAGTGGGTAACAATGGGAGCGCTCCCGGGGCGGCCACTGACCTGCCATGGTGTGGGCGCCCTGCTGGGGTCCGGGGCGCGGGCCGGCTGGCGCTCCGCGGCCGCGCTTCGCCCTCGCCGCGGCTCCGGCCGCCGGCCCGCCCGACGACGGGAGGTCGCTCGCGAAAAAATCGATAGGTCGTCAACCTCCACCGGCCGACCCGCTGCCCGCCGCCGCGCGCCCGTCCCGCGCGAGGATCCCGCCGAGGCCTCAATACCGGAGATGCGACAGACCCGAATTCGCCATTTTGAAACGGGAACAATGAAATATTTACTTTAAAACGTCCCGACGGCCGAGCCCGTCGTCCGCGATTCTTATCGGAAGCGGCGCGAGGCGATAGGCGTCCCGGACGCTACGCCGCTGTAAATAAATACGTACTCTGACTAGAAATCCCCTCGTCACCGCTGCCGATATCCGACATTTCAATCCACACCGAATTCTACAGGCAATCCACCGATCACCGATCTTTCTTTTCGGAACCTCTCGGACAACTCAAATTGTCTATGCAGAAACTTCAATCAAAGCTATCAAAATTTGATTGTCTATGTTGAGCTGTCACTTTTATCAATATTTCTAAACAAATTTTACATTTATCTATGGCTTTTAAAATGATTTATATTACATTCAATATTTTGAAATATGGAAAAATGTATTCGTTTCCGCTAAAGAAATAATTATTTAAGAACATTAATTTTGTATTTGGTAATTGGTATATAAGAAATTATTGTAAATCTTTGGATACCACAGAATACCATAATTTTGTCCTCACCAAAGAGTCATGTATTAATTACCTTTACTATTATACATTATTCTTTATGGGCGTTGTCAGCTTGAAACAACAGAGTACATTGGGTACAGATACATAGGCTTTTAAAAAGCATGATTTTTAAGCATGCTCATAGATAATATGGCTGGGATTTAAATTTGTATGGAGACGTGTTCAAAGCTCCCTTCCACTCTGCTCTGAGCCCCCTTTCCCCTGTACCACAGGTAGTATGCTCGATAAACGCAGCACTTTAATTTTTAAGCAAGCTTAATACGAGCAAAGATCGTTATAAAAAATGCTATGGAACTGTTAAGCATAAATTATAAGCTAATTAGCAAATCTTCACATTCATTTCTCATAGATTCTTTATTTATTTAATTTTTTAATCTTGTGCGTCATTCTTTTTGTTTAGGTTCTAGGTAGAAAGATATTTAAACAATATTTAATGAGAAGAAAACAGAAAAATCAGCCAAACCCACGAAAAAAAAATGATATTTATCACAAAATCAATAGTTGTGCGTTTATCGAGCATGCTACTTGCGGAGCGGGTAGAAGGGACACAAAACAAAATGGAAGGGAGGCAACCTTTGAGCATGGTCCATCCAAAAAAATTGGTTGTCTGTAAAGTCGGTTTACTGACGATAGTTGAACGTGACAACGTCTTAAGAAAATACTGATGGAATGGTAGCATTTTTCAAAAGAAAATTTTAATTTCATTTGTTTAATAGATTTGTCAATGTCAATTATAGCATAACCTACAATCGCTGCACTAGCGGACCGATGCTATTCATTTTAATGATGAAAGCACGAATATTCGACAATATATCACTGAATATATAATTAATATCGAAAGAATCATTACCTTTATCGCTGTAATTATCGTTGCTATAAACAATTGACACCACATTCACTTTTCACTGCACTTGATACTCGATCAAAACATATAAATGTACTATAGTATAGCAGCTGTCCACGCAGACGCATCGCTCACTCAAGTAGGAGAGAGACGGATGTCGGACGCTGCCGAACGCAAAGGCCGATTGCTACGCCGTTACGGTAACGACGCATGAGTCATGTTTTTTCATGCGTGCCACCTGCTCTATCGAATTATAAGACGTTGTCACGTCAAAAACCAGCCATATGTGTGCATGCTTATTTCAAGCAAATATAGATAACTAATGAACATGCTTATTTTAAGCATGCTTTTTTAAAAGCTTTCTACAAAAATCCTACTCGAATTGTCTATGGGTCTTATACTCTCTTAAATGAAGATGACATTTCCTCCTCGCCGCTACGCGATTCTAGACGTCTAATTCTTTCCTCAGTGTGACGCCATCTTTACTTGCTTTATCCGCCATTGCAATTGCAGTGTAATCTGTACCTAGTCCACAGAGTACTTTATATTTATAACATACGGGAAACCTAGTCTGTGGTAGTATTGAAATCAATCAAGTATATTTAAATACCTAAATAAAATATCTTAACTAGCTATAATTCCAGAACAGCTTCTCTAACATAGATATTAATTTATCAGAATCTCACCAAGACCCCAGAGTACTTTAACAATAATTAATATGTTTTCACCGTATTATATTTTCGAAAATCATTATTTTCTAATATAAACTTTTTAATGTAGGTAACCTGGCGTTTGACATAACAGTGACAGAATGCGTGTTGCAAATATTCGAATTCAATATTCATAGTTAAGACAGGACAACGTCTGTCGGGTCAGCTAGTAGATTATAAAATTACGCGGGACCTGGAAGCGGTCCTGTTGTATCACTTATTTCCAAACGTCTTGTAAGTTACATAATCATCTCTTCACACGTCGCTTGGATATTCCTATTCCTACAGTCGATTCTAACTAGATTAGAGAAATCCCGCAGATATTCACACAATTTAGTACAATACAAATACCTACTGCATCAATATCAAGAGCTTTGCCCCACGTCCAGATACCATCTAACTAATGGCGCCCTACTGCATTGGTGCCCTGTAGACAGCCAGCCCGGTTATTTTCAGTAACTAATGTCAGTGGGGTCCCGAGACGGCGCTGCGAGCCTCGTCGGGTTTCGTCGGGAAGTACAATAAAACATCACTTTAATATTACAAATGACTATAATTTTGTCACAATTTTTCCATACAATGTTAATAACTTTTTACCTTACTCCTATTTTTATAATACATTACTTAAATATTATTAATGTTGTTTTTCATTATTTTAAAATCTTCCTGTTTAATTTCTAATTACAATCCACGGAGTCAGTTTTCAGATGAGACATTCAATACTTTATATTCAAAAAAAAACTTCACAAAAGACCATACAAAGATAAAAGAAATTTTGAAAAACCTCGAGTACTTTATTATATTACACTAAAATGTAATTCGATTAGATCTTACAATATACTAAAATATTTCTTGCTTAGATCGCTACGAGAAGTATCGTTAAAAACTGTACAAACATATCGAGTGTGTTATCGCTAGCGTAAATATCATAACGCGTCGAGCGGATCCGCTCGGCAGACAACAGTGTACGGTACGACTATATTACTTCGTTAATTATAGAGATAAAGGTATCGATAAATTGTACTTTATAACGCATCGCGGGACGCGGCGGCGGCGCCGATGACGCTAAAATAATTGACTAAGTAATTCCAATAAAATGTAAAACAGTAGGTAAGCTCAAACTTAACGCTATCTACAGACCGCCTTGCGGGCGGGCCCCGGGCGGGCGCCGCCGCGCCGCTACTATAGAAACAAGCACCGTGGTTGAAATGCGAGACGTCGAGTACTGGCGTGATGCCCCCCGCACCCCCCGCACCCCCGCGCCCGGGCCGGGGGACTCGTTACGGACAACTGTGAACAACAAGCGAGTACAAAATACAATAATAATTATTATAATCATTAATTAAGTATCAATAAAATTGAGCTAGATTCGAACTCCGTCACCCGCCTGACCTCCGTCGGCCGCGATCGGCCGCGACGATCGTGAATCGGTTTTATTGCTTATTAGAGACTTATCGAAGGAGTTAATTTATGGTTTGAAGTTCCCGCATCGGCGTGTTTTGGCACGACAATACTGCGACGGCCACGACCCCCCGCCGACCGCCACCGACCGCCACCGACCGCCACCGACCGCCACGGACCGGCCGACAGGCGGCGAGCGACATTAATTCACAACCGAGCGCACCGCCGTGCGCCAGCCCGCCGCCGCCGGGCGGTCGTCGCGGTCGGAGTGCGGACGACGTCCGCGCGGGAACGACCCGTACGCTTATACAACGCACCGACGCGCGACGTCGCCCTACTAAGCGCGCCGGGTCTACTTCTGTGAAATGCCGTAGAAAGAAGTGAAATGATTCGAATTTATGTTTTCGACTCCGTCGACCTCCGGGTTCGAGCCAGGGGCGGCGGCGGGCGCGGGGCGCAGGGCGGCGGGGGACGCGCGGTCGAACGGATAGGTTCCGAGGAAAATTAATGCTACAACAATCGTTCTAAGTATTAATAGTTAGAGATAAATTTTAAAATTTCATAATATTGCCACGATTCAGAATGAATTTTACAAAAATATACATACTGTACAAGTAGTTGAGCGACTCCCGGCGTGCGGCGGGCGCCGGCCGGCCCGAGCGCGCCCGGGACCGGCGTACTAACACTAACTCGTTGATACAGACTTAACCTACCGCCGGCGCCGGGGCCGCCGGGCCGGGCGGGCTTCGCACGACCGTCACTCCACTAGTTTATTAATTTGTCTCAGTGTATTTTATAATTACGATGAAAGTCGAGAGACATTCACATAGTCCACGCCGCCCGCGCCCCGCGAGCTCCTGGCGAATTGCCGCTACCCCCGCCCCGTCCCTCGCCGGATGCAAAAGCGGAACACCCGCTCCGACGAGCAACGGGTCGAAACCCCCCTCCCCCCCTCCCCGCCCCTAAACACAACTTATAACTGAAAAAGATCGACACGCCCTCCCGACGTCGGCCGGTATTCGAGATGCGCCCCGTCCGCGGGAGCGGCGGTCGACTCCCGCCTGTAAATTATTGCTTCCTAATACTGTCCTGTATTGCTTCGCAAACTGGCCTCCTTACGAACGGTAGAAAACAGATCACAGCTCTTAAATATTGTAAATTACGTTTATCTAGGGGGCCTCGAGCCGGGACGATCCGACGCTCCGACTGCCGAAGCCGGTGAATAGTCAGGGGGTCTCGACGTCGTAACCCACGCTGCCGATGTCGAAATTAGAAATCTTCGGAACGTGCGGGGCTCATGTAAGGTCGATGTATCGATTCGTCCCTTACGTCAGCCCCAACCTTCGGCTCCGTTTACATCTTTTCGAATCACGTCATCGCAAACGCGTTGTCACACCGTCTGGACCGGGCGGGGTGGAGGATCAAGATGTTGTTATTCGAGTAGGTTACCTCAACCCCGGTGTCCCCGCAATGTCGGAGCGCCGGGCCGTTGCAGCCGCGGTCGAGGCCCGCGCGGGGTCGCTACCCTAAGGCTGTTTTTAGTGTCACGCGGACCATCAGTACGGATCGCTCCGCACAGACCGATCTGTATAAACTTCTAGGGAGCGTTTTAGAGTAGTGCGGACGGGTCCGTACTGACGACGGTCCGCGCGGACAGCTCCGCAGCCGTCCGCATGGCGCGTCCGTGCCGCGGAGCTATCCGCGCGGACTGCTGCTCGCGCGCCTCTGCGTGCAGTGAGCGTATCGTGCGGAGCGCACGCGTCCGCGCAGTACAATCATGGCGACATAGGATGCATTGTTCGCGTCTGTACTCCGAGGCGGTCCGTATGATACTAAAACCAGCCTAACGTCACTCCGCCCCTTCCTTTGAACATTTCTCCTTCGTTACCGCGTACAGTTACACTCCGGTCTCATATATCAAAATGCTTAGGCCATAGTCCACCACCCTGGACAAGTTTATGCACTTAAGATACTATTTCAATTCTATGTGATATGACTGCTGCGATGCATTAAAATTTAATCTTCCACCGAGGACGGTTAATCGAACAAAAGTTTTATTTACCACTCGAATGAATAAGGAGGGGCGGAGTCGTCTGAAGCGTGTGACAGCTTATTAAAAGTGATATTCATCTAAAGTAAAGGCCATATGTATGAAGAATGTAACAAAATGTGTGCCTTTCGAAGTCAGCGTCGAGCGAGGTAGTAACATTTGAGATAACCTCATCTCTAGCACGTCCCGTAGTCTACGGCGCGAAACCGAAACTCCAGCCTGGCACTTCCAATTCCCCTCCTCCGGTGCACACACATCCCTAAAACTACGTAAGTATATCTACGAGAGAAAATACGATAAAGTGAGCATTCGAACCGGTCCCGACGCGCCGCTCCGTGCGAGCGCGCCCGCTCGGACGGACGGCCGACGTGCGACGTGCGTACGCGACCGCCGCCGGGCCGCTGCCGGCGCGATGCACCATCATGTAGTATACAAGCAAAATATAGAAATAGTAATATTATTGTAGATTTAAATAAAGATATAATATCAAAAAAGCGTAATAAAGCACTCATTATGTACAAAGGCAATGATGCGACCGTGCGCCCTCCCCCCCGCGCGCCCCCGGCGGGAGCGGGGCGCGGGGCGAGGCGGTAACGAGTGTTACGACAATAAACAATATCAGTACAGTAACGCTAGCCACAAATCAATAGTAATAATAAATATAAAATAATAAAATCTTAAGCAATCTTAAATACCCTGTTGATTTCATTTTTCAAAAACATATTACTTTTGCCCACCTGAATGACGAGAAATAAATAAGGACGCATCGATACGGTGTCGGCGAGGATCATCTAGCCTACACGACGGTAACGTTATTCACAACGAACGGAGCGACGGCCGCCGCCCGGCGCGCGGGGCCCAGGCTGGCCAGTGCATCGGTCGGACGATAGAAACAAAGAGAAACAGTGCCCACCAACCACAGAACCACCCACCACCCATCGCTCCACACACACACACGCACACAAACACGCACACGAACACCCCCCCCCTCCCCCTCCCCCGCTGTCGCTTATAACTACTATAGTTCGCTAATTACGTATCGAGTCTCTTTATTCCTATGATCGTGAGCGCCCGCGCCGCGGGACCGTCTACTGGGACGAGGGGCATTTATACTTGACTTAGTGGTTCCGTACTTCTGATTCGAAATAACAACGTCCCACATTTATATTGTGAATGTCAGGGAGAAAAATCGACCCGCTTCGATCGGTTATATTTTGAGATTCTTCCTCAATCTTTTCAGTGGAAACTTTTACAAGGCGAGTACACCGATTTACATATATACGTCCATCTAGCAGACGGCATTTTATTATAAAGTTAAATGATGATAACATATATAAATAGCGAGTTAATGAGGGTACCTAAAGCCTGTTTATTGTGTAAAGGAGAGAGCTCCGACTGCTTGCATTAAGGCACAGACTGCGAGCGTGTCGTGTCGTGTCGTGTCGGGCGGGTCCCGCGGGAGCGCGCGGCGCTTGCTACTACAATATATAAATTCTTCAGTAACCTATCATTAACGTATATGTCTTTCTTACGTATGTTATTTCGTTTTCACCTTACATTAGATAAGACCTCTCCGACTTCGATTGTTTGTGCAATGAAAATAATTTAACCGATTAAATAATTTTGTACAAGTAACAGAGTCCGCGAGGGAAGCGCAGACCGACAGTAGGACCCTAGGACGATAGGACGATATGACGATAGGACCGAGACATCGAACGACCCGTCGCCTTAAAATACGATCAAAAATAAAAACTTCAACAACATACAAAGACTTACAAAATAACACGAGAACTTACTGCGAAGCGACGCACAACGGAACGGTTGAACCCTCCAGCACCCCGAGTGAACATTGAACAGTGAACAGTGAACATTATGCAATAGAACGTCAACTAAACCTAGTGGGTATAACCAGTCGCTCGTACAACAAGTAGCCTTACAGTAAGATGGCGCACGATTCATAAAAATATTGATTACGATTAGGTATTATGTAAAAATTATGCTAGTCACTAGCGATCCGAAGCTATGTAACTGATTCGGTAACGTTCAGTAAAATGCACGGTGTCCATGGCAACGGCGCGCCGCCGCCGGCCCCGCCGCCGGGCCCCGGGGCGCCGGGCCCCGGGCCCCAGGCCGCCGGGGCCAGCGGCCGCGTCCACCAACGGCCGCCCAGTCGCGACACTTAAAATAAGTACATTACAATTATGTATAAAAATGCTTAACTTGAATCGTAAATAGCACGACCACGTAACACGCACCGGCCGACCGAGCTCCCGGGACGGCGCACGTGCGTCAGCACCGTTCGCAGCATTCGTTCATACACACTTGTTACGCTTTCATTTATTCTGTATTATTATTATTTGTGACACTGATTCATGTATACGTACAGCGATATATCAGGCTACAAAAAAAAGGAAATATAAAAATGAATTTATTGGTATGTTCCATTCTCATATTTATTTTAATAAATTGTATGTAATCAAACGACAATGAACATATTTTTTTGACCGTAACATTAGTGTGGTAATGTAAAAAAATACTAAGAAAGTATATAATTAAATGTCATGTACTTTTGAACTGATTTCCTATCGGTACTGCATATTAAGCAGATGACGTCACGCGCGTTGTCGTCCAGGGCGCTCGGCCGAGTGGTGACAAACTTAGAACTAACAACTTAAATAAAAAATATACATACATCCGATAGGCCGCTCTTGTGACTTAGATAGGGGGCGGCGCGCGGCGGCGGCGGCGGCGGCGCGTTCAATCACGCTCTCATTTTTGACTAGCCGACACGAATTAGTAAGTGACTAGAACGCGAAACACTTCATTGGCAAGACTTTTACAATCAAAATAACGCGGCGCAACCCTCCCCGGGGCTCCCCACACCAAGATCACAGACATTCCCGATACATTAAGTACAATACGCCCCGCGGCGCCGGCGCTGCCCCCCTCCCCTCCCCCCTCCCTCCCTGACCGCCACAATACATTAGTCAAATTTTAATCAAAGAATCAAATTGACTTCTCTCGGAACATCTCTCGAACCTCGGACATTTTGGTGTCACCGTAATAAAATATGTGATGACGTCACACAAACGGCCGAATGACATAGCCGTCTTTATTGTTGCATTACATAAAAAACATCAAGACATTAATAATATCATCCAGTCACATTTTATTGTCAACAAAACTAATAAAACGCATCGACAATGTTTTGTCACTTTTTATCAAATATATGAATGACGTCATTTCGCGATTCGCGATAACGTATTATTATGTAAAAAAATGAAATGCTGTCAATTGGAGCTTCGTCTCTGTCTAACGCGGAGGGTTCGGTGGGAGAGCGAGCGAGACAGCCGGCGCCGCGCGTTAAGTACAGAGGCCGCGGCCGCGCGCCGCTGTGATGTCTAGCGAGTTACCGAGAACCGTGTGATGGACACAAATAAATACATACAATATTTACAAATAAATCCTACAAATTAAGCTCATCATCAGTTTTGAGAAACGATTAAATTACATCACTAACTATTGCGGTAAGTACGCTCGAGTACGCAACTTACACGCCGCCACCGCCCCGCCCCCGGCCCCGCCCCCCGCCCCACCGCACACGCACCACACACGGACAAACACAAATATACATATAACACTGAGACGATGAGACAACAACCAAATCGGCTATTCATATTTTCACAATGACTTTCATACATTATCGAGTAAAAATAAGTATCTATAAACTGACATTGTCAATACAATGTTATAAATTAACAATTACAATAATCTTAAAACACCTTTGTCATATATTATAAAGTCCAGACTAAGGGTCCGTAGGATCCCTCCGGTTCCGGGTCGATCCGCCGAACATATTACTAACATCTGTCGGCAATTCGGTTCAGCTACCGTTGTATTGCCAAGGCGGACGCCGTACACCTTTATTTAGCAGTATAAATAATTATTTCTAGACCATATTGTTATTATTTTCAAACCGCCGCCGAAATGCCAACATTACCGACACACATTACTAATACACATACACACAGACACGACCTTCGCAACATGTCTTTGATATAAAACAATTTCAGTATTTACATCGATCCGACCGATTGGTTATCTCATTCGTCTAGAAAAAAGCGTATTAACAATGTATAACGGTATAAAAGAATCCACCGCTCGTGGGTAGTCGACAGCGGTAGCGGGCAGGCGGCCGGGCGCGGGCGGTGCTTCGCGACGGGAGATTCTTGGCGCGCGGGCGCGAGCGTGGGCGTGGGCGTGGGCGCGGGCTGGACTAACAGAAGCTGCCGAAGCCCACGGAGGGCACGGAGGGCACGGAGGGCACGGGCGGCACGCCGCCGCTGTGCTCGTTGTTCTTGTGCAGGTCGATGAGAGGCGGTGCCGATAGGTAGTGCGCCTGCAATTATATTAAACGTACATTAACACATTGTTATGTCTGTGTGGTTGCACAATACTAAACGGAGATGCAATTGATAACGTATCCAAATGTACTGAAAACAAAAACACTGTTTCTTAATTTTTATATTCTGAGCCTGAATATATATTATCGTAATTTATTTATCAAAGATAAATACATATCATAAAATAGTGTGATGACGTCACAGGTAAGACTGTGTTATTCACGAATGAAAGTTCGTAGTTCCTAGAAATTAAAATATACGCGTTTCAATTTAGCATTGTTAAACGTCATAATACAGACGAATCGAAAACCTCCTCCTTTTTGGCGTCGGTTAAAATTGTAATGTCGTCAATAAGTGGTGTATGTGTGGACTGTGGAGTGTAGAGACACCTCACCTGCTGATGGTGGGCGGGCGGCGGGCCGGCGTAGCCGTTGTAGTAGGGCGTGTTGTAGGGCGCGTAGGCGGGCGGCGGGTAGCCGTACTGCCAGTCGGGCAGGTAGCCCGGCGCCGGCCGCATCAGCTGCGTGCCCCAGCCGCCGCCGTAGCCCACGAACGGCCCGCCGTACCTGCGCGCGGGAACACACCATGACACCACACGTCATACATATTGTATTTTCTTTGAACCGGCGCCTTGAATTTGCCTCCATAGGTCACTAACCCCGGCCGTACGGCACAGCGCCGCGGCGCAAGTGACGTTAGACCGCTGCGTCTCGCGATTTTCGGTCGTTTGCACACTGTGTCCACAAACTTTCCGAGGATTTTTAGATACCTTTGTATACCATTTTTTATAATATTTATCGTGCAGAATTTTGATTTTATATTTTTAAACAATACACATGACCATAGTACTTACCATAGTACGTACCATAGTACTTTCATGTCCTCGACTATTTCAAATTATGGTATCCTGCCGATTCGAGATGTTGTTGCAATATCAGGCAGGGTTATATTACAATGTTATGATCATATCGTTTGAGAAAGGAAATACTAAATTTTGGATCGATCAGGTTTCAACCGTCAAAAAGAGCTAATGATTTTTTGTTTTGTTTATGGCCGAGAAACTAACAAAATCGCAATGGCCAATGACATTGCAAGGACTCGAGAAAGTGTACGGGGGCCGGCCGAGGCTGGATTCGGTCGTCTTTTTCGACACTCGGTATGCCGCATTCTAGGCCGGCCCAATACGGCTGAAATTGATCTTTAAACAGCTGAACCTATTTCATTTAATCATAAAACACTCGCAGTCGAGTTAGGAGAGAGAGTGAGAACTCTGAAGTTAGGCTTTCGGATATAGTGTGCAGGTATTGTACTTTAGAGAGAGATAGCGACACGAACACTGAGCGTGTGACTGAAAAAAAACAATGCTCACACCCTGCGCGTCTTGCCATCATTTCGACACTACATCTACACACATACATACACACACTACACATACATACACTACATCATTTCGGCGGCCTAGAACCGCCGGCCATACAATACAAACATTTGTTGCCAGTTTCTTACTGTTCTGTACTTCTTACTGTAAAATAAATGTTTTTGTTCTTTCCAAAAAAAGTAAAAAGCGACAAACCCATTATTCCCATAGGCGGCGCCGCCGTACGCGCCGTACGAGGGGTAGAGCGCGGGCGCGTACTCCGGCAGCTGCGGCACGGGGGGCGCGGGCCCGGGCGCCGGCCCCTCCGCCGCGCCGCCGCCCGCGCCGCCCGCCGGCCCGTCCGCGATGGACGGGATCTGGTCCACCAGCGACTCCAGCCCCGACAGCGACTTGGACGACACGTCCTGCGGCTTCGGCTTGGGCGTGCCGCCGCCGCCGCCCCCGCCGCCGCCGTACTCGCCCGGGGACCCTGCCGCCGCGCACCGCACGTCATCACACCGTTACACATGCGAGCGTCCGACACTCTCAAGGTCATACGATAAACTATCACATTTAACTCTTGACTCTACATAAAAGATTTAAATACATATTTAGCATTTTCTATGTTGGAAAAGGTCAAGATGCTATATCTATGCAGGTGGACTGTTTTGGACCTTGAAAAACGTTAATTTTTTTATTGGAATAAAGGTACCGCCCGTGACAACTGTGACTGACTTAGAATAAGACTCAAATGGAGACTGGTTAGGAGACGATTTTAGAACTTTAGCTGGTTAGTTTGTGAGTATGTAAATGCTCATTATTCTCTACGCCTCTGCGGGTGATATGGTCGCTCAGGGACAAAGTCCACAAAATAAATAAATAAAACATACACAGACAGGCAAGTGACGCAACGGAAACAAACTAAAAGAGTGATCATAGCGTCTGGGTCCTTAGCATACAGACTGAGTTACAAAACAACATAATCACAGCATAGATAAATACCAAAAGTAACTGTAATATACTTAAGGAGCGGGGAACGTCAGTCAAACACAGTAGCTATTTGCACACTGATTTATTCGCTTTCTAAGATGGCGCGGCATGCTACCTCACGCACACAGGTATACAACGCGACTATGAACACAGACTTAACAGTAACTGTTATTATTTACTTATAATGTTGTGTATTATATACTTATAATACACAACATACAGTCATAAGTTTTCGATGACCGAAACATTTACGACGTTCCACAATATTTGACGTTATGTTACTCTTAGCACAGTAATAGTGTCATACAGTATTGTGACTCGGCCCTGTCCTTGAAATAAATGCCTACAGCCCCGCGCGCTAGGGCCGCCTCTTTCTAGGTGTAGGGAATGTCAGTGGGTAGGTAAATCGCACGCTTCCCGATTACAAGCCCACACGTTCGTTCGTCCCTATGGCGCTTCTGTGGCTGTTGTGTACTTAATGTGTATGAAGATGCAATACTGTATGATACTATTATCGTGCGCTTGATATCGGGCAGGTAGCAAGTGTCATGACATTAGGGTGTATGGTCTCACCGGGCGGCAGCTGGTCGGCGGCGCGGAAGGCGGGCGCGGGCAGCGGGGAGAAGCCCGCCTCGCCACCGCCGGGGGGCGTCGCCCTGCGCGCACACACACACACACATTAACATAGTACATTATTATTATAGCTTCATTCATTGAGGCTTGCACATTCACACAATTCTAATTTAATAAGTACACTTTCTCAAAACGTTAATAGAAGTTAAAAACTTCTGATGTTCATAACTGTTCAATACACTCGTGATCATCGCAACCAATAACCGTTCCACTGCCGCTCTCGGCTCTCCTCGCACAGCGCGAGGGGTGCGGGCCACAGTGCGCCACGCTGCCCGACTGCCGATTGGCAGACTTCACACAGCTTAAACAACATTATGGCGAGCTCTCAGGCGAGCTGGCTTCCTTCCGATGTGTCGATTAAACTCCAATACACTACTGAACAGGAAATAAACGTATTTGGGTTAGTTTTGTCTGTGTTTGTACTGACCTGTTAAAATTGCTAGGATACATGGATGGATGCTGATGTAACTGGTCTAACCGGGGACTGTCCGCCACGCCGTTGCCTGCAGACGGAGACATCTCATGTGTTATACCACTACTAACTATTTTCTACAAACATATGCAATTGTAAATATTTTTTAATGTTACGGAATCTTTGAATGTAATTTTCACCCTATCAAAAATTCCAAAATTATCTTGGGATAAGACCTAATTATTATTGATTTATGTCATAGAGAAGAACGAAACATGGCTACAACCCATTAATGGCCCACTACTGAGCACGGGTCTCTCCTCGTACCTGAGGAGGCCTAGAGCATACTCCACCACGCTGCTCCAGTGCGGATTGGTGGAGGGATTAGTGGCCAACCCAAGTGTCGGAAATTTTAAGCCGCCCGAAGGTATCCGACATGGCTTAACGACTGCTACCAAATGATAGCAACCGGGACCGACGGCTTTACGTGCCCTCTGAAGCACGGAAGCGCTCAAGAAATTTTTGCCACTAGCGGTCACCCATCCAACTATGGACCGCGCCCGCTGTTGCTTAACTTTGTCGATCACTTGAGATCGACGCAAGCCGCCGGGCTACGAGCGCTTCAACGAAACATACATACATTTTATTAAAGCTGTTTGGGTCAGCTGTCGGTTACCTTGCTCTTGTGGATAGTGGTAGTCGGGCTTGTCCGAGGGTGGGTAGGGCAGGCGGCCCTCGTCGTACAGCGCGCCGCCGAACGCCTGCCCGCCCACGCCCACGTTGCCCACGTTGCCCACCCCGCCCACCGTGCCCGCGGGCGACAGCTCCCCGCCGCCTGAATTTGTCTAGGGAGGAAACAAACATTATTCATTATATAAATTGTTTTCAACATTTCCCCAATCTAACATTTCAGAAAATCAAACATTTAATTTTTGGAAATTGGCGCGCGAAGCCGCGGGGGAAGGCTAGTGTGCAAGTGTCCAGCGTCGATGGCGTCGTACCTTGTTGTAGTCGGAGAGCGAGGAGTTGCTGTTGCTGCCGGGGTGCATGTCGGTGGAGCCCATGGGGCTGGCGTCCTCCCGTGGCGGCTCGAAGTCCAGCGCGGCCATGCCCGGCGACACGGGCCCCGGCGACGAGATGGCCGCGCCGATGTCGCTCGACAGCTCCCCGCCGAACGAGCCCCCGCCGCCCCCGCCCGAGCCTCCGCCCTGCGCGACACGCGAGCCGTGAGCTTAATCCATTTCAAGGTGGTTTTTACAAACCACGTCCTTCTATCCAACGCCAACCAAGCAAGAATAAAAACCCCTTGGAGGTTTCTTGCCGCTTCTTCCGGGACCACTCGGTAGAGTCGGTAGTGAGTTGTTGAATACTTGAAGAAAATTGTTGTGGAATCAACTTTCAATTAAAATTGAATTTATCATATTTTTTATTATTAATCTGTGCACGATTGCAGCGGGCGTACCTGCGGCGCGAAGTGGTGCTGGTCGGTGTATGTGGGCGTGCGCGGCGCGGGCGCCGGCGACGAGTGGTGGCTGTACGGCGTGTGCGCCGGCGACGGCGTGTAGCTGTGCAGCGCGCCCGCCGGCGACGCCGCGCCGAACGACACGCCCACGCCGCCGCCCACGCCGCCGCCCACGCCCACCGCGCCGCCCACCGCGCCGCCCGGCGCCGGCGACCGCGAGTAAGGCTGCGACTGCAATGAGTTTTGAATGTACATACATAGCCGGCTAACTGATTATGAATGTTCAACGTTGTCTTGAAACTCAAACTCAAATCATTTATTCCACGTAGGTATTTTGCATACACTTGTGAACGTCATTTTTTGCATTTACCACCGTTTCGCTAAGGTGCCTTTAAATTTTAAATCTTAAAGGAGAAAAAGAAACGGCGAAAGAAAACTCCTCGGCATATCTTTTAAAAATAGCGCTTAAAAAACGAATTACAATATTTTTGCTAGGTACTACCATTTTATACCTAAATACTAACTTGAGCGGAACTGGTTGCGTATGTCTATTACCAAGCATCCTTGTCATTAATATACTCATCGATAGTATAATAACTTTTCTCTATGAGATTGAACATCCCGTAGCACCAATGAGTCACACTATTTCCGTAAACTCGACCCTCTCGATCGTATTGATAACGCAGGACGGCGGTGTCTAATATACGACCAAACAACTAGTCGCGGTCCCTCAAAAGCATAGAGAACATTTATCTACAATCATAGTCAACACTGGCTGACGTAAAGGCTCGACGGCGCTTGTTTCTTATACAAGGGAAGTGCTACACACGATAAAATTTTCGTTATGGTTAATTTGCAGACTTTACGTCACAAAAATTAAGTATGTGTGTATGTGTGTGTGTGTGTATGTTACCTGCGGCGAGGGGTCGCCGTACTGCCGCTCGTGCGCGAACCGCGCGGGCTGCGCGGCGGGCGGCGCGGGGCTCGGCTGCTGGCGGTACGGCGCGGGGCTGCTCGCGTACAGCGGCGAGCGCGCCGCGAACCCGCGCCCCGCCGGCGACCCGTACGACGCCGCCGGGCTCGACGGGAACTGGACACGACAACGCACACCGTTCACAACACAACCTCGACTACCTTACCACCTTATTCTAACACACGTACATACGTAGCTGAATAAGGTGTTATAAAAAGACATTGATTCAATCCGACTCGAAGGACCATAAGTAAATAAGTGTCTATTCATAAATTACGTCGCAATCGCGGTTAATCTCAGAGACAGATTGCGAGATATGTGGCTACCTGCGGCTGCGGCTGCGGCGTGGCGGAGAGCCGCGGCGGGTGCGCGGCGGGCGGCGCGGGCGCGGGCGCGGGCGCGGGCGACGGCGAGTAGCCCTGCGAGCGCGGCGACGCGTACACCCCGCGCGGGGACGCGTACCCGCCCGGCGACCCGTAGCGCAGCGCCATCCCGCCGCCCACCTCCATCGAGCCCTCCATGCCGCCTGCGTGACACAGCTCTGCACATTACAACACACGTCGTTATAGGTACATCTGTGTTAAACACTAACTATTACATTACTATTACTGGCTGTTGACTGCGATTTGGTCCGCATGGAAGTACTTTAGACTGATTTTCAAATAAACTTTCATCCCTAAGTTTACCACCTTAGCAGTGGAATATGATAATATCCGTTGTTAGCCGACGCCTAATAAACCACCTCCTGCCAAATTAGTAATGAGTAGCAGACGTTACTTATGAAA
The DNA here is from genome assembly GCA_905404295.2 of Ochlodes sylvanus. Classification (NCBI taxonomy): domain Eukaryota; kingdom Metazoa; phylum Arthropoda; class Insecta; order Lepidoptera; family Hesperiidae; genus Ochlodes; species Ochlodes sylvanus. The sequence continues at coordinate 251,635 of FR990146.1, read as the reverse complement.
GGTTTGTCATATTTCGCTCCATGAGGGATTAAAAGGGGCCGGAAGTATTTTTGAAAAACAGTTGAAAACTTCCACGCGGCTCAAGCCGCGCGCCCCAGCAGGTCAGTGACGAAGGTGGTCCTCACCGGCGTTGTTCGGCTGGTAGTAGGGCTCGCCGTCGGGCAGCGGCTGGTGCTGGTGCTGGTGCTGGTGCGCGTGCGGGTGCTGGTGCTGGTACTGCTGCAGCGCCGCGCCGAACTCGCCGTGCGGCAGGAACTGCTGCTCGTGCGGCAGCGCGCCCAGCGCGCCCAGCGGCGACTGCAGCATCGGGTTCGACTGCCGCGGCGGGAACGTCCCACACGTTATTTACATGCTATTTACGGACAATGCACGCCTCTTGTGGCCAGTAGAAGTACGTTAAAACAACTGGCACTTCGTAACGCTCATGCTCTGTGATGTAAATACTTTCCAGTGTGTGTTAACGATCGACTCGCAGATGACATGACATTATCGGGCAAGTGAGGTGTTATTGTTATCAGAATAGAATATAAAGACCGCTGAAACGAACAGATAAAACGTACGTTCGTTTTTTCTGTTTGTTCACTGTTTGTACGTATATTTTAGACTAGTGGACCCGCCCTCGCTTCGCTTCGGGAAATTTGTTCTTTACGTTTGCAAAAGTTAAATATTTTCCCATTTCAACTATTTTCATTGATGCTCCGCTCCTACTGGTCGTAGGGTGATGTTATATAGCCTCTTCAGATAAATCCAAACTTACAGACGCTCACATTTTCTGTTGTACCAGAAGAAAGAGCCAGCGAGGTATTCCGACAGTTACACTTTTAAACATGACAAAAACCTACATGACAATACACCCGTCGTATTTGTAATGTAAAACGAGAGTATGTTAGATATTAGTAGTCGTCACCTGCTGCTGCTGCTGTTGCTGCTGCTGCTGTTGTTGTTGCTGCTGCATGAGGAACTGCTGCTCCTCGGGGCGGATCTTCTTGGGGCGGCCGCGCTTCTTCTTGGGCGGCTGCTCGCCGTTGGGGTCGAGCGAGGGCGGCGGGCGCGGCTGGCGGGGGGCGCGCGGCGTGGGCGGCGCCGTCTCCCCGTTCTCCAGCTTCACCTTCTTGGGGCGGCCGCGCTTCTTCTTGAGCGGGACCTCGGTGCCGTCCTCCAGGATGATGGTGTCGCCCGGCTCCGGCTCCATCGTCAGTCTGTAACCGGACGTAGCGCTTTTGTGCAGCATTTTTAATCTGTCAACGTTTACGCCTTACTGCTAGTGATTTGCGATTTACTGTTAGTGACATTGGCACAGAACATGTTCATTACGGAACGTTCTCATGAATATCATAACTAATTTTGAATAACATTGTGCCATTACACTTATCATTTGACGGTCAGATTATTATAGATGACGTAACGTATTGTTATGAAAAACTAACGATCATTGTGCTGTGTGAAATTGCTTTCGAAATAAAAATAAAAAATGGGTAAAAAAATGCATTTTAAATAATACTATGTAGGTATATATCGCCAAGTGAAAATCGAAATATACATACAATTTACATATTTTGCTGTACGCGTACATACCTGCATAAGTATAGATTCCTTATATTATCAAGTATGGCATAGAATTCCAAAAAAATACATACATAGAGTGACATAAATAAAGGTAGTGATAGTTTGATTGTGATGGTGTCCACCGCGCCACGTTCCAACACGTTGGTTATGTGCATGACCACCTGTGTGTGACCACCACCGAATCCGAAATGCACTACGGTCCGACTGGGAGACATCAATTGGTAGCATAAACTCATGAGCGTCTTCAACCTTCATACTGTAAGATTCTCTGTCATAGACGCACAAAAATAGGATTGTAAAATGTCTGTCAATGTATGTTTCTCTGTCTTCTTTTAAATGTAAAGCCCGACAGGTGGGTCCCAGCCTTTTGCCAAGTGAGCTTCTGAGCTACATTTAAATTATAAACAATTTTCAACGTCGATTTGCATGCTTTCTTTGTGTAACAGAGGGAGGTATTAAAATCCCTATCCATAATCCTCAAATCAGTTCACAATCTAGCCTAGCATTATTATTTAAATTAACACAAAGGTATAAGATAAATTTGTACTCTAAAAAATGCGGGAACATAATTTCTTTTTAATATCTTTTGTTACTTTATTTATACAAAACAGTAATTTTTATTTCATTTCACGTGACATAACTGTGTCACGCGCATTCTCGTCTCCGTCCGTACAGCGTACCGACCGCACTGCGTACCGACCGCACTGCGTACCGACCGCACTGCGTACAGACCGCACTGCGCACCGAGCGAGCGTGCAGCGTACCGGGCACAGCGCACTGAGCTAGTTACCTGCGTATCTCCATCTCCTCCTGCGGGCGGCGCGACGTGTTGTCCGGGAAGACGAGCTCGGCCTCGTCCACGTGGCCCACCAGCCCGTTGAGGTAGTCGCGGAACTTCTTCAGCGCCGCGTAGAACGGCACCTTGTCCGCCGCGCGCGGCAGCTGCGCGCAGCGCGCCGACGACGACGGCATCACCCACATGTACTGCCGAACGACACGTCACACCACGTTCATCATCGTCACCGTCGCAACCAATAACTGTCCCACTGCTGGGCTCGGGTATGAATGTGAGTGGGACAGGATATAGTCCACCAAACTAGTCAAACGCGGATTGGTAGACTTCAGGCACCTTTGAGAACATAATGAAGAACTCTCAGGTGTGCTTGTTGCCTCACGATGTTTTCCTTCACCGAAGCAAGTGATAATTAAATTCTAATACGCACACAATCTTTACAATTTGAGTTTCTGGCCGGGCCCCTGGGCCACGAGTCCAACGTTCAAACCACTCGTCTATCACTGCACAACTAAGTTATCTCCTAACAAGGCTTGTTTATGAACAGGCACACGCAAAAATATTTGAATTGAAGACGTGGGAACATTATCGTTCGTTTGGAGTTGGAATAGTTTGACACATTTCGTATCATGATCTATCGAATCGTCAATAAAATTTCACTCATAAACGCACATCCCCGCACTAGCACATTCCGCCCACAACCGTGACAATCGGCGGGGTGGTCTGTTCGGTGGGTACTCACGGTGTTGGTGCCGGCTATCGTGTCGGGCTGCTTGCCGAAGCAGAAGTCCTTCTTCCCGGAGAAGACCTCGTAGATGAGCTTCCCGTTGAAGACGGCCACCTTGGGCCGGAAGGTCTGCAGCTTCTCGAGCAGGATGGCCGAGCCCTCCTTGATCTCGCGCCGCGTCAGGTCCGCCGAACCCTTGGTCGCGCGCGCCACCATGTTCGTGAACCCGATGCCGAAGTTCAACAGCTGGAATGTATTAAACAACTGTATTGATTACCTTCATTTGTACCTTATTAGCGATGGAATATTAGTGGATGTCATGTTATTTAGGGTGTAAAGGGCCATCCATCTCCAAGCCAACACTCTCACTCGCTCACTCGTCTACTGGTGGTAAATTCTGCTGACTATTGTCTACTGTGGTGGTAGCCAGGCTCGGTCCCACCCAGTTTGGTCTCAACAACGCCTCATATGTACATGGTAATAAGGTTTGATACCCCTGATCCATGTTGTATTTAGCAGGCAACGCATCAGTGCTGCCGGCTATATTTTGCAAGTGGTGTTCATTCTAACTTTAAATAACTACACCATCTTACCATCAGGTAGAATTGTCGAGTCATACAAATAAAAATAAAAAGGGTTCTCCTTCAAGGCCGGCGTTGCCCTGGCGACTCCCCCGGCGTTGCTCGCGTCCAGCGACGGTGACCACTTACCATCAGGTGGCTCGTCTGCGTTTACGTCAGCCCTTCAAGCTATTTAAAAAAATTGAAATGTGTGCTGGGACACATAGAAGAAGTGAAATTTCAACGGACAAGTGGCAAAACGAATACTAACTGCACAATACAGTGTGCAGTATAGGTATACGTATAAAACACAAGTTAGACCTGCGGTTTTATTGCGCATAGGTAAGGTCAGTAGGTAGTAGGTGTGCGCGGGTGTGCGCGGGTGTGCGCCGGCGGATGGGCGACGCACGCTAATGACTATCCAGTGTCCATTGCGGCATCACTCTCTCCGGCTCCGGTCACAGCCGCAGGTAATTAATAACCATTACCGGCCGGCATTAGTACACTTAACCATGAGAAATATTCGTACCCCGCGCCGCTACACTCCCACCTACGACACTCTATTCCAGAAGTTCTCAAACTTATTTCGTCTACCGCCCAGTTTGAAAGTCAATTATTTTTTAGCTCCCACATTTTTTTTTTACTTTACCAAAACCTAAAACCACAATGACATTCATTACTTTAATTAACAATTTCAATAATCATCACCCCTCTTTTTTTGGGCCTCATATCGCTCGCCTCTAGGCCTTCAGCGCCCACAAGGGGCGTTATCGCGCACTTTGAGAAAGACTGCTATATTCGGATATTCATTAAAGAAAAAACGTTACATGTGAAAATATTTTTACAGTTATGCATTTAATTTGATTAATTATCACATATTCGTCATTCATATTAATATTCATAATGGTGATGCGTGCTGTGAATCAAACTGAGTTAAGAGATAATGCCAGTAAATTCTAGTTTTGTCATAATCTAAGCCAATTCTGTATTTTTTCTAAAAGGAAGTTCATACTTCCAACACTGGTGAATTGGTTCAGGCTGTGTTGTCTGTCAGTGATTTTATTTATATATTTATATTTATTTAGACGACCCGGATGGCGCAATGGAACACGCCGGATCGCCGTTCCGAGAGTCCTGGGTTCGATTCCCAGCGAGGCGGAAATTAGAATGATGAATTTAAATTTCCGTTCTTGGTCTGGGTGTGTGTGTTCTTGTCTTGTGTGTTGTCCATGGCACCCACGACACAGGGAATCCTAGTGTGGGGCTATGAGTGTGTAGCGTTATTTATTTATTTATCGAGGTGTTGTAGTTGCGTGTCATTGAGTCGTGGTGTGAGTTGGGTACCTTGTAGTCCTCGTCGGCGCTCATCTGTTCCCGGGTGAGGCCGGAGAGGTAGAGGCACTTCCAGAAGTGGTTCCCGGGCCCCGCGTAATGGTGCCCCTTGTACGCCGCGAACAGCCCCGGGTTGATGCCAATCTGCAGACAAAACATCGACACATGATCAGCGAGAGTAACTACTGACATCGCCTGCTTAATTGTCAGGGCAGCGGAGGGTGTTGTAACAAGTTTTTTAATAGGTACTTCGAGTACATAACGTACTGCCATCCACTGATTGGATGTCAGGGAAGCGAAGGTTCCCAACACATAAGTATAGCAGTTCGTACTACATGAAAGGAACACATGACATGTTGCATTTATTAATTTCATTCAATTCACAATTACTACATAGTTGGATTGCCTTATTTATACTAGGAATCTGTGCTCCATATTATCCACTACAAGTACTTAACATGCAAATATTATATAGATTCATCAGGCGTCATAAAAAGACACTGAGGTAGAAAACAGAGAAAGAGTTTTTTTTCTGTCCTCTTCGTTCTTTCCTGGTCGGCAACGCATCAGTGAACCTGCCGTTACTGACATCCACAAGCGACGGTCACCACTTACCACGAGGCGGCTCGTCTACTTCTTCGTCGTCAATAACCCCACGCGGTGACCAAACGCAAAGCGCCCCGAATGTGTACCGTAACATAATTAGTGATTACAAATTGGATGCACTACTCGTACCCCAGTAAGCCGGCGAGAGGGTGCGCGCTGTCAGCGGCCCGCGCCGTGTAGCTCGCGGGGCCCAAATTACACGCCACTCATGCAGATGACATAATTTCGTAACACTCGGCGTGTGGAAAGTGGTTAGCCGACGAGAAAAAACATCGTATAGATACTGAGAGCACCAACCGAGCGGCCGCGGCCCGCACTGATTAAGTGTTACTTAGCGCCGGGGTCACTTTGAAACGTACGTATTTTATTTATGTACACCTAGTCCGCTTGGTGCCGAGTGGACGCTGCGGTCACTATATCTAAAATCACTTGGAACAGATCCATTGGAGCATCGACAGACCCACATCCCAACTGTCTGAACATTATGAAGCTACTTGCTTCTTGTTAAAAAATGCATGTGATAGCTATGATTAAGTCCCAATAAAAACACGAAATTTTATCACATAATGATAATTGCACTGTGAATGAAAGTCCATATAAACGCTTTCAACGCTCCTTTTTGTTAGGCATACTAGGGAGCGAAGTATCAAACGAGGATGCAGCACTAACCTTCCGCTACCGCCCTTGGGACTAGGAGGGTCAGTCAGTTCGCAAACGGTGTCTTTAAAAATTTTAATTTAATAACCGACTCCGACAATCGTTTGGGCACGAACGAAGACGACGAGATCAGTTCTTCTACACTGAGCTATTTCTTTCTTACAGTCCCTCTTTGAGATCTCGTACCACCTAAACATTTTGCTAGGGCCGCCACTGTATGCACTGCGGTAAGATAGTAATATAATATAGTATAGTATGGAGGAGCGATCATACTCACAATGATGATGTCGAGGTTCTCGGCGAGGTGGTCGGGCAGCGTGCGGCGCGACACTTCCTCCTCGCTCATGCCGTTGAACCGGTCGTGCTTCTTGCGCTCCTTCACCGGCCGCGGGACCAGCGCGCCCTCCAGCCCCTCCGCCTTCAGCTCCATGCTGCGGACACCGCCCACAGACACACTTTATACAATACAATACAATCAGATGGGCAAAACGTAAACAAACACGATTACAGATTACAATTTCAGCTGGTGCATTTTGCCCAAATTGTATTCGTGATTATGGATTAGGGTCACCATCCCTCCAGATGTAATTGTAATTTGTAATCATGATTAAACTTCACCCAATCAATTTGCCAATTGCAAATCAATTTGCTGTCACAGATTGGAGAATAAGATAATGATAGTATTTGCAATACTCAAAAGGAATCTTTAGGAGAGTAAATAAAATCGCAGTGATTCTGGTGCCATAAATGTAGATGTACCTACACAAATAAACATATACTTTTGACATAAACATCTCCGGAGAGGAATTAAACTTAAACTACCAAATAGGCTACGAGATCATTGCTTACATTAACTGCATAAATATTTATTAATCAATCCAATCAATCAAAATTTGTGTTAATGTGCTTTAATGTCATTCGTTTTTTGTGTTTATATTATCAACTTTGTTTATATTAGTACTTATTATTATGTATAATCATAGGCAAATTCAATTCTGAATCTCTCCGTAAAATAAAAAGAAATGTCTAGAAATTGAATAGAACTTAGACCATGATTCATAGCTAACCGAGGATCCGTTAGGTGGCGTTATAGGTAATCTAGTTAAACAGTAATTTCTCTTAAATATATTGCAGGATAGCTAGTAAGTACTATTACATAACAAAAAAAGAGTTACGCCGAGTCCCCCCGCGCCGCGCCGCACCCCGCGGCCCGCCATATTAGGGTCAGCGCAATTAATGCTACACTAATTTCCTAATCGCATGGCGGCGTAACTAAACTTTAGATTCTGCATACTGAACAGCTTGCTGGTAACGGCCAACGGTCGAGGGTCAGTGATCGAACGGGTTGAGCAACAGCGGGCCGGTCAGACAGCGGGATGGGTGACCGTTAGTGGCTAACATTTAAAGCGGTCGTTCCTGGTTGGTGTTGGTCGTTCCTGGTTGCTATGTGGGTTGCCCCCGGGTGGCATAATTACTGCCCACAGTTGAGTTTAACGCTAACCGCTTAACCAAAGCATAAAGGAGTAGCGCGGTGGAGTATGATCTAGGCATGCTTAACTATGAGGAAAGGACAACTTTACCCAGTGTTGGGCTATTATTGGGTTTTAAGAGAATTGTGTATCCACGTATGTTACGGAAATCCTTCTGTCCGTCTGTCGGTCTTTAACCTTTTTACGCTTACTCCGCTAAACCGATTGAGGTGAAATTTGGTATGGAGATAGTTTGAGACCCGGGGAATAACTTAAGATTCGGCGAAGCCGCGAGCAATAGTGAGTACGGAATACTATGGCAATGCGTCTGCAAATCGCCCTACTTAAGCTTCCAATATAAATAATATTCAACCCCGCCGAGTTCCGCCCGCGACGTTCCGTTTTATTTGACCAAAACAAGCGCGTATCGACGTAGAATCTTCAATTAGTCTGCCGCAGATTGTTTATAACCGCATTACAAACATAAAATATTTTAATGTCAGTCTGTGAGCGATAAAAACACAAATAAAACGGCCGTCAAAACATTGCCATGTGACAAATGGCGCTGGTGACGTCACGCGTAGACAAACAAATGGGCTCTTATAAATTCTCTCCGCGGCGAATGTTTACCTGCGCGCTGCGGCGCGGCGGCGCGGCGGCGCGGCGGCGGCGGGGACGGCAAGACGCTAGGTTCGAATTGACACTGCTCGGTCTTCCGGCCTTTACACTTTGTTCAATTAGTTGTGACCCTGTCTACCAAACGGTGGGTCTCTGGTACAATTCCCAACCGTGGCCAATTTTTAATATAAATAAATAAACGTTAACACCTATAGGATTCCCACGTTATAGGATTCCCTGTGTCGCGGGTGGCATGGACAACACAAATTACACATCACGAACACCCATGACCTGAGAACAAACACATGTTTATTACCCCGCCCGGGAATCGAACCCGGGACCCCTCGCTTCGCAGGCAGGGTTACTACCCACTAGGCTACGAGATCGTCACGTAAATATTACATTTGGTTTCGTACAAGTGTGTGCAGGTGTGCAGTTGACAATTTAACGCCACTGCCACTACTAATTACGATTGAGACTATACGTATTTTAATTGCAGCTCATCGAAGAGGTTCACGCAACATTTGGCATAACCCGTGTGGCAAAAAACGCAGGTCCCACGTTATCCGGCGCATGTGTGGAGGGATTATAGAATGAAGTCATAATTGGAGGCGCGCGCTGTCATTAGCGAGTTTGCGGAATATAAATCGACTGCGCGACATTCCCGACATCTCAACGCTCTCGATCCGTTTGGTAGCGGTAAGTTATACGATGTAGGTACAGGTGCAGTTGCGTTGTATGACTGTTGTCTGGCCGTAACCAACGGCTGTTACCATTCATGTCATGGTGCCCCTGTTTGCGAACTGACGGGTCCCGGGTTCGATTACTGACAGTCACTTATGTGACAGATAATTTAATAAATCAGATCCCCCGACTACGTTTTGGCCAGGAACACGTCGGATGCTTTCGGTCATAGACTAGATAATAGTTCTACATAATAATATGCTGCGATTTTAATGATGAGGTAATCACTTAACAATATAACATGATATTTTCGCTCGCGTGACGGCTTTAGTTACATTGAGGTAATCAGATTTAGAATAAAGATTCCAGGTTATTAAAGTTCCTGGACTTCAAGCCTTTGAAGTTCATGGTCTTTAGGATGAGCAGGGAAGCAATTAGATGCGAATGTGGCAGTTTTCGGAGGTCGGCTGAGGATCACGACGTTTGGTTGGACCGTTTGACCGCATTCCGTAGACGCCCACGACAAACCCACGGTCCTATTCGAAATCGATCATAGTATGAGCACTAATCTCACACTGAGTTGGACCATTTCGATAAAGTTCAGTGTTGCCGCTGTAGTTTAGGTATTATAGCAATTAAAATCTTCGTCAAGGCAAAATAAAACCACCACACAGTTCACGGTAAAGAGTTGTAATGTAATATTCATTAATGTCGGTAAGAACATACACGGTACTTAATTCTAATTGTTCGCCGAGTACGATGCGACGCGTAAACATAAAGATGCCATTAAGATGCATCAGGCGCTGAGTAAAATAACCAAAATTTTAAAAATGATAAAATAAGTAACGTAATAATATACTTAATAACTAATAGGCGATACTATACTAAACATGCCCCCGGGCGTTGAAAGCCTCGCTTTCAACCCAAATCATCAATTTCAGGTAGGGGACAAATCTTGCTAAATGATCTCCGAAGTACACCATTCGAAGTCTTCACATCCGCAACCCTGGTGATGCCATCCGTGCCCGGGTACACCGCAATGATCCGACCCAACTTCCACTTCAATGGTGGCACATTTTCTTCTTTTAGAAGAACTAAAGCATTTAGCTTCAATGTTGCACCTTTGCTGGAGCGCCATTTCGTGCGTACTTGGAGTTCTGACACATACTCCTTGCTCCACCGGATCCAAAAGTGCTGGCGTAACTGTTCAATACGCTGGAATCTGGTCAACATGCTTGTGGAGCGGTCGAGATAGTCCGGTGCAGGCAGAGAGGTCAATGGACGTTCAATTATAAAATGTCCAGGAGTCAAGGGCATCAAATCTTCAGGGTCTGAAGAGAGAGGCGTTAGTGGCCGGGAGTTCAATATGGCCTCGATTTGAACTAGCGTTGTGGAAAGTTCCTCGTACGTTAAATGACAATTGCCCAACACTCTAACTAAATGATACTTTGTTGACTTCACACCAGCCTCCGCAAGACCAGCAAAATGAGGAGAATATGCTGGTATAAAATGAAATTTAATACCGTCATTAGCCATAACTTCAGTTAACGAATCGCAGTTGTTCTTTAAAAATTTGGAAATATCGTTATACGCGCCAACGAATGAGGTACCGTTGTCGGAATAAATGTTTGTAGGTTTTCCTCTGCGTGATATAAATCTACGCAATGCCATTAAGAAGGTGTTACTCGTTAAGTCGCCTACCAATTCCAAATGAATGGCCTTTGTTGCGAAGCACACAAAAATGGCGATATAGACTTTAACTAATTTACACCCACGACCTTGGCGGGAAGCAGACTGAATAGGGCCTGCATAGTCTAACCCGATATTTTGGAAAGGAAAACCTGCTAGAAGGCGATGCTGCGGCAAGTTACCCATAATAGGTGATACAGTTTGCCCTTTCATTCGGCAACACTTGATGCAAAGTCGACAGCAATGCCTTGCTAAATTGCGACCTCTGATCGGCCAATACGTTTCTCTAATGGAAGACAATAATAATTGTGGCCCGGCGTGCAGTAACCGTCGGTGTTCATAATCAAATAATAATTTAGTGAACTTATGAGTGGACTGTAATAAAATTGGATGTTTCTTTTCATATAAATAGTCAGAATTAGACAAACGGCCTCCCACACGCATTATTTTATTGTCATCCAGGAAAACATTAAATTTCAATAAAGGACTTTTCTTAGGTAATTCTTTATTATTAATGAGTAGTTTATACTCAGGAAAAGTTTCGTATTGTGATTGCCTGATAATTACATTTAATGCAGATTGCAGTTCGTCGGTACACAGAGGATCAGAACAGGACTGTTTTCTACAACGTTTAATAAACCTTAATATAAATGCCACAGTACGATTGAGCCTTAAGAAATTTGAAAATCTATTAAAATCAATGAATTCATTATTATAAATTTTATTATTAGCTATATCACTATACAGGGTGTAATCGTTAAGTGTGCACAGGCGATTATTCCGTAACTATTACAGATATCAAAAAACTTTAAACTGATATCGAAAGCACTTTACCTAATGAGTAAAATGACAATAATACTTTATTAAAAATAAAACGAGAAATATCCAAAAAAATTACATTAAACTCTCCCATACATTTAGTATGAGATAGTACCTAGAAAGGTTTTACTTTTTTTATTTAAAGTGGAATAGTACCTACTCCCCCGATAAAGAATTTGAATTTAGAACGAACACCAAAGAGTATCTTTCTTTTTGTTTTTATTTAGTATGTTGCTTTTCAGCCAGTTCAAATCAATACGATATTGAAACAAGATATTATTAATGTGAAGTGGTAAGATAATTAATCTACACGTGTGTATCTACTTGAAATTCATCAATATCATATCATACATAATTATAAAATTATAAGGGTAAAATGAGTAGGTACTATTTCACTTTAAATAAAGAAAGTAAAACCTTTCTACTATCTCATACTAAATGTATGGGAGAGTTAAATGTAAATTTTTTGGATATTTCTCGTTTTTATTTTAATAAATTATTATTGTAATTTTACTCATTAGGTAAAGTGCTTTCGATATCAGTTTAAAGCTTTTTGATATCTGTAATAGTTACGGAATAATCGCCTGTGCACACTTAACGATTACACCCTGTATAAAGAAATATTACTAGACTTCAATTCTGGTAAGATGTCGTTATTAATAGATAAATGATTCGATGGCCATAGTGAGGCGTCCTCATAAAGAAAAGATGGACCTGACCACCACTTGTTTAAAGTCGCTATAGATTTTATATCTACTCCGCGGGAAATGTAATCTGCAGGATTGTCTTTGGTACCTACGTGCCTCCACTGACAGTTAGATGTCTTGTCTAAAATGTCTGCCACCCTGTTACGAACAAAGGGTTGCAACTTACTAGGCAACGTTCTCAACCACCCTAAGACAATAGTAGAATCCGTCCAGAATACAGTGCGAACATTCTCCAGCCGTAATGAGGCGATAGCCTTTTTATAAAGACGGGTACCTATTAACGCGCTACACAATTCGAGTCTCGGTATAGTGGTTAACCTAAGTGGAGTTACACGACTCTTAGCAAGTAGCAGGCGCACTACCACCTCACCATCATCGTTGACACTACGAACATATAGACATGCGCCATACGCACGTTCAGATGCGTCAGAAAAAATATGGAATTCAACGGATTTCGGTGAGTCGCAAATAACACGCCGCGGGGCATAAATATCATTTAAACAAGGTAGATTTACGACTATCTCAACCCACAATTTATTTATTTCAGGTGGTAGTTGTTCATCCCAGGACAACTTTTCCAACCAAAGTTGTTGAAGCAACATCTTCATAACAATAACACAAGGAGCTAGCAAACCAAGCGGGTCAAAAATCTGTGCGATTACTGACAAAATATCGCGTTTAGTGTTTCCACCGGCAACCAAGCCACTTGGAAAACACAACTGATCAGAATTTGGTAACCACCCAAGTCCTAACGTTTTACTAGGCTCGGAAGTGCCGATGTTTAAATTCACTGATGACTGTGGAGATTCAGGCTTAGGAAGTACCCGAGGCTCGTTAGACTTCCACTTTCTCAAATTCATTTGAGCAGAAGCTAATGTGGAAGTGACCCCGTCACGTAAATTAATGACTTCTTCTAAGTCGTCCCCACCAGTTAACAAATCGTCAACATAACAGTCATGGATAATAGCATCGGCAACTTTCTTGTCGGAAGCCTCCAGTCCTAGCTGCTTCATGCATCTTGTTGCTAGATACGGAGCGCTTGCCGTACCGTGAGTGACGGTGTTAAGCTGGTAAGCTTTAAGAGGATCCGACGGACTATGGCGCCAGATAATTTGTTGTAGTTTTCGATCATCTGGATGAACGTACACCTGACGATACATTTTCTCCACGTCTGCTGCGATAACATATTTGTGTTGTCTGAACCGCAGCAGAATGGATAGCAAGTCTTCTTGCACCACTGGCCCAACCATTTGGATTTGGTTGAACGAAACGCCAGTGGTAGTAGGACTGCTTGCGTTAAAAACTACTCGCAGCTTTGTAGTGGAACTACATTCACGTAAAACCCCGTGATGAGGAATGTAATGCACATTAGGGTTTGAAATAATGCTATGACATTGAGTCATATGACCTAAGGATTCATATTCCAACATGAAATCCTTGTACATCTCCAAGAGTTTAGGCTTTGCGTTAAGTTTTCTCTCTAGGGAAAGAAAACACTGCTTCGCTCGTGACAAAGAATCCCCTAGTAACTCAGGTGACTGCTTGAGTGGGATTCTAACACAAAATCGACCGTTATCTAAGCGAGTGGTGTTTTTTATAAAATGGTTGTCACAAGCCCTTTCCTCCGGAGAGTACTCAAAGTCTGTACTTACCTCCTCGAGCTGCCAAAATTTTGTTAATTGGTTTTGAATGTCATGAACATCCTCATCACACTGGACATTTAACTTCGCAAAGTTACACAAGGCTTGAGACGATGATACATGGCCACCTTTAATGGGACCTGATACGAGCCAACCCAGTTTCGTATCACAGAGTATCGGTAGTCCGTCTCCTAACGTAAGCCTTTGAGTACCTAAAATGTCCCAAAATATGTCCGCGCCGATCAATATATCGATAGCGGCCGGCATATGAAAGTGTGGATCCGCAAGACACATATCAGACGGAATGTTTATAACAGACAAATCTATCTGTTTGCATGGTGTATTATTGGTAATTGAAGGCAAAATAAAACAATGTATATTCGTCGAATAACTGTCGTCTAACGATTTTATTTGTAAGCGACATGATTTATTAATTTGTGCCGTAATATTATTGATCCCTAAAATGGAGTTATTTATCCTAATAATAGGCAGCCCTAGTTTCTCATGCAGTGCCTCGGTCATTAAACACGTCGTACTACCGCTGTCTAACAACGCACGAGCGACATGTTGTTTACCGTTCTTACCGAATACTTTAATTAACGCAGTGGACAATAACACATCTCCGTTTTGAGTGTGCGGCAGCGCAGCGACACTTGCCGACAGTGATAAGCGAGCACTCGACTCGGGCGGCTGCTGTGTCGGTAGCTGCGTATGCGCAATGGGATGCATGATGTTGTTATTATCCGAGTTATGATGTGTCGCACCCGTAATCGCAGAAACCGGTTTGTTATTACGATCCAAGACATGCACCAGTGTATTGTGTTTGCGCCGACAAATCTTGCAGCCTGGCTTCTTGCAATTATTAGCGTAATGTCCGGACTGTAAGCAGTTAAAACACACCTTGTACTCGGGCAGTAATTTTAGTCGCGATTCATTAGTGAGCGATAAGAAATGAGGGCAATTAATTAATTTATGATCATTATTACACTTAGGACAACGTTTAGAAAATGAACTATTTTTATTACTGCACTTATTATCAGAAACAGAAACCAAAGTTTTTATCTTATTGGTAGACTTGTTGATGTTAGGTGAACATAAATTATTATGACTTTTATTTGAAGATGTAGACAATTCTATGGTTTCTAATAAGTCAGCCCTATTTTTAATAAATGACAGAAATATGTTAAATGTTATTTTTCTATCTTGCTTTATAGACTGCTCCCATTCCCGATATGTCTTGCTGTCAAGTTTGTGTGTAATTATATAAATGAGAAGCGTGTCCCAGTGTTTAGTTGGTTCTCCTAGGGATTCTAAAGCTCGTAAGTGTTTATTAGTTTGATCTAAAAGGCGTTTTAAATTAGCTGACGACTCTCTTGTGATGACATCTAAATTAAATATAGCAGAGACGTGATTATGAATTAACAGTCTTTTGTTTTCATAGCGATCGCATAGTATCTGCCAGGCTAATGAATAGTTGGCAGATGAGAACTCAATGGATTGAATAACTACCGCAGCAGATCCCTCCAACGAAGCCCTCAAATAATGGAATTTATTAATATTGTCTATATCGTCATTATCGTGAATGAGGCTGGAAAAGGTGTCATGAAACTCCAACCAGTTGTCATAGGAGCCGCTAAATTTTGGCAATTGAATGGTAGGCAACTTAATGTTGTTGTGGGCGCACGAGCGACGTACACTTACCTCAGTCGCAACACTCTCGGCCCTCCTACAATCATTGAGAATTTTACGTGCTTGTGAAAGCAATTTATAATATAATTTTTCAAATTCCCTACGCTCTAGTAGGTGAGATTCAGCCTCATCTACTAGGCACTCTAAAGACAACTGTACCTCTTCAAAACGATCAAACATTTTTTCCATCCGCGCGATACGTAACTGCAACTCGTCAACTTCGAAGGTGTTTAGAGAAGGAGCATCCAAGTCATCGATGTAACTCGCAAATGACGTTAATTGTCCTTTGTAGGCTGCACGTTGACGAATAAGTTTTACCTCTTGCGTCATCTTGCGAGGCTGGTATGTAATCAACCTGGAATTGATGTAATAATAGCTAGTTTATAAAAACGTCTTAATATGTGTTTAACAATGATGTTCCTATGTACTGTAATACTTAAGTACGAATAATTAAAATTAGAAACAACAATGTAATTTCAATTTATGACCAAACTTTAATAATCTAATTATGATTTTAACACTTACTTGAACTATTTTTACACAATGTTATTAAGAAATTGAATAAATTATGATTTGAATGCTAACTTAACAATCTTTACAAATTAATTAAAGAAACTGTGTAGATAATTATTGAAGGCAATATTTACTTGAAAGTAACTAACTAAATTATTAATTACTAATCACTTCTAACTTTTACAATAAATTAACTGATCATGACTAATAGTTAAAAGTAATCAAAGTAAGTATTCACCAACCTTGTTCACAATCGAAGCTTTTATACTTACAAAATACTTATAATACCATAACAGAGTGTTGGGTGGAAATCAATGGAACACTAGTACCATAATAAGTTCAACTTTTTGGCCTTTTCTTCAAATTTATCTTCTTCCATCCACGCGGTTAACCTTCCAATGACCTCTAGTTAAACTTTAACTTCCAGATTTATTAATCCAACACGCGAATAATTTATCACCACAAATTATTCGTAAATAATCCAGCCGAAGTGACCAATGTTGCCGCTGTAGTTTAGGTATTATAGCAATTAAAATCTTCGTCAAGGCAAAATAAAACCACCACACAGTTCACGGTAAAGAGTTGTAATGTAATATTCATTAATGTCGGTAAGAACATACACGGTACTTAATTCTAATTGTTCGCCGAGTACGATGCGACGCGTAAACATAAAGATGCCATTAAGATGCATCAGGCGCTGAGTAAAATAACCAAAATTTTAAAAATGATAAAATAAGTAACGTAATAATATACTTAATAACTAATAGGCGATACTATACTAAACATTCAGTGATATCGGTCAGTAGGTCACCACTGGAGCTACTACACTGGCAGCGCTCGATATAGAATAGATCGCGCCATGACCTCGCTACTGAAGTACCTACACGAGTCACCAAATGTCATGTGGTCACCGCCACTCATAGACGTCCCTAACACCAAAAGGATCACCGTATCGCAGCCGATCAAAAGAACGCAGGGATCTGACTATTGCTGACTCTGTAATACTATGACTGAAAAACATACAAAAACATTTCGCGGCTGATTCGAAGGTGTCCAGATAGATCCACTAGTACCATGCACTAGTATCTCGGGGATTCAACCGTGCTACACGTAGCAAAGCGTCCTCGAGCAGTCGGGACTTGGCAGTGTAGTCTTGTCCGTTGTTCAGCAGAGTGCATCTCAAGCAGAGAGCTTTATAGAACATAAGGATAGATCCCCTTTAATACCGTTTCAATGCAAAACCACATATTTTAAGCACAAAAATGTACCTTAACATGACTCAAAATTCAAAGTGTTCTTTCAAAGTGCTCTACAGAATATAATAGGTAATCGTGACGATTTAGTACCCACACCGATTTAGTACCCACACCGTCCAATCGTCTTAGGGTTCCTTAAGCAAAATGCTTTGAATATTTTGAACATTCGACATTGCACGACGACGTGCACTGTGGCAGTACTGGCACTCTATGATTTGCACATTCTAAAATTAGGTATAAATGTTGCTTCGTAATAACTGCTAAGTAATGCAAATCGGTAATTTATGGATGACAAAAATTTCATTGCAAAAAAATGAGGACACCTCCATCCAGTACAAGTTATGAATTAAAATATTATATAATTTTTATTTATCTACTGATATCAGCGGGATAGGGACAGCAACTAAGGAGTCCTTGAAGTAAATTATTATGTATGTATATGTAAAAGTGAGTCACTAAACTATAAATAATCATACGATACTCTCTTAATTAGCATACCCACACTAAATCCCAGGTACTACAGAAAAACTGTTGGATAAAAACTTATCAAAGCTATGATTTACCGCACGATTTATTTCAACTGGTCTATGCACGTGGCTTGGATATAACAAAATTATATTTAAGTGCCGCGTTTACAAAATAATGATTACCTAACCTAACCTTATATTACCTGACATTACGCAACACCTACTAATATGATGGCTTTATTTATTTAACTCTAACGACCCGCCCTCGCTTCGCTTCGGGAAACTTATTCCTTCGGTTTGCAATGATTTACTTATATATATTTTGGATAAATCACACTACATAATATCTTTATAAATTATATCCTATGTGTTATTCTGATGTGTAAGCTATATTATTATAGTTTCATCAAAATCCATTCGGTAGTTTTTGCGTGAAAGAGCAACAAACATTCATACATCCATACAAACTTTCGCATTTATAATATTAATAGGATAGGATTCCTAAACCTTTAAAAGAATGGCTGAATTAACACTATACGCGTTCTCTGCCGCCCTACCAAAATTTATCAGGAACTCATCGCAAATGCTCCAAAACGCGTCTGGTCGGTTAGCAATTCACTTGATTGAGTTTAAATGCAGTTGAAATCTTTACAGGCTGCGATTATTGAATTGAAACGGTCAAGTCCCGTTGGTCACACTCCCGGCTACGGCGTCGCCGCGTCGCCCGTACCAGCGGCTAGCGGCGGGCGCGGGCGACCGCGGTCGCATGCAGTCCTTTTTTTGACCGACGAATAGCGGAACCGAGCGATAATTGAGGCTAAGACGATTATAATGTGGAAGCATTAGCGGCTCCACCTTGATCTGATTATTCGCTGGGATTTTTGGCGGGCGATAGCGGCGGTTCCGGTACCGAAATACGCGCCACGTAAACACGCCGCACGTCGCGTCGCCACCTCGCTTCGCTCTCGGCGCCTGTTGCTACGCCGCGCTGCTCACAAACGTCATGCACTATTGTTAATTACTATCTCTAGCTAGACTAATATAAACTATCTCACGCTATTATGGACCTCCGTCAAACTTGTGAATAGTATTATAGCACACCAAATTAATAAGCAAAACGTTCATTTCGTAATAGGCTAGGTTCTTTTTTGGACTAAAACCTGAATTTATAGTTAACATTCCGCGGCACGAGTATCGTTAGTTTTAATTGTGTTATGAGTGGAAATATGTATGTTGGTAGATCTCACGGCCAACCGGCCGCGGGTCGCAGAGCAGACTGCACTCCTTACTTTACTTGAAGTTCAAACGTTTAAAATGATGAGCAAATTGTCAACATTATCATAGCGCTGCGGTGTAAACACACGGCATATTTATTTGAATAGGAAATCGATGAATCATAGTAATTTTATAAAAAAGCTTTTAAAAAAATAAGCTTTTATTCAACTTGCAATGTATTTACTTTATATTTTAGTTGTGTTTTAGATTTACCTGTGTAGATAAAAAAGTAAGCTACCGTAGGGGTCAACCCGAGTGAGGTTATACACGAGCTCAGTGATTTCCAAGAGGAGGGAGTTGGTGCCATAGCCTCGTCGCTGTTCGTAAAGTGTACCGCGAGCGGAGGAGGGTGGCTTGGAATTAGTCAATACTCAAGATAGGAGACCCTTAACAAAATGATTTTAACCGCCTTCAAAAAAGGAGGAGGTTCTCAATTCGTCTGTATTTTTTTTATGATTGTTTCCTCAGAACTTTCGAGTGGGTGAACCGATTTTGATGATTCTTCTCTAAAAGCAGGTGTTTCCCGTGTGGTCCCGTTTAAATTTGGTCCAGTTCTGACAATGGCATCCATGAGAAAACCACATAAGTCTTAAATTTGCATCATTTTCAAGTCGGTTTTTTTACTTGTAAGATTAATATGTTTCGTTTTCGAATGAGACCTTAAAGCACTACACAAAAAATGCACGTATTAACAGAACTATTCATACGCGACCCGGTTATTTATCAACAACGCATCAACTGATGTCGGTGCGCTTTCAAGGCGCGTCTTGTGCGTCATATGCGTCATGTCAGCGGCGGTGTTTGAGCCGGCCAGCACTTTGTCGCTGGGAATGTGCGCCGAGGACCGAATGACAAACTGTAGCCGCCCTGCTCCGGAGTACGCGCACCCGCACTCACGTCAGGTTACAACAGAAGTCGGATATTGGGACTTGCGGCCGACACGCACGCGACATACGATACTGTTGTTGGTACCGAGGCAAACTCTGGTACAGGAAAACTTTTAATATGTTAACTAGCACGCTACCTGACGGCAAGTACCTTCGCCTGCCTCTGTCTGTACCATCAGAGCCGTTATTGAGTGCAGTTAGTCGAGTAAAACTCGGCAATACTCGGTATCACTAACTACTTCCACTTCTAGAACTTCCAATAGCGTCAATGTCGCGTTTATTTCAATGTACGAATAGATAATTAAATGTATCCTGTTACCTGGTAGTGTGAACCACGAGTAGAAGATGCGTTTGTTTAGACTCAAAGATATGGAAACGAATTCACCTTTAAAATATGAATCGTGAATAATGTACTATTCATTTCTATGTGTATAGGCCGAAGTAGATACCAATAACTTTCCTCTTGACAACTTCATTTCGAACAATGAACTAAAGTTTGTGATTTCGCACTATTATTATACTTTTGGAAAAATCTTAGCTACTTTCTCAACACTTGAATACGTCAATAAAATTTACTTCTTGATTATCATAATATAAATTCTCAGCTTTAAGCCTTTAACTAAGTAATGTTAATCGACCTGCAAATTAATTATGACACGTAGTGACTAATGCGGAGGTTTTTTATGACCTGAAAGGCTGACAAAAAAAGCAGATAATTCATCGAGACACCAATGGAACACTGGCTCTGAAGGAAAACACTACTTTCTATAATCCTTGCTTTGTCTACATTTAAAATTCATACATCACACTCACGTCAAGAGTCAATACAGTTGTAAACTGTGTCGATCGAGTGTCTGCGTACGCACGGGTGAATGGAGACGTTCGAAGGTGTCGGTAATGGTACACTAAGCGCGGCCATTACTATTACTACAATTAGCTACAAACGGAGCGCTATAAAACAGCTGTCGCATCTCGCGCGAGTGCTTAGCTAGCCGCTGCTCGCTAGTCACTAGCCGCTAGCTGCTAACCGGCCACCTGACGCGACGCTGCGACGGTTGTACACTCTTGATTTACGACTTCAGGGCTGCCCCGCACACGAAGCACTTCAAATTGCAACTTTCTTGTTAACTATCGCTATTTTCAATTGTCGTTGTGTGGGTTTACAGTAACATTCAAAACATATCTAGATTATTGTAAATGTGTACCTACTGGATACGGTACGAAATGTTTTATTCACGACAGCAGGTATATTCATTTTAATTTATAATACATATTATCAATACACTTGCTCTATTGAAAAACTGTCTTTGTTACAGCTATTTACGGTGACAAGTATTGGAACTGTTTTAAATAATCACCAATAAAATCAACTTTATATGAATCACTGGCATTTTACAATCAATAAAAAGTGAATATTGAATTGCGGATTTTAAAATCTTTAGAATGGGCTATTATACTTCCAAATGAAATAATGATTAGATAGGTACTGTAATACCATCACAACAAAATACATACATATTTCATATAGCTTAACCGCAGCTACTAGTTTTGATATCAATAAAAAAACTCATGGTAAGTACATAATAAATAAACGTCTAAAGATAGTGAATGGCTTTATTAGTATATCGAATTATAACTTCAAAATCATTTAATTACAAGGTTATTTTCTCAATACACATGCACGTCATTTTTTTACAACAACCGTTTCGTTAATGTGACTTTTCATTGAAAAACAGAAACTCCTCAGCAAATCTTTTCAAACTATGTAATACTCGTACCTATAGTACTTATAAATAGTTATGTATTTAATTTGTAAGTTAGACGGAACTGGATACAATTATTATTTCCGAAGTGCCTACACTCCCAAGTCTCCACGCAGCTGTAGTAAGCTGTAGTGAGGTAATTGCAAAGCCGTTCAGCAGTGCGAGAGGGCTTTGTGCCGAGATTCGGGCGCCCGGGCGGCAGGCGGCAGGCGGGCAGTCATTGGGCGAGCAGTTCCGGTCGGAAGGATGTAATGGGAGAGGCTACGTACCGTGCAGACGGCCGCCATTCAAACATGCTTCTCAAGAGATAACACTATTGCAATTTGCCTAAAGTAAAATTACCCTATTTCCACCTGGAATGAAACGGGTTTTGTGCCTGGACTTTAACACGGTATAAAGATGGTAGATTTTGGAAAACGCTCGATGATTTTCAAGGGATATGTTTATTCGCATGGAAGTAAGAAAGAAGTCACATAAGAATGTTTTTATGTGCTCAATGATCTGACCACCTCGAATGATCAGATGAATACATGAAAATTGTTTACTTTTGAGTTGCATGTTTTAGTAAGTCTTTTTACTTGTCGTAAGTTGCATTATAGAACAGTGTTGTTACTGATTAGGTACCGCACCTCGTGCTCACTACTCACGTTGACAGAGCGCTTCCAGAACACCGAAAAAATTCAATATTTTTTTGTGCATTTTTTGCACGTGCATCAACCCTGAGTTGTTTTCGGTTGCGCACTCATTGAAACGCCGGACCGGTTTGCGATTATGCCCGCGAACGCAACGCCGCTCTCCGCTCCCCGCTCCCCGCCGCCCGCCGCGCCGTCCGCCGCCAGTATTACCAATCAAACAGCAATATTTCCTTCACACCGGTCCGGTCCTCACTAAAAAATTTAAAATTTCTACTGACTCTCAACGTTAACAGTATGCAAAAACATAGATACCTACTATAACACTCTCACTACACTTAGGACCTCTAAAACTTGATAAATCACATTGACATTATGATCAGCAAACAGCCTCCTGGATTTACAAAGCCCCCGTGTATTATGAACCTATAACATGTCCATGTATTGAAAGAATAAAAGTCGAGGTGGAAGTGGAACGTACTGAAATTAATTGGTCAGACAGAAACACTAAGGTGGTGATGGGAGGAACGCAATCAAACGCCGCGGACGGTACATCTCAATGCGAATCGTATTTTTGAACGTGAACTTACAACCAACACCTGTACACGGCTACGAGTGAGTACATACGCTATTGCACAGTTGCAAAGTGCGCGAAAAATTTTGGTTATATTTTGCACTAGGTACTGGATAACTATATTGTGGTTTCAAATACGCAGCTTTATAAAAAGCCACAACAAACAACCACATGGATTATCCCTTACCAGTCAATCCTAAGAGTATAGATCTTTCTAATCTTTCATTAAGTCACCATTATAAGGAGAAAGATGAGATGACGACGATTCAAGAATCCTAGAGGTCAATTTCATTAAGACTGACATTCGAGGTTCTGACTTCAGTTAGCATCAAATATCCACTAAATAAGGTATGTCAAGGAAATGGCGCAGGTACCATAAGAAAAACGCTGATAGCGACTTACGTCATACCTTTTAGACTTTAGACCAACAAACGACTCACAGACCTCACAGTTGGCTGAAGCTCACAGAAAACTCGACTTAGATTTGCTCAACAGTACGTAAATTGGACTGAACACTGAACACAGGGTGTGTTCAATTATACTCAGACGAGTGCAGTTTTATTTTGGATGCCGTTTGTCGTTGGAGGAGGTGGGTCGTCCATGATCATGGAGGCATTGTGATGGAAGGAAGAAGAAACACATAAAGCGGAATCAAAATTTAATGACATATCGCAACATAAACGTGGTATTACAACGTACTGAATCAAAAATAAGATTCGCAGCCAAGTCTTTATTTTAAAGTTCGGTCGACTCGTATCAGTAAATAAACAATCATTACACGGTATTTAAAAGCCTGCATATCAATTGGTCATACAAGTGCGGCTGCTACCGACGATTTCAAACGATAGACAACGATATAGGCAGTAACTACTACTGATCCCAACTCTGAGAAGGTCCTACCTACCTAACAACGGACGATGCAACGATGAACGGGGGTTGTCCCTCATGTTAAAGATCATTGAACTCTGTTTTTATGACACTAGTCGACAAACGCGCAAATGAGCCACCCGATTATAAGTGGTCACCGACAATATCTCATTATCATAATAAGGGGGTTATCCGGTTAAGTTAAGCTGACAGCGCTCCCTTTGGTTACGGATGTCCAAGGGCAGCGGTGATTGCTACTAATAACACCATCAGTTGTTCCGATAGCTCATTTGTACTATTGTCATGGGAACCTTCAGTCAAATCTATCATTACTATAATTGGATACACGTGTCATGAGCTTCCATACCTAATGCTTATAGTAACGCACTTGGCCACCGATAAGCGACCCTATGGGCACGGTAATAGTATCATACAGTATTCCATCTTCATAAAAGCGGTCGGAACGCGAATCATACCTACGCGCCTCGGAGTTTAGTACACATTAAGTACACAACAGCCACAGAAGCGTCATAGGGACGATCGAACGTGTGGGTTTGTAATCAGGAAGCGTGCGTATTACCTACCCACTTACATTCACTACAACTAGAAAAAGGCGGCCCTAGCGCGCGGGGCTGTAGGAATGTATTTCAAGGACAGGGCCGAGTCACAATATTGTAAGATACTATTACCGTGCTATGGGCCTCGCATCGTTTTCCACCTATTCTATTCAGGGCCGGTCCGTTCAAATTTCATACAGTTGCTATAGTAGGTATGTATGTTTCCGGTGTACCGCTAATCCTCTTCCTGGTCGGCGGTGATAAGCCGTGACACGGGACGTGACTCGTTACGCTCATCTCGGACGATGTCCATACAGCTGCCCTTACAAAATGACTTATACTGGCCATAGAATTATATTCTATTTTAATTAGGTATTACTCAGTGATTTATGGGTGTATAGGAAAATTTCCTGTGTGAGCGTCAGCCGCCATGCAATCAGCCAGTCGATGAATATCGATGACGATTGCTCGAGTATCAATACTTGGATCGTGTTTTATCTACATACATTATACTTATTCAGACATTCCTTACGCAATTATTTGTGGCACCAATAATTCGACATCCAATGACTAAGTAAGTAAGTATATAAGTATCAAGAGTGAATGGGTTTCTAAGTTAATGCTAAGTTAATTACCACCCTCGGCTACATCGCTGCTTACCATCAGATCAACTTATATTATGTAAAAAAGTAGCCATTAATACAAACTAACAAGTTTGTCAACTATCTTAATTATGATTACTTCGTCATACATCGACTTTGTTCACAACTTTTTCAACTTCTAATCGAGAAAGAGAGAGAAAGAGAGAGCACGTCTACATAAAATGAAGTTTAAATATAGGGCCTGCAGAAGAGAGGTCAGTGTACTCTTCTTTTGGAAAGGTTATGTGAAACACACCAGCAGAGGAGGACACCTCCCGCCCCATATCGCCCCGCTCGCCCCAGAAACGTCCCCTAATGACTAATCCGCAATGGCATTGTCCTCCCCTCAGCCTCCGCCCGACGCCGCAATCGAATCTCGGCTAATTGAAATGTTGTTTTAACTTTACACGCTAATCGTTCGTTAAATAAACCACTGATTAGTTTTACGACCGCACATAATTATAGTATACGGTAGACATAAGTTCATTGCTGGACGTAGGTCTCCCTTAATTGGCACCGCTCCTTACGGTAAATATATTATAGCACCGAATAAAGTACCAATGTTTATGCCATCGTATACTTCTGTGAGTTTATTTATACGGCCCCCGTATAAATAAACTCACAGAAGTATACGAATGTAATTATTGTTTGGGGTGACAATAATTCACTGAGGTAAGTGGAAACTGGACATTAATAAGTTGTTGACTTTATGTATCGTCACCTATGTACCTATACGTCACAGCTCACCGTATAATTATTATGACATGAACTATCAATCGTAGCAGTGGAATTACCACAATCTATAATAAATCGAGTTAACGGCCACAACTCCGAGGTACAGTTCTATCTGGTGCCAGCCACCACATAAGTATTTAAACTTTATTATGTGAACTTTAAAGTTAGTTTTTAATAAACAACGAGTCAAGTAATTATTATAAAGTAGCGCTATGGAGACGTAATTATTCAGTTGCAGCCCATCCATTCGAAAAAATTCCCGTACACAATAGGGCTCACCTATCACGCTTCCCTATATGGTGTCCACAGCTGGACTTTGGCTGACAACAACTAATGGAAACTTCAACGTTCGGATTAAATAACATTCCCAATAGCACAGATCCCGCGCCAACGTCAAGTCGGTAAGCACTTTCCCAACTTCCTTCAGTTGTGCAACCAACAGTCGCTGTATCGTTCTACCGGCTTTTGACTTGACGTACACTGCGCGTGAGTTAATGTCTTTAGTACCGACTACGAGATAATAGATAACTACATCCCGGACCATGCACAGTAAAGAGATCCGTTACTGACTAGTGAATGGTAATCGAATTTTTGGACTGCAACAGGCAGATATTACTAAAGTAAAAGCGTTCTTCGGCGTTCTTTTTGACATCTGGCTACGGGATCCTAAAACGTCCGACAAAATAATTTAACGAAAGTATTAGTGTACAACTACATCCCGGACCATGCACAGTAAAGAGATCCGTTACTGACTAGTGAATGGTAATCGAATTTTTGGACTGCAACAGGCAGATTTTACTAAAGTAAAAGCGTTCTTTGGCGTTCTTTTTGACATCTGGCTACGGGATCCTAAAACGTCCGACAAAATAATTTAACGAAAGTATTAGTGTAGTGAGACAACCAAAATACAGAATGATATGTCATGTCCAAATGTAACCGATGAATACCCTCAATTCTAATTACGATAGGCTAACAACTCGCAGCCCTATGTAAATTAAAAGGTCTTAGGGGACTGCGTCGGGCTGATTCGTTGTGGGTGGTAAAATTTATGGTCAAAATACAACCTAAATAACGCATATTGTTTAAGCAGGTGGCTCAAATCCCACCCACTTCATTGGCACGAGCTTAGGGTTATGGGCGCTTCGTTTCTAATTAATAAAACCCATTAGCACCCGCTGGGTGACATTACCTAGCAGGTCGCGTTGCGTGAGATAAGTGAGTCGACTCGGGAAAAACCGGTAGTTTCCGATAAAAATCCAAACAACCGAGTTCGGGCGTGTTCGGGCGGGCTCGGGTGATATCGGCACTGGAGCAGCGGCGCGTACCTAGCCGGTGCTGTACATGTACACAGGTGGAAAATGGAAACGGCCTTCGCCGTAGGTGCTGTACAAACTACACACACGTGCACGTATAATTGGGTGTTGCTTTGCGGAAATCCACAGCGCCTTGCACAACGCAACGCCACCGCCGCCGCGCCGCTTGAGGTCAAAAACGCGTCATTGCGAAGTTTCATTAATTACCAACTAGAAGTTGCGCGTGAATTACGGCCTCCGTGTATCTGGTGCGTTACGTGTCAATTTCATAAAATTTTGCAAACAAATCCAGAGATAATAAATAACCTGACATTAATCGTTTACAGATATTGTTGTTATTCTCATGAATCGAGGTAGCAATTATTCTTACCGAAGTTTAAACAAGTAGCTTGAAACAATTTGATTAACGGCACACTAGCACACTTGATGACAACTAAGTATAATACAAGAGAAATGTGTAAAAAGACTTCAAACACTAGACTCAAACTCAAACTCAAATCATTTATTCCATGTAGGTTTTTAGAATACACTTATGAACGTCATTTTTTGCATTTACCACCGTTTCGCTAAGGTGCCTTTAAATTTTAAATCTTACGAGGAGAAAAAGAAACGCGTAGTAGTAGTAGCGTAGTAAAATAGTACTAGTAAAATAAAATCAGCAAATTGGCAAGATGGCAACCTATCTACCATAGATCCTAGGTCCTAGGATTAATATTCCATTGAATTAAAATGTTATGGAATGGTGACCAAGCCTAACAAGGGAGTAGAGCGCAGTGTGCAGTTCATTGGCGCGTCACATTCGTCACGGAATCTGAAGCTATAAACGTTGTCGTGGAGGGCTGGCGCTGGGGCCTCCGGGAACCCGCCGGGGCGACGAACCGGCCGCGACCGCGTCGTTACGTATCCTTTCCGCCGAAGTGTCGTGCCGTTTCCGGCGCGGCCGCGGAATTGTTCCAGATAAGCACTAATTTATTCGGGGCCCTCTTTTGAAACTTTTTGTGAGTGTACTTCGAGACCCATGGCGGTTGTCGGACGGGCCCATTTTGGAAAGATTACAGATAAAATTCAATAGGTACATTGACATATTTAGAATTAGTGGGATTGTCTGACTCCCACCGCAGGAATCTTGATGGTATCGGAATTGTAGTTATTTCAAAATTCACCGCAAACAGAGCAGTAAAGTCATATAATAACAGTGGCCAGTGGTGTTTGCGTTTCTGGTTTGAAGGTGTTTTCTAAGTCTTGCTTTTTCCCAAAGTGGGTTCCCAATTTTAGGCTTGAAGAAGTCTTGGCTCTTCATGAGGTCAGCTAAAGCGTCATGAGTTCGTGAGCTAGTGAGTACCTAACCACAACCATTTCACGTGTAATGTTTTCGATGGGATTTTCATATCCGTAAAGAGGTGGAATGGAAGTCCGACATGTTCACACACACGTTGCACGTCAAAAGGGAAAACCGCAGATAATATTCGGTAGTACCATATACATAATAAGTCAATGGGTAGTACCATCAGCTGCTACGGATGGTAGGCGGTGACGATAGGTTTCCTCATAACCCGAGCGTGACGGTCGCCGCGCCGCACGACCGCCGCGATGACGGTCCGCGACCAACATTTCTTGGTATCGCTTCAAACTATTTTTTGTCGCTATTTAGACGAGATTTGCGATTTAACACAAATCGGTTAGTTTTTATTACGGTTCCGCGATGCCGTGGCCGGAGCTGCGCAACTATTTAATAGAAAGTAATGCCAACGGCCCTCCACAATAATTTAATATAAAATATTTATACAATAAGTAAAACAGCCGTTAAAGTTTTATTAAGTCAAATAATACCAATAACGAGTCGTTAAAGTCGTTCCTTATAATCGTT
This sequence comes from Ochlodes sylvanus, assembly GCA_905404295.2. Classification (NCBI taxonomy): domain Eukaryota; kingdom Metazoa; phylum Arthropoda; class Insecta; order Lepidoptera; family Hesperiidae; genus Ochlodes; species Ochlodes sylvanus. The sequence continues at coordinate 222,732 of FR990146.1, read as the reverse complement.
CTATGCAGAAACACTTTTTAGTTATACCTCGTAGATTTCTATCGGTAAGCAAAACGAATCGTTTTTTGAATAATTATAGGACCCGGGCATCAGTAGATCCCCCTCATCGGCAGTACTGGCGTGGCGGCGGCGCGGCGTGGTGGTGCGCAAGGTCTTGCAATCGGAGAGTGTTCATCTGACGCTCGCTATCGGCCGTTCCGTTACCAGATCGTATCTCCCGCCCTCGTTAATACTGACACTTCGGCAGTTTTTAAACTGTTCGACCTCGAAAATCGCGATATTAGTGCACTATAATGGGCGTTTCTAGCTATAATTATTATTATCATTTTAAAAGTACAGATTTTTATATTTAATGTGGTACGATGAGGCGAGATGAAGCGTATGTGAGGAAACACGAGAGGAATGATTGATATGAATGTGGGGACGAAGGGGACGTCGGCCAAAGAAACGGAGGATGGATTGTGTGAGACGATATGAAAGATACAGAGTCAGTGGAGGTGACGGTTGTTAGGGGAGAATGGAAGAAAAGGACAAACATAACTAGATACTACCCGCTATTCTAGATGCATCATAACTTTTGATAAGTGTGAAATTGGCGAGAGAGCTACGCTACGGCGGAAATTTAATTAGCTACGGAACCCCACGCACCGCCAGCACTGGCTTGGTGTTTGTTATCCGTTGCGTCACGTTTCTGTATTGTCCCCGAGGCGGTCCTGTGCGTGTTGCCCGCCTAGTTGATACTATACTATTATAAAATTGTCACGAAGCCGTCTGTACGTACATTGAAGATCGTTTAAAAAATTCAGGTTTTAATGAACTGATGTCTCGTATTAACAAATCGTTCATAGGATTCGCTGTCACATCAAATATGACGCAAAAACGACTAAACACTTCAATTACAGGGTAGAATGTCACGTTCATAAACTTACGCATTTTTAAAATAGATACATCATTTATCATAATGAATATCATTACATTAAATTAATACAGATTGCAGTCTCGTGTTCGATTCCCGGCAAAAGATACAAATACTAAGTATTTCTCATGTCTTAACGCCCGCAGTGTGTGTGCGTTTATTATTATTCATCGATTGTAGATGCCTTGTGCTCGTTGGGGGTCGTAGCGGCCATCGATCGCAACATCAGAGCCCCTCTCGCCGCTGGCCTCCTGGTACCCGTGTAATGGATGCCATTATCCCTCTCCAGTCGGAAGCTGTATTGTACCTTTTAATTACTTTCTGTTCGCTCCCGACCAATACTGTATCAACTACTGTTAACCATGGCTCCGTAATTTGAAATTGGACCCGTCAATAGTCCAGAATTAAATCCAGATCGAATTTATTATTCAAGTAGTTTACAATTATGTAGTATCATTTATGATCCCAAATTATAAAAAATAAAACCAACTGAATTATTAATTAAACAACAGAATAGATTATACTGAAACTTTGACACCTTTTTATTTATCGCTCAGACCCAACAGTGGGACAAGTGCCTTAGCCGATCCCTATACGGCCTGCCACCTACGGCGAGGTCAAATTTAAACCATTGAACTATTTGAACTTCGTGAGTATTCGATATAAAGTATGTTATTTACTGTATTGGAAAACACTAAAATACTTTGGTCAATAGCCGACAAATTATGTAATAAAACAGGGGGCTGTGCGTACGGGATACCTTCGTATGAATAGTAGGAGGCGTTCGTTGTCGCATCGTGGATCAACTTCCCCCGCACCGGTCCTAAAGTAGTCCTAACGATATTTCCAGCGGATAGACTCATTACATTAAAATGATGTGGTGTCGTGGGACACCAGGTAGGAACGAAGTTCCTTCGGCTAATGTAGAATCGACACAAATTGCAAAAAAAATCGTGCTCAATTTTATGTAGGTTTTCTTGATTTTTCTCTTAAATTTTGCTGATTAGTTTTTATTTAAGTACAAGAAAGTATTTAGGAAATTCAGTATTTTAAGAAATAATATAAAATAATATAAAATATAATATATAAAACAATAATATAAAACCCATGTGTATCAATTGTTATATAAAAGTATAGAATAGAAAATAAAAATGCATAAATTTCATTTGTGTTTTATTTAATTAGAGAATCTTGTATATTAATCAAATCACAAGCTATAGTAAAAATATGGTTAAATGGTATATTTGTCTGTTCTTGAATCAAGTTAACTAAATAATAACAAGTTAAAGGATTGCCAATATAAGAACGGGGGCTTTTTTTAATTTTATTCAAGGTACACTCTAAGGCATTTAAATTTTCTCGTCTTTTGTCATCCTGTATAATCACTACAATCTGAAGAAGACTCCATTTGAAAAGATATTGATGATTTTGTGAAAGTTACAGAGGGAGTATAAGATGTATCACTATCTGATTGTTCTATTTTTTAACAACTTTACTCAAATAATGTTTAATTAAGTTTTTCCAAAACAACTCATTTATTCTCAAAATAAGTTAGCTTTTCTCAAACAAGTTGGCTTTTCTCAAAATGAGTAAACTTTTCCAAAACGAATAGGCTCATCGAACGTCACTCAATTAAATGTCTCTTAAAACAAGACTAAGAATAATTACATCTAACCTGTATACATAGCTCTCATATGTATCGTCCATCCCGATACAACTGTCCATTGGCACTCTCCAATAACAGAACTGAACACCTCTCTCTAGTGTCTTATAAGGGCTATGCATTGTACAAAAATAATTTCAAAATGAGTTATGTTCGACAAGATGGCTGAATTTTCTTAAATTTTCAAAAAGAAAAGAAATCTCATTACAGTGAATATGTGACCGTCTCTAAGTATCAGACTAATCTGCTATATCACCTATACCACCAGTAAACCCTGTGTGATAAAACCAAAGATGGGTAGGTACTTCAAATGTTATACTCCTAATACCATATTACCACAAAATTACCAAAAAGTTATTAACTTTATCAATGTCATAATTAGAACTCAATATTTAACTTCAAAAACTCATTTTCTTGATAATTTAGTTCCATTGTGTCTAGATTATCATTTTATTATTTTGATGTTATTCTATTTCATAACTAATGAATAACAACTCAAACTCAAAAAGTACTTGGTCATACCTGACAAATCCTTCAGCGTGGACTTGTGGATAGCGACTCCTGGATACAGGTGATGCAGACTCTCTTTGACCTCATGTAACATCCTCACTCAATACTTGTATACCAAGATATCCAGATGACATCTTGTACTTCATAGTCATCTCAAAGCATCGCAGCCTTGCTTGCCAGTTCATATTGACATCCAAGCTTTCTCAGTAGCTAGTTTCTTACGGATTCTTTATCCCAGCTTCTGATATCGGCGTCAGGTAGGCCGGGTGTGGGTGTTTGTATGGTTTTTCAGTCGATTCTACTCTGTTTAGCATGTATTTTCATGAAAGTAGGTATTCTTCACATAACCTCCGTTGTGGGCTTATTCAGCGATTCTCAATATTGATTTAAACGTTTTAACCACTCGCTCTATCCGCGATATCACATTTTATTATAACTTCATCAACAACTTTAAGAGACTCCGCCACATAGGACAACTTTCATAACTTTTTCCGCGGGAACTCAACATAATCATATTCTCCGTTTTCTGACAGATCTCGCAAACTCCACTTACATAACCAATGTAAAATATATTATATTTATAATATAAATATATATTTATTAATAAAGAATAAACTAATACTTAGGTACGTATTTAATTCTTTTGCACTGAATAAATATAGTAATAATTTCCCACTATTAGCACTGTCACTTTCACTTGCCATTTTCTTTTACTATATTTATTTACTATATTATTATTTTATATTACTATATTATATTATTAGTTTATGAAATTATATGATATGAAAACTAATTAAGGCAACGGCGAACGAAATGAAACAGGGAGAAAGAGAAAGGTAATATACACTACTCGCTTGTGTATTCGACTGTCGCGCATGCGCACGTCTCATTATTCCACGCATTCTTCCTTACGGTTTTACTATCATATATTTTTCAGTTCGGTCGCCGTAGCAAAACCTATCCCCTCCAAGCCTGCCGTAAGGAACTTCGTTCCAATACATAACAAATTGTTATAAGCAAATAACCGTGAATTGAAAGTGGTGCCAAAGTTACTAAGAGAAAATGTCATAAGAGGCGACTAGCCTATAGGCGCCTTAGTAAACCAGCGAACAAAGACCTCGTGTTAGGTTGTACCTACTCGGATGGATTGCAGAGAGTAGTCGGACATCTTTTCTTAACTTCGCTTTTTAAGTGGTTAAATATTGTTATTCTTTTATTTAATCGGAACATCAATAAGTCACTTATTCTGTCCGTTACCGATGTACCTGATAGTACAAAAATTGTTTATGTTCATCTTACTTTCTGCCATTCATTACAAACTGGTTATACCGTCGTCGGTCTGCGAGAGAAGCCGCGCACAACAATTAGTTTGTTATTTATAAAATAAGTAAAGCGTCGCTCAATTGCTCAAGCTTCTCATGAAATTCTAATCGATTGCAGAAATAATTGTAGTGTAAAAACTAAAACATTCCGACCATTCCGTCCGGAATACTTGGCGAGAAACACTCGACTCACGGTTTCTATTCTTTTTTCTATCATGTCTATAACTATAACTATTTCACAAAGAGCGGGGGGACGCGGAGCGCGGGGTGTGAGGAGCATCCTTCGGCGTCGGGTTCGAGGCGTGATAACAAACAACATTTTCATCAACTGCATGCAATCCCGAGTGACGATGCGGTGTGCGGCGTGCAGCCGATAAGCACATCTGATTTGCTTAACGACCGCCGCGCGTCATATCTGCGTCGCGCGACGACCTTACGACTGCCCGCTCGAGCCCAGCCGTCAGCCGCAGATGTTCGCGTTTAGGTGTAAAAATAAAATCTAAACAAACATTGGCCATAGCTAATCACTAATGGGCGAGGAGGACGGCGCCGCTCCGCCTTCACACGTGGAATTGATTCAACGCGGCTCCGAGCGATTAGGCCCTTTCCATAATGATACTACGTTACGATCATCGTAGAATAACGTTTCTTTGAGAATATGGAAACAGGCAGTAAACTCGAGATGGAAGTAGCAAGTAAGTGCGAGTTTGCTATTACCTGTGTAGCCTTGGAATCGAACAGCTCAATGTTAACCTAGCAGTAAGCAGAGTGACCCGATGAAGCTGATCGTCGTCGGTATTTATAACATCAGATAATATATTATTATGTCAGTGGAACATAGCCACTCAAGAATGAAACGTGGGAGCTATTTGTCAATGGGCTCAGTAACTGTTGACGAAGTAAGTTAATATACCAATTACACTGTTGATTTTAAGCAAAAACCCCTTGCTTTAAGTAAAGGTCGAAGGGCCTTACTATCTTTGCCAAGATAAACGAGAGTTAGCAAAAGTTTATACAGCTTATAGTGATGTATGTCGCTAGTGGGTAATGACGTATAGTGTTAATGGATGAGCTTTAAAATAAAGGCTCGGACACCGTTTATCTGCTAGAAGCAGTTCCACGGAACGGTCCCCGCTAATGTATTGGCTAGTAGGTACCTACTCGTTGACGCGTTCACAACAACACGATAGCGACTCGGCTCGACCCGTTCTACTACTGAGATTGTTTTTCAAACTATGCCGGAAGCGAACAAAAAAATTGGCATTGACAGTGGGCAAAAAATATCGTAGAATAAAAATGAAAATAAAAACTAATGAAGATCGGCCGCTACGGCTACGACCGTGTTCAGACCCTGGATGTGTGTAACCTCGAATAGGGTTACAGTTCTATATTGTTCATGCGCTGGAGTAAACTGCATGCTTTTCCAATTTTATTAAAGCCTCGTTTGAATTCCGCATACAAAAATAAGGCGAGATGTACTATACAACAAGCTAAGACGTCCGAGGTGAAACACCCTAAGAGCCAGCCACGACGGCGACGTCACGACCGTCGGCCTGCGACGTCACGGCAGTTCACGGCACCGGCCGCTCGCGTGATCAGCGGCCCTTACTCAAGATGGAGAGGCTTGAGAACGCCATTCGAGTGATCAATCAATATGTATTAATATCGATCACTCGAATCGCGTATTGTTCCAGTTTTTGTCACGCTTCGATTGCGCTCAATTTAAAAACGTATTCTTGATTGCAAGCTCCGATTCTAAAGCACGAAATTCGGAAGCCGCACACGTGAGGTTTCGAATGGTGGAGCGCTCATTGAAATGATAACGGTCCGGTCCATTGACGGCGCGCGGCGCGGGTTTCAAGCAGTCCACCACATGTTTCGGCTTTCATAGCACGGCTCCAATCGGGCGGTTCATTTTGGTTCGCGTTTATCGGATCCGTCCTGTCGATAATTAAGCAAAAACGGATTTGCAACCATTGTTAACACGATTGCGAGTACCGTCAGTTTACTGATCGATTTTATCGATGAGTAAACTGAATCGAAAAAATTGCAAGACTCATGGTGATGCCTATTTTTTTACCGAATGGAAGTTTCCATGCGGGCGAGCTGGCCGATTTATCTTAACGTCGCAGTGAAATCGCCTAAAAGCTATGGAGCGTTAATGTCACGCGAATTAAATTGCTAAAACTAGTCTTAGGCGATTCGTTCTAGACTGTAATTATTGCGCGCCAATTACATCTAACCTTTTTTAGAGCATCGCCGACAATAGCAGGTCTTTTGTTCCCGGTCCCTTCTAACTAGACCAGAATAAATCTAGCTCTCGATTCTGCAGCAAAAAGTGTCACTTTCTAATCCCAGTATCTCGACTAAGCAATAAAAGTTTGGCAATGTTGGACAACAACATGTTGCACAAATTTTGGCAGCTCAGCTAACACTTTTCCGATTAGCTCTGCGCCGCAATAACTCTTCCGAGCGCCGCCGCTGGCTCGCCCTGACTCCTGCACATGCTGCGTTTTTATATTAACTTTTTACGTAAGCAATAATAGATCAATGGACATTTCGACAACTATAATTACTTTAAAATATCTGCTTTCATTATATATGATACGCGTTTACAATATTTGAATTTTCAGCTTTAATCCATACAAATACTCTGGAAACACTCTGGAAATTGATCTTCTTTCATATCACTCCAACTGGTCCAAGCTCTCTGAACCGTCGGACTTCCCTTTGTTTTTTTCAATTCCGTTTTCATTCCGACATCCGTACATATAGTTGAGTGGTGTCCTGTTCCTTTTATCCGAGTGAGTCCATTCAAGGACGTTTCTTCCCGAAGGTTATCGATCATGCAATCATTGCCAAAGCTGCTAAAATATGAATAATTAAATAATACGTTGCCTGATTGTATCAAAGATTATGTTTGACCATGATCAAAGATAATTATGATTGTTGCCAATTTGTGGTCACATTTGCCCTGACTTCAAAATACAAGTTATATCTTTTCTAAGGAATCTCGAATGCACGTGAATCCTTCCAGAGGCATGTCAAGGGCTCAGTCCCGATAGTTATTGTTTGATAACGGTCGTAAAGCCTTGTCGGAGGCTATTCCGGCTTCTTTTGCGGTGGCCACGATGAAGTGATTAGTTGAGGACTGTAAGAAGACTGTAAGTGAACATTTCGATCGAATGTCTCTCAAACCCAAGAATAGTAATAAGTAAAATATTACATACGATCCTCTAACTTAGATTATACGCATCGTAAGACCCACTCCTCCCTTATGGCCACTTCGACAGGGTTTAGCAATCGCTTTTAAGATCACGGAGCTCTGAACCAACGTTAATCGAGAATTTCGAGAACGTTCATGGTACGGCGGATAGCGCAAAGCGAGCCGGACTGGACACAGGCCGCGTGACGCACGACGCTCGCCCGGGCCGCAGCCGCAAGCCGCGTCCCAACACAGCCACGAGGGCTCACAGCTATAGCGATACTTGTGTTATACGTTCGAGAAAGATCGATAGTGTACTAGTTTAGCCAGCGCTGCCGAAACCGTACCATACGAGATAATGAGATTTGTACACCATTCAGCTGAGATGTGGCCGGGGTAGGTTTTCTTTTAAAATAGAAACAGCGCTTGTCAATCCAAGAATGTCGAATGTATTCTTTTTTAAAATGACCAAGTGGTTATTTTACTATCATTTATTATCATGGGGGAATGGTGCCTGCCGGACTCGAGGTCACTGCTTCAACCTACAACTTAACAAAATCTCCACTATTTTTAGCTGTTATTATACATCATGTCCTAAGGGGTCATGGGTAGGAAGATAAGTAAATCTGATAAGCTTGCTACTGAGGCTTAAACATCATCACTGAACAACTCGACATGAATGAGACATTTAAGTAAGAGTTATCACAAATATGTATACACTATTTGAATCTCTTTGTTTTACAACTGCGAAGGGGATCTACATTATATCGAAGTAAGGAACTGATATAATAAAGTTAGTGGGTTATCACAGACCGTTGCCCCATATGGTATATGATGGGCCCGATCGATCCCGGGCCGCTGCAGCGCTGCACCAGCCCCCGCCTCTGTCGCCGGCACACTCGTATCGCGCTGACTACGCACTCCACGACCCACGACATGACCTAACACTGACAATCGTCACTGTGAACATGTCTATTTGCTCTTATGTCCAACTCTTTGTTCTAATTTTATTGTCTAGTAACCTGCTCTCGTCGATTCAGCTCGCCTCGATAAAGCTACCTCCTTATTACCATACTCCCAAGAATTTGGAACTCTTGCCTCAGGACAAAAAATTGAGAAAATATTACACAAGTCTACTATAGTCGTGATCGGGGGGATTTGCTAGTCAGTCACAACACGTCACAACACGTTATCCTTTAGGTACTTCGTATTCCAGACGATTAGTCCACTGATTCTTGTGGAGCATATCGGTTCTTGCTATTGTTTTCTGTTGAAATGCGCCATAAAGTTGCGAGCTAACCGTCAAGTGGGCAGATAAGTTTATTGGCCAGTAGCGGGATTGTGACAAGTGGTTTACTAAGATGCTCGAACGCGTCCGTCTATCAAGATGTGTTATCAATGACATGACGTGTCGCTCTCCAGCGGGCGAAGGTTGGAGACAGACTGAGCCTTGTCTCGTGTGGTTCGACATCTCTTTGATTATACGACAATGTACAGTTACAAGGTTTTATCCATCAATTTGCGCGGATCTCAATTAACGGCTGTTCTCAATGTTCCATAACCGTCGAGTCAGTTAGAAAATGCCAAAAAGTCACATTACAGTGTTAGTCATTATTACTTTTCCTACTAACTTATCCAAAGATTATGGATCTACAGATTATTTGTTGAAAACGGCCGAATGACTGACTGACCTAGACTAGAGTAGACTTTACAAAACTTCAGTATAAGTAACGTTAAGGAGATTAGGTTATCTGTCAGATCAAGTTTATCTCACCTCGTTGTCAAATGTAATATCATCCTCATAAGGAATTTATATTTAAGATTATAACTTGTCAGAATTATCAGTGTTTAGTCATACTGCCTTGGGTTGAACTGACTGTATAACCTAAACTGCATAATTATCACTCAACGAAACATAGTCTCAGTATTTGAAGTATAACTTTTTGCGCGCATGAGGGGTAAAATTTTTACGGATGAAACGCCATCGACGTGACTCGAAAATGTGGGATATGTTTGTCGAAGAAGAGGGAGAAAGCGATTGAGAGAGAGAGTGAAAAAGGGCGAACGTAGCATGAAGCACATAATTTATTATTTATGTTTAATAGTTGACAAACGATTAGACGATCCACCTGATGATGACCATCGTGCATGTATACGCTTTCCCGGAAATTTCGGCTTTCGAGAAAGAAGGAAGAATTAGAGAAATTACTGGCTGATCAGCCGTCTTCTGACCTACCACCAAGCACCAAGACTGCCAAGCCAAGCCAAAACCGGCTGTCGCCTCTTCCGACACCCTGGTCTGCCGGCGTGGTAATGAGATACCACCCATCTGGGGGTCGTGGGGCGTCTTTTGTTGCCCGTTTAACAGCAGTGCGGCTAGACCTACGACCTACGGCTACGACCCTTCCAGCGGCGAATATAGGTATTTCGCTATTTCGGAAACAAATTAAAATTACAATTATTAAAACCTTTCGTTCATAATATCTCTCCACCGTAATAAGTAGTTTAAATATCCCTTTCACAATTGAACTAGTTTTAACTGAAGTATCTGATTTTAGGCATTCTAGAATTCTTACTATTACTTCAGTTAAACGTAGTAGTTAAAGGGTCAAAAATCTAATAGCAAGCGCACAGTCAAACAAACACAAGGACAGCAAACCGTAAAACGTTGAAGCCCGTCAAAGTCATCAAAGCCCCGAGTTTAGAAAATGGCGCTGAATTCCGTTTTCAATTTTGTAAGCGGGAAGTTAAAAAACCAATGCAAAGTACAACATGGCTTACTGCTGGGTTTTACCGTCGTTGATTACGTGCTGCGCCTCTCCTAAAGGTGACCTACTTTACTGACCACAGTCATCTTGCTGAATTCAATCCTAACGAGATTTTAAACGATTTTCAGTTGCCGCGGAGATAACTCGCACTGGATCACGACGTTATTCAAAAATAACGTTATAAAGAGATGTGGTCACCGTCTCTAATGGTCTGTTCGCGAGAGCTGCAGATGTTTTATTCTCACCCCTCTCCCTTAGCTAATTTAGGGACTGTTGCTATGCTTAACCCTTACTGCTGATAAGCGATTGTAACTGCATTACTGCGTTACAATAAACAGAGGTAGACTGAGTTTCTACCAATGAATTAATGTAGGTATCCAAAGGTGTATCGTTTATCGAAGACGAAAAGAGAAGCAAGATTCCAGAAAGAACCGAACCATAAACATAGAGGATAGATAGTTACAGCAACCGATATAGACGGTATGAATGTGAAAAACGAACGCACGTGTGTGCAATTTCATTAACAACCACCTGCGCTACTTCGGTCAATCGGCGTGTTCGTATACCTATATCACAAGCCGTAGGAAGCGGGGGCTTATCGGCTACATCGGCTGCCAGTCGAGATGCCTTATCGGCAGCATGAGCCGAGCTCGTGCGCTCGTGCGCCGGGCCTGGCCGCCGAACAAAGAGCACGCCCGACGCCCGACGCCGAGCGCGCAGTGACGCGGCACCGTTTCGAGGACGGCCCGCACTGTCCGCGTCTACCTACCGCTCACTAATCACGAAAGCTGCGCCACTGAAAAGGTTAGCAGTTTACTTGGAATTGAATATCTAGAAAGAGCCATCTGGATTCCATCTATTTGCCCATGTAAACGCATGTAAATGTCAAAACAAGATAAGGCTGATGCTAGCATCCAACAAACATGCCATTCCAACTAAGACGGCATCTCAACCCTTGGATATCAATTTCAACGGAGGGAATCAGAAGTCTCGCTATGACTTTAGCATACGGAAATATATTTCACGCCTATAAGAGGGCGTGCTAGCCAATACTAGCCAATAGCCTATCCAATAAACGAGCAACGACCTATTTGATAGTAAGTGGTAATTTGTCGCCCAAGGACGATTTAACGATGGTCACGGTCAATTTTAGAATGAGGATAGCAGCTACGCGGATACAAAAGAAAACCTTAGCACCACGCAAATTGTGCAGGCCATGATGATATAAACTTAAAATCGTGTTTTGTTCTGCAATGTTTGACCAGGTTTCGCTCGGGTGAAGTATTTTCCGGGTGAAATTCGGTGTCGTTTGGCAAAGTGGGATTAACCTGAACAAAGAAGCGACCGGCAAGTGTCACGTGCTCACGTGCACAATGAGTAATGGCTGCTTGCGGAAAAAGATACGCCTCCGACGGTATCGCGCCGTCCGTAATGTGACGAGGCGCTCACAACGGACGGCAACACATATTAAGTAACGATACCGATATGAGCGCATCGTAGGAGTAACTTTTTGAAATATTTATCGATAGTTTTGAAACGATCTGACGCAATCGGTCGTGACAAGAGGTTCGTTTCTATTACTTTCACGATCACAACTTCAGGGTACGATTGTACAATCACTTAATTGTTGTACTGAAGCGCCACTTGCCACGAGCCGCGAATAATAACATTATCTGTGATCGGACCTGCTCGGAAGCAGGTGGTAGGAGGGAAGCTTTGGAAAGTATCGCAGCCTCGTTTACTATCGATTGCAAAATACACATGAATTTGATTTTCTATGCCAACATTAGTCGCATCAACGCCTCAATTAAGTCTTTAATACAGGTGAACTGAACTGATTTCAAATAGAGCCGCGATTTTTGCATGCGATTGGCATAAATTCAATTTCGTGCTACACTGGCTGGCTTTGACCATAATCAGGAGTAGGTACTGTTTAGTTATTAACTGGTTCAAATGACGAAACGAATAAAAACGAAGGTTTCAAATGTCATCAAAATCCATTTAGTAATTATCGAGGTGGTCGGATCTTTCCTTTGTGCCGTGCACAGTCTGTACAGATATTCGTTAAGATTGGGACGGAATTCGCAAGTATAAAAGATGAATGTGCAGCTAAACAGCTCTAGATTCCTAAAGTTCCGAGAAGCAACGGGAATGTGCGATCCCGAGGATGGCGCGTCGGCGGCGGGGGCGGGGGCGGGGGGCACATCAACTTCGCTTGTTCCTTCACAATCAGGACCACTAGTCTACTACATACTACACCACCCCAACTACTATATACACCAACATTATATAGCGATAGAACCCCCACTCTTTCCATTGTTTATGGACTTTATGGTATTCAAACCGTCAAGAGCAAATGGAGTTACCACGTCCTTTTTCAATAGTTAGCTGAAGACCACAAACATTATAAATCTCTTGAAGCTGAAAGAGAAAGTTTGTACGATATAAGAGTAACGTCTTCGATTGGTTTGAACATAGAATAATCATAGTTGCAATTTCACGAAATCCATAGATAGCGCTGCTGCGTTCAGAGCTGACCAAAATGACAATATAAAAAAATATATCGTTGCACCTTGTTTGATATTGCATGATACCATTATTTTGATGTTTTTAAATCCCTCTACCAACATAATATTTTAAATAAACGAAAAGTGACGTAGAATTTATACGGACAGTGACCTTTCTACGGGTAAAAATTGACGCGCAAGCCAAAACCTAGTCAATTTAAGTGCGGCACAAGCAATTCGAGCTAGCAGGTGTCGGGTGCAGCAGTGAGTAATGGCGCATTGTCAGTGGCGAGGCGATGACCCACGGGCTGCGGCGCAGGCGAGTGTCGGCGAGCAGTGTACTGTGTACCGCACGCCGCACACCGCGTGACGCGTGACGCGTGACGTGCAGCAATTGGCCTGCTAATCTCTCATTAGCGGGAAATTGGGTGCCGGTTCTATTGAATTGTAGCGCTGTGGCGAGGTCGGAATGTCCGCTAGGATTATCTTTTACTGTCACGATAATTTACTCATGATCAAGTAATCAAGTATTTTAGATGCAGTCCTATTCAAAGTAGGTTATGAAACTCAAGTCCATTTAACATCTTCCAAAATTGGGACGTGGAATGAGGTGTTACTGAGGTTTACTTATTATAAGTTAATGCTTGTCTACAATCGTGCAATCCTATCTGGTTTCAGTGGCAACCCCTTAAGTCTCTTAATTTCTAATCTAAGAGCATGTAACTCCGTAATTTTAACAGGTGCATACAAGATGGAAACCAAGATAAACATTGCGAATTTGAATTAAAAAAATTGGGCTGCTTCGCTACTGACTTATTGAAATATGTATACCTATGTAGGTACAATAATTGAACACAGCATTACCTAGTTACAGACTTAACGCTTAATTGGTCCCGAGTAATGGCCAGTGCGAGCGCTGTCTTGCGAGGTTGCCTGAATGAAAGCGACGGTTTGCTAGCTTTTGGGTCACAAGAAAATTGCAGAATGCACGACAACTCCGGGTTACAGATGATCTGCGTCATCGCGGGAGGGACAAAAACAACTCAACGAGTCAAGAACGAGACGTCCTCACGCAACTACGAGGGCCTCCTCAACTCCGGCCTTTATCTGGCACAGACAGGTGGTCACCCAACTAATTTTACAATTAATTCTGCAGAATTTTGCCCTGTGTTCTTTGTCTGTGTCTTAACCTACCGTTATGATGTCCACGTATCAATCGACGTCATAATACAGTCTTTCTGACAAGATGTTATTCGGCAGGATCGCCTCATAAAGTATTAAGTTAATTAACAATCTAAAACCGTTTAAAGTGTCAACTTCCAACCTAAACTGATCTTGATCAACTCTACAAGTACCTATTAAATGTAAGATCGAAGGCCAAGCCGTCCTGTTAAAAATGAGTTTGCCAGTGGGTGCTCTGTACAACGATACAGACTCACAGAGCGCACAGTCAAGGTTACTGTCTAATTAAAAACCTCTACAGTGCCTCCCCTTAACCTAGAATTTTGTAATTTGACGAGCAAAAAGGTCTCATAGCTCAAACAACGAGTAATCTAAAAACTATTAATTAATTATGTATGGAGGAATAATGATAGTACCTATATTTTTTTCTGTTCTTCAATGAGTGTACATGTTAGGGGGAACTCAACTACTAGTACTACTACTGTACTGTACTGGAGTTGGTCAGATAAGCGTGTATACTATAGAGTCACATCACAAACGGATTTACAAGGATAACTATATTCCAGAATATCCAGATAGTACATTCCAAAGGTATCTCCGGAAGGTAATTCCTCCTTATGACTTTATAAAATCAATTAATTAAAATGCTTCCTTTTCTTCGGATAGCTTCGAGTTCTACATAGTTCGCGACTTCGCGTGACACTTTACATTGACCTTGGAAAAGTGAAATTTTAAGGACGATTACAGTACAGGCGAAAGAATAGCAACAGTGTGCGCGCAGCCTACACCTGCTGCATTTCTAGCTACACTACTTTCATCCTTCACGAACGCGCGTGTACATATACACCACGAAATAATCTCATTTTAACATCGAACGCTATTATCGCCGCATTTGGTTTACATAATCGGCCCGTAAAGTTATTTTTATTTAAACTGAGCCGGTGATCACGTAATTCATTATTGTAGTAACAACTCGACGTTTTCATTCCTAACAACATCTTCCACGATGAAGGTTCTGTGACAAATCTGACGACGTAATTGTCGCTAAATGTTGGGGTCCTTTTGCCGGGCGGTGCGGTGGCCGCGCCGGGGAGAGACCGCTTCAAGTTACGTAAAAACTTAGGTCCAAAAGGCAAACCGCAGACCGGCATATTTGGACGAAATACTATGGTATCATTAACGATATTGTTAATTAACGTTCACAACGACGAATAAAAGTGTTATAATTATATTGTCGTGTCGGAGATGTTACGTAAACCGCAGCTAAAGGCATTAAGTAACTGCTAGTACTACTACTACACAAATAATCAAAACACCTGTTATTTTCTTTACAAAGATCTAGAAGACATCGTAGGATTTAGCCCCTTAGTTAAATAGAATTGAAGAACTGTACCCAAATGTTAGTGTAAATTGTCTGAACGGGACTAGAATTTTTTATTCGTCCAACGAATTGCGTTATTCTCTTGGCAAACGTCATTCCATTTTAGAGGATAACCAGCTCGTGTTGGATAACGACACCGTTCAGACTTCAGACCTTCCAGTTGCCTGATTGCTGTAGTGTAGGTGCAGCGAAAGTAAATGTAAAATAATAAATCGAAATGTCTTGATGATTCTGTCACTCCTTGTTGGAGCTATTTCAACTAGACGGTGACTAGTGTACCAATCTTTGTGTCAATGTTGCAGTTATGTGATGAAAACGGAGGTTTGATCAAATCTTTAAGGGAGACGATGACTTCAATGGTAGTATGGTATTCAATGGTAGACTTCAGTGGTATGGTAAGGTTAATCTCGCTGCGTGGTTAGCACCTCCCTTTTAACTTTTTTTACCCTACCTCACTTTTACTACGCTTCGATTTCGTTTTTTATTTAGTACTATTGAAGTTAAATTTAAAATGTTTGGAGACGAGACTGATGTAACGTACTAGAACGGCTCAGGCATGCGACAAATCGCTTACTTTTTTAGGGAAATAACCCCTCGAGGTAATTTAGGGTTATTTTAAGAACTAGCATAAATTGATCGTTTCCTACAGATATTTGATCAAATTTTCGTTTTCGTCACTTCCCTGCAACTCCAACATTAAACGGCAAACATTTTCAGAGAAAACCGGTCGAGTCGAACAACGGACAGCCATCGTGCAGACTATTGCTGTTTTGGCTGTGTTGGTTAAGTGCTAACACACAGTTTAAATGACAGTATTGGGTCGCTGTAATCGTTCATTTTAAACTTTAGTACGGGGAACTGGTGGAGGGAGAGTCGTATACCTAATCTTTGGTCACTACCGTATAGGAATGCAGACCTTAAGGTTAATTTCAATAAAATTTTAAACTAATGCAAATGAGTTGTAAGATAACCTGGACCACTGACAGAAGCTACGACTAGACTACTCCGTAAGACAACAGTAAACACAAATTCTATAAATAAGCACTTCTCAAGTCTGTTGCAGAGTCCAAACGCGGGATTTCATCGTAACAAATTATGGAAACACGGATGAGTATTTCAGACTTACTTGTGATGTGCAAACCTAAGAAACTGGTCTGTGAAATTGTAATGTTCCGGTGCCATTTAAAAGTGAATATTGATCGGAACCGCAATAGCGAAGACAATATCATGCATGTTGTTGACGTAACGCAAGTGCCGCGAGATTACTGCGTATGAGCAGAGGATCGCAAAGAGAGATGATTCTGCGTGCAGTCATGGAACAGTTGGACGCCATTTTAATAAAAACACGTCCAGTCCGTCCATGTAAAGATATATACACCCTGTACTACTTAATTCAGTCGTTAATTAAACTTCAAATGTCTTGTGACCTTCATTAAAAACTGCTAAGAGTCTGTTACTCGGTAATCATTAAATTTAACTGTCCCGCAGTTTATGTTCAAAACTCGTGGTTTTCTATTCTTTCTATACTCACACCGTTTAACTCTGTGAGACACGCTTCATTTGCAACTACCACGTTAGTGCTGAATGAAACGGAAATTAGTCCTATCATAGTACATTGAATAATATCTCCAAGCCTGTAGTCAGGAGCTAGGTCTGCGTTGGGTGCCGTCACGCCAGCAGCGTGGTGGCGACGGGTCCGGTCGCCGGTCGGTCGCATGTGGGTCGCGGGTTAATTCGGGCGCGGGGTCACCGGCCGCCGCGCGCGCACACCACCCGCCCGTGCCGCAGCCCGACACCAACCACCGAACCGTTCTCTCCTCACGTTTCGCCATGGATTGTTGATTTTTATTTTTTTGAACATGCTTTTTTATTTCAGTCTATTTGAAATAAGAAACGCGTAGAACTTTCACGTTAGGTAGATTAATTTTGTGGGCTTTTATATTGTACCTCGTCTATTAAATAGATTTACCATCTTGTGCCAATGTGTTAAAATTTTTTGAACGTGTTTTTTATTTCTAGTCTATTTCATAGGACTTTTATACATTCGTAAAACAGAAGCGTTTAGATCGCTAAGCCTAAACTAATCCTCGAAGGCATTATGAACATTTCAACAAAAGTAAATTTTCATAGTAGATACTTCATATATTGTATAATAAAACTGTCACTGGAAAAATGTTACTGGCCCTGAAGTCAGTTCGTGAGTAAAACTCAAAAAATAAAAAGTGGCTTAACTTGAATACTGTCTTTTGTAACGAAGAGAAAGTTCCTGTAATAAGTAAAACAAGCTGCTAACACTCTCTACGGTAAAACGGTTCGGTAAGAATGGATGTACTGTAACGGTCCAGCGGGTGTGTGGAGTGTGGGGACTTACCCGTTCTCGTCTTTGATCTTCTTCTTGCGGCCGCGCTTCTTCGGTTGGTTGAGCATCATCTGCTGCGGGTGCATCTGCATGTGCGGGTGCTGGTGATGCTCGTGGTGCTGCATGTGCGGCGGCATGCCGTGGTGCGGCTGGCCCAGCATGGCGCACATGGCCGCCTCGTCCTCCACGAACGAGTACGGGTCATCGCACTCGCGCTTGATGCCCTCGTACATGTCGTCCTCCCGCTTCGGCGGGCCGTAGTGGTGCTGGTGCGGGTGGTGCTGCTGCTGGTGGTGCTGGCTCATGTCGTAGGGCGCGTCGGGCTCGCGCTTGAACGCGTACGGGTCGGGCGGGTACTTGGGGAAGGGGAAGTGCTGGTAGTCGGGCTCGAGCTGCGCGGGCGGCGGCGCGGGCGGCGGCGGCGCGGGCGCGGGCTGTTCGAAGTGTCTGTACGGGGAGGGGAAGGGGCGCTGCAGCAGCGGCTCGTAGGCGGGCTCGGGCGGCGGCGAGCGCGGCGGGGGCGGCGCGGGCGAGCCCTCGGCGCTGGACGGCTTGCGGCGCGCCGCCTCGCCGCTGTTGCTCGTCTCGTACCCATCGTCCTGGCTCTCCGCCGCCTTGGGCTTCTCCTCGCCCTCCTCCCTGCGGAACGAGACGCGCCTCGGTTAACGACATAACACACACACACACACACACATTACAATTGTGAAATCGGCTGCCTAAACGTGAAATAAGAGTGCAAAATAAAACATTCTGGGCAGGCATTTGGGATGTCCCCCTGTGTAGTACCCCTGTGGGTGTACCCTGCTCAGCAACGGATGAGGCTTTGGCGCCAGATCACTCGTATCGGAGGTGGGTGGCTGCATTTGCACATATTTGAGTTATGATTTAAAAAGCGATTCCCTTGACATAACATTTGATAGCACGAATCCCAAACCGCACAACCAATACTAGTGCTGCCTCATGTCCAATGCAGTCACGAAGTCGACGAAATGTATACGTCATGGGTTGTATTAACACGCTAGCGGCTACAGTATAGTGGACAACGCCCAGAGCCCAGACATACGTGCAAGCCGCACGAGCGAGTATCGACTCACGGTTACGGGACATATATGTGAAGCTACACGGGTGTCGGGAATACAAAGAAAAACACATTTGTGCAATACAGTACAGTTTATTCGCAATCAGTAAACGGCCGGTTGTAAGGTAACAACAAAAGGAAGGTGGAAGGCGCCGTCCAGCGCCGTCCAGCGCCGCGCTCGTCGTAGTCCAATCAAAACCTCGTTCACGTGTCGCAGCCGGAGCTGTTTCTCTTTAGCCAATAAAATGGCCGCTCGGGAAACGTTACTAATTGACAGCACGTAGCCATTTTTTGTCCTCTTTTAATTGCTCCGTTGGAAAGTAGTCGCAGAATAGATATTAGCACCCGGGCCGTATTTTTTATCTGTCAGCGGCACACCGACAGACGGGCGTGTGTGCGTGTTGCGTGACGTCACGCGTGCAGGTGCAACCGAGTTATCGCTTATTGTCGCTCGGTGGAGTCGCTGGTAGACCCGGGTTCGACATCGTTCGGGGTGTACTGCACTATGCAATAGCTGTAGTCTCAACAGATCAAGATCTAAAACAGCTCACAAGGGGTCTGTCTATGCCCACGTCGAAAATCCAATCAAAATAATGTAAACGTGTCCGAATAATGTATGTATTCCAAGATTCCAAGATCCAGATTGTATCCCAAGTTCGAGTAGGATGTCTTGCTTGGCCTGACGCACACGATCCACCTGTTAAATAAATATTACAAAATGTAAATTACAGAGGCACATGGCACAAGTTGTTTATTAAGTAAAATTAATTAGGACATCAAGAGAAACCGTCTCTGTCGAAGCAACAGTTAACTCCCTTTATACAAACAAACTTGCTTCACGACGGAATGAGTTCTAGGCATGTCTACTTAGAAGAATCTATTAACTTACTTAAGTACATTACGGTATTGGGAATTAGCAATAATGATAACTTAAATAGGCAGCATCTATCGAAATAATCAACTCATATATTTTATTTCATGTAGGTCTAGGTATTTATCAATACACCTATGAATGTCAAATATTTTCGCAAGGTGACAGAGTTTTTACTTTTAATTTATGATTTACTTTTAAGTATTTCTGGAAAGGCATTCACCCTCAGCATACTTTCATTTGATACCCATATTGTATGAAAGCATAGAAGGCCGCCATATTTTTCGGGCTATTCTCACAAGCCAGTTCAAATCATGGGTATCAAATATACTCATATGGTGGGATTGCATTAAGAATAACTAGTCAGCCACCTTGTGTATTCCGCCATGTTGGATTTAAAATGACGTCATAAAGCTAAAAACTAGCATCCATATTCGTCCAAACTAAACGTGTATACAAAATTTCAGCTCAATCGATTGAAGATCAAATTTGATACTTCAAAATTGAGTTGCAAGATTCCACCCAAACAAACATAGTACATTCATAAATACATACATTGCAAGTTAAATAAAAGCGTTTAAAAAAGAGAAGAGAGAGAAGAAGGCGATAGAAACTCCTCGGTGTATAACAGACATCCGTGATCCGCGTGCACCAACGATCAACGGCCTTTATTAACGCAATAGAACCCAAAACAATGATTGTTACAACTTTTTGCTGCGGTTTTCACTAATGTATCGTGTTGTGGTGAGCTTCACTTAAAATATTGTGTTTGTTTTACATGTAACAATTTTTGAGTGTAAGTAGTAAGAGACTGGTTCCCGAAGCGAAACGCGAGCAGTTACTAGTGATTTGAGTTACTACTGACTAGTGACGACCCGGATGACGCAATGGTTAACACGCCGGATCGCCGTTCCGAGGGTCCTGGGTTCGATTCCCAGCGAGGCGGAAATTTGAATGATGAATTTAAATTTCCGTTCTTGGTCTGGGTGTGTGTGTTCTTGTCTTGTGTGTTGTCCATGGCACCCGTGACACAGGGAATCCTAGTAAGTAGTATCCGTATCCAGATCCGATATTTCATATCCAATCATCCCTGGTCCACATACTACGTCGCAGGCAGCATGCGGGCGGGCATCCGCACTATCCGCGTCACCCTTCAAGGACAGGAGCGCCGCTATCTTTAGACAGATGCTGCTGACGTCTAGCTCCGATACAAACGACTGTTAGATCGCACGTAGCTTAGTACCGATATTGTTCTGAATTTGAATGTGTTCGAAACTGTACCGATATAATCAGAGCAGGGTTAAAAATTTTGATCGTCATGATTATTACTCGGCGTTGTCGTGTTGTTCTTGATATTTACAGCAGTTATAGGCTATAGCCCAGTTGTGTGGACATTGGTCTGTCGACTATAAAGATGAGTGCGGAATGTGAATTATCTATACGAGTACATGCATGCCGAGAGTGTAACAAAGAAGTTTTAAAACAAGAAAACCTGACACTAGCATTCACAATGACTTCACATCTTCGCCTAGCCAAAACCCAACGGTTGGATAATAATATAACTGGATTACCAATAAAACAGGTTATTTCCTAGCGTATCTCAAATACGAGTATAAGATATTAGACGACTTTATAGGGGTATTTATATGTCGTCCGATGGAAAAAACCTGGTCAAATGTTAATCAGACTTGCGTGGTATTAGATTTCGTATTGTCCAGAGGTAATTTCCGTTTTCATAGGAAATTATAAAATAATATTTTCTCCGCATTTGATCTCCTATAATTTGAAACGTGATAATATAATGCTTTTGACAAAAAACTTCCCTTCCGATAAAACCCTCAGAATCTTCAACAATATAATATATTCTTTATTTATGCCACTTCGTCAAACAGCAAACTGCACTCTATGTGTTGTGTACAGAAAGACAATTATTACCTCTCAGTGAAGTCGTATTGTCACAGCTCATTCATAGAAGTAAGTAAGATGTAAGAATGCCGCTCCTGGACTGGAAACACGGGGACCATCGAGGATACCATAAATTAGTGTGGAATGGCGCAGCAGTAGGCCAGCGGGTTAGCGTCGGCTGCGGAGATGGCGGCGTCGATAATAGCAGACCTCAGACAAAAGGCGCTCGCAGACAATGGTGGTAGGTTTCCTGCCACTCGCGGCATTCGCCCCACGTGCCGCGCTTCCTCCGCCAGCCGCCGCCAGCCGCCGCCAGCCGCCGCGCGCCGTCCTCCCTGACACACTCCGCGCAAGACAATGTTATGCGGGGAGCGCATCAGCGCACAGACAAGCCGCCCTACAGTGCCGCTATTTTATTTATAGAATTAAGTGCATTTAACAAAATGTATTGCGAAAAGAAGGCAAATCTCATGCTGGCGTATTATGTATACGTAACGCTTACGTGACACGTTAATAAAATAGTAATCTCTAAACTTTCATATTTGCGCAAACAGATATGATATATGAACAGTAGGTCGAAAAGTTTATCCATTCATTTTGCTAGTTCATAAAAAAATTTAAGACAATTATTTATGCCCCCTCGAACCAACACAGGTTCGCACTAGGACTTCCTTAGGATTTAGATTTAGATGACATTTCTACTGAAAACTCTGAAGCATTCTACATCACTATTATCTAGTTAATCAAAATACTTAGGAATCGACTTCATAGAGAATTTCAAATTGCAACTTATATTATATTAGGTACTCAAAGATCAGCTCCCGCTAATGCATTAATAAATCATACTCGTAATGTTAACCGTCTACTAAATATTATAATAATAAATTAGGATCGATAACAGCTCTCAAAAAAGCCGAACACGAAGAAATGGATACGAACTATAAATGCTAGGAACGACCTTCACCACAACAACGGCTTGTAATTATTTTAAGGGGAAAAAATTAAGTACCTACTTACCTACTGTGTATAAACTTCAAAAACATGATTTTTAATCACCAACCACAATATCAATTTATGTATTATGAAAATTTTGCGAAACACCTGATAATTCAAATAATACTGATATAATTAGTAATTACCTACATACTGTTTCTAAACATGAAGAATGAAGATCCTGTCAATAACACCTTATAGGCAACGTTGATGACGTGTTTCCGTGACGTGTAGATATACAACAGATGATTTCTACTAGTACTCGCTACTCCTAGTCCTATCACAAGCTGCATTAGGGAAATTCGTGCCAAAACGTCTCCCCTTTGGCTCGCACACGAAGTAAGCTACTTGTGCGTTAGAATATAATTATGTACATATGAAACAAAGACATTTTATAATCTCTTTAGTCCGAATCTACATCGCAATTTGACTTTCCGCAACTTAGCTTTTTCCGCAAAACGTTTCAAAAACTTACGTTAAAATGTTATTATGTATTGTAATCAATTATGGTTTCGGTTAAATCATAAATGAGCATATCACAAGTACCTATCATAAAATCATAATCTAGCAAAGATATGTTATTTTTTGTAGTAGCGCCGCGGCAACCGTCGGCCGGCGGGATGTGGCCGGCGCGCACGGCCGAGCGGACCGTGG
Organism: Ochlodes sylvanus; assembly: GCA_905404295.2. Taxonomy (NCBI): domain Eukaryota; kingdom Metazoa; phylum Arthropoda; class Insecta; order Lepidoptera; family Hesperiidae; genus Ochlodes; species Ochlodes sylvanus. The sequence continues at coordinate 199,418 of FR990146.1, read as the reverse complement.
CAGTACCAGGGATGTCATGGATATAAAATTTCGGATCTGGATACGGATTTTGGATCTGGATCCGTATCCAGATTCTTATATCCGTATATAAGAATAAAAATTATGCCGGTTTCAGGTACGGTAATAAGTAATTATTTAGGATTAACCGTTACTTTCGGATAGTGTCGGTTACGGATATTAGATATAGTTATAGACTAAGCAATAAAAATACATAATAACAAACTATGCAAGACTCGCGCGCGCCTAGCGTCGGCTCGGCCGGCAGAAAACCCTGTGATAAGTCATATGTTTCAATCAGGTTCCGTCTCTATCCGCAATTAACTGAAACTTTTATAACGGATTCGGTTACGGTTGCAGATAGATTTGTATTTCGGATTCGGATAGTTTCGGATACGGTTACGGAGCTTCACTACATCCCTGGTCAGAACCACAAAAATATCATTAGCATACATGATATGCTAATGAACTGAGATGTGTAATCAGAAAAAAATAATTTGCATGTTAAGACCTCCGCTAAATGCAAACCTAAGTCTTACCAAATTAGGTATTCGCGGCGCTCGTTAAATTGCCCCGGAAATATTTACTCACCGCATCCAATGGTCAAACATCAAGCTTTAAAACCGGCAATTATACTTTCCTGTTTCATTAAAGATTTTTTGTACCAGTCTTTAACTGACTTTATTCTTAAGATGCTAATAAACGTTCACACACAACACCCTAGGATTCTCTGGCTTTCTCTGGGTTACGGGTGCCATGGACCAAACAAATAGAACGACGACACAATAACAAACTCTTATTTTTGTCACATAAATAAAATTATCTGCCCGAGATTGAACCCGAGACCCCTCGCTTTGCAGGCTGGGTCATAACCAAGTAGGTTACGGAGTCCACAAATATGAAATCTGATTCTATGTGTCCTGAAGGTAAAATTGTATTAATATTGATAAATATAATTCATGTTATACTTATTAATAATAATAAAGGGTCCTCATTTCAATTTGGAAAACTCGACCTTATGTTAATGTGAAACACTCGTAACTCGTTACTCGTCTTTTATTAGTTCTCCTGCCCGTCACCACAGCTTGGATGCCAACAGTCTCAGGTTTGATTCCGTGGCATAATAATGTCACCAGAAAATGTATTTCTAGCGTTAGAAGCCGGTGTGAACGTTAATTAATTTATTAATCTGAACACTGGGGTCACATCAAGGCTTTCGTCTATAGAAAGCTCATCAGGTCTCTCATCTCAATCTAATAATGCACTTATCAAATATAGACGTCATTGAGACGCAGCATCCACTCCCCACCAGGTGGGCCGCGAACTTCCATTCAATGCCAATAAAAAGTGGCTATTATCTCCTAAATCTCTGAAATGATCTCAAAGCGCCGCGGCGGGCGCCCGATATTAAATTTTCATATATTCCGTCGCGGCGAGCGCAGCTCTATATCATTTTTTTTCGCAAAAATAAATCAACAAGTGAACTGAACGATCGAAACTGAGTCAAGGTCGCATAAAAATATTCAATTGTATTGTTTTACGGCCGCGTGGCCGTCTATCGTAACATAACATTCGTAACATGCAAGCAAACGACACACCGCTCATATTGCGACGCGCGGCGTAGACGACTTGTGTCGAACGTGAGCGATCGCCCGAATTAGTAACTTGGACACGGTCGATGTTGAATGGCTGACCGTTAGTGGAATAAAACCATGAAGGCTTACGTGCATCGGAGAGCACGTAAAAGCTGTTGTTACCGTTGAATGACTATCTCGGAACCACCTCGGGATGACTTGGATTTGTGCTGCATAACATTGGGTTAGTCACCAACAACTTCTACACTCTCCTCAGGAGCAAGTGGTCCCGGTCCAGGCTCCCTCGATTAGTAAGAGAGACCAGGCCAAGAGGTCGGCTGTTTTTGGAACATAGCCAACGATCATAAAAAAGAACGACGTTAAAACAATTGTAGCGCGGTCAGGAATTAAACAGATGACCGCTGTCGGTACGAACCGAGCTTTGGTTCCCAGTTATCATGAGTTACTTCTGTATCATGAGTTAGTACAAAATAGTCTGGTCTGCCGCCGTCGTAATACCGGCCCGATGTTGGCTACTAAAATTATTTTATCGCACTGAGTTATCAATTTGTAAACAATCTGACGGTGCTTGCTAATTTTGACCTTGTACCTTGTACTGAAGGTCGCATGTCGAATGAACTTGTGACTAGCGTTCACGTTTTTTACATCTCGTTTTTATATTAACAGACAAGGAAGAGGTTATCTGTTCCTCGTATATATTGTAGCTTCTATTTGATAAGAAAGGTGGGTCAAGCAAGCTTATTTTTTTATTTAAGTTAAATTAACTGTGACTTTTGGAGGGAGGGACGTGGCCAACATGAGATAGCACGAGAAAGTGCAATTATATGAGACACAAGAAAAGTTCGACATTAGCTGTCAAATTTGCTTGTAAGCAACTGTGCTTTCCTTGAAAAAACCGCCACGCAACGTGAGACTAAAGTGAGACTCTCTGACTCGGTTTTTTTCGTGTCATTGGCGTAACTTGATCCTTTTCTTGTATGAGTGCGATAGATGACATCCATAGGTCTATACTTATCTGTCTATGGTTTGGAACGGTCCTTCACGGACAATTAAATTAGCGTTTACAGTAACTACTAACAATGTTCCTATAACCAATATTAATCTCAGCCCTATTTCGTTCCCAGTCGTATGTATTTGCAAATCAGTAATATTTTCCGAACAAAATAAATAAAGATATCTAAGGAGGTGCCTGTTAAGCGTGTTGTGGTTTGAAAGATTTTGTTTTAATAAATAAACGTACAGAGATCGAGAGTGTTTTCATCGGAAGAAAGGTTAATTAAAAACGCAAGTAAGTTCATCCATAACACGCTACACGTGATAATAACCAAACAAAACAATGCATTGCCCAATTCAAATTCAAAATCATATATTCATAACGTATCAGTGATACACTTATGCACGTATTTTTTTAGTCAAGATAGTCAACGCGTCATCGATTGTTAATAACCCCTCTGAACAATTATGTATGTAATAGCCAATATTAACTGGAAAATCGAGATGCATCCATATGACATAAGCTTTGGAGCTGCGATCTATTTGGGGATTCTATTTACAAACCCATTTAGGCATCTATTTCAGGAAACGAAGCCGCCACGTCGCTTCCCAGATTGGGTTCCTGAAATTCTAAAAGTTGCCTTTCGACTCTCTTCGTATTGCATCTCTATATACCTACGAGGATTAATTTTAGATCGTGATAAACGTATGAAACGGTACACTTTGAGAATGTGACGTGTGAGTATTCCTATTTGGTACCCTCGTGTATCATACTCAAATAGACGAAATTTCCAAAGCATTTAAATCAAAATTAACTTTATTACTGAAGTCTTTGACTAAGGGTGTGAGTATTTGAGAAAACGTGGTAACTTGCTACTAAATTATTTCCAATATTTATATTTAGTTGACATTTAACGTGCAATATACAAATTAATTAATACAGTAGCGATTTCATTAATTATCTTTTGGAACGGCACTCGGGTTTTTTTTTATAAGATGACTTTTTCTTCTTTCTAAAATAATATTTCTGTAGCTAAGCATATTGTGACGGCACGTGTGAGGAGATGCAACAAATAGCAGCACAATGCGTAAAACAGCAGTGAATCTCTCCACGTGGTAGTAATTAGTCAGTCTCTGGCAATACATGCAATAACGTCTCCGGCTATGAAACTGTCATTTTTCCGTCTTCCTACCCACGTAATCGTAAGAATGAGCGAAGAAAGACCGTGCATAATGAACCATGGAGCACCGAGCCTAATACATAATTGTGTCCAGAGTAAAATCTCATTCAGTATGATAAGCGTCTGCAAGTTCCAGTATGCTAAGTACGTACCTACGTATAATTGTGCCCCTTGTGAACTTCGGTTTTTCGTTAAGAATCAGAGTAAAGTTGTTTCGCAGCCATTGACTGTATAGGAACTTGTCACCCAAGCCGAACGGACGTGTGCAGACCTAGCTTCGTTGCAGTTAGGACTCTACAGTAGCATTTAGCACACGTAGTAGAACAAAATAGTGTTCGAATGAAAGAAAATTCTGGAAATACACCGAGGCGATGTGGATAAAGCTTCCACCGTCGGCGAGTGCTGCGGTGAGAGTACACCGAGCTATCGATCGTGTTCCCACGCGGCGACGTACGTGCCGGCATCGCGGCATGGGGAGTCGGTCTCGCCTCACGCCGCTCGCCATCTCGAGGCAAGCCAGCGAGAAAAATATTCCTTAGTTGGACGTAGTTTCTGAAAAACGTTCCAACTCACACTCATGTCGAAATTGAGGTATTGACACCAAATTGATAATGTGACAAATATTGACAACTCTACTGTCACTATAAATGTCATTTATGACATATTAGCCCAGCTTACATTGTACTCGTATACCAAAATATTTTTTTTAACTTTTGTCTGTCTGTCGGTCTGTCTATCTATCTGTCTGTTTCTTTAGGCTAATCTCTGGAACGGCTGGACCGATTATGACGGGATTTTCACTAGCAGATAGCTGATGTAATAAGGAGTAACTTAGGCTTCTTTTATTTTAGAAATTTCCCCATAACAATTAAAATTCCACGCGGACGGAGTCGGGGGCACAGCCAGTGGAGAATAAAACTATGGGCTGAATTTAAATTTCGATTTTCTCAAAATGTTTTGTTTGTGGATTGGAACGTTTTTAGGAATTACGTCCAGTTAAGAACGACTATCACCGAGTCCTGTTGCGAGTGTTGCGACCTTTCCTGGGTTTATATCCGGGCCTCGAAGAGCAAAAATGTAATAACTGACCCGCATTATTTGTTGTTAGTATCGCACCCACCCTGCCCGAGCCGCCCCGGGTCGACTACACTAGTTCAACATGCATGGAATTAGGTCAAGGCCTCTACAGAATCGTTCATATTTTACTCAATAAATGTAGATTTGACTTGACGAGAAAAGGATTCTGGTGTTCCAAAAGGAGCTTTAATAATAGGGGATAAGTTTAAATATCACAGCAAAAATTCGTTCTCAGATCTTAGTTATCATTAACTATGTTTAAATGTGTCCGCCCGTGTTTGTGTATTATATTTATGTCAAATTTTCACAACGAGCGAGACAGTTAATCCTGGTATGGGATTTTAGTAATTGTTTAATTATTTACAATTTCTTAAGTTTAAATATTTTATAAAGCTATTTTATGTAGCAGAAGCTGCATTCCGTCTCGATTCTCTGATTAGCAAAGGATTTACGACCGACTGCAATTGGATTGCAATTAAATTTGACGTTAGTTAGAAATATCCAGATACTACATTTTCACTTAATTCAAGACGGACCGGCTGCTCGTTGACTATTTCAATAGCAATAAAAAAATATAATCGCGAACGATAATAATTTATCTAAACGATTCATTAAAATAGCATTCATTAAAATAAAATCGCACTCCAATAATAATTATAATCGAATCGAACGTGTCGGTCGGCTCGAGAACAAAACAAATAGCCAAGTTCATTCATCCTTATCGCGATCTCAGGTCCGGCTCGAAGGACCAAAAATAAATATTAATACGTACAACTGCAGCGTATTAATTAACGCAAACAATACGTTGATCCTATCGATACGTTAGCTAATGAAGCCTTAACTGAAACCGACCATACTTGAAATTCAAACGGATATCTAATCTATCGCGACGGTAAAAACCTGTCGGTATGGTGGTAACGCCGCTGCCGTAATGGACCAGGCAAACGAATTTTTTTTTACACGTCAAATAAATCTATAAAAAATTACAAGAAAAACTGTGTTTTTACTTTTTCCATATCTCAATAAATGGCTGAGATATTAACGATCAAAGTGCGTATTTACGGCCGTTGGTTTTTTTAAAAACGCAGGCGGGCGGTCACCACTCGATGACGTCATCACTCAGTAGTCGCGCGTAGTTGATAGGGATTTTTGACCGAAATGTTAATTTAAACTCAAGTAAAGCCGCGAGCAAACCTTAGTTATCAATAATAAAATAACATATATAATTCACATACTATCTACTACATTTATGCAAAATTTCAAGTCTGTATCTATAGAAATAAGAAAGTTATAGATTTTTGAACTGCATAGACCCATATTTTCTATACTTGCGCCGTATCTTGCTCGCGGCCGAGCCACGTCGTGACGTCATAGCGTAAGCGCGGAAATTCAAAAAAGGGCTTGAACTTCTCGTCTTTATAACTTCGGAAATACTGCATGTATTGAAGTGAAATAAAAAGTTATGTAATGTATATGACCTAAGCTTGGATTTTAGGTGTATTTGATAGTAATATTTTGACCCTTTTGCCTTCTCCATTGGTTTAATAGGAAACTATTAGTGAACGGTGCCTGGCCTGGCTTGAGACTCCGCCTCCCCTCCACGTGATAAATACTACTGCGCCACGATGTCCTTATCATCCTTAGACAGCTCCGTGTAGGACCTAACAGCAGCCAGGGGATACCGTTAAGACTTGAGAGTAACAAGCAGGTCTAACTCCTTACAACGCGTTGGTGATTCTATTGAAATTTCCAAAGTCCATGAATGGCCAAGACCACGCACTATCAAATGACCTAGCGCACGTTCTGGCTATTAACATAAAAGTCGTGTAGTAAATAAGTATTCATTTTGTTGTAATAACATTCAGTATAATGTGATAACCTGTCGAGATGACTCAACCGTCTAGACGACGTCGACTTTTCTTTTGACATGAAAGCCAATGCGCCACCGCACCACGCGCCAATATATCGAACACTTCATTACCCTATCAATCACGCGTGTGCTCGCCGCCGATTTACAACCATAAACAACGAGCAAAACATTTAAGTATGTCAGTCACACGATCGTAATAGTTACGGTCCGGTGCGGCAGTACTACACTACACTGCAGTAGATATACTACGATACCTACTAGTAAACCCGCCCTAGCTTCGCTTCGCGAAACATGTCTCTTAGTTCGTAGTACGCACATTCGGAAATTGTTAGGCGTGATTTTACCTATTTTACATAGCTTTTTTTATCCGATTTTAACCGATTGAAATACATACAATAACCACTAAATGTTAAGTGCAGCTTACCATTACTGAAAGCCGCACCCAAATACGGTTAAGCCGTTTCTGGGATAAGCGCGTCCAAAACCGCAGACAAACAGACAAAAATTCTAAAAATCATTGTTTTTGGTTCTATTGCGTAAATAAAAAGATATGAGATATAATAACAAATTCTTTACCTGGGTGTAAAGAATTTCTCATGTAATCTTCCATGTACAGACAGTGATCAGAGATTCATTACATAGGAGATATAGATAGGAGCGACACGTATAAAGTCATGGGCCTGTTAACATTCGCGTCTCGCGCCGCGCCGATAAATGTCCCCTCATCAAAAATACAATAGCCCCGTCGAACTAGAATCCCAAATGAACATTACAACAGCTGATCGCCGCCGCGCTCCGGCACTCGGCCACTGGGACGCACCACGCACCGGGAAGGGAATATATTTTAAATTCTCCGTCTGCCAATTTTAAATGTTGAATTTCATGTTGGGTCTATTTTGTTCAGGTTTGTTCGAACTGCTGTCTGGTACTCTGGTAGGGCAGGACGCGTACGCGTAGTTTAATAGTCGTTAAAAATGAAAAGACGAAATGTTTAATGCGGTTTCAGTGGTTACATTATCTATAAGTATAATTATATAAAAATGAATCCCTATTTCCTATTTCCCTTGGTCACGGCATCACGCGTGAACGGCTGGTCTTATTTCGCTAATTTTTGTTTTGTTTGTTATTGTCAGGAGGTTCTTATGAAAGAAAAAAATTAAGAAAATTGCGCGGAAAATTAGAAAACTTAAGAAAAAAAAAGAAAGGCCTAAAAGAAAGGCCTTCGTTGCTGAATGTTATTGTTAGATTGTCAAGCCATGTCCGAGAGCTTCAAGCGTCATCTAAACCAATTATGCGCAAGTGTCGCATTATCAGGTTGGCCACTGAGCTCTCTACTTCACCAATCTGCACTGGAACAGCGTGGTGGAGGAAGCTCAAGTCTTCCCGAGAGTCCCGAGTCCCGTGGTCTGTCGTGGGCCAGTAATTGGTTGAAGCCAGTTTTACAAAGAGAAACCAATTAACTTTGACGTAGTTGAATTCTTGTGTCCGCTGTCCGGTTGATCACGTATTTTATTGCGGTATTCCCTTGCACTTCACTTTTTATGAGTTATAAAAAGTATTTTTTTTAATTGTGCAATTTCGTATTGTTCCTTCAGTTTATACTCGTATGTGACCAGCCAATTTACATGAATACTACGGACTGTATGTTATTTAACAATGTTTTCAAGATATTCAATTGATGAAATTCAAATAAATAGAAAGTGAAGAACTCAAAAGGACAACAACGACATAATGCGAAATGAAATTTATAAATCGTCCTCGCGTCACTTATTGAAGTCCGACGCCGCCTGCGGCGCGAGCGGTCGCGGGGAGCGGGCGCGGTCGCGGGCGGCGGCGGGATGTAATATTCCGCAATAAACATAAACGAATCTCGCTTCATTCACAACGCGGCTCACTTGAATTATAGCGGCGTGGCCCGTGGCCCGTAGTAAACAAACGTAGTGCACTGTTATTGTTACACTTAATAGTGTAATTTATATTGTAGTGGCTTAACTCCGACGACTTTGACCTTCCTTTTGGGAGCGATCAATTTGTTTTGCTGATACGTTTATTATACAAATCGTGGCCGGCCGCGATCATGCAACTTTTTATGAACAACTTATTAAATTATTCGCCGCTCTGTGTACGTTTCAAATATGTATTGCTTTGCAGGTAATTGGCCACTCGTGTTCGCAGTTTTTAGGTAGTTATAATAGTGGGCTGGGGTATGCCACTCGCTCCTATGCCATTGGCCATGTCTTCACGACGCGTTTTGAGGTGTGAGTTGCTACGCCCCTCACCTGGTTCAGTCTACAGCTAGTATGCTCATCATTTAGGTGGAAACAAGTTTAACCATACTAATAGTTTACAACTAGAGTTACCGCTCTGACTTACCTTAGTAGGTAAGATCTTTGAAATCTACCTTGATTTAAGTTTTGCAGAGTAGTTTTGCGATCATAAACGGATAAATCCATAAAGAGTAAATCCTAACCGAAAAATACCTACTTTACTCGTCAACATTCTTAAAATAGCTATAATAGCTCACCCACTTACTATTCATAAAAAAAAATAGGCAAATAAATACCAAACGAAAGAAAGATAACCAAGCTGTTTACGCGCATCTCACAATTACCAGGAAATCATTAATGAATAGAAGAGATAGGACAACACCGGGCGCTTTATGTTAAAACGTCTCACCCGCGACTAGCGAGTCGCTAGTTCGCTAGTGGCGCTACCGTACACGGACAAACGGATATGGAGCATAAATTGATCCAGGGCTCGTTCGTAAGTGTCCACTTGACGCCGCCGACGTAAACAAACGTAACAATTTCATTGTTCAAACTATGCGATCGATCTCGCACGTGCTGAGCCGCCGCGCCGACACCTTCCATTGGACTACTGACATATTATGACATTGTGCGTGGACTGTGGTAGTGGTAAGTAACACGCAGGAATGGAATGGAATGGCCTGATGATGAAGAGCACGACCACGGGATAAGTGGCCTTCGTCAATGCCTGGCCGGTGAAAAACGATGGAAAGAAATTCCTTTGGCGTTACTCATGATGATATCCACGGGCGACGCGACGGTGACCACTTAACGGCAGATGGCTCGTTTACTCGTTAGTCGATTATTTACATAAAAAATTTATAACAGGCAAACAACTTAAGAAACACATGTCGTCATTGTCCTAAGTAGGGGAAGATATTTGGACCCGAGTCCAAATAAACGCAATGAAATTGAATTGATATGAAGAAAGGAAGAAGCTTCTTACACCTTAATCCTGTGCTGGTTGTATGCAAATGTAGGTCAAACTATGTACTTATTATCTTTGGAAATCAATCGCAGTCACATTGGTGCTAATAGGAGCTAGATGGTACGTTTCCAGGCAAATGTCGTCGGTCTACACCTAACTGTATAATTTACGGCGTACAGACCGAAACAAAAAATTGTTGACTAGTGCAAGTGTTCCAAATAAAACATACTTAATTAGAATGTAATTTATGATCTAAATGAAACTACCGGTTGCTGGCTGACAGACACCGCACAGCCTGATCCAGTCGACCTAGATGCATGAAACTTTGTATAAGAAAGGATTTTTAAATAATTATCCCAATTATCCCCTTAAAGAGTAAAATGGAGAGTGAAAATAAGTATGAGTATAAAAATTATTTTTCCATGGACGAAGTAGCGGGCACCGGTTAATATGAAATGAACCGAACCCAAAAAAGTGTCGATTGAATTTGGTACAAGATACTTAACAGGTAAAGGATATTACAATTTGCCAGCCACAGATACACAGGTCACAGGACCGTTGAACAGTGAACGACGTGTAACCCAATAATGTGGTTGACGACGTCCCCTCCCCCTCCTCCACTACCCGTTCCCCCCTACCCGCCCCGCCACAAGTTGGATTTACAGTTGCTTGAGACTGTCAGACTGCTGGGGGCAATTTTTTTGCTGCAATAACATAAATAATTGGGGACTCGTGCCGCGACCTACCGGGGACCTCTTTACATTAACAAACAAATTACGACAGTTTCAAACTCACCAGGCAGGTAACAGGGACGGTTAGTTTAGAAGGGGCTGTTTTTGATTTCTATACGAGTTTCCAATTTTTTCATAAGTGAAATAAAGAGATTTAATCACAAACAAAATAAAAGTTTCCAAATAGTTTGACTATAGTTTTCGAAATGGTTGTTGATAAATTCTTGTTCAAAACTATTTAATAATGCTTGTAGGTTAAATTTGACTTACTACATAGATATTTTATACTTAGTAACATAGTAAGATAAGTCGTAAGATAACCTTTCGAACCATTTTGCAATATAGTATCCATAATAATAATATGCAAATGATAATAAAATTGCCTAGGGCATTTCTTTTCTTCCTATTATAACACACATGTATTGTGACGCCTGCATTCTCTCACACACATCAATACAAGTTTACTTATCTACTTTGTGATACAAGTTCTGTTTAAGATGTAAATATTATGTGTTATTCCCAATTTCTCAGACTACCGAATTGGCCAAAAATCCAACCAAAACCTTTCCAAACATCACAACATTTTAAATTTCGTACAGCGTGAAGTTGATTCTAGTTTCGCAGTCTAAAGTTAGCTTGTTCAGTCGGCAGTTCGCTGCCAGGTCACAACTCAGCGGCTGGAAGACCTCGCCGCGTCCTTGCGCCCGCCGGTGCCAACCTCCGAACATTCAGCATCACATCCGCGCTACACAAACCTCCTCTTCCGTGAATAACGTTTTTTTACAATAGCATCGTGTCTAAAATACTAGAGAGAGATGGATAGAGACCTAGAAGGAGATAGGAGTCATCCATTGAGTCGAATCGAACTAAGAACGGTTTTGGTCGAGCGCACTCTCATTTCCCATCGATTCGGTAATTTAATGGTACTGCACTCGGTGAAGTCTTTCAGTCGAGCTTTGTTCGAAAGGCAAAAACTTTAGTTTTAATAATAGATACTAGCTGAAGCTCACGGCTTTGCCCGCGAGTAGTATTTGAATTCAATGTTAACCATTTTCAATAGATGTCCGCGTTATTGTTTCAAGGATTTTCATAGTTCAAGAAGCTATCGAGTATCCTTTCCTTTCGCTTTTATATTATAAAGATACATTGAGAGAAATAAAATAAACAATTCGCCGAGAAAAAGTTTTCAAGTTGAATGTCAAACGAAGTTTCAACAAGTAACAAATTTATATAAAGGATAACTTTATTGTAATGAGAACAAGTTCAGCGACGGCGCGGGATATGATCCGTATCGCCGCGATAACTAACCGTTACCCTCACCTAACCGGACTAACTATCCCAGTCCCCATATGAGTCTTGTTCTAAATCGGTCGCAGATGCCATGGGCGGCAGCGGAAGGTGGTGCTGCATGCTCGTTTGCTACCTTAAATCAATAATAAAAGACTTGAAAAGTTAATTATATGCCAATTTTTTTTATCACCATCATTGAAACGAAGGCCGAATGAGTATTGCAATGTAGTACCTGCCACAAACTCATTAACTGTCGGTGAACGTGTAACGTGGAAGGTGCCACACGGGGCGGAGCGCCGCGGACCAGCGGCGGGGCCCCGCGATTTTCAATTACGCTCGGAAACTGCACACTCATCCTCGGTGCTGCCGAGAGCGACGGACGTAACGAATCGCGGAAAAAACTTGCGTAGAGACGTGACCGCCGAGCCGAACCAGTTCAGAGTCGCTGGCGCGGTGGTTACCATGCCGGACGCGGACCTTTTGAAGGGCCCTGTGGTGATTGACCACAGGGCCCTTCAAAAGGACTGCGAGATGGACATTTGGATGACCAGTTAAGTTTCTGCTCTCGGTCTAGGTGTATAATTATGTTCTTGTCTTTGTGTATTGTCCATGGCATCCACGACACATGGAATGTAGGGCTCGGCCGGGCTGGTGGCGGCCTGACCTGGCCTTGCCCACGTTCTCCTCAAATAATACCACGCCGCCCACGCCATTCTCCTCTCATCGCCAATCAACCGTGAAATGACATAATTTTCATTGCACGTAACGTAACTCTTTCGAGGAGCACAACGCGATGAATAGTGTAATCAATTTACATTCGCATGCTAAGGCCCTCTGTTGCCGCTGTAGTTTAGGTATTATAGCAATTAAAATCTTCGTCAAGGCAAAATAAAACCACCACACAGTTCACGGTAAAGAGTTGTAATGTAATATTCATTAATGTCGGTAAGAACATACACGGTACTTAATGCTAATTGTTCGCCGAGTACGATGCGACGCGTAAACATAAAGATGCCATTAAGAGGCATCAGGCGCTGAGTAAAATAACCAAAATTTTAAAAATGATAAAATAAGTAACGTAATAATATACTTAATAACTAATAGGCGATACTATACTAAACATGCCCCCGGGCGTTGAAAGCCTCGCTTTCAACCCAAATCATCAATTTCAGGTAGGGGACAAATCTTGCTAAATGATCTCCGAAGTACACCATTCGAAGTCTTCACATCCGCAACCCTGGTGATGCCATCCGTGCCCGGGTACACCGCAATGATCCGACCCAACTTCCACTTCAATGGTGGCACATTTTCTTCTTTTAGAAGAACTAAAGCATTTAGCTTCAATGTTGCACCTTTGCTGGAGCGCCATTTCGTGCGTACTTGGAGTTCTGACACATACTCCTTGCTCCACCGGATCCAAAAGTGCTGGCGTAACTGTTCAATACGCTGGAACCTGGTCAACATGCTTGTGGAGCGGTCGAGATAGTCCGGTGCAGGCAGAGAGGTCAATGGACGTCCAATTATAAAATGTCCAGGAGTCAAGGGCATCAAATCTTCAGGGTCTGAAGAGAGAGGCGTTAGTGGCCGGGAGTTCAATATGGCCTCGATTTGAACTAGCGTTGTGGAAAGTTCCTCGTACGTTAAATGACAATTGCCCAACACTCTAACTAAATGATACTTTGTTGACTTCACACCAGCCTCCGCAAGACCAGCAAAATGAGGAGAATATGCTGGTATAAAATGAAATTTAATACCGTCATTAGCCATACCTTCAGTTAACGAATCGCAGTTGTTCTTTAAAAATTTGGAAATATCGTTATACGCGCCAACGAATGAGGTACCGTTGTCGGAATAAATGTTTGTAGGTTTTCCTCTGCGTGATATAAATCTACGCAATGCCATTAAGAAGGTGTTACTCGTTAAGTCGCCTACCAATTCCAAATGAATGGCCTTTGTTGCGAAGCACACAAAAATGGCGATATAGACTTTAACTAATTTACACCCACGACCTTGGCGGGAAGCAGACTGAATAGGGCCTGCATAGTCTAACCCGATATTTTGGAAAGGAAAACCTGCTAGAAGGCGATGCTGCGGCAAGTTACCCATAATAGGTGATATAGTTTGCCCTTTCATTCGGCAACACTTGATGCAAAGTCGACAGCAATGCCTTGCTAAATTGCGACCTCTGATCGGCCAATACGTTTCTCTAATGGAAGACAATAATAATTGTGGCCCGGCGTGCAGTAACCGTCGGTGTTCATAATCAAATAATAATTTAGTGAACTTATGAGTGGACTGTAATAAAATTGGATGTTTCTTTTCATATAAATAGTCAGAATTAGACAAACGGCCTCCCACACGCATTATTTTATTGTCATCCAGGAAAACATTAAATTTCAATAAAGGACTTTTCTTAGGTAATTCTTTATTATTAATGAGTAGTTTATACTCAGGAAAAGTTTCGTATTGTGATTGCCTGATAATTACATTTAATGCAGATTGCAGTTCGTCGGTACACAGAGGATCAGAACAGGACTGCTTTCTACAACGTTTAATAAACCTTAATATAAATGCCACAGTACGATTGAGCCTTAAGAAATTTGAAAATCTATTAAAATCAATGAATTCATTATTATAAATTTTATTATTAGCTATATCACTATATAAAGAAATATTACTAGACTTCAATTCTGGTAAGATGTCGTTATTAATAGATAAATGATTCGATGGCCATAGTGAGGCGTCCTCATAAAGAAAAGATGGACCTGACCACCACTTGTTTAAAGTCGCTATAGATTTTATATCTACTCCGCGAGAAATGTAATCTGCAGGATTGTCTTTGGTACCTACGTGCCTCCACTGACAGTTAGATGTCTTGTCTAAAATGTCTGCCACCCTGTTACGAACAAAGTGTTGCAACTTACTAGGAAACGTTCTCAACCACCCTAAGACAATAGTAGAATCCGTCCAGAATACAGTGCGAACATTCTCCAGCCGTAATGAGGCGATAGCCTTTTTATAAAGACGGGTACCTATTAACGCGCTACACAATTCGAGTCTCGGTATAGTGGTTGACCTAAGTGGAGTTACACGACTCTTAGCAAGTAGCAGGCGCACTACCACCTCACCATCATCGTTGACACTACGAACATATAGACATGCGCCATACGCACGTTCAGATGCGTCAGAAAAAATATGGAATTCAACGGATTTCGGTGAGTCGCAAATAACACGCCGCGGGGCATAAATATCATTTAAACAAGGTAGATTTACGACTATCTCAACCCACAATTTATTTATTTCAGGTGGTAGTTGTTCATCCCAGGACAACTTTTCCAACCAAAGTTGTTGAAGCAACATCTTCATAACAATAACACAAGGAGCTAGCAAACCAAGCGGGTCAAAAATCTGTGCGATTACTGACAAAATATCGCGTTTAGTGTTTCCACCGGCAACCAAGCCACTTGGAAAACACAACTGATCAGAATTTGGTAACCACCCAAGTCCTAACGTTTTACTAGGCTCGAAAGTGCCGATGTTTAAATTCACTGATGACTGTGGAGATTCAGGCTTAGGAAGTACCCGAGGCTCGTTAGACTTCCACTTTCTCAAATTCATTTGAGCAGAAGCTAATGTGGAAGTGACCCCGTCACGTAAATTAATGACTTCTTCTAAGTCGTCCCCACCAGTTAACAAATCGTCAACATAACAGTCATGGATAATAGCATCGGCAACTTTCTTGTCGGAAGCCTCCAGTCCTAGCTGCTTCATACATCTTGTTGCTAGATACGGAGCGCTTGCCGTACCGTAAGTGACGGTGTTAAGCTGTTAAGCTTGAAGAGGATCCGACGGACTATGGCGCCAGATAATTTGTTGTAGTTTTCGATAATCTGGATGAACGTACACCTGACGATACATTTTTTCCACGTCTGCTGCGATAACATATTTGTGTTGTCTGAACCGCAGCAGAATGGATAGCAAGTCGTCTTGCACCACTGGCCCAACCATTTGGATTTGGTTGAACGAAACGCCAGTGGTAGTAGGACTGCTTGCGTTAAAAACTACTCGCAGCTTTGTAGTGGAACTACATTCACGTAAAACCCCGTGATGAGGAATGTAATGCACATTAGGGTTCGAAATAATGCTATGACATTGAGTCATATGACCTAAGGATTCATATTCCAACATGAAATCCTTGTACATCTCCAAGAGTTTAGGCTTTGCGTTAAGTTTTCTCTCTAGGGAAAGAAAACACTGCTTCGCTCGTGACAAAGAATCCCCTAGTAACTCAGGTGACTGCTTGAGTGGGATTCTAACACAAAATCGACCGTTATCTAAGCGAGTGGTGTTTTTTATAAAATGGTTTTCACAAGCCCTTTCCTCCGGAGAGTACTTAAAGTCTGTACTTACCTCCTCGAGCTGCCAAAATTTTGTTAATTGGTTTTGAATGTCATGAACATCCTCATCACACTGGACATTTAACTTCGCAAAGTTACACAAGGCTTGAGACGATGATACATGGCCACCTTTAATGGGACCTGATACGAGCCAACCCAGTTTCGTATCACAGAGTATCGGTAGTCCGTCTCCTAACGTAAGCCTTTGAGTACCTAAAATGTCCCAAAATACGTCCGCGCCGATCAATATATCGATAGCGGCCGGCATATGAAAGTGTGGATCCGCAAGACACATATCAGACGGAATGTGTATAACAGACAAATCTATCTGTTTGCATGGTGTATTATTGGTAATTGAAGGCAAAATAAAACAATGTATATTCGTCGAATAACTGTCGTCTAACGATTTTATTTGTAAGCGACATGATTTATTAATTTGTGACGTAATATTATTGATCCCTAAGATGGAGTTATTTATCCTATTAATAGGCAGCCCTAGTTTCTCATGCAGTGCCTCGGTCATTAAACACGTCGTACTACCGCTGTCTAACAACGCACGAGCGACATGTTGTTTACCGTTCTTACCGAATACTTTAATTAACGCAGTGGACAATAACACATCTCCGTTTTGAGTGTGCGGCAGCGCAGCGACACTTGCCGACAGTGATAAGCGAGCACTCGACTCGGGCGGCTGCTGTGTCGGTAGCTGCGTATGCGCAATGGGATGCATGATGTTGTTATTATCCGAGTTATGATGTGTCGCACCCGTAATCGCAGAAACCGGTTTGTTATTACGATCCAAGACATGCACCAGTGTATTGTGTTTACGCCGACAAACCTTGCAGCCTGGCTTCTTGCAATTATTAGCGTAATGTCCGGACTGTAAGCAGTTAAAACACACCTTGTACTCGGGCAGTAATTTTAGTCGCGATTCATTAGTGAGCGATAAGAAATGAGGGCAATTAATTAATTTATGATCATTATTACACTTGGGACAACGTTTAGAAAATGAACTATTTTTATTACTGCAATTATTATCAGAAACAGAAACCAAAGTTTTTATCTTATTGGTAGACTTGTTGATGTTAGGTGAACATAAATTATTATGACTTTTATTTGAAGATGTAGACAATTCTATGGTTTCTAATAAGTCAGCCCTATTTTTAATAAATGACAGAAATATGTTAAATGTTATTTTTCTATCTTGCTTTATAGACTGCTCCCATTCCCGATATGTCTTGCTGTCAAGTTTGTGTGTAATTATATAAATGAGAAGCGTGTCCCAGTGTTTAGTTGGTTCTCCTAGGGATTCTAAAGCTCGTAAGTGTTTATTAGTTTGATCTAAAAGGCGTTTTAAATTAGCTGACGACTCTCTTGTGATGACATCTAAATTAAATATAGCAGAGACGTGATTGTGAATTAACAGTCTTTTGTTTTCATAGCGATCGCATAGTATCTGCCAGGCTAATGAATAGTTGGCAGATGAGAACTCAATGGATTGAATAACTACCGCAGCAGATCCCTCCAACGAAGCCCTCAAATAATGGAATTTATTAATATTGTCTATATCGTCATTATCGTGAATGAGGCTGGAAAAGGTGTCATGAAACTCCAACCAGTTGTCGTAGGAGCCGCTAAATTTTGGCAATTGAATGGTAGGCAACTTAATGTTGTTGTGGGCGCACGAGCGACGTACACTTACCTCAGTCGCAACACTCTCGGCCCTCCTACAATCATTGAGAATTTTACGTGCTTGTGAAAGTAATTTATAATATAATTTTTCAAATTCCCTACGCTCTAGTAGGTGAGATTCAGCCTCATCTACTAGGCACTCTAAAGACAACTGTACCTCTTCAAAACGATCAAACATTTTTTCCATCCGCGCGATACGTAACTGCAACTCGTCAACTTCGAAGGTGTTTAGAGAAGCAGCATCCAAGTCATCGATGTAACTTGAAAATGACGTTAATTGTCCCTTGTAGGCTGCACGTTGACGAATAAGTTTTACCTCTTGCGTCATCTTGCGAGGCTGGTATGTAATCAACCTGGAATTGATGTAATAATAGCTAGTTTATAAAAACGTCTTAATGTGTGTTTAACAATGATGTTCCTATGTACTGTAATACTTAAGTACGAATAATAAAAATTAGAAACAACAATGTAATTTCAATTTATGACCAAACTTTAATAATCTAATTATGATTTTAACACTTACTTGAACTATTTTTACACAATGTTATTAAGAAATTGAATAAATTATGATTTGAATGCTAACTTAACAATCTTTACAAATTAATTAAAGAAACTGTGTAGATAATTATTAAAGGCAATATTTACTTGAAAGTAACTAACTAAATTATTAATTACTAATCACTTCTAACTTTTACAATAAATTAACTGATCATGACTAATAGTTAAAAGTAATCAAAGTAAGTATTCACCAACCTTGTTCACAATCGAAGCTTTTATACTTACAAAATACTTATAATACCATAACAGAGTGTTGGGTGGAAATCAATGGAACACTAGTACCATAATAAGTTCAACTTTTTGGCCTTTTCTTCAAATTTATCTTCTTCCATCCACGCGGTTAACCTTCCAATGACCTCTAGTTAAACTTTAACTTCCAGATTTATTAATCCAACACGCGAATAATTTATCACCACAAATTATTCGTAAATAATCCAGCCGAAGTGACCAATGTTGCCGCTGTAGTTTAGGTATTATAGCAATTAAAATCTTCGTCAAGGCAAAATAAAACCACCACACAGTTCACGGTAAAGAGTTGTAATGTAATATTCATTAATGTCGGTAAGAACATACACGGTACTTAATGCTAATTGTTCGCCGAGTACGATGCGACGCGTAAACATAAAGATGCCATTAAGAGGCATCAGGCGCTGAGTAAAATAACCAAAATTTTAAAAATGATAAAATAAGTAACGTAATAATATACTTAATAACTAATAGGCGATACTATACTAAACACCCTCCATTCATAAAGCGAATAATTGAATAGCGCATTAAAATACGTGTCTTTAGGTATGTATTACTATTGGAATAGTGGATGCTCGTAGTGTTGCTCAATGAAATGATGCGAGTACTTTTTGTTATGAATATTGAACGTCGACAGATGTATTATTAACGTAATGGAGCCGCACCGACCGTGTTTATATCATGTTAATGACACTTTTATTTGAGACCAGTTATTTACCGCTTATTCTTTGCTTTAACGAGCCCAATGGACACTAACTTGGTTTATTACTGTATCAATCATCAGATTATGTTTTGCAATTATATTTGTAGTGTTTTTGATTAACTGAGTAGTGACAGCCTCTCACCTTTTAGCAGCGTATAGTAAGTAGGTACATTATAAATCTCATGTTGCACATTACAATCTTGAATTAATCGATCTATCAACTTCAAGTCGAACTTGAAATATGTATGAAACGTTATTGAAACATGATGTAGGTAATTATGTAAGCGTCTATGAAATTCGAAAGCTTCAAATGTTTAGTGACAAGTCGATGTCTTATTATGTAGAAGTTTTCGATTATCGATAATGAATTACACCGTCATTACACGCCGGTGGCCCAATCAGAGGTGTTCTTTTATTTATTTATGGTTTTCAACTTCGCACATAAGTCTATTACAAATAATAATAACTAACTTAATGCAATAATTTCATTTTATTGCATAATTTATACATAATTATTGTCTTGATATTTAACGTTTGTTGAACATACTACGTACCAATATATGTATAGCCGCGACAAGTGAATATAATATAAAAGTTTTAAAATATTTTAGGAAAATAATTAAAATACCCATTCTGTTAGTGAAATACATACTTAATCTGCTAGTTACAATTACACGAGTACACGAATAATAGACTTTAGCGTCGTTGTACGGTGTTTGGAGACTGAAAAGATATTTACAACTAAACCTATGTTATTTCAATCCTCAAAATTGAAGGAATTCTGTAAGCGGTAGACTGCGCGTTCACCACCACCGTGCTACCATTTGACGTCGTTTAACACGTAATATTCACTTAGATAGAAAGAAAAGTACCACAGGAAGCCGCAAGCAAAAGCTACTTCTGTGTATACTTTGCTATAGCACAGGTTTTCCGGCCGAGACAAGGCACCGCCGTACACGTCAATACGATAGAACCACGGTGACCTATTTTTGTAGAGGAAATTAACCCACCGGAATCACGTGTCGGCCTCCCCAGTAACAATTGTTGTGCCGCAGAACAATAGAAATTAGCCACGCACTTCGGCTGCGGCTGAGCAACCGACGGCTGGACTCACCACAGTGGACAAAATTAACTACATCCTCTGGGAACGCCAACGCCAAATTATCTTGCAAGGAAAACGGAAAGTATAGGTAATCGTACGTAGTTATATAACGAAAACTCAGATAAATAGTGAAATAAATGAAAAGTGTTCAAATTAAAAGTATTCAAGTAGTTATCTCATTATATTTAGGAAAGGGAAAGCTATCGTTAAATTCCTCTTTTCATTGATTTCTCTAATCTTCATTAATTGAAAGAGCATGCAGTTTACAAAGCAAAGCATAAATAATATTTGTAACCCGGTTTTCAATAGTACTGCAGAACAAAATGCGTTGCCCGGGAGAGACACCGGCACCGGTGCATTTCCTGTCCTCGGAGCCTGCCTGCATCGAATGGCTACCAAGGGGTTTTTTAGCAGTTAGTAAATTACATAAGCTTCAGTTAATTCCTCACCAACTGGTTAAAGGACATCCTAACATAGAACCCTTCGTCAAACAGGTAGTCACATAAATTAATAATTATCCCGCCCAAAAAAGGTCTGTAGACTTGTGCGACCTACTGTACAAGGTCTCTATAACCTATATAAGAGTAGGTACTTAAGTATATAATTAATAAACGGGACCGTCTAACGACTGTACGTGGTCACCGCTGCCTTTGGATGTTAACGAGACTGCAATCAGCAGTCGACGGTCCTTATCGAGGTCGGTCACGATCGCGTGTTGCCCTTGAGAGCCGAGCTACACGGTGCGCTGCCAGTCGAGACCTGCGCACAAGATTCACCCTTCTCGGTGGAACGAGACGAAGGTCGTCCCCAGCATTCAGCCAACCCGCCTGCCGATATCAAAGTATCGTTTCGTCCTCTAACCGGAGACCAAAGTTGTCCCCCATCTGTTGTCAAGGTTCAGACGCTTGGATCATCAAACCTTTGAGACGTCATCATACAATTATAATAAAACTGTGACAAATTGATGTCTGTGTGTACATGGAAGATATTCCTTAAAAATATTATTTGGGCTATTTATAAATGCGATACGGGATAACAATGATTTTGAGATTTTTTGTCTGTTTGGCTGTGTGTTTCTAACCACTACTTTCAAAAAGGACTAAAGCGATTGGAATGAAGTTTAATTAATAGTTTTAATTTGTTTTATTTCAATAAAATTGATTTACAAATAAAAACCTAACCTTTACCGAGTGTGGGAGCTAATGCTAACGGCTAAGGCAAAGATTCCCGGAGCGAAGCAAGGGCAGTCAGTGGTAGGTATTAAATAATGACGGAATTATGCTTGAAATAGTACATCACGTTGGAGTGAGCATGACGCGGTGACGTCACGCGGCGGCTCCGTGGACGCACACGACGAGATACGATCGACCTTCGAAAGGACTGCGCTGATTATGGTCGGGCATGGAGTGCATAAGGTCGTGTTCATGCGCGCCATCACCAGCCTTGCCACCAACGAACCGTTGGGCGAACGCTACTTTTGAACAACTTAGTGTTCAGGCGTGCAGCACCTTAGTCAGTTAGAAACAGGAAGAAACACTGCTGGCTGATTTATCGTATGGTACGGTCCGGTTATAATTTCAGCTCGTTAAGTATGTTCATCTATTCCCGCAGAATTTCTTAACTATTTTTCATAATTCGACAAATGAGGCATTGTGTTAGAAACATTTGACTTCAATCAGCAGCATAGGTTTTGAGAAATAAGTATACATTCAAGGAACTGTATTCAAATAATAATTATTTGATAAAAGTGACTTTAAACTGGAGATTTACTTGTTTAGTCTCATGTAGCAAGTGTTCATATTTTTGTGCACTGAATTCAGTGCTACTCGATACTAAATTAATTCAATACTATTCAATGGTGCAATACGAAAAGGATTTAAAAACCAATTTCAACTTTAAAATAATTAACATTGTGAAATATTGAGACCGCGTCGCGTCGGATACTAAAAAGTCGTCAAACTCCTGAATGGAGGATTTAAATAAATACCTACAATTTTCGGACATAACGGGACATTTATGCAAATGCCAATATGCAAATGATGCAATCTAGACAAACCAGCCAACCTTGAACACTAGCTCCAATTGACGAGGCAGATGCATCGCCAGTATGGACGCCTCATTTGCCAGACAGAGCTTGCCACAAACGGGGGCACAGCGCAACACGACAGCGCTGCGGATCCTGCCGTGCCTCGTGAACCGTGATGCTCTCCAGTCCATCAGAAAGCACATGAACACATTCACCCGACGAGCACCACACGCGCACACACGCACGCGCCGCCGTAACAAAGGGCGACCTAATTGTTAACTCGCCGATCGACCTTATCCCCGTTTCGTAATGTCAATTCGACTAAGTTTATGACCTACTAAGTTGCGCTTCCTTCTCGCTGCGACCGCACAGATATGAAACGAAACGTCACACATTTACACAGTTACGTTGTAATGTTTAGTGGTCACTGTTCTATTCTATACCAACGACCTGATCGAGTCTCAGTTCGTGTTAAGTGCAGATTTATTGATGTTAAGCTTCACATTCTTAAAACATGATGAGGACCCCGTATAACATTCGCAGCTTCATAAATAACCTGTTTGTTTGCTGCAGGTATTAACTATTAATGATTCACTTAATCGTCGTAATCTCAGTCTCTCACATCAAGGTTTATAATGGACAACAGGAAAATTACAGACGGATCTTATCTTATTCGCTATCTTTCAATCTTATCAAGGATTACTAGAGCTCCATGGAGACGTATCTTTGACGGACAGTAGACTTGTCTCACACATCAAACCTAAGTAGGTACCTTTTCAATTCGGCAAAACTAATCGGGAGATACTTCACTTTTGACATGCTTGTTATGAAGATGCGCCACTAACCATGTTATATTTGTCTTGTCTTAAGACGGCCAGTTCTACTGGATAAGACAAAATATGAACTGATTACTGACATCTACATATAATAGCCATTGAAAGTAGCCCATCCCTGTAAAACATGTCCAAAATAGGATGACGTAAAAGCATAAATGTCTGTATCCGATGCAGAAACAAAACAACACTATATCCACCACAATTACACGAGTCCGGCTGTCGAAGCCGACGTGTAAATCGAACTGAACGTGTTGATTGAATGCCCCGTAATTAACTGTGAAACTATTAATGTTATTGTACAAATATCACGGCGAGCATGCAACGCGCCACCCGGTGATTTATGGACTTACGGTGAGAGTGTACACACGGCGTTATAAATTTTTTAACAAAACTATAACCACTTCAGTTACAAATTATAAGTCACAAAATATTTAATCTCCTATTTTTCTTCAAATTAAAATGGGCCCAAACATGCATAATATTATCGACAACAAAATTGAGACCCTCTTTTTTTAAGTCGATTAAAAATGTTAAAAATATAATAATAAAAACCAAATGGGTTTCCCAGTTGGTTGGGACAAGCCTGAAATAATGCGTTTTATCTCAGACCCCAGTAACAATTACATCTAGTTCTGTGTGGTGTGTACCTACACGTAAACCTGTTCCTTTATAGTGGTGAGTGTGGTGACCTTAGACCTTATGGTCTTACGGACACCTGCAGAGGCAGTCCGATACTAGTCAATACCTAAATTGCCAATCCATTTAATACCTACTTCCGGTTTTATACAATAAAAAGTATAAAAATTTATTGGTTTCACATAAATGTTATGATTATGATGTATCAGAACATCATATCATCATCAGAGTCAGTCGAGGTTAGCAGTGGATTGCACAATACGGGACAACAGTCCAGATACACATGTGTTCCCAATCAATCTCTCTACCAATCCACACTGGAGTAGCGTGGTGGAGTATGCTCTAGACGTCCTCAATGGTGAGGAGAGACGTTGAAGGCACACGTCATGTGTTACAATTCATACGCGAAAGCAAAATAAACGTAATTATCTCAAATCGACTCTGAAAATAGATATTTCAACGTTCACGAGGAAGTTAATGTATTAAATAAATAAACTTATTCGGTACCTAATCTTATATGTATAAGCTGTCTCGTACTATCTAGTCTTAACCTTATTTTTTGCGCGATACTAATTTAAAGGAATATTACACCCTTCTGCCCGCCGAAGCGGATAACTGCGACTATCGTAGCAGCGTATGCATCATTACGACACGTTGTGGGGACTTTCGATAACACTATGGCCTTGCATTTCGTATGCAACCAACTTTACATAGTGTGCAATGCACTTTTAGTGAAAATACCTAGTGGCGCAGTGCGCAGACACCGGCTTACCTAACGGTCGACCGGCGACGGGCGGCGTGCGGCGTGCGGCTGCGGCGCGCGTCACGCGTCGCCTGTGACTCGCTTTAGGTAATTTGCCTTACGGCGGGTATAGGAATCCTTTGGGGAGCGTTGTCACCTCCGCCGTATGTAGGTACAGCTAGAGCCCGGTAATAGCTGACCTCACCGTCTCCACCCGCCCTGGGCCGCGGCAGCCGGGGGCGATGGCTTTCACGTTTGTGTGGACTGTTTTATATTAAGTAAACTGTGCCACTTAGCTGGAGCTTTTCGATATTTTGATGTAATAGATGGTAAATGCATACCTTCTGTGAACATTTCAATGAAGTTTAAGTATAACTCTGAAAAATCTTACAACGTTATTTTTTATTTTTTATAACTCTGAATCGAGGTAAAATACCTACTATAATTTTATTAATCACCAGTCTGCATATTAAAGATATTCAAAAACTATAATTTCCCAATACAAAAAAAACATAAACACTATTTTATGCTTAGTCATAATTATTGTAAACTTAACAAATATTGCTATATTTGTTAAGTTTACAATAATTATGACGCTAAACAATACTAGTAAAAAAACAAATTCTTTAGAATAAGTAAATTACATAAAGCAGTGTGATAGCCGTGTGGTGGAACGTTCTATTCCCGAACCGGGGGGCTCGGTTTCAAACTTCAAACCACGCACGCACCTCTAATTTTCAAAAATTCTAATACTAATAATTTAATTATCACTTGCTTCGGTGAAGGAAAACATCGTGAGGAAACCTGCAGCACACCTGAGAGTTCTCCATAATGTTCTCAAAGGTGTGTGAATGAAGTCCACCAATCCGCACTTGGCCAGCGTGATGGACTATGGCCTGTATCCCTCACATTGTGAGAGGAGACCCGTGCCCAGCAGTGGGACAGTTATGGGTTGTGATGATGATTAATTAAATTACTACTTGTTTCACATCACACATGAGTTACTGTATTAGGTTGTTTTTAAGTTTAAGTTTGTAACACCAAAGGCATCGCCGACACGTTGCCGGCCAAGAAAGAAAGATAGAAGAATAAAGAAAGAAAATATATTATCTCTAGTCCTATTTCCTTTAGCGCCCAGATGCTTTATTGTTAGCATTTAGCAAATACATACTTGATGCGGTTGACTCCAAACCTCATCTACCTCCCCTTGTAATAAAGATTAATGTGATTAACGCCGAATGTTCGGCACCTGCCGCAGCATCCGACCTAATGAGATTATATCGAGGCGCGTGCACCGAGACAAAAATTATAAATATTGCAACAATAATATTTTAGGGTCGATTGGACCCTTTACAAGTGTAGGGTTAAACCAAATTATCGTATTCGTAGTCGTTTTTTAGTATTCGTCTGATCGCATCTAATAGTATGAAGAAGGCAATATAATGTGATAATAAAATTTTATTTCAAGGGTAAATATGTAGCGACGACCCCGTAACCTACTTTTTACGTTTTTTAGTGACCCTGCCTGCGAAGCGACGGGTCTGGGTTCAATTTCCGCCCGGGATAGATTATGTGACAAATAAATGTTTGATTCCAGAGAATCCTAGTACGGATATGAGTGTGTAAGCGTTTATTTATTTAAATTTATACTAATACTGAACTAACCATCACACCTAAAATTGTAGTATAGGTAGATAAGCAAACTTTTACTTGCAATACATAAAAGGCATCACTATAGTTCCAACTGAGAAAGAGAAAATTCACTACGGTCGAAACCTTTTACACCGCGCGTTAGATATAATCGCGGAAGAGAAATAAAAACTGGAAACGTTTTTTTTTGGAATGACCATCGCAATCTAATGCGCCAATATATCCCAGTTTATTCCCTTTTTAATCCCCTTAGGGGGGAAATTCCAAAAATCCTCTCTAAGTGCTCCCCTACCCTCCCCGAGGAACATACATGCCAAATTTCAGCTTGTTGCGTTCAGTAGTTTCGGCTGTGCGTTGTCTGTCAGTCACTCCGTACACAGTCCACTCCGTATACATAGGTACCTATATCGACGCTGGAAAGCATTTATAAACGCTGTAACCCCGAATATTTGTTCCAGCAATTAGATTAGCAATCAGATTAAGTAATTAAAAGTTTATTAATTACTACTTACTGCCCTTCGCTTTCGGAAACCTATGCTTTAGTCGAACTCGGAAAAATGTTTACACGGGATTGTAAATGTAATTTGTTGACATACATATCTATTATGTTTTTGAACTGATTTAAATAATCAAAAATGTTACCCTAGCTTGCACTACATATAAATTAGACACACAAAAACCAGGATTCGAACGACTTCGAATGGCGCGGCTGATTCGGCATTGTAACCAATGCGCCATACAGGTCCCTTAAATAAATGCTCCAATAGTTTTTCTCAAATATGTATCATCCATGTACAAACATTAATTAGCTAAAAGTTTATTATAAAGTAGGTATGATTATTTTGCAATATACTCGTAATGGGTTACTTAAATGAAAATTACTGATATTTGCAGAATTATCGATAGCATAAATCACTCGAAAATAATAGTGAGCTTTCTTGGAAACATTCGAATATAAAGTGAAAATCATAACACAGATAATAATTAATTACGTCGTAAAACTAAACAGAGTATAAAATATATAGTTTATCGTACGGAAAAAATTAGAACCGCAACACAGGATTAGCACTAAGTATTTAATATTTGAATACATTAGCATAGCATTCTGCACATGTGTGTGTATGTGTGTGCGAACAGCCAGACACTGCCCAGATTATTACCTTGACTCAACTTAACGCAGACACTGCTTTTGGAGATGTTAATTAAAATAAATTATAATAATGAATGCAACGAATTCAAACTCAGATAATTTATATTTGCAAAATGTGGCGAATTTTTAGAAACACGTTAAATGAAAATTGGAGAATGTGAAATAAATTAATTCGCGTCTCAATAATACACGATACTAATGCTTCATGAACAACAGGACAAAACCTTTTTTTAATGTAAGTAAAAAGTGACAATAATTTCGCAAACACTTTGGTTCTTTATAGATACATCTCTTGCCATTGTCACTATTGTGGAAGGTGAAAACTATTGCAATTAAATTAGTTTGAACAATCAGAAAGAATGACAAATTTTGCCGTAATAGGGTATTTGACAGATTTTAGAAAATTATCTCAAATTGTTCAATATAACATAATACATTATGCAGTTTGGTTAATTCTTTGTAAATATCTCTATTTTCTATGAAAATCACCTTCAAAGTTTAAATGAACAAAAAAGCCGCGAAAACGCTAATACGCCATTTTAAATAGGTTATGACGTCACCTGGTCAAATAACCATACTAAGCTGTCAATGCTGTCATTGCGTATATAATGCGTGTAATTTTAAAATAATGTTATGGCTTAATTGGTTTAAAAAATTATATACTTTTAAGCAAACAACAGTTTGATCTATATTTTCATTGTAGTCAAATACCCTATTTAAATATTTAGAAAATTCTGTATGAGAAAAAATAAAAAACTTTTTATAAATGTTTGGAATCAGGTGTTTTCTATTAATTAACATATACCAAACCATTAATACTAACTTAGTGCATATAAGTTTCGATAAGCGAATACGTAAAAGACGGAGGATTTCATTCCACTGAAAACTGCCCATTCGGATGTCTCACTAAAAATCCAAAACACCTACCTAAAATTATGTGGATTTTGAAACCATCTATTGAAATATCAGCCATATTCCTTTTTGCTAAGTCACAGAGACAGAAAGACAACTCATATTTGTGGGAAATTAGTAACCTGACACGTCTCTACGAAAATAGAAATAGGTAGGTAATACTAAATATAGAAATAATCCCTAGCTTGTGGTGAGTTTAATTCTCTAGCCGTTTTTGCATGCAAACCAGTTTATCTAGATAATTTGTTGACCAATGATAGAAAACGCGAATTTTTGAACAGCCCTTAAATCACTGAAGGTAATCTTTAAAGGCAGTAAAAAACTGACAGACATTCGATACGCTATTTTTGTTTCAGTTCGCCGGATGAGTGCAGTGGTGCGATAGAAGACGCAGCGTTTTTCCATCAAGTGTCATCGATGTGACGCCGAGCTTCGAGGAGCTCAGTTGCTTCGCCTCAATGTGTCATAAGGTCAGAGGTTGAAGCCGACAGTACGTGATGGTGAGGTCGGTGCGAGGCGAGATCCTCCACCGCGCGACCTACTCAACACGCGGCCTTGACTCGCTGGCTCCGCGCGCGGTGCTGCCGGCACAGCCGAGCCGCCGCCGCCGCGAGTAACGACGCAGTATCGATGGCTCGAGAGCCTGATGATACAATTCTACTTCACTAATCACATACTAACATTACACTTTTTTGAGGCGACCATCTCTGTGCTCGAGGGTAGCAACACATCTGTGACTGAATTATTAATTACGAACGAGACTTTTACTAACAACAACTAACAGGATTAACTGCTATTACCGTCCTTACCCCAGTCCTCATACTTGCTAACAAGTTTGTTAATTGGTTAGTTACCAACTAATGTTTTTTAACACCGTCTGCTAACTAGACTAACCATCCTAGTCCCCATTTTAGTCTTGTTCTAGGTCTTGCTCGCAGACGTGGCTGTCTGCTAGACATGAGGAATCCCGCGGAATTATTGCTACGTTTTCTACGATCGCGTATTCTGCGTGGTCCAACACGTGTAGTTTTAATACGTATTGTTAGAAGAGCCTCAATAAAAAGAAAAGGCCGTCAGCGTCACACCTTTATGCGTAGTCGTAGAAAGGTCTTATGAAAAAAATGTGCTTTGAAATTTGAATATTTGTGATGCTGCAATGCTGCAGCATCACAAGTGCAGCTGCAGTGAGTATTATTGTTAGTATTGCACGTCTGCATGTACATTGAATAAAGGTGTTTCGTGGTTTGAAAGGAGCATAGAATGTGAAAACCATACTAACTAAAAAAACTGGTATGTGCAGCCTACCCAATATCATTATTATTCTACTACCTAGCACTTGTATAGTATCGACTTTTTTTGCGATCACTCTAGTTTACAGTTTTAGTCTGAATACTTTCTAAGCAAAAGGCCAGATCAACTGCAATAATGCTGATTTTGTACGAACTTATGAAAATATAGAGGAAAACGTGTAATCGTGTATTCCTTTAACGCAACACCCGCCGCCGCACCGCCGCCGCCGCCGCGCCGTCGGGCTGTGAACGCAGCGAGCTATACACGTTTTGAACACGAAGCTCTCGACACGACACGCAGGGCCGTGTTCCAGCTAGAGAGGGCGCGGCACCGTGCCGCATTGTGCGCCGAGCCGGGCCCGCCGACCACCGAGTGAACAGAGGCCGAGCTTCATACAAACTCGCCATGTGTCAGCCACGATAGTCCGCCGACGCATTCATTTCCACGGCAGCGCGGCGCGGCCTGGAGTGGCGCGTGGGTGAGGTATAATGATCATCGCTCAAACGGACAGACGAACGGCTCGGCTCTGCTTTACGGCATCCACTCGTTATTAATGGTGCAATATGTTCATCGGGATTAATATCGACGATTACAGTTTGTTCGTTCGTTGCTCATCATCATTTCAACATCCCCGGGATATGGTTGATTCTGGTAGGCGGCACGAACTGCCGTGCCGAAAAGACAGATTCTGAATCTGTCCCTAAACCCTGTCCCTGAATTCCCTGCTACAAATCCTTAGTACCTACTTACATTACGCAAAGTGGGTGGCTCTAATTACCGAGTATCTTATAAAGGTTGTTCCTAATACCAAAAACTTAATAGGTAGTAGACAGTAGGGACTAATGTAGCTCAGTTAGTATAGCCTAACGGACTAAGCATCGTAAGCTAACAGAAGTAAAAAATAAAATGTACTGAGCGTTTCACTCATCGCCGATGATAATAATTATTAGTTAATTAAACTATTGCTTTCAATGTGTCAAGACAGTTGATCATGATTTCTACACCGCCGCGGCGGCGCCATTTTAAAGTGCTTGTATGAAGTTAGCCCTCTGTACCGTTCTTTCCTCACGTGGCCGCACTTACCCAGTCGTTAGCCGCTAGCCGGATTAGTATTCCACCAGTAAAAGTAAATGTCAGAGCTTAGTTTAATGCGAAGGGCCTCGTGGGATCAAGAATCACTACCTCGAGCTTTTTATACTGTACATCTCCGACGCATATTTCTGTTTTCCTCTCATCTCTCATCTGACACACTCATAACACACTAATACGTTAAAGAGTTCAAGCACTCCAACCTCCGTAGTGAAGTCATAATTATGTATGTTGTATATCACACATGCAGTTAAGTATTTCAACATATATACTTAGTTTGGTACGAGCTTCAAAGTTCGATTCCGTAGGACCAAGTGTTTATTGAGCCTTTAAATAAAAATTGCCGTTTCATTGAACTACATATTATTATATAAGTATATTACTATATTGTACGCACATTATTATACATCTACGCTAGCAATAAAAATTTAACTATCAACAACTTGTATGACCTACCACAATTGCATCGTAATTATGCTGACAGACAGCTAAAAGAATGCCTATTAGTGCATTGGAATACACACGCTTTGGATTCCTGTGACCTGCGCAGCATAATATTACGTCATCAAACTGCCCTTGAAATTGATAAAATTGAATTCTTTTCATTTCAATGTTAAGTATATTTTTATTACGATGCGACCACGTGGCACGTAGTTACAGCAAAAGCTCCTTATTAGCGGGGGTTACGTTCCACCCACATGCCGCTACAGAAACCGTGAATGGGGAACGGTATTAAAAGAGATACATTCCGACGTACAAGAAAAAATGTTTTTTTTTTATGGCAGTTTCAATTTTAACTTTAAGCGGCAGCACTACTTTTTTGCGCGTCGGAACTACTTTTTCTATCCTGTGACTAGACATTTAAAATTAAGAACAAAGCAAAAGAGACATGTCTTAATCAATCAAAATTAAATAATGCTACACACTCTTGACCCCACACTATGATTCCGTGTGTCATGGGTGCCATAGGCAACACACAAGAACACACAACCAGAACGAAAACATTCAACATTTCATTCAACAACATTAATTCCATCATTCAAATTTCCGCTTCACTTAGTCGAACCCAGGACCCTTGGTACGGCGATCCGGCATGCAACCATTGCGCCATACTGGTATTGCAATGACTACCTAGTGATAGTTAAATTAAAATAATAGTAAAATACTTTAGGTAGTACCAATAAGTCACATTTTATACAGAAGACGCCGAACCTTTTTACTTTTACCGACTACATCCGCGAATAAAGAATTTTTAAGCCGCGAATAAGGAGCTTTTACTGTACTGCAGTTCAGCAACGAGTTTTTAATGTTAGCATCTCGGCTTTTGTATTATATTGAACGATGAATGATTCACTTCTACGTCGCTAGATTCAATTCGCTCGTTTCATTCAACATGAAAGGCAAAAGTGCTGTGTATTTTTGACCTTGCCATAAAAGGAGCGGTGAATGTTATCTACATGAGAATCAAATTGTTGACAATCTTTGAAGTTTACAGTTGACACTTGCCGCCGCTCAACCGAACCCAACGAGACAAATTCTGACGTAAAGGTAAATGTTCCAAGCAAAATTGTTTCGTTAAACTGGGTATCTACTGCACACCTAATAATAACTAAAATACTACTTATACTCTTCCGTCTGCTCTGTTTGGAATGCTGTAACTACTTTACAGCTTTTTTTTACTGAATATAATTTAGCGCTTGGCTACTGTCCCACCTGATGGTAAGTGGCTGGACTGCATTTTACTTATTTCAGATCAGTGTGGGAGCAACCTTGCCTTTTCTAACAACACCAAGTTAATACGTAGTTTATTCATCCAACATCACTTTTCGTATCATTTCAGCATTCTATCTACCTACTCCCTCAACATATACATAAGAGTGTGCTCATGTGTGCCACGTGCTGTACATGAGTAGCTGGCGGAGCTCCGGGCGGGGGCGGGGCGCGGGGCGAGGGGATATCAAATTATACTTGCAGCATGGGTAAAATGCGTGAAGCACTGATGAATTATAATATCACTCAATTCCATGTTATTTTAATTCTTTCACGACATTAAAATATACTGTGATGTGCTGTGGCGGCGAGCGCAGGTATTATGCGGCAGATTTATAAATACACAGCATTTGAATACGTAAACAAGCATTCAGTCATCAACACCTGTAGGTAGTCATGGGAATGACCAGTTCGTTGTTCGCGGGACCCGGCCTTCACTTTGTATATGATGTCGATCCAAGAAACCCTTGCACAAAAGAATAAAGGAGTTCAAAGAAATTTGATTTACATCACATGGGCTGGGTTGTATACGTCTCCTCTGAGGTCCAGCGAAAGTGTCACTGTCAATCGATTGAGTTGAGTAGGCGACTGTAACTTAAACCTTTCGAGCCCCTTGATTACTTGGTGTGAAAATTGTGTGTCCGAGACCTATTCTAACCTAACGTTAGTATCGAAGGGGATGTTCGTGTGACCATTATATGTATAGAGGCATATTTATGTGATACTAATTAGTATTGTGATGTATGTACGTATTAGGTAAAGTGGTAAGGGGAAGCGGGTCATATCAGCGCTCGCTAACCGCGAACAGGCGATATGGAGCGGCGGGCGGGTGAGGTGCCGAGCCAGCAGCCGATAGCCAGTAGGCAGTGGGTGATGTCACCAGCCGCTCGCACCATTACCTCGGATGCCCTGGCCTCGCAGCTCGCGGGACTGTAAACTGTTCCACTTTTAAACGAATCTTACTATTTTAGAGTGAGCAACAAATACTAGTGCATGAGGAAATAGTGTTGAAAGCATCAGAATGCCGCCGGGGTTCGGGTGGAACGCTATATTTGTATACGTTTGGAGATCTCAAACTTCATAATTTATCAATTAGAAAGTCAAGTAGGTATTAGACAATGTTTGTTTGTCGAATAAAAATATACTTTTGCGGCACGATTAACAGACGAGTCGTGCTACAGATTATATCTATAAATTAATAATAGTCGGGTAGTCCATAACATGTTTTTCCAATCCTGATAGAAGTTGTGACTGCTTCAGAGGTATTAAATAATTTATACCTATCCACTATTAAAAATTTTAATCACTTAATATACTATCCCCTATCCCTGATGACTGTTATTGATATGAAGATACTTTTTAGCAATGTCATTTTAAATTGGAACCACGTGTCCAGGACCTCAGTACAGCACCTCTTATACACAAAGAGAGAACACAGTTTCCAATCATTCATTTCATCTACAACCATCCCACTGATGGGCTCTCACATTTCAATCAAAGATGCAAATCAGTTGCAGTCTGCGCCGCGCCGACTGCGTCAAGTGTCGAAACGTGAAGTCACTTTACAATCGACGTTTTACACGGTTGCATAACGCGAGGCAAAAAATTCAAATGAACATGTTGATTAGGCAAGGCGCGGAGCCGCGGCCGTAGCGGGCTGATAGGCCGGAGTCAAGGGCCAAAGTTCAATGTTAGAGCCACCACTACGCGGCTGGCGTCAGCTCCGCCGCTTCCAACTTTATGAAAATCTAATGAGCGACTACAGAACCAATTGGTGCCCCAGTCACAGCTTGAAGGCTGTCCGAGTATCGATCTTCCTTATGTATTTATGTAGATCTCAGGTTTGGATTGTACAAAGCTTTATCCAATCTCACGTCTTGCACAATGTCCTGACTCTAGATCACCTGTTTGACCACTGGATGAGGCAGTACTTGTGCATAATGGTATCATCCTGCCCAGCTATGAGTATAACGGTCTTCCTACAGTAGATTTTCGGTTATAAAAGTTCTGTTACGCAGAAAAGCAGGAAACTAGATTAGTTTACTGATTTCAAAATAAATGGACAATCAATCCACTGGTAGTTACAGACTATGGATATTCATAAGTAACCTCACATATAACATCACTCCTATATGCAATTAAGTCACAACAATAAATAGTGAACAGTGAATACTGCTACAGTATCTACTAGAACCTATAACTTCCAACACAGGGAGTGTTGATAGACTAGCATATTGCATGAACACAGGACAAGGAGTAATCATATGATTAGCCTTGAGAACAAACATGTATGTGTATATGACACATAAATATCAGTCTCTGCCAGAGTGCTTTACTTACAGGTTAGCAGAGAAGAGACCTCTGACATTGCATTATTATTACCCATTTGTTTTGTAATATTTTTAAAGTGAAAGTTTGTAAATCGATCATACCAGGGCGGCATAGGCGTCTTAAGTTCCTAACGATGAAGCCCTTTTATTTAGAATAATAAAAAATGACACAGAAATGTCTACACTTAGCACAAAATAAACCTGGGACGTTTTTTTAGCAGGGAACAAACAAAATCTACCAAATGTTGTTGTAGTTACGTGGTTGTTTATAACGGCTATAAAGGCGTGAGATACGAAGCCCCTGAGTGACAGGAACACAACTCTCAATTCAGTTATAGTCATTGGGATAACCCAAACCTCTGAGCAAAACACAAAGTTGGTGC
The DNA here is from genome assembly GCA_905404295.2 of Ochlodes sylvanus. Taxonomy (NCBI): domain Eukaryota; kingdom Metazoa; phylum Arthropoda; class Insecta; order Lepidoptera; family Hesperiidae; genus Ochlodes; species Ochlodes sylvanus. The sequence continues at coordinate 163,938 of FR990146.1, read as the reverse complement.
CGCATAGTCATACTGGTTGCGTTTGTTTGACTGGTTCCAGGGACAATATGAACCATCCTTCTTGTATCGTGGTAGCAAGAATTTCGCTATAATAAAATCTCACATAAACATGTGAGTCTCCAACATAATTAACAACTTATGTTGCAAAAAATATATACATGAATTCCTTCCACATGATACTTTGGTTCACATTCAACTAACACATAGATTTAGTAGCATTTTATTATCACACTACAAGGGATACTACATTATTATTTTATTTATATTATGATGCAGGTACAAAGCATTTTATGTAAATAAATTATCTATTGAGCTCCATAGACGAGTGGATCAGTACAGCAATGTTGGTGCATGTGTGTGTTAAGGTCAAGATTCTCTATTGTTTTACATTTACATGTAAATTTGCTAAATGTTACTACAATGCCGACGGTATTGTTACTAGCAAGTAGTAAAATAATATTATATATCTAAATATGTTTTCCAGCTTAGCCTTCATTGAAATAAAAAGTACACAACCTTATAAAAATTAACTGACTTTGTAATTGTTCAGATAACAGTTGAATACTTGTTCAAATATTTTGTTTGTAAATAAGAGTGAAGTATAAACTTTAATAATCATTATTTTTTGTGGTTTAAGTATTTTCTTAATCCTTTGTGTGTGCATATTTACACTAGCTAGAAATGACAAATATCTTTGTGCCTACCATGTGCTATATGTAAATATATTCATTTATTTAATTATTTATTTATAATGTCTATCTTTACACCTACTCTGCATATTATGTCATGTGAGTCATTGGTACAGACAAACATTGAGTATTTTGAATAGATACAGATTGATAAAATCAATAATATTTGCTTGTGATATGCAGTTGCACAGGTGTGAGGTGCACAAGAAATTATCATATATTGTCATGTAACTCTGTAAGTTCAACAAGTTTAGAGAAAAATTACCATACTCCTTTTGCTATACAATTTGCACTCCAGTCACATGTGACTCAGCATTCAATCACTGCACTCATACTTCACTTTCATCTAAAATGATGTAACATAACATTGTAATTTGTAATCATTATGCAATAAATAATTATTAACTGTGTTGTTTATATTTTTTCCTTATTTTGGCCGAAATTTGTGTGAACACTAACTTGAGAACCCGATCTATTTCACATTTCCTTTAGACTCCCAAAGAATAATGACTAAGGAGTAGCATGGCAACAGCCAACTTCTTATTATTCTATCCATACATAATCCAAGTCAATCTCCTAGCAACTGTCAATAACCCAACATTACAGGGTCACTTGACTCACTTGTAAATAATTTAAGTACCTAATTTTCCAAAAAATATCCATAAATTTTAAAAATTAATGATAAGTAAAGTCTGTAAAGTTTAGATTATTTCTTAAAAAACAAAATTCGAGATGGTGTTACTTATAACAGGTAGACCAATGATTAGCACAGGGCACCGTAACATCAATACTGATGTGTTAAATGAACCTTAACCAACCTCAAATATTTTATTTGCAACTTTTATTGGTAATGTAATTTTGTTTTGAGGTAAGATGTGACTCGAGCAAACTAAGTGCCGAAAAGACTGCAATGACCACTAGCGGGGGTCTCATGGTGCCAATGCATAACATCTTTTGATGTAAAAGGATAATAGGATGTGATATAAAATGTGGGGTGTATGGTGAGGTCAGCAGTGGTCCAGAACTGGGCCAATACCAATATCTGGTATATTCAGATACTGGTATGGCCAATATCTGGTATGGTCAGGTAAATTATCTGTTAAATTATGGACAGATTTGGCACAGAACTGCTTGAGAATCTTGCAATGGTGGAATGGCACCATTTTTATCCACCATTAATGATTTCAATGTAATTGCATCACTTCAGGCCACCACTACATTAGGCCAGCTAGACCCACACCATGCACTCAACGTGTTCAAATCAGTGGTAAATAATCATGATTTTCTTATATCTACTGAATGGTGATGTAACTTGTACCTACTGTTTATTGTAATGTATTCATTGTCATTATTATACTGTGATTCATATGGGGAAAAGTAATTTTAACCACATACCCAACTAATTGACAGAACTGATGTTGCTTTAATAAATTGTTCTATGATAAAATTGTATTAATAGCTTGTTGGGAAATTTTATTATGAAAAGAACAATCTAATCACTGTAGCTGTGTGTCACATGTGTTCTTTGGGGTTTGGAAAGACATGGCTTTAGATAAACAGAAACAATTTTAAGAGTTTCACTCAAAGACATCCGTTGTGTACTCGTAATAATACGTGGAATCATTGTAATGATACCTCAGACATTGAAAATTAACAAAGCTACAATAGAAATGAGTGTATTTGGTATGAATATCAGATATCCAGATTATTTAACACCCTTTATGACTTTGATTTTACATATTTATACTGTCATAATGAAATGTAACAGGAACATCACTTTTTAAATGTTTTATAATGGCATGCCCAAGCAGGTTTGCTCACTTAGCATTCAATGAATGGATATTATTCAAATTAGATTTACAAGTCAATTACTGCAATATATTTATGAAATTGTTCTATTGATACACTGAGTAATTGAGGAATAGCATCAATCATTAATATTTTTTTTATTTTATTATTAAAGTCCACTATTAAAATTTAAGCGGTTTAATTGAATAAAATAAAATACTTAGTTTGGTTTCAGAATGTTAATGCCTACTTCAGTTAATTAATATTTAATTGTACATCATCTGATACGATTATAGAAGCTTGTTAAATAAGCTTTAGTTAATTAAGTAGAAGCATTTCAATTACCAATATCTAAATCAATGCTATATAAGACATATATTTTTATTGTTATGAATATAATTGTCAGTGGTGTAGAAATATGGCATTCCTCTTTACTTTATGTAGATACAAATTTTGCAAGGACAGTAAACCCTGTTTCCTTATCAATACCAGTTTGTGGGAACAGAATTTGGTCAGTGGGGACTTTAGATTGTAATCAATATAATATATAAAACTGTTCATTACTGACTGACAGACAACCCATAGCCAAAACTACTGAACGCAACAAGCTGAAATTTGGCATGTATGTTCATTGGGGAGTACTAAGAGAGGATTTTTGAAAATTCCCCCCCTAAAGGGACAAAAAAGGGGATAAACTGAAACTTTCAATTTCTTCAATGGATTCACTTAAAGCTTAGTATATAGGCTCCTCAAGTGATGCATGTCAGCACTAAGAAAGGATTTTTGGAAATCGGAAGGCCGCGGGATTTTTTGATTTTGGAACAACCAAAGTCATACCTATCATAAATAAATTTAATCATAAGTCAGTATTTCACTAACTCACACATTAAGATACATATGGCATAATTATTCGTATGGATTCATTTCAATGGTAGTTGAAAGTAATTGTTGTTGTTTGTTCAATCAAATTGTTGATGTGGATAATTTTACCTGAAGTTCTTTAAGTGTAATTTTGGAATCAGAAGCCTGAAGAAGCTTTGATAGGATTACTTAAGCATTAATTATGATACCAATGATCTTAAATGTAGATCACAAGTCTTTTTAATATTGCAAATAAAAACTTTTTTATAAGTGTGATTGACAGATCATGTCATAATAAAAACATCAATGCATACACACAGCTGATCCAGCAAACATCAATAATGTATGGGAAATCCAAGATCCTACAATTTACCAAGCTATGTGTGTCACTGGCCAGTTGAGCAAGATCCTGCTTACAGTGTTCAAGTGAGTGTTTACATCACACATCACAGCAAATGTTTATCCTTTCAATCCACAATAAATTAACTTCAACATCACTCTTACCGCCACTGTTTCATTGTGTTCCTCTTCACTCACAGGAGTGAAACTAACAATTCACAACACCTAACCTAAAATCACAGGAACATTTCCAACTAGAAATATAAAGTAAACAAATGCACTTACATTTTGAAATCTTCACATCTGTGTTTCATCCTCACTTGGCTATTGAGGGCCACCCTCTCGCAAGTGATGTCAGTGATCCGTGCGTTTCATATCCTGCAGCAATACCTTTAGCATAGTGCTTGCACTGTACGTTGCTACGAGCAGGATACAATGGCATCCAATATGGTGGTCTACGTTCAACCTACCACTGATCTATTCCACACTCCAAAAAGCACATAACACAATAAACTATTCAATTACCAATACACTTGAAACTGGTGCATGGACAAGCTGACACAACACAGACTAGCTCCTGTCCCCTGCCACTCCCTGGTGCACTGAACACATGGCGCGAGGCACTGTCAACACTGCGAATGGTCTGCGGGCGACCCGAGAGCTGCTCCCGACGGCATGCTGACGTCCGACGGCAGCGCGACTCGCACTTATGGCACCGATTACGACCTAACCTCAAAACGCTCCGTAAATCGAGCGATTGACAAGCACAGATGTTTTGAAACGAGATAATATTGTCGCGACGACGACGCGGCACGAGTGTCGCACTCGATTTCACAAAGAACGCGAGAGCTGGCCGTGACGGGCTCGCGGGACGGATTCGTGGGCCAACGCTTTGTTTGAGTAGGTACGTAGTGGCAGCCTTCGCCGCGCTATACGTAGGTACGCGCGTACGTTAGGTATGTGTAGTGCACTACGTATATGCACCTAGCCATAATTCACTCGGGCGGTCGGGGAGCGCCAGGCGAGTCCGAGCGCGCGGCCGCCCGACACAAAGGGCGGCGCGACGGGTTCCGTGCGGCCCGCAAAAACTGTAAACACGACTCCGATTTACGACCGTAGTCGAGGATCATTCACTGCGCCGCGCTGGGCGCAGGGCGCAGGGTGCAGGCGAAGCGGTCACGCTCGGCCGCCGCGCTACGAGATCGTATCGCCTGCTCGCCCGCCGCCCTGCCGCGCGACGTCGCCTCGTCCTCGCCTCACGCTCGCGGACGATCCGACCGCTCCGAAATGGCGCAACGCCGCGGAGGCCGTGACGCCGCACGACCGAGAGAATGTCGGCATCGCGCTAGAGCGAGAAACGAGCGCGCCCGCTCGTTTCGCAACTTTGGATGGGCTCGCGGGGACCAAAATAATCCACCACGTAAGAACGCGAGCGGAGCGGCGGGCCCCGGGAGCGCGGGGGCTCGGGACGCGATACTCACGGCCTGGCCGCTCGCAGCGGGTCGGCGGCGGCGTCCATGGCGCGCCCAGGCCCTGGCCGCGGCCGGGCTCCGGGCCGTCGGCCGAGCGACGCAACACTCTCTCCGATCTCACTCGGAACGTGCCGAGAAACACCGTCGCACCATTTCGACGACACTGCACATCGACCGCGACACTTTAATACGCGTATAAACACTCCGCGAACGGTGTTTTGTTACATCGGTTGACTTTTCTTTGAAAAATCAATATACATTTTCCCAGAGTTAGACGGACGAGTCGATGTCCAGCGCAGGTTATGTGCGTGAAGTTTGCAAGCTTTTTTAGCGCACCGGTGTTACCAACATTTTTTTGCCCATTTTTTTGTTTGGGTGTTGTGATTTTTTTTTAGTGATTTGTGATGCACTTCGGGTTAGTCTCAGAGCGTTGGGTCTCGCATAATACTCGCATGCGCGGACAGTGGCGCCACAGTTTCACATTGTGGCCGTAGACCACGGATATTTTACGATAGCGGTAAACTTTAAGTTGAGTTACGTTTTGAGCCTGTGATGTATCTAATTTTAAATAATTATGATTAAATGAAATTCAATATCTCATTACAATTATTTCACACAGCTCCTGGGTATATACCATTTTATTAAATAAGTAGGTACATGTTTGGTACTTTTAACACCTGTGCAAATTGATGTAAAAATCTATCAATAGCTGCTATTTATCTATTTGATGTTGATAATAGTTAACAATATTTATCGTTATAATTAAATAATTAAAATAAAACAAATTACACATAACATTAAACCGTTTATTATTATTTTGATATTTGTTATGTCCTGAAACTTATTATTATTCATAATCATGTAGGTTCATCATAACATTTTTACAAAAATTATATAAAACATAAGTAGGTAGATAGAAGAGTGGATGTTTCCATATAGCGCCTCGTCTGTGTAGATAGTGCGATTCAGGATTAAGTTGGAGGAGTTGAATCTCACTTTAATCATAAAAAGTGAAGAGATCACACCTCCACTTAACCCTTCACGCTTAGTCTTCGCAGAAGTCAATGTTGAGAGCAGGTATACAGGCACGAAGGTACGTTCGTCGGAGACTCCAAGCGTGAGCTGGAAAGATAGATCTGGCAGCATTTTGGCTTCAAACTGTCAAGATCCCCTGTCCAACTCAGACGTGAAGCCGAACGTGTCGCCACGCCGAGCTCTGAAACGTTCAGTAAAATATTAATACGATGTGAAGGATGGCCGTGTTTGCCCGATGTGACAATCGGAGTGCGCGCGAGTGGCAGCCGCTCGCCGTGCGGGGCGCTATCACCACTCGAAAAGGTGCGGCTAACGTTCTCTGATAAGAGCACTGCTTTTACCTGTCTCGCGTAATAATTGTTCATAAACGTACTACGAAATTATATACAATCCACCCAACCTTACTTTAATTTTGAGGATAATGAAATTTATAAAGCGAGATTAGTCTGACGAGCCGAGCGGCCACATGTGCCATTGATTCACCATATGTCGTTACGTAATAATTATTTTGTCACCACAGCGACACTTTTTACTAGCGTATGTAGAGCGGTTAGACTTATTGGCACATCGATGCAAAAATACAATTGATAATATTACAATAGACATTAGTGTTCGCGTTCACAAAGTTCATCAAACCGTCATTATCACCGGCCACGTCAGCATCGAGAGACCTTTCGAGCAGAGTAGGGGGAAAACGGAACTATCACTTGAAAATGGAAGTACTAAGTTAACTTTATATCGCGGTTAATACTGATGCCCTCAATCGTTACCCTGAAGCCTGATCCCGGGATCAGCGGAGCGGCACACAACCTGGATTACACAGTCGATCTTAATCACAGCGCAAACTTCGATAGAGACCCGATCGATCGATGGCCCCATATTTATACACTCGATGATATCTTCAGATACGATATCAGGGAACCGACGCCGCGACGCGAGGTACGAACATTCACCATGATCCTGATAAGATTCGCTGGAACTATGAAATCGATTGGTCCTCGCTGGCCATATCGGCCGCGTAAACACTCCACTCGGCCAATCGGCGAGGTATAGATGATAAGCGGCTTATATCTTCGAGCGGAGTGTCGTGTCACGGCACGTAGGGCTCCCGTAGCGGCCGGCGCCCCCGGAGCGTGCGGGCCCGGCGCAGCCAACCCGCTATCTGCTTGCACGTCTCCATCTCGATGACTAGTTGTTTACACTGGAGATACACGTTTATTACGCTGTATCTCGTTAGCAATTAGATAATTTTACTATTTCTGAAATGCAACAAACAGAACAGTAAACCATAGCCGAAGACTCAACTGGCCTATTCCAGAAAAATAATCTTCAGACCAATGTGTATTGGTTATTAGTACGGTAATGTTGCTTTCTATTCGTGTCTCCTGAAGGAAGCCCAATATTAATATGATTATTAAGCCTTAAAAGGCAGAACTTGATTTTGATTAAATAATCATATTCAAACAAATGTACTCGTAGATAAGTAGGTTTCATAAATAATTTATTAAACATCACCGCCAATGATTTTGTAGCTTGGTATGCATTTCCCAGAATTGCGTAAAAATTTTCACGTACATAGGTACGGTAACTAAAACAGGTAGGTACATATGAGGTGATAGTACGTGGAAGAATTTCGACATGATAGATAACGTGGCAAAGGCGCATATCAAACGGTGTCATTTGATAAGACACGAGGTGTGTGCTTTCTGGAACACAATAATATAGACAGGTGTAATAGGTACAATGGTACATGTATCAAACAATTTGGCTAACACTGAACTATAGACAGAGCAGGAGATAGACTAATTATTTAATTAAAGAGTTTGAGCAAATTGTCTTGAATAGTTATGATACATTCGTGTGTGCATACAATGGGATTTAATAACAAATAAGCTATTATTGAAGACATCATTAAATCGTATCGTTTCGGGTAATTCGTATTCGGGCTGAGGCTGAGGCTGATACAAAGTTGAACGACCGGATGGCCCGTATAGGATACAGTCGGTACACAATGAAAGCGAGCTCCGTCTCGCGGGGTAAGAAGTTTGGTGAGCAGCAGAAGGTGGTCGGTGGAGGTGCGCAAGTTCAAGAGGGGTGACAGACGCGGCCGGGGGCGGCGGCCGGGGGCGGCGGCGGCGGCCGGGGGCGGCGGGCCGGTCGCCTCGCGGCCGTGAACTGGAACTTCGGAAACTTGTGCCGTATTGTGTTTACATTGAACTTTGTTATGTGGGTTAAAGTTAAGCCAGAGTTCAGCGGCGTGTGTGCCGCTCGTTTCACTCGATTGCAAAGTTGACTCGCAAGTTTGTCCTATCGATTTTAATCTCATGTTTATCAAATGGTTCAAGGTTCCCTGCAAGCCGTCTGCCCTGCACTGAGCCAGGGTGCTCTCTTGTCACTACACGTGAAGACGACCGCTTACTTTCATTTTTTTTTAAAGAAAGAAAACACATTTATTTTGCCACAATGATAATGGTACTGACATAATGCAATTACATAGGATCCTATACCTTATAGCTACATAATTTATTTCTGCATCATACTACGTGGCAAAATAGAGCTTTGCTCAGCATGTGCCATCGAACTGGTGGGAACCACAACTGCTGGTTTTCATCGCACACCTCTTTGATCTCACGTGTTTCGCGATGTGGTAGTAGCTCCAATAAAATGTAGGTACCTATAATATTGCAGGTACAATACAAATTATATGGATATGACTGTGATAATATAATAATAATAATAACTTTATTAATGAATATAGTGACTTTGTACTAGTAATATCAGATTAATTCACTTTTATGCTTGATGTAACTTGTTTCATTTATAATTTACAGAATTAAGCAGGTGGTACGTTAAAACATAAGTAAATTATTCCAATTTCTTGCTAACGCGGACCAAACACAGCCTACAGGACAGTATAACCGTAAATAAAGTTCATCTCATCTGTAAAATATAAGAAGATGTATCGTAGAATGACATTAAAAGTTACTTTCACACATTTTTACCTACGTATTAACCCCCATTTTTTATTATTGTATTGTATTGTAGCTCTCAAACGGATGTACCGATTTCGATGCGGTTTTTTCATTTGAAAGCAAGTTTCCTTGCGGTGGTTCTTAGCTATGTTTGGTTAATATCGGTCCAGCAGTGTAAGAGTATCAGCTCTTTTCCAAAATGATGTAAGGAATTTTTGACGTATGATTACTCGATTAAGTGGTTCACGCGTGCCAGTATAATCGTTTTACTTTTTATGGGTTGTTCCTTAAACTAAGTATTTTTTGCGTCGGGGTTTTTTAAATTTTAAATTTATATTTGAATAGGTAGGTACTTTCGAGCAAGTACGAATGATGAAAAAATAATACTAATGAATAAAGTAATAAAGTAGATATCTTGTAACGATAATTTTCATACGTTATTTAATCTCAATCACATTTTTAATCATTCGTAGTAATAATTGAACACCCAAGTATATATCACAATCTTAACCTTCAAATTGTTGGAGTTGATTGATAAGGTAAAGCAAGTAGTACAAAACAGTAGTAGACAGATCTTAATTTTTATGTTGTGATACTTGTGATTAAAATTATAACTACTAAAATACGTGTAACCAATTGACTAACACGCGTTTGGAGTTACGACATTAGACGATGCGACGTGGTGCGAGCGCATCCCCGAGCGTGTCCCTGTGCCCTCTCTATAGTCGCTAGCACAACTTTGCCCTGTGCACCGCACTATCCCTACTAATTACTAGCGCCACTAGATTTTGGTTACAATTTTAATTAATGTTATTCCGAATATTATTACCGTTTAGAAGTTAAAGTCAGTTGTTTGCATCCATTGAGCCAAAAAAAGCAGCCCGCTCAACTTGGCTCTTTCTTTCCGAAGTGTATCCTTGGAATTGGAATACATTTTCAGTTGTTGGGAGATATCCTGCTAGGAAGCAAGGCATCCTAGCAAGGGTGGGTAAATAAAATAAAATGTCGCCAAGTTGCATCAGTAGTTCACAGTATACGAAGAAGTACATTCGGGCCTCAGCTGAGTCAGCTGTGGTTCGAGCTATCAGTACTCGGTCACAGCACTGAACAGGGACGGAGTACTGGTGATAATGTGTTGCTCGTACGAGATTACTTACGTACTATTTAGTATTATGTTGTAAACTTGGCCTATTTCTGTATTGGTCTATATTTGTTTGAAGGATGGATCCACCATTTGAATTTGAATTTTTATTCGAAATCGATTTTTAATTTTTCGAAAGAACTTGGGAATTGGATGGATGACTACTTGTGGAAAAAATGTTGGTCTTTCGAGCTTCGGAGGACATTTTAGGACCTTTAAGTGGTAACCTGTAGGCCACGGTGGAGGCTTTCGGGTTACGTAGATAAAATTTCTAGCGCTTGGGTTATGCTCGGAGAAGCGGGATTATTATGCTCTGGAAACCCAAACGATATGTGTGGGTACCACTGGGTACACCTCGTTTGGGTTCTCTACAGAGTCTAACCTAAGTACAGAAAATATTTAACCTATTGTTACTTATCTAAATTTTTATATTTTCCTCACACCCTGTGGATATGTCGCAGTATACACCTTGCGTGTGTAGTAGGTACACACACACACATACATTAGTCTGCAAGTTTCGTATCAACATAATATCCCAATAATAATAACTTAGTAAAAAAATATAAACATACTTAGGGTTGATGTGACATCATTCAGCCCCAAAAGAGTTAAATTTTGTGTAAAGCAGTGCCAGTCTCACTGACTGCATGTGAAGCTGCCAGTAAACGTATTATTACAAATACCTATTTTGTGAATTTGTGATTGCATGCATTGGATGTGATTGTGACTGTTGTGAGGAAACCACCACGACAATGTTTATTGTTAAATTTCCTCATCCCTGTTTACCGTTGTGTACCGTAGGCGTAGGTAGGTACTTAAATAACAACGTTTAGAGACATCAGACATGGTATAGCTTGGATTTTGCTGTTAGGAAACACAAAATGAATAGAAAAGAGAGGATTATGTAGTATGGAAAATCCGGTTGGAACAAAGTTCCTTTCGCAATAAGTAACTATTAAAAAACATGCACAGATGACAAATACTACTTAAATTAACCATTTTTGAAATAATTACCTAATTTTAATTTAAAAAATGCGTGTACAGTAATGTACCTTCAAGAAGTAAATTAGATTAGATTGCGGCCACGCCCCCTTTTCGAGTTACACTAAGTAAATCCCAAGGGAATATAATTTGTAAGTGCAAAATCTTATTAATTAAAAACAACATCAAGATTATATAATTAAATCGATATACTTACCAACTCAAAAACGATTTTGATTTCATTTATGTTGTGTTCTGATATTGTCACCCAGTCGCTTTATCTTAAAGTGTGGCAACCAAAATATTTGTGGGATTAATAATCCCCATATTTTTGGCTGGTAAATTAGTTACGGTGATTGTGAAATGGTTTGAACGTTGGACTCTTAGATAGGGGGACCTGAGGACAAATCCAGGACGTACGAGTACTCCGATATTTTTTTATTCTGTGCGTTCATTGCCTTGTGAGGAAACCTGCAGCAGCACTCCTGACTCCTGAGAATCTCCATAATGTAGTCTATGGTGTTGTGGACTATGGCATCGCAATCTTACATCGTGAGCGGAGACTCGAGCCCAGCGGTTATAGGTTCTGATGAATGAATTAAATTACAATAGCGTCAAATTATTATGATGAAATTACCTTGAACCTACCTGCTCACGGTTCCAAGTTGTCATTAATGTGCTTATCGAAGATACAAATGAATCAATAGGCAGCTATCAAAAACATAGAACAACTAAGATGAGACAAGTAGGTGTGTAATATTTAATTAAATAATTATTATTATAACATTTTATCGTTATCGCTCTTGCATTTGACTGGATTTGATTTTAATGTAATGTGGATTTTTTGAATGCATGGAATTTTTTGTGGTATCGCACATTGACACTGTAGGTTAACCTGTAATGTCATTGTGTGTAACGATAATATAAATAAATATTTCCCGATCATAAATTCTAATCCGAACCCAGAAAGCGGAGTAAGTACCTACCTACTCGTAAGTATTATCAGAACACAAAATAGTAAGTACAATAATTGTATTTTCGAATGGCCGAGAGTTTGCAGAAAGATATCAAAGTCGGACGCATCGGTTTTCGACACACTATCGCAGATAAGCGCCACACCTGAACCTATTTTTCTGTTATCATCTAAGTTGGTCTCAATAAATTTTCACATGAAATTTCTGTAGTGGGTTTACGTCAGTAATAATAATAATATGTGATTTATTATTGTGGTTTCTCTAACATTCACCGTGTCATTCACCTGATCCGCGCTTGCGGCATCTATAAATACTTGTAATTGTTATTTTCTTAATTAATTTTAATTATCAAGTTTGCTGCGATTTCTCTTACTTGACGTAATTGAGCATAATAAGGATTTTTTAAAAATATTATTTAAAAAGTAGAAATTAGACTCGACTCAGTATTATTTATGAGATTCAGTATTATTTAGCTCTTGAGATTTTGAGGTTAATATTTCCATGTTTTATTTGCAATTAAACCTATGTTGTAATGATCTGGGGACACGGTTGTGCCCCCGCCAAGACGAGCCAAGCGAAGCATAAAGGCAATATTATATTATGTATCTTGTCTCGAGGCGCTTCGTAGTTTTTGAACCCTTTGAACAAATTTTTCAGGATATGTCAATAGTGGACTGATTAAACATATAAAGTTTTAATTGCTCAGCTCTTATACTTTAGATTTTATTGATATCTAAAAAACACCGATTTCGTCACTGACTCACTGATTATCATCAAAATTCTTAAGGTAACCTATTTCCTAAAGTCCTAGAAAGTTGAAATTTGGTATGTAAGCTAGTATTATTACACTTACAACAATTCTTAAAACTTGGAACTTTTACCCTCCAACGCCTTCAACTAGGGGATGGATGTTTGTAATGAGAAACATTTGATAACACCTAAAACTTTTATATTTAAACATAATAAAATAATTTTATGCCCTAACGGCACCTCTTAAAAGTGCAAGAAATACACCCCAAAAAACATGGAAAAAATGAAAGAAAAAATATTCCTATCTTTATTTCTTAGAATGTAATTAATAATTTCTTCTTACTATTATGAGTTCTGTGGACTGTGGTGCGTACAAGTGATAATATTTGTTTTTTTTACCCTAATCGATGGCGCCAACCTATTACCACGGTAATAAATATTACCGTGATACCGTGCTATTACCAACAATGTGTAGTTTAGGTATAGGTAACTGATATTCATTATTTGTGTACCTACTTAATCTGTTTTTCAAGGATATTATTATATACTTCTTTATCGTTTCCTCAGATTTCACACGTGACAGCTTATGATTACTTATTGTTATCTATCATTAAATCGATTCTTATTTTAAATGATTTCAAAAGATGAAGTACTTTGATGAAAACTTCCGCTGGATGTGGAATCAAATTTTTCATGGTTATCGAATGGTGGACTTGACAATTATGCAAACTAGGTAACGTTGCACGATTATAAATATTTAAGAATGAGTGAGCGTAGTCGTAGTGCGTCACGTTATCCACAGCCACAGGCCACATAGTGGTACCTTGCCCTTATCTCGTTTTTTACACTTTATTTGTTGAAGGCGCACGATAATGATACAGATAAGTGGCAGTCGACGGCTTTATCGCTGCCTATCGCGCGAAAAGAGCTCGCTTCAGGAAGTTGCGCTGTGCTGATTTTATAAATTGTAATAATTAGACACACGGTCATACGATCATCAATATTTTGAGGTTGTTCAATATAAAAAATCCTTATAATTTTTCAGTTCGTTCAATTACACTTCAGTTACTACGTTTCAGTTGAGACACATTTTTCACCTTAATAAAATGATTGAAAAATATAACAATACTTTTTTTAGGTAGGTATATTCATCAAAAGAAGGTGCGTTCAGTTATTTTAATGACCCTCAGTTAGGTAACGAAGTTTTCAGCAGCTCTCCTGTGTAGTATTTTTGTCCCAAAATCATTCTTGATTTATTTCCACCTATTTACCATGAATCCCTTCCCCCTTAAACATGCAGACCGTCGAAGAATCGATCATGCCACGACCTACGTTGAGTTTGTATAAGAGAGATTCTAAGTACCTATCCTGTAATCTCAGCCCTCAAAAGTTACAGTCATTCCTTTTATGTTCCCTTAATTTAATAGTAATAAAGTAGAATTAGAGGGTTATTGATGAATTGTTTGAATTAGGAACCGATCATCGGTTCCTACATGGAAATATGTATAATTTAAATAAATATTATGAATTTCCTGATTATAATTGATTCATTTATATGACTTGTTGAAATGTAACTAAATAACTTTATTGAATTCAAATGAATTTTAATTCATTGGAGCAGTGCATTTCACTAACGCATTTGGGCGCCTGTCATGTTAGTGGTAGGTAGGTAATCTGAGATAAAATAGAACTTAAACTAAATACATTCCTAAACTTCTAAAATACATGCTTTCTATAATATTGTTTTTTATTTATCCGGTCACCAATTTACCAGATATAGCTTAACAAGTCTTCAAATGAGATGTGGAACAATGATGTGGACTTTTGGGTATTTAGAAAACTCAAAAAAGTGGATAAACGTAGTGATTATATTATGCTCAGTGAGAGTGGAGAGCAATGACAGCATGTCATTGCAGGCCTTGTGCATGAGCAAACCCGATTTTATTACTATACCCTTATACCTATAATAATATGTACCTACCTACCTAGAACATGAATATGTGCCATAATTAAAGTAAATTTTGAATTCATGCTTAAACTTACTTGGGGAAGGACATTAATCTTTATCACGTCGTATCTATCTCTATATTAATATAATGACCTAAGATAATGACATAGGTATCTACATATAAAACATTAATCTAACAAAATGGTTCACGATATTCTACTATTGCTATTTTCATAATAATAGATCACATGCAGACGTGTCTACCGCGCTAAAGTACGAACATTTCAAGTTTACAATGTTTTGAATATTTGCAATTTAACTGAAGTAAGTTTCTTCACAACCGTTGTATTCATTAATCAAAAGTTTGGCGCAGAGCCCCTGCCGCGCCTGCCTTCTCCGCCCACCCTCTTGTGTATTATAATATGTATACAGTTGTATATGCGCACAATATTGGGTCTCGCGTAATGCTTGTCATACTATGCGCTGGCAACACTAAACACAAAGGTCTATATTGACAAATGGCCGAGCTATCTGTCACTTTCATACTAAAACATGCTGAACTAAACTAAACTAAAGCCAATATTTATATCCATCGTGTGATTTATCGTATCATTTATTTTTGTTAATTAATATAAATTAGATATGGGTGACATTTGTCGTTTATGCTGTTCTACGAAGTTCGTAAATCACTATATATTTGACGAGGAGAATTCGGTGTATCTCAAAATGTCGTTATACTTACCGATTAAGGTATAATTGGATCTGCCATTTGAATGATAATATTTATGTGATTCTGTTATGTTAATATTGTGTTTATTTCTCACGATAGGTGGTAAGGAACGACCGGCTTCCACAGAAGATTTGTGACGATTGTTGCTGTAAGATAGATGAATTTTATGAATTCTACAATCGAACTATCGAAGTACAACACAGGTAAAGCTTAAATACAAATTTTGTATACGTTTAACGCCGCTTATTCAAATTTTATTAGTCCCTTTGAAGATTGTCTGTAAGTACTGATAACATTGACATATTTATTTAAATTTAAAAGTAATTTAAGTTTCTTTATCGTTTCCATATGAAACAGAACAGAGTTGTCATATTTGAATTTCAAAGATGTCGCATATCATTCCAGGTTACGTCTCGTGTATGCAACAGTCCTGCCACTAGATGACTCCGTGGATCTGACAGTAGTCAAGCAGGACACTTACTCTCCTCCACCATTACACAGCCTGTATAACAATCGGAGCACACAGACGGACAATTTAACCGACCTTAGTACAAAAGTTAACGATAGTTGTAGTAGCAAACAAGTTAAACTTGAACCGGTCTCCAAACCACCTTCACCAGTTAAAATAGAAAGCACCGTTGATGATTTCAACGATGATTACCTCCCGGACGTGCCGTCTGATAACAGTGAGGACACGTTGCTTATTCATCTCAAGAAGCCCAAAAAGAGTAAGAAAGATAAAGATGAAGCTAAGAATGGAGATGTGAAAGAAAATAAGAGAGGGAGAAAGAGTAAAGGTAAGACCAAAGATTGGAAGAAATTGTTGCCTAAGAAACTGTTGAATGATAACATGGTGTTGAGCGGGGGTTGTGAGGCGGTGGGGCTGGGCGCCGTGAAGGAGGAGGTGCTGGAAGTGCACGGGCTGAGCGCCGTGCTTGGACAGCTGCAGACGGTCAAGGAGGAAGTGAGTGACGGGGACGTACATTTCTGCTGCATGTGCTTTACTCGCTGCAACAGTAAGAGTGAGATGCTCCAGCATTATAAGTAAGTAATAAACCATGCTATTGATTTTCTGTCATACAGAAAAGAAATTAACAATAGAAATAACAGTCATTTAAATGTTAAATGAAATGTAAAACTTTTATTATATTTCTTAATATATTCATATTAATTTCTTTGCATAAATTGAATATAAATAGTTTATTCTCATGAGGTAGGTACATTGTATAATTTATTTTGTTAATTTGTTGATGCACTTTTCTCCACAGGCTTTGTTCAAATAATTATTGACATTGTGAGTTTTCATAACATTATAATATATAACAATTGTGGTAATATAATTATGTAAGTATTTATGTAAGCACAAATTTTCAATATAGTAACAAATGTGTGTGAAACTGGTTCCAGGTCTCACGGCACCAAGTCGGAGCCGGTGGAAGAGCCGCCGGCGCCGCCCCCCCTGCCCGACCAGAAGCCACTCCGGTGTCATCGATGCCAGAAGGTACAGTTATCGCTTTGTCACTAGTTTCCTCATTATTGGAGAAATTCAGGTTTCTGAGCCTTCCAATAAAAAGGCAAACAAGACCTAAGCCTAGGTATTGGTGAAACCCCACTGGTAACAGTGGGTATGTTCTAGGCCCTCTCTGTAAATTTAATAAAAGTGATAATCTGTAAAGTATTTGTTGCCTTTGACTGTTCTACTTGATATTTCGACTGTTGTACATGATAGAAGATGATGTCACTGTGTCCCTAACTAAGGCACCAAACACCAACAGCATCACTAACTCTTTGCTGGCCTGAAGGAGCAGGGAATTCGCATTTTGTAGCAAACAAGCGCAGCACCAACCTTCCGCTGCCGCCCGTGACAACTGTAACCGACTAGAACAACACTCAAAGGGGGACTAGGATAGTTAGTCCGGTTAGCAGACGGTGTTAGAACATTAGTTGGTTAGTTTCTTAGTAAGTATTCGTAATACCAGCTAGTAAGTTAGTCCTGTTAGGTTTTCCAATTCAAGAGACTTGTTCTAATTCGGTTTTGCTAACCTTGCGGACTAAGGACTGATTATTTCTAGCACTTCGTCACTGTGACCAAAAAATATCCGTAAATAAATATTTCAAGGGTAATTTTAGCAAAAGGGTCCTTGCTACATCCTTCCATATAACCTCATTCGTTGTTCAGCCTGGTACACCCGACTCGCTCGAGTAGGATGGAATACCTTAGAGCTAGGGGTACCGGGTTCGAATCCCGGTTGGAGCAAGCTTTCACGTGACAGTTCATTTGGGTCTTGGGCCGTGGGTGTGTGATTTCTCGATTGTGGGCATCCATACAATTAGCGATACAGAAAAACTGGTGCCAGAAAACCAGAAAACATTAAAATTAAATTGGTATTAACCAATACTTTTCGGAAGTTAAATTACGCCGTTGCTTTTATCATTGGTCTGGAATAAGCGGCGGCATTCGCATAGAGTTTGTTTATTGTTTACGTGTACAATTCGCTGGGTGGGCTGTGATGATGATGATGATGGTGATGATGCGATGCGGGCGGCAGGTGGTGGAGGCGGGCGAGTGGGGCGCGCACTGGCGGCGGCACTGGCAGCGCGACCGCCGGCCCTACCGCTGCGCGCTCTGCGAGAAGACCTTCCGCGACCACCACCAGATCCTCAAGCACGGTACCTTCATCACACCTACCCGATCGCTCAAAAATGTCATCCCTGAATATCTATTGACGTATATAATACGAAACAAAATCCAAAATCATCTACAAAAAAGCATACGATCAACATCATCAACAGTCGAAGTCAACTAAATACGCATTATTAGGGATACATTTAATTAATGTTTAATATGACTACATGACAAGCACTAGCTACTAGCACTATATTCTAAAGAGCACTATATTCGAAAGAATATAAAATGAATCATCAAAATCGGTACACCCAGTAAAAAGTTCGGATGTAACACGCATAAAAAAAGGAAAAAATACAGTCGAATTGCCTTTTCCTGTTTTGAAGTTGATTCGGAGAAGACAGAAGTCGCTGTACTGTCCGCCCATCCATTTGTATACTGACCCGGTTATTACTGCCCTACTTCTAGAATAGAATCAACCATGAGTTGAAATTGCTATTGTCGAGGCTTGAGTCGACTAGCATCAGATAACTCATTAATGAATATTTTGAATTATCATTAAATTGATATATTGAATTGAATTGATTATAAGTTTAACGTGTCGAATACACGTATAGAATTGCAATAATAGTTTCGTATTGGTTGTCACCGTCCCTGTGGCGCAGAGGATAGCGCGTTGGACTTCTAATCCAAAGGTCGTGGGTTCGATCCCCACCAGGGATGCTAGCATAGTCGATGGCGTTTTTATAAAAAATATTGTTGTTAAAAGATATTATAGTAATTTATTCTTATTTCTACTTTTTATATGAAATAAATAAAGTATAAAAAATAAAATTATTTTCTCAGCAACTGTATGACATAATTCAATATTGTTGATTTGGGGATTATTTTTAATGTATTGATATTTCGTTTATATTTTTATTTATATCAATAAAGTATTTATTTCTGTTTGACGTATGTATGTTGAGCTCCTCGTGTTGTAACAATGGTAAATATGAATTGAACCTTATTTACAACATTAAACTTTTACTTTAAAACTTTTACACACAATTTATAGAATATAAAACCTTGTCGCGAGATTTACCCGTTGGATATAAACAAGATAATTAAATAACTTAATCTAATTGATTTAAAAAATTTCAAACTAAGTAAAGTAAATCAAACGAGTACTTAAATCTCGCTACAAGCTATCATATAAATTATGTAATGCCGTTGTAAGTTAATAGCAAAAGTTTTAAAGGAAAAATTTATTTTATTATTTTTAGCACATTTAACTTGATTTTAAAAAGATTTTTACTTTAGATTTTTTTTCTACCGCTCTCACGTCGGACGGCTTGTCGGTCAGCCTCTTTTATGTAGGATGTAGGTGGCCGCCGCACGAGCTGATGGTGAGTGGTCAGGTGGTCACCATCGATCGTGGACATCAGTGGTACGGAGGGCGTCACCGGTGCCTTTTCAGCCAAGGAAGAAAAGAGAGAGAAAAAAACAAAATGTGTGCAACTTACACATGCTAGAAGTGAAATTAAAAAAAAACTAATACTGTCAGTCCAAACATTGATGTTTTGCTTTGCTTACGTAAGCCGCCATTTTGCCGATGCTTCCTATCTCATTTTTTCCCACGTTAAAATGTGTTTGTCTCTTTTTCGTTTCCGTTTCATTTCATTTGCGCGTCATTTCCGTTTCATCGAATTCCAAATTACAACGATACTATAGAAGTTTTCACTTAAAAAAGGATCTGGTTACCGGAACCGAGTCGTTCTCTGTTGCAGGGCTGACGCACAAGTCGGGCGAGGTGGACGGGGGCGCGGCGGGCGGCGGGGGCGGAGCGCCCGCCAAGCGCTTCGTGTGCGACCTGTGCCCGGAGAGCTTCGTTTACATGAGGTGGGTCGGTAACATGCAGTGTGTGCCGTAAGTCGCAATGGTTCCTGGCTCCCGGGTTCTTTTCCCAGCGGTGCGGGAATTTGAAGGATGAGTTTAAATTTCTATTTTCTGTCTGGATGTGTGTTTTTGTGTGTTTTCCATAGCACAGGAAATCCTAGCATGGGCCTACGAGTGTGTACCGTCGCATCTGTTTTCTCCGATACTGTGTCTCAATATAAGAAAAATTATGGTAACTACAAAAGAGATGGCTTAGTGTGTTATTGCATTTTTATTTTATTTGGTTCTTAAGTAGTATATATCTATTATACAATATATCTTATTTTACAAAATACTAACTGACCTGACAGATGTTGTTCTGCAACATTTTTGTATTCTTAACGAGAGAATTTTTATACATCTTTAGGAAATTCTCATGAAATGCTATAACTTTTTCAATGCTCTTCAATGCCCCATATAATTTGGCTGAAGGGGATAAACTGAAATTTTTTGTTTGTTCAATGGATTCACTTGAAACTTGATAGATGCCTCAAGTGACGCAATTGAGCACAAAGAAAGGATTTCTGGCAATTGTCGGTTAAAGCCGCTGGGGAGAGCAAGCGGGAGAGTTATCAATAAGGCGCCCCCCCCCCCTCCCGGCAGGTGCCTGCTGGCGCACCGCGCGCGCGCGCACCCCGAGGCGGCGGCGCGCGCGCTGGCGCTGCGCTGCGGGCAGTGCGCGCGGCAGTTCGCGCACCTCAACTCGCTGCGGCGGCACCTGCGCGCGCACTCGGGCGAGCGCAACTTCCTGTGCAGCGTGTGCGGCAAGGCGCTCTCCTCGCGCGAGCACCTCAAGTTCCATCTGCGGATACACACAGGGTACAAGCCGCACGTCTGCAAGTACGTTACTATAACATACAACACATATAATGTGTATATATAAGACAATCATCCAGCTAATGCTCATGTATTTGCTGGATGATTGTCTTATATCTTGAATTATTAAGAAGCAGGATCACGCTCATTTGTTGCGCGGGTTTGTCTGTGTTGCAGGACGTGCGGCAAGGGGTTCGTGAAGAAGTGCAACCTGACGCTGCACGAGCGCGTGCACTCGGGCGAGAAGCCGCACGTGTGCGCGCACTGCGGGAAGGCCTTCTCGCAGCGCTCCACGCTCGTCATACACGAGAGGTCGGTCACCCGGCCCCGCTCGAAGGACCAACTTATTATTAACTTTTATTTCATACTTGGTCATACTTGGTCACTGCTCATTAACAACAGTAGTCTCACTAAAAGATACCATTGACTCGCGAAAAAATATTTCAAGGTTGAGAGTAGAACAAGGGTAGGTAGCTAGACCTGCAGCACTGCCGGGTTTATACTAGAGGGTCGAAAGTTCGCGGCCCGCGGCACGGAGCTGGCTCCGTAGCCCCGTCCGTAATACAGGGCGCGTCACGAACAGAAGTTGATTTGGGCTTACGAATGGTTGGATACCATACAAAGGAAGACTTAACGCTAAGCCAACTTTCGGGCGGTGTGACCCCAACGATTATATGTGTTGTGTCCGGGCGCGCGCAGGTACCACAGCGGCGCGCGGCCGTACTCGTGCGCGCTGTGCGGCCGCGGCTTCGTGGCCAAGGGGCTGCTCTCCATGCACCTCAAGACCACGTGCGTCGACGCGCGCCCGCGCGCACCCCACCCCGCGCCCCTCGTCGCGCCGTTGCCCGCCCGCGACCCCTAGCGCCGACCGGTACGATACTTTTTTTTTTATTGATTTAAAGCCGCAAACGAGCATGCAGCACCACCTTCCGCTGCCGCCCATGACAACTGTGACAGACTTAGAACAAGACTCATATGGGGACTGTTAGTGAATGTTAGTCCTGTTAGTTATTGTTAGTAATAGCCCAGTTAGTAAATGTTAGTAAGTCTCGGTCACAGATGTGTTGCTACCACATCTGTGACGAGAAACCGCTCCACACCTTTCTATCCGGAACACAATTGCTGTTAAAACAATTTTATTATTACACGGTAGAAATGGTACTAAGTACCGTGGCGGGCGGTAGTACTACCCCGGGCGAACTCTAAGCTCTACCTACTACCTATGCTAAACAATTACAATTAATTATTTTACATAGATAGTAAATCCTAGGCTCTACTACCTACTCGGTATATTATGATGTTATAATAAAATTAGCAGTGGTAGCCGAGTGGTTTCAACGTTACACCCGCAGCGAATGACGTCAGACACCTCTTAAGGAGTGCGCACATTACAACGACTCCACGACCGACCGACGCCAACGCGACTAAAACCTTGACAAAGCTAACATTCAATTATGAGCCTTATATCTTTGAAGGTAAGGTTGAATTTCGAACTTATACTTAAAAGCCCTGTACGGCTCGCCCTACACCCATAGCCGTTAGCCGTTAGCCATATTCCGTTTCGAGACCAACGCGTCGTAGACGTAGACGAGTAGTCCACGCGTCGACCGACACAATGACGTAATGTAAATAGCGTCGGAGTTGAAACGGAGTGGAGACGGAGTCGAGTTTACGTCGATGAAGCGTTGATCGCGGAACGGAACGTCGGAGTTGAAACGGAGTGGAGTCGGAGTGGAGTTGACGTCGAGTTGGTGTAATGTGCGCACTCCTTTATTTTCATAAATTATGTTCGCGTTACAATTAGAATTTAATTATCACTCTCTTTGGTGAAGGGAAACATTGTGAGGAAACCCGCGCACCAGTGAATTGTCCATCGTCGTTGTCGTTCTCAACGATGTGAAGTCCGCCAATCCAACAACTAATACAACTTTGCGAATGGGCTTAAAGTCTCAAACGCCGTCGAAACGTCATCATCTAGACTCTAGAAGTCTAGACTATACATATTATGTAACTATACTATCTATTATCTACAGTTTCTTTTTTGGCTCCGTTGTAAAATTCAACGTGAACATAATGACTTCTTATTTTCCAGGTTCCACAGGTCAGACTGCAGCATTATATGGATCAGAAGTTAGTTAAGAGTTTAAATATGAAATTGTATAGATCGGTTACCTGATATAGCGTCCGTGCGTGCGAGCGGCGCGCGAACAACCGTCTCTCTCGCACGCGGCCCGTCCTCGGACCGCGACGATTGTTATTGTTTTGTTTTTACTAATAATAAATACACCGTAAACAGAGAACGATATAGACTGGTAGAGATAGAACGATATAAACGTCGACATGACATAGAACGATAAAGAACGATTGTATGTCGAACAAGAATTTTACGGTCAGCTGTCAAATTTGCTTGAAAAGACTATAAAACGTTTTATAGGTACGTAACGTACCTATAAAACGTAACGTAACAGTAGTAGTTTCGTTGTGTCGTTTTTTTCGTTTCATTGGCGTAATGTTCCTGTTGTTGTGTGAGTGCGATAGATGACATCCATTGATCTACAGTCTCTATACTGTTCTCCGTATACGAAATATACCGTGACGTTCGGTTTGAACTCTCCCATTACGCAATAGTCAAATATTGTGCGTTATTGTACTACAAATGACGAACCGTAACATTGTTAGTTGATTGTTATTTAGTATTGATCGACTTCCTTGTAACTTTGTTTATGATGTCTTTAACAAACAACATCAATTTGTAGCAATTGTAAGCATCGGTTTTATACTTCGAGGTAGGTTGAGGGTTCGGTGTGTTGGAAGCTTTACGTCTTAGTAAGTAATGTGTTGAATATTTGTAAATTATACAATTATTACTATATTTGTAACAAAGTAGAACCAATATGCATTTGTTTATAAACTTCGTTAAGTACTGTCCATTCAACGAACTAATTTAGATATATTTTTTATGAAATGAAAACAAAAGTATGAACAAATAAAGATTTAAATTCCTGTGTCACAAATTAGTTGTGCATTAATTACGTTTTGCATCTGATTATATAATTATAGTTCCAGTAGTTAAGTGTTGCGGACATGGAGGTGGCTGTTACACGTGTCGGTGTCGGCTTGAACTAGTTATCAACAACAATTTCTTAATCTCCGTGTCGTGCCGCAGCGAACGTGTTGAAAACTTCCGATTTAAACAATTGTTAAAATGTCAAATATATTAGCTGTTTCCCGCGGCTTTGCCCGCGCTGAACTATTTTGATTTCAGTTTAAAACATTTTCAAAATAATATGTGGCGATTCATTACAAGTTTCACGTGAGTGATTTTTATTGAATTAGTAATTATTTGTGACCACAACGTCAAATACAAATTTTCATAAAACTTTGCAATATGTCGCCAGATTTAGTTAAAAACTTTCTTGTCACGTTTACCCTCCCTCGGGGAAATTTTTGCATAACTTGTTATGTTTTCTTATTAGAAAGGCAACCACGATTTGCCAGAGGTTCCTCCTTCAGGGCTTTTGTCCCTTATTTCACCTCCTTAGTTAGGGCTACAATATCAAAAACCTCCCTTAGCGGCTTCCTTTACGACACAAAAGGAACCCATTGTCCAAACTTCAAATTTTTATTATTCAGGTTCTGTGATGATGAACCACTGTGTTTCTATATGTATGGAGGACTGCCCGCCGTCTGTCTGTAGCGTGTTCAGTCCGACAATACGTGTGTTAGTTGATTGTAACTGTATGTACGATATAGTGTAGGCTAGGCTAGATTAGTATTAGGCTCGCCACACGCCACACACACAGGTGCGTTCAAGGGTCGGTATTGAAATTAAAAACTAAGTGTATCTTGGTCAACTTTAAGGCTCATTGAAATAAAGTCAACATTTATCATATACATATCTACAATATTAATAATATTATACATATTTAATTATACAACATCCATCCATGAGACGCCGACTCTAATCTTTGTGTGCGTTCCAAGCTGCGTACGTGCACGACGGTGCAGCGGCGTGTACGCATGCCTCGGTCGTAGTAACTTTGAAGATAACCTATTTGTTTTAGTATAGTATTTTATGAGGATAAAGTCGTGCTACGCCTCGGCGTTACTACCGACCGTTGTAACGCACCTGCGGGTAGCGTGGAGTGATGTATAATGTATAAGAACAAGTGCCTCAAGTTGTGATACCTACGATACGTTCGGTTGTATTTATTGCCGCGACGCCGCGAGGGCCCCGTCGCGGGATCTTCGACACCTATTTAGATTAAAGACAATTGTGAATTTTATCTAATTAATAAATTAATCAAATTGCAACGTTGTTTTTATACATACGTGTTTGTTTTTATATTATGTATTATATAAATTATAAGTTTAGCAAATGCTTGAATACATTCCCACCTGATGGTGTTTTTTTTACATGAGATAAGTTAATGCTTGACAACTATCCCACCTGATGGTAAGTGGCGATGAAGTCGAGGATGTTGGACGCACTAAATTATTAAAAGCCTATTCACCCTCCTCTTGAAGACTCCCACACACATTATACGCAGGTGGGAACAGCGACGCAGGGGCGTAGTGTTGGGTGTTGATGCGCACTAACATAGCAGAAGCCTGTTCACTCTTGACGTGATGACGCCCACTTTGTAATTCTCTGCCAAATAATCACATAAATATCTCCGATAGTCTGATCAGACAATCGGAAGGCGCTCGTGCCATACATTTGTTTGAATACTTAACACACGTCCGATTCTACTATCTGATCGATCTGGGTGGTGATTGGTGGACGGATGAGATAATCGGAGAGAAAAATCGGACGTTTATTGCCAGCCTAAGAAGTGACACATCGGCGACCGTTCATAGTCTTCATAGTGAAACTCGTTTGTCCAACAGGAATAATTTTCCTTGTGGTCAAACTGCTCGACTGCAAGTCCGGGTCAAGTGGCTTGTCTAACAGGAGAAAATGGCTTTATCATTCTACACAATAACAATAAGTCTTTTTTTATGGTATTAAGTAAGCAAGCATGCAGTAACGCCCTTTCGCTGCCACCCGTGACAACTGTGATCGACCTAGACTCCTAGAGGATGGTTAGTCCTGTTGGCAGACGGTGTCAGAACATTAATTTGCTAATAAGTATGAGGGACTTCGACTATTAGTTATAGTTAGTCCTGTTTAGCTGTTATTAGTAATAGACCAGTGAGTAACTGTTAGTAAGAGTGTTGTTCTAATTCGGCCACAGATGCGTTGTTACCTTTTAGGACTGAGATGGTCGCCTGAAAGCACTGATGTACAGTAATTTATTTTGTCAATTAAATCGATCCCTTTTACAATATCGCCCGGTATGGAATATTTATATCCAGAAAATTTAAAGGCCCGCGTGTGATATGAAAAACTGGTTTGCAGGTGGCAATCACATACCTACACACAGCAACATTATAAATACCACGGCTTCGTGATAAATACCCAAGACTTAAGTATGAACACCTGCTACATTGATGTATCCCCGGCCGGGATCGAACGCAGGGCCACGACGTAACAACAGTGCTACAGGGTTACTATCGATCGGGCTATTAAAGAAAAAAACACCTTTTTCTTATATTATCCAGTTCTTATATTAATTTCGAGCCAAAGCAATCCAACAGCATACTGACGGACAGTAAAAATGCCTTACGGCCGTTTTCAATAGCTTGTCTAATCTTTGAATAAGTTGACATTTATTTTAATAACAAGTACCAGTAGGTACGAAAATGTAGGTAGGACATTACCTATCAGCTTAATGTTGTGATTTTCCTCATATCGGTATCTAATACACCCACACGTCAGAAACTCCCTCAATTTTCGCACACAATGTTTTGTAATAAAAATATTTTCGTTACTTTATCGCGCGTTGCGACCGCTGTCAATGCTGTCATGAGGACGAGGCGAACGCGCTGAGCTATGGCAGCTGGGACGTTATCTAAACGCTAGGTAGGTGGTACATATTATTAAACTTACTATATATTCTCATGTAAAATGATGCCAATACGTGGCTTGAACTGTCAAAATGGTATCAGATCTCATGTAGAGGCAAGTTTCTAACTCTACACGGCCGAAGTCTACAAGACCTAACTTCACAAACTCTGCACCTTAGTCAAAATATGTGGCTTGGGCGTTTCGTTACTACACAGAACTATGGTTTATCGGGAAAGTAATGAACAGTGAGTAAACTTTCTAGTTATGCCCATGTGATGGTACATGCTAGTCTGCTACATGCATCATTTTGTTTTTTTGGACAAGTAAAAAAGAGTATTATTGATTGTATGCAAATACAATCGCTGTAAGTACCTACCCTAAACCGCAGAAAGTACCCTAAAAACTATTTTTAAGTTCTCACTAAGTAAATTTTAAATTTTCGAAAATAGGGAAGTTATTGGTTTTACCTACTCCGATTTTTGAAAACGAATTTTCATCACAATCTCCACGTTTTGAGGTCCTAGGAAACTATTCTGACTATTCCCGCGATGGTATCTGTAGCTCTGTTGTGTGTGTGTATGTGTGTAGGTTAACTTCTCATAATTTAGTTTAGAAGTTTCAGGGATGGCCTGCAGGGTCAACCCTTTAACAAAACTGAGTAGATAAGTAGATAATACCTAATTAAAAACACTATTTTGATAGGTACTGAAAGTTTTTCAGTAACGATTTTAAAAAATAATTTTGAGCTCTGTTTAAGACATATTACCTATGTTTCTTCGCTTCAATTACGTTTTCTTACATTAGTAGCATTGAAACAGCAGTGGGCACAATATTGATCCTTGGGGAAGACGGTCATGTGTGCTCCTGACGACTACTTCTCTTTCTCTGACCTACTATAAAAATTAATGTGGTTAATAAATAAACACAAAAGAGCGTAATTTGAAAATGTTTAGTATATTTCTGATTCAAGCATAATTATGACGCGTAAGGGCATCGCGCGGTCGATTACTGGTAGGAAATGTAGGAATGGAATCAGTATAAAAATGTTATCCGAAAGCCGCGGCGGGTGTGTCGGGTGCGTCGGGTGTGTCGGCCGGCCCCCGCGCGCCTCCGCAAATAACATGATGTCGGCGCGGGCCGCTGTTATGTCACCAATGTTTGTGTGTTGGCGGCCAAGCCGGGTGTCAAGGGCTATCGCGGAGGACAGTGCAGGTTGGTGCGCGCCGGCCGCTGGTCGGCAGTGATCGAGGTGCCGTCTTCGAACCCACACGCGCTCGCTGTACTCTATCGCCGGCCTTGGTGCTATTTCGACGCGGCTCGCGATATCTATTCGGACCCACACGTGAGTATACCTACTCTATTTCTAATTCTCATTTTATTGCCGATCGTAAATCAATTTATTAAAAAAATCATCGCTTAATTTACTATTCGTAGCTCCAGATTACCGGCCGCCCCTGAAAAGTTCAATGTTAGCTAGTAATGTGTAAATGTTTATTACTGTAATTTGAAAATTACACCAACATACCCACGATGTTTATCGATAAATAATTATTAAATTCATGGCTCTGTATTTCTCGTCATATTCTTTTAAAGGTACCTATTCCTGAAAGTTAGTAGAACGAAAAATAATGCGGGACCTGCCTTTTCCATCGGCAACGCGTCTGCGATACATACCTATGGTTATTGATGTCCAAGCGTGACGGTGCCGCCTTACTTAATACTTAGGTGGCTCGTCAGTTCGTTTGATTAGTTAAACATAAAAAAATCATTGAAGATTTTTAAATTCTGAAAATATATAAAACAATTAGGTACAATTTTATTTTTATAAAAATTGCATCAACTCCTTTGCGTGACCTAGAGCGCACTCTACCCTGCTGATGCAGTGATAGATCCATAAGTAGTGTAATTGTTATATCATTTTCATTTACGAATATTCAATGTGTGCAGTAATAATAGTGAAGTAATCTTACTAATCAAACAACTCGTAGATAAAACCAAATAATATGATAGTTACAAGCGATCGATATAGCGATAATCTATCGTATTTAAAAATTAGCATGGTCAGTCAAATGACGAAATCGAACGCCAACATTCCGCCTCGAATACTTGAATAATATTTGTCGAAGCTAGTTTTGTATTAAAGCAAAACTTGTTCGTAATAATTTAAATTTCAACAAATGGATATACATACATAATGTGTATATATACTCGTATATAGTGTGAACTAAGTAATACGAATGTTATCGATGATTATATTATCAACAAAAGTCAAAGTACAAATTTAAAAACTATTATGATAAACTAATCAAAACATTCATGACCCCAACGTTGACCCTTGCGTTACACCGGCGGAGAACAACAGAGAACGAGTGCAAAACAAAAATATTTTATGTTTTTATTCTCCGAATACTACTAGATCAATAACAATTATACAAGAAGCTAACTAATAATTTATTAAATGCTTCATTTAAGACACGATGCGCTATCTGCATTATCAAACGCTTCACGGCAATAACATAACAAAAATGTAAATAACCATTATTCTGCTTCTGTATTCCTTGTAGCGTTTTGGCAAGTCGGCATTTCTTCGATTGTGCGTCTCTAAACATCGTAGATATTTAAACGATTCGATGTAATCAAACGAAAATAGACGCTCTACCAATTTTTGACGTTATGTCGAACCGTGGGCCGTTCGCGGAGCCGCGGCGCCGCGCGTCGCTTGCCGCCTGACATAAACCACCGTTTATTTGTTACTTATTTTAGTAAGTTAAAGTGCTTTGTTGCAATTTTATGTGATGTCTGATTTGATTTCATTATAAAATTCCTCTCTTTTGCCCCGTACTCAAATTGTTACGGTATGATTTCAATTATAGGACAAAAAATGTTATTATGATTGCGAAAAATCAACGTAATTCAATTCACGATTAATTCAATATGTAAATTATGAAATATGTAAGTACCAGTATGAGTACCAGAATAGTAGAATGCTTTCTTCTTCTTTGTCTTTCGTAGCTTTTATAGTTATTCATCAGAAATAGTTCACTTTAAACCATTCATTTTACCCAATTTTATATTCTGATCGTGGGTATTCAAAAAATGTATGTAATATATCTTTGCTGTATGCGTGTCTTGGTATTCATTATATCGTTAATAATAATAAAGTCTAAGTATTTATACATATTATATCTTTGTATATTTTAATATTTTTTTCATTACTTAGCATTTTTCATATTTTGTAGAAAATCCTGTTCTCATAATTTGTATTTTTGGTTTAAACATAAGATTAGGTCGACACGAGACGGTCTATAGACATATTATTAGACTATAAATAAACCTCGGCGAGTCAACGAGTCTGGCGTCGCATCCTGCGCGTCCTGTAGGGTCAGTATACACAGCTTAACCATGTTAAAATATTCGTAATTCATTATACATATATGTCATTGACATAAATACTACATATGTCAATGATATATGTATAAAGATTTTTTTCAACAACAGTACCAGTACAGACAATATACGAATTTAATGCTAAAAGAAAGTGTTTAAAAATAGTCATCAAATTATACTTAAGTTTAATTTTAAGTACGGCCTACACAGAATAAAGTAAGGAATTTGATTGTGATAGACTATGTATATGTTTAGTAGAGATTTTTTTGTAGAGACATTACGATTTATAACTTTAAACTCGAGCCACTTGTTCAAATAATACTAGTAGTGTAATAATAATAGTAGTGGCTGTTCAAATAGTCAAAGTTCGAGTAGCAGTGGAAATAATATTCGATTGTACAACATTCATTGAGTGAAATATTTGGAATTAATCGGCCAATACACATCGGTAATCTAGAGTCTAGGAAAAAGATAAGCTTTGCGAGGGCTCGGACTCTAACGAATAATGATTAAGGGCTATGTGACATAGTCGCTTTCCCGCCAGACTCCGTCGGACTCGCTTCGCTCGCTCTAATTATTTTAATAATGCCATATAACGTCATTAGAAATGTAAAGGGCTACTTCGTTTTCGCTAAAAAGTTCATAAAAACAACCCGGCGGCGCTCTTTCCGCAGCTCTCCGCCCGGCGCTCGGCCTTATCCTTTTTCCTATTTATGATCTTTATATTCTTTTTGAACAAACACTGAGGTGTTTACATTTAATTTGTAAATTATTGAATGAAAGATTCTCAAACTCGCCTTGGTGCCTGTTATTCATCGGTGTAAGATCGATTTAAGTATCGACATATTTTTTCTGACTTACATCATCCACAGTGGCAGTGGTGGTGGTCCATAGTGCTAACATCCGACATTTAATGTAACACAATGACATCGATAGTTGGTTGAAAAATGTATTGTTTGCAACGTATCCAAACCCTTACATCAAACTCTTCCACATTTTTAATATATTAGTCTACAAATATTTAAAATTCAACTTAAAAGATAAAATTACGATTATAGATTTTTCGGCAAAGGAAATATCATTTTGACGTGATAACGTTTTATAAATTGATGCCGCTCCGACAGGAGGCATTCTCGAAAAGTTGTCACAGAGCCGGTCACGTCCAATCACGTCCGCCGTCCGGTCACGTAACGGCGCGCGCGCGCGCGCGACATTCGAGAAAGAGGCTCGCTGGCCCGCTCTCTCTCTCTCTCCCACTCAAGCGGAATCGGTTCGCATAAATGACAATGTAAGAGAAATGACTGAATCTTCATTTAATCCTTTGTCCTTATAGACTTATACTACATATAAAACGTTATCACGGAAATTTCGATCGTAAACCGTCTTTACAGACAACCAATATCTTACTAAACAAGGACAGCTTTTTTTTTTTCAAAATAACTAATCAAAGTTGTTTGAAACACCAAAATCAATGAGCAACAACAAGCGATAAAACGTCGTCGCTGCCGACCGTACTTATCAACTACTGATCTAAGTAACATTAGCGTTGATTTGATCGTTCGGTGACGGACGGACGGGGGAACGGTCTCGAAGTACCTCCAGCCATGTTACGCCAGCGCTATGCTCCAACCAACGACCACACAGCCAATAGACTCCTAATAACAGGCGAATGGCTCACATCTGGCTTATAGTACCGATATAAATTCGTGCCGTCTCATTATTTCCCGTTGCTTAAATTAATCTATTTCTTTCCAACGTTTCGTGTGACCTTGAATTAGCCAATCACAGCGTTGAATTAGCCAGTCACCCCGCTTCGTCTTACCTCAGCTAGTTGCCAGAATGCATTCAATATGGAAAATCAAACATTAGGTGTCTATTGGCTGTGTGTTCGGTGGCTCCATCTGAACTATTTACTTGATTCCATAATAATTGAGGCGTTGAGGCGTATCTCTCAAGGGCTGATGGATACTTTGTTATAGCTAAAAAATTGTGCTTCAATATTTGACATATTTTAATGGGAAAGTGGCCGGAACGGCTTTATACAGTTTATTCTGAGGATAGATCTGAAAAAAATGCTGCGGAGTTTCTTGTCTTTCAAGATAAGTCTTATCGAAACGATAGTAGAAGTAAAAATATCTATAATAACAAAGGTCTGAATGTAGATTGTATTATACATACATGTCTCATTTAATGCCTCTAGATCTGAATAGATCTTTTAACTCGAAAAGACAATAATTATATATATTTTACATAATTTAACAAAACAATAAACCGACTTACGTCGATGAGGGTTTCCCTCGATTTCGCTGGGATTCCATCATCAGATCCTGATTTGGTGGCTGTGGGACCACCTCGGAAGTACGTTCTAGTAGCCCCTATGATTTTCGAAGGTTCCCCTCGATTTCTCTGGGATACCATCATCAGACCATCACCATCAGATCCTGGTTTCCTTATCATTCGCTTCGGCCTTCCATTCATTGATTGTTTCACTACCAGTCTCATACTAAGATACCTTTTCGCCATTGAAAAATAGGTGATGCAACATTTCGATAAGCGTGCTCCGATTGCTTATCTGAAATACCTTAAATTGTTGAACAATTAATGAAATTAAAATAATATTAATAGGTGTTCCGATGTAGAAATATAACTAGAAGTTTTATCCTCAATTATTATTGTTATGAGTTCATGAACTTTCGAGAGAGCTGAAGTTCAGATTGTGTCCGCCGGCCGCGATTGGCTTGTCTCAATGATTCGTACGAGTAGAGTACAACGTGTACAATTTGTTATTGATTGTAATAACTTTTGGTGGGTTTAACTACTTGCTGTGTCACCGTAGGGTCGGCGCGGGCGCTGATAAATAACAAGATACCCGACGCTTTAGTGATTCGACCCTGACGTTTTTAATGACTGTGATAATACTTCGTTATAACAATTTGAAATATTCGTTATCTAAATATCTTGCTTTGTGGAAATAAATATTCGAATACGTTTTTTAACTTGGTTTCGTATGTTATTGATTTTAAACTTACTTCGAGATGATCCTGACAAGCGTTGAATATTCCGCACCTGAACGACAATGACCGATTATCCGAACTTCGACCTTTTTGCCGATAGATGGAAGGAAGTTTTGACGGTATGCCTGAGGTTCTCGGAGAATAGATAATCCATGTACCTAGTAGGTACCCTTGTTATTTTTTATCTCTTATTTAATTATGAATAATTGTTAAATATGATGAATTTGTTGTTTTTGATACCATTTATTAATTTTATATTATTATTATTATTATTGATATTATTTGTTTGTTTGATGTTTAATTTGTTGATGATGTGTGATTTGATTTAATTTAGTGTAATTTTGACATACATTTTAGTTTTAACAATAATATAACAATTGTATAATGATAAGCACCTGACATGTTAATTAGTGTAAGTGGTTAATGTACCGTTCTAATTAACAATAAATAATAAATAAATAAATAAATAAATAAATGACAAAATGTAGAGAAAGTTATACAGCAGTTAATATTAAGTATAATAATAATAATATATTTTTTTGTATAAGCTGTTTCAAATTATTTCTCTTAAAGCTTCTTACAAATGTTGACACTCAAACAAACGAAAAGGTTTCGCTTTCTGTGATGTCTAATTGTCTATACAGCAATGCCAATAACTAATTGTCGTTTTTAGGTTCATAGATTTTGTTATGAATAGGTCGGTAGGAAGACGATATGATAAAATAATTTAAATATCCGAGACAAACCAATCCAAACTAAACGACATTAGAAAGTTTCGTAAAAAAGTTTAAAATTACATGTTGCTAGTCGATGCTACATTTTGTTCTTTAGCTTGTGCACCGACTATTCATGAGGTTATACTGTATATTATTTCTTTCTTACGCATCTTGACGATAAACCATCTTCAACGAACCACCAAATAATTGATAGATAATGGCGAGAAAATGAACGGTTACTCTCTTCGGTCACCCTCTGCTAAAGATTGAGGTAAACTGATGTGCACTTTCTATCCCATCATGGTAAAACTGAATCGCTTCAACTCAGTTGATTAATATCTTGTACCGATGTGTGCAATGTGTACTGTAGGCTGTAGGTAAACCTGTATCTGTTTGATTGAGTTGCGTAGTTAGTATTAGTAGTTACCTGTTCAATGGAGCAAGCGCCGGCGTCCGTTGTTTACCACTTCAATATTTACATACATAGGGTTGCCGACACGACCCGTTCACATTTATATAGTACACGATCTTAACTACAGTGTATAGGATATAATACTGAAGACATAGACTCAACATGTTTTTTTTCTAATTGGCAAATGACTACGCTAACGTTTTTTAACTTACATTTACTGTATTAAGTAATATTTAATGTGTACCTACTTTTTTGCCTTTTCATATTTACGCACTGACTTCGATCAACGTTATAAAAATAATAGTCACATGTTCCCACAGTCTGTTAGATTGGTTTACCTGTTTCTACTACATAGACCGGGTGTCAGGCTTCAACACTGAATATCTGTACCTTGTTTAGTTCGACTGTAACTAATGAGATAACGGATTGCGGAGAAATATTCCTAATTTATGATGCTTGCCTATATCAAGGCTTCTGATAAACAACTGCACAAAACGAATTCCAGACAATGTTTTGACAAATAATTAATCAAAATCTCGAGGGCGCAGGCAACCTTTTTGTAACCGCTTTACGTAGTGAGTGGCCCTTCTGGTCGGTACCAGCAACCCTGCCGCTGCGGCCGGCGGCGGAGGCCGTGGGCGAGTTCGTTAGCTGGTGCACGTGCTCCGCGGACGTCACACCCTATCTTACGGTGACGCTGCTGTAGATACACAATCTGCCGCCTCACGCCGACTCCGCCGTCTCCGCGTGTTTCCAGCAGACTTGGTTCGCGATAGTGATAGTCCGAGAGATGATAATGCTCGCGATATTAAAATAACCCTGTTACTATGTAGGTGAAATTGGTAAAATTAAATAATAGATATGGGCAAAAGCAGTTGTTAGGGGCACGGAGCTGTGATAATGAATATTTAGACGAGAATTCTCAGTAACTTTTCCTATCGGTATATAACTATATACTCGTAAAAGTGAAAGGGTTTTCACTTACTGACTACCTAATCACATTACTTGGCAAATATTAGACGGCAGCTGAGAACGGATCTTGTAATATTCCACCCCTAAGTAAACAGTAGGTAGAAATTATGTTTGAATTGTTCCCTATTTTAAAGCACACTGAAAATTAATACTTGACTTTCTGATTAGAAATTAAGGTTGTAAAAATTATTCAACGATTTTTAGATACAGGATAAAACAAGCGATGAAAGTCATAAAATCAATTTGACAAGTGTCTTTTTCACAGTTCTAATGTTTTAGGAAAGTAAGGTAAAGTTTTTTTTAAATAGTAGAGCCTAGAGTTCACCCGGTTTAGTACTACCACCCGTCAAGTACTTAGTACCGTATTTTGAAGTTAAAACTTCTTTAGCATTGTTGTGATTTGGAAGTCGATGAAACGGAAATGACGCGAAAAAGCGACAGTAAAAACAGACACATTTTAACGTGGGGGAAAATGAGATAAGAAGCATTATCCGCTTGCGTGCTCCTAGGTCGGGGTCCTAGAGCAATACCTTGTACGGCAAAATGGCGGCTTACGTAAGCAAAGCAAAACATCAATATTTGGACTGACAGTATTCGTTTTTTCAATTGTACCACGTGTTAATTGTTTTATTTAGTTACCGCTTGACTACGATACGATCCCACCTGATGGGAAGTGGCAACGTAGCCCGTATATACATATTAATCTATGAACGTAGCCCATAGATGGTAAAGCGCGGTAACTTAGCCCGCATTATGATCGAACGGGAAAATATATAGAAAATATAATACTCGTATAAAAACATTTCTACGTATAAGTCGTGAAACTTAACAATACGCTAAGATATCTTTAGATCAGAGCACAGTGCTACTAACCGATCTAAATTGGCTGTTATACACATTTAAAAATATCTGTCGATATGCGGCTGGACGCACGACGATATGACAATTGCCAGCGGGTCAGCAGTAAGTCAGGCGCAGGCCGGCAGTGGACCCGGTCCGAGCAATCACCCGCTTTCTTATTCAATTGCGTAGTCGCGTGACTTATTGCGCGTTTGCGCGTCGCCCGGAAACACCACTTGCCCACTGGCCGCTTCTATACATAGTATTGTTAACCCCAATATGACAAATACAATGCAATACAAATATTCGTCACTGTGCACTTATAGGAGAATAAGTATAGATGAAAGATATTGGTACCTACTATGTCACTGTTATGAAAGACGGTCTTACGGGGATTAGACGGTAGGTACATTAATAAATGCATGAAAATAGAAAAAACATTCAAAACATACGTAGGATTCGTACATATTATATAAAGGTAATCGTAATTTTCTATTGAAAAAACACGACGTGTAGGTACGTGCTCCGCAGCGAACGTGTTACCTTTATCCAGGAGGTAAATATTTTTGGCCCCTTAAACGTTTTAAGAATCAATTGGGATACCAATTCCTTAAGGCGCATTGCCAATTTATCAAAGTTGCTTCTCCAATAATAAATAGGCTTATTGCGAGTTTACTGCTTACGAGTGATGAGTGCAATCCTTACACCGTGGACTTACCGAAATCCGGCGTGGTGACGTGGAAACGGCAGTAGGTTCGAAATACAGCAGGTTAAAAATAACTGCACAAAAAATACCGATATTATTTTGGTTTGTGACACAGTTTCATGTTGGGGCCGGCACCTGCGGCCAGCACGTCTCCGTGAAGCATCGCACCGATGGCACGAATTGGCTAGAAATATACGACAGCGCAGCTAAGTTGACGGTACACGGCATAGGATAGAGATACTCTGGCTATGGGGCGTAGTGTTCTGCGTTAGGATAATATATTATTGTGCCGGCCAGGGTAGACATTGATTTGACAGCTAAAAGTTTGTTATCTTGTTTTGATTGCATGCGGCCTCCTAATTTTGCATTTATCCAAAACAGGGATTACTCATACGCGTATGAGAGTGCGAGTGATTTTTATTTACCTCATTATTATTGTGCTGAGGAGTTTTTTTCGCGGTTTCTTCTCCGTGATGATAGCTTTGCGGAATGGTGGTAGACTTATACAGGGACGCGGATAAAATACAATATGATGTATTCACAAAATACTTACTTATAATGATTATGGATGGAAGTTACCAAAACCACCAAGAGACGGTCAAACCTCGTATGCAACTATCATTTACCTCAACATATTACTTAATTTATATCAAAACAAAAGAGATTAGCATCGTTTATATTATAAGAGTTATCTTGAGGGAACGCGGGACACTAGGCGTCACTCGTGTTTACGTCCGAATGTTTTCGCAAATGGTGCCGAAATTAATTGACGGGTGAGCCTTGGGCGGGCGTTGTCCTCTTGAAGGGCGGCGGCAACGTGGCGGCAAGGCGACGATAGTATCGACAGGTGGTCGATAACGCTGTAGCTATCAGCGTTGTAATTAGCCTACATGCTTGCTCCAGTGATTCCAGTGTTGATCAATATGCACCTACATAATAAGTAACCATATGTGTTTCTGCGGCACAGGTACAGCCCGTACAGCTTAATTCAAATAGCCGGTTAGTCGCGATTATACAACTCGTTGCAGACACTAGACAAATTATTATAAGAAGATGAATTAAAATAATTGTAATCTACCTCCAAGTCTACACGCAAGCCGTTTGCTGTTGTTCTCTAAACAATTTTGTCAGCGGTATCTCTCATTCTGAATAACAATATATTCAATGGTATTGTTTACGAGTATATCACCATTTTGTCATAATGTAATAGTAATTTTAAAATTATAAAACATACAGTATACCGTGTCCTGTACTTACCGATTTTCATAGGGCCGTGTGTCAACCTTAGTATTATCTTAGCGGAAAAACTTAGAATATTTATTAGGCTGTGGTACCTACTACTTTGTACGACAGCCGCAAATGAGAAGCCCGTGTAATTTTGAATTAACGGTTATCGATTCATTGTATGTTTACGATAGGAACACATGGCAGCTATTATATTGAACCTTCTTATGCATGATAATATAAGGCAATTGAATATAAGAAATTAACCATTCCTTTGTTGATGTAGACTAATTATGTAGAGTATATCTAGGAATTGCGGTATTTTTGGAGTAAACCCGAAAGTACGGGAACGTACAAGAACCAATCAGTCATTCGGGTGTTTGTCTGTCCATTTGTCAATATTTTCTCAGATTATTGACCAAAGTTTGCAGTTTGTAGAGTCAGAGCTTCTCATACCTTGCAGAGTTATCAGTATGACTCTTCACGAGAACTATAAATTCTTAACATCGAAAGTGATATGAGCTTGTGAGCTTTGGGCTCTTGGCATATTTCAGGCGGGATGAAAAATAAATGAAAACTGACCAACGTGATCAGACCAGTTGATCGGTCGAGAACAACACCGCACCGATATGAGGGCGGTCGCAACATCAGTGGACTTGTTTGTCAGTCCAGAGTCACTAAAAAATTTAAATTATAAATATTGTTTTTAAAAACATGTTATTGTGTTAAAGTCCGGAGCAAATCTGGCGATATCCGGTGGAGGGTGGGCGCGGGGTCGTGCGGGGTGGTGCGGGATGGTGTGACGTCACGCGCGCTGACGGCGGAGGCTCGTCGTGCGATAAGCGGCAGAGGGCACGCGGCCCGCCCCCGTTCAGTGTAGCACGCTGGCTGTCAGATCATGTCATTTATACAAACATTTGGAAAGATATCACAGTTAACCAATTGAATAGTACTTATGTACTACTGAACTGAACTGAACGGTCACTTCAGTAAGTCTACAGAAACAGTAACTCTCTGCTTTCAATATTTCCGCAGTCTAGCGTAGATGTAAGGACACTAAGGACTATAGAGTACTATGGTCCTTATATCTACGAGTACATCAATGATAAGGACATGCCATATTCCATAAACAAAATGGATCTCGTGCATATTTATGTCTTTAAAAATGTCAGTCTTTTGCTCGAAGCAAATACAATCCGTGGTCTTTTGGCTGCAAACAGGCCGTTCAGTTCGTGCAGCATACGCGATGTTTAATGTAATGTTGGTGTTGGTACAGAAATATTTTTGTAGTAGTTGGCGCCAACGTTGGCCACAGCAGGGCGGGGGGCGCGACGCCGCGTCACGGCCGCGCCGCGCGCCGCCACGCTACACCAACAACACACACATCCGCGCCGACGTGTGTGTTCGTATTTGCATCCATAATCAGCCGTTTTTTCCTCATACTTGATGATATAATGCGATAGAGCCGATGAAACGTTATTTAGAGGCTTCGTATTATCATAATCTAGTCATTGTTATGTATGGGGGGTACAATATTTGTACGACGCTCAAACCTGCTGAATATATTGTAAAGCCATCCACTCCAGTCGTACACAGGATCTAATTCAAATTACCTAGCTGAATGACTGCGGACTTATTCGGTATTATTTAAATAGGTACTTACTTACTATCTACTTGTGGCCTATTGGCGACTGGCGACATCTCGTATCGACTAGAGGAAGCAATCTAATTCCGTAATTTCCGTATGGCCATGTCAATAGATATTTGAGTTTCCACGAAAATAACGTTACAAGATACCGAATAAAAGATATTATATAGTTACATTGATGAAAAGGTTTATGTGCATACAAGAAGTATGATAAAAAATAATAGATGAGGTAAAAATGTTAAAAATAATA
The DNA here is from genome assembly GCA_905404295.2 of Ochlodes sylvanus. Classification (NCBI taxonomy): domain Eukaryota; kingdom Metazoa; phylum Arthropoda; class Insecta; order Lepidoptera; family Hesperiidae; genus Ochlodes; species Ochlodes sylvanus. The sequence goes on along the minus strand of FR990146.1, from coordinate 123,780 downwards.
CCGACCTACCTACTGACAGTTGATTATACGTTGCCGACGCCCGTCGGAATAAAAAAAATATACGAAGGACGCAATCAGATTTATTCAGAACGTATACATTCAGACGCCATATTAGATTATTCCCTTTTTACTATGTGTATGGTGGAATTGCGTTCCTCTCTGTAGGCGTTAATGACCAACATTATTATTTTTATGTTATTACTAGCTGTAAATACCCGCATAGCTGGGTTATTTTTAATTGTATCCCATGCCGGTTTCGCACGGGTGGACATTTATTTTTTGACATATGGTGTCATATCGACAGCAGTGCCACCTACCGGGTCCAATTGTGAATCTAAACCATTCTCAGATCCACCTAAAGACACACAAAAAATCTAACTTCGTACCGCTCTATCACTACATAGTATAAAACAAAGTCGCTTTCTCTGTCCCTATGTACATAATTATGCTTAGATCTTTAAAACTACGCAACGGATTTTGATGCGGTTTTTTTAATAGATAGAATGATTCAAGGGGAAAGTTTATATGTATAATATATTAAAGTTTTGTGTAAATTAGTTTTCCCGAAGCGAAGCGAGGGCGGGTTTATTAGTGATTAATAAACAAATTTGGTGACATATCGACAGCAGCGCCACCTACCGGGTCCAATTGTGAATCTAAACCATTCTCGGATCCACCTGAAGACACACAAAAAATTTCAACGGTACAGCCGTTAAGGAGTTCAGACCATTTGAGACCAATAATAGTATTAAATTTTTCAAAACATGTTTCAATCCCCGTATCTTTTACACCCTTATAACTATCGACTTGCAACCACCCTAGTGCACGACGGGAGACTTGTATATATAAAGATATAGATTATTATATCAGTCATGATGTGTTAGTATGAACATAACTATGAATTTCATGTGAAACCTAATTAGGTTCCTACTACCTACCTATTAATATTATTGAAGTGAATTACCATATCGATGTTCTCGTGAGAACTTTAGTAGGGGGTAAAACAAACAATTTCATCTGGTAAAATTAATATTGGAGTCGGAGTCAGGTTGAAGACATAAAAACATTTGCATGAGAGATAGTTGATCCTGCCCACAAATATGTTACTATCGGCAGCTAATTGATAACAGATAAGGAAAAGAAAATATCATAATATAATTCCTTTCGTCTACCCACGTGTAAGTAACCGGTACGAACCGGTTTGTTCGACATAATAATAATGATAATAATTATGTTAACGATACAGTTTCTTAAAATTAAGGAAAAGTTTTCCGACCGATAACAAATTAATTATGTAATATTATAATAAACATGTTATGCACTAGTATCGTTAGCTTTGTGGACGCAATCATAAATGTGTTTAACAAGGTTATTTGTGTACACCAAAAATATTTTGATGTTAATACTGTATTGATAAAGACCGTATCTGTAATAAACAATTTGAGTTTTAGTGTCGAGGAAGATTTGAGATGAGATCCTCTATGAGAAGAGGTGAGAGCTGGATCCAGCCGACTACCGCATTAACCGATCATCCCCAACACAGAGTTGCCGCCATTGCAACTCGTTTCGACGGTTTCTAGTCAACCAAAAGAAATTGCGGATTATTGATAGATACGTTAGCTAGGTTTACCAGAAAGCATTTAAATGTTGTCATTGACCCTTTCACTTCCAATCAATCCGATTCGATAAATAATCGGTGTTGTAGCTGGTAGTACATCTTTCCAACTTCTCGGACAGTTAGTTTTAAGATTACCTAGGATAGGTTTTTTATTAGTTTTTTAATGGGGTAAATAGCCGTCTGATTGTCATTTCAAACGACCTTGGATGCAGCAAACACCATGGATTACTTCAACACAATTTACAGTAGTCGAGGTGGCGATCTCAATTAAGATTTATTCCGCGAACTCAGATCATGTGAGTTTAGTCACCATTACAATCAAAGGGTAACTAATTATTCAGCAGTCACAATTTTGCATATTAAACTGTATAATACATACACCATTACTAATGGGGATGTGACCTTTTTGTCAGCAACCCAGCAATCCTTATTTTATATGGCTATAGGGGTAGAAAAATAAATTTTGGCAGTAAATGAAAGGCCCATTTCATTCTTCAGAAGTTAAAAAAAATCAGATGTGGCAAACTTCAAACAGGGTGTACTCGATCGTTGATATAAATAGATCGATCGCGGGACAACTTAATGGGGCTAATAGGATAAATAATGTAAGAAGTACTTAAGTGCTATGCGCCAGCGTCAGTCCGTGCAACGGTTGCGTTGTCTAGCTCAATTAGCGATCTGTGGCTCCGGCCTTCAAGCAACACTTGAGAGAACTCGTCGCAAAATGGATTTCCGGTCATTACGTGCTCCGAACCCGAAGCCGTGCAATCAGCGAGATATATCGCTGCCGGCAGGAAGCTTCCCAGACCCTTGGCAAGACCGTTCGCACGCTGACACTGTCACTTCACCGTGAAGCGTCTTCCGGAGGAGACCCCTCCAGTCACTGTTCGTAACCTATGATCCGAAGGACTTTATAGTTAGATTAAGATTTAAGAGTCATATCTGAGTATTATATTGAGTTCGGTACACAAGGTTCTGCGGTTTGCGAAAAGTTTGGACATTAGCCGTGTCTTAATTAAGTTCTTTGAAACAGTCATTAAACTCAGATTATCTGACGTAACCACTTCGAATATTACATGATTGTTTAAGCGGCAGTGTGCTCCAGTGAGCACCTGTTGTATATGCATAGTTATGCAGTTTATATGCATGTCGTGTTTACATATAATCAAAATTGACTATCCTCCCTTTTGTGGCATTGGCATATTTTTGTATTGTCATTATGCGTTTTCTTTCCTTTTACAGATTTTCGTACAACACAAGATGTCAACGGTAATAGAGACAGGAAGGACGGGCGGGGTGAAGAAAGTCAACAAGCACGCTTACATGAACGGCACGGCCAACGGGATGGCCAATGGCACCACCAACGGTACCACCAACGGTACCACCAACGGCACCACCAACGGTTCCACCAACGGTACTACCAACGGTACCACCAACGGTACCACCAACGTTATCACCAACGGCACCCACGCACCCACCAAAGGATCGACGCCTGGCTCTGCATCCGAGGCCTGGGAGAAACAGTTCCTTCCACCGCCGCTGCAGATTGAAGACAAAGCTAGAGCTCTCAAGGTAAGAAACTATACTCCAGCTTGACAATACATTTATGAAGAGGCGATAAGATTAGTCTACTGCAAGGCGCTGTGCCAATTTCTTGTTTGGACAATGGATGACTGATTGGTACGGTTAGTGTCACTGTCAGGCCTATGTCCGTTTTATATGTGGTAACATGGTTTCGCCATTGTATAATGCGCGTTTTTATAACGTGAAGAACTAAAAAGTGTTGTAATGACTTTGAGCGTTAAACTGCATCAAAAACGATTCAGCAAAGTTGTGATTCAGAAAATCCAGTTAATAGGTAGGTACTTGTCGATATTGATGTTCCCTGTTGTAAAAATTATCAGTTTTGTTCATGACAACATGATCCGGCAGATTAAATAATATTTATATTACCTACTCTTTTTCTGTAAATGAAGTTAACGATAAAAATGCACCGTCGGAGAAAGTATAAAATCACCTTTATATCGTCGATAAAGCACAAGGCACGTAGTATACCTATAGGATAATCTCTATTAATCGCAGTAATTGATTACAGGATACCGAAGTGCCATCGAGTAAATCGGAGACTGATAAAACGTAAACGTATTACCAGACGTGGCAGGCGTATCTTGTGAATGTGTCTAACAAAATTGCTATCAATAACTTCTGGAAATTTCCACAAAACGAGATATTGGTGGTTTTTGCTATCAGTAATTGCTAGCGTTTGTCAGGGTTCAAGTCTGGTGTCACTCGCGTTCTAGTCGTCATTTTGTGTCAACAGCTTTTATCAGAATTGCGCGTCTTCTTCTCCACACGCTGCCGTATCTGTTGCAATTAGCTTATCTTCTGGCTCTTTATCTTCTTTATTAGATAATAAAATAACTTCAGGATTAGGTATTATATTATGTAGATAGTCTAACATGGATAAATTAGGATGTATGTAGGTGCAAATTTGGGAACACTTCGATTTACTACTCTCGATACTCTTTCGGATAGGGGACTTGACATCAATGTCATATATTGATTTTTCAATCAATAATTAATTCTAATCAAAGCATTAATTAATACTTTAGTACCTTGCTTGAAAGATTTCATTTGATTCTTTTTTGGTAGCGTAAAATATGAAGATTGGGTTTGCCACTAGTTGCCACTGGACGATGGTTGTAGGCTTGTAGTCTGCAGTGTCCCATCGACCTTTCATCCCATGTTGTTTAGGTAAGTAGAGGCTGAAATAAAATGCGGTGATCAATCGTGTGGCTTTTCTGTCTTATTATTTCTGAGCAGATAATAATATTGCCAATTATACCATAATTAAGATATTTCAATCACGGTTCAAGCGCAGAGCAAACGTGTCTCCAATTAGCTTAACGGCCACGCTGTCTCTCGTAAGTTGCGCGTTCAGATTCAGAGTAATTATTACTTATAATGATATCATACCATTATAAGGCTAATGTTCAGTTTCATTTAATTTTAATGAATAGAAAAACTATGACAAGCTTCCACTGGGAATGTCAGTGGAGTGAAATCATTTTGGTTCTCCAAATCAACTCTAAGTCGTATCTAATCCGAATAGCTACGATATTTATATTTCCACTTTATCGATAAGCATCTGAAATTTTGTATTTTAATAGACAAGATCATTCAGTTTGAAACTGAATAATTGGCTATTGAAATTATTATGATCAACTTTTGTGTTGACTCGAGATGAACTGTGGTTTCAGGCGACATCTCATGGAAGTAATGATATATGAGCTGTAAAATTATCAGTGAACACGGATCTCTTTATTGTCTTGACAGAAGGTTCAGTTGGGTGAGGGAGGTGTAAGGATATCTGTATGTTAGACCATCACGATCGTTAAAGGTTTGCGTCACGAAGCGTAGATGAGTCAATCAGCCGGGCTCGTGTTTGTCGGAGATAATTTATATGACTCCCACCCACTGCCACCAACATTATTGTTTTGCATCGTTATATTCCTTAACTTTAATAAGAATGCAACTGAAATATTTGGCCGAGTCAATGGATGAAAACGAATTATGATAATTATTTATAGGCTGTGTAATTAATTTTTTGTAGACGATACAATGTAAATCGAAACGAATATGACAATGAAGTATGATTAACTTGACGACTTTTTAAAGCTCCAAAAACCTCAACAACTTGTTCTGACTAATGATATGTCCTGCAGCCACCACACACATTTACCACTAGGTATATATTGTCCGATTTGTTGAACGCACGCGCATGATCGCATCTTTATCAACTTAAGACAACGGATCACCAGCGACGGCTGTGGGAGCTTCGAGCACTACTCGTATATTAATCCTGAATTTTCTGCGATCATCACAAATTGATGACGCACACTGCATTACGTCCAATTACAGTGTCCGCATTAATGTCGTCAACTATTTTGACTGGGGCTTCGTTACATCGTTTCGGCAAATTGAAGAAGCCTAGCAAACTTTGGACTATCATTGGAATAGCTCCGTATTATTTCTCTTGCATTGTGCTTTTCCATAACTTTGTATACGATTCGTACATCTGCAAATTCTGAAATGCATTGTGCACCATTCACGAGGCGATATATTTTGTACTTAACACTCATTGACCCGCCTCGGTCGAGTTCGAGTATTTTACAGTGGGAACGCTTAATATTAGCCGTCGTGTGTGATTAAACTGATGAGGCCAATTCAGCTGCACTCAATTGTAATGGATTGCGCTTTGATTGACGTCGACTCGTTCATCGACAACCTTACGTAACAGCCTCGAGCTGATCATTCCATCTCCTCGTGCTCCACTCGTTTAGGCTGCTGAGCACGGTGCAATATCTTATCTAAAAACTGTTTAATACGATTTAATATGTACGAAGAAAGGATTTTTGGAAATAGGCGGGCGAAGTCGCGGGGGAAAGTTAGTACCTATAACATAACTCAAAATTCAGGCACGAAGCAGAGGGCCCATTTTCAACTGCCTCTTACGACGCTATGGTCTGTCAGCCCGGGATTGGGATCAGTAATCTAGGCCGTCCCAATACCATCAAAAAGGCTTCATCATCAGGTAGTCTGCTTACTCATTTGCCGGCAATTGATATCGACAATACGACATACGACATAACCATAATCTCGTAGTAATGCGGCTCGCCTCACGCCGGCATATCCCGCGGTGTTTACTCTCGCTAGAGGTCACCGTCAAGGCTGCTGTGTTTACACCTGGTTGTTTGTCGTCTCAAGTTTTATTATCCAGATTTATACTCGTAAAGCTTTATTCAACTGTTATCAGCTATTTAGCAGTGCTTGAGTCTTATAAAATTTATCCTATTTGGCAAATTGTGTTACTATTTAGTGAATATCTTGTTACTACAATAGTTTGTTTCTTATCGAGAAACATTTCGTTTTACTCCTGTGTTAACGTGCAAACTAACACATAGATTGTCTGTCATAAATCTCGCAAAGCCCTATCTTATTTACTTTTATGACAAATATTACGTCTCTACATGAGCGGAGAGTTAAAGTAAGCGTCGGGAGATCAAATAGAGGCATTATGGTTGGCGAACAATACATTTATATTGTACTTACACAATCTAAATTCCCTGCAATTCATTTAATTGCCTTGTTATTACACGCTGCACAGTGGTCGCACTAACAATTTAACTATACATAAGAGTACGTTTGAGAATTGGTAGAAAATCTTCACGTCTTAGGCACAGGTTAACAAAGAAGTTAATCTATGGTCTTAGGGTTACCAAAAATTTTTATTTTTCTTGTCTTCGTATAATGCCAAAATTAAAGGATGTAGTGACGCTGGACTGTATAAATACTTCGATTGGTATCACAGTGATTTTGAAAAAAAAATGTTGCTGATAAAAGAGTATGTAAATTTTTGCAGACAAAAGTATTGCGTGCTACGCAAATAATTACCGCATATTATTTATTTATTATTGATATCTGTCAAGTGTAAAACACTGTCATTTATGACTACATAATAACAGCAAATTGTTTTATTTGTTTATGAGAAATTGTTCCAGGAGAGCATTTACAGCTCCATAAAATATAAAAATTATCATAAAATAAGTAAATTACCTATCGTTTGTTTTATTAAAGATAGTTATGTAGTTATTTGTATAATTTACCGTTTCCAAGTACTTATTTATTAAACCGACCATCGTATTAATTATCTTTTATTCGTACGACTAGTTGTATGATTAGCAACAACTGTGTGCAACTGACTGTCCCTAGTCCCTGTCCAAGTCCTGCCGTCTCACAGCGAACAGTAAATAGGTTGCGATCTTGTAATGATGGTGACACACAGCACAACAAGTACCAGGTCATTATAGTTCACAAGATCCCAGTGACTTCAAGGCTGTACACGGTAATTTTAATTAGCTCATCAGTTCGAACTGTCTACAGAATACATTCACTAGTCGTGTATGAATCGTACCTACTTGCTTGAGACAGTTTGCGAAGCTGGTTACCAAGAGGTGGTGATGCCGGCTCCGCCGTGACCTCTGCAAGGTTATGTCGCTAATCTAACGGCCGGCAGCACCACACTCACGCGTGTTAAGTGTTGACTAACCGTAAACCGCACTGATAACCTGCGCTCCTCACCCCCATTTAACGGGTGATTGGATCGGATCGGTTAATATACTTCATTATTTCCAACTTTCAAAATATACAGAAAATATAATTACTTAACTACCTACTGGATATTACGTTAGAAATATTCATTGCATATAAATAAATAAACAACGCTACACACTCAGCGCCAAGCCAGGACGCCATGGACATGGACAAAGACAACACTCAGACCGAGAACAGAAATAATTTAAACTCTCCATTCAAATATCCGCCTCGCTGGATATTGAACCCAGGACTCTTTCGGTCCGGCGTGATATAATGTTATTCAATATTACCGTATGGTGTTCAATCAATTAGTGAAGCTATGCTCTGCTGTCTGTTCCGACTATCTAATGTCTAGTAATCTGTAAGAGCGAGGTCGGTTCCAATTACCGTAAATGATGCGTAGCGTTTTGATCGTAGTAAACATTCTTTTTTTTTATTTCCTTTGCCATTTTTTTGGCCGGCAACGCATCATAGATGCCTTAGGTGTTAATGATGTCCATGGGAGACAGACATTTACCAACAGGATTCTCGTGTGCCCTTTGGTGGGCTATTAACATAAAAAACATATATTTGACTATCGTTAAAATAGTGAACATTATATATATTATGTATGCTCATCTTGCCAATCAAGATAAAGCATATCTAATATTTGTTTTGTTCGTGTAGTATTAATTTAATAGCCAATACCTGTCAACTTTAGATGAGAAAAGTGATACCTTCGCACGAGATGAGCCATGAGACTGTCAAACAGTGACAGCACTATCCATCAACCGGCTCCGCTATCCATCAACCGGCTCCGCTATCCACTAACCGGCTCCGCTATCCATCAACCGGCTCCGCTCTCCATCAACCGGCTCCGCGTGCACCGACGAACTTTCTAATTAATATTGAAACGTTTCGAACGTTCTTTATTTTTTGGGGAGTCACCAATGCTACGGCAGCCGTTTAGGAAAACTCTTTTTACACCTTTTTGAAGAACCCCGTGTCTCTCTGGCTATAGCTCAGAAGGAAGTTAAATTGCGTACCTTATCGTCTCCGTATTACTAAAATGGGATTCAGCTTTTAGCTTTTATGTAATTTCAGAACAGCTCACACGTTTTGAGCATGTACTTCTGTAGGGAGTTCGTAATTCTTAATTTGTTAGCGATAGGGGAATATGAAGTGTCACAATGGGCGTTATTGAAATATTGTAAGTTGTAACTGTTTTGTGCAGGTGGAGGCAAGAGTGTCGGACATGGTGCTTTGTGGCGCCACGCTGCGGCGCGTGGAGGAGGTGTTCTCGCAGGAGATCGAGAGCGGGCTGCGGGAGCTGCCGTCCAGCCTGCAGATGGAGAACACGTACGTGCCGGAGCTGCCTGACGGCACAGGTACAGGATTTTCCTTTATTTGTAGAAATGAGTAGCAATATTAAAAGCCACTGCGACCACTGTTGACATATTGTAGGAAAATCCATTAATTAGATCTGGTCTCCAAGACCTACGCCAGGACGTATCGTAGGATATCCTTGGGTTCCAGATCTCTGATTTGATCAGGTGTTATTGTACTGTGGAGTTCTATCGCCGTTTTTCGCCTTCAAGTGAGAGCAGTTTTCGTAGCAATTATCAAAAAATACATGCGTGTTTTGACAAAATACCCACATGATTAAATTATTTTGAATTTGAACTTGAGCACCTGAAGTGTTTAAAGCATAGTGGCTTGTGTCGGTCCAAAGTAAGCAACAATACGAGCAGTCGGTGGTTGGACAGATCTTTAGGCTTTGGCACGTTTAACTATCGGTTCCGATCAGAAGTAGTCGTTATATAGCAGTCGCTAAGCCGTGTAAGAGGGTTTTCTAGGTCACATAATTCCGTAATAGTTGGCCACTGATCCCTACCAATGCGCATTGGAGCAGCGAGGTGGACTATGGCCTGAAATAGATTTGGTAATTCTCCAGAGGAGGGAGTGTTCCTGGCGCTGGACCTGGGCGGCACCAACTTCCGCGTACTGCTGCTGGAGCTGCACCGCGGACAGCTCATCAGGGAAGAGGTCAAACAGTACCACATCAGGTAACATACTCTCACTAATCTCATTTACTTAATATGAGAACAAACATTTTAAGTGTACTTTTGGCAAAGGGAGATCTCCCGCCAGACGAGGCGTCATGCCTGGAGATTCTCCTTTGTCGACTTTCACCGTTATCCTACCGTCACAAACCTAAAGCCTGATGGTAACAAGCCTCATGGTGACAGGCTTATTCTCAAGACCATCACCCCAAAAACTAGAAAATATAACCAATAACATCTGAAGCGTCAGTCAGGGTATGGAAGGACTTATAATTATGTAAATAGTGCTCCTGTTTGAGGTTGGATGAACGGACCCCATTACGATAATATCGATAATAACGTATCCGGTAAAATCAATTGCCGGTGTAGCTTACACGTGGGTCAAACTCGTACGTTCCGGCGCGTGATGCGGGAGGACGGAGGAGTGGACAGAGTGGACGGCCGGCGGCCGGCGAGACGAGCTCGACCCTGCGGTCGTGCCTGCGGTCCAGCGCCGAGCAGCCCTCGCCGGATCCTGTTACATGTTGCATCAGTTATTTGAATCCTGTGCGCGCAATTTCATTGCGTATTAGATCAGTTCTCTGATATGTTTATTAATAGGTTTTTGCTCATTATTTGTAACTGACTTCGCGATATAAATAAGGCTATTGCGTTTATCAGCCTATGTATACAGGTACATTGGTGGGTTTCTAGGGACCAAGCGCGGGGCATGGGCTGATCTTGGTGATGCTTACGTCAATCTTCTAAGTGTTACTAATGACACGACATCAATCAACCAAAATTCAATATGCCGACAACCAGAGGCAGTATTGTGAAAAAAAAATAAGTCGATGAACTATGTTAAGTGGGGTATCATTGAATAGGTATTTGAAAATCATCTTTAGGTTTCTGCATTGACTAATATAATAAGTCAATGGGTTTCTGTTATCATTTTAAATGACAATTTCGGATTTATAACGGCTGCAACCCTGGTCTAAATTGAAAGAAATAATCGCACAGAATGTTCGCCATTACAGCAATAATCATCATTAAAAATCCGGTTGAATTGAATATAAGTATAATAGCATAGCATTTAGTGGAGTTAGTACCTACCAGAACAATGGCGCACAAGTGACTATACTTATTGTCATATCTTTATAGCGATCTCTACTTGATGGCATTTATATCCTTTACCTAAGTAGGTAGGTACTATTATACACGGTTGTTTTAGAGAACATTAGCTGTGTTTAAATATAATTATGTCTCCTGCATCGTTTAGATGCGAATCAAACCAGATAGTTTTATTTTAGTACCTACGAGTATGTCGTCTAATGATAAGTTTATCCGGCCGACATAACAATCTGATTGTAACTGTACCTACTGTACTGTACTGTATGTGTATTACAACTGTTTACAAACAGATGTTATGTATGTAGAAATATAACTGGCATTTTTATTTATTTTGCATGCACGTATTGAAACCATATTATTGTCCCCAGCGACGAGTTGCGGCTCGGCCCCGGCGTCGATCTGTTCGAGTTCCTGGCGGACTGCGTGCAGGACTTCGTGCGCGAGGAGGGCTTGGAGCACCAGGAGCACTCACTCGGTAACACTGCCCTCTCTCTGTCTCTCTCACACACCTGCGCACAGACTGCGATGGACAACGGATAATATGTCCTGGACAGCAGTCATCTTCTGATTGACTGACTGATTGATAGAAAACGATTTTTCTTTCTTTCTCCTTTCATGGCATGTCTTGGTGATGCCCTTGATGACTGATGTCCATCGGCAATGGTGGCCACTTACCATCAGGTGGTTATTTCACTCCTTTGTCAACTACATATAAAGTATTTTTGACGAAGATTGTCTAATCATAGTTAAGAGACACTTACATATATCTTGAGGATGGACGTTGGTCACGGCATGATTGATGAATTATATTATAATGTCAGTTCATCCAGTTAAAGTGAAGTTGTGCGTACAAGATAATTTGTCTACATAACGCCATTAGCTCGCACAGTGCTCCAGTGATAGTCGCCGCTATCTTTGTTGATAACTTTATTAATCTTTACGACTATGACATTAGCTAAGCAGTAACAACTTTTTATTGTTTTATTAGTAAATATTGAAACGCTCTAGAATGACACTTAACAAACCCTACCGCGACATCTACCAGCTGATTCCGGCAGATCTGTTGTTAAGAAAATTATAATATACCTCCGTTTTGTTGCCCGTTTAAAGATGCAATGGACGTGAACGAAATGTTGTCATTAATGATACATCCATCATTTATAGAAGTTAAACTCAGTAGATCACTTTCAGTGCGTATACATTTAACAAATTTCACTTTAAATGAGCCAATGTTTAGCGGCCATGACAGGCGACAGTCTCTTCCCATAATTGACCCGAGGAACTCACTTTATTATATTGCTCCAGTTTTCAGGTTCGTGCTAAATCGAATGTGCACTTATGCCATCAGAACTCTTAGATGTCTTACGTAGCTTAAGATGCTATTTTAATACAATAACTGAGACTAACGGTTGAATTATGAGAATTAGAGTTTTCCATTTACGGCCGAGAGTTGGCAGGTAACTGGTTCTTTACTTGACCGACCACTAATTACCGATCGCAGGCTTCACATTCTCGTTCCCGATGAAGCAACACTCGATCTCGTCGGGCGAGCTGATCACCTGGACCAAGAGCTTCAACTGCGGCGGCATGGCGGGCGTGGACGTGGCGGCGCTGCTGCAGGCCTGCCTCCGCCGGCGAAACCTGCCCGTCACAGTGCAGGTGCTGCTCAACGACACCACCGGCACGCTCGTTGCGGGCGCACAGATCGACCCTGATGTTGCTGTAAGTTATCCTGATGCATGTGTAGGCCTTCAAACGATTGAACAGTGCCTTTTCAAAGTACGAATACATAATGGACATTACCACCGCCTTATGACTTGTGCAACTGTTGAAAAGTGAAACGTTCGTTGTTCTTTCTTTGTCGATCATGATGTGTGATATGAACCATTCCGCGATACTAATCATGTGTCCTGTGTAAAACGACCATCCACATGGTAAGTTAATTGGCAATTGGCAATTCGTTTATTGTATTTGACGCAATAGACGTCTCCACCAATCTGGACTAAGCTGCGTGGTGGAGTATTGGAGTATGGTCTAGGCCTCCTCAATTATGAGCAGAGGCCCATGCTCAATAGTAAGGCCATTCATGGGTTGTACCCAATACACCACAATGTTCCCTAATGTATGAAACCTGGCAATTCGCATTTATCCGACTGTGCCTTGTGCTCATATTGTGAGAAATTACCTGAGTCCGCATTTCACCGACATGTCCATAACATTTCCAGATCGGCGTGATAATGGGCACGGGCTCCAACGGCTGCTACATGGAGCGCGCGGACCGCGTGGTGCACTGGGAGGCGGCGCACGAGCGCGTGCGCGACGTCTGCGTCGACATCGAGTGGGGCGCCTTCGGGGACAACGGCTGCCTCGACTTCCTCAAGACTGAGTTCGACCGCGAGGTCGACGACAACTCGCTGCTCACCGCCTCCTTCACGTGAGTTTAACTTGGAATAATTGGGCCCCGGGATGATATGTCGCTCCCAACATCACAATTGATCCGTACTAAGCTCGTGGTGGAAGCATACCGACCAAGATAGAAGTGGTGAATCCGTGATCTGGCTTTGTGACACCGAATTGCAATACTTTGAAACATTTGATGATTGCTTTTATTAAGACGATCGTCTGGTTTCTACTATCTCTTATCGGAAATGACTACTGAACATCATGATTGTTCAAGACTTGGATTGAATAATTTATGAATTAATAATGTACGTTTTATATAGAAATCACGATCAAGATTGACTCAGGGAGGAAAAGACAGCGAGGGTCCAAGGTTGACGTTTGTGGTGTGTGTGTGCAGGTTCGAGAAGTACATCGGCGGCAAGTACCTGGGCGACCTGCTGCGCGCGGTGCTGGCCGGGCTGGCGCGCGAGCGGCTGTTCCCCGCGCCGCCTGCAGAGCTGCTCTCCGCGCACCTCAGCGAGTTCGAAGAGTTAGTACCCACACTAGTGCTCGCGGATCTTATTTAAGTTGAAATTCGCGAAACTACTATAGCGTTCAAGCCCAATCCGCACTTGGCCAGCATGGTGGATGGTGGACTATGGCCTGAACCCCTCACATTGTGAGAGGAGAACCAGGCCCAGCAGAGCGACAGTTATGGATTGCGATGATGATAGTAACGTTACTGAGTAGCGTTACTAGTGCTACTGTAGTAATCTGGAACTGTGTACGCAGCGATTAGTATTTAGATAAAGGCTGTCGCAAAATTTATCAAGGTGAGTTAGTTGACCTAACTAAAACTTAGAAAAACTTTCAAGGACAGGGCTGAGTCACAATACTGTATGATACTATTACCGTGGCTGTACCGAGCACTGTCAGTAACCGCTAGCATGTTACCAGGGAGAACGTGGCGGGCGAGTGGCGCGGCACGGCCGCAGCGCTGCGTGCGGCGTGCGGCTGCGACGTGACGCGCGAGGACGCGCTGGTGGCGCAGCACATCGCGCGACTCATCTCCAACCGCGCCGCGCAGCTCGTCTCCGTCTGTGAGTGCCCGCTACACTGACTACTACATCACCTCAACTTTTACAACACTGATAATACAACGAATAACAGTTAAACACATAAACTAATTAAACACAGTAACTATAACTGTAATAAATGCATTAAAAAAGTAAGTGATTGTTCCGAAACTTCCCGAACAGATTCCTCGATTTCCCGAAGCGAAGCCAGGGCGGATTTAATGTAATAATAATAATGAATTAAATAATAATAATCAAGGCAACGAACTCGAATCTGCTTCTTTTTTGAAATGTTGTCTTGACCAGATTGGGACACCTTACTGCACAAGCGAGGTATAATGGTGCCGCATGTAACCGGTGTGTGTGTGTGTGTGTCAGGTATCGCGACGCTGCTCCGGCGCATGGAGCGCGCGCACACGGCCGTGGCGGTGGACGGCTCCGTGTTCAAGCGGCACCCGCGCATCCGCAGCCTCATGGAGCACTACATCGCGCTGCTCGCGCCGGAACACAAGGTCAGTGTCTACCACCACACCACACTATACTACCCTACACTGCATCACTAGCGGTGGTAGTCTTAGCAACATTTTTAGTTTCTTTTTTTGGGATTAAAAGGTAGCAAACAAGCATGCAGCACCACCCTTCCGCTGCCGCCCACGACATCTATGAGACTATGACCGACCTAGAACAAGGCTCAAATGGGAACTAGGATGGTTAGTCTGATTAGGAGATGGTGTTACGACATTAGTTGGTTAGTTTGTTGGTAAGTGTGAGGACTGGGCCAGGGACCATTAGTGGTAGTCAGTTCTGTTAGTTATAGTTCAGTTAGTAATTGTTAGTAAGTCTCGTTATAATACGGGTCAATAGATGCCTTAGCATCCGGAGCATTTGAAACAATTGCTACTCAAAACTATTTATCGTTCTGGGTTTCATTTTTATTTCATATCTTTCGCACATCATAATAAAATTGTCCCACTGTTAAGCTCGAGTGGGTCTCCTTACACGTATTAATTGCCATAAATTAGAAACAGTCAAAACATTGTTACTAAACTCTTAAGAAAACCTTCACGGTAATCTTAAGAAAATAGCACTTGTGTTATTCAACTGTAGGTCCCCATCATACATGAAGCAGTAAATAATAACTTGATGTATCTCGATTGCAGTTCACTCTGCTGGGCGCGGAGGACGGCAGCGGCAAGGGCTCGGCGCTGACGGCCGCCATCGCCGCGCGGGTGGCAGCGCGCGCCAACTGACCACCACCCGCCACCACCATCCCGCGGACCGACACCATCGCCCCTACCACCACTCATCCTGCACCATCCAACCATATTGTTGTAGATTAAAACTATCGGAAGGTCAAATCTTTATGCCGAGAAAGCGTCAACGATGTATGCCTATTATAATTTCTACGCATAGGTACCTACTTATAAAGGAAAGATATAATTGCGGTACTACACTATGTTCCTGACAAAATATTATCAGGAAATAAGACGAGTTAAAAGAACTATGAGTGACTTAAGATGATCGGTAAACTGTTCAGCGAATTATGACGTAGCGCAAGTTGTATAAAATATAAATCGTGACTTTTAAATTTGACCAATTTCACAGTTAACGTCCCCAGCTCAATCGATTATTATTATGTTTTTTTGTAAGTTGTTATGTTAAATAACTTTAAAGTTTTGATCACATTAACCGTATAATAAAATATATAATTAAAAAATTGACGACGGCGACGTTAAATTACGACGTCAATTGTCTACAAAAAAGTTGTCAACGACGCTTTGTTTGCATCGGGCCGCTATTTTGGACCATTACACTATAATTATGTATAATGTAGTTTATGTAGTACACTACTTATGTATGTAGTATACTACTAATATTTGGGCTTCATTTATAATATGTTCCATTGCATCCTGAACTCAGGGCCAGAGCAGTACCCGCGTCCTGTTGAAGCATTCAAACAAACCGGGAGACGGTATTAAAATGGGAAAGTGCAATAGTTTGCAATGCGTTCCTTTTTGTACTGAACAAATATTTCTGTTAAATAATTTTAAGTTGTTACCAATTATAAAATGTTTCATATCAATTTACAGTTAACTGTTATTGTTATTGTATCTCGACTCCAATGGGGACTGCGCACATACACCAACTCGAGTCAAATTCAATTCCCAGTAAACTCATAGGAAAGCATTGAATTATTAGCTTCTTTCTAGTAAATGTTAAACATTGGATCATAAGGAACAGTACAACGGCTCATACTTAAATGATTTCCTATGAGCTGAGTCGAACTAGAGTTCCCGTCGAGTCGGTCTACTGTGCCTATAAAGTGTTTCATTCTCAAGGGTCTAGTTTATTCAGGGTCGTTTATGTATATCGTTACTGTAAATAAAATTAGTTTTATTCGGAAATGAGGATCGTGAGATATCGCGAGATCGCGACTCGTGAGACTTGCGAGACCAGCTTCACCTGAGAACCAGTACATGTGATATTGCATTTGTTTGTGATCTGTGTGTGTGTGTGTGTGTGTAATTGAATTGTATATGAATGCGTGTGTGACTATTCATCGCGGGCCGAATTGTGTAGTGTATATGTATAGAGAACTCGTTATACATATTTACAAAATGTATATTGATGTATGTAGATATAATATTATGTACGTTATGATTTAGGATAAGAAACATTATAGTGCCATACTCGTTAGTCGTAGTCGTGTCGCTGTCGTGTGCTGTAATCGAGACTCATTTTATTTACTTGGACATTGTCTCATTAGTCGTTAGGTCGGTGTACTTTAAGGTATATCGTAGCTAGTAATGTTATTACGTTGTATATTTAAGTAAAATAGTGTTTCATACACTATTTTAAATATCACTTTTATAAATATTTTATAATGATAAGATCTATTAAACGAATAAAATCGTAATGTGAAAAGACAGACTTAGGTTGTAACTATGGTATAAAATGACACGCGGCGTAATATAATACGCCGTTGAGAAAGTACGCATGCCCTGGTCAAGGTCGCGGTGAGAGAGACACTGTATATCGACTGTATATCGTTGTCCCGTTTCCTCATACGAAAGGCCGTGCGTGCTCTTTCACTCCTGGTAGCTATTTAACAGATTTTATATTTACATACTGAGTTTACATACAATGGTAATATATTTTATATAACTAGTTTAGAAAAAGGTCTTCGTGAGATATAATTATTAGATATACAATTATATTTGTTTTTCAAGAGGTTTATTTAAATATACAATACACTTGAAATATTATAAAGTATTTTTATTAATCTATCCTTGACACTAATTTATTACTACTAACATTAATTGCAGTTTCATTAAGTTTACACAGTGTAATAATATATAGCGATATTTAATTCCGTAAAATCTATAATCCTTATAACGATATGACGATAACATAATTTCTATTGATACCTGCCTGTAAACATTATTAACATAAATTACTACTTAATAAAGTAGCACCCCATAATAACATCATAAAAATACTACCTAAAATAATAATTTAAGACATACAAAATAATGAAATATAACAAAATATCTAAAAAAATCCTAATATGTTATAATTTAGAATTGGTATACCCACACACTTTGCTGGACATTTTCCTATAACATAGACATTATATTATAAAACCGTGCCTGTGTGTCAAATGTGACCGAGGGTCGCGCCGGCTGCGCCAGTGGACCCTGTGGGGGTTAATGTCTGAGTGAATGGACTACCATTATACACACACATGTTGAGCACTATAACAATATAACTACATAACAATGTAGTCTCAATTAAACAGCGAAACTCACAACGATTAAAAATAACTTATCTTTAGTAAAACTCCATTTAACATTTATATAAAATTCTTATATTAGACACTGCAACCGCTTTAAATCGTCCATTTATATTCACTAATCAACAATAAGATGAGCTGCGCCAATAGGCGGGAGCGTACCCGTTGGACGAGTCGACGAACGGGTCAGACGACGGCTCGGCTGGCGGGTAGTCGGGCGTCGGGCAGGGGTCGGGTGACAGCTGGATCACGTGACCTCCACCTTCTCGCGCACCTTGCGCAGGATGCTCTGCAGCTCCGACGCCGACGTGGTCTTGTACTGCGCGCGCCGCCCCCACCGAGAAATTTACATTTTATATCTTATGTATGAACGATATAAGTTATACATTGATTATTGCGGGGTGTAAGTGAACTAAACGACATGTTAGTAATGATACATGAGTACAATCCGATGACCCTGCAGTCTAGTTACAGATGATTCTGCTCAATGACTTCTTACAATTCTTACAATATCATTGGTGTTCAAAGAAAGTGTGTAATGAGAGCTGTAACCCACTCACCCCGGAGACGTTCCTCTGCACGAGCACCTGGCTGTAGAGCCGCTTGCCCTCGTCCGTGCCGAGCACGCGCTCGAGCTGCGCGCGCGACAACGCGAACAGCTGGTGGCCGGCCACGCGCAGCTGCTTCTGCGCCAGCTTGCTGAACCCCTTCGCCTCCAGCCACTCCGCCACCTCGTCCGGGTTGGACTTCTATACCAGGCAATAGGGACGTTCACATTCATTGTCGTTTCACATACATTTAAGTTTAACCGATTAGTTGTTATATTTAAATACCTGAAATCATATTTTTTTAAACTATTTAATCATAATGAGTTTTAACTAATGCTCATTATCACAGACCTCAATCAACTACAAGTATCAAAGCGCATGACGATGCCGTCATGAAATTTTCAGTAACGGACACTGTTAGACGATTTATTTCAATAGACTTTGTGAGGTCGCAAGTGTTATTTAACGATTCATGACTTCAGTCCAAGTCACATGACAGATAGCAGCATTTTGGTGTCAAAGGAGAATGATTGGTTTGCCTACACTTTTCTCATGCGTCAAATGTACTTCGGAAACATAATTAGTTATTAATTTTAAATCTAATCGTCGTCTAGGCATTAGAATCAGTATTTTGAACAGGGGCTTTTATTTAAGATTATACATGATTAAGGTAACAAACCGGAACTAAACAATTTACCTGTTTATGACAGATGATTCAAATTTTAACAATGGAATATGAAATCGATGTGAAGTTGATATTGATACCCATTATTAAATTAAGTCTATTTTTTGGTCGTATAGTTAAACCCTATTAAATATCATTATTGTTATTTTAATCAGTTCTTGATTTTTGTGACTCTACTGCGGTCTTCAACAGTGGTTATTTACGATGTGTCTATGAAGTAGCATCAAGTCGTTGTACCTGGTCGATGAAGATGTCGGGGGTCTTCTTGAAGTCGAGCCGGCGCTGGTGGATCTGCGGCAGCACCATCTTCAGCTCCTCGTGCAGCGTGCCCGTGCTCGCCACCGACTTGTTCGCTGCAACACGCACTTTATTCAACCTCCTCTATTCATTACATAATAACTGTACAAAATAATAATTAACTAAAATATTTTTTTTTCAAAAATGGGGAAGTTATTGGTTTCACCCCGAATTTCAAAAATCGAACATTCATCAGGTCTCCACTTTAACTTGTTTTATCTATAAAGTTTATATTATTATTATTGATTACTATTGATGGTAGAGTACAACTTACATTTCATAGTGTCAGTCTTGGTGACGACGATGGGTGCGGGCGGCTCGGGGGGCGGCGGCGGCGGCGGCGGCGGGGGCACCGGCCGCTCGGCTGCACGCGACGTCACACCTTCGTGTTCAGATAATAAGTGTTAGATTGGCATGCCTTCATTTTCTTTACTAATTGAAAGCCACGACAGACAAAGCGTTACAAATGATTTAGACGAGTAATCAAAATAATATTAATAAATGATTTCAAGATTTACATAATACCATAGACATGTTTTAAGTTGTATTGTTATTTGTCAGTCATTGTTAGAATATCTAATAGTTAATAAAGCATTTAAACGAGAAACAAGATAAATATCCATGAATGTACACTTAGTTAGTACGACACTTACCTTACCCACCGTCCCACACGGACAACACACGGTCACACACACACAAACAGCACTTCAAAAGCAAAGCGACACACAATCAAACGAACATTAGTGAAAAATTCACAAAAGAAATTATCTTAACATTACATTATCAAACGATAAGATAAAAATGTATTTATTTTACAGCCTGACGGGGCTGTAAATGGTTCTGTCGTAATGATTGTAGATTATAATTATTATTTAATTAATTACTATTTAAATGTATTTAAAAATGTATTAAATTAAAAGTACTAAGTAATAATTACTTGATTTTCTATATTATATGTGTAAAAAGAGGAATGAACAGACAACCACCAGATTTGGTAAAGAATTTAATGTATAAAAATGTAAATACAAAAACGGAGCATTAACTAGACCGGCGACAAGGGGGAGGGGGGGGGGCGCTGTCGCAGCCTTCCTGATTGGTTCAATAACAATAAGTACACAAGTTAATAAGTATATTTGATACTTATTATTAACGACATGGTCAAAAATAACTATTTAATCTTTAGGTTTCAATTTCAATAACATTTATAATAATTACGCTTAAACATCTAGACGTATTAGTTCGAGCCTCCGAAGCCCCCTCCGATGACCAGTAAACATTTAAAGAACAAAGTTTAATTTACAATCCATATTAAATAACTCCTGCTTCTCGGTCAATATCTATAAAGTATTTAAAAATAGACTCTGTTTAATATTAAAACAAATAAACTAGCGGAGCGACTACAGCTATCGGCTTAACAATACATACACGTAGTGATAAATAAATAATCGATTCAGACTTGATCAACTTGATGTCTCGACACCCGGTGCGCGGCCGCTCCTCACTAACCGTCAATATAATATCATTAATCAGCACAACACTAACGTACACGTAGTGCGTGTCGAACGCACGAGCCACGTATTATTATAACAAACAGACAGAAGTGGAAATAAAGAGTAAAAAGCAGTAGGTACATTTTGTGACAATTGCTGCATGTCGCCATACCCACTACCAGGCGTAGCTTAGTAATAAAATTGTATGATATGAAACTTAATTACAGAGTAGGTATATAAAATAGCCATTAAAAATTATTATAGACTTGTTGTAAAAAGTGTAAATATTCTCAAAGTCGAATATAAGAAGAAATATCAATTTTGCTTTCAAAGTGACAAAATAATGACACTTTTCACAACATGCCATTGTGTAGAAGCTCGCAAGAACGTCCCACAGTGACGGCGACACACACTAGAGCACACTGACACAGGCGACACACACACAGAAGAACGTGTTCCGATACGGGGCCATCTTTGTCATCTTATTTGCGAGTTGTCACGTTACGTCACGTATCGTTCGCGCGCGGGACGGAGCAAGATTATTTTTTTGTTCGATTTTACGTCGTTGCACTTCTGCTGATACTTTAAAACAGTCGAAATATTAGGCTTTGCGTCTTTAACAATCAGAAACTCTAATATAGGACCTGTTCTAAAAATCTCATGCGAATTAAAATATGTATTATAGAAGTCGAGTATGCAATGACTAAATAAATACTTAATTACAATTCATTACATAAATTATGACTAATAGGTCCTCAAGGACACGTATGTACGTGATTATGCACTTTGGTTGGCGGGCCGGGGGAAGGTGGGGAGGTGGGGACAGCCGGGGAATGCCAGTAGTACTATAATACGAGACTGAAGTAAGGAAACGGAACGACAAAATATTGAACGCGATAAAATATTCTGCCTGACAAAATACCTCAGTCGCGATCGCAGCGCGTGGAATTTTCAAAATACTAATGATTTGTACTATATTTAAGCTACAGCTGTGTTACGAATTAAACATTTCACTAGCTGCTCATGCGAGTGTTGTGTGTGGCACACACATCGATATGAAAAGTGTACTTTAAAACGTTTTGTAGAAAAGTCACTTTCAGCACGTACGAAATGGCTTTTTAAGCTGGATGTGATTTTTTTTGTGTAAAGCTCTGCTTGCACGGAAAGCCTGTAAGCGGACATGACCTGCGTTTACATAAAGAAGAAAGAAAATCAATTATTCCGTATAACTTTTATAATATTACACGACGAAGTTGAATTTTGGTGGAGTACAGGTGGTAAAAGATGTCGGGAAACGAACCCATCTATCGGCTCTACTTGAACCCGCTTAAAGTCAATATAGTCCGTTCGCTCGAGTTTTCGTTCGATTTACCGTTTCGATACGTATCGCAACTTTGGAAAATAGGTACTACGGTCATCGAGACAATAATAAATACTTTAATATACGAGTTGCTAATATAACATCAAAATTAATTTCATTACACTAAATTCCAGCATTGCGTTTAGTTGTACCGATGTTGTCATGTATGAATGAACGGACCAAATGCGGTTATATCGCTAAGTGCGCGCGTTGCGCAGAGCCGGGTCAGCCGGGCGCGGCCGCTCCGGGCGGCGGGCGCGCGGCCGCTAGAAGTATCGGAACTCGCCCTTCTTGCCGAGGCGCTCGCGGCGCACCCAGTCCGCGGCGCCCCCCGCGCCGCCCGCGCCTCCCGCCGGGGCCCTACCCGCCGCGCCCGTGGGGCTGCTGCCGCCGGAGCCTCGGCCTCCGCCCTCCTGGAAACAACAATGCGTGCAGTAATCTTACCAGTCACCAATACCAACATAATTATTATATCAAGTTCACGTGAAAAGAATTTGCATATTAGTAACCCGCTCTCGTTTCGCTTCCGGAAACCTATGCTTCAGTACTCGCACCCAAAACCTTACCTTTTTTATCGTTTTATTGATCCGTTTTATGATATTATAATATTATAATCAGGAACATGTAAATTTATTGTTATACTCGTACTTACGCAAATACAAAAAAGACATCTAACCTCATAACAGGATCGAATTTTTCCATCTTTTCAGTTTTTTATTACTACTTATAGATAAACAGTATAGACGAACGAGAGGTTAATCAGTTCTTTACTGTGTAACTTATAAACGATTAAATGCGTAGTCGTAGTGCAACTAGTGAAAGACCAATCATATTATAGTGATTGTGTTACTTAATATGAACAAACAATTATGAAGTTATCGTGTAACTTATGAACGACCAATCGCGAAGACGCACACTATGGTCTGTGCGCATTCACGGCATTCACCTGGTAGTGGGTGTAGATGGGGTTGGGGTAGAGGTGCGGGTCGTGCGGCGGCGGGGAGGCGGGCGGGGAGGCGGCGGCCAGCGGCGCCACGATCGTGTGCGGCACGTGCGCCGTCACCCCGCGCCGGTTGCGCGCGCGCCACCACTTGCGGGAGTCGTCCAGCACCTGCGCGCATCGCCCTCACCATCAAAATCATTCTTATGATTAAACAAAAAGTGGATGATAAGAAACTGCTTGGACATGAGTTTCGTATAATATAGGCTTAGGTAGTTGTAAGTGGATAAAACTCTTTGAGAGTTTCCTGTCACGTTTTCTTTTAGGCTACTCATCGTAGGTATTCATTGAAGCGATGGGGTAACTTGACTATAATATTGAAATTTTATTTAATTTCATCACCACAACATTAGGTATATTTTGCGGTATGTATGAGCGACGGGTAGGACAGGTAGGTACCTCAAGGTACTCCCCGCGCACGACGCTGAGCTCCTTGTCGTTGTTGGCGGTGCGCGGGTAGGTGACGCGCACCACGCGCCCCCCGCGCGCCGCCACGCCGCGCGCCCACGCCTCGCCCAGGTCGTCTGCGAACATACACCCAACGAGTCATTACTTGTATGAATTGTGATTTTCATGAGTGTTAACAGATGGCGTTACTTGAGTATCAAATTTCACAATGTGAAGGTATAATGTACCATGCCAGGCAAGTGAAGATTGGCAGACTTCATACATATTTAACAACCCCATGAAGAAATCGCAAGTTTCCCCTGACAATAGTGTTCATTACCGAAAAAAAGTGAAATGGAGTGTAGGATTCCTGTACGAGAGATCAATGCCTTAATCATTTAAAACCACAAGACCCTGCTATTTTTTTTCTCTAATTGATAGTTGATGTTGGTTCTAGCGGCCTCCATAGCTTCACACGGACAGAGCGGCGAGCCTGGAAGAGCTCAGCCAGAAGTAGACACTGCTGCTAATAGGAATACATATGTTTCTATAGTTATAGATGTCGGTGAGCGAGCAACCCGGTAACGTACCGTCGTCCCGGTCGGGGCCCGGCCGGTACGCGGCCGGGGGCTCGCGCTCCGGGGACGACGCCGCCGAACCGGAGTCGTCGCGGGTCAGGGTCCGCGTGTTCCTGGAATATTGAACAAGTTTTGAGGTGTGATGATAACTTATATTATTTAAAACACGTAGATGACAAGATTAAGTGTTGTAGATTAAGTTAATAACAAGATAATGTAGATCCAGTTAATAAACACGTACTTAGCATTATAAAAGGTAGTTGTAGTTGTAGTAGGTCATGAAGACAATATGAACAATACAGTTTTACGTAGAACCTGTGTCTATCACTGCTCAGGGGTTACTGTAATCCCTGGGCGACCCCCTGCTGCTTCTTCATTTATGAGTGCGATGACCGAAGAGCACATGAGCGTGAATGGTTTCGTGTAGGTACATTCGTGTATCGTTCTATAATGACTCACAGATATCGTGATAAACAAGCATTGACAGACGACAATAACGACAAACACAGAAGCGTTACCTGGGGTCCCTGGGGAACGGCGCGTACTGCTCGCCGTACAGGTCGGGCTCGTCGCGCTCGTACGGGTCCCGCCCGTCCCGCGCGTCCCGCTCCCCGCGCTCGCCCGCGCCCTCCTCGCGCACCACCTCGCGCCCCGCCTCGCTGCGCCGCGGGGACGCCCTTCACACACACACACACACGTCACAGGAAGCATGAGATGGGCCCCGGGAAACGACACGTATCGAGTCCCGAAATGTGAACGGGTTAAAAGGTGTAAATGCTAATGAGCAGGCAAATGAGCTCAGAGACGTTTGTGTTTGATTGGGACATCGTATACACCAGACTACGTACGACCTGAGACGGCATTCTATCGAAGCATGTCCAAGTTATATAAAGAATGGCGATGGCATGGACGGTAGGTGACTGTGGGGTGGCGTCGCTTACCTGCGCAGCGGCTGGTCATCCACCTGGTAGTCGGGGGACCAGCCGTCCATGAATACGGGCTGGTACGGCGGAATCGTCGTCTTCCACTGTTCCCTGGAAACCATCAACATCTTCTTAATACGCAGACATATCAAAGTAAACGTGTTATAGTTATATACAAATAGCAGATTAAAAATAATGGACTGAAGTTTTGTAGACAATGACAAGTTAAAATGTTTCTCAGACTTAATTAAATTCTAGACTTTTAAGAATGGTGCGGTAAATCTATGTCAAACCCCAAAGGACAATGTGCGGATGAGATCATCCTCAGATTGTGTAGAGAGCTTTAAGAATGAGTAAACATCTTATCTCCAGACTTGTTTAGCTGGAAATGATAAAGGTATTAGTTGGATTAGGGTTTTGTTAATTCGTAACCTACATGATGATGTCTCTAAGTTTATGGGTTTAAAGATTTTAATAAAATAGTCATTAAAGTCTATTAAACAAAATATGCGTCCCAAAAGATTAATTTGCAATAAGCAAAGTCATATTTCAGTTTCATTATTCATTCCTCAAATGTCAAATAGAACAGAGACTTGGTGTTACGAAATAAGTGAACAGGAACTCTTACCTGGGGATGAGCCAGGCATCTCCCAACGAATGCCACAGCTCGGTCTCCTTGCTGGTGACGCAGTTGGCCAGCAGGTTGAGGGCGTCCCTGGTGAGCAGCGGCTGCACCACGCGCGCCGGCAGCCGCCCGTCCGCCACGTCCTGCGCCGCGTCCACGATCAGCGCCAGCGGCGTGAACAGGAAGTGCACCAGCTCCGGCGCGTTCGGGTCGTGGATGTGCGCGCGCAGCCTCGCTAGCAAGTTGAACGACAGCTTGAACTTCTGCAACACGTCTACGAAGTCGCGCTCCGGAGGGGGCCGCGTGCGCAGCGCCAGCATCCCCTCCCCCGCGCCCTGCGCCTGCCCCGACCGCTTCCCCCCGCCCCTGGAGCGTCGCCTCCGCTCCAACTCCCGCGAGGCGGCCGCCGCGTGCTGCAGCCTCGCGATGAACTTCTCGATGTCGTCGAAGCAGCGGTTCAGGATGGCGATGTCCTGCTCGTAGAGTCGCTCCGACCCCGTCGAGGACGCGTCGTCTCGCTCCCCCCCCGAGCCCCCCCGCTCGCGCTCGCCTCGACCGAGCTGCGCTGACATTTGCTGAAAAATAATACTGCCCGTATTACATCCGTATGTAGTCTTACGGTCCACTTGCCAGGGTCGTAATGATCAGCTACTAACGTGAAGGACGGCCTCCCATTGCTGACGCGTGTAGGTGTGATAGAAGCGCGACATGTCGACCGCGACTAATCACCGGCCGGAGCCCCGATCGCTATCGGGCCTGATATCCTGATAACGCCGGCTGCCGCGTCCTCACTAATTATACTTTGCTTCCGTTAATGCATTATTATAGTATCGGTGTCGAGAGCTTCATTGTCCTATAATCTATCGGTGACATCGATCTCAAAGATAGAAAGATAAATAATTAAATTGTTTTGGGTTCTATTGCGTTAATAAAGACCCCCATTAAAAGTTTTATATCTTCCATGTAGGTACCTACAGACAGCAACCAGTTACAGATTTATTATTGGTGTAGATAATAATTAGCCCAGTGGTTAAAAGTTGGACTCCCGAACTGGGGGCACCGGGTTCAAGCCCCAGCACGCGCCTCTAATTTTCAAAAATTATGAGCGTATTAGAATTTAATTATCACATGCTTCGGTGAAGGAAAAAATCGTGAGTAAACTGCACACCTGAAACTTCTCCATAATGTTCTATAAGGTGTGTGTAGTCCGTCAATCCGCTTCGACCAGCGTGGTGGACTATGGCCTGTACCCCTCACATTGTGAGAGGAGACCTGTGCCCAGCAGTGGGACAGTTATCGGTTGCGATGATGATAGATAATAAAAGACCTGCATAAAACGTACGTAAGTGATCGATCGTCGATATCATTGACGTTATCGCTACTTAATAGATTAAATATGAATAACACACTACAATAGCGGAGGTACC
This sequence comes from Ochlodes sylvanus, assembly GCA_905404295.2. Classification (NCBI taxonomy): domain Eukaryota; kingdom Metazoa; phylum Arthropoda; class Insecta; order Lepidoptera; family Hesperiidae; genus Ochlodes; species Ochlodes sylvanus. The sequence continues at coordinate 96,283 of FR990146.1, read as the reverse complement.
TACTAAGCGTACTAAGGGACATGTTTTTCGAAGCGAAGCGAGGGCGGCTTCACTAGTATATTCCTAAAATACAACAATAATAAGCAAGGAACAGTTAAGTAAGTGGTGAGTAATGTGCCATAATTAATTAAAATCTTTTTTTAGAACCTATTAACCTTTGCTTAGCCTTGTAAATAAACTTTGATTCATATTTATAAGTCTATCAGATTAATGGGTTAATTAAACAGTTATACGCAATAAAATTAAGAAAGACCTTCAGTTTTATTGAGCTGAAATGAATTTAAAACTATGATGAAGGTATTTAACCGACATCCTTAATTTGATGAGATGCTTCCAAATGTATACCAATGGCAAGGTATATTTCTGATAGAGGGTGTGTATGTATTGAAATAGAAGCAATAGGATACCTGTCTTCTAGGTCTGTCCATCTCCGTCTCTCGTTCCCGTTCTCTCTCTCGCTCGATGATGAAGTCGCGCCCGCTCTCCGACCCCCCGCCGTCGACGCCCCTGCACACCACAAAGTATTTACCATCCGCAATACACAACCACAAGACTTCCAATAATTCTTAATCAAAACAAGAAGTCATTCGCACCATGTGTAAGCAGACACTGGGAGCGCGAACATGCGCCTCACGTAGAACATGGTACGCGTCGTTCAGCGAGAGAAGGTTGCCCCGCACTGGCCTGAGCCGACGTCTCCGATCGTATCCTCGATAAGATTAGTTATGCGATTTCGAGATGCATGTCGGCAGAGTTACGTTCATCTCGCTGACCTTCGATTAGATATCGGCACACAATATCAGTTAAAGGAGTTTCAATGGAATTCTTGCGCATCAGTTTATTTTTGGGAACGATAACATACCTCTATTTATTATGCTGACACAGCTCATATTTTTATAATGCAGAATGACCTTGGTGCTCAAGAAGAAGTTCTGAACTTGTTAACTGACCAGTTAACATTTAACTTTACAAAGTACTTTATAACCAGGAGTAAGTACCGTCGGGGTAAAGTTCAGAGTTACGAAGCCCTGCGATTAACCCGAAAATCCTGGGCCCCTTGTTTCCTTTACTGATGGGGAACATACATAACGAACATGTGAGCTTCTCACACCCAAAATATCTACCTAATCATAACCGACAACAACAATGGAGGAAACCTGCACCCCTAAGAGCTCTCCATGCTCCAACCCAAACTTCGCCAGCGTGGTGACCTTCGGCCTTTACCCCTTACATTGTAAAACCCATAGCCAGCTGTGGGAAGGTTATGGATTGCGATAATAAAACTAAAAAAACCTTGAGAGGTGTCAAGGGACACCCGGATGGAACGAAGTATATATATAAAATTTTATTAATAAAATAAACCTGTATACACTCAACAAAAATAATCGTCAATGTTCAATGCGAAATAGAAATGAAAATATCTGGCTTGCTTTCTATAAGAGAGAGAGAGAGAGAGAGACAGACAGAATTTTTTCCGTCTAGCCCCCTTTCACAACGCGCGATAAGGAACTTCGTTCCAAAAATCTAGTTATGCTCAATTCGAGGTAGCGGAATTCCGTCACTCACTTGAGAGCGTTGAGTTCCTCGACCAGAGTCTGAGCGCCAACGTCGTGGCACTGGAAGATGTGCAGCTCCCGCCGCGCGGCGCCGCCGGAGCCCCCGTCCGGAGCGCCCACCACGAAGGCCAGCACGTTGTTGTACAGCTCCGCGGGCTCGGGCGACGTGAACGCCGTGGGCGAGTGCACCCACGAAGCTGGGAATCGTTCCATTATTGACTGGAACAGAAGAAAAGGGACTTAAAAGGCTGTAATTTGGATGTACCATGACGCTCTCTTGGAGGATTGTCAAGGAAAAGAAATCACGCCAGGCTATGTCTTTCCAAAATGCTATGTGCTGTGTGTTGTCGGGCAGCGCATTCGTGATGCCTTCATGTTATGCATGTCACTAATGTCAGTACCAAATATCTTAATAAATTATAATCAATATCAAGTTTATTATACGTTAAAGTAACTTACTGCCGTTTCATAATCCATGATGAGGACCCACTGGTTTTCTAAACAAAGCTGCATTTTCTGGCTCCATATTCCTGCAAACGAAGTTCGAAGTTGAAAGAGAACAAAGTTGACGGTCAGTTATGATTGACCAAGTAATTGGACATAATCAGTTAATCATCATCGCAACCCACAACTGTCCAGCTGCTGGGCACGAGTCTTCTCTCAAAATGTGTGGCCATAGTCCACCACGCTGGCCAAGTGCGGATTGGCGGACTGCACACACATTAGAGAACAATATGGAGAACTCTGATTAAACTTAAGAGTTTAATTGAAATCTTTGTTTGACGGATATTTTTTCACTTAAGCCAAGATAATGTTACTAGTAGAACAAAGTCATAGACTGAGTGGTCAAACTGCATTATATGGTCTTGTATTCTGTTCTTCAGTTTTGATAATGTTATTAATTAAGTGCTTATAAAACTCGTTGTATAGTGATGTGTAGGTCGATTCGGAATTCTTAAGTAGATTTAAGTGTGGGTACCCTCCTACTCGTACTATAGCTGATGTTAAGTGGCGACATTGACTGTTTTAAAGCATACATAATTATTGGATAACTGGTGTGTACCGTTAGTCTTCTCAAGCTGCAGCAGCCGCCGCATGCCGTCCGCGGGGTACACGATGCCGGTCTCGCGGGTCACGGTGAACGTGGCCAGGTGCTCCAGCACGTAGGAGCGCGAGCGCAGCCCCGCGATCTGGTCGAACTCGTCGAGCGCGCGCGCCGCCGCCGCCTCGCCGCGCCGCCCGCCCGCGCCGCCGCCGCCGCGCGTCGCCATCGCTCCGGTCACGTCACGCTAGCCGACGCTCCATGCCGCCGCTCAATAACGTGTGCTCTCCGACTTCGGTTCTGTGGAGGAAGGGGAACTTAGATTATGGATGCAGTTACTTTGATACATGATGCGGTAACAGGACATTGAATTTGGATAATTATAATCAAATGTAAAAATGTTAACTTGAAATACAATTGAGAATATTCTTGTATACTTAATATGTGCGCACGCGTTTATTTTTATATTTGTATGTCATTGGAACCCTCTTTTCTTTTTAATTACCACAGATTAGAACGTTTCTTAAGACTACGCAGACTAATGTTTTAAGCCTGGTTATAATTATGTATGTAGATGTTATTAAAAACTGATAATAATAGGTTTAAAGATTTTTAATTGCACGATTAGTCGCCAAGTTGTCTCTCTCACACCTACCCAAAACAAACATTAGACACCTAATCTCTGACACACACTCGCCAACACAAACGCGCATTCCTTCACGATGCCTCAGCTGTGCGCCAACGAAACTGAGAATTATGCAACTTGCACGGCTGCTTACAAACAAGACAGATTTCCTTTATTTATGCATGTGTCAGGACATGATTTTTATTAAACAGGCAACCATTTCATCTTCTTTTAATTGGCTATTGTAACCCATAGACTTATCGTACAGAACCATTTTAAATGAAATAATCTTGTTAACGGTAAGTTTCAGGTGGTTTGCTATTATGACGGTGAAGTAAGTAAGTAAAAAGTTTAAATCGATCGAGATTAGACAATGTGTTGACAGTTGGGTCGAAATATCGACGTACGATACCATCACAATGTCTTGACTTTCTGTACCATACGAGTGTTAGAAATAACGAGGTAGGTTCACAGTTGCTTCAACCGCCCGACCAGGAGCACGGATGGTCTTAAGAGGTTAACGACAATTCCCTAGATTCAGAGGGCTGGGACCGGTCAGTACGGCGCTAGTTATCTGAGGACTAGGTACATCCAGCAGTGGACTTGTTGATGATTGAAGCTGATGAAACGAGTTAGGTACCTACTCATCGAATCTTACTTTGCTAAATGTCTGAATGGGATGATGGTAATGTCGGGAGGTCTATAAACAATCTATACATGGTAACACGTACCACCCGCCGCCGCCAGCCGCTACCCGACCCTACGTAACGCACTCCTCCGACGCGCGCCTAGTAAAATATTGTTGTGAATAAATTTATTCTCGACTCGATAATTAGGTAGGTAGGCTTTTAATTCCCGGGATACTGTGTCTTAACGCAACGGGGTAAAGGTTATATTCACATGCAGGGGTCTGGAGGTTGTTGGTTTAGATGCTTTTGTAGGCGAGTGCAACCTTGATATGTGAAGAGTTAAGGTGCAGTCACATTGAATCGATAGCTACACGATAATTATTTCGGTGCACATCATTATGACGTTGCATCCGAATTGCTCCAGTCGAGTCATATCCATAACTTTAAATTGTATAATATAGAGTAATCATATTTATAATCAGTGATAATGATACATTAAACATAACGTATTAAATACCAATAAAAACCATAAACAGTTAATAAATGAACATCTAATTTAGTGCCTCGATATCAGATATCGTAATATCGTCCATAGTTATACCAAGAAACATCATAACTATAATATTTCGTTGATTAAACATTTTCGATCAAATGTAATTGCATCCTAGTTTACTGCGCATTACGTGCAGTATAATATATAATATATTCTAGTAGCAAATTTGCACAGTGACAACTAAAGTTAGACTTTCGTACGATTGAAACTAGGTTCAAATTGCTGAGAAGCTCTCGATTGCTCAAGATCCCTCGTCCTTTACGCCGCTGTGATAAGTGACGATTCATGCGGCGGAGGCAACGCATTGTTCCCGCATCGCTCACCAGGGGCCGCGCCCACTGCTCACACTGTACTGTGATTGTGATAAGCCAAAGTCCAAACAGACGAGAGCATTGACTAATAACCATAGATCGGAATAGGTAGTGCTATTTTGGGGGATTGCATGACATTTTCCTAATGGATATGCCAATCAATCACACACTCTAGGTGGGATTTATATAAAAACTAGTAAACTCGCCCTCGCTTCGCTTCGGGAAACCTGTCCCTTAGTACCCAAGTCCAAAATTGTTAAACGTAACCAGCGCACGAATTTATTTTCAAGCGCGTTATTTTTCATTTTGCGAAAAACTTTAATGTATTAAAGGTACATATAAACTTTCCATTTGAATAATTCTATCTATTAAAAAAAACTTCATCAAAATCCGTTGCGTAGTTTTAAAGATCTAAGCATACATAGGGACAGAGAAAGCGACTTTGTTTTATACTATGTAGTGATAGTGATATTAAAAAATGTATCGTTTTATGGGACGACTATTGTTACACGACGAACGTCGTAATGTAAAACAAAATAGATGAAGGGTTGAAAATATAGAGAAAATAATTGTATTTTTTTTAATTCCCTAGAAGCCCGTGAAATTTATAAATATGAGGACGACAATGATTAATAAAATTTGTGTTCATTATAAGTCCTTTATATTGTTGTTGTTTGTTTTGTTGTTATCCTTATAAATCCCACGAATCCCACCGACACCCAAGGCTTATCCACATTAGTATAATGTTTCAGGACATTGACCCCAAATTGCACTACCTATTCCAATGTATGGTACTAACACTTGAGATACAAATATCTATCTCAATGAACTCACAACCATCCCACTGTTCACTCCATTCTGTGAACTAATTAAACCCTCGCGTACCTACACTACCACCGTGTCCTAGCTGCAGCCTACTCCACACTTGATTACTTCATCAAATTGTAAGAAGGCAAACGAGTATTAATGGGCAAAATTTAGAAAAACGACCCGACGAACAGAATGTCGAATCAAATTTATAGATTATCTCACCTAACCTGCTACATCTACATCCGCAAGATAAATTGTTTTAATAAACCTTATCCCGGATATTTCCATAAATAAGTTGAATAATGATAGAGTTTATTTGACAAAAGAATTCCTATCGTCCACATTTATTTCGATATCAGCGAGTTCGGTTCTAATCCGGCTGTTATCAGCTGATAACGCTCTCGGACGGCGGACGGCGTGACGCGGGTCGCCACTCGCACTGACTGATCGACTAACCAACAAAATATGTATAACGATACATATTCCTAAAATAAATATGCCGTGTAAGTTGGTTGCAGGCTTGCCAGGCTTGCAGGTGGCTTACGATAGGTCAGAGGGTGATTGAGGAAGACACGCGTTGATGTCTTTCGCAGGAACGTTTCGCCGGGAAACGCACTTTATTCCCACTTATTCCTATGATTTCGTTACTTGCCGTAGGGATATTTTTTGTTGTTGTTACGTACACCACGTTATGACGTTGTGTCTGTAAGTACTACTGTAAGCACTTGAATGTAACAATATTTTGGTTCGTATCAAATATCAATATTCAATGTTAGTCTATTCCGCGTGCGACATGACGGGAGCGGTTCCTCGTAGTGGTTACTATTCGCGAGGAGCGACACGTGTCGTGGGAGCGGCAAGCGACGTGACGGCGACGTACGCACGACGCGACTGTCGCGTCGATAATCGATCGTGCGTCGTTCTTGCGAAAAATAGATGCCCGAGAGTTAACCTGCGGAAAAAGTGAACATTGTTTCATAGAATTCGACAACTTTTAATCAATATTAAAACGTAAAGGTCATAGTGGAAGCCTTAGAGCCGCCCCCACTTCTGAACGAAACCCAAACCTGTTTCGAATACAACCGGCGCACGGCGTGGCGGCCGCGATCTAGTACACTACGGACTACGGAGCATAAAAACACAACCTGTTTTTTATCAATCGTCTAAATTAATTGACGGTCCTATTTCATTGAGCGGGAGCTGACAACGGATAACTTTTTGTGTGATTATGTTTTATTTATGGTAAGTACCTGTGAGTGTGCATACAGGATCGCGCGAATTATGCGCGACGACTCAGCTCTTAGTCCTAGCCACTGAATAGTCGAGAACTGCTGTCGACTAATAATTAGATACGTTAGCATAGCACAGTGTGACCTAGTTGACCTCAATAGGACATCGACGTTTACATCGTAAGGTGTTGAAACCCTGAACGGAAATGACAGCCTGAAAAGATTTTATAGCCAAAATTAATGTGATAATATTGTGAGTGGTGCGAGCGCGGATGGGGGGGGGGGCTATATGCGGGGAGGACTTGCGCAATCTGCAATCACATTCCCATATATCATTAGCGAAATAGACGACACCGCGCCGCACGCCGCACAGCTCCGGCCACCGAGACGGCAAGTGACCAACGCGAGACGTCGTAACGATATGGTAAACGTACGGTTTTTTTACTTTTGATTAGTTGGCGTAAACCTTGCAACAACGTCACAGCGATGACGTAGACACGAATTCGCTGGGCTGCCCGACCGGGTGGACTGACGACCTACTCAAGGCAGCGGGCATCCGCTGGGTTCCGAAGCGACAGGACTGGATCGAACGGTGGAAGTTAGGAGAGAACTACTTCCAGGACACAATGTAGAAAGGCTGATGAAAGCATACATGAATGGAAATTACGATGAATATAATTAAAAAAAAATCAAAATTATGATAGTTTTCCGGACGTGAAAGTTTGTATAGAAAATAAAAAGTGAGTGAAGTCTGACGGCAAATTTTGGTAGAAAACGGCGCAATTAGTGACGCATGAATATCGTAAAACTAATCAAGTCACAATAAAATCTATGTAATGTTTACAAACGGTTGCAGATTATTAAAGGTTTCACTCAGAGTGTTAAGTATACCTCGCTCATTGTAAGAACACGTTACGTCGTAATGTTTATTTAAAGAGCGTGGCAGCCCTAAAGTACGGCGAGCTGTGTTGCTCGGGGCGCGGGGAGGGCCGCGTCACCACGGAGGAATGCGGCGCTGCCGGCCGCCCGATGGAATCCGCGATTTGGCAATGAGAATACCTTGACAACAATGTTCCAACAACCTGCTTTGCCAGCGTGAAGTACTAAATTAACTCCATATCGTAATAGTTCGGTTTATGCCTGGTTCCTATATTTAACCAATCATTATGACGATCGTTTTCTTTATAATATTTTATTATAGATTTTTTTATTTACGCCTCGTAGATAGTTCTACAATCCGTAAGCAAAACGAATCGTTTTTCGAATATATGAACTGGGCATTAAACAATCCCAAAATTATATTTCTTCAGCAACACACTGATGAGTTACGTCGGTTCCTTATCTCATCTCTCATTATCTATTATATTGTAGAGTTATGTCTAGACTCCGCAATAAGGGTAAATTAGTAAGGTTGTGCGGTGACCGACGGAGCCACGACTAACCCACAGTAAAGCCTACAGTTAGGTTTTATTACTCGACTAGTAACAGTAGTAACTGGTAACCGGTTCCTTGCCTGTGATAATAGCCGCGTTTGATTCCAGCACCACCAACAATTGTTACTCGTTTTGATTACACGTTTCATAAAATGCCATGTTTCGCATTTTTAAGGGTTTTAAGAAATAGTTAAAATATTTTATTCTTTTAATGATTTTATGTACCTTTTTCATCACACTTTAGAATATTTATGAAGTGGACACAGTATTTCATTTGATTGCAGTAGAGGGTCCACGCCGACTTTTCTTTTCTTTTCCTCCATCAAGTCAGGAATAGGTCCATTTTCCAGAACGAACAGCATCATACAGTAACAAAATCTAAATCTCTTTTGTGTTTCCAGCGGGAAGCGGGAGACACAACCACATAGAGACACTACAATTCTATAAAATATGTTTTAGCTTTTATAAGAACGAACCTTTCCGATTGCTTCTTAATGAATACGTCTGTGTAGCAATTGTGATTCATATTTATAAATTATTATATATATAGGTAATTATTTGTAATTTATGATCATTAAGATAAAGATTTTAGAGTATATTGAGGCGCCGGAAGTAGAAATTTTAACACAATATTTGGTTCAATCCATTAACATTAGCCATTAGGCTATGTATATTATAATACAATATAAACGTCAAATATTTCTTCTAAGTATTGTTTATCTAGTCATAGCCCATAGACAGACGTATGTACGTACCACACAGCGCTTGGCGAGGACGCTTGCAGTCAGAACAATGGCTGAGATATCGCTACCGGTATGTAGGCATATGCTTTTGACTTTGACATTCAAATACTTTGCGCGCTGAATCATCTTCAACTATAGTTTTACGAGAGATCTGATATGCCCATAAGTGTGAGTGAGAGGTCTGAATAAAATGATTTATGACTCGGTTCGCACGTTTGTAATGGCCCAAGTATAACTTATCTATTCTGCTTTATTAATAATCTAAGAAGTTAAATGAAGAAGTTATTCATAATATAAGAAGAGAAACGGACCGGCAGACAGCAGAGTAGTTTTTTCGTGATGCGCAGACAAACATACAGACAGACAAAAATTCTAAAAATAACATTTTGGCTTCCATTGGGCCTGTGAACACCTTAATACATTTTTCGCAAATATCTTTTATATTACAACAGTATTAGCATCAGCTGGAGTTCTTCAGGACACAAGAGCCTTTAATCTTCTGTCCTTCTTAGGAACTTTTGAACAGGACATACGGCTTAAGAGTTTCACTATTATTACCTGCATAGGTGACCTTTTGTTGACTGTGAAATTCTGAGGCAAACAGAGGTCAGGTAAGACAGACCGATTAATATCTAATTATAGAAAAAGTAATGAATTGCTTCAGTTGTAACATACTATCGTGGTGTGGAAGCTCTGGAACGGTGCTGCTATGACAACTTAATTGCCTCGTTAATAAAAATTGTTATAGGCGGTATAGGCCTACTAGCTATCCACGTTTATGACGATAAAAATAGTTATTCAAAAGCTAAGGTTGACCTCAGCCATTGCTTTTAGATTTACTTACTCGTTTCAAGATTTCACTAAGCTAATGAATGTCGAATATGATTAGCTCATTATGTGTTAGAAGTTAGAACTTAATGTTTGTGTTTAACATTCTCGAATCGAGAGACGGGTTCTGTGTGCTGGGCAGTGCGTCGCGGCTCCCCGGCAAATCGGCCACGTACTGCGAGCGGTTTCTCCGCACTTTCCCTCGCAACAAGTGCCTTCCCACAAATTGAAGATACGTCATGTCTGCGTCGATAAATTCAACAATGCTAAATTTAACATTACTTACACGACACGAGGATTAAAGGACATTTTTTTTAAAGTAAGAGCCTTATCAGTGAAATCACCGACTTTGGAAATCAAATATGTATTATTAGCTTTAAAATAACAATTTTGTTCTCCAAATTAATGCAGATTTACTTTAGAAATTGCTTATTCATTTATTACGTTTTGCGTCACTTGATTTCTCTCCGACGTTGTTTTGTTGAAAATTATTGAAAAGTTAAAATATCGGGATAATTTCGAATATGAATTTCGTCGTTTAGGAGATTTACAAAGCGAAGAGCCAATGTAGACCAGTCAGCATGAACGCTGTGTGTTTAATCCCTGAGTTAAGGTTCTGGAAATATAATTGAAGAAGTGGACAGCCTCAACACACGGCTCTTACGAAGGAATTGAATACGATAGTGGAATTAGAAACTATATAAACTGTTGCCGCTGTAGTTTAGGTATTATAGCAATTAAAATCTTCGTCAAGGCAAAATAAAACCACCACACAGTTCACGGTAAAGAGTTGTAATGTAATATTCATTAATGTCGGTAAGAACATACACGGTACTTAATGCTAATTGTTCGCCGAGTACGATGCGACGCGTAAACATAAAGATGCCATTAAGATGCATCAGGCGCTGAGTAAAATAACCAAAATTTTAAAAATGATAAAATAAGTAACGTAATAATATACTTAATAACTAATAGGCGATACTATACTAAACATGCCCCCGGGCGTTGAAAGCCTCGCTTTCAACCCAAATCATCAATTTCAGGTAGGGGACAAATCTTGCTAAATGATCTCCGAAGTACACCATTCGAAGTCTTCACATCCGCAACCCTGGTGATGCCATCCGTGCCCGGGTACACCGCAATGATCCGACCCAACTTCCACTTCAATGGTGGCACATTTTCTTCTTTTAGAAGAACTAAAGCATTTAGCTTCAATGTTGCACCTTTGCTGGAGCGCCATTTCGTGCGTACTTGGAGTTCTGACACATACTCCTTGCTCCACCGGATCCAAAAGTGCTGGCGTAACTGTTCAATACGCTGGAACCTGGTCAACATGCTTGTGGAGCGGTCGAGATAGTCCGGTGCAGGCAGAGAGGTCAATGGACGTCCAATTATAAAATGTCCAGGAGTCAAGGGCATCAAATCTTCAGGGTCTGAAGAGAGAGGCGTTAGTGGCCGGGAGTTCAATATGGCCTCGATTTGAACTAGCGTTGTGGAAAGTTCCTCGTACGTTAAATGACAATTGCCCAACACTCTAACTAAATGATACTTTGTTGACTTCACACCAGCCTCCGCAAGACCAGCAAAATGAGGAGAATATGCTGGTATAAAATGAAATTTAATACCGTCATTAGCCATAACTTCAGTTAACGAATCGCAGTTGTTCTTTAAATTTGGAAATATCGTTATACGCGCCAACGAATGAGGTACCGTTGTCGGAATAAATGTTTGTAGGTTTTCCTCTGCGTGATATAAATCTACGCAATGCCATTAAGAAGGTGTTACTCGTTAAGTCGCCTACCAATTCCAAATGAATGGCCTTTGTTGCGAAGCACACAAAAATGGCGATATAGACTTTAACTAATTTACACCCACGACCTTGGCGGGAAGCAGACTGAATAGGGCCTGCATAGTCTAACCCGATATTTTGGAAAGGAAAACCTGCTAGAAGGCGATGCTGCGGCAAGTTACCCATAATAGGTGATATAGTTTGCCCTTTCATTCGGCAACACTTGATGCAAAGTCGACAGCAATGCCTTGCTAAATTGCGACCTCTGATCGGCCAATACGTTTCTCTAATGGAAGACAATAATAATTGTGGCCCGGCGTGCAGTAACCGTCGGTGTTCATAATCAAATAATAATTTAGTGAACTTATGAGTGGACTGTAATAAAATTGGATGTTTCTTTTCATATAAATAGTCAGAATTAGACAAACGGCCTCCCACACGCATTATTTTATTGTCATCCAGGAAAACATTAAATTTCAATAAAGGACTTTTCTTAGGTAATTCTTTATTATTAATGAGTAGTTTATACTCAGGAAAAGTTTCGTATTGTGATTGCCTGATAATTACATTTAATGCAGATTGCAGTTCGTCGGTACACAGAGGACCAGAACAGGACTGCTTTCTACAACGTTTAATAAACCTTAATATAAATGCCACAGTACGATTGAGCCTTAAGAAATTTGAAAATCTATTAAAATCAATGAATTCATTATTATAAATTTTATTATTAGCTATATCACTATATAAAGAAATATTACTAGACTTCAATTCTGGTAAGGTGTCGTTATTAATAGATAAATGATTCGATTGCCATAGTGAGGCGTCCTCATAAAGAAAAGATGGACCTGACCACCACTTGTTTAAAGTCGCTATAGATTTTATATCTACTCCGCGGGAAATGTAATCTGCAGGATTGTCTTTGGTACCTACGTGCCTCCACTGACAGTTAGATGTCTTGTCTAAAATGTCTGCCACCCTGTTACGAACAAAGGGTTGCAACTTACTAGGCAACGTTCTCAACCACCCTAAGACAATAGTAGAATCCGTCCAGAATACAGTGCGAACATTCTCCAGCCGTAATGAGGCGATAGCCTTTTTATAAAGACGGGTACCTATTAACGCGCTACACAATTCGAGTCTCGGTATAGTGGTTAACCTAAGTGGAGTTACACGACTCTTAGCAAGTAGCAGGCGCACTACCACCTCACCATCATCGTTGACACTACGAACATATAGACATGCGCCATACGCACGTTCAGATGCGTCAGAAAAAATATGGAATTCAACGGATTTCGGTGAGTCGCAAATAACACGCCGCGGGGCATAAATATCATTTAAACAAGGTAGATTTACGACTATCTCAACCCACAATTTATTTATTTCAGGTGGTAGTTGTTCATCCCAGGACAACTTTTCCAACCAAAGTTGTTGAAGCAACATCTTCATAACAATAACACAAGGAGCTAGCAAACCAAGCGGGTCAAAAATCTGTGCGATTACTGACAAAATATCGCGTTTAGTGTTTCCACCGGCAACCAAGCCACTTGGAAAACACAACTGATCAGAATTTGGTAACCACCCAAGTCCTAACGTTTTACTAGGCTCGGAAGTGCCGATGTTTAAATTCACTGATGACTGTGGAGATTCAGGCTTAGGAAGTACCCGAGGCTCGTTAGACTTCCACTTTCTCAAATTCATTTGAGCAGAAGCTAATGTGGAAGTGACCCCGTCACGTAAATTAATGACTTCTTCTAAGTCGTCCCCACCAGTTAACAAATCGTCAACATAACAGTCATGGATAATAGCATCGGCAACTTTCTTGTCGGAAGCCTCCAGTCCTAGCTGCTTCATGCATCTTGTTGCTAGATACGGAGCGCTTGCCGTACCGTAAGTGACGGTGTTAAGCTGGTAAGCTTTAAGAGGATCCGACGGACTATGGCGCCAGATAATTTGTTGTAGTTTTCGATCATCTGGATGAACGTACACCTGACGATACATTTTCTCCACGTCTGCTGCGATAACATATTTGTGTTGTCTGAACCGCAGCAGAATGGATAGCAAGTCGTCTTGCACCACTGGCCCAACCATTTGGATTTGGTTGAACGAAACGCCAGTGGTAGTAGGACTGCTTGCGTTAAAAACTACTCGCAGCTTTGTAGTGGAACTACATTCACGTAAAACCCCGTGATGAGGAATGTAATGCACATTAGGGTTTGAAATAATGCTATGACATTGAGTCATATGACCTAAGGATTCATATTCCAACATGAAATCCTTGTACATCTCCAAGAGTTTAGGCTTTGCGTTAAGTTTTCTCTCTAGGGAAAGAAAACACTGCTTCGCTCGTGACAAAGAATCCCCTAGTAACTCAGGTGACTGCTTGAGTGGGATTCTAACACAAAATCGACCGTTATCTAAGCGAGTGGTGTTTTTTATAAAATGGTTTTCACAAGCCCTTTCCTCCGGAGAGTACTCAAAGTCTGTACTTACCTCCTCGAGCTGCCAAAATTTTGTTAATTGGTTTTGAATGTCATGAACATCCTCATCACACTGGACATTTAACTTCGCAAAGTTACACAAGGCTTGAGACGATGATACATGGCCACCTTTAATGGGACCTGATACGAGCCAACCCAGTGTCGTATCACAGAGTATCGGTAGTCCGTCTCCTAACGTAAGCCTTTGAGTACCTAAAATGTCCCAAAATATGTCCGCGCCGATCAATATATCGATAGCGGCCGGCATATGAAAGTGTGGATCCGCAAGACACATATCAGACGGAATGTTTATAACAGACAAATCTATCTGTTTGCATGGTGTATTATTGGTAATCGAAGGCAAAATAAAACAATGTATATTCGTCGAATAACTGTCGTCTAACGATTTTATTTGTAAGCGACATGATTTATTAATTTGTGACGTAATATTATTGATCCCTAAAATGGAGTTATTTATCCTAATAATAGGCAGCCCTAGTTTCTCATGCAGTGCCTCGGTCATTAAACACGTCGTACTACCGCTGTCTAACAACGCACGAGCGACATGTTGTTTACCGTTCTTACCGAATACTTTAATTAACGCAGTGGACAATAACACATCTCCGTTTTGAGTGTGCGGCAGCGCAGCGACACTTGCCGACAGTGATAAGCGAGCACTCGACTCGGGCGGCTGCTGTGTCGGTAGCTGCGTATGCGCAATGGGATGTATGATGTTGTTATTATCCGAGTTATGATGTGTCGCACCCTTAATCGCAGAAACCGGTTTGTTATTACGATCCAAGACATGCACCAGTGTATTGTGTTTACGCCGACAAACCTTGCAGCCTGGCTTCTTGCAATTATTAGCGTAATGTCCGGACTGTAAGCAGTTAAAACACACCTTGTACTCGGGCAGTAATTTTAGTCGCGATTCATTAGTGAGCGATAAGAAATGAGGGCAATTAATTAATTTATGATCATTATTACACTTAGGACAACGTTTAGAAAATGAACTATTTTTATTACTGCACTTATTATCAGAAACAGAAACCAAAGGTTTTATCTTATTGGTAGACTTGTTGATGTTAGGTGAACATAAATTATTATGACTTTTATTTGAAGATGTAGACAATTCTATGGTTTCTAATAAGTCAGCCCTATTTTTAATAAATGACAGAAATATGTTAAATGTTATTTTTCTATCTTGCTTTATAGACTGCTCCCATTCCCGATATGTCTTGCTGTCAAGTTTGTGCGTAATTATATAAATGAGAAGCGTGTCCCAGTGTTTAGTTGGTTCTCCTAGGGATTCTAAAGCTCGTAAGTGTTTATTAGTTTGATCTAAAAGGCGTTTTAAATTAGCTGACGACTCTCTTGTGATGACATCTAAATTAAATATAGCAGAGACGTGATTGTGAATTAACAGTCTTTTGTTTTCATAGCGATCGCATAGTATCTGCCAGGCTAATGAATAGTTGGCAGATGAGAACTCAATGGATTGAATAACTACCGCAGCAGATCCCTCCAACAAAGCCCTCAAATAATGGAATTTATTAATATTGTCTATATCGTCATTATCGTGAATGAGGCTGGAAAAGGTGTCATGAAACTCCAACCAGTTGTCGTAGGAGCCGCTAAATTTTGGCAATTGAATGGTAGGCAACTTAATGTTGTTGTGGGCGCACGAGCGACGTACACTTACCTCAGTCGCAACACTCTCGGCCCTCCTACAATCATTGAGAATTTTACGTGCTTGTGAAAGTAATTTATAATATAATTTTTCAAATTCCCTACGCTCTAGTAGGTGAGATTCAGCCTCATCTACTAGGCACTCTAAAGACAACTGTACCTCTTCAAAACGATCAAACATTTTTTCCATCCGCGCGATACGTAACTGCAACTCGTCAACTTCGAAGGTGTTTAGAGAAGCAGCATCCAAGTCATCGATGTAACTTGAAAATGACGTTAATTGTCCCTTGTAGGCTGCACGTTGACGAATAAGTTTTACCTCTTGCGTCATCTTGCGAGGCTGGTATGTAATCAACCTGGAATGGATGTAATAATAGCTAGTTTATAAAAACGTCTTAATGTGTGTTTAACAATGATGTTCCTATGTACTGTAATACTTAAGTACGAATAATAAAAATTAGAAACAACAATGTAATTTCAATTTATGACCAAACTTTAATAATCTAATTATGATTTTAACACTTACTTGAACTATTTTTACACAATGTTATTAAGAAATTGAATAAATTATGATTTGAATGCTAACTTAACAATCTTTACAAATTAATTAAAGAAACTGTGTAGATAATTATTAAAGGCAATATTTACTTGAAAGTAACTAACTAAATTATTAATTACTAATCACTTCTAACTTTTACAATAAATTAACTGATCATGACTAATAGTTAAAAGTAATCAAAGTAAGTATTCACCAACCTTGTTCACAATCGAAGCTTTTATACTTACAAAATACTTATAATACCATAACAGAGTGTTGGGTGGAAATCAATGGAACACTAGTACCATAATAAGTTCAACTTTTTGGCCTTTTCTTCAAATTTATCTTCTTCCATCCACGCGGTTAACCTTCCAATGACCTCTAGTTAAACTTTAACTTCCAGATTTATTAATCCAACACGCGAATAATTTATCACCACAAATTATTCGTAAATAATCCAGCCGAAGTGACCAATGTTGCCGCTGTAGTTTAGGTATTATAGCAATTAAAATCTTCGTCAAGGCAAAATAAAACCACCACACAGTTCACGGTAAAGAGTTGTAATGTAATATTCATTAATGTCGGTAAGAACATACACGGTACTTAATGCTAATTGTTCGCCGAGTACGATGCGACGCGTAAACATAAAGATGCCATTAAGATGCATCAGGCGCTGAGTAAAATAACCAAAATTTTAAAAATGATAAAATAAGTAACGTAATAATATACTTAATAACTAATAGGCGATACTATACTAAACATAAACTTTTTCAGAGACACCAACCAGAGACTAAGTATAGCGAAATCACGAGATGACGACCACGACCACACAGCCAAGAGTGTTAAAGCAGAAAATAAATATCGATTATTAAACCTGAAGTATACGTAGCTCAGCATAATAGAGATTTGAGCAGGAAGACTTTATATGAGTCGTTTATGTCTTTTATAAAGGACAGCAAACCTCAAGAGTGGGACAAAGGCAGGTCGAGAATTTCGAGGTGTTGACGGTCGCGGCGGTCGATGGGTGCCGCACGGCGCGTCACACTCGCACCCGCTGTGCAATTAGCCGCGACGCGTAACGAATGCCAATATTACTCAATCACCGTTTTCCCCCTCGACCGATCTCCGTAATACATCGACGACGACGCACAGTGGGACGAAAATCAGCTTTCATAGACATAGGAATGTTAATTCATAAATATCGCTGTTTTTGTTGGATATGGCTTTTGTTTACAGTAACTAAGCCTACATATGTAAAAAAAAGTAATTGGGCATTTATGCGAATGATTTATATTGTTTTCGAGAAAAAATTGTATGGAGCTTTCTTGAAAAATCCGATTTTCTACGGACCTGCAAGTCAAACCGTAATATCCTTCTAGGGAGTGTTACTACTAATTATTTGTAATTTTTTGACATATCACATACAACGGTTACTTCTGCAGAATTTTTTTTAAAAATCGATATGTGTGATCCTTTTTTTATTTAATTTTATTGCATTGAGTTTTTTAAACACTAAGTACTAATTACATTTTATTACCTTTCTGGTGTGAATAAGTGATATTAACTAAGTAAACAATTATATTTTCTAATAGAACATACCAAAAAAAATTGTTATTGTTATTTTATTCTGAAAAGTGATTAGGTAATTAGGTAGGTTATTCTGAAAAGTGATTGGCTAATTAGGAATGAATTCTAGTAATAATAAAGAAGTAAAGATATGAGCACTAATTAACTATTATTAAAGAGAGTAATTAAGAAATCGTCAATTTGCTAATCATTTAAAATCAGTCCTATAACAACTATAAATGAACAATATTTTTAACACATAATTCAGTTTATTTCAAACTTTTGTGCTGTTAACATTAAATCGTAATCCCGAACTGTGAAATATTTAAAATGGAAAGTCTGCGTACCAATTTAGACTTGTTTGTTGTGCTGAGAAGGGAAGGTACTTCATTCGATTATGAAGTATTGTTTAGTGCAGTTGTAAATCGACTTGGTGATAGCATTTCGGACGAAGATCGGGTGACACTTAAGGAATTTTGTCGAAGATTCACACGTGCTGCATCACAAAGATGGCAGAAATCTCACCGCATTCTGGATACATTCAGAAAGCAGTACGAAAATTGGCTTCAGTCTAATGTCGATTGGCCAAGTTGCGTGCCAATCAGTATGGTCATGCCACAATCCAGTGAAGAAGAACAGCCAGGACCTAGTGCACTTTCAATCTGTCCAGGACCATCGACATCATCTATTGGGACAATGACAAAAACATCAAGGAAAGCATTTGAAGATCTTGGAAGCAAACAAAAGAAGAGAAGGTCTGATGATCACAAAAATGAAAATCCAAATGAATTGGCATATTCCGCTGCAGTTCTTTTAAAGGAAGAAGGTCGTGAAGATATCGCATCTGTTATCGAATATATGTTGAAGAATCCAGAAGCAGCAACAAAATTTAACGAAATGATTAACAAACCAGTTAAAAAAGTTATCTTTACTCCAGAAAAAGCACTAGGATTGCTTCTTTCGCTGAAATTGTCAAAGTGGCAATATATGACGCTGAGAGAGACTACCATCCGAGAGGGTGCAACTGACATTTATCCGTCATATTATAAAGTACAGCAAGTAAAAAAACAGTGTTACCCTAGTAAGCAATCAGTGACTGTAACGGATTCATCAGCAAGAATTACGCTTCAAGCATTGCTTGACATCACAGTGAAGAGGATCCTGGAAAGTCTTCCTGAAAGTGTGCAAAATAAGGACTTAAAGTTAATATCCAAGTGGGGCTTTGATGGTGCTTCGAACCAAAGTCGTTATAAACAGAAAATGGATGGACAACAAGAAGATTCAAGCATATTTATGACGTCCTTGGTGCCATTAAGCCTGACTGATGGAGACGAAATTTTGTGGTTGAATCCCAAGCCATGCTCAGCGTTATATTGTCGTCCAGTGCAGTTCACATTTATTAAGGAAAGTGAAGAAGTGGTCATCAGTCACAAAAAGCAAATGGACGACGAAATTAAGTTGCTTATCCCCACTGATTGCAACAGAAACAAGGTGAGCCATCAACTTAAGATGACAATGATTGATGCTAAAATTTGTACGTATCTTTCGGAAGCCAGATCGAATGCATCGTGTTATCTCTGCTTAGCTAAGCCTACAGAGATGAACCGCTTGGATATTGCAACGTCAAAAACAGTGAACAGTGATGTATACGAATTTGGACTATCATCGTTACACGCTCGTATAAATACGATGGAATGCCTTTTACATATTGCATACAGACTGGACTTCAAAAAGTGGGCTGCACGAGGACAAGAGCACAAGGATTTGCTAGAGAATCGAAAAAGAATAATTCAAAATAAATTCAAAGATGAACTCAATCTATTGATTGATATTGTGAAACAAGGCTCAGGGACAACAAATGACGGGAATACAGCAAGAAGGTTCTTCGAGTTCCCCGATATAACTGCAGCCATCACTGGGTTGGATGAAGAGCTAGTCAGAAGATTTGCTGTTATTCTTCAAGCAATAACATCTGGAGAGGTAATTGAGCTAATGAAATTTAAAGAATATGCACGTAAAACTGCAGAAAGATACGTGGAGTTATATGATTGGTACCATATGTCATCGACCGTTCATAAGCTGCTGATACATGGTGCAGACATAATCGCCAATAATAACATTGTTCCGATAGGTAAGCTTTCAGAAGAAGCCTCAGAGGCCCGCAACAAAGACTTTAGGAGATTTCGGGAACATAATTCGCGAAAAATGTCCAGGCAAGCTTCAAATGCCGATATATTAAATATGCTGATTCTTTCGTCTGATCCATTAATCTCTTCTCAAAGACCGAAATTGGAAACTAAGAAAGGTAAGGATTTCTTCGCTGAAACTTTAGAATTGATCAAGTTTCCAGAATCTCCATTTGAAGTTGTAGATATGTCCAATTTGGAACCTGATTCTGAATTGGGATCAGATGAAAGCGATTTTGATTAATTAGTAGATAAGTGCTTGTTGTATTTTTATTTTATTTTTTATACATTTTTTTATCATTTAAGGAAATTTTTTATTGCCCTGTACAAATTTTTCTGATCACAAAACATGGGGTCTGTTGACTTGCATCAGCTCCCCTCCCACAAACTTTAGTTAGTAATGTTATTTTTTTCTTTTGTAACTCTAGTCTTTAAGAGGCCTTGTTTGTAGAGATAAATAGACATTTTTATTTATTTATTTCTTGTATTGTTTTGTATAGTATTATCATACATAAGTAGTGTGTAGTAGGAGAGTTTAATTTTTTATTAATAGTTCTTTATTTTTATTTGAATATTATATAGGAAAATGTTATATAGTATACATTTTTTCATTTTTTTAATCAAGTGTTTTTGATATTTTTTGTCATAGTATTTGATATTTAAGCTCATTTAAATAATTTAATAAGCTAGCAACAATAAATATATGATATTTATAAATGAACAAAAGTATAATTATTTACTGCCCTCACTTCTCATAACTTATTAACTCTACAACGTGTCTGGGTTGCATGCTCTTACAAAATGATAATACACAATTTTTATCACTCATTTAGAGAATATTTAGAGTGGATGCCGAAAAATTAAGCTTTAAACTAAATAAAAAATGTACATTATACTTAACGATTTTTAAAAAAAATTCTGCAGCTGTAACCGTTGTATGTGATATGTCAAAAAATTACAAATAATTAGTAGTAACACTCCCTAGAAGGATATTACGGTTTGACTTGCAGGTCCGTAGAAAATCGGATTTTTCAAGAAAGCTCTATACAATTTTTTCTCGAAAACAATATAAATCATTCGCATAAATGCCCAATTACTTTTTTTTACATATGTAGGCTTAGTTACTGTAAACAAAAGCCATATCCAACAGAAACAGCGATATTTAAGAATTAACATTCCTATGTCTATGAAAGCTGATTTTCGTCCCACTGTGCGACGCCGCGACGTGCAATCGCGCTATCTTTATGGAACAGTTCCGCCACATGCGTAACCAATAATCTGCTTAGATTTGTTGTTCTCTGTTCTCTGTTAGATTTGTTAAACTACCGATATTGATTGGATTTGGTACAGAATCTCTCTTGTTTACATTTAATGGCGTAATGGATACGGATGAGGTCTCGCGTTCGTTTTATCAAAGTCCAACATGTCACATAAATATCCGTCCATTATTCCGTAACTCTAGAGTCAATCTTACGGACAACGTTATTACCAAAGAATGCAGCATTACGTTGTTTTCACTTCACCAATATCGTTGGACGTTTACCTAGTAATGTTTAATTTCAGCGAGCACCGCCGACTCTTGGCCAACAGTTCCACGCAGGCACGTTGGTAAACATGAGACGTTAACGTCTTAATTATCTTGATAGTTAGTGTCCGGTTTCTAATTCAACGATACATACTGCCAAATGACATTTGACTCATGCTATCTGCAGTGACTCGATTGTAATTAAAACGCACATTAGTCAAATATATTATTATGAAAGCGAAGTCATTGAAATTACTTTGGAATGTACATAAACTACTACAAATTAATTTACAGTATAATTGATATTAGCTGCTATTTGCATCAGTCTCACAATTATCAAGTGAAATTGCCTAACTGAAGTTTCTTAATGTTGTAAACGGAATTAATTTAAATTCCGTGACTCGTGTCTGTTTTGAAACACTTGTTCGCTGACCATTCTATTAAACTTGTTGAAGTGACTGACGCTACTGGACAACGCAATGATGAACAACTAAATGTAAGCCTAGATTATTCTAGTGCGTCGTGGGTAATAACGGAATGTAGTGTGTTATATCTTCAAGTTAAGCCATCAAGCACTGGCGTAATGGGGACTTGTGAGCGCGGCGCGAGCTGCGCGCCATGATATTAGTAACGACTGTGTTAATTCTAACGCGCCTGCGTTCATTTCTCGTGCTACTGGTAATTATAAAAATAATGAAAGCATCTAGAAGACGTTTTAAAAACCTCTAAACGTTACCGCCAACTGTGAAAATTATGATCTCCCTCGCTGTGATTTAAGATTCAATACCATAAATGATCACTGATCACTATCATGCACTAATAAAGTTAGTTACTATGTAAACAGACTTCATAGATCATGACGATACGAGTATATTCTCATTAATATACATTGTTAGTCATTCCATTATCTTTTGACAGAATCGTTAATCATCATTACTTGATTATGAAAGAATGTCGTATTTCAGAATTTGTGTTGTATGTACGTGTAGATAGTGCTACTTATGTCTTCTAAATGCGTTCAGTGTGACACTGAAATAATATAATAATAATCTAGTCACCTGTTAGAATGTAACTGATAAAAAGAATATTGTTAAAAACCCTCGACTTACAACAACTGTAGTCGATCACTATAATATGGATCCAGTGAAGGTAAAGTCTGTAGTGCGCGGTATAGGCGAGGCAGGGCGAGGTTAACTGGTTTCCATCTCCATCACCGCCCCCATTGCAAGGAATGAGTGGATTCCTTTAGATGCTGCCAAACCTATTCTGGGTTAATAAGACCTCTACATTTATGATGTAGATACTATGTAAAATATTTATAATATGTTAGCGCAACCAGATATGCTCACTAGGCTAAAAGAACTTTAATATTGAAATTAAAAAAAGGAAGAATGTTAATTTGCCAAGATGGCAGTGGGGAGCAATTTTGAAAAGATGTGTAGGAACAGTATCGAGTAAAGAAAGTGAACTTGTTAGTGACTTCAAATTAATGTTATAAAGCTTACTTATCTCAGTCGAATAATTATAATTTTGGTTTTATGTCAGCTTTGTCGAAGGAGAAATAATTACCGTAGGAACGGCAGCAAGTATCAATGTTGATAAAATAACTATGTTACACATAATATTTAACACTAGCCTATTAGTCTGTGAGCAAGTGAATAAAATATCATATTACGCCGATTAGAGGAGTGTTACAAAACTAGAAATTTTCATTTGCATACTTCCTTGTCCTCGGTTATGAATAATAAACGCTCGGAGAATAACTGTGTCATATGAAACCACCGGATACACCCATAAATTATTGGAAAGTTACCAGGAGTAATAAAAGGTTATAGGAATAAGTAATATGAGTCATAAAACTAGGTATATGTAAGTAAATATATTATTATATAGATTAGACGTCCATTTGCTAACGATGGTAATTACCTCTTTCTTTTAGATATTGAGAGATTATGACGGTCTATACACTATCTGATAAACACGATAGTAGATTTTGATTATAATTTTGATAAATGGTCAACATGGAATAAAATCTGTCTGTTTGGCTAGAATGCTATTCTTGTTTATATTCATTTTATACCATAATATGTAACTAAAAATATTCTATGTGTAAATTATTAGTTTGCTACGCTGGTTTTCTACCCGGGTTAGGTTGCGTTGATTGATAGATCTGAAATTTTACCTTCTAAGGATAGAAGATTCTTGGCAATAATGTACGTTGTACTTAGGACTCAGAATCACCTATCGAATACCTACTGAATTGGTAATAAAGTATGGCCTGATTTACAGTCAACGAAATCGATGGATAAAATTTAAATTAAACATGTATGCTTAGCGATAAATTAAATCTAAACTGTTGTTAATCTTAATATATATATTTCTTGTGTTCGTGTGTATGTGACTGAACTCCTCCTAAACGGCTTGACCGATTTGGTTGAAATTTTTTGTGTGTCTTCAGGTGGATCCGAGAATGGTTTAGATTCACAATTGGACCCGGTAGGTGGCGTTGCTGTCGATATATCACTAAAACATTTTTAAATTATAAAGCGGTACGAAGTACGCTGGGACCACTAGTCTTGATATAAGATTCCGATAAGATGTTTGTATCGTTTCGTATCGGTTGATTTTAATTTATTAACTAGCATGGGATTAAATACCATGTGTTTTTGATGGTTTAGATTGAAACGCTGTTTATTTACTAAATATTGCTCAAGATTTGTGTTTCTAGCGAAACTCAAATTATATCTGCACTAGCTCAATGCTTACTTTCTTTTTTGTCTGTGACTCTAACTTATTCTAATTAGGTACCTATATCTTGATTTGTTTTACTGTTCTAGTAGTCTGCCCCTAAATTGATTTCCTGCGGAAGTAGTTTTTAATATGATTGTCACGGAGCGTAGCGGACGCCAACCGTCCCCGACCGACACCGGAACACCATACACCTGTGTTCACTTATCGTTACTGTTTTCCTCTTCCATATTTCAATACATTTCACAAATTATATCTACTGGATTTTATACATAAATAACCCACGAAGTCATATGACCTGGACGCGATATTATGATGATCGGCGGGGATGCATAATTATAATATTTTGCGGTCATTAGAATTCTGGTGAGTGAAGAGACGAGCGAGCCCGGAGCAACGACCGGCGCCGGCACTCCCGCGCCACCTAGCGCCCGCGCGCCGCCGCCCGCCAGCGCGCACACATAGTTTCACATAAGTACGGGAAATTTGTGACGAATCCATTGAATTCCCTTTCATCGCAACAATGTACTGACGCTACGGACATCATGAATGAAGGCCTAACTGTTAATCCACGACAAAGACGTCGCATTCCATGTCGCTGCCGTCGGAGGCCACTATTTACAAATATGTGTTTCTTGCGTGACAGACACGGTGAATAAAAGCGAACATTCGGTGAAAGATGAACCGTGCGATCTCATGCATTGTTTCAATATGAGGAATCACCGGGGAAGTGACGTCGCGGGAAAGCAGCGCTCTCTCTACGCGGACTCTATCCCATGATGCGCGGGCGCATCGCGGCATTCTCCCCTCCCCCGCCACTGCGCATCCTCCACGCGTACTCACCCTCGTCCTGTCTCCGGGAAATCGCAGGTAAACTCCACACAATGGAAGGTCTCACTCACAACACTCGCGGCGATACTTCGCGCCTCAGCGGCGACCCGGTGCGCACTGCAACAGCAGTAGAGATGTAGCCGCGCGCCACCTCCCCGCGCCCCGCGCTTCGCCTTCGCCCCCCCCCCCCCCACACATGCGGACTCCGCGGAGGCTCTGCGGGCCGCGCCGGGGGGCAGGCGGGCGGCCGTCATCGTGCTCCGTCCGTCCGTAGTACCTCACCGTGCGTGAGAGCGGCCGCACGAGCGCAACCGACGAGCGAGCGAGCAGAGCTATGTCCACGAACGGGACGGCGGCCCCGGAGCCGCGGCTCTGCCACGTGCGGAAGGTGCCCGACTTTGACGGCTACGGCTTCAACCTACATGCTGAGAAGGGCAAGCCCGGCCAGTACATCGGCAAGGTGGACGAGGGCTCCCCAGCAGAGACGGCCGGGCTGCGGCGCGGCGACCGCATCCTCGAGGTGAACGGGCAGAGCATCGCTGGCGAGTCGCACAAGCAAGTGGTCGCGCGCATCAAGCAGCGGCCGGACGACGCGGAGCTGCTGGTGGCGGCGCCGGCGCCCGGCGACCCTGTGCCAGACCTTGACGCGCCCGCAGCCCCCGCCGCCACCCCCGGCCCTCGCGAGCCCGCGCCGGAGCCCGAGCCCGAGCAGCAATCCGACAAGCCGGACGGCGCCGACGCGCCGCGTCTTAACCTGCGCATGACGGCCGCCGAGATGCGCGCGCATCTCGCTGCCAAGAAGAAGATGGACCCCAAGAAGGTGCCCATGGACCTCAAGTCCAAGTTCGATATAGTTAAGAAACTGTGAGTGCGCGGGCGAGTGTGTGTGTGATGTGTCGCCTGGCGGCGCGTTGTTGCCAGCTCGCGCGTGCGCGCGGAATGTCGTATTTTCCGTCCGACTCGTGTAAACCTGTCCGCGGCGCGTCGCAAGTCGCACGATGTAACGTATCGTGCCTTCGTTGAATTGCCATTGAATTTTGTACATAGGTACCGTACTTTTAAGATTTTAAAGAAATTTATTTGTATTTATTATTACGAAATCGATTGAATTTTAATGATTGATTACCTATATGTGTAATTAGAGTATATCTACTTAAGTGCAATTATTGTTGAATGATCAATAAAGGATATTGAGAAAATTTGTCGTGGTTGTACAATAACGTCGGGTGCGGGCGGTGCGGCGTTTCACCGCCGCCTCCGACAATGACGGCAACCTCACCATCCGGCGCCGGCACCGCCGCTGCCACTTTGTATTCACTTCGGTACCTAATTGTTGTTAATCGAGTGGACCCTGAACGGTTCAGCGTCTACTCCGCTGTACCTGCCGAGTGGCGCGAGGTGTGAGGTGGCAATCGCACGTTATCTTGTTATCACAGTAAATACTGTCAGCGCCCGTCACCGTGCGGCCGTTATCGCGCCGGTGCGGTATCTGTTGCCGTCGACGTCCGTCATTGGGTAACTGCTCCACGGTTATAAGATCAGTTGTTGAAATAATAAATTCTTCGTTTCATACCCACCCAACAAAGATTGCACGAAACTGATGACCCTAAATATTATTCCAAAAATAAGTAGACAGTTTTAGATTTTTTATCACTATTCTAAAAATATTTATAATTAAAAAAAAACTCGTTGCCAAATGACGTGATTACGTGATTAATGTCCATTGCGCGAAGCATATTGTTATTGGTTTTATCGATCGTGTATCGAATCATCCCAATAATTATGATTGGACGTGATGAAGCTAATTGTGATGACGTCACTCGAGTTGTGACAATCGATCGTTGTTACGTTATAACGTTATTCATTATTAATCAATACTTAAGTAGAATTCGTTTCAAGATGAATAAACATGAATAAGTCACGTCTAAGAATGTTGCTGCTTGAAATTTCAGAGCAATATAAAACTCCTTAAATAAGTACTTTTCGGGGATTAAATTTTGGTCAAAAGTTGAATTTAAGTAATAAAATTGACGACCTGTATGGCGGAATGGTTACCATGTCGGAATGCCTTTCAAAGGATTCTCGTTTCGGTTCTCAGAGCAGCGGAAAGGATAATGATCATTAAAGTATGGGACCATGGGCTTAAAAAACGTCAGAATCACTTTTTTGATCCACACTCACGTAAGTATTTTTCAAAGTTAAACAGGGGTTTGAAATATTTATGTTATTAATATTATTTACAGGTCAACATACCTTGAACCTTCACACCTGTCAACTTCATTAATTATGTCACAAAGTAGATAAGTAAAATTATGTATAGGTACTCAAGATTACTATGTTTTTACGTCTAAATCAGGTGCTGGATCAATAATGTATTAAAGGGATCCCAACGTATTCCAATTACACCATTATAGTTTGTTTTACTAGAGTAAAATTCGATTAACACAACAAAAATTAATAATTCATAATGAACACAATAATAAATGTGATGTCATGCTAAATATGTCAATATTCATGACAATTGACGTGTATCCGTTAATAAAAAATTGTATTCGATTAACACAACAAAATTAATAATTCATAATGAACACAATAATAAATGTGATGTCATGCTAAATATGTCAATATTCATGACAAGTGACGTGATCCGTTAATAAAAAATATAAGTTATATTATCACGAGCTCATTTTTAAAAAGGAGTTTACCGTAGAATTTTATTTGAAAAGTTCTGATTGTGGATGTTGAAAATTCTATTTCATTGTTTTATGTTGTATGTTTGAGATTACCTTTAGGAATCTACTTAACGAACAAAAACCAGAAAAATAGATAGTTGGACACAGAAAGTCAGAAACGAGATCGTACTCCAGCGCGTCTTCATGAGCCGGCAGCTGATACATACCATCAAGAAGCGGAAGATTGAATACCTAGGCCATGTGCTTAGGCACGATAGGTATAATCTTCTCCAACTCATCATGATGGGCAAGTTGGATGAGAAGAGGCGCGCTGGACGCCAGAAAAAGTCGTGGCTGAGACATTAGGGAGTGGACAGGCATCACCTCTGTCGAACAACTGTTTCGCCTGGCCATGGATAGAGAGAGGTTCAAGGAACTAACGGCCGACCTTCAGTAGTGAAGAGGCACAATAAGAAGAAGAATGAGGTGATGATGAGATGCTTTGAATGATGAGTTGAAATTTCGGTTTTCGGTCTGAGTGTTGAGAGTGTGTGTTCTTCTTTTACATAATATTATAAGTTAATGCTTGATAACAATCCACCTGATGGTAAGCGCTCTTGCCTCGTGTATTGACCATGGCATCCATGACACGGGATCCTTGTGTGGGGCTATGACTCTATGAGTGTACAGCTTTGGTATTATTATTATAACAAGTCTGGTGGCGGTGGAAATTTCCGATGTTTATGTATATCTAGGCTCTATTGTCTACTTGATTTGTAACAGAGCATCGGCAATGTAGCGTGACGCGGGGCGGGGGTCGGCGCGTCCTCGGCCGCCGCGCGCCGTGACACTGCAACCGATCACTTCTGCGAACCGTACAATACACGTACCGTACTCGACCCATTAGCGACCCACTGCCGCACTGTTCTGCACCCCTACTATTAGCGATCAAGTAAGTATGTATTTAGTGTTTGGCACCCAAATACTACATAATTAAGTTATTTTAATTGCATAAGTAGTAAATTAACGCGTCAAATACCTATTTAGAACGCGTTTATAATTGCCCTCGTTTCAATCCTCGATTTCTTTCGGAGAATCTAAGTATCCATGCAAGATTTTTTATAAGGGATTCTTTAATTTGACAAGTATTTTAAAGTTGTGAACTGATTGAAATAAAGTTCCCCAATATTTATTAAAAACCGCATCCAAATCCAAATATTACCTACATCAAATCCACTGATCGGGAACAAACGTATAGATAACCAGAAAAAATCTAAAATAATAATAAAAACCTCCAACATTTACTTACAGTTCACAGAACAGTTCCATTATATTTGGAGATTTTCTCACACATTGAAAAGCTTTTGAAAGCTGCTAGAGTACCTACTTCAAGCACTGCATCCGACCGGTCAAAACATTATCGTGCAGCTGAGTGGGTCACATCACCAGTGAATACACTGATGCAGGCTTAGAATAATTACACTATAGAAACGAAGTCCGCGCGGCCGTTTTGAAGCACCTTAATTGGAGTCAGAAATGACTCCAAACACCGGGCAGCTCATGTCAACGCACGCCAAACCTGTCTCGCGAAAAAAAATTATAAAAAAGAATTATGACGATTTGTCCTGTTAAATTGTGTCACAAAATATCTGAAAAGCTATTTACGTATTATTGCTAAAAACATATGATTATCCGCAGCCGAAGTTCGGGAAAGTTTCGGTTTAGTGGTTCACTTTAGACAGAGCGCTTGTATGAAGACTGTCTTTCTATAGTATTATTATTCTAAGGATGCAGGCCACCTGCCATTGCATCGAGGGCGTTGCAGCCTGGGGCTCTATTTATGAATCGCTCGTCTAGTGATGAGCGCTAGTTTTGAGTGATTTTGACCTAACCTAGAGACCACTTCGCACCCTTAATAATAATTAAGGGTGCGAAGTGGTCTCAAGGTCTCAAACTTTTTTGGAAGTTCGCGTTTTAAAGACTCTGGACGAGACCAATTCAGCTTATCGTATAAAATATCATCAACATGTCTTCTTATACCTTATAAGTTAAGTAATAAACGTTTTATACGAAAAATAAGCTGAAATGTCTCGTCCAGAATCTTCAAAACGTGATCTCCCAAAAAACTATTATACTTTTATGTTACTATTACCATACTATTACTAAGGGTGCGACTTGTAATGGCCGCACGTCTTTAAAACACGTAATTTGCTATGTCGAACGATTCAAAAATAGAGGCCCTGGACGTCTGGCACTAGTGCCAGCGAAAAGCTACGGCCGGCGCGGCGCGGCGTGGCGGTGTGACGAGGGCTACCAATGCTGCCATTCCGGGCCGGACCCGAAGTATACGCGTTTAATATTGTCGATGTATCCGGATGGCAAGCCGATCGTACATTATGAAGATGCTACATTAACATAACTTTAAAAAAATAAAAAGAGATATATCATGTTCACACACATATTTTGCTACAATAAAAAGTATGTGGTTTGACGGATTTTCAAAAATCTCCGAGTCTCTGGCCTTATTGGAAGGTGGCAGCATTAGGTATGACGGCGTGACCCGAGCGGGAAGGCCTTCAATACGTATAAAAAACATGAAGCCGCTCGTTTGTTTGCCTCAAGGTTCTTGCCTTGTTTATCTTATTTTATTGACCAATAGCCGTTCTCGCTCGCTAGATAGTGTACACTTAATTCTACCTATCCTACTTAATACTAAAACACCTTTAAATCTAATCTTGGTTTCAATCCTTCCACTACTCGAGGTACCAACATCTGCATACATATATCCAAAAGCTTAGCATGTTGAACATGCGCGGGTATTGCGGAGTTAATAACTGAACTATCATAATATTATATGCATAATAACTAGATATTAAGTAGGTAGGTAGCTAATTTTTACTTCGCTAAATATGTACAAGGAGAGTATTTGAAGTTACATATTTCAATACTTCCCGCACCAAGATAATAATATGTGTTGGCATTTGAACGAGAGCGAATAACAAAAAATATCTTCAATGGCCTTAATCGTAATTGTCTAGTCTCTAGTCAATAAGTCGGAAAAAACGGGTTAGAAGTGCAAGTGAATTAGTGAACATAACTGGCTGAATTTTGGATATTTATGTTTTAGGGGATGCCTTAAAAAGCTTAACTTCAAATTGTCGCCGAAGATTTCCTATGTACCTACTTTGTCCGCCATAAATTGTTTCATTGCTTCCTATGTTTATAAATGTACGTTATAAACATGCTTGGTGACGTGTATCGTACCAACAATAATTATTATCATCGATTATGTGGCATTAGTACCTATAAGCCGCGGTATTTTATCTTAACTATACAAACCGGATTGTGACACACATAACATAATTATTATCTGTTATAATTATTGCTCACAATTATTATTATGGTCAGTTATATTCTGTAATATCATAATAATGTTTTTTTATTAATGTAGCTAATTGAGGTAGTAACCGTGCTTGAAATTCATGGTCATATTTGGACTGACTTGAATGTGTTACTCAAGTTTTTAATATGTAATTTTAATATATTCGAACATAAAATCAAGACTCTGGAAAGTGATATTGGTACTTCGAAAGCAAATAACTGTGCGGATCCTATACGTTCACTCTCAACCAATACACGCGAAGACCTCATACATGAAATAAATGAAAGATCAAACAGGGAGAAAAACATTATACTTGTTGGTGTACCAGAACCACACGGGGCAGTCGGTGATAGTAGGAGGATACACGATGAAAGAGAAGCACTAAATGTAATTAGTGGAATCACAAAAAGCCAAATAACAACGATTAAAACATTTCGCCTCGGAAAATACAGTGTCAATAATAACAGATTTATGAAAGTATGCCTGGACTCTTCAATGACAGCTAGAGAAATTTTAAGGAATAAGGATAAAGTTACAAATAAAAGCATTAAGATATTTTCAGATCAGACTCCTGCTCAACAATTATACATGAAGGAACTGAAGAAAGAATTGCTCAGAAGGCAAGAAAACGGGGAAACAAATCTCACAATAAGATACTACTCTGGATATCCGAAAATAGTACCTTTGTCAAAAAACTAATAGTATCAAATGAGTCCTGTAAGCCTACTCTAAACTACCCTAAATACTTTAGTCGAGAAACAACACATGAAATAATACAAACGTACGAAAACTTAGGAAGCCTACATACAACTATGAACTTCTTTTATTCAAATATAAGAAGCATTATTCGCCCAGGTAAGCTTGACGAACTTATATGCATTATTGAATCAGTCGACATACCAATACATCTTATTTTGCTTACCGAATCATGGATTAAAACAGAACAAGAGGCAAATAATATACAAATTCCTAATTACTTTCATTACTTTAACCATAGAATTAATAACAGAGGTGGTGGAGTATCCATCTTTGTACGCAATGATGTTCAACACAGTTTTAGCGAACAAAACTACATTCATAACAACAATTATCTTTGGATTACATTGGAAAAGTTTAAAATAGACATAGGGCTTATATACAAACCGGGCGACTCGAACATGAACGACTTTCTACAAGATTTTGAATCACAAATACAACATAGAAATAGAGCTATTATCTTTGGCGACTTTAACCTAAATTTATTAACGCCAGACAAAAATACGAAGAGATATATGAATACAATACGTGAGTCTGGTTACACTATATTAAATAAAATTGATGATGAATACGCAACACGTACTACGACAAGCACAAGAACTGTACTGGATCATGTAATTTCAAATTTAAGAGATAGAAGCTTCCACCTAGCCTTGCATGATTCGTCACTATCGGACCATAAACAGATGTTTATCGGAATGAAGAAGTTCAAACCACAGCCGCCGCAAAGTGTGAAATATGAAGCTATCAACTATGAACTTCTGGATAAATGTAGTAAGGAAGAATTTTGTGGCACCGCTAATAATAGTAAAAATTATAACGAATTACATAATAAAATTAAAAATACAATAAATAAGTGTAAAATTAGTAAAATAAAAATACAAAACTTACCTAAAAATGATTGGATTAATAAAAATATAATTAAAAGTATAAATAGTAGGAATAAACTCTGGCAACACTTAAAGAAGGCAACGATTAAAGAAAAAGATAACCTTATTATAAAACATCAAAAAGCAAGAAATAAAGTAACAGAAACTATAGCTAAAACAAAAAATAAATATTATTATGATTCTTTTGAAAAATGTAAACGTAAACCTAAAAAAATGTGGTCCCTGATTAAAACTCTCTCTAATAATAAGATCAAAACAGACAGGATCCCGCCAAAGTTAAAAATACAATCTGGTGAAATAACTGAAGGTAATAGGATTTGTGAAGAATTTAACGTATTTTTTTTCCACAATTGGAACGATCCTTGCAAACAACATACTGCCAATTTGTTCGAATACATATATATACAGTACAACATATAACAACCTAAACCTTGGGCTTTCAAACCTCGAACCATGTAGCGAAAGTGAAGTCTCAACAATAATTGACCATCTAGATTCTAACTCCAGCTCTGGAATAGACGGAATTACTACTAAGGCAATAAAATGCATAAAATTTTCAATTCTTAGTGAACTTACTGCAGCTATAAATGCTTGTTTTGGGAGTGGTTGTTTTCCAAATGAATTAAAAGCCGCTAAGGTCACACCAATATACAAATCGGGTGCCAAGACAGACCCGTGCAATTACCGTCCCATTTCAGTGCTGCCTGTTATGTCAAAAGTGTTTGAAAGGGTTATGTACAACCGCTTAAGCAAATATTTAGAATCAATAAACTATATTTCTAGTCGTCAATACGGATTTCGGCCACGATCAAATACTTTGGCTGCAACAGTTGATTTAGTTACCAAAATTAGAACAAATATAGATTCGCGAAACATAGGGCTAGGTATATTTATTGACATAAAAAAAGCGTTTGATGCAATTAGTCATACACTCTTATTAAAAAAGCTTTCTCATATAGGTATCAGTGGCAACGCATTAAAAACATTTGAAAGTTACTTGAGTGGAAGGTACCAAATTGTAAAGATTGGTCAATATGAAAGTTCAAGTCAACCTTTAACATATGGTGTTCCTCAGGGTTCTATTTTAGGTCCCCTCCTCTTCCTTATATATATAAACAACATTACTGAGCTTCCACTACATGGCGAAATTTCTTTATACGCAGATGACACTTGTATTTTTTACTTTAGTAGATCTATAAATGAAATAATCCCGCGTGCTCAACAAGACTTAAATATTTTACATAAATGGTACGAATCTAATTTATTAACCATCAATGCATCTAAAACTTCATACGTCATATTCAAAGCTAAAAATAAAAAAATTAATAACTATACTCAATTGACAATAAACGGTACTCAACTAAAAGAAGGGAAAGAAGAGAAGTATTTGGGGTTGGTTCTAGACAGTACATTATCATGGAAGGCTCACATACACAAAATAAAAACTAAATTATCCTCTTTAATCGGGTCACTTTACGGTTGCATCCGATGCATTCCGCATCGGATTCGCCACATCATATATAATACACTGGTAAAGCCGCATCTGGACTATTTAATTGAAATTTGGGGTAGCGCCTATAAAACAAATTTAAAAGACTTGCAAATAACTCAAAACAAAATTATAAAATTATTATTCAATTTTGATTTCTTGACAAATACTGAAAAGATATATAAAGAAACTAAAATAATGAACATATATAACACTTACTATTATAATACTTGCATCTTAATAAAAAAAATTTTAGACAGTAAAATAAATACAAAAATAAAATTCATAACAAACAAAGCTAAAGGTAGAAGATTGCCACGTTATGCTAATGACCTCTATATTCCTAAAACACGCACAAACTATGGTAAGAAGAGCATATATTTCGAGGGTGCAAAGTTTTATAATGGATTACCTAAGGATATCAAATTGTCCAAAAATATTAATGCTTTTAAACGCAGACTGAAGCAGCACATTTACGGAAGAACCGAGTCCGGCCCTGGCCGTTTGTAACCCGCGCGTCATCAGGCGAGATAAGAATACTTTTTTCTTTCGATACCCTCTGTACGTTTTATGCATTTGAGAAACTCGTGTATTCATTTTATTAACATGTTTGGTTTTTTGTTTACCTTTAAGCAAATACCTGTTCTATTCCTGTATGCTCACTATTACTAATTATTGCTTATAATGTGTTCATTCTCATTCAGTGAAATGTAAATTTCTTTTGAGAATAAAGATCTTTAACCATTAATTTTAAATTGGTTTTATATCTATCCGACTTAGATAATGGATTGATTTGAGAAAACCTTAACATATACGTTTCGATCATTTAGACGTAATAACGTCTTATAAATTGACAAACCTACACCTGCGGCTTCGCCCGCCAATAATCCCCTAAATATATAAAAGTTGATAAAATCAAAGAACTTTCATACATTGCAACCCCGTTTTACCCCCTTAGGGGGTGAATTTTCAAAAAACCTTTCTTATTGCTCCCCTACGTTATAAAAGAAACCCCTGTGCAAAATTTCAAGTTTCTAACCCTGTTTGTTGTGTTTCTGTTTAGTTTTAAAGTTTAGGCCCTGCGTTGATATGTCAGAGCGCTGGCGGTGGGAGCTGTGGGACTCATTACAAAATGTGATAATAAGTCCGGTTTCTATGGGCTACTAAAATGTGTAACATAATACAATGTACAATACAAAAGTTCCGAAAAATTGTTCTTGAAGACGAAGACTTGAGATACTAGCGGCCCTGCCCTCGCTTCGCGTCGGGAAACGAGGGCTTTGTTCTTTTTGTTTACAAATATTAAATATTTTCCCATTTTCGTAACATTTTTCATTGATGCTCCGCATATAATGGTCGTAACATGTTATGTATATCGCCTATAACCTTCCGCAATAAATAATATATATACATTTTATACATCACGGCTGGCGTCGAGGTGATGTACCTCAACCAACCATAACACAAGTTGCTTAATTCAACTTAATTAGAAGAGCGGTGGTAGACTATACACCATTGCCTTTACAATTTTATTCGACTTTTTTGAGATCGATAAAGCTCAAAAGATCAATGAGGAGTGACGTCATCAGGAAACCAACCAGTGAATACCTGATCCAGAAAGAGCCAGAATATTTCCATGGAAACAATAAATAGCTACGTGATGTTCCGTAGTATATTGTCGTTAACGAAACTGTCTATTGAAGGTCGGTCGTGTTCAGTGTCGACAGCAAAACGGTCCTAAAGATAATACACATTAATAATAATGTAGGTGAAGTAGATTTACATGTTTTCCTTGTTTTGGCCCGCGGCTAGCGCTCAGCTGCATTTGTACAGACTAAACTAAATTAACAATTACTGTTGAATAACAAAAAATTGATACGATCGATAGGTAGGTACATTTTTTTAAGAAAAGAATCTGGTTGTACTCCACATAAACATTGTCCAACTGATGAAGTCATGAATTCAGAGTCTAATTGCTAACAGGTTGCTAACTGCTAGTGACTAATATAAATATTAATATATGTATAAGCTGAAAACACTTACGTCATACGTACCTGTTTTGCACTCATATGATAAGCAAATGCTTAAAATAAAAATTTTATTTTAATAAATCAATGTTCAAGTTGTACTCATTTTGTTTGGTTATTTAAACCAACTACATACGAAGTATCCAATACATAATTATTAATTTAAGTTAGTATAATGATGAACTACTTAATCAATATTCAAGAGACTCGTGAACCGACAATGCACAGCCGAAACAACTGAACCGAAGAAGCTGAAATTTGGCATGAATGTATGTCCCTTGGGGAGTGTAGGGGAACATTAAGAGCGGATTTTTGGAAATTAACTTCCCCCCTCCCCCTTAGGGGATGAAGACAGGATAAACTGATTTTTTGATTTTTTTAATGGATTCACTTGAAACTTTGTATACGGGTTCCTCAAGTGACGCAAGTGAGCGCTAAGAAAGGAATTTTGGAAATTGGCGAGTTGGAAACTACTGTTTCGAATTGAAAAATTCTTTTCATGTTGTATAGTCCATTTTCTACACAATACTACTTACTAACATAACATAACGTGTATATCTACTATAGTTCTAGAATATGACGATTGTACGGCTGATAATGATGTCGTAGTCATATTATGAGCATAATTTATCATATCTATAACCCTATCGCGATAAAAGGAAACAATTGGTTAATGCACCCATTGAGGTTGGGGAGCGTTCACCAAACTTACCACTCACCGATCATACATGCGATAAGTCGCCAGCCGTGGGCTAGGCTCGGCCAGAACTGCAATGCTTAGTAGACATTAAAGCAAAAGCTGTTTCATTCATTCCTTAATCATGGAAATAAAATATAAAACAAGCAAGAACATGTGAGCATGTGACTGTGCGAATGAAATCATATCAGCTCACACACACGCGCTCACGGCTACGCGATAACTGCGCCTGCATAAATGTAGGTACTCGTACATACTGCATACCGTTCGCTTCATAACCCATTGTTTGTAGTTAAACCACACTTGAGGAGCATTCGGTGGCCAGTTCCTACTCTATTCCATCGTCACTTACCACCTTGCCTTTAGATGTTCTAATAGGGCACATATCTGTAAGTATCCGTATTTGTCTGTACTTATTGTTCGTTTATTAAAATATTGGGTATTTAACATATTATCAAGCCCTTACACCCAAGAGCACGGGTCTCTGCTCATGCCTCAGGAGGCCTACGGCATACTCCACCACGCTGCTCCAGTGCGAATTGGTGGAGGTTACAAGTTAATGCCGCCTGATGGTAAGTGGTGCTGTGGTCGTGGGTGGTTCAGCGCATTAACTCACTAGAAATTTATTCAGTCTTGACTTGAAGACACCCTCATTACAATCGAACGATAATACCGATGCGGGCAATTTGTTCCAGTCCTTCGTGGTTTCTACTACTGTACATAATACATTATTACGTATGAAAATATTACAGGGAGATTACCTACTTTATTAAGTACTACGAGATATATTAGTATCTTCTATCAAGGCCTGAAGTTTGCGGAAGCAAACAGGAGAGTAAATGTAACATGTACTAGTATGTATCTAGTATTTACTAAAATAAATCATGACACCCAATTGCTTTTAAACAAATAAATACGTCATGCATTTTACCTGTGTTTTTTAGTAGTTAGTTCGTAGGTGTCCTACCGATTGTTGTTCTAGCGGTAGAGGCTGGTGATCAATCTATTGTACACGCTAGTAGGAACGGCGAGGGCGAGGGGGAGGGGACTGGTGCGGGATGGGAGGGGGGGGGGGGGGTTACGAAGGCCGCGTCACAGATAGTACGTGACTCACGGCACTCGCGCGCAGGGTTGCCACAGCAACACTGATAGTATTTTTGCTTCAATGTTTTGTTACATAATTTGTTACATACTTAATTATTCTTTTATTTCAGTATTTTGCCATCTCCAATGACTGGTGGGTACAGATAGAATGGTGACACAGGATTTCCGTTTGCAGCATACGAGATCACTGAAAAATCAAAAAAGACTTACCATGTAATGTAGCCCAGTAGTACTGTCATACTGAATCCCGGATTCCCTCCGTTTCCCGGCCGGATTCGTTTAATAACAGTTAAAAAAAAAATTCACGTCTCGCTCGGGTATTTGTGTTG
Organism: Ochlodes sylvanus; assembly: GCA_905404295.2. NCBI lineage: Eukaryota > Metazoa > Arthropoda > Insecta > Lepidoptera > Hesperiidae > Ochlodes > Ochlodes sylvanus. The sequence goes on along the minus strand of FR990146.1, from coordinate 57,829 downwards.
CTTCATAAGTGTGTGTCCGTAGCATCTGCAACACAGTACAAGTATTTTAATGAGTGGATGTGTAGAATTTATGGACTACTAGCTTTCCCCCGCGGCTTCGCCCGCGCCCGCCATAAATGAAACGAATGATGCCGACACGGCGTAAATGGTGTAAACTGGATTTTAATCCAGTTTACACCGTCCCAAAACAAGTAGGTATTACTACAACAATAAGAATATCGTCAAAAACTATTCTATTTTTAATTAACTATTCGGTTAATGTGTAAATATCGACAATATGGGGTGTAGTCAGCCCTGCGCGCGCTACCGGCGCGGGCGACGCGGTGCCGCGTGATTCCGTTTCGCGTTTTCGTGTTTTCCCACAATTAGTATGCAGCGGCCGCGACCACCGCGTCCACCGCGACGCCGCCGCTGCTCACACGACACTCCGCGGGGACTCTCCACGTACTTACATCCTGTTACATGCCGATCGAACTAAACTGTTGATGTTGACCTGCTTCATGTTGGACGAGTACATGCCTACATCGAATACTTATAGCCCAATGACTATAGGTGAAACTTTATGACAAATAAAATAAATAAATAACGTTACACACTCACAGCCCCAACCTAGGATTCTCTGTGTCGTGGGAGCCATGGACAACATACACATACCCAGACCAAAAACTGAAATTTAAAATCATAATTCAAATTTTTGCCTCGCTTGGAATCGAACCGAAGACACTTCGAACTGCAGTGACTACGACCCAAGTGATTTTATCAATTCCCTGTTCTTTTCAATAGGTAATTGGAATCAACCTACAAAATAATAAACATTTTAAATCCTCACCTTAGTAGTACTTAGTAAAACACAAAAGTTAAAACGTACCTATGAAAAGCAGTGTGCGGTAGACTGTAGGAGGGTAAATTGGACGAAGCATTATCTTAGGTCGCCCGAACCTACTAGTAGATGGTCAATCGATTCATCATGTCAATATTTTTGTTTTATTTAGTCTTAAGTACCTTACCCACCTATTTATGTATGCACACAATTTTGGCATCAGATACAGAATCTCTCTTGATGAAGTCTCCATTTTTATCACTTGATTGCGCCATACCGACATGCGACACCGCAAGGATGCCGCGACACACCGACAGGCGACGACGACACAGAACAGGTTGCGAGAAGCCTCCGCAGTCCGCAGACCCTAAACAAGAGATTCCAATTCGTGCTTAAACGCTAATGCAAAACAGGTTCCGCTTGATGTATCTGATCTAAAAATACCTAAAGGCCGTGAGCGCCGCGCGTCCGCCGCGAGATCCTCGCCCACCTGGCTTACTCGTACCTTATACTAAACGAAAACGAAATGCTGTTAGCTTTCCCCCGCGGCTTCGCCCGCCAAAAGTCTCTTGATAAAATCAGAACTTTCATATAATTTGCACCCCCCTTTTGCCCCCTTAAGGGATGATTTTCGAAAAAATATTTTATACGTGTTTCATGGCTTTCAATAAAAACAAAGTTTCATACTAACTTTGCCCCCCGTTTTACCCCCTTAGGGGGTGAATGGTTGGCTTTGAAGCAAAACATAATTATAACTCTCTCTTCTCTCTCATAGACTCCGGATCCGTCGGATGACGTATTCGTCATGATGTTACATGCCCGACATCATTTTTTTTATTTATCCAGACAAATACGCTCACTGCGCGTTCCAATGGAACAGCATGTAATAGAAACACGAACATTAAAATTTATTTTGATTTCCTGGGTACGTCGCTAAGCAAGTTCTGACCTCTAACGGAATATCCGCGATGATATAATGTAAGTTTTAAATCGGAAATTATTACAGTAATGTTGGTATGTAGTTTGATTTAGAAACCGAATGCGATTCCGACGACGGCACCATACATATACATAATTATAGTCAGTTAGTCAGCCGGGGGCACCAAAATCGGGGTTATTGGCCTAAAGGATGGATAGACTTGTCACCTCCACCCATCAGCGGTTAGGGACACAATGGGAAAGTGGTAAACTGGGTGGTAAGAACATTCCAAATAATTTAGCAGCTGATGGTCTTAAGATGTGTTCATGTTCACTCGCATTCAAGTGGTGGATGGTAATGATGACCGCATACCTCGCGCGGGACCGGTTCACTTAGCACTTACGTAACATGTTTGAATATAAATGATCATATTCAGTAAAGCGCTTAGATTGTAAAAACATATTTAAAATTTGGGTCATCGAGATGTTATTTTAAAACAAACATCTTTCAAAAGCAGTAACTATAAATAGTGTCGGTATCTACCATGATGAATAGGAATTGTGAGTTTGTGACTACGTCTGATATCCTCTAGCTAGGCTCTAGGTTGTAGTGGGCCCTGTGACCCACGAAACTCGCTCGATGAGATCACTCACCTGCCCGCCGCGCCGGTGTTGCGTGACTTAGATAAACTACTGAGGAAAATTTAAATCGAACTGTTTGATTCAAAAGACAATAGATGTAGGTTGTAAGTTGCTCCGCTGAGAACAGTCGCGCTTATTAGCGAAAATAAACTAAAATTGAAAATATAAAACAACTGTTTAAGTAACTACTTACGTATATAATTTATTAACATAAAGGAACAAATTAGCAAAACTATTTTCTGTATTAACGAATAATTAAGCATCGCAATCTAAACAATGTTTTGAGACTTACTTAATAACTTTATATAAATTGACCAATTTCATAAAATAAAAAAAATGGCGTAGTAGCTGAAGTATCGAGAAGTTATCGCACCTTGGAATAATGACACTATAGAAAGACAGTCTTCATACAAGCTCTCTGTCTAAAATGAAGCACAATTTTTTTTATATACTTGTGTAATGGTTGCCAGGGGAGGTGCACTTTCCCGAAAGTGGGGAATGATTCGGCCGCTGATAATAATTTGTTTTAGCTATTATATATAAATAGCTATGTGTGGTAAAGTATGGGTATGGTTATGTACAATAGTTATATTACGAGAATGTTTATTTAAATATCAAACGAATACAAGAAAATAATAACATTTTTTTTTACTATTTATTTTTTTAACATATATTTTACATATCTGAACATAAGCATGAAAACAGGAACTTAGTATATTTTAATAACAGCATTGAGTAAAAAAGTTTTGTTCCAATATTAAAAATACTCTGTGAAAAAACAAAAAACAATGGGCTTTGTTGATTTACTACTCTACGGACCATATTATATCTGTGAACAATTGTATCAGTTCTGTTTAAAACAACAATAAAATTAAGATGAAAATGACATTGACAATAGGCATGATATATGTAACAACAATAGCTAATAATAATAATTAAAATAAGCCCACAGGGCAGCTTGTGGCGAGCTGTTGGTGAGTAGACTGAGTAGCGACACCATGGACCCGAGTGCTCCCGGAGGAACATCCTGGTCCTTATCTTCAGTAGGTGGAGCGGAGATTGAGGAACAGGCCCCCACCTCTGTGCTTGCCTTAACCGGCCGGGCAGAGTCGTCTAACTAAGTATATATATGCTCGTGGGTGGAAGTGTCTAATGGCGTAATAACGATAAAACCCGCTCATGGGGGTTCAATCCCCCCTACATGGTGAAATCGGTGCCGCACCTCTCTACACCCCTAGCTGCTCATGCCAACGTTGCCCCCAGGCATATGCCACATTACGGGGGCCCATCTAGTGAGCGGCAAGTCACCAGCTGCCGCATTTTCAGTTCTTATAATATAATAGTCTGATTGGCAGGTGTCCATAGTATCACATAGCCCTTTCACCAGTCCCTCGTAATTTCACCCCAATAGCCCATTATCCTGTAGTTTCCTGTTCTAAAATAGTTCCTGTGCACACGGCGGAGACTATCGTCGGTTGTACCATACTGTGCAAACGAGGATAGAGGAGGTGGAGATAGAGAGGATATCAAAATGTCTGAAAGGGGCCTCTACATGTCCCCAAGCACGCCTTCCAAATGACCGGGTCCACTTACATCTAGGACCCGTGAAACTTTAAGATTAAAATAATAATGAATAATGACTTCAATAATTATACCTTAACAGGGACAGCATTTTCACGCAATCTACACGATACACCCTGTGTAATGTACTTATCTTCATTATTAAAATGTTTTGAACATATTCGTATATTTTTAGTTGGCTTCCAATATACTTCTTCACGACTAAGCCTATATTTTTACGACTGTACGACTAAGCTTATATTTTTCACCCACTTGTCAGCAATAACAGCGTCAATAGGAATCCTTTGAACAATAACACGCAATCACGCAAAACTTCTAAGTTATGCTTTTAACAGTGTGGAAATAAAGTTCGATTATACTTCTCAGCTTTAAAGTAACACAATTTCAGGCATAATATGTTATCATTAAAACCATTGACTTATTATTTCTAATAAGTCAATGATTAAATCACACAAACACCTACATTAGAGAACATAAATATCAGTAGCAACTGTTTTAAAATTAATCAGTCGGGACAAATGGGAAAATTTATTTTCACAATTGGGCAACACTGAGTATTGAAACAAAACGTTTTTATTGAAACCTAAGGTGCTAAAGCTAAAAACGTGAAAGCAAAAGCTGCACGTCAGAATTGACTATGTCTTCGATGACATAATGTGCCACAATGTACTTAGCACTTAGCAAATGATACTCAGATTTATAATTTACAATTTAGTGGTGGTCTATGCGCCATCGACGAATTAGAAGTTTCTTTTTCAATAACGAACAAAACGAGGGTAACATAAAAGACCGATAACACAACACAGTACGCCTACACCACCGACCACCCAGCCAATCGGTGGCCTACACGAAGCAGCCGCAATCACGCAGCGGTGCGCCAACTATGGCATAAGTTGCAGGCGCTCAGGAAACGCAACAGAGTATTTATATAGTCAACTCTGATGTGATAGGATAAATATCCTATCCTATGAAAATCTGTTTTATATGTTACGGTAAGAGTGAATAATTGAAGATTATTAATAATTATCTATTATTATTAATAAAGTGACTCGTGGAGCTCTCATTCTCATTCTCCTCCGGTGTACCAGAAATGTTAGGTTCGTATATCTCTGCCCGACTTCCACGATTGGATCCTTGTGACGGGTCGTGTGAACCAACAGCAGAATGTTGAGTAGAAGAAGACGAAGCTACTGGTGTCAATGCAGGTGATGGAGACGACGTTCGAAGCGGCGGCGGGGGCAGGGCCTGAGGCGTTGGGAGTGCGGACGGTGGCGATGGACACCCAGGTATAAATGCGCTTGCGTATTTTACGCTGTCCCAGATATTATCATTATTCCCTTTATACAATACTTATTAGCTGATTAATATGTCTCTTGTGAATTTCCAAAGTTACAATGTCCTTAAATAAATATAAAACTCTACCTATTTTTTTATAATAATACCTTTACACCATTTATGCTTAGTTTTATCAATATATTTTTTTAAAAGTACAAACTTATTTTCTTTAAAAGCTATTCCCCTCTTTTGTCATACACTGTTGATTTTTTACTTCATTAGACGGTGACGATGATGATAATGACTTCGGATCAATTCGGTCTAATCGTGACCGCAACTTGTGCCCAAAAACCATTTGAGCAGGGGAGCAACCAGTGGTAGTGTGCACTGAGTTCCGATAAAAAAATGTGGTGTCGTGGGACACCAGGTAAGAACGAAGTTCCTTCGGCTAATGAAGGCAACGGCGAACGAAAAGAAGAGGGATAAAAAAATAAAAATTAAATATGGCACTCGGTGACTGCCACGGTAAAGCTATTGCCTAGCATTTTTTATCAACCTATGCAATTATAAAAATTAGATGAATAAAATTTTTAATACAATTAGATAAAGTTAATAATTTTGCGCAGCCGCCATCTTGGATTTCTATTTTGACAGCACCATCGACTTCAACACCCTCGAAAACCATGAAAACGATACCCATGACGAAAAGTTGATAATTTCGCGCAGCCGCCATCTTGGATTTCTATTTTGACAGCACTATCGGCTTCAACACCCTCGAAAACCATGAAAACGATACCCATGACGAAAATTTGATAATTTCACGCAGCCGCCATCATGGATTTCTATTTTGACAGCACTATCGGCTTCACCACCCTCGAAAACCATGAAAACGTTACCCATGACGAAAAGTTGATAATTTCGCGCAGCCGCCATCTTGGATTTCTATTTTGACGGCACCATCGGCTTAAACACCCTCGAAAGCCATGAAAACGATACCCATGACGAAAAGTTGATAATTTTGCGCAGCCGCCATCTTGGATTTCTGTTTTGACAGCACTATCGGCTTCAACACCCTCGAAAACCATGAAAACGACACCCATGACGAAAAAGTTGATAATTTCGCGCAGCCGCCATCTTGGATTTCTATTTTGACAGCACTATCGGCTTCAACACCCTCGAAAACCATGAAAACGACACCCATGACGAAAAAGTTGATAATTTCGCGCAGCCGCCATCTTGGATTTCTATTTTGACAGCACTATCGGCTTCAACACCCTCGAAAACCATGAAAACGACACCCATGACGAAAAAGTTGATAATTTCGCGCTGCCACCATCTTGGATTTCTATTTTGACAGCACTATCGGCTTCAACACCCTCGAAAACCATGAAAACGACACTCATGACGAAAAAGTTAATAATTTTGCGCAGCCGCCATCTTGGATATCTGTTTTGACGGAATTATCGGCTTTAGTACCCTAGAAAACCATGAAAACGATACCCATGACGAAAAGTTGATAATTTTGCGCAGCCGCCATCTTGGATTTCTATTTTGACAGAATTATCGGCTTTAGTACCCTAGAAAACCATGAAAACGACACCCATGACGAAAAAGTTGATAATTTCGCGCAGCCGCCATCATGGATTTCTATTTTGACAGCACTATCGGCTTCAACACCCTCGAAAACCATGAAAACGACACCCATGACGAAAAAGTTGATAATTTTGCGCAGCCGCCATCTTGGATTTCTGTTTTGACAGCACTATCGGCTTCAACACCCTCGAAAACCATGAAAACGACACCCATGACGAAAAAGTTGATAATTTCGCGCAGCCGCCATCTTGGATTTCTATTTTGACAGCACTATCGGCTTCAACACCCTCGAAAACCATGAAAACGACACCCATGACGAAAAAGTTGATAATTTCGCGCAGCCGCCATCTTGGATTTCTATTTTGACAGCACTATCGGCTTCAACACCCTCGAAAACCATGAAAACGACACTCATGACGAAAAAGTTAATAATTTTGCGCAGCCGCCATCTTGGATATCTGTTTTGACGGAATTATCGGCTTTAGTACCCTAGAAAACCATGAAAACGATACCCATGACGAAAAGTTGATAATTTTGCGCAGCCGCCATCTTGGATTTCTATTTTGACAGAATTATCGGCTTTAGTACCCTAGAAAACCATGAAAACGACACCTATGACGAAAAAGTTGATAATTTCGCGCAGCCGCCATCTTGGATTTCTATTTTGACAGCACTATCGGCTTCAACACCCTCGAAAACCATGAAAACGACACCCATGACGAAAAAGTTGATAATTTCACGCAGCCGCCATCTTGGATTTCTATTTTGACAGCACTATCGACTTCAACACCCTCGAAAACCATGAAAACGACACCCATGACGAAAAAGTTGATAATTTTGCGCAGCCGCCATCTTGGATATCTATTTTGATGGAATTATTAGGCTTTAGTACCCTAGAAAACCATGAAAACGACACCCATGACGAAAAGTTGATAATTTTGCGCAGCCGCCATCTTGGATATCTATTTTGACGGAATTATCGGCTTTAGTACCCTAGAAAACCATGAAAACGACACCCATGACGAAAAGTTGATAATTTTGCGCAGCCGCCATCTTGGATATCTATTTTGACGGAATTATCGGCTTTAGTACCCTCGAAAATCATGAAAACGACACCCATGACGAAAAAGTTCTGGTATTTATCGATAGATGGAAAAACTTAAAAGTATCGCCGCTGTACCGGTCGGAGTGGGGGGTGTTAGGTTTTTTTTCGGTCCCCACGCTCAAGGCCCGCGATAAAAGCTATGCAATAGCTTAAAAAAAAGGTATTATACACTACTCGCTTGTGTATGCGACTGTCGCGCCTGCGCACGTCTCATTTAACGCTTTTATTCCACGCATTTTTTGTTACGGTTTTACTATCACATATTTTTCAGTTTGGTCGCCGCAGCAAAACCTATCCCCTCCAAGCCAGCCGTAAGGAACTTCGTTCCAATAAATCAGATATTTAAGCAATTTTAATGAATGTTCCTTTACGGTCTGACATGACAACAAGCACGATTTTATTCCCCTTTTTACATTTTTCACAAAACAGCCTGCCCATTGCTGGGCGGGTGGCGTTAGGTACTCCGAAAAATAGGAAAAATAGGAAGTGAAAAATAGGTTCAAGGTTAACCTTGAACCTATTTTTCACTTTGTGCGCCGTTCGGGGTACCTAACCTATTATAACCTAACCGATAAATTTATCACTCGACTTCCATTCATCGCCTTGAACACGTGTTTAGAAGAACAATTTGCGTTGCAAACCCGTGCGCGGTTGAAGGACTCGTGCCTGGAATTGAACACGAGTTTGGAAAGGAAATTCGCGCAACAAACCCGTGCGTGTTTGGAGGCAGTACTGCCTCCTATTGCACAGGGAAAAGGAAATACGCGGGCGGGTGATAAACTGGTAAAGTGAGATCTGAGCACCCATTTGTAGTGCGAAATTGTTCGAATTCCTGTGAACTAAAAGCCATGCCATTATCACTTACTATTGTTTGTGGAATTCCAAACCTCGACATAAAATCGCCTAGTTTACTTATTACCGCAGCTGATGTTGTACTACTGTTCATATTGTAGACTTCGACCCATTTGGTTTGTGCATCTAATATTATTAAATAATTACAACCCCTTACTGGCCCCAAGAAATCGATGTGTAACCTATAAAACGGATGTGGCGGTATTTCCCAATTGGCCGGAGTGGCCCGCGGGGGAGAAGGCCGCAGCTGGATGCATACTTCACACGACCCTATCATCTCTGAGAAAAACGTTACTGGAAATGAGAAAAAAAAAAAACCTAACCTAACCTAATCTACGAACATAACGAAAATACAGATATACAATTTCAGCCACACAAATAGATGCAATCATATCAATAAGAAAAGGTAAGAGTAGGTAGGTAGGTAGGTAGGTAGGTAGGTAGGTAGGTAGGTAGGTAGGTAGGTAGGTAGGTAGGTAGGTAGGTAGGTAGGTAGGTAGGTAGGTAGGTAGGTAGGTAGGTAGGTAGGTAGGTAGGTAGGTAGGTAGGTAGGTAGGTAGGTAGGTAGGTAGGTAGGTAGGTAGGTAGGTAGGTAGGTAGGTAGGTAGGTAGGTAGGTAGGTAGGTAGGTAGGTAGGTAGGTAGGTAGGTAGGTAGGTAGGTAGGTAGGTAGGTAGGTAGGTAGGTAGGTAGGTAGGTAGGTAGGTAGGTAGGTAGGTAGGTAGGTAGGTAGGTAGGTAGGTAGGTAGGTAGGTAGGTAGGTAGGTAGGTAGGTAGGTAGGTAGGTAGGTAGGTAGGTAGGTAGGTAGGTAGGTAGGTAGGTAGGTAGGTAGGTAGGTAGGTAGGTAGGTAGGTAGGTAGGTAGGTAGGTAGGTAGGTAGGTAGGTAGGTAGGTAGGTAGGTAGGTAGGTAGGTAGGTAGGTAGGTAGGTAGGTAGGTAGGTAGGTAGGTAGGTAGGTAGGTAGGTAGGTAGGTAGGTAGGTAGGTAGGTAGGTAGGTAGGTAGGTAGGTAGGTAGGTAGGTAGGTAGGTAGGTAGGTAGGTAGGTAGGTAGGTAGGTAGGTAGGTAGGTAGGTAGGTAGGTAGGTAGGTAGGTAGGTAGGTAGGTAGGTAGGTAGGTAGGTAGGTAGGTAGGTAGGTAGGTAGGTAGGTAGGTAGGTAGGTAGGTAGGTAGGTAGGTAGGTAGGTAGGTAGGTAGGTAGGTAGGTAGGTAGGTAGGTAGGTAGGTAGGTAGGTAGGTAGGTAGGTAGGTAGGTAGGTAGGTAGGTAGGTAGGTAGGTAGGTAGGTAGGTAGGTAGGTAGGTAGGTAGGTAGGTAGGTAGGTAGGTAGGTAGGTAGGTAGGTAGGTAGGTAGGTAGGTAGGTAGGTAGGTAGGTAGGTAGGTAGGTAGGTAGGTAGGTAGGTAGGTAGGTAGGTAGGTAGGTAGGTAGGTAGGTAGGTAGGTAGGTAGGTAGGTAGGTAGGTAGGTAGGTAGGTAGGTAGGTAGGTAGGTAGGTAGGTAGGTAGGTAGGTAGGTAGGTAGGTAGGTAGGTAGGTAGGTAGGTAGGTAGGTAGGTAGGTAGGTAGGTAGGTAGGTAGGTAGGTAGGTAGGTAGGTAGGTAGGTAGGTAGGTAGGTAGGTAGGTAGGTAGGTAGGTAGGTTAGGTTAGGTTAGGTTAGGTTAGGTTAGGTTAGGTTAGGTTAGGTTAGGTTAGGTTAGGTTAGGTTAGGTTAGGTTAGGTTAGGTTTTTTTTTTTTCCAGGGACTTATTGTAAGGTTTCCGCTATTTGATACGGAAACTGCTTACAGTCGCATGTTTTCGAGATGAAGTTTTAATGTTTTAGTTTAGTGGTATATCATTATAGTATATTATTTGGAGTTATAGTATGAATTGGAATATAGAAATTGTATCAGTTATTTATAGAATGTTAAGATTTAAGTGAACTTATGTTATCAATGTATGATATGAAGTTTGTTGTCATAATAAATGAGTTTAATTATTATTGAAGTCTTTTAATTTATTTATTATTAAGGTAATGTATTCCACGAAAGAGTGGATACAATTTTCTTTTTTAATGAGATCTTCTTAATTATACGGATTCACATTTAGGTTCGTACACAGTGTCTCGTGATTAAAGCGTGGCAGATCAAATCTTGGACATGATTTTAATAGGTGATCTATCGTTTGCGTTTCTGTGTCATTGCAGGGGCATTTGTCCGTGTTAGAGATTTTAAATCTGTGAAGGTATTGTCTATGGTATCCATGATTTGTTAATATTTGGGTTAGTTGAAACGTAGGTTTGACGACTGCAAAAATGTTATCTATGTTCTTTAGTGTTGGGAAGAGTGTTTTAGTATGTAATCCTTTGGTTGATGATTGATAATAGGTTTCAGACAGGTTATGGCGTTCAATTTTTAAGCGTTGTTTCACGTAGCTAATGGGGAATTGGCAGTAATCAGGAGATTTATGAAGGTAAGCTGCTTCCTTTGCTACCGTATCAGCCTCTTCATTTCCAGCTAAACCAGAGTGTGCTTTGACCCAAATAAGTTTTAATGAAATTTGTTTTGCTTTGATTTTTATAATGTTTTTAATTATATTAGCTACTAACGGGTTAGTATTGTTTGTATCTTTAATAGCTTCAAGACTCGATAGGCTGTCTGAAAAGATGACTACGTCTTGAGGGGTCTTCGCCAGTATCCAATCTGTTGATTCTTTTATGGCAAGTAACTCTGCTTGGAATACTGAGCAGCAACCGTGTAGTTTTAATTTCTTATGAATTTTTTGTTCTAATGGTGTATATATTACCATTGCAGCTCCAACTCTACCATCACCATCACTACTCCCGTCAGTGAAGATCCGGTAAGTGTTTTCAGCGCAGTGGTCATCAATTTCTTCTTGTGATGTGGCAGTAGAGACAGTGATTACAGGTCGCAGCGATGGGTGGGGCAACTGTGAAATTGGGAGGGGTTTTTCATATGGAATGTCTTGGGGTAGATAATGGGAGTGTCCAGGTTAGGTTAGGTTAGGTTAGGTTAGGTTAGGTTAGGTTAGGTTAGGTTAGGTTAGGTTAGGTTAGGTTAGGTTAGGTTAGGTTAGGTTAGGTTAGGTTAGGTTAGGTTAGGTTGTGCGATCACACACTTTCAGAGCGGAAAAGTGCGATCATTGTCGGAAATGTCAAAACCTTTGCGGGACGCCTCCGGGCGTTTTATAAAAGGCCCTTCTCAGGGCCAACCCGAAACGGCCCTTCTCAGGGCCACCCCCGACGACGCTTCGGCGTTGGAGGCTAGCCGTGCACCATCACCGGCGGCGAGCCTGGTCTGGAGGGAGGAGGACCTGTCGGGGTCCGACAGTGACGCCTCTGTGGCGGAGCTGCCGGCCCAACAGGCAAAAAAGCGGGCCTACTTGAAGAAGGGTTCGGAGGGTTCTTCGGAGCTGAAAAAGCGGAACAAGGCTAACCTCGCTCTGGCTTGCACTAGCCACGACGTGGGTCTGCTGGATGCCCAACGTCAGTTGGACGTGGCGAACAGGGCACGAATCCAACAGGAGTTGGAAGAGCAGGTTGCCGCTAAGGAGGCACAGGCACGCGAGCGCAGGGCTAAGGCGGACTACGGTGCGTCTAGCGTCTCGTACGCGGATCACTCCTTAGCGGAACTAGTGAAGATGGCCGAAGAGGACCAAGAGGAGATAGTCACCGTCGCCTCAAAGTCCTCAAATTTGAAGGGGACCTTCCAAAAGGCCCTCAAATCGCGGGCTGCCAGTCTTCGCGGCATCATCGGTGAGTTGGTGCAGCGCACAACCACCGATGAGGTAAGGCAGCTCCAAAAGAGGGTGGACTGCCTAACCAAGGAGGTCAGCGAGCTGCACACGAAGCTTGCTGAAGCTATGGGGCGGCCTAACCAGGCCCCGCCTGTAACGACGTCGGTGGACCTCTCCTCCTCCAACCTTGAGGAAATCATCCGCAAGGTTGTGATGGAGGAGCGAGCTTTCACGCGAGCCTGCTTTGCGGGCATTGAGGATAGGCTCCTGCCTGAAAAGCGCGTCGGGCCGCCGTTGGCAGCGGACACGGCTGCTCCTGCCTCTGCCCCTGCCCAAGCCGTGATGGCTCCTCCCCCGACCCCTAAACCCTCAAAGGGCAAAGGGAAGGGGAAAAAGACGGTGGCTCCGCCAGCTACGGCTGAGGTGGCTCCGCCGGCTATGGCTGAGGTGGCTCTGCCGGCCGCGACTGAGGTTGCTCCGCCCGCCGCGACTGAGGTGGCGGCGGCCTCGTCCCAGAGGGAGGACGCCTTCCTGCCCTCCAGCACTCCGTCCAACGAGTGGACTGAGGTGGTTGGGAGGAAGAAGAAAGGCGCCAAAAAGGCGGTGCAGGCTGTTGCCCCTGCCAATGTCCCCTCCGGCTCGTCCAACGAGATGAGCAAAGAAAAGGGGAGGAGCAAGGGGGAGACAACAGCCCCCAAGCCTAGTGGGAGGAAGCTTGTTCCCCCCAAAACCGCGGCCGTCGTAGTGACGCTCACTCCGGAGGCCGTGGAGAAGGGCGAGACGTACGAGTCCGTTCTGAAACGGGCTCGTACCAACGCCAACCCGGCCACACTGGGTATTGGCCTGGTGACGTGCCGCCGGACCCAAACCGGAGCTCGAATCTTCGAGTTTTCGGGGGCCCAGGGCGGCGCCAATGCGGACCTCTTCGCAAGTAAGTTGCAAGAGGTCATAGCGGACGCGGCCAAAGTTGCCAGGCCAACAAAGACCGCAACATTGGAAGTGACCGATCTTGACGACTCGGTCACGAAAGAGGAGGTGGTGGCGGCAGTTGCCGCCACAGGAGGCTGCGACGCGGCGGCAATAAAGGGCGGGGTTATCAAGCCTGGTCGCGGTGGTCTGGGTGCTGTCCGCCTGGAGTGTCCGGTCGTCGCGGCAAAGGCCGTACTGGCTAAGAGGCGGATCCCCGTAGGGTTTTGTGTGGCTGAGGTCCGGGCGCTTGAGGAGCGGCCTTTCCGCTGCTTCAAGTGCTTCGGAATAGGACACACCAGAGCTCTGTGTCCATCCCGAGTGGAAAGGGCGGAGCTCTGCCTCCGCTGCGGGGAAGCGGGGCACAAGGCGTCGGAGTGCGGTGTTGCCACGCCGCGCTGCGCGGTGTGCACCGCCAGTGGCCGTCCAGCCGACCACGTGATGGGGGGGAGGATGTGCAATCCTCCTCCAAAGAAGGGACAAGCGCAGGCGCAAATACGTCCTGCTGCTGCCGCCGTCTCTGTTGAGCCTGTCGAGGCTTCGCAACAGGCCGAAGAGGGAAATGTGATGGACCAATAATGGCAGTGGTCCATCGCATTTTACAGGCAAACACCAACCACTGCAGAGCGGCCCAGGACCTACTGGTGCAGGCCATGGCTGAGTGGTTGGTGGATGTTGCGGTCATCGCCGAGCCGTACTCTGTACCTGGCCGCTGGCTAGGAGATAGGGACGGCTTGGTGGCGCTTGTGGCGCGATGTTCCGCGGACTCCCCTCCCCTTTCGCTTTTAGAGAGGGGACCGGGATACGTGGCCGCCGCGTGGGGAGACATAGCCCTTGTCGGGGTCTATTTCTCCCCAAACCGACCACTTTCGGATTTCGAGGACTTCCTTGGAGTCCTCGCCGCAGTGGTAGCGAGGGTGGCGCCGCGTCAGGTCTCCGTCCTGGGAGACCTGAACGCCAAGTCGGTGACTTGGGGTAACCCAGCCACAGACGCACGCGGGCGGGCGCTCGAGTTGTGGGTGGCCTCCTCCGGGCTCTCCCTCCTAAACAGAGGGGAGGTCCACACGTGCGTGCGGCGGTGGGGTGGGTCAATTGTGGTCGTCGCTTTTGCCTCGCCCGCGCTAGCCGCGCGTGTGAAAAACTGGCGGGTGGACATGGTGGAGACTTTCTCGGACCACCGCTACGTGCGGTTCGAGATCTCCACCCAAGGTCCCCGGAGAACGGCTCCTCCGGGCCAATCTCCATTTCCTCGGTGGGCCTTCGTCCACCTGGACAGGGAGGCAGCGAAGGAGGCGGCTTTCGTCCAGGACTGGCTTTCGCCTGGCGTAAACGTCGTGGACGTGGACGCCGCCGCGGCACAGCTGAGGGAGTCGTTGACCGCGGTATGCAATTTTAGCATGCCTCGGTCTCGTCGTCCGCCTCCCCGACGCGCCGTCTATTGGTGGTCGAAGGAGCTGGCGGGGCTCCGAACTGCCTGCGTGGCGGCGCGAAGGGAGTACGCTCGAAGCCGGCGGCGGCGAATAGGCGATCGGGCGAACGAGGACCGCCTTCACGACCGTTACGTGGAGGCAAAGCAGACCCTCAGAAAGGAGATGCTCGCCGCTCAGGACGCGGCGCAGGCTGAGCTGCTGGAGGGCCTAGACAAAGACCCTTTTGGGAGGCCATATAAGGCGGCGCGGAACAAACTGCGTCCCTATGGCCCCCCCGTATCGGAGTCCCTCGAGCCGGCAGTGCTGGATGGGGTCGTACGGTCCCTGTTTCCAGGCAGGGCCGACGCTTTCACCCCACCAGTAATGGACCCTCCGCAGGGTGCGGTTCAGGAGGAAGAGGAGGACCAGGAGGTCCCTCCTCTCTCTGGGGCCGAGCTTAGCACGGCGGTGCTTCGCCTTCGTGCCAAAAAGACGGCCCCAGGGCCAGACGGTGTCCCAGCAAGGGTGGTGGCAATGGCCACGACTGAGATGGAGGAAAGGTTTCGGGACCTCTTTGACGCGTGTCTCGCGTCGAGAAGGTTCCCGAAACCTTGGAAGGAGGGGCGTTTATGCCTCCTCCGGAAAGAAGGACGCCCGGCGGACTCCCCCTCGGCATACCGACCCATCGTTCTGCTCGATGAGGTCGGTAAGATGTTCGAGGGGATCATTGCCGCCCGCTTGAAAGACCACCTGCGGGTGGTGGGGCCGGACCTGTCGGACGCTCAGTTTGGTTTTCGACCTGAGCGTTCGACAATAGACGCCCTCGCCCTATTAAAGGGTGTGGTGAAGGAGGCGATGGACGCTGGGGACGGAGTGTTGGCTGTGTCATTCGACATAGCCAACGCATTCAACACCCTTCCCCATGCGACCGTCCTCGAGGCACTCCGGTTTCACGGAGTGCCCCAATATATGAGGGACCTCCTGGCCAGCTACTTGGAGGACAGAGCGGTCCTCCTAGTGGATAAAGCTGGCCAGGTCCGGCGATATCCGGCGGATTCCGGTGTTCCGCAGGGGTCAGTCCTAGGACCTCTCCTGTGGGACATCGGGTTCGACTGGCTGTTGCGTGGGGCCCTCCTCCGTGGCACGAGTGTCATCTGCTACGCGGATGACACTCTCCTCACTGCCCGAGGAGGGAATTTCGGTGAGGCGGCCAGTCTGGCCTCGGCGGGCGGATCGTTAGTTGCCGGTAGGATCCGCCGCCTTGGATTGAGGGTGGCGTTGCATAAGACCGAGGCCGTTTTCTTCCATGGGCCTCGGCAGCGGCGTCCAGCTGACGCCCACATCTTTGTGGAGGGCGTCAGAATAGAGGTTAAGACCCAGATGAAATATCTGGGTCTAACGCTCGATGGCAGGTGGCGCTTCAGCCCGCACTTCAGCGGGCTGTCGTCGCGGCTGCTGAAGGCAGCGGGGGCCCTCTCATGGCTGATGCCTAACTTGGGAGGGCCAGGCGGGCGATGCCGGCGGCTGTACGCCGGCATCTTGAAGAGCATGGCCCTGTACGGGGCGCCTATCTGGGCAGACTCCCTTCATAGAAGGGAGAACGCCACAGCTTTGCGGGTGCCCCAGAGGGCCATCGCACAACGGGCGGCGCGGGCTTACCGCTCCGTTAGCTTTGCGGCAGCGTGCGCTCTGGCTGGCACCCCTCCTTGGGAGCTCGAGGCGTGGGTGCTAGCCAGAGTCTACGAATGGACGGCGGGGCGAAGGGCACTCGGTGAGCGCCCTGCCCTTGAAGTTCGCGAGGCTGTTCGGCGGGAGGCGAGGGATGCCGTCGTCCGTCACTGGATGGCGGACCTTGCCTCTGCAGTTTTCGGCCGTCGAACCCTCGACGCGCTTGGGCCGGTCCTGCAGGACTGGCTCGAACGACCGCACGGATTCCTCACCTTCCGGTTGGCGCAGGTGCTGTCCGGGCACGGCTGTTTCGGGTCGTACCTTCGCCGGATCGGAAGGGAGGAAAGCCCGTCGTGCCATGACTGTGGCGCGGCGGAGGACACGGCACAACACACCCTGGAGGTGTGCCCGTCGTGGGCCGGGCAGCGCCGCAGTCTTGTCGCGGCGGTCGGGCCGGACCTCTCGCTTCCCGCCGTGGTAAATGCCATGTTGGGGAGCGAGGAGGCATGGGCGGCGGTCGCCTCCTTCTGTGAAGAAGTAATGTCACAGAAGGAGGAGGCGGAGCGCGTGCGGGAGGACGATCCTCTCGCGCCGCATCTCCGCCGGAGAAGAGGCAGGAGAAGGGGGGTGGTCAACCACCCCCTCTCCCCCCGGTGATAAGCAGCGGGCGACAGGCGCGGGGGCGCCCTCGCCCGCATTGCACCGCTTATCACCCAGCCGGACGAGGATGACCGAGCACTCAGTCATCCTCGAGCCCCTTCCCGTATGGGGAGGGGCGTGAAGGGCCCACCGCTGCAGGCGGGCAAACGCCGGCGGGGAACTGGAAGCAAAGGCTATGCCGATTCCCAGATCCCCGCCACCAAAGGCGATGCGGGAGTGCCGCTGGGTTGTTTAGTGGGTATACCGGGAGTTACCATCTTCCCCGGGAGTCCCACATACCCCTTCCGTCCCCCGACGGGAGGGGATGCGTAATGCATTTTTCCCAGCGGAAAAAAAAAAAAAAAAAAAAAAAAAAAAAAAAAAAAAAAAAAAAAAAAAAAAAAAAAAAAAAAAAAAGCCTGCCCAAGGAGTCGAGCGGAGCCGTCGGAGATGACGTAGCCTCGCTGACGCGCTCGATAATGAAGCAAGTGGGGGACATGGTCGGCGCCAGGCTCGAGGCGCTCGAGAGGCGGCTCCCTCCCCAGCCGATCGTCCGGCCTTCTTTGGCTGCCGACAGGGCGAGGGATGCGGCTGCGCCCCCCGCCGCCGCTCCTGCGGCCGGTGAGGCCGGGCCAGGCAGCCGAAAGAAGAAGGAGAAGGCGCCTCCTAAGGCTTACGCCGAGGTGGCAGCGCCGAAAGCCGGCGCCCCGAAGCCCCCGACGGCCCCCTCCGAGGAGTGGAGCACGGTGCTCAAGCGGGGCAAGCGGGACAAAGTGAAGAAGGGCAGCGCACCGCCGGACAAGCCGGCAAAGGTGCCGAAAAAGAAGGACCCGGCGGCGAAGCTTCGCCCCCCGCGCTCGGCTGCGGTTACTATAACCATCCAGCCGGGCGCCACCGTCGAGGGCAAGGAATTGTCCTATAAGGACGTCCTCGACGGGGCGAAGAAGCGGATAGACCTGGCAGGCTTAGGCCTGACGGGTCTCCGCTTCCGGACCGCCGTGACGGGTGCCCGGGTCCTTGAGGTTCCCGGGGCTGAAAGCGGAGAGAAGGCGGACCTGCTAGCGGGAAAGCTGCGGGAGGTCCTTCCCGCGGACCTTGTCCGCGTCGCCAGACCCGTCAAGTGCGCGGATTTGCGCATTGGCGAGCTGGACGACGCGGTGTCCCGGGAGGAGGTGGCGGCCGCAGTGGCCCGCTCCGGGGAGTGCCCCGTCGAGCAGGTCAAGTGCGGGGAGATCCGCCGCTTCTCGGCCGACAGCCCCGGAACGGCTTGGGTGCGCTGCCCAGTTACTGCGGCGAAGAAGATCGCCTCCAGCGGGCGGCTACTGGTGGGGTGGGTCTCGGCCCGGGTTAAACTCCTGGAGGCCAGACCCCTGCGGTGCTACCGGTGCCTCGACGCGGGGCACGTGCAGAGTAGGTGCTCCTGCGAGGTGGACCGCAGCGATGTATGTTATCGCTGCGCACAACCGGGCCACAAGGCGGCCGGTTGCACCGCTGCCCCACGCTGCCCGCTGTGCGAGGCAAAAAAGAAGCCGGCGGACCACAGAGCGGGAAGCGCAGCATGTCTCGCTTCCGCCAAGTCCGCCGGCAAGAAAAAGAAAGAGAAGCCCGCCGGGGAACGCCCAACAGCCCACCCCCGGCCGGCTCGCCCGTCCGCCACTGACATCGAACGAGCAGAGAGGGTTGCGGATATGGCCGTAGATTAATATGGCCATATCCGTCCTCCAGGCGAACCTCAACCACTCGGCCAGGGCTCAGGACCTTTTGTACCAGAGCCTGGCCGAGTGGTCGATTCAGGTGGCGGTCGTGGCAGAACCTTGCCTCGTGCCCAACAGGGATAACTGGGTGGGTGACCGGGAGGGCACGGTGGCGATCGTCGCGCAGACGGCCGCCGGCTCCCCGCCCTTCGACAAAATAGCGAAGGGCCATGGATGCGTCGCGGCCACCCTTATGGGTGTGACGATCGTCGGCGTGTACTTCTCGCCGAACCGGAGCCTGGCCGATTTTGAGCAACTTCTGCTCGAGGTCGGTGCTCTGGTCGGCCAGAGTCACCCAACCCCAGTGCTGGTCGCCGGGGACTTCAACGCCAAATCCACGGCTTGGGGTTCCCCGGTTGCCAATGCACGGGGCGAGGTTCTGGAGGAGTGGGCTGCCACGTCGGGTTTGGTCCTACTGAACCGGGGGTCGGTGGACACGTGCGTGCGGCACAACGGGGGGTCAATCGTGGACCTTACGTTCGCGACCCCGTGTCTCGCGCGCCGTGTCCAAAACTGGAGGGTGCTCGGGGGGGCGGAGACGCTGTCGGACCATCGGTACATCCGGTTCGAGGTCGCCGCCTACCCTGGGGCTCCACAGACCCGGCCCCCGCGTGGGGACGGACCGCGCTGGGCCCTCAAGACGATGGACGCCGACGTGATCGTCGAGGCGTCCATCGTTCAGGCATGGCAGCCGGTGCCGGAGGGCCCGGCGGCCGACGTGGACGGGCGAGCGGAGCGGTTGAGCGAGTCCATGGCGCAGGTGTGCGACGCCGGCATGTCGCGCGCCAGACCGCTCCCGCTCCGCAGATGGGTGTACTGGTGGTCGGCGGACCTGCGCCGGCTTCGACAAGCGTGCGTAGCGGCCAGACGCCAGTACACCCACTACAGAAGGCGGCGCAGTCGAGTGGAGGCGGAGGAAAGCCGCCTCTACGCCGCATACAGGGAGAGATGTATCTCTCTGCAGATCGCCATAGGGGAGGCAAAGTCCCAGTCGTGGGGAGAGTGGTTGGAGACTCTGAACAGAGATCCCTGGGGGCGCCCGTACAAGACGGTGCGTGGTCAGCTGCGCCCCTGGGCCCCTCCGCTGACCCGGAGTCTCCAACCAGACTTGGTGTCAAACGTCGTCGCCGCCCTCTTCCCGGAGAGGGCCGACACGGTGCCTCCTCCTATGGCGGCTGCAGCGCCGGAGAGCTCGGACGCCTCGATACCCGAGGTGTCCCGGGAGGAGCTGGAGGCCGCGGTCCTGCGGCTCCGCTCCAAGAGCACAGCGCCGGGCCCCGACGGGGTACCCGGCAGGGTGTGGGTGCTCGCCCTGGAGGCCCTCGGGCCCAGGGTGGTCGAGCTCTTCGACGCTTGTATGCGGCGTGGCCGCTTTCCTCGAAAGTGGAAGGTAGGAAGGCTCGTGCTGTTGCGCAAGGAGGGCCGCCCGGCGGACTCGCCGTCGGCATACCGGCCCATAGTGTTGCTCGACGAGGTGAGCAAGCTCTTTGAGCGGATCATTTCCGCGCGCCTCGTCGAGCACCTCGAACGGGTCGGGCCGGGGCTGAGCGACCGGCAGTTCGGTTTCCGCCGGGGCCGCTCTACGGTCGACGCCATCGCGCGGGTGAAGGACCTCTCGGAGGAGGCGGTGGCCCAGGGCAAGGTTGTTTTGGCGGTGTCTTTAGACATCGCCAACGCTTTCAACACCCTTCCCTGGAGCTGCATCGAGGCGGCGCTGGGCTACCATCGCGTGCCCGGCTACCTGCGTCGTCTCATCGCCGACTACTTCTCCGAGAGGGAGGTGGTGTACCCGACGCGCGACGGGTGGGGCCGCCGGGTCATGACGTGCGGTGTTCCACAGGGATCGGTCATTGGGCCGCTCCTGTGGAACATCGGCTACGACTGGGTGCTGCGGGGCGCCAATCTGCGGGGGGTCGACGTAACTTGTTACGCCGACGACACCCTCGTAACGTCCTGCGGCGCCACATACCGGTTGGCGGCCCTCTTGGCGACGGCCGGAGTGGCCCAAGTGGTGGCCCGAATCCGCCGGCTGGGGCTGGAGGTGGCGCTGGAAAAGTCGGAGGCCCTGTGTTTTCACGGACCCCGACGCGCCCCTCCCGCAGGATCCCGGCTGGTGGTCGGCGGCGTCTCCATCGCTGTCGAGTCGACGATGCGGTACCTAGGCCTCGTCCTCGACAGTCGATGGAACTTCCGAGAGCACTTCCGGAGGCTGGTCCCCAGGTTGTTGCGAGCGGCCGGCGCCTTGAGCTGGCTGCTGCCGAACCTGGGTGGACCGACAGTGGCATGCCGCCGGTTGTATGCCGGGGTGGTGCGGTCGATGGCCCTGTACGGGGCCCCGATCTGGGCGGACACCCTGATCGCCCAGAATAGGACCCTCCTGCGTCAAGCGCAACGGGTCATGGCGATCAGGGTAGTGAGAGGATACCGCACCATCTCGTGTGAGGCGGCGTGCCTCCTGGCCGGGACCCCACCGTGGGACCTGGACGCGGAGGTGCTCTCGGCAGTGTACTGGCGCCGCACTGGCGCAACAGCACGAGCTGACGGGGAGGAACCAGAGCCGGGGGAGGCCGGGCGGCAGAGGCAACTCGACCGCCGGGTCCTCCTCCGGAAATGGAGAGAGAGGCTGGTGGAGCCAACCGCCGGCAAAAGGACGGTGGAGGCGATTCGGCCCGTCCTCGAGGGATGGGTCGATCGCCGACACGGGGCCCTCTCCTTCCACGCTGTGCAGGTCCTGACGGGGCACGGTTGCTTCGGCAGGTACCTGTGCAGCGTGGCGGGTCGGGAACCGACCGGCGTGTGCCACGCTTGTGGGTGTCCGGAGGACACGGCGGAGCACACGCTGGCGGAATGCCCTGAGTGGGCGGAGCCACGGGCCACACTCGTGGCGGAAATTGGGGGCGACCTGTCGCTGCCGGGCGTGGTGAGGGCCATGGTCGGCAGCGAGAGGGCGTGGAAGGCGGCGCTCCAGTTTTGCGAGGTCGTGATGACGAAGAAGGAAGCGGCGGAGCGGGCGAGGGAGGACGATCCTCTGTCGATCCCGCTTCGCCGAAGGAGAGTCGGTCGGAGGCGACTGGCGCACGAGCGTCGCCTTCCCCCATAGTGTGGGTCTCCGGGCGGTGGAACCGGGGGGTGCCATCGCCCAGTTGGAGGAGACCCCCGAGACGGCTGGCGTGTTCCGTGTTCCGGCACGCCAGGTGAAAGGTGAGTGGCGCCACAGAAGGCGCCCCACGAGTTGGGCCCGAGTCCGGGCAGCCGTCGGCGGAGCAGCGGAAGTATGCGCAAGCGTTCCCGCAGCTCCGCCGGTAGACGGTGAGGAGGAACACCGCTGGGTTTTAGCCGGTAAGAGTCCGGCATAACCCGACAGCGCCCCCCCGCGTCTGTCGGGTATCCATGAGGATTTCCCAGCGTCAAAAAAAAAAAAAAAAGGTTCCCCCCCGGGGGTGCCCGCCTTGTCGTGGCGGGGGGGCTCTAGTAACCGTGGTTTCGGCGCCCACGGTGAAGCTAAGAGGCACCCAGGGCCGGCCCGCGCGGATAGGTGGTTGCGGGCTGGCGAGGTGGTCGCTCCCAGCAGGCTTGGCGCGACAAGCCTGCTTGGGAAGCGCAAGGTGGGGACCGCAGAGGAAGGTTTTCCTTCCTCTGCGGCCGAGGCGGAGCCGCTCCGATTCGCGGCCGGAGCGGCATTGGTGGGGCCGCAGGGGAAGAGGAATGCCGGTATTGCGGTGCGCCGCTTTCCCTGTCCTCTGCGGCCGAGGTGTGGTTGGCGGTGGAGCCACAGATCTGATCCACCGCCGGGTGCTGGAGGTTTTCCGGCACCCATGACCTCCTTGTGGCGGACTCGGGGGGGTCCGCCACTGTACTGGAGGAGGTCGAGGAGGAAGGCGCGCCCTACCATCTGGCGCGCCTCACGCGGAGGGCCTTCGGGCATCTGCGGAGGAGCCGCTCTTTGCGGCTGCCGTCGGCGGAGCAGCGGATGTGTGCGAAAGCGTTCCCGCAGCTCCGCCGGAAGACGGCGAGGCGGCATTCGTGGGGTTTTAGTGGGTATACCGTGGCCTCATTAGCCACGGGGAGTCCCACATAACCACTTGGGTCTCCCCCTGCGCCCAGGTGGTATGCGTAATGCATTTCCCCACGTAAAAAAAAAAAAAAAAAAAAAAAGGTTAGGTTAGGTTAGGTTAGGTTAGGTTCCCCGCCCTTCGACAAAACAGCGAAGGGCCATGGATGCGTCGCGGCCACCCTTATGGGTGTGACGATCGTCGGCGTATACTTCTCGCCGAACCGGAGCCTGGCCGCTTTCGAGCAACTTCTGCTCGAGGTCGGTGCTCTGGTCGGCCAGAGTCACCCAACCCCAGTGCTGGTCGCCGGGGACTTCAACGCCAAATCCACGGCTTGGGGTTCCCCGGTTGCCAATGCACGGGGCGAGGTTCTGGAGGAGTGGGCTGCCACGTCGGGTTTAGTTCTTCTGAACCGGGGGTCGGTGGACACGTGCGTGCGGCACAACGGGGGGTCAATCGTGGACCTTACGTTCGCGACCCCGTGTCTCGCGCGCCGTGTCCAAAACTGGAGGGTGCTCGGGGAGGCGGAGACGCTGTCGGACCATCGGTATATCCGGTTCGAGGTCGCCGCCTACCCTGGGGCTCCACAGACCCGGCCCCCGCGTGGGGACGGACCGCGCTGGGCCCTCAAGACGATGGACCCCGACGTGATCGTCGAGGCGTCCATCGTCCAGGCATGGCAGCCGGCGCCGGAGGGCCCGGCGGCCGACGTGGACGGGCGAGCGGAGCGGTTGAGCGAGTCGATGGCGCAGGTGTGCGACGCCGGCATGTCGCGCGCCAGACCGCTCCCGCTCCGCAGATGGGTGTACTGGTGGTCGGCGGACCTGCGCCGGCTTCGACAAGCGTGCGTAGCGGCCAGACGCCAGTACACCCACTACAGAAGGCGGCGGAGACGGGTGGAGGCCGAGGAAAGCCGCCTCTACGCCGCATACAGGGAGAGATGTGTCTCCCTGCAGATCGCCATAGGGGAGGCAAAGTCCCAGTCGTGGGGAGAGTGGTTGGAGACTCTGAATAGAGATCCCTGGGGGCGCCCGTATAAGACGGTGCGTGGTCAGCTGCGCCCCTGGGCCCCTCCGCTGACCCGGAGTCTCCAACCAGACTTGGTGTCCAACGTCGTCGCCGCCCTCTTCCCGGAGAGGGCCGACACGGTGCCCCCTCCTATGGCGGCTGCAGCGTCGGAGGGCTCGGACGCCCCGATACCCGAGGTGTCCCAGGAGGAGTTGGAGGTCGCAGTCCAGCGGCTCCGCTCCAAGAGCACGGCGCCGGGCCCCGACGGGGTACCCGGCAGGGTGTGGGTGCTCGCCCTGGAGGCCCTCGGGCCCAGGGTGGTCGAGCTCTTCGACGCTTGTATGCGGCGTGGCCGCTTTCCTCGAAAGTGGAAGGTAGGAAGGCTCGTGCTGTTGCGCAAGGAGGGCCGCCCGGCGGACTCGCCGTCGGCATACCGGCCCATAGTGTTGCTCGACGAGGTGAGCAAGCTCTTTGAGCGGATTATTTCCGAGCGCCTCGTCGAGCACCTCGAACGGGTCGGGCCGGGGTTGAGCGACCGGCAGTTCGGTTTCCGCCGGGGCCGCTCTACGGTCGACGCCATCGCGCGGGTGAAGGACCTCTCGGAGGGGGCGGTGGCCCAGGGCAAGGTTGTTTTGGCGGTGTCTCTAGACATCGCCAACGCTTTCAACACCCTTCCCTGGAGCTGCATCGAGGCGGCGCTGGGCTACCATCGCGTGCCCGGCTACCTGCGTCGTCTCATCGCCGACTACTTCTCCGAGAGGGAGGTGGTGTACCCGACGCGCGACGGGTGGGGCCGCCGGGTCATGACGTGCGGTGTTCCACAGGGATCGGTCCTTGGGCCGCTCCTGTGGAACATCGGCTACGACTGGGTGCTGCGGGGCGCCAATCTGCGGGGGGTCGACGTAACTTGTTACGCCGACGATACCCTCGTAACGTCCTGCGGCGCCACGTACCGGTTGGCGGCCCTCTTGGCGACGGCCGGAGTGGCCCAAGTGGTGGCCCGAATCCGCCGGCTGGGGCTGGAGGTGGCGCTGGAAAAGTCGGAGGCCCTGTGTTTTCACGGACCCCGACGCGCCCCTCCCGCAGGATCCCGGCTGGTGGTCGGCGGCGTCTCCATCGCTGTCGAGTCGACGATGCGGTACCTGGGCCTCGTCCTCGACAGTCGGTGGAACTTCCGAGAGCACTTCCGGCGATTGGTACCCAGGTTGTTGCGAGCGGCCGGCGCTTTGAGCTGGCTGCTGCCGAACCTGGGTGGACCGACAGTGGCATGCCGCCGGTTGTATGCCGGGGTGGTGCGGTCGATGGCCCTCTATGGGGCTCCGATCTGGGCGGACACCCTGATCGCCCAGAATAGGACCCTCCTGCGCCAAGCGCAACGGGTCATGGCGATCAGGGTGATGAGAGGTTACCGCACCATCTCGTGCGAGGCGGCGTGCCTCCTGGCCGGGACCCCACCGTGGGACCTGGACGCGGAGGTGCTCTCGGCAGTGTACTGGCGCCGCACTGGCGCAACGGCACGAGCCGACGGGGAGGAACCAGAGCCGGGGGAGGCCGGGCGGCAGAGGCAACTCGAC
The DNA here is from genome assembly GCA_905404295.2 of Ochlodes sylvanus. NCBI lineage: Eukaryota > Metazoa > Arthropoda > Insecta > Lepidoptera > Hesperiidae > Ochlodes > Ochlodes sylvanus. Next base: position 32,240 of record FR990146.1, on the reverse strand, counting down.
CGCCGGGTCCTCCTCCGGAAATGGAAGGAGAGGCTGGCGGAGCCAACTGCCGGCAGACGAACGGTGGAGGCGATTCGGCCCGTCCTCGAAAGATGGGTCGATCGCCGCCACGGGGCGCTCACCTTCCACGCTGTGCAGGTCCTGACGGGGCACGGTTGCTTCGGCAGGTACTTGTGCGGCGTGGCGGGTCGAGAACCGACCGGCGTGTGCCACGCTTGTGGGTGTCCGGAGGACACGGCGGGGCACACGCTGGCGGAATGCCCGGAGTGGGCGGAGCCACGGGCCATGCTCGTGGCTGAAATTGGGGGCGACCTGTCGCTGCCGGGCGTGGTGAGAGCCATGGTCGGCAGCGAGAGGGCGTGGAAGGCGGCGCTCCAATTTTGCGAGGTCGTCATGACAAAGAAGGAGGCGGCGGAGCGGGCGAGGGAGGATGATCCTCTGTCGATCCCGCTCCGCCGTAGGAGAGCTGGTCGGAGGCGACTGGCGCACGAGCGTCGCCTTCCCCCATAGTGTGGGTCTCCGGGCGGTGGAACCGGGGGGTACCATCGCCCAGTTGGAGGAGACCCCCGAGACGGCTGGCGTGTTTGGTGTTCCGGCACGCCAGGTGAAAGGTGAGTGGCGCCACAGATTGGCGCCCCACGAGATGGGCCCGAGGTCGGGCAGCCGTCGGCGGAGCAGCGGAAGTATGCGAAAGCGTTCCCGCAGCTCCGTCGGTAGACGGTGAGGAGGAACACCGCTGGGTTTTAGCCGGTAAGAGTCCGGCATAACCCGACAGCGCCCCCCCGCGTCTGTCGGGTATCCATGAGGATTTCCCAGCGTTAAAAAAAAAAAAAAAAAAAAGGTTAGGTTCCCCCCCGGGGGTGCCCGCCTTGTCGTGGCGGGGGGGCTCTAGTAACCGTGGTTTCGGCGCCCACGGTGAAGCTAAGAGGCACCCAGGGCCGGCCCGCGCGGAAAGGTGGTTGCGGGCTGGCGAGGTGGTCGCTCCCAGCAGGCTTGGCGCGACAAGCCTGCTTGGGATGCGCAAGGTGGGGACCGCAGAGGAAGGTTTTCCTTCCTCTGCGGCCGAGGCGGAGCCGCTCCGATTCGCGGCCGGAGCGGCATTGGTGGGGCCGCAGGGGAAGAGGAATGCCGGTATTACGGTGCGCCGCTTTCCCTGTCCTCTGCGGCCGAGGTGTGGTTGGCGGTGGAGCCACAGATCTGATCCACCGCCGGGTGCTGGAGGTTTTCCGGCACCCATGACCTCCTTGTGGCGGACTCGGGGGGGTCCGCCACTGTACTGGTGGAGGTCGAGGAGGAAGGCGCGCCCTACCATCTGGCGCGCCTAGCGTGAAGGGCCTTCGGGCATCACGGTGGAGCCGCTTTTGCGGCTGCCGTCGGCGGAGCAGCGGATGTGTGCGAAAGCGTTCCCGCAGCTCCGCCGGAAGACGGCGAGGTGGCATTCGTGGGGTTTTAGTGGGTATACCGTGGTCTCATTAGCCACGGGAGTCCCACATAACCACTTGGGCCTCCCCCTGCGCCCAGGTGGTATGCGTAATTGCATTTCCCCACGTAAAAAAAAAAAAAAAAAAAAAAGGTTAGGTTAGGTTCCCCCCCGGGGGCCGCCACCTTGTCGTGGTGGGGGGGCTTGTGTGTCCCGATGATCTCCAAGGCTATGCCGTACAGGGTTACCCATAACGGACAGGCTTGGAAGGAGGGGCCAGACTAAGCGCGGCTCAGGGTTGATGTCCCTGTGGAAGGGACAAGGGGCGTGAAACCCTTTAGGGTTGTTCAGGGTGGGGGCGACGGGCTGTCGGTCGCGAGACTGGCAGCATGGCTTCGGCCACCGTCGGCCAACTCGCTCCCTGACCCGTAGGCGTCAGGGGTGAGGGCCGCCACTCCGGTGGGGGCCGCGAGGAAGAAAACCTCTCTAAAAAATTACCCTAATCCTAAGTTCCGGGCCTCGGCGATAGGATGAATGGTTGGGGGGTACCCAATCCCGAGAGGGCAACGGGGAGCTCACCCCGCAAAAAAGATGCAAAAATCATGAACCAGGCTAGTTATGAAAATGGTCCCCAGGTGGGTCCCCGAAAGGGGGAATCCCACCCCTCTGCTTCGGCGGAGGGCTGCCCCTCGTACTCTGGGGGGGGCAATAACTGCCTCGTAGGTCGGCAAACCGCCGACCTTCGTCAACACGACCAATGCGAACGCTTAACGGATTCCGATAGCATACGATTTGTGGAGGAGACACATGGAGCCGCGGAGGAGTCTGACTCGTCCGTGGCGACCATGGTGTCTGTGTCGTCTGCGGACGACGCAACGGGGGGATTCTGGCGCTCTGCGCGAAAACGCGGGCCCCCAGCACCCCAAAAGGGTGACGAGGAGGAGGAGGAGTCGGCCAAGGTAGTGGCGACTTCGGTGAGGGGGAGAGGGCGCCCGCCAACAACGGGCGAGTACGTCGGCCTCGCTAAGGCGAAGTCAGCGTATCTCAAGGCCCAGCGGGAAGAAGACGAGCTCCGAGCCGAGAGGGAGGTGGCCGAGATGGCCCGAGACCTCCGCTCTCGGTCGAGGTCCGAGTCGTCGTCGCTGCCAGGCGGCGAACTCGGGGACTCGACATCGGAGCTCAAAAAGAAGGCGGCGGACAGCGTGCTCCTAATTCAGGCGGTTGCGAGAAAATCCAAAAACCTGAAGGGCACGCTGCAGAAGGAGCTCAAGGAGGCCTCTGCCAACCTGGGGGCGATCGTGGCGGAGCTGGCAGAGCGCTCCGCCTCGGAGGAGACGGCTCGGCTCGAAAGGGCCAATGCCCGCCTGCAAGGCGAGGTCGCTGTGCTCCGCAAGGAGGTCGCGGACCTGCGGGCGAGCCTTGTGGGCTTGCCCAAAGAGCCGAGCGGAGCCGTCGGAGCCGTCAGCGATGTCTCGTCGCTGACGCGTTCGATCATGAAGGAAGTGGGGGACATGATCGGCGCTAGGCTCGAGGCACTCGAGAGGCGGCTCCCTCCCCAGCCGATCCTCCGGCCGCCTTTGGCCGCCGACACGGCGAGGGATGCGGCTGCGCCCCCCGCCGCTCCTGCGGCCGGTGAGGCCGGGCCAGGCAAAAAGAAGAAGGAAAAGGCGCCTCCTAAGGCTTACGCCGAGGTGGCAGCGCCGAAAGCCGGCGCCCCGAAGCCCCCGACGGCCCCCTCCGAGGAGTGGAGCACGGTCAAGCGGGGCAAGCGGGGAAAGCCGGACAAGAAGAAGGGCAGCGCACCGCCGGACAGGCCGGCAGCGCCCAAGAAGAGGGACCCGGCGGCGAAGCTTCGCCCCCCGCGCTCGGCTGCGGTTACTATAACCATCCAGCCGGGCGCCACCGTCGAGGGCAAGGAATTGTCCTATAAGGACGTCCTCGACGGGGCGAAGAAGCGGATAGACCTGGCAGGCTTAGGCCTGACGGGTCTCCGCTTCCGGACCGCCGCGACGGGTGCCCGGGTCCTTGAGGTTCCCGGGGCTGAAAGCGGCGAGAAGGCGGACCTGCTGGCAGGCAAGCTGCGGGAGGTCCTCCCTGCGGACCTAGTCCGCGTCGCCAGACCCGTCAAGTGTGCAGACCTGCGCATTGGCGAGCTGGACGACGCGGTGTCCCGGGAGGAGGTGGCGGCTGCCGTGGCCCGCTCCGGGGAGTGCCCCGTCGAGCAGGTCAAGTGCGGGGAGATCCGCCGCTTCTCGGCCGACAGCCCGGGAACGGCCTGGGTGCGCTGCCCAGTTACTGCGGCGAAGAAGATCGCCTCCAGCGGGCGGCTACTGGTGGGGTGGGTCTCGGCCAAGGTGAAACTCCTGGAGGCCAGACCCCTGCGGTGTTACCGGTGCCTCGACGCGGGGCACGTCTCGAACAAGTGCTCCTGCGAGGTGGACCGCAGCGATGTGTGCTATCGCTGCGCACAACCGGGCCACAAGGCGGCCGGTTGCACCGCTGCCCCACGCTGCCCGCTGTGCGAGGAGAGGAAGAAGCCGGCGGACCACAGAGCGGGAAGCGCAGCATGTCTCGCTTCCGCCAAGTCCGCCGGCAAGAAAAAGAAAGAGAAGCCCGCCGGGGAACGCCCAACAGCCCACCCCCGGCCGGCTCGCCCGTCCGCCACTGACATCGAACGAGCAGAGAGGGTTGCGGATATGGCCGTAGATTAATATGGCCATATCCGTGGGCTGCCACGTCGGGTTTAGTTCTTCTGAACCGGGGGTCGGTGGACACGTGCGTGCGGCACAACGGGGGGTCTATCGTGGACCTTACGTTCGCGACCCCGTGTCTCGCGCGCCGTGTCCAAAACTGGCGGGTGCTCGGGGAGGCGGAGACGCTATCGGACCACCGGTATATCCGGTTCGAGGTCGCCGCCTACCCTGGGGCTCCACAGACCCGGCCCCCGCGTGGGGACGGACCGCGCTGGGCCCTCAAGACGATGGACTCCGACGTTATCGTCGAGGCGTCCATCGTCCAGGCATGGCAGCCGGCGCCGGAGGGCCCGGCGGCCGACGTGGACGGGCGAGCGGAGCGGTTGAGCGAGTCGATGGCGCAGGTGTGCGACGCCGGCATGTCGCGCGCCAGACCGCTCCCGCTCCGCAGATGGGTGTACTGGTGGTCGGCGGACCTGCGCCGGCTTCGACAAGCGTGCGTAGCGGCCAGACGCCAGTACACCCACTACAGAAGGCGGCGGAGACGGGTGGAGGCCGAGGAAAGCCGCCTCTACGCCGTATACAGGGAGAGATGTGTCTCCCTGCAGATCGCCATAGGGGAGGCAAAGTCCCAGTCGTGGGGAGAGTGGTTGGAGACTCTGAATAGAGATCCCTGGGGGCGCCCGTACAAGACGGTGCGTGGTCAGCTGCGCCCCTGGGCCCCTCCGCTGACCCGGAGTCTCCAACCAGAGTTGGTCGCCAACGTTGTCGCCGCCCTCTTCCCGGAGAGGGCCGACACGGTGCCTCCTCCTATGGCGGCTGCAGCGTCGGAGGGCTCGGACGCCTCGATACCCGAGGTGTCCCAGGAGGAGTTGGACGTCGCAGTCCAGCGGCTCCGCTCCAAGAGCACGGCGCCGGGCCCCGACGGGGTACCCGGCAGGGTGTGGGTGCTCGCCCTGGAGGCCCTCGGGCCCAGGGTGGTCGAGCTCTTCGACGCCTGTATGCGGCGTGGCCGCTTTCCGAGAAAGTGGAAGGAAGGAAGGCTCGTGCTGTTGCGCAAGGAGGGCCGCCCGGCGGACTCGCCGTCGGCATACCGGCCCATAGTGTTGCTCGACGAGGTGAGCAAGCTCTTTGAGCGGATTATATCCGCGCGCCTCGTCGAGCACCTCGAACGGGTCGGGCCGGGGCTGAGCGACCGGCAGTTCGGTTTCCGCCGGGGCCGCTCTACGGTCGACGCCATCGCGCGAGTGAAGGACCTCTCGGAGAGGGAGGTGTCCCAGGGCAAGGTCGTCTTGGCGGTGTCTTTAGACATCGCCAACGCCTTTAACACCCTCCCCTGGGGCTGTATTGAGGCGGCGCTGGGCTACCATCGTGTGCCCGGCTACCTACGTCGTCTCCTCTCCGACTACTTCTCCGAGAGGGAGGTGGTGTACCCGACGCGCGACGGGTGGGGCCGCCGGGTAATGACGTGCGGTGTTCCACAGGGATCGGTCCTTGGGCCGCTCCTGTGGAACATCGGGTACGACTGGGTGCTGCGGGGCGCCAATCTGCGGGGGGTCGACGTAACTTGTTACGCCGACGACACCCTCGTAACGTCCTGCGGCGCCACATACCGGTTGGCGGCCCTCTTGGCGACGGCCGGAGTGGCCCAAGTGGTGGCCCGAATCCGCCGGCTGGGGCTGGAGGTGGCGCTGGAAAAGTCGGAGGCCCTGTGCTTTCACGGACCCCGACGCGCCCCTCCCGCAGGATCCCGGCTGGTGGTCGGCGGCGTCTCCATCGCTGTCGAGTCGACGATGCGGTACCTAGGCCTCGTCCTCGACAGTCGATGGAACTTCCGAGAGCACTTCCGGAGGCTGGTCCCCAGGTTGTTGCGAGCGGCCGGCGCCTTGAGCTGGCTGCTGCCGAACCTGGGTGGACCGACAGTGGCATGCCGTCGGTTGTATGCCGGGGTGGTGCGGTCGATGGCCCTCTACGGGGCCCCGATCTGGGCGGACACCCTGATCGCCCAGAACAGGACCCTCCTGCGCCAAGCGCAACGGGTCATGGCGATCAGGGTGGTGAGAGGATACCGCACCATCTCGTGCGAGGCGGCGTGCCTCCTGGCCGGGACCCCACCGTGGGACCTGGACGCGGAGGTGCTCTCGGCAGTGTACTGGCGCCGCACTGGCGCAACGGCACGAGCCGAAGAGGTGGATCCAGAGCCGGGGGAGGCCGGGCGGCAGAGGCAACTCGACCGCCGGGTCCTCCTCCGGAAATGGAAGGAAAGGCTGGCGGAGCCGACCGCCGGCAAAAGGACGGTGGAGGCGATTCGGCCCGTCCTCGAAGGATGGGTCGATCGCCGCCAAGGGGCGCTCACCTTCCACGCTGTGCAGGTCCTGACGGGGCACGGTTGCTTCGGCAGGTACCTGTGCGACGTGGCGGGTCGGGAGCCGACCGGCGTGTGCCACGCTTGTGGGTGTCCGGAGGACACGGCGGAGCACACGCTGGCGGAATGCCCTGAGTGGGCGGAGCCACGGGCCACACTCGTGGCGGAAATTGGGGGAGACCTGTCGCTGCCGGGCGTGGTGAGAGCCATGGTCGGCAGCGAGAGGGCGTGGAAGGCGGCGCTCCAATTCTGCGAGGTCGTCATGACAAAGAAGGAGGCGGCGGAGCGGGCGAGGGAGGATGACCCTCTGTCGATCCCGCTCCGCCGTAGGAGAGCCGGTCGGAGGCGACTGGCGCACGAGCGTCGCCTTCCCCCATAATGTGGGTCTCCGGGCGGTGGAACCGGGGGGTGCCATCGCCCAGTTGGAGGAGACCCCCGAGACGGCTGGCGTGTTTGGTGTTCCGGCACGCCAGGTGTAAGGTGAGTGGCGCCACAGAAGGCGCCCCACGAGTTGGGCCCGAGTCCGGGCAGCCGTCGGCGGAGCAGCGGAAGTATGCGCAAGCGTTCCCGCAGCTCCGCCGGTAGACGGTGAGGAGGAACACCGCTGGGTTTTAGCCGGTAAGAGTCCGGCATAACCCGACAGCGCCCCCCCGCGCCTGTCGGGTATCCATGAGGATTTCCCAGCGATAAAAAAAAAAAAAAAAAAAAAAAAAAAGGTTAGGTTAGGTTAGGTTGACCTGCGCCGGCTTCGTCAAGCGTGCGTAGCGGCCAGACGCCAGTACACCCATTACAGAAGGCGGCGAAGGCGGGTGGAGGCCGAGGAAAGCCGCCTCTACGCCGCATACAGGGAGAGATGTGTCTCCCTGCAGATCGCCATAGGGGAGGCAAAGTCCCAGTCGTGGGGAGAGTGGTTGGAGACTCTGAATAGAGATCCCTGGGGGCGCCCGTACAAGACGGTGCGTGGTCAGCTGCGCCCCTGGGCCCCTCCGCTGACCCGGAGTCTCCAACCAGACTTGGTGTCAAACTTCGTCGCCGCCCTCTTCCCGGAGAGGGCCGACACGGTGCCTCCTCCTATGGCGGCTGCAGCGCCGGAGAGCTCGGACGCCTCGATACCCGAGGTGTCCCAGGAGGAGTTGGAGGTCGCAGTCCAGCGGCTCCGCTCCAAGAGCACGGCGCCGGGCCCCGACGGGGTACCCGGCAGGGTGTGGGTGCTCGCCCTGGAGGCCCTCGGGCCCAGGGTGGTCGAGCTCTTCGACGCTTGTATGCGGCGTGGCCGCTTTCCTCGAAAGTGGAAGGTAGGAAGGCTCGTGCTGTTGCGCAAGGAGGGCCGCCCGGCGGACTCGCCGTCGGCATACCGGCCCATAGTGTTGCTCGACGAGGTGAGCAAGCTCTTTGAGCGGATTATTTCCGCGCGCCTCGTCGAGCACCTCGAACGGGTCGGGCCGGGGTTGAGCGACCGGCAGTTCGGTTTCCGCCGGGGCCGCTCTACGGTCGACGCCATCGCGCGGGTGAAGGACCTCTCGGAGGGGGCGGTGGCCCAGGGCAAGGTTGTTTTGGCGGTGTCTCTAGACATCGCCAACGCTTTCAACACCCTTCCCTGGAGCTGCATCGAGGCGGCGCTGGGCTACCATCGCGTGCCCGGCTACCTGCGTCGTCTCATCGCCGACTACTTCTCCGAGAGGGAGGTGGTGTACCCGACGCGCGACGGGTGGGGCCGCCGGGTCATGACGTGCGGTGTTCCACAGGGATCGGTCCTTGGGCCGCTCCTGTGGAACATCGGCTACGACTGGGTGCTGCGGGGCGCCAATCTGCGGGGGGTCGACGTAACTTGTTACGCCGACGATACCCTCGTAACGTCCTGCGGCGCCACGTACCGGTTGGCGGCCCTCTTGGCGACGGCCGGAGTGGCCCAAGTGGTGGCCCGAATCCGCCGGCTGGGGCTGGAGGTGGCGCTGGAAAAGTCGGAGGCCCTGTGCTTTCACGGACCCCGACGCGCCCCTCCCGCAGGATCCCGGCTGGTGGTCGGCGGCGTCTCCATCGCTGTCGAGTCGACGATGCGGTACCTAGGCCTCGTCCTCGACAGTCGGTGGAACTTCCGAGAGCACTTCCGGCGATTGGTCCCCAGGTTGTTGCGAGCGGCCGGCGCCTTGAGCTGGCTGCTGCCGAACCTGGGTGGACCGACAGTGGCATGCCGCCGGTTGTATGCCGGGGTGGTGCGGTCGATGGCCCTCTACGGGGCCCCGATCTGGGCGGACACCCTGATCGCCCAGAATAGGACCCTCCTGCGCCAAGCGCAACGGGTCATGGCGATCAGGGTGGTGAGAGGATACCGCACCATCTCGTGCGAGGCGGCGTGCCTCCTGGCCGGGACCCCACCGTGGGACCTGGACGCGGAGGTGCTCTCGGCGGTGTACTGGCGCCGCACTGGCGCAACAGCACGAGCCGAGGAGGAAGCAGAGCCGGGGGAGGCCGGGCGGCAGAGGCAACTCGACCGCCGGGTCCTCCTTCGGAAATGGAGGGAGAGGCTGGCGGAGCCAACCGCCGGCAGACGAACGGTGGAGGCGATTCGGCCCGTCCTCGAAGGATGGGTCGATCGCCGACACGGGGCGCTCACCTTCCACGCTGTGCAGGTCCTGACGGGGCACGGTTGCTTCGGCAGGTACTTGTGCGGCGTGGCGGGTCGAGAGCCGACCGGCGTGTGCCACGCTTGTGGGTGTCTGGAGGACACGGCGGAGCACACGCTGGCGGAATGCCCGGAGTGGGCGGAGCCACGGGCCATGCTCGTGGCTGAAATTGGGGGCGACCTGTCGCTGCCGGGCGTGGTGAGAGCCATGGTCGGCAGCGAGAGGGCGTGGAAGGCGGCGCTCCAATTTTGCGAGGTCGTCATGACAAAGAAGGAGGCGGCGGAGCGGGCGAGGGAGGATGATCCTCTGTCGATCCCGCTCCGCCGTAGGAGAGCCGGTCGGAGGCGACTGGCGCACGAGCGTCGCCTTCCCCCATAATGTGGGTCTCCGGGCGGTGGAACCGGGGGGTGCCATCGCCCAGTTGGAGGAGACCCCCGAGACGGCTGGCGTGCTTGGTGTTCCGGCACGCCAGGTGAAAGGTGAGTGGCGCCACAGATTGGCACCCCCAAGAGTTGGGCCCGAGTCCGGGCAGCCGTCGGCGGAGCAGCGGAAGTATGCGCAAGCGTTCCCGCAGCTCCGCCGGTAGACGGTGAGGAGGAACACCGCTGGGTTTTAGCCGGTAAGAGTCCGGCATAACCCGACAGCGCCCCCCCCGCGCCTGTCGGGTATCCATGAGGATTTCCCAGCGTCAAAAAAAAAAAAAAAAGGTTAGGTTAGGTTAGGTTCCCCCCCGGGGGCCGCCACCTTGTCGTGGTGGGGGGGCTTGTGTGTCCCGATGATCTCCAAGGCTATGCCGTACAGGGTTACCCATAACGGACAGGCTTGGAAGGAGGGGCCAGACTAAGCGCGGCTCAGGGGTTGACGTCTCTACACGTGTCCCTCTGACTTAGCAGAGGGCACTGTGGAAGGGACCAGGGGGGGTAAACCCGTAAGGGTTATTTAGGGTGGGGGCGACGGGCTGTCGGTCGCGAGACTGGCGGCATGGCTTCGGTCACCGTCGGCCAACTCGCTCCCTGACCCGCAGGCGTCAGGGGTGAGGGCCGCCACTCCGGTGGGGGCCGCGAGGAAGAAAACCTCTCTAAAAAATTACCCTAATCCCAAGTTCCGGCCCTCGGCGATGGGATGAATGGTTGGGGGGGTACCCAATCCCGAGAGGGCAACGGGGAGCTCACCCCGCAAAAAAGAGGCAACAAAATGGATATTAAGGTTAGTTGTGAAAATGGTCCCCAGGTGGGTCCCCGAAAGGGGGAATCCCACCCCTCTGCTACGGCGGAGGGCTGCCCCTCGTACTCTGGGGGGGGCAACAACTGCCTCGTAGGTCGGCAAACCGCCGACCTTCGTGAACACGACAAAAGCGAACGCCTAACGGATACCGATGACGAACTGCGAACGGAGGAGGAGACCCAGGTCGCTGCGGAGGAGTCTGACTCGTCCGTGGCGACCATGGTGTCGGTGTCGTCCGCGGACGACAGTACGGGGGGCTTCTGGCGCTCTGCGCGAAAACGGGGGCCCCCAGCACCCCAAAAGGGTGAGGAGGAAGAGGAGTCGCCTAAGGTAGTGGCGACTTCTGTGAGGGGGAGAGGGCGCCCGCCAACAACGGGAGAGTACGTCGGCCTAGCGAAAGCGAAGCAGGCGTACCTCAAGGCGCAAAGGGAGGAAGAGGAGCTCCGAGGGGAGAAGGAGGTGGCCGAAATGGCCCGAGACCTCCGCTCCCGGTCGAGGTGCCTGTCCGATTCGTCGTCGCTGCCAGGCGGCGAAGCCGGGCCCTCGACATCGGAGCTCCGAAAAAGGGCGGAGGCTAGCGTGGTCCTGATCCACGCTGTCGCGACTAAGTCGAAAAACTTAAAGGGCACGTTGGTGAGGGACCTTAAAGAGGCCTCAACGAATCTGGGGGCTATCGTGGCGGAGCTGGCAGAGCGCTCCGCCTCGGAGGAGACGGCTCGGCTCGAAAGGGCCAATGCCCGCCTGCAGGGCGAGGTTGCCGAGCTCCGCAAGGAGGTCGCGGACCTGCGGGCGAGCCTTGTGGGCTTGCCCAAAGAATCGAGCGGAGCCGTCGGAGCCGTCGACGATGTCGCCTCGCTGACGCGTAAGATCATGGTGGAAGTGGGGACCATGGTCAACGCTAGGCTCGAGGCGCTCGGGATGCGGCTCCCCCCAGAGCCACGAGTCCGGCTGCCTTTGGCCGCCGACAAGGCGAGGGCTGCGGCTGCGCCCCCTGCCGCCGCTCCTGCGGCCGGTGAGGCTAGGCGGAAGGCGGCGCCTCCCAAGGCCTATTCCGAGGCGGCAGCGCCGAAAGCCGGCCGCGCCCCGAAGCCCCCGACGGCCCCCTCCGAGGAGTGGAGTGTGGTTGCCAAGCGGGGCAAGCGGGGTAAAAACAAGAAGGGCAGCGCACCGCCGGATAAGCCGGCAGCGCCCAAGAAGAGGGACCCGGCGGCGAACCTTCGCCCCCCGCGCTCGGCTGCGGTCACAATAACCATACAGCCGGGCGCCACGGTCGAGGGCAAGGAGCTCTCGTACAAGGATGTCCTCGACGGGGCGAAGAGGCGGATCGACCTGGCAGGCCTAGGCCTGACGGGTCTCCGCTTCCGGACCGCCGTGACGGGTGCCCGGGTTCTGGAGGTCCCCGGGGCTGAGAGCGGCGAGAAGGCGGACCTGCTGGCGGACAAGCTGCGGGAGGTCCTTCCCGCGGACCTGGTCCGCGTCGCCAGACCCGTGAAGTGCGCAGACATGCGCATTAGCGAGCTGGACGACGCGGTGTCCCGGGAGGAGGTGGCGGCCGCCGTGGCCCGCTCCGGGGAGTGCCCCGTCGAGCAGGTCAAGTGCGGGGAGATCCGCCGCTTCTCGGCCGACAGCCCCGGAACGGCTTGGGTGCGCTGCCCTATTACGGCGGCCAAGAAGATCGCCTCCAGCGGGCGGCTACTGGTGGGGTGGGTCTCGGCCCGGGTTAAACTCCTGGAGGCCAGACCCCTGCGGTGCTACCGGTGCCTTGACGCGGGGCACGTGCAGAGCAGGTGCTCCTGCGAGGTGGACCGCAGCGATGTCTGCTATCGCTGCGGACAACCGGGCCACAAGGCGGCCGGTTGCACCGCTGCCCCACGCTGCCCGCTGTGCGAGGTGAAGAAGAAGCCGGCGGACCACAGAGCGGGAAGCGCAGCATGTGCCGCTTCCGCCAAGTCCGCCGGCAACAAGAAAAAGAAGGGAAAGCCCGCCGGGGAACGCCCAACAGCCCACCCCCGGCCGGCTCGCCCGTCCGCCACTGACGTGGAGCGTGCAGAGAGGGTAGCAGATATGGTCGTCGATTAAGATGGCCATATCCCTTCTGCAGGCGAACCTCAACCACTCGGCCAGAGCTCAGGACCTTTTGTACCAGAGCCTGGCCGAGTGGTCGATTCAAGTGGCGGTAGTGGCGGAACCTTGCCTCGTGCCCAATAGGGATAACTGGGTGGGTGACCGGGAGGACACGGTGGCGATCGTCGCGCAGACGGCCGCCGGCTCCCCGCCCTTCGACAAAACAGCGAAGGGCCATGGATGCGTCGCGGCCACCCTTATGGGTGTGACGATCGTCGGCGTGTACTTCTCGCCGAACCGGAGCCTGGCCGATTTTGAGCAACTCCTGCTCGAGGTCGGGGCTCTGGTCGGCCAGAGTCACCCAACCCCAGTGCTGGTCGCCGGGGACTTCAACGCCAAATCAACGGCTTGGGGTTCCCCGGTTGCCAATGCACGGGGCGAGGTTCTGGAGGAGTGGGCTTCCACGTCGGGTTTGGTTCTCCTGAACCGGGGGTCGGTAGACACGTGCGTGCGGCACAACGGGGGGGTCTATCGTGGACCTAACGTTCGCGACCCCGTGTCTCGCGCGCCGTGTCCGAAACTGGAGGGTGCTCGGGGAGGCGGAGACGTTATCGGACCACCGGTATATCCGGTTCGAGGTCGCCGCCACCCCTGGAGCCCCACAGAGCCGGCCCCCGCGTGGGGACGGACCGCGCTGGGCCCTCAAGACGATGGACCCCGACGTAATCGTCGAGGCGTCCATCGTCCAGGCATGGCAGCCGGTGCCGGAGGGCCCGGCGGCCGACGTGGACGGGCGAGCGGAGCGGTTGAGCGAGTCGATGGCGCAGGTATGCGACGCCGGCATGTCGCGCGCCAGACCGCTCCCGCTCCGCAGATGGGTGTACTGGTGGTCGGCGGACCTGCGCCGGCTTCGTCAAGCGTGCGTAGCGGCCAGACGCCAGTACACCCACTACAGAAGGCGGCGAAGTCGGGTGGAGGCCGAGGAAAGCCGCCTCTACGCTGCATACAGGGAGAGATGTATCTCTCTGCAGATCGCCATAGGGGAGGCAAAGTCCCAGGCGTGGGGAGAGTGGTTGGAGACTCTGAATAGAGATCCCTGGGGGCGCCCGTACAAGACGGTGCGCGGTCAGCTGCGCCCCTGGGCCCCTCCGCTGACCCAGAGTCTCCAACCAGAGTTGGTCACCAGCGTCGTTGCCACTCTCTTCCCGGAGAGGGCCGACGCGGTGCCTCCTCCTGTGGCGGTTGCAGCGTTGGAGGGCTCGGACGCCCCGATACCCGGAGTGTCCCAGGAGGAGCTGGAGGTTGCGGTTCAGCGCCTCCGCTCCAAGAGCACGGCGCCGGGCCCCGACGGGGTACCCGGCAGGGTGTGGGTGCTCGCCCTGGAGGCCCTCGGGCCCGGGGTGGTCGAGCTCTTCGACGCCTGTATGCGGCGTGGCCGCTTCCCTCGGAAGTGGAAGGTCGGCAGGCTCGTGCTGTTGCGGAAGGAGGGCCGCCCGGCGGACTCGCCGTCGGCATACCGGCCCATAGTGTTGCTCGACGAGGTGAGCAAGCTCTTTGAGCGGATTATTTCCGCGCGCCTCGTCGAGCACCTCGAACGGGTCGGGCCGGGGTTGAGTGACCGGCAATTCGGTTTCCGCCGGGGCCGCTCGACGGTCGACGCCATCGCGCGGGTGAAGGACCTCTCGGAGAGGGCGGTGGCCCAGGGCAAGGTTGTTTTGGCGGTGTCCCTAGACATCGCCAACGCTTTCAACAGCCTTCCCTGGAGCTGTATCGAGGCGGCGCTGGGCTACCATCGGGTGCCCGGCTACCTACGCCGTCTCCTCTCCGACTACTTCTCCGAGAGGGAGGTGGTGTACCCGACGCGCGACGGGTGGGGCCGCCGGGTAATGACGTGCGGTGTTCCACAGGGATCGGTCCTTGGGCCGCTCCTGTGGAACATCGGGTACGACTGGGGTGCTGCGGGGCGCCAATCTGCGGGGGGTCGACGTAACTTGTTACGCCGACGACACCCTCGTAACGTCCTGCGGCGCCACGTACCGGTTGGCGGCCCTTTTGGCGACGGCCGGAGTGGCCCAAGTGGTGGCCCGAATCCGCCGGCTGGGGCTGGAGGTGGCGCTGGAAAAGTCGGAGGCCCTGTGTTTTCACGGACCCCGACGCGCCCCTCCCGCAGGATCCCGGCTGGTGGTCGGCGGCGTCTCCATCGCTGTCGAGTCGACGATGCGGTACCTAGGCCTCGTCCTCGACAGTCGATGGAACTTCCGGGAGCACTTCCGGCGGCTGGTCCCCAGGTTGTTGCGAGCGGCCGGCGCCCTGAGCTGGCTGCTGCCGAACCTGGGTGGACCGACAGTCGCATGCCGCCGGTTATACGCTGGGGTGGTGCGATCGATGGCCCTTTACGGGGCCCCGATCTGGGCAGACACCCTGATCGCCCAGAACAGGACCCTCCTGCGCCAAGCGCAACGGGTCATGGCGATCAGGGTGGTGAGGGGGTACCGCACCATCTCATGCGAGGCGGCGTGCGTCCTGGCCGGGACCCCACCGTGGGACCTGGACGCGGAGGTGCTCTCGGCGGTGTACTGGCGCCGCAGCGCAACGGCACGAGCCGACGAGGCGGATCCAGAGCCGGGGGAGGCCGGGCGGCAGAGGCAACTCGACCGCCGGGTCCTCCTCCGGAAATGGAGGGATAGGCTGGCGGAGCCGACCGCCGGCAGACGAACGGTGGAGGCGATTCGGCCCGTCCTGGAAAGGTGGGTCGATCGCCGACACGGGGCCCTCACCTTCCACGCTGTGCAGGTCCTGACGGGGCACGGTTGCTTCGGCAGGTACCTGTGCAGCGTGGCGGGTCGAGAGCCGACCAGCGTGTGCCACGCTTGCGGCTGTCCAGAGGACACGGCGGAGCACACGCTGGCGGAATGCCCTGAGTGGGCGGAGCCACGGGCATTGCTCGTGGCGACGATTGGGGGCGACCTGTCGCTGCCGGGCGTGGTGAGAGCCATGGTCGGCAGCGAGAGGGCGTGGAAGGCGGCGCTCCAATTCTGCGAGGCCGTAATGGCAAAGAAGGAGGCGGCGGAGCGGGCGCGGGAGGATGATCCTCTGTCGAACCCGCTCCGCCGTAGGAGAGTTGGCCGAAGGCGACTGGCGCACGAGCGCCGCCTTCCCCCATAAGGTGGGTCTCCGGGCGGTGGAACCGGGGGTGCCATCGCCCAGTTGGAGGAGACCCCCGAGACGGCTGGCGTGTTCGGTGTTCCGGCACGCCAGGTGTAAGGTGAGTGGCGCCACAGAAGGCGCCCCACGAGTTGGGCCCGAGTTCGGGCAGCCGTCGGCGGAGCAGCGGATGTGTGCGCAAGCGTTCCCGCTGCTCCGCCGGTAGACGGTGAGGAGGAACACCGCTGGGTTTTAGCCGGTAAGAGTCCGGCATAACCCGACAGCGCCCCCCCGCGCCTGTCGGGTATCCATGAGGATTTCCCAGCGTCAAAAAAAAAAAAAAAAAAAAAAAAAAAAAAAAAAAAAAAAAAAAAAAAAGGTTAGGTTAGGTTAGGTTAGGTTAGGTTAGGTTAGGTTAGGTTAGGTTAGGTTAGGTTAGGTTAGGTTAGGTTAGGTTAGGTTAGGTTAGGTTCCCCCCCGGGGGTGCCCGCCTTGTCGTGGCGGGGGGGCTCTAGTAACCGTGGTTTCGGCGCCCACGGTGAAGCTAAGAGGCACCCAGGGCCGGCCCGCGCGGATAGGTGGTTGCGGGTTGGCGAGGTGGTCGCTCCCAGCAGGCTTGGCGCGACAAGCCTGCTTGGGATGCGCAAGGTGGGGACCGCAGAGGAAGGTTTTCCTTCCTCTGCGGCCGAGGCGGAGCCGCTCCGATTCGCGGCCGGAGCGGCATTGGTGGGGCCGCAGGGGAAGAGGAATGCCGGTATTACGGTGCGCCGCTTTCCCTGTCCTCTGCGGCCGAGGTGTGGTTGGCGGTGGAGCCACAGATCTGATCCACCGCCGGGTGCTGGAGGTTTTCCGGCACCCATGACCTCCTTGTGGCGGACTCGGGGGGGTCCGTCACTGTACTGGTGGAGGTCGAGGAGGAAGGCGCGCCCTACCATCTGGCGCGCCTAGCGTGAAGGGCCTTCGGGCATTCACGGAGGAGCCGCTTTTGCGGCTGCCGTCGGCGGAGCAGCGGATGTGTGCGACAGCGTTCCCGCAGCTCCGCCGGAAGACGGCGAGGTGGCATTCGTGGGGTTTTAGTGGGTATACCGTGGTCTCATTAGCCACGGGAGTCCCACATAACCACTTGGGTCTCCCCCTGCGCCCAGGTGGTATGCGTAATTGCATTTCCCCACGTAAAAAAAAAAAAAAAAAAAAGGTTAGGTTAGGTTAGGTTAGGTTAGGTTAGGTTAGGTTAGGTTAGGTTAGGTTAGGTTAGGTTAGGTTAGGTTAGGTTAGGTTAGGTTAGGTTAGGTTAGGTTTAGGTTAGGTTAGGTTAGGTTAGGTTAGGTTAGGTTAGGTTAGGTTAGGTTAGGTTAGGTTAGGTTAGGTTAGGTTTAGGTTAGGTTAGGTTAGGTTAGGTTAGGTTAGGTTAGGTTAGGTTAGGTTAGGTTAGGTTAGGTTAGGTTAGGTTAGGTTAGGTTAGGTTAGGTTAGGTTAGGTTAGTTAGGTAGGTTAGGTAGGTTAGGTTAGGTTAGGTTAGGTTAGGTTAGGTTAGGTTAGGTTAGGTTAGGTTAGGTTAGGTTAGGTTAGGTTAGGTTAGGTTAGGTTAGGTTAGGTTAGGTTAGGTTAGGTTAGGTTAGGTTAGGTTAGGTTAGGTTAGGTTAGGTTAGGTTAGGTTAGGTTAGGTTAGGTTAGGTTAGGTTAGGTTAGGTTAGGTTAGGTTAGGTTAGTTTGGTTAGGTTAGGTTAGGTTAGGTTAGGTTAGGTTAGGTTAGGTTAGGTTAGGTTAGGTTAGGTTAGGTTAGGTTAGGTTAGGTTAGGTTAGGTTAGTTAGGTTAGGTTAGGTTAGGTTAGGTTAGGTTAGGTTAGGTTAGGTTAGGTTAGGTTAGGTTAGGTTAGGTTAGGTTAGGTTAGGTTAGGTTAGGTTAGGTTAGGTTAGGTTAGGTTAGGTTAGGTTAGGTTAGGTTAGGTTAGGTTAGGTTAGGTTAGGTTAGGTTAGGTTAGGTTAGGTTAGGTTAGGTTAGGTTAGGTTAGGTTAGGTTAGGTTAGGTTAGGTTAGGTTAGGTTAGGTTAGGTTAGGTTAGGTTAGGTTAGGTTAGGTTAGGGTAGGTTAGGTTAGGTTAGGTTAGGTTAGGTTAGGTTAGGTTAGGTTAGGTTAGGTTAGGTTAGGTTAGGTTAGGTTAGGGTAGGTTAGGTTAGGTAGGTAGGTTAGGTTAGGTTAGGTTGGTTAGGTTTGGTTAGGTTAGGTTAGGTAGGTTAGGTTAGGTTAGGTTAGGTTAGGTTAGGTTAGGTTAGGTTAGGTTAGGTTAGGTTAGGTTAGGTTAGGTTAGGTTAGGTTCCCCCCCGGGGGCCGCCACCTTGTCGTGGTGGGGGGGCTTGCGTGTCCCAATGATCTCCAAGGCTATGCCGTACAGGGTTACCCATAACGGACAGGCTTGGAAGGAGGGGCCAGACTAAGCGCGGCTCAGGGGTTGATGTCTCTACACGTGTCCCTCTGACTTAGCAGAGGGCACTGTGGAAGGGACCAGGGGGGGCAAAACCCGCAAGGGTTATTTAGGGTGGGGGCGACGGGCTGTCGGTCGCGAGACTGGCAGCATGGCTTCGGCCACCGTCGGCCAACTCGCTCCCTGACCCGTAGGGTCAGGGGTGAGGGCCGCCACTCCGGTGGGGGCCGCGAGGAAGAAAACCTCTCTAAAAAATTACCCTAATCGCAAGTTCCCGCCCTCGGCGATGCGATGAATGGTTGGGGGGTACCCAATCCCGAGAGGGCAACGGGGAGCTCACCCCGCAAAAAAGATGCAAAACAAAATGAACAAGGTTAGTTGCGAAAATAGTCCCCAGGTGGGTCCCCGAAAGGGGGAATCCCACCCCTCTGCCACGGCGGAGGGCTGCCCCTCGTACTCTGGGGGGGGCAACAACTGCCTCGTAGGTCGGCAAACCGCCGACCTTCGTGAACACGACAAAAGCGAACGCCTAACGGATACCGATGACGAACTGCGAACGGAGGAGGAGACCCAGGTCGCTGCGGAAGAGTCTGACTCGTCCGTGGCGACCATGGTGTCGGTGTCGTCCGCGGACGACAGTACGGGGGGCTTCTGGCGCTCTGCGCGAAAACGGGGGCCCCCAGCACCCCAAAAGGGTGAGGAGGAAGAGGAGTCGCCTAAGGTAGTGGCGACTTCTGTGAGGGGGAGAGGGCGCCCGCCAACAACGGGAGAGTACGTCGGCCTAGCGAAAGCGAAGCAGGCGTACCTCAAGGCGCAAAGGGAGGAAGAGGAGCTCCGAGGGGAGAAGGAGGTGGCCGAAATGGCCCGAGACCTCCGCTCCCGGTCGAGGTGTCTGTCCGATTCGTCGTCGCTGCCAGGCGGCGAAGCCGGGCCCTCGACATCGGAGCTCCGAAAAAGGGCGGAGGCTAGCGTGGTCCTGATCCACGCTGTCGCGACTAAGTCGAAAAACTTAAAGGGCACGTTGGTGAGGGACCTTAAAGAGGCCTCAACGAATCTGGGGGCTATTGTGGCGGAGCTGGCAGAGCGCTCCGCCTCGGAGGAGACGGCTCGGCTCGAAAGGGCCAATGCCCGCCTGCAAGGCGAGGTCGCCGAGCTCCGCAAGGAGGTGGCGGACCTGCGGGCGAGCCTTGTGGGCTTGCCCAAAGAGTCGAGCGGAGCCGTCGGAGCCGTCGACGATGTCGCCTCGCTGACGCGTAAGATCATGGTGGAAGTGGGGACCATGGTCAACGCTAGGCTCGAGGCGCTCGGGATGCGGCTCCCCCCAGAGCCACGAGTCCGGCCGCCTTTGGCCGCAGACGGGGCGAGGGCTGCGGCTGCGCCCCCTGCCGCCGCTCCTGCGGCCGGTAAGGCTAAGCGGAAGGAGAAAGCGCCTCCCAAGGCCTATTCCGAAGCGGCAGCGCCGAAAGCCGGCCGCGCCCCGAAGCCCCCGACGGCCCCCTCCGAGGAGTGGAGTGTGGTTGCCAAGCGGGGCAAGCGGGGCCAAAACAAGAAGGGCAGCGCACCGCCGGATAAGCCGGCAGCGCCCAAAAAGAGGGACCCGGCGGCGAACCTTCGCCCCCCGCGCTCGGCTGCGGTTACAATAACCATCCAGCCGGGCGCCACGGTCGAGGGCAAGGAGCTCTCGTACAAGGATGTCCTCGACGGGGCGAAGAGGCGGATCGACCTGGCAAGCCTAGGCCTGACGGGTCTCCGCTTCCGGACCGCCGTGACGGGTGCCCGGGTTCTGGAGGTCCCCGGGGCTGAGAGCGGCGAGAAGGCGGACCTGCTGGCGGACAAGCTGCGGGAGGTCCTTCCCGCGGACCTGGTCCGCGTCGCCAGACCCGTGAAGTGCGCAGACATGCGCATTAGCGAGCTGGACGACGCGGTGTCCCGGGAGGAGGTGGCGACCGCCGTGGCCCGCTCCGGGGAGTGCCCCGTTGAGCAGGTCAAGTGCGGGGAGATCCGCCGCTCCTCGGCCGACAGCCCCGGAACGGCTTGGGTGCGCTGCCCTATTACGGCGGCCAAGAAGATCGCCTCCAGCGGGCGGCTACTGGTGGGGTGGGTCTCGGCCCGGGTTAAACTCCTGGAGGCCAGACCCCTGCGGTGCTACCGGTGCCTTGACGCGGGGCACGTGCAGAGCAGGTGCTCCTGCGAGGTGGACCGCAGCGATGTCTGCTATCGCTGCGGACAACCGGGCCACAAGGCGGCCGGTTGCACCGCTGCCCCACGCTGCCCGCTGTGCGAGGTGAAGAAGAAGCCGGCGGACCACAGAGCGGGAAGCGCAGCATGTGCCGCTTCCGCCAAGTCCGCCGGCAACAAGAAAAAGAAAGGAAAGCCCGCCGGGGAACGCCCAACAGCCCACCCCCGGCCGGCTCGCCCGTCCGCCACTGACGTGGAGCGTGCAGAGAGGGTAGCAGATATGGTCGTCGATTAAGATGGCCATATCCCTTCTGCAGGCGAACCTCAACCACTCGGCCAGAGCTCAGGACCTTTTGTACCAGAGCCTGGCCGAGTGGTCGATTCAAGTGGCGGTAGTGGCGGAACCTTGCCTCGTGCCCAATAGGGATAACTGGGTGGGTGACCGGGAGGGCACGGTGGCGATCGTCGCGCAGACGGCCGCCGGCTCCCCGCCCTTCGACAAAACAGCGAAGGGCCATGGATGCGTCGCGGCCACCCTTATGGGTGTGACGATCGTCGGCGTGTACTTCTCGCCGAACCGGAGCCTGGCCGATTTTGAGCAACTCCTGCTCGAGGTCGGGGCTCTGGTCGGCCAGAGTCACCCAACCCCAGTGCTGGTCGCCGGGGACTTCAACGCCAAATCAACGGCTTGGGGTTCCCCGGTTGCCAATGCACGGGGCGAGGTTCTGGAGGAGTGGGCTTCCACGTCGGGTTTGGTTCTCCTGAACCGGGGGTCGGTAGACACGTGCGTGCGGCACAACGGGGGGTCTATCGTGGACCTAACGTTCGCGACCCCGTGTCTCGCGCGCCGTGTCCGAAACTGGAGGGTGCTCGGGGAGGCGGAGACGTTATCGGACCACCGGTATATCCGGTTCGAGGTCGCCGCCACCCCTGGAGCCCCACAGAGCCGGCCCCCGCGTGGGGACGGACCGCGCTGGGCCCTCAAGACGATGGACCCCGACGTAATCGTCGAGGCGTCCATCGTCCAGGCATGGCAGCCGGTGCCGGAGGGCCCGGCGGCCGACGTGGACGGGCGAGCGGAGCGGTTGAGCGAGTCGATGGCGCAGGTATGCGACGCCGGCATGTCGCGCGCCAGACCGCTCCCGCTCCGCAGATGGGTGTACTGGTGGTCGGCGGACCTGCGCCGGCTTCGTCAAGCGTGCGTAGCGGCCAGACGCCAGTACACCCACTACAGAAGGCGGCGAAGTCGGGTGGAGGCCGAGGAAAGCCGCCTCTACGCTGCATACAGGGAGAGATGTATCTCTCTGCAGATCGCCATAGGGGAGGCAAAGTCCCAGGCGTGGGGAGAGTGGTTGGAGACTCTGAATAGAGATCCCTGGGGGCGCCCGTACAAGACGGTGCGCGGTCAGCTGCGCCCCTGGGCCCCTCCGCTGACCCAGAGTCTCCAACCAGAGTTGGTCACCAGCGTCGTTGCCACTCTCTTCCCGGAGAGGGCCGACGCGGTGCCTCCTCCTATGGCGGTTGCAGCGTTGGAGGGCTCGGACACCCCGATACCCGGAGTGTCCCAGGAGGAGCTGGAGGTTGCGGTTCAGCGCCTCCGCTCCAAGAGCACGGCGCCGGGCCCCGACGGGGTACCCGGCAGGGTGTGGGTGCTCGCCCTGGAGGCCCTCGGGCCCGGGGTGGTCGAGCTCTTCGACGCCTGTATGCGGCGTGGCCGCTTCCCTCGGAAGTGGAAGGTCGGCAGGCTCGTGCTGTTGCGGAAGGAGGGCCGCCCGGCGGACTCGCCGTCGGCATACCGGCCCATAGTGTTGCTCGACGAGGTGAGCAAGCTCTTTGAGCGGATTATTTCCGCGCGCCTCGTCGAGCACCTCGAACGGGTCGGGCCGGGGTTGAGTGACCGGCAATTCGGTTTCCGCCGGGGCCGCTCGACGGTCGACGCCATCGCGCGGGTGAAGGGCCTCTCGGAGAGGGCGGTGGCCCAGGGCAAGGTTGTTTTGGCGGTGTCCCTAGACATCGCCAACGCTTTCAACAGCCTTCCCTGGAGCTGTATCGAGGCGGCGCTGGGCTACCATCGGGTGCCCGGCTACCTACGCCGTCTCCTCTCCG